>JAZGQO010000002.1:2999166-5868333 GCA_036850965.1 Patella caerulea
TAACATCGTGAAGTTGGATGTTAACCATCAAGACAATGATGGTTGGACACCAGCTGTGTTTTGTTGTAAGTCTAAGATTAACCCTGTTGATAAACTGATGTTATTATCGTCAAATGGTGGTGACTTGTATACAGTAGATAACTCTAACCTTAGTTTACTACACCGCGCTTGTTGGTCTGGTACCACTGAAACCGTTAAGTATTTGGTTAACATCGTGCAGTTGGATGTTAACCATCAAGACAATGCTGGTTGGACACCAGCTGTGTTTTGTTGTAAGTCTAAGATTAACCCTGTTGATAAACTGATGTTATTATCGTCAAATGGTGGTGACTTGTATACAGTAGATAACTCTAACCGCAGTTTACTACACCACGCTTGTTGGTTTGGTACCACTGAAACCGTTAAGTATTTGGTTAACGACGTGAAATTCGATGTTAACCATCAAAGCAATGATGGTCGCGCACCAGCTGTGTATTGTTGTATGTCTGAGATTAACCCTGTTGATAAACTGATGATATTATCGTCAAATGGTGGTGACTTGTATACAGTAGATAACTCTAAGCGCAGTTTACTACACCACGCTTGTTGGTCTGGTACCACTGAAACCGTTAAGTATTTGGTTAACATCGTGAAGTTGGATGTTAACCATCAAGACAATGATGGTTGGACACCAGCTGTGTTTTGTTGTAAGTCTAAGATTAACCCTGTTGATAAACTGATGTTATTATCGTCAAATGGTGGTGACTTGTATACAGTAGATAACTCTAACCGCAGTTTACTACACCACGCTTGTTGGTTTGGTACCACTGAAACCGTTAAGTATTTGGTTAACGACGTGAAATTCGATGTTAACCATCAAAGCAATGATGGTCGCGCACCAGCTGTGTATTGTTGTATGTCTGAGATTAACCCTGTTGATAAACTGATGATATTATCGTCAAATGGTGGTGACTTGTATACAGTAGATAACTCTAACCTTAGTTTACTACACCACGCTTGTTGGTCTGGTACCACTGAAACCGTTAAGTATTTGGTTAACATCGTGAAGTTGGATGTTAACCATCAAGACAATGATGGTTGGACACCAGCTGTGTTTTGTTGTAAGTCTAAGATTAACCCTGTTGATAAACTGATGTTATTATCGTCAAATGGTGGTGACTTGTATACAGTAGATAACTCTAACCTTAGTTTACTACACCGCGCTTGTTGGTCTGGTACCACTGAAACCGTTAAGTATTTGGTTAACATCGTGCAGTTGGATGTTAACCATCAAGACAATGCTGGTTGGACACCAGCTGTGTTTTGTTGTAAGTCTAAGATTAACCCTGTTGATAAACTGATGTTATTATCGTCAAATGGTGGTGACTTGTATACAGTAGATAACTCTAACCTTAGTTTACTACACCGCGCTTGTTGGTCTGGTACCACTGAAACCGTTAAGTATTTGGTTAACATCGTGAAGTTGGATGTTAACCATCAAGACAATGATGGTTGGACACCAGCTGTGTTTTGTTGTAAGTCTAAGATTAACCCTGTTGATAAACTGATGTTATTATCGTCAAATGGTGGTGACTTGTATACAGTAGATAACTCTAACCTTAGTTTACTACACCGCGCTTGTTGGTCTGGTACCACTGAAACCGTTAAGTATTTGGTTAACATCGTGCAGTTGGATGTTAACCATCAAGACAATGCTGGTTGGACACCAGCTGTGTTTTGTTGTAAGTCTAAGATTAACCCTGTTGATAAACTGATGTTATTATCGTCAAATGGTGGTGACTTGTATACAGTAGATAACTCTAACCGCAGTTTACTACACCACGCTTGTTGGTTTGGTACCACTGAAACCGTTAAGTATTTGGTTAACGACGTGAAATTCGATGTTAACCATCAAAGCAATGATGGTCGCGCACCAGCTGTGTATTGTTGTATGTCTGAGATTAACCCTGTTGATAAACTGATGATATTATCGTCAAATGGTGGTGACTTGTATACAGTAGATAACTCTAAGCGCAGTTTACTACACCACGCTTGTTGGTCTGGTACCACTGAAACCGTTAAGTATTTGGTTAACATCGTGAAGTTGGATGTTAACCATCAAGACAATGATGGTTGGACACCAGCTGTGTTTTGTTGTAAGTCTAAGATTAACCCTGTTGATAAACTGATGTTATTATCGTCAAATGGTGGTGACTTGTATACAGTAGATAACTCTAACCGCAGTTTACTACACCACGCTTGTTGGTTTGGTACCACTGAAACCGTTAAGTATTTGGTTAACGACGTGAAATTCGATGTTAACCATCAAAGCAATGATGGTCGCGCACCAGCTGTGTATTGTTGTATGTCTGAGATTAACCCTGTTGATAAACTGATGATATTATCGTCAAATGGTGGTGACTTGTATACAGTAGATAACTCTAACCGCAGTTTACTACACCACGCTTGTTGGTTTGGTACCACTGAAACCGTTAAGTATTTGGTTAACGACGTGAAATTCGATGTTAACCATCAAAGCAATGATGGTCGCGCACCAGCTGTGTATTGTTGTATGTCTGAGATTAACCCTGTTGATAAACTGATGATATTATCGTCAAATGGTGGTGACTTGTATACAGTAGATAACTCTAAGCGCAGTTTACTACACCACGCTTGTTGGTCTGGTACCACTGAAACCGTTAAGTATTTGGTTAACATCGTGAACTTAGATGTTAACTATAAAAACAATAATGGTAGGACACCAGCTGGGTTTTGTTGTCTGTCTAAGATTAACACTGTTGATAAACTGATGTTATTATCGTCAAATGGTGGTGATTTGTATACAGTAAATAACAATAACTGCAATTTACTACATGGTTCTTGTGAATATTGTACCATTGAAACTGTTAAGTATTTGGTTAATGTAGTGAAATTAGATATACACCGTATAGATAACGACAATGATACTCCATTATTATGTTGTTTCATGTCAGAGATTCAACAGATGGAAAAAATTATTTTTCTGATATCAACAGGTGCGAAGATCACAATATGTCGACCATATAAAGATATCCTGAAAGACGAGGATGACTATGATAAATGTAATTATCTATTACATCATAGCTGTTATCTAGGTACATTAGAAACAGTGAAATTTTTAGTCAATGACGCAGGATACGATATAAATTATACTGACGATGACAATATGATGACAGCTTTACTCTGGTGTTTTAAAACAAAGATTGAACAGAAGGAAAAGATTAATTTCCTCTTATCTAAAGGTGCAAAAATAATTTAACTGTATTAATATTTCACTAAACTCAGTCAGTCAGTATGTCTAAAACTTCACTCAGAACATGTTACATGATGTGTATATCAGTGTTTTCTTAGATAGTGTTTTAGATTAAGTGATATCTCACTAGAAGACTTGGTTAAACCGGATACTGCTTTATGAATTGAGGGATGGATGGGGTGTACGTGTTGCTAGGTTAGTACAGTTGTCGGACATGATCCAGTAGGACCTACAGTGGTATCTAACGAGGTTCATACTCGAGAACATGAGGATATTCAAGTTTTCATTATCTTACATTATAAGTTATGTATATTGAAAGTTAAAGGGGAATTACAGAAAACGAAATAAATTGGAATTTAACGTCCCACTTTAACACCAATATAACAAAGTTTTCAGTTTCACTCTTTCAGAGAGAGAAAGAACAATGGGGTTTAACGCCCACTCGACACAAATAGGGACTAACATATGTTTCGATTTTATTTCAATAAGTCTCTGGCTCGTAGGGTCTTTAGCAGTAAGAGAAACCCGGAGAAAACCCACGAGGTTAGACAGGCGATTCTACTCTATATCACGTACAACCGAGGAAATCGAAACCATGCAAGTTGACTAAATGACAGACCTTATGATACAATGCGCACGCGCTATCCATTCGGCAATCCAACTCCAACGAATTTTAGTGTATGAAAGGATCAATGTCGCCATTAAAAGGTATTATACTTCACATTAACAAATAGTTTTCCACTTAACAAAAATCGAAATCCCGGAAAGTAAATAATGGATTTACCCTTTCATGGTATTACGCTGAAACGTAACAAAGTATTTTGTCAGATTGAATATGCAACAACATGTATTTACTTCAATATGCGATCCATGTTTTCAAATCTAAATCTTGATCCATAAATAATAATCCTTATTTGTACATTTAGAAGATTTGAAACTAATATTTTCTGATTGTTTTTATATTTTAAATGTAATTGATTGACTCTTTTCCCATCAAAATCCTAATATGTAATAATGTAATAATGTCTAATTCAAATCCTAATATGTAATAATGTAATAATGTCTAATTCAAATCCTAATATGTAATAATGTAATAATGTCTAATTCAAATCCTAATATGTAATATATAATAAGGTCTAATTCAAATCCTAATATGTAATAATGTCTAATTCAAATCCTAATATGTAATAATGTAATAATGTCTAATTCAAATCCTAATATGTAATATATAATAAGATCTAATTCAAATCCTAATATGTAATATATAACAAGGTCTAATTCAAATCTTAATATGTAATATATGAGCCACGATGGTAGGATCAGTATCTCCCATCAGACCCTCCTTAAAGGACTAATTCAAATCGTACACATCTATACTTACCTGAGTATTAAAAATAACCATGAAGATTGAACAGGTCGTTACGATTCTTACTGTATTTAATCATGAAATCAAAATAAACAAACGGAAACATCAGTTAGAACTGAGTGATCTGAATAATTATATTTACCTATATATCATCTATATATTTAATCTTATTACATGTATGGTTAGGATTTAATTATTAGTGTTTTATATCATCTATATACTTTTAAATCTTATGTCATGCATGTTTAGGATTTAATTATTATTTCATATTTCATGTATGTTTAGGATTTAATTATCAGTTGTCGTGTTTTAGGATTTTATTCTGTCTATTGACAATAAGAAATGTGTATTACTAATTCATGTATACCCGTCAACAACATTTGGTCCGGTTGACTACGCAATTCCTTGAGATAGGTTTTAATCTGACCTTGTAGTAACTGGCTTTGTGTTTGATCTTTTAATTAAAAACAGAGTGTCTTATGAGAAGAAGTAAGATAATTGTTGTCAGAAATGTTTCATCCACAATGTGTTGTTTGGGTGCCACAAGGGCCAGTGTTTGGTCCCCCTCTGTTTACTTTAGCCCCGTTTAAACTTGGTCGCGACAAAATTCATGGAATTGACCCGTTTACATTACTAAAAAAAACGGTTTTGGAACCGTGCCAGGTATGTAAAATGAGGAACTCTTCACAAGAAAATTAGCCATGCACTACAAGAAAATTAGCCATGCGGTGCCGGGTAAAGGGTCTGGCACGTTTACAATTTGCAATGTTAACAGGGTTTATGTATACAGTACCAATAGTTAGAAATGGGTTTGATCGTTCAACTGTTCTGTCGGTAGTTAGATGCCATGGCCTTAAATATCACATGTATGCACGTGACACACGATTGTGCCTTAAAACCACCTAAAGCTGTTAATGTCGGTGGCTGTAAATATTTAAACTTGTAGAATATATTAATGTCGGTGGCTGTAAATATTTAAACATGTAGAATATATTAATGTCGGTGACTGTAAATATATTTAAACTTGTAGAATATATTAATGTCGGTGACTGTAAATATTTAAACTTGTAGAATATATTAATGTAAAGGACTTTGCAATGGTTGAATTGCTGTAAAATAAATGATGTATCACTACGCCGTAATGTAATAAGATTCAGTAAAAGTGAAATCTATAGCAAAGAATTATATTTATTTATTTGTACATGTAAGAAAGGGTTGGTTTTTTTACTTTATCGACTTGTGTTGATATTTTTGATATAAGAAAGCCTCGTAGGAAATTCTCTATTTATCACATAGTTTTACGATACAATCCAAATTTTAGTAATTTGATTGGATAATATTAGATTGATTTTAGTGCTTAGTCAATCAAAACTAAAGTATCTACTAAAATTTGGATTTTATCTTTAGTTAAAATTTCTTGAAATAGGCCCCTGTTATTTAGTGAATATTATGTTACCCTGTCAATCCATCTGCGGTATTAAACGTTAACACGCCTTCACGAAAACCGACGAAGTACATACGATATCTGTATATAGAAATAGAATACCCATTTCTTATCGCGCTCCACAATTATGGAATAAATCCCCTCTTGCTATTAGAAGCAGTGCTACTCTTTAGACTCGTTTAATTTTAAAACCTGGGAAAGCTAACTTGTTTTTAGTTACTTTATTTTATGTTGATTTTGCCTATGCCATTATTTTAGAAATCTTCTGGAAGCTTTACATGTTATGTAGATATTAATATATTGTATTGATGCGATATCCTATTGTAAGTTTTATATATACATGTATATATATATATATATATATATATATATATATGATGTGCTATTGTAACTAAAGGTCTTGTAGAGGGAAGTATGAGTACATTATATATGTTGTGTAATGATAAATAATTCAGATATACTTGAACGTTAACAAGGCAATATTAGACTTTACCATAATATATTCTCAATGACACCAAAGTACGCATAAAATTTAAGTTGATACAAAAACAAAAAATAAACTGTTATTCGGGGAAATTGGTTCCTTTAAATTGATTTAACCAGGAAATGATCAGTTAATTATTGCTGCTTTATCTACTGTGTGTACTTGTATGTCATTAAATTTGTTAATTTGTTAAGGAAATGATCAGTTCTTTATTGTTGCTTTATCTTCTGTGTGTAGTCTCTACCTTTCTTCTTGTATGTCATTAAATTTGTTAAATAAATATTTTTAAAACTGTTTCTCATCTTGTCCCATACACAAGAATTCGAACCAAACCGTGTGCCGAATCAAACGATGAAACCAGATTCTCCCAAAATGACTGACTCCATCCAAAACAAGAGTCTTTTCAGATGCTAACTTGTCACCTTATAGATACTTACGACACTTTAAAACGACTGCAACATTTGCGTTAGGCACTGCACAGTCTATATGGTTTGATACATTCCCAATTTGCTGACCCCCCACCCCCCACGCCCCGGAAAACTGTCGAGTTTTTCTACTGGGTGTGCAGTATTAACCGAACAAGATCGTCACAGTAATACCTTGATTACACATGTCAAGAAATGGGATGGGGTTGGACAACAGCAGTTTGAGGTTTTCACGGTTGGATATATTAATTAGTAATTAGTGGCATTTTGTCAGAACAGCTCCAAAACTTTGGGATTTAATGTCTCGTCAGTATAATTAAGATTCATGCGAGTTTCTTTTACTTAGGTTACGCATGAAGTGCCAATTCCACCAATTATGTCTGCCAATGGATCCCCTTTTCCGTTTAGGGTTGCTCGTTGCTTTGGGAAATGCAAAGGATTGAACACACTGGCAAGAGGCCACCTTCTATGTGCATGATTATTCATTGTTTTGTGAAATACGACAGGCTAGAAGTGTCCGGTCTCTGCGTTAGCCGAGAAAATTCATCCAGATAATCCAGGGTGGTTCCCATTTATCAGTAGTGCAGGACCGAGGGCCTGGCAAGGAACAATGTATAGTCGTTCGGATGGGACGAAAATCCGAGGTCCTGTACACAAACAAGGCCTTGACAGTTGGGAATCGAAGTAAAAGTAGGGCACATTGCTCGTTGTCCATTTAAACAATATATACAGCTGGGTATTATTCATAATAACGAGATGTGTCTATGATTTTCAATGTGATGGGTGTTGTGTCCGAGGCAGTGTGTGCTTACTCTTCCCGAACATCAGCTACTGTTTTAAATAAGGGCATTGGGTCCCGTCACCCCAATACACTTACACTCCTAAATTACACATTTAGGGGGATGTGGTGTGAATGGTCTAACACGTGGTTTAGATCATAAGGTCTATAATTGAGTCAAGTGACATGGTTTAGATCATAAGGTCTATCATTGAGTCAAGTGACATGGTTTAGATCATAAGGTCTATCATTGAGTCAAGTGACATGGTTTAGATCATAAGGTCTATCATTGAGTCAAGTGGCATGGTTTAGATCATAAGGTCTATCATTGAGTCAAGTGGCATAGTTTAGATCATAAGGTCTATCATTGAGTCAAGTGGCATAGTTTGATCTCAAACTTGTACATGGCATAAAGTAAGGTAGATTGTCACAGGACCACCCATATCTTTCCGCTACTAACGACTCCGCCGCCCACTGAGAATTATATCTTGTGTCCTCCTCCCCCATTTGACCTAGCTAATCAGGGGCGTATCCAGGATTTTCAGAAAGAGAGGGGGGGCGTGCTGCACCCACTTGGGAGTGCGAAGCCCGGCCGGTGATTTTTGAGTGGAAAAGATGCCCACAAGGGCTAATTTCATACTAGTACTGTAAATTACGATTTCCAACCTAAACTATTTTCGTTCTCATTTCCCGCGAGAATATATGGAGCTAAAAAGTGTTCGCCACCTCAAAAAAAAGAAGGTGCGTGCGCTTTTTATTAGAATTTGACTTTACGACCTAGAAACAGTTCAACTAGGGTTGAAATATAAAATAGGCAAAGTAAAACGGCTATAGAAAGAACGACTCTCTAACCATTCATTTTTTATGTTGCATATTTAAAATCTCGTTTTAATGAAAGAGAACGAGCAAAAGAAATACGTAATACAAATACGAATATATGTACGGAAGCGTAATAGGGCCACATATTTTTTTTTATTGTGCTATTTTCAATTTTTCAAGTTAGTAAGAATAAATTAATGCCCCTATTACGCTTCCGTAGAATTAACAGAGGTGGAAGAGTATTCAGCTCTGATAAAAAAACATGTCTTCTCTTCATAAACTGGCAGTAGGCCCTATTGACCTACATAAATGAATGAGTGAATGTTGTTTATAGCACGTCGACACCGTAAATCATGTCAATCTACGATAATATGCTTATTTTACATTGGTTCTTGAAGTACCTCGTAACGTCCAGGGTTCTAAAGGGTGGGGGTTGGCAGAGGTGTCCTAGGGGGCAGATGTTCCAGAGCAAAAATGTCCGGAGGGGGTGGGGGTAGATGTCCCAGGGGACAAATGTCCGGTGAGTAAAAGTCCGGGGGTAGGTGTTCTAGGAGGGAAGATGTCTTCAGGGGGGAATGTCCTGGGGGAAAAAAGTCCTAAAAAGGGGGGTGTGGGGTATCCGGGGGAAGATGTCCTGCGGGGGAGATATCCGGGGGGGGGGGGGATGTAGTGTTTTAGTAACTTTTAAATTCATGTTAGTATCTTGAAAATTCTAGGGTTGGGTTGGGTTAGGAACTGATCCTGTCCATATGCGTACGGGCTCGATGACAGTTGAGGGGGCAGAACCCGAATTGGCCGAAAAATTTTCGAGTTTGCAGACACGCCCCTCCCCCACTCCCCCCACTTATTAGGGTGGCTGACTCAAATTTCAATCAATAGTTTACCGTCCACTAAGACGGGAAAATTTTGAAAAGTTAACTGCCGCAAACGCGTCTTCCTGTTATTCCGGCCTGTGAATGCAGCAACTTCAATTTGGTCAAATACAGCCTACCTGCTGACCCGAATTCCAAACAACCAATCAATCGTCTCGGAGAAAATTTTGAAAATTTAAATAAAACTACTACTAGTGTCATGTTCCTGTCCAACTCGCGTTATTCAGAGATATTATTTGTACTAAACCAAAAGATGTCGCTCCTAACGGTCTAGGTAATGATAAAGCAATTTAAAAAATAAAACGAGCCTAATTTCTAAAGCTGCTGTAATAACCAAAAAGCTAAATATTACTGATATCCAGAATCGTCAACAATGGATTTTTTACGGCTGATATGGTTATTACATGTGTTGAGAATGCAACGTGCTGTGGCTATTTATAGACACAAAGAGAGCCCGAGACTCGTCTGAAATCAATAAGAGTTACGCCACTGAAGCGTGCACATTCAACGTGTTGAGTACAAGTTTTAGTAGGGAAAGGTTTTGGTCACGGGGCACCCTACTATTATATTGACACAGGGAGTCATTTAATCACTAAAATATGTACAAAGTCGATTCAACTACCTTCAAAACGTATATTTTGACACCAAAATATCACCTTGAATAACCCCCAATATTGACACAGCGGTAGCATTTATCACAAGAATGTGTATGGAAATGGATGCAGTTACCCCGAAAACGTATATTTTGATACCAAACTCGATCATATTATGATAATTGGATGGAAAACAGAATTTACAAGCCAATTAGCAAAAAGTCCTATAGAATACCGGAGTAGTTTTCTAAAGAATACTATAGAAAATCTATAGAGTTTTGTGGGGGCGTGTCCCAATTTCTGCTGGATAAAATTCTATAGTATTCTACAGAATTTTGAGGGCCTGTAGGAAATAACGGCCCCAAATATTCTACAGTTTCTGCAGCGCAAATCCTATAGTTTTTCCAACAGAATTATGGGAAGATTTCTATACGAAAATATTGTAGTATTCTATAGGTTTTTTTTATTGCACTTTCTGTAGGATTTCTACAGTTATGTATAGGAATGAATGCTGTAGTATTTTGAAGTTAGGAAATTCAGTCACTACAGTTTTCTGTAGAAATGGGCACTATAGAAATCTGCAGATTTTTTTATTAATTCTTATTTTGTGAATAAAAAAAGAGTTGGCCCATGATTTCTTCCTAATTGATAGGGTTATTTTTTTCTCTCGTGGCTGAATCTGAATTCTTCACTATTCAGAACTATACAAGTTTTATTTCATGGTAGAACTGAAATATAAGGGAAATAATAGTTAAATAAAGTTAAGTATATAACAAAATCACATAAATCTTATCTAATTTAATATTATTGTTAAAAAAGTAATAAATTATACTTATCTTTCTGTCTTTAATCGAATCTGTGAAAACAACAGCACTTTTTCTCTTCAGTTTCTTGTTAATACTAACATATTAATGTAAGTGGTTATACACTGAATTTTAGAATTCAAAATTCAGCCAATGACCAAACAGATTTCAAGTGAGTAAATTGGCTGTTAATTATAATTTATTGACAGGTATGTGGTTAAAGCTACTGATATAGTATAGATATTTTTTTTCTTAGAAATAATTGTTTTAAATTTAAAATATGGCAGTAGAATGTCTCTCTCGTCTTTATTGTTATCTTACAACTTGACCAGAGCTCAGTATGTCAAATTATTTTACATAATATGGTAAACGTTACTAACGTGTATCACTATTTTACACAATTTATTAAATAATATCCATCAAAGGGTTAATTTTTACCTATTGTGGTGTTTAAATTGTCTTACGACCATCTCTTGTTCAAAGGGCTAATCTTTAAATATATCTATAATCACCTAAACCTGTTTAATTTAGTTCCAAGTAAACTTCTAAACTGATCATAATGATTGTTTTATATACGACAGAAGACATACGGTCAGTATTCTTATACTGTGCCAGTCTTCTTACAAACGTTTGAACCTTCCTTAGCGTGTATAATTTATTTGGAACTGTATATTATTTTTACGTGAGTTAACATTTCGTATCAAACTGATCCCACAGTGAATATTCGCTTGGCCGCTACAATCACTGATAAGCATGACATCGACGAGGCTTAATAAGTACGGCATATTAACTTTTTTACTCCGACAAATTAAATTCTCAAACATTTTTTTGAGGTAAAAGAAAAATAAATAAAGACGTTTGAAGTATTTGAAGTTAAAAAATATTTCCTATTTAGTGTAAATGGGTATTAAAATGAGTAAAATGCATCATTTTGCCCGAAGCAGTTAGGTGTTAAGTAAACATTGCACGAGCAGTTGAGCCAATGACTGGCGCGGTGAGCAGTCAACGCACGTGCTATGGACACTTATCTGTTACAGAGATAATTCGTAAGTAATTCTCTGTGAAACAGATTGATTTCGTATTAGTAATAATTTGCATGTATTATTCTTATGTTATTAAGGTTACTATTTTTATATTAAGCATAGTATGTGAAATGTTATATTGAGAATGACATCACGTGATATATGAAATTTCATACATAATTATGCATATACGTTTAATATCAAAGGTCGCATATAATATGTTATATTATTTCGAACAAAGCCAGACGTAAAGCAAAGATTTATATGGTTTTTTGTTAAAGATATTAAATATATTTCGAATCGTAATATTGTAATTATAATGTATTCTGAATCGCATTACTGTTACCGGTCTTATTGTTTATTATTCATGCATATTGTTTAAATATTTTGTATTCATTATATATTATATATATTCCAAGGGCGTTTTATAGCTGAGGCGCTGGAGGCGCCAGCCTCCTTGCGAAAAAAAATCAAAGAAATTGGAAAAGTAAAACGGCAGAAAAATGCTAAAACCGATGAGAAAATGAAAATGTACCCTAGTTAGGGGGGCCCTGAAGGCAGAGAAAAGGGCCCTACGTCTGACAAAAGGGCCCCTCTGGCCAAGTAAAAGGGCCCCCGTGTCCGAGTCAATCGTTTTCTATACACTGTTACTGTCGAATGTACTACTGAATGAGAATGTAGTCATTGCATTGGCATAAAAAATAAAAATCATCAATCAACACCCCCCCCCCTCAAAATAGTGTAGCCTCCGCCATGATAAACCTTAAAACACCCCTGAAATATTCTTAATGTGCCAGTCTTCTAATAAACGTTTAACCTTCATCATAGTATGTCATTTATTTGGAACTGTATATTATCCAGAATATACTGTGAGAACGTGCAAGATCATTTCACTATTAGTACTGAGCTACACCCCAAACTAACAACGTAATGTGAACATTTATTCAACCAAACAGCACGTTCTCACTACAATCAGTCCATTCTCCTCGGTATCCCCGGTGATCTCATTCTCTTCTAGTCAGTTATAACTTGGGTTCATCAATGGGGCATTTTACATATTCAAATTGTCTGCCCTTGATCGTAGCTTGATTCTACGAACCAATTAAAAACCAGTTTACAAACTATTCCTAGTCGCAATGTTTACGCTCACAACGGTACGGCGTCTTGTTCGCTCGATTATTAAAATAGAACACAGAGAACTTTAATCATTGGGGTGGGGGGAGCGAGTGGGTTGCGCGTGCGCGCTGTATCAAGTCTGTCATTGAGTCAACTGGTGTGGTTTCGAATCACAGGCTGTACGTGACAAGGAGCAGGATCGCCTGTCCAACCTCGTGGGTTTTCTCCGGTTCCTCCGATCTCCTCCCACTACTAAAGACACCTACGCGCAAGCGAATTATTGAAATGAAATTTTATACCATATGTTAGTCCTGAATTGACCTAGTTCTAGTTTTTATGTGTCTCTCTCTCTATTTCTATCGCTCTCGTTAAAGCCAATTTCACCTCATTTCGATTATGAAAAAGTTTGCAAGAAGTTTGATGGGAAAGATATTTGTATGTCAGGTTTTATGTATTTAACAACTTTTGAATTGGTCGATAAAAATAGCACGCTCATCAAAGGCAGATAATCGGACTCGGAAATCCTCGACTGATTCCGGAACCTACATCTAGTCTCGGCTGTATGACAGTAAGTGATTACGCCTATACATTTGCGATGTGGTTATCGGTTTACTTTAACAGGAAAACGTGACGCTATTACAAACATCCGGCACGTTTTAGGTCGTTCCAAGACACTATGGGCGCAGTCATGTTTCATCCGGGACCTTTAAAGTAGTTCCAATATGGCGGAATTCGTCATACAGCCGAGACTAGATATGTAGGTTCTGGAATTTGTCGAGATTTGACGAGTGGTGTTTCCCCAATGAATGAACCCCGTAATCATACGCGACCCCATTTCTATTTTAATATAATAATGGTAATAAATATTTTATCAGTTATTTGGCTTTCATCCTGTTGTTTATCATTGTGTATCATCACCAAATGAGCCGTTAGCAGAGGTTTGCAGGTCTCCACATCATTATCGAACTTAGTCAAGGTATGGATGTAATGGAACTATTAATCAAGTCTCCGCCCCTTCCGCCTTCACCTAATAATTACAAAGTTTGAACATTCTGTCATACTGTCATCTTCACTCTCGTGTCCCATGAAATGAATTGTTTGATTACTGTGATGGATCAAGAGGTAGCTGTCTTACCCAGGCCGCCACGATTGGTTTCCTTCATCGGTAAAGGTATATAAGCATCCCCCACAGAACCGAGACAACAGGGGTCCCACAGGGATAATCATGTCTTGCTTCCCATATAAATAAGACCCCTACCAGACCCACTCGACATATCTGCCCATATAAATAAGACCCCTACCAGCCCAACTCGACATATCTGCCCATATAAATGAGACCCCTACCAGACATATATCTCCATATAAATGAGACCCCTACCAAATGAGACCCCTACCGGGCAATATATCTGCCCATATAAATGAGACCCCTACCAGCCCAACTTGACATATCTGCCCATATAAATAAGACCCTTACCAGCCCAACTCGACATATCTGCCCATATAAATGAGACCCCTACCAGACATATCTGCCCATAAAAATGAGAAATAAAAACTGATATTTGTTATGAAGGTGTTTATCACAGTTGATATGATAGTAAGATCACGTGACGTGTATATTATATTTACACTCATTATATATATTATATAGATATATGAATATTCATGTACATCAATATACAGTATAGATAGCAGAACAAATTACACGTCATACAATTCGAGTTTCATACAATATATCATTGCTGTCAATTCACTCAGTGTATATAATTACATTACATATATTTATATACATCATTACTCTATTATTTAATTATAAACATGTATATCCAATCCTTCTAGTAAATCTATTGACATATTGAGTTCCATATTATACACATATTAACAGTAGTAAGAACATGTCCCAAGGCCTGAGTTTCTGTAACAAGCGGCTGTCAGGCAGGATTCCCCCACAAACTAAACAAAAAGTGAATTTTCGATCAAAATTGTGACTTTTAAAGGGTCCACAACCATGATATTCAAGATGTCTACACTGTTTGCGTATGAGTGGCGTCCATTCAACCATCATTAGGGTGTAAAGGGGATATACTAAAAAGTTGTTTTAAATCGGAAAATAATTGGGACCTCTCGAGGGAGAACAAGCTAAAAACGCGATTTTTTCTACAATCAGGGGCCATAATTCTAGAGGAAGTTTCGATCCAATATGCAAGAATATCAAAAGCAACCATGATCTTTGGGTTATAAACATGCAATTCAAGTTTCATCAAAATTGGATTAAAATGGTGACCTCTGCAGGGTCCACAACCTTGATATACCATATGTTTTACACTATTCATGGACAATAAAACTGTTTTTTCTTAAAATGGATAATAATTGGTACCTCTAGAGGTATCACAAGCTAAAAAAAGGCGATATTTTGTACAATCAGGGGTCACAATTCAGGAAGTTAAGATATGATATGCGCAAATATCGGTTCAAATTGTGACCACTAGAGGGTCCACAAGCTAAAAACGTGATTTTTCGCACAATCAGGGGCCATAATCCATGAAGTTTTTATTGTGAAACATGCCAATAACCGAGATCTTTTGGAGATAAAGCTATATTTCAAGTTTCGCCAAAATCGCATAAGAATTGTGACCTGTGGACAGACAGGGGCACATGAAAATGTGCACGTATCAAAATTATTTAAACATGAATTATGCGCCGACAGGTGAGCAAGGCATTGTCAACGAGTACGTTGCTGGATCTCGGTTTGTCGTCCCAACCTCGCCAGACAATTATCAAAGGTTGGAAAAAATATCTTGTTATTGTGATCGATGACAACCAAAACCAACTGACAAAATATTGAAATACAAGCCCTGGTCTGAGAGAGAGAGAGAGAGAGAGAGAGAGAAATGGGGTTTAATGTCCACTCGACACAAACCAGGTCATTTCGGGACTAACATATGGTTTAATTTTATTTCAATAGTTCGCTTGCGTGAAGGGGTCTTTAGCAGTGGGAGGAAACCGGAGTGCTCGGAGGAAACCCAGGAGGTTGAGAAGGCGCCCCTATCTCCATGCCACATACGCTCACACCAGGGATCAAAAGCACAGCCGCAAGCCTGAGATGACCGACCAGCTAGAGGTCGAAGTGTGGCACTTTAGACCTGTAGGCCATCCCCATCCCCCGACGTAGATAATAACATGTCCACTATATATGTATTTAAATCATCATACAGAGCATCAAACTATGGAATCACTGTCTATGTGTTTAGTGGCTGTCATTGTTCGTTTAAAACTTGAGTAGCCATGATACATATATATGACTTACAGTGCAAACTATGGAATCACTGTTTCTAATTTTATGTTTAAGACTTGAGTAGCCAAATTGTATAATAATAATAAAACTTGCTCTGTTTAACTTATATGTAAGAAATAAATAATGTCAATGGATTAATATGAATAATATGAAATAATTTGTGAATATTCTTTACAAGAAGATTATGAAAGTGATAATAATTTGGATCAAATATACATACTGTAAAACAAAAACTTTACACTGACATAAATAACATTGTTTCATAAATACAGTAGACGTATATGTCCAGTACAGTAGTCATGTGTATCCTAGTTTTATTCAATAACGTTTCGACAAGTGTGCTCATAGTGCTATCATAATACTTGTCGAATCGTGGTACTATTATAATTGAGAGGGAGAAATGGGGTTTAACGTCCACTTGGCACAAAGTAGGTCATTGCAGGACTAACATATGGTTTAATTGTATTTCAATAATTGGCTTGTGCGTAGAGGTCTTTAGTAGTGGGAGGGAACCAGAGAAAACCCACGACCAGCCTACTCCTTGTCAAGTACAACCGGGGAATCCGAACCACGCCAGTTGACTCAATGACAGACCTTATGATACAGCCCGCACGTGCTAACCATCCACCCTACCTTGATTATAACAAAAACAGTGATTGGTATCCTATTATAACCCTAGGCCTAACGCTTTCAATGTTTCATGTATACATCAATCTCTAAACCCACTTAGGGGGGGTTGAGATGGCCTAGTGGTCTAAAGTGCCGCACTTCGACCTCTAGCTGGCCGGTCATCTCTGGCTTGTGGCTGTGGTTTCGATCCATGGTGTGAGCGTATGTGGGTGGCATGGAGATTGGGGCGCCTTCTCAACCTCGTGGGTTTCCTCCGGGCACTCCGGTTTCCTCCCACTGCTAAAGACCCCTTCGCGCAAGCGAACTATTGAAATAAAATTAAACCATATGTTAGTCCCAAAATGACCTATTTTGTGTCGAGTTGACATTAAACCCCATTTCTTGCTCTAAACCCACTTAAAGATGACATTAATATTGCACATTAGATAATTATTTATAAACATTTGCTATAATTTCAAAATGGAAAATTAAATTTGAAAATTTTTAAATATAAACATTGTAATAAAGTTAAAAATGTAACCAACTGTCTGCCTCATTCTTAATTCCATCCATACCACACATCAAAACATAACCAGGCCTGGATCCAGGATTTTGTCAAGGGGGGGGGGGGGCACACATTGGAGCAAAGGGTAATACATGTATGTTGCAAGCTTGGATCGTTTGGGCAGGACAATGTGAAAATCATGTTTATATCATCTATTAAACAGCAGATATGTGAACTACAATAATAACAAAGCAAATGAAAATGAAAATGAACTATGTCACTGGACCATTCTAATCTAGTTAAAATCTTCAATAGGCAGATTTAGTTCTAACATAACGTATGTTTAACACAGGCTAATTTCCATTCTCTGTCTTTATAATAGCCCAGTTGTAGCATTATTCCATTCATGCTTGGTAATGGGTCAATTTCGCCACAATTAGAGCAACTGAACATCAGATTTTCAGACAATAGATAAAAGATACATTTCCGTGACTCTTGATAGCAAGTTACGAACACCTGATGGCAAATCTGCATTGTCAATTCTGTGGCACTGGATAGTAATTCTGTTAACTACGGATCGACCCTTGGGCACCAGTAATATTGATAGTATCTCTAAAAATCATCACACGTGCAATTCACGACTAACCAGACTTAATTCTGTTTCACTTGCGTGCTTTTCTGTTTCACTCCCTTGTCAATATGTACCACTCCCTTGCTATTCTGTGTGGCATCATGTTCGGGACTAACAAAGTTTCTCTAGTATGAAGAGAGCGAGAAAGAAATAGTGTTTAACGTCAACTCGACACATTTCGGGACTAACATACATCTCAATTGTATTTCAAAGCTCTTTGTCACGTACAAGTGTAGAGATCAATGCGTTAAACCATTTAACCCCCCACCCCCCTACATCCAGCATAAAGATGACTATAGTGATAGTTGTGTGTATTTTATACAATGTTGATTTCAAGCTATCGATGTTCAATCACGATGGAGGTGATTTTATTTGTGACGTCAACGGATTCTTGTACATCCAGGTATCATCCATCTTTCTGAAAAACTAAAAATAAAAAAAATTGTTCTAAAAATCATTGCTAAGCGATCACATCCTATACTGATTTTACTATTCTAATATCAATATTGTTATAATATCATAATATCATATCTGTTCTGATTTAACTATTAAAATATTCAGTTCCATTCAAATATCATTCTAATTTTAATATTCAAACATTATTCTAAAAATAAAGCATACTTTAATGATCAAGTATTCTAATTTTACTATTCAAACATTATTCTAAAAATAAAGCATATGTCAAAGCTTAATGATCACATCATGTTCTGATTTTACTATTCAATTCTATACATAAATCGTAGTTTAGTGGTTACAATCTATGATGTATTTAGAATCTTTTTTATAATGCAGGTTCAGATTTATAAACTATCTTAAAAATCTATCCATTCTATTTCTAATGGTAAGTGCAGAAGGGCCGCACTACACACGAAACAAAGATAGGTTGCCAGGCAACAAAACATACGCCCACAGCAGCTAAATCGTCCGAGCTGTCAACAAGAATTGTCGCATATTCGGTAATGAAACATTTATATTACTCTGAAATCTGATTAGGATTAACAACTCATAGAGTAATTATCAGAAAATCATTAGAATTTGTTTGGTTTTTATAAAATTCTACCCCATGCTAACACTTAGTACATGCATAAGAAACTTAACATTTAATATCATGGATTTAACTGTTCCATCAGTTATAAAACATCATCGAAAATCAATAAACTTGTTCGTCTCAAGACCTTAAACTCTGTGTATCAATGTGAAGTCAACTGGATGATAAGTTTGGCCTCTAGAGCGTCCACAAGATTTTTTGAAGTGTTCAAAGGCCATAACTCTGGCAGAAATTATCGGAAAATCACTGAAAATCAATAGGCTTCTTCGTCTCATGACCTTAATCACTGTGTATAAATTTAAAGTCAATCGGATATTAACTTTAGCCTCTTGAATGACCGCAAGAATTTTTTATGGCAGTAATTATTGGAAATGGCTGAAAATCAATAGGCTTCTTCGTCCCATGACCTCAAACACTGTGTATAAATTTAACGTCAATCGGATATTGACTTTAGCCTGTAGAGCGTCCACAAGCAATTTTGACCGTCGGACTGACGGGGGCGATGACAATATATGACCACATTTCAATGTGAGCGTATAAAAATGACAAAATAACTCTGCTGAGAGAGAGAGAGAAAGAGAGAGAGAGAGAGAGAGAGAGAGAGAGAGAGTGAGAGAGAGAGTGAGAGAAATGTGGTTTAACGTCCATTTGCCACAAACCAGATAATTTTGGGACTAACATATGGTTTTAATTTTATTTCAATAATTCACTTGCATGTAGGGGTCTTTAGCAGTGGGGGGAAACTGGAGGACCCATAAAAAACCCAAGAGGTTGGACAGGTGACCCTATTTCTTGTCACATACAATCTGGGGATTTGAAACCATGCCAGTTGACTCAAAGACAGGTTTTATGATGATACAGTGCATGTACTAAACGATTCAGCCATCCAACCTCCCAGACAAACTACATATATAGATATCGCATGAAATAAATAAAACAAGCCAACAGTTTTGTCCCCCGCAAAAATGCAAAAGTACGAGCAATCAAACTATACTATCAGTTAATCATTGACTTGGTCAAGACATTCACCTGATAAACATCTACATCAAGTTTAAACATTCTACCTCAATTAAAAGCAGAGTTGTTATGTTCGAAAGTGACCAGTCAAATTGCTTATCGCTCCTAAACTTAGCAGAGGGGTTTGTCACTCTCACTTCATTATAACCAAAGTTATCGTGACCCAAAGCATCAAGCAATCAGATTGCTTATCTCTGCTTACCGAAGTAAACAATACTCATCTTCGAACTCCATCAACACCTACACCAAGTTTGAACATTCTAGCTCAATTAGACAGCGAGTTATTGTGTCCCAGAAAGTGTGACAGACGTACAGACAGACAGACGAACCTATTTTAATAGTGCCCCACTTCCTTTGAAAGGCGGGGGACAACAAATATCAAATCATGTGACTGGATCTGGGGGCCGGCCATTAATTGCTGCCTGTACTTCAAACATGTGGAGTCTAACATGCTACAGTATATCAAAATTTAAATTGTAGAAAAAAATTTTGTGTTTCACTTACTTTTGTAGGAAAGGATGAGTTTGTTTCTTTTCTATGACGTTCCCCTTCTCGTTGTTTATCTTCAAGCTATAATAATATATTATTACATAAAAATGTTACCATGGTTACAGGAATAACTCTATTTTACCATGGTTACAGGAAGTAACTCTATTAAACGAGTATGAATGAATCGAGAAATGTATTGTAGGCTCTTCATAAAGTACCCAACTCTGATAAATGTCATTGACAACCGCATATTTACTTAAATAGTGCTGGATAATCGTAGATTGCTATGAACACCATGAGATAAATGGTACTGGACAATCAGACATTGATGAGATAAGTATAGTACACCGTAGTTATCACTTGACAAAATATAAACACAGTCCCCCAAAAAATCATTCTAACATCAGAATATTGGAATTCTAAAAACTAGAATATTGTTTTTCATCTTCTAAACCCAAATCATTTTTCGTTATCAATAAGCCCTGTGGAATATTGCTGTCTTTCCTCTAGGATAAGTTATCAATAAGTCCTGTGAAATCTTGCTGTCTTTCCTCTAGGATAAGTTATCAATAAGCCCTGTGAAATCTTGCTGTCTTTCCTCTAGGATAAGTTAATTAGTTTGACTTTGATCACAGACAACAGCTCTCCTGGACAATTTTGTAAAAGCTAGATAAGACATTTTTACCTCATCACTGATCATGACGAAATACGAAATAGTCTAGCTGAAGCGTGCAATAGCCTGACTTGTAGGACTGTAGTTTTCTATAATATAGGTTGTGTGTAATTCTTAATTATATCCAATATACTTACACATCGTTTATGTTCAGTAGCTGTTTCTACGTCACCCATACTTAAAGATTTGGTCACATGCTGCCATAACCTCCGTGATTCATTCTCAGACTGTAATTCGATTGGTCGAACACGTTTTCTCCAAACTTTTAATTTCTGTACATCTATTGACTTTGTTTCTCCCTGAATATTATATAATATTATATAATTATCTAAAGACTTGTGCTGCTGACATACGATTTCTTTATACAATCTTAAATTGTTTTACGTGGAACCACTGCTCACCAATATGCATTTTAAAATAACTTATTTCAAACAGCGCTATCAGCATGAAATTTACAGGAATTGTTCAATTAGCCAGAATAATGCCAAGCATCAGTTTTGAAGCAATCTGTTTTATTGGTTACCATGGAAATCTTTCTCTGAAAGTATCCAAGAGAGAAACTTGGAACTTCTTTTGAAAGGTTCCTTGGACATTTTACAGTGCAATCATCTATATATATAAATAATATAAATATATAATTGAAATTAAAGATAGCAAAATAAAACTACATTTTTATGCTAACGTTTTCACCGCGATAGTGGCTCATCAGGCGTCTTATTAAACAATTAAAAATGTTAACATAAAAATGTAGTTTTATTTCGCAATCTTTAATTTCAATTATATATTACCAAAGAGCAGCTTTAATTAACTATTCTACTATAAATATATATATATATATATATAAATAAAGAGAGAGGGGGGGTAACTTCTACTCGACTGAAACTAGATTATTTTAATAGTTCGCTTGCGCCTAGGATTCTTTAGCAGTGGAAGGAAACCGGAGGACCAGGAGAGGTTAGACAGGTGACCCTTGTCCTTCTCACGTACAACCGAGGAATCAAAACCACGCCAGTTGACTCAATGAGAGACCTTATGATACAACGCGCACGACCCAACCATTCGGCCACCCCCCCTTAGAAATGAGTAATTCTAAATCCACATTGTTGAGCAGTGCCTCACCTTATTTGTTCCAGTTGTATTTTGATTCACAGAAAGGATAATGCCATGAAATAACAGAACCTGATATTAACCTTGGAAGGGAGGGTTGCCATGTTTTGACAGGGGACAGTGGGGTAAGTGGTATAAGATTGTCAATCGTAAGCAGATGCATCATACTACTCTCATCAACACAACATGCAAGGGGGAGATAACCAGTCAGCAGAGAGAGAGAGAGAGAGAGAGAGAAATGGAATTTAAAGTCCACTAGACACAAACATTTTGGGACTAACATGTGGTTTAATTTCATTTCAATAATTCACTTGCGCGTAGGGGTCTTTAGCAGTGGAGGACCCGGAGAAAACCCATGAGGTTCGACAGGTGACCCTACTCCTTGTCACGTACAACCAGGGATTTGACACCAGCAGTAAGCATGTCCAGTTGCAGATAATCACATACGGCAAAAAAAGCAGGGCTTTACTAGAAAGTTAAAATAAGATATCTGAAACTCGAGTAAATTATTGATACATATTTTGTTTCGAAAACTCATCGGTAACTCATGAAACCCAAATGCCCGTATCTCAGTCAATTTTCACGTTTCTACTTTTTATATGTACAATAATATAAATTTGTTTTCCTGATTTTTTTGAGGGGGTCTATTTCCTACCCATGGCCCACTTGACGTGGCATGGCCCAGGGTTTAACATGTCTGACATTGTGAATACTCTGAGATTGATTAAGATCTGTATAACGAGTTGGCTCGTTTCAATACTCTGACTTTTGTGCTTGACAGTCCAATACTCACAACCAGATAAATTTTCATGATCCATTTGATAAATTTATTTTTATAAACTATCCTCAATCCATTTTTTTTTGTGGTGCACGTCAACTGTTTTTTTTATGTTACTGTTCTGTGTTCAGATATAAAACACCAATATGAAACACGGTAACTTACATTTGCATAATTAAAATCTAACGATGCGTTCCATTCACCTTGAACTTTACAAACTACGTCCCCGGTTTCACCTTGACGCACTTCTGCTGTAACTCGATGTAATTTACCACCGTAAAATGGCTGGAAATATAAACGGTCATTTAATAGAGTGACATAGCTAGGGAGAGGGTTTAATATAAGCTTTGCCTGTTCCCCAATCTCTATTCACATACAAATCTGAATAAAAATATTGCTTATAAAAAAATATAAAAAAATAGGTCAATTTGGGACTAACACATGGTTCAATTAAATTTCAATAATTTGCTTGCGTGAAGGGATCTTTAGCAGTGGGAGAACCAGGAGAAAATAAAGAAAGAGAAAGGGTTTAATGTCCACTCAACCCAAACTAGGTCATTTTGATACTAACATATGGTTTGATTTTATTTTAATAATTTGCTTGTGCGTAGGGGGTCTTTAGCAGTGGGAGGAAACAGGAGGACTCACAAAGTTGGACTAGCTACTCCTTGTCATGTACAACCAGGGTCAAAACCATACCAGCTGACTCAATGACAGACCAGGAGAAAACACAATGGTTAAACAGACAATCCTAGACTAGACCTTATGATCAACACGCGCAAACTTCCGGCTTTGTGGCAACCCAACTCCCCCAGTCATATGAGACTTACATAATATCAATTATGCTCAAATTTACCACAGTAAAATGGCAGAAAATCAATAATTAGTAATTTGAGACTAACATGTGGTCAATGTTAGTTAAAGATGCACTATGTAAGATTTAGATAAAGAGTTGGTCATTCATCCCATGATAGTTTTCGCTAGCCTGGAGGTCAGGTGTTCGATCCCTGCATTGGCCGAGAAAGTTCATCTCAATTTTCCAGCGTGATTTCCCCTTGTCAGTGATGCAGAAGAAGGGCCTTACAAGGACAGCTGCCTAGTCGTTTGGATGGGACGAAAAACTGAGGTCCCGTGTACACATTGGAGTGCACGTAAAAGATCCCTTGGTAGTTGGAATTCGATATAAGAGTAGGCCGTAGCGCCGCTGCCCAGGTAAAATTTCCCTCATAGCACACTGTATGGCGTATGCCCGTCTTCCATTAGCCCAGGTTAGGTGCAGAAGAGTAGGACGTTAAACCCCATTTCATTTCATGTCATTTCCTATAATAGTTCAAAAATAAATAATTCAAAAAGAATATATTGAAAATTTCAGACAAATTTCATTAATCTTAGTAAAGTTATGAATGTTTGAAGTTTTGACAAGATAGTCTTGATTGTCAAGTACCATTGCTACAATATTATACAAAGTCTTGATTATCCAGTTCAACATTGAATTAGTAAATTGTAGGGCGTTTATAATCCATATAAAATCTCAGCCATTCGATTCTTTAGAGAGATGATAATAATAAATGTCTAATTCATATAATTCACAAAACATTTGAAGTCCGTAGAAAGATGCGGAATTACATAACGACTGGGCCGATGAAGTCGGCTTACGCCATGCAGTGTACTATCGGGGCAATTTCAACTGTCAAGGGTTCTTTTACGAGCACTCCCAACATTTTTTGTACTACTCGAACAACTACACACTTTTTCCAACATATTGTATTCTGATTTGGTCCTACCTTGGTATGAAAGACAACCGCTGATGAATAGTTGGTCTGTGGACAGGATATAGTTATTTTATCACCCATTTCAACCCAGGGTACCGTTAATATAGACCGGGCGTAGGCACTGGGTAGACTAAACGTATAAACTTCACCATAATCTAACAGATGTAACGTTACTGAAAATAACAACAATAATGTTATGGTTAATATAGACTGGGTGGTAGATCGGGCGTAGGCACTGAGTAAACTAAACGTATAATCTAACAGATTTAACATTACAGAAAATAACAAGAATAGGCTTCAGTCTAATGCAAAAATATTCTCCTTCCCAGAAAATATTCATTCGAAGTACGTTGCACCAGAAAATTTAGAGGACTATTATACAACTATTATACATGTGTGTTGATTTTCGGCCTGATTTATTCTGTTGTCAAATGTTGAGTAGAATTTAGTATTGAATAAGACCTTGGTATTATCTGACTCTGCAAAGAGACGCACAGAGAGTTTAAAGGAGCCATTTCTGATAGCGCCCGACATCATAATTACTATTGGATCAGGAACAAAATGAGATAACATCCCAGCCATCTTCGAACTGTGATGTCATATTAAGAAAAGATCTCTAAGAACCCTGTAAATTGATGCACGATGGTGAAAGGAACAAACACGCCAAGTTTCATGCCGATTGTACTTTAATCGGCAGAGTTTTCGGCAAGGTTTTAGGCTTTACCAAAGCGTGTCGCCCTCAAGATCAACAAGAAGATGACTAGTGCTAGGAGATCAGTTTTCCTGGTCTAATACAATAACTTTCAGGTCAACATAAGTTTAAATGTCGAAAATCTGATATTGGTTGAAAATCTGATATTGGCTGAAAATCTGATATGAGTAACAAATTACAAATGACAGTACAGACTGTTTCTTACATTGTAAATAAAAGTAAATCTAATTGTACATATCACTTACCTTTTCCAACCATAACAACACCTATAGACATTCCCATAAATTTAGATTTGGTCCAGATAGAGGCATTCATACACACTCTCCGACTAGGACATTCAAAATAAAAAGCTGAAACTAAATTTTTAAAGAAGAAAGGTAAATACTACATCTTTTTTAAAGCTACAATTTCATATTTTTTTAAGTTATATTTTCAAAATATAGCCCCTTAATAGATGGTATCTATAAACAGTCTTATTAAGTTAAACAATAATCCTATTAATCCTATAATTCATTTAATTATTGCCAGTTGGAAAATTGGCAAAAATGTCATTTTCAACTTCAAATTCAAATGTTTGAAGATAGCTATTGCATGGGGGGAGGGGGGGGGCGTAGAAAAACAAGGGAGGTAATTTTTCAAGTGTGGAAGTGGAAATATGGGAATGCTCGATTCACATTTCTGGAATTAAATTCCAAAACTGGTGTCAATCGAGAGAAATGGAGAATTTCAGAGTACAACGCATGTGTCGACTGTAAAAAAAATATCTCAACCAATCATGACAGCTGAAACATATTTTTTACCTAGGAATACGTCACGATTCTACACACTCCACCTCAGCTGTCGAGACTGGCAGAACTGTGACAGGACTGAATTCCGCGTCACTCGATTGTAATTCTGTCGATTCGGGACGTTCTGGACTGTGAATCGAGCATCCCCATGGTGACTCCGTGATTATCTTGCTGGCACTCACCAGATGGTCCACATGTTGATTGAGAAATATTCCATGTGCTTTACTAGGATAGTTTCCTCTCCTTTGTGGAGCAGGAATGAGAAACTGACAACGAAACTTGTCTAGTTGTTGTCATGGGAAAAAGAAATTGGTATAACAACAATTATTCCCTGATTGTTCAAATCGAAAATTACTCCCCACTGTATATTATCAATAATCCAGATCTGGTAAAAACCTTGGAGATCCTAAGTGTTTGTCAAGAACGCTACCCAGTATTTTCAAGCGTAGTTTCCCCTGGTCAGTAGTGCAGAATGTGACCAATACGATACCAGGTGAAAGTTTTATAAATAGTACGAGGACAGTACTTGTCACGATTAACTACAGCACAGAATACATGCAAGTTGACTACAATTCCACCTGTAGTAAGTAGCACGTGTAGCAGGTTGTGAGCTACGGTTTAATTCAGACCAGTTGGGCCAAAAATGTAGGACGGAGGGCCTGACAAGGGCAACTGTCTAGTTGTTTTGATGGGACCAAAAAAAAGAAGGACCTGTGTCTACATTGGCATGCACATAAAAGATCTTTTGGCAGTTGGAATTCAGTATAAGAATAGGCCATAGGGCAGCAGCCTGGGCCAAATTCACTGTGAAACTGACATCGTTTAAGATGGGGTTTTTTGACTTTAAAAAATGCTATAGAGTTTGATTTCAAAACATCGTTTGATAATTGACAATAATCGTTTGAAAACTACAAAAATGGTTTAATTAGAACCATAATTTAATTTAATGGTACAGCGTTTGATATCTCCGAGTGGGGGTTAAAAATGGACGAACCGTCGAATTATGTAATGCGTTTGATTACTAGACATCGCTTTAATTTCTGAGCTGCCGATTAATTTATCAAGTGTTTAAATATTAGACGAAAAATTTATTTGCTCGCGAGTCGTTTATCCGATCGGTTCATTTTGATTACGATTATTTACATATGAAATGAAGTACGAATAAAAAGGGTGGATATAAAAAAATGCACACGAAGATATGCTAAACTTACCGTGGTCGTAGTATTATTATCCATTAAAAATAATGATTCACGGTACCATTGACAAATACATCAAAAATCGGTACGTCCATTGTTATTATACCATCGGAAATCGGTAGAGCACATTCCCGGTGATGTATTTTTCTTTAAATCACAAATGATGAAAATAGATTTCCACATGTACACGTGACTAGAAGACCTGGCAATGATTCCACCATTGACAAATACATCAACAATCGGTAAATCACGTCCAATGTTATTATATCATTGGAAATCGGTAAAGCACATTCCAGGTAAAGTATTTTCTTTAAATCACTAATGGATGAACACAACTTTTCATCTGCACATGGTCGTGTGATAATCTCGCGAGACTTGTATACTGGCGCCAAACGTCGCTATTCGTCGATCGCCATAGACGAGCTGTCGCTCAGGGTGGTGCGGGTCTGTTCATCCCACGATCTTTTCACCCTGGGCTGTTTCATCTCAACCTAATTTTTTATCGGACTGTTCATCCCGGGCTGTTTCATTTCGGATTCGGCTAGCGATGTTTCGGATTAATAATTAAAAGACTGTGGAAAATTTATGTGACAGTACAGCCATTTATCTTTTCGTTTTATGGGAGGCTGATAGTTGCCTTATTCAGTTGATCGGCGACTGTTGAGATCGCGATTAACATTGCTAGTTCTCTTTTGTTTTGTTTCATCGGCGAGTAATAAACTAGGTAATAAAATATTGTTGAAAATTTGTGTATATTTAGTAATACTTCATTGTTTTTCTTTTATCAAATAGTAAACGACCTTGATTGTCCAATCACTGCTATTGGGTTTTTTTGTGAAACGGAATAATTGCAACCAACACACGGCCGCCATTATCGATGATTGACAACTCACGTTTTTCCTCATCCACCAAACAACCGTAAGATTTCTTTGCACAGCCACAACAATAACATGGGGATTATCGGCTAATCAGCTTTAATTATTCCGCTTTGATCGTTGCTATTTCTAATATTTTCCATAGAAAAACATTGCTTTGTACGCACAAATTTATCGATTGGTATTGCCAAGCTTGTCGAGGAATAATGCATGTCAACGTGCAGCTCGCGGATTATCGTTAACAATTTCTAGATACTTGTAAAAAGAGTGCATGTCGTGTAAATATTTATTTTAATTTTTGTGTAGGTCATTTTCAAATCAATTCATCAGCATATTATTCGTTTTAAACAAATGCATTACTTTTTACGGGAAACGATGATTATCAAAGAACCGCAAGTGCAACTATTCACTAATGATTTAACGTTTGGTGGAGCCTTTTTACTAATCACGTGTTTCGTGTTAATAAATATTTTCTTTCGTGTTTTGAATTGGCCTATTTCAAATAAATTCATCAACAACATTTTTACATAGATAGTACAGATATAAAAAAAATAAAACGCTCTTTTCGTAAACATTCAACATTTGAAATTTTGCCGTAGGTTCGTTATGCACAACTCCAGGTGCTGTACTTGATGGCGAGGTGTAAATTATATAATTTAGCCTGCATGTTATTTGTGCGTGGGGGGGGGGGGCTTATTATAAATTGATTTGACAGTTGTGTTAAACCTTTCCTTTAAACTTATTCCCCGAGTCAGAAGCGTCACCTACCCAAGTCAGAAATGTCACATACCTGAGTCTGAAACGTCGAGGTTTTATTCTTGAGTCAGAAATGACGCGGGATCGAAATGACAAGTAATCTATTCATTCCGGGCTGTTTCCCCCCCCCCCCCACACCACCGTCCTTGTTATTGTTGTTTATTATAGATTTAACATCGAATACATTTAATATGATATTATGGACAGGTTAATTAAATTAAATTATTTACACTTCATAGGTTGAATGTTGGTTATTAGAATAGCAGTTAATTAACTAAGCTGTACTTATTGTTAAATAAACTGTTAAGCACTTACTTATAGTTAAACAAACGTGTACTTTTTTTTATTTATTATTTAATAACAAGTAATTATTTGTTTTGGATTAGTAATAAAAACATGCGGCGAGGGTTGAGTTGTATTCACACATTTAAGTAAGAAGCCAGATAACCTAACAATTAAAATTAATTACTGATCTATGTCTTCATTGCTCTTCTGTAATATCATTCTTTCACATATAATTTTTATCGCAAATTAGTCGGAATGCGAGAAAGGAATTCCAGGGGGAACGATCAGCTGTCCTCTGCACGTGATTAGAATAGTGTCATGTACAGGCGCGACGTCGTGTTTGATATTCATTTTTATACCGATATATTAGAATCCGACGAATTCGACGCCTGAACGGCAGTGTCATAGACTTATACAATAAATATAAAGCATGATTTGGGACACGTGTTTTTACTTAGTGGAATCCATGTCACTAAAAAATAACATAAACACTAAAAAATAAACACTAAAAAATAACATGAACTCTTAAAATACTGGAAGAGACTGGTTCACAGATATAAAATTGGAAAACAATCACATATAAAGAACGATTCAAAAAAAATAAATGCTGCATGCAATCACTAGTTTATACATATTATTATAAAGAACGTTTTAAAGACATTTATTTGCAGCATGCACATTAAAAAGAAATCGAACATTGGAATATCATGGTTTATACATATGAATAACGTTTGGAAGAACTAGCGGCATGCAAACCTCTTAATATTTATCCCCATGTACATTAATTACAGAAATGGTCTGTGTATACACGGTATGCTGAGCTAGTCACCTTTTGGCCAGGTGAATATACGGTGGAGTCATAAATGTCCGTTATAAGTGTAGATTGATTATCTGTTTGGCCGAATGCTTAGGTTTTTCAAATCCTGGGTGCCATATGAAATGCATATTTTCAATATACATGTATGTTAGTACAGTATGGGTTAATCCTGAGATTGGTCGAAAGATGTTGTTTTATTAATTATCACCTGTGCTCACCTGTCTGGGTGCCACACTAAATCATGTCTTTGAATATACAGTTGAGTCATAAATGTCCTTTTTAATGTGTTTTTTTTATTTACATTCATTATTTGATTGGTCAAATGCTATTGTTTTATCAATTCCCACTTGTATTTACCTGTCTGCGTTGAGGTGAAACATGTTTTTGTTACGACAAAGGGAACGGTCTTATAAGTGTGATTTAAATTGATTTTTTAACAAACAAGGATTTTTTATTTTTTTGTGTTAACCAATTGTATGTTTTTACCAACATCCAACCCACGCAGTGTAAATAATTTAATTTAATCAACTTAATATCATATTAAATGTATTTTACGTTAAATCTGTAATATACAACAACATTGGGATGAAACAGCCCAAGGTGAAAAGATCGTGGGATGAACAGACCCGCACCACCCTGAGCGATAGCTCGTCTATGGCGATCGACGAATAGCGACGTTTGGCGCCAGTATACAAGTCTCGCGAGATTATCACACGACCACATGTGCAGATGAAAAGCCGTGTTCATCCATTAGTGATTTAAAGAAAATACTTTACCTGGAATGTGCTTTACCGATTTCCAATGATATAATAACATTGGACGTGATTTACCGATTGTTGATGTATTTGTCAATGGTGGAATCATTGCCAGGTCTTCTAGTCACGTGTACACGTGGAAATCTATTTTCATCATTTGTGATTTAAAGAAAAATACATCACCGGGAATGTGCTCTACCGAATTCCGATGGTATAATAACAATGGACGTACCGATTTTTGATGTATTTGTCAATGGTACCGTGAATCATTATTTTTAATGGATAATAATAATACGTCCACGGTAAGTTTAGCATATCTTCGTGTGCATTTTTTTATATCCACCCTTTTTATTCGTACTTCATTTCATATGTAAATAATCGTAATCAAAATGAACCGATCGGATAAACGACTCGCGAGCAAATAAATTTTTCGTCTAATATATAAACACTTGATAAATTAATCGGCAGCTCGGAAATTAAAGCGATGTCTAGTAATCAAACGCATTACATAATTCGACGGTTCGTCCATTTTTAACCCCCACTCGGAGATATCAAACGCTGTACCATTAAATTAAACTATGGTTCTAATTAAACCATTTTTGTAGTTTTCAAACGATTATTGTCAATTATCAAACGATGTTTTGAAATCAAACTCTATAGCATTTTTTAAAGTCAAAAAACCCCATCTTAAACGATGTCAGTTTCACAGTGATTTCTCTTATAGCACACTGTTTGAGCAGAACAGTAGGATGTTAAGGTTTTATATCATTTCAGTTGTCAATTATTAATTTAAAATTAGTGCCGAAAAATTCAGGGTATTACTTGAAGGCCTTGATAAGATGTACGTAGTTCAAGCGAGATCAAGCCTTCTACTGAAGACGCCCATGTTCTGACGTGAGTGACGTACCTGGTGGATGATGCGACACCTGTTCAGCACAATAAATCAATCTATCTGTTTTAACATGATTAGTGTCACCGCCAGCCGTGGAATCAGCTTCATGAGGTATTTCCCACGAACAATGGAACGTTTCTCCTATTATTGGATTATACGGTTTCTTGGCAACAGAACCCTGCGAATTAAAGATGGAGATCTTTATTCAAATAATATATTATTGACATCCCAACTAAAATCTTTCTACATCGAAACTAAATCAACATTCAAACAAAATCAATATCGGAAGATCATCAAAGCCAAATCAGCATCGGGACCAAATCAATGACATCATAACAAAATGCTTCATATAAAAGAAGCCATGTTTGTCTCGATGTTGGGCTAAACTGTTTTGATTTTTCTAACTCATTCTTAACTCTAGGAATGGTGTCTGCACGGATGACAAGAAAAGTCCGTCTAATCATTCAGGTTGGAAGTAAAAAGAGTAAATCAACTGGCATACTACAGGTAGATTATAACGGATATGAAAGCCATCAAGACGTACCTGTCTACCTGCGTTAAAAATAATGTTATCTACCTGTCTCTCTGTGTCTAATATCAACACCTCTCTACCTGTGTAACTCACCTGTCAATTCGTGCATAATATTAACGTACCTGTATGTCATATCAACGTACCTGTACCAATGTCTATAAAATCAACGTACCTGTCTACCTGCGTGAAATGAAGTTAGGTACCATTCTAATATTGTTAACATTCTCTCTTCAGCATCAGATTTCTCAGGTATTCTTTAAAATAAATAAAACAGTTTTTAAATTAAATAAAAAAAGTCTTTAAAATAAATAAATAAAAGAGACTTTAAAATCGATAAAACAGTCTTTAAATATTTTACCGTGGGAGCGATGTACACCTGAAGTTAATAAGTAAGGTCCTGTTTTGTTTCAACCCTTTCTAACCATCATGAATAGATTTTCACATATAATAAACTATTGTCTGTACTGACATAACTGTGTTTAACTTGACTAACATTGTTTATGATGTATGTAGAAAAATGTTGAGGTTTTGTCCCATCTTAAAAGACTTGCAAATTCCAATTTATCTTGCTTTCATGGTTTACATTTAATATGATCGTACCATTTCAACCTCATCATTAATACAATGGTACAAATTCTAACCTCATCCCCAATACCATCATACCAATTCTAATCCCAAAGAACTCAATCTAATACAATGGTACAAATTCTAACCTCATCCCCAATACCATTGTACCAATTCTAAACCCACAGAACTCAATCTAACATGCTTTTAGCACTTACTTCTTCGTTTATATAAACGGAGAAATCAAACGTTCAGTTTTTAAATATATAAGTCAACATTTCAAGGTATTATTATGGATAGATAATCTAAATTAACAATTTAACAACCGGTATAGATACATGTCATCCACTTACTTTAGAAATAAATCTGGATGCGCCATACAATCGGCAAACATTTCTAATAATGATCTTCGTTCTAATATAAAAGTTGGTAAAACCACCTGAAAACAAGAGAATCATTCATTTAAAACTGAGCGCCAGCAACTCACGATGACTGAGAAAGTTCATCAGCGTTTTTCCGGTGTGGTTCCCCTTTGTCAGTGGTGCAGGACCAGGGCTCACACTGGCTTTCAATTTTGGCGACCGACAGTGTGAGCCCTGTGCAGGGCAATGTGTAAGCTACACTACATGAAGATAAGACCGGTTGTACGTACTGGAAGGTCGGCTTTTGACGTCTGATATTGATTAATCAATCAGTATTGATGTTACCTTCCCTATCACGCGCAAAGAAATCGCAGCAACAGGCCTTTTTATTGGCTAATCCCCCAAATCAACCAGAACATCGATAATATAAAAACTCTTCCAGATCCTAGTGTAGTAAAACCAGTAAAACGTAACGAAATTGGATCTGTGTTTGAACCAGATTGGATGAGATCCTATTGTAGTAAAGACGAGTAAAACGAATAAAAGACCTACCTTAGTGAGATCCATTCCTAATTTAAGTTGCGATAATAGATGTAGTATAATAGATTTATGTTCTTCCACACCATCGAGATCAGAATCTTTATACTCTGTTTCATCTAACACCTCTTCTTCATGATTTATTATATCTTTACACATATCACCTACAGAAATACACAACATGTATATTAACTAGAAACAGACTATACACACATATCCTACAGAACAATTGAGAAACATCCTTTATGTATATCCCCTATAACAATATTGAATAAGTAGACTACAGAAATACACAACATGTACGTTAACTTGAAACAGACTATACCCATATCACTTACAAAACATGTAAACTAACTTGAAACAGACCTTCCACACATGTCCTACAGAACAAGTACACTAAATTAAAAACATACTTTATGTATATCCCCTTTAAAAATATTGAATAATAAGACTAATTAGAAACAGATTTTAGGTAAAGATTAGATCGGGAGTGTTGGGTTTACAACTGTTTACTTTTACTAGCTTCAAAGAAAACATTAAAGATACATTATGGGAGATTTGATAACGAGCTGGCAGTTCTCACTATAATAGTTAAAATATAGATAATGTAAAGGGAATTTTCTGAAAATTTCAGTCAAATTGATCGACTCCGAACTGAGATTTTTAGTGATTGAATTTTGGGTCCAGCCTCGATCATCATTACTTAAAAACATAGTCTTGATTATCAATTTTGTGATTTAATCAGCAGCAGTCGACCAGGTTCTAATCCAGTAAATATTGCAGGCTAGCGATGCGATCGAGAATTCATTATGGTCTGGATAAGTTAATTAATGTCTAATTAATAATTTAGAGAACATTTCAGGCCTGCAATAGGCAGATTCAGCTCTAGCAAAATATTATAGAAACTCCCCATAAAACAGCACAACTACATGATATCCAAGTAACAGTGTTTAGTTTACCACTTGTTGAATATCACAAGATGTTACATACCATTTAATTTTGGATCAGTTAATAAATGCGGAGAATTTGATGTCATTTGTGCAGAAGTCGTGGAGCAGTAACTCTCAGCTGTAGAGGGTGCACTGTGTTGACTACTTGTTCTTCGTAGACCAGAACTACAAAATACAATATAATTATAACCAAAAATGAAATGGGGTTCAATGTTCTACTTTTTTGCACTGTCTGGGATAGAGAGAGAGAGAGAGAAATGGGGTTTAACGTCCACTCAACAGAAACTAGGTCATTTCGGGACTAACATATGGTTTAATTTTATTTCAATAATTCGCTTGCGCGTAGGGGTCTTTAGCAGTGGGAGGAAACTGGAGTGCCCGGAGGAAACCCACAAGGTTGAGAAGGCGCCCCTATCTCCATGCCACATACGCTCACACCAGGGCTTGAAACCACAGCCGCAAGCCAGAGGTGACGGCCAGCTAGAGGTCGAAGTGCGGCACTCTAGACCACTAGGCCATCCCACACCCCCCCTGTCTGGGATAATAAAGGCGGTTAAACCACTGCAACTCCCCTTAATGACTTGATAGTGTGCTTAAAATCAAACTGTGGACTTGGAGGTAGTGACACAAACATTAAAATATATCACAGCCCAACAGGAGAAATATTTATGGCTAAAATGTAAACCTAATTTAGTGTTCATGCCAGCATGGATCAAATACAATAATGACCTGAGCCAAGCAGAGCAAGACTTACTTGTACTTACTAGGATCTAGGTTTACCTGTAATTACTATGATCTAGGTTTACCTGTACTTACTAGGATCTAGATTTACTACGATTTAGGTTAACTTGTACTTACTAGGATCTAGGTTTACTGGGTGCAGTTAGAGGTAACGGATGATGATTCATCATTGCCTAAAATGTAAAAACAAGAACTCAATGGCTGTGATACGTTCAAGGGCATCATGAAGGTTCACCTAAACAAACACTGTCAGGTTACTAGTTATGTTAGGGAGTCTAATCTTTTTCTGTAGGATCGGGTTAAGATATCAGGTATCTGTATATACAGACCTTGTTGGACACAAATTACCACACAACATATTTCATGATGTCAACATTGTGTGGTAATTTGTTTCTGACAGGTGCCTGATGTCCAGGCTTGCGTTAAGGAGTGCTATACAAAATATAATATCCTCAACATGACGTTAAAATGTTCCCCCGTTTTCCTAAATAAATAAGAATTAATAAGGCATTAAATGACCCATAAAAAGCGTTAATTACGTTCCGTCTCCTGATAGCATGTATATACCAGTAGTTCCTTCCACTGGTAGCATGTATATACCAGTAATCTATTTCATAAGTCCAAAATTTCCATTTGTTTTAAGCATAAAATAATTTCTACGCTTGATATGATAAATTTATATGTACACGCAAGACAATAACCAATTTGTCTAGCATTATTTAAACACATGTACAAACAAGCAAGACAATCACCGATATGTGTTGGATTATAGAAATAGATTATTTATATATATGTACAAACAAGCAAGACCATCACCAATATGTCTGGGATTATGGACATAGTACAACAAGCAAGATGATCACCAATATGTGCAATATATGATTAGCTAGTTACTAAATACACCCTGTCCTGTGACGCCATTATTTCTTTGAAATATTCATCAATATGGTAAAATTCTTACAGAAAATTTTATTTTTAGGCCAAGGTTAATGAATTGTCAGTTACTCATGACCTGATCAGTTTGTGAAATATACATGCTACATGAGGTAATTATTAATTATGGCGATGAAATTAATTTTTTTTTGTTTAACGCTGTATCTATTTCAGCCATAACTAATGTCAGTTTCTTGGTCATTGAAAACCCAAAGCTAACCAGTGTCCCTGATTTATTTATATTTAATAATTTAAAAAATATTTATAAATATCTGTTGCACAATATCCAAATAATGAAAGACTTGATCATAATGAATAAGCTTAATATTAGTGATATGCTTCTAATCTAAGTTAACGGTTGGTTAATTCATTCATTTTTGGCATTTCATTTCTTTATCTTTCCCTACTTTGACGGTTACGAAATGACCTGTTTCAAACTAGTTGGTAATTTTTCTGACATGAATAATTAAAAGCATACCCTTGGATATATATCTCAATACAAAATAAGTTAGATTATTTAACATGTTATCCAAAAAATTTACTACACACCGTGGTCGTTACTCTAGCCATGATGGAAGAAAGTAACAAGGGCATTGTCAATGGCCCGTGCAATATGTTAATTGTCTTCAACTTTCAACCCATCAGCACATATACATGTATATGGCATCATGATAATATAAATACTTTTATTATTTGGTCTATCATAATTAAACTGTTTACTTTTTTATGTATCCTTGTGTCCTTTCGAGACTGTTTATAGTGCCGTGAAGCGGTACTTGTCAATCAGTCTGTACCTCATGATCAAGACTATCTTGTGGCGAGAGATTTGAGACCATTGCTCACGTAAGTAAAATAATTTAGCAGGAATTTAAAGACATTATATCTTTCTGTGAATTCTATTACAAATGACAAGTGCCTAATACAGTTTATGTGGTTGTGAATGTTGCAGCTACCATTCCTTGGTTTGGATGGCAGATATTATACGGCATGATCATTTCCTGTTTTACGGTCGGACTCTGTAAATACTATTTATTCACATTCTAGCCTACATTATTTATTACCTACGGTGTCATTTTCATAGATAAATAGTGGATTTTAATTTGTCAATTCATTGCTCATATTCAAAGGCAAACAAATATAGTTTTACAGGACAAATTTTTGACCTCATTAAATTTGACCAAATAATTAAGGAAGTGCGCAATTATTATGGATAAAAACGAACATGCGGGCGGGTCATGAGAAACAAACAATTAATTAACTGTGGTCTTATTGGAAACATTGTGCCTGGAAACATTGGACAATTGTGCCTGGAAAAATTGTGCCTGGAAACATTGGAACATTGCACTGGAAACATTGGAACATTGTGTCTGGAAACATTGTATAATAAACCTGAGTAACTGTATTAGTTTTGTTATAATTCTGATCGCTTAATGCCACTGTATATACACTATATTGCAACAATTGTATACTTGTAATAATTCAGATAAGTTTCCCAGAAATATTTCCCAGAAATATTTTACCAAATTGTTAAAATATAATATAGAGAATTTTCCTACAACATGAATTATGTCCCCTTAAAGTTAAAGCTTTAAACAGACGAAAAGAAACAATGGGTAACCTTCACAGGATATAAATCTATACTGTACTGAACCTCATCAACGTATAAAACAACCGATATTTAAACAATATTTATTTGTTGAAATGGCATTTAGTAATTTGGCACAATAAATAAAACACAATATTTCATGGATAATAATTACAGACTTGTGCTTGATGGCCACGAGAGTAGCATTAATTAATTGTTGCTGTAATTACAGTCCACAAAATTATCTTCCATACAATTTCATGTTTTATTTTAAGAAATATCATGATAAAATTACAAGGTAGATGTTTGACGTCACATGTATATCTGATCTGTAGTTAGTAACGTATTTATCAGTAATTAAATATTATTTCTAAGCATTACTACACCATGTATTAGGTGTGCACATAAAAGATTCCTTTACAAAAGAATGGTCTATAGTGCCGCGGTCCAGGCAAAAAATCTCAAAGGTGTGTGTATCCCCCATTGAGTCGTAAACCGTAAATACAGATTGTAGAAACATTCTCAAACAATAGCGATCTATGTATCATTTACAACAATACACAGATTATAGAAATATTCTCAAGTTATTTTGATCATGCATATGCGTACCTGTTTCGTGTGGAGTATGTGAAGACACTGATGTAAACATTGCATAGTTGCAGACGACGTGGCTTTTAATAACAATAAATTCTGAAAATATATTAAACCAATTAAAAACATTAACTCAGCTATTAAAATGCAGAGTCAATTGCTAGGCAACAAGATCGAGACGTATTCATTTTTTTCCCAGGCGTTACATTGGTGACTGTGTGGTTGTAAGAGCTCAAGGGTTCGCCCTTTATTAACGGCTTTGAGGGTTAGAACATGACTTACAAACTTCGTTCAATGATCCTGTTACCATTAATCTACGTTGTTAAGGCCTGGAAATAATAGTATTACTCGTACCCAATGAAAATGTTCGCCATTAAACTCAAAGTTCTTCATTAGTCTCCAATGTTTGTATAAAGTCATGATTGATATAGAATCTAATAAATATATATTAAGTGTGAAAACTACAATTGAAGTGTGTATACGTATAGTACCAGTGAAATGATATTGATGTTCTTAACAAATACAATATAACTTAATCATGCATTATCTAAAGATACTTTACCACGTACAAACTGCATGATTTGATGATATAATATTTGGACTAAAAACATATTTAAACTGATTAATCTATCAAAAATTTGCTTCAAATGACTCCTAAAACTTTATATTCCCTGGAGAGATAGCCAAACATTCTTGAAAACAATTTCTCGGACAACCTACTTTTGAAATACATTTTTGAAAACGTGGTCCCAGTTAAATGAAAATTGTAGTTTGTACAGAAAGTTCACCTATCTATGTGTCCGAATCTTTCAGAAAATATGAACTTCAAATTTGACAGTTTAATAAATTTTGAGACTGGCAAACTGATTTCCGTCAAGAATTGAATTGATAATCAAGAACATTTTCTGATTAAATGCATGTATAAATTAAACTCTATTTATTAGAACCATTCATGATAATAATAACAAGAATCATATAAGTGAGAAAATATTTCAAAAAGGTTTATAAAATTCCCAAAGCATAACAGCATTAGTCTTAGAAATCGTGAATAAATATTGTTAACTTTACTTCAAATTTGATAAATAAAGTTATTTTGTTATAAATCTGACCATTCCATGGTTTAATCACCTTCCCATTGCATGATATCATTCCTTCATTACCCCATGAATGGACCCAGGAGTTAGTGAGTGAGTTAGTAGAATAGAGCGATATCACTGGCAATGAAATGATGGAGAAATGAAATAGGCTTGAATTGTCCTACTCTTCTGCTCCTGGCTGAGCAAATGAGGATGGGCATACCCCACACAATGTGCTATGGGGGAAATTTGGCCCGGACAGCGGCCCTACGGCCTACCCTTATATCGAATTCCAACTGTCAAGGGTTCTTTGATGTGCACGCCAATCTGTACAGCTGTTCTTGTGTGGCCCTCAGTCCTGCATCACTGACAAGGGGGAACCACGACGGAAAATCTAGATGAACTTTCTCGGTTAATGAAGGGATCGAACACCCGACATTCAGGCTAGCGAGCCAGCATCTTACCCACTTAGCCAACGTGACCCCCCTGTGAATGGACGGAGGTGTTAGTGGAGTAAAACGGAACGATACCACTGGGAATACTGAGGATCTTCTTTGATTGGCATTTAGTAATTGAAAATATTAACACAAGGTACAATTTTATGGATAGACAATTACTGAGTTTAATATTAAGCAACTCGACCAGGATTACTTGTCTTTATCAAGTAAATACTGAGGGGATGTTGCTTTACTAGGGGTAAGAGATCAGCAGAATTAATTCAACCTTTGTACATATTGTTAGAAAAGCAGTAATTATTTAACCTCAAGTTTCCACCAAAGTAATATCGCTGACAAAGCAATTATAATCGCTGACAAAGCAATTATAATCGCTGACAAAGCAATTATAACTGCTGACAAAGCAATTATAATGTATTCTCTGTTTTTTAAACAATCACGAGACATCTAGCCAATGAAAATGAATGAACCAGATGTTCATATATTCAACATAAAGTGAATAAAATCCATTACCTTGTCTAGACTCGTCAAATACGTCCCTGACTTTGGTAATCCCTGAAAGTTAAAACAAACAAAATCAGTTTGGTTTTCTGAGAAGGACAAGCTTTACGTGAATCAAACAGGGCATATAATTAACTTCCCTACTAGTAGATTCAGTGCTTTGTATGATTGTTCAAACTATGAGTATTTTAGGACGGGGGAGGTGGGGTAACAAATTAATGTGATTTATATCATAAGGTCTGTCACTGAGTCAAGTGGCGTTGTTTTTATCCCAAGCTTGTATATGACATCGTGTAGGGTAGCCTGTCTAACCTCAAGGGGTTTTTCTCTGTGTCAAGTGACTAAAGAGCATGTGTCACACCGCTCTAATAAATGACGATGACCAACCTCATGGGCTTTCTCTGTATCACACCGCCCCAAACCCAGGAGCATAAAATGAAGAAAACAATAAAGGTCAATAAAATTTTGGATTCAAATAATCTTTAAATTGATGAAACGTTGTCAGTGGTAAAACTCCGTAAGAATCGTTGGTTATATGAAATTTGTTTACCTCAATTAATTCTCCTAAATCATCTCGATAATCTTCTGATTCTACGATATATTCCTTGACATCTCGTAACGCACCGGATAGTTCCGAATTCCCTTGTGGTTTGTACTGAGATCGACTGTAAACAATATATAAAACATTAGAATTATACCGAGAACTCTGGTTGGTTAGCATTAAAACTTAGTATTGTGTACATGTATATATTGCCTTGTTATATTTTATCATTGGTTGATAACGACGAGAGAAGGCTTGTCGAAACGTTGCTCAATTATAAGCAGTTATTGTGCAAGCAGTTAAAGTATTGTTGTGTAGATGTCTTGTTATATTTTATCATTGGTTGATAATGACTAGAGAAACAATAACTTGAAATATAGAAAAATGACATGGGGTTTAACATCCAACATTCTACACCATACAGGGTAACAAAGACAGGGAAACTTTACAAGGGCAGTGGTGCTACGACTTATTGTTCCCGTTTCCTGTATACAAACTCTTTCAGATCCTACTACAATTAAAACAAGTAAAATGAAATTTTGAACTATAAAAAGCGAAACCCGCTGTTTTAATCAAATTGATCCGGGAAAAGCTGAAGAACTTTCGCAATCAACCTGAACCTTACTGACTGAATCACTGTGGCTCCATAGGTGATAGGGAAATGATAGCATGAACACCACTTGGGTGTGAATTTTGAATGTTTATGTCCTTGAATAAAATCCCCTTTACCCAGTAGTTTAGCTATAATTCTAAAACCTTTCTTCCCAGTAGTTCAGTTTTAATTCTAATTTTACAGATACAGGTAGGTTCTCCAGCTGGTCTGTCTACACGACTGGTCAATATGAACGTATATACCTACCTGATGACAACATTTGAATTAATATTTTCAATAGAGGTGGAATGTGGTCGGTACCCTAGTTTAACGGGTGTAGCCTCTTTTACAGCAGTATGAACTTGTATTGACTCTTTCTTAGGAACAGGTGTACTGTACTAAAAACAGAAAAGGTTAAAGTTTATCACACTGGATTTATATTAACTCATTGAACCAAAACTATTCGTTTTCAGGCAGAGAAAAATCATCTCCAATGTGTACCATTGGAGCTGGGCTTCTCAGCTTTGCTTGCATCCACCTGGGGTAGCTACGCCTGTCAGCTTTGCTTGCATCACCCTAGGATAGTCAGGTTTGAAACTGGGACGTGATTTATATTGTACTTAAGTTAACATAGCAATTGATGCTGTACGATTCTGTAAATACGTTACCTGAGCAATTGACGCTGTATGATAATTGTAATTAAGTTACCTGAGCAATTGACGCTGTATGATATTCAGCTGTAGCACGTAATCTATCAACCCAATGTTGTCTCTCTCTAGCATCAGAGGCTGTAAAACAACAAAACATTGTTAAAATTCACACTTTACCAGATCCTTGCCCGATCAATTTGTTACAGAGACACCATGACCCTTTTTCTCCCCAACTCCCAAAATCTTTAACCCAGAGAAGAAAGAACATGTCATGAAAAGCACTTTATTAGTCTCCATCATGATTCACACCTAGTACAACTCTGATGTTAATTAGATGAGTAACGTGCTGACTTGATGACTGAGAAACTTCACAAAACGTTTACAATAAAAGAAATAAAGAGAAATGGGGTTTAACGTCCCCTCGACACAAACTGGGTCATTTCGGGACTAATATATAGTTTATTTTCATTTCAATAAACCACTTGCACGTAGGGGTCTTTATCAGTGGAAGGAAACCGGAGGACCCAGAGAAAACCCACAAGGTTAGACAGGCGACCTTACTCTTTGTCATGTACGAATGGGGTATAAAAACCACACCAGTTGACTCAATGACAGGCTTTATGATACAGCGTGCACATGCTAACCATTCGGCCATCCACCCCCCCCCCCCAGTTTATAAAGGTTACCTCGTAATCTGTAGACGTCGCCATTAGCTGCATTGACAGTAAAAGTCTGCGAATCTTCGTCAGTAGGGGAGATAACTGATGCCTGAAAAAAAAAGTACTTGATATTAATGGAGTCTACTGGTCCAACCTCCATGGATGATTACTACTTTATACAGAAGACAATGGTAAGCCTTTAATGTATAGAACATACCAGGATCAACATGATATATCAATACGGTTGATCTTATTAGGGTGACGGTCGATCTTGTTGGGGTGCGGTCGATTTTGTTGGGGTGGGGGTGAATCTCATAAATTGATAAGAAAAAATCACTAGGAAGAGTTCAACAATTTTCCCAATGAGCAAAACTTTCATTTTCCCTCTCCCTTCCTCTTCAGAAAAATCATGGTCATACTTTTCAAACGAGTGAATATATTTGAAGAAGAAGAAACTTACTGCAAGATGAATGGAACCTCTTGGTCGTTGTTTTTTATATTCTTCTTTCTATAAATTAAACAAATAAATTAATCCAGACAGTTGAATTCCATGTTTATTGGTGGTATTTTATACATTCAAGGGAGACAACTACATTTTTCTTCCAGGGATTGATGTGATGTACATGTATGAAGTTAAACTTCTTGTCTCAGTCCAGTCTATGTTAAATAAACCATTGGTAGTCTTTATATAATGTGAACATATCAACTAAAGCCAATCCACCATAAAATTACTAATGCTTCAGCTTTACAGGCCCCTATCCCAGACACGACAGGACCATTAGTTCATAGAATAGGGGAAGATTATGGGGTAACACCTATGACACCACTGCTGTTAATGGTGGAAGTTTATGGAGGAACACTTATTGAACAACAGCAAGGTGGCCAGGTTATATCCCAGATAGAATCAACCGTTTAAGGATTTGCGCTAATTTCTGGATTTTTTTCATCTGTCAATAAAGAATCCCGTGGTTCAAGCAATAAACCAAACGAAATAGGACCTGTTTATAAATCAGATAGATTCCTGTTAAACGGTGGACACACTTGCCAAATGATTCTGCCCAATCAACTGGTGTCGAAATTCTTCTAATGTGTCCTCTTTCATTCAGCCAAACGTTTGATATATTCGCTAACTGTGTCCGCTCTTATGAAGCAGTCACCTGATTGTAGAATTCATTGGCCAATCACCACCCATATCGAGAAGTCACGTGATTGTTTGAAAACATGGTCACCACCATGTTTCATCATGTGACGTGAAAGATGATGCAATAAACTGGTGATTGGTCTAGTGTGTTTACCCATTCGGCAGAATGAAATTCGGAGCCCATTGATTCGACCATAGAATTCGGCTAGGGTGTTTACCCAATCTGCAGAATGACATTCGGCACCCATTGATTCGACTAAATGATTCAGCTAGTGTATCCACCTCTAACTTCAAGCGATAAGACTATTATCATTAAATGTCAATTAAGTCAACAATACCTCAAAATACTCCAATAATCCAGATTCAGTGTCTAAAACAAACCAACGAAACTGCCAACCTTTCATAACATTCGTATATTTACTCAACAGGCCTTCCATTGGTTTCCTGTAATAATTAATACTATACCTATTTACAATATATCTCAACAGGCCTTCGATTGGATTCATGTCATAATAACGTTATTGTTAATTACAATACATCTCAACAGACATTCGACTGGGTTTCTATAAAAAATTTTATATACATTTAAAATATATTGTAACGGACCTTCCGTTGGGTTCCTGTCATAATAACGTTACATTCATTTAAAATATACATGTATCACAACAGTCAAATTGAGGCTTTGTCAGAAAGTCAAATGAAAAATTGAAATAACTATTGATGATATTTCTTATGAGAGTCAAGATGGTTGGAAGGCACTCTATCACAAATTACATTGGAATATAGGATTTAGACAGACGACTTTGTACAATGTAGCTGCCAGAATATGAATGAAATGAAATGGCGTAAGCGTCCGACTTTTCCACTCCTAGCTCAGCTAATGAAGACGGGTGTATGTTATATGAGAGAATTTTTTCCTGGACATCGCGATACTGTCATGGGTTCTTTTAAAGTGCATGCCAAAGTGCACGTCTAGACTTGGTTTTCCACTGCATCCAAACAACTAGACACCCCCTCTGTCCTGCACCCATGGACAAGGTGTAACCTACGCTGGCTGGAAATCATTGAAAACCCCAGACCTCCTGATTAGTGAGCCAGCACCCTACTCACAAATTCAACGTGGCTCCAACAGAGAGAGAGAGAGAAATGAGGTTTAACGTTCACTTGATACAAACTAGGTCATTTTGGGACTAACATATGGTTTCAATTTTATTTCAATAATTCGCTTGCGCGTAGGGGTCTTTAGCAGTGGGAGGAAACCGGAGTGCCCGGAGGAAACCCACGAGGTTGAGAAGGCGCCCCTATGCTCACACCAGGGATTGAAACCACAGTGGCTCCAACAGTCAAATGATGTCATCCTTATAAGGCAACGTGGCTCCAACAGTCAAATGATGACATCCTTATAAGGCAACGTGGCTCCAACAGTCAAATGATGTCATCCTTATAAGGCTCTTGTAACCTTTTTATTTGTTGTTAAATTGACCGGCAAGAGAATGTATCCATCAGTCAAATTAAATGTGAGAAAATCAGAATTTAAAAATAAATATCATCAAAATACCATGCAAGCTGATGATTAAACAAATATTTTTACCTTGGTGACATCATTTTCTTCTCTTCCTCAAATTCAAATTCCTGCGAAGAAATGAAAAAAAAATGGAATGGGGTTTAACATCCTACTGTTCTGTTCCTAAACCTGGGCTAATGAAGACGGGCATATGCCATACAGTGTGCTATGAGGGAAATTTTGCCCGGGCAGCAGTGCTGCGGCCAACTCTTATATCAAATTCCAACTGCCAAAGGATCTTTTACATGCACGCCAATGTGTACACAGGATCTCGGTTTTTTATACCATCCAAACAACTAGACAGCTGTCCTTGTCAGGCCCTCCGTCATGCATCACTGACAAGGGAAAACTTTCTTGGCCAATGCAGGGACCGAAAACCAGGCTAGCGGAGAAATGGAAAAGAAATTATTAAAATTTTGGAATAAGGTTTAACATCCACTCAATACAAACTATGTCATTTCGGGACTGGCATATGGTTTAATTTTATATCAATGATCAATTCGCTCTTGCGTATTAGTCATTTTTAGAAATTACAATCTGTCTACCACTCAGATAGCATACTGCTCGTTGAGTTAAGAGCTGTGATCCCATGGGTGGGTATAACACCGTTCGACTTTCAGGGAATGTAGCTCGTCGACGTGTGTTCTTTAAGTATTAGAAATGACTAGAGATTCTTGTAATGGATCTTCAACACTTTATTTTCAGCAGCAAATAATTAACAGCAACAATTTAACAACTTATTATTTAGTAAATATATCGGACTTCCAACTAGTATGTTCCCTAAGCTGGTCTCTCCAACTATTGATAATCTAGCATACATTTGTCTATTTATACAAATCAGTTATTAGAAAGTGTTGACATAAACATATAATTATCAAAGGATGAAGACTTAAAGCATTTAAAACAATAGTTAGAAGAGACTTAACAGATCAACTACTTTAGTTGCCAGTCTGTCATAATTTGACTGACAGGTTAATTGCTGTCTAATGACTAACCAAGCATTAATGAAATTTAAAATATAGATTTTGAAATTTAAAACAGAATTGAAAAATAATAAAATAACATTTGACCTAGACATCGGTCATATATCCCCCTGACTTCAAACAAAAACATGACCCCATGTTTTAAACATTAATACAATTTTTCAATTAATCAAAGTAACATAATCTATCACTTTTTTCACGATAATAATGTCTATTTTTGTACATAGGATGCCTGTAAGGCCTAAAATGATGTTCTTGCAAATTGTGGTGGTAAATGTTTTCATCAGGTAAACGTAGTTTGGGTCCTTGTATTCTATTTGAATTCGCATTTATGTATTGCTGAGCACTATGATCTAGTTCCTCCTCTAAAACCCAAGAATTTGAAGTTGCTGGACAATTTTTCCACTGAATGAGATATTCTTGTTTTGTGTTCTTAACTCTTTGTCTGAGTACTTTGTCGGACTCTTGTACAGGTGGATTTGTTGAACAAATTCCTACATATCGATGGTCTTGACTGCTGGTACTTTTGGCTCTAGAATTTGAAACATCTTTCATCGCTGCCTCACTGTCAAAATTTATTTGACAACCTTTATCATGGTTATTGGCAGGATGACACATTGTTTCTCTTGTTACCATTAACACAGGGTTATTCCCAATAGCCACATCTTTAGTATCAGGAATATTTTGGACACCCACATCCTTTTTACTGGAGACCACAGAAATCTGTGCTTTTTGGGCATCCTTCTTAGCAAAAAATTCTAGCTGTCGTTGTCTATCCCTTTGTCTTTTGGCAAAAGAACGATATTTCTTTTCCGGACTGGGTAATGAATTTTCTGAGAAGCCCCATTTAAAGCTGATTTCTGTAGAACCCCTATCCTGTTTGAGACTCCAAGACATTGGTAGTTGATTCAGACTTCTTATTGCTGCTACAGCTGCTGAAGGAAGAATTAAGTTGATATCCATCCTTTCTTCTTCAAAATATGTTGATAATTTATCTCGCTTAGTTGTACCGGAATCAAGAGTAGACAATTTTGTTTACCCGCTTTCTCCACCATATAACACCGTTCCACTTTCAGGGAATGTAGCTCGTCGACGTGTGTTCTTTAAGTATCAGAAATGACTAGAGATTCTTGTAATGGATCTTCAACACTTTATTTTCAGCAGCAAATAATTAACAGCAACAATTTAACAACTTATTATTTAGTAAATATATCGGACCTCCAACTAGTATGTTCCCTAAGCTGGTCTCTCCAACTATTGATAATCTAGCATACATTTGTCTATTTATACAAATCAGTTATTAGAAAGTGTTGACATAAACATATAATTATCAAAGGATTAAGACTTAAAGCATTTAAAACAATAGTTAGAAGAGACTTAACAGATCAACTACTTTAGCTGCCAGTCTGTCATAATTTGACTGACAGGTTAATTGCTGTCTAATGACTAACCAAGCATTAATGAAATTTAAAATATAGATTTTGAAATTTAAAACAGAATTGAAAAATAATAAAATAACATATGACCTAGACATTGGTCATAGGTATATAAAATCCTGTTAGAAAGAATGATCCCACAGATTCTTTAATTAAACATGCATTATGCAAGAACTAAATCTGCCTATTACAGGTCTTTCTTTAGGCCTGAAATGTTATCTACATGTAAATAATTAATTAGACACTAATTAACTGATCCAGCCCATAATCAACTCTCAATGGCAACAGATTTCTCCAATTGGAAGAGTTCAGCCATATTTTGATTTAAGCTAAAAATGGAGGAGCGGGACTTAGTTTCGAAATTATTACACACGTCTTGGCAAACCTTCAAAGGCTAATATTTCCGCTTGCAATAGAGTAATTTGTATGGAATTTTCAAAATATCTATTTTGAACTATCATATCAAGAATGGCCAGCTCTTTATCTAAATATCCCATAACTGTAACTTTATGGCAGATATGGCAAGAAAGGATTCCATTTGGCAAACATAGAAGAATGATGCTGACAAAAAGAAGTTAAAGTCGCCTAGTCTCTAATTCAATAATTATATCATCCAAAATCTTCAATATTGAAAACACAAATTATTTGTCAATTTAAATAAAAACTGGTGATGTGATTTCACCGGGAAAAGATGGGCTTCTGATATCCAATATATAAGACAAAATAAATATTTTACCATTGGTACACGAATCATGTACCATAATGCGTTTCAGACTGAGTTTTAGCAAGAGACTCGAGGAACGAGGCTAGAAACATTGCACAAAATCAAATGGAACATGTAGACTGGAACAACCAGACGCTGGAAATTTGCATTCGATTGACACTGCTGGCTTATTTCGCAGGAACATACATGTAACTGATTTAAAATTAGAGTAAAAACGGAAACCACTGAATGTAAATCAGTTTATTTTTATAATTCATATTATATTATATGCGTTGCAACACACTTGTGTCAATTTCTAGGTACCAAATGTTAGCGATTTAGCTCCTTTAACAATTCCAAAAAATACCTGTAGAACTGACGACTGAGATACATGTAGACCAATATTTTAATACATTTCATAATTATGATTGTTAATTGGAACGGACGGTCAAGTTCCCTCCTTGTCAATAGTGCAATACAGAGGGCCTGGCAAGGAACAATATATTGGTTGTTCAGTTTGGATGATAAACCGAGGCCATGTGTACACATTGACATGCTTGTAAAAGATCTCTTGGCAAGTTTGTAGATGGAATTCACGGATTCATAGCGCCGCTGTACAAGCACAATTTGTCTCATATGGTATAGCACATTCTGTGACATAGGATTTAAAAGTAAAACCCATTTTATTCTTATGTGAAGGGTACAGCATTATAATTTCTACTTCTAGGTATACCGGGTATAGACAAGATGAGATTTTCATTTTATATAGAGCAAAGCTCTAAAGCATCGCGCAAAGCGCAGTGCTTGAGCAAAGCTCTTTTCCGGTAAAACAGGAGCGTAAGCAAAATGTCACCCACAGACTGTTGATTAAAAAAAATTTCAGACCGGAACCGGATACACTGCTGACACTGAGCAAAATTGGCAATGCGCATGTCTGACAATGCGCATGTCAACTTACCAAATCGCGCCCAAGCGAGATTTCGGGTCTCTAAGAAATATTTCCACCGCGTCGAATGAATGACGTCACATATATTTTTGACGTCAATGAGAATTCTCACACTTTTTTGTTCTTTTTTCAACTGGGGAAACTTTATTATGAAGGTTTTATATTTGACAACAATCACACCAGCTTCGTTCTACTCAGGCAAGGCCTGTTACATATTATGAATATCCATGAGACAATTCTGAATTTGTCGTGAATAATAAATATAGCCTACTGTTTTGTAAATATGGCTGAGATTCCTGAGGATTTACTTACTAATCTCACTCAGCCTCAGCAGATATTATTATTAATATTAGGCCCTATTATAAACCAACAGAAGATCAAGATATTTTATGACCTGTCAAATCCAAATCTGACCAAATTACTAGATCAATGCATCTAGAGGTACGTGTGTATGACTAATATCATTAATTTAAAATCTATTTTCACTCGTTGAATTCATCTGCTATTTACCTATACAGTGGGCGTAGCTGAAGAGGAAATGACAAAATGATAAATACACTGAATCTTGTCAGCAAACAGGTGAATATTTACTTCAATAAATCACTTCCGTTCATCGGACCATAAACAAACACACCCACCTTTGCTCGTTGCATGACGGCTATGACTTGCATCCGTTCAGTCTCAGTCAAACACGACAAATCGGGCAGACCAAAGGTCGGGTCGTTTAGATTTCTTTCAGCGGCAGCCATGTTGGTCACGTTATATTTCACGGTTGACGTAAATTTTGGACTCGCATTTCTCCAAATAAAACGAAGCGAAAATACAATGTGATGTCATATAATATGTATAGCAATCGAATTGCGTGATCATTCCCAGGTAAGCGAAGATGGGAACAAAAAACATTACATAACTATACAAATAACTTTCTGATAATTAGCTTTGTTTTTGTCCATCTTCACTTACCAAATCAACAACACATTGGGTGCGGTTGAAGTCATGACTATTTATAAACGTTCACTTATATTCGGTCCACGTTCATTTAACCATATTCAATCCCCATAACTCACACCAAAATAGAAGTGTAGGCCTAATTAATATTCAATTAAAAAGAAAAAAACAAATTCGCCCAATCGAAAATTCATACATTACAAGAACAGTGAAGCATTTTTTACAACCAATTAAAATCTTTTGTCGTATGATTCGTAAATTACTAAAATGCTCCAGCTTCCTGGAAAATAAATTGTAAACAATCTATGGTCTAGATTTTTAATTATACAATAATTTAATAGTTTAGAAGTTAATTTCTCAATGGTGGTCTAGATAGCCAGGGCACTGATTTTCGGTTAGATCTATTTGATAATAGGCCTAAGGCCAACTTCCAGTTTGGTCAAAGGTCACTCGAGATTTAGACGGGGCTAGCGCTAATCCAAACCCTAACCCCGTTCCTACAGCTTACCCCGACCCATGTACAATCTCGCCAACCATTACCGTAACTTTATTTACATCAGAGAGACCTTGATGAAAATTGAGCTGGCCTTAACGAATATAGTTAGCCCTGTTGCTTTTGGGGGAGGGGGCAGGCTCCAATCTCTCGATCTATTCTGTTTCACAGAGAATTACTTACGAATTATCTCTGTCACGGGTGACTGTCTGCAACACGTGCAATGACATCACGTGGCGGCAATCATTGGCTCAATTAAGGCACGTGCATTGTTTACAACATTGTTTACGTAACTGCTTCGGACAAAATGATGTCTTTTACTCATTTTAATACGCATTTACATTAAATAGGAAATACTTTTTGACTAATTTACTTATTTTTCTAATAAAAAATGTTTAGAATTTAATTTGTCGAAAGAAAAAAGTTAATATGTCGCGTCGATGTCATCCTTATCAGTGACTGTGTAGCGGCCTAGCTCTCGATCATATGAGGGGGAAATAGTGCGGGACTTTTCCGGGAAAAATTGCACGATACTGGATCTTTCCGAACGGACAAATATTTTTCCGTGTTTATAGCCACAATTCTTACCCTAACCCTTCAGGATAGTTTTAGATAAACCCGAACCCTAACCCTAACCCAAGGGAAAATATTTGTCCGTTCGGAAGATCCAGTATTGTGCGGAAAAATTGCCATCACAGCATACCACACGGTTAGATCTACATTAGACTGGTGGCCAGTCTTCTCCACACACCAAAAATTGGCCAGTCCTCTAAAAAAAAAACGAAAAAAAAACCGTAATCTCTAGAGACTGGGCAAATAGAGCTTCATTCTGATCTAGTAGGTCAATCTGCATTATGTAGGTCGTGTGACGTCGTGCACGTGATTACTGCATTTGCACTGGCAAACTGATGTAGGTGCGAGATGTTTGTTGTGGATAACAGTTATTGTTATTTAGTGATACTTTAACGATCTAAGAATTTTGTTGACGGACAATATCTGTCGAATGAACGGATACAACGTATGGGATGAGGTGAATGAACATAAAAAATTACACACGACATCATTATAACAACTTAACGAAGCCAGTTCATGCGTATCGGGACGAAGCCGAATGGCGAATGGAAACAAAAACGTGACATCAGCCCGCAGACGGTTTCAGCATGACTGCTTTGCACTCCATTCGAGACGCATGATTCATGAAGGTAAATATCGAACTTAATTTATCTTAGACATTACATTTATAAATTCGTGTCACGTGACTCGGGGCTTGCTTGACAACTGTCAATCATTCCTAATAAGGAACAACGTAAAACAGGACAAGGAACGCCCATTTTATTGTGAAGCTCGCAAATTGCCCAGTCTCTGGTGCTGGTTACAGGTTTACTCAATTTTTTTTTTTTATACAAATGGAAACGAAAGTGTTGGTTTACTAAAAATTAATACTTTTATATAAATCGAAATGTAAAATAAATAGAAGAGACTGGGCCAGTCTAGATCTACATGTATATGACAAGGCCAATCGCATAATTTCCCCAGGGCCACGGAATGTAAACAGGACTAGCGCTAACCCTAACCCTTACAAATGACCCAACCTTACAGAAGGGGCGCTGCGTCATGGTTTTGAGTTTCTGCGCCCTTTTCAATATGTTTGCCAACTCGCAATGCGGTTTTCAACATTATATTATACTGGTAATGTTTAACCAGTGTCAAACATCTACCCGGATGTCAGATATGCTACAAATCGACTTTTAGTTTGTTCCACACTCTCCAATATTACTTGGCGTCACAGGGAGGTATATCCCATTCCAACCGCGCACACATATTGGTTTTTGGGGCCCGGGCGGGATCTTGAATGTTCTTCATGCAAAATCATGGGTAAACACCCCCCTGCCTCACACTATCAGTAACCCACGATCCTTAGCAACAGTCGTACAGTACCATCAACGCCGGATTAACCATGGTGGGGGCCCTGGGGCCTGGAACATGTGGGGGGGGGCTGATCACTGACCGCGAGCGCCAAAGGCGCGAAGCCCCGCATAGGGAGGGGGGGGGGGTCTTGGGGGTTTCTCTCCCCGCCCTCCTCCCCCCAAAGAAATTTTCAGAAATTGGATGCCAGAAACGTATGTTGGAGCCAATAAAAGTACTTCCCCCAGAAAAAAATAAAATTCTGCCACCAAATTAGCGCATTCTGGCATTATTTCAGTGGACCAATCCATGCGAGTGCTATGAGGAGGGGACCGTAAGTGGACAGAGCGACATCAAAGCTAATTTTGAAGTCGCTTAGTGATAAATAACGTTACGACCAAGCCGGACTCGATGTTTGACAAACAAAATGGTAATACGACATTTAATCAAGAAATATGAATATTTCGTGTGATCATGGTGTGCATCTCATCAAATTCAGCTTATACCCACAACAAATATCAACAACAACTACAGCTTATATACAATCGTACGTCAAACTGAGGCAAAATTCGCGCTACTCGAAATGATGGGGACGTGTAATTTGTCGAGTTATACGATAATTCGAGTTAGACGATGGTCGGTCCGATAGAAGATCTCACGACAATAAAAAAAAAACATGTGTTACACCCACCACCGGATTACACCGAATTCTGGGATGTCGATCGTAACACACCGTGGATTGAGGGTGCCCCAGGGACTTCCGATGGAGGGTCATCGGAGCATCGGAGGGGCCCCGTCACCAGGTCACCGACCGTTGGAGTCCTCGGTCCGATCATGCTCGAGGCGCGCAACTGAGATTTTTGTGGGGGGCCCCTAATGTGGTGGGCCCTGGGGCCTGTGCCCCATAATTCTGTTTTCAGCGCGTGACCTTGGGGAAATATACGTTTGGCCTTAGCCCACACCGCACGGCGTATGATCGTTCTATTTAGCCCCGCTGGTGAAGAACCAAACTTCAATTGATTTACGAACTTATGAGATACAATATTATCAATAAGATGCACACAGCCCATACCCTGACCCTCGTACTCACGCAAACCACATGAAACATAATCAAACATATAATTTAATTGTTAAACAAAAATCAATTGCGTATGGCGCCGTGTATCCTTTTATACTTTAGACTAAAACACAAAAACAAATTAAACAGAACGTCTAAATATATAGCGAGTCACAAGGTCAGTAAAGATGTCTATAAATGACATCGATATGAATATATTTCTGTGTTTACCGCCCCAAATAAAAACCTTTACAAGAAACATGTTGTGTTACATTATATTAGTAATGATATTAAGAAGCGAGACGTGTCTGGTATTCACGAGGATTTTACCGATGTTATAAATCATTGTATAGATAGATGCAGTAATATGACACGTTATAGGTTTATATAATTTCCTTCAAGGGCACACTTTAAAGGAGCTAGGTCTCTAACTCATTATCATCTACATGTCCAGTCGTCGACAATGCAAACACGACTCATTGTTCAGTTTAAATCAACACCGATGTTGTTATCTTACCTTGAAAAGGTGGGCTTCTGAAATCTAATATTTAAGGCAAAAATGAAAATTGTGAAATTGGCACACGAATCGCGTGCCAGGAATGATTTCAAGTGCCATTTGTAATGAAGGGACTCAATGAACGAGGTTAAACATACCCCACAGGAGAATACTACTAGTGTAGAGTGGAATAACCAGACACCAGAAGACTGCCATTCTATTTGCACTCTTCCCATATTTTGGCGAAAATAACTGATTTGAAATTACAGTAAAACAGAAACTATTGAATGTAAATCAGTTCATATACATTCACATTACGTTATTATATGCGTTGCGGCTCATTTATCTTCATTTTTTCGTCTCAAAGAATACAGATTTAGATTCTTTAATTGCTAGAGAAATCTGGAGATGTGGGCAGTTAATCGAAAACAATTATCAGTAAACAATTCATTTAAACAGTCAAGAATAGATTTAACTTTTGCCTTAAGATTTTATTAAAGTTAAGCCAGGCTGACACGATTTTGTCGTGCCCATCAGTGTCCACATTGACACGAATTGGCACGACGAGTTTGCGCATAGTTTGCGCATTGTTTACGCACTTCCCGCATTGGCGCGACGAGTTTGCGCAAATCGGACGGTGTCGTGCCGACTCGAGTCGTGCCAATGCGTGCCACGGAATCGTGCAAGTTTCAGCCTGGCTTTAGTTTCAGTATATAGTTTTTAAATACAGATCTGACGTCACTCTTCGGTGTTGGCGTTCCATTATTTAACATAATGGTACAGACAATGTGTCAATCGTACATTATTTATACTAGTTAAAATATTGGACTCGCGTGGCGATTTGGGTTCCATTTGAACGATTGGGGAATCCCTTAAAGCCCCAATAACACTCTTGTTGTAACTGAATAATATGTCCCAATCTTCATTCTGGTCAACAAATCGTATTATTTTACAATATTCCAATTAATTGATGATATAAATTTCATCTTAACACACCTAATTTAAAAAATTGGAAAAATTCAACTTATTGATTTGAAAAGTCTAACGTAAACCTTTTCAAATGTGACTTTGATTTAAAATATTTTCGAACCCTCTGGACAAGTAAAATAGGTCGTAATGGATAATTTACACAACAGGTCCGACACTTAAACATCTAGTACTAAGAATAAAGCTATTATTTATTTTCAGGAGCAGCCAAGCCAGCAAGAGTGTTATTGTCCCTTTAAAGTCATTTAAAGGATTGTGTTTTCCCTGAATGTGATTTGAAGGACTGGGAAGTTAGCCTACCTTACACTGGCCACGTAACACCATGGGAAAAAATTGTCCATATATTTGTGTGACGAGGCTAAATAAAGGGATGTAAAGAGAGAGAGAGAGAGAGAGAGAGAGATGGGGTTTAACGTCCACTCGACACAAACTAGGTCATTTCGGGACTAACATAATTATATGGTTTCATTTTATGTCAATAATTCGCTTGCGCGTAGGGGTCTTTAGCAGTGGGAGGAAACCCACGAGGTTGAGAAGGCGCCCCTATCTCTATGCCACATACGCTCACACATAAAGGGATGTGACACCCCCGGTGACATCATAACACTGTGGGTGACACTAAACAGCACGTGGCACTAATGTTTAATGCTATGTCATCGATCGCGCTTTTTCTGTTTGTACTTAATATTTATGCTTTGGACTCGACCTTGTGCTTTTTAAAGTTATTTTGCCTAATAATGTTTTTAGGACTTCAAATTCTGTCTAATGGTTTGGATTGTTCGTACTTGGTTTTATTTTATTTTAAAGTTAAAACCAAATGTGAGGTGGCGTGATACTATGAACAGTGTCGCCCAGTTGCCAGGGGACCGTGGGGTCGCTACTGCAGTTTCTTCTTCTAAAATGCTCGCAAAATGCATTCCCGGCAGTTAATTTTAACAATTTAGGGGGTCGCTCAAAATAGTGAATCCATGTGCTCAGCTATAATATCCCCGACAAAATACCTCTAAATTTAGCTGTAATATATACTCTCCCAAAAAAGAAACGCAACGTTACATTTCGTCGTCAGTATATCCTCGCTCTACTATCGCCTTGCTGCAACAAGAACGGCGACACGTCGCTGAACCAAACTGCCCCCCAGTGTTGCTGTGACCATACCCTCAGTGCCTGAACCCATTAAAGTTGGATTTCATGGCGTCGGTGTATTTCAAAACAGAAGCTCTAACGGGGGCGTCTGCCTCGTTATTCGGTTTCACGTAGGCGTTTGCCTACTGTCTGGTACGAGATTCTACGCCGTCCGGGAATTGCTGCTGCAGTAGAGGTCGCTGTTGAAAACCAATTACACCAATGACGTAACCGGAAGTGACGACCCAGGACAAGTGGGACCACACTTGTTTGGCCTGAGCTTGGGCGTTCACGTGTTGAACTTCGCTGTCGGTATATACCTATCCCAAAGGCGAGAAATGGAACTAGGGGAAACATTCAGCAGCCTGGTTACATCTGTCTTGGAGTCATCTGCTTGTAATCCAAAAATAGCGTTGTTGCGTTGGTCTTCATTCGGATGTGGCATCACTTTGGTCTTTGAGTGTTTACATGTGCAACTTATTTGGAAACCGAGAACCCCGGGATTTTAAAGACCTTAGATTTAGGTTCCATGCGAAAAGCTCGCGAAGTTGTTAAATTCATGTTTCTTGGTGCAATCGAGCGATAAAAAATTTCGACAAAAAGGATGATCAGTCACAATTAGTGACCCTACCTTTAAAATCAATAATGAATTTCTTTTATCCTTACATAATGGCATTAAAACAAGTAAGATTTACCGAAACAAAGACCTGGTTCAAATAAAAAAATGATGAAAAATGAGTTGTGCGTTTCTTTTTTTGAAGAGTATATAATGCATCTTCAATTATATCGCTACTTTGAAAAACGCGGTAACTTTGGTCCCGCGTTCGATCCCATTGTAGGTCCAGAAAGTTTATCGAGATAACGGACCTCCTTATTGGCGGTGTAGGGCAGAGAGACAACTTATTTTCGTAGAAGATCCCTTGGCAGTTTGAATTTGACATAAAACTAACCCGTAGCACCTTCGTCCAGGCAACATTTACCTTATGACCCTCTTTATTAGCAGAGCGTTAATTACAGGCCCGGATCCAGGATTTTGTCGCGGGGGGGGGGGTACACATTGGAGCAAAGGGTAACATGTTGCAACCTTGGATTGTTTGGGCGGAGACAAGGCGAAAATCATGTTTATATCATCTATTAAAGAGCAGATATGTGAACTACAATAACAACAAAGCAAACGAAAATGAAAATCAACTATGTCACTGGGGCTGACGGGAGGGGGATGGGGGCACGGCCCCCTTGCCCCCCCCCCCCCCCTGAATCCGCGTTAAATCCCATTCGGGCGAATGGTTAGCGCGCGTTGTATCATTGGGTCTGTCATTCAGTCAAGTGGCGTGGTTTCGAATCTTCAGTTGTACGTGACAAGGAGTAGAGTCACCTGTCGCACCTCGTGGGTTTCCTCCGGGCCCTCCGGTTTCTTCCCGCTGCTAAAGACACATCCGCGCAAGCGAAAAATTGAAATAAAATTGAACCATGTGTTAGTCCCGGAATGACCTAGTTTGTGTGTAGTCGACGTTAAATTCCGTCTCTGCCCCCCCCCCCCCCGCTCTCTCTCTCTGTCTCTCTCACCCCTCTCTCTGTCCACGAAAAACAAATGACCGACGGGGTTTGAATGTTAATGGTGTGGATGATATAGGTGTAAAACACGTATTTAATGTCAGGTGTAATTAATGCCATATCACTTACACATTAAATATAAACGATAATATGAGTTACATCATGAAACCAGTGGGAAATATTTAATCACTAATCTTTTGGACAGTATCTGATTTATCATCACTTTAAAGGAGTTAAATCGCCAATATTTGGGGAACTAGAAATTGACACAAATAGATCGCAACGCATATAATAATGTAATATAAATGTATTTAAACTGATTAACATTCAATAATTTCTGTTTTCGCTATAAACTCTAATCCGTTATGTTCGGTAAAATACGCCAGAAATCTCAATCAAATGGCAATCGCTATAGCGTCTGGTTATTCCAGTATACACCGATAGTATTTATTGCGCATGCCCTTCAGATCAGAATATGAGGTCACCGTTTGACATGACTCGTGAGATATGTCTAGCCTCGTTCTTCGAGTAACTTGTTACAAATGGCACTGGATCGCATTTGTGTACACGATTCGTGAACCAATGGTAAGATGTTTATTTTGTCTAAAGTATTGGATATCATAAGCCCATCATTGCCCATGAGTAAGATCACAACTGACAAATAATTTGTGTTTTCAATGTCGAAGACTTTGAATGATATTGAGTTAGAAACTTAGCTACTTTAAGCTACATAATGTAGAAGGTAAATCTGTCTACTACAGCTAAAGTGTCCTGGTTTCAAATGTTATATAAATTGTAATTCAAACATTTGAACATTTGCTCACACGATAAGCCATTAATGAACTCTCCTAGTCATCGGATGACTCCGATATTAAGTAGATTAGAACACTGCGGCCTTTTAAAAGTTTAACAATTAGTTAATAAATAATCGAGACTTATTCTCGCTTGTCCAGTACCATTGCTGTAATAATAAACATTTTACGCTACATTTTGGCCAAAACTTGAGACACTTATAAAGTTATTTCAATATACTTTATGGTAGATATTAGATAAAGAGTCGACAGTTCTCACTATAATGTTATGGTAATTTGCTGAACATTTCAGTCAAATTGATCCAGTATGAACCAAGATTTAAGCGATTGAAATTTCCGACTGGCCCCGATCATCATTATTAAAATCAGAACGATACAAGCATAGTCTCGATTATCCATTTTTGATTTAATTATCAATGAGTGTTAAGCTTCATATAGGAATGTAATCCAGTCAATATCGAAAGCTAGTGTTGACATTGAGAGTTTATGATGGTCTGGATAAGTTAATTAATGCGTCTAATTAATGATTTAGATAGATAACATGATCAGGCAGATTTATCTCTTGCATAATGTAGGTTTAAAGGGACAATAACATTCTTGCTGGCTTGGTAGCTCCAGAAAATAAATAATACCCTTATTCTAAGTACTAGATGTTTAAGTGTCCTACCTGTTGTGTAAATTATCCATTACAACCTATTTTACTTGTCCAGAGGGTTCGAAAATATTTTAAAATCCAAGTTATACTTGAAAAGGTTTACGTTAGACTTTTCAAATCAATTGGTTGAATTTTTCCAATTTTTTCAAAATAGGTGTGTTAAGATGAAATTTATATCATCATTTAATTGGAATATTCTAAAATGATACGATTTGTTGACCAGAATGAAGATTGGGACATATTATTCAGTTTCAACAAGAGTGTTATTGGGGCTTTAACGTCCTATGTTCTGCTTCATCTGGGCTAATGAAAAAACAGGTATATGCCACACAGTGTTATTGGGGCTTTAACTGAACGTTCTTTTTCATTATCTATATTTAGACTATTATAGCAAGAACGGCCTTGGCTCTTTACCTAAATCTTACATCGTGCATCTTATTTTTAATTCACACTAAAGGCGAACTCCTCGGTGGGTTTTCTTAAGCGCAACTCAAGTACTGCCCACAATCTTGTACGGGATCAGCCTACTCAGCGCTTGTTCGTTCCACCCTGGAGTATACTTCAGTCGTTTGGCACCCCTACCTACAAAAGGATATAAATAGACCCGAGAGAGTCCAACACCAAGCTGCAAGGTTTGTTTCTGGCGATTACAAATCTAAAGATGCCGAAGGTCTTGGAACTCCCATCCCCTCAAGACAGACGGCAGATGATACCCCTCACTTTCTTCTATAAGGTGGTTGAGGGGCTGGTCCCTATGGCGGTATATAAGTGCCAAAATTCTAACACGCTATCGTCTAATTTCTTACTTCTATTCATGTAATTTCTAACCTCCATTCATGTAACTTCTAACTTCCATTCATGTAATTTCTAAATTAAGACAATGTATAATCAAACTTCTTTATTTGTTCAGTGTAAATATCAATTCTATTTCATCTTATTTTTAATATTGGGGCGAAAAATGTCTATTTCATTGTGGTATTACATGTTAAGCATGAACGGCAAACAAATTTAGAATTTTGATACTTCTACCTAGCAACCATCATTATGACATCGTTTGGTGTCGCCACCGTGTGCTCAGTTTGGCGATTGAGCAGCTGATCGGAACCATTCTATTGATACAAACGACTCGCTCTTCGTCAGATTGAGTGGCTTGCCTGAGTGTTAAAATTGGAAACAACATCGGGAGAGAGAGATGGGGACATGGGGTTTAACATCCACTCGACACCAACCAGGTCATTTCGGTATTAACGCCGTTCAATTGTATTTCAATAATTCGCTTGCGCGTAGGAGTGTTTAGCAGTGGGGGGAAACCGGAGGACCCGGAAAAACCCACGAGGTTGGAAAGGCCGCCCTGCTCCATGTCACGTAAAAACGAGAAATCGAAACCACGCCAGTTTATTCAATGACAGACCTTATGTTACAGCGTCCACGTGCTAACCATTCGACCATCCTACCCTCTAAACAACATTGAACGTGATATAAATGTATGGTTTGCAAATACTACTTCGAATACCGTGGCTAAGTGGGTAAGACGCAGGCTCGCTAGGCTGTGGGTCGGGAGTTCGATCCCTGCATTGGTCGAAAAAAGTTCATCCAGATTTTCTGGCGTGGTTCCCCCTTATTAGTGTCTTGTCGTTCCGATGGGATGAAAAACCGAGGTTCCATGTACATGTTGGCGTGCACGTAAAAGATCCCGTGACCGTTAGACTTCGATATAAGTCCAGGTCGTAGATCCGCTCTCCGGGCAATATTTCCCTAAAGCACACTGTATGGTGTATGTCCGTCTCCATTAGCCCGGTTAGGAACAGAACAGTAGGGCGTTAAACCCTCTTTCATTTCATTTCATTTTCTATTTCAAATATAAGCCAAACGGGATTTGGAGAATTTTATTTTATTTTTTTTACGGTAGAGCCAATAATTAATATTTATATGCAGTTGGTCTATATTAACACAGGCAGGCGCGGATCCAGAGGTGGGGTCCAGGGGGTCCGGACCCCCCCCCCTCGCTCAGGCTTGAAAATTTGAAACTTAAATCTATGCGATTTTATTGGCGATTTTTAGACCTGTAATTTTGGAATTTACCTTCCGGAAATACGTCAGAATGCACCAAATTGAATCTAATTTACCAAATTTTTCTGGGGGAGCGCCCCCAAACCCCCCTTAATTGGTTGAGCGCAAATAGTTAAGAAATTATCAAACCTAGACCCCCCCCCCCGCAAAATATCCTGGATCCGCGCCTGACAGGGTATAAATGTTATAAATAGGCCTTCACAGATACACTGTACTGAGTTTAATACTAAGTGGCCTCTCTCTCTCTCTCTCTCTCTCTCTCTCTCTCTCTCAGCACGCCTTCCAACCTTCAACAAAACGAAGAATGGGTAGTTTATACCAAATAATGGTCCCGATAAGGTGCGCAATCACCCAATTGAGCACGCAGTGGCGACACCAAACGATGTCATAATGATGGTTGCTAGGTAGAAGTAACAAAATTCTAAATTTGTTTGCCGTTCATGCTTAACATGTAATACCACAATGAAATAGACATTTTTCGCCCCAATATTAAAAATAAGATGAAATAGAATTGATATTTACACTGAACAAATAAAGAAGTTTGATTATACATTGTCTTAATTTAGAAATTACATGAATGGAAGTAAGAAGTTGCATGAATGGAGGTTAGAAATTACATGAACAGAAGTAAGAAATTAGACGATAGCATGTTAGAATTTTGGCACTAATATACCGCCATAGGTCCCAGCTTTCGATTGTGATGACTATTTAACTCCCGCCAGACCCAAACGCCGAATCAACGCAAAACAGAATTCGGACTCTATATTTAAAAAAATAGTTGAAAACCATGTCACAAATAATTCAAATTGTTTTAAAACAGTGGTATGCAAAACTGAACTTTATAAACACTCATTCTTCCCAAAGACAATGATTGATTGGAACCACCTGGTTGATAGTTTAGTGTGCGCTCCATCGATAGAGAGATTTAGATCAGCTTTATCAAGAACATAACGCACTCACTCCCTCGTTGCGTACATGCTGTAACAAGCCCTGCAACGTACAGATTCAGATTCAGAAAATGTACTTAGAGTAACACAGTAGACGATTTCCTTGCTCACGGTTCAATAAACACTAAATAACTACTCATATTGATAATTGAACGTTTGATCACGATAAAAAAAACTATTAAAGGTAGAAAATATCTTTTATTGTATTGTACCGAACACCGTTATTCCACCTTTCATTGGAACGGTCTTGATATCGATATATCCATTTACATCAAGTAAAAACGCACAAACTACTTGACAAAAATCGTTGAAGTGTATTTATTAATTCATTTCAAAATTAGTCATTCGGTAGAACAGGACGGGAGGGGGGGGGGGGGGTAGAGAGAGAAATGTGGTTTAACGTTCACTTGACCTCGACACAAACTAGGTCATTTCGGGACTAACATATAATTTAATTTTATTTCAATAATTCGCTTGCGCGTAGGGGTCTTTAGCAGTGGGAGGAAACCGGAGCATCCTTGCCACGTACAACCGGGGTTTCGAAACAACGCCAATTGACTCAATGACAGGCTGTATGATACATCGCGCGCACGCTAACCATTCGGCCAGAAACCAAAATCAAAATACCAACGCTAAGTTTCAAGTTTTCGTGTAATCTGATATAAAATAGGCCCATCCAGCCTAAATTTTAACCTCCTCGAGAATTAAAATAATTACACTGTAAATCTTAACTAGGTGAACAGTACTAATAAGGATTCAGTCTATAATCTATGGTGGCTGATTGGTATCATGTCGTATTGTCGTGATGTCGCCTTTCATAACCCGACAACCCGACAACACGACAACCCGACATCACGACATTTCTACCCGACAACACGACAACCCGACAACCCGACACCACGACATTTATACCCGACATCACGACATTTTTACCCGACATTACGACACTAAAAATGTCGTGATGTCGGGTAAAAATGTCGTGATGTCGGGTAAAAATGTCGTATTGTCGGGTTGTCGGGTTGTCGCGTTATGGAACAAAAATCGGGCCATAAAGAAAATGGTTGATCAAATGGAAGTAGATTCACACTCACATTGCAGTTTGAGTTGCATTCATATCCATTTGTATACGTCCACATTCATAATGTGAACCGTCCTCATTAGCTCAGTCGGATCAGAACAGTAGGACGTTAACCCCCATTTCAGTTCATAATGTGAACATATTATGCCGCCGCCCTTGTCTGTGTGTCTGTCATTGAGTCAAGTGGTGTGGTTCCAGCCCAAGCTTGTCCATGACAAAGAGTAGGGTCGTCTGTCTAACCTCGTGGGTTTTCTCCGGGTGCATGCCCTACCCGCGGGGTGGTGCCAATCCCGCTTTTTTGTTATTATTTTGTCTGTAAATATTCTACAGGTTGCAATTATTAACAGATTTTGTTCAAATTCGGCATGATCAATCATTTCAATAACAGGATGGTACCTATATTAATATTTTGTCTGTAAACACTCTACAGGCCGCAATTCTTAATGAATTTTCTTCAAATTGGGCATGAGCATTATTTTCAAAGAGAAAATGGCACCTACTGATGTAAATGCATGCCCGACCCATAGGGGCGTTGTCACGCCCACTTTTCGTGAATATTTTGTGTGTAAACACCTTTCAGACTGTAATTGGTATGCGATTTTAATCAGATTTGGCATGATCAAGACAGGATGGTAAACACCCTACAGGCTGCAAATTTTATACGCCCACATTGAAATATATCAAGGGGCATATCTCTGATAGTAATTATTGGACATCGCTGAAAATCATTAGGTCTTCGTCGCATGAACTTACACACTGTGCATCAATTTCAAGCGAATCGGATGACAACGTTAGCCTCTAGAGCGTCCACAAGATTTTAAAAAGTGAAACGTGATCATGGGCCATAACTTTGAAAATAATGCTCATGCCAGTCCTTGTGACTAAAGTTATTATCCGATTGATTTGAAATTTATACTAAGTGTTTATGTTCATGAATCAATGGGTTTCTACGTCTCATGGCCATAAACATTGTATATAAATTTAAAATCAATCCAATGATAACTTTAGGCTCCAGAGAGTCCACAATCTGACCGACGGGGGGACTGACGGACAGACGGGGGCGACGACGATTTATTTAAATCTGGACGTATGAAATTTGCAACCTGTAGGGTGTTTACCATTCTGTCTTGATCAAGCTAAAACTGAACAAAATCTCATAAGAATTACAGCCTGAAAGGTGTTTTCAGACAAAATATTCACGAAAAGTGGGCGTGACAACGCCCCTATGGGTCGGGCATGCATTTACATCGGTTGGTGCCATTGTCTCTTTAAAAATAATGCCCATGCCAAATTTGAAGAAAATCCATTAAGAATCGCGGCCTGTAGAGTGTTTACAGACTAAATATTAATATACGTACCATCCTGTTATTGAAATGATTGATCATGCCGAATTTGAACAAAATCTGTTAATAACTGCAACCTGTAGAATATTTACAGACAAAATAATAACAAAACAGCGGGATTGGCACCACCACACCACTTGACTCAATGACAGACACACAGACAAGGGCGGCGGCATAATATGTTCACATTATGAACTGAAATGGGGTTTAACGTCCTACTGTTCTGATCCGACTGAGCTAATGAAGACGGTTCACATTATGAATGCAGGGGCGTGGTGAGAATGAGTTCATGAGTAGCCATACTCATGCGCCAAAAAGTTTTTGCGCCAAAATCACAATCAAATTGTCTCGGATTGCTGGAGATTGCGTTTCTGGGCTTCTGATTTTCGAAATTTTCACGGGGGAGGGCCCCCCGGACCCCCCGCCGCGGGCTCGCGCCTTCGGCGCTCGCGGTGGCCGGCTTCGCCGGCCACAGCTCCGCGGTCAGTAAAAGGGTTTTTGTGCCAAAATCTTTTTTGTTACTCATAATTTCTTCTCAATAATTGCCCTCACCACGCCCCTGATGTGGACGTATACAAACGGATACGAATGCAACTCAAACTGCAATGTGAGCGTGAATCTACTTCCACTTGATCAACCATTTTCTTTATGGCCAGATTTTTGTTCCATAACGCGACAACCCGACAACCCGACATCACGACAACCGACATCACGACAACCCGACAACCCGACAATACGACATTTTTACCCGACATCACGACATTTTTACCCGACATCACGACATTTTTAGTGTCGTAATGTCGGGTAAAAATGTCGTAATGTCGGGTATAAATGTCGTGATGTCGGGTTGTCGGGTTGTCGTGTTGTCGGGTAGAAATGTCGTGATGTCGGGTTGTCGGGTTGTCGGGTTGTCGCGTTATGAAAGGCGACATCACGACAATACGACATGATACCAATCAGCCACCATAATAATCCTTTGTTTACTTAAATTTTCACACCACTACCCTATAGCACCAGTTGATTGGGTGGCACAGTGAGATTAACCCATACATGGGAGCAAACGAAGGGAAACCAAAGGCTGGAATGTAAAGATATTTATTGTAATATAAAAAAACAAAATTTGAAGAAAATAAGTAACACGTTTTAAATATGTATTATATTACATATATAACCTATACTTCACATTTGAGGGCGCGATAACTGCTACTTAATGTTCGGGCGAAATATGTCATCTCCAAACCTCCGTCACCGCTGTCTCGAACCATAACTTGGATGAACAGTTGGCCATACAAGATTTAATTGTAAAGCTCAAATTGCGTTTCTGAAAATCGACCGGATTAACGCGTTATATCCCAATAATAGATTGATCGGAAATGGCGGCAATTCGTGAAAGTGTTTAGCGATAGTGGTCAAGAGCGAGTTTTTGTAGCCCAGAAATATAATCTCCAATCTGAAAGTGAAGGCGGTACATCTGTATGGCATTTTTCAGAATTTGAGATGTAGCCGAGTGCACTTTAACTTTTGTCACGTACACCGGAAATTGAATACCATGTGTTTTAATATTTATAACAGGTATATGATGACGTATCGTGTTAGAATCGATGTGACCGTGTTATATGATATTTTGTCAATAAGGTGCCCGCTGCGAACTCTTTTAAAACCGGATCAAAAATTTATCTCTTATAAATTAATCATCCCTTACTGGGTTGGTGTAATAGGAAACACCCCAACCGTTCTGGGTGGATAATTCGGTTACGTTTCGGGGATTAGGGATTGGATTTCGTAATCTCTTAACGAACTTATTATTCCTCAAGTTTTCAAATACTTTAACATGTCGGGTAAAATGGCGGACCTTAGGGGCCCCGGATGCTTGGGTTGCTATGGAGGACCTCCGCAACTATTATCCGACCATTACATAGACTTAAAAGTTTTAAACGAATTGGATTGAAGTCGTTTCTGGAGAGCCTCCGGAACGAGAGGGTCTGATCGAAGCTCCAATAGACTTAAATATTTTAAACGAATTAGACTGTAGTCGCTTCTGGTGTACCTCCGTGACGAGAAGGTCTGAAGCTTGAATAGTAGATCTGCTTGTTAACCATTTTTATTGACACGTCTGAAGATCTGACCGGTTGACCCTATGACGTCAATCAGCGTTGACGTTTCTAGTGGTTTACCCATAGTTCCGCGTATATGACGTCAAGAACTCGCTGTAACAGACCGTTTGATTGGCTAATTCCTCACTTCAACAAACACATCGGTAATATAACAACTCTTCCAGATGCTGGTATAATAACAACAAGTAAAATGGAATTTTAAACTATAAATAAGACGAAACGTATTATGATGTGTGTTTTAATCAGATTGGTAAAACGTGGATCGTCTCCATTGTTATACGGTGGTTATATGATACTAATATAGAGACGATCTCTGTCTAATAATCAATCTCTATACTATACGGGGCTGGAACTAAAAGTAGGAACAATTGGTAAGGCTCTAATAAGTTTATGGTTAGTACACAAGTTTCTTGGATTTATATATCCCACGTTGTCAAGTTAAAACTATAGAAACTTGTTACCAACTCATTAACAACCTTCCCGGGTTGCTACCTACTACATGTACACTCTACACCTCAAAGTGGTTAATCCTATTAATTAAACAATTCTAATTAACTCTATTGTTTATAGGATTAACACCATATCGGTATAGACGAGTCGAACTTCTGACTATATGTACGTATATACATAAAAAACTATCGTTTTGGATGAATAAGTTGTATTTACAAAAAGTGAACAATATAAAAATACGATGGGTGGCGACCATCTATTTCAATGAAATGAAATGGGGCTTAACGTCCTAATGTCTGTACCAATCCGTCTAATAAAGACGGCCATAGGTCACTACGGCTAATCTGGTTTGCCCCCCTCCCCCAATTTTTATGATATGTTTCGGTAACCCTTCACTTCTACGGTGATTAAATGCAGCATTCCCAGTCAGTCATGGGAGAGAGAGAGAGAAATGGGGTTTAACGTCCACTCAACACAAACTAGGTCATTTCGGGACTAAAATATGGTTTAATTTTATTTCTATAATTCGCTTGCGCGTAGGGGTCTTTAGCAGTGGGAGGAAACCGGAGTGCCCAGAGGAAACCCACGACGTTGAGAAGGCGCCCCTATCTCCATGCCACATACGCTCACACCAGGACTCGAAACCACAGCCGCAAGCCAGAGGTGACCGGCCAGCTAGAGGTCGAAACGCGGTACTCTAGACCACTAGGCCATCCCAACCCCCCACGTCAGTCATGGACTTGCAGTTGTAGAATCTGAGTGAGTTCTTCCCGAATCGGGGGGTGGGATGACCTAGTGGTCTAGAGTGCTGCGCTTTGACCTCTAGCTGGCGGGCCACCTCTGGCTTGCGACTGTGGTTTCGATCCCTGGTGTGAGCGTATGTGGCATGGGGATAGGGGCGTCTTCTCAACCTCGTGGGTTACCTCCGGGCACTCCGGTTTACTCAAATTGCTAAAGACCACTACACGCAAGCGAATTATTGAAATAAACTTGAACCATGTGTTGGTCCCAAAATGACCTAGTTTGTGTCGAGTGGACGTTAAACCCCATTTTCCCTCTCTCTCTCTCCGAACCCATCCCGCCGTAAGCGTACTATAACCAATAACACGTTAACCACTTGAGAAACGCTTTTTACGATGGTCAGCTCCTTTTCTCTGGTCTGACACAATATAGCCCGGTTGGAGCGGATGTGCCATTAAACCACATTTTATTCATTTATTTTCTCTGGTCGACCGAAATAAAAATACCGCGAGACTGCAGTTTGTGATTCGCTGTCCGTTAATCGCGAATAACGAACGACGGTCCAGTTTATTGTTCGGAACGAGCTAGTGTGGTGTTCTTTATTCACCAAATATGGAATTAGTAAAAATAGTAAAGGCACTTGGCCGTTGGAATTAGATATTAGACTGACTAGGCCGTAGTGCCGTTGTCATGGAAAAATCTCCACTCATAGCACACTGTATGGCGTGCGCTTCGACCTCTAGCTGGCCGGTCACCTCTGGCTTGCGGCTGTGGTTTCGATCCCTGGTGTGGGCGTATGTGGCATGGAGATAGGGGTGCCTTCTCAACCTCGTGGATTTCCTCCGGGCACTCCGGTTTCCTCCCACTGCTAAAGACCCATACGCGCAAGCGAATTATTCAAATAAAATTGAACCATATGTTAGGACCGAAATGACCTAGTTTGTGTTGAGTGGACGTTAAACCCCATTTTTCTCTCTCTGTTTGGCGTATGTCCGTCTTCATTAGCCCAGTTCGGAGCAGAACAGTAGGATGTTAAACACCACTTCATTTATGATAGCCATTTGCTTTCATTGGCCCGACTTTATTTATAGGCTAATTCCTGTTTACAGCACGTTCATCGTGTATTCAGATAAAAGCTTATTTATTTAAAAACAAATGCTACAAAAACTATAACAATAACATTTTCCTAGTTTATGGAAAAAAAACTTGATATGTCATGTCGATTCAATATCAACACTATAAAATACTCTAATCAAATAATTAACAAGTATTTTTGTTGGTATTTTGATTTGCAAGTTATCAGATATTCCCCGATGACCAATAAACATGTACAGATAACAAATTATTTAATGTGGATTCTAATAGAGTTGACATGTTCGTTTCACGTTAAATAAAATATTTAACCAACTGGTAAACAATCATACTTAAAGTCGATGCCAGTCACGTCACTCACATGAATCCCAACATGTAATGAAAATAAAATATAATGCGGTTTTACACTCCATTGATCTGCGTTAATGAAGACGGGCATGCGCCATAAAGTGTGCTATTAGGTAAATTTTGCCAGAAAACGGCCTGGCAAAATTAACCTAATGCCAAAGATCATCTTACGTACACGCCATCGTGTAGACGGAACCGCTATTTCTCTTTCTAGCCTAACGATTTGTTTCTTGTCAGGCCCTCTGTCCTACATCACTAGCATGGTGAACCATGTCCGAGTATCCCGATGAACTTTCTCTCGGTCGCCAACATCCTACTCACTGAGCCGCTGTATTTCTCATCTTAACACGTAATCATGGGCCAGGAAAATGAAATGAAACGGGGTTAACGCCAAAGGCGTGCTTGCTCGATGACAGTCACGGGGGCAGAACCCGAAATGCCCGAAAAAATAGAGAGAAGCACCGGCCTTCCTCGATAGGCGAAGTAGCCCGCCAACGAAGCAACTTCAAAGTGGTCTAATATAGCCTAATTAAGGTGGCTGACTCGAATTCCAATCAATCGTTTACAGTCAACGAAGACGGGACCGTTGGGAGAAAATTTTACAAATTTAACTGCTGCAAACGAATACAGCAACTTCAATTTGGTCCAAACCCAAATATAGCCTACCTGACTGACCCGAATTACAAACAACCAATCAATCGTCGCTAGACTTGACGGACTTTATACTCCGCGCAGTGTTTCGTTTGATTAGAGGTAAACCCACTACTCACTGCTGTAATGAGTGGATATTGTTGTTTTAAATTTTGATTAGTCAGTAGTCCGACTACCAACCAATGACAAGCTACTCTACAAAAGCTTTACGTTTAAAACGAGTGCCAATATTGGACCAAATATGTTTACATAACGTAACGTCATGGCTCACGATTTTATTATGCCCAATTAACCCGTGCATAGCAGATTACTGCAGTAAAACTAATTGCGTGACAAACGAGGCTATAGTCAGGATGACAGTTAGGGAAGCAAAATTAGAAATCCCCGAGAGGCCAAGAAGCGGAACTGACCTTGTATTGACCCCAAGACAATTTTGTATTATTTGACGACCGCAACCGCGTTTTTCTGCTATTCCATCCGTGTTTTATTAGATTTCGGGCACTTTATTTTTCACTTTACCTGTCTGCCCGAAAAGTCAGCCTGCCCGAAAGTTAGGGGGGGGGGGCTTGCGTGTAGGGGTCTTTAGCAGTGGGAGGCAACCGCAGTACCCGGAGAAAACTCATGAGGTTGGACAGGCGACCCTACTCCTTGCCACGTACAACCGGGGATACCTAACCACACCGGTTGAGTCAATGGCAGGCCGTATGATACAGCGCGCGCACGCTAACCATTCGGCCACCCAACAAGATGAGCAGCGGTCGAGGACGAGTGTTACAACAAATTGGCGGGCTCTTATGAAAACTATGCCAGAATTATTATTTCTTTATCGATCTGAGATACATAAAGATGGAAGTCGGATGAAATTAATGAACGAATTTAAAATTTAGATGTTCATAACTTCAATTAGCATTGGTCGATTTGAATAATCATAGGACAAAACTCACTCGTATTTTGATAAATGAAATGGTGACTAACGTCCTACTGTTCTTCACCAACCGCGATACTGACGACGGACATACGTCATACAGCGAGAGGGAGAGAAATGGGGTTTAACGTCCACTCAACACAAACTAGGTTGTTGTTTATTACAGATTTATTGTCCAATACATGTTATATGATATTATGGACAGGTTGATTAAATTAAATTATTTACACTTCCTGGGTTGAAACAAACTAGGTCATGTTGGGACTAACATATAGCATAATTTTATTTCAATAATGCGCTTGTGCGTAGTGCCCTTTAGCAGTGGGAGGAAACCGAAAGTCCCGGAGAAAACCCACGAGGTGCGACAGGCGACCCCACTCCCTGTCACGTACAACTGAAGATTCGAAACCACGCCACTTGACTCAATGACAGGCTTTATTATACAGCACGCACGTGCTAACCATTCGGCCACCCAACCCCCCAATACGTCATACAGTGTGCTATCCGTAACCAAGGGTGATATTAATGGCGTATGCAGGATTTTAAAAGTGGGGGTGCAGCAGAGTGATGGCAGGGGGTGCCAATATAATGCCCGAGTTACTGAGCGCGGATGGGTTACAACCAGACATCCCCCTCCCCGACGTAAATTTTGAAAATTTAACTGCGCAATCCCGTTTTCCACGCATTTCGAGTCGCAATCCCGTGTGTCAATTTCGGTGGCGCTATTTCTCATTTTGATGTTAAACGCACCAGAATAAGAAAATTCTGGTCCTCTAAACTAGAACTAGTCCGAAAGACCAATATGGCGACGAGAACGAGAATCTCTACTAATGTCATTTGTTGGCGACCAAAACGAACCCTCTAATGTCATGTGGTTGGACGGACGTTGACTTAGGAAGGGTAGATGGGGGTGCCACATGGGGGTGGCACACACGTCTGGGTTTCACCTTCAGAAAATCTTGAAAACTAACGCTGCTAGAAACTCCTATTTAGACCACTCTGGTGATGTCTAAAAGTCGATTTTGTATTTTATATCGACGATTTTTTTTTACACGGACTGCAGATCCGTGTCTGCAACCCCGCTAGATACGACCCTGGCTCCAATAAGTACAAGGACGGAACGAGGTGTTTGGGGATAATTTAAACATTATTTTACCCAATAACTGCTAATGGAACGCTTTTATAGTAATAATTACCATTGCGATATTGTTTTAAAAAATGGATGTTGTATCATGTTACTGTCTGTAGAACAGTTTTATCTCTTTTAATTTTAACACTCAAACTCCATTATGACGTCATGCAATGTTTTGTTATATCACTTCAATGGCTAGTAATGTATACAAAATACATAATTTAATTCAATTATTCCCGAAACCAGCCGTATCGAGAAGGTATTAACGCCATTATAAACACATAAGGCCCACGTATGATGACGTATAAAGGGGGTAACACTAATGTCTTGTCAATTTCTCTGATTATAATATCATAGTTTGAACTGATTTTATTTTCGTATTAAATAGCATAAATTTTAATTTTTACAAATTCGCTGATTGGAAATAACTATCTTGAAAAAAAAACACGTTTAGTAAACGAGGCATTTTAACCAAGCCTCGTTCTGAACAAAATATCTCGTTTCCAAATCAGGGCAATTTAAAAAAAAAACTCGTTTTGGAAGTCCAGACAACAAGATTTTTTTTTTTTTTACCTCGTTTGGACAGAAATGCGGAACGAGGCATCTTGAGGTTTATAGTGTAATCTCATTGTTCCAGTGTAGCCATGGTGTAGCCAGTTCGTGGAAGGGGGGGGGGGGTGCTCAAATGCTGTACTGCGTGCTTTAGGCCATAAGGTCTGTCATTGAAGCAAGAACTCTGGTTTTGGTCCCAAGCTTTTAAATGACGAGGAGTAGGAATAGGATCACCTCTCCAACCTCGTAGGATATTCTTCGGCGTGTGGTGCGCGGAACTGTGGGTAATCCATTAAAAACATCAATGTTGATTGGTTAATCAAATGTGTGACGTCACATAGGTCCGTAAGCGGCTCGTATGACCCCTGTCGCGACCTATATGTCAGGGATCGACAAAATCGTGTCGAATTATGAACACGGTCTGATTTAAACACACGCGATTGAACTTTGTAGTGAAGATCACCGATGCGAGCGTCTGCCTTCAAAACCCTGGAATGAAAAATATTGAAAATCAGAAACTGCAACCATACACGAGAAGTCTCCAATCATGGACACGGACTAGTGTTACGAATGTCGCGTGCCAGATCGAATATCGCCTCTCTTTAAAATCATGGAAACGAACTGATTAAAAATGAGAAACTGCGACCTGTTAATGAGGAGTTTGAACACCGTGCATCCAGAACGAAATCGCAACATAGTTAATACCCCTGTGTAAATTTGTTAATCATTACCCAATGAATAATTTACAGCGATGATGAATCTAATCTCATTTTATTGCGGACTTGTTTAGACAACAAATAATAGAAATAGATAGCAACAATGATATTATGACAGCAAGCGGATAGCGGATACACAATGTGTGAAAGGTGTGTTTTGTGTTGGGGCGGATGAACGCTTCATAAAGTTATTAGACAGTGTCGAACGGCGTTACTTGTACAGCAGCCTTCACGTGTAGCATACACAACGCTAACATCGTCTCTCAATTACAAGAACTACAATCACTATACTGGACAATCAAGGCTGATCGAAAGAAAGGTATAATACATGTATAGTGTTTGTTTTTTTGTTTTGTTTTGTTTTTTGTTTTTGTTTTTGTTTTTGTTGTTGTTGTTTTGTTTAAATCAGCTGGATTGATTTTAGTTTCCAACATTAAAGATGCTTTATTTAAGAGAGAGAGAGAGAGAGCGAGCGAGAGAGAGAAGAGAGAGAGAGAGAGAGAAATGGGGTTTAACGTCCATTCGACACAAACTAGATCATTTCGGGACTAAAACACGGTTTTATTTTTATTTCAATTATTCGCTTGCGCGTAGGGGAGTAAACAGCGGAGTGCCCGGAGGAAAATCGTAAGGCGCCCCTATTTCCATTCCAAATACGCTCACACCAGGGCTCGAAACCACAGCCGCAAGCCAGAGGTGACCGGCCAGCTAAAGGTCGAAGCGCGGCACTCTAGACCACTAGGCCATCCCAACCCCCCTATGTTATGTAAGAGCGAGATCTAAAGATATTTCGTCAGGCCTTACATGTTATATAAATCATTAATTAGATATTTATTTGCATGTCAGACCCATAATCAACTCACTAGAACGTCGGATGGTTTCGATTTTCAACAGATTTAAACATGGGATTCGGGTGGCCTAGTGGTCTAGAGTTCCGCGCTTCGACCTCTAGCTGGTCGGTCACCTCTGGCTGTGGTTTCGATCCCTGGTGTGAGCGTATGTGACATGGAGCGCCTTCTCAACCTCGTGGGTTTCCTCCGGGCACTCCAGTTTCCTCCCACTGCTAAAGACCCCTACGTGTAAGCAAATTATTGAAATAAAATGAAACCATATGTTAGTCCCGAAATGACCTAGTTTGTGTCGAGTGGACGTTAAACTCCATTTCTCTCTCTCTCTCTCTCTCTCTCTCTCTTCCTCTTCATTATCTTATTTATTTTGTAAAACTATTATAGTAAGAACTGCCAGCTCTTTAAATTTTACGTGATGAATGTTTTCCTAATTATCGTAATTTGCTTCAATGATAATTTTACAAAGAAAAGAAATTTCTATAACTGACTTTTGATAATTATTTATATCTAGAAATCGAAATTAGTCTCGATCATTCAGTCGAGATTTGTATATTAAATCCGGCGAATTGCTAGTCTTCATTATACAAGTCGGTGAATTGCTAGCCTTTATAAACCCAGTCGGAGCAGAACAGTAGCACGTTAAACCCCAATTTTACCCTATTTTATTTTTAGCGGGTTGGCGCGGTGATGGCAAACTGATCCCGCAGTGAATATTCGCTTGGCCGCTACAATCACTGATAAACATGACATCGACGAGGCTTAATGAGTTCGGCATATTAAACTAAATTCTCAAACATTTTTTTGAAATATAAGAAAAATAAATAAAGACGTTTGAAGTATTTGTAGTTAAAAAATATTTCCTATTTAGTGTAAATGGGTATTAAAATGAGTAAAATACATCATTTTGCCCGAAGCAGTTAGGTGTTAAGTAAACATTGCGCGAGCCGTTGAGCCAATGACTAACGCCGCGTGCAATCAACGCACGTGTTGTGGACAGTCATCTGTTACAGAGATAATTGGTAAGTAATTCTCTGTGAAACAGATTGCGGTGATAGGTGCCGCTGTAGTCTTACGTCGTTACGTTCTGTTCAACGTTTCTCGCCCGCCTTTTCTTGTCCGGTTTCCCGAAGGTTCTGCAGTTTTCGTGCACTCCTGAGGATTCTGTGCGCATGCGAGTTATTTGGGTACATAATCCACACCCTTGTCATTTTACGTGAAATAAAATGAAATGAAATGGGGTTTAACATCCGACTGTTCTGCTCCTAATTGAGCGAATGAAGACGGGCATACGCCATACAGTGTGTTATGGGAGAAATATTGCCCGGACAGCGGCACTACGGCCTTCTCTTATATCGAATTCCAACTTTCAAGGATATTTTACGTGCACGCCAATGTATACGAAGGACCTCGGGTTTTTGTCCCATCCGAGGTCCCTCCGTCCTTCATCACTTTCTCGGCCAACCAATTTACGGTTGAATGGCCGAATTGTTAGCACGTGCGCGCTGTATAATAAGGCCTATCATTGAGTCGACCGGCGTGGCTTCGAATCCCTGGTTATACGTGACAAAGAGTAGGTTCACCTGTCCAACCTCGTCTGTTTTCTCCGGGTGCTCCCACTGCTAAAGACCCCTACACGCAAACGAATTATTGAAATGATATTGAACCATATGTTAGTCCTGAAATATCCCAGCCTGTGTCGAGTGTACGTTAAATCCCCTCTCTCTCTCGCTGATTGCCAAGTCTTATATCAGTTAATATACCTTGTATAATCATCAAAGTCATCCATCCATTCGCGGATCCCGGATTTATAGCAATTTATAGCAGACTTTTTAGATAGTTGTTAAAAAATATTTTAATATCTCGTCTTATGTCCTCTACCGGATTAATTATCTCATTTTAAAAAGTATAAAAATCTTGACTTGAATAGCGGAATAAGTATATTCAGTGTAATTTTTACATATCAAAATATTGCAGCAAGATTACATACTAATTGCACCCGATTATTAACTAGCTTGTAGACATATACAGGGTTATTTCGGGACTAACATATGGTTCAACTTTATTTCAACAATTCGCTTACATGTAGGTGCCTTTGGCGGTAAGAGGAAACCGGAGAACCCGGAGAAAGCCCACGAGGTTTGACAGGCGACCTTACTCATGGTCACGTACAGACGAGCAATCGGAACCACTCCACTTGGCTCAAGGACAGACCTCGTGATATAGCACACTCTCATCAATCATTTTGGTCATCATATACCCAAGCCCACCCCCGACAAATTAAGAAATCAGAGTTGCATTGTATGTTACTAAACGTGAATTTCAAAATATTAAGTTGAATTTAAAGTTATTGAATGGACAGTTAAAGTTACTAAAGTTGAAGTTACAAGTTGAGTTAATAAGTTGAGTTCTAAATGTTAAGCTGATTATTCTGTTTTCACCACCCAAGGACGTCAGTTATGGCAGTTTATTAAATTAGTCGAATACTTGAACCATAAAATAGAGAGGAAAAAAAGCGGGAATATTGGCAGAATTGTATCAGCGAGTGTTATGGAAGAACATAATAAACAAAGAGATTTACTAATAGAAGTTTAAAAAAAAACTAAAATAATAGAATTTCACTGAAGCATTACGATTTTATTGAGGGATAACAATTTTATTGACGAAAAACAATTTCACAGTTTCATTGAACAAAAAACGTTTATTTTTAACATTCATTGAACAAACACTATTCCATTGAACAACAATTTAATTGAACAACAATTTCATTTGACAATAATTTCATTAAATCAAACAATTTTATCAAATTAAACAATTTTATCAAATTAAACAATTTTATCAAATTAAACAATTTCATTAAATTAAACAATTTCATTAAATTAAACAATTTCATTAAATTAAACAATTTTATTAGATAAAAACAATTTTATTAAATAAAAACAATTTTATTAAATAAAAACAATTTTATTAAATAAAAACAATTTTATTAAATAAAAATTTTATTAAATAAAAACAATTTTATTAAATAAAAACAATTTTATTAAATAAAAACAATTTTATTAAAAAACGTTATAGGCAAAATTGTGTAATCAGCAAATGGACTGCTCCCCGTGTACAAAATACACGCCGACAAACAGTGGTAACAGGTGTCCGGAAGAGTAAGCTTACACTGCCTGGCGCGGCTTTTAGACAAAATGTCGGTAAAATAGCGTGATTGGCCAATGAACTACTGGTATGCAAAATGCACGTGATGAACTGTGTTAACGATGTAGTAGACATAATCAAGGAGATAGTAATAGTATACGCATACTCCGGCGCAGTGTTACGTTTGATTAGAGGTAATCCAACTACACACTGCTATTATGAGTGGATATTGTTGTTTTAAATTTTGATTTGTCAGTTGTCCGTCTACCAACCAATCACTAGCTGCCAATATGTTTACATAGCGTTCTTCATGACTCACGATTTTATTATGTCTAATTAACCCGTGCATGGCAGAATACTGCAGTAAAACTAATCGCGTGACAAACGAGGCTATCAAGTCGAATGAAATGTAAACAATACTGTTTGGAAACGAACATACTTTCACCGTTTTGAATACCTTAAATCATTGTCCAAAGTTTTAGGGAAGACACAGATTAAACGAAGGACTGTCACGTTGCTGTACTTAAGTTATAGCTTTCATTGAACGGAAAGAATAGACACACTCCCGCATAAGTTCAAGAAACAGACGCTATTCCAGCAATGGTCAGAGAGGGATTTCTCGGGCCATTGCTTCAGGAATATGTAGTATACGTGTCAATTAAATTTATCTAGAATAAAACCGAGAGATACACGTTATATTTACCAATCAAGTCAATATAACGGCCATAAAACTTTTTCAAGGTTTTTATAAGTTTAGTGCGCACGTATCTTTGTAGTTGAAGCTTAGATGACAAATGCCTCGATCTACTTAAAAAATCAGAATAAAAGGAACAAACTCTCGCGTAACGAATTAGCTGAGACACAAACACTCCATAAGCTGGTGATATTGGAATGTTACTACTAATAAATGGAAAGTTAACAATCGGAAAGTCAAAGTCATCACGTTTATCGTACAATTTAACACTCGGTTTATGGCAATTGTCAAAATCGAGACGCAGATCCAAGTAGGAAGCAATTTCATTAAATTAAACAATTTCATTGAACAAAAATTATTTCATAAAAGTTAAAATTTTTGGATGTAATTCGTTTTAAGAGTAACCTGTAGCGCCGCTGTCCGGGCGACATTTTCCTGATGCCACACTGTATGGCGTCAGCCCGTCAGTCGGAACAGGGACGTTAAAACCCCATTTTATTTCAATTACGTTAAACTCCATTTGATTTCATTTTGTTTTTAATGTGTTATATGTGCAAAACCAAACGCCGGTATTATATTTCGATTAGCAAGTTTTTACAACATGACGTGAACGTGTTTACAATCATTTCAATGAAAAATGACATGCCATATTAATGTAAACTGAACAAACAGCTTTGAAAGCCTGTCGCTTTCTATCGACTCAATTATTGATACAAACTCGCAACTTGACAAATTCGATTCTAACGATGTGACAGTCCACGTGGCTTACTAGGGAATATAGACAATATGTGATACAATAATACCTTTATGGCCGTGATAAATAAACTGTCAACAATTTATTATGTACTCAGCTATTTTGATATTTCATGTGGGGAAACTTGAATAATTAGTGATATCTCAATTAATTAATTTGACGTCAGAGATTTCACGATGTATGATTGAAAATCAAACATTAAATGTTACAGGTTTATAAGCCAGGGAGTTCAACTATATTTCTATTAAGGGGGTGGGAAGGAGAGGCGTGGTGAAAGGGCAATGAGGAGATGGGGGCAGGGAGGGGGAGGGGGAGATGAGATCAGGAGCGAGGAGGAGTGACAATAAGTACGAGGAGGACAGTAGATTACTCTTGTGTTTATCTATCTTCATAATCTGTCATGACCGGAGTGTGTGAAATAGCTTTATTTAACGTCCGCTTCCACCGAAGTGAATTCGTTGACAATGAGCGATATTGGGCAGCGCGAGATGATCTTCAATCTTTTTACAAAACACCGAGTAGGTTGCAGAGTCGTGGCCCTAAAGGAGGGTGTGCAGACCCCACTTAGGGCACCTTGAGGGGGCAAGGCCAGGAAATTGTTGGTTCTGCGCTAGAATCGATTTGACGTATATCTGCGCCATGACATACCAAACTTATTAAATCCTGAAGATGACAATTAAAGAACAAATCGACCTACGAGTAAAGAAAAACAAGTATCAGTTACAGGTATTCCTTACAAATACCTGCTAATTTCAGTTGGATTCGGTTCGCTAATGGGAGAGGAGTAGCAATTAAGAGTAAACCTAGACAACCACGACAACAAGAAGAGGATTAAGATTTATGCACAGACCATGGTCCCCGAGTAAAAGGTTTATGTTTAAAGGAGCTAAATCAGTCGTTATTCATTAGTGCCTAGAAATTGACACAAATGAATCACAACGCATATAATAATGCAATACGAATGTATATAGACCTATTAAAGGGCCAATCCCGATAACTTTTGGGGGAATAAAACTGCTTAATTTTGTGTTAAAATCTCTTAAAACTCATTACCTAAGGCCGACCAACTAACCCGATATTTGTGATATGCTTGTAAATAACTTAAACCTGACAGTCTTCATCTGGAAATGGAGACCGTTGTATTATACAGTATCTGGATAAAACCAGACCTTTTTCTATGAAAATAATATGTAGGTGGAATTTACCTTTTGTTATCAAGTGCAGTATATGGGTCATTTACTGTATAGACCTCTCAAGAAACGGGGATCGATTATTAGGTCACCCAATGCAAAAATTGACCCTAAATCTTAAAAGGGTTACGTGTCCGGATAAGCACTGTCCACGTTAACGTCAAAACAACTCAATATTTTGAGATGAAATTTTGAGACAATGCAAATACACCATGCCTCAATATTTTGGTCCATAAATTTCATAAATGCTCGGACTTTAATTTTTGAGACTCTGTTCTTACCGGGATTGTCCCTTTAACAATCAATCGTTTCACAGTAATTTCCAATCCGTTATCTTGGACGACGTCTGTATTGAATGACAGTATTTGGCGTCTGGTTATTCCATTCTACACCGTCCGATAGTATTGTCCTATACATGCGATATATTTAGTCTCGTTCATCCCATCGGGGGGTTGGGATGGCTTCGACCTCTAGCTGGCCGATCACCTCTGGCTTGCAGCTGTGGTTTAGAGCCCTGGTGTGAGCGTATGTGGCATGGAGATAGGGGCGCCTTCTCAACCTCGTGGGTTTCCTCCGGGCACTCCGGTTTTCTCCCACTGCTAAAGACCCCTACGCGCAAACGAATTATTGAAATAAAATTAAAACCATATGTTAGTCCCGAAATGACCTAGTTTGTGTTGAGTGGACGTTAAACCCCATTTCTCCCTCTCTCTCTTTTTTTAGTCTCGTTCATCGAATCGCTTCATCACAATTGATGCTCGAAATAAACGAAATAAATATGACACGCGATGGATTTTAAAGGATTTTAACACAAAATTAAGCAGTTTTATTCCCCAAAAAGTTATAGGGATTGGCACTTTAAATCTGATGAAGGGGATTATTGTTGACAGATTAAATGCCATTAGGGTACCTGGTAGACGTTAGCATATTGGCATTGCGTATGCTATAAACAAAAAGATTCTCGTCGCCCGTATTGCAATTTCCGATTTTGTTTTTATTTCCTAATCATTTTTGTTAGCGAAACTTAGTTGATTCTGAATATCATGGAAATCTTAACCCGGCTTTGAAATATAAACAAGAAGCGATCAGTGGAAATCAGGACCGGGTTAAGCTTGCATAGGGACATAGGCTGAAAATGTCACTGGGTCCCCTTGCATCAACATTGTCCGTTATGTCCATCACACAAATATGCCCGTCAGTCTGGTTGATGGATAGATTTTATTGACACAACATAATAAATCTAGTTATAATTTATTTTTTTTTTAGAAATATATGACGGACAGAGTTGGTCAGAGGGAGAGACGAGTCAAGGGTCTATTGACCCCGATTGAAAAAAAAACTTAATTTAAGATATATTTTTTCAAAATCACCTTGGTAACCATTGAAAAATATAATGGCCTTGACACTAGGTGAAAGGTCGTCCATGTTTGTGGTGCAGGAATAGGGTATCAAACCAGTGTCGGTTTTTGGTAATGTCACGTATTCTTCACCGTGATGGAAGCCCAACGAAACAAGTTGGTCCAAGGCCCCAAAGCTACACAATTCGCCCCTGACAATTTTGTTACGGAGCTAAATGCGAAATCATCTTTCAAAAATATAATGAAATGGGGTTAATGTCCAACCGTTCTCTCTCGGCTGGTCAGCTGAATACGAGATGCTAAAAAAAACGAAAAAACTTAAGGCGATTATTTACAGGCGACAGTCCGGGCTAATTCTTTTTGATAATTCATCGGCGTCATTGTGCACTCAAAACTCGCACTGTCATCATGATATAATTACGTGAGGATAATGGCCGCCTTAATCAAATAAACCTATTGAATAGATCTTTCCTGGATCCTAATTGACATGCGTGACGTGACGTAAACTATCAAATCAGGTGTCATATAACCTCACGTATAATGATGCGTTTTACTCATTTTAATACCCATTTTCACTAAATAAGAAATATTTTTTAACTACAAATACTTCAAACGTCTTTATTTATTTTTATTATACTTCAAAAAAATGTTTGAGAATTTAATTTGTCGGAGTAAAAATGTTAATATGCCATACTCATTAAGTCTCGTCGATGTCATGCTTATCAGTGATTGTAGCGGCCATGCGAATATTCACTGCCGGATCAGTTTGATAATTTCAGTTATCATATCGTCATTTGTCAAAATTTCAATTAACCATCTTTTGTCAATCGAGTCTGAAATGATTTTAACATCGGACATGCTGTTGAGAATGTATATACCATCCCTGTCCTTGTTCGTTATTTGTTTTCACTATTCTGGTCGCTGGTCTCCTTGAAGGCCGTTACTGGTTTAAAAGTCAACCGGAATGAAAACATATATATTCCGCCATTACTTCTACGGAAATCTATTTCGACATTACTGCTAATTTTTCAACATTACTACTACGGAAATCTTTTTCGACATAATTACTACGAACATCTATTCCAGTATTACTGTTGTGGAAATTTATTCGACATTACTGCTATTTATTCTATTCGTATATGTAATCAGGAGTAGGGTCGCCTTCCAATCTCGTGGGTTTTCTCATGTTTCCCCGGTGGTTTCCCCCCACTGCTAAAGGTCCCTAGGCGCAAGCGAATTATTGAAATAAAATGAAACCATATGTTAGTCCCCAAATGGTCTAGTTTGTGTCGAGTCGGCGTTAAATGCCCCCCCCCCTCTCTCTCTCTGTCTCCAGGTCTTCCAGTTTCTATCCAAGTGCTGAGTACCCCTACGCGCAAACGATTTACTAAAATGAAATTGAATCATATGCTAGTTCTGAAATGACTGGACGTTAAATCCTCAAATCTCCTCTCCCTCGTTCTACCCCAACCCCCCGAACCAGAAATAATGCATGTTTTTAGTGAGGGTGAATAGAAATGAAATCTTCCTACGCATGTGTACATATAATCATAGGGTGAATAGAGTAGATGTGTTAGTTTGTGATTAAATCTCCATCACCATCGATCTCCTAATCCAAACTCAAACACAAATCTGTAAAATAATTTCCATCAATTTGATATAATACTGTTTGGTTCTTTCATTTAGAAAGATTGATGTGTAACAGTCAATTATAGTCCATATAATTCTACAAGGTCGATCGCAATTAAAGCGGCAATTTCATGTTTTAAATCATATGTTTAAAATACATTCCATTTATACAAAGAGACAGAGAGAGACAGAGAAAATGGGTTTTAACGTCCACTCAACACAGTGTTGGTCAAGGTTTCCGTGGTGGTCGCGATGTCACAACCTCTGACTGGCAGCTACTGTTCGCGTGTTTGTAGATAATGTAGCTATAATTATGGCGTCATCTAGCAACGCCCAGATGTTTTAAAACTGACAGTTGTAGATACAAGAGAAAGAGAGAGAAATGGGGTTCAACGTCCACTCGACACAAACCAGGTCATTTCGGAACTACATATGAGTTAATTTCATTTCAATAATTCGCTTGCGCGTAAGGGTCTTTAACAGTGGGAGGCAACCCTACTCCTTGTCACGTATTACCGGGGATTCGAAACCATACCAGTTGACTCAATGACAGGCCGTATGATAAAGCGCGCACGTGCTAACCATTCGCCCCCCCATCTATACAAAGTACTACTTTAATTCACTAGTGTCAGTTATATCGACAATTTCGTTTTTTTAAAGTCATTTGTAACAGAAAAAATGAATACGAAAGGGGTGCAAACTTCTTGTAAGGAATTTGAGTCTAACAACACAAAGTCATTGCCATATATGGAGTTGCTTATTCACAACGTCATTGTCTGTGTAGCTGACCATATACGTATTTCATTTGCAGATAATGTTATTAATTAATTCTGTAATTCTAACACAGCGAATACATTCTTCGTAGACTTGACAGGATGATATCATATTTTACATCTGTTTCAGAATGACGAACTCCATTATTCACCACGTGGGCCTTAGTGACACCATTGCAGTGTTTCTATTAATAGCCGCCACCACCATTCCATGTACCCAATCACAACAGGTTGCCAGAAACATCGTCGATAACCAGGAGCAATTCGAGGATCTCATCAATTATTTATCGTCTCTAAGACAAATATTAGGACCAGGTTTTGATCTGGAGGACTATATAGATGCTGATTTATTGGAGAGCTACAGACGACAGTGTCTATCAACAAATGGGTGTCAAAAGGTGCCCCGCGGTCGTCCCAGGGGCGGAAAGGATGCGTTTTCGTTTCTAAGGATAGGACGGAGCACTGATAATATTAGAAAGACCGCTGATTCCGATGCGGAAAGACATACTCAAAAGCGTAGAAGTTTTTACAGAATTGGAAAATTACCATCTTCAGCCTATATGAAAATGGCGTATAGACCGTTCGTTTCTCCCAGCAAAAGTCGAATCACAAAATCAACTGTCATAAGGATTGGTTGATTACGTCACTGGAATCTCAAATGGTAAGATTCGGCTTTCATTTTTAAACCATTGTGTGCATTTGTTACATCTCAATCTGAATAAAACACAGATCATATTTCATTTCGTTATTTATAGTTCAAAATTTCATTTTATTTGGCTTTAGTACACCAGGATCTGAAACGGTTGTTAAACAACCGGGGTTCGGGTTGACGAGATGGATTAGCCAATCGAAAGGGTATGTTGAGTCGCTTGACTCTTAGAACTGTGTATAGTCATTCACAGCGACATGAAACATGGCAAAGTAAAAGATGTAATACCGAATTGTTGCTTGTATGATCACTGACGAGACCTTCCACTACATATTGTGGTGGAGGCTATCGGAATTATAAAAAGACGAAACGAAATAAGGATGTGTATTTTAATGAGAATGGTTACTTGTAGCGCACAGAATAATACCTTTTAAGATTAACCTTGGTCGGTTGATTAATAATACTGTTCAGATATGACGTGTTTAGATTACCAATTTAGACTGGAACGAGTGGTCTATCGCGCGGGAGCTTTAGATCATATGACGTGGTTTCAATCCCACGTGACACGTAGAAGAGTCGCTTGTCCGATTCTCTATTACTGCAAAAGACCCATATTTCGGCGCTAATTTCGATTAGATACAAGCTCACCTTGTGAGCCTATCAGATTCCTCGATCGTCACGAATAACAAGTCTCACGCTTTCAATCTAAAAATTCTACCTGTGATGATCGAGTTGCAGAGTTCAAAGTTCGTTCAATGTCACGGTTTCCATCGAGGTCGCGATGTCACAACCTCTTATTGGACTTTGTGCACGTGTCTGTAGATAACGTAGCTATAAGTTTGATAATTGTGAAGTAATATAACAACGTCCACATGCTGTAAAACTGGTAGTCGTTGCTTCGGGAACATGGTGAAACCCGTAAATAAAAATAACACATTGAAGCAATATGAAGTTAATTTTTGTATAATTAAAACTATGATTTTTTTTTTTTTTAAAAAATGAATTATTTTGTCTGTTTTCAGGTTTCTATGTCTAATAGTGTAATGGATGGGGTGATAAATTTCAACTTTTTGTTTCATCGTCATGACATTTATTTTGATGTAAGTGAAACTACTGCCAGAAGATTAATAATGAGACTGCCAATTTCGACTTGTTCCTGACACGCGGGAGAAATTTTGATGAATATTTCATGATTATTTATTATTTCTATGAAGCTTTATTAGACTTGGTGGTAATCACCATTTTCTGTTGATTTGAGTTATTTGGTTATTGTAAGACAGAATGGTTATAAGATTTATTACTTTGGGTTTTATTTTTTTTGTTCCATTTATCTATTATATATTATTATGTTGCCATTCAATAAAATTAAATATGAAATAAAATGAAATAGTGAGGTGACCGGCCAGCTAGAGGTCGAAGCGCGGCACTCTAGACCACTAGGCCATCCCAACCCCCCTGAAATGAAATGTGAACTGGGTTAATAAGAAGCCTAAACAGTGTGATATGAGAAACATTGTTCCCACACTCGAATTCCAACTATCAACGATTCTTTCACGTGCACGCCGATGTGTACACGGGACCTCGAGTTTTCGACCAACTCTAACGCCGATACGTTATTCCTTGCCAGACCATCCGTCCTACATCACTGACAAGTGGAAACTGCGCCGGAAAATTCCGTTGAACACACTCGGCCAACACTGGGATCGTACACAGGTTAACGACCTAACGTCTTACTTACTGTTGCACGAGATGGTAAAGACAGCGGGTGTTTCAAGACCTGTAATTAATTACCGTGCAGGTAACAATATTACCTGTTCGAAATTTCCTCAGACTTGTTCCTATATGTCACAGCAATATTCTTACCATATTGGAGGGATGTATGGTCGAATGCTTAGCGGGTGCGCGCTGCATCATATGGTCTGTCATTGAATCAAATGACGGGATTTCGTTTCCGGTTGTACGTGGCGGAAGAAGAGTCGCCTGTCCCACCTCGTGGGCTTTCTCCTACTGCTTAGGAACAGTACGCGCAAGCGAAATAAAATTAAACCATATGGTTGTACCGAATGACCTAGTGTGTGTCGAGTGGGCGTTAAGCCGCATTTATCTCTCTCTCTCTCTCTCTCTCTCTCTCTCTCTCTCTCTCTCTCTCTCTATTAACGTGTTTGGAGAAATACTGCGCTTTTTCACAGATTGTCTCCCTTTGTTTCTATTTTGGAGTCAGACCACCACTAATTACCCCATTGACTTCAATCACTCTGCAATCCTCGACAGATTTCGGAACCTACATCTGGTCCCGCCATATTGGAACTACTTTAAAGGTCCCGGATGAAACATGACTGCGCCCATGATGTCGTGGAACTACTTTAAAGGTCCCGGATAAAACATGGCTGCGCCCATGGTGTCTTGTTTGTTTGTAAAAGCGTCAAGTTTTCCTGTAGCCGCATCGCAAATGTATGGGCGTAGGTACATATCACTTACTGTCATACAGCCGAGACTAGATGTTGGTTCCGGAACGTTCCGTAATCTGTCGAGATTTGCCGAGTGTGACTTCAATGTTAATTCTGGACTCTTTGCCCGCCTCCAACTTTCCCCCAAATTTTTGCTGGGCTGAATACTTTTCACTACAGACAGACGAACAAATGGCCATGTCTATGCACTAAATTTTGTCTGAGGTTGACCACCAAAATTTTGAGATACACAAACTTGACGAAGCGTACTAAAAACATGTATCTAGTTGCCGTACATATCACCGTAACCAACCTGAAAACGCCATTATTCTTCCGCCTAAAAATCGTTAATATTTACCAAAACCTGGAACCCTCATCGTCCATTCTAGATCAAAAAATTGACAAAAATGGGCATGCGAAAGGGGGCAAAGGAGAAAGGGACGGAACTACCATAAATAGACGAACTACAATTGGTACCGAGATGGTGAAATTTAATGGTGGTCTGCCTACATTAAAGAGAAACCCTTGTCACTACAGACCAGGAACTGCATTCGACAAACCTCCCCCCCCCACACACACACTTGGGAAATCTGTTGACCGCTAACGCATTTTCCCTGTTATTCTAGCCAATGAATACAGCATGTTCAAAGTGGTCTAATATAGCCTAACTTAGGTGGGTGACTCGAATTCAACCAATCCATCCTATAGAGTGCTTAGAGAGGGGTTCATCGGGGTAAAATTTTGAAAATTTAACAAGCAATACCTTCTATTCCAGCAGTTACAATGCGGTAAAATATAGCCTACCCTAGATGACTACCTGAATCGCAAACAACCAAGCAATTGTTGAGTATGGAAGCTGGAATAGCAGCAACTTCAAAGTTTCCAATCGTTTTGCGACCGAAATCCTACTCTATGCCGATTTGAATTCCAATCAGACTGAATGCCCGAAAAATGACGCACAAAGTAAAATGTCTCAAAAAAAAAAAATTTTGATCAATAGTCAGTACAAATACGTGCTATTCAATTAGTGTGTTATTGGATTTCGGCCATTTTAATTTGCCAACTAGATGAAATAATATTGTTTTCACGTTAACCTTATGCCCAAAAAGTCACGTTGCCCGAAAGTTACAAGGAAGCTGCACCCCCCCCCCCCCGTCCCGTCCCCTTGGCTCGTAAGCCCATGTCTGGGTTGAATTATTATGACGAAATGTTTAAGCCCACATAGTGAACCAATATAATGAGGTTTAACGTCCTTCTTTCCACGCAAATGTTGCTTCACGTGCATGGGACCTTTGTTTTTCGTCCCATCCGAACGACTAGACAGCTAGCCTTGTCATGCCTGTTTTCTTGCATCCCCTGACAAGGGAAAACCGAACTGAAATATCAGGTTCTCCTTGTTAACCAGATAGCACGTATTTTACTCACTGAACCAACGCAAAATATCCCACCAAATATGTCAAATCCAAAGGCGTGCAGGGAGTATTAAACCAAACACAAAGGCACGAAACCCACGAGGTTGGATAGGGGCTCCTTCTCAACCTCGTGGGTTTTCCCCGGGCACTCCGGTTTCCTCCCACTCCTAAAGACCCCTACGCGCAAGCGAATTATTGAAATAAAATTAAACCATTTGTCGTTCCCGAAATGACCTAGTTTGTGTCGAGTGGACTTTAAACCCCAATTTTCTCTCTCTCTCTGCCTACGCTTCCTACCTGTTCACAACGGTCAGACGAAAGCCTTCTGTTAGCTCTGTACAAGATGGCTCTACACCTATATAAATCCCAAACCTTCCAATAAATGGTTTCAGAAAAATTAACTCGCCCCGTTGTCAACCCCCTTCACTGCTTGTAGCGGCCAACTGAATATTCACTGCTGGCCGGTATGAGATGCCAAACTTTACATGAGGTCTATTTAACAAGGTCAAGTGTATAAGTACCTCAAGGTCACTGGATGTAAAGAGAGCTAGCGCTAACCCTCGGCAACAATCACATGCCCTAACCATGTTTAGTTCTCGTGACCTTGGAGAAATATGCATTTGGCCTTGATAAATAGACCTAAATCCCCCCCCCCCATACCACAAACAGTGACATTCAGTTATGATTACGTCACACCAGGACTGAATTCTTCGTCACACGATTGTAATGCTATCATTGGTGAATGCTATCAATTCGAGCATTCCTTTGTTAAATTGTAAATAGGGGAGGTAATTCATTCTCTGTATCAAATACGTCTCGACACAACGAAAACAATATAATTTATATACGCGTCACGTGCTCATTTCAAATCAAGCAGATAGATAAATTTAAATATGTGAATAATTAATCCCTCATTAATTATTAATTATAATATCTGAAATGGAGGAAGTTATCCGTGGTTACACCATAATGATATTCCATGATGTAACTCGTGTAACCAGGTATACTAATTAGTATTAATTACAGGTAATCACAGGTAATCTCAGGTGTATATAAAAGGTAGATGATCAGGTAAGTAGAATCAGTATCCTGTTTTATCTACACCTCTTATCAAGGTAAGGTTTATTTTACACTTAACTTTTCCATAAGAGTAGGCCATACTGTCCATAAACAGAACACAATTTTTATGGGAAACAATTAGGACGTTAAAACCCTTTTTATTTTTTATTTTTGAATTATAGTTGTCACTGTAAAGCAAAAATCGGATGATATGGCCATTTTATTCATGTGGCAATATTATATTTGTACGGAGATAGACATAAAATTGATTCAAGATATTTAGGGTACACTCTATAAATCATGCCTAATAAAACCAGGTGATGGTAGCTGAATGGTTTACGCGTGTGCATTAGATCATAAAGTCAAGTAGTTTGGTTTCTAATTCCAACCTGTAAATGACAAGGAGAAAGGTCGTCTGTCGAATCCCCCCTCTCTCTTTCTCTCTCTCTCTCCCACCCCCACCCTCTCTCTCTCTCTCTGTCAGGTCATCGTTAATTATTGTGTGTATTTCTATTTCAGATGTTGAAATTAGTTGTTGCTACCCTTGCCTGTCTGTTGGCTGTCTCTACGGCTGTTCCCTTGGGAGGCCTGGGAATGTACGGTCATGGTTTAGGAATGTACGGCGGTCTGGGAATGTACGGCGGCCTTGGAATGTACGGAATGGCTGGTCTGGGAATGTATGGTCATGGTTTTGGAATGTACGGTCATGGTTTGGGAATGTACGGAGCTGGTTTGGGAATGTACGGAGCTGGTCTGGGAATGTACGGTGCTGGTATGGGAATGTACGGTCCATGGTCGGGATTATACGGCGGTCTAGGAATGTATGGAGGCCTTGGAACCTATAGTGGTCTAGGGATGTACGGAGGACTAGGAATGCACGGAGGAATGTACGGTGGACATTTAGGTGGTCTAGGAATGATGGGTGGTTTGAACTCCTATGCTGGAATGGGATCTCAGTTTCCTAACTCCAATATCAACGAAAATAGTAAGTATCTGTATTGATGTAGTCAAACGTGATGCATATATGTGGCCTCGAGTTTATCCCGATGTTAGCCTAATATCTTTCTCGGGATTGTCCAGAGAGAATGGTTACACCTGGCTCTGGACAAGGAACAGTCTCTTTATTATATAGTCGTTCGAAAAACCCACATCGAGCACGTAAACGAATCCTCGACATTTTGTTCGAACAAAATACAAAATATCCCTCATCAGAGGCGGATCCAGGATTTTCAGAAAGAGGGGGGCCCGTGCCGCACCCACAGTGATTTTTGAGTGGAAAAAATGCCCACAAGGACTAATTTCATACTAATCCTGTAAATTAGGATTTCCAACCTAAACTATTTTTGTTCTCCTTTTTTGCGAGAATATATGGAGCTAAAAATTATTGGCCACCTGCTCATAGCACACGGTATGGTTTATGCTTGTCTTCACTAGCACAGTCTGTGTATGTGTGAAATAAAATGGGGGTGGTTTAGTGCATTGTTCCGGTTTGACCAGGATATGGAAAACGGGCATACGCAATACCAACTGTGACCTCATATTATATCGATTTCCAAGTGTCACGGGATTTTTTTACGCGCGCATCAATATCTACACGGGACTTCGGTTTTTGCTTCCAATCCGAACGGCTATACACAATCCAAGGAGGAACTACGCTCGAAAATCGCAGAGATCGAACAGGACACCCCGGGTTAGTGAGGCCAACGTCCTCCGCACTGAGCCACCGTCACCGCCGTCGATGCAGAAAAGTTGAACGTTCCCATACACGATCCTGGTGTCTCCGAGACAGTTCTTAGTGATATTTTGTCTAGGGTACGGATTAGAGTCTAATCGTTCGGATGGCACGCAAAGTCGCGATCCACACGTTGGTATATATACCGAACAAATATTGGCAGTTGCATCTAGATGAAGAATAGGTGGAAACGCCACTGTCCGGGCAAAATGCCCCAAATAGCAGACGTCAATGTGATTACCTCCCTTGTTTTCTATCCCCCCCCCCCCCACGGCTATGTTATTATCTCATTTAGTTCCAAGAACGTTAAAGTGAGAATTTCTTATTTTCTAAGAAAGTCAAAATATAATTATTTCTATGTCTTTTGCTCAGTAGGTTGTCAACGCAGTATTATACTACCATGGGCATTATTTCCCACACTTAAAAATCATTGACACTGGAAATAATAACACAATTACCTCCCTTGTTTTCTATCACCCCACCCCCACGGAAATGCTATCTTCAAACGTTTGAATTTGAAGTTGAAAATGATATTTTTGCCAATTTTTCAATTGGCAATAGTGAATTATAGGATTAATAGGATTATTCTTTAACACGGTACGGCTGTTTAAAGATACCATCTATTTTAAGGCTTTATTTTAATATATTTTAAAAATCTGAAATTATCGCTTTAAGCCGCTATAACCTATTACGTATTACCTCTGTTTTTTATTTGTTTCAGTGAATAATGATTTAATAATCTGAAGAGACGCGGCACATCCTCGTGTTGCATAATGTATCATTGCTGGTGTCGATAATCATAAATATTGTATAGACTTAAACCAGGGATACACAAGAATTGGGAATAAAATAATCTAACTTAAATAATTTGTGTTGTTGATTTTTGTTGGGGATAATCTCACTCTACTCTAATATTGACACACATGCACTGTTGGGGATAATCTCTAATATTGACACACATGCACCTAAATAAGTAGAAATATTGTCTCGGGGCTTCTGATTATACAGAATTCTTCAATGATTCCTCAGATATCACGCTAAACCACCACCACTTTGCTGAGATTCTCGAGAGAAAGAGAGAAATGGGGTTTAACGTCCACTCGACACAAACTAGGTCATTTCGGGAAGAACACGTGGTTAGGGGTCTTTAGTAGTGGGAGGAAACCTACTCTCTTTGTACAATGTGATAATGACGTCACAACGAGAACAACGTAATGTCGCCAATATAACGTTACGACGTTACACTATAAGGTCGTAGGAAAAAAATGGCGGCATTTTTGAATTCGCGAGTATCGATTTCCTATAGGTCGGTAATAGATTTTTTTTTTGCACTTAAGTTAACTGTTTCGGAGATTTCGGCGATTTTCTGGTCTACTGGCGGCCATCTTGGATTTATGTTACTTATGCAAATTCCTCAAGACCAAAAATTGCTGCTTTTGTTATTGGGTACTAGAGACTATACCCGAACAGAAAAGATTTCTGTTGTAGTTTGTTCAGGGTACAAATCGACAAGATAATAACATGGCTCTCCGGCACTTTAAATTTGACATCTTTGACGTCATAAATGCGGGGCATCGTGCATAACAGCCAATCAAAGTATTAACATGATATGAGTTGCGCAGGAATAATACACCATAATTATGAATGGTTCATATCAATTTTGATAAAACAAAAATATTTGCAGATAAACCAAAATGGTTTTTACTAGATTGAGTGTGCGTGTGTTTAATAAGTTCTAATAGTATACAATTAACCTATTTTAAAAATAACTTATTTTAATAATGAACATAAGTTTGCCAGGTGAAAAGCAGCAAATCAGTATATCTCAACGTTTTTAGCTACGTTCTCCAATTTGACGAAAAACCAAGGTTTCGTGAACACATTGCCGTGCACGTAAAAAATCCCTTGGCAGTTGTAACTTGATATAAGAGTAAACTGTAGCGCCGCTGCCCGGGCAACTATCCCTCATAGCACACTGTATGGCGTATGTCCGTCGTCATTAGCCCAGGTTAGGAGTAGAACAGTAGGACGTTAAACTCCATCCCATTTCATCGGATATGCGTGTTTCTTGTTTTATTGGTGTTGTCTCCCTACACACAATGTTACATTTGATTATATTTGTAATAAACAAAACATACATTATCATAATCGTCCCGCTTTACGTGATAATGACCTGCATCACAACTGAAACATATGGTGCTCTATTTCAACCACCGGGGGTAGGATCATCGATTAGTTTAACGATTGTCATTGAGTCAAGTGGATGGTTTCGATTTCGCACATGTACGTGACAACGAGTACAGTCGCCTGTTGAACAAATTGAATCATATGTAAGTTAGGAAATGATCTAGCGTGTGTCAAATAGGTGGTAAACCCGATTTCCCTCTGTCTGTATTTCAGCCACGCCACATCAAATAAAACAACAAAATGAAACTGGGTGTAACTTTGACTTTTCTGGACCCACGGGGTTAATGTGGGACATTACGAATTCCAACCATCAAGTTCTCTTTTACGTGTACGCCAATATATACACAGGAACTCGGTTTTACATACCATACGAATGACTAGACACTATCCTTGCCGAGTGCCCTGTTCTGCACCACTGACATGGCGAAACCACTCAAATACACGCTCGTTAAAAGTAAACATTGCTGGTAAATCAAAATGTAGAAATGATATTTTTATGGCTGAAACGTTACACCATACATGTCCTATATGCCGACCCGCTGCTTGTTATAGTGACCCATTTCAGTTATAAAAACTGCATCTGATAATCTGTTTACCTTCACCCAGTTTCTATTCGAAATTACAATAACAATATGGTGACTTCGTTAGAGCACATGCACATTTCAGTTATAAAAACTGCATCTGATAATCTGTTTACCTTCACCCAGTTTCTATTCGAGATTACAATAACAATATGGTGACTTCGTTAGAGCACATGCACAAAATAGAAATTGGCGAAACGTAAACATTGGCGTGTACCTTTTCATCTACTCCAATACGACAAATATGATTTTGTGGCTAATACAGAACACCATAGAAAACGATATGACCAAGATGAGTATGTACTCATGTGCACCAATGTTACCTTGGCTTGTGAAATGAATGGAGGTTCAACGTCCTACTGTTTTGCTCTAGATTGGGCTAACGAAGACGGACATACGTCATGCAGTGTGCTATGATGCCTCCAATGTGGGAAAGTTTGCCCGCAATGTTACCTTGGCTTGTGAAATGAATGGAGGTTCAACGTCCTACTGTTTTGCTTTAGATTGGGCTAATGAAGACGGACATACGTCATGCAGTGTGCTATGATGCCTCCAATGTGGGAAAGTTTGCCCGCAATGTTACCTTGGCTTGTGGAATGAATGGAGGTTCAACGTCCTACTGTTTTGCTCTAGATTGGGCTAACGAAGACGGACATACGTCATGCAGTGTGCTATGATGCCTCCAATGTGGGAAAGTTTGCCCGCAATGTTACCTTGGCTTGTGGAATGAATGGAGGTTCAACGTCCTACTGTTTTGCTCTAGATTGGGCTAATGAAGACGGACATACGCCATGCAGTGTGCTATGATGCCTCCAATGTGGGAAAGTTTGCCCGGCCATCGACACTACTGCTTACTCTTATATGAAATTCCGACTGTCAAGGGATTTGCACGTCAATGTATACAACATAATGATCCCAAATTTTCTGTTGTGCAAATCCCATAATTTTTCATACCGATTTATGCGAAAATTTCTAATGGAAAAATAAAATATTCTATAATGTATTCGAAGTAAATTATTTTTTTCTCTTTAATATGGGATTTGGACAACAGAACATTTGTGGCCATTGTGTTCTAAAGATCCCAAAAATTCAATTCTGCAGAATACGGTAGAATTTCAACTTATAGTTTATGGAATAGACCCCCCCCCCCCACCGACCAACCCTCTACATGTATAACTTATGCCACAGCCCACTAATCCCACCGTTAAACAGGTAACGGAGCCCAACACCTCCTTTAAATATAACGGCAATTTAATGTAGTGAATATATTGAAAATGTCGGTCAAATTATTATTGGTTAAATCTTTTAATCCATCAGCCTACCGACGGTATCGAGAATCAATTATGACTGTTTGGCGATGAGCCGTAGAATGCTTTTTATCGTACCAATGGTACTTGTCAACCGGGACTAAGTCTTGATTATCCATTTTATCGTCATTCAGATCTGTGTCACCTGATGACCTAGAGGGGTGATTAAATGTCTAAATAGTAATTTAAATCCAATTTGAACCCGCAATAACAAGATTTAGCTCTTTCATATGCAACTGGTAGTAGTTTTTTTCTTTGTTGTCCATAGCAGTTATATCTCATAACAACCTCTCATGACGTCATCAGAGGTTGATATATTCGGTTCATATCAACCGGTGGTGACGTCATGGCAGGTTGATATTTCATATCAACCCCTGATGACGTCATCCAAGGTCGATATATTCGGCTCATAACAACCGCTGATAATGTAGATGATCGAAATAATACAAAGAACACAACCATAAAATTTTATTCATTTGACAATAAAAAAAAGTTTTGGTACAGTTTGTAGCATTCAGTAACGAAATAGACATGAACGTATTTATCGCTCAAAAGTTCCTTTGTAAAGTATTTTTGAATACAGTCCACCTAAACTTAAACCAGTCGGTCAAATCCTTCTCTGAACATACCTAAATTTCAATCACGGTTCATTGTCAGAAATATCGAAAAAGATTGCCTTTTGATCCAAATTTTCTTCAGGCTTTGGATAGATCCTCATCATATTTGCATCCACATCTATTCCATCGTCAATATGATGACTAAAAAGGATTGATTATTCGTCTAACTTCGTTTAATTATCCATTTTGTTCTTGCTTTCAATTCAATTTCCCCAAAATGGCGACGTGTAAACAAAAACACGCGTGATATTACATCGGCAATTCTCGCTATTTGGCGGAAACTACCGGGCAATTATCCAATCACTGTTGTCTTTTTTAGAAGAGTCCATTAAATTTAAGGGTGAACGTTGTATATGTCAGATATAAACCTACTCTCCCTCGGATTGATATGATAGAGAACCCTGGGGCTTCGCCCGCGTGTTCTCTATTATATCGACCTTGGATAGGTTAATATCCTATACATAATGTATAGGATACATAATAGAATTTAGTTATATTGAAACGTCCTTGGTGAACAGCATACAGTATACACAGTATATTTATGCCTGTCCATTTGTTTCGTGCTTGTATTTAAAAATACAAGCACGAAACATATTGACGGGCATAAATTCCGAACATTTACATAACCAAAGAGTATTAAACCTGCTTACAGGGTGCATATCCACATGTTCGTGTTCCGGATGTTGGCCCTGCCAAAAAGTATGGTGTTCGGTTTCAGCCACAAAATCACAATAGTTGCATTGGAGTATAATACACAGTAATATTTAGGTTTAGCCAGTTTCTATTAGAGTAGGCTATATGAAGTTTACAGTTACAATCTAAGCTGTAATATACCGAAAAAAGACTTTTGACAAAGTAATTTATGCATCGAACTTTGCTAGATTTGAATTTATATTATTTTTGACGTTTTCAGCTATAAACAACTTCTGCTAAGCATGGACTTATTAAAACTTCTAATGTGTTCAATATGTTATTTACAGGCAACACACAAATGACCTCTGCTCGTTTTGACAAAAGGCACGATCTTATTAAATATCTTATTTATTCATATGTTATTTATAACCTACACATGATCTATGTGTTTAACACTCGACAGAACTTCGCGACTTTAAAGGAAATATGCAGTGCAGTTATAGAGACTTTAACCTCAATACCAAATAAGTTAATCTGTCATGTATCATTATTCTTAATGGCCGTATGCTTTATAAAGCCAGAATTTACTGACAGTAATCAGACTTGAATAGAGCTCCTTCCGATCTATGTCTATTCCCTGTTCTCAATAAAGATCTACCAACTATGCTGATCGTCTGTTATCTGTAGTGTTACAGAATTTGTATATTTTAATTTGAGTATAGATGAACCTCTTGGAGAGAGAGAGCGGGGGAGAGGGTTACGTCCACTCGACACAAACTAGGTCATTTCAAGAGTAACATATGGTTTAATTTTATTTCAATAATCCGCCTGCTCGCAGGGGTCTTTAGCAAGTGGGAGGAAACCGGAGGATCCGGAGAAAACCCACGCGGTTGGACTGGCGACCCTACTCCTTGCCACTTATAACCGGGGATTCGAAACCACGCCAGCTGACTCAATGATATCATACAGCCCGCACGTGCTAACCATTCGGCCATCCGAACCCCCGCCTGCAACTATTGGGCTTATAAAGATAAGCATACGTACAACAGTGTGTTATAGTCTACGCGCCACCAATGTGTACGCGAGACCTTGGTTTGTCGTCCCACCCGAACGACTAGACGGTATCCTTGACATGCCCTCTGTAACATTATCAACTGAATATCAGTTAAGTAAAAATAGAATTTGGGAACAGAATATGAAACAGGAACATAGATACAACAGGAACACAAACAGTAACATAAACCAGGTGGCTTGCTAAATTATATACCAGTAAGGGATGGTTAGCACGTGCGCGCTGTATCTTAAGGTCTGTCATTGAGTCAGCTGGTATGATTTCGATTCCCTTAGTTGTACGTGACAACCTCGTGAGTTTTTCCCGGGTCCTCTTGATGACGATAAAATGGATAATCGAGACTTAGTCCCGGTTGACAAGTACCATTGGTACGATAAAAAGCAATCTACACCACATCACTAGTCATAATTGATTCTCGATACCGTCGGTAGGCTGATGGATTAAAAGATTTAACCAATAATAATTTGACCGACATTTTCAATATATTCACTGCCTATTATATAACTATTATAACAAGAACGACCTGCCCTTTATCTATATACCAATAAGAAATATTAAAAATTGTTCGTATAAAGCAGAGTATTATTCAATCTAAAAAGTTATAAAAAAAACCCTTAAAACAAAAGTCATTCTACAATAAAAAATGTAATTTATAAACGGCACTGTCGTATTGTTCCCTTAAACTTAGCATTGAAACAAACGAAGTCAGATTCGTGTCTGAACCAGTCCATCGTACTTTTCAAAACATGTCCTAAAAGCTGAACTCTGCAAATCAAGGGTCACAACCTATTAGATTCAAGTTGGGAAATATAATTTATGTTAAATCTTAGACAGATCTCGGTGTATTGAATAACCAGGTTGGGCAAATGGGCTGTAGTGTCCGATGGGTGGTGCTGTGCGAGGGGTGGGGGTAGTCGCGCGCTGAACAATTCCGTCACCGAGCTTTTATTCTATTTGTAAAGCAGACATGGAGATCTACGTTCATTTCATTTGTTCATTTGTAGAGGATGACATGAGTGCCTCCCCTTTAATCAAACGGTAAGTGGCGAGTCACTAATTTGTTCTAGGGTATATCTAGATCAGTGGCTCAACTATAACACTCAGAATAAACCTAGACACGGAATAAACCACACGATGGCTGGTATCTCCACCATGTTATTAGATATATTCCAATATTTTAACATAGAATATATGACTGGATTGTTTAAAGATAATGTTGGTGTAACAACTGGTCTTATATTTGTGACTTGTCTAGGAATATGGTGGCTGATGAGAAAACCCAGAGGGATTCCACCAGGACCCAGATTTACCCTGCCTATATTAGGGGACATGCTGTCTTTGAGGGGAGAAGAGGATTTGAGGATAGTTGCCAGGCAACTAAGAAAGGAGCATGGCGATATATGCAGTGCTTACTTAGGATCACGGTTGTTTATTTTTCTCAATAGTTATGACCTGATAAAGGAAGCCTTGGTTAAAAATGGAGATGTATTTTCAAATCGACCATCCTTGTTTTTGACAGATCTTCTGACACAGAGAAAAGGTAAGTGTTTGCAATGATTAGGGGAACATTGGATGCCTTTCTAGATGAACCACAGTGGCTTGGTGAGTAGGGCTTTTGGCTCACTGACGATGAGGTCGAAGATTTGGGCCGCTAGTATTAGCCGCCAAAATTCCTCAATCTGGTTTTCCCTTGTCAATGGTGTATGAATTTCATCGGTCTGGATTCCGCTTGTGGGTGATGTAAGATGTTCCTTGGTCTGGTTTCCTCTTGTCAGTGGTGTAGGGAGTTTCCCGGTCTGGACTCCTCTTGTCAGTGGTATAGGAGGTTCCTTGATCTGCCCCCCTTGTCAGTGGTGTAGGAGGTTCTTTGATCTGGTTTTCCCTATCAGTGGTGTAGGATATTCCTCCGTCTGGATTCCTCTTGTTATTGATGCAGGGGGTTCCTCAGTTTAGATCCCACCTTGTCAGGGCTTTTCCAGCCCACCCGGCTCCTTGTACCATATAAAATAAATAGTGTTCATTCTATTACAGGTATAGCGATGTCTGAGGGCCAGCCGTGGAAAGAACAAAGGAAGTTTGCTCTGGAAACTTTGCGAGGATTTGGTTTTGGCCGAACGATTCTTGAAGATAAAATTCATGAAGAAATTGAATATTTTGTAGAAGTTATCAGACAAGAAAATTGTAGTAATTTTGACATGTGCCGTTTAAGTCAAAAGGCTGTTTCCAATATAATATCGTCCATGGTGTACGGTAAACGATTCGAGTATGATGATCCCGTATTTAATGTTTTCCTGGGTGAATTGGATAGCTTGTTTCAACATATAGGGTCTGTTTTGAATGCGTTCCCCTTTCTGCGATTTTTACCGGGTGATATGTTTAATTACCAAAGCGTTTTGAACAATCAGGATTACATTAGGAATAAGATCATCCTTCCATCAATTAACGAACACATGAAGAATTTTGATGAAAACCACGTGGATGACTATATCAGTAGTTATATCAGAGAAATGAAGAAAGTTTCTAAAACTGGTCAAAAATCTTATTTAAACGGTTAGTATTGCCTTTTTTAAATGGTCCATTCGTTCAGAAGGAGGAAAACCCGCAGCCCCGTGTACATAAAAGAAACCTTGATTGGACCAATGGATATGCTATACTTTTATATCGAATTCAAACTTTCAATGGTTCTTTAACGTGCACGCAAGTGTGTGCATTATATTACGCCGCATCGCAACGACTATACGCTGTGGGGCGAACTGTCAAACCATAAGTCCGATGTAGACTGGACTAACCAAGCACGATCGACTGCCATTTAATTTTGATCGCTTTCGTATTCTTTAGAAATTACAATAAGCACTTTACCAAGGTATATAAAAAAACGTTTGTATACACTTATACGACATTATGGCACAAGAATAGAGATTAAGTTCCTTAAAAGACTAGAGATTTAGCTCCTTTAAAAGAATAAAAATTAAATTCCTTTAATAGAATAGGGATTAAGTTCCTTTAAAAGAATATGGATTAAGTTCCTTTAAAAGAATAGTGATTAAGTTCCTTTGAAAGAGTTAGAGATTTAGTTCCTTTATAATGTATGAAGAGCATAAGATGTAGTGCTTTATATTTCCAGAGGATTAAATTTAGTAAGCGAACTAATTATATAGGAATGCAGCCAAAATTTCTAGCTTGCTTCGAAACGCAATTCCGCTACATGGTCCTCCCCAAAAAACAATCTATACATTTTTGGAAAGCTCATAACACCAGGAACACAAATCCGGAGAGTTCCAAGCAAAAAATCTGTAATTAATTGATTTCGGGCCGGATGAAAATTGTGATAATTGTCAAGTAAATGCTATATTTATACTAATAATTATGCCATTGACATAAAACTAAATATTGGCGAAAACATCCATTTTTCCTTATCCTCTGCGAAGAATATATGGTATTGGTTAAATTTTGATTTAAACCAAAATGAAGAAAACATAATGGACAAGGGAACATAGATAATTTTGGAAAGCCATTAACGGTAATAGAGAGTTATCTCCCTTTCTGTCAACTATCTGCAGTTGATAACAGTATTTCAGGTGTTGACTGCTGGAGTTGCATGACGCACAAGACCATGCGTGAGCACACAAATCAAACATTTATATCGTTAATGGGGTGTTTACCCAGAAATTATGGATGTGTAGCGCCTAGTCTGATGAGCAAGGAGATATGTTTGACATTGGCTTAGCAATATGCCTATGAAATATTGGAGACCAGACTATGTCCGTAGTTTTGTAAATCGCTATAGGGGGGGGGGGGGGTCCAAACAGCAACGTTACGGTCTACTCTTTATTTCGAATTTAGTGCACCGGACCTCAGTTTTATATTCCATCCGAATAATTAAGCGCTGCCCAGCACAGCCCCCTCGCACTTCCTGCACCACGGACAAGGGGGGTCACAGGGATCAAACCAAGGACCCCCTGATTAGTGAGCCAAAGGGGAAACTACGCTAGATTAGAATGAAAACCCGAGCGTCCCCACCCCTACCCCCGTCAGTAAGCTAGCCCTTTACTGACTCACCGCTGCTCCATTACAAACACAATAACATATGACTTACGCCCATCTTCATTATACGGATTGGTACAGTAGGACATTAAACTCCATTTGATATCTTTTCTCTTTATTGCAATATTGTCACTCCCATTACAGTATTATTGAGTTGTAGCTATATCTATTTTAGTTAGAAAACTAAATATCTGTAGAGGCTATGTTTCAGGTTGAATATTTGAAAATAAGGTTGAACTTTTATAGGTCCTTGTCTGTAGTTATACCTGTTACTATTATTGCCAATAATTATTGATATTTTCCATTATGTATTCTGCAGTTTACTTTAAATCAAAATTTAACCAACAGCATATTCTTTGCATAGGACATCGGGTGTTTTCGCCAATATATTAATTTATGTCATCTTCACAATTATTAATATAAATATAGCATTTACTTTACAATTTTTATAATATTCATCTCGCCCTAAATCGATGAATTGCTTGGAACCCCCCGGGTTTGAATTCCTGGTGTTTAAAGCTTTCCAAAAATGTATAGTTTGTGTTTTTGGGCAGACCATGTAGCGGAGTTTCACGCTAGAAATTTTGGTTATGGGCGAAATATTCAACTGTATACGAGAAGGTTTTTCAAGGAGGTGACAGAGCTCGATTCCTTGATTATACGCCTGCCCAAACTGCTGGGCTTTCTCCGGTTTCCCTCCACAACTAAATAACCCTACTCACGCCTCTCGTGGACACCTATTTGGGATAAAATGTGATTTTTTATATTTTCAGAGGATCAATTGGTGGCATCTATATTTGACCTGTTCATTGCTGGCACGGAAACAACATCGACAACCATTTTGTGGACGATTCTTTATTTTCTGCATCATCCAAAAACACAAACCAAATGTTGCAAGGAGATTCAAGATATCGTTGGTTCCGGTCGTCTTCCGTCAATAAAAGATAAACCATCCTTGCCGTATGTTGAAGCTGTCATATTGGAAGTTCTCCGTAAAGCAAACATAGCATTGACTGGTGTCCCGCATGCAGTCAGCGAAGACACGAGGTTCCATGGATACCATTTTCCAAAAGACGCCATCATTATACCAAACGTCGACGCTGTTTTAACTGATGATATGATTTGGGGCGATGCTGATGTTTTTAGACCTGAAAGATTCATCGATTCTAATGGACAGGTCATAAAAAGAGATGAACTGATTCCCTTTTCGACAGGTAAACTACATTTTAGTCTTTAAAAGTAAACATCTTCGGATTAATATTGATAACATTTGCCGGCGCTGCACCCGGAGCTGACTGTTGGGTTTTCACGGAATAGGACGAGTTGAGTTGGGTTTTTTTGATTTGTTAATCGTCCAGTCAAATGTCTCCTGTGTTCCGTTGTTGGGCGATCTAGTTGGAGGCTATTATTCACTTTGTTGAAACAATTAATACATACGTAAGATGACAGTTCGACTCTTTGATCTGGGGTCTTCCCTAAAATTTTGGACAGCTGATTACATGTTTTAATGGACTGTGAAAATGTTTTTCTGCTGTGTGGTCCGACAATGTAAATTTATAACATTTTTAATGGCCTTCCACAATTGACAAAGGTGAAACACGCCGGAAAATCCACACGAACGTTCTTAGCCGGTACAGGAATTGTGCATGAGACCTCCAGGTTAGGGAACCAACGTCTTACCCACCGAACCAACATGGCCAGAACTATTCAGTTTGACCCCCTTGTTAACGAAAAAACCTGATACCACCTAGTGTAGATATATAGTATTGATAGGTGTTGTACATGAGACAGGATATGCTTACTCTCTCTAGAACACTTGTTACCACCTGATGTAGATATACACTATTGATAGGTGATGTATATGAGACATGGTTTGCTTACTCTCTAGAACACCGTATACCAATTCCTATATGTAATAATTTTTATTTTGATTGAATAATTATATTTGGCCTTTCAGGAAGAAGAGTATGCTTGGGAGAATCATTAGCTAAAATGGAATTATTTTTATTTCTGACAACCTTGGTACAACGATTTGAATTTAAACCAGTTGATCCCGATAATTTACCAACTTTACAAGGTGTTGTTGGAATAACGCATGCTCCTGCTAAATACCAGGTTCGAGCAGTCCCCAGATAAATTCGTGTAGTATAATTTCATGACCGGTGTCTGGCTGTTGGTCATTCAGCCTCTGAACAATCTTGTAAACTCTCGTTTATTTTGAGTATTACCATTTTACTGTCTAATATACTATACTTGATATTGTGGAAGGATTGGTTTAATTAAAGAGTGTCTGACTCTGTTCTTTTAGACCTTCAAAAGAAGGAAATGGGCCTAATGCACATATTAATGTGGATTTATTTATGTTGAATTTGAAACAAAATATTGTAATTTATAATCAATTATATTCGGGGAAATACATGGACAATCCAATCTGAGTAAAAGCTGTTGATTCTAGCTTAGCTTAGTCCATTCTAAACGTTGTTTCATATAATTATAGTATTACATATTAAATAAATCAGAATTGTATATAAACCTCTAATTGTCATCCATTAATAATTTTGTAATGAATCGCACTGTTTAAAATATAATTGTACAGATCATTTTCCCGTTGATTCAAACTTGTAACGTTTGGTCTTTGACTTATATTATTGCAATAAACTTATTCTATTCTATTCTATTCTACAAAGAATTAACTAGGATAGAAATTTCTCAAGTTAAGAAAATAAAAAAAATAATAAATATTATCAGTATATACTGGAATAAGCAGACGCTAGAGATTGCCATTCGATTGAGACTTCTGGCGTATTAACTGATTAGAATTTATTGTAAAACGGAAAAGATTGAATGTCAATCAGTTTATATATCTTTATAATACTTTATGATATGCGTTGCGATACATTTGTGTAAATGCCTAGATCCTAAATGTTTAACTCCTTTAAGCCAAAGCAATATTTATGGTGTTAGACTACATATTACCTAGACATTCTGAAAGTACCGATCGATCTGAATATACGCCATGATTCGGTACACCGCAACACAGGGGCATAACTTGATACACCGCAACACAGGGGCATAATTCGGTACACTGCAACACTGAGGCATATTTCGATAAACCGCAGCACAGCGGTATAATACAGTACATCGGCAATCTGATAAAAACACAGATTCGTTTTATACAGTTCAAAATGTCGTTTTTCTTTCTTGTCTTCACAACACTAGGATCTGGAACAGTTGTTATATAACAGGCCTTCTAGTTAATGTGAGGAATTAGCCAATGAAATGGTATGCCAAACAAGCCCCTTAACTACTGAGTTGTTATATAACAGGCGTTCTAGTTGTTGTGAGGAATTAGCCAATAAAACGATCTGTTACGGCGAGTTATCGGCGTGTTCTGTAAGGTACTGCGGGTAAACCCATAGAAACGTCAACGCTGAACGATTAATCAATGCCTCATGTCATAGGGTCAAACGCCGTCCGTATGACCGGTGACGCAACCTCCCAGTACAATTGGTCAGATCTCCATGTGATGTAGACCATGGAAAGTAAAAAAAAAAACGAAATGTAGATCTGTATGTTAATCAGAACGATACATCGCAACACAGCGACATAATAATATATTAAGTGTCTAATAGTTACACGACGGTCACGGCAGTTAATTTAACCAGCTAGGATTGACGCGACACCAAGAGAAAGTAACTCACTTAGGTTAACTCCAATTAGTCGTTTAAGGCTGATAAACATGTACAATGCCGTATCATTACGTTAATGGGTGCCACAGTGACTCATACAGTAGGGCCCTGGCACATTTAACCAGGCGATCCTGGATACGAACCATTACTAGGTTTAACTTAAGGACATTTCTACATTTGCCGCTGTGGGCGTATGCTCCGATGCCTAGCAAGCAATTTTGTACCATCTTATCTGAACAGGATACTCCCAGACCATGAGAGTACATTCCTAGACCACCGTACATTCCCAGATCATGGTCGTACATTCCCGGACCATTGCCACACATTCACGGACCATAACCGTACATTCACAGACCATAGCCGTACATTCCAAAACCATAACCTATATTGCCAAATCCTGGCCTCACATTTCCAAAATATAGGCGTCCATTCGCAGGCTCAGGCCGTACATTCCCTGACTCGGGCGGTACATTCCCAGATCATGGTCGCACTTTCCAAAACCATGACCTATATACCAAGACCATGGCCGTGCACTCCAGACCACGATCGTTCATATCTCGATCATCTAGACCATGGCCGCACATTTCCGCACCACGAATTACCATGACATAGGCCACTACAACACGATTCGTCATATTAAACAAATGAACCATGTTTTAAATCTAACGTCCACATTTTAAGAGTAAGCCGTAAAGCCACCTTCTGTGAACAATTTACCCTGATAGCATACCGCATTGCCTTGGTAGGACGTTAATAAAATGCGGATTAGACAAGGGTTCCGGACTCCATCTCAGTCCACTCAGGTTAACAATGTAAACAGTGGAAGGCGAAGTGGCTGACTAGAGCACCATAGATGTCCCAAATGATGACCCCGCCGTATGGCCACAGATCACTAATGATTTCCCCGTTGACTTTAATGTTAATTCTCGATTCGTTAACCGGCTTTAACTTTTCCTCAAATTTTCGCTTTCTGCCCCAGATGGAGCAACATGTGGCAAACTCTTGTCCAGAAGCATGTATGAGGTTCACCATGAAAATTAAACATGCAATTTTCCGCCCTACATTTCAACGTCATCAACCTCACAACACTTTTACAGGGGCGGCCTTGTCACACCGTTTCGTCATTGGCTGATATATTTGAACGGGTTTTCAAATCTGATACAAATTTCAAATTTTAGAGAGACCACAAGCTCAACCCACGATTTGTCGTACAATCAGGGGACCTAATCCAGGAAGTTACGATGCGATATGCGTGAATATCGAAAGATACAAAGATCGTTGGATTATTAACATACATATCAAGTTTTATCACAATTTAATCAGTGTCACAAGCTAAAATGTGATTTTTCGCATAATCAGAGACCATAATAATCCATGAAGTTACGGTCCGATACATGCCAATATCAAAAGTAACCAAATCAGATAAAAATTGTGACAACAAATTGTGGATGGATAGACGGGCGGACGGACAGGGGCGGTGACAGTGTACGTCCAGTAGTCCACATGAAAATGTGGGCGTATCAAGATAATCCCTACCGTCACGTTGAAAAATTTGGAAGCACTACAGATGCTACCGATTTTAGATGATTTCTCATGAGAGGGGTGAGGGGTCCTATCAATATTCAACTCTCTTCTTTATTTCCACTCCGTTGTCGTAAACACTATAGAGACTATAGCATTTAACCGTTTACTTTTTTAATTAGGCGAGAAATACTGGGATCATCCGTCGTTACGTGGCCTTCCGTCGGAGGTTAATGGCATTTGCCGAAAAGCCGATTTACTTTTTCAGATTTAATTTATTAGGTCATGCAAAGAAAAGTCTATCCTTATATTTAGATTCACACAACCTTCTGGTTCCAATGGAGACTGCATTTGCAGAGAACGTAAAAAGAGCTCATCACCAAGTTAGTTTAAAGGTGCAAATTGTTCAATACACTATATTACTTGACAGAATAAAACCTATAAACATATTAAAATTACGTTTCGCTCTACAATTGTGTGGCGTTCACTGGAAGATCGGAATCCACCGGAACTTGATCTGGAGCGGTATTGCTGGGAGAAGGATACCAAATTGAGAACATTACAGTCGGCCAACTTGCTCCAGAGTCTGCCATGTGGCTCATCAGGAGTGGTTGCAATAATGACATCTCATTTAGTACGCGTGCTTGTCCGTACAGAGTCCTGAGGAGTTGGATGACCGAATGGTTAGCGTGCGCGCGCTGTATCATTCGGCCTGCCATTGAGTCAACGCATCACACAGGAACCTAGAATAGCCTAATCAATCCTGTGCGAATCTAATTTACACCCTATCCTTTCTAATACAGGAATAGTGATAGCGTCATGGCTAAATGGTTAGCGTGCGCGCGCTGTATCATACGACCTGCCATTGTGTCAACTTACACGTGCAAAGAGTAAGTTCGCCTGTCCAACCTCGTGGGTTTTCTCCGGGTACTCCGGTTTCCTCCCACTGCTAAAGACCCCTACGCGCAATATTGAAATGAAATTAAAACCATGTGTTATTTCCGAAATGACCTATTTAAACCCATCTCTCTCTCTCTCTCTCTCTCTCTCTCTCTCCCTCTCTTTGCGCCGATAATTTGTAAGTCACAGCTTCTTGTAATATTATGAAATGTTTCAGAGGACCAACTGGTGTTCGCTATTCTGGACCTGTTCATTGCTGGTACGGAAACAACATCAACAACCATTATATGGACGATTCTCTATTTTCTACATCATCCAAACATACAAGCTAAATGTTACAAGGAGATTCAAGATGTCGTTGGTTCCGGTCGTCTTCCTTCAATAAAAGATAAACCGTCCTTGCCGTATGTTGAAGCTGTCATATTGGAAGTTCTTCGTAAAGCCAACATATTAATGACAGGACTTCCGAATGCAGTCAGCGAAGACACGAGGTTCCATGGATACCTTTTTCCAAAAGACGCCATCATTATACCAAACGCCGATGCTGTTTTAACTGATAGCAAGATTTGGCGTGATGCTGATGTTTTTAGACCGGAAAGATTCATCGATTCTAATGGACATGTGATAAAAAGAGATGAAATGATACCTTTTTCGACAGGTAAACTATGATTTAGTCTTTTTAAAACGAATCGGCTGGTATTTTTATAAAACACATCGGTTTGTAAACAACTCTGGCGGCATTGTCTTTGTCAAACATAACAGCTGGCTGTTCAATCAAGTTCAGTTTATTGAATAAAATACTGCTTTAACTTTAAAAAAAAAACCCAAAAAACTTCAATTTCATGAAACATACATCTGTTTCTTTGATCTGAAAACTTCCCTAAAACTTTTGACAATTGATTAAATGTCTTAATGAATTGTGATAGCCTCGGTTATCACACAATTCTCTAGTTTTATGTGAATACATAATTATATTTTGTCTTCCAGGTAGAAGAGTATGTCTGGGAGAATCCTTGGCTAAAATGGAATTATTTTTATTTGTGACAACCTTGGTACAAAGATTTGAATTTAAACCAGTTGATGTCGATAATTTACCAACTTTACAAGGTGTTGTTGGAATAACTCATGCTCCTGTTAAATACCAAGTTCGAGTCGTTCCCAGATAAAAAAAAACCCACAGTTCCCTCCCTTTTATTTCAAACCACTATCTTCCCCTCTGTTTTCCCAAGAACGAACGGTTATTTCGCATACAGTTGTGTTCAGTGACCGTAATGATCTCAAATCTAAAGACGAATTACTGCTTCTTGTGAAATGGAACATTAAAGAATACGTGTGTTTAAAGGTGATTTAGTGACTGTAATGATTTCAAAATCTAAAGACCTATTACTTATCAATGGTTTCTTATGTTTATTGTTTAGGAACATGTGTGGTTAATAGTAATTTAATCCCATTATGTCCAATTATCACTGTCTCCAGTTTTAAGTCTTGGAGGGTCTTCATTTATGAAAATTGTGCACAGGTAAAGAACTCCGGATTCTCATACTTGGTGTGGTAAAAGGAAATTTATTTCATTGAAACAGCATTATCCATGGTGTAATAGAACTTGTTTCCTATTCTCTATTAGAAGAGAGATGGAGAGGAATGGGTTTAACATCGACTTGACACTAACTAGGTAATTTCGTGACTAACATATTGTTCAATATAATTTCAACAATTCGTTTGCGCGTAGGGGTCTTTAGCCGTGGGAGGAAACCGAAAGACCAGGAGAAAACCCACGAGGTTGCACAGGCAACCCTACTCCTTATCATGTACCGTCTGGGAATCGAAACCACGCCAGTTGACTCAATGACAGGCTTTATGATACAGCACCTGCTAACCATTGAGCCATCCAACCTCCCCAGTATTAAAAAGAGGCAACAGGGCCCAAACTGGCTTTCAATTTTATTCTGCCAAAATGGATAATGATATTTATATAAATATATGTTCATATTTTGTTTAGCCAACTGGAATATTTTATCTTGCAACAATTTTATTTCTCAGGTAGGCCTATTATAAAACTTAACAGTATATATAAGTTATACAACAAATCAGTTTTTATATTAGCACAGCTTGGAGATGATTTATTATAAAGATCAGAGAGAGAGAGAGAGAGAGAGAGGGAGAGAGAGAGACAGAGGGAGAGGGGATGGGGTTTAACGTCCACTCAACACAATCTAGGTCATTTCGGAACAGACACATGGTTTAATTTTATTTCAAAAACTCGCTTGCGTGTAGAGGATGAGAAGGCTTTCTACACAAACAAATACCACATTCATTAATAAATACAACGACGATATATCAATAGTAAGGTAGCTATATATATATATATATATATATATATATCCCATTACGTCAGCTACACTAACACATAATAAATACAACGACGATATACTAATAGTAAGGTAGCTATATACCTCCCATTACGTCAGCAACGGGAAGCTTTTAATACTTTATTTATAACTTGTGAACCCCCAAATTAAGACTTTGTATAGAGTTTAATTTTTAAAATTAAAAACACAAAATATTTATTGACGATTTATTACTTGTGTTAATTTTATGACAAAAACACAAGATTTTATAAATCAACACAAGTTTGTGTTAAAGCATTACGAAGAACACAAGTTTGTGTTGATGCAATGCAAAACAACAGAAGTTTGTGTTGAAAAAAACAAAACAATTGTAAAACAACCCTTTATAAGAAACAATCGTGTGTTTTATCTTTTATCATCAGAGAAAATGATATAGACACTCTTCTAGACACCTGTTATCACTGTATTTTGTACCCGGCGAACAGTCCACTGGCTGATTACACTATTTAGCCTCGACCGTGTTTTTGACTAATGGTTTGGATTGTTCGTACTTGTTTTTTTTATTTTATTATCACGTTAAATGCTTTGCATCTTCGAAAATGAATCCCAATGTGATCGTATTTATTCATTATTAAAACCAACATAAGATGGGGTGTTAGATTTCCTGCTTTAAAATCTCAGCGCGTATGTATTCCTACGATGCCTGCATTGTTATATGCAAAAATTCCCGAATCCACCCCGGTAAAGTTACATTAATTTAATATGTGCTTTTAGACCTTTCGACTATTAAGGGGCCACGGTGGGTAAGTGGGCAAGACGCTGGCTCGCTAGTCTGGAGGTCGGATGTTCGATCCCTGTACTAGCCGAGAAAGTTCATCCTAATTTCGGGTGTGGTTTCGCTTTGACAATGATGCAGGATAGGGCCTGCCAAGGATAGTTGTCTAGCAGTATCATAAACATATTTGTGCTCCTAGTAGTATCAAAAATGTCCATACAGTTTTGTTTAATATACCTGGAATAGATTACGAGATACTGGGAAAATAGATAATTAGTGACCTTCGACATGTTCTAAAGTGGCCTTTCCACCAAAAATATATTCCCTAATTCAGGGCATATTCCTCTATCGAATGTCATTGACGCGGAACTTGCACCTGACGTGTTGACCAAACCAATTTTTTTTTTGGTGGCGGGGGGTACTATGGGTGGTCCCTCCTACCACACACACCACTGGCGGAACTTAAGAATTTTTCTGGGGTCTCCTAACCCAGCCATACACCACCATCATTATACTGTTCATTTCATCACGTTCTAAAACTGTATATTTCCCTTTAAACTGACAGGATGTTGTTTAGTGATATTGGTGAAAAACGAAAAATACATTTCCTAGAAGCTGTAAAATACCTTTCAAATTGATTTGTCATATGATGACTAATAATTTAACATGTAACATTTGTAACATGTTTTCCTATCGCAACTTTCCCCAAGAACGAGCAATAACTAGTTTATTAAACTTTTCGATAAAACGGAAATATTTTCTGCCCACATCTTTCCACAAGAAATGAAATGGGGTTTAATGTCCTACTCTTTTGCACCTAACCTGGGCTAATGGAAGACGGGCTTTCCCCAAGAACACAAGCAATAAACTGTTTTAACAGGGTACCCTAACCCTAGTTTAATTAAAATTAAACTTTTCGATATAATGTAGCTGAATTTTTTTTTTTTTACGATGTTGTTGGGGATATTTAATTATTCTGTCGACAGGTTTAGAATGAAAATGATGATTAGCGTCCTACTAACCCGAATCATAAGAAAACTAAAAAAAATGAAATAAAATGACGAACTAATAATATGAATCGTTTGGCAGGATATATATAAATAGATGACTTGAAACTCACTGCCAACCTATTGATAAAAATGTGTCTAAAATTATCAATGAATCGTACAAAATGTGGTAATATCTAGAGCGAAAATATAATAGCAATATCCGAATGTTCATGCGCTCCAAAAATGTATGCTATCCGTGCATACCAGTGAAAGTTGGCGTAAGAAACCTGTGGCGCAAAACACGAGCCTCTTGTTCCATAAAGGCATTTTTTGGGAACTTAGCCATTGCTTTGATATACTTTTAAAATCGACGTGTTCACTATCTGTATTTCAGTGTTAACGAGGATGCTAGTAGGACAGTTGGACCGTAAGCAGATTCTTGCGAAAAAAGAACGAATGACCTAACGGGCGTAATCGTTCTGGCAGATCGCGCAATACGCCTGAAAGAGAAGGTGCAGCACCCTTGGAACCCGTGCCACATAACCTGTTAGCGTCAGGCACTTATAAAAACACAACGCTAACGCTACAATATACGTCCACATTCCTGCTTTGATTGATATGGTACTTTGTCAAGAAGGCTAGGCGTTTGGTTTGTTTAGCGTTGAGGGTCGTGCACCAACATCAATAGTTGCCGTCCTTAGAGTATAAGGAATAAGTATACCAAGATAATCCATTCAGAATTGTGCCTTCCTAACGCTAAAGGCAAAACGTGGGCGTGCCCCTGTCCCTGGGGGTCGGGACATTCATCAAAATCAATACTGGACACCCTCGGGCTATAAGGAATACATAAACGACAAACACAAAAATTGGGCGTGTCTTGCCTGTGGGAGTCGGGACATTCAGTTGACGTCCTTAGGCTATAAGGAATACATATCCCAAGTTTAAAGACGACCCATTAAGAATCGTGGCCTGTAGACAACACACATACAGACACGAAGTAAAAATGGGCATGGCCCTGCCCCTGGGGGTTAGGAAATCACCAAAAACAATAGGGGTCATCTTTAGGGTATAAGGAATAGGTATGTAAAGTTTTAAAAGGATCTGTTAAGAATTGGATCCTGTAGGCAAACACAAGACACAAAAGCATTGGGCGGGGCTCTGTCCGAGGGGGTCCGGCATGCACCAAAAATAATAGTGTTCAGCCTTAGGGTATAAGGAATAAGTATAAAAAAAGTTTTCAAGACGATCGATTAAGAATTGTGGCCTGTAGGTGACACAAAGACAGACAAAAAGAAAAAGGGCGTGACACTGTTCCTAGGGGTCGGGCATGCACCAAAAACAATAGGGATCTTCCTTAAGGTACCAAGAATAAGTATTTAAAGTTCCAAGATGATACATTAAGAAATGCAGCCTGTAGACAACAGACAAACAAATACAAGAAATGGGTGTTGCTGTCCCACGGGGGTCGGGCATGCACCCAAAACAAAAGGGATCATCCTTAGGGTATAAGGAATAAGTATTTTAAGTTTCAAGATGACCGATTAAGAATTGTGACCTGTAGGCGACACACAAAAAGAAAATGGGCGGGAATCTGCCCCTGGGGGTTGGGCATGCACCTAAATGATAGGAATGTTCCTTAGGGTACAAAGAATAAGCATTCAAAGTTTCAAGATGATACGTTAAGAAATGTGGCTTGTAGACGACAAACAAATAAATACAAGGAATGGGCGTGGCTCTGCCATTGGGGGTCGGGCATGCACCAAAAAACAATAGGGATCATCCTTAGGGTGTAAAGAGTAAGTATACAAAGTTTTAAGAAAATTCAGTTAGAATTACGGCCTGTAGGCGACACACAGACAGACAAAAAGAAAATGGGCGTGGCTCTGCCCCTGGGAGTTGGGCATGCACCCCAAATGATAGGGATCATCCTTAGATCCTTTGAGTATAAAGAGTAAGTATACAAAGTTTGAAGAAAATCCAGTTAGAATTGCGCCCTGTAGGCGACACAAAGACACACGAAAAGAAAATGGACGTGGCTCTGCCCCTGGGGATTGGACATGCACCCCAAACGATAGGGATGTTCCTTAGGGTACAAAGAATGTGTATGCAAAGTTTCAAGATTATAAGTTAAGAAATGTCGTCTGTAGACGACAAACAAACAAATACTCTGTCCCTGGGGGATGGGCATGCACCAAAAACAATAGGGATCTTCCTTGGGGTATAAGGAATAAGTATACCAAGTTTGAAGAAAATCCATGAAGAATTGCGCCCTGTAGGCGAACCACAGACAGACACGCACACACACACACCCACACCCACACATACACACATACATACATACACACACACACACAGACAGGGGCGACGGCATAATACGTTCACATTATGAATGTGGACGCATAAAAAGGAGGCGGTTATATCTCACATAGCTGTTCGCAATGGGATCTATCATAATGTTCGGTTGTTTTTATTTCATATGACGGCGAGCCTTTATTGGTAAGTAAGAGGCAACATCAATTAACAACGGTATCACAGAGAAGCCAATCATCTTCCTCTAACAAGAGAATTCCTATAGGATCTGAATCCATTTGATTATATCGATCTGTCACGATAGATATCGCCCAGTGCAGAATCTTGACAGCTCAGATACTACACCAGGAGTGCAACAGAATGATGCAGACCCACACACAACAGCTCCAGCGCCTCTATCAATAAAGGTGAGAGTTGTGTGAATATGAAATGAAATGAAATGAGCTGATCAGCAACGATTCAGTCGCAGTCTTCGGTGTTTCGACTTGGTTTAATCTTGTGTTTTTGAATTACATTAATTCACGCGGTATCATAAAGCCCGTCATTGAGTCAACTAGCGTGGTCTCGTTTCCCTGGTTGTACGTGACAAGGAGAAGGGTCGCCTGTCCAGCCTCGTGGGTTTTCACCGGGTCCCCCGGTTTCCTTCAACTGCCAAAGACCCCTAGGCGCAAGCAAATTATTGAAATATAGTTAAACCATATGTTAGTCCCGAAATGACCTAGTTTGTATCGAGTGGACGTTAAGCCCCATCTCTCTCTCTCCCTTTCTCTCTCTACTTGTTTAGTATTACTTTATCTCATGACTTTATTCTAATAATTTCATTTTTCTCAATTAGCGTAATTACCACATTACATGTACAAAGAGAGCGATAAAAAGAGAATGGGACTTCCCGTCCACACGACACAAACTATGTTATTTCGGGACTAAAGAAAAGAGGTTTAGTTAAACACGATGAGATACCACTACATATGAAACAGGTCTATGAGTAATATATAGTATATCAAACAGGCATATTACATGTGAATTAGGTCAATGAGTAATATATTGTATATCAAAAACTTAACCAACCAACCGCCATCTTTAGTCTTTATATTATTCTTTAATCTTTCATATACTTTGTGATACTCAAATAACGAAACTGTTGATTTCCTCTTACTCATGTTGATTTCCGCATACATTGTCTAGATTTACAGACAAGTAGATGAAGATGTCGGTAATTTTACTCATTTTAATATTTTCACTTGTAGTAACGGGTAGGTACTATAGTATTTTATATTCTATTGGTCGTAATATTAGTTTAGTTCTGGTCAGGTAAAGTCCAACGTGTTAAAAGCTTCCCGTTGCTGACGTAATTGGAGGTATATATAGCTACCTTACTATTAGTAGAGTGGTTCAGGCTAAAAATGTTTTATAACAAACAGACACTATTTCGGGACAGTAAAGACATTATATGATAAGACTTACTATAAAAACTTCATTGATCAACAATGGAAGTCTGGCCACTTCTGAATTTTGAGGATATATAATCATTTGGACATATATCATAAATGGCTCAAAATCTTCCCGGCTTCCATAATCAAAGGAGTTATCTCTTAGTGAGAATAAGAGCTATGTCCCTTGGTTGTACTAAAAAAAATATGCTCCAAGCTACGCACGTCCCGGAAACGAAATAACTTGATCGCAGTCGGAAAATATCGCTTATTTCCATACTGCAAAGTAACCGAATACACTCTATGAGACGATTGGATTTGACATATGTACGCATGCGCGAACGCTTCGTTGTTTTAACAGTAAACCCGCGCCTTCAAATGTCTTTATATTAACCGTGTTTATAATGCTACAGTAGAAATTAAAATACAAGTTAAACTGGAGATGAAAAGATCGGCATTTGACATGAATTATTTCAAGATTAGCCTCATACATATAATATTAAAATGAACAGTGCGTTTACTTATTTATACCCAGACAGTGGCCTATTTATAACGGCATGTTATACAGAGGGAGCGAGGGAGAGAGAGGGGTCTATAAATCTAATAATGTAACATTTTAATGTTTATCTCAAAGATAACTAAATATTATATTGTGCAGTACGATGTTTGTTATGAAAAATAAATTGCCGGGTAAAGTACGAGGAAAATATAATGACATGTAATACGGGGAGTGAGAGAGGGGGATAAACACACCAAAAAAACTATTAATTAAGACTTTATTTTTTGTCCCTCAGATAAATAAATATTTTGTACTGCATGATGTTTGTTATGAAAAAAACCACATTGCTGGGTAAGTGGCGTATGCGCCGAGCCAGCGATTATTGCGTATGTACCGAATTTAGAGCCAAATTTTGTAGTTTCGTCTGTAGGCCTATAAAGGGTGGTATTTTTCGGCGACTTCAAGGTTTCCTAAACATGTGGACACCGACGCGCTCACATGATATTCTTTGAACTGTAGATTTTGATGGAGTGTAATTATATTTTTTTTTCCCCGCGAGAGCCAAACATGCGGTTATAACCACTGCTACGTTACCATTGGAAACGTTTAGATTTTTAAGTTTCATGACCAAATTATGGCATTCTGCTGTGTATCTTTGATTTTTGACATCATACTAAATTCCTTCGTTCATCTAAAAAGGTTTGGACTTGCAACCATTCTTTTTACCTGCCAATTGTTTTTTATTTTCATTATTAGCCTTCATGTGAATCATTTCTTTTTTAGTCTTCGGAAGTTGATTTTTTTTTAAAAACTTGGTGATTGTGCTTTTATGACAATCGCCGCAAATACTTTTCTTTCTATCTAAATCAGTTAAGGTCGCATCGGCAGATGTCCGAGTCTCTCTGTTTATTAAATTAATTTCACTTGTGTCTGCCGATGGAGTAACGTAAACTATCACGGAAAAAATGGGGTGTCAAGAAAATCATCGTATGATTTCATACCTTTTAGTGGACTTAACCTTACTTTTACTCACCTTCCTAGTCTTTGTCGTCAGTCTGACCAGTCTATTTTGAATGTATTTGTCACCAAAAGTCACACAGTCGTCATGTAAAGCAGTCATGATAGACCGATGCTCCGAAGTTGTCGGGAATTTATTAACATTTGTCTAGCATAAAGCCTATGTGATTTTTGTCATAGGTAGTTTGTTACAGTTCCCAAATCATAGGGGTACTTGTCCAATCCAATGCATGATAGCAAATCATCCGTGGACGATATCTTGCAGGGCTCAGTCTCAAATCTAGAAAAAAATAAGTCCGTCGATCAAAGTCTATGGCTACAGGATGGTTAGATAATATACTATGATTATAAAAATAATTTACACCATGTTACCGAAAAGGGTCTGGAAAATAAAGACTACAAATAAAAAGTTTGTTTCGGTTATTTTCCGGTCTCAAATAGTTCTGCGTATTTAGAGCTAACAAATATTTATTTCCTAACCACAATAGTCGCCAGCGTAAACCAAGAATGTAGCCACTTAATAAAAGTAAATCTCGAAAGGTTGTAGTGAATTTATCTGGGCGCTTTCACCTACTTGAAAGTTAGAAATGAAACGAAGCTATTATAGCTAGCTCTGTATTTAAATCACCAAAATCGCCAAAATCAAAAATCAAATCAAGGAGTGAAATCGAAATTTTTGCTCACGTTCGCTATTAAATAAACACGTAAGTCGAAGCCCGTAATGAGTGTATTTTTTACTCCGCGTTAAATACCAATACAGGTTTGTAAAAATACCTCATGTGACGTATATTTGCTGCGACTTCCTAAACCACGTGCGCGGCGCTAACTTCTGCTCACTTCAGAAGATTTCTCGACGGAGCAATCACACAGATAAGCGGGTCAGTTTTTATAAGGACAAATACTGTGTCTCTGAACCACTCTACTATTAGTATAATGGGATATATATATATATAGCTACCTTACTATTGATATATCGTCGTTATATTTATTAATGAATGTGGTATTTGTTTGTGTAGAAAGCTAGAAAGCCTTCTCATCCTCTACCAGGCTTCTTATCCTTGTTTATAACTTGGTATTTGTGCTCATATTTGTTTGGTTTGTGACTTTACCGCGTTGCCATATAAGACACTGGGTACTATTTGTTACACCTTACCGTGTTACCATATAAGACACTTGGTACTATTTGTAACATCTTACGGTGACAATGATGTGGAATGAGGAAATTTTACCCGGACAGCGACACTTATATCGGATTCCAACTGTCAAGTAATATTTAACGTGCTCGCCAATATGTACACAGGACCCAGGCGCGGATCCAGAGGGGGGGGGGGGGTCCACCCACCCCCCCTGCTCAGCTACATAAAAAAAATAATGCCTTGCATCAATGAAATTAGATCACAAAGTGATCCTACATCAGTATAAAAATGATTTCTCTGTTTAAAAAGTTCAATTTGTATGTATGCCTATGTAATTTAGAGACGATGATGGCAGATTCCCGTAACAGAGACCTGGCAAACCCCCTCCTGCAAAAATTCCTGGATTCCCCCCCTGGGACCTCGGTTATTCGTTCCATCCAAACGACTATACGTTGTTCCTTGCCAGTCCCTCGATCCGGCATCACTGACAAGGATGACCCAGGCCAGGAAATACCGATGAACAGTCTTAATTAACGCACGGATCGGACGTGGGACATGTATATTCACCATAATAATTATAGAAGATATAGATCCATGTAAATGATGTCATTATAATCACTTTCATAAATTGTCACAGATTCACAGAACTTTGTACATTCTTGTATAATTCTTAATAAATAACATAAATTCACATTCCTATATACAATTTTATCCTGGATATGGCATTTAAGGGACTCGAGATTCAAACATTTCTGTAGTGCTCGACTCATGGCTGCGTCACTCGTATTAGGGGTCTATGCATCAGTTGATCTCATGTTTGATAAACACCCCACAATTATCATATTTTTGTATTTGAAACTTCATGGTTTTTTTTACAGCTTTGTCCTTTAATGTAGCATCCTTGCGGGCTATCAGGGGCGGATCCAGTGTGAGAAAAGTGTGACGGTCGTGTTATCATCATGTGGTGGGATGAGATGGGGATTCAAAGCTCGAGATAATAGTATAGACATGCGTGATATTACATTAATGCTTTACATCATTGAAATTGGATCACAATATGATGGTATTAATTCATAATACAAATTAACTTCAAACGAGGTGTTGTATTTCTCTCTTTAAAAGGCTAAGTGTGTATGTATGCCTACGTAATTTGGAGATGTTGATGTCATCATGCATTGTCAAGCCCTGGATCCATCCCTTGAATTATCATTCTATGATTTTTTGTGAGGGTGTGTTAAGGTGGTCTGACGTGTCGGGTTTGTAGATATCCTCCATTTTGCTGCGAGTAAGGTCTCAACGGTACTGTCAGGGAAATTGTTGTCTTCAAACCGACAAAACAGTCCAGTATTCGATTATCCAGTATCTAAATGAATTTGACGACAGGTTATTAGAGATTAAATGAAATGGGGTTTAACGTCCTACTGTTCTGCACCGACTGGTCTATCCTTCTGTCACGTGATGTTGTACGTGCACGCCAATAATATAAATATTCATCCATTACCGACGTCTACCGTCTTGCTACAACAACTGGCCGTTTTCTGGGGTGTCCCCTGATCATACAATTTGTATAATCCTATACATCATTAGAAATATCGTTTTGAAAGTACAGCACATATAACCACAAACTGTTCGGTAACTATTTGTAATAGAATTACTTATTCCAATACAAACTGTGATGATATTGTGCGTTGAGGCTATTTTTATTTGCGTAAAGCCTCGAGGCGTGTATGAATTTTAACGGCGGACAAGACAATTTTGCATCTAACCAGTCCCAACCGAATGACAGTAGTTAGGGGGGGGGGGGGTTTATAGGAACGTGTGTTCTGAGTGACCCCTTGGCCTAGTTCGCGGTGACCTCATGAACTAATTCGGCGTGACCTAATACATCGTGTCCTGGGTGAGTGACCTTGTTCGCCGTGACCTTGCACGACCTAGTTCGTTTTGACCTGACAGGTGTGGTTATTCGGGTGCGTGACCGACAAAGAGGGGCGCGCGCGCACGGAGAGAGAGAGAGAGAGAGAGAGAGAGAGAGGGAGAGGGGGGGCGGGGAAAAACTCTTTTATACATTTAAATTTGGGGCGCTGAAAAGGGCCGTTGGTCTTCATGTTACACTAACAGGAACATCTTAGATGATCTGACCACAGTGGTATGGATCTCTTTGGGCATTTGACAAGATGTTTTTGTCGTCTATGACAGTTATTTCCAATTTCTATCCCACACCTAAAGCATATCAGGTAATCAGCATCCGATCGATTACTCTTTAACACATTGTAGTAACTTCCACAAGTCTGACAAAATCTGTGACTTCTTTTGGCTGCGATGCTGCAATTTATGCCTCGGGACGAGTCTAATGTGCTGGGACGATACCATTTTACACCGATCAGAGGGCTCGACGTGAATGAAAAAAAAACAACAGACACATGATATGTTGCTGACAAAGCATTTTATTGAACTAAAGTTACAGAGAATTGGATTATTATATGAAATGGTTACCATAAAACTACAAAAGAAATCTCAAAATAGAAGGAAAAAAAGCATGCATTAAAATAAGCAAATTTACAAAGCAAAAAAACATCGGCATCTTTGTCCTTTCTTCTGTTCCGGTTGTAAATCGGGAACATGATCCCTAGTCCATTGTTCGACGAGTATATCGTTCACACGATACACATGACCGAAAACAGAAAGGGCACGAGGGGAAGGTACGTGAAATCGATGACACAAATAATATAAGCAATAATGTCCGTAGACGACACTGTCGAGTCCTTGAATCCATCGGGGTTGGTAGTGGAGTTGTAGATCTTGGACGAAACGTCGAAAGGCTTCTCCGTAGACATCAGGAGAACTGCCGTAGGAATCAAAGAAGGTAACGTGTTCTGGTTTTTCGCACACAAACACGGTCCAGTGTTCACCGGACTGGTCTTCGTCGTCCGTGTTGATGACGTAGGCTTTGGGATACGAGGTTGGTTACAGTGTATCCAGGTGATTACGAGCCCACACGCCCCCGAATACGCTAGAGGGGAGATGTGTTTTCAATGCCCTTGTCAATTGTTCATTCGAGAGAGCTTCACCAATCGGTGATGACTTGTCGGTTAGCGTCGATTTCCAAGACATTGTCGTATTCAGCAAACAGAACAAGACTGAAGTGATTGGTCGGGGCCGCACCCAACTTGAGTTCCAAAGACAGGTTACCCGCCGCTTTCGGATGAAAGTAGTTACCGTCGGCACCGTGGTCGTTGGTCAAATCGAAACAATACAAAGTGTACCCATTGATATAGTCGTTGAAAGGGAGGTCCAGGTCTTCTCTGGTGTTTAAGACGGCCAGTTTTTTCATCAAATCCAGGTAAGGTGCAATTGCTTGTCGCTGGGGAAAGTTGACGTCGTATTCGTCCACAATTTCCCCGTTCTTGGCCAGTTTGATGTTTTCCAATTGATTGTGTTCGAATTAGAAGGCCGTGTTACGTACCATACCCACGATTAATTTCTTGGACAGGCTTTCGTTGACAAACAGATTGTCTAGGACGTGACTAGTGCGATTGTCGGGAACCACCATGTCTCGGACTACCACATTGTTTCCTTTTAAATTAAATGGTCCAGTCGTTCGGGTAGGACAAAACCCCGCTTTGGCGAGCACGTAAAAGGGATCTTGACTGCGATAATGCCGATTTTCTCTTATTTAGTGTTTAAACGGTCAATGGTTCTTTTACGAGCACACAAGTGTCTACACTATATTTCGCCGCCTTGTTAAGACTATACACTGCCCCTTGCTATCACTGTTCATATCTTTTTAAATACATAATGTTTATTAACCACTGAATATAATCACACCGTAGTCATTATGTAGGCTGAACAGTCAAACAATACGCCCTGGACTAACCAAGCACGAGCGACTGCCATTCAGTTTTAATCGCTCGCGTAAACTTTAGAAATTACAATAAACACTTAATGAGCTACTTTCAAAGATTAGAGATTTAGCTCAAAAAAAAAAAAAAAAAAAAAAAAAAAGTTTTCGCTCCTTTATCCTTTAAAAAAAGATTTCGCTCCTTTAATAATTTAATTTAATTTAATGTATTATTTCTTATACGCATTAGACTTGGAGTTAGCCGTAGATTTCCGAGGTAGCAAATCCTCACTATGGTCCCGTCTGTCAGAAACCATCGTCCAAGATGGCGATCACAAATGGTCTTAAATGGACCTCGACAAACACTTTTGGCGAAATGGACTGTGCAATAAATCATTTTACAGGCACTGTTTGTCACCCGACTCATTTTAAACAGTTTCCCATTCATTTCACAAACGGTTGATCCACTATGGACGCCAAAATCCAAAATGGCGACAGAAATTGGCTCGTAAAGTAATCTGTCAATACCAATAGCACCATACATGTGTGATATGTGTAGTGGTTTCAGGGATTGTGGGGGATAAGGAACACGAATATGTCATTTTCAAGCTGATAGTATTAATTTGAAATGAGATAGCATACAAAAAGTAAGCATTTTCGCAACTACCTATCAACACACACGTGAAATAAAAACAATAAACTGATTCAGACATCCATAATTCTCTTTCCAAGTCCCAACACATTTCGGGGGTTGGGTGGCTGACTTGTTAGCGTGTGCGCGCTGTATCATACGGCCTGCCATTGAGTCAACTGCCGTGGTTTTGAATCCCCGGTTGTACGTGGCAAGGAGTAAGGACGCCTCTACAACATCGTGGGTTTTCTTTGGGTACTCCGGTTTCCTCCCACTGATGGATTGCATATAAATTCATAACATATAGCCAGGGTTATGCAATAGTAGCTTGAAATATAAATTTGTAGTGAAAGGTGCTCCTGCATAATCCGGGCTATAAATTCTGAATTTAGCTGGATTGCATCATGAGTTTTAGGAGAATCAGGAAGTCGACAATGTTTAAATATGTCCCTTCGCTGTGCCAATACAGGCATTCAAGCGTTTAATGATACAAGGCTTTCGACCGCCAATCGAATACTCAATTACAAGGCCTAATTACAAGGTTACATACAATAAGAATAACGTGACTTCGTTAGAGTAAATATTCAAAATAGAAATTGGCTAAATGTAATTTAAAAATTGAGAATACTTTTGAATCTATTCCAATGCAAGAATTGAATTGCGGATTTTTCCGGGATGGAAATCGATGGAGCTCCTTCCATGGGAGATTGGTGAACAGGAAATATGTCCATGTCAGGTTGAGAGAGTTGGAATGGAACATCCTGATGAAAATTCCCTGTTCAAAGTCTTACTCATTGAGCCACCATCTCTATTAGAATATATTGTATTATAATAATGTAATCTAATACAGACATTAGTCGCTTTAGTCATGCAGTATATACCCGTCTTCATTAGGCAAGTGGGGGTTGGGTGACCGATAACAGGTGCCCGTCATTGGGTCAGGTGACGTGGTTTCGATTCTCCGCTTGTAACTCCATGGCAACGAACAGTGCTAAATACTCCATTTATTGAAATAAGACCCCAACACGTAAGCGAATTAGTGTATTAAAACTGAACCAAATTTTAATCACCAAATGAAGTTTAAACCCATCTTTCTGTATCATTAGCCCGTATACAGAAACAGAGTAGGACGTTGAACCCTATTTCATTTCAGTTATTCACGCATGCGCTGTTTGTTTGTCTGTTCTATCAATCTAAACCCTGACTAAACCCATAACTCTCTAAGTGTCTGGAATAGAGCACCATACATGTTCCAGATGGTGACCTGATCTATCGATGTAAACCCGGTTTGTGTATCAACAAAGCGCCTGAGACAACGACGAATAGATATGATGAAGATAGCTCTCTGAATGGAAGTCTACTTCACGATTACACGCAATGTTTACTTTTAGAAATGCATTATGTAAGATTTAGATAAAGAGTTGGCCGTCATGTGATATAATAGTTATATTAAAGATATGTACATTGTATAAGATTTATTTAAAGAGCTGGTCGTTCTTACTATAATAGTTATATTATAGGTAGTGAATATATTGAAAATGTGGGTCAAATTATAATTGGTTGAAGATGTAGCCTTGATAGTCTCGATTAGTCATTTTATCGTTAAATCTTTTAATCCATCAGCCTACCGACGGTATCGAGAATCAATTATGACTAGCGATGTGGCGTAGATTGCTTTTTATCGTACCAATGGTACTTGTCAACCGGGACTAAGTCTCGATTATCCATTTTATCGTCATTAAGATCTGTGTCACCCGATGACTTAGAGGGGTGATTAAATTTCTAAATAATAATTTAAATCCAATTTGAACCCAAACTAAAAACCCGCAATAGCACGTACGATTTCTATCTTACATAATGTATCTTTAGTGAGGTTACAATAATAGAATAGAATAGAATTTAGTGAGGTTACAATAATAGAATAGAATAAAATTTTATTGTATCACAACGTCCTTGGTGAACAGCATACAATATAAACAGTATTAAATACAACTACAAAACATATGGACGGGCATAAATTCAGAACATTCACATAACCAAACAGTATAAAACCTGCTTACAGGGTGCATATCTACATGTTCGTGTTTCAGATGTTGGCCCTGCCAAAAAGTATGGTGTTCGGTTTCAGCCACAAAATCACAATAGTTGCATTGGAGTAAAATACACAGTAATATTTAGGTTTAGCCAGTTTCTATTATAGTAGGCTATGTAAAGTTTACAGTGACAATCTAAGCTGTAATATACCGGAAGAAGAATTTGTATATTGTCGTTATCTAAGTTATATTATGCGGGAAGAAGAATTCGTATATTTTAATTTGAATACAGATGAACCTCTTATATGTCTCACCGATTGGAGAGAGAGAGAGAGAGAGAGAGAGAGAGAGAGAGAGAGAGAGAGGAGAGGGTTACGTCCACTCGACACAAACTAGGTCATTTCAAGAGTAACATATGGTTCAATTTTATTTCAATAATCCGCCTGCGCGCAGGGGTCTTTAGCAACCGGAGGATCCGGACAAAACCCACGCGGTTGGACAGACGACCCTACTCCTTGCCAGTTATAACCGGGGATTCAAAACCAAGCCAGCTGACTCAATGATATCATACAGACCGCACGTGCTAATACTTCGGCCATCCGAACCCCCGCCTGTAACTATTGGGCTTATAAAGATAAACATACGTACAACAGTGTGTTACAGTCTACGCGCCACCAATGTGTAAGCGAGACCTTGGTTTGTCGTCCCACCCGAACGACTAGACGGTATCCTTGACATGCCCTCTGTAACATTATCAACTGAATATGGGTTCAGTAAAACTAGAATTTGGGAACCGAATATGAAAGAGGAACATAAATACAACAGGAACACAAACAATAACATAAACCCGGTTGTTTGCTTAATTCTATACCAGTATCTTAAGGTCTGTATCTTAAGGTCTGTCATTGAGTCAGTTGGTATGGTTTCGATTCCCCGGTTGTACGTGGTTTCGATTCCCGGGTCCTGGATAATCAACACTTTGTTCCGGTTGACAAGTACCATTGGTACGTTAAAAAGCAATCTACGCCACATCGCCAAACAGTCACAATTGATTCTCGATATCGTCGGTAGGCCTTTGGATTAAGAGATTTAACCAATAATAATTTGACCGACATCTTCAATATATTCACTGCCTATAATATAACTATTATAACAAGAACGACCTGCCCTTTATCTATATACCGATAAGAAATATTAAAAATTGTTCGTATAAAGCAGAGTATTATTCAATCTAAAAAGTTATAAAAAAACTACGGAGCCCCTTAAGTGCACGATTCCACTCTTATATAATTTTTTCGTACATGATTCCACTCTCATATAATTATTTCGTTTAAACGAAATACTAATTCGTTATAACGAAATATTAATTCGTTTAAACAAAATATTAATTCGTTTAAACGAAATATTAATTCGTTTAAACGAAATATTAATTCGTTTAAACGAAATATTAATTCGTTATAACGAAATATTATTCGTTTAAACGAAATATTAATATTAATATGGTTTAGCGAGCGACTACCCCCACCCCTCGCACACCACCACCACTCGGACACTGCAACCCATTTACCCAACCTGGTTTAAACGAAAAAATTAATTCGTTAAAACGAATTAATTATTTCGTTAAAACGAATTAATTATTTCGTTAAAACGAATTAATTATTTCGTTCAAACGAATTAATTATTTCGTTAAAACGAATTAATTATTTCGTTAAAACGAATTAATTATTTCGTTTTAACGAATTAAGTATTTCTTAATAACGAATTAATATTTTGTTATAACGAATTAATATTTCGTTATAACGAATTAATATTTCGTTATAACGAATTAATATTTCGTTATAACGAATTAATTTTTTCGTTTAAACCAGGTTGGGTAAATGGGTTGCAGTGTCCGAGTGGTGGTGGTGTGCGAGGGGTGGGGGGTAGTCGCTCGCTAAACCATACCGTCACCGAGCTTTTATTCTATTTGTAAAACAGACATGGAGATCTACGTTCATTTCATTTGTTCATTTGTAGAGGATGAAATGGGTCCCTCCCCTTTAATCAATCGGTAAGTCACTGTGTTCTAGTGTATATCTAGATAGGTGGCTCAACTATAATACTCAGAATAAACCTAGACACGGAATAAACCACACGATGGCTGGTATCTCCACCATGTTATTAGATATATTCCAATATTTTAACATAAAATATATGACTGGATTGTTTAAAGATAATGTTGGTGTAACAACTGGTCTTGTATTTGTGACTTGTCTAGGAATATGGTGGCTGATGAGAAAACCCAGAGGGATTCCACCAGGACCCAGATTTACCCTGCCTATATTAGGGGACATGCTGTATTTTAGGGGAGAAGAAAATTTGAGGGTAGTTGCCAGGCAACTAAGAAAGGAGCATGGCGATATATGCAGTGCTTATTTTGGATCGAAGTTGTTTATTTTTCTCAATAGTTATGACCTGATAAAGGAAGCCTTTGTTAAAAATGGAGATGTATTTTCAAATCGACCATCCTTGTTTTTGACAAATCTTCTGACAAAGAGAAAAGGTAAGTGTTTGTAATTATTAGGGGAACAGAGGATGCCTTTCTAGATGAACCACAGTGGCTTGGTGAGTAGGGCTTTTGGCTCACTGACGACGAGGTCCAAGTTCCTCAATCTGGTTTTCCCTTGTCAATGGTGTAGGGATTTCATCGGTCTGGATTCCGCTTGTGGGTGATGTAAGATGTTTGTTGATCTGGTTTTCACTTGTCAGTGGTGTAGGGAGTTTCCCGGTCTGGACTCCTCTTGTCAGCGGTATAGAAGGTTCCTTGATCCGGTCCCCCCTCCGTCATTGGTGTAGGAGGTTCCTTGATCTGGTTTGCATCTGTCAGTGGTGTAGAAGGTTCCTCGATCTTGGTGAAGGAAGTTCCTCCGTTGATTTGCCTTGTCACTGTGAAGGGGGTTCCTCGATCTGAACTCCCTTTGTCAGCGGTGTAGGCGGTTCTTCGATTTGGATTCCCCTTGTTAGTGGTGTGTTGCTCTAGCCTCCCTTTGTCAGTGATGAGGGGGGTGTCTCGATCTGAACTCCCTTTGTCAGTGATGTAGGAGGTTCTTTGATCTGATTTTCCCTGTCTGTGGTGAAGGAAGTTCCTCCGTCTGGATTCCTCTTGTTATTGATGTAGGAGGTCCCTCCGTCTAGATTCCACTTGTCAGTGCTTTTCCACCCACCCCGCTCCTTGTACCATATAAAATAAATGGTGTTCATTCTATTTTACAGGAATAGGTTCATCACAAGGCCAGCCGTGGAAAGAACAAAGAAAGTTTGCCGTGGAAACTTTGCGAGAATTTCGTTTGGGCCGACCGATTCTTGAAGATAAAATTCATGAAGAAATTGAATATTTTGTAGACGTTATCAGACAAGAAAATGGTAGTAATTTTGACATGTGCCGTTTAAGTCAAAAGGGTGTTTGCAATATTATATCGTCCATGGTGTATGGTAAACGATTCGAGTATGATGATCCTGTGTTTAATGTTTTCCTCGGTGAATTGGAAAGCTTGTTGCAACATATAGGAATTGCGACTGTTTTGAATGTTTTTCCCTTTCTGCGATTTTTACCTGGTGATATGTTTAATTACCAAAGCCTTTTGAACAATCTGGATTACATTAATAATAAGATCATCCTTCCTTCAATTAACGAACACATGAAGAATTTTGATGAAAACCACGTGGATGATTATATCAGTAGTTATATCAGAGAAATGAAGAAAGTTTCTAAAACTGGTCAAAGATCTTATTTAAACGGTTAGTATTGCCTTGTTTAAATGGTCCATTCGTTCAGAAGGAGGAAAACCCACAGTCCCGTGTACGTAAAAGAACCCTTGATTGGACCAATGGATATGCTATATTCTTATATCGGATTCAAATTTTCAATGGTTCTTTAACGTGCAAGTGTGTGCATTATATTACGTCGCATCGGAACGACTATACGCTGTGGGGCGAACTGCCAAACCATAAGTCCGATGTAGACGGGACTAACCAAGCACGAGCGACTGCCATTCAATTTTGATCGCTTTCGTATTCTTTAGAAATTACAATAAGCACTTTACCAAGGTATATAAAAAAAGATTGTATACACTTATACGACATTATGGCACATTTTTGCTCATTTTGGGTTCCAGAGAATGGAGATTTAGCTCCTTTAAAAGAATAGAGATTAAGTTCCTTAAAAGACTAGCTAAAAGACTAGCTAAAAGACTAGAGATTTAGCTCCTTTAAAAGAATACGGATTACGTTCCTTTAAAAGAATAAAAAAATCAAATTCCTTTAAAAGAATAGGGATTAAGTTCCTTTAAAAGAATCGCGATTAATTATTATTATTATTATTGTCAACATTTATATAGTTCACGCCTTCACAAAATGTTTTCAGATGCGCTGTACAATACACTTTACATAAAGATTAAAACATACTTTTAAAAATCTATAATAATTGTATAAATTAAATCATATTTTCAAAATATATAATAACTTAAAACAATAAAAATAAACCTATAAATACCAAAAATAAAAAAAAAAAAATCTATAAATCAAAAGCTTGTTTAAATAAAAGTGTTTTCAATTGCGATATAAAACTCGATAAAAAGGGAGAACTTCTGAGAGTAAATGGGAGCTCATTCCACAGTTTAGGGGCCTGCACTGTAAACGATCGTTTACCGTAAGTTTTCAGTCTAGCTGTTTTACAGACAAGTGGATAATGATCACTTGAGGACCTCAATGTACGAGTAGGGGAATAGACATCTAAAAGGGACGATAAATACAACGGTGTCATGTGATTTAAACATTTAAAAGTTAAAAGAATGATCTTATATTGAATTCTAAAAACAATGGGCAACCAGTGAAGTTGTATTAAAACAGGGGTGATATTATCATTATATTTACTTTTGGTAATGAGTCGAACGTCGCGTTCTGAACCTTTTGCAGTTTATCAGTGAGACGAGATGGTAAACCAATAAGCAACGAATTACATTGATCTAAGCGCTTGAACAACAGTTTTGATGGACTCAACTGGCAAATTTTTACTGATTTTACTTATATTCCTCAGTTGAAAATAACAAGATCTGCAAATATTACTAAAGTTCCTTTAAAAGAATAGAGATTAAGTTCCTTTAGAAGAATTGGGGTTAATTTCTTTTAAAAGAATAGGGATTAAGTTCCTTTAAAAGAATAAGGATTAAGTTCCTTTAAAAGAATAGGGATTAAGTTCCTTTAAAAGAATAAGGATTAAGTTCCGTTAAAAGAATGGGGATTAAGTTCCTTTAAAAGAATAGGGATTAAGTTCCGTTAAAAGAATAGGGATTAAGTTCCTTTAAAAGAATAGAGAATTAGTTCCTTTATAATGTTTGAAGAGCATAAGATGTAGTGCTTTATATTTCCAGAGGATCAAATTTAGTAAGCGAACTAAATATATATGCCTGCAGCCAAAATTTCTAGCGTGCTTCGAAACGCAATTTCGCTACATGGTCCTCCCAAAAAACAAACTATACATTTCTGGAAAGCTCATAACACCAGTTTCACAAAATCCGGAGAGTTCCAAGCAAACAGTCTGCAATTAATTGATTTAGGGCCGGATGAAAATTGTGATAATTGTTAAGTAAATGCTACATTTATACTAATAATTATGCATTGACATAAAACTAAATATTGGCGAAAACATCCATTTTCCCTTATCCTCTGCGAAGAATATGGTATTGGTTAAATTTTGATTTAAACCAAAATGCAGAAAACACAATGGACAAGGGAACATAGATAATTTTGGAAAGCCATTAACGGTAATAGAGACTTATCTCCCTTTCTGTCAACTATCTGCAGTTGATAACAGTATTTCAGGTGTTGACTGGTGGTGTTGCATGACGCACAAGACCATGCGTAAGCACACAAATCCATCATTTATATCGTTAATGGGGTGTTTACCCAGAAATTACGAATCTAGCGCCTAGTCAGATGAGCAAGGAGATATGTTTGACTTTGGTTGAGCAATATGTCTATGAAGTAATGGAGACCAGACTATGTCCGTAGTTTTGTAAATCGCATTGAAACCACATGTGTTTTTTTCCACTAAAACGTAAACCCAGCCTTTCAATTAGAACCTGCATAAATTGTACTACAGGCAAACTTCTAGTTAAGATATTTAGGCCGAATTAAAAACATTTAAACTGACACCGTATATATAATTAGTCGTTATCATCATAACCGTCACTGCATGTACATATTACCATCAAATTCGGTTTCTTTAACAGTCTTGTTGTTCCATTTTCACTCACATTTACACAGATTAGATATGTACATCTACTGGTCATGTACAAGACAACCCCGGTACGATTTCACCCAAATTTTCTGAATGAATCAATCATTAACTAAAATGAATTTTCCACAAAGCTGTGAAGGTTGTTTATTTTGAATTAATTACACAAATATACATTTATATCCATGAGATATGATCGCGCTCTCCATCCTCTGAAGATTGTGCCCAAAAAACTGAAGTACAATTGTACATTGCCCGAAAAATGGACGGTTCAACGAATCTGGATGGGAGGGTGGGTAAGCATGTAGGCTCTCTCAAAACAGCATTTCTACTAATATATATATAAGATTTTAATTCAGATTAGATGTGGGGCTTTTAAAGCAATCCCTAACAAATATTTGAATTGAAACAAAGCAGCTATATGTAATTTTCTCACTGAAATAGATATATATTTAAAGTTAGCGCTTTCAGTTCCGTCGGAACCTCTTCAGACTTTTTAATATGATAGCGTAACTATATAAACAAAAATGTTAACAATAGAAAGACGTCACATCCGACGTTTACAATATGTTGAGTTACTACTGTTAATAACAATTTACGTTGAAATTCAGTTTAATATACAATGAAATATACATATTTATGTAATGAAATATGTTTATAAAATACATGAGTTAAACTTTAACATTAAGTTCGGGATTGTATTTCCGTATGAACGCGCTTTCTTTTATTTCTAATAGCGCTTGATTTGATACATTTAATTTATACATAGGGAAAACCGTGTATTTACCCCCGCCACAGAGATCTAGATGTTCGCTTAAAGGAATAGTTCTATTTTCTGCGTTTTTTAATTTGAGAACGATGGAGGTTCATTCGTCTACTTAATTGTAATTCTGTTTTCCCTATGTATCTACCCTTACAACCTGTACATATCATCAAATAAATTACATTATTTGATTTACAATTCATATTTTGTTTGACTGTAAATATTTGATGATTTGTGACAGTGATAAACGACCCTTCGATAATATCATTACATGTTAAACATCGATTATCATTACATTTAGAAACTGTGGGTGTAGGAGATATAGAATCAAATTTTGAAGATGTCAACATTGTTCGTAAAATATGTGGTTGTTTAAGACTGTTAATTATTGTGGTTTGATTTATAATTTGGCTCATTTTTTCGCTATTTTGAAGAATATGGCAGTGTTTGTCATATATTAATTTACCCCTCTCTTGTGATGGGTTGAAAGTTGTAACTAACGCTATTTCCTTATTTGTTGGAACAGTTTCCTAAATTTTTGGTGCTCTTAATTTTGTCTGATCAAGGGAGGGGGCTTTTTTGTTTGCATCCAAAATAAGCTTAATGGGATAATTCTGTCGAAGTAGATAACCTTTCAATTGGTTTAGTCTGACGAGTTTAGTTTCATGGTTCGATACGATTGTACACACTCTTCTAGCTAGACTAAACGGGATGTTTCGTTTTGTATGGGGTGAATGACAAGATTTGAAATTTAGGTACTGGTGTGTATCTGTACTTTTGAAGAATAAATTTGGTACACTAAACTAGATATAACTTTTGGCGCCACCTTTTGTAACTATGCAAAACTCCACTGGAAAAGATTTCTGGATGATTGTTTTTTTATATTGATCAGACAAAATTAAGAGCACCAAAAATTTACGAAACTGTTCCAACAAATAAGGAAATAGCGTTAGTTACAACTTTCAACCCATCACAAGAGAGGGGTAAATTAATATATGACAAACACTTCCATATTCTTCAAAATAGCGAAAAAATAAGCCAAATTATAAATCAAACCACAATAATTAACAGTCTTAAACAACCACATAGTTTACGAACAATGTTGACATCTTCAAAATTTGATTCTATATCTCCTACACCCACAGTTTCTAAATGTAATGATAATCGATGTTTTCCCTATGTATAAATTAAATGTATCAAATCAAGCGCTATTAGAAATAAAAGAAAGCGCGTTCATACGGAAATACAATCCCGAACTTAATGTTAAAGTTTAACTCATGTATTTTATAAATATATTTCATTACATAAATATGTATATTTCATTGTATATTAAACTGAATTTCAACGTAAATTGTTATTAACAGTAGTAACTCAACATATTGTAAACGTCGGATGTGACGTCTTTCTATTGTTAACATTTTGGCGACGTGAAGTTAGCCCGTTGTTCGTTGTTCGGTATTCGCAAATAACGAACAACGAGCCAGTTTGTTGTTCGGTATTCGCGAATACCGAACAACGAGCTGGTTTGTTGTTCGGTATTCACCGTATATGGAATAAGTAATATAATAAAGGTACTTTTGTAGGGAACAAGCCACAGGCGGGTTTTAATGAGCTTAAATAGACAATAAAACTTCAGGCTTCCGGGAAATAGATTTTAACAACTTCTCTTTCTATCCGAGAAAGAGCTGTTACATATTGGCGAATACCGAACAACGAGCCAGTTTTTGTTCGGTATTCGCGAATACCGAACAACGAGCTGGTTTGTTGTTCGGTATTCACCGCATATGGAATAAGTAATATAATAAAGGTACTTTTGTACGGAACACGCCACAGGCGGGTTTTAATGAGCTTAAATAGACAATAAAACTTCAGGCTTCCGGGAAATAGATTTTAACTACTTCTCTTTCTATCCGAAGAAAGATCTGTTACATATTGGCGAATAACGAACAACGAGCCAGTTTATTGTTCGGTATTGGCGAATAACGAACAACGAGCTGGTTTGTTGTTCGTTATTCATCGTATATGGAATTATTAATATAATAAAGGTACTTTTGTAAGGAACACGCCACAGGCGGGTTTTCATGAGCTTAAATAGACGATAAAACTTCAGACTTCTGGGAAATAGATTCTAACAACTTCTCTTTCTATCCGAAGAAAGAGCTGTTACACATTGGCGAATAACGAACAACGAGCCAGTTTGTTGGCGAATAACGAACAACGAGCTGGTTTGTTGTTCGTTATTCATCGTATATGGAATTAGTAATATAATAAAAGTACTTTTGTAGGGAACACGCCACAGGCGGGGTTTTATGAGCTTGAATAGACAATAAAACTTCAAACTTCTGGGAAATAGATTCTAACAACTTCTCTTTCTATCCGAAGAAAGAGCTGTTACATATTGGCGAATAACGAACAACGAGCCAGTTTGTTGTTCGGTATTGGCGAATACCGAACAACGAGCTGGTTTGTTGTTCGGTATTCACCGTATATGGAATAAGTAATATAATAAAGGTACTTTTGTAGGGAACACGCCACAGGCGGGTTTTAATGAGCTTAAATACACAATAAAACTTCAGGCTTCTGGGAAATAGATTTTAACAACCTCTCTTACTATCCGAAGAAAGAGCTGTTACATATTGGCGAATAACGAACAACGAGCCAGTTTGTTGTTCGGTATTGGCGAATAACGAACAACGAGCTGGTTTGTTGTTCGTATTCACCGTATATGGAATAAGTAATATAATAAAGGTACTTTTGTAGGGAACACGCCACAGGCGGGTTTTAATGAGCTTAAATAGACAATAAAACTTCAGGCTTCTGAGAAATCGATTTTATCAACTTCTCTTTCTATCCGAAGAAAGAGCTGTTACATATTGGCGAATAACGAACAACGAGCCAGTTTGTTGTTCGGTATTGGCGAATAACGAACAACGAGCTGGTTTGTTGTTCGGTATTCACCGTATATGGAATAAGTAATATAATAAAGGTACTTTTGTAGGGAACACGCCACAGGCGGGTTTTAATGAGCTTAAATAGACAATAAAACTTCAGGCTTCTGGGAAATAGATTTTAACAACTTCTCTTTCTATCCGAAGAAAGAGCTGTTACATATTGGCGAATACCGAACAACGAGCCAGTTTGTTGTTCGGTATTCGCGAATACCGAACAACAAGCTGGTTTGTTGTTCGGTATTCACCGTATGTGGAATAAGTAATATAATAAAGGTACTTTTGTAGGGAACACGCCACAGGCGGGTTTTAATGAGCTTAAATAGACAATAAAACTTAAAACTTCTGGGAAATACATTTTAACAACTTCTCTTTCTATCCGAAGAAAGATCTGTTACATATTGGCGAATAACGAACAACGAGCCAGTTTGTTGTTCGGTATTGGCGAATAACGAACAACAAGCTGGTTTGTTGTTCGGTATTCACCGTATATGGAATTAGTAATATAATAAAGGTACTTTTGTAGGGGACAGGCCACAGGCGAGTTTTTATGAGCTTAAATAGACAATAAAACTTCAAACTTCTGGGAAATAAATTCTAACAACTTCTCTTTCTATCCAAAGAAAGAGCTGTTACATATTGGCGAATAACGAACAACGAGCCAGTTTGTTGTTCGGTATTGGCGAATAACGAACAACGAGCTGGTTTGTTGTTCGGTATTCACCGTATATGGAATAAGTAATATAATAAAGGTACTTTTGTAGGGAACACGCCACAGGCGGGTTTTAATGAGCTTAAATAGACAATAAAACTTCAGGCTTCTGGGAAATCGATTTTATCAACTTCTCTTTCTATCCGAAGAAAGAGCTGTTACATATTGGCGAATAACGAACAAGGAGCCAGTTTGTTGTTCGGTATTGGCGAATAACGAACAACGAGCTGGTTTGTTGTTCGGTATTCGCGAATAACGAACAACTAGCTGGTTTGTTGTTCGGTATTCATCGTATATGGAATTAGTAATATAATAAAAGTACTTTTGTAGGAAACACGCCACAGGCGGGTTTTTATGAGCTTAAATAGACAATAAAACATCAAACTTCTGGGAAATAGATTTTAACAACTTCTCTTTCTATCCGAAGAAAGATCTGTTACATATTGGCGAATAACGAACAACGAGCCAGTTGGTTGTTCGGTATTCACGAATACCGAACAACGAGCTGGTTTGTTGTTCGGTATTCACCGTATATGGAATTATTAATATAATAAAGGTACTTTTGTGAGGAACACGCCACAGGCGGGTTTTCACGAGCTTAAATAGACGATAAAACTTCAAACTTCTGGGAAATAGATTCTAACAACTTCTCTTTCTATCCGATTAAAGAGCTGTTACACATTGGCGAATAACGAACAACGAGCCAGTTTGTTGTTCGGTATTGGCGAAGAAAGAGCTGTTACATATTGGCGAATAACGAACAAGGAGCCAGTTTGTTGTTCGGTATTGGCGAATAACGAACAACGAGCTGGTTTGTTGTTCGGTATTGGCGAATAACGAACAACTAGCTGGTTTGTTGTTCGGTATTCATCGGATATGGAATTAGTAATATAATAAAGGTACTTTTGTAAGGAACACGCCACAGGCGGGTTTTCATGAGCTTAAATAGACGATAAAACTTCAAACTTCTGGGAAATAGATTCTAACAACTTCTCTTTCTATCCGAAGAAAGAGCTGTTACACATTGGCGAATAACGAACAACGAGCCAGTTTGTTGTTCGGTATTGGCGAATAACGAACAACGAGCTGGTTTGTTGTTCGGTATTCATCGTATATGGAATTAGTAATATAATAAAAGTACTTTTGTAGGAAACACACCACAGGCGGGTTTTTATGAGCTTAAATAGACAATAAAACATCAAACTTCTGGGAAATAGATTTTAACAACTTCTCTTTCTATCCGAAGAAAGATCTGTTACATATTGGCGAATAACGAACAACGAGCCAGTTGGTTGTTCGGTATTCACGAATACCGAACAACGAGCTGGTTTGTTGTTCGGTATTCACCGTATATGGAATTATTAATATAATAAAGGTACTTTTGTGAGGAACACGCCACAGGCGGGTTTTCACGAGCTTAAATAGACGATAAAACTTCAAACTTCTGGGAAATAGATTCTAACAACTTCTCTTTCTATCCGATTAAAGAGCTGTTACACATTGGCGAATAACGAACAACGAGCCAGTTTGTTGTTCGGTATTGGCGAATAACGAACAACTAGCTGGTTTGTTGTTCGGTATTCATCGCATATGGAATTAGTAATATAATAAAAGTACTTTTGTAGAGAACACGCCACAGGCGGGTTTTTATGAGCTTAAATAGACAATAAAACTTCAAACTTCTGTAACACTACATACAGATAACAGAATATCAGCATAGTTGATAGACCTTTATTGAGAGCATGAAATAGGCATACTCCAGAAGGAGCGCCATTCCAAGTCTTCTGAAACTAACAGTAAACTCTGGCTTATAAAGCATACAGTTAATTAAGAAAAGTGATACACAAGCGATGTACATATTTGGCATTGTTTATTTATGAGATTATAGTATCTGTAACTGCACTGCATATTTAATGAGATCGTGCCTTTTGTTAAAACGAGCAGAGGCCATTCGTGTGTAGTCCGTAAATAACATATTGAACACATTAGCTGTTTTATTAAGTCCGTGCCTTGAAGAAGTTGTGTCGAGTTGAACACGTCAATATCATTAATGATCAAAAATCAGCAGAGGTCAGAAAGTTCTATCTGTATATTTATATTTCAATATGATGTAGAGATCACTTTGTCACACTTCTGGAGTATCGCCATTCCAAGTCTTCTGAAACTAACAGTAAACTCTGGCTTATAAAGCATACAGTTAATTAAGAAAAGTGATACACAAGCGATGTACATATTTGGCATTGTTTATTTATGAGATTATAGTATCTGTAACTGCACTGCATATTTAATGAGATCGTGCCTTTTGTTAAAACGAGCAGAGGCCATTCGTGTGTAGTCCGTAAATAACATATTGAACACATTAGCTGTTTTATTAAGTCCGTGCCTTGAAGAAGTTGTGTCGAGTTGAACACGTCAATATCATTAATGATCAAAAATCAGCAGAGGTCAGAAAGTTCTATCTGTATATTTATATTTCAATATGATGTAGAGATCACTTTGTCTGATATCTGTAACACTACATACAGATAACAGAATATCAGCATAGTTGATAGACCTTTATTGAGAGCATGAAATAGGCATACTCCAGAAGGAGCGCCATTCCAAGTCTTCTGAAACTAACAGTAAACTCTGGCTTATAAAGCATACAGTTAATTAAGAAAAGTGATACACAAGCGATGTACATATTTGGCATTGTTTATTTATGAGATTATAGTATCTGTAACTGCACTGCATATTTAATGAGATCGTGCCTTTTGTTAAAACGAGCAGAGGCCATTCGTGTGTAGTCCGTAAATAACATATTGAACACATTAGCTGTTTTATTAAGTCCGTGCCTTGAAGAAGTTGTGTCGAGTTGAACACGTCAATATCATTAATGATCAAAAATCAGCAGAGGTCAGAAAGTTCTATCTGTATATTTATATTTCAATATGATGTAGAGATCACTTTGTCACACTTCTGGGAAATAGATTCTAATAAATTCTCTTTCTATCCGAAGAAAGAGCTGTTACATATTGGCGAATAACGAACAACGAGCCAGTTTGTTGTTCGGTATTGGCGAATAACGAACAACGAGCTGGTTTGTTGTTCGGTATTGGCGAATACCGAACAACGAGCTGGTTTGTTGTTCGGTATTCACCGTATATGGAATAAGTAATATAATAAAGGTACTTTTGTAGGGAACACGCCACAGGCGGGTTTTAATGAGCTTAAATAGACAATAAAACTTCAGGCTTCTGGGAGATTGATTTTAACATCTTCTCTTTCTATCCGAAGAAAGAGCTGTTACATATTGGCGAATAACGAACAACGAGCCAGTTTGTTGTTCGGTATTGGCGAATAACGAACAACGAGCTGGTTTGTTGTTCGGTATTCACCGTATATGGAATTATTAATATAATAAAGGTACTTTTGTAAGGAACACGCCACAGGCGGGTTTTCATGAGCTTAAATAGACGATAAAACTTCAAACTTCTGGGAAATAGATTCTAACAACTTCTCTTTCTATCCGAAGAAAGAGCTGTTACACATTGGCGAATAACGAACAACGAGCCAGTTTGTTGTTCGGTATTGGCGAATAACGAACAACGAGCTGGTTTGTTGTTCGGTATTCACCGTATATGGAATTAGTAATATAATAAAAGTACTTTTGTAGGGAACACGCCACAAGCGGGTTTTTATGAGCTTAAATAGACAATAAAACTTCAAACTTCTGGGAAATAGATTTTAACAACTTCTCTTTCTATCCGAAGAAAGATCTGTTACATATTGGCGAATAACGAACAACGAGTCAGTTGGTTGTTCGGTATTCACGAATACCGAACAACGAGCTGGTTTGTTGTTCGGTATTCACCGTATATGGAATTATTAATATAATAAAGGTACTTTTGTAAGGAACACGCCACAGGCGGGTTTTCACGAGCTTAAATAGACGATAAAACTTCAAACTTCTGGGAAATAGATTCTAACAACTTCTCTTTCTATCCGAAGAAAGAGCTGTTACATATTGGCGAATAACGAACAAGGAGCCAGTTTGTTGTTCGGTATTGGCGAATAACGAACAACGAGCTGGTTTGTTGTTCGGTATTCACCGTATATGGAATTAGTAATATAATAAAAGTACTTTTGTAGGGAACACGCCACAAGCGGGTTTTTATGAGCTTAAATAGACAATAAAACTTCAAACTTCTGGGAAATAGATTCTAACAACTTCTCTTCCTATCCGAAGAAAGAGCTGTTACATATTGGCGAATGACGAACAACGAGCCAGTTTGTTGTTCGGTATTGGCGAATAACGAACAACGAGCTGGTTTGTTGTTCGGTATTCACGAATACCGAACAACGAGCTGGTTTGTTGTTCGGTATTCACCGTATATGGAATTATTAATATAATAAAGGTACTTTTATCCGAAGAAAGAGCTGTTACATATTGGCGAATAACGAACAACGAGCCAGTTTGTTGTTCGGTATTGGCGAATAACGAACAACGAGCTGGTTTGTTGTTCGGTATTCACCGTATATGGAATAAGTAATATAATAAAGGTACTTTTGTAGGGAACACGCCACAGGCGGGTTTTAATGAGCTTAAATAGACAATAAAACTTCAGGCTTCTGGGAAATCGATTTTATCAACTTCTCTTTCTATCCGAAGAAAGAGCTGTTACATATTGGCGAATAACGAACAAGGAGCCAGTTTGTTGTTCGGTATTGGCGAATAACGAACAACGAGCTGGTTTGTTGTTCGGTATTCGCGAATACCAAACAACGAGCTGGTTTGTTGTTCGGTATTCACCGTATATGGAATAAGTAATATAATAAAGGTACTTTTGTAGGGAACACGCCACAAGCGGGTTTTAATGAGCTTAAATAGACAATAAAACTTAAAACTTCTGGGAAATACATTTTAACAACTTCTCTTTCTATCCGAAGAAAGATCAGTTACATATTGGCGAATAACGAACAACGAGCCAGTTGGTTGTTCGGTATTCGCGAATAACGAACAACGAGCTGGTTTGTTGTTCGGTATTCACCGTATATGGAATTATTAATATAATAAAGGTACTTTTGTAAGGAACACGCCACAGGCGGGTTTTCACGAGCTTAAATAGACGATAAAACTTCAAACTTCTGGGAAATAGATTCTAACAACTTCTCTTTCTATCCGATTAAAGAGCTGTTACACATTGGCGAATAACGAACAACGAGCCAGTTTGTTGTTCGGTATTGGCGAATAACGAACAACTAGCTGGTTTGTTGTTCGGTATTCATCGCATATGGAATTAGTAATATAATAAAGGTACTTTTGTAAGGAACACGCCACAGGCGGGTTTTCATGAGCTTAAATAGACGATAAAACTTCAAACTTCTGGGAAATAGATTCTAACAACTTCTCTTTCTATCCGAAGAAAGAGCTGTTACACATTGGCGAATAACGAACAACGAGCCAGTTTGTTGTTCGGTATTGGCGAATAACGAACAACGAGCTGGTTTGTTGTTCGGTATTCATCGTATATGGAATTAGTAATATAATAAAAGTACTTTTGTAGGAAACACGCCACAGGCGGGTTTTTATGAGCTTAAATAGACAATAAAACATCAAACTTCTGGGAAATAGATTTTAACAACTTCTCTTTCTATCCGAAGAAAGATCTGTTACATATTGGCGAATAACGAACAACGAGCCAGTTGGTTGTTCGGTATTCACGAATACCGAACAACGAGCTGGTTTGTTGTTCGGTATTCACCGTATATGGAATTATTAATATAATAAAGGTACTTTTGTAAGGAACACGCCACAGGCGGGTTTTCATGAGCTTAAATAGACGATAAAACTTCAAACTTCTGGGAAATAGATTCTAACAACTTCTCTTTCTATCCGAAGAAAGAGCTGTTACACATTGACGAATAACGAACAACGAGTCAGTTTGTTGTTCGGTATTGGCGAATAACGAACAACGAGCTGGTTTGCTGTTCGGTATTCATCGTATATGGAATTAGTAATATAATAAAAGTACTTTTGTAGGAAACACGCCACAGGCGAGTTTTTATGAGCTTAAATAGACAATAAAACTTCAAACTTCTGGGAAATAGATTCTAACAACTTCTCTTTCTATCCGAAGAAAGAGCTGTTACATATTGGCGAATAACGAACAACGAGCCAGTTTGTTGTTCGGTATTGGCGAATAACGAACAACGAGCTGGTTTGTTGTTCGGTATTGGCGAATACCGAACAACGAGCTGGTTTGTTGTTCGGTATTCACCGTACATGGAATTCGTAATATAATAAAGGTACTTTTGTAGACAATAAAACTTCAAACTTCTGGGAAATAGATTCTAACAATTTCCCTTTCTATCCGAAGAAAGAGCAGTTTCACATTGGCGAATAACGAACAAAAGTTACTTTATTAGATTACTAATGCCATATCTGGTGAATACCGAACAACAAACCAGCTCGTTGTTCGGTATTCGCGAATACCGAACAACGAACAACAAGCTAGCTTCACGCCGCTTAACATTTTTGTTTATATAGTTACGCTATCATATTAAAAAGTCTGAAGAGGTTCCGACGGAACTGAAAACGCTAACTTTAAATATGTAGTCTGTTTTCTTTTCAAACATCTTATTTATTTATATATATATATATATATATATATATATATATATATATATATATATATATATATATATCTTTACATTTGGTAATGCGTATTATTTAGGTTTTGCGTATTATTTAGGTTTTGCCATATAATATATATATATATATATATATATATATATATATATATTATATAGCAAAACCTAAATAATACTGTTAGGGAGTGGCCATTGTAATCAAGAGAAAAAAAAAATCAACCGTCATAATGAAGATATACATACGCTCACCATACATTATGCTACGGAGGGGGGGGGATTTGGTCCAAACAGCAACGTTACGGTCTACTCTTTATTTCGAATTCAGTGCACCGGACCTCAGTTTTATATTCCATCCGAATAACTAAGCGCTGCCCAGCACAGCCCCTCCCACTTCCTGCACCACGAACAATGGGGGTCACAGGGATCAAACCTCCTGATTAGACCTCCTGATTAGTGAGCCACGGGGGTAAACTACGCCAGATTAGAATAAAAACCTGAGTGCCCCCACCCCTACCCCCGTAAGTAAGCTAGCCCTTTACTGACTCACCGCTGCTCCATTACACACACAATAACGTATGACTTACGCCCATCTTCATTATACGGATTAGTATATAGGTCCTTGTCTGTAGTTATACCTGTTACTATTATTACCAATAATTATTGATATTTTCCATAAAAGGAGATAACTCCTTTTAAAATAAATGAATTTCCGAAATTATGTTTCCCTGTCCATTTTGTATTCTGCAGTTTACTTTAAATCAAAATTTAACCAATAGCATATTCTTTGCATAGGACATCGGGTGTTTTCGACAATATTTAATTTTTGTCATCTTCACAATTATTAATATAATTTAACCAATAGCATATTCTTTTTATAGACATCAGGTGTTTTCGCCAATATTTAATTTTATGTCATCTTCACAATTATTAATATGAATATAGCATTTACTTTACAATTTATATAAATCTTCATCTCGCCCTAAATCGATTAATTGCAGACTTTTTGCTTGGAACTCCCCGGGTTTGTATTCCTGGTATTTAAAGCTTTCCAAAAATGTATAGTTTGTGTTTTTGGGCAGACCATGTAGCGGAGCTTCACGCTAGAAATTTTGGTTATGGGCCAAATATTCAACTGTATACGAGAAGGTTTTTCAAGGAGGTGACAGAGCTCGATTCCCTGATTATACGCCTGCCCAAACTGCTGGGCTTTCTCCGGTTTCCCTCCACATCTAAATAACCCTACTCACGCCTCTCGTGGACACCTATTGGAGATAAAATGTGATTTTTTATACTTTCAGAAGACCAATTGGCGGCATCTATATTTGACCTGTTCATTGCTGGTACGGTAACAACATCAACAACCTTTTTGTGGACGATTCTTTATTTTCTGCATCATCCAAACATACAAGCTAAATGTTACAAGGAGATTCAAGATGTCGTTGGTTCCGGTCGTCTACCTTCAATAAAGGATAAACCGTCCTTGCCGTATGTTGAAGCTGTCATGTTGGAAGTTCTCCGTAAAGCCAACATATTAATGACAGGACCTCCGCGTGCAGTCAGCGAAGACACGAGGTTCCATGGATACCATTTTCCAAAAGACGCCATCATTATACCAAATGTCGACGCTCTTTTCACTGATGATATGATTTGGGGCGATGCTGATGTATTTAGACCAGAAAGATTCATCGATTCTAATGGACAGGTCATGAAAAGAGATGAACTGATTCCCTTTTCAATAGGTAAACTACATTTTAGTCTTTAAAAGTGAATATCTTCGGATTAATATTGATAAAATTTGTCGGCGCTGCACCCGGAGCTGACTGTTGGGTTTTCACGGAATAGGACGAGCTGAGTTGGGTTTTTTTTTGTTTTGTTAGTCGTCCAGTCAAATGTCTCCTGTGTTCCGTTGTTGGGCGATCTAGTTGAAGGCTATTCACATCGTTGAAACAATTAATACATACGTAACATGACAGTCGACTCTTTGATCTGGGGTCTTCCCTAAAATTTTGGACAGCTGATTACGTGTATTAATGGATTGTGAAAATGTTGTTTGTCTGCTGTGTGGTCCGACAATGTCTAAATTTATAACATTTTTAATGGCCTCCCACAATTGACAAAGGGGAAACACGCCGGAAAATCCACATGAAAGTTCTTAGCCAGTACAAGGATTGTGCATGCAACCTCCAGGTTAGGGAACCAACATCTTACCCACTGAACCAAGGTGGCCAGAACTGTCCAGTTTGACCCCCCCCCCCCTTGTTAACGAAAGTACCTGATACCATCTAGTGTAGATATATAGTATTGATAGATGCTGTACATGTGACAGGATATGCTTACTCTATCTCTAGAACACTTGATACAACCTAGTGTAGATATATAGTATATTATATATTGATAGATGCTGTACATGTGACAGGATATGCTTACTCTATCTCTAAAACACTTGATACAACCTAGTCTAGATATATAGTATTGATAGGGGATGTATATGAGGCAGGGTTTGCTTACTCTATCTCTAGAACACTTGATACCACCTAGTGTAGATATATAGTATTGATAGGTGATGTATATGAGACAGGGTTTGCTTACTCTCTCTAGAACACCGTATACCAATTCCTATATGTAATAATTTTTATTTTGATTGAATAATTATATTTTGTCTTTCAGGAAGAAGAGTATGCTTGGGAGAATCATTAGCTAAAATGGAATTATTTTTATTTGTGACAACCTTGGTACAAAGATTTGAATTTAAACCAGTTGATGCCGATAATTTACCAACTTTACAAGGTATTGCTGGAATAACGCATGCTCCTGCTAAATACCAGGTGCGAGCAGTCCCCAGATAAATTCGTGTAGTATAATTTCATGACCGGTATCTGGCTGGTAGTCATTCAGCATCTGAACAATCTTGTAAACTCTCGTTTATTTTGAGTATTACCATTTTACTGTCCAATATACTATACTTGATATTGTGGAAGGATTGGTTTAATTAAAGAGTGTCTGACTCTGTTCTTTTAGACCTTTAAAAGAAGGAAATGGGTCTAATGCGCATATTAATGTGGATTTATTTATGTTGAATTTGAAACAAAATATTGTAACTTATAATCAATTATATTCGGGGAAATACATGGACAATCCAATCTGAGTAATAGCTGTTTATTCTAGCTTAGCTTAGTCCATTCTAAACGTTGTTTCATATAATTATAGTATTATATATTAAAATTGTATATCAGAATTGTATATAAACCACTAATTGCCATCCATTAATAATTTTGTAATGAATCGCACTGTTTAAAATATAATTGTACCGATCATTTTCCAGTTGATTCAAACTTTTGGTCTTTGACTTATATTACTGCAATAAACTTATTCTATTCTATTCTATTCTATTCTACAAAGAATGAAGTAGGATAGACGTTTCTCAAGTTAAGAAAATAAAAAAAGATAATAGATATTATCAGTATAGACTGGAATAAGCAGACGCTAGAGATTGCCATTCGATTGAGACTTCTGGCATATTAATCTATTGTAAAACGGAAACGATTGAATGTCAATCAGTTTATATATTTGACATTACTTTATGATATACGTTGCGATACATGTGTGTGAATGCCTAGGCCCTAAATGTTTAGCCCCTTTAAGTCAAAGCAATATTTATGGTGTTAGCAGGGGCGTACATAATGATTTCGTTTGGGGGGGGGGGGTGTTTAGCCAAAATGCGACCGACTGATGCATATACCCCCTCCCCACTTCAGTGCGAGTGACGCAGTCAGGAGCCGAGCACCGCGAGTGAGTTTTCTAGGGAATATGGGGGTGGGGTAGGGGCGGTTTCAAATCTAGGGCGCCATCCACAATCCCACCCCACAAAGAAAGTAAAATAGGTTTTATAATTGATCTAAATACAACTGCTTAGGCCTCTGTGTGAATGCACAATCAATGCAGACGGGCATGGGAATTTCCGGATATGACCTGCCAAATCTTTGACCTAGTCAAACGAGCTGGCGAACAATATCTGCTTTAAATTGAAACCTTACAATTAATTCTAAATTATAAATATTAATCATCCATCGAATCCTTATTTTGGAAACAATAGGGTAGGTCTGGTTTACTTATTTATTAATTCACATGGCATCGCTGCATGAAATTTAAGGCCTATGTTATTACTGTACGTAGCCTACCGGTATTTTGCCGCTTTCGTTTGTATTGTTCTGTATGTGTCACAATAACAATTATAATATATACTATTCAAAAAAAGTAGGGGATATTTGATTTTTAAGTGTTATTAAAGTCACCTAATGAAACTGACGAAGAAACAAATGACAAAATGAAATGAAGTTCACATTCATCGATTTATTCCAAATGACCGTTAGACTAAGTAAGGTACAGACTGAGGGTAAAATGATACCCGGGGTCAAACAGCAAAGTTACCACAGCATCACAACAAAGTCAGTAACGGGTAAATCCTCCTCAGTTTGCCAAACAAGCATTGATCCGACGTGGCATACTCCTAATGAGACGTCTAAGGTCATTTTGGTCCAGATTGTCCCATTTCTGTTGCAACGCAGCAGCACGTTCTTGGACATTGGCAGGACGTTGTTGACGTTGACGTAACCTCTGTCCAAGCATGTCCCAGACATGCTCGATGGGGGAGAGGTCGGGACTCAGTGCTGGCCAAGGTAATGTGGTGATGTTCTGTTGTTGGAGGTAACCTGTAACGATCCCGGCCCTGTGACATCTTGCGTTGTCATCCTGGAAGATGAAACGGCGGCCATGACGTCGGGCGAACGGCACAACATGGACTGCCAAGATGTTGTCCCGGTAGTACTGGCCTGTAACACGCCCTGCAACAACATGTAAAGCCGTTCTTCCAGCAACAGTGATACCTCCCCACACCATAACAGAACCACCCCCAAATCTATCACGTCTGATGACGTTAACGTCTTGGAAGCGCTCGTTTCGACGACGCCACACCCTCCTACGTCTGTCCAAAAAATCAACAGTGAACCTTGACTCATCTGAAAACATCACATTGCTCCAGCGTCGATTATCCCAGTGGTGACGATCCCTACACCAACGACGTCTTGCCTGAATGTGATGATCTCTCAAACAAGGGATCACGCGAACACGTCGGGCGCGAAGGTGACACCTATGCAGTCGATTCCGAATCGTCTGGCCACGCACTCTCACACCAGTGTCTGTTTGAAGACGAGCGCTGATCTGATTTGCTGTGATGACACGATTTCTCAAGGTCAAGGTACGGATAAATCGATCCTGGGCTTGAGTCGTCGCCCTTGGTCGATCTGAGCATGGTCTGTCCTGTACAGATTGTGTATCACGGTATCTGGACCATAGCCTGCTTATGACAGACTGAGAAACATTCATCGTCCGCGCCTGTTGTTTCCACCCTGGAATTCAATGCCACAATGACTGTAACATTCAAAGTCAGAGTCGTGCAAATCTTGGGTTGGACCCTCATGATGATCCCAAGCATCACCTGCATTCCATGCGGTAGCTATTGGTGCGTTTGGGCGTCACATGTAACTGGAAATGTTTCTTCTGTTAGGTTCTATAGTGACTTTTTTCGCAGTCATATGCATATTTTAGTATTATGCCCCCAATTCAAATATCCCCTGCTTTTTTTGAATAGTATATATTTGTAGGGCCGAGGTGAGATTCTTTTAATGTCTAAAACTGGTGTTTGTAATTCAACTTAATTATTTACTATAATCTTGACGATATCTTTGTAATCGGTGTATGGATTAAGGTCTATATTTTGCCGTATAGACATGCCCTATAGATAGCTTTCATTTGTATAGTTATATAGGGGACCTGTCATTGTTCTATCAGGATAGTTGATAAATAACTAATGAGTAGGTTACATTTGCCCTCAATAGATTTTTATCAAATTGAACTTGAACTGGGCAGGTATAGGCCTCGATACATCTTTGAATTAGTAATGTTTGTGTGTATTCTGCATGGTTAAATATTAATCAAATACAATTAATTGATTATTTATAAGGTTATGTAAACAGTTTTTTTTTTCATTTAATAGGATATATGAAGGCTCTTTAAAAAGGAAAAGACATGGTGGGAGAGTGCTTAAGGCATACTGTTTTAAAAACTACAAGGAATGTAGTTGGAACCATGAAAATAAGGGAGATCAAATTATTCTACAACACACCTTAAAGCCATTTTGGAGCCCCATGCGCTTAGTAGTTATTTGCTAGTCTGTCGCGAATTGGCCGAGAAAGTTAATCAGGATTTTCCTTTCGTCGTTTCTACTTGTCAGTGGTGCAGGACAGAGGGCCTGACACAGATAGCTGTCTAATAATTGGTTGAGATGAAAAACCTGAGGTCCCATGTACACGCTGACATGCACGTAAAAGATCCTTGACAGTTGAAATTCTAATATAAGAGTAGGCTGTAGGGCTGTTGTCAGGCCAAAACTCCCTCATAGTACACTGTACGGCATAAACCGTTTTTATTAGCCCAGTCGGAGCAGAGCAGTAGGTCGTTAAACCCCATGTCATTTCTTTTAAGGCCATGTGATACTGATAAAGATCACTTTGCCTCCTACAAATGTAACATACAGCATAACATCCAATATTAATTTATTTTATTTATCTGGCAATTTATTGGCTTATATTAATAGGTAACCTCCAATTGAAAGATAACAAAAATATAGAGCTCAAGTGGTGACCCTGTCCCATTCACATTGTGAAATTAAAGATGTCATGTAGACATGTACCAATAATTTTCATAAATTTCACAAAACAAAAACCAAGAATGAAGGTAAATGGAAGTTATCAGTAGTGAAACCATTTCTGTTTAAATAAGCTAAGGGTTGTATTCTATTGTGGATGATGCATAAGCAAAATTTCATGATGTTATCCTGACATAAAGTTTTGAGAAGGCTCTCCTATCTCCAAGCCACATACGTTCACACTAGGGATTGAAACCACAACCGCAAGCCGCAAGCCAGCTGGAGGTCAAAGCGCGACATTCTATACTATTCCCACCCCCATGAGCATGAAAATTGGAGGGCTGTTATACTCATTCAATACCACTTTTTGACCAATCAGATTCCATGGAATTTCCACTATCTGTTTGATGCAGAAAATTTACTTTTATATATATATATATATATTCATGCACAATTCCTATACAGCTTAGCACATGATATATTGTCCATGAGACATCAGAATAATTCCCAATTCCAGATTGTAAGTGATGACTATAATAACCTCCCATTCCAGAGCCATAGGTTGTAATATTCTGTTTGAACTTACACATTCAAGGGATTTTTTTTTCATTGTATTGTGGGTGAAACTGATTTGGTCAGAAATAAATAATTTGTACTATTTAGAGTACATGCTATTTGGATATAATAATGGAAATATTTCTTGACCTTCATTAGTTTTTAATTATTTCAGGTAATGGTACACAGAATAAAGGAAGTAGAAAGACGATGGAAATTAACAGCCTCAAGTTTTTGGGATGTGACTAAAATCACTTATGGTAGAATTATCAAGAAAACTGTGTGCAATCAATTTTTCTCTTAATATTAATACCCTACCAAATGAGGGCTCTTTTTTAAGCAGCAGCAAATTCAAACACCGGCATGGACTAAGAAATATTTCTCTGTAACATGTTGAAGTCATTACTATGAGATGAATTGAATGCTTTATAACATGTAATCATTTAATATTTAATGAAAAGCCTGATATATAATAAAATATATATATACAACACAAGGCAATTTTTGTTTCATGCAAATTAACATACAATTGAAAGCTTGAAATTTGAAATAGAAAAGCAAATAAATACAATTTTTGATCCAAGTTAAATATTCAATAGGAGGTAGTGGGGTGTTTAAGATTGTTGTATGTCCAATAATGCACTCTGCATATTCTTTTAAAGGCAGTTCTGCAATCTTTGACAACTTCACATGGCTCAAGTTGTGATGTTCCTTTTGTAAGGTTAGGGCATTCACAGAAACATTTTGCGGTGCAAAACAAATCTTCAACAATAATACCTCTGTCGGTCATGATTACGTCGCAGAAGTCAAACATGTTTATATTGGGATTAAGGAGTGAAGAGAGAGAGAGAGAGAAATGGGGTTTAACGTCCACTCGACGCAAACTAGGTCATTTTGGGACTAACACATGGTTTCAGTTTTATTTCAATAATTCGCTTGCGCGTAGGGGTCTTTAGCAGTGGGAGGAAACCGAAGTGCCTGGGGGAAACCCACTAGGTTGAGAAGGCGTCCCTATCTCCATGCGACATATACTCACACCAGGGATCTCACACCAGGGATCGAAACCACAGCCGCAAGCCAGAGGTGACCGGCCAGATAGAGGTCGAAGTGTGGCACTCTAGACCACTTGGCCATCCCAACCCCCCACAAGGAGTGAAGAACATTCAATGATCTTATGATCACTGAGAGAACCTCCAACAGAATAAATGAAACAGCACCTCTTGGTGTACAACCAATTATTGTTTTAAGTGTATTTTTATGCGTATTAGTAGATCAAGTGATGCTTTGCTTGTTAACATCTGATGGCTTTGTACAGGTATTTCATCATCAATTTTCTCTACACTAGATGACACAGTCTCTATTTACTGCACATCTATTCTATCGATGTGTTGATGACTAGGACGTGTAGGCCTATTAAAGGTGAAAACAGAAGGCACTGCATTTTTATCTTCCCTGTTCACCTGAAATATATTATAATATTCTATAGTTATATTTATAGGACACATTGAACCTTATAGTATTATAAATAATAATAATGATGATAAGCTTACATAAAGTACAAAACTTCAATATTGGTTGTTCGAGTTCATTAAAGCATGGTAATGGTATAGGCCTACATACAATGCCGGATTAAGACTCTGCTGGCCCTAAGGCACATTTTGATAGGTGACCTGAATGCAACCCAATATGACACTACAGGCCATTTTTTTTCTTTTTCTTGTACTTTATTAATTTGTGGCCTGGATTTTTGGCTGGCCCTAAGGCACGTGCCTTATTTGCCTTATGGTTAATCCAGCACTGCCTACATATCACTTACGTTGCACTAAATTAAGCACATCGTGGCGTGTTGTTGTTGATTATAAAAATTAAACCAGTGCAGCAGTGACACTCTTCTTGCAGACCTTTACTCTCATCGACATCTCTTGGGTGGTGATATCTGGAACAGAAATTAAAAGACATCACAAAGCAACAGGAACAGAAGATAATATACCATAAAACAGTAACATTTAATAACTGTTTTAGTTTATCAACTGAATTTTGGGGAAAAAAAGTCATAATCATTTAAACATAAAAAATTAATGAAATTAAGTATTATTACTTTCAAATATAACTAAGCTTAATATTTAAAAAAAAAAATCCTGGGAATAAATCTATACCTCATTGACTATTAAGCTTAGCTCCTTTATATAATATTGCTACCTGAACAGATGTCAGCATAATATTGATATTCAATCATGTCGAATGACCGTATGTCAATGTGTAGCAGTGTAGGCCTAACAGCCTAAATGAACTTATGTCAAGCACAAATTTAATCATGAATATAAGTGCGTTAAGCCTATAACACCAGTCCACATTCGGTTACTAATGCTTAATAACAGTAACTTAACTAATAAAATAGATCTTACATTCGAGAAAATCATCAAAACGTACCTAATAGGCTTCTAGGCCTAATATTACGTGCGGCTTTGAAGCTGAAGAAATGTGATCTCTGCAGACGACAGCATAATTCGCCCCCGACTCGGCTTCAACAATTTCTTTGTCTTTGCCTCGATTCTTTTTATTGGCGTGTGCCACTTGAAGCGAAATGTTCATCGATTTGAAATTGAATTCAATGAGGTACACAGAAATAATTTGTCATACGTGTTCATTCGTTGTCAATGTGAATGTAAACACCAATCACGTATCATTGGTAAACACGATGTTCCGCCGCTTATCCCCCCTAATACACGCGCGGCGCCTAGCGAGTAAACATTTGCCGGCGGACCCCATTGGTCAGATCTTCATGTGATGTAGACCATGGAAAGTAAAAAAAAAAAAAATGATCTGTATTTTAATCATAGCGGTACATTTCAACACAGCGACATAAAGATATATTAAGTGTCTAATAGTTAAACTACGGCCACGGCAGTTAATTTAAACAGTTAGGATTGACGCGACACCAAGAGAAAGTAACTCACTTAGGTTAACTCCAATTAGTCGTATAATGCTGATAAACATAATGTACAATGCCGTATCATTACGTTAATCGGTGCCACAGTGACTCATACAGTAGGGCCCTGGCACATTAACCAGGCGATCCTGGATATGAACCATTACTAGGTTTAACGTAAGGACATTTCTACATTTGCCGCTGTGGGCGTATGCTTCGATGCCTGGCAAGCAATTTTGTACCATCTTATCTGAACAGGATACTCCTAGACCATGAGAGTACATTCCTAGACCACCGTACATTCCCAGACCATGGTCGTACATTCCCGGACCATGGCCACACATTCACGGACCATAACCGTACATTCACAGACCATAGCCGTACATTCCAAAACCATAACCTATATTGCCAAATCCTGACATTCTCAGAATATAGCCGTATATTCCTTGACTCGGGTGGTACATTCCCAGATCATGGTCGCACGTTCCAAAACCATGACCTATATACCAAGACCATGGCCGTACATTCCCAGACCACGATCGTGCATATCTCGATCATCTAGACCATGGCCGCACATTCCCGCACCACGAATTACCATGACATAGGCCACTGTACAACAAGATTCATCATATAGAACAAATGAACCATGTTCTAAATCTAACGTCCACATTTTAAGAATAGGCCGTAAAGCCACCGTCTGTGAACAATTTACCCTCATAGCATACCGTATGGCCGTAGTAGGACGCTAATAAAATGCGGATTAGACAAGGGTTCCGGACCCCATCTCAGTTCCCACAGGTCAACAATGTAAACAGCGGCAATCGAAGTGGCTGTCTAGAGCACCATACATGTCCCAAATGATGACCCCGCCGTATGGCCACAGATCACTAATGATTTCCCCAATGACTTTAATGTTAATTCTCGTTACGTAGACCGGCTTTAACTGTTCCCCAAATTTTCGTTGGGTAGAACGCTTTCTGCCACAGATGGAGCAACATGTGGCAAACTCTTGTCCAGAAGCATATATGAGGTTCATCATGAAAAATAAACATGCAATTTTCCGCCCTACATTTCAACGTCACCAACCTCACAATACTTGTATCCTCCCGCTTCAAATTCATGAAAATTCACCAAAACCTGACAGAAATGTATTTTCTACACCTAAAAGTCAACAAAAATTGAAATGCAAAAGGGGGGGGGGAGAGAAAGACTAAAAATAACTTTCGCCCTTGTTTCCTGGGTGACGGCGTAGAAATATTTGCTGAACTGTGTCCGTGTATCCCTTGAAAAAAAGTGACACACGACGCCTTTTTCAATGTGTCCAGTATAAATTACTGTATTGAAGATAAAATACTATACGGCAAATAAACTACAAATGAATTCTCCTATAAACATTTTCCCTTTTAGTAAGGGCTGAAGGGCGACGTCGTGTTATATAGTCGACGTCGCTTTTTTTTCTCTCTCTCTCTCTATAGCATAACATTGAAAAAGGTGACGCACGACGCGCTACTTGGATTTTCCAACGGCGACTCGCGAAGTGGCCGAAATATAGCACCATAGCATGGTGATTTACCTCACGATTACAAGTCATGAATACTTTTAAAGATACAGTTCAAATAACAATATCAGACAAATTATGACTGCATGACGATGTACAATCTGTTTCACAGAGACTTACGACAGTCGTCTTCTAATATCTCTTCAACACGTGCAATTACATCACGCGGCGTCAATCATTGGCTCAATGGCCCGTGCATTGTTTACATAAGACGTAACTGGTTCGGGGAGAATGGTGCTTTTTACTCATTTTAATACGCATTAAGTCGTATTGATGTCAGCCTTATTAGTGACTGTAGCTGCCTCGCGAATATTCACGGCTGATCAGTGTGGTGTTTACCTTCACCCAGTTTCTATTCAAGGTTATAATAAGAATATGGTGACTTCGTTAGAGCACATACACAAAATAGAAATTGGCTAAACGTAAATAATTGGTGTGTGCATCTACTCCAATGTAAAAATTTTGTGGCTAACACAGAACACCATAGAAAACGATATGACCAAGATATGAAACTAGTGTATGTACACTAGTGCAGCAATCCTACCCAGACCCATGAAATGAATACTTCCTATTGTTGTGCTCCGGCTGAGATAATGAAGGCGGCCATACGCCATGCAGTGTGCAATGATTCCAGTGAGGGAAATTTTGCCCGGCAGCGGTAATATTGCCAACTCTTATATCGAATTCCAACTGCCAGGGTATGTTTACGTGCACGTCAATGTATACACTGGAAATCTATTTTTTACCCCATACAAACGACTAAGACTGACAAATAATTGTAACCTGAACTAGAGATTGGTTAAAAGTAAACAAGGGAGTGAGTTAAAGTAAACATTTGAGTGAATAAAATCTAATTTCTTTTGTTAAAGAGATATTTAATTCACTTTATCTCAATGGAAGATTGAACATGAAACGAACTGGGGTTTAACGTCCTACTTTTCTGTTTATGAAAAAATGATGGGGCTGTCGTGTTACATGGTGACGTTGCCCTGTTCTCTCCTGAGCTTAAAATTGAAATAAACGAAGTACGGCCGGTGTCTGAACCAGTTCACCGTACTTAAACATGTTCTAAATATTGACGCCTGCAGTTTAAAGGTCAGCGCCTGTTGGATTCAAGTGAGAAAATATAACTTATCTATAACTTTGTCTTGTGTATTGAATAATTAGGTTGTGTAAATGGTCTATAGTGTCCTGTCGGGGGGGGGGGGCGCGTCTAGTCATTCCGTCATCCAAGCTTTCTCATTTCATTTGTAAAAGGAACATGGAACTCGTCTGTTCAATCGTATTGGCTGAAAACGTTCATCGGGATTTCCCGGCGCGATTCCCCAACAAGAGACAGTGTATATTCCTTTAGATTGGAAGACTATTACATATCTCGTGTGTTCATTGCCGTGCATGTAAACGAATTCTGTTAATCGTTAATTTGGGATGAAATTACTTCGCCAGACCATGCAGAATTGTACTGCATATTGAAAATAACATTAGTGTTGCCCCTAATCTCAGTGCATCCTTATTTCTTGCTAATTTGACCTCGGTAACCTTTTGTCCTTTTCAATTACGTCATAATTTGATTAATTGGTTTCACAAATTATCATTCGCCACTTATTCAATGATTCAGCTGCGTTCCAACAAGAAGTCTGCAACAGACAGCATCAGAAGTGACTAAATTCATAAGCCAGCCGCCTTTGACCTCTGGTGACCTTTTGACCTCGATTACTCCTGAACGCTCCCTCACCTGACTGATCATCCATCATTTTCGGATTCCTGAGGAAAAATGCGTCTAGAAAAGTCAACTCCCGCGTTTTGCCCATCTTTCGGATAATACCCCCCTTCTCCCTCTGGTCTATCTTCACCATTTAAAGGAGCTTAACTTCTAACTTATTATTATCCATAATATTAGAAAATGAAATCATGAATTAGAACACTATCAAGAATGATGGTGTTATTTTAAAGTGAAGAAACTATGAGACGGATAGAATGGTTTCCAGCGCCATTAGTAATGGAAAAAAACAAAGTAATCCAAGACTACAAAGCGGAAGTAATTAAATTGATTCAAGAACGCCAAAATAATAATGATAAAAATAAACCGCGTAGAATGGACTAAGCAGGAGCTAACGACTGTCGTTATTTCACCGGAAGTAATTGATTAGAAATTATAATAACAAGCTTTAATATACAGGGTGTATATTACTTTATATACACTTGTATTACATTAATAGGTGTTTTAGACCCACTTTATATACACTTGTATTACATTAATAGGTGTTTTAGACCCACTTTATATACACTTGTATTACATTAATAGGTGTTTTGGGAGAGAGAGAGGGAGGGAGAGGGGGGTGTTAACGTCCACTCCACACAAACTAGGTCATTTCACACTAACATATGGTTCAATTGTTTTCAATAATTCGCAGTAGTAGAAAACTGGAGGGCCTGGAGAAAACTCACGAGGTGGGAGAGCCCCCCCCACACACACACACGCGCTACTTGTCTCATCCACACAACACAAACTAGGTCATTTAGGGACTGACATATAGATCAAAGAATAGAAAAATAAAGAAGTTTGCATAAACTGGATGAAATATCAAACAAAGATATTTCATAATTACTACATGTGCATGTAGTTTATGTGAGTGAGGTCTATGAGTAATATATTGTATATCAAAACCTTAACCAACAAACCGTCGACTTTAGTCTTTAAAATATTCTTTAGTCTTTAATATTCTTTGTGATACACAAATAACTAAACTGTTGGTTTCCTCTTATTCGTGGCTTGATGACTATATATATATATATATATATATATGGATCTACTTGTCCAGATTTAGAGACAAGTTGATCAAGATGTCGGTAATTTTACTGATTTTGATATCTTCACTTCGAGTAACAGGTATGTACTGTGATATTTTATATTCTTTTGATTAGAAAATTAGCTTTGTTCTGGTAAGGTATAGTCCAACGTGTTAAAAACGTCCTGTACATGATGTAATGGGAGGTCTATCGCCCCCTTTCGTCGTTATATTTATTATGTGTTAGTATAGCTGTTGTGTACCTTATTGATATATCGTCGTTATATTTATTAATGAATGTGGTATGTGTTTGTGTAGAAAGCCTTCTCATCCTCCACCATATATTCCAGGATATAGACAATCCCTTGTTTATGATTTTGTATTTGTGTTGCTATATGTTTTGTTTGTGACTTTACCGTGTTGCCATATGACTTTACTTAATCAACGCAGGGATCGGACACGGAGCCTCAAGGTGAACTAGCCAACGTTCTACCCACTGATCTTATTATTATTTTGTTTACACCGGTAATGGAGGATATTTATTAACTAATGATTTCATTCCCTGTAATTTATTATCAACTGTTTTCAATTTGTATTTGTTGTGAGCGTCGCTACGAGTGCCGGAGCCGTCATATATTAAATAGACCTGAGAATTTTAGTCATAAACACGCAATTGTTTACAACATGCGTTAACATGGGCGTAAATGTGTGGGTGTATGGATTGGGGCAGAAAAATAAATACAGTCGGTCTCAAAATCAATACAGACAGTCTCAAAATCAATACAGTCGGTCTCAAAATTATTACAGACAGTCTCAAAATCAATACAGTCGGTCTCAAAATTATTAATGAGGTAAACAAACAATGTCACAATAGAAGGGAAAAAATCCCAAATACTTAATATATGTAAGAGTATATCTGTGAATATGTATGACTGCTTTGATTGGAACTTGCTAATGTATGTATATTCACCATAACAATTATAGAAGATATAGATCCATGTAAATGATGTCACTTTCATAAATTGTCACAGATTCACAGTACTTTGTACATTCCCAGACCACGATCGTGCATATCTCGATCATCTAGACCATGGCCGCACATTCCCGCACCACGAATTACCATGACATAGGCCACTGTACAACAAGATTCATCATATAGAACAAATGAACCATGTTCTAAATCTAACGTCCACATTTTAAGAGTAGGCCGTAAAGCCACCGTCTGTGAACAATTTACCCTCATAGCATACCGTATGGCCGTAGTAGGACGCTAATAAAATGCGGATTAGACAAGGGTTCCGGACCCCATCTCAGTTCCCACAGGTCAACAATGTAAACAGTGGCAATCGAAGTGGCTGTCTAGAGCACCATACATGTCCCAAATGATGACCCCGCCGTATGGCCACAGATCACTAATGATTTCCCCAATGACTTTAATGTTAATTCTCGTTACGTAGACCGGCTTTAACTTTTCCCCAAATTTTCGTTGGGTAGAACGCTTTCTGCCACAGATGGAGCAACATGTGGCAAACTCTTGTCCAGAAGCATATATGAGGTTCATCATGAAAAATAAACATGCAATTTTCCGCCCTACATTTCAACGTCACCAACCTCACAATACTTGTATCCTCCCGCTTCAAATTCATGAAAATTCACCAAAACCTGACAGAAATGTATTTTCTACACCTAAAAGTCAACAAAAATTGAAATGCAAAAGGGGGGGGGGGGGGAGAGAAAGACTAAAAATAACTTTCGCCCTTGTTTCCTGGGTGACGGCGTAGAAATATTTGCTGAACTGTGTCCGTGTATCCCTTGAAAAAAAGTGACACACGACGTTTTTTTCAATGTGTCCAGTATAAATTACTGTATTGAAGATAAAATACCATACGGCAAATAAACTACAAATGAATTCTCCTATAAACAGTATCCCTTTTAGTAAGGGCTGAAGGGCGACGTCGTGTTATATAGTCGACGTCGCTTTTTTTCTCTCTCTCTATAGCATAACATTGAAAAAGGTGACGCACGACGCGCTACGCGGATTTTCCAACGGCGACTCGCGAAGTGGCCGAAATATAGCACCATAGCATGGTGATCTACTTCACGATTACAAGTCATGATTACCTTTAAAGATACAGTTCAAATAACAATATCAGACAAATTATGACTACATGACGATGTACAATCTGTTTCACAGAGACTTACGACAGTCGTCTTCTAATATCTCTTCAACACGTGCAATTACATCACGCGGCGTCAATCATTGGCTCAATGGCCCGTGCATTGTTTACATAAGACGTAACTGGCTCGGGGAGAATGGTGCTTTTTACTCATTTTAATACGCATTTACACGAAATTATTTAGAATTTAATTTGTCGGCGGAAAAAAGTTAATATTGGGGACTCATTAAGTCGCATTGATGTCACCCTTTTTAGTGACTGTAGCTGCCTCGCGAATATTCACTGCTGATCAGTGTAGTGTTTAACTTCACCCAGTTTCTATTCAAGAATATAATAAGAATATGGTGACTTCGTTAGAGTACATACACAAAATAGCAATTGGCTAAACGTAAAAAATTGGTGTGTGTTTTTGCATCTACTCCAATGCAACAATTTTGTGGCTAACACAGAACACCATAGAAAACGATATGACCAAGATATGAAACTAGTGTATGTACTCTAGTGCAGCAATCCTACCCAGACCTATGAAATGAATACTCCCTATTGTTCTGCTCCGGCTGGGATAATGAAGGCGGGCATATGCCATGCAGTGTGCAATGACTCCAATGAGGGAAATTTTGCCCGGCAGCGGCAATATTGCCAACGCTTATATCGAATTCCAACTCTTATATCGAATTCTAACTGCCAGGGTATGTTTACGTGCACGTGTTACATGGTGACCTGGCTCTAAATGTCTAGTCCTGGTTGGATTATCGCCCTACGATTTCTTCAGCATTCCTGTTTTGCGTTTCTTACGTGGGTTATTATATGACATTTATGCTATGGTTTGTACAATTACATGGTCTCAAAAACTTATAGTTTTTTTGTTGTTAACGTTATTTCATCTGGATTATCGCCCTTTTTTATCGGGGAATTGCACCTTCTAGCGACGACGTCATACCAGCTATAACGACAGATTCACGTCACGCCATTCAGTTAGCAGACGACAGTCTCCCTAGACGGTCTTACATTCCTTTGCTTCCTTGTATTCAGTTTTGTTCTTGTTTCTGTGACGGTTGTAATGTGTGTCCTAATGCATTCAATTTACTTCAATCCTCTTCTTTATTGATTTAATGCATCTAGTTTTTTAGAACTAGGCCTACTTCTTTGATACATTTAACGGTGTGGTTACTTGTATATCGGAATTTATACAACAATATGCTTGCATTCGTTATTCTTGCAACATATAACAGATCATGATTCATACTGACATTATATAATTATTTCCTTGGGTTTTACTCCCAATTTGTTTTCAAATATGAGTGAAGTCTGCGTCACCACAGGCCCGGGACTGTACAGCGCAGTGGTCGCTTACGTCTAGCCCCCGGATCCATTCACTCTTTTTGATTTGTTTTTGTTTGTGGTCTCTTAGCATGATGTCTTATCTGTATATTTGTTTTTGTGTAGAATTGTGTGTGGTGCAGTCCCCCTGCACTTACTATTAGTGTTGCCACTATTCTCAGTGCATCCTTATTTCTTGCTAATTTGACCTCGGTAACCTTTTGTCCTTTTCAATTACGTCATAATTTGACTAATTATCATTCGTCACTTATTCAATGATCCAGCTGCGTTCCAACAAGAAGTCTGCAACAGACAGCATCAGAAGTGACTAAATTCATAAGCCAGCCTCCTTTGACTTCTGGTGACCTTTTGACCTCGATAACCCCTGAACGCTCCCTCATCTGACTGATCACCCATCATTTTCGGATTCCTGAGGAAAAATGCGTCTAGAAAAGTCATCTCCCGCCTTTTGCCCATCTTTCGGATAATACCCCCCTTCTCCCTCTGGTCTATCTTCATCATTTAAGGGAGCTTTAAAACTTTTTATTATTATCCATAATATTAGAAAATGAAATCATGAATTAGAATACTATCAAGATTGATGGTGTTCTTTTAAAGTGAAAATACGGAATCCTGACCCTAACCCTAACCATAGCCCTAGTATTCTTCATTTAACGGAACTTAACTTATTATTATCCATAATATTAGAAAATAAAATCAGGAATTAGAACACTATCAAGATTGATTGAGTTATTTTAAAGTGAAGAAACTATGAGACGGATAGAATGCTTTCCAGCGCCATTAGTAATGAAAAGAGGCAAAGTAATCTAAGACTACACAGCGGAAGTAATTAAATTGATTCACGAACGCCAAAATAATGATAATAAAAATAAACCGCGTAGAATGGACTAAGCAGGGGCTAACGACTGTCGTTATTTCACAGGAAGTAATTGATTAGAAATTATAATAATAAGCTTTAATATACAGGGTGTATATTACTTTATATACATCCATATTACATTAATATGTGTTTTAGACCCACTTTATATACAATGGTATTATGTTAATATTTGTTTTAGGAGAGAGAGAGGGAGAGAGAGAGAGGGGGGTGTTAACGTCCACTCCACACAAACTAGGTCATTTCACACTAACATATGGTTCAATATTTTTCAATGATTCGCAGTGGTAGAAAACTGGAGGACCTGGAGAAAACTCACGAGGTGGGAGAGCCCCCCCCCCCCCCCCACACACTACTTGTCTCATCCACACAACACAAACTAGGTCATTTAGGGACTGACATATAGATCAAAGAATAGAAAAAATAAAGAAGTTTTGATAAACTGGATGAAATATCAAACAAAGATATTTTATATTCACAACATATACGTGTGATTGAGGTCTATGAGTAATATATTGTATATCAAAAACTTTACCAACTAACCGTTGTCTTTAGTCTTTATAATATTCTTTAGTCTTTCATATTCTTTGTGACACACACATAACTAAAATGATGGTTTCCTCTTATTCATGGCTTGATGATTATATACATCTATATAAATCGTCCAGATTTAGAGACAAGCTGATCAAGATGTCGGTAATTTTACTGATTTTTATTTCTTCACTTCTAGTAACAGGTAGGTACTGTGATATTTTATATTCTTTTGATTAGAAAATTAGCTTTGTTCTGGTCAGGTATTGTCAAACGCGTTAAAAACTTCCTGTAGCTGATGTAGTTAGAGGTCTATCCCTCCCTTACTATTAAATCGTTGTATTTATTATGTGTTAGTGTAGCTGTTGTAATAGGAAGGGGGAGGGGTATATACCTACCTGACTATTAATATAACGTCGTTGTATTTATTAATGAGTGTATTAAGTGTTTGTGTAGAAAGCCTTCCCACCATCTACCATATATTCCAGGATGTAGTCAATTCCTTTTTATGACTGGATATTTGTGTTGTTATATGTTTTGTTTGTGACTTTATCGTGTTGCCATATAAGGCACTTGGTACTATTTGTAACACCTTACCGCGTTGCCATATAAGACCACTTGGTACTATTTGTAACATTTTAGGGTGACAATGATGTGGAATGAGGAAATTTTACCCGGAGGGCGACTCTTATATCGGATTCCAACTGTCAAGTGATATTTAACGTGCACGCCAATGTAGGACCTCGGTTATTCGTTCCATCCACACAACTATACGTTGTTCCTTGCCAGTCCCTCGATCCGACAACACTGACTAGGATGAACCAGGCCAGGAAATATACCGATGAACTTTCTTAATCAACGCAGGGGATCGGACATGGGGCCTTTAGGTTAACCCTAACCCAACCCTAACCCTAACGACCTACCCACTGAACCCACTGATCCTAGTATGATTTCGTTTACACCGGTACATTCCGTGTAATTTGTTGGCAACTGTTTTCAAATTGCATTTGTTGTGAGCGTCGCTACGAGTGCCGGAGCCGACATATATCAACGAGACCTGAGAATTTAAGCAATGAACACGCCATTGTTTACAACATACGTTAACAGGGGCGTAAATGTGTGGGGTGTAGTGGGGGGGGGGTAGTAAAATCAATACAGTCGGTCTCAAAATTATGCTAAATGAATTAATGAGGTAAACAAACAATGTCACAATAGAAGGGAAAAAATATATGTAAGAGTATATCTGTGTAGACGTCTAACTGCTTTGATTAGAACTATTGACTCTTGCGTGTATGCTTGACCTGACGAACACGACCGATCTGGCATGACAATATGAGGACATATTCATATCTTTGCTAATGTATGTATATTCACCATAACAATTATATAGAAGATATAGGTCCATAAGTTGTCACAGATTCACAGTACTTTGTACATTGTTGTAAAATTCTTAATAAATATACATGAATTCACATGCGTAGTATACAATTTTATCCAGGATATGGCATTTAAAGGACTCGATATTCAAACATTTCCGCGGGGATTTCTTATGCGATACAATCACTAGTTTTATTCTAAAAGCACGACGTTTCGACAATAAGTACACAGGATCTCGGATTTTAGTCCTATTCGAATGACTATACACTGTTACTTGTCATTTCCCCTCCCCCAAGCCGATTTGCTCCACGTAAACCTCGCCAGAAAAACCCCAGGTACTTTCTCGGGAAACACCAGGTCTTACTTTCAAGTGGCCAGTGGGATTATTGTCATGATTAATAAAAATTGTTATTTTATATAAACACGTACTATTTTTAATTCAAATGAATCCATTTTACTTTTATTATTTTATCTGGTTTCAGTTCAAGGTGACTGTGATGGTGATAATGATCACACATACGATGTATATCTACCTGGTTATAGCTATAACAATAGGTGTCATCCGTTTACTGTACAAGTTTCCAAACAACAAAATATTACATTTAAAGCAACTCATCTACCATATTTTACTAATCGGATAAAAGTAACTCATAATTTAGATAGTACATTATTTATTGCCAAGGCAGGATCGATTATTTTAACCACTTCCAATAGTAATCACTATGAAATTATAAACCAGTCGGTAGAACAGTTTACTTTTAAAATAGTGAATGTGACTAAACTTGATGCTGGTATATACAAGTGGTTGAGTTTGTATTCACAATGGTATAAGATCGGGTGTGCAGCACTTTTTATATCAGGTAAATATTATCATCATCATTTTAATTGATTCTGAATTTCAGCTGGAAAAATACCGAGTATGAATATAAATGATATACTGATATACTTTTCAAAAATTACAACTTGCAAGTATATAATATATCTACTAGTAGTTAGATTTAAACAAAACCTGACAAGTATGTTATTACAATTGTATTACCGTGTAGATAAACCAGTAATGGTTATATCCAACCAACATCAACCAGTTTTACGTCGTATTGAAGATAATGGTGAATTAAAGGGGAAGATAAGTCTGACTTGTAATGCAACATCTACAACTCTACCGACTTCTGACAGTTTACCTTTGATATATAGATGGTTTAAACGTGGTATATATTATGGTAATGGTAATATACTAGAAGATAGAGATATTAATATAACTGATATAGGAGATGATATAATCTGTATAGCTACAGATGATCCTTGTTGTAAAACAGTTTTACAAGGTTTAAAACCAGGTGCTACACTCACAACAGGTATGTTGGTCTATTTTTTAAAAATATTTCAGCAGCGTGCCTTCGTCAAAGTTAAACACCTTTAATAAAGCTGCAGTAATGAAATACTGTCTTGTTTTAGTACTTTATCTCATTACTTTATCTTAATAATTTTATTTTTCTCAATTAAAATAATTACCACAGATAAAGATGTCAAGGTGTAGTTAGTCTTCTGTTTATTCATTCCATTAATTTGTTTCCTTCTTTAATACAGTTACAACAAATACAGAATGTGAACGTGTACTTGGTGTTTCAGAAAAATTTATTATTCCACGGTTGGGTAAGTTTTATTTACATTTGTATTTAAATTATATATATTTTTTGTGTATATATATATTACAATATGATAAACCATATTTCATAAACTGTCGTACCAGTTAATTAGGCGAACTTTCTATGAACCAATATCCAGTGATTTACATCTCTATTTTAGGCCCTCGCCCAATTATGTCGGTCCGAAATTGTGCCTACATAGTAAGTGTTCTTTGGTTTTGTGTGTGGTGGTGTGTATGTGCGATGGTGTGTGGGTGTGAGTGGGTGATAGTGTGTGTGTAGGGGGGTGGGGGGTGGGGCGTATCCCCGTGGAAGCGATGTCATTGATCATTGATCGACAGATATTTTTTTATCTTGGTAAACACACCGATATTTACAGATAATAATTTAAACAAAAGGAATTAAATCCGGTTTAACGTCCTACTCGTCTGCTCCGACAGGGCTAGTGAGAACATTTTGCCCGGACAAGGGTGTTTAACGTGCACGTCAATGTGTACACGTGACCTCAGATTTTCGTGCCATCCGAAGGATTATACACTATCCCTTGCTATGCTAGCCCTCGGCCCTGCAACACTGACAAGGCGAAAGTTTCACGGCTAACGCAGGGCTCGAACACGGGACCTCCCGGTAAAGGAGCTAACATTTTACTCACTGAGGAACCGTGGCTCTGTAAATAATTTATCCCAGTGGAAGCGTTGATTTTATTGATAGTACTGTGATATTAGATTAGTCATCCCTTGTCATTGAACAACTGATAAACACACCACTACAATCTACTTTTAACAGAGAATATTTTAAACGAAAAAGAAATGAAATTAAATTAAATTTATGTTCAACATCCTGATGTTCTGCTCCGACTGGGAAAATGAAGAAGATCTGCTGAAACAGCGATGCTACGGTCAACTCTTATATCGAATTAGAACTGCAAAGGGGTTTTTAACGGGCATGCCAATATGTACACGGGACGTCGGCTTTTCGTCCCATCCGAACGACTATACGTTGTCCCCTGTCAGGTCCGATGCCAAGTCATCGGTCCTGCACTTCTGACAATTAGAAACAAAGGTGGAAAAGCCAGACGAACTTTCTTGATCAACACAGGGGTCGAACACGAGACATCCAAGATGGCGAACCAACGTCTTACTCATTAAGCCACCGTTGCTCCCAAAATGATTTAATTAGATGAAATAGTGTATTGATGTTCAGGACGAAGACGTTTTGTTTTGTTTATTGCCAGATGCTCCTGGAGATGTAAATGTTACTGTGGGTGAGAACGTCAGTACAGCGATGATGATATTGGCTTACACACAACCATACATTTTACAAGATTCTTTAATTACACCATTAGGAACTGAGAGACAGTATATTAATTTTACGTTGATAAATACAACCAAATCTGACCAATACAACCTAATACTTACAGTTAATATTATAAGCATTGAGTATCTTGGTCAGTATTGTGTCGATGTTCAGAATGAAGATGGAAATCTGACGCTATGTAGCAATCTTAAAGGTAAATAAAGAATCGGTTTTAATACATAGCCAGTTGCCGTTTTAACGTAATGTGATGTATATAATTGATTCGTGTTTAAAGGGCGTATATATCCATTCTTTAGGTCATTAAAATAGACGAAAATTGATCTAAAAACATATATTAATGTAATATGAATGTATATAAAGAGATTGATAATCAATTATTAAAATATTATTGTAATCTCTAATCAGTTATGTTCTGTGAAATACGGGAACATTCCAATTTAACATCAGCCGTTTACGCCTGCCTAATTCATTCTACAAGTTTCGTTTGTCAGCCAGAACTATTTACTTCCACATTGTCTTGCAGTATATGTTTTCTGTGATGCTTAGAATACACGACTCTTTATGTCCATGTATATTAAATAACAATATCAATATGGATTGAAATGAACCAATATTTAATTCTGATTTATATTTTTAATTTCGAATTTAATTACAAATATTGAGTTAGAAGTTTCGTCCCTGTAATTTTAATTTATTTTAACAGACCCTGATTGTTGTCCACCAACAGAAAACGCGATGTCAAGTAGCGATGACGTCACTCTAGTTGATGTTGGTGAAACGATAATATTACAAAGGGAGATAACAGGGTGTCCTAGACCTTCAATAGACGTGGAATCGGTGATATTACCAGTAGGGGTTAACAGTCATTATCGCTATATTAATTATACCCTGATAACCACAACTAAACCACATCATTATGATCTGAGTCTTTCTGTATTCGTTGTTACCAAACATTATATTGGTAAATACTGTATTTACTTAAAGAACAAGCATGGAGGATTGCTGGTTTGTTACACACTGATGCAGGGTTCGTATTTATTATTATATTATATTACAGAGCTACTCCATAATAAGCTTAGATTATAAACAAGCAATTTGGGGGTAAACTTCACTCCTTGTCACGTACAATATTACACAACTACTCCATAATAAGCTTAGATTATAAATTAGCAAACTTCACCCCTTGGTACGTACAAGTGTGGAATCAAAACCACGGCAACTTGATCAAATACCAGGCCCTATGATCTAAAGCATTTCCCTTGCGAATTGTAACTTTAATCACGTGACTACTTTTAATCTTTCTAGTCGACCAATTTATCAAGTAGCTTGTACTTATACAAATGGAGACCGATCAAAATATAAGTCATTTTATGACACCAAGTTAACTGATCAATAAGAATGCAGCGTTCCATTTAAAAACTTTAAACCGGACTTTGCCCAAAAATCTAAATACTTTAACCGTTATCATATCGCATACGGCAAGACTCTGGGCACACACCCAAAGCAATATTCAGATAAATCTGACGACGAAGAAATGAAATGAAATGGGGTTTAACGTCCTACTGATGATGGCAAAGACAACGGGTGCCAATTCTCTATGAGAATAAAAAGGAATGGTTTGTGACGTTAAGCAAGTATTATTAAATAAAACTTTGTATTTACTACAGCTACCAATGACCTAATTAATCCTTCGACTGGAACCACACCTAACAATGACCTAATTAATACAGCTACCAATGGGCTGATCACTACTTCTACCGGGACTACCCCTACCAATGACCTAATTAATACATCTACTGGAATTACAGCTACCAATGACGTGATTACTACTTCTACCGTGACTACACCTACCAATGGGCTGATTACTACTTCTACTGGAATTATTTTAATTATATGTCTATTAATAGTTTTTTCTATAATTGGTTTAGTTTTTGTCAAGATATATTATAACAGTAAGTGATATACATGTATTATATTTCATAATCAGATACATTTATCAGATGTTTTATCATGCTTTTTTTAGAACAAAGAGTGCCCCAGCTAGTAACTGTACGAAAAGTTGATATAGATTTAAGACCACTATTAACACCCCAAAGTTAAAGTAGAAAAGTCTCTAACTTAATATCATCCAAAGCCTTCGACATTGAAAACACGAATTATTTGTCAGTTTATTAAATCAACATAGTGTAACACTACAGATAACAGAATATCAGCATTGTTGATAGACCTTTATTGAGAGCATGAAATAGGCATACTCCGGGAGGAGTGCCATTCCAAGTCTTCTGAAACTAACAGTAAACTCTGGCTTATAAAGCATACAATTAATTAAGAAAAGTGATACACAAGCGATGTACATATTTGGCATTGTTTATTTATGAGATTATAGTATCTGTAACTGCACTGCATATTTAATAAGATCGTGAATGAGATCGTGCCTATTGTCAAAACGAGCAGAGGCCATTCGTGTGTAGTCCGTAAATAACATATTGAACACATTAGCTGTTTTATTAAGTCCGTGCCTTGAAGAAGTTGTGTCGAGTTGAACATGTCAATATCATTAATGATCAAAAATCAGCAGACAAATACTCGGTTATACGTTCCAACCGAAAAAAAAAATCAACAAAAAACACTTTTTCAATGTCAATAATTTCACTGTTGCCACCACTGAATAAGTTCAGGTCATGTTAGAATTGTTCTTTTTTTTTTTCTCACACAGCTAATTTGATGCACGTAGGCACTTCTGCAAACTGGGCTTGAGGATCATAGCTTTTGACATACTGGAATGCCCTGGTCTGGTTCAACGTTGGGGTACGTTAAGATAAGGTACAATAAATCCCAGAAATGATCAATGTACTTGCTAAATTAGACCAATTACAATTACATTACCCTTAATTTACAACATTGATTTCAATTGGATGTCATAATACTTAATCATATTCTTACACTTAAGTTTATTTAAAATCAAAATTGTATTTACTTTTAAGTGAATAAACTATTAACAATAGAATTTAATCTGCCCCTAAGTAAAAATAAGCAGTATTAATTAGTACTTATCACCTAAAGTCATTAATAACATTGAAATTCATTAGTAGTCTGCTTTACTAATTGACATTGACAGGTTAAGATTATAACCCGTCTTAACATTGGTGCTATATAGAGCTTCGTGTATATATCACAAGCTTGTAGCCAAGGGGTGCTATCTTACACGCTGAGAACAGAAAAGACAGACATGTGCCTGTGTGAGATGTCCATATAGATACTCCCTATTAACATTTCGTTCTGAATTCAAACGAGAAACAGCATCTTGATACAAGGGATCAGTATTTATTACAAGACCTGATTGTATGATACTCCTGGTTGTAAAAATAAAATAATTACAACCCATAAGTTATTATATTCCTGACGTTTACATGTAACGAAAAATAAAAAATTACAAATATAAGTTCTTGACGTGTACAATACATTAGTATGGTTTTACGTAACATTACTCATGACATAACAGGGAATTTAAAATTTATTCGACAGCTAATCGCACATTCAAATCAAACTTTAAATTATCCATTTTACCACGTTATACTTTGTTTTTGGTTTGAATATTACTTAAAACTTATTCTCCTTTATAATTTTTTAACAAAACAACACGAATAACTCAGAAACAGTTATATTGCATAAGCTACTCGCTATATATTGCAATGCACCCAGTTTCAATTTAAACATTTTTTTAAAACCTAATACCAACCCACACAAAGGGCCATTAAGTTTTTAATTTTTCTTGGGCATTTTCCTTTATAACCCTAAAATCTAAACGCGATTTTACAAATATTCATACCTTAACCATACCCGGTTAAACACATATACATTACTTGGACATAACACTGCATTACATTATTACGATCTATAACTTTATAGAACGGAGACTTCATTTTATTTCTTTTAGCTTAGTTATACTGTTTCAGTTTTAGAATTCTTACCGACGTTTATAGAAATTATTTACCCATGTGTAAAACTAACTCTTATTTAAACTTAATTATTTACTTGTTTGACATTTTTTTCGAAAACTTTATATTGATCAAATCCCTAACCTTTAAACAATTTTAAAATTATCCCTTGGTCATATTTGGCGTTCCATTGTCAGTTACAAGGAAATATGTACCTACCTTAAAAACGACTGGAATCTTTTTCTTCCATGGGTTTCCTCCCGGGATCGAACCCGGACGTCAGTGATTCCATGACTGATGGCTATGGCTGTAATTATTGGCCCATGGTCACTGGTAAGACTTCCCGCTGGTATGGCGATTCACTCCCAGGGTCATATAGTCACGGCATCCAAATCTGATACCACCCAGGACGGTCACAGCAACAGAATCTGATATCTTGACTAATTGTAATTAACAATCCCGGTTGATTACTAATGAAACCAAAATCTTTTCAACTTGCAGATTAACTGGAGAATTCTGTCTAACAAGATTGCCTGCGGCTTCATGGGACTGGATCCCGTTCTGTCTGGTTCACTGATTCACGGCGCCAAATCTGATACGACCCAGGACGGTCACGGCATCCAAATCTGATATCTGTAACACTACAGATAACAGAATATCAGCATTGTTGATAGACCTTTATTGAGAGCATGAAATAGGCATACTCCGGGAGGAGTGCCATTCCAAGTCTTCTGAAACTAACAGTAAACTCTGGCTTATAAAGCATACAATTAATTAAGAAAAGTGATACACAAGCGATGTACATATTTGGCATTGTTTATTTATGAGATTATAGTATCTGTAACTGCACTGCATATTTAATAAGATCGTGAATGAGATCGTGCCTATTGTCAAAACGAGCAGAGGCCATTCGTGTGTAGTCCGTAAATAACATATTGAACACATTAGCTGTTTTATTAAGTCCGTGCCTTGAAGAAGTTGTGTCGAGTTGAACACGTCAATATCATTAATGATCAAAAATCAGCAGAGGTCAGAAAGTTCTATCTGTATATTTATATTTCAATATGATGTAGAGATCACTTTGTCACAATAGATGTTGTGATCTTACCGGGAAAGATGGGCTTCTGATATTCAATGTTTAAGACAAAATAAGCATTCTACGATTGGTACACAAATTGTGTAACATAATGCGTTTCAGCGCCATTTGTAACAAGGACTCAACGAACGAGGCTAGAAATATTCTTGTCAAACGGTGACGGCATATTCTTGTCTGGAAGCACGCGCAATAAACATATACTATCGAGGTAGACTGGAATCATAAGATGTTAGAGATTGCCATTCGATTGAGACTTCTGGCATATTTTGCCGGACATAACAGATTAGAAGTTACAGAACAGAAGCAAACGATTGAATGTAAATCAGTTTAGATACATTCATATTACATTAGTATATGCGTTGCGATCCATTAGTGTCAATTTCTAGGTTCCAAATATTAGCGATGCAGCTGCTCTTATTTACTATGAAGTCACCACTTACCACGATTGAAAAATACTTATTTTAGTTCTCGCCCGACAAATGTTGATATACTTCTATCTATTTACAGAGATTGCTGCCAATACAAGAACCATTCCTCCTGAACATGAATATTATGAAGTTGCCATGCAACAGCTTCCTACAGAGCGTACCACAATAAATAGTAATAGAACACTTTTACGTCACAGAGAAGCTTTAATTACTCCTTCAACACAAACATCTTTCGATTATGATCGACCAGTTCCATTAATTCCCCACCGACTATCAGATTATGATCAGCAAGAAAATATAAACGATGCTGCTTCTGGTGAGGATTTTGTGTCAGGTGATGATGCTGTTTCTGATGAGGATGTTGTTTTTGGTGATGATGCTGCTTCTGATGGATTGGAAGATACCTATTCAGCATCCTTGTTTACACCACAGAATGGTGATCAAACTTCTCCTTAATACATCGACACAGAATCCAGATCATTATCATATACAAGACTTGATCGACAAACGATGAACCAAAGACCAAATTCTTATCAGGAACTGAACGTACAGGATAGAGACAATAAATAAGGCAGCCATTCTAAAAACCATTCGTTAGACGCCCCTCATAATAATATATAATCTGTATACAAATTTCTTTTGCTACTTTTATTTACTCTGTTAGATCATTATCTTTTAAGACAATTTCGTGGACTGTTTTAATATTTTTCTGATATTTTTGTTTCTCCATTTTGTCGATAGATGGTGTGGAGATATAATTTTCAATAATTCTAGTTATGATATAGCCTTCCGAGTCGGATCCCTCGTCGAAAACCGCGTGAACCTGATAGAGGCTATAATCGTTAACATGTTTTCTTGTCAGTTGTACATTTCTTCAAGGACCCTAGATCCTTATCAAATGTGCTCAATACCCATACTTTCCTTTCATTTAACCTGTTGAACTGGCGTATTTCACAGTTTACATACACTGTTAACATAGTCACCGTTTAATTCAACCCATCAAGGAAATTTTATGTTTGATGTCTTTTTGTTATCAAGCTGTGATCTGTCTCCCAATTGTGAAATATTATATTTCTTACATTTGATTGAATTCTCTTTTTGGAATATTGATTGAATGCTCTTGTTTATATTGTATTGATATTGATTGAATTCTCTTGTTTATATTGTATTTAATCTTTTATATTGATTAAATTCGCATTTTTGTTAAAAAAAAGATCGGCTTCTCATTTTAAATATTGATTGAATTCTCATTTTATTATATTGATGGAATCCATTGAATTCTCATTTCAAAAATGTCTGTTGAATTCTCAATTTGTATTATTGATCGAATTCTCATTTGTTTTATATTTGTATTATTGATTGAATTTTCATTTGTATTATATTTGTATTATTGATTGATTTCTCGTTTCTATTATATTGATTGAATTATCAATTTTGTCATATTGATTAAATTGTCTCTTTGTTTATATTGATTGAATTCTTATTTATGTTTTATATCGACCCCATTTTCATTTGTTTATGTTGATTTATTCTCGTTGTTTTTATATTGGTTCAATTCTCAATTTTATATTGATTGAATTCTCATTTTTCTCAATTTGTTTTATTGTTTATTGTTTCAATTCTCATTTGTTTATTATGATTGAATTCTCATTTTATGTTTTATATCGACCCCACTTATATCTGTGTTGAATTCTCGTTTTTGAAATATCTTTGTGTGTTGAATTCTCGTTTGTTTTATATCGATTGAATTCTCATTTTTTGTAATGATTGAATTCTCATTTCGAATATTGGTTTAATTCTAATTTAAATTTTTTTAGTAGAATAATCCTTTTCTTTTTTTAAAACAATATTGGATTAATTCTAAATTACTAATGTTGATTGAATTCTCATTTGTTATTTTCACTGAATTTTCTTTCATTTTTTGTATATGCATTGAATTCTCATTTTTTTAAAAATATTTTTTAAATTCTCATTTTTTTTATATTGATTGAATTCTCAATCTTGTTGTACATGTATTGCAATTTCATTTTTTTATTTCGATTAAATTCACATTTTTTTTATATTGATACAGTTATATTGTGATGCATAATTTTATTAATTACACGTTTCGCCAATATCTGTTTTTAGTTTTTGTAATAATCTGTATTGGTATATTGGGTAATGTTTTATTTTTATAGGAGAATATTCCATCGTTAAATGCGTATTAAATATCATGTCTGTGTTATACACAAAATACGTATTACATATCGTGTCTGTGTTATACCAGAAATTCGTGTATGTGTTGTACCACAAAATACGTATTAAATAACGTGTCTCTGTTATACCGATCAACAGTAAATATTAGTTTAGCCGTCATTATCACGGACCAGTTAATTGCCTCCCAATATTTACGTCTGAATTTATTTTAGAATTATTAGAAAAATAAATGAATGTGTTTGAACTATGTTTGTATGAAAAATATTTCTTATTTAGTATGAATCGGTATATAATGTGTTAGCTGAAAATGTTAACGATTTCTTTGTGGATAAAATTTCCCTTCCACGGACTTCGTTTGTACAACCTGCACCTACTCAGAACTTTTCGGGTCCTGTTACTATTCGTGAATTTAGTTGTTTCATTTTCTGAAAATGAAATTCTAAAGATTATCAAGAATTCTAAACAGCCATGGTGTAAATTGGATCCAGTACCAACTAAGCTACTACTAGACCATACCAATATTTGGTACCCATTTATCAGCTGCATTTGATATCATACTCATGGCTGATAAACCGTCTTCATTCAAATTTTGGCTTTGATTGTCCAGTTCTCCAGTGGTTTACACCCCATCTTTCTGACCGACAACAGTACAGTATGTTAACATTGGCGACTCAAATTCTGTGCACAAGTCATTAAATTGCGGAGTACCCCAAGGATCCGTGCTTGAGCCAATTTTGTTCACCCTCTACCTAAGCCACTAGGGAGTATCATCAGTACACCAAGCATTCTGTATTTCGTACACGATGAACAGTCCATTTGCTGATTACACTATTTTGCCTATAACGTTTTTTAGGACTTCGAATTTTGTCTAATGGTTTGGATTGTTCGTACTTGGTTTTATTGTATTTGTATCATTTATAAGCTGATGATACCTAGTTGTCGGATAAATTCTCTCTCGAAAATCAGCATGGTATTCTTAATACGGTGGAACAATGCCCTTTTCTGTGCAAAAACTTGGATGAGCGGCAACATGTTGAAACTGAATGACAACAAAACAGAATCAATTATCATCGGCCCTTTAAGACGTCGTGAGAAAGGAGAGCGTGATGGTCTAAACTTTGACAAAAATTGGGCGTGGCTTGCCTCTGGGAGTCGGGACGTGCAGTTGTCGTGGACAACACACACAGACACGAAGTAAAAGTGGAAGTGGCTCTGCCCCTGGGAGATAGGAAATCACCAAAAACAATAGGGGTCATCCTTCGGGTATAAGGAATAGGTATGCAAATTTTTAAAAGGAACTGTTACGAATTGCATCCTGTAGGCGAACACAATACACAAAAACATTGGGCGTGGCTCAGTCCCAGGGGGTCCGCCATGCACCAAAAATAATAGTGGTCAGCCTAAGGGTATAAGGAATAGGTATAAAAAAGATCGATTAAGAATTGTGGCCTGTAGGTGACACAGACACAAGAAAAGAAAATGGGCGTGGCACTGCCCCTGTGGGTCGGTCATGCACCAAAAACAATAGGGATCTTCCGTAGGGTATAAGGAATAATTATACAATGTTTGAAGAAAATCCATGAACAATTGCGCCCTGTAAGCTACCCACAGACATACACACACACACACACACAAGATGCGAGATGACCATCGTATAATTTGAATTGGAAGTTTCGGAAGTTTCGGGAGACTAGATTTATTAAAACCAGAATCAAAATCAGATCAATATTGAAAATATATTAATAGAATTTGTAAATCTGGTTCTAGGGAGATTAGATATATTAACACATTTCCGTACATGTATTTCCTACCAGATATGGTTTTAACAAACAAACATATTTTATTGAGTACATGTACAAAAAGAGCGAAAAAAAAGAGAATGGGACTTACCGTCCACACGACACAAACTAGGTTATTTCGGGACTAACATACAGACAAAGGAAAAGAGATAAGTTTTGTTAAACACGATAATATATCAAACAGACATATTTTATATTCACTACATATGAATTAGGTCTATGAGTAATATATTGTATATCAAAAACTTGACCAAGTAACCGTCGACTTTAGCCTTTATGATATTCTCCGTCGTCTTTATCTTTTGTACATATTCTTTAGTCTTTAATATTCTTTGTGATACGCAAATAACTAAACTGTTGATTTCCTCTTACTCATGGCTCGGTGATACATATATATATATATATATATATATATATATATATATATAAATTGTCCAGATTTAGAGACAAGTAGATCAAGATGTCGGTAATTTTACTGATTTTAATATCTTCACTTCTAGTAACAGGTAGGTACTGTAGTATTTTTATATTCTTTTTGTTAGAATATTAGTTTTGTTCTGGTCAGGTATCGTCCAACGTGTTGAAAGCTTCCCGTAGCTGATGTAATGGGAGGGGGGGGGGCCGGGGGTTTTAGCTACCTTAATATTAATATATCGTCGTTGTATTTATTATGTGTTAGTGTAGCTGTTGTAATAGGAGGGGGGGGGGTCAATCACTCCCTTACTGTTAATATATCGTCGTCATATTTATTAATGAATGTGGTATGTGTTTGTGTAGAAAGCCTTCTCATCCTCTACCATAGATTCAAGGATATAGACAATCCCTTGTTTATGATTTTGTACTTGTGCTTTTATATGTTTTGTTTGTGACTTTACCGTGTTGCCATATGACTTTACTTAATCAACGCAGGGATCGGACACGGAGAATCAAGGTGAACTAGCCAACGTTCTACCCACTGATCTTATTATTATTTCGTTCACACCGGTAATGGAGGACATTTATTAGCTAATGATTTCATTCCCTGTAATTTATTATCAACTGTTTTCAATTTGTATTTGTTGTGAGCGTCGATACGAGTGCCGGAGCCGTCATATATTAAATAGACCTGAGACTATTAGTCATAAACACGCCATTGTTTACAACATGCGTTAACAGGGGCGTAAATGTGTAGGGTGTATGGTTCGGAGCAGGAAAATAAATACAGTCGGTCTCAAAATCAATACAGTCGGTCTCAAAATTAAGCTGCGCGCCAAAATAAATACAGTCGGTCTCAAAATTAAGCTGTGCGACAAAATGAATTAATGGGGTAAACAAACAGTGTCACAATAGAAGGGAAAAATCACAAATACTTAATATATGTAAAAATATATCTGTGATTACGTCTGACTGCTGTGATTGGAACTATTGACTCTTGCGTGTGTGCTTGACCAGACGAACACGACCGATCTTGCATGACATATTCATATCTTTGCTAATGTACGTATATTCACCATAACAATTATAGAAGATATAGATCCATGTAAATGATGTCATTATAATCACATTCCTATATACAATTTTATCCTGGATATGGCATTTAAGGGACGCGAGATTCAAACATTTCTGCGGGGAAATGTGCCCGAACCCCTAAAAAGCTCGCATCTGGAGTGCTCGTCTCATGGCTGCGTCACTCGGGAGGAAACCGGAGTGCCCGGAGGAAGTGGTAGGGTGAGAAAAGTGTGACAGTCGTGTTATCATCATGTGGTGGGATGAGATGCGGATTCAAAGCTCGAGATAATAGTATAGACATGCGTGATATCACATTAATGCTTTACATCAATGAAATTGAATCACAAAGGATCGTATTAATTCATAATACAAATTGACTTCAAATGAAATGGGGTTTAAAGTCCTGCTTTTCTGTAGTACTAAATTATACCCGTACAACAACACTGCGATTTCTCGGGCAACACCGGAGTGAATCAGGTGACCAGTTAGGGTCAATCAAATGAAAAAAAAAATGCTGACTATCTTGTAATTACAAGATGGCTATCTTGTTATTACAAGATTGCCTAAGATAACCTGTCTTGTAATTAGATAGCTATCTTGTATTTACAAGATACCGAGATGCCCATGAGTGACAATTTAAAGGTCACCATACACCGATTTCATGCTCCCATAAATACCATTGACTTCATACACCCACCAACTACATATTTATATCATTACTCATCAATGTTAATGCGCTCTTTGAAGCCACAGAACGCTATTTCTATTTTTCGGAAAACTTCTTTAAATTTTGATTTTCGGAAAGTAAGTAAGGAAAAGGATATTCTGAAAAATGGACCTTCCCTCAATGAAATGAGCTGACTGACGTAGCGTCTAAAAGCAGTGTATTTATAGCTTGCGGTATCTCCTGACGAATACAATGTTTTGAGAGGGATTTGAAGCAAACGTTTGATAGATTAATTAGTTTGAATATATTTTTAGCCCAAATATATCACCAAATCACACAGTTTGTACGCGGGGAAGGTATCTTTAAGGAGAACATGAAATCAATGTATCCTAAATGATATTAATGAGGGAATGAAGTTAATGAGAGTATGAATAGTATTTAATGAGGGCACAACTTGGTGATGCCGATCCCGTGACATACAAAAGTACTTCGTTGGGCTGGAGGGTCGATTTGTTATCACGTGCGTGCTTTATCTTACAAAAGCCTGTCATGGAGTCAACTGTCAGGGTTTCGAATCCCCGTTTGTACTTGACAAGGAGTAGGATCGCCTGTCCAACCTCCGGTTTCCTCCAACTGCAAAAGAGAGTGTGTGTGTGTGAGGGGGGGGGGGGACATCCACTCGACATAAACTAGGACTAACATATGGTTTAACTTTATTTCAATAATCGCTTGCGCGTATGGATCTTTAGCAATGGGAGGAAAGCGGAGGACCCGGAGAAAACTCACGATGTTGGACAGGCGACAATACTCCTTGTCGCGTACAACGGATGATTCGAAATCACGCCAGATGACTCAATGACAGGCTTTACGATATAGTGCGCACGTGCTAACAAATCGACCTGCCGTCCTTCCAGCTCAACGAAGTATTATTGTACGTTACGGGATCGGCATCATCAGGTTGTCAGTCCTCCGGTTTCCTCCAACGGCTAAACAGAGAGGGGGGTGTGGTTTAACGTCCACTCGACACAAACTAGGTCATTTCGGGACTAACATGGTTTAATTTTATTTCAATTGCGCGTAGGGGTCTTTAGCAGTGGGGGGAAAGAGGAGGACCCGGAGAAAACCAACGATGTTGGACAGGCGACCCTACTCCTTGTCACGTACAATGGGGGATTCGAAACCACGCCAGTTGACTCAATGACGGACTTTGTGATACAGCGCGCACGTGCTAACCATTCGCCACCCAACCCCCACCCCACTACTAAAGACCCTAACGAATTATTGAAATTAAATTAAACCATATGTTAGTCCCGAAATGACCTAGTTTGTGTCGAGTAGACGTTAAACCCCATTCCCCTCTCCCCCCCTTCTCTCTCTCTCTATCTCTCTCTCTCTATCTCTCTCTGTCTCTCTCTCCCACACACACACTTCTTTGGCCTATAACTATCCGATAAATCACTGTGGGACGACCTTGAAATAATTTTTTTTTCATCTGATTGACCCTTACGGGCTTCTCCGTATCTTGTAATACAAGAAAACTAATTTGGTTATCTTGTAATTACAAGATAGTCAGAATATATTTCTTTTTCATTTGATTGACCCTTATGGGTTTTGGCTATCTTGTAATTACAAGATAGGCTATCTTGTAACTACAAAAAATATTCTGGCTATCTTGTAACTACAAGATAGCTATCTTGTAATTACAAGATAGTCAGAATATTTTTTTTTTTCATTTGATTGACCCTTATGGGCTTCCGTAGTTATTGGCATCATTAATAATAATTGTATTTTATATAAACACGTACTATTTTCCAATTCAAATGAATCCATTTTACTTTTATTATTTTATCTGGTTTCAGTTCAAGGTGACTGTGATGGTGATAATGATCACACATACGATGTACATCTACCTGTTTACTCTGACAATAGATGTTATTTGTTTACTGTACAAGTTTCAAAACAACAAAATATTACAATTAAAGCAGCTCATCTACCATACATTACTACTTTTAATAAGATAAAAGTAACTCATAATTTAGACAATACATTATTTATGGGCAAGTTAGGATCGATGAATTTAACCACTTCAAATAGTAATCACTATGAAATTATAAAGCACTCAGAAGACCAGTTTACTTTTAAAATAGTGAATGTGACTAAACTTGATACTGGTATTTACGAGTGGTGGGATTCGGATTCACGATGGGATAAAAAGATCCGATGTGTAGCACTTTTTATATCAGGTAAATATTATCATCATCATTTTAATTGGTTCTGAATTTCGGCTGAAAAATACCGAGTATAAATATGAATGAATATACTCGTTCACTCTAAAATTTGGTTGTATAGAATGCCTCTATTGAATATAAACAAAACCTGACAAGTATGTTATTAATATTGTATTACCATGTAGATAAACCAGTAATGGTCATATCCAGCCAACATCAACCAGTTTCACGTAGTATTGAAGATGATGGTCAAATTAAGGGGAAGATAAGCCTGACTTGTAATGCAACATCTACAACTCTACCGACTTCTGACAGTTTACCTGTGAGATATAGATGGCTTAATAATCATCGTTTACCGATGATATACAAATGGTTTAAACATGGTATATATTATGGTAATGGTAATATCCTACAAGATGTAGATGTTGATATAACTGATATAGGACATGATATAATCTGTATAGCTACAGATGACCCTTGTTGTACAGCAGCTTTACAAGATTTAAAACAAGGCGCTACACTCACAACAGGTATGTACAGTTGGTCTATTTTTGAAAAATCGTTCAGCAGCGTGCCTTCGTCAAAGTTAAACACCTTTAATAAAGCTGCTGTAATGAAATGCTGTCTTGTTTTAGTACTTTATCTCATTACTTTATCTTATTAATTTTATTTTTTTCAATTAAAATAATTACCACAGATAAAGATGTTAAGGTGTAGTTAGTCTTTTTTTTATTCACCACATTAATTTGTTTCCTCGTTAATACAGTTACAACAGATACAAAATGTGAACGTGTACTTGGTGTTTCAGAAACATTTATTATCCCACGGTTTCGTAAGTTTTATATACATTTGTATTTCAATTATATATATTTTTTGTGTATATATATATTACAATATGATAATCCAAATTTCATAAACTGTAGTACCAGTTAATTAGGCGGACTTCCTATGAACCAATATCCAGTGATTTACATCTCTATATAAAGCCCTCGCCCAATTATGTCGGTCCGAAATTGTGCCTACATAGTAAGTATTCTTTGGTTTTGTGTCTGGTGGTGTGTATGTGCGACGGTGCGTGTGTGTGGTTGTGAGAGGGCGATAGTGTGTGTGTGTGTGTGCGGGGGGTGGGGGTGGTGGTTTCCACGTGGAAGCGTTGTCATTGGTCATTGATCGACAGATATTTTTTTATCTTTGTCAAACACACCGATATTTACAGATAATAATTTAAACGAAAGGAATTAAATCCGGTTTAACGTCCTATTGTTCTGCTCCGACAGGGCTAATGAGAACATTTTGCTCGGACAGGGGTGTTTAACGTGCACGTCAATGTTTACACGTGGCCTCGGGTTTTTCGTACCATCCGAAGGATGTAACAAAGTTATCTGAACATTCATTTAGGTGCAAAGAACTGTATGACCTCTGGTAGTTTTGATATTTATTATAGTGGACGTTTCTTTTACTGTCTGAACTTATTTAAGGCACGATCTTGTTAACTACATAATTTATTCCATATGTTATTTACTAGCTACATACGATATGCACAAACGCCATAGAACTTCCTTATTTGATGATCCCTCCTGTCCACCTTCCCGAAGTGTTGGAGGCTTTATATACAGTAGTGTATACTCACAGCAGATGAGTGAAAGACAAGACAGCCAGAGAGAGAGGGAGAGAGAGCAGACGGCAGAGACCGGCGTATGGACTTGCCGAGTCCAGCCGCTGCACTGGCAGCGGTGTAGAATGGTAGATACAATATAGTTAGATGTGTTCCTGTTGTAGTAATTGTTCCAGTATATATAGACTAGTTCCTGTAGTGTAGATGTAGACCTATTTGTGTATTTGTTGATATTCTGTTCCCGTTGTAAATAAAACCATACATTTATGAAACCGATTGCTGTCATCACTTACAAATAGTGTTACAGTAATTAGATTTGGTGTCATCGACCAACGAGACCCTTGGGTGTGTTCCCGTCAACCAGAAAACAAATCCCGCGTGGCAGACAAATGAAGTTTCATCGCTAGCCGCCCGTTGCGTTTGTGAAAAAAAGAAGTTTAAATAAAAATCCAGGACTGAAACGTTTATCTGTGAAACCGTGGGTGGCAGGCGCAGTTTCGTTGACATAAAAAAATCTTAATTCACGGATGGAAATGGAGCAAATCACCAAACACGGGGAAATGACGAACAAAAAGCCACGAAAGACGTTCCGATTAATGGCGACGGAACAGCGAGAAAAATGTGTGTGATTGTTGTTTTACGGTGAGTCATTTTGTTTTTAAAAGAATGTAAATTGTCCTTGTTTGTTTTTGAACACATATTTTGGCTGTTAAAGTGAATAGTAATAAAGTATTAAGAAGTTTGTAGTAAGAAGTAAAATATTTTGTGATTGTTTGACTGGAATTGAGTTAAGTTCCTAATTAGGAAATTCTTGAATAGACGGTTGAATAGATTTTTCATCGTCCATCGCCATATTTGCGGTGAAGATATTAACTCACAAACATTCACATAATATTCACGGTTTTATCTCCTGTTAATTTTTTTGTGTGTTTTATATACCCCGACGTAACGGGAGAGTTTTTTCAAGAGTTTTTACCTCGTAAATTCGAGAGATTTGTGTATTCCTATTATATTAGGAGGAATCGGTTTTGTATACCCTCAAGGAAGAAGGGTCGCGCTTAGGTTAGAAGCGTATGTGGTGTTTTGTTTTGTTTAAAGAATAGAGAGATAAACCGTTGTTAATTTTGATAAGTTCTTTGAAAATATCTTATTTAAGATTAGTAAAATGTGTTCAAATCATTCATTTACCATTTATCTCAAGTAAAAAACAAAATGACAAAATCCTATATTAATTTCTTACTATATATTATGTACATTTTCTATTTTATAAAATGTTTGCTATTTTTTTATTAACATTATATTTCAAGTATACGAATTCCCTTTTAGAAATGTTTACGATCGACGTTTATATTGTGTACATTATTATAATATCGTGTGTGCCGTTCTTATTTGGCGTGTGATCAATTAATGGAGATGAACCCAGTGTCCCAACTGTGTGAATGGTGTTATTTATTTACTTTCGTAAATAAACTGTGGGTGAGAAAGGAAATGTAACAAAGTTATCTGAACATTCATTTAGGTGCAAAGAACTGTATGACCTCTGGTAGTTTTGATATTTATTATAGTGGACGTTTCTTTTACTGTCTGAACTTATTTAAGGCACGATCTTGTTAACTACATAATTTATTCCATATGTTATTTACTAGCTACATACGATATGCACAAACGCCATAGAACTTCCTTATTTGATGATCCCTCCTGTCCACCTTCCCGAAGTGTTGGAGGCTTTATATACAGTAGTGTATACTCACAGCAGATGAGTGAAAGACAAGACAGCCAGAGAGAGAGGGAGAGAGAGCAGACGGCAGAGACCGGCGTATGGACTTGCCGAGTCCAGCCGCTGCACTGGCAGCGGTGTAGAATGGTAGATACAATATAGTTAGATGTGTTCCTGTTGTAGTAATTGTTCCAGTATATATAGACTAGTTCCTGTAGTGTAGATGTAGACCTATTTGTGTATTTGTTGATATTCTGTTCCCGATGTAAATAAACCATATATATACGAAGCTGACTCTGTAATAACTAAAATACTGTTACAAGGACTATACACTATCCCCGGCTAGCCCTCGGCCCTGCAACACTGACAAGGCGAAACTACGTTGAAAGGTCACGATGAAGTTTCTCAGCTAACGCAGGGTTCGAACACGGGACCTCCCGATAAAGGAGCTAACATTTTACTCACTGAGGAACCGTGGCTCTTAAAATAATTTATCCCAGTGGAAGCGTTGATTTTATTGATTGTACTGTGATATTGGATTAGTCATCCCTTGTCATTGAACAACAGATAAACACACCACTATAATCTACTTTTAACCGATAATATTCTAAACGAAAAAGAAACGAAATGCAATTAAATTAAATTTATGTTCAACGTCCTAATGTTCTGCTCCGACTGGGAAAATGAAGAAGATGCTACGGCCAACTCTTATATCGAATTAGAACTGTCAAGGGGTCTTTAACGGGAATGCCAATATGTGCACGGGACCTCGGCTTTTCGTCCCATCCGAACGACTATACGTTGTCCCCTGTCAGGTCCGATGCCAAGTCATCGGTCCTGCACTTCTGACAATTAGAAACAAAGGTGGAAAAGCCAGACGAACTTTCTTGATCAACACAGGGGTCGAACACGAGACATCCAAGATGGCGAACCAACGTCTTACTCATTAAGCCACCGTTGCTCCCAAAATGATTTAATTAGATGAAATAGTGTATTGATGTTCAGGACGAAGACGTTTTGTTTTGTTTATTGCCAGATGCTCCTGGAGATGTAAATGTTACTGTGGGTGAGAACGTCAGTACAGCGATGATGATATTGGCTTACACACAACCATACATTTTACAAGATTCTTTAATTACACCATTAGGAACTGAGAGACAGTATATTAATTTTACGTTGATAAATACAACCAAATCTGACCAATACAACCTAATACTTACAGTTAATATTATAAGCATTGAGTATCTTGGTCAGTATTGTGTCGATGTTCAGAATGAAGATGGAAATCTGACGCTATGTAGCAATCTTAAAGGTAAATAAAGAATCGGTTTTAATACATAGCCAGTTGCCGTTTTAACGTAATGTGATGTATATAATTGATTCGTGTTAAAAGGGCGTATATATCCATTCTTTAGGTCATTAAAATAGACGAAAATTGATCTAAAAACATATATTAATGTAATATGAATGTATATAAAGAGATTGATAATCAATTATTAAAATATTATTGTAATCTCTAATCAGTTATGTTCTGTGAAATACGGGAACATTCCAATTTAACATCAGCCGTTTACGCCTGCCTAATTCATTCTACAAGTTTCGTTTGTCAGCCAGAACTATTTACTTCCACATTGTCTTGCAGTATATGTTTTCTGTGATGCTTAGAATACACGACTCTTTATGTCCATGTATATTAAATAACAATATCAATATGGATTGAAATGAACCAATATTTAATTCTGATTTATATTTTTAATTTCGAATTTAATTACAAATATTGAGTTAGAAGTTTCGTCCCTGTAATTTTAATTTATTTTAACAGACCCTGATTGTTGTCCACCAACAGAAAACGCGATGTCAAGTAGCGATGACGTCACTCTAGTTGATGTTGGTGAAACGATAATATTACAAAGGGAGATAACAGGGTGTCCTAGACCTTCAATAGACGTGGAATCGGTGATATTACCAGTAGGGGTTAACAGTCATTATCGCTATATTAATTATACCCTGATAACCACAACTAAACCACATCATTATGATCTGAGTCTTTCTGTATTCGTTGTTACCAAACATTATATTGGTAAATACTGTATTTACTTAAAGAACAAGCATGGAGGATTGCTGGTTTGTTACACACTGATGCAGGGTTCGTATTTATTATTATATTATATTACAGAGCTACTCCATAATAAGCTTAGATTATAAACAAGCAATTTGGGGGTAAACTTCACTCCTTGTCACGTACAATATTACACAACTACTCCATAATAAGCTTAGATTATAAATTAGCAAACTTCACCCCTTGGTACGTACAAGTGTGGAATCAAAACCACGGCAACTTGATCAAATACCAGGCCCTATGATCTAAAGCATTTCCCTTGCGAATTGTAACTTTAATCACGTGACTACTTTTAATCTTTCTAGTCGACCAATTTATCAAGTAGCTTGTACTTATACAAATGGAGACCGATCAAAATATAAGTCATTTTATGACACCAAGTTAACTGATCAATAAGAATGCAGCGTTCCATTTAAAAACTTTAAACCGGACTTTGCCCAAAAATCTAAATACTTTAACCGTTATCATATCGCATACGGCAAGACTCTGGGCACACACCCAAAGCAATATTCAGATAAATCTGACGACGAAGAAATGAAATGAAATGGGGTTTAACGTCCTACTGATGATGGCAAAGACAACGGGTGCCAATTCTCTATGAGAATAAAAAGGAATGGTTTGTGACGTTAAGCAAGTATTATTAAATAAAACTTTGTATTTACTACAGCTACCAATGACCTAATTAATCCTTCGACTGGAACCACACCTAACAATGACCTAATTAATACAGCTACCAATGGGCTGATCACTACTTCTACCGGGACTACCCCTACCAATGACCTAATTAATACATCTACTGGAATTACAGCTACCAATGACGTGATTACTACTTCTACCGTGACTACACCTACCAATGGGCTGATTACTACTTCTACTGGAATTATTTTAATTATATGTCTATTAATAGTTTTTTCTATAATTGGTTTAGTTTTTGTCAAGATATATTATAACAGTAAGTGATATACATGTATTATATTTCATAATCAGATACATTTATCAGATGTTTTATCATGCTTTTTTTAGAACAAAGAGTGCCCCAGCTAGTAACTGTACGAAAAGTTGATATAGATTTAAGACCACTATTAACACCCCAAAGTTAAAGTAGAAAAGTCTCTAACTTAATATCATCCAAAGCCTTCGACATTGAAAACACGAATTATTTGTCAGTTTATTAAATCAACATAGATGTTGTGATCTTACCGGGAAAGATGGGCTTCTGATATTCAATGTTTAAGACAAAATAAGCATTCTACGATTGGTACACAAATTGTGTAACATAATGCGTTTCAGCGCCATTTGTAACAAGGACTCAACGAACGAGGCTAGAAATATTCTTGTCAAACGGTGACGGCATATTCTTGTCTGGAAGCACGCGCAATAAACATATACTATCGAGGTAGACTGGAATCATAAGATGTTAGAGATTGCCATTCGATTGAGACTTCTGGCATATTTTGCCGGACATAACAGATTAGAAGTTACAGAACAGAAGCAAACGATTGAATGTAAATCAGTTTAGATACATTCATATTACATTAGTATATGCGTTGCGATCCATTAGTGTCAATTTCTAGGTTCCAAATATTAGCGATGCAGCTGCTCTTATTTACTATGAAGTCACCACTTACCACGATTGAAAAATACTTATTTTAGTTCTCGCCCGACAAATGTTGATATACTTCTATCTATTTACAGAGATTGCTGCCAATACAAGAACCATTCCTCCTGAACATGAATATTATGAAGTTGCCATGCAACAGCTTCCTACAGAGCGTACCACAATAAATAGTAATAGAACACTTTTACGTCACAGAGAAGCTTTAATTACTCCTTCAACACAAACATCTTTCGATTATGATCGACCAGTTCCATTAATTCCCCACCGACTATCAGATTATGATCAGCAAGAAAATATAAACGATGCTGCTTCTGGTGAGGATTTTGTGTCAGGTGATGATGCTGTTTCTGATGAGGATGTTGTTTTTGGTGATGATGCTGCTTCTGATGGATTGGAAGATACCTATTCAGCATCCTTGTTTACACCACAGAATGGTGATCAAACTTCTCCTTAATACATCGACACAGAATCCAGATCATTATCATATACAAGACTTGATCGACAAACGATGAACCAAAGACCAAATTCTTATCAGGAACTGAACGTACAGGATAGAGACAATAAATAAGGCAGCCATTCTAAAAACCATTCGTTAGACGCCCCTCATAATAATATATAATCTGTATACAAATTTCTTTTGCTACTTTTATTTACTCTGTTAGATCATTATCTTTTAAGACAATTTCGTGGACTGTTTTAATATTTTTCTGATATTTTTGTTTCTCCATTTTGTCGATAGATGGTGTGGAGATATAATTTTCAATAATTCTAGTTATGATATAGCCTTCCGAGTCGGATCCCTCGTCGAAAACCGCGTGAACCTGATAGAGGCTATAATCGTTAACATGTTTTCTTGTCAGTTGTACATTTCTTCAAGGACCCTAGATCCTTATCAAATGTGCTCAATACCCATACTTTCCTTTCATTTAACCTGTTGAACTGGCGTATTTCACAGTTTACATACACTGTTAACATAGTCACCGTTTAATTCAACCCATCAAGGAAATTTTATGTTTGATGTCTTTTTGTTATCAAGCTGTGATCTGTCTCCCAATTGTGAAATATTATATTTCTTACATTTGATTGAATTCTCTTTTTGGAATATTGATTGAATGCTCTTGTTTATATTGTATTGATATTGATTGAATTCTCTTGTTTATATTGTATTTAATCTTTTATATTGATTAAATTCGCATTTTTGTTAAAAAAAAGATCGGCTTCTCATTTTAAATATTGATTGAATTCTCATTTTATTATATTGATGGAATCCATTGAATTCTCATTTCAAAAATGTCTGTTGAATTCTCAATTTGTATTATTGATCGAATTCTCATTTGTTTTATATTTGTATTATTGATTGAATTTTCATTTGTATTATATTTGTATTATTGATTGATTTCTCGTTTCTATTATATTGATTGAATTATCAATTTTGTCATATTGATTAAATTGTCTCTTTGTTTATATTGATTGAATTCTTATTTATGTTTTATATCGACCCCATTTTCATTTGTTTATGTTGATTTATTCTCGTTGTTTTTATATTGGTTCAATTCTCAATTTTATATTGATTGAATTCTCATTTTTCTCAATTTGTTTTATTGTTTATTGTTTCAATTCTCATTTGTTTATTATGATTGAATTCTCATTTTATGTTTTATATCGACCCCACTTATATCTGTGTTGAATTCTCGTTTTTGAAATATCTTTGTGTGTTGAATTCTCGTTTGTTTTATATCGATTGAATTCTCATTTTTTGTAATGATTGAATTCTCATTTCGAATATTGGTTTAATTCTAATTTAAATTTTTTTAGTAGAATAATCCTTTTCTTTTTTTAAAACAATATTGGATTAATTCTAAATTACTAATGTTGATTGAATTCTCATTTGTTATTTTCACTGAATTTTCTTTCATTTTTTGTATATGCATTGAATTCTCATTTTTTTAAAAATATTTTTTAAATTCTCATTTTTTTTATATTGATTGAATTCTCAATCTTGTTGTACATGTATTGCAATTTCATTTTTTTATTTCGATTAAATTCACATTTTTTTATATTGATACAGTTATATTGTGATGCATAATTTTATTAATTACACGTTTCGCCAATATCTGTTTTTAGTTTTTGTAATAATCTGTATTGGTATATTGGGTAATGTTTTATTTTTATAGGAGAATATTCCATCGTTAAATGCGTATTAAATATCATGTCTGTGTTATACACAAAATACGTATTACATATCGTGTCTGTGTTATACCAGAAATTCGTGTATGTGTTGTACCACAAAATACGTATTAAATAACGTGTCTCTGTTATACCGATCAACAGTAAATATTAGTTTAGCCGTCATTATCACGGACCAGTTAATTGCCTCCCAATATTTACGTCTGAATTTATTTTAGAATTATTAGAAAAATAAATGAATGTGTTTGAACTATGTTTGTATGAAAAATATTTCTTATTTAGTATGAATCGGTATATAATGTGTTAGCTGAAAATGTTAACGATTTCTTTGTGGATAAAATTTCCCTTCCACGGACTTCGTTTGTACAACCTGCACCTACTCAGAACTTTTCGGGTCCTGTTACTATTCGTGAATTTAGTTGTTTCATTTTCTGAAAATGAAATTCTAAAGATTATCAAGAATTCTAAACAGCCATGGTGTAAATTGGATCCAGTACCAACTAAGCTACTACTAGACCATACCAATATTTGGTACCCATTTATCAGCTGCATTTGATACCATACTCATGGCTGATAAACCGTCTTCATTCAAATTTTGGCTTTGATTGTCCAGTTCTCCAGTGGTTTACACCCCATCTTTCTGACCGACAACAGTACAGTATGTTAACATTGGCGACTCAAATTCTGTGCACAAGTCATTAAATTGCGCAGTACCCCAAGGATCCGTGCTTGAGCCAATTTTGTTCACCCTCTACCTAAGCCACTAGGGAGTATCATCAGTACACCAAGCATTCTGTATTTCGTACACGATGAACAGTCCATTTGCTGATTACACTATTTTGCCTATAACGTTTTTTAGGACTTCGAATTTTGTCTAATGGTTTGGATTGTTCGTACTTGGTTTTATTGTATTTGTATCATTTATAAGCTGATGATACCTAGTTGTCGGATAAATTCTCTCTCGAAAATCAGCATGGTATTCTTAATACGGTGGAACAATGCCCTTTTCTGTGCAAAAACTTGGATGAGCGGCAACATGTTGAAACTGAATGACAACAAAACAGAATCAATTATCATCGGCCCTTTAAGACGTCGTGAGAAAGGAGGGCGTGATGGTCTAAACTTTGACAAAAATTGGGCGTGGCTTGCCTCTGGGAGTCGGGACGTGCAGTTGTCGTGGACAACACACACAGACACGAAGTAAAAGTGGACGTGGCTCTGCCCCTGGGAGATAGGAAATCACCAAAAACAATAGGGGTCATCCTTCGGGTATAAGGAATAGGTATGCAAATTTTTAAAAGGAACTGTTACGAATTGCATCCTGTAGGCGAACACAATACACAAAAACATTGGGCGTGGCTCAGTCCCAGGGGGTCCGCCATGCACCAAAAATAATAGTGGTCAGCCTAAGGGTATAAGGAATAGGTATAAAAAAGATCGATTAAGAATTGTGGCCTGTAGGTGACACAGACACAAGAAAAGAAAATGGGCGTGGCACTGCCCCTGTGGGTCGGTCATGCACCAAAAACAATAGGGATCTTCCTTAGGGTATAAGGAAGGAATAAGCATACAAAGTTTGAAGAAAATCCATGAACAATTGCGCCCTGTAAGCTACCCACAGACATACACACACACACACACACAAGATGCGAGATGACCATCGTATAATTTGAATTGGAAGTTTCGGAAGTTTCGGGAGACTATATTTATTAAAACCAGAATCAAAATCAGATCAATATTGAAAATATATTAATAGAATTTGTAAATCTGGTTCTAGGGAGATTAGATATATTAACACATTTCCGTACATGTATTTCCTACCAGATATGGTTTTAACAAACAAACATATTTTATTGAGTACATGTACAAAAAGAGCGAAAAAAAAGAGAATGGGACTTACCGTCCACACGACACAAACTAGGTTATTTCGGGACTAACATACAGACAAAGGAAAAGAGATAAGTTTTGTTAAACACGATAATATATCAAACAGACATATTTTATATTCACTACATATGAATTAGGTCTATGAGTAATATATTGTATATCAAAAACTTGACCAAGTAACCGTCGACTTTAGCCTTTATGATATTCTCCGTCGTCTTTATCTTTTGTACATATTCTTTAGTCTTTAATATTCTTTGTGATACGCAAATAACTAAACTGTTGATTTCCTCTTACTCATGGCTCGGTGATACATATATATATATATATATATATATATATATATATATAAATTGTCCAGATTTAGAGACAAGTAGATCAAGATGTCGGTAATTTTACTGATTTTAATATCTTCACTTCTAGTAACAGGTAGGTACTGTAGTATTTTTATATTCTTTTTGTTAGAATATTAGTTTTGTTCTGGTCAGGTATCGTCCAACGTGTTGAAAGCTTCCCGTAGCTGATGTAATGGGAGGGGGGGGCCGGGGGTTTTAGCTACCTTAATATTAATATATCGTCGTTGTATTTATTATGTGTTAGTGTAGCTGTTGTAATAGGAGGGGGGGGGTCAATCACTCCCTTACTGTTAATATATCGTCGTCATATTTATTAATGAATGTGGTATGTGTTTGTGTAGAAAGCCTTCTCATCCTCTACCATAGATTCAAGGATATAGACAATCCCTTGTTTATGATTTTGTACTTGTGCTTTTATATGTTTTGTTTGTGACTTTACCGTGTTGCCATATGACTTTACTTAATCAACGCAGGGATCGGACACGGAGAATCAAGGTGAACTAGCCAACGTTCTACCCACTGATCTTATTATTATTTCGTTCACACCGGTAATGGAGGACATTTATTAACTAATGATTTCATTCCCTGTAATTTATTATCAACTGTTTTCAATTTGTATTTGTTGTGAGCGTCGATACGAGTGCCGGAGCCGTCATATATTAAATAGACCTGAGACTATTAGTCATAAACACGCCATTGTTTACAACATGCGTTAACAGGGGCGTAAATGTGTAGGGTGTATGGTTCGGAGCAGGAAAATAAATACAGTCGGTCTCAAAATCAATACAGTCGGTCTCAAAATTAAGCTGCGCGCCAAAATAAATACAGTCGGTCTCAAAATTAAGCTGTGCGACAAAATGAATTAATGGGGTAAACAAACAGTGTCACAATAGAAGGGAAAAATCACAAATACTTAATATATGTAAAAATATATCTGTGATTACGTCTGACTGCTGTGATTGGAACTATTGACTCTTGCGTGTGTGCTTGACCAGACGAACACGACCGATCTTGCATGACATATTCATATCTTTGCTAATGTACGTATATTCACCATAACAATTATAGAAGATATAGATCCATGTAAATGATGTCATTATAATCACATTCCTATATACAATTTTATCCTGGATATGGCATTTAAGGGACGCGAGATTCAAACATTTCTGCGGGGAAATGTGCCCGAACCCCTAAAAAGCTCGCATCTGGAGTGCTCGTCTCATGGCTGCGTCACTCGGGAGGAAACCGGAGTGCCCGGAGGAAGTGGTAGGGTGAGAAAAGTGTGACAGTCGTGTTATCATCATGTGGTGGGATGAGATGCGGATTCAAAGCTCGAGATAATAGTATAGACATGCGTGATATCACATTAATGCTTTACATCAATGAAATTGAATCACAAAGGATCGTATTAATTCATAATACAAATTGACTTCAAATGAAATGGGGTTTAAAGTCCTGCTTTTCTGTAGTACTAAATTATACCCGTACAACAACACTGCGATTTCTCGGGCAACACCGGAGTGAATCAGGTGACCAGTTAGGGTCAATCAAATGAAAAAAAAAATGCTGACTATCTTGTAATTACAAGATGGCTATCTTGTTATTACAAGATTGCCTAAGATAACCTGTCTTGTAATTAGATAGCTATCTTGTATTTACAAGATACCGAGATGCCCATGAGTGACAATTTAAAGGTCACCATACACCGATTTCATGCTCCCATAAATACCATTGACTTCATACACCCACCAACTACATATTTATATCATTACTCATCAATGTTAATGCGCTCTTTGAAGCCACAGAACGCTATTTCTATTTTTCGGAAAACTTCTTTAAATTTTGATTTTCGGAAAGTAAGTAAGGAAAAGGATATTCTGAAAAATGGACCTTCCCTCAATGAAATGAGCTGACTGACGTAGCGTCTAAAAGCAGTGTATTTATAGCTTGCGGTATCTCCTGACGAATACAATGTTTTGAGAGGGATTTGAAGCAAACGTTTGATAGATTAATTAGTTTGAATATATTTTTAGCCCAAATATATCACCAAATCACACAGTTTGTACGCGGGGAAGGTATCTTTAAGGAGAACATGAAATCAATGTATCCTAAATGATATTAATGAGGGAATGAAGTTAATGAGAGTATGAATAGTATTTAATGAGGGCACAACTTGGTGATGCCGATCCCGTGACATACAAAAGTACTTCGTTGGGCTGGAGGGTCGATTTGTTATCACGTGCGTGCTTTATCTTACAAAAGCCTGTCATGGAGTCAACTGTCAGGGTTTCGAATCCCCGTTTGTACGTGACAAGGAGTAGGATCGCCTGTCCAACCTCCGGTTTCCTCCAACTGCAAAAGAGAGTGTGTGTGTGTGAGGGGGGGGGGCATCCACTCGACATAAACTAGGACTAACATATGGTTTAACTTTATTTCAATAATCGCTTGCGCGTATGGATCTTTAGCAATGGGAGGAAAGCGGAGGACCCGGAGAAAACTCACGATGTTGGACAGGCGACAATACTCCTTGTCGCGTACAACGGATGATTCGAAATCACGCCAGATGACTCAATGACAGGCTTTACGATATAGTGCGCACGTGCTAACAAATCGACCTGCCGTCCTTCCAGCTCAACGAAGTATTATTGTACGTTACGGGATCGGCATCATCAGGTTGTCAGTCCTCCGGTTTCCTCCAACGGCTAAACAGAGAGGGGGGTGTGGTTTAACGTCCACTCGACACAAACTAGGTCATTTCGGGACTAACATGGTTTAATTTTATTTCAATTGCGCGTAGGGGTCTTTAGCAGTGGGGGGAAAGAGGAGGACCCGGAGAAAACCAACGATGTTGGACAGGCGACCCTACTCCTTGTCACGTACAATGGGGGATTCGAAACCACGCCAGTTGACTCAATGACGGACTTTGTGATACAGCGCGCACGTGCTAACCATTCGCCACCCAACCCCCACCCCACTACTAAAGACCCTAACGAATTATTGAAATTAAATTAAACCATATGTTAGTCCCGAAATGACCTAGTTTGTGTCGAGTAGACGTTAAACCCCATTCCCCTCTCCCCCCCTTCTCTCTCTCTCTATCTCTCTCTCTCTATCTCTCTCTGTCTCTCTCTCCCACACACACACTTCTTTGGCCTATAACTATCCGATAAATCACTGTGGGACGACCTTGAAATAATTTTTTTTTTCATCTGATTGACCCTTACGGGCTTCTCCGTATCTTGTAATACAAGAAAACTAATTTGGTTATCTTGTAATTACAAGATAGTCAGAATATATTTCTTTTTCATTTGATTGACCCTTATGGGTTTTGGCTATCTTGTAATTACAAGATAGGCTATCTTGTAACTACAAAAAATATTCTGGCTATCTTGTAACTACAAGATAGCTATCTTGTAATTACAAGATAGTCAGAATATTTTTTTTTTTCATTTGATTGACCCTTATGGGCTTCCGTAGTTATTGGCATCATTAATAATAATTGTATTTTATATAAACACGTACTATTTTCCAATTCAAATGAATCCATTTTACTTTTATTATTTTATCTGGTTTCAGTTCAAGGTGACTGTGATGGTGATAATGATCACACATACGATGTACATCTACCTGTTTACTCTGACAATAGATGTTATTTGTTTACTGTACAAGTTTCAAAACAACAAAATATTACAATTAAAGCAGCTCATCTACCATACATTACTACTTTTAATAAGATAAAAGTAACTCATAATTTAGACAATACATTATTTATGGGCAAGTTAGGATCGATGAATTTAACCACTTCAAATAGTAATCACTATGAAATTATAAAGCACTCAGAAGACCAGTTTACTTTTAAAATAGTGAATGTGACTAAACTTGATACTGGTATTTACGAGTGGTGGGATTCGGATTCACGATGGGATAAAAAGATCCGATGTGTAGCACTTTTTATATCAGGTAAATATTATCATCATCATTTTAATTGGTTCTGAATTTCGGCTGAAAAATACCGAGTATAAATATGAATGAATATACTCGTTCACTCTAAAATTTGGTTGTATAGAATGCCTCTATTGAATATAAACAAAACCTGACAAGTATGTTATTAATATTGTATTACCATGTAGATAAACCAGTAATGGTCATATCCAGCCAACATCAACCAGTTTCACGTAGTATTGAAGATGATGGTCAAATTAAGGGGAAGATAAGCCTGACTTGTAATGCAACATCTACAACTCTACCGACTTCTGACAGTTTACCTGTGAGATATAGATGGCTTAATAATCATCGTTTACCGATGATATACAAATGGTTTAAACATGGTATATATTATGGTAATGGTAATATCCTACAAGATGTAGATGTTGATATAACTGATATAGGACATGATATAATCTGTATAGCTACAGATGACCCTTGTTGTACAGCAGCTTTACAAGATTTAAAACAAGGCGCTACACTCACAACAGGTATGTACAGTTGGTCTATTTTTGAAAAATCGTTCAGCAGCGTGCCTTCGTCAAAGTTAAACACCTTTAATAAAGCTGCAGTAATGAAATGCTGTCTTGTTTTAGTACTTTATCTCATTACTTTATCTTATTAATTTTATTTTTTTCAATTAAAATAATTACCACAGATAAAGATGTTAAGGTGTAGTTAGTCTTTTTTTTATTCACCACATTAATTTGTTTCCTCGTTAATACAGTTACAACAGATACAAAATGTGAACGTGTACTTGGTGTTTCAGAAACATTTATTATCCCACGGTTTCGTAAGTTTTATATACATTTGTATTTCAATTATATATATTTTTTGTGTATATATATATTACAATATGATAATCCAAATTTCATAAACTGTAGTACCAGTTAATTAGGCGGACTTCCTATGAACCAATATCCAGTGATTTACATCTCTATATAAAGCCCTCGCCCAATTATGTCGGTCCGAAATTGTGCCTACATAGTAAGTATTCTTTGGTTTTGTGTCTGGTGGTGTGTATGTGCGACGGTGCGTGTGTGTGGTTGTGAGAGGGCGATAGTGTGTGTGTGTGTGTGCGGGGGGTGGGGGTGGTGGTTTCCACGTGGAAGCGTTGTCATTGGTCATTGATCGACAGATATTTTTTTATCTTTGTCAAACACACCGATATTTACAGATAATAATTTAAACGAAAGGAATTAAATCCGGTTTAACGTCCTATTGTTCTGCTCCGACAGGGCTAATGAGAACATTTTGCTCGGACAGGGGTGTTTAACGTGCACGTCAATGTTTACACGTGGCCTCGGGTTTTTCGTACCATCCGAAGGATGTAACAAAGTTATCTGAACATTCATTTAGGTGCAAAGAACTGTATGACCTCTGGTAGTTTTGATATTTATTATAGTGGACGTTTCTTTTACTGTCTGAACTTATTTAAGGCACGATCTTGTTAACTACATAATTTATTCCATATGTTATTTACTAGCTACATACGATATGCACAAACGCCATAGAACTTCCTTATTTGATGATCCCTCCTGTCCACCTTCCCGAAGTGTTGGAGGCTTTATATACAGTAGTGTATACTCACAGCAGATGAGTGAAAGACAAGACAGCCAGAGAGAGAGGGAGAGAGAGCAGACGGCAGAGACCGGCGTATGGACTTGCCGAGTCCAGCCGCTGCACTGGCAGCGGTGTAGAATGGTAGATACAATATAGTTAGATGTGTTCCTGTTGTAGTAATTGTTCCAGTATATATAGACTAGTTCCTGTAGTGTAGATGTAGACCTATTTGTGTATTTGTTGATATTCTGTTCCCGTTGTAAATAAAACCATACATTTATGAAACCGATTGCTGTCATCACTTACAAATAGTGTTACAGTAATTAGATTTGGTGTCATCGACCAACGAGACCCTTGGGTGTGTTCCCGTCAACCAGAAAACAAATCCCGCGTGGCAGACAAATGAAGTTTCATCGCTAGCCGCCCGTTGCGTTTGTGAAAAAAAGAAGTTTAAATAAAAATCCAGGACTGAAACGTTTATCTGTGAAACCGTGGGTGGCAGGCGCAGTTTCGTTGACATAAAAAAATCTTAATTCACGGATGGAAATGGAGCAAATCACCAAACACGGGGAAATGACGAACAAAAAGCCACGAAAGACGTTCCGATTAATGGCGACGGAACAGCGAGAAAAATGTGTGTGATTGTTGTTTTACGGTGAGTCATTTTGTTTTTAAAAGAATGTAAATTGTCCTTGTTTGTTTTTGAACACATATTTTGGCTGTTAAAGTGAATAGTAATAAAGTATTAAGAAGTTTGTAGTAAGAAGTAAAATATTTTGTGATTGTTTGACTGGAATTGAGTTAAGTTCCTAATTAGGAAATTCTTGAATAGACGGTTGAATAGATTTTTCATCGTCCATCGCCATATTTGCGGTGAAGATATTAACTCACAAACATTCACATAATATTCACGGTTTTATCTCCTGTTAATTTTTTTGTGTGTTTTATATACCCCGACGTAACGGGAGAGTTTTTTCAAGAGTTTTTACCTCGTAAATTCGAGAGATTTGTGTATTCCTATTATATTAGGAGGAATCGGTTTTGTATACCCTCAAGGAAGAAGGGTCGCGCTTAGGTTAGAAGCGTATGTGGTGTTTTGTTTTGTTTAAAGAATAGAGAGATAAACCGTTGTTAATTTTGATAAGTTCTTTGAAAATATCTTATTTAAGATTAGTAAAATGTGTTCAAATCATTCATTTACCATTTATCTCAAGTAAAAAACAAAATGACAAAATCCTATATTAATTTCTTACTATATATTATGTACATTTTCTATTTTATAAAATGTTTGCTATTTTTTTATTAACATTATATTTCAAGTATACGAATTCCCTTTTAGAAATGTTTACGATCGACGTTTATATTGTGTACATTATTATAATATCGTGTGTGCCGTTCTTATTTGGCGTGTGATCAATTAATGGAGATGAACCCAGTGTCCCAACTGTGTGAATGGTGTTATTTATTTACTTTCGTAAATAAACTGTGGGTGAGAAAGGAAATGTAACAAAGTTATCTGAACATTCATTTAGGTGCAAAGAACTGTATGACCTCTGGTAGTTTTGATATTTATTATAGTGGACGTTTCTTTTACTGTCTGAACTTATTTAAGGCACGATCTTGTTAACTACATAATTTATTCCATATGTTATTTACTAGCTACATACGATATGCACAAACGCCATAGAACTTCCTTATTTGATGATCCCTCCTGTCCACCTTCCCGAAGTGTTGGAGGCTTTATATACAGTAGTGTATACTCACAGCAGATGAGTGAAAGACAAGACAGCCAGAGAGAGAGGGAGAGAGAGCAGACGGCAGAGACCGGCGTATGGACTTGCCGAGTCCAGCCGCTGCACTGGCAGCGGTGTAGAATGGTAGATACAATATAGTTAGATGTGTTCCTGTTGTAGTAATTGTTCCAGTATATATAGACTAGTTCCTGTAGTGTAGATGTAGACCTATTTGTGTATTTGTTGATATTCTGTTCCCGATGTAAATAAACCATATATATACGAAGCTGACTCTGTAATAACTAAAATACTGTTACAAGGACTATACACTATCCCCGGCTAGCCCTCGGCCCTGCAACACTGACAAGGCGAAACTACGTTGAAAGGTCACGATGAAGTTTCTCAGCTAACGCAGGGTTCGAACACGGGACCTCCCGATAAAGGAGCTAACATTTTACTCACTGAGGAACCGTGGCTCTTAAAATAATTTATCCCAGTGGAAGCGTTGATTTTATTGATTGTACTGTGATATTGGATTAGTCATCCCTTGTCATTGAACAACAGATAAACACACCACTATAATCTACTTTTAACCGATAATATTCTAAACGAAAAAGAAACGAAATGCAATTAAATTAAATTTATGTTCAACGTCCTAATGTTCTGCTCCGACTGGGAAAATGAAGAAGATGCTACGGCCAACTCTTATATCGAATTAGAACTGTCAAGGGGTCTTTAACGGGAATGCCAATATGTGCACGGGACCTCGGCTTTTCGTCCCATCCGAACGACTATACGTTGTCCCCTGTCAGGTCCGATGCCAAGTCATCGGTCCTGCACTTCTGACAATTAGAAACAAAGGTGGAAAAGCCAGACGAACTTTCTTGATCAACACAGGGGTCGAACACGAGACATCCAAGATGGCGAACCAACGTCTTACTCATTAAGCCACCGTTGCTCCCAAAATGATTTAATTAGATGAAATAGTGTATTGATGTTCAGGACGAAGACGTTTTGTTTTGTTTATTGCCAGATGCTCCTGGAGATGTAAATGTTACTGTGGGTGAGAACGTCAGTACAGCGATGATGATATTGGCTTACACACAACCATACATTTTACAAGATTCTTTAATTACACCATTAGGAACTGAGAGACAGTATATTAATTTTACGTTGATAAATACAACCAAATCTGACCAATACAACCTAATACTTACAGTTAATATTATAAGCATTGAGTATCTTGGTCAGTATTGTGTCGATGTTCAGAATGAAGATGGAAATCTGACGCTATGTAGCAATCTTAAAGGTAAATAAAGAATCGGTTTTAATACATAGCCAGTTGCCGTTTTAACGTAATGTGATGTATATAATTGATTCGTGTTAAAAGGGCGTATATATCCATTCTTTAGGTCATTAAAATAGACGAAAATTGATCTAAAAACATATATTAATGTAATATGAATGTATATAAAGAGATTGATAATCAATTATTAAAATATTATTGTAATCTCTAATCAGTTATGTTCTGTGAAATACGGGAACATTCCAATTTAACATCAGCCGTTTACGCCTGCCTAATTCATTCTACAAGTTTCGTTTGTCAGCCAGAACTATTTACTTCCACATTGTCTTGCAGTATATGTTTTCTGTGATGCTTAGAATACACGACTCTTTATGTCCATGTATATTAAATAACAATATCAATATGGATTGAAATGAACCAATATTTAATTCTGATTTATATTTTTAATTTCGAATTTAATTACAAATATTGAGTTAGAAGTTTCGTCCCTGTAATTTTAATTTATTTTAACAGACCCTGATTGTTGTCCACCAACAGAAAACGCGATGTCAAGTAGCGATGACGTCACTCTAGTTGATGTTGGTGAAACGATAATATTACAAAGGGAGATAACAGGGTGTCCTAGACCTTCAATAGACGTGGAATCGGTGATATTACCAGTAGGGGTTAACAGTCATTATCGCTATATTAATTATACCCTGATAACCACAACTAAACCACATCATTATGATCTGAGTCTTTCTGTATTCGTTGTTACCAAACATTATATTGGTAAATACTGTATTTACTTAAAGAACAAGCATGGAGGATTGCTGGTTTGTTACACACTGATGCAGGGTTCGTATTTATTATTATATTATATTACAGAGCTACTCCATAATAAGCTTAGATTATAAACAAGCAATTTGGGGGTAAACTTCACTCCTTGTCACGTACAATATTACACAACTACTCCATAATAAGCTTAGATTATAAATTAGCAAACTTCACCCCTTGGTACGTACAAGTGTGGAATCAAAACCACGGCAACTTGATCAAATACCAGGCCCTATGATCTAAAGCATTTCCCTTGCGAATTGTAACTTTAATCACGTGACTACTTTTAATCTTTCTAGTCGACCAATTTATCAAGTAGCTTGTACTTATACAAATGGAGACCGATCAAAATATAAGTCATTTTATGACACCAAGTTAACTGATCAATAAGAATGCAGCGTTCCATTTAAAAACTTTAAACCGGACTTTGCCCAAAAATCTAAATACTTTAACCGTTATCATATCGCATACGGCAAGACTCTGGGCACACACCCAAAGCAATATTCAGATAAATCTGACGACGAAGAAATGAAATGAAATGGGGTTTAACGTCCTACTGATGATGGCAAAGACAACGGGTGCCAATTCTCTATGAGAATAAAAAGGAATGGTTTGTGACGTTAAGCAAGTATTATTAAATAAAACTTTGTATTTACTACAGCTACCAATGACCTAATTAATCCTTCGACTGGAACCACACCTAACAATGACCTAATTAATACAGCTACCAATGGGCTGATCACTACTTCTACCGGGACTACCCCTACCAATGACCTAATTAATACATCTACTGGAATTACAGCTACCAATGACGTGATTACTACTTCTACCGTGACTACACCTACCAATGGGCTGATTACTACTTCTACTGGAATTATTTTAATTATATGTCTATTAATAGTTTTTTCTATAATTGGTTTAGTTTTTGTCAAGATATATTATAACAGTAAGTGATATACATGTATTATATTTCATAATCAGATACATTTATCAGATGTTTTATCATGCTTTTTTTAGAACAAAGAGTGCCCCAGCTAGTAACTGTACGAAAAGTTGATATAGATTTAAGACCACTATTAACACCCCAAAGTTAAAGTAGAAAAGTCTCTAACTTAATATCATCCAAAGCCTTCGACATTGAAAACACGAATTATTTGTCAGTTTATTAAATCAACATAGATGTTGTGATCTTACCGGGAAAGATGGGCTTCTGATATTCAATGTTTAAGACAAAATAAGCATTCTACGATTGGTACACAAATTGTGTAACATAATGCGTTTCAGCGCCATTTGTAACAAGGACTCAACGAACGAGGCTAGAAATATTCTTGTCAAACGGTGACGGCATATTCTTGTCTGGAAGCACGCGCAATAAACATATACTATCGAGGTAGACTGGAATCATAAGATGTTAGAGATTGCCATTCGATTGAGACTTCTGGCATATTTTGCCGGACATAACAGATTAGAAGTTACAGAACAGAAGCAAACGATTGAATGTAAATCAGTTTAGATACATTCATATTACATTAGTATATGCGTTGCGATCCATTAGTGTCAATTTCTAGGTTCCAAATATTAGCGATGCAGCTGCTCTTATTTACTATGAAGTCACCACTTACCACGATTGAAAAATACTTATTTTAGTTCTCGCCCGACAAATGTTGATATACTTCTATCTATTTACAGAGATTGCTGCCAATACAAGAACCATTCCTCCTGAACATGAATATTATGAAGTTGCCATGCAACAGCTTCCTACAGAGCGTACCACAATAAATAGTAATAGAACACTTTTACGTCACAGAGAAGCTTTAATTACTCCTTCAACACAAACATCTTTCGATTATGATCGACCAGTTCCATTAATTCCCCACCGACTATCAGATTATGATCAGCAAGAAAATATAAACGATGCTGCTTCTGGTGAGGATTTTGTGTCAGGTGATGATGCTGTTTCTGATGAGGATGTTGTTTTTGGTGATGATGCTGCTTCTGATGGATTGGAAGATACCTATTCAGCATCCTTGTTTACACCACAGAATGGTGATCAAACTTCTCCTTAATACATCGACACAGAATCCAGATCATTATCATATACAAGACTTGATCGACAAACGATGAACCAAAGACCAAATTCTTATCAGGAACTGAACGTACAGGATAGAGACAATAAATAAGGCAGCCATTCTAAAAACCATTCGTTAGACGCCCCTCATAATAATATATAATCTGTATACAAATTTCTTTTGCTACTTTTATTTACTCTGTTAGATCATTATCTTTTAAGACAATTTCGTGGACTGTTTTAATATTTTTCTGATATTTTTGTTTCTCCATTTTGTCGATAGATGGTGTGGAGATATAATTTTCAATAATTCTAGTTATGATATAGCCTTCCGAGTCGGATCCCTCGTCGAAAACCGCGTGAACCTGATAGAGGCTATAATCGTTAACATGTTTTCTTGTCAGTTGTACATTTCTTCAAGGACCCTAGATCCTTATCAAATGTGCTCAATACCCATACTTTCCTTTCATTTAACCTGTTGAACTGGCGTATTTCACAGTTTACATACACTGTTAACATAGTCACCGTTTAATTCAACCCATCAAGGAAATTTTATGTTTGATGTCTTTTTGTTATCAAGCTGTGATCTGTCTCCCAATTGTGAAATATTATATTTCTTACATTTGATTGAATTCTCTTTTTGGAATATTGATTGAATGCTCTTGTTTATATTGTATTGATATTGATTGAATTCTCTTGTTTATATTGTATTTAATCTTTTATATTGATTAAATTCGCATTTTTGTTAAAAAAAAGATCGGCTTCTCATTTTAAATATTGATTGAATTCTCATTTTATTATATTGATGGAATCCATTGAATTCTCATTTCAAAAATGTCTGTTGAATTCTCAATTTGTATTATTGATCGAATTCTCATTTGTTTTATATTTGTATTATTGATTGAATTTTCATTTGTATTATATTTGTATTATTGATTGATTTCTCGTTTCTATTATATTGATTGAATTATCAATTTTGTCATATTGATTAAATTGTCTCTTTGTTTATATTGATTGAATTCTTATTTATGTTTTATATCGACCCCATTTTCATTTGTTTATGTTGATTTATTCTCGTTGTTTTTATATTGGTTCAATTCTCAATTTTATATTGATTGAATTCTCATTTTTCTCAATTTGTTTTATTGTTTATTGTTTCAATTCTCATTTGTTTATTATGATTGAATTCTCATTTTATGTTTTATATCGACCCCACTTATATCTGTGTTGAATTCTCGTTTTTGAAATATCTTTGTGTGTTGAATTCTCGTTTGTTTTATATCGATTGAATTCTCATTTTTTGTAATGATTGAATTCTCATTTCGAATATTGGTTTAATTCTAATTTAAATTTTTTTAGTAGAATAATCCTTTTCTTTTTTTAAAACAATATTGGATTAATTCTAAATTACTAATGTTGATTGAATTCTCATTTGTTATTTTCACTGAATTTTCTTTCATTTTTTGTATATGCATTGAATTCTCATTTTTTTAAAAATATTTTTTAAATTCTCATTTTTTTTATATTGATTGAATTCTCAATCTTGTTGTACATGTATTGCAATTTCATTTTTTTATTTCGATTAAATTCACATTTTTTTATATTGATACAGTTATATTGTGATGCATAATTTTATTAATTACACGTTTCGCCAATATCTGTTTTTAGTTTTTGTAATAATCTGTATTGGTATATTGGGTAATGTTTTATTTTTATAGGAGAATATTCCATCGTTAAATGCGTATTAAATATCATGTCTGTGTTATACACAAAATACGTATTACATATCGTGTCTGTGTTATACCAGAAATTCGTGTATGTGTTGTACCACAAAATACGTATTAAATAACGTGTCTCTGTTATACCGATCAACAGTAAATATTAGTTTAGCCGTCATTATCACGGACCAGTTAATTGCCTCCCAATATTTACGTCTGAATTTATTTTAGAATTATTAGAAAAATAAATGAATGTGTTTGAACTATGTTTGTATGAAAAATATTTCTTATTTAGTATGAATCGGTATATAATGTGTTAGCTGAAAATGTTAACGATTTCTTTGTGGATAAAATTTCCCTTCCACGGACTTCGTTTGTACAACCTGCACCTACTCAGAACTTTTCGGGTCCTGTTACTATTCGTGAATTTAGTTGTTTCATTTTCTGAAAATGAAATTCTAAAGATTATCAAGAATTCTAAACAGCCATGGTGTAAATTGGATCCAGTACCAACTAAGCTACTACTAGACCATACCAATATTTGGTACCCATTTATCAGCTGCATTTGATACCATACTCATGGCTGATAAACCGTCTTCATTCAAATTTTGGCTTTGATTGTCCAGTTCTCCAGTGGTTTACACCCCATCTTTCTGACCGACAACAGTACAGTATGTTAACATTGGCGACTCAAATTCTGTGCACAAGTCATTAAATTGCGCAGTACCCCAAGGATCCGTGCTTGAGCCAATTTTGTTCACCCTCTACCTAAGCCACTAGGGAGTATCATCAGTACACCAAGCATTCTGTATTTCGTACACGATGAACAGTCCATTTGCTGATTACACTATTTTGCCTATAACGTTTTTTAGGACTTCGAATTTTGTCTAATGGTTTGGATTGTTCGTACTTGGTTTTATTGTATTTGTATCATTTATAAGCTGATGATACCTAGTTGTCGGATAAATTCTCTCTCGAAAATCAGCATGGTATTCTTAATACGGTGGAACAATGCCCTTTTCTGTGCAAAAACTTGGATGAGCGGCAACATGTTGAAACTGAATGACAACAAAACAGAATCAATTATCATCGGCCCTTTAAGACGTCGTGAGAAAGGAGGGCGTGATGGTCTAAACTTTGACAAAAATTGGGCGTGGCTTGCCTCTGGGAGTCGGGACGTGCAGTTGTCGTGGACAACACACACAGACACGAAGTAAAAGTGGACGTGGCTCTGCCCCTGGGAGATAGGAAATCACCAAAAACAATAGGGGTCATCCTTCGGGTATAAGGAATAGGTATGCAAATTTTTAAAAGGAACTGTTACGAATTGCATCCTGTAGGCGAACACAATACACAAAAACATTGGGCGTGGCTCAGTCCCAGGGGGTCCGCCATGCACCAAAAATAATAGTGGTCAGCCTAAGGGTATAAGGAATAGGTATAAAAAAGATCGATTAAGAATTGTGGCCTGTAGGTGACACAGACACAAGAAAAGAAAATGGGCGTGGCACTGCCCCTGTGGGTCGGTCATGCACCAAAAACAATAGGGATCTTCCTTAGGGTATAAGGAAGGAATAAGCATACAAAGTTTGAAGAAAATCCATGAACAATTGCGCCCTGTAAGCTACCCACAGACATACACACACACACACACACAAGATGCGAGATGACCATCGTATAATTTGAATTGGAAGTTTCGGAAGTTTCGGGAGACTATATTTATTAAAACCAGAATCAAAATCAGATCAATATTGAAAATATATTAATAGAATTTGTAAATCTGGTTCTAGGGAGATTAGATATATTAACACATTTCCGTACATGTATTTCCTACCAGATATGGTTTTAACAAACAAACATATTTTATTGAGTACATGTACAAAAAGAGCGAAAAAAAAGAGAATGGGACTTACCGTCCACACGACACAAACTAGGTTATTTCGGGACTAACATACAGACAAAGGAAAAGAGATAAGTTTTGTTAAACACGATAATATATCAAACAGACATATTTTATATTCACTACATATGAATTAGGTCTATGAGTAATATATTGTATATCAAAAACTTGACCAAGTAACCGTCGACTTTAGCCTTTATGATATTCTCCGTCGTCTTTATCTTTTGTACATATTCTTTAGTCTTTAATATTCTTTGTGATACGCAAATAACTAAACTGTTGATTTCCTCTTACTCATGGCTCGGTGATACATATATATATATATATATATATATATATATATATATAAATTGTCCAGATTTAGAGACAAGTAGATCAAGATGTCGGTAATTTTACTGATTTTAATATCTTCACTTCTAGTAACAGGTAGGTACTGTAGTATTTTTATATTCTTTTTGTTAGAATATTAGTTTTGTTCTGGTCAGGTATCGTCCAACGTGTTGAAAGCTTCCCGTAGCTGATGTAATGGGAGGGGGGGGCCGGGGGTTTTAGCTACCTTAATATTAATATATCGTCGTTGTATTTATTATGTGTTAGTGTAGCTGTTGTAATAGGAGGGGGGGGGGGTCAATCACTCCCTTACTGTTAATATATCGTCGTCATATTTATTAATGAATGTGGTATGTGTTTGTGTAGAAAGCCTTCTCATCCTCTACCATAGATTCAAGGATATAGACAATCCCTTGTTTATGATTTTGTACTTGTGCTTTTATATGTTTTGTTTGTGACTTTACCGTGTTGCCATATGACTTTACTTAATCAACGCAGGGATCGGACACGGAGAATCAAGGTGAACTAGCCAACGTTCTACCCACTGATCTTATTATTATTTCGTTCACACCGGTAATGGAGGACATTTATTAACTAATGATTTCATTCCCTGTAATTTATTATCAACTGTTTTCAATTTGTATTTGTTGTGAGCGTCGATACGAGTGCCGGAGCCGTCATATATTAAATAGACCTGAGACTATTAGTCATAAACACGCCATTGTTTACAACATGCGTTAACAGGGGCGTAAATGTGTAGGGTGTATGGTTCGGAGCAGGAAAATAAATACAGTCGGTCTCAAAATCAATACAGTCGGTCTCAAAATTAAGCTGCGCGCCAAAATAAATACAGTCGGTCTCAAAATTAAGCTGTGCGACAAAATGAATTAATGGGGTAAACAAACAGTGTCACAATAGAAGGGAAAAATCACAAATACTTAATATATGTAAAAATATATCTGTGATTACGTCTGACTGCTGTGATTGGAACTATTGACTCTTGCGTGTGTGCTTGACCAGACGAACACGACCGATCTTGCATGACATATTCATATCTTTGCTAATGTACGTATATTCACCATAACAATTATAGAAGATATAGATCCATGTAAATGATGTCATTATAATCACATTCCTATATACAATTTTATCCTGGATATGGCATTTAAGGGACGCGAGATTCAAACATTTCTGCGGGGAAATGTGCCCGAACCCCTAAAAAGCTCGCATCTGGAGTGCTCGTCTCATGGCTGCGTCACTCGGGAGGAAACCGGAGTGCCCGGAGGAAGTGGTAGGGTGAGAAAAGTGTGACAGTCGTGTTATCATCATGTGGTGGGATGAGATGCGGATTCAAAGCTCGAGATAATAGTATAGACATGCGTGATATCACATTAATGCTTTACATCAATGAAATTGAATCACAAAGGATCGTATTAATTCATAATACAAATTGACTTCAAATGAAATGGGGTTTAAAGTCCTGCTTTTCTGTAGTACTAAATTATACCCGTACAACAACACTGCGATTTCTCGGGCAACACCGGAGTGAATCAGGTGACCAGTTAGGGTCAATCAAATGAAAAAAAAAATGCTGACTATCTTGTAATTACAAGATGGCTATCTTGTTATTACAAGATTGCCTAAGATAACCTGTCTTGTAATTAGATAGCTATCTTGTATTTACAAGATACCGAGATGCCCATGAGTGACAATTTAAAGGTCACCATACACCGATTTCATGCTCCCATAAATACCATTGACTTCATACACCCACCAACTACATATTTATATCATTACTCATCAATGTTAATGCGCTCTTTGAAGCCACAGAACGCTATTTCTATTTTTCGGAAAACTTCTTTAAATTTTGATTTTCGGAAAGTAAGTAAGGAAAAGGATATTCTGAAAAATGGACCTTCCCTCAATGAAATGAGCTGACTGACGTAGCGTCTAAAAGCAGTGTATTTATAGCTTGCGGTATCTCCTGACGAATACAATGTTTTGAGAGGGATTTGAAGCAAACGTTTGATAGATTAATTAGTTTGAATATATTTTTAGCCCAAATATATCACCAAATCACACAGTTTGTACGCGGGGAAGGTATCTTTAAGGAGAACATGAAATCAATGTATCCTAAATGATATTAATGAGGGAATGAAGTTAATGAGAGTATGAATAGTATTTAATGAGGGCACAACTTGGTGATGCCGATCCCGTGACATACAAAAGTACTTCGTTGGGCTGGAGGGTCGATTTGTTATCACGTGCGTGCTTTATCTTACAAAAGCCTGTCATGGAGTCAACTGCCAGGGTTTCGAATCCCCGTTTGTACGTGACAAGGAGTAGGATCGCCTGTCCAACCTCCGGTTTCCTCCAACTGCAAAAGAGAGTGTGTGTGTGTGAGGGGGGGGGGACATCCACTCGACATAAACTAGGACTAACATATGGTTTAACTTTATTTCAATAATCGCTTGCGCGTATGGATCTTTAGCAATGGGAGGAAAGCGGAGGACCCGGAGAAAACTCACGATGTTGGACAGGCGACAATACTCCTTGTCGCGTACAACGGATGATTCGAAATCACGCCAGATGACTCAATGACAGGCTTTACGATATAGTGCGCACGTGCTAACAAATCGACCTGCCGTCCTTCCAGCTCAACGAAGTATTATTGTACGTTACGGGATCGGCATCATCAGGTTGTCAGTCCTCCGGTTTCCTCCAACGGCTAAACAGAGAGGGGGGTGTGGTTTAACGTCCACTCGACACAAACTAGGTCATTTCGGGACTAACATGGTTTAATTTTATTTCAATTGCGCGTAGGGGTCTTTAGCAGTGGGGGGAAAGAGGAGGACCCGGAGAAAACCAACGATGTTGGACAGGCGACCCTACTCCTTGTCACGTACAATGGGGGATTCGAAACCACGCCAGTTGACTCAATGACGGACTTTGTGATACAGCGCGCACGTGCTAACCATTCGCCACCCAACCCCCACCCCACTACTAAAGACCCTAACGAATTATTGAAATTAAATTAAACCATATGTTAGTCCCGAAATGACCTAGTTTGTGTCGAGTAGACGTTAAACCCCATTCCCCTCTCCCCCCCTTCTCTCTCTCTCTATCTCTCTCTCTCTATCTCTCTCTGTCTCTCTCTCCCACACACACACTTCTTTGGCCTATAACTATCCGATAAATCACTGTGGGACGACCTTGAAATAATTTTTTTTTTCATCTGATTGACCCTTACGGGCTTCTCCGTATCTTGTAATACAAGAAAACTAATTTGGTTATCTTGTAATTACAAGATAGTCAGAATATATTTCTTTTTCATTTGATTGACCCTTATGGGTTTTGGCTATCTTGTAATTACAAGATAGGCTATCTTGTAACTACAAAAAATATTCTGGCTATCTTGTAACTACAAGATAGCTATCTTGTAATTACAAGATAGTCAGAATATTTTTTTTTTTCATTTGATTGACCCTTATGGGCTTCCGTAGTTATTGGCATCATTAATAATAATTGTATTTTATATAAACACGTACTATTTTCCAATTCAAATGAATCCATTTTACTTTTATTATTTTATCTGGTTTCAGTTCAAGGTGACTGTGATGGTGATAATGATCACACATACGATGTACATCTACCTGTTTACTCTGACAATAGATGTTATTTGTTTACTGTACAAGTTTCAAAACAACAAAATATTACAATTAAAGCAGCTCATCTACCATACATTACTACTTTTAATAAGATAAAAGTAACTCATAATTTAGACAATACATTATTTATGGGCAAGTTAGGATCGATGAATTTAACCACTTCAAATAGTAATCACTATGAAATTATAAAGCACTCAGAAGACCAGTTTACTTTTAAAATAGTGAATGTGACTAAACTTGATACTGGTATTTACGAGTGGTGGGATTCGGATTCACGATGGGATAAAAAGATCCGATGTGTAGCACTTTTTATATCAGGTAAATATTATCATCATCATTTTAATTGGTTCTGAATTTCGGCTGAAAAATACCGAGTATAAATATGAATGAATATACTCGTTCACTCTAAAATTTGGTTGTATAGAATGCCTCTATTGAATATAAACAAAACCTGACAAGTATGTTATTAATATTGTATTACCATGTAGATAAACCAGTAATGGTCATATCCAGCCAACATCAACCAGTTTCACGTAGTATTGAAGATGATGGTCAAATTAAGGGGAAGATAAGCCTGACTTGTAATGCAACATCTACAACTCTACCGACTTCTGACAGTTTACCTGTGAGATATAGATGGCTTAATAATCATCGTTTACCGATGATATACAAATGGTTTAAACATGGTATATATTATGGTAATGGTAATATCCTACAAGATGTAGATGTTGATATAACTGATATAGGACATGATATAATCTGTATAGCTACAGATGACCCTTGTTGTACAGCAGCTTTACAAGATTTAAAACAAGGCGCTACACTCACAACAGGTATGTACAGTTGGTCTATTTTTGAAAAATCGTTCAGCAGCGTGCCTTCGTCAAAGTTAAACACCTTTAATAAAGCTGCAGTAATGAAATGCTGTCTTGTTTTAGTACTTTATCTCATTACTTTATCTTATTAATTTTATTTTTTTCAATTAAAATAATTACCACAGATAAAGATGTTAAGGTGTAGTTAGTCTTTTTTTTATTCACCACATTAATTTGTTTCCTCGTTAATACAGTTACAACAGATACAAAATGTGAACGTGTACTTGGTGTTTCAGAAACATTTATTATCCCACGGTTTCGTAAGTTTTATATACATTTGTATTTCAATTATATATATTTTTTGTGTATATATATATTACAATATGATAATCCAAATTTCATAAACTGTAGTACCAGTTAATTAGGCGGACTTCCTATGAACCAATATCCAGTGATTTACATCTCTATATAAAGCCCTCGCCCAATTATGTCGGTCCGAAATTGTGCCTACATAGTAAGTATTCTTTGGTTTTGTGTCTGGTGGTGTGTATGTGCGACGGTGCGTGTGTGTGGTTGTGAGAGGGCGATAGTGTGTGTGTGTGTGTGCGGGGGGTGGGGGTGGTGGTTTCCACGTGGAAGCGTTGTCATTGGTCATTGATCGACAGATATTTTTTTATCTTTGTCAAACACACCGATATTTACAGATAATAATTTAAACGAAAGGAATTAAATCCGGTTTAACGTCCTATTGTTCTGCTCCGACAGGGCTAATGAGAACATTTTGCTCGGACAGGGGTGTTTAACGTGCACGTCAATGTTTACACGTGGCCTCGGGTTTTTCGTACCATCCGAAGGATGTAACAAAGTTATCTGAACATTCATTTAGGTGCAAAGAACTGTATGACCTCTGGTAGTTTTGATATTTATTATAGTGGACGTTTCTTTTACTGTCTGAACTTATTTAAGGCACGATCTTGTTAACTACATAATTTATTCCATATGTTATTTACTAGCTACATACGATATGCACAAACGCCATAGAACTTCCTTATTTGATGATCCCTCCTGTCCACCTTCCCGAAGTGTTGGAGGCTTTATATACAGTAGTGTATACTCACAGCAGATGAGTGAAAGACAAGACAGCCAGAGAGAGAGGGAGAGAGAGCAGACGGCAGAGACCGGCGTATGGACTTGCCGAGTCCAGCCGCTGCACTGGCAGCGGTGTAGAATGGTAGATACAATATAGTTAGATGTGTTCCTGTTGTAGTAATTGTTCCAGTATATATAGACTAGTTCCTGTAGTGTAGATGTAGACCTATTTGTGTATTTGTTGATATTCTGTTCCCGTTGTAAATAAAACCATACATTTATGAAACCGATTGCTGTCATCACTTACAAATAGTGTTACAGTAATTAGATTTGGTGTCATCGACCAACGAGACCCTTGGGTGTGTTCCCGTCAACCAGAAAACAAATCCCGCGTGGCAGACAAATGAAGTTTCATCGCTAGCCGCCCGTTGCGTTTGTGAAAAAAAGAAGTTTAAATAAAAATCCAGGACTGAAACGTTTATCTGTGAAACCGTGGGTGGCAGGCGCAGTTTCGTTGACATAAAAAAATCTTAATTCACGGATGGAAATGGAGCAAATCACCAAACACGGGGAAATGACGAACAAAAAGCCACGAAAGACGTTCCGATTAATGGCGACGGAACAGCGAGAAAAATGTGTGTGATTGTTGTTTTACGGTGAGTCATTTTGTTTTTAAAAGAATGTAAATTGTCCTTGTTTGTTTTTGAACACATATTTTGGCTGTTAAAGTGAATAGTAATAAAGTATTAAGAAGTTTGTAGTAAGAAGTAAAATATTTTGTGATTGTTTGACTGGAATTGAGTTAAGTTCCTAATTAGGAAATTCTTGAATAGACGGTTGAATAGATTTTTCATCGTCCATCGCCATATTTGCGGTGAAGATATTAACTCACAAACATTCACATAATATTCACGGTTTTATCTCCTGTTAATTTTTTTGTGTGTTTTATATACCCCGACGTAACGGGAGAGTTTTTTCAAGAGTTTTTACCTCGTAAATTCGAGAGATTTGTGTATTCCTATTATATTAGGAGGAATCGGTTTTGTATACCCTCAAGGAAGAAGGGTCGCGCTTAGGTTAGAAGCGTATGTGGTGTTTTGTTTTGTTTAAAGAATAGAGAGATAAACCGTTGTTAATTTTGATAAGTTCTTTGAAAATATCTTATTTAAGATTAGTAAAATGTGTTCAAATCATTCATTTACCATTTATCTCAAGTAAAAAACAAAATGACAAAATCCTATATTAATTTCTTACTATATATTATGTACATTTTCTATTTTATAAAATGTTTGCTATTTTTTTATTAACATTATATTTCAAGTATACGAATTCCCTTTTAGAAATGTTTACGATCGACGTTTATATTGTGTACATTATTATAATATCGTGTGTGCCGTTCTTATTTGGCGTGTGATCAATTAATGGAGATGAACCCAGTGTCCCAACTGTGTGAATGGTGTTATTTATTTACTTTCGTAAATAAACTGTGGGTGAGAAAGGAAATGTAACAAAGTTATCTGAACATTCATTTAGGTGCAAAGAACTGTATGACCTCTGGTAGTTTTGATATTTATTATAGTGGACGTTTCTTTTACTGTCTGAACTTATTTAAGGCACGATCTTGTTAACTACATAATTTATTCCATATGTTATTTACTAGCTACATACGATATGCACAAACGCCATAGAACTTCCTTATTTGATGATCCCTCCTGTCCACCTTCCCGAAGTGTTGGAGGCTTTATATACAGTAGTGTATACTCACAGCAGATGAGTGAAAGACAAGACAGCCAGAGAGAGAGGGAGAGAGAGCAGACGGCAGAGACCGGCGTATGGACTTGCCGAGTCCAGCCGCTGCACTGGCAGCGGTGTAGAATGGTAGATACAATATAGTTAGATGTGTTCCTGTTGTAGTAATTGTTCCAGTATATATAGACTAGTTCCTGTAGTGTAGATGTAGACCTATTTGTGTATTTGTTGATATTCTGTTCCCGATGTAAATAAACCATATATATACGAAGCTGACTCTGTAATAACTAAAATACTGTTACAAGGACTATACACTATCCCCGGCTAGCCCTCGGCCCTGCAACACTGACAAGGCGAAACTACGTTGAAAGGTCACGATGAAGTTTCTCAGCTAACGCAGGGTTCGAACACGGGACCTCCCGATAAAGGAGCTAACATTTTACTCACTGAGGAACCGTGGCTCTTAAAATAATTTATCCCAGTGGAAGCGTTGATTTTATTGATTGTACTGTGATATTGGATTAGTCATCCCTTGTCATTGAACAACAGATAAACACACCACTATAATCTACTTTTAACCGATAATATTCTAAACGAAAAAGAAACGAAATGCAATTAAATTAAATTTATGTTCAACGTCCTAATGTTCTGCTCCGACTGGGAAAATGAAGAAGATGCTACGGCCAACTCTTATATCGAATTAGAACTGTCAAGGGGTCTTTAACGGGAATGCCAATATGTGCACGGGACCTCGGCTTTTCGTCCCATCCGAACGACTATACGTTGTCCCCTGTCAGGTCCGATGCCAAGTCATCGGTCCTGCACTTCTGACAATTAGAAACAAAGGTGGAAAAGCCAGACGAACTTTCTTGATCAACACAGGGGTCGAACACGAGACATCCAAGATGGCGAACCAACGTCTTACTCATTAAGCCACCGTTGCTCCCAAAATGATTTAATTAGATGAAATAGTGTATTGATGTTCAGGACGAAGACGTTTTGTTTTGTTTATTGCCAGATGCTCCTGGAGATGTAAATGTTACTGTGGGTGAGAACGTCAGTACAGCGATGATGATATTGGCTTACACACAACCATACATTTTACAAGATTCTTTAATTACACCATTAGGAACTGAGAGACAGTATATTAATTTTACGTTGATAAATACAACCAAATCTGACCAATACAACCTAATACTTACAGTTAATATTATAAGCATTGAGTATCTTGGTCAGTATTGTGTCGATGTTCAGAATGAAGATGGAAATCTGACGCTATGTAGCAATCTTAAAGGTAAATAAAGAATCGGTTTTAATACATAGCCAGTTGCCGTTTTAACGTAATGTGATGTATATAATTGATTCGTGTTAAAAGGGCGTATATATCCATTCTTTAGGTCATTAAAATAGACGAAAATTGATCTAAAAACATATATTAATGTAATATGAATGTATATAAAGAGATTGATAATCAATTATTAAAATATTATTGTAATCTCTAATCAGTTATGTTCTGTGAAATACGGGAACATTCCAATTTAACATCAGCCGTTTACGCCTGCCTAATTCATTCTACAAGTTTCGTTTGTCAGCCAGAACTATTTACTTCCACATTGTCTTGCAGTATATGTTTTCTGTGATGCTTAGAATACACGACTCTTTATGTCCATGTATATTAAATAACAATATCAATATGGATTGAAATGAACCAATATTTAATTCTGATTTATATTTTTAATTTCGAATTTAATTACAAATATTGAGTTAGAAGTTTCGTCCCTGTAATTTTAATTTATTTTAACAGACCCTGATTGTTGTCCACCAACAGAAAACGCGATGTCAAGTAGCGATGACGTCACTCTAGTTGATGTTGGTGAAACGATAATATTACAAAGGGAGATAACAGGGTGTCCTAGACCTTCAATAGACGTGGAATCGGTGATATTACCAGTAGGGGTTAACAGTCATTATCGCTATATTAATTATACCCTGATAACCACAACTAAACCACATCATTATGATCTGAGTCTTTCTGTATTCGTTGTTACCAAACATTATATTGGTAAATACTGTATTTACTTAAAGAACAAGCATGGAGGATTGCTGGTTTGTTACACACTGATGCAGGGTTCGTATTTATTATTATATTATATTACAGAGCTACTCCATAATAAGCTTAGATTATAAACAAGCAATTTGGGGGTAAACTTCACTCCTTGTCACGTACAATATTACACAACTACTCCATAATAAGCTTAGATTATAAATTAGCAAACTTCACCCCTTGGTACGTACAAGTGTGGAATCAAAACCACGGCAACTTGATCAAATACCAGGCCCTATGATCTAAAGCATTTCCCTTGCGAATTGTAACTTTAATCACGTGACTACTTTTAATCTTTCTAGTCGACCAATTTATCAAGTAGCTTGTACTTATACAAATGGAGACCGATCAAAATATAAGTCATTTTATGACACCAAGTTAACTGATCAATAAGAATGCAGCGTTCCATTTAAAAACTTTAAACCGGACTTTGCCCAAAAATCTAAATACTTTAACCGTTATCATATCGCATACGGCAAGACTCTGGGCACACACCCAAAGCAATATTCAGATAAATCTGACGACGAAGAAATGAAATGAAATGGGGTTTAACGTCCTACTGATGATGGCAAAGACAACGGGTGCCAATTCTCTATGAGAATAAAAAGGAATGGTTTGTGACGTTAAGCAAGTATTATTAAATAAAACTTTGTATTTACTACAGCTACCAATGACCTAATTAATCCTTCGACTGGAACCACACCTAACAATGACCTAATTAATACAGCTACCAATGGGCTGATCACTACTTCTACCGGGACTACCCCTACCAATGACCTAATTAATACATCTACTGGAATTACAGCTACCAATGACGTGATTACTACTTCTACCGTGACTACACCTACCAATGGGCTGATTACTACTTCTACTGGAATTATTTTAATTATATGTCTATTAATAGTTTTTTCTATAATTGGTTTAGTTTTTGTCAAGATATATTATAACAGTAAGTGATATACATGTATTATATTTCATAATCAGATACATTTATCAGATGTTTTATCATGCTTTTTTTAGAACAAAGAGTGCCCCAGCTAGTAACTGTACGAAAAGTTGATATAGATTTAAGACCACTATTAACACCCCAAAGTTAAAGTAGAAAAGTCTCTAACTTAATATCATCCAAAGCCTTCGACATTGAAAACACGAATTATTTGTCAGTTTATTAAATCAACATAGATGTTGTGATCTTACCGGGAAAGATGGGCTTCTGATATTCAATGTTTAAGACAAAATAAGCATTCTACGATTGGTACACAAATTGTGTAACATAATGCGTTTCAGCGCCATTTGTAACAAGGACTCAACGAACGAGGCTAGAAATATTCTTGTCAAACGGTGACGGCATATTCTTGTCTGGAAGCACGCGCAATAAACATATACTATCGAGGTAGACTGGAATCATAAGATGTTAGAGATTGCCATTCGATTGAGACTTCTGGCATATTTTGCCGGACATAACAGATTAGAAGTTACAGAACAGAAGCAAACGATTGAATGTAAATCAGTTTAGATACATTCATATTACATTAGTATATGCGTTGCGATCCATTAGTGTCAATTTCTAGGTTCCAAATATTAGCGATGCAGCTGCTCTTATTTACTATGAAGTCACCACTTACCACGATTGAAAAATACTTATTTTAGTTCTCGCCCGACAAATGTTGATATACTTCTATCTATTTACAGAGATTGCTGCCAATACAAGAACCATTCCTCCTGAACATGAATATTATGAAGTTGCCATGCAACAGCTTCCTACAGAGCGTACCACAATAAATAGTAATAGAACACTTTTACGTCACAGAGAAGCTTTAATTACTCCTTCAACACAAACATCTTTCGATTATGATCGACCAGTTCCATTAATTCCCCACCGACTATCAGATTATGATCAGCAAGAAAATATAAACGATGCTGCTTCTGGTGAGGATTTTGTGTCAGGTGATGATGCTGTTTCTGATGAGGATGTTGTTTTTGGTGATGATGCTGCTTCTGATGGATTGGAAGATACCTATTCAGCATCCTTGTTTACACCACAGAATGGTGATCAAACTTCTCCTTAATACATCGACACAGAATCCAGATCATTATCATATACAAGACTTGATCGACAAACGATGAACCAAAGACCAAATTCTTATCAGGAACTGAACGTACAGGATAGAGACAATAAATAAGGCAGCCATTCTAAAAACCATTCGTTAGACGCCCCTCATAATAATATATAATCTGTATACAAATTTCTTTTGCTACTTTTATTTACTCTGTTAGATCATTATCTTTTAAGACAATTTCGTGGACTGTTTTAATATTTTTCTGATATTTTTGTTTCTCCATTTTGTCGATAGATGGTGTGGAGATATAATTTTCAATAATTCTAGTTATGATATAGCCTTCCGAGTCGGATCCCTCGTCGAAAACCGCGTGAACCTGATAGAGGCTATAATCGTTAACATGTTTTCTTGTCAGTTGTACATTTCTTCAAGGACCCTAGATCCTTATCAAATGTGCTCAATACCCATACTTTCCTTTCATTTAACCTGTTGAACTGGCGTATTTCACAGTTTACATACACTGTTAACATAGTCACCGTTTAATTCAACCCATCAAGGAAATTTTATGTTTGATGTCTTTTTGTTATCAAGCTGTGATCTGTCTCCCAATTGTGAAATATTATATTTCTTACATTTGATTGAATTCTCTTTTTGGAATATTGATTGAATGCTCTTGTTTATATTGTATTGATATTGATTGAATTCTCTTGTTTATATTGTATTTAATCTTTTATATTGATTAAATTCGCATTTTTGTTAAAAAAAAGATCGGCTTCTCATTTTAAATATTGATTGAATTCTCATTTTATTATATTGATGGAATCCATTGAATTCTCATTTCAAAAATGTCTGTTGAATTCTCAATTTGTATTATTGATCGAATTCTCATTTGTTTTATATTTGTATTATTGATTGAATTTTCATTTGTATTATATTTGTATTATTGATTGATTTCTCGTTTCTATTATATTGATTGAATTATCAATTTTGTCATATTGATTAAATTGTCTCTTTGTTTATATTGATTGAATTCTTATTTATGTTTTATATCGACCCCATTTTCATTTGTTTATGTTGATTTATTCTCGTTGTTTTTATATTGGTTCAATTCTCAATTTTATATTGATTGAATTCTCATTTTTCTCAATTTGTTTTATTGTTTATTGTTTCAATTCTCATTTGTTTATTATGATTGAATTCTCATTTTATGTTTTATATCGACCCCACTTATATCTGTGTTGAATTCTCGTTTTTGAAATATCTTTGTGTGTTGAATTCTCGTTTGTTTTATATCGATTGAATTCTCATTTTTTGTAATGATTGAATTCTCATTTCGAATATTGGTTTAATTCTAATTTAAATTTTTTTAGTAGAATAATCCTTTTCTTTTTTTAAAACAATATTGGATTAATTCTAAATTACTAATGTTGATTGAATTCTCATTTGTTATTTTCACTGAATTTTCTTTCATTTTTTGTATATGCATTGAATTCTCATTTTTTTAAAAACATTTTTTAAATTCTCATTTTTTTTATATTGATTGAATTCTCAATCTTGTTGTACATGTATTGCAATTTCATTTTTTTATTTCGATTAAATTCACATTTTTTTATATTGATACAGTTATATTGTGATGCATAATTTTATTAATTACACGTTTCGCCAATATCTGTTTTTAGTTTTTGTAATAATCTGTATTGGTATATTGGGTAATGTTTTATTTTTATAGGAGAATATTCCATCGTTAAATGCGTATTAAATATCATGTCTGTGTTATACACAAAATACGTATTACATATCGTGTCTGTGTTATACCAGAAATTCGTGTATGTGTTGTACCACAAAATACGTATTAAATAACGTGTCTCTGTTATACCGATCAACAGTAAATATTAGTTTAGCCGTCATTATCACGGACCAGTTAATTGCCTCCCAATATTTACGTCTGAATTTATTTTAGAATTATTAGAAAAATAAATGAATGTGTTTGAACTATGTTTGTATGAAAAATATTTCTTATTTAGTATGAATCGGTATATAATGTGTTAGCTGAAAATGTTAACGATTTCTTTGTGGATAAAATTTCCCTTCCACGGACTTCGTTTGTACAACCTGCACCTACTCAGAACTTTTCGGGTCCTGTTACTATTCGTGAATTTAGTTGTTTCATTTTCTGAAAATGAAATTCTAAAGATTATCAAGAATTCTAAACAGCCATGGTGTAAATTGGATCCAGTACCAACTAAGCTACTACTAGACCATACCAATATTTGGTACCCATTTATCAGCTGCATTTGATACCATACTCATGGCTGATAAACCGTCTTCATTCAAATTTTGGCTTTGATTGTCCAGTTCTCCAGTGGTTTACACCCCATCTTTCTGACCGACAACAGTACAGTATGTTAACATTGGCGACTCAAATTCTGTGCACAAGTCATTAAATTGCGCAGTACCCCAAGGATCCGTGCTTGAGCCAATTTTGTTCACCCTCTACCTAAGCCACTAGGGAGTATCATCAGTACACCAAGCATTCTGTATTTCGTACACGATGAACAGTCCATTTGCTGATTACACTATTTTGCCTATAACGTTTTTTAGGACTTCGAATTTTGTCTAATGGTTTGGATTGTTCGTACTTGGTTTTATTGTATTTGTATCATTTATAAGCTGATGATACCTAGTTGTCGGATAAATTCTCTCTCGAAAATCAGCATGGTATTCTTAATACGGTGGAACAATGCCCTTTTCTGTGCAAAAACTTGGATGAGCGGCAACATGTTGAAACTGAATGACAACAAAACAGAATCAATTATCATCGGCCCTTTAAGACGTCGTGAGAAAGGAGGGCGTGATGGTCTAAACTTTGACAAAAATTGGGCGTGGCTTGCCTCTGGGAGTCGGGACGTGCAGTTGTCGTGGACAACACACACAGACACGAAGTAAAAGTGGACGTGGCTCTGCCCCTGGGAGATAGGAAATCACCAAAAACAATAGGGGTCATCCTTCGGGTATAAGGAATAGGTATGCAAATTTTTAAAAGGAACTGTTACGAATTGCATCCTGTAGGCGAACACAATACACAAAAACATTGGGCGTGGCTCAGTCCCAGGGGGTCCGCCATGCACCAAAAATAATAGTGGTCAGCCTAAGGGTATAAGGAATAGGTATAAAAAAGATCGATTAAGAATTGTGGCCTGTAGGTGACACAGACACAAGAAAAGAAAATGGGCGTGGCACTGCCCCTGTGGGTCGGTCATGCACCAAAAACAATAGGGATCTTCCTTAGGGTATAAGGAAGGAATAAGCATACAAAGTTTGAAGAAAATCCATGAACAATTGCGCCCTGTAAGCTACCCACAGACATACACACACACACACACACAAGATGCGAGATGACCATCGTATAATTTGAATTGGAAGTTTCGGAAGTTTCGGGAGACTATATTTATTAAAACCAGAATCAAAATCAGATCAATATTGAAAATATATTAATAGAATTTGTAAATCTGGTTCTAGGGAGATTAGATATATTAACACATTTCCGTACATGTATTTCCTACCAGATATGGTTTTAACAAACAAACATATTTTATTGAGTACATGTACAAAAAGAGCGAAAAAAAAGAGAATGGGACTTACCGTCCACACGACACAAACTAGGTTATTTCGGGACTAACATACAGACAAAGGAAAAGAGATAAGTTTTGTTAAACACGATAATATATCAAACAGACATATTTTATATTCACTACATATGAATTAGGTCTATGAGTAATATATTGTATATCAAAAACTTGACCAAGTAACCGTCGACTTTAGCCTTTATGATATTCTCCGTCGTCTTTATCTTTTGTACATATTCTTTAGTCTTTAATATTCTTTGTGATACGCAAATAACTAAACTGTTGATTTCCTCTTACTCATGGCTCGGTGATACATATATATATATATATATATATATATATATATATAAATTGTCCAGATTTAGAGACAAGTAGATCAAGATGTCGGTAATTTTACTGATTTTAATATCTTCACTTCTAGTAACAGGTAGGTACTGTAGTATTTTTATATTCTTTTTGTTAGAATATTAGTTTTGTTCTGGTCAGGTATCGTCCAACGTGTTGAAAGCTTCCCGTAGCTGATGTAATGGGAGGGGGGGGGGCCGGGGGTTTTAGCTACCTTAATATTAATATATCGTCGTTGTATTTATTATGTGTTAGTGTAGCTGTTGTAATAGGAGGGGGGGGGGTCAATCACTCCCTTACTGTTAATATATCGTCGTCATATTTATTAATGAATGAGGTATGTGTTTGTGTAGAAAGCCTTCCCATCCTCTACCATATATTCCAGGATGTAGACAATTCCTGTTTATGACTTGATATTTGTGTTGTTACATGTTTTGTTTGTGACTTTACCGTGTTGCCATATAAGACACTTGGTACTATTTGTAACACCTCGCCGTGTTGCCATATAAGACAACTTGGTACTATTTGTAACATCTTACGGTGACCATGATGTGGATTGAAAACCGGTATACGCCATGCAGTGTGTTATAAGGAATATTTAATGTGCACGCAATGTATACACGTGACCTCGGTTAATTGTTCCATCCAAACAACTATACGTTGTCCCTTTCCAGTCCCTCGATCCTGCATCACTGACAAGGATGAACCAGGCTAGGAAATACCGATGAACATTCTTAATCAACACAGGGATCGAACATGGGTCCCCTAGGTGAACTATCCAACTGATCTTATTATTATTTCGTTTACACCGGTAATGGAGGACATTTATTAACTAATGATTTCATTCCGTGTAATTTATTATCAACTGTTTTCAATTTGTATTTGTTGTGAGCGTCGCTACGAGTGCCGGAGCCGTCATATATTAAATAGACCTGGGAATTTTAGTCATGAACTCGCCATTGTTTACAACATGCGCTAACAGGGGCGTAAATGTGTGGGGTGTATGGGGGGGGGGGGCAGGAAAATCAATACAGTCGGTCTCAAAATCAATACAGTCGGTCTCAAAATCAATACAGTCGGTCTCAAAATTATGCCGCGCGACTAAATGAATTAATGAGGTAAACAAACAATGTCAAAATAGAAGGGACAAAATTCCAAATACATAATATATGTATGAATATATCTGTGTATACGTCTGATTGCTTTGATTGGAACTATTGACGCTTGCGTGTATGCTTGACCTGACGAACACGATCGATCTGGCATGACAATATGAGGACATATTTATATCTTTGCTAATGAATGCATTCACCATAACAATTATATAGAAGATATAGATCCATGTAAATGATGTCATTATAATCACTTTCATAAATTGTCACAGATTCACAGTACTTTGTACATTCTTGTACAATTCTTAATAAATAACATGAATCCACATTATTATATACAATTTTATCCTGGATATGGCATTTAAGGGACTCCAGATTCAAACATTTCTGCGGGGAGCATGTCCCCGAACCCTTAAAAAGCTCGCATCTGGAGTGCTCGGCTCATGGCTGCGTCACTCGTATTAGGGGTCTATGCATCAGTTGATTTCATGTTTGATAAACATCCCCACAATTATCATATCCAATATCTCAATGAATTTGACGGCAGGTTAACAGAGATTAAATACGATGGGGTTTAAAGTCCTACTTATCTGTTGTATTAAATTATGTCGGTACAACAACACTGCGATCTACTATTATTTATTTCGAATCTCGAATTGCAACTGTCAAGGGTTATTTTTCGTGCACATCGATATAAATATAAACACCCCATTTTCGACGTCTACCGTTTTGCTACAACCATTGGCCGTTTTCTGGGGTGTTCGTGATCACACACCACAGTAGTGGATCCTTCTAAGGATTTTCTTTCAGCAAGTTGTATAATCCTATACATCATTAGAAATATCGTTTTGAAAACATAGCACACATAACCACAAAACTTTCGGTAACTATTTGTAATAGAATTACTTATCCAATGCCAATTGTGATGATATTGTGCGTTGAAGCTGTTGTTCGTTGAAGCGTGTATCATGTGTAGCGGAGGACAGGGCGGGACGTAGCTACATAACTGCAGCTAACCGATAAGTATAATCTTTAAGTGGCATTTAGCGATCGGTTAACACATCAACAGAACACAGTTCTTATGGGATACAATCACTAGTTTTATTCTAAAAGCACGACGTTTCGACAATAAGTACACAGGGTCTCGGATTTTAGTCCCATCCGAATGACTATACAATGTTTCTTGTCACACACCACCCCAACCCCCTCCACTGACAAATTTAAACCATGCCAGAAAATCTTCAGGTACTTTCTCGGGCAACACCCGGAGTGAATCCGGTGGCCAGTGAGGTTATTGAAATGATTAATAATAATTGTTATTTTATATAAACACGTACTATTGTCAATTCAAATGAATCCATTTTACTTTTATTATTTTATCTGGTTTCAGTTCACGGTGATTGTGATGGTGATAATGATCATACATACGATGTAGATCTATTTACTTACTTTTACTATGACAATAGGTGTCATTTGTTTACTGTACAAGTTTCCAAACAACAAAATATTACATTTAAAGCAGCAACTTATCTATCATTTAATCGGATAACAGTAACTCATAATTTTGGTAGTCCATTATTTATGGGCAAGGTAGGATCGATTAATTTAACCACTTCCTATAGTAAACACTATGAAATTATAAACCAGTCGGAACAACAGTTTACTTTTAAAATAGTGAATGTGACTAAACTTGATGCTGGTATTTACGCGTCTAGGAGGTTTCATTCTGGATGGGATACGTTCGTATGCGCAGCACTTTTTATATCAGGTAAATATTATCATCATCATTTTAATTGGTTCTGAATTTCGGCGGAAAAATACCCATTATGAATATAAATGAATAATGTGATATACTTTTCAAAAATTACAACTTGCAAGTATATAATATGTAATATGTATCTACTAGTAGTTAGATTTAAACAAAACCTGACATATGTTATTGTACCATGCAGATAAACCAGTAACAGTCATATCCAACCAACATCAACCAGTTTTACGACGTATTGAAGATAATGGTGAATTAAAGGGGAAGATAAGTCTGACTTGTAATGCAACATCTACAACTCTACCGACTTCTGACAGTTTACCTTTGATATATAGATGGTTTAATAATCATCGGTCTCCTATGATATACAGATGGTTTAAACGTGGTATATATTATGGTAATGGTAAAATACTACAAGATAGAGATGTTGATATAACTGATATAGGACATGATATAATCTGTATAGCCTCAGATGATCCTTGTTGTACAGCAGTTTTACAAGATTTAAAACAAGATACTACACTCACAACAGGTATGTTGGTCTATTTTAAAACAAGATACTACACTCACAACAGGTATGTTGGTCTATTTTAAAACAAGATACTACACTCACAACAGGTATGTTGGTCTATTTTAAAACAAGATACTACACTCACAACAGGTATGTTGGTCTATTTTAAAACAAGATACTACACTCACAACAGGTATGTTGGTCTATTTTAAAACAAGATGCTACACTCACAACAGGTATGTACAGTTGGTCTACTTTAAAACAAGGTGCTACACTAACAACAGGTATTTTGGTCTATTTTAAAACAAGGTGCTACACTCACAACAGGTATGTTGGTCTATTTTAAAACAAGATACTACACTCACAATATGTATGTTCAGTTGGTCTATTTTTGAAAAATAGTTCAGCAGCGTGCCTTCGTCAAAGTTAAACACCTTTAATAAAACTGCAGTAATGAAATACTGTCTTGTTTTAGTACTTTATCTCATTACTTTATTTTAATAATTTTATTTTTTTCAATTAAAATAATTACCACAGATAAAGAATGTCAAGGTGTAGTTAGTCTTCTTTTTATTCACCCCATTAATTTGTTTCCTCGTTAATACAGTTACAACAGATACAAAATGTGAACGTGTACTTGGTGTTTCAGAAAAAATTATTATCCCACGGTTTCGTAAGTTTTATTTACATTTGTATTTAAATTATATATATTTTTTGTGTATATATATTACAATACGATAAACCATATTTCATAAACTGTCGTACCAGTTAATTAGGCGAACTTCCTATGAACCAATATCCAGTGATTTACATGCTTATTTAAGGCCCTCGTCCAATTATGTCGGTCCGAAATTGGGCCTACATAGTAAGTGCTCTTTGGTTTTGTGTGTGGTGGTGTGTATGTGCGATGGTGCGTGTGTGTGGGTGTGAGAGGGCGATAGTATGTGTGCGTGGGGGGTATCCCCGTGGAAGCGTTGTCATTGGTCATTGATCGACAGATATTTTTTTATCTTGATAAACACACCGATATTTACAGATAATAATTTAAACGAAAGGAATTAAATCTGGTTTAACGTCCTACTGTTCTGCTAATGAGAACATTTTGCTCGGACAGGGGTGTTTAACGTGCACGTCAATTTTTACACGTGACCTCAGGTTTTTCGTGCCATCCAAAGGACTATACACTATCCCTTGCTATCTCTCGGCCCTGCACCACTGACAAGGAGAAACTTTCTCGGCTAACGCAGGGTTCGAACACGGGACCTCCCGGTAAAGGAGCTAACATTTTACTCACTGAGGAACCGTGGCTCTCAAAATAATTTATCCCGGTGGAAGCGTTGATTTTATTGATAGTACTGTGATATTAGATTAGTCATCCCTTGTCATTGAACAACAGATAAACACACAACTACAATCTACTTTTAACAGATAATATTTTAATCGAAAAAGAAACGAAATGCAATTAAATTAAATTTGTGTTCAACGTCCTGATGTTCTACTCCGACTGGGAAAATGAAGAAGTTCTGCTCAAACAGCGATGCTACGGTCAACTCTTATATCGAATTAGAAGTGCCAAGGGGTCTTTAACGGGCATGCCAATATGTACACTGGACGTCGGCTTTTCGTCCCATCTGAACGACTATACGTTATCCCCTGCCAGGTCCGATGCCACGTCCTCGGGTCCAGCACTACTGGTAGGAACCACGGTGGAAAATCCCGACGAACTTTCTTGATCAACGTAGGGGTCGAACACGGGACAGGCGAAATAGTGTATTGATATTCACGACGAAGACGTTTGGTTTTGTTTATTGCCAGATGCTCCTGAAGATGTAAATGTTACTGTGGGTGAGGTCGTCAGTACAGCTATGATGATATTGGCTAATACTCAACCATACATTTTACAAGATTCTTTAATTTCACCATTAGGAACTGAGAGACAGTATATTAATTTTGCGTTGATAAACACAACCAGATCTGACCAATACAACCTAATACTTACAGTTGATATTATAAACATTGAGTATCTTGGACAGTATTGTGTCGATGTTCAGAAAAAAGATGGAAATCTGACGCTATGTAGCAATCTTAAAGGTAAATAAAGAACCGGTTTTAATACATAGCCAGTTGCCGTATTAGCATAATGTGATATGTATAATTGTTCCGTAAATCTATTCTGGTGGGCATTAATACATACTAATGTAATTAGAATGTACGAGGTGAAGTCGATATTGATATATTATTGTAATTTCTATTCAATTCTGTGAAATACTGGAACAATCCATATTGAACAACAGTCGTTTACGCCTGCTTAATTCATTCGACACGTCTCTTTTGACGTTTGTGAATCAGCCAGAACAATTTACTTCCAATTGTCTTGTAGGATATGTTTACTTTGTCCATTACAAATGGCGCCTGAATCCACAGAATACACGAGTCGTTAAGGTCATGTATATTAAATAACAATATCAATATGGATTGAAATGAACCAATATTGAATTCTAATTTATAGTTTTACTTTCGAATTTTATAAAAAAATATTGAGTTAGATGTTTCGTCCCTTTAACTTTAATTTATTTTAACAGACCCTGGTTGTTGTCCACCAACAGAAACCTCGATGTCAAGTAGAGATAACGTCACTCTAGTTGATGTTGGTGAAAGGATAATATTACAAAGGGAGATAACTGGGTATCCTAGACCTTCAATAGACTTGGAATTGATTATATTTCCAGTAGGGGTTAACAGTTATTCTCGCTATATTAATTATACCCTGATAACCACAACTGAATCACATCATTATAATCTGAGTCTTTCTGTATTCGTTGTTACCAAACATTATATTGGTAAATACTGTATTTACTTAGTGAACAAGCATGGAGGATTGCTGGTTTGTTACACACTGATACAGGGTTCGTATTTATTATTATATTATATTACAGAGCTACTCCATAATAAGCTTAGATTATTAACTAACTTCACTCCTTGTCACGTACTATTATATTATATTACAGAGCTACCCCATAATAAACTTAGATTATTGAATAACTTCACAGAGCTATCCGTTAATAAACTTAGATTATAAATTAGCAATGAGTCACGTACAAGTGTGGGATCAAAACCACGCCACCTTGTTCAAATTACAGGCCTTATGATCCAAAGCATTTTCCTTGACTAATTGTAGTAACGCTAGACTACCCAGTTATCAAGTAATGAGAATGAATGGTTTGAGACGTTAAGCAAGTATTTTTAAATACACCTTTTTATTACAGCTACCAATGACGTAATTAATACTTCTACCAATGACCTAATTAATACTTCTACCGGAATTATTATAATTATTTGTCTGTTAATAGTTGTCTGTATGATTGGTTTAGTTTTTGTCAAGATATATTATAACGGTAAGTAATATATTATAGTTCACAATGAGATATATTTATCCGTTGTTTTATCAAGCTTTCATATAACAAAGAATCGTTCAAACAGGAAGTTCCACACTTAACTATACAAACATGTGATGTAGATTTGGGACCAAGTTTAATTCACCCTGAAGTCAGCAATTTCCACAATAGTTATCGCCCGGCATATGTTGATATACTTCTGTCTATTTACAGCGATTGCTGCCAATACAAGAACCATTCCAGCAGAACATCAATATGAAGAAGTTGCCATGCAACAGCGTCCTACAGAGCGTACTAATAGAACACTTTTACGTCACAGAGAAGCTTTAATTACTCCTTCAACACTAGGATCTTGCGATTATGATCGACCAGTTCCATTAATTCCCCACCGACTATCAGAGTACGATCAGCAAGAAAATATAAACAATGCTGCTTCTGGTGAGGATTTTGTGTCTGGTGATGATACTGCTTCTGATGAGGATGTTGTTTCTGGTGATGATGTTGCTTCTGATCGATTGGATGATATCAATTCGGCATCCTTGTTTACACCACAGAATGGTGACCAAACTTTTCCTAAATACATCGACACAACAACCAGATCATTTTCATATACAAGACTTGATAGACAAACGATGAACCAAAGACCAAATTCTTATCGGGAACTGAACGTACAAGATAGAGACAATAAATAAGGCAGCCATTATAAAAACAATTCGTTAGACACCACACTTAATAATATATAATCTGTATGCAAATTCCTTTTGTCGCTTTTATTTATTCTGTTACCTGATTATATTTTAAGACAATTTCGTGGACTGTTTTAGTATTTTTCTGATCTATTTTCCCATTTTGGGGGAACATATTGTGCAGATAAGATTTCCATTAACTCTAGTTATGATGTAGCCTTCCGTGTCCGACCCCTTGTCGAAAACCGTGTGAACCTGATAGAGGCTATAATCGTTAACATGTGTTCTCTTCAATTTTACTTTCTTCAAGGACCCTAGATCCTTATCAAATGTGCTCAATACCCATACTTTACTATTTTACAGTTTACTTACACTGTTAACATAGTCACCGTTTAATTCAACCCATCAAGGAAATTTTATGTTTGATGTATTTTTTTTTATCAAGCTGTTATCTGTCTCCCAGTTGCGAAATAACGTATTTCTTACATTTGATTAAATTCTCTTGTTTTAATATTGATTGAATTATCTTGTTTTTATTGTATTTAATCTTTTATATTGATTAAATTCTCTTGTTTATATTGTATTTATTCTTTTATATTGATTAAATTCGCATTTTTGTTAAAAAAAGAATCGGCTTCTCATTTTAAATATTGATTGAATTCTCATTTTATTATATTGATGGAATCCATTGAATTCTCATTTCAAAAATGTCTGTTGAATTCTCAATTTGAATTATTGATCGAATTCTCATTTGTTTTATATTTATATTATTGATTGAATTTTAATTTCTATTATATTTGTATTATTGATTGAATTTTCATTTGTGTTATATTGATTGAATTATCAATTTTGTCATATTGATTAAATTGTCTCTTTGTTTATATTGATTGAATTCTCATTTATGTTTTATATCGACCCCATTTTCATCATTTTATGTTGATTCATTCTCGTTGTTTTTATATTGGTTGAATTCTCATTTTTTATATTGATTGAATTCTCATTTTTCTCAATTTGTTTTATTGTTTATTGTTTCAATTCTCATTTGTTTATTATGATTGAATTCTCATTTTATGTTTTATATCGACCCCACTTATATCTGTGTTGAATTCTCGTTTTTGAAATATTTGTGTTGAATTCTCGTTTGTTTTATATCGATTGAATTCTCATTTTTTGTTATGATTGAATTCTCATTTCGAATATTGGTTTAATTCTAATTTTAAAATTTTTAGTAGAATAACCCTTTTCTTTTTTAAAACAATATTGGATGAATTCTAAATTTCTAATGTTGATTGAATTCTCATTTGTTATTTTGACTGAAATTTCTTTCATTTTTTGTATATGCATTGAATTCTCATTTTTTAAAAATATTGTTTAAATTCTCTTTTTTTTTTTATATTGATTGAATTCTCCTTCGGGTCCTGTTACTATTCTTGAATTTAGTTGTTTTACCCCATTTTCTGAAAATAAAATTCTAAAGATTATCAAGAATTCTAAACAGCCATGATGTCAATTGGATCCAGTACCAACTAAGCTACTACTAAAACATATCCAATATTTGGTACCCATCATAACAAAAATAATTAGTCTTGAGGAAGGTGTTCTTCTTAGCTCACTGAAAACTGCCATTAGTTCTCCTTGATTTATAAGCTGCATTTGATACCATTGACCACTCACGGCTGATAAATCGTCTTCATTCAAATTTTGGCTTTGATTGTTCAGTTCTCCAGTGGTTCACATCCCATCTTTCTGACCGACAACAGTATGTTAACATTGGCGACTCAAACTCTATGCATAAGTCATTAAATTGCGGAGTCCCCCAAGGACCAATGCTTGGGCCAATTTTGTTCACCTCTACCTACGCCACTAGGGAGTATCATTAATACATCAGGCAATCTATATAATTTATATGCTGATGATACACAGTTGTCGGATAAATTCTCTCTCGAAAATCAGCATGATTTTCTTAATACGGTGGAACAATGCCCTTTTCTGTGAAAACATGGATGAACGGCAACAAGTTGAAACTGAATTAAAACAGAATCAATTATCATCGACCCTTTAAGACGTCGAGAGAAAGGAGAGCGTGATGGTCTAAACTTTGGGCGTGGCTTGCCTCTGGGGGTCGGCACATGCAGTTGTCGTAGACAACACACACAGACACGAAGTAAAAATGGACGTGGCTCTGCCCCTGGGGGGTAGTAAATCACCAAAAACAATAGGGATCATCCTTGGGGTATAAGGAATATGTATGCAAAGTTTGAAAAGGATCTGTTAAGAATTGCATCATGTAGGCGAACACAATACACAAAAACATTGGGCTTGGCTCAGTCCCAGGGGGTCCGGCATGCTCCAAAAATAACAGTGGTCAGCTTAAGGGTATAAAGAATAAGTATAAAAAGGTTTTCAAGACGATTGATTAAGAATTGTGGCCTGTAGGTGACACACAGACAAACAAGAAGAAAATGGGCGTGGCGCTGTCGCTGGGGGTCGGGCATGTACCAAAAACAATACTGATCATCCTTTGGGTGTAAAGAGTAAGTATACAAAGTTTTAAGAAAATCCAGTAAGATTGGCCCCTGTAGCCAACACACGGGTAAACAAAAAGAAAATGGGCGTGGCTCTGCCCTGGGAGTTGGGCATGCACCCCAAACGATAGAATCATCCTTAGGGTGTAAAGAGTAAATATACAAACTTTGAAGAAAATTCAGTGAGAATTGCGCCCTATATGCGACACAAAGACACACGAAAAGAAAATGGGCGTGGCTCTGCCCCTGGGGCTGGGCATGCACCCCAAATGATAGGAATGTTCCTTCGGGTACAAAGAATATTTATGCAAAGTTTCAAGGTTATAAGTTAAGAAATGTGACCTGTAGACGACAAACAAACAAATACTAGAAATGGGCGTGGCTCTGCTCCTGGGGCTCGGGCATTCACCAAAAACAATAGAGATCTTCCTTAGGGTATAAGGACGGAATAAGTATACAAAGTTTGAAGAAAATCCATGAAGAATTGCGCCCTGTAGGCGACCCACGGACACACACACACACACACACACAAGATGCGAGATGACCATCTTATAATTTGAATTGGAAGATTCGGAAGTTTCGGGAGACTAGATATATTAAAACCAGAATCAAAATCACCAAGACCGGGAACATCTTTTCAATATTTTAACAGATCAATATTGAAAATATATATTTATAGAATTTGTAAATCTAGTCTAGGGAGATTAGATTTATTAATACATTTCCGTACATGTATTTCCTATATCCGTTTTTTAAAACTGAGTCAGATATGGTTTTAACAAACGAACATATTTTATTGAGTACATGTACCAAGAGAGCGAGAAAAAGAGAATGAGACTTACGGTCCACACGACACAAACTAGGTTATTTCGGGACTAACATATAGACAAAAGAACGGTTAAACACGATGAAATATCAAACAAACATATTTTATATTCACTACATATGAATTAGGTCTATGAGTAATATCAAAAACTTGACCAAGTAACCGTCGTCTTTCGCCATTGTGATATTCTCGGTCGCCTTTATCTTTTGTACATATTCTTTAGTCTTTAATATTCTTTGTGATACACGAATAATTAAACTGTTGATTTCCTCTTACACATGGCTTGATATATATATCTTGATCTAATTGTCCAGATTTAGAGATAAGTAGATCAAGATGTCGGTAATTTTACTGATTTTAATATCTTCACTTCTAGTAACAGGTAGGTACTATAGCATTTTATATTCTTTTGATTAGAAAATTAGCTTTGTTCTGGTCAGGTATTGTCCAACGTGTTGAAAGCTTCCCGTAGCTGATGTAATGGGAGGTATATAGCTACCTTACTATTAACATTTCGTCGTTGTATTTATTATGTGTACACAGGACCTCAGTTATTCGTTTCATTCAAACGACTATACGTTGTTCCTTGCCAGTCCCTCGATCCGGCATCAAGGATGAACCAGGCCAGGAAATACCCATGAACTTTCTTAATCAACGCAGGGATCGAACATGGAGCCTCGAGGTGAACTAGCCAACGTTCTACCCACTGGTCTTATTATTATTTCGTTTACACCGGTAATGGAGGACATTTATTAACTAATGATTTCATTCCCTGTAATTTATTATCAACTGTTTTCAATTTGTATTTGTTGTGAGCGTCGCTACGAGTGCCGGAGCCGTCATATATTAAATAGACCAGAGACTTTTAGTCATAAACACGCCATTGTTTACAACATGCGTTAACAGGGGCGTAAATGTGTGAGGTGTATGGTTCGGAGCAGGAAAATAAATACAGTCGGTCTCAAAATCAATACAGTCGGTCTCAAAATTATGCTGCGCGACTAAATGAATTAATGAGGTAAACAAACACTGTCAAAATAGAAGGGAAAAAATCCCAAATACTTAATATATGTAAGAGTATATCTTTGTATACGTCTGACTGCTTTGATTGGAACTTGCTAATGTACGTATATTCACCATAACAGTTATAGAAGATATAGATCCATGTAAATGATGTCATTATAATCACTTTCATAAATTGTCACAGATTCACAGAACTTTGTACATTCTTGAAAAATTCTTAATAAATAACATGAATTCACATTCCTATATACAACTTTATCCTGGATATAGCATTTAAGGGAGTCGGGATTCAAACATTTCTGCGGGGAACATGTCGGAACCCCTTAAAAGCTCGCATCTGGAGTGTTCGGCTCATGGCTGATAAACACCCCCACAATTATCATATTTTTGTATTTGAAACTTCATAGTGTTTTTACAACTTTGCCCTTTAATGTAGCATCAATCAGGGGCGGATCCAGTGGTGGGGTGGGTTGCAACCAACACCTATTGAGAAAAGTGTGACAGTCGTGTTATCATCATACTTCCGGGCCATCAGGGGCGGATCCAGTGGTGTGGTGGGGTGGGGTGCAAACAACACCTATTGAGAAAAGTCTGACAGTCGTGTTATCATCATGTGGTGGGATGAGATGGGGATTCAAAGCTCGAGATAATAGTATAGACATGCGTGATATCACATTAATGCTTTGCAACACTGAAATTGAATCACAATGTGATCGTATTAATTAATAATACAAACTGACTTCAAATGAAATGCGTTTTAAAGTCTTACTTTTCTGTTGTACTAAAGTATGCCCGTACAACAACACCACGATCTACTATTATTTATTTCGAAACTCGAATTTCAACTGTCAAGGGTTATTTTTCGTGCACATCGATATAAATATAAAAACCCCATTTCCGACGTCTACCGTCTTGCTACAACCATTGGCCGTTTTCTGGGGTGTTCGTGATCACACAACCACAGTAGTGGATCCTTCTAAGGATTTCCTTTCAGCAAATTGTATAATCCTATACATCATTAGAAATATCGTTTTGAAAATACAGCACACATAACCACAAAACTGTCGGTAACTATTTGTAATATAATTACTTATTCCAATGCAAATTGTGATGATATTGTGCATTGAAGCTGTTGTTCGTTGAAGCGTGTATCAATGGTAGCGGCGGACAAGACGGGACGTAGCTAGTTAATTACAGCTAACCAATAAGTATAATCTTTTAGTGGCATTTAGCGATCGGTAAACTACGGAAGCCCATAAGGGTCAATCAAATGAAAAAAAAATATTCTGACTATCTTGTTATTACAAGATAGCTATCTTGTAACTACAAGATAGCCAAAGCCCATAAGGGTCAATCAAATGAAAAAAAAAATATTCTTGTATAACAAGATATCTTGTAATTACAAGATAACCTATCTTGTAATTACAAGATAACCTATCTTGTAATTACAAGATAGCCAAATTAATTTTCTTGTATTACAAGATACGGAGAAGCCCGTAAGGGTCAATCAGACGAAAAAAAAAACTAATTTATTTCAAGGTCATCCCACACTGATTCATCGGATAGTTATAGGCCAAAGAGAGAGAGAGGGAGAGAGAGAGAGAGAGGAGAGGGGGAATGGGGTTTAACGTCTACTCGACACAAACTAGGTCATTTCGGGACTAACATATGGTTTAATTTAATTTCAATAATTCGTTTGCGCGTAGGGGTCTTTAGTAGATGGTGGGGTTGGATGTCAAATGGTTATCACGTGCGCGCTGTATCATAAAGCCTGTCATTGAGTCAACTGGCGTGGTTTCGAATCCCCCGTTGCACGTGACAAGGAGTAGGGTCGCCTGTCCAACATCGTAGGTTTTCTCCGGGTCCTCCTCTTTCCTCCCACTGCTAAAGACCCCTACGCGCAAGTGCATTATTGTGTCGAGTGGACGTTAAACCACATACCCCTCTCTGTTTAGCAGTTGGAGAAAACCGGAGGACTGACAACCTGATGATGCCGATCCCGTAACATACAATAATACTTGGTTGAGCTGGAGGGTTGGCAGGTCAATTTGTTAGCACGTGCACACTGTATCGTAAAGCCTGTCATTGTGTCAACTGGCGTGATTTTGAATCCCCCGTTGTACGCGATAAGGAGTAGTGTCGCCTGTCCAACATCGTAGGTTTTCTCCGGGTCCTCCGCTTTCCTCCCACTGCTACAGATCCATACGCGCAAGCGATTATTGAAATAAAATTAAACCATATGTTAGTCCTGAAATTACCTAGTTGTGTCGAGTGGACGTTACCCCCCCCCCTCTCTCTTTAGCAGTTGGAGAAAACCGGAGGACAGGCGAGGTTGGACACTCCTTGTCACGTACAAACGGAGATTCGAAACCACCCCAGTTGACTCAATGACAGGCTTTTAAGATAAAGCACGCACGTGCTAACAAATCGACCATCCAACCCTCCAGCCCAACGAAGTACTTTTGTATGTCACGGGATCGGCATCACCAGGTTGTGCCCTCATTAAATACTATTCATACTCTCATTAACTTCATTCCTTCATTAATACTCCTTAAAGATACCTTCCCTGCGTACAAACTGTGTGATTTGATGATATATTTGGGCTAAAGATATATTCAAATTAATTAATCTATCAAACGTTTGCTTCAAATCCTTCTCAGCTTGATAGCCTAAGATAAACTATCTTGTAATTACAAGATAGTCAGAATTTATTTTTTTTTTCCATTTGATTGACCCTTATGGGCTTCCGTAGTAAACACATTGACAGAACACCGTTCTTATGGGATACAATCACTAGTTTTATTCTAAAAGCACGACGTTACGACAATAAGTACACAGGATTTCGGATTTCAGTCCTATCCGAATGACTATACACTGTTACTTGTCATTTCCCCTCCCCCAAGCCGATTTGCTCCACGTAAACCTCGCCAGAAAAACCCCAGGTACTTTCTCGGAAAACACCAGGTCTTACTTTCAAGTGGCCAGTGAGATTATTGTCATGATTAATAAAAATTGTTATTTTATATAAACACGTACATGAATCCATTTTACTTTTATTATTTTATCTGGTTTCAGTTCAAGGTGACTGTGATGGTGATAATGATCACACATACGATGTATATCTACCTGATTACCATTTCGCTGACAACAGTTGTCATCTGTTTACTGTACAAGTTTCCAAACAACAAAATATTACATTTAAAGCAACAACTTATCTATCATTTAATCGGATAACAGTAACTCATAATTTTGGTAGTCCATTATTTATTGGCAAGGCAGGATCGCTTATTTTAACCACTTCCAATAGTAATCACTATAAAATTATAAACCAGTCGGTAGAACAGTTTACTTTTAAAATAGTGAATGTGACTAAATTTGATGTTGGTATTTACGAGTGGTTTCATTTGGATTCAAGTCGGGATGTTATGTTCGGATGTGTAGCACTTTTCGTATCAGGTAAGTATTATCATCATCATTTTAATTGGTTCTGAATTTCGGCGGAAACATAGCGAGTATGAATATGAATGAATAGACTGATATACTTTTCAAAAATTACAACTTGCCCGTCACATTGACTTGATTAGTAAATATAATGTGTCTCTCTCAGCTATTATTCTAGATATATTTAATTGACACGTTTACTATTACTATCTACTTAATTATGTTACTACATCGTTAAGACAGTTCATCACGTGCATTTTGCATACCGATAGTTCATTGGCCAAACATGCTATTATATTGAGATTTCGTCCAATAGTTTGGATGCAGCTATGGCGGGTGTGGCGCCAGGCAGGGTAAGCTTACTCTTCCGGACACCTGTTACCACTGTTTGCCGTGTATGTTGTACACGGTGAACAGTCCATATGCTGATTACACTATTTTGACTGATTACACTATTTTGACTAACCGTTTTTGATTAGGAATGCTACCGGTGTAGGCAGTCATTGATAGTCCATTGGCCAATCACGCTATTTTACCGAGATAGTATGGAAGCTATGGCGGGTGTTGGCGCCAGGCAGGGTAAGCTTACTCTTCCGGACACCTGTTACCACTGTTTGTCGTGTATTTTCTACACGGGGAGCAGTCCATTTGCTGATAACACTATTTTGCCTAATAACGTTTTTAGGACTTCGAATTCTGTCTAATGGTTTGGATTGTTCGTACTTGGTTTTATTTTATGTGTAATGTATCTACTAGTAGTTAGATTTAAATAAAACGTGACAAATATGTTATTGTACCATGTAGATAAACCAGAAACAGTCATATCCAACCAACATCAACCAGTTTTACGTCGTATTGAAGATAATGGTGAATTCAAGGGGAAGATAAGTCTGACTTGTAATGCAACATCTACCACCATACCGACTTCTGAGAGTTTACCTTTGATATATAGACGGATTCAAAATCATCGTTTACCTATGATATACACATGGTTTAAACGTGGTATATATTATGGTAATGGTAATATACTACAAGATAGAGATATTAAAATAACTGATATAGGAGCTGATATAATCTGTATAGCAACAGATGATCCTTGTTGTACAGCAGTTTTACAAGATTTAAAACAAGATACTACACTCACAACAGGTATGTTTAGGCCTTGGACTGGGGACGATTATATGGCTTATATCTTTACTCTCGCCAAACGTCCTTAAACCACCTTTCCAATTTTATAAATTGATAGATACAGCAAAAATGATGTTAACTAGCAACCTCCACATGTGGCAGTCAGTGTGTATAATATTGGTCAAGTAATTGACCAATGAAAATCGTCGGATCATGGCATGTGATTATAAACAATTCCACGATCTGGTCAACTGAATTAAATTGTCTACGAGATATCACCCTAGGTGGAAGTGGACGTTAAACCCCAGGAACGAACGAACGAACTGAACTAATCTTGTTTTACGTGTGTTTATTGATAGTTTGGGCTTTGTGGGAAGGCTATTTCTGCAAGAATTGGTACGAAATTGATGCAGGGTAATGGGGCACACTTGTATCTTTAGACATGTTGAATTTGAGCTTAAAACTCAGTGCAAATTCCGTCATACATATCGTGTCGTTGGTCATGTTACTCATCTCATGCTGTTTTCAATAATTATCTAAAGGTCTGGTCACAACTGGTCCAGAGAATTCACTCATATTTCGACCGCCTTTGCTAGCACGAATCTGCATATTGGGAGAGGGGGGGGGGGATTTCTGATGGATAATTTCTTGACAGTCTTTTTAGTTGATCTAAAAAATGATGGTTATATTTCTGCTAAGGTACACTAAATCTGACTAAATTCTTAACTGAGTAAAAATGATTTTTGTGGCTCCAACCTGTGAGTCCCCAAACTATCACTTCCATCAGGCCATAATTGTATGTTCCTTAGACCTGTATGCTAAAATTGACATTCTCATCATTTTTTCAAAATAAGTGTCAGCATGGCAAACCATCATAGATCGAATAATGATTAACTAACGGTTTGATATGCAAAACAACGCTACATACAGCAATTGACATCCTCTAATATTAAAGGCAATGCACAATAATAAGACAAAAATATTATTAATTTTGTATTTATTAACAAGTCCTACTGGGAGATAAATTTAGAAAAAATACAGCCATAACATTAACAATGCATAATAGTATGTTTGAAAGATCTCAAAAAATCTTTTGTAGAATAAAATTGAATAGACATGTACGGTATATAGTGTATTGTTCTTAAACGTACTTTGAGCTTGCTTATGGATGATTTGGCGCTAAAGAACTGTTCGGTCAGGAAGCTTATTAATATTTATCAATATCATCATCTGGTCTGTATGAAATAGATCTCCTGCAATATTAAAATAAGTTTAGATATTGGGTCAAACATTGTCAAACATTTGGAGACGGATAGTTTGTTTCCAAATCCATATAATTTATTATTTATTGTATATTTCGTGCAATTATATATTAAATCCTGTTTAAACCAAATATGTATCCGTGTGAATTAGGCATACACATAAAGAATATAATCCGTTGTCATTTCAGTGATCCCAAAAATAAATTAATTTAGGCCTACGTTACCGTCAAACACATGACGATAAGAAATTGCATTTGTTTGCTCCTCTCCGTCGAGATTTTGCTACCGAGAAGCGTAGTTCGCAACAGAATTTGCAAGGATTCTTGATTGTTTGGTGGATAAAACACTTCTTCAAAACGTTGACGAAATAAACGAACATGCGTCTTTGTGGATATTGACATATCGGTCCCCGTAATGATGATTTGTCTGTTTACTGATTGGCTGAAATCCTGGTCCGAGAAGATTTAGTTGCAAATTCTCCCAACGGCCTAATTGGCGTATTTTAATAGTTCCAAAGCAATAAATAGCTGTTTTGTGTATTTTCAATTACTTGGAATCTTTCTGTTAATGTCGAATCAACATATCACCAACGTAGCAATTTCAAAAGATGAAAGATAGTCCTAGCTATTTTGTCTCTATTATACCCATGACACGAGATAAAAGTTAGTCTTCTTTTTATTCACACCATTAATTTGTTTCCTCGTTAATACAGTTACAACAGATACAGAATGTGAACGTGTACTTGGTGTTTCAGAAAAAATTATTATTCCAGGGTTTCGTAAGTTTTATTTATGTTTGTATTTGAAATATTTTTTTTTATATTAGTGATTTAGATGTCCATTTAAAGGCCTTCGCCTTTATATATTTTTCGGCCCGAAACTATCCGTACAAGAGCTCTTTACTTTGGGGGGGGGGGGGGGTATGGTATACGTAACTAACGTACGAAAATTAATTGGTGACTGGCTTTTTTTTCATACGTATACAGTGAATGGCCATTTTGCGCAGTAATCCAAGCCAGAATTTGGCTTTTTTAAAATTTGTGTTAAAGTCTAAACTATGTGTTTCGGGGTGAAATAAATGAAATATTAGTCAATCCCCACGCTAAAAACATTAACAAAAATGTGTATATCTGAAATAGACACGACCGAAGCACAAAATATAGCAAGATGACGGCCGTCATTTAACCACCATTCGCTGAAGGTGTCATTGAAGACGAGACGACGTCAATTCTATGAGTTGTGAAAAATCATTGGAAGACGCGAGAACAGGTTGAGGCTATACGGATTATATAGTACTAAAGGTTGCAAAGGAAACAATGTAACGTGTTGTGGAATGTTGATGTTGACCTTTTGTTTGTTGACCCCATGACCTGTGACTTGCAGATGACGTGATAGGGATATAATGGCTACTGTAATGTCCAAATTATTGCATTCGGTATTTATTAGTTATTTGACAACGTGAATTGAAATGTGAGTTACTCGTATGGGATCGAGCATTGTCTTGTTGAAACGTTAGTCCATGCCCATGTCTCTGCATAAACGGAAGAAGAACAGGTTGCAAAAGCTGATCCCTGTACTGGACAGCGTTTAAGTTCCCTTGGACAACAACAAGAGGAGAACGTCCATATGCACAAAATGAACCCCAAACCATGACGCTGCCGCCACCAAATCGGTCAACTCCTCTGACGCATACTTGAGCGTAACGTTCACCTCGTCTGCGGTACAATCGGACCCCGCCATCGGTAAATCTCAAAGTGAATCGAGATTCGTCACTAAAGACAACCGAATTCCACTGTCTTTGAGTAAATCTTATGTGTCTTGTGGCCCATACAAGTCGGTTACGGCGATGAAGAGGTGTCAATATTGGTCCATTATAGGGTCTCCGAGCTCGAAGACCAGCAGCCTGCAAGCGATTTCGAACAGTTTGTGCAGTTACCCTTCCACCAAACATCTCTCTACTTGTGGAGGTTGCAGTGACAAATCTGTTTCTAAGATGACGTAATCGTATTGCTTGATCTTCCTGGATTGACGTCACACGTGGCGCTCCCGCCCTTTGGTGATCGGCAATAGTTCCAGTTTGGAGCACTCTCATTCTAAGATTAATTATTGTCTGGCGTGAACAATTAAAGGCTCTTGCAACAGTGACCACAGACTGACCAGCATAGAACCTACCTATAGCGCATAGACGTTCTACATTTGAAAGGCGCGGCATTTTCTAACAACGATGAAAATAACAATTTTGATTTGTTTTTCCAGTTCAAGTTACGAGTGTGTGTTCTGTTTAAGCAAACTTGCATCGATTGACCTCACGAGTTTGTGTTTGCACGTGTTTTTCAGGTTTTTCATCTTTATATGCTCAAAAGTCACGTGATCCACGTGACTTTACAATTTTATGATATAAAAAGCTTCTTACTACTTACTATCGTTAGAAACACTTTAAAATTTATTTGAATTACCAGAAAAAAAAAAAGGTTTTTAATTTGGCTGAGTATATGTTTGTCATTTTTTTTATTGTAAACTCTAATTTGTTGATAAATACATTAACATTTGTTCTATAAATCGGTGTTGTTTATGGTGTCACACAGTCAATGATTCGCGGAAGTTGCAAATTGAAAGCCGAAAGGGACAATCACCACAACAGGCGCGTGAAGCATCCAACCAGAATCTTGCCCACGTCATCTATAGCTACTGAATGTGTCTGAGATAACTTCTCCGCGGGTAGCGTGTTTCCGATGTTCAGACTGAGTGTATGGGTGTGGGTTTGTAGGGGATGGAGTGATAGTAGTTATATTAGTACTGTTAAACGAGAGAGAGAGAGAGAAATGGGGTTTAACGTCCACTCGACACAAGCTATGTCATTTTGGGACTAACATACGGATTCAATTTTTATTTCAATAATTCGCTTGGTCTTTAGCAGTGGGAGGAAACCGGAGTGACCGGGGGAAACCCACGAGGTTGAGAAGGCGCCCCTATCTCCATGCCACATACGCTAACACCACGGATCAAAACCACAGCCGCAAGCCAGAGATGACCGGCCAGCACTCTAGATCATTAGGTCATCCCGATCCCCACTGTGAAACGAATTGAAATTAAAATCACTAATTATGTATACAAAGTGATTAATATTCAATTATTAAAATATTATTGTAATTTCTATCCAATTCTGTGAAATATGGAAACAATCCATATTGAAAGTCAGTCGTTTACACCTGCCTAATTCATTCTACACGTTTCTTTTGTCGTTTGTGAATCAGCCAGAACAATTTACTTCCACATTGTCTTGTAGGATATGTTTACTTTGTCCATTACAAATGGCGCCTGAATCCATAGAATACACGACTCGTTAAACTCATATATATTAAATAAAAAAAATATCAATATGGATTGAAATGAACCAATATTTAATTCTGATTGATATTTTTTTTATTAAAAATATTGAGTTAGAAGTTTAGTCCCTTTAACTTTAATTTATTTTAACAGACCCTGATTGTTGTCCACCAACAGAAAACTCAATGTCAAGTAGAGATGACGTCACTCTAGTTGATGTTGGTGAAGGATAATATTACAAAGGGAGATAACTGGTTATCCTAGACCTTCAATAGACCGGCGTGCGGTGATATCACCAGTAGCGGTTAACTTTCGTAAACGCCACATTAATTATACCCTGATTAACACAACTAAACCACATCATTATAATCTAAGTCTTTCTGTATTTGTTGTAACCAAACAATATATTGGTAAATACTGTATTTACTTAGTGAATAAACATGGAAAATTGATGGTCTGTTTCACTCTGATGCAGGGTTCGTATTTATTATTATATTATATTACAGAGCTATACCATTATAAGCTTAGATTATAAACAAGCAATTTGGGGGTAAACCTCACTCCTTGTCACGTACAAGTGTGGAATCAAATGCTAGGCCTTATGATCTAAACCATTTCCCTTGTGAATTGTAACATTAATCACGTGACTACTTTTAATCTTTCTAGACGACGAATTTATTAGGTGGCTTGTACTTATACAAATGGAGACAGATCAAAATATAAGTCATTTTATGACATCATAAACACAAGTAAACTGATCAATAAGAACGAAGCGCTGCATTTAAAAACTTCAAGCCGGGACTATGCCCATAAATATATATACTTTAGCTTTATCTCATCACCTACCCCCCCCCCCTGCATCCACACACCCAGAACATTATTCACTTAAACCTGACGGTTGTCAATTCTTTATAAGAATAAAAGTTTTGTAAGGTTTAGCAAGTATTTTTAAATAAACGTTTATATTTATTTATTACAGTTACCAATGACCCAATTAATATTTTTACTGGAATAATTATAATTATATGTCTATTAATAGCTGTCTTTATAATTGGTTTAGTTTTTGTCAAGATATATCATAACAGTAAGTAATATATTTATCAGATGTTTTATCATCAAGCGCTGAAATAAGGGGCCGGACACGGACAATGTCCGGGCGAATTGACCCCCTTTGACAGGCCGAATTGCCTTTCGTCCGGACATAAATGTCCGACCGATTTTGGGTAAAACAGTAAGCCAAAAATAGTAATTTCATTCGCGAATTCGAGTCGATCGCTCATTATTACTAGACTCGAAAATCCAGACACAAAAATATCAACGACCCGAGTCATAGTGAAAATGTTACTATTTATATCTCGGCAGCGTGCAGATAAAATGATCAATAATTTTTAGAATCGGCTTTTTTACGCTGGTTATATCATCGACCCGAGTCCTAGTAAAAATATTACTATTTTTTTTATAGAATCGGCTCAAAATCCAGGCCCAAAAATATCAACGACCCGAGTCATAGTGAAAATGTAACTATTTATATCTCGGCCGCGCGCAAATAAAATAATCAATAATTATTAGAATCGGCTTTTTTACGCTGGTTATATCAACGAACCGAGTCATAGTAAAAATATTACTATTTTTTTTTTAGAATAGGCTCTTTTTCGCTGGTTATATCAACGACCCGAGTCATAGTAAAATATCACTATTTACATACATGTATCTTGGCCGCGTGAGGATAAAATAATGAATAATATTGAGAATCGACTCTTTTACGCTGGTTATTCGAGTCTAAGTGTAGTAGCTAGCTTTGCGTTACTTTCGTATAAATATGATTAGCTCGAAATCACACCTAACATGACATACGTAATTATACAAATTATTAGTAATAAAAGTAATAATATTTAAAATGTTCAAGTTGGCTATGGGTGTAATTGGAGAGAGACTTTTTATACGAAAATTAAAATATCTCACTTTGTTGGACACTTCCGATCATCGATGTGAATGTAAATAGACGAGCTTTGAAAACATGTCAAATAAAATAACTTCTTATTTTCCTCAACCCGTGGACACGGGATATCCCGGCTAGTGGGACCATTCCAGAATATTTTAAAACTGGTACTGTGTCTAAAGTCTCTCAAAATGACACTTCTAAACGGGGGCCATCGCCGTCACTAGTTTGAAAATTACATACAATAAAGAACCGTAGAAAAGTGGATCAAACCTGACGTAGCAAAATGCAATGCTGACGTGTGGTTAACATACGAAGAAGACAATGGTTTTGTGACTACATTAAATTGTGAACTCTTTATAAAGTATTTTAAAAATATGAATTATATGAGGGAATTTTCCACTGCATGGAATAATGGTATTTTTATTTGTCAGGCTGAAAATCTGAAATGTCCGGCCGAAAATCATTTCAGCCTGACATGATGTCAGGCTGAACCTTAGCAGTTATTTCAAGGCTTGTTTATCATGCTTTGTTAAGAACAAAGGGTCATTCAAACAGGAAGTCCCACAATGCTTTACTATACAAACATGTGATATAGGTTTAATTCACGCTGGAGAACCACTTTCCACTATTGAAAAATATTAATCTTAGTTCTCGGCCAGCCAATGTTGATATACTTCTATCTATTTACAGAGAATGCTGCCAATACAAGAACAACTCCCCTAGAACATGAATATGATGAAGTTGCCATGCAACAGCTTCCTACAGAACGTACTAATAGAACACTTTTACGTCACAGAGAAGCTTTAATTACTCCTTCAACACAAGCATCTGTCGATTATGAACGACCAGTGCCATTAATTCCCCACCGACTATCAGATTACGATCAGCAAGAAAATATAAACGATCTGGTCGAAGATGATGACGAGGATGTTGCTTCTGGTGAGGATGCTGCTTCTGGTAAGGATGCTGCTTCTGATGGATTTGATGATACCAATTCAGCATCACTGTTTACGCCACAGAATGGTGACCAAACTTTTCCTAAATACATCGACACAGAAACCAGATCATTATCATATTTAAGACTTGACAGACAAACGATGGACCAAAGACCAAATTCTTACCAGAAACTGAACGTACAGGATGGAGACAATAAATAAGGCAGCCATTATAAAAACCATTCGTTAGACACCCCACTTAATAATATATAATCTGTATGCATATTTATTTTGTTGCTTTTATTTATTATATTACATGGTTATATTTTAAGACAATTTCGTGGGCTGTTTTAGTATTTTTCTGATATATTTTCCCAATTTGGAGGAACATCTTGTGCAGATAAGATTATTTTCAATAATTCTAGTTATGATGTAGCCTCCGTGTCCGATCCCTTGTCCAAAACCGTGTGAACCTGATAGAGGCTATAATCGTTAACAGGTGTTCTGTTCAATTGTACATTTCTTCAAGGACCCTAGATCTGCTCTCTTTAATTGTACATTTCTTCAAGGACCCTAGATCCTCATCAAATGTGCTCAATACCCAAACTTTCCTTCCTCTTCCTGGTCCCACTGCCCTTACGGATGCAAAGAGGGTGTAAAACGGGGGGAAAAACGTGCCGTCCGTTTGAAAACGCCATGCATCCGATGTGTACTCATTGCATACCTGTTTCATACGCTATATACATCGAGCATCCGTTCACATTGATTCCATCCGCGCAAGACGTATTGAACTGCTCAGGACTTTTATAACGGATGAACTTTTTGCCGTGTACGATGTAAATGCGCGACATATACGAGCAACAAAAGTTCCCTGTCTGTTACGGAAAATGGAAAGAGGGAGGAAAGATAAGGTACATGGAACGTCTATACATCGTTAGTAGCACGGAAATAGAAAGGATGTAAGCGGATGCATCTCGTACATAATGTTTTCAAAACGGACAAAGCTGTCAACCACTTCCATCCGCTTTCATCCGCTAGGCTTCCGATGAATATCCATTTGACATCCCCGCTACATACTTCCCACGTTCGTTCTTTTCCGTTCTGTTTTCGCAAATTTTCGTCAATTTCTGGAACGGATGGGGCCACCCTCGAAAGTTTGCTCGTCCGCTGTGTCCTTTTTGCATACGTTTTGTGTCCATCGGCCACTGGGACGTATTCCACACTTTACTTACACTGTTAACATAGTCACCGTTTAATTCAACCCATCAAGGAAATTTCATTCTTGATATCTATTTTGATTAAGCTCTGATCTATCTCCCAATTGCAAAACAATATATTTCTGATGTTGATTAAATTCTCTTGTTTATATTGATGGAATTCACAGAATTCTAATTTTTAAAATATATGTGTCGATTTTTTTATTGATTGAATTCGCATTTAATGATTGAGTCCTCATTTATTTTTATATTGGTTGAATTATCGATTTATTATCTTGACTGAATCCTCATATTTCTTTTTATTTAGATTTTTATATGTGTAGACGTCATTTGAATGTCAGTCACCCTGTGCAGTGTTAAGAGAAGGCTGTCGTATTACAATAGATTTATATTCCCATCTTTAATATGACCGTGTAAAGTCGTCACTCGGGTTCGCTGGTCCGATCAACCAAACATTCAAACCTGTAATGTTATTAAAGTAAATTATATTTACATCTGTGATTGAGTGAGGATGTAGATATATTATTATTATAGATGTAAGATATGGTTGTGTTCCTTCAATAGGCGGTTATTATTATTTTGTTTTATGCTTTTTATAAGATATCAACGTGCTTATTGAATTTAAAAACAGGTTATTTTTCACTATACAACAAACATGATTATTTTATTTAGAACTGCGGTATTTTATTTTAAAAAAAACTTATTTTTAAACTTTTATCAGAATAATGTGGTTCTGTTTTCAATTAAAGGTTGTTCAGACTGACCTGATTTGTTATTTACTATTTCGTCTAATTTGATTTTTATTGGCTTACATCCATGTAGATGGTAGATACTGTCGTACTTTTGGTTTTGGCCCATCTGACTTTGTACCGTTGATTACAGATTAAACACCCATAAGTGTACAAATGTGTTGTAATTGGCGTCTTTCCATTTGAATATTGTTCACAATAATAAGAAGCAAAATAAATAAGATATGTTTTACGAAAGACTAAGTGGTGCGCTTTCTATGACAATCGTGCTGACCATATCCACACGTATCCAAGCGTATCTACGAAGCAGATCGTGAATTCAATAGGGAAACCCTCTATTGTAAAACATCACACGATCTTGATAACCTAACATAAAATCAAAAGTTTGACAGATTTTGAATATTCACTTTGTTGCACTGCCTCAGATGTGTGTGCAAAATATTTCACCACAGGAGTTCCACAAGACAGAAAAGAAATGGCAGACGTTAGCACTAAATACATCTTAATACATCTTCTGACTTGCGACCCTCATCCTCTTGACGTCTTCTCGCGGCCAGAAATCGGGATTATAAAAGGGCAGTAATCGGCTTCCATAATCATCACTGGCTCGAAATTGAAATCCTTCCCAAATAAACATAATCTGATATTCAATTAAAGGGGAGGTAACTGTATTTTTATCTGGGAACGGCTCGAACTTGGTATTTAACAGGAGCATACGTTAAACCAACAACACCTCGTAAAGTTGGTAAATTATCGGCATCAACTGGTATAAATTCAAATCTTTGTACCAAGGTTGTTACAAATAAAAATAATTCCATTTTAGCCAATGATTCTCCCAGACATACTCTTCTACCTGGAAGACAAAATATAATTATTAAAACAAAAAAATATTACACATAGGAATTGGTATACGGTGTTCTAGAGAGAGTAGGCATACCCTGTCTCATATACATCACCTATCAATAGTGTATATCTACACTAGGTGGTATCAAGTGTTCTAGAGATAGCGTAAGCATATCCTGTCACATGTACAACATGTATCAATATACTATATATCTTGAATAGGTGGTATCAGGTGCTCTAGATAGATTATAGCATACCCTGTCTCATGTACAACACCTAGCAATCTACTGTATAGATACACTAGGTGGTATCAGATGTTCTAGAGAGAGTAAGCATACTCCTGCATGACGGTATATTTTTACTGCTGCTTTATACAATACGGTGGTTCAGTGAGTAAGATGATGGTTTGCTAACCTGGAGATCTCATTCGATCCCAGTGCCCGCCGAGAAAGGTTTTTCATATTTTCCGGTCTAAACCCCCTCCCCCACAGAGGGCCTGACATGGCTTGCCGGCATAGACACGTTGGGATGGGACGAAAAAGGGAGGCCCCGTGCAACGTTTACCTTTCTGTCATTTTGTTTGTTGGGGTGATGCTCCGGATGAAATTGAGTGTTATATTGTGCGTTACAAGCCCCTAATGGCAAACCGTTTGAATTTTTCTCGAATCAGGACCCCGCCTTCCCCCGATATCCCCATTGTAAACATATATTGTGTTTCCGTATTTTACAACCCTTGTAGTCCTCTTTGGTCCTACAACAATGGATTGTCCGGCGTGTTTCCACCTTATCAGTTGTGAAGAACAGAGGACTTGGAAAGGGGCACTAAATAGTCTTTCGGATCGGAATAAACACCACGATCCCGTGTACACATTGGCTTGCACATAAAGCAAGCCTTTGGAGTTGGAATTCGATATAAGAGTAGATCGTAGTGCTCTTGTCCGAGTAACATGGGCTGTCGATGATTCCTGTCCAATTTATGACTGGTTAACAGTCGGGTTAACAAAGTAATAAACCAATCTGGAGTAACACTAGCTCTTAATTTGTTTAATGACAATCGCGGCTACAAGGTATATCTCAACCCGCGAAATACATTATGAAATACTAGCTTGATAGCAGACTCCGCGCGGTGCCCTAGATCAATTTAGGCGCCATCTTCTTTCTTGTACGATTCTCCTCTAGCTTACATCACCCGTTAGTATTATCTAACGGACACAGATCACCAAATATTCCTGATCTTGATAAGCATAATAAACCGAGTTACCTCCCATTAACAGTTAAACGCAGTAACACAGATCAACATTGTTTTTGGGCCGTGATAAATATATGATCTTGACCTAAAACATAATACCACATCTTGGCTGAGGCGCGGTGACGAAGCGTGATGGGCAAACATGCATGCACACCGAAACACTCACCCACACAAAAACATTATTATATAGAATAACCAAAGAATTGTGTAATAAACGCGGCTATCTAAAACGCAACTGATGAACAATATTTTCACAATACACTAATATTTTCAATCAACTGTCCGGGCAGACCCTGACACAAATAGACAGATTGCCATGTAACCAATGTATCAGTTGTTCCAACAGACTGAATATGATTAAAACAGACTGGCTCCTCTCCCAACAACGGAAACCAAGAGAGATTTGACTAGACACTAAAATAATCCCACTTTCAGTTCCATAAGCAGCGATGGCCTGGGGGGGATTTGTAAGTTTAGTTTTATGAAGACTAAATTATAGTTTACCTATTGAAAAGGGCATCATTGCATCTCTTTTTATGATCTGTCCATCAGAATCCATGAATCTTTCTGGTCTAAATACATCAGCATCGCCCCAAATCTTGTTATCCGTTAAAACAGCATCGACGTTTGGTATGATGATGGCGTCTTTTGGAAAATGGTATCCATGGAACCTCGTGTCTTCGCTGACTGCATGCGGGAGTCCTGTCATTGATATGTTAGCTTTACGGAGAATTTCCAATATGACAGCTTCAACATACGGCAAGGACGGTTTATCTATTATTGAAGGTAGACGGCCAGAACCAATGACATTTTGAATCTCCTTGTAACATTTAGATTGTATGTTTGGATGATGCAGAAAATAAAGAATCGTCCACAAAATTGTCGTTGATGTTGTTTCTGTGCCAGCAATAAACAAGTCCAATATAGCGGACACAAGTTGGTCTTCTGGAAATATAAATTACTCCAATTTTATGCTCTTATCAAGGCCTTCATGCAATACCGTGCATATTTCGGCACTAATTTCGATTGGGTATTCATCCAGATTCCTTGGTCATAGCGAATACCAAGTCGCGCGCTTTCCAGCTACAATGACTAGCTGTAATAATCGAGTTGGCAAAGTTGAAGGTCCGTTCAACGTCAAGGTTTCCCAATATTCCTGAAGCAATGGACAGAGAAATCACCCTCGGCCCATTGATGAATTGGCGTCTGATACTTGAGCTTTTGAGGGACGTTTCTATCCTTCCCGTTTAATCAAATTTTTCATAAGTACAGCAACATGACAACCCTTCGTTTATTCTAGGGTCTTCCTTAAAACTCTGAACAGTGATTTAAAGTACTAAAACAGTGAAAGTCTTCTTGGGCACCAAACAGTATAGTTTAAATTGTATCTGTGTCAATAGCCTCGTTTGTCGCGCAATTCGTTTTGCGCCAATATTCTCCTATGCACTGGTTAATTGGGCTTCATAAAATCGTGCGTAATGAGGTTACGTTACGTAAACATATTTGGTCCAATTTGGAGCTCTGTTTAAATTGTAATCAAATTGTTACGCAGTTAGCTATTGGTTGTTAATCGGACTACCTACCATTTATAATTTGGAACGGAAAATTGTCTTCCATTTAAGCAGTGTTTAGTGGGATTAGCTCTAATCAAACAAAACACTGCGGGGTGTATGATGTTTCCCTGAAGGTATGTTTCATTTCAACATATTGTAGTCACAACCCCTAATTGGACTATACTGTCCACGTATCTGTAGATATATTGTAGCTATAAGTTCGGAAATTGTAAAGTATTCTAGCAACGTCCAGATTTTGTAAAATTCGCAGTCGCTTCTTCAGGAACATGGACTTCAGTAACAAAACCCTACTCCTTGACACGAACAACCGGTCCTACTGAAAGACTGCACCATTTAATTTAAAAGAAAACAATACTAACCGTTTAGATAAGATGGTTGACCAGTTTTAGAAACTTTCTTCATTTCTCTGATATAACTACTGATGTAATCATCCACATGATTTTCATCAAAATTCTTCATGTGTTCGTTTATTGATGGAAGGATGATGTTGTCTTTAATAAAATCCAGATCATTTAAAACACTCTGATATTTGAACAAATCACCCGGTACAAATCGTAGAAACGGGAAAACATTCAAAACAGAACCATGTCCTATTGTTTGAAGCATGCTCTCTGATTTGTCCAGAAAAATGTTAAATACGGGATCATCATACTCGAATCGTTTACCATACACCATGGACGATATAATATTGGAAACACCCTTTTGGCTTAAACGGCACATGTCGAAATGTCTACCCTTTTTTTGACCGATAACTTCTACAAAATGTCCAATTTCTTCATGAATTTTGTCTTCAAGAATCGTTCGACCAAAACCAAATTCTCTCAAAGTTTCCAGAGCAAACTTTCTTTGCTCTTTCCAGGGTTGGCCGTCTGACATCACTATACCTGTAATAGAATCAATATTATTGATCAAGGTCATGTTTGATGAGGAGGGTGGTGCTTGCCGTCTGACATCACTATACCTGTAATAGAATCAATGTTATTAATCTAGATCATGTTTCACGAGGAGGGGGTGAGGCTGGCCGTCTGACATCACTATGCCTGTAATAGAATGAATGTTATAAATCTAGGTCATGCTTCATGAGGAGGGGTGGGACTTGCCGTCTGACATCACTATGCCTGTAATAGAATCAATGTTATTAATGTACGTCATGTTTCACGAGGAGGGGGTGGGGCTGGCCGTCTGACATCACTATACCTGTAATAGAATGAATGTTATTAATCTACGTCACGTTTCATACAGCGCAAGGAGGAATGGACGGGGGTCACCCTGTCACTATTCCTGTATTAGAAAGGACAGGGTGTAAATTAGATTCGCACAGGATTGATTGGGCTATTTTAGGTTCCTGTGTGATGCGTTGACTCAATGGCAGGCCGAATGATACAGCGCGCACGCTAACCATTCGGTCATCCAACTCCTCAGGACTCTGTACGGACAAGCACACGTACTAAATGAGATGTCATTATTGCATCCACTCCTGATGAGCCACGTGGCAGACTCTGGAGCAATTTGGCCGACTGTAATGTTCTCAATTTGGTATCCTTCTCCCGGCAATACCGCTCCAGATCAAGTTCCGTTGGATTCCGATCTTCCAGTGAACGCCACACAATTCTAGAGCGAAACGGAATTTTAATATGTTTATAGGTTTTATTATGTCAAGTAATATAGTGTATTGAGCAATGTGCACCTTTAAACTAACTTGGTGATGAGCTCTTTTTATGTTCTCTGCAAATGCAGTCTTCAACCAGAAGGTTGTGTAAATCTAAATATATGGATAGACCTTTTCTTTGCATAACCTAATAAATTAAATCTGAAGGATGATCCCAGTATTTCTTGCCTAATTAAAAGATAGGCTGGCACTGCCAGGCAGGATACGCCCACATTTTTGAGAGATGGATAGAGAACAAGCAATAAAGAAAGTGATTTTTCCTACATCATTAAGTCCTATATGTCATACTGTATTGGGAGCAGCCATTTTGTTGGTCAGTTCCAGTCTGATATTCATGATAAGCATGATATACCATTTTTTAACAGTATTTGCGTACAAATGGCGGCCATTTTTTCTGTCAATTTTGGTCCGATTTTCCCGAAATTCGAACTCAAACCTTTCTTAAGGTGTAACGGTGATATAATTATACGGTTTTTTTTTTAAAAAAATCGGAAAATAATTGTGACCTCCAGAGTGACCACAAGCTAAAACAAGCAATACCGAAGGTGATTTTTCCTACCATCAAAGGCCATAATTCATTAAGTTACAATTTGATATGCGCAAATATCGAAAAGAATAAAGATCCTTAGGTTATAAACAAGCATTTCAGGTTTCACCAAAATCGAATTAAAATTGTGACCTCTACAGGGTCCACAACTTTGATAAACCATATTTTTACACTGTTCGCGTACAAACGGCGGCCAATTTTTCTTGCAATTATGGTCCGAATTTCTCGAAATTCGAACTCAACCTTCCGTATGGTGTAACGGTGATAGAGTCAAACGTTTTTTTAATCGGATAATAATTGTGACCTCCAGAGGGACCATAGGCGATTTTTCGGACAATCAGGGGCCATAATTCAGGAAGTTACGATCCGATATGCGCAAATAACTAAAGAAACCAAGATCTTTGGGTTATAACCATGCATTTCAAGTTTCATCAAAATCGAATTAAAATTGTGACCTCTACAGGGTCCACAACCATGATATACAATTTTTTAACAGTATTCGCGTACAAATGGCCGCCATTTTGTATGGCAATTTTGGTCCGATTTTCCCGAAATTCGAACTCAACCTTCCTTACGGTGTAACGGTAATATAATCAAACGTTTTTTTCAATCGGATAATAATTGTGACCTCCAGAGGGACCAGAAGCTAAAAAAGGTGATTTTTCGGACAATCAGGGGCCATAATTCACGACCACAAGCTAAGAAAAAGCGATAGTCGGAGCAGAACAGTAGAGCGTTAAACCCCATTTCATTTCATTTCGATGACACAGAAAATATATGTTTATTTCCCAAAGATCTCCGTTCCATTCGACATGTGAGCATATCGGACATTCACAAAGCATTCTAAGACTTAAGAATTTACTCAAAACTGTACGCCTTATTTTAACTAACATACACCTCTTTGTAAAACTTCTTGTTGTTTTAATGTATCAAATACATCAATAAGAAACTATGTGCAAAATTTCGTGTTTATGGATACATTGTTTCTGGATCAAAAAATATTTCTTGTGAACAGTGATTGAAAGTTGAGTAAATTCTTAACTTAAGTCCGGGAACGCTTTGTGAACTCAGGCCAGGTGTATAAAAGATCTAAAAAGATCTATATTATTCTATGAAAGAACTGCAGTGACGTAAACATATCAACCTCGGGTTTTACGTCCGTGGATATGGCAATTTGCTTGCCCAATACGGGACTATAACCATGGGGCTGAAGGTGAGTGGGACAAAGCCCTACTGGGTTCATTTAGAAAGCCATCTCCCATTTCACCACAAACTCTTACCTTTTCTCTGTGTCAGGAGATCGGTCCAAAACATGGATGGTCGATTTGAAAATATATCTCCATTTTTAACCAAGGCTTCCTTTATCACGTCATAACTGTTGAGAAAAATAAACAACTTCGATCCAAAATAAACACTGCATATATTTTCGTGCTCCTTTCTTAGTTGCCTGGCAACTACCCTCAAATCACTTTCTCCTTTCAAAGACAGCATGTCCCCTAATATAGGCAGGGTGAATCTGGGTCCTGGTGGAATCCCTCTGGGTTTTCTCATCAGCCACCATATTCCTAGACAAGTCACAAATACAAGACCAGTTGTTACACCAACATTATCTTTAAACAATCCAGTCATATATTCTATGTTAAAATATTGGAATATATCTAATAACATGGTGAAGATACCAGCCATCGTGTGTTTTAGTCCATTTCTTGTTTTTTTCTAACTGTTAAAATTGAACCACTGATTGAGTCACACTTCGTTTATTTTAACATGATAAATTATATTCTATTTATGAAATAACTTAAGGGGACTTCAGTATTCACAATGCGTATATCGGTTAGCTCAACATCTAGGACAAGGTCACCCACTCTTAACGCAGCAATCGGCTGACTCAACATCTGGGACAAGGTCATCCACTCTTAACGTAGCAAACTTAGTCTGACATACATGTATTTTTGTAACCTCAAATAAAGATTGAGACAGGGCGGGGCCCTAGAAAAGGGGTATGTGCTCTACCACAGTAATCTCAACTTGAGATACATGTGTAATGTGATTGAAACAGGGTGAGGACCTAGAAAAAATGTACTCTAACGCAGCTATCTAACTCTGATATTTTATAACCCCGATTAGACATTAGTTAAAACAGGTTTATATACAATATTATTGAGACATTTATTCACTTATCATTCTATAATTCAGTCTCTATACCATCGCTTAACCGATAGATTAATAAACTTGACAATAAAATGGATAATTAAGACTTAGAATATTCATTATCTATATTTGAACTATATGTCGAAGGGTTAATAATTATGTTAATATGGCCTTAAGGTATTTCTCTCTCTCTTTCTAATAATTATGTTAATATGGCCATAAGGTATTTTATTTTTGCGTGTTGAGGATGTCCATAGTTTGTTCTGTTTCGGTAAGCTTGGGTGTCCCCGTCACGTGTGATTGTTTGAATGATTCGATTGGTTTTTAACTCCACCCGCGAAATGCAAGGATATTCAATTGCACTCCACTACTGAACATCGTATAGGGTAGACATATGGAATAAACACATGTATATGTGTATGTCTTTATATAGCATATTCCATGTGTATTTACAGTATTAGACCACACGTTGAATGGTAAGATTATATTCAGTATCTTTTAATCAATATATTTATTATCTATCGCTTTACAGCTGTAGATTAGTTTAAGTACGACGTGTTTGGTCTATATTCGTTTACAGTACAGTATGAGCGGCTATAATTTAAAGTGGTGCGTTTGTGTTATATATAATATTATTTTCCGTCATATTGTTTATCTGCATTTGGTGTAATTGTTGTTTTGCAGGTCATTTCATTTAAGATCATATATTTATTGAGTAATCATAAATAAGAGAATCTTACATGTCTTTGGCGTGTTTCATAACGACCCTGTGACATATATTATAACAAGAACAGCCTGCTATTATGTAAATCTTACATGATGCACGTTTTAAAGTAATTATAATCTTTAAAGGGACTATCCCAATTTGAACAGTCTCAAAAATTAAAGTCCGAGTATGTATGAAATTTAAGCGCTATAATATAGAGGAACTGTGTATTTAACTTGTCTCAAAATATTGAGTCGTTTGGACGTGAACGTCACAACTGCTTATCCGGACACTTAACCCTTTTAAGATTCCGAGTCAATTTTTTCGTTGGGTTGCTTAATAATCGCTTCCCATTCCTTTAGAGGTTTATTCAGTCATGGTCAGGCAACGAAGCACACGCACGTAGTAGCAAAAAAGTTCACATTACAATGTTCGTCGTTTTCAGACAAAAAAACAAACATAAAATAGGGTGCGCAGGTAGGATACGCGAGAGCTCACACCACCTGTTATACCAGCCATACACTTAATTGAGTCTAGGACGATTGGTGATTAACGCTTCCAGTTTATTAAATGAAAATATTTAAAGCCCCAATAACACTCTTGTTGTAACTGAAAAATATGTCACAATCTTCATTCTGGTCAACAAATCGTATTATTTGAGAATATTCCAATTAAATGATGATATAAATTTCATCTTAACACACCTAATTTAAAAAATTGGAAAAATTCAACCAATTGATTCGAAAAGTCTAACGTAAACCTTTTCAAATGTGACTTGGATTTTAAAATATTTTCGAACCCTCTGGACATATAAAATAGGTTGTAATGGATAATTTACACAACAGGTAGGACATTTAAACATCTAGTACTTAGAATAAGAGTATTATTTATTTTCTGGAGCCACCAAGCCAGCAAGAATGTTATTGTCCCTTTAAGAAAAGAACCTGAACTGTAGTATTGTTGTAACTTAGCCACGGAAGAGAATACAGCGTGGAGAATAAAGACCTTAAAGTGCTACAGTTAGATTTGGTGCTGTATCAGGATAGACAGTATTAGTCATTCTATGAGTATCTCTTTTTTGATTTTCGCTAAGTTCTGTCTGAAACAATGGCTGGGGAAATTGTTAGAGATTTATGTATCCAATTGACAGGGTTGTCTTCATCAAGTTCATGTTTAATAAAAATAGAAAAGCGAATTTTTCGTTCTTTAGTTGATAATGGGACACAAGTATCCTTAATTAGCGACCACGTGTATAATTTTTTAAAATATAAACCAAAATTAAATAAGAGTAAAATTACATTATAGTCAGTAAATGGACTTGAACTGAAATTATTAGGCTGGGCAAATTTAGAATTTCAAATTAAGGGTAAAAAGTTAAGACATGTTATTTCCAATATGAATAAAAACGTAATTTTAGGTCGAGATTTTCTTGTTCACCATGGTTGTAGGCTGTATTTTGATTTGGGATGTATGAAAATTGGTAAAACGTATGTTTCCTTGGAAACTGATGCAACAATATCTTCTATTTTGCGAGTAGCAAACGAAGTAATTTTAGAACCTCAGAGAAAATATATCGTTAATGCAAAATTGAAGAGACGTAATTATGACAGTAAGCAGGACGTGTTCATGGTTGAACAATCCAATAAAGGGTTTGTGAGTGGTGAGCCAGGTCTTATGGTGTGTTATTGGGTGTTCAGCATGAAACATGTTAAATAAAATAAAACCAAGTACGAACAATCCAAACCATTAGACAAAATTCGAAGTCCTAAAAAACGTTATAGGCAAAATAGTGTAATCAGCAAATGGAATGTTCATCGTGTACGAAATACACAACAAACAGTGGTAACAGGTCTCCGGAAGAGTAAGCTTACCCTGCCTGGCGCGCTATAGCTGCATCCAAACTACTAGGCAAAATGTCGGTAAAATAGCGTAATTGGCCACTGGACTATCGATATGCAAAATGCACGTGCTGAACATTGTTAACGGTGTAGTAGACATAATCAGAGAGATAGTAAATAGGATACGCGTCAATTAAATATATCAAGAATAATAGCTGAGAGCGACATGTTATATTTACCAATCAAGTCAATATGACGGCCATAAAACTTTTTAAAGGATTTTATAAGTTTAGTGCGCAAGTATCCTTGTAGTTGAAGCTTAGTTGACAAATGTCTCGATCTACTTAAAAAATCAGAACAAAAAGAACAAAGAACGAATTAGCTGAGACACAAACACTCCATAAGCTGGTGATACAGGAATGTTACTACTAATAAATGGAAAGTTAACAATCGGAAAGTTAACAATCGGAAAGTCAAAGTCATCACGTTTATCATACAATGTAACACTGAGCCTATGGCAATTGTCAAAATCGAGACGCAGATCCAAGTAGGAAGCGTAATTGTCACTGTCAGTAGTATTTTTAATTTGAAGCTCATCAGGATAAAATGAATTCTACATAATCACTAAATTTAGGATTATTCCGTGATAGAACATCATCAATATACCGATAAGTAAAATTAAAATGTCTGACTAATCGTTTATTTGTTTTAACTAGTGCCTGTATGTACTCGGCTTCATAGGAATACAGAAATAAATCAGCAAGCAAAGGTGCACAGTTGGTGCCCGTGGGAATACCAACCACTTGCTGATATATTTCCCCTCCAAATTCAATAAAGATGTTATCAATTAAAAAATCCAACTTTTGAATTATCTTGATGGCAGTGAATTTATTTTTTAATCACTATGGTACTTAACGAAATATGAAGAATTGTAATACAACTAAATATTGATATCTAGCAGATCCCGATTTAGATGAAAAGACACTGTGAATAATATCTTTCAACCGAGCTTTCAATTCACTATGGGGAATTTTAGTGTACAAAGTAGAAAAGTCAAAAGTTTGAATAGATGAGACCGAAGCAGCAGGGATCTAGATTGTAAACCATCAAGTAATTCTTTGGAATTTTTTAATATCCACATTTGATTAATACCACTACGAGAGTATATTTTGTCACAGTATTTTTGAATACCCTCTTTAACTGCAGTTAGTATAGATGTCAATACTTTTGAAAGTGGTTTTGTGGAACATCGGGATAAACCTGATATAAAACGTTGTTTGTAGGGATTTTTTTGTAGTTTAGGTATCCGATATAACAAGGGCAAATCTGTATAGGTATCTCCGCATGGAGTACCAAATGAAGTGAGTACAGATTTGTGATTGGATATAATTTCATTCTTACTAAGAGTAGATCGTTTACACGTAGCACTGTCGGTTGATTTCCCGTAATTAAGTTCTTTGAAGAGACAGTCATAATTATTTCTTTTCTATATAAACACAAAGTTATTGGACGCTTTGTCAGCCGGAACAATGACATACTTGTCATGCAAGGCTTTGAGATTTTCAACGATGCTAATCATTGAAAAAGACTTAGGCCTTGTGTCAACTGACAAACGTTGCATGTATGTTCTTCGTTTTAGTAAACGACTAATAGACTTAGTCCAATCAGAGAGTATCAGAGATAACATCTCCCCTCTTAGCCCATGATCTAGCGTAGTCCTCTACGGCATCCATAATAAGTTTGAAATTTTGATCCCATGAAAATGGTTGCGGTTCCCGGTATTTGGGCCTTTTGGACAAAATTTCACGCAGCTTACTATTCTGGACTATATTCAAATCACCAGTGACCACATGTCCAGCTGGTTGGTAAAGGAAGGACGACGTAGAGCAAGAACAGGGTAGAGGATTGTCATATAAGTGTTTCGCATTGATGTCAGATAATGCGTTTCTGTAATTAAATATTTTAGTTGCAATGGGTTTTGTATATGTATAGGAAATCCTAGGAATAGTAACAGTTTTGAAGTAGGGGTATGGTGCTGTGACTTTCTTATGACGTAATATTTGGCTTAACCCGATAGCGTCAATGCCTTTATTAGAAAATTTCAGTTTTAGGAATGCACTGTTGGTGGTGTTAGACACACCGGGCTCGGTCGCAACGTCCAAACGACGGTGGGCAATGTCAAGCACAATGGATACAACCCTGTATTCAGTGGATACAGGACCAGTACAATTAGAATCCAAACTTTCAGTTTTAAGTAATTTCAAAATATTGGAAAATTGCACTTCTACACAACTAACAATTTTGGAATTCAACCCATATTGGTTTTTTTGTTGATTTTTTTAACAATGGAGAATTCAATCAATAAAAAAAGAAATCAAGGAATATTTCAGTTTAAACAAGTGGGAAATCAATAAATGCAGATGCAATAAATGTAAAAAAAAAGAGAATTCCATCAAAAGAAAAAAAATGACAATTGAAACAAGAGAATTCAATCAATGTACAAAAAATGAAAATTGAAACAGCAATTTTTAAAAAATAGGTTGCCAGGCAACGAAACATACGCCCACACAGCAGCTAAATTGTCCGGGCAGTCAACATATGCGAGTTGTCGCATATTAAGTAATTATCAGAAAATCATTAGAATTTGTTTGGTTTTTATAAAGTTCTGCTCCATGCTAATGTAAAGTATACGAATCATTTAATATTATGGAATAAGCTGTCACCTCCACTGGAAACGAAACATTTAATATTATGGCGACTTTTCGTACAATCAGGGGCCATAATTCAGGAAGTTACGATCAGATATGTCCAAATATCGACAGGAACCAAGATCTTTCAGTTTGACCAAAATCGAATTAAAATTGTGACCTCTAACAGAGTACACAACCTTGATATACCATATTTTTACACTATTCGTGTAAAAATGACGGCCATTTTGTTCATCAATTTTTGTCCGATGTTCACAAAATTCAAACTGAAAATTCATTACAGTGTAACGGTGATATAATCAAATGTTTTTGAACTCCAGACCGATCACAAGATAATAAAGGCAATTTTCCGTATAATCAGAGGCCATAATTCAGGAAATTACAATCCGATATGCGCAAATATCGCAAGGAACCAAAATCTTTAGGTTATAAAAATGTATTTCAAGTTTCATCAAAAACGAATTAAAATTGTCACCCCTATAGGGTTCACAACCTTGATATACCATATTTTACACCATTCGCGTACAAACGGCGGTCATTTTGATTGTCAATTTTGGTCCGATTTTCATGAAATTCAAACTCAACCTAGATTCCCCTGTAACGGTGATATAATCAAACGTTTTCATAAATCAGGTAATAATTGTTACCTCCAGAGGGACCACAAGGTGATAAAGGCGATTTTTAGTACAATCAGGGGCCATAATTCAGGAAGTTACGATCCAATATGCTCAAATATCGAAAGGAACCAAGATCTTTATGTTATAAACATGTATTTCAAGTTTCATCAAAATCGGTTCAAATTTGTGACCTCTATAGGGTCCACAACCTTGATATAACATTTCACAATATTCGCGTACAAACAGCGGCCATTTTGTCCGTCAATTTTGGTCCAATTTTCACGAAATTCAACATCATCTTTTATAACAATGTAACGGTGATATAATCGAAAGGAACCAAGATCTTTATGTTATAAACATGTATTTCAAGTTTCATCAAAATCGGTTCAAATTTGTGACCTCTATAGGGTCCACAACCTTGATATAACATTTCACAATATTCGCGTACAAACAGCGGCCATTTTGTCCGTCAATTTTGGTCCAATTTTCACGAAATTCAACATCATCTTTTATAACAATGTAACGGTGATATAATCAAACGTTTTTTTTTTAAATCGGATAATAATTTTGACCTACAGAGGGGCCACAAGCTAAAAAAGGCAATTTTTCGGTCAATCACGGACATAATTCAGGAAGTTACGATCAGATGGGCGCAAATATAGAAAGGACCCAAGATCTTTGGGTTATTAACATACATGTCAAGTTTCATCAAAATCGGTTCAAAATTGTCACCTCTATAGCTTGATATAACATTTTTTCACACTATTAGCGTACAAACGGCGGCCATTTTGTCTGTCAATTTTGGTCCGATTTTCACGAAATTCGAACTCAACCCCCATTACCATGTAACGGTGGTGTAATCAAACACGTTTTTTTAAATCGGATAACAATTTTGACCTCCAGAGGGACCACAAGCTAAAAAGGGTGATTTTTTGGACAATCAGGGGCCATAGTTCAGGAAGTTACGATCCGATGGGCGCAAATATTGAAAGGAACCAACCCTTTGGGTTATAAACATACATGTAAAGTTTCATGAAAATCGGTTCAAAATTGTGACCTCTATAGGATCCACAACCTTGATATAACATATTTTCACACTATTCGCGTACAAACGGCGGTCATTTTGTCTGTCAATTTTGGTCTGATTTTCACGAAATTCGAACTCAACCCCCATAACTATGTAACGGTGATATAATCAAACGGGTTTTTTGAATCGGATAACAATTTTGACCTCCACAGGGAACACAAGCTAAAAAGGGTGATTTTTCGGACAATCAGAGACCATAATTCAGGAAGTTACGATCCGATATGCCCAAATATCGAAAGGAACCAAGATCTTTTGGTTATAAACATGCATTTCAAGTTTCATCGAAATCGGATCAAAATTGTGACCTATACACTGTTCACAAGCTAAAAACGTGATTTTTCGTACAATCAAGGGCCATAACCCATGAAGTTACAGTCCGATACATGCCAATATCGACAGGAAACGAGATCTTAGGGTGATAAACCTATATTTTAAGTTTCATTAAAATCGGATAAAAATTGTGGACAGACGGACGGACGAAGGCGACGACAATATACGTCCACATAAAAATGTGGGCGTATAAAAACTGGGATTTGATTCAATATAACAATATTATGTTTAAAAACGAAAATGAGAATTAAACTAACAGAGATGATGATACGAGAATTCAATCGAAATAAAACAAATGAGAATTCAATCAATATAACAAATTGATACATGTATATCTTAAACATGAGAACTCAGTGGATTCAATCAATATAATAAAATGAGAACTCAATATAAAAAATTGAGAATTCAACCAATATAAAACAAATGAGAATTCAATCAATAATACAAATATAAAACAAATTGAGAATTCAACACCTATTCTAGAAAAGAGAATTCAATGGATTCCATCAATATAATGCAATGAGAATTGAATCAATATTTAAAATGAGAAGCCGATCCTTTTTTTTTAACAAAAATGCGAATTTAATCAATATAAAAGATTAAATACAATATAAACAAGTGAATTCAATCAATATTAAAAACGAGAATTCAATCAAATGTAAGAAATATAATATTTCACAATTGGGAGACAGATAACAGCTTGATAACAAAAAGACATCAAACATAAAATTTCCTTGATGGGTTGAATTAAACGGTGACTATGTTAAGAGTGTATGTAAACTGTGAAATACGCCAGTTCAACAGGTTAAATGAAAGGAAAGTATGGGTATTGAGCACATTTGATAAGGATCTAGAGACCTTGAAGAAATGTACAACTGACAAGAAAACATGTTAAGGACCATAGCCTCTATCAGGTTCACACGGTTTTCGACAAGTAATCCGACACGGAAGGCTACATCATAACTAGAATTATTGAAAATCTTATCTGCACAAGATGTTCCCCAAAAATGGGAAAATATATCAGAAAAATACTAAAACAGTCCACGAAATTGCCTTAAAATATAATGATGTAGCAGAATAAATAAAAGCAGCAAAAGAAATTTGCATACAGATTATATATTATTATGTGGGTCTAACGAATGGTGTTTATAATGGCTGCCTTATTTATTGTCTTTATCCTGTACATCCAGTTCCTGGTAAGAATTTGGTCTTTGGTTCATCGTTTGTCTATCAAGTCTTGTATATGATAATGATCTGGTTTCCGTTTCGATGTATTTCGGAAAAGTTTGGTCACCATTCTGTGGTGTAAACAAGGATGCTGAATTGGTATCTTCCAATCCATCAGAAGCAGCATCATCACCAGAAACAACATCCCCACCAGAAGCAGTATCATCACCAGACACAAAATCCTCACCAGAAGCAGCATCGTTTATATTTTCTTGCTGATCATAATCTGATAGTCGGTGGACAATTAATGGAACTGGTCGATCATAATCGAAAGTTCCTTGTGTTGAAGGAGTAATTAAAGCTTCTCTGTGACGTAAAAGTGTTCTATTACTATTTAGTGTGGTACGCTCTGTAGGAAGCCGTTGCATCGCAACTTCATCATATTCATGTTCTGGTGGAGTTGTTCTTGTATTGGCAGCAATCTCTGTAAATAGATAGAAGTATATCAACATTTGTCGGGCGAGGACTAAAATAAGTATTTTTCAATCGTGGGAAGTGGTGACTTCATAGTAAATAAACGCAGCTGCATTGCTAATATTTGGAACCTAGAAATTGACATATGTAATATGAATGTATCTAAACTGATTTACATTCAATCGTTGCCGTTTTTTCTGTAATTTTTTTCAGGTATGTTTGGCAAAATACGCCGGAGGTCTCAATCGAATAGCAATCTTTAGCGTCTGGTTATTCCAATCTACACTGATAGTACTTATTGCGCATGCTTCTAGAGAAGAATATTTGTCTACGATATCACCTTAGGTGGAAGTGGACGTTAAACCCCACGAACAAACGAAGAATATGGCGTCACCGCTTGGCATGACTTCTGAAAGTCTGGAATATGTTTAGCCTTCGAGTCCCCTGTTACAAAACCTATGACGGTACACGATTCGTGTACCAATGGTAAAATGTTTATTCTGTCTTAAATATTGGATATCAGAAGCCCATCTTTTCACGGTAAGATCTTAACATCAACGTATGTATTAAATTGACAAATAATTCGTGTTTTCAATGTCGAAGACTTTGGATGATATTGAGTTAGAGATTTAACTACTCTTGGGGTGTTAACAGTGGTCTCAAATCTATATGATCTTTTCGTACAGTTACTAGCTGTGTAACTCTTTGTTCTATAAAATCATAATTGATAAAACATCTGATTAATGTATCTCATGTATCTCATTATGAAATATAATGTATTACTTACTGTTATAATATATCTTGACAAAAACTAAACCAATTATAGAGACAACTATTAATAGACATATAATTATAATAATTCCAGTAGATATATTAATCAGCACATTGATAGCTGTAGTCCCGGTAGAAGTATTAATTACGTCATTGGTAGCTATAATTAAAAAAAAATAAACTTTTGTCTAAAATCAAGTATTCTCCATCAGGTTCAAGTGAATATTGTTCTGGATGTGTGGTGTGTCGAACGGTAAGTGATGCGATAACGATTAAAGTATTACATTTATGGATATAATCCGGTTTAATGTTTTAAAATGGCGAGTTTTGTACTTATTGGTCAGTTTACTTGTGTTTATGGTGTCGTTAAATGACTTATCTGTCTCCATTTGTATAAGTGCAAGCTACTTGATAACGTGGTAGTCTAGCGCTATTACAAGGAGTTACATGTTGAAAGGCTTAATGGAAATGGCTTAGAGCATAGAGTCTGATATTTGATCAAGTGGTGTGGTTTTGATCCAACACTTGTACGTGACAAGGAGTGAAGTTTGCTAATTTATAATCTAAGCTTATTATGGTATAACTCTGTAATATATTATAATAATAAATACGAACCCTGCATCAGTGTGTGGCAGACCATCAGTCCTCCATGTTTATTCACTAAGTAAATACAGTATTTACCAATATATTGTTTGGTAACAACGAACACAAAAAAACTCAGATTATAATGGTGTGGTTTAGTTGTGTTAATCAGGGTATAATTAATATAGCGATAATGACTATTAACCCCTACTGGTGATATCATCGATTCCACGTCTATTGAAGGTCTAGGATACCCAGTTATCTCCCTTTGTAATATTATCCTTTCAACTATAGTGACGTCATCACTACTTGACATCGAGGTTTCTGTTGGTGGACAACAACCAGGGTCTGTTAAAATTAATTAAAGTTAAAGGGACTAAATATCTAACTCAATATTGTTTTATAAAATTAATTCCAAATTAAATATACAAATTAGAATTCAATATTGGATCAATTCAATTCATTCAATATTGATATTGTTATTTAACATACATGAACTTAACGAGTCGCGTATTCTGTGGATTCAGGCGCCATTTGTAATGGACAAAGTAAACATATCCTACAAGACACTGTGGAAGTATGGAAGCCTATTGCGGCCATTTCAGAATCTCGTCTTCTCGCCGCGAAGTCGAGGGAGCGAGAAGTCGAGGGCGAGGGAGCGAGAGAGCGAGAAGACGAGGAAACAGGGCGAGAATACGAGGATCTCGCCCCGAGAACACGAGATTACTTTCACCTCGACTTCTCGTCTTCTCGTCCCTCGACTTCTCGCTCCCTCGTGTTCTCGCCTTTGAAAAACCTCGTGTTCTCGCTCCCTCGCCCTCGACTTCTCGCTCCCTCGACTTTTCGCCCTCGACTTCTCGCCCTCGACTTCTCGCTCCCTCGTGTTCTCGCCTTTGAAAAACCTCGACTTCTCGCTCCCTCGCCTTTGAGTCAATCTCGTCTTCTCGTGTTCTCGCTCCCTCGCTTCGTCACAATCTCGTCTTCTCGTGTTCTCGCTCCCTCGCCTCGGAAGTGCAGTTATTACGCATGTCCACTGACTACCGTATCGGCATTTGTATTTTGACATGGATTATAATAGACGAAAATGTTTAAAGTTTTAGAAAATGTAATAGTCCTAAACAAGTTTAATCTCTTCTTGCACAGATAGTATTGTGTTCTGTAATTGATTTTAAGTCTTCAGTCAAATCTTTCTTTGCCCTCTAAAAATATTCATCGGGTGTTTTCACTTGATGCGTGGTTTTGTCAGTGCTGCAGGATGGAGAGCCTGACAAAGGAAAATGTATAGGTAAGGAGGGCCTGGCAAGGGATAACGTGTAGTCGTTCGGTTTCGATTCGTCGTGTGGGGTTTTTCCGGTTTCTCCCACTGTCGCATACATTTCTTTTCCGATGCATTGCCAAATACGTCAGCACTAGAATTACGCCTCGAACTACATTTGTCAAGCGTAACCATACTGGGGTGAAAAAATCAAATTCTAAGACAATATCAGAAACCAAAAATCAACGTCATAGGGTCACGGGTCAATAGCCATAATTAGACCATGGAATACCTTTTACGAGACGGAACACGTTGGTTTGTTTCCATTTGTCAGAGAGAATTTTTCTGAAAATATCACAGGTACATGGGGACAGGAACGCCCTTATTAGACTAAGGCACACCAGACCTATAATATAATAATACTAATAGAGTCTATGTGATTTTTCAAAGTTTTTGAGTTTCTGTTATTTTCTGAACACATTTTAAATTTTTGATCTTATTTTATCCATATTTGATGCTAAATAATATAATATTTACTATCAAACATGTAATTCATATTTAAAAAAAAATACCATCTGATGTATAGATCATGTGTGTCATAGTCTAATAAGGGCGTTCCTGTCCCAATGTACCTGTGGAAAATATGCCGGGATTACTGTATAATACCACATATTAAATGTTGCAGTGACAGGATGAAAACGACTAATCCCAGGTCTGTGGAATAAATATGGTCAACAGTAGAGAAATAGCAACAATGATTGCAAGAATCTGTTATTTACTGGAAACAAGTATTTTTTATAAAAAACTATTTCAGTAAAACAATATCCAAGAGAAATACATACTTAATACACATGAAAACGATTTGGCAAAAATAAACAAACGCAATAATATAAATTTCCTCATACACAACAATACCATACACTACTAGTAAGAGAAATGAGGTTTAACGTCCACTCGACACAAATTTGGTCATTTCCGGACTAACATATGGTTTAATTTTATTTCAATAATTCGCTTGCGCGTATGGGTCTTTAGCAGTGGGAGGAAACTGGAGTGCCCGGAGGAAAACCCACAAGGTTGAGAAGGCAACCTATCTCCATGCCACATACGCTCACACAGGGATCGAAACCACAACCGCAAGCCAGAGGTGACCGGCCAGCTAGAGGTTGAAGCGTGGCACTCTAAACCACTAGGCCATCCCAACCCCCCCACTACTAGTAAATGAAATGAAATGGGTTTTAACGTCCTACTCTTCTGCACCTAACCTGGGTTAATGGAAGACAAGCATATGCTATACAGTGTGCTATGAGGAAATTTTGCCCGGGCAGCACCGCTACAGCCTACACTTATATTGAATTCCAACTGCCAAGGGATCTTTTACGTGCACGCCAATGTGTACACTGGACCACGGTTTCCCCATACCATCTTAACGACTAGACAGCTGTCCTTGTCAGGCCCCTCAGTTCTGCATCATTGACAAGGGGAAACCACACCGGTAAATTGAGATGAACTTTCTTGGCCAATGCAGGGATCTAACACACCACAAGTATTGATGAAAAATGTATATAATAATTATAATAATATCATTGTTCTGGAGAACGGTTTCTAATCTGCTGTTCAGATTGTTATATTCACAGAATACACACAGATCAGGTCTTGTGCCCATTTACACTGTACAAGATATATACCAGTAAATAAAAATAGATATAAGAGAAAAACAAATAGTTATCTTAATGATTCCAGTAAAATGAATTAGAAATGAAATGAAGTTTAACGTCCTACTGTTTTGTTCCTATACATGTACTGGGCTAATGAAAACAGGCATACACCATACAGTGTGCTATGAGGGAAATTTGGCCGGGTATTGCACTATTCCCTACTCTTCTTTCGAATTCCAACTGCCAAGGGATCTTTTTAAGTGCACACCAATGTAAACAAAGGACCTCGGGTTTTCATCACATCCGGACGACTAGACAGCTGTAATTGTACCTTTTTACATGCACACCAATGTATACAAGAGACCGCAGTTTTTCGTCACATCCAAACGACTAGACAGCTGTCCTTGTACCTTGTTAGACCCTCCTTTTGCACCACTGACAAGGAGAAACCACGTCGGAAATGAAACAGAATAAAAAAATAAAATGGGGTTTAACGTCCTACTGCTCTGTTCCTAAGCTACACTAATGAAGATGGGCATATGCTATACAGTGTGCTATCGAATTCCAACTGCCAAAGGGTCTTTTTACGTGCACACCAATGTATACAAGGGACCTCGGTTTTTCGGTACACCCAATCAACAAGACGGCTGTCCTTGTACCTTTTTACAGGCACACCAATGAATACAAGGGACCTCAGTTTTACGTAACATCCGAACGACTAGGGGGTTGGGATGGCCTAGTGGTCTAGAGTGCCGCGCTTCGGCCTCTAGCTGGCTGGTCACCTCTGGCTTGCGGCTGTGGTTTCGATCCCTGGTGTAAGCGTATGTGGCATGGAGATAGGGGCGCCTTCTCAACCTCGTGGGTTTCCTCCGGGCACTCCGGTTTCCTCCCACTGCTAAAGACCCCTAGGCGCAAGCGAATCATTGAAATAAAATTGAACCATGTTAGTCCCGAAATGACCTAGTTTGTGTCGAGTGGACGTTAAACACCATTTCTCTCTCTCTCCGAACGACTAGACAGCTGTCCTTGTACCTTGTTAGACCCTCCTTTTGCACCACTGACAAGGAGAAACCACGTCAGAAATGAAACAGAATAAAAAAATAAAATGGGGTTTAACGTCCTACTGCTCTGTTCCAAAGCTAGACTAATGAAGATGGGCATATGCTATACAGTGTGCTATCATGGAAATTTTACCAGGGCAGCGGCGCTACGGCCTACTCTCATCACATCAGAACGACTAGACAGCTGTCCTTGTACCTCGTCAGTCACCCCCTCCCCACGGCCTGCACCACTGACAAGATAAACCACCTCGGAAATGAAATAGAATAAAAATAAAACAAAACCATACAATATTAATCAGCATAGTGACAAAATATAACATGAAAATTTATTGTCATATACAGTACATTTAATTAAAACATTTTTTAAAATATGTATTAAATGTATTTAAAAACTGCTTTAAAAATACATGTACATGAATAAAGGTTTAAGCCTACTCATAAAAAATCACATAATTTCATAGATATCATCATCAGTATTAAAATCAATGTCACTGTCGAACAATTTACACAAATCCATACAAGAAAGTTTTCACTTGTAACAAGTACATCTATCTGTATGCAGCCTGATTTGTATCCACAGTGAAAATTTTATTTGGTGCTTGATCTCTAGTTACCCTAACTATGTCATTTTAAACAGTAGTGTTTAACAAAAGGGGCAAAAAATTTTGCAGCTACAGTAAGGCAACCCGGGGGGAATGCGCCAGAATAGGCCCCCGTTTTGATTGGTGGTGCAAGGGACAAAGCAACATTTTCATCCAGGGGACACATTCAAAGTCAATCTGGTGTGGAATTAATTCACACATATTTTTTTCATAAATAGGGCCTAACATGTGCTCTTGTACCAACTCATCTATTTTGGTTCTCTTTTTCTCCATAACATCTTGGGTATATTTCTTAAAGTACTGTGCATGGTGTTTCACCTCAATGGTGACAGTCTTCACCATATTAGTCCTTATTGGTCTGAGTGGTCTTGATTCGAGTAGTCCTTACTCCTTGGTGACTGCGCGTTGTCAATAGTTGTCATGCATTTAGGAATATAAGAATATCTATCTTTATCAATCAACTTGTTAAATGATCCCCTTAACAAATTAACCAGACCAATTATTCTTTTTTTGTTGGTAAAATTTTAGCTGCTTGCTTCTAACATCACTTTCAAACATTCGTCAACAAGTTTGGAATCGTTATAATGTTTCATACACAGTTGGGTTTTTTTTAAGTTGAAATGTGAGAACTCTGTATTATTAGTATACCCCAATGATTGAGAACTTTGTCTGCACATTCCTGGAGGTCTTTGTCTTACAAATCAGCATTTGTCTCCGGCACAAACCTGCCATTTCCATCTAATTCGATCCAATGGTTAGCCAATACCTAAAATTGTTCCCAGCTTGTCGCATTGAACGGTTTTAGCTTAGTGTTTTTAACAATATATTCACAAGTATTCAGTTTTCGCTATCCTTCCGCCATATTTACTATCAACACAGAACGGTAACCTTTGACTCTACTCGACCTTCCATTATGTGTGTCTGATTGGCGAGCTATGTCACGTGATTTGTTATAACCAAATCACCGCGGAATTCAAATACCATCGCACATTAAGTAAGCCTGTATTTATTTTACGGCTTCTGTCAAACGTCAAAGAATGGATAACAGAAAAGTCGCGTGACAATGAAGTAATACTAGAAGAATTAGATGATGTACCTTTTTTTACCCGGAACTTGCTAGGACGGAAAACAGAAGCAGGCTAGCTAGAAATTTCTCACCACGGCATATATATGTAGGCCTAAAGTGGAGAATTTTTTGCCTGGACGTATTTTTTCTATTTTTTTATACATTGTCTACCGTAAACAAAGAGGTACTTGTAGCCTACTTTATCTACTTTAATATATATACTAGTATATTATAAATAAAATCTAAGTGTGTATGGGTGTGTTTATGTATGTTTGTATACTCCACCTACACATTATTATGTGTTATTAAATTAACCAGCATCACAACAGGAATGTTTTAGGTCAGTGAATTCGGGCCCAAGGCGAATTACGCTTCATCGCCGCGATTAACCCCCACATATTTCGTATCAAATTGAAAAGAGCGACCAAGTATGTATTTTAGGCCATCGAATCTGTCCTACAGGCAAATTTGGGCCACGAACGAATAAAACCTCGGGCGAATTTAGGTCCCGTGGGAATTTGAGCACTGGGCGAATATGGGCCCCTAGCAAATTTGGGCCATGGGCGAACTTGGACCCCGGGCGAATTTGGGCCCGTGTATAGGCGGGTAAACTACGAGTAGTTTATTTGATAATATTAGCATCATAGAAAGAAGCGGGTATCGAAACCGAGCCCCCCCCCCCACACACACACACGCACGCCAATGTGTAGCCTATACGAGACCTCGCTGTTCCATGTCATCCGAACGACATGCTGTCCTCAGGCCTTCCGTCCTACACTGATAAGAGGGTACCTCGCAAGAAAGGCTAGACTACGCATTGAGCCACCGCAGCTCCAACTTATTTCGAATCTGGACACATGACCTCGCTCTTTTAACCCAACCCTTCCTTCTCCACTGATATGGAAAAAACCCGCTAGAATATTTCCGATGAACTTTGATGAAATGAAATGAAATATGGTTAAACGTCCTACTGTTCTGCTCCGACTGTGCTATAAGGGAAATTGTGCTCGGAAAGCGGCACTTAGGTCTCCTCTTATATCGCATCCAGGCTGCCAAGGGATCTTTTACGTGTACGTCAATTTACAGATAAGGATTTGCATCCCATCCGAACAAATAGACAACTGTCCTTGCCAAACCCTCCGTCCTGCACCAATGCAATGACATGGGGAAACCCCGTCGGAAAACCCGACAAACTTTCTTGTCCAATGCAGGGATCGAACACGTGACCTTCAGTTTAGTGAGCCAGCGTCTTACCCACTTAGCAGTCGTGGCTCCAAACATTAACGTCCTACTCACTGAGCCACCGTAGCTCCCACTTCATTTTGATTCCGAACACGGGACATTGTTTTTCTATGCCACCCGACGACTATACGTGGTCCCCTGTCAATTCTTTCCTCCTACACCACTGAAGTAAGAGAGCAAACGTCCCACTCACTGACCCACCGTAGTTCCCACTTCAATTAGATTCCGGACACAAGGCCTCGGTTATTTTTATTCATTCCGAACGATTATACTTTGTCTCTTGCTAAGCTCTCCGTTCTACAGGACTTCGGTTATTTTTATGCCATCCGAACTATTATACTTTGTCTCTTGCTAAGTTCTCCGTCCTACACCACTGACAATAGTGAACATCGCCAAAAATCACGAGGAACTTTGAAGAAGTTACAGAGCAAACGTCCTACCCAGTGAGCCCCCGTAGAACCAACTTCCTTGCGATTCCAGACACAGGACATCGTTTTTTAAAATCACATTCGAACAAATACATTGTCCCTTGTCAGACTCTTCATCCTGCAGCACTGACAAAACCACGCATCAAGTGAAAACACCCGATGAATATTTTTAGAGAGCAAAGAAAGATTTGACTGAAGACTTAAAATCAACTACAGTACACAATACTATCTGTGCAAGAAGAGATTAAACTTGTTTAGGACTATTACATTTTCTAAAACTTCAAACATTTTCGTCTATTATAATCCATGTCAAAATACAAATGCAAATACGGTAGTCAGTGGACATGCGTAATAACTGCACTTCCGAGGCGAGGGAGCGAGAACACGAGAAGACGAGATTGTGACGAAGCGAGGGAGCGAGAACACGAGAAGACGAGATTGACTCAAAGGCGAGGGAGCGAGGGAGCGAGAAGTCGAGGTTTTTCAAAGGCGAGAACACGAGAACACGAGAAGTCGAGGGCGAGAAGTCGAGGGAGCGAGAAGTCGAGGGCGAGGGAGCGAGAACACGAGGTTTTTCAAAGGCGAGAACACGGGGGAGCGAGAAGTCGAGGGACGAGAAGACGAGAAGTCGAGGTGAAAGTAATCTCGTGTTCTCGGGGCGAGATCCTCGTATTCTCGCTATGGAAGCCTATTGCGGCCATTTCAGAATCTCGTCCCCTCGCCGCGAGAAGTCGAGGGCGAGAACACGAGAAGTCGAGGGCGAGAACACGAGAAGACGAGAAGTCGAGGGAGCGAGAAGTCGAGGGCGAGGGAGCGAGAGAGCGAGAACGCGAGGAAACAGGGCGAGAATACGAGGATCTCGCCCCGAGAACACGAGATTACTTTCACCTCGACTTCTCGTCTTCTCGTCCCTCGACTTCTCGCTCCCTCGTGTTCTCGCCTTTGAAAAACCTCGTGTTCTCGCTCCCTCGCCCTCGACTTCTCGCTCCCTCGACTTCTCGCCCTCGACTTCTCGCCCTCGACTTCTCGCTCCCTCGTGTTCTCGCCTTTGAAAAACCTCGACTTCTCGCTCCCTCGCTCCCTCGCCTTTGAGTCAATCTCGTCTTCTCGTGTTCTCGCTCCCTCGCTTCGTCACAATCTCGTCTTCTCGTGTTCTCGCTCCCTCGCCTAGGAAGTGCAGTTATTACGCATGTCCACTGACTACCGTATCGGCATTTTTGTATTTTGACATGGATTATAATAAACGAAAATGTTTGAAGTTCTAGAAAATGTAATAGTCCTAAACAAGCTTAATTTCTTCTTGCACAGATAGTATTGTTTTCTGTAATTGATTTTAAGTCTTCAGTCAAATCTTTCTTTGCTCTCTAAAAATATTCATCGGGTGTTTTCACTTGATGCGTGGTTTTGTCAGTGCTGCAGGATGGAGAGCCCGACAAGGGACAATGTATAGTTGTTCGAATGGGATTTTAAAAAACGATGTCCTGTGTCTGGAATCGCAAGGAAGTTGGTTCTACGGTGGCTCACTGGGTAGGACGTTTGCTCTGTAACTTCTTCAAAGTTCCTCGTGGTTTTTGGCGATGTTCACTATTGTCAGTGGTGTAGGACGGAGAACTTAGCAAGAGACAAAGTATAATAGTTCGGATGGCATAAAAATAACCGAAGTCCTGTAGAACGGAGAGCTTAGCAAGAGACAAAGTATAATCGTTCGGAATGAATAAAAATAACCGAGGCCTCGTGTCCGGAATCTAATTGAAGTGGGAACTACGGTGGGTCAGTGAGTGGGACGTTTGCTCTCTTACTTCAGTGGTGTAGGAGGAAAGAATTGACAGGGGACCACGTAAAGTCGTCGGGTGGCATAGAAAAACAATGTCCCGTGTTCGGAATCAAAATGAAGTGGGAGCTACGGTGGCTCAGTGAGTAGGACGTTAATGTTTGGAGCCACGACTGCTAAGTGGGTAAGACGCTGGCTCACTAAACTGAAGGTCACGTGTTCGATCCTTGCATTGGACAAGAAAGTTTATCGGGTTTTCCGACGTGGTTTCCCCATGTCATTGCATTGGTGCAGGACGGAGGGTTTGGCAAGGACAGTTGTCTATTTGTTCGGATGGGATGAAAATCCTAAGCTGTAAATTGACGTACACGTTAAAGATCCCTTGGCAGCCTGGATCCGATATAAGAGGAGACCTAGGTGCCGCTTTCCGAGCACAATTTCCCTTATAGTACAGTCGGAGCAGAACTGTAGGACGTTAAACCATATTTCATTTCATTTCATCAAAGTTCATCGGAAATATTCTAGCGGGTTTTTTCCATATCAGTGGAGAAGGAAGGGTTGGGTTAAATAATCGAGGTCATGTGTCCGGATTCGAAATAAGTTGGAGCTGCGGTGGCTCAATGCGTAGTCTAGCCTTTCTTGCGAGGTACCCTCTTATCAGTGTAGGTCGGAAGGCCTGGGGACAGCATGTCGTTCGGATGACATGGAACAGCGAGGTCTCGTATAGGCTACACATTGGCGTGGGTGTGTGTGTGTGGGGGGGGGGGGGGCTCGGTTTCGATACCCGCTTCTTTCTATGATGCTAATATTATCAAATATTATCAAATAAACTACTCGTAGTTTACCCGCCTATACACGGGCCCAAATTCGCCCGGTGTCCAAGTTCGCCCATGGCCCAAATTTGCTAGGGGCCCATATTCGCCCAGTGCTCAAATTCCCACGGGACCTAAATTCTCCCGAGGTTTTATTCGTTAATGGCCCAAATTTGCCTGTAGGACAGATTCGATGGCCTAAAATACATACGTGGTCGTTCTTTTCAATTTGATACGAGATATGTGGGGGCTAATCGCGGCGACGAAGCGTAATTCGCCTTGGGCCCGAATTCACTGACCTAATTCCTGTTGTGATGCTGGTTAATTTAATAACACATAATAATGTGTAGGTGGAGAAAACAAACATACATAAACACACCCATACACACTTAGATTTTATTTATAATATATATATATTAAAGTAGATAAAGTACAAGTACTTCTTTGTTTACGGTAGACAATGCATAAAAAAATAGAAAAAATACGTCCAGGCAAAAAATTCTCCACTTTAGGCCTACATATATAGCCTATATATATGCCGTGGTGTGAAATTTCTAGCTTGCCTGCTTCTGTTTTCCGTCCTAGCAAGTTTCGGGTGAAAAAAGGTACATCATCTAATTCTTCTAGTATTACTTCATTGTCACGCGACTTTTCTGTTATCCATTCTTTGACGTTTGACAGAAGCCGTAAAATAAATACAGGCTTACTTAATGTGCGATGGTATTTGAATTTCGCGGTGATTTGGTTTTAACAAATCACGTGACATAGCTCGCCAATCAGACACACATAATGGAAGGTCGAGTAGAGTCAAAGGTTACCGTTCTGTTTTGATAGTAAATATGGCGGAACACAGCAGGAGGCATTAAACAGCATTTTATTTTTTTTTCTGTTTCATTTCCGACGTGGTTTCTCCTTGTCAGTGGTGCAAAAGGAGGGTCTAACAAGGTACAAGGACAGCTGTCTAGTTACGTAAAACCGAGGTCCCTTGTATTCATTGGTGTGCATGTAAAAAGGTACAAGGACAGCCGTCTTGTTGATTGGGTGTACCGAAAAACCGAGGTCCCTTGTATACATTGGTGTGCACGTAAAAAGACCCTTTGGCAGTTGGAATTCGATAGCACACTGTATAGCATATGCCCATCTTCATTAGTGTAGCTTAGGAACAGAGCAGTAGGACGTTAAACCCCATTTTATTTTTTTATTCTGTTTCATTTCCGACGTGGTTTCTCCTTGTCAGTGGTGCAAAAGGAGGGTCTAACAAGGTACAAGGACAGCTGTCTAGTCGTTTGGATGTGACGAAAAACTGAGGTCTCTTGTATACATTGGTGTGCATGTAAAAAGGTACAATTACAGCTGTCTAGTCGTCCGGATGTGATGAAAAACCGAGGTCCTTTGTTTACATTGGTGTGCACATAAAAAGATCCCTTGGCAGTTGGAATTCGAAAGAAGAGTAGGGAATAGTGCTGTACCCGGCCAAATTTCCCTCATAGCACACTGTATGGTGTATGCCCATTAGCCCAGTTCATGTATAGGAACAAAACAGTAGGACGTTAAACTTCATTTCATTTCTAATTCATTTTACTGGAATCATTAAGATAACTATTTGTTTTTCTTTTATATATATATTTATATACTGGTATATATCTTGTACAGTGTAAATGGGCACAAGACCTGATCTGTGTGTATTCTGTGAATATAACAATCTGAACAGCAGATTAGAAACCGTTCTCCAGAACACTGATATTATTATAATTATTATATACAATGTCTAGTCGTTAAGATGGTGTGGGAAACCGTGGTCCAGTGTACACATTGGCGTGCACGTAAAAGATTCCTTGGCAGTTGGAATTCAATATAAGTGTAGGCTGTAGCGGTGCTGCCCGGGCAAAATTTCCTCATAGCACACTGTATAGCATATGCTTGTCTTCCATTAACCCAGGTTAGGTGCAGAAGAGTAGGACGTTAAAACCCATTTCATTTCATTTACTAGTAGTGGGGGGGTTGGGATGGCCTAGTGGTTTAGAGTGCCACGCTTCAACCTCTAGCTGGCCGGTCACCTCTGGCTTGCGGCTGTGGTTTCGATCCCTGTGTGAGCGTATGTGGCATGGAGATGGGTTGCCTTCTCAACCTTGTGGGTTTTAACCTCCGGGCACTCCAGCTTCCTCCCACTGCTAAAGACCCCTACGCGCAAGCGAATTATTGAAATAAAATTAAACCATGTTAGTCCGGAAATGACCAAATTTGTGTCGAGTGGACGTTAAACCTCATTTCTCTTACTAGTAGTATATGGTATTGTTGTGTATGCAGGTGCGGATCCAGGATTTTTTTGCAGGGGGGGGGTCTAGGTTTGATAACGCCCAGCGCCGAAGGAGCTCAACCAATTAAGGGGGGTTTGGGGTCCCTCCCCTAGAAAAATTTGGTAAATTAGATTCAATTTGGTGCATTCTGACGTATTTCCGGACGGTAAATACCAGAATTACAGGTCTAAAAATCGCCAATAAAATCGCATAAAATTTTTCAAGTCTGAGCAGGGGGGGGGGGGGGGGGTCCGCACCCCTTGGACCCCCCCTCTGGATCCGCGCCTGGTATGAGGAAATTTATATTATTGCGTTTGTTTATTTTTGCCAAAATCGTTTTCATGTGTATTTAATATGTATTTCTCTTGGATATTGTTTTACTGAAATAGTTTTTTATAAAAAATACTTGTTTCCAGTAAATAACAGATTCTTTCAATCATTGGTGCTATTTCTCTACTGTTGACCATATTTATTCCACAGACCTGGGATTAGTCGTTTTCATCGTGTCACTGCAACATTTAATATGTGGTATTATACAGTAATCCCGGCATATTTTCCACAGGTACATTGGGACAGGAACGCCCTTATTAGACTATGGCACACCTGATCTATACATCAGAAGGTATTTTTTTTTTAAATATGAATTACATGTTTGATAGTAAATATTATATTATTTAGCATCAAATATGGATAAAATAAGATCAAAAATTTGAAATATGTTCAGAAAAAAACAAAAACTCAAAAACTTTGAAAATTCACATTGACTCTATTAGTATTATTATATTATAGGTCTGGTGTGCCTTAGTCTAATAAGGGCGTTCCTGTCCCCATGTACCTGTGATATTTTCAGAAAAATTCTCTCTAACAAATGGAAACAAACCAACGTGTTCCGTCTCGTAAAAGGTATTCCGTGGTCTAATTATGGCTATTGACCCGTGACCCTATGACGTTGATTTTTGGTTTCGAATATTGTCTTAGAATTTGATTTTTTTCACCCCAGTATGGCTAAACTTGACAAATATAGTCCGAGGCGTAATTCTAGTGCTGACGTATTGTGCAATGCATCGGAAAAGAAATGTATGCGACAGTGGGAGAAACCGGAAAAACCCCACACGGCGAATCGAAACCGAACGACTACACGTTATCCCTTGCCAGGCCCTCCGTCCTCCATCCTACACAACTGACATGGGAGGACATCTCCAGAAGTTTAGCCCGATGCGCTTCGATGAAGCGAGAGAGCCATTGTAGCCACCACTTCATTACGATTTCGGACAAAGAACCTCGTATTTTATATATATACTGTTCAGGTCTTCAGTCCTATAGGCTACCACTGACAAGCAGGAACCCGACCGAAAAATCCTGAAAAACTTTGATAAAGTAAAAGAGCAAACGTCGATCCTATTCACTGAGCCATCGTAGCTCCATTTGTATTCCGGCCACGGGATCTCGGTTATTTGTATTCCATCCGAACAACTATTCATTGTCCCTTCTCAGGCCCCCCGTCCTACACCACTTACACCACTTGGTATTCGATCCCTGCATTTGAAGTGAAAGTTCATCCAGATTTTATTTCGGGCGTGATTTCTCCTTGTCAGTGATGCAAAACGTAGGGCCTGTCAAGGACACCTATTGGCGTGCACATAAAAGATCACTTGGAAGTTTAAATTCGATGTAAGAGTAGGCCTTAGCGCCACTGCCCGGGCAAAATTTCCTTGATAGCACACTGTATTATTGTATCGTATGCCCGTCTTCATTAGCCCAATTTAGGAACAGAACAGTAGGACGTTAGACCCCATTTTATTTCATTTCATTTCATTTAGATTCCGGACACGTCACCTCGGTTATTTTTATTTCATCCGAACGATTATACGTTGTCTCTTGTTAGGCTCTCTGTTCTACACCACTGAAAATAGTGAACATCGCCAAAAATCACGAGCAACTTTGAAGAAGTTACAGAGCAAACGTCCTACCCAGTGAGCCACCGTAGAACCAACTTCCTTGCGATTCCAGACACAGGACATCGTTTTTTAAAATCCCATTCGAACAACTATACATTGTCCCTTGTCAGGCTCTCCATCCTGCAGCACTGACAAAACCACGCATCAAGTGAAAACACCCGATGGATATTTTTAGAGAGCAAACAATATTTGACTGAAGACTTAAAATCAATTACAGAATACAATACTATCTGTGCAAGAAGAAATTAAGCTTGTTTAGGACTATTACATTTTCTAGAACTTCAATCATTTTCGTTTATTATAATCCATGTCAAAATACAAAAATGCCGATACGGTAGTCAGTGGACATGCGTAATAACTGCACTTCCGAGGCGAGGGAGCGAGAACACGAGAAGACGAGATTGTGACGAAGCGAGGGAGCGAGAACACGAGAAGACGAGATTGACTCAAAGGCGAGGGAGCGAGGGAGCGAGAAGTCGAGGTTTTTCAAAGGCGAGAACACGAGGGAGCGAGAAGTCGAGGGCGAGAAGTCGAGGGCGAGAAGTCGAGGGAGCGAGAAGTCGAGGGCGAGGGAGCGAGAACACGAGGTTTTTCAAAGGCGAGAACACGAGGGAGCGAGAAGTCGAGGGACGAGAAGACGAGAAGTCGAGGTGAAAGTAATCTCGTGTTCTCGGGGCGAGATCCTCGTATTCTCGCCCTGTTTCCTCGCGTTCTCGCTCTCTCGCTCCCTCGCCCTCGACTTCTCGCTCCCTCGACTTCTCGTCTTCTCGTGTTCTCGCCCTCGACTTCTCGTGTTCTCGTGTTCTCGCCCTCGACTTCTCGCGGCGAGGGGACGAGATTCTGAAATGGCCGCAATAGGCTTCCATATTCTCGCCCTGTTTCCTCGTCTTCTCGCTCTCTCGCTCCCTCGCCCTCGACTTCTCGCTCCCTCGACTTCTCGTCTTCTCGTGTTCTCGCCCTCGACTTCTCGTCTTCTCGTGTTCTCGCCCTCGACTTCTCGCGGCGAGGGGACGAGATTCTGAAATGGCCGCAATAGGCTTCCATAGTGGAAGTAAATTGTTCTGGCTGATTCACAAACGACAAAAGAGACGCGTAGAATGAATTAAGCAGGCTAAGCGGTTCAATACCACTCTTGTTGTAACTGAAAAATATGTCCCAATGGTTATTCTGGTCAACAAATCGTACTATTTTAGAATATTCCAATTAATTGATGATATAAATTTCATTTTAACACACCTAATTTATAAAATTTGAAAAATTTAACTAAATGATTTGAAAAGCCTAACGTAAACCTTTTCAAATGTGACTTGGATTTTAAAATATTTTCGAACCCTCTCGACAAGTAAAATATGATGAAATGGATAATTTACACATCAGGTAGGACACTTAAACATCTAGTACTTAGAATAAGGCTATTATTTATTTTCTGGAGCTGCCAAGGCAGTAAGGGTGTTATTGTCCCTTTAAACGACTGTTGTTCAATATGAATTGTTGCAGTATTTCAAAGAAATGGATAAAAATTACAATAATATATCAATATTGACTTCCTCTCGTACATTCTAATTACATAAATTTAATTTAATTTCATTTCTTTTTCGTTTAAAATATTATCGTTTAAAAGTAGATTGTAGTGGTGTGTTTATCAGTTGTTCAATGTACAATCAATAAAATCAACGCTTCCACTGGGATAAATTATTTACAGAGCCACGGTTCCTCAGTGAGTAAAATGTTAGCTCCTTTACCAGGAGGTTCCCGTGTTCGAACCCTGCGTTAGCCGAGAGAATCATCGTGACCTTTCAGCGTAGTTTCGCCTTGTCAGTGTTGCAGGGCCGAGGGCTAGCAAGGGATAGTGTATAGTTCTTCGGATGGCACGAAAAACCTGAGGTCACGTGTACACATTGACGTGCACGTTAAACACCCTTGTCCGAGCAAAATGTTCTCACTAGCCCTGTCGGAGCAGAACAATAGGACGTTAAACCGGATTTAATTCCTTTCGTTTAAATTATTATCTGTTAATATAGGTGTGTTTACCAAGATAAAAAAAATATCTGTCGATCAATGACCAATGACAACCCTTCCACGGGGATACCCCCCCCCCCGCACTCACACACACTATCACCCTCTCACACCCACACACACGCACCATCGCACATACACAAACATACACACCAGCACACACAAAACCAAAGAACAATTACTATGTAGGTACAGTTTCGGACCGACATAATTGGACGAGGGCCTTTAAATAGACATGTAAATCACTAAATATTGATTCATAGAAAGTTCGCCTAATTAACTGGTACGACAGTTTATGAAATATGGTTTATCATATTGTAATATATATACACAAAATATATATAATTTAAATACAAATGTAAATAAAACTTACGAAACCGTGGGATAATAATTTTTTCTGAAACACCAAGTACACGTTCACATTTTGTATCTGTTGTAACTGTATTAACGAGGAAACAAATTAATGGTGTGAATAAAAAGAAGACTAACTACACCTTTACATTCTTTATCTGTGGCAATTATTTTAATTGAGAAAAATGAAATCATTATAAAAAGTAATGAGATAAAGTAATAAAACAAGATAGTATTTTATTACTGCAGTTTATTAAAGGTGTTTAACTTTGACGAAGGCACGCTGCTGAACGATTTTTCAAAAATAGACCAACTGAACATACCTATTGAGTGTAGCATCTTGTTTTAAAGTAGACCAACATACCTGTTGTGAGTGTAGCATCTTGTTTTAAATCTTGTAAAACTGCTGTACAACAAGGATCATCTGTTGCTATACAGATTATATCATCTCCTATATCAGTTATATCAACATCTATATCTTGTAGTATATTACCATCACCACAATATATACCACGTTTAAACCATCTGTATATCATAGGTAAACTAACATTATAAATCAATCTATATATCACATATAAACTCTCAGAAGTCGGTAGAGTTGTAGATGTTGCATTACAAGTCAGACTTATCTTCCCCTTTAATTCACCATTATCTTCAACACGCCGTAAAACTGGTTGATGTTGGTTGGATATAACTGTTACTGGTTTATCTACATGGTACAATAACATATACATATTACATATTATATACGAGCAGATTGTAATTTGTGAAAAGTATATCACTTTATTCATTCATATAGATAATGGGCATTTGTCAGCTGAAATTCAGAACCAATTAAAATGATGATGATAATATTTACCTGTTATAAAAAGTACTACACATCCGATCTTTTTACCCCATCCTGAATCCGTCTCCCACCACTCGTAAACACCAACATCATGTTTAGTGACATTCACTATTTTAAAATTAAAATGTTGTTCCGACTGGTTTATAATTTCATAGTGTTTACTATTGGAAGTGGGTAAATTAATCGATCCTACCTTGCCCATAAATAATGGACTACCAAAATTATGAGTTACTTGTATCCGATAAGCCAAAAATAGACGAGTTGCTTTAAATGTAATATTTTGTTGTTTGGAAACTTGTACAGTAAACAGATGACAACTGTTGTCAGAGAAATGGTAACCAGGTAGATATACATCGCATGTGTGATCATTATCACCATCACAATCACCTTGAACTGAAACCATATAAAATAATAAAAGTAAAATGGATTCATGTGAATTAAAAATAGTACGTGTTTATATAAAATAACAATTATTATTATTATTAATCATGTCAATAACCTCACTGGTCAACGGATTCACTCCGGGTGTCGCCCGAGAAAGTACCTGGTTTACGCTTGTCTGTGGTGCAAGCCGCTGGGAGATGACAAGGAACAGTGTATAGTCCTTCGGTTACCTACAAAATTGTCTTGTCTGCCGTTACAATGGGAATTATGTTTATATTATTGGCGTGCACGTACAACATCACGTGACAGATGGATGGACCAGTCGGTGCAGAACAGTAGGACGTTAAACCCCATTTCATTTCATCTCGGTTAACCTGTCGTCAAATTCATTTAGATACTGGATAATCGAATACTCGACTGTTTTGTCGGTTTGAAGACAACACTTTCCCTGACAGTACCGTTGTGGCCTTTCTCGCAGCAAAATGGAGGATATCAACAAACCCGACACGTCAGACCACCTTAACGCACCCTCACAAAAAATCATAGAATGACGATTCAAGGGATGCTGTCAACATCGTCTCCAAATTACGTAGGCATACATACACACGGAGCCTTTTAAAGCGAGAAATTCAACAACCCGTTTGAAGTCAATTTGTATGATGAATTAATACCATCACATTGTGATCTAATTTCAATGATGTAAAGCATTAATGTGATACTATTATCTCGAGCTTTGAATCCCCATCTCATCCCACCACATGATAATAACACGGCTGTCACACTTTTCTCAATAGGTGTTGTTTTCACCCCCACCCCACCACTGGATCCGCCCCTGATGGCCCGGAAGTATGCTACATTAAAGGGCAAAGTTGTAAAACCACCATGAAGTTTCAAATACAAAAATATGATAATTTTGGATGTGTTTATCAGAAATGAGATCAACTGATGCATAGACCCCTAATACGAGTGACCAAGCCATGAGCCGAGCACACCAGATGCGAGCCTAGTAGGGGCTCGGGGACATGTTACCGAAGAGATCTTTAAATCTCGAGTCCCTTAAATGCCATATCCAGGATAAAATTGTATATAGGCATGTGGATTTATGTTATTTATTAAGAATTTTTCAAGAATGTACAAAGTACTGTGAATCTGTGACAATTTATGAAAGTGATTATAATGACATCATTTACATGGATCTATATCTTCTATAATTGTTATGGTGAATATACATACATTAGCAAGTTCCAATCAAAGCAGTCATACATATTCACAGATATACTCTTACATATATTAAGTATTTGGGATTTTTTCCCTTCTATTGTGACATTGTTTGTTTACCTCATTAATTATTTTGAGACCGACTGTATTGATTTTGAGACTGTCTGTAATGATTTTGAGAATGACTGCATTGATTTTGAGACTGTCTGTATTGATTTTGAGACCGACTGTATTTATTTTTCTGCCCCAATCCATACACCCACACACTTACGCCCATGTTAACGCATGTTGTAAACAATTGCGTGTTCATGACTAACATTCTCAGGTCTATTTGATATATGACGGCTCCGGCACTCGTAGCGACGCTCACAACAAATACAAATTGAAAACAGTTGATAATAAATTACAGGGAATGAAATCATTAGTTAATAAATGTCCTCCATTACCGGTGTAAACGAAATAATAATAAGATCAGTGGTTATGACGTTGGCTAGTTCACCTCGAGGTCCCATGTCCGATCCCTGCGTTGATTAAGTAAAGTCATATGGCAACACGGTAAAGTCACAAACAAAACATATAGCAACACAAATACAAAATCATAAACAAGGGATTATCTACTTCCTTGAATATATGGTGGAGGATGAGAAGGCTTTCTACACAAACACATACCACATTCATTAATAAATATAACGACGATATATCAATAAGGTACACAACAGCTATACTAACACATAATAAATATAACGACGAAAGGGGGCGATAGACCTCCCATTACATCATGTACAGGACGTTTTTAACACGTTGGACTATACCTTACCAGAACAAAGCTAATTTTCTAATCAAAAAAATATACATTACCTACCTGTTACTTGAAGTGAAGATATTAAAATCAGTAAAATTACCGACATCTTGATCTACTTGTCTCTAAATCTGGACAATTTATATATATATATATAATATATATAATCATCAAGCCATGAGTAAGAGGAAATCAACAGTTTAGTTATTTGTGTATCACAAAGAATATGAAAGACTAAAGAATATTTTAAAGGCTAAAGACAACGGTTAGTTGGTCAAATTTTTGATATACAATATATTACTCATAGACCTCAATCACATGTATTTATGAATATAAAATAGGTTTGTTTGATATTTCATCCAGTTTATCAAAACTTCTTTATTTTTTCTATTCTTTGATCTATATGTCAGTCCCTAAATGACCTAGTTTGTGTTGTGTGGATGAGACAAGTAGCGCGTGTGTGTGTGTGTGTGTGTGTGGAGGGGGGGGGGTGGTCCTCTAATATTATGAATAATAATAAGTTAAGTTCCGTTAAATGAAGAATACTAGGGCTATGGTTAGGGTTAAGATTCCGTATTTTAACTTTAAAACAACACCATCAATCTTGATAGTATTCTAATACATGATTTTATTTTCTAATATTATGGATAATAATAAGTTAGAAGTTTTAAAGCTCCTTTAAATGATGAAGATATACCAGAGGGAGAAGGGGGGTATTATCCAAAAGATGGGCAAAAAGCGGGAGTTGACTTTTCTAGAAGCATTTTTCCTCAGGAATCTGAAAATGATGTGTGATCAGTCAGGTGAGGGAGCGTTAAGGAGTTATCGAGGTCAAAAGGTGACCATAGGTCAAAGGAGGCTGGGGTATGAATGTAGTCACTTCTGATGCTGTCTGTTGCAGATTTCTTGTTGGACCGCAGCTGAATCATTGAATAAGTGACGAATGATAATTTGTGAAACCAATTAATCAAATTATGACGTAAATGAAAAGGACAAAAGGTTAGCAAGAAATAAGGATGCACTGAGATTAGGGGCAACACTAATGTTATTTTCAATATGAAGTACAATTCTGCATGGTCTGGTGATGTAATTTCATCCAAAATTAACGATTAACAGAATTCATTTACATGCACGGTAATGTACACACTAGATCTGGAATAGTCTTCTAACCTAAATGAATATACACTGTCTCTTGTTGGGGAATCGCGCCGGGAAATCCCGATGAAGGTTCTCGGCCAACAGACGAGTTCCATGTTCCTTTTACAAATGAAATGAGAAAGGTTGGATGACGGAATGACTAGACGCGGCACCCCCCACCCCCACAGGACACTATAGACCATTTACCCAACCTAATTATTCAATACACAAGACAAAGTTATAGATAAGTTATATTTTCTCACTTGAATCCAACAGGCGCTGACCTTTAAACTGCAGGCGTCAATATTTAGGACGTGTTTAAGTACGGTGGACTGGTTTCAATTTTAAGCTCAGGAGAGAAAAGAGCAACGTCACCATGTAACCCGACAGAAAAGTAGGACGTTAAACCCCAGTTCGTTTCATGTTCAATCTTCCACTGAGATAAAGTGAATTAAAGATCTCTTTAACAAAAGGAATTAGATCTTATTCACTCAAATGTTTACTTTAACTCACTCCCTTGTTTAGTTTTAACCAATCTCTAGTTCAGGTTACAATTATTTGTCAGTCTACGTCGGTTGTATGGGATAAAAAATAGATTTCCAGGTTATACATTGACGTGCACGTAAACATACCCTGGCAGTTGTAATTCGATATAAGAGTTGGCAATATTGCCGCTGTCGGGCAAAATTTCCCTCATTGGAGTCATTGCACACTGCATGGCATATGCCCGCCCGCCTTCATTATCCCAGCCGGAGCAGAACAGTAGGAAGTAGAACTTCATTTCATTTCATAGGTCTGGGTAGGATTGCTGCACTAGAGTACATACTTTAGTTTCATATCTTGACAATATCGTTTTCTATGGTGTTCTGTGTTAGCCACAAAATTGTTGCATTGGAGTAGATGCAAAGCACACACCAATTATTTACGTTTAGCCAATTTCTATTTTGTGTATGTGCTCTAACGAAGTCACCATATTCTTATTATATTCTTGAATAGAAACTGGGTGAAGGTAAACACTACACTGATCAGCAGTGAATATTCGCTAGGCAGCTACAGTCACTAAAAAGGGTGACATCAATGCGACTTAATGAGTCCCCAATATTAACTTTTTTCCGCCGACAAATTAAATTCTAAATAATTTCGTGTAAATGCGTATTAAAATGAGTAAAAATCACCATTCTCCCCGAACCAGTTACGTCTTATGTAAACAATGCACGGGCCATTGAGCCAATGATTGACGCCGCGTGATGTAATTGCACGTGTTGAAGAGATATTAGAAGACGACTGTCGTAAGTCTCTCTGTGAAACAGATTGTACATCGTCATGCAGTCATAATTTGTCTGATATTGTTATTTGAACTGTATCTTTAAAAGTAATCATGACTTGTAATCGTGAAGTAGATCACCATGCTATGGTGCTATATTTCTTCCACTTCGCGAGTCGCGTTGGAAAATCCGCGTATGTTTACAGGAGAATTCATTTGTAGTTTATTTGCCGTATGGTATTTTATCTTCAATACAGTAATTTATACTGGACACATTGAAAAAGGCGTCGGGTGTCACTTTTTTTCAAGGGCGACGCGCGACGTGGGAAGTGGCCGAAATAGAGCACCATACCATTCTGCACTCAGAGAGCTTATATATTCACCATTCTCTTCTCAAACCTATTGTTGGTAAACAGACAGAGTAACATTAATAATCAAAAAAACAAACGGCAATCAATACATAGATCAACATCTGACCCATGTATGGTGCTCTATTCCAGACATTCGGAGAGCTATATCTATTCAAGTGTATTGTAGATGCACAAATTATGTTTAGATTGATACACCACCATAACACACGGACACAGTTCACCACATATTTCTACGCCGTCACACAGGAAACAAGGGCGAAAGTCATTTTTAGTCTTTCTCCCCCCCCCCCTTTGCAAGGCAATTTTTGTTGACTTTTAGGTGTAGAAAATACATTTCTGTAATGTTTTGGTGAATTTTCATGAATTTGAAGCGGAAGGATACAAGTGTTGTGAGGTTGGTGACGTTGAAATGTAGGGCGGAAAATTGCATGTTTATTTTTCAGGGTGAACCTCATACAAGAGTTTTTTTGGGAAAAGTTAAAGCCGGTGTACGAAACGAGAATTAACATTAAAGTCAATGGGGAAATCAATAGTGATCTGTGGCCATACGGCGGGGTCATCATTTGGGACATGTATGGTGCTCTAGTCAACCTCTTCGCTTGCCACTGTTTACATTGTTGACCTGTGGGGACTGAGATGGGGTCCGGAACCCTTGTCTAATCCGCATTTTATTAACGTCCTACCAAGGTAATGCGGTATGCTATGAGGGTAAATTGTTCACAGAAGGTGGCTTTACGGCCTACTCTTAAAATGTGGACGTTAGATTTAAAACATGGTTCATTTGTTCTATATGATGAATCTTGTTGTACAGTGGCCTATGTCATGGTAATTCGTGGTGCGGGAATGTGCAGCCATGGTCTAGATGATCGAGATATGCACGATCGTGGTCTGGGAATGTACGGCCATGGTCTTGGTATATAGGTCATGGTTTTGGAACGTGCGACTATGATCTGGGAATGTACCGCCCGAGTCAGGGAATGTACGGCTATATTCTGAGAATGTCAGGATTTGGCAATATAGGTTATGGTTTTTGAATATATGGCTATGGTCTGTGAATGTACGGTTATGGTCCGTGAATGTGTGGCCATGATCTGGGAATGTACCGCCCGAGTCAGGGAATATACGGCTATATTCTGAGAATATCAGGATTTGGCAATATAGGTTATGGTTTTGGAATGTATGGCTATGATCTGGGAATGTACGGCCTGAGCTTGCGAATGGACGGCTATATTCTGAGAATGTCAGGATTTGGCAATATAGGTGGTTATGGTTTTGGAATGTACGGCTATGGTCTGTGAATGTACGGTTAGGGTCCGTGAATGTGTGGCCATGGTCCGGGAATGTACGACCATGGTCTGGGAATGTACGGTGGTCTAGGAATGTACTCTCATGGTCTAGGAGTATCCTGTTCAGATAAGATGGTACAAAATTGCTTGCTAGGCATCGGAGCATAAGCTCACAGCGGCAAATGTAATATGCAGAAATGTCCTTAAGTTAAACCTAGTAATCGTTCGTATCCAGGATCGCCTGGTTAATGTGCCAGGGCCCTACTGTATGAGTCACTGTGGCACCGATTAACGTAATGATACGGCATTGTACATTATGTTTATCAGCATTATACGACTAAATGGAGTTAACCTAAGTGAGTTACTTTCTCTTGGTGTCGCGTCAATCCTAGCTGTTTAAATTAACTGCCGTGGCCGTAGTTTAATTATTAGACCCTTTTTTTTAAAATATTAAGCTTAGTTATATTTGAAAGTAATAATACTTAATTTCATTAATTTTTTATGTTTAAATGATCATGACTTTTTTTTTTTTCCAAAATTCAGTTGATAAACTAAAACAGTTATTAAATGTTACTGTTTTATGGTATATTATCTTCTGTTCCTGTTGCTTTGTGGTGTCTTTTAATTTCTGTTCCAGATATCACCACCCAAGAGATGTCGATGAGAGTAAAGGTCTGCAAGAAGAGTGTCACTGCTGTACTGGTTTAATTTTTATAATCAACAACAACATGCCATGATGTGCTTAATTTAGTGCAACGTAAGTGATATGTAGACAGTGCTGGATTAACCATAAGACAAATAAGGCACGTGCCTTAGGGCCAGCCAAAAATCCAGGCCACAAAATAATAAAGTACAAGAAAATAAATGGCCTGTAGTGTCATATTGGGTTGCATTCAGGTCACCTATCAAAATGTGCCTTAGGGCCAGCAGAGCCTTAATCCGGCATTGTATGTAGGCCTATACCATTACCATGCTTTAATGAACTCGAACAACCAATATTGAAGTTTTGTACTTTATGTAAGCTTATCATCATTATTATTATTTATAATACTATAAGGTTCAATGTGTCCTATAAATATAACTATAGAATATTATAATATATTTCAGGTGAACAGGGAAGATAAAAATGCAGTGCCTTCCGTTTTCACCTTTAATAGGCCTACACGTCCTAGTCATCAACACATCGATAGAATAGATGTGCAGCAAGTAGAGACTGTGTCATCTAGTGTAGAAAAAATTGATGATGAAATACCTGTACAAAGCCATCAGATGTTAACAAGCAAAGCCTCACTTGATCTACTAATACGCATAAAAATACACTTAAAACAATAATTGGTTGTACACCAAGAGGTGCTGTTTCATTTATTCTGTTGGAGGTTCACTCAGTGATCATAAGATCATGGAATGTTCTTCACTCCTTGTGGGGGGGGGGGTGGGATGGCCAAGTGGTCTAGAGTGCCACACTTCGACCTCTATCTGGCCGGTCACCTCTGGCTTGCGCCTGTTGTTTCGATCCCTGGTGTGAGCATATGTGGCATGGAGATAGGGGCGCCTTCTCAACCTAGTGGGTTTCCTCCGGGCATATCGGTTTCCTCCCACTGCTAAAACCCCTACGCGCAAGCGACTTATTGAAATAAAACTGAAACCATGTGTTAGTCCCAAAATGACCTAGTTTGCGTCGAGTGGACGTTAAACCCCATTTCTCTCTCTCTCTCTTCACTCCTTAATCCCAATATAAACATGTTTGACTCCTGCGACGTAATCATGACCGACAGAGGTATTATTGTTGAAGATTTGTTTTGCATCGCAAAATGTTTCTGTGAATGCCCTAACCTTACAACACTGTGAAAAAGAACATCACAACTTGAGCCATGTGAAGTTGTCAAAGATTGCAGAACTGCCTTTAAAAGAATATGCAGAGTGCATTATTGGACATACAACAATTTTAAACACCCCACTACATCCTATTGAATATTTAACTTGGATCAAAAATTGTATTTATTTGCTTTTCTATTTCAAATTTCAAACTTTCAATTGTATGTTAATTTGCATGAAACAAAAATTGCCTTGTGTTGTATATATATATTTTATTATATATCAGGCTTTTCATTAAATATTAAATGATTACATGTAATAAAGCATTCAATTCATCTCATAGTAATGACTTCAACATGTTACAGAGAAATATTTCTTAGTCCATGCCGGTGTTTGAATTTGCTGCTGCTTAAAAAAGAGCCCTCATTTGGTAGGGTATTAATATTAAGAGAAAAATTGATTGCACACAGTTTTCTTGATAATTCTACCATAAGGGATTTTAGTCACATCCCAAAAACTTGAGGCTTTTAATTTCCATCGTCTTTCTACTTCCTTTATTCTGTGTACCATTACCTGAAATAATTAAAAACTAATGAAGGTCAAGAAATATTTCCATTATTATACCCAAATAGCATGTACTAAATAGTACAAATTATTTACTTCTGACCAAATCAGTTTTACCCACAATACAATGAAAAAAATCCCTTGAATGTGTAAGTTCAAACAGAATATTACAACCTATGGCTCTGGGATGGGAGGTTATTATAGTCATCACTTACAATCTGTAATTGGGAATTATTCTAATGTCTCATGGACAATATATCATGTGCTAAGCTGTATAGGAATTGTGCATGAATATATATATATGTAAAAGTACATTTTCTGCATCAAACAGATAATGGAAATTCCATGGATTCTGATTGGTCAAAAAGTGGTGTTGAATGAGTATAACAGCCCTCCAATTTTCATGCTAATGGGGGTGGGAATGGTATAGAATGTCGCACCTTGACCTCCAGCTGGCTGGTCACCTCTGGCTTGCGGTTGTGGTTTCAATCCCTAGTGTGAACGTATGTGGCTTGGAGATAGGAGAGCCTTCTCAACAGGAAAGCTCCCTGCATATGCACTAAAAATAAGACAACTTGTCCGTGATGTCACCTTCAGTGGAATCGGACGTTAAGCGCTAAGAACAAGAACAACCTGCTTGTCTCACAGCAAATGAATATTTTCTAAGCTGCGTCTCAAAACTTTTTGTCAGGATAACATCATGAAATTTTGCTTATGCATCATCCACAATAGAATACAACCCTTAGCTTATTTAAACAGAAATGGTTTCACTACTGATAACTTCCATTTACCTTCATTCTTGGTTTTTGTTTTGTGAAATTTATGAAAATTATTGGTACATTATTATTATTATTATGTATTTATATAGCGCATCTTTCACCTATAGAGTGCCCAGATGCTCTTTACAAATTTAAAAGGAAGATACAATACATACAAATAAAAGTACACGTAAATAGTAGAAAACAAATATGAAAACAACACCGTATCACATTTAATAAAAAGCTTTGGTAAATAAAAACGTTTTGAGATTTGCTTTAAAAGTTGAAAGTGATGCACAGTTCCTTAGGTTAAGTGGTAATTTGTTCCACAATTTAGGTGCCTTTATTGAGAAAGACTTTTCCCCATCAGGAAGAAGTTATCGTTACTTGAGCGAAGTTGACGAGATGGCTTGTACAAACACAATAGTTGCGAGAGGTATAGTGGTGCTAGGTCATTTAAACACTTGTAGGTGAAGAGCAGAATTTTGTATTCAATTCTATAACTAATTGGGAGCCAGTGGAGATTAAACAGTATTGGGGTTATATGGTCATATCTAGAACAACCTGAGATGAGACGAGCAGCTGAATTTTGTAATTTTTGTAGTCTGTCCAGCGATTTATTCGGAACACCTAACATCAGTGAATTGAAATTATGTAGTCTAGAAATTACTAGGGCTTGTATAAGTGTTTTTGTTGCATCTATTGTTATAAACTTCCTAATTTTGGCAATGTTTCTCAAGGGGGAGTAGCCTACTCTACACACATTGTTAATTTTGGACCTCAATATTCATGTTAGACTCGAAGATTGCTCCAATGTTTCGGGCTGCAGTAGAATTAGTGATGGATGTCTCACCAACACGGATGGATAGATCATCATCTAGCTTAGAGAGGTTGTGTTTTGAACCAATTACCAAGTACTCTGTTTTGTCATCATTGATTTTAAGGAAATTCTGTGACATCCAGAGTTTTATATCATCTATACATTTTTCAATGTTGAACTTAGATAGATTAAAACTGTCCGGTCTGATGGCTTGAAGGATATATACAGTTGGGTGTCGTCAGCGTATAAGTGAAATTCAAGTCCGAATTTGCAAACCAAAGCGCCGAGAGGGGATGTATACGGACTGAACAATATCGGCCCCAGTACTGACCCTTGCGGAACTCCGAATTGAAGCAGTGATTCGGCGGATGAGCTGTTGCCAACCAGTCCACTTCAAGTCGATCTAGCAGAATATGGTGATCGACGGTGTCGAAAGCGGCTGATAGGTCTAACAGTATAAGTAAAACACAGTTGTGGTTATCCATAGATGTGAGAATATCATTATGAACTCTTAGTAATGCGGTTTCCGTGCTGTGATTCTTCCTGTATGCACTTTGAAAAGATTCTAGTAAATTGTGATCCCCTATATGTAATGATATTTGTTTCGAAATTACACGTTCCAGGACTTTAGATACAAAACTTAAGTTTGACACGGGCCTATAATTTTTCTCAATTTCGGGGTCTAATGATTTCTTCTTACTAAGTGGAAATATTATTGCTGCCTTAAATATATCTGGAAAAACATTTTCCTGAATTGCAGAGTTTATAATGTTGGCGATGACATTGATTAATGATGGTAGACAATCCTTCAAGAACGTGGTCGGAATTGGATGTAATGGACAAGATTTTGAGGAACAGTTTAAAATTAACTTTGATAATTCGGATTCACTGACATTATTAAAGAAATTGAGTGAAGGAGGAAAAGACAATGGCGATGCTGCAGAGGTTACTTCAACTTCTTCCAATTTTGATGAAAGGTTGTCTCGAATTGTGGATATTTTTGTCAGAAAGTATGACAAAAACTTATCAGCAAGTTGTTGATCATTGTCAGAATTAGGCAGAATTGTTGCTCCATAGTTATGGTTTGATAATGAATTAGAAACACGAAATATCTCCTTGGCCTTATTACTACTGTTATGTATTTTATTAGAGTAGTAGGACTGTTTAGCTTCTACTATAATTCGTGTGAAATTGTGCTTTTCTTGTTGGTAAATTTCTTGATGTACATGAAGCTTGGTTTTCCTCCAGCGTCGCTCTGCTTTATTTCTGGATCTTTTGGCTTGTAGTACTTCATCATTGAACCATTTAGAATTCGGTCGTATTCTGATATTCTTAGTTTTTGCGGGATAAAGTTTATCAAGTACAATTTGTAATAATTCATTGAATTGTATGGCCTTAATGTTAACATTATCTAGATCTACAATGTCCTGGAACTGAGTTTTTTCTAGTTCAGAGAGAAACACGTTTTTGTCAAAGTTTTTTTAAGTTTCTTACTTGTAGTGATTGCACTGGGAAGTTAGTCGGTTCAATTTCAAGATCAGCAAATACGGGAAAGTGATCTGAAAGAATGTGATCCTGGACTGTAAGCTTTCCAATTGATGTCTCGGACTCTCTTGATATAACGAGGTCCAGTATGTGACCCCGTTTATGGGCTTTAGTTTTCACATGTTGATAAAGTGAATGAGTGTCCAAAATATTTTTTAATCTTGAAGACGATTTATCATTATCTTTATCGTAATGGAAGTTAAAATCTCCAGTGATAACAAGTTTACTATGAGATACATCTTCTAGGAATGTTTGAAATTCGTTGAAAAATAGTTCAGCAGATTTGCCCGGCGGGCGATAAATAATTATAAGGCGCAGTTTTTTTCTGTTTGATACTAACAAGGGAGTCTAAACACTCAAAACTTTTGAATTTTTCCAATCTAGGTTTAGTCGATTTAATCGATGATTTGAAGATAAGTGCAACACCCCCTGACATCTTTAATTTCACAATGTAAATGGGACAGGGTCACCACTTGAGCTCTATATTTTTGTTATCTTTCAATTGGAGGTTACCTATTAATATAAGCCAATAATTTGCCAGATAAATAAAATAAATTAATATTGGATGTTATGCTGTATGTTACATTTGTAGGAGGCAAAGTGATCTTTATCAGTATCACATGGCCTTAAAAGAAATGGCATGGGGTTTAACGACCTACTGCTTTGCTCCGACTGGGCTAATAAAAACGGTTTATGCCGTACAGTGTACTATGAGGGAATTTTGGCCCGACAACAGCCCTACAGCCTACTCTTATATTAGAATTTCAACTGTCAAGGATCTTTTACGTGCATGTCAGCGTGTACATGGGACCTCAGGTTTTTCATCTCAACCAAATTATTAGACAGCTATCTGTGTCAGGCCCTCTGTCCTGCACCACTGACAAGTAGAAACGACGAAAGGAAAATCCTGATTAACTTTCTCGGCCAATTCGCGACAGACTAGCAAGCCAGCTACTAAGGGCGTGGGGCTCAAAAATGGCTTTAAAGGGTGTTGTAGAATAATTTGATCTCCCTTATTTTCATGGTTCCAACTACATTCCTTGTAGTTTTTAAAACAGTATGCCTTAAGCACTCTCCCACCATGTCTTTTCCTTTTTAAAGAGCCTTCATATATCCTATTAAATGAAAAAAACTGTTTACATGACCTTATAAATAATCAATTAAGTGTATTTGATTAATATTTAACCATGCAGAATACACACAAACATTACTAATTCAAAGATGTATCGAGGCCTATACCTGCCTAGTTCAAGTTCAATTTGATAAAAATCTATTGAGGGCAAATGTAACCTACTCATTAGTTATTTATCAACTATCCTGATAGAACAATGACAGGTCCCCTATATAACTATACAAATGAAAGCTATCTATAGGGCATGTCTATACGGCAAAATATAGACCTTAATCCATACACCTATTACAACGATATCGTCAAGATTATAGTAAATAATTAAGTTGAATTACAAACACCAGTTTTAGACATTAAAAGAATCTCACCTCGGGCCTACAAATATATATTATTTAAAAAAAGCAGGGGATATTTGAATTGGGGGCATAATACTAAAATATGCATATGACTGCGAAACAAGTCACTATAGAACCTAACAGAAGAAACATTTCCAGTTACATGTGACGCCCAAACGCACCAATAGCTACCGCATGGAATGCAGGTGATGCTTGGGATCATCATGAGGGTCCAACCCAAGATTTGCACGACTCTGACTTTGAATGTTACAGTCATTGTGGCATTGAATTCCAGGGTGGAAACATCAGTTTAATTGTTTTAGTGACCAGAAAACAAATTTTGATATGCGTTTGCTTACTCAAAATGAAAGATTACGTGCCCTTGGCATGCTACAGATCGGCACAACACAGGCGGTTGTGGCGCGGACGATGAATGTTTCTCAGTCTGTAATAAGCAGGCTATGGTCCAGATACCGTGATACACAATCTGTACAGGACAGACCATGCTCAGGTCGACCAAGAGCGACAACCCAAGCCCAGGATCGATTTATCCGTACCTTGGCCTTGAGAAATCGTGTCATCACAGCAAATCAGATCAGCGCTCGTCTTCAAACAGACACTGGTGTGAGAGTGCGTGGCCAGACGATTCGGAATCGACTGCATAGGGGTCACCTTCGCGCCCGACGTCCTCGCGTGATCCCTTGTTTGAGAGATCATCACATTCAGACAAGACGTCGTTGGTGTAGGGATCGTCAACACTGGGATAATCGACGCTGGAGCAATGTGATGTTTTCAGATGAGTCAAGGTTCACTGTTGATTTTTTGGACAGACGTAGGAGGGTGTGGCGTCGTCGAAACGAGCGCTTCCAAGACGTTAACGTCGCCAGACATGATCGATTTGGGGGTGGTTCTGTTATGGTGTGGGGAGGCATCACTGTTGGAGGAAGAACGGCTTTACATGTTGTTGCAGGGCGTGTTACAGGCCAGTACTACCGGGACAACATCTTGGCAGTCCATGTTGTGCCGTTCGCACGACGTCATGGTTGCCGTTTCATCTTCTAGGACGACAACGCAAGATGTCACAGCGCCAGGATCGTTACAGGTTACCTCCATCAACAGAACATCACCACATTACCTTGGCCAGCACTGAGTCCCGACCTCTCCCCCATCGAGCATGTTTGGGACATGCTTGGACAGAGGTTACGTCAACGTCAACAACGTCCTGCCAATGTCCAAGAACTTGCTGCTGCGTTGCAACAGAAATGGGACAATCTGGACCAAAATGACCTTAGACGTCTCATTAGGAGTATGCCACGTCGGATCAATGCTTGTTTGGCAAACAGAGGAGGATTTACCCGTTACTGACTTTGTTGTGATGTTGTGGTAACTTTGCTGTTTGACCCCGGGTATCATTTTACCCTTATAATGGTCAGTCTGTACCTTACTTAGTCTAACGATCATTTGGAATAAATCGATGAATGTGAACTTCATTTCATTTTGTCATTTGTTTCTTCGTCAGTTTCATTAGGTGACTTTAATAACACTTAAAAATCAAATATCCCCTACTTTTTTGAATAGTATATATTATAATTGGTATTGTGACACATACAGAACAATACAAACGAAAGCGACAAAATACCTGTAGGCTACGTACAGTAATAACATAGGCCTTAAATTTCATGCAGCGATGCCATGGTGAATTAATAAATAAGTAAACCAGACCTACCCTATTGTTTCCAAAATAAGGATTCGATGGATGATTAATATTTATAATTTTATTAAAACTTTACAGAATTAATTGTAAGGATTCAATTTAAAGCAGATATTTTTCGCCAGCTCGTTTGACGGGGTCAAAGATTTGGCAGGTCATATCCGGAAATTCCCATGCCCGTCTGCTTTGATTGTGCATTCACACAGAGGCCTAAGCAGTTGTATTTAGATCAATTATAAAACCTATTTTACTTTCTTTGTGGGGTGGGATTGTGGATGGCGCCCTAGATTTGAAACCGCCCCTACCCCACCCCCATATTCCCTAGAAAACTCACTCGCGGTGCTCGGCTCCTGACTGCGTCACTCGCACTGAAGTGGGGAGGGGGTATATGCATCAGTCGGTCGCATTTTGGCTAAACACCCCCCCCCCCAAACGAAATCATTATGTACGCCCCTGCTAACACCATAAATCTTGCTTTGACTTAAAGGGGCTAAACATTTAGGACCTCGGCATTCCCACACACGTATCGCAACGCATATCATAAAGTAATGTCAAATATATAAACTGATTGATATTCAATCGTTTCCGTTTTACAATAGATTAATACGCCAGAAGTCTCAATCGAATGGCAATCTCTAGCGTCTGCTTATTCCAGTCTATACTGATAATATCTATTATCTTTTTTTATTTTCTTAACTTGAGAAACGTCTATCCTAGTTCATTCTTTGTAGAATAGAATAGAATAAAATAGAATAGAATAGAAGAGAATAGAAGAGAAGAGAAGAGAAGAGAAGAGAATAAGTTTAATGCAGTAATATGTAGAATAGAATAGAATAGAATAAAATAGAATAGAAGAGAAGAGAAGAGAAGAGAAGAGAATAAGTTTAATGCAGTAATATAAGTCAAAGACAAAACGTTACAAGTTTGAATCAACTCGAAAATGATCTGTACAATTATATTTTAAACAGTGCGATTCATTACAAAATTATTAATGGATGACAATTAGTGGTTTATATACAATTCTGATATATTTAATATATAATACTATAATTAAATGAAACAACGTTTAGAATGGACTAAGCTAAGCTAGAATAAACAGCTATCATTCAGATTGGATTGTCCATGTATTTCCCCGAATATAATTGATCATAAATTACAATATTTTGTTTAAAATTCAACATAAATAAATCCACATTAATATGTGCATTAGGCCCATTTCCTTCTTTTAAAGGTCTAAAAGAACAGAGTCAGACACTCTTTAATTAAACCAATCCTTCCACAATATCAAGTATAGTATATTGGACAGTAAAATGGTAATACTCAAAATAAAAGAGAGTTTACAAGATTGTTCAGAGGCTGAAAGACCAACAGCCAGACACCGGTCATGAAATTATACTACACGAATTTATCTGGGGACTGCTCGAACCTGGTATTTAGCAGGAGCATGCGTTAATCCAGCAATACCTTGTAAAGTTGGTAATTTATCGGGATCAACTGGTTTAAATTCAAATCTTTGTACCAAGGTTGTCACAAATAAAAATAATTCCATTTTAGCTAATGATTCTCCCAAGCATACTCTTCTTCCTGAAAGGCCAAATATAATTATTCAATCAAAATAAAAATTATTACATATAGGAATTGGTATACGGTGTTCTAGAGAGAGTAAGCAAACCCTGTCTCATATACATCCCCTATCAATACTATATATCTACACTAGATGGTATCAAGTGTTCTAGAGATAGAGTAAGCATATCCTGTCTCATGTACAACACCTATCAATACTATATATCTACACTAGATGGTATCAGATGTTCTAGAGAGAGTAAGCATACCCTGTCACATGTACAACATCTATCAATATATAATATACTATATATCTACACTAGGTGGTATCAGATGTTCTAGAGAGAGTAAGCATACCCTGTCTCATGTAAAACATCTATCAATATATAATATACTATATATCTACAATAGGTGGTATCAGATGTTCTAGAGAGAGTAAGCATACCCTGTCTCATGTACAACACCTATCAATACTATATTTTCGTTAACAAGGGGGTCAAACTGAACAGTTCTGGCCACGTTGGTTCAGTGGGTGAGACGTTGGTTCTCTAACCTGGCGGTCGCATGCACAATCCTTGTACTGGCTAAGAACGTTCATGTGGATTTTCCGGCGTGTTTCCCCTTTGTCAATTGTCGGACCACACAGCAGACGAACAACATTTTCACAATCCATTAATACACGTAATCAGCTGTCCAAAATTTTAGGGAAGACCCCAGACCAAAGAGTCGAACTGTCATGTTACGTATGTATTAATTATTTCAACAAAGTGAATAGCCTCGAGCTAGATCACCCAACAACGGAACACAGGAGACATTTGACTGGACGACTAACAAAACAAAAAATAAATAGTCCTATTCCGTGAAAACCCAACTGTCAGCTCCGGGTGCAGCGCCGGCAAATTTTATCAACATTAATCCGAAGATGTTTACTTTTAAAGACTAAAATGTAGTTTACCTGCCGAAAAGGGAATCAGTTCATCTCTTTTTATGACCTGTCCATCAGAATCGATGAATCTTTCCGGTCTAAATACATCAGCATCGCCCCAAATCATATCATCAGTTAAAACAGCGTCGATATTTGGTATAATGATGGCGTCTTTTGGAAAATGGTATCCATGGAACCTCGTGTCTTCGCTGACTGAATGCGGGGCACCAGCCAATGCTATGTTTGCTTTACGGAGAACTTCCAGCATGACAGCTTCAACATACGGCAAGGACGGTTTATCTTTTATTGAAGGTAGACGACCGGAACCAACGACATCTTGAATCTCCTTGTAACATTTAGCTTGTGTTTTTGGATGATGCAGAAAATAAAGAATCGTCCACAATATGGTTGTAGATGTCGTTTCCGTACCAGCAACGAACAGGTCAAATATAGATGCCACCAATTGATCTTCTGAAAATATAAAAAATCACATTTTATCTCAAATAGGTGTCCACGAGAGGCGTGAGTAGGGTTATTTAGTTGTGGAGGGAAACCGGAGAAAGCCCAGCAGTTTGGGCAGGCGTATAATCAGGGAATCGAGCTCTGTCACCTCCTTGAAAAACCTTCTCGTATACAGTTGAATATTAGGCCCATAACCAACATTTCTAGCGTGAAGCTCCGCTACATGGTCTGCCCAAAAACACAAACTATACATTTTTGGAAAGTTTTAAATACCAGGAATACAAACCCGGGGAGTTCCAAGCAATTAATCGATTTAGGGCGAGATGAATATTATAAAAATTGTAAATTATATTAATAATTGTGAAGATGACATAAATTAAATATTGTCGAAAACACCCGATGTCCTATGCAAAGAATATGGTATTGGTTAAATTTTGATTTAAAGTAAACTGCAGAATACAAAATGGACAGGGAAACATAATTTCGGAAATTCATTATTGGTAATAATAGTAACAGGTATAACTACAGACAAGGACCTATATAAGTTCAGCCTTATTTTCAAATAGGATTAGAGTTTAAGGGTCTAACAAATATTCAACCTGAAACATAGCATCTACAGATATTTAGTTTTCTAACTAAAATAGATATAGCTACAACTCAATAATACTGTAATGGGAGTGACAATATTGTAATAAAGAGAAAAGCTATCAAATGGAGTTTAATGTCTTACTGTTCTGTACCAACCCGTATAATGAAGATGGGCGTAAGTCATACGTTATATTGTGTTTGTAATGGAGCAGCGGTGAGTCAGTAAAGGGCTGGCTTACTTACGGGGGTAGGGGTGGGGGCACTCAGGTTTTTATTCTAATCTGGCGTAGTTTCCCCTGTGGCTCACTAATCAGGAGGTCCTTGGTTTGATCCCTGTGATGTCCCTTGTCCGTGGTGCAGGAAGTGGGAGGGGGCTGTGATGGGCAGCGCTTAGTTATTCAGATGGAATATAAAACTGAGGTCCGGTGCACTAAATTCGAAATAAAGAGTAGACCGTAACGTTGCTGTTTGGACCAAATCCCGCCCCCCCCCCCCCCTACAGCATAATGTATGGTGATCGTATGTATATCTTCATTATGATGTTTGATTTTCTTTTCTCTTGATTACAATGGCCACTCCCTAACAGTATTATTTAGGTTTTGTTATATATATCTATTTCAGTGAGAAAAATTACATATAGATGGTGCGTTTCAATTCAAATATTTGTTAGGAATTGCTTAAAAACCCCACATCTAATCTGAATTAAAAGCTTACATATATATTAGTATAAATGCTGTTTTGACTGAGCCTACATGCCTACCCACCCGACCTTCCAGATTCGTTGAACCGTCCATTTTTCGAGCAAAGTACGTACTTCAGTTTTTTGGGCACAATCTTCAGAGGATGGAGAACGCGATCATATCTCATGGAAATATAAATGTAGGTTTGTGTAATTAATTCAAAATAAACAACCTTCACAGCTTTGTGGAAAATTCATTTTAGTTAATGATTGATTCATTCAGAAAATTTGGGTGAAATCGTACCGGGGTTGTCTTGTACATGACCAGTACATGTACATATCTAATCTGTGTAAATGTGAAAATGGAACAAAAAGACTGTTAAAGAAACCGAATTTGATGGTAATACGTACATTCAGTCATGGGCGTCACACATGGGGGGGGGGCTGAATATACTTGGACCCACCCACCCCCCCACCCCCCCCCCCAAAAAAAAATGGCAAAATAAAGTGCCCGAAATCTAATAAAACACTAATTTTAGGATAGCAAAATTTTCTTGGGGGTCCATACAAGGTCAGCTCCGCTTCTTCGCCCTGCGAAGAAAACAAACTGACCGCAGCCCGTAAACCAGCTTCGGGCATTTCTAGTTTTGCTTCCCTAACTTCCTAACAAAACACTAATTTCACTTTTCTTTTAATTGAATACCACGACTTTATACTGAGTTGACTATTGATTAAAACATTTTGTCTGGGGCCACTCTACTTTGTGCGACATTTTTCGGGCATCGATTACGACTTGTGAATGCAGCTGCAACAGTGTGATTGGATGGTTGGAATTCTGAGTGGGATTTCGGTTACAAAACCATTGGATACTTTTGAAGTTGCTCACAGAGGCTAGAATAGCAGAAAACGCATTTGCGGTGGTTAAATTTTCAAAATTTTCGCCGGGAGGGTGAGGCTCCCATAGCCCGCGACGATTGATTGGTGCTGTATTCACAGGTTACAGACTGGAATAGCAGGAAAACGCGTTTGTGGAAGTTAAATTCTCAAAATTTTCTCCCAACGGTCCCGTCTTCATGTGTGTAATCGATTGATTGGAATTCGAGTCAGCAAGCCACCTTAATTAGGTAATATTAGACCACTTTGAAATTGCTTTGTTCATGGGCTGAAATAGCAGGAAAAGGTGTTTGCAGCCGTCAAATATTCCAAAATTTTCTTAGGTGGGGGTAAGCCCCGCTTCTTCGTCTCTCGGGGAAGACCAGTGCCGCTGTCTGTAAACATGATAAACGTTGTATTGGTGTGATGTTTTAGTTTAACCCCGTAAAATATGCCAAACAATGTTTACAGAAGACTGAGACTTTAAACAAATTTATGGGGGTACCAACCCCCCTACCCCACCGTTGCGGACCCCCCCCCCCAATATATTTCACGGCTACGCCCCTGCATGCAGTGACGGTTATGATGATACCGACTAATTTTGATAACATTTGAAGTGAAGGAGAATTGCGTAATTTTAATTTCAATAATAGATTTACTTCAATAAATAAATTTTGTCTTGAATTTATATTTGTTAGCAAATGACACAATTATATATACGGTGTCAGTTTAAATGTTTTTAATTCGGCCTAAATATCTTAACTAGAAGTTTGCCTGTAGTACAATTTATGCAGGTTCTAATTGAAAGGCTGGGTTTACGTTTTAGTGGAAAATAACACATGTGGTTTCAATGCGATTTACAAAACTACGGACACAGACTGGTCTCCATTAATTCATAGACATATTGCTCAACCAATGTCAAACATATCTCCTTGCTCATCAGACTAGGCGCTACATTCGTAATTTCTGGGTAAACACCCCATTAACGATATAAATGATGGATTTGTGTGTTCACGCATGATCTTGTGCGTCATGCAACACCAGCAGTCAACACCTGAAATACTATTATCAACAGCAGATAGTTGACAGAAAGGGAGATAACTCTCTATTACCGTTAATGGCTTTCCAAAATTATCCATGTTCCCTTGTCCATTATGTTTACTGCATTTTGGTTTAAATCAAAATTTAACCAATACCATATTCTTCGCAGAGGATAATGGAAAATGGGTGTTTTCGCCAATATTTAGTTTTATGTCAATGCATAATTATTAGTATAAATATAGCATTTACTTGACTATTATCACAATTTTCATCCCGCCCTAAATCAATTAATTGCAGACTGTTTGCTTGGAACTCTCCGGATTTGTGTTCCTGGTGTTATGAGCTTTCCAAAAATGTTTTTTTGGGAGCACCATGTAGCGGAATTGCGTTTCGAAGCAAGCTAGAAATTTTGGCTGCAGGCCTATATATTTAGTTCGCTTACTAAATTTGATCCTCTGGAAATATAAAGCACCACATCTTATGCTCTTCAAACATTATAAAGGAACTAATTCTCTATTCTTTTAAAGGAACTTAATCATTATTCTTTTAAAGGAAATTAATCCCTATTCTTTTAACGGAACTTAATCCCTACTCTTTTAAAGGAACTAAATCTTAAAGGAACTTAATCCCTATTCTTTTAAAGGAACTTAATCCGTATTCTTTTAAAGAAACTTAATCCTTATTCTTTTAAAGGAACTTAATCCCTATTCTTTTAAAGGAACTTAATCCCAATTCTTTTAAAGGAACTTAATCTCTATTCTTATAAAGGAACTTTAGTAATATTTGCAGATCTTGTTATTTTCAACTGAGGAATATAAGTAAAATCAGTAAAAATTTGCCAGTTGAGTCTATCAAAACTGTTGTTCAAGCGCTTGTCACATCACGATTAGATCAATGTAATTCGTTGCTTATTGGTTTACCATCTCGTCTCACCGATAAACTGCAAAATATTCAGAACGCGGCAGCTCGACTCATTACCAAAAGTAAATATAATGATCACATCACACCCCTGTTTTAATTCAACTTCACTGGTTACCCATTGTTTTTAGAATTCAATATAAGATCATTCTTTTAACTTTTAAATGTTTAAATCACATGGCACCGTTGTATTTATCGTCCCTTTTAGATGTCTATTCCCCTACTCGTACATTGAGGTCCTCAAGTGATCATTATTCTCTTGTCTGTAAAACAGCTAGACTGAAAACTTACGGTGAACGATCGTTTACAGTGCAGGCCCCTAAACTGTGGAATGAGCTCCCATTTACTCTCAGAAGTTCTACCCCTTTATCGAGTTTTAAATCGCAATTGAAAACACTTTTATTTAAACAAGCTTTTGATTTATAGATTTATTTTTTGGGGGTATTTATAGATTTATTTTTATTGTTTTAAGTTATACAATTATTATATTTTTTAAAAATATGATTTAATTTATACAATTATTATAGATTTTTAAATGTATGTTTTAATTTTTATGTAAAGTGTATTGTACAGCGCATCTGAACACATTTTGTGAAAGCGTGAGCTATATAAATGTTGACAATAATAATAATAATAATAATAATAATTAATCCCTATTCTTTTAAAGGAACTTAATCCGTATTCTTTTAAAGGAACTAAATCTCTAGTCTTTTAGCTAGTCTTTTAAGGAACTTAATCTATATTATTTTAAAGGAGCTAAAACTGTAGTCTTTTAAGGAACTTAATCTCTATTCTTTTAAAGTAGCTAAATCTCCATTCTCTGGAACCCAAAATGAGCAAAAATGTGCCATAATGTCGTATGAGTGTATACAAACTTTTTTTTATATACCTTGGTAAAGTGCTTATTGTAATTTCTAAAGAATACGAAAGCGATCAAAATTGAATGCCAGTCGCTCGTGCTTGGTTAGTCCAGTCTACATCGGACTTATGGTTTAACAGTTCGCCCCTCAGCGTATAGTCGTTCCGTGCACGTTAAAGAACCATTGAAAGTTTGAATTCGATATAAGAGTATAGCATATCCATTGGTCCAATCAAGGGTTCTTTTACGTACACGGGACTGTGGGTTTTCCTCCTTCTGAACGAATGGACCATTTAAAAAAGGCAATACTAACCGTTTAAATAAGATTTTTGACCAATTTTAGAAACTTTTTTCATTCCTCTGATATAACTACTGATATAATCATCCACGTGGTTTTCATCAAAATTCTTCATGTGTTCGTTAATTGAAGGAAGGATGATCTTATTCTTAATGTAATCCACATTGTTCAAAACGCTTTGGTAATTAAACATATCACCCGGTAAAAATCGCAGAAAGGGGAACGCATTCAAAACAGCCCCATTTCCTATATGTTGAAACAAGCTCTCCAATTCACCGACAAAAACATTAAACACGGGATCATCATACTCGAATCGTTTACCATACACCATGGACGATATAATATTGGAAACACCCTTTTGGCTTAAACGGCACATGTCAAAATTACTACCATTTTCTTGTCTGATAACTTCTACAAAATATTCAATTTCTTCATGAATTTTATCTTCAAGAATCGTTCGGCCGAAACCAAATTCTCGCAAAGTTTCCAGAGCAAACTTTCTTTGTTCTTTCCACGGCTGGCCTTCTGATAAAGCTATTCCTGTAAAATAGAATTAACACTATTTGTTTTATATGGTACAATTAAGGAGCGGGTGGGCTGGAAAAGCACCGACAAGGGGGATCTAGAAGGAGGAACCTCCTACATCACTGACAAAGGGAGTTCAGATTGAGGAACCCCCTACACCACTGATAGGGAAAACCAGATCAAAGAACCTCCTACACCACTGACAAGGGGGGGGCAGATCAAAGAACCTCCTATACCACTGACAAGAGGAGTCCAGACTGTGAAACTCCCTACACCACTGACAAGAGGAAACCAGATCAAGGAACATCTTACATCACCCACAAGCGGAATCCAGATCGATGAAATTCCTACACCATTGACAAGGGAAAACCAGATTGAGGAACTTGGGCGGCTAATACTAGCGACCCAAATCTTGGACCTCATCGTTAGTGAGCGAAAAGCCCTACTCACCAAGCCACTGTGGTTCATCTAGAAAGGCATCCATTGTTCCCCTAATAATTACAAACACTTACCTTTTCTCTGTGTCAGAAGATCAGTCAAAAACAAGGATGGTCGATTTGAAAATACATCTCCATTTTTAACCAAGGCTTCCTTTATCAGGTCATAACTATTGAGAAAAATAAACAACTTCGATCCAAAATAAACACTGCATATATCTCCGTACTCCTTTCTTAGTTGCCTGGCAACTACCCTCAAATCCTCTTCTCCCCTCAAAGACAGCATGTCCCCTAATATAGGCAGGGTAAATCTGGGTCCTGGTGGAATCCCTCTGGGTTTTCTCATCAGCCACCATATTCCTAGACAAGCCACAAATACAAGACCAGTTGTTACACCAACATTATCTTTAAACAATGCAGTCAAATATTCTATGTTAAAATATTGGAATATATCTAACATCGTTGTGGAGATACCAGCAGTCGTCTGTTTTATTCCGTGTCTAGGTTTATTCTGAATATTATAGTTGAGCCACTGATCTAGATATACCCTAGAACACAGTGACTCGGCACTTACCGTTTGATTAAAGGGGAGGGACTCATTTCATCCTCTACAAATGAACAAATGAAATAAACATAGATCTCCATGTCTGTTTTACAAATAGAATAAAAGCTCGGTGACGGAATGGTTTAGCGCGCGACTACCCCGACCCCTCGCAAACCACCACCCCTCGGACACTACAGCCCATTTACCCAACCTGGTTATTCAATACACCGAGACCTTTCTAAGATTTAACATAAATTATATTTCCCAACTTGAATCTAATAGGCGGCGACCCTTTATTTGCAGAGTTCAGCATTTAGGACATGTTTTGAAAAGTACGATGGACTGGTTCAGACACGAGTCGCACTTCGTTTATTTCAATGTTAAGCTTAAGGGAACAAAAAGCGACGTCACCAGTGTAATACGACAGTGCCGTTTATAAATTACATTTTTTTATTGTAGAATGACTTTTGTTTTAAGGGTTTTTTATAACTTTTTAGATTGAATAATACTCTGCTTTATACGAACAATTTTTAATATTTCTTATTGGTATATAGATAAAGGGCAGGTCGTTCTTGCTATAATATTTATATAATAGGCAGTGAATATATTGAAGATGTCGGTCAAATTATTATTGGTTAAATCGCTTAATCCATCAGCCTACCGACGATATCGAGAATCAATTGTGACTGTTTGGCGATGTGGCGTAGATTGCTTTTTAACGTACCAATGTTACTTGTCAACCGGAACAAAGTCTTGATTTTCCAGGACCTGGGAAAAACTTTCGAGGTTGTCACGTACAAACGGGGAATCGAAACCATACCAACTGACTCAATGACAGACCTTAAGATACAGCGCGCACGTGCTAGCCACTCCTTACTGGTATATAATTTAGCAAGCCACCTGGTTTATGTTATTGTTTGTGTTCCTGTTGTATCTATGTTCCTCTTTCATATTCGGTTCCCAAATTCTATTTTTACTAAACCCATATTCAGTTGATAATGTTACAGAGGGCATGTCAAGGATACCGTCTAGTCGTTCGGGTGGGACGACAAACCAAGGTCTCGCGTACACATTGGTGGCGCGTAGACTGTAACACACTGTTGTACGTATGCTTATGTTTATAAGCCCAATAGTTGCAGGCGGGGGTTCGGATGGCCGAATGGTTAGCACGTGCGGGCTGTATGATAAAGCCTGTCATTGAGTCAGCTGGTTATAACTGGCAAGAAGTAGGGTCGCCTGTCCAATGGCGTGGGTTTTGTCCGGATCCTCCGGTTTCCTCCCATTTGCTAAAGACCCCTGCGCGCAGGTGGATTATTGAAATAAAATTGAATCATATGTTACTCTTGAAATGACCTAGTTTGTGTCGAGTGGACGTAACCCTCTCCTCCTCTCTCTCTCTCTCTCTCTCTCCAATCGGTGAGACATATAAGAGGTTCATCTGTATTCAAATTAAAATATACGAATTCTTCTTCCCGCATAATATAACTTAGATAACCACAATATACAAATTCTTCTTCCGGTATATTACAGCTTGGATTGTCACTGTAAACTTTACATAGCCTACTATAATAGAAACTGGCTAAACCTAAATATTACTGTGTATTTTACTCCAATGCAACTATTGTGATTTTGTGGCTGAAACCGAACACCATACTTTTTGGCAGGTCCAACATCTGGAACACGAACATGTAGATATGCACCCTGTAAGCAGGTTTTATACTCTTTGGTTATGTAAATGTTCTGAATTTATGCCCGTCCATATGTTTCGTGCTTGTATTTAATACTGTGTATACTGTATGCTGTTCACCAAGGACGTTGTGATACAATAAAATTCTATTCCATTCTATTCTATTCTATTATTGTAACTTCACTAAAGATAAATTATGTAAGACAGAAATCGTACGTGCTATTGCGGGTTTTTAGTTTGGGTTCAAATTGGATTTAAATCATTATTTAGAAATTTAATCACCCCTCTAGGTCATCGGGTGAGAAATCGTACGTGCTATTGCGGGTTTTTAGTTTGGGTTCAAATTGGATTTAAATTATTATTTAGAAATTTAATCACCCCTCTAGGTCATCGGGTGACACAGATCTTAATGACGATAAAATGGTACGATAAAAAGCAATCTACGCCACATCGCCAAACAGTCATAATTGATTCTCGATATCGTCGGTAGGCTGATGGATTAAAAGATTTAACGATAAAATGACTAATCGAGACTATCAAGGCTACATCTTCAACCAATTATAATTTGACCCACATTTTCAATATATTCACTACCTATAATATAACTATTATAGTAAGAACGCCAGCTCTTTAAATAAATCTTATACAATGTACATATCTTTAATATAACTATTATATCACATGACGGCCAACTCTTTATCTAAATCTTACATAATGCATTTCTAAAAGTAAACATTGCGTGTAATCGTGAAGTAGATTTCCATTCAGAGAGCTATCTTCATCATATCTATTCGTCGTTGTCTCAAGCGCATTGTTGATAAACCATCTGGGACATGTATGGTGCTCTATTCCAGACACTAAGAGAGTTATGGGTTTAGTCAGGGATTAGATTGATAGAACAGACAAACAAACAACGCATGCCTGAATAACTGAAATGCAATGGGGTTCAACGTCCTACTCTGTTTCTGTATACGAGCTAATGAGTCAGAAAGATGGGTTTAAATGTTAATTTTTGATTAAAATTTGGTTCAGTTTTAAAACACTAATTCGCTTATTTCAATAAATGGAGTATTTAGCACTTTAAGTGGGGTGGGGGCAGGCAACCCTATTCATTGCCATGGAGTTACAAGCGGAGAATCGAAACCACGTCACCTGACCCAATGACTGATCCTGTCATCTAACGGACACCTGTTATCGGTCACCCAACCCCCACTTGCCTAATGAAGACGGGTATATACTGCATGTCTAAAGCGACTAATGTCTGTATTAGATTACATTATTATAATACAATATATTCTAATAGAGATAGGGATCTGACATGGTGGCTCAATGAGTAAGACTTTGAACAGGGAATTTTCATCAGGATTTTCCATTCTAACTCTCTCAACCTGACATGGACATATTTCCTGTTCACCAATCTTCCATGGAAGGAGCTCCATCGATTTCCATCCCGGAAAAATCCGCAATTCAATTCTTGCATTGGAATAGATTCAAAAGTATTCTCAATTTTTAAATTACATTTAGCCAATTTCTATTTTGAATATTTACTCTAACGAAGTCACGTTATTCTTATTGTATGTAACCGTGTAATTAGGCCTTGTAATTGAGTTTTTTATTGGCGGTCGAAAGCCCTGTATCATTAAACGCTTGAATGCCTGTATTGGCACAGCGAAGGTACATATTTAAACATTGTCGACTTCCTGATTCTCCTAAAACTTATGATGCAATCCATTTCAATATAAATTTATATTTAAAGCTACTCCTGCATAACCCTGGCTATATGTTATGAATTTATCTGCGATCCATCAGTGGGAGGAAACCAGAGTACCCAAAGAAAACCCACGATGTTGGAGAGGCGTCCTTACTCGTGGCCACGTACAACCGGGGATTCGAATCCACGGCAGTTGACTAAATGGCAGGCCGTATGATACAGCGCGCACACGCTAACAATTCAGCCACCCAACCCCCCAAATGTGTTGGGACTTGGAATGAGATTCATGGATGTCTGAAACAATTTATTGTTTTTATTTCACGTGTGTGTTGATAGGTAGTTGCGAAAATGCTTAATTTTTGTCTGCTATCTCATTTCAAATTAATACTATCAGCTTGAAAATGACATATTTGTGTTCCTTGTCCCCCACAATCCCCGAAACCACTACACGTATCACACATGTATGCTGCTATTGGTATTGACAGATTACTTTTCGAGCAAATTTCTGTCGCCATTTTGGATTTTGGCGTCCATAGTGGATCAACCGTTATTTAAATCGTCACGGATCTGGGGATTATGACCCGACTAAATAAATCCGTAGCTGTTTTCCACAAGTATCTGTTTATAGGTGATCCAGTTCTATCTATGTATTAGAAAGGTTACGGTGGTTAAGTGGTTAAGACGGTGTGATTCCCTCTTGTCAATGATGCAGTTGGAATCGATATGAGAGTAGGGCGTAGTGCCGCTGTCCGGGCAAAATTTCCCTCATAGCACACTGTATGGCGTATGCCCGTCTTCCATTAGCCCAGATTAGGTGCAGAAGAGTTTGTTTTTTTATGTGGTAGATTATCCAGTAACTTTCGTCAATAATTGAGAACCGACCCAGATCCTCCGTGCGTTGAAGACTAGGGGATTCTGGGTGACAGAGACTATATGGACACAAAAAACAACCTTTATAATAACATAACAACAGATTTAGATGATGAACTCCAAAAGGAAATCCACAACATATTAACAATGAATGAGGAAAGTGGTAGTGAACAAAATGATTTACTGGACGCTCCTATTACGAGACAAGAAATCATGAGGGCGGTTAATGATGTAAAAAAACAACAAGGCCTGATGGACTTATTAATGAACTTTACAAACTTTCTATTAACACTATCATCCCTTATGTGCTGAATTTGTTTAATATTATTCTTGACTCTAGTAATTACCCTAAAGAATGGGGATCTTCCATAATCCACCCAGTATTTAAAAAAGGTGACCCTACTAACGCCGCTAATTATAGAGGCATTTCGTTATCTTCGTCTTTAAGTAAATTTTTTACAAAAATAATAGGTTAACAAAATGGTGTGAAATTAATGAAACGTTCCTTGAATGTCAAGCTGGGTACAGAAAAGGTCGAAGTACCATTGATCATATTTTCACCTTACATGCATTAATTCAAAAATATTTGTCTAAGAAAAAGGGTCGATTTTATTGCCTGTTTGTTGATTTTAGTAGAGTCTATGATAGCGTCCAACATCAGCTCATCCAGCATGTGTTAATAAAAAATGAGGTAAATGGCAAAATTTTCAATGTTATTAAAAATATGTACGGTAAGTTAAAATCTTGTGTTCAAAGTAGTAAATTGAAATTAACACAATACTTTAAATGTAGTATTGGCACTAAACAAGGTTGTATATTAAGTCACCTGAAATTTGTATTGTTTTTAAACGAATTACATGAAATGATGAGAGAAAATGAATGTAAAGGTAACTTTATTAATTCTGAACTATCAAATATTATAAACATTAATGTATTCAGACGATATAGCAAATGTATCAGATACTATTTCTAGACTTCAGGATCAAATAAACTGTTTGAAGGATTTTTGTTCAAAATATGCAATGAGTGTAAACCTCAGTAAAACGAAAGTCGTTGTATTTCGTAGAGGTGGAATTATTAAAACAAATGAGAAGTGGCTCTATGGGAATACCCCTTTGGAAGTAACTTCACGTTATAAATACCTTGGTTTAATGTTTACTCCAAAATTATATTGGTCATCAGCAACTTCCACATTAGCTCAACAGGCCAGTAAAGCCAGTAACATGTTAAAAGCATTCGTATTAAAACACAATTTAAGCATTCATGACTCGTTGTTTTTATTTGATAGAATGATCGTACCAATATTGACTTATGGATGTGAAATAAGGGGATATAAAGAAATGAAAGTAATTGAAAATGTACATTTGAATTTCTGTAGATTTATTATGCACGTAAGTTCTCATACTCCCAAGGCTACTTTTTATGGTGAATTAGGCCGTGTTCCACTATATGTCCATTATGTATCTACTGTGTGAGTTCTGGTAAATAATAAACGGATTTCTTCGATTATGAACAAACTAGTTAACATTGGTTATTATAAACTTACCTGTGTGTTTGAAATTAACTCCCGTTAAATAAAATCCATTGCACAATAAAATATCTCAACGAATAAAAACGGTTCTCTCTTGAAAGATTTGAATATTTACTTGTTATTTCGACAGAGTGGATAATAACATTGCTTTCGTCACATATTGGACGAATCCAACACACGGAAGCGAGGTTGTTTAAATTTGACGCATATTTTGTCAAGCACGTGCTATACTCAAAGCAACGCGCCAACATTACAATCGTTTGAGTTTGGGCGACGAAAATATCAATTGAAGACAATTACATAGGAGCTTTATCTTTAAATTGAAACCATTGATCGCCACTCTATCAAATTTTATTCACAATGAAAGAAACACTGATTGCACGGATACTCGTAAAAATAAAGTCTTGTATAAAATATAGATTTTAATATCCTATCTTCTTTATGTAATAAATAGATTAACACGGATCATGAAGCACATCTCCGAAGTGGCTGAGGACTCTGAGTGTATTATTAATTTGATCTCATTCTTGCGATCAGATAATAACCGCTTCAGTGACATTTTTAAGCGTGTTGCGACAGCGTTCAAAGTGCCTAATGGCATTGGGTGGCGTAAGCAATGCCGACAAGTCCGTAACGCCCCGTAAGAAGCGGAACATTAATTGTAAATGACCTGCATATATGAGAGAGAGAGAGAGAAATGGGGTTTAACGTCCACTCAACACAACTAGGTCATTTCGGGACTAACACATGGTTTTTTTTTAATTTTATTTCAATAATTCGCTTGCGCGTAGGGGTCTTTAGCAGTGGGAGGAAACCGGAGTGCCCGGAGGAAACCCACGAGGTTGAGAAGGCGCCCCTATCTCCATGCCACATACGCTCACACCAGGGCTCGAAACCACAGCCGCAAGCCAGAGGTGACCGGCCAGCTAGAGGTCGAAGCGCGGCACTCTAGACCACTAGGCCATCCCAACCCCCCCCCTGCATATATGTTAAAAAATAATATTATCATACCATATTATAAAGATGGGTAATATTTAAGGCCTGTGAAAAGAATGTAGTTATTTTTGTTCCTCATGCGTGTTAAAAAGAAAATTATCCCATCCTAGTCGGTAATCAAATAATTAAGACGGTAACAAATTTAAAAAAAGAAATACTGGTTGTTATGTGTGCGAACGCTCAAACTCAATGTCGAGACGTGCTTAACTTAAAACAAACTTGAATTGACGTAAAAATGCCACATTTCCTATGCTGTCACCCCTAATACAAAGTGATATCTCCCGAGGTGTGACGTAACCAGCTGCCATATTGATATTTGTCTTAACCGAAAGTTTGTGGGATTTCAATTTTTCAAGAGAGAACTGTTTTTATACGTTGGGACATTTAGTGGTTTGATGGATTTTATTTAACGGGAGTTCATTTTAAACACACGGGTAAGTTTATAATTACCAAAGTTAACTAGTTTGTTCATAATCGAAGAAATCTGTTTATTATTTACCAGAACTCACACAGTAAATGTATAAAATATTAGTTAAACATACTTGAAATGTCAGATGATCGTTACCCTAAAGCATGTTATAATATGTTAGTTACATTAGATGATGCAGGTAGAATAACATGGGCTAGTCATATAAAATATCTGTTGTATATCAATGGCTTCGGTATAGTGTGGGAACACCAGGGCTTAGGAAATAAAAACGTATTTCTAGATGAATTCACTCAAAGATCAAAAGATACCTATATGCAAACTTGGTCAAGTGAAATTTCTTCTATGCCCAAATTGAGATATTATTGTCAATTGAAACGTTCATTAATGCCTGAAAAATATTTGTCAATCGTAAGTATAAAATCACACAGAATATCACTTTGTAAATTTAGATGTTCGAATCACAATTTAGCCATTGAATCAGGGAGATGGGATGGTTCTCATACCAGTGAAAGGATTTGTAAATATATAGTAAATGAAACACATATTGAAGATGAAATTCACTTTATAGTAAAATGTCCATTATATAAAGATATCCGCGAGATGTTATTAACTAAGGTATTAAAACCACATGCTGAACCTCTCACAGCATTTAAAATTGTAATGATAAATTGTAAACAAGATGACCTTGCGAAATTTGTACATAATGCTATGAAACTAAGAGTTAGATATTTCAATTCCATAACATAATTAATTGTATATATATTGTGTGTAACTTAAATATATGATTAAATTGTACTTTGGGCCAATGGCCTTGTATACTGAATAAAAAAAAATACGATACGAAAAAACAACCGTTCGTTGTTAATGAAATAAAAGGGAGGGAACTGTGTTTTTTTTTTTTATCTAGGGACGGCTCGCACCTGGTATTTAGCAGGAGCATGCGTTATTCCAGCAATACCGTGTAAAGTTGGTAAATTATCGGGATCAACTGGTTTAAATTCAAATCGTTGTACCAAGGTTGTCACAAATAAAAATAATTCCATTTTAGCTAATGATTCTCCCAAGCATACTCTTCTTCCTGAAAGACAAAATATAATTATTCAAACAAAATATAATTATTCACATAAAATAAAATTAACCACACAAATGAAAAAAATGTTACAAATAGGAATATATATATACTGTGCTCTAGAGAGAGGGTAAGCATATCCCGTATCATGTACGACACCTATCAATACTGTATATCATGTACAATCCCTGTGCTGGCTAAGAAAGTTCACATAGATTGTCAGGCGTGCTTCTTATTTCCCTAAATTTAGACATTGTCGGACCACACAGCAGGTGAACAACATTTTCACCCCTGATCAAAGCGTTGAACTGTCATGTCATGTATCAATTGTTTCAACTAAGTCAATATCCTCCAACTAGGTCGTCCAATAACTGAACTCGGGACGATTAAAAGCCACACTTTGTCGAAATGAATTGCCAGCTCCAAGTGCAGCATCGACAAGTCTTATCAATACTAGTCCGTAGATGTTTACTTTTAAAGACTAAAATGTAGTTTACCTGTCGAAAAGGGAATCAGTTCATCTCTTTTTATGATCTGTCCATCAGAATCGATGAATCTTTCTGGTCTAAATACATCAGAGTCGCCCCAAATCTTATCATCAGTTAAAACAGCATCGGCGTTTGGTATAATGATAGCGTCTTTTGGAAATCGGTATCCATGGAACCTCGTGTCTTCGCTGACTGCGTGTGGGAAAACAGTCATTGCTATGTTGGCTCTACGGAGAACTTCCAATATGACAGCTTCAACATACGGCAAGGACGGTTTATCTTTTATTGAAGGAAGACGACCGGAACCAACGACATCTTGAATCTCCTTGTAACAATTAGCTTGTATGTTTGGATGATGTAGAAAATATAGAATCGTCCATAAAATGATTGTTGATGTCGTTTCCGTACCAGCGACGAACAGGTCAAATATAGATGCCACCAACTGGTCTTCTGAAAATATAAAAAAATCACATTTTAAGTCCAATGTGTGTCCCTGAAAGGCATTGGTAGGGTTATTTTGTTGTGGAGGAAAACCGGGAAAAAACTTTCAATCGTGGAATCGAACTCCGTCACCTCTTTGAAAAGCTTTATCATGTACACCAAGGACGCACCAATTCGTATAATTATTGATATGTTTAGTTCTTATCAAGTTCACTTACTAAATTTGATCATCTGGAAATATAAAGTACTACATCTTTTATGCTCTTGAAACATTATAAGAAAATCTCCAGGACGTATTGTTTGACTGTTCAGCCTACATAATGTCTACGTTTTGATTATTTTCAGTGGTTAATAAACATTATGTATTTAAAAAGATATGAACAGTGATAGCAAGGGGCAGTGTATAGTCTTAACAAGGCGGCGAAATATAGTGTGCTCGTAAAAGAACCATTGACAGTTTAAACACTAAATAAGAGAAAATCGGCATTATCTCAGTCAAGATCCCTTTTACGTGCTCGCCAAAGCGGGGTTTTGTCCTACCCGAACGACTGGACCATTTAATTTAAAAGAAAACAATACTAACCATTTAAATAAGATGGCTGACCGGTTTTAGAAACTTTCTTCATTTCTCTGATATAACTACTGATATAATCATCCACGTGGTTTTCATCAAAATTCTTCATGTGTTCGTTTATTGATGGAAGGATGACCTTATTTCTAATGTAATCCAGATTGATCAAAACGCTTTGGTAATTAAACATATCACCCGGTAAGAATCGCAGAAAGGGAAAAACATTCAAAACAGAGCCATACCCTATTTTCTTGGACAAGCTTTCCAATTCATCCAGGAAGCCTGTAAATACCGGATCATCATACTCGAATCGTTTACCGTAAACCATAGACGATATGATATTGGAAACACCCTTTTCGCATAAACGGCACATGTCGAATTTTCCGCCATTTTCTTCACTGATAACTTCTACAAAATGTTCAATTTCTTCATGAATTTTATCTTCAAGAATCGTTCGGCCAAAACCAAATTCTCTCAAAGTTTCCAGGGCAAACTTTCTTTGTTCTTTCCACGGCTGACCTTCTGATAAAATTATACCTGTAATTGAATGAATACTTTTTGTTTTATATGGTGCAAGGAAAGGTGTGAGCTGGAACAACACTGACAAGAGGAATCCTAAACCACTGACACGGGTAACGCAGATGAAGGAAACTCCTACACCACTGTCAGGGAAAATCTACCCTTACACCACTGACAAGGGTAAAATCTAGACGGGGGAACCCCCTACACCACTGACAAGGTGAATCCACATCCAGAAACCTCATACACCACTGACAAGGGGAATCCACATCGAGAAACCGCCTTCATCACTGACAAAGGGAAACACGATCAAAGCAATTCTTACACCACTGGCAAGGGGAATACAGACCGCTTACACCAATGATAAGGGAAACAGATTGAGGAACTTGCACGGCTAATATTATCGGACTCAAACTTTGGACTTCACAATCAGTGAACAAAAGCCCTATTGCTCTAATCACCAAGCCACTGTGGTTCATCTAAAAATCATTGCAAACACTTACCTTTTCTCTGTAATACAAGATCTAGCCAAAACAAGGATGGTCGATTTGAAAATATATCTCCATTTTTAACCAAGGCGTCCTTTATTACGTCATAACTATTGAGAAAAATAAACAACTTCGATCCAAAATAAGCACTGCATATATCTCCGTACTCCTTTCTTAGTTGCCTGGCAACTACCCTCAAGTCCTCTTCTCCTCTCAAAGACAGCATGTCCCCTAATATAGGCAGGGTGAATCTGGGTCCTGGTGGAATCCCTCTGGGTTTTTTCATCAGCCAACATATTCCTAGACAAGCCACAAATACTAGACCAGTTGTTACATCAACATTATCTTTAAACAGTACAATCATATATTCTATGTTAAAATATTGGAATATATCTAATAACATGGTGGAGATACCAGTCATCGTGTGGTTTATTCCGTGTCTAGGTTTATTCTGACTGTTAAAATTAAACACCACTTATCGAGTTATGTGTCAGATCACATTGACCCTGAACTTCGGGTGTCCTCAAGCGCATTGTAAATAAAAGACTAAGTATGGTGCTCTAGGTCAGACACCTCGCGAGTCACTGTTTTCACATTTATGGCAAGGTTTGGGGGCATTTGTGTGGAGCTTTTCGCCACAACAATTCCACAAGATATTGGACTTAGAAAAAAAAATAACACTATCAAAATTATTCTAAGTCGAAAATCTTGTGAAATGTGGTACCACACAGGTATATAAGGAGTCTGAGAAGAAATTAATGATTTTTTTTTTATTTTTTACTAAGTCTAATACCTTTGGATCTCAGGGGGTCTGAGATGAAATGTTTGAAAGGACACAACAGAATAAAATTTTGTAGAATATATTTTCCCCACATTTTACATTATCATTGTTCAAGCAAATTTTTCATGGTCCACTTTTCAAAACGCCCCCAAACCTTGCCATGTCTAATGTTAAAGGGGGCAAGTATTGTTTTTAAACGAATTACATGAAATGATGAGAGAACATGAATGTAAAGGTATTTTTATTAATTCTGAACTATCAAATATTATAACATTAATGTATGCAGACGATATAGCAAATGTACCAGATACTATTTCTAGACTTTAGGATCAAATAAACTGTATTAAGGATTTTTGTTCAAAATATGCAATGAGTGTAAACCTCAGTAAAACGAAAGTCGTTGTATTTCGTAGAGGTGGAATTATTAAAACAAATGAGAAGTGGCTCTATGGGAATACCCCTTTGGAAGTAACTTCACGTTATAAATACCTTGGTTTAATGTTTACTCCAAAATTATATTGGTCATCAGCAACTTCCACATTAGCTCAACAGGCCAGTAAAGCCAGTAACATGTTAAAAGCATTCGTATTAAAACACAATTTAAGCATTCATGACTCGTTGTTTTTATTTGATAGAATGATCCTACCAATATTGACTTATGGATGTGAAATATGGGGATATAAAGAAATGAAAGTAATTGAAAATGTACATTTGAATTTCAGTAGATTTATTATGCATGTAAGTTCACATACTCCCAAGGCTACTATTTATGGTGAATTAGGCCGTGTTCCACTATATGTCCATTATGTATCTAAATGTATAAAATATTGGTTAAACATACTTGAAATGTCAGATGATCGTTACCCTAAAGCATGTTATAATATGTTAGTTACATTAGATGATGCAGGTAGAATAACATGGGCTATAAAATATCTATTGTATATCAATGGCTTCGGTATAGTGTGGAACACCAGGGCTTAGGAAATAAAAACATATTTCTAGATGAATTCACTCAAAGATTAAAAGATACCTATATGCAAACTTGGTCAAGTGAAATTTCTTCTATGCCCAAATTGAAATATTATTGTCAATTGAAACGTTCATTAATGCCTGAAAAATATTTGTCAATCGTAAGTATAAAATCACACAGAATATCACTTTGTAAATTTAGATGTTCGAATCACAATTTAGCCATTGAATCAGGAAGATGGGATGGTTCTCATACCAGTGAAAGGATTTGTAAATATTGTAAATGTATAGTAAATGAAACACATATTGAAGATGAAATTCACTTTATAGTAAAATATATAAAGATATCCGCGAGATGTTATTAACTAAGGTATTAAAACCACATGCTGAACCTCTCACAGCATTTAAAATTGTAATGATAAATTGTAAACAAGATGACCTTGCGAAATTTGTACATAATGCTATGAAACTAAGAGTTAGATATTTCAATTCCATAACATAATTAATTGTATATATATTGTGTGTAACTTAAATATATGATTAAATTGTACTTTGGGCCAATGGCCTTGTATACTGAATAAAAAAAATACGATACGAAAAAACAACCGTTCGTTGTTAATGAAATAAAAGGGAGGGAACTGTGTTTTTTTCATCTTGGGACGGCTCGCACCTGGTATTTAGCAGGAGCATGAATTAATCCAACAGAACCTTGTAAAGTTGGTAAATTATCGGCATCAACTGGTTTAAATTCAAATCTTTGTACCAAGGTTGTCACAAATAAAAATAATTCCATTTTAGCTAATGATTCTCCCAAGCATACTCTTCTTCCTGAAAGACAAAATATAATTATTCAAACAAAATATAATTATTCACATAAAATAAAATTAACCACACAAATGAAAAAAATGTTACAAATAGGAATATATATATATATATACTGTGCTCTAGAGAGAGGGTAAGCATATCCCGTATCATGTACGACACCTATCAATACTGTATATCATGTACGATCCCTGTGCTGGCTAAGAAAGTTCACATAGATTGTCAGGCGTGCTTCTTATTTCCCTAAATTTAGACATTGTCGGACCACACAGCAGGTGAACAACATTTTCACCCCTGATCAAAGCGTTGAACTGTCATGTCATGTATCAATTGTTTCAACTAAGTCAATATCCTCCAACTAGGTCGTCCAATAACTGAACTCGGGACGATTAAAAGCCACACTTTGTCAAAATGAATTGTCAGCTCCAAGTGCAGCATCGACAAGTCTTATCAATACTAGTCCGTAGATGTTTACTTTTAAAGAGTAAATTATAGTTTACCTATTGAAAAAGGAATTAGTTCATCTCTTTTTATGATATGTCCATCAGAATCGATGAATCTCTCTGGTCTAAATACATCAGAGTCGCCCCAAATCTTATCATTAGTTAAAACAGCATCGGCGTTTGGTATAATGATAGCGTCTTTTGGAAATCGGTATCCATGGAACCTCGTGTCTTCGCTGACTGCGTGTGGGAGAACAGTCATTGCTATGTTGGCTCTACGGAGAACTTCCAATATGACAGCTTCAACATACGGCAAGGACGGTTTATCTTTTATTGACGGAAGACGGCCGGAACCAACGACATCTTGAATCTCCTTGTAACATTTAGCTTGTATGTTTGGATGATGTAGAAAATAAAGAATCGTCCATAAAATGATTGTTGATGTCGATTCCGTACCAGCAATGATCAGGTCAAATATAGATGCCGCCAATTGGTCTTCTGAAGTTATAAAATATTTACATTTTAAGTCCAATGTGTGTCCCGGAAACACATTGGTAGGGTTATTTTGTTGTGGAGGAAAACCGGGAAAAACATTTCAATCGAGGAATCGAACTCCGTCACCTCTTTGAAAAGCTTTATCATGTACACCCAGGACGCACCAATTCGTATAATTATTGATATGTTTAGTTCTTATCAAGTTCACTTACTAAATTTGATCATCTGGAAATATAAAGTACTACATCTTTTATGCTCTTGAAACATTATAAGAAAATCTCCAGGACGTATTGTTTGACAGTTCAGCCTACATATTGACTACCGTCTGATTATTTTCAGTTGTTAATAAACATTATGTATTTAAAAAGATATGAACAGTGATAGCAAGGGGCAGTGTATAGTCTTAACAAGGCGGCGAAATATAGTGTGCTCGTAAAAGAACCATTGACAGTTTAAACACTAAATAAGAGAAAATCGGCATTATCTCAGTCAAGATCCCTTTTACGTGCTCGCCAAAGCGGGGTTTTGTCCTACCCGAACGACTGGACCATTTAATTTAAAAGAAAACAATACTAACCGTTTAAATAAGATGGCTGACCGGTTTTAGAAACTTTCTTCATTTCTCTGATATAACTACTGATATAATCATCCACGTGGTTTTCATCAAAATTCTTCATGTGTTCGTTTATTGATGGAAGGATGACCTTATTTCTAATGTAATCCAGATTGTTCAAAACGCTTTGGTAATTAAACATATCACCCGGTAAAAATCGCAGAAAGGGAAAAACATTCAAAACAGAGCCATATCCTATTTTCTTGGACAAGCTTTCCAATTCATCCAGGAAGCCTGTAAATACCGGATCATCATACTCGAATCGTTTACCGCAAACCATAGACGATATGATATTGGAAACACCCTTTTCGCATAAACGGCACATGTCGAATTTTCCGCCATTTTCTTCACTGATAACTTCTACAAAATGTTCAATTTCTTCATGAATTTTATCTTCAAGAATCGTTCGGCCAAAACCAAATTCTCTCAAAGTTTCCATGGCAAACTTTCTTTGTTCTTTCCACGGCTGACCTTCTGATAAAACTATACCTGTAATTGAATAAATACTTTTTGTTTTATATGGTGCAAGGAAATGTGTTCTGGAACAACACTGACAAGAGGAATCCTAAACCACTGACACGGGTAACGCAGATGAAGGAAAGTCCTACACCACTTTCAGGGAAAATCTACCCCTACACCACTGACAAGGCAAAATCTAGACGGGGGAACCCCCTACACCACTGACAAGGTGAATCCACATCCAGAAACCTCATACACCACTGACAAGGGGAATCCACATCGAGAAACCGCCTTCATCACTGACAAAAGGAAACACGATCAAAGCAATTCTTACACCACTGGCAAGGGGAATCCAGATCGCTTACACCAATGACAGGGGTAACAGATTGAGGAACTTGCACGGCTAATATTATCGGACTCAAACTTTGGACTTCACAATCAGTGAACAAAAGCCCTATTGCTCTACTCACCAAGCCACTGTGGTTCATCTAAAAATCATTGCAAACACTTACCTTTTCTCTGTGTTACAAGATCTAGCCAAAACAAGAATGGTCGATTTGAAAATATATCTCCATTTTTAACCAAGGCGTCCTTTATTACGTCATAACTATTGAGAAAAATAAACAACTTCGATCCAAAATAAGCACTGCATATATCTCCGTACTCCTTTCTTAGTTGCCTGGCAACTACCCTCAAATCCTCTTCTCCTCTCAAAGACAGCATGTCCCCTAATATAGGCAGGGTGAATCTGGGTCCTGGTGGAATCCCTCGGGGTTTTTTCATCAGCCACCATATTCCTAGACAAGCCACAAATACTAGACCAGTTGTTACACCAACATTATCTTTAAACAGTACAATCATATATTCTATGTTAAAATATTGGAATATATCTAATAACATGGTGGAGATACCCGCCATCGTGTGTAGTCTTGGTTTATTCTACGTATTATAGTAACACCACTGATGGAGTTATATATCAGAGTCACACTTGGTTTATTTTAACATGAGCATGTCTATTTTATTTACACCACTGATCGACTTACACATCAGATCACACTGACCTGGGACTTACAGATTGATTAAAGGGGATTATATCTTTTATCAAAAGGCAAATTTAAATGGGGTTTAGCTTTTCATTGTTCCTCCCCGACTGGGCTAATGGGACGGACATACGCAATACAGTATGTTATAATTGGAATTTTGCCTGGACAGTGGCGCAATCTGGAATTCCATCTGTCAAGGGTTCTTTTACATGCACGGCAATGTGTACACGGGAATCGCCGGGGAATTGTAACATGACGTCTTCTTTTTTTTATAAATTGCTTATTGTTTATATTGTAAAATGACTTTTGTTTTAAGAGACTTCATTATTTAAATCTAATTCCGTGGGTACAGGTGAAACGCTCATGGCTGCTCCTTGTTTCTCTTCAAATAACTTGTTTCATAGTCTTTTTCAATCATAATTTTTAACTTGTGCATCAGTGCAGTTATAGTGAATTTGTAACTGGAGTTTTTGTGGTATTATTGTTAGCCTACAGTTTTTCTTCAAATCTTTTGTTTCATAGTCTTTTTTCAATCATAATTTATAACGTGTGCATCAGTGTAGGTATAATGAATCTGTAGCCGGAATTTTTGTAGTATTATATGTTTTTAATTTTATGAAAATCATACTAGTATTTTATCAGAAGAAATATTATTTCGAAAACATAACTTAAAGCACATTGTGAAACGGAAAACTGCAAACATTGAAGATAGAATTAGTAATAGACCTCAAAGTCAGCATGAAACGTATGGGCAAAATATCAAATATGTCTTATCAACGCCCGCTTGGTGAGAAATAAAACTACCCTCATAAATGATTACATATATGAAAATGATTTCGATCAGTGAGACTTGGCTTAGTTCCGATGGTGATTCTTCAAAGTTTTCTGCCCAAGCGGCTATTCTTTGCAACATGTTTCAAGATCCCTGCGTGGAGGAGTGGTTGCCCTTGTATTTAAATCGTCATTAAATGTCACCCCTAAACGTCATGTCTGTTTCCAGTCGTTGGAATATATAGATTGTATTTTTAGTACTCAAACTAAGAAAATCAGAGTTATTGTTCTATATTAAGCACCAAACGAGAAAAAGCTTCCATGCTTTCTTTCTTTATTAAATAATCTTGCCTCATCTGTTCCAGAATTATTAATTGCTGGTGATTTTAACTGCCACATTGGCGACCCGAAACCTGATATCAGACCTTTATTACCTTGATCTCGAAATCATAAAACCTTTGCACATTCATAGAAATATATGTTTTAGATCATTCAAAACTTAGATCATTCAAGACATAGATACACTGAAACAGGAAATCACGAATTCACGATTATCCAAAATATTTGAATAAATGAAATTAATGATAAAGCTATCCATTATAACAATGTTTTTCAAAACATTATAGATACTGTTCTCTGAATGGTATAATAAGGATGTCCATCTTTCAAAGATCGAACGAAACAAGGGATAGCGGGCATGGCTACAATCTGGTCTACATGTTCATCGGGAAATATTTAAAAATAGCAAAACTCGTAGTGTTAGAAAAATTGAATCAGCAAAAAGATATTTATATTCAGATAAAATAGAACTTTATAAAGTTGTTAACTCGCTACTCGATCACAATAATGGTGCCATAAAACTTCCAACTAATGATATACATCTTGATCTACGTGTCTCTAAATCTGGATAATTTATATATATATATATAGTAGTTAATTAAAGCTGCTCTTTGGTAATATATAATTGAAATTTAAGATGGCAAGCCGTGAGTAAGAGGAAACCAGCAGTTTAGTTGTTTGTGTATCACAAAAAATATTTATTAAGGCGAAAGGCGGAAGTTTTTGATATAAAATATATTACTCATAGACCTCACTCACATAAACCACATGTAGTAATTATGAAATATCATTGTTTTATATCTCATCAAGTTTATCAAAACTTTTCTATTTATCTGTCTTCTTTGACCTATGTGTTAGTCTCTAAATGTGTTGTGTGAATATGGCCTCGACGTTTCGGACTCGGGTACATGACATTTCGGACTCGGGTATATGACATTTGGGACTCGGGAATAAGTTGGAAGGAAAGGTTGAACACAACTGTCAAATCAATATAAAATACGCCGTGGCTATTCTTAATAGCCCCACAAAAATTATATAATTTACCGCTCGCCATCAACATTTCCAATGTTGAGTGTTTACGAAAAGAACGTTTTACTTCTTTATACATGTATTGCTGTACTGATGAATTTATTAGGAATAGGCCAATTTAAAACACGAAAGAAAATATTTATTAACATGAAACACGTGGTTAGTAAAAGGCTCCACCAAACGATATAAAACATTAGTTGCACTTACGGTTCTTTGATAATCGTCGTTTCCCGTAAAAGTATAAGTTAAAGTAATGTATTTGTTTAAATCCAATAATATGCCGATAAATTTATTTGAAAATGACCTACACAAAAACAAAAATTTACACGACATGCACTGTTTTTAAAAGTCCCTAGAAATTGTTAACGATAACCCGGTGAGCTGCACGTTCACATGCATTCCTCCCGCTTGGCAATACCAATCGATAAATTAGTGCGTACCTACAAAGCAAAGTATTTCTGAGGAAAATATTAGAAATAGCAACAATCAAAGCGGGATAATTAAAGCTGATTAACCGATAATCCCGATATTATCGTAGTATGTGCAAAGAAATCTTGCGGTTCTTTGGTGGATGATGAAAAACGTGAGTTGTCAATCATCGATAATGGCGGCCGTGTGTTGATTGCAATTATTCCGTTTCACAAAAAAACAACATTAGCAGTGATCGATCAATCAAGCTCGTTTAATTTTTGACAAAAGAAAAACAATGAAGTATTACTAAATATACACAAATTTTATTTTTCAACAATATTTTATTGCCAAGTTCAATACTCGCCGATGAAACAAAAGAGAACTAGCAGTGTTAATCGCGACATCAACAATCGCTAGCTGATCAATTAAATAAACTATCAGTCTCACATAAAACGAAAAAAACAAACAGCTGTACTATTAGTATTACACAAATTTTCTACAGTATTTTAATTATTAATCAGAGTCCGAAAAGTCGCTTGACTGAGTCCGAAACGACGCCAAGTAAGTCCGAAAAGTCGCCAGACTGAGTCCGAAACGACGTTTGTGTTGAGTCCGAAATGACGCGGGACCGAAATGACGTGCTACCCTAAAAGCACATAGAGGTGTTGAGTGGCCGAATGGTTAACGCGTGCGGGTTAAATCATTAGGTCTGCCATTGAGTCAGGTGGCATGGTTTCAATTCCGCGATAGTACGCGACAAGTAGTGTATGTGTGTGGGGGGGGGGGGCGCTCTCCCACCTCGTTGGTTTTCTCCGGGTCCTCCAGAGGTGTTGGGTGGCCGAATTAATGAAAAGAAACTGAGCCATATGTTAGCCTGAAATGACCTAGTTTGTGTCAGATCGATTAAGTTGTTAAAATTAACACCTTGGTTGGTCTTGACAAAAGGAAGTCTTTCACTAATGACTGTCTTAATTAATATTTGTTTATCCTTGCCAGCTCTACAACCCCTCGGTCTTAATTGACTGGACAAGAACAATGGTTGTTTTGACTAGTATATCATGTCACTGTAGTAAATCCTGGTCCATGAAAAATTTTATTTCACAATATAGTGAATATGAACAATAAAAGTTACAAAAACTACCGTATGAATCAATCTTGTTTGAGTTTTTTTTTTCGCTAAAGTTGCTTCGTGTACCGTGATACAGCATCAGTCCAAAAATCACACAAATCAAAAACCTTGTTCACAACAATAATTAGTAAAAACACAGAGCAACATAAAACATGTGCTGTCCTTAGGCGCTCTATACAAGGCGCTCATCCTACGCTCTTTTGTGAATTGTGTACGTTAAAAAGAAACGCCAATATACGAATACACCCAACGAATATGGACGTGACTGTTTATATTTTTTGATTTGGGGAAGATTTCAATTCAATCTTTCTGAAATGAATTCAATTCAATCTTTCTGCCATGAATTCAATTCAGTCTTTCTGAAATGATTTCATTTCTGTAGGACCATTGTGTTAACGGTCAAAGGTAAGCTTCACAAACCATTCATACATCGGGTCTCTAACTGAATTGTATGCAATTATTTCATAGCGAAAAAATATATAAATTATACCGTCATTTTGCTACATTGTTGGATTAACTGTTTGTAATGTGTATTTCACCAATTTTGACCAGTCGATTACTGAGCTATATCTATCATGATCTACCTTTCGCGGTAGATGCATGTCTTTAATATAAGATACTTATTAAAGCTTCCATTGTGTGATTCCACCATTCTACTATAGTATTTACAATCTACATGGATGTAAACCAATAAAAATCAAATTATAAGAAATAGTAAAATAACAAATCACATGAATCTGAACAACCTTTAATTGATACCAGAACCACAGTATACAAATAAAAGTTTAAAAATAAGAAAAACAATTCAAAATACCGCGTTTCTAAATACAATAAGCCTGGTATGTTGAATAGTGAAAAAAAAATGTTTTTAAATTCATTAAGCATGTTAATATCTTATAAAAAGCATAAAACAAAATAATAATAACTGCTTATTACACTGAAAAAAAAAAACTTGTGTTGGATCTCAACACAAATACTTGTGTTAAAACTAACCTACACAAGTTTGTGTTGTTTTGCATTGCATTAACACAGATTTATACAATTTTGTGTGTTTTCACGTAATTAACACAAGTAATGTGTTGTTTTAATCCATTATTAATTACAAGTATGTCGTGAAATATAAAATTGCATAATAACCCCTAGGTATTGTTTATATTCAGAGTAAACTTTTGTGAAGAAAATTCTAACGTATCATTATATTTTCGACTGAAATATTCCTTTTTTTTGAACGAAAACTAAAATAAGAGGTCGAATTATGTCAACTGATATTATTTCTTTGTTTCTGTTTTTTTAAATGTTTTAGTTACTTAACAAAAGATTATTATGACAATATCCACTATTTAGTTCGACATTTGTTGCACAGACAGTGGCTTGACAGAAATTAATTGGATGTTAATTGGTGTTAAGATGTCTGTTATAGTTAAAATGTCAGCAAGTTGAGGATTTTTATTGGCCCTATAAACTGGTAGACCAAAGGAATATATAATCTAAATGTGATTTAAGTACATTGTTGTTTTTACAGTTGATTTAGCCTGCGTGGGAAAAATTAGTTAAAGTCTCATTTAATTTAATTGGTTGTTAAAATCGAAATTAAATATTATTAATTCACTAAAAAGTAACCAATGAAATTTATTCTTTCATGCGTCAATTAACATTCATTACCTAATGTATCTTCTCTTAGTTTAATATACCTCTAGTGGCAAATTCTTTTTGTGGAAGCAGACGTTAAACAGCCCGACGGCTGCTACTATAGGATTATAATATAATACCGACGATCAGTTTAGCTACACTGAATCCAATCAGCCATTTTCTACCGATGTTTGCCGATTTCTACAGCCATTTGACACCGGAAGTAACCCATGTATTTCTAAAATGGGGGACAAAGCAAGGGGAAGAAAAGGTAGGTTAATTCTTTAATCATAATAATGTACTTAATCATCTACATTTTCTGAAATTTTACAGAATTCCAAATATTCAACAAAAAAAATCGTTCGACTAGGGTTAGTAGGTACGAATTTGTACGTTCCACGAGAGTCAATTCATTTATTTTTCTTCAAAGCTGCCATTTTGATTTTATACCTTTTCTTCGGTCTACCATTAAGCCTGTGTGGCTTGTTGACCACCTTGAATAAATCTAACATTGGGAGGTTTGCGCATGTTTGGGCTAATATCATAGATACAATTTAAAAAAAAAAAAATAAAAAATTTTTTCTCAAAGTATTTGGTCTCATAATTACCAGGAAATTGTACTAGTACTAATAGCAACTTGGGTTAAACTTAGTTTCTTCATTTTTCCAAAATTTGTTTAGACTTGACCTGAATTGGTTCAGGGTTTCAGCATTGACAACATAGTATGGTAATGAGTTCCAGTTGTTTATGACTCTGATTGAGAAATTGTTTTTCCTTATGTCTAATCTGCAATGACGCTTTTCTAGCTTAAAGTTGTGCCCTCTTGTTCTTTTCTCTGTATTTGATTTAAGCATTTCTTTATTAACTACAATATCCTTTCCTTGAAGAATCCTGTATACTTGGATAACATCATAACGTTTCCTTCTGTATTCCAAAGACGGCAGACCGAGACTGAACAAGCGTTGTTGGTAACCAAGGTCTTTTAGTCCCTTCAGAAGGTTGGTCGCTCTGCGTTGTACATTTTCAACTGCTCTAATGTCTTTCTTAAGGATGGGGTACCATACTGACACAGCATATTCCAAATGTGGATGAATTAGAGATTTATATAACTGTAAGAACATTTCTTTATTTATTTCAGTGAAGGTCCGTCGAATCAATCCCATTTTTTCACATTAGTAGCAATATGGTTATTAAATTTCAAGTTATTTTGGAAAATTACTCCCAGATCTTTTTCTGTATCGACTTGACCGATTTCTATATTTTGGTTGTTTACTTCCATCTTATATTTTCTCTTTATGTTGTTGTGACCGATATGCAGTGACTTACATTTTTCAAGGTTGAAATGGAGTTGCCATCTATTAGACCACTTCACAAGTTGATTAATATCTCTCTGAATGGTGTTTGATTCTTCTATGGTTCCGCTATGACCGTATAACTTTGTGTCGTCTGCAAATAGTTTGACCACTGATTCAACAGCTTCTGGTATATCATTAATATAAATCAGAAATAGGATTGGTCCTAGTACGCTTCCTTGCGGCACACCACTCTCTACATCAGACCACGCTGAGGCTTGGTTGTTGATAACTACGCGTTGTTTTCTCTGGTTAAGAAATGATTTTATCCATCTAAGGATTTTGCCGCCAATTCCGACTGATTCTAGTTTAATTAGAAGACGCATATGAGGAACTTTGTCGAAAGCCTTTTGGAAATCAAAATAGATGATATCAATAGGATTGTTGTGGTCGACTGCTTCTGTGATGTAGTCTAGTACCTCGAGAAGTTGTAGAGTTGTTGTTCTACCTGCTCTAAATCCGTACTGTTCTCTACATAAAATGTTATAAGAATCTAAGTGTTTTATGATGGCGTCTCTTAGTATTGATTCTAATATTTTAATAACGATACTTGTAAGGCTTATTGGTCGATAGTTTTAGGTTTTCTTCTTACTGCCTTTCTTATATAATGGTGTGATGTTTGCTGCTTTCCAGTGTTCTGGAAGTACTCCTTCATCGACTGATTTCCTGTATAACTTGGATAATGGTATTTTTAAGACTTCTGCCAGTTCCTTTAGGACTTTAGGATGTAAATTATCTGGTCCCGGGGATTTTGTTGTATTAAGCTTTTGTAGTTTACTATAAACAAGATCTTGTGATATTTCTATATCATCAAGAGTGGGTGATGATGCGATTGGTACAGTTGGTAGACTCATCGTATTTTCTTTTGAAAAAAACCCACAAAAGAAATTGTTCAATTCCACAGCCTTTTCCAAGTTACTGTAAAGTATTGTTCCATCTTCTTTCTCCAAGTTACTAATTCCCTCACATTTTTTGGTCTTTGATCTGACGTACTTCCAGAAGCTTTTTGGATTGTCTTTCACATCTGCAGCAACACTCTTTTCGAATTCTTTATGGGCTGTTCTTTGAAGACTAGTGGCATGGTTTCTGGCTATTCTATATTCTTCGTAGTTACCACTTGTTTGATTTCTCCTGTATTTATACCAACATTTCCTCTTCTTCTTAAATGCTTTCATAACCTTAGCTGTGGTCCATAATTTTCTAGATTTCTATCTTGGTTTGTAGACTGGAATATGACGTTTGATGCTGGTATTCAATATCTCTAAGAGCTTTGCCCACGTATTTACTGTATCTGATTCTTCTAATTCATTCATCTTCTCAGTAATTTCCTGTTTCATATCTTCATAATTTCCTCTGTAGTATCTATACTTGATTGTTTCTGTGGTCGAATTCTTCGTTATGTTGAGGTTCAATGAAATCTTTAGGCTTACATGATCGCTTTTCCCTAGTGGTTCCATAACTAGTATGTCATTAATATCTTCTTCATTTTTCGTGAACACAAGATCTAGTATCGATGGAGTTTCATGCTGACGGTAGCGAATGTAGTCTTCTACATGTTGGATAAGATAGCAATATTTGACACATTCTAAAAACTCGTAACATGGTGAACCTGGCTGTGTATTGGTAGTTTCTTTTTCCCAATCTATGTCCCTATAATTGAAATCGCCAACTATCAAAACTTGGGGGTATCTCAAAGTGATTTCTCTCAAAACATGGTTAAGATTTGATGAGTTGTCGAAACTACTAGATGGACTGCGATAGATACAACCTACTATAATTTCCATTCCCTGTTTTATTGGTAATTTACACCAGATCATTTCATTGTAGCTTCCTGTAATAGCGTCTTCTATTTCTGCATGCAGGTTTGTTTGGGTGTAGATAATGACTCCTCTACCTTTATCTAGCTCATTATAAAACATATCATAGCCTTCCATAGCGAACTCACATTCGCTTAAGTCTTGCGGATTGTTCTTTGGTAGGAATTCGCATCGTGCGACAATGGAAGGGTTATGATTCCCTATTAGAAGCTCCAATTCCTTTCTTTTATTTAACAAACTATCTACATTGCTATATAAAAGTGTAATTTTTTCAGTGTTTGTATTTACAGTGTAAGAGTGCTTTTTAAAACTAAACCCCTATGGGTTTGTCATCTCGTTTCCATCTCCTTCGTCTTCTTGAGAATAGATTATCGTCTCATCGTCAGTGGCCATGGAGTCACTTAGAATGTCTTGTCTAGCTTTGTACGAAATAATTCTTCTGGGTGTACTTAGAGGAGAACTTGAACGTTTCGCGTTTCTAATGTTGACGAAAGGTGATGATAGTCTTGGAGTGGAACTGTATGACTTTGGTGATCCTTGTTGTTGATTTCTTCGTATGTCAAGTGTTTGAGACAGTGGGGCTACTGGCAATTCATTATTACTAACCTTCTTCCTATCGGTTGCTTTAGGATTACTATCTGTTACAATTTTATCGCCTCTAATTCTAACCTCCCCCCCCCCCCCCCGCTTCTCTTCTTTTTCTTACCTCTTCTCGAAGATTCTTATTTTCTTCCCTTTGTTTGGGTGTATAGTCTCTTGTGATGATAATATTACTGAATAATTTATGGTGAAGTAGTTTATCCCTGTTGTCTCTGCAGGCATCAAAGATCTTCCTTCTGTCTGTAGGATTTAAAGGGATTAGTTTTAAGGGTCTGGTTTTATTTGGTTGCCTTATTCCTATCCGGATGATACTGGTAAAGTCCACTTGCGGTGAATTAATGACGTCAAGAATTTCCCATAAACTCCCTTCATCGTCAGTTTTCCTCAAGTCTGGGTTATCCGTCTTTGATTCCGGTAGGTTAAATATCATAATGTTTGCATCACGCCTACGTCTTTCATTGTTTTCCTCAATTTGACCTCTTACCATTGATGAGAGATCGTTGGCGAGTTCATTTGATAGCTCATGTTTGACTTTATCTTTCATATCAACTATACACGCTTTCACTTGTTTAGGAACATCCAATTTAAGTTGGTCCATTTTGTTTTCTAGTATTCTTAGCCTCTCTTTGTTATCTGTATCAATTTGTTTCAAGCTTTGATTGATAGAACTAAATTTAGGGAAGTTTATCTTACAAACCTTACATGTCCATATGAGGTTAACAAAGTCGTCTTGTTTTAGTACATCGTAGGTTTGCCTACTTATTTTAGAGCATGAAAGACAAAAATATTGAGAACACATCTCGCACTGTAACGCTAAATCATCATCATCAAGTTCTACCTCACAGGTAGGGCACTGTAATATTTCGTTGCTTTCAGGGCGAGTTCTTTTCCCAGATTTGGAGATATCCTTTGATGCCATTTTATTCTTATACAATTTGGGAAAATGCTCAGGCAAATGGTCTAACTAAATTAGCATTGGTCAAAAAGTTTAACTATACTACTACCGTACTTGTTTAGCACAAAAATGCCCTAAAGATCTAACTAATTACTAAATTAGTATGGTCAGAAGGAATAACTATACGATAATTATACTGCTACATGTAGTGCTACAGCACTTGTTTAACACAATAATGTCCCATTTCCAACGGCATAAAGTTCAAGGAGGAGAAAAAAATAAGTAAGGAGGGAATTTAAATAATCTAATACATAACTTCTTCGTGTTTCATTTGTAAACTGTAGATAGCCACATCCACTGTATTTACGCCAACAACATTTGGCCACATTACCGTACAGTCTCAACTACTCAAATCTCAAGTTCAGTATCACCATGACTTCTTTGTGAAAAACTTCCGATATTACAAGTTTTGTTTTAAGACAATTTTGTATCTTCGAACCAAACAAACCATATGGTCATCTTAAATAACCATTATTCATCAATGATACTCTTTTAATCTTCTCAGTGGTCTGTAATCTTGATGAACGATTTTTTTAAAATGGCGCCGACCGTGTCCCTTGTGTAGATACCCAAACTAGTGACAATTTGACATTTCGACACACTCGTTGAGGTTAAAAGTTTAGCTAGTTAGCATATCCGTTTACGAACATACTAACCATGGATTAAAACCTAAAGTTTGCTATAAGAGTAAAAAAAAAAAAGAAACAATAAAAACTGCGGAGCTCTGAATCAGACCTGCTACCTGCCCGCGCATGCGCAATAATACTGCCCAAAATAGAAATTAACTCGTGCATAAACTAAATAATATGTTATTGCTCTTTTGTGTTAGTTCTTTGGTTGAAATGAAATCTACATTATGTGAAAAATTTCAGCCACAGTCAATATGATTAGATTATTTTTTTTTCAGACAATGATGCAGTACATGTACATATGGCTCTCCAATTTTAAGCAGATCGTTTAGAATTTGCAAAGAAGGACCGGTAACATTTTTATATTATTAGGTTTTTTTTTAACAATAATGCCCTTTGCCTATAATTATCATTTTATATAAAGATACAGGAAAATGAATTTATGTAAGCCCATGCTTGTTTCCGATCCCACAACTAAATACTGTATCTTCTAACCAGGCGCAGATTCAGGGGGAGGTCCCCCCCCCCCCCCCCGTCAGCCCCAGTGTGACATAGTTGATTTTCGTTTTCGTTTGCTTTGTTACTGTTGTAGTTCACATATCTGCTCTTTAATAGATGATTTAAACATGATTTTCACATTATCTCCGCTGGGGACTACACCAAACCTGATTATTACCATTTGCCTCAATGTATGGCCCCTCCCTCGACAAAATCCTAGATACGGGCCTGGTTATTGACTGAATAAAAGTTAGAAAAAAGATAATAAAAGTATGACATATTACAAATATGATTTTCTGCATATTATAGTAAAGGAAGTACATACTTAAAAATCTTACTACAAAAATCAGGGGCGGATCCAGAGGGGGGTCCAGGGGGTCCGGACACCCCCCCCCCTGCTCAGACTTGAAAATTTTTATGCGATTTTATTGGCGACTTTTAGACCTGTAATTTTGGAATTTACCTTCCGGAAATAGTCAGAATGCACCAAATTGAATCTAATTTACCAAATTTTCCTGGGGGAGGACCCCCCGTTAATTGGTTGAGTGCCTTTTATCAAACCTAGACCCCCCCCCCCCCCTGCAAAAAATCCTGGGACCGCGCTTGAAAATATCGGATTCTCTAAAACAACATTCATGTACAAAACAAAAATGTGAGGGTATCAGCTAGGGCTGCAACGATACGCCAGGCCACGATACGATGCGCATCTCGATTCATACCCCACGATACGATTAATATCGCGATGCAGGAAATACATTTAAAAACTGCTGTTAAATTTTAAAAGTCTTTTTTTTTTACGTTAAACGTAATATTTTCAAAGGTTTGTATAGATTTAAATGTGTGTAATAAATAAGCCTTTATCACATACTTGCATTATATATCAATAATTACTGCTATGAATGATAATTATCAACTTTGGCCAAAGCCCATCTTAACCGGAGCGGGGCCCTTAGCGTGAAGAAAAGATAATTTCATATCCCTCTGAATAGCATGCATCGGTAACACAAAGTTAAACGGTTTGCAATACAAAAATAATTACATAATATCTGATCAAATAGGAAATCAATTCAATTCCGAACGACATACAAAGTCTAGCAGCCTAGGCCGATAACCGAATGGAACTACACAGAGAAGGTAGGCTAGTTGAAGGTTGGTGGATAGCTCAGACTCGACACTTCGCGCCGCTAGATCGATTACTGTGAAACTGTCATCTGATATTTTTTCTTTTTGCCATGAACCGCGGGGCCCTGGGCCTGGGCCCCTCAGGCCCATGCCTTAGCTGGGCTTTGACTTTGGCACATTGAATTTGTTGACGAATGCATTATTATTATAAAAAATTAAGCTGCAGAATCAATATGACTGGCTCGTATTGCCACAACAAGTTCAGCCAATGAAAAGCTTTCTCGTTGTCAGGTCAGTCGCAGATGTGGCAATGGCGAAGAAAATAACAGTACGGAATTTTGAATGTCAAAATATTATTATACATTAGAAATATAGAAATGATAATTGTGCTGACCAATGTATGCACCAATCGCCAATCTCGTGCATTAATCTTAGCACAATTCGCATATTACTGACGTATTTATAATAATATGCTCAATGTTTTTCCGTATATTATTCAAGTGCGTAATTTGCAAGTTTCTTTATTTCAAGCTCGACTTGCTTATCCAGACTGATATTATTTATTCTTAGCGAAATAACTAAAGTCCATGTGTCGAGAGTGTGATAACATCTACTCGCTTACAGTAAAAAGTAATTTTGCTTATGGAATTATTTACGCATTCCACGTTAGGATATTTAAACGATAGAACGCTGGTCTTTTTTTGTGGATTTTTTGGATAATGAATCGCGATACGGGCATTGATTGTATCGTGCATCGTGGATTTTTACAAAATCGCGGTTCATCGATTCATCGATGAATCGTTGCAGCCCTAGTATCAGCATATGATTATGGTTTTGGACTTATATTTTACACGTTTTAACTGATCATGGGTAATTGTGAATATGATCAAATCAAAACTGTCAACTTAATTCAAGTCAACTACCATCTGTCATATTTATTTCAGTGACCAACCGCCATAGGGACAGTTGAAAATGGCTATGGAAATTTTGTTCTCAGAGATTGCCAATCAGTTAAAGGCTATGTAAGTACCATACATATTTGTTTTTGAATGAGGAACCGGGTCCATACTCTCCACAATCTAGTTGTTCTTCGGCATGCAATGTCTTGGGCTTTGTCATTTCAAGTAAGAACACCAAGAAACTTTTGACTATTGAATTTCTTTGACTTTTGTTAATTGAATTTAATGAAATTTCCTGGCTCATGTAGTACGCTATTTCTTGTTCATATACACGTATTAAGCTTTTACTTGTTCATATGTTACACCCTTTCATAAAAAAACAATAGTCCCTAAAAGCGTTAAAAAGCATCAAAATTTGTTAGAGCCAAAAGCGCTAAAATATAAATAATATACTAAAATACTGTTTGCAAATATTGTATTCCCAACTACCATGGGGGAACTAACTGATGAAATGTGTTAATTTGTCAAGGGGCTTCTGACTTCATCTTCAGTTGTTATTATCCATTTTTGAGCAATTATATATTTTTATCCAGGAGCCGAGAACAGTTTCATTACAAACCAAACGAGGGAACTATACAGAAGATATGACAAAAGTCAAGAAATAATGCTTGGTATGTTGATTTTACCTAAATGCATAATAACTAAAATATCACTACTTGCTTTATTAAGTAATGACCACAACAACTTTATTCTACAGTTGGTTGATGTGTCTACTATAATTGTAGTTTACATAAATTAGCAGTGCTTGAAGCAAAAAGCTTAAAATAAATAATCACATTTGATCACTTTGATGCACCGAGAACAAGTGTTGTAGAAAAGTTCTCTTCTGCTTATTTCAGAGAGAGAGAGAGAGAAATGGGGTTTAACGTCCACTCAACACAAACTAGGTCATTTTGGGACTAACATATGGTTCAGTTTTATTTCAATAATTTGCTTGCGCGTAGGTCTTTAGCTGTGGGAGGAAACCGGAGTGCCCGGAGGAAACCCACGAGGTTGAGAAGGCGCCCCTATCTCCATGTCACATACGCTCACACCAGGGCTCGAAACCACAGTCGCAAACCAGAGGTGACCGGCCAGCTAGAGGACGAAGCGCGGCACTCTAGACCACTAGGCCATCCCAACCCCCCCCCCCCCTGCTTATTTCAGATGATAAAGAATAATATGACATTATTGACAACAAAGAACTACAGTTAAAGAAATTTCAAAAGACATTTGTGGTGCCAAGACTTAGTTTAATTTTGGGATATAATAATACGTTGGTAAAGTCGTCCACACGACATAGTTTACTTTCGCGACATGGGTATTCCTTTCTTATTAGTAATAGTATACGTTTTTTGTGCCGAGTTCTGCGTGATCATCTTCACTCGTTGGTGGAGTCGTCCACACAACTTAGTTTAATTTCCAGATATAATAGTACGATGATACAGTCGTCCACAAGCTTGAGCGGCCCCGTTCATGAATAAATAACAAAGTAAATCATTTTATTCAATAAAACAAATCTAATTTCATCAAAATAAACCCCATGCAGAAATATATTCCTACACCGCTACCAAACGACCCACGTTTTAAATTTGTTTTCTGAAACCCGCGTTTTTTATACTTCGTATCGTAGGCGGGCTGAGGTTATTTATACATATATTTGTCTTTTTTGTCGGTTTAATGTCTTTACATATTATCGTGCTTACCTTTGAACTATAAATGTACGTGTCGGTATAACACTACTTGCTTCAGATTTTAATATCCCTAAATATATCATTTTTTATATATTATTAAAAGTTTGAATATCATTATAATATACTACCTATATAATAGCTGTCTTTGTCGGTTTATTTTTTGCAATATTTTGGATGAAAGAACGCTTTAAGCGGTTCTTGTTTCACGTGCTACATCCATGCTCAGGGGCGCCGAAACAATTTTCATGTGCGGATGCAGGACCAATTTTACCCCCACCTCTCAGAGTACGGCATGATGTATCGGACCGCGGGCTCTGCTGCACAAATACTGGCCATGTCGACGTAAATAAAATTTAACAGATCTTTATGGGCCTCTAGGGGTTTCATGGGCCCGGGGCGATGTATCGACTGCACACACCCCTCCAGGGGCCCGCCCATGTTTTCCAACGAATGTCGTGTTAGGGTTGCGCTGATCGTTATGGTTGATTAAATTACAAGCTGAGATGGTATATTATGTACAAGAGATTAAATTACATCCATGAATATTTAATCAGGTAAACATGTTTAAAGATATGACAAAATGTCTGATATTTTCGTTATCTGAAAATACTACAATCTGTAGCATACAATCCAAATAAAGAATATTACATGGTATATGAAACACTACAATCTATAATATACACTCGAAATAAAGAATATACCTACATGCTAAATGAAACGCAATGAGGTTTATCTCCGACTAGCTAATGATACTACGGTCTACTCTTATACCAAATTCCATGCGAGCTTCTACGTGTACACGGGACCTCGATTTTTCGCCCATCCGAACGAATAGACACTTTCCTTGTCAGGCCCTCCACCTTACACGACCGACATGGGTAAACCGTCGCAAAATCTGAAGGAACTTTTTCGGTCAACACCGGGAAAAAACCCGAGACCTTATGGTAAGCGTCAACGACTTACCCATTGAGCTACCTGTCAATGGTGTTTAGGGTAATTTATTGTATTTTACTATCCAGAATTAGCAATCTACTCTTTGTTTTTTTCCACAGACATACGGGTCAGATGAATGTCGGAGGGGGGGGGGCTGGAAGCCTAGACAAATCACCGTTTACAAAGAAGAAAAAATTAGAAAATATTACGACCGCATCATGGCAACGCGCTTTCCTGCTATTGCAGCCCATGTTTCAAAATGTAGCCTATGAATAGGTAAAGAACGCAAGCTTGTGTAGCGTACCCAAGGGCTAATATTAACGCAACACGCAACCCCTTTCAGCTAACATAAAAACATGATCGGTAGACGAGGGCAAGGTGTCAGCCAAAAGGTAACACTTCCCTGAACAGAACAACACAGATATTTGGTCTAGACACTTTAATATAAATCAAGTCAACATAAAATGTGAAGAGAAACAAAAAAGTTATAAGGTGTAAAATACATCTGCAATAGGTGTTGAATGTAATTACGAATTGTACTTCCGTCGGCCCAATCTGTTTCACAGAGAATTACTTACGAATTAACTCTGTAACAGATGACTGTCCACAACACGTGCGTTGACAGCAGGCAGCGTCAGTCATTGGCTCAACGGCTCGTTCAATGTTTACTAAAGCCCCCGTCAGACCGGAGTGGTGACCCTACTGCGCTCTGCGACCGAACGGCGGCCTGGAAATACACAAGGTCGTCGGCAAGCGTGAACACAACGCGGAAAAATGTCCCAAAATTACAACCTTAAAAAAGTCGCGTTCTTACTGTGACCTGTGCGTTTATATAGAATTCTCGCGGCGGGTTCGTCATGATCTCTCCGAGCTTATGGCGTTTCGATTGAGATCTATAAGCGGTCATCGCGAACCCGCGTCGCTCAACCACACGTCATATCTGGACTACACGTGCGTTTCCACCACGTGATCACGGCGACTATGCAAGCTGGTTTGATTTTTTTTCGAAATTTCAAGATGACCTTTGAATCGTCCGTTTTCAAAGCAAGTCTTGCATGAAATGCATGGTCGCCATAAGCGAATAATGCAAGCTTAGTAACCGCGCCATGGTCGTATTAAGAACTCCATACACGTTGTGGGAACCTCATAAAATCGCCATTTGCTGAAGAGGTAGCCCCATGAGGTCGTGATGCAGTCGCGCAACAGTTGTGGAATCATCGTAACATCGCTATGACAACGCCATAAGGACTCAGAGTGCTGGGTGGGGTCGCGGTCAACGCGTGAGGGTTGTGGTGAAGACGCCATGAAGGCACCGTTGCAAATGTTACAATTTTCGCAGCGTCTTTTCCACGTGTGTACTGCGCGTGTGCTACGTTCATAGAGATGTTACCACGCTTATCGCGCGACCCTCGCGACCCACCACGTTCTCTCGGTTTTCAATGTCATATGACAGGACCTTGGCGTTTGCTTTGAACATACTCAAAACAAACGCCGTGACTCAGCGATCATTGGCGACCATGGAGACCACAGAACGATATCTCGCGTTTCCACAGCGCTCAGGGTGATCTTGGCACGCTCTGGAAACATTTTTTGTCGCTGTAGCAGCGCAATAAGGACTTTTGCGACCACATCACGTTCTCGCAACTTTCCAGATCATATGCGCATGTTCCAAACAAACGTCGTGGCTCGGCGATCATTGGCCACCATGGAGACCACAGCACGATATCTAGTGTTTCCACCGCGCTGTTACCACGCTTATGGCGATCTTGACTCGCTCTGAGACCATTTTTTGTCGCAGCAGAAGCGCAGTAAGGACGCAACTCCGGTCTGACGGGGGTATTAACACCTAACTGCTTCGGGCAAAATGATGCATTTTACTCATTTTAATACCAATTTACACTAAATAGGAAATATTTTTTAACTACAAATACTTTAAACGTCTTTATTTATTTTTCTTTTACCTCAAACAAATGTTTGAGAATTTAATTTGTCGGAGTAAAAAAGTTAATATGCCGTACTCATTAAGCCCCGTCGATGTCATGCTTATCAGTGATTGTAGAGGCCAAGCGAATATTTACGGCCACGACGTACTAATCAATTAGTAAAGGGATTGGGGAAACTTCCGAAAGTATATAGAGTAGGTACACGCTGCCGCAACCCGAAAACTATCGTACCAGTTTATTTAGAGTGGCTGAAACTTTCAACCGCTTATACCCCCGTCAGACCTGAGTTGCGTCCTTACTGCGCTTCTACTACGACACAAAATGGTCTCAGAGCGAGTCAAGATCGCCATAAGCGTGGTAACAGCGCGGTGGAAACACTAGATATCGTGCTGCGGTCTCAATGGTCGCCAATGATCGCCGAGCCACGACGTTTGTTTTGAACATGCGCATATGATCTGGAGAGCTGCGAGAACGTAATGTGATCGCAAAAGTCCTTATTGCGCTGCTACGGCGATAAAAAATGTTTCCAGAGCGTGCCAAGATCACGCTGAGCGCTGTGGAAACGCGGGATATCGTTCCGTTGTCTCCATGGTCGCCAATGATCGCTGAGTCACGGCGTTTGTTTTGATTATGTTCAAAGCAAACGTCAAGGTCCTGTCATATGACATTGAAAACCGAGAGAACGTGGTGGGTCGCGCGAAAAGCGTGGTAACATCTCTATGAACGTAGCACACGCGCAGTACACACGTGGAAAAGACGCTGCGAAAATTGTAACATTTGCAACGGTGCCTTCATGGCGTCTTCACCACAACCCTCAGCGCTCTGAGTCCTTATGGCGTTGTCATAGCGATGTTACGATGATTCCACCACTGTTGTGCGACTGCATCACGACCTCATGGGGCTACCTATAAAGCATATGGCGATTTTATGAGGTTCCCACAAGCTTGCATTATGCGCTTATGGCGACCATGCACTTCATGCACGACTTGCTTTGAAAAGGGACGATTCAAAGGTCATCTTGAAATTTCGAAAAAAAATCGAACCACCTTGCATACTCGCCGTGATCACGTGGTGGAAACGCACGTGTAGTCCAGATAAGACGTGTGGTTGAGCGACGCGGGTTCGCGATGACCGCCGTTGCAAAGCTTATAGATCTCAATCGAAACGCCATAAGCGCGGAGAGATCGTGACGAACTCGCCGCGAGAATGCTATATAAACGCACAGGTCGCAGTAAGAACGCGACTTTTTTAAGTTTGTAATTTTGGGACATTTTTCCGCGTTGTGTTCACGCTTGCCGACGACCTTGTGTATTTCCAGGCCGCCGTTCGGTCGCAGAGCGCAGTAGGGTCATCACTCCGGTCTGACGGGGGCTTTACCAAGTACGATCATACAAACAATACGATTAACTTTATTACATATCATCGGTGATTCGATCTGAAATCAAATAACAAAATAAATAGTCAACAAGTACTAGCTATTTCTTCTATGCGATTAAATTGTGTACGAGTATTATTCTTAGTTGTTTTACTAATCCTATTCTTAGTTGTGGACGACATCACCAATAGTTGTGGAAGACATCACTAACAGTTGTGGACGACTCCACCAACGGGTGTGGACGACTTCACTGTGGACGACTTGACTGGTACCCCTAACATGTACATACACATTTAGAAACAGCCATATATGAATAAACAAGGTTCCCCTTCTCTGAGAGAAATTCAACATATCATCAGATTTGGATGTCGCTAATGCATAAGAAATTAAGATGCAAGGATGCATTTATAGGAGAAGAAATATTAAGATGGTTGGAAATAGCTACTTAGGCCACACTTTTTTTTTTACTTGGTTTACGGATCCGCCGACCGTAATTTTTGTAAAATTGGAAAAAAAATAAAATTCAAATTTGCCCTTTTTTAAAATACCGCCGACGAAATAAATTGACAATCATCAAAAAAATTTTTTAGAAGAATATTGGGATGTTACAACAAAATAAATCGTTATCGCGAAGCACAGATGTTCAAAACCGGAACTACAATGACTAGAATGCAGACGGGAAGGGGGGGGGGGTAACTCTATTTCCCGTTCAATATGACCGCATGGCCATGTTTTTTCAAATTGAAGTCGACTGTTTTGGGGACAGAAATTTGTCATTTAAAGAATTGACGAAAAGACCAGAAAATTCGGAAAACATAGGAAATTGTATTAGTGATCTGTTATTGTCAAGAGAGATCAACAATGTTGTCATTAAAGACATATCAGCAAGTCCAAGCGACAAAACCAGTGCTGTCACCGTTTCCAATGAAACACCTCTTACGACTTTACGAGAGTTTGGAAAAAAATACATCTATGTCACCATCGAACCAAAATACAATGAGGAATGCGAGGGGAAGGAGGGAAAGGCTAATTGTCCATCAGCTTTTTCAATTTTAATGAACACCCGAAAAATCTACGACCAACTGCCAAGTCAAAGGTGAGTTGGAACATTTAAAAAATTCAAAAAATTAAAATATAAAGAACATTAATTTGTTTAATGGATACTATATTATATTATATTATGCGAATGTAGGTCTGATAGAAAGTAATTTTAATATTTATTCTAACTATTTATAAATTCAATTGTTAATAATATCTGCATTTTCATATAGTGACTATAGTCCTAAAAAATTATTTAGATTCGATACTACAGAATTTCATTCAGTCTGTCTAGTGTCTGACAGTGCAATTTTCCTATGAAACTTTTATAATATTTTTGGTTTTCAGAAACAGTCTGAGTGGTTGTATTATTTTTTTTAATTTGGTGATTGGTGTCAGCTTCTTTCTATCGCAGTCTCTCTTTGCATGTCTATGCTCTGCCTGTACCACAGCTTTAATATTTATACTGTAGTTGATAGATATTCTGTACCCAAACTATTAATCTATACATTTCCCAGTCCTCTCATTTCTTGTTATATAGTCTTCTCTAGAATTTCAAAATTGTAAATATAAACTTTGTAAATACATTGTATTATAAATAGATAATAAATATCTAATTTTGTTCTCATGTACGTAACAGTTACATGTAAACTGTATTGACATCAAAACTATCAAACATTTATAACTATCAGAAGTTTCAATACATTCTAAAACTGCACATCTGGGCGTTTATTTTATTAATATTTCCTACTATGAAGTTTTAATTTTGATACAATTGTTTCCTAGTACTTTTGCATGAATATAATTGATACAACCCAGGTCCATATTTTCAAAATTGCTATAGATGTCCTATTAAAAATGATAATGCTGACAGATATTATTTTTACCCTTCTTTCTGAAGGTGTGCAATGTTTTGATAAGAATATGTGAAACCAATAGACCAAACAGTTCAATCTCATTTAAAATCATATCTTTGATTTGTTCCTTAGGTTTAAACTAATACTTAAGTTGTCATCCAAGATCTGACGGAATTACGTAGAACGCCATGCATATCCATTTTCAGAATTTTGAAGGCATGAAAGTGCAACGGAAAGCAAAAGTAGGAACAACTCTCTCCTGGATTCCATCAAATCTTAAATGAGTGACAACCCAAGAATAAACCTACGGAATGAATTTAACATATGATTTTAATAAGATTGCCAAACAGTATATCAAAATTTTGAATTTAAAATTGTTGAATGCTTTGTTTCAGTGAGCCAAATAATGCGAAGAGGAGATTGTTTAACAAAGTGATTGAAGTGTTCAGAGAGAAGGATATTGGCTTCACACGTGTGCAAGTGAAAACTGTAGGAGTAACTGTGGTCCAAACCATAACAAATGTCTTGTGGTTCATTGACCCACATCTGGAAAAATTCTGCTCTCGGGGAATAGGGATTTCTGGCATGTTTGCAGGCTTGAATGGTTTTAATGACCACAAGGCACAGAAGAAGAAACCTCCAGTGGTATGCAGTTTTGCTCCAGTTTAATATTTATAATATTATTTAAAAAAATTATTAAAAGATACATATTTATCTGTATCATATTATAAAGCCAGATTGGTTAATAGCATGGGCTATTGTCAGTCGTCTGTAAATCTTTTGACATTTTCGACTTCTTGTCCAAAACTGCTGCACCCCAAAGCTGAATTTTTTTAGGGGATCCAAAGCTGAAATTTTCAGAATATCTTTGTATGTAAACATTCAAGATTTAAGTTTGTGCAATTGGTCTTGTCGCGTCCCCTTTAAAATATGTGCGTGACAAATTTGCCCCCTCAAATGTTATCGGAAACCATTGGTATGAGGAGGCTGAAATTTTCAGAATACCTTCTTTGTTTTATATACTCAACAATATAAGTTTAAAAGGGCCATCCACATTGCCATTGTTGAGATATTCTATAGTTCATATTATGATCTATATAATACTTTGATAATAGAATATCGGTGTGGTCCATATTAACTTATTTTGTTGAGTGTACATAGAGAATGACTATCGATTTATTGAACAATGTATTCACTTTCATTTTCAGTGCAACTGCTCTGATTTGGATCTACACATCGCAGCTCTGTCAGATCTTCTCATGATGCCCTGGTTTTGTGTCGCCAAATTTGCCTTCCTCAAATCTGAACTCCATGGTTTGGTAGAAGCAATGAAGAAATATAGCAACTTCCTACATGGTCAGCAGAATAGAACCGCAGCTTCACATGGATGTGAGGAACCTGTGAGATCACTTACGGATTCATGGACAATGAGAACAGTTGAGCCTTTGGCACCGGACAAGGTATCACAGACCTACCTAGAGCTTCAAAGGGCAATTGAAGCCGTAGATGACTATGAACCAGTTTGGCTGTTCCCTTTTGAACCGGAAGATCGTTACCTACGAAGGCAATATATTGAGAAAATTGTCATGCCCTTTCCTATCAAACTCTATCATCACAGGTTTGGCAATTTCCTAGGAAATTTCACTTTTGTCTGGAAAGTTCCAGCTTCATTGGCCGAGAGAGATGACTCGCATGACATTAATGTTTTGGATGAAATCCGGTCAGATTTGCCAACATACTCGACACGTGCCATGCGTAAAAAGTTCATTGAAAGATACTCCAAAAAAGTGAGTTTGAAGTCTGCTGTGTTGAGAGATATTTTCAGGTTTGTCACTCAGGATTCAGCAGCCGCAGAAACAACAGCTCAAACTGAGGTAGATGAGAGATTTACCAAATACATCTTGTCCTCAGATGATGCAGATCTGTTGTATGACCTACGTTCTAACAACGGTAGACCACAAAATGAGAAGTTTGATCCCTTTTGGGAAGCTCTAGCAAAATACCTCGACACAAGCTCTGTGGTACATGAGAGAAGACACGGAGACCACACCTATTTACCTGTGGCGATATCCATGGAGGATCTACGTGAGCAAGTGGCCAACACTTTGCCTCCCGAGTGTCCAGTCCCTTCCGTGTCATGGTTGCGCATGAATTTTTGGCCAACCGATCCACACACACAGTCTGCGAGTCACTATACTGGACGTTTTAAGGTCAAATACGCTGTGCAGCAACGATTGATCAGAGCAACACACCCAGACAGTGGATTTGCTTTCTATCAGTTCCAGATGATGAAGAAGTTGGCGGTGAAACTGCGAGATGACGCAGTCATGATCTGTCTTGATGACAAGGCTATTGTTCCGGTCGGGGAACCTGGGAAACCCATCTCCACGAATGTGCGCTCACATAATCGATCTCTTGTGGTTGGTGATACGAAGTTGTCAGCTTTAGACCATGATTTTCACATTCATGGAGCTATCCCATCTGTGCTGTTCGAAGTTTCAATTCCAGAGAATGAGGATGAGAGCTTTTACCAAGGGACTGTAAATGTCACTGTGAAAGACAAAGTTTTTCAACCATCGACAGCTCTGCGCCACATGACAGAAACCATCAAGATTCTTCGTGATAGCTCATCCACTGATGGAATCAATCTATCTGTTCCAGTTCTCCTCATGTACACAGATGGAGGGCCAGACCATAGGTCTACTTATTGGTCTGTGCAACTTGCAAGTATACTCCTATTCCTGCACCTTGATCTTGACCTTTTGATCACGGCCAGAACTGCACCCTGTCACAGCTACACAAATCCTGCAGAACGGTGTATGAGTCTACTCAATCTCGGCCTACAGAATGTAGCTCTGGAGCGTGAGGCAATGACAGAAAATGAAGAATTCAAAGTCAAGTCGCTGTCTTCAATGAATGCCCGGAGGGGCATTGCTGAGAAGCAACCTGCCATGAAGGAAGCATTGGTCTCTTCAGTTGAGCCAGTCCTTGCCACCCTAAAACAGCGCTTTCAGAGACTGAAATTGCACGGCGAACATCTGACTGTGCACGACGCAGCACATGAGCAGGACATTTCACAAATATGTGAGATAGTTGACCTCTTCAGAAATGACAACAGCCAACAACCACTCATGATTGAGGATGTCGACACAAGGAAAAAGGCTGAAAAGCATCCCAGTTTAATGGAGTTTGTGAAGAACCATTGCCGAAGTCGTCAATACTCCTATCAGGTACAATTCTTTTGATTGTCAGGTGTAAAAGCAGTGTTAAATTTGTTTTTTTTTTAGTAAACTATTTATTTATATTAAACAAACATTTAATATGGGATATATCTAAAGTTTGATCCAAAATATTTTATTGAAGAATTCTTTTTATGCATTTGAAATCAAATTGTTTTTCCATACTACAAATTCAGATTTCGTTTCCACTTCTATGTTAATTTGGGGGTCACGGTGGCTAAGTGGATAAGGCGCTGGTTCGCTAGCCTGGAGATCGGGTGTTCGATCCCTGCATTGGCCGAGAAAGTTCATCTCGATTTTCCGACGTGACAGCTGCCTAGTCGTTCGGATGGGACGATAAACCGAGGTCCCGTGTACAAATTGGAGTGCACGTAAAAGATCCCTTGGCAGATGGAAGTCGATATAAGAGTAGGCCGTAGCGCCGCTGCCCAGGCAAAATTTCCCTCATCGCACACTGTATGGCGTATGCCCGTCTTCCATTAGCCCAGGTTATGTGCAAAAGAGTAGGACGTTAAACCCCATTTCATTTCATTTCTATGTTAATTTAATAGGTAAGGAAGTGTTCCGGAGAGACGTGTCACCATTGCGCCATCAGCCCACGCAGACTTGCCGCTGATCAACTACATTGGCTACCAGACCCCACTCTTGGAGCTGATGGGAACTATCAAGATTTTGAAGACGTCTACGGCTTTGAGACAACTGACGCTGCTAGACCTGGCTTGAAGGATGCAGTACAACCCACTGAAAACGACAAGGCAAACAAAACCACCCTCACTGCAGGTACTGTCAGGATTTTTAATTGAAATATGGCTGCAGTTTTTTTGTAAAAGTTTACAAATCAGTTATTTTCTGTAAACTTTCATGAAGTTAATATTTACAAAATAATACACAAATATATATTAAAAGTTGTCAATATTTTCTGTTCATGCCTGATTTTAAAAAAAAATGCCAAACAATCAAACAGGATTTGACTTAAACGCACTAAACTTTTTTTTGAGTAGACATTTCAAAACATGAAACCGAAAAAATTGCTAATGTTTTTTAATATATTTGTTTCTGGCAGCCAAAGCAAGGGAGTTTATCATCTGTGCAGAGTGTGGCAAGAGGCGCGTGATATTCTCCTCCAGGAAACTTGAGCGGAAAGAAATACAGGCTATTCTCCGTCTGCAGGACCAGGTGACTTACACCTGCGGATCTCAGCTCTTCAAGTCAGGACCTTACCAGTCCACCCTTGTTGTACGGGAAGCCCTTACCTGTGCATCAACCATGGAGACGGCGTACTATGCAGGTACGATGTTGTCACTTGAAATGTTTGTTTTCAAGTTTTTTTTATTATATTATTGAGACATTGGTTTTAATGTCAAATTAATTTCCAGAAAATGCAAATACAACAATAGTAAAAACCATTATGGAAATTGGTTCATCAGCACTGAGCAGAGAGGCTGTCAGACTAACATTTACATTAAATTTTGATGTTGCAGTGTAATTAGCATTGTATTTTTTGGTTTAAAAAACCTGGGTGTGTATGTTTTCAATAAAACCACCTTTTTGTATATTAAAACAATAAAAGGTTTTAATATTTATAATGAAAAGGTGTATATAAATATTAAAATGTCTCTTGCATGTTTTGTTTGTTCAGGAGTCACTGCCAAGTTCACAGATGTGTGCTTCTTCTGCGGAAACTGGTATGAGTTGTACGAGGGGGAAGAGCTTGCTAAGTTGAGACAGTCCTATTCCATTGTACGACCACTCTGCACGAATTGTCATCAACTTGGGCGCCAGCCGGCTGTTCGATGTGGTTTGAAAGTGCGTGGTATAAAAAGACGCCACTGATTTGCATATCAGATTTGTACTTCAGCACCTGGTCCATTAAACTGATTGTACAGAATTAACAATGTGTTTGTTTTCTTTATTAAACTGTACTGGACAAAAATATGGATTTTTATGATGAAATACTTCATTCACTGGCAAAATATCACTCAAACGTTCAATTTCACTGACTTGGTTTGTCCAGTATTTTTATACGCCCACATTTTTATGTGGACGTATATTGTTGTCGCCCCTGTCCGTCCGTCCGTCCACAATTGTTTGTGAACAGTCTACAGGTCACAATTTTTATCCGATTTCAATGAAACTTAAAATATAGGTTTATCACCCTAAGATCTCGGTTCCTTTCGATATTGGCATGTATCGGACTGTAACTTCATGGGTTATGGCCCCTGATTGTACGAAAAATCACGTTTTTAGCTTGTGAACAGTGTAGAGGTCACAATTTTGATCCGATTTCGATGAAACTTGAAATGCATGTTTATAACCAAAAAATCTTGGTTCCTTTCGATATTTGCGCATATCGGATCGTAACTTCCTGAATTATGGCCCCTGATTGTCCGAAAAATCACCCTTTTTAGCTTGTGTTCCCTGTGGAGGTCAAAATTGTAATCCGATTCAAAAAACCGTTTGATTATATCACCGTTACATAGTTATAGGGGTTGAGTTCGAATTTCGTGAAAATCGGACCAAAATTGACAGACAAAATGGCCGCCGTTTGTACGCGAATAGTGTGAAAATATGTTATATCAAGGTTGTGGACCCTATAGAGGTCACAATTTTGAACCGATTTTCATGAAACTTGAAATGCATGTTTATAACCGAAAGACCTTGGTTCCTTTCGATATTTGCGCATATCGGATCGTAACTTCCTGAATTATGGCCCCTGATTGTCCGAAAAATCACACTTTTTAGCTTGTGTTCCCTGTGGAGGTCAAAATTGCTATCCGATTCAAATAAACGTTTGATTATATCACCGTTACATAGTTATGGGGGTTGAGTTCGAATTTCGTGAAAATCGGACCAAAATTGACAGACAAAATGGCCGCCGTTTGTACGCGAATAGTATGAAAAAATGTTATATCAAGGTTGTGGACCCTATAGAGGTCACAATTTTGAACTGATTTTGATCAAACTTGAAATATATGTTTATAACCGAAAGATCTTGGTTCCTTTGGATATTTGCGCATATCGGATCGTAACTTCCTGAATTATGGCCCCTGATTGTCCGAAAAATCACACTTTTTAGCTTGTGTTCCCTGTGGAGGTCAAAATTGTTATCCGATTCAAAAAAACGTTTGATTATATCACCGTTACATAGTTTTGGGGGTTGAGTTCGAATTTCGTGAAAATCGGACCAAAATTGACAGACAAAATGGCCGCAGTTTGTACGCGAATAGTGTGAAAAAATGTTATATCAAGGTTGTGGACCCTATAGAGGTCACAATTTTGAACCGATTTTCATGAAACTTGACATGTATGTTTATAACCCAAAGGTCTTGGTTTCTTTCAATATTTGCGCCCATCGGATCGTAACTTCCTGAATTATGGCCCCTGATTGTCCAAAATATCACCCTTTTTAGCTTGTGGTCCCTCTGGAGGTCAAAATTGTTATCCGATTTAAAAAACGTTTGATTATACCACCGTTACATGGTAATGGAGGTTGAGATCGAATTTCGTGAAAATCGGACCAAAATTGACAGACAAAATGGCCGCCGTTTGTACTCGAATAGTGTGAAAAAATGTTATATCAAGCTATAGAGGTCACAATTTTGAACTGATTTTGATGAAACTTTACATGTATGTTTATAACCCAAAGATCTTGGGTCCTTTCTATATTTGCGCCCATCTGATCGTAACTTCCTGAAATATGTCCCGTGATTGACCGAAAAATTGCCTTTTTTAGCTTGTGGCCCCTCTGTAGGTCAAAATTATTATCAGATTTAAAAAACGTTTGATTATATCACCGTTACATTGTTATAAAAGATGATGTGGAATTTCGTGAAAATTGGACCAAAATTGACGGACAAAATGGCCGCTGTTTGTACACGAATAGTGTGAAAATATGTTATATCAAGGTTGTGGACCCTATAGAGGTCACAATTTTGAACTGATTTTGATCAAACTTGAAATACATGTTTATAGCATAAAGATCTTGGTTCCTTTCGATATTTGGACATATCTGATCGTCACTTCCTGAATTATGGCCCCTGATTGTACGAAAAGTCGCTATAATATTAAATGTTTCGTATCCAGTGGAGGTGACAGCTTATTCCATAATATTAAATGATTCGTATACTTTACATTAGCATGGAGCAGAACTTTATAAAAACCAAACAAATTCTAATGATTTTCTGATAATTACTTAATATGCGATAACTCTTGTTGACTGCCCGGACGATTTAGCTGCTGTGTGGGCATATGTTTCGTTGCCTGGCAACCTATTTTTTTTTCTGCAGCCTACTTTGCTAGAAGCTAATTTGGAAAAAAAAAATCTGAAGAGGCTTTTTTTTTTTTTTTTTTTTTACCACCTACCGACTACAAAATTCCTCTTGAAAATCCGTAAACCAAGTAAAAAAAAAAGTGTGGCCTTATGTTGTGGAAACTTTTCTCACACAGCTTGATAAACAGGAAAATGTAACTAACATTTGATATGAGTGTATGGCATATGCCAAGTGGGAGCTGAACAGCAGGACGCTAAACTCCATTTCATTTCATTTTTTCATCTCGTTTCATCTGTGACAAAGCTAACTAAAACATTTAACATACAATGTAATTAAATTAAAGCTTTCATCTTATAACTGTTGAGTCTATTTAAGTCGACTAATATAGTATATTTTTTTCTCAGTTAACTACATCAGAAAGATCAAGACAGTTTGAAATGGCTATTCATATTGTGGAAATTTTTTCTCACAAAATTTGATAATCAGGCAAAATGTAAATAACATACATATTTGTATTTTTAATTAAGGAACTAGTTCTATACACTTGCTTGGTAATCTGGGTTTTTCTAATCGGGGCAATGCCTAGGACTCTGCCCTTTCAAGTACTTGGCATGCTTCATTTTTAACAATCACATCCATAGTTGTGATAAGTGTATTTTTACTGTAAATAGCAGTATAAATTTGTTGGACAATATTTTACTTTTCAAATAGATTTTAAAAGGTAATATCTAATTTGTTGCCAATGGAAAAAAAATATGAATGGGCCAAAATAATTAGACATTGCCAAGTAAATAGGCGCTGTCGTGATGTAGTAGGGAATTTGGATTTGGAAACTCAATACATGTTGAAACCGGGTGAATTGTTGACCAATCCAGATCTCCCGATTTTTTTTCTGACTTCTAAGTTCTAACCCATTTGATTTGAATATAATAATCTGCCCGGGTCTGTAACTGGACAAGACATACTAAGTGTTACGCAAAGTTAAAACAAAATAGAGACTCACTCTGGATGTTGCAAAATAAATTGTTTATTTAAAGTCGATCCTTTTTTTTTTAACAAAAATGTGAATTTAATCAATATAAATACAATATAAATAAGAGAATTCAATCAATATTTAAATAAAGAGAATTCAATTAATATCAAAAAACAAGAATTCAATCAAATGTAAGAAACATATTATTTTGCAATTGGGAGACAGATCACAGCTTGATAAAAAAAAAGACATCAAACATAAAATTTCCTTGATGGGTTGAATTAAACGGTGACTATGTTAACAGTGTAAGTAAACTGTGAAATACGCCAGTTCAACAGGTTAAATGAAAGGTATGGGTATTGAGCAAATTTGAGAAGGATCTAGGGTCCTTGACGAAATGTACAATAGCCTCTATCGGGTTCACACGGTTTTCGACAAGGGATACGACACGGAAGGCTACATCATAACTAAAATTATTGAAATCTTATCTCCACAACACCTACCGACAAAATGGAAAAATATATCAGAAAAATATTAAAACAGTCCACGAAATTGTATTAAGATATAATGATGTAACAGAGTAAATAAAAGCAGCAAAAGAAATTTGTATATATATTATTATGTGGGATGTCTAATGGGTTTTTTTTATAATGGCTGTCTTATTTATTGTCTCTATCCTGTACGTTCAGTTCCTGATAAGAATTTGGTCTTTGGTCCATCGTTTGTCTATCAAGTCTTGTATATGATAATGACCTGGATTCTGTGTCGATGTATTTAGAAGAAGTTTGATCACCGTTCTGTGGTGTAAACAAGGATGCTGAATTGGTATCATCCAATCCACCAGAAGCAGCATCATTATCAGAAACAACATCCTCACCAGAAACAGCATCATCACCAGACACAAAATCCTCACCAGAAGCAGCATCGTTTATATTTTCTTGCTGATCATAATCTGATAGTCGGTGGGGAATTAATGGAACTGGTCGATCATAATCGAAAGATCCTTGTGTTGAAGGAGTAATTAAAACTTCTCTGTGACGTAAAAGTGTTTTATTACTATTTATTGTGGTACGCCCGGTAGCAAGTTGTTGCATGGCAACTTCTTCATATTCATGTTCTGGTGGAATGGGTCTTGTTTTAGAAGCAATCTCTGTAAATAGATAGAAGTATACTATTCAAAAAAAGTAGGGGATATTTGATTTTGGGGGCATAATACTAAAATATGCAAATGACTACCAAAAAAGTCACTATAGAACCTAACAGAAGAAACATTTCCAGTTACATGTGACGCCCAAACGCACCAATAGCTACCGCATCGAATGCAGGTGATGCTTGGGATCATCATGAGGGTCTGACTCTGACTTTGAATGTTACAGTCATTGTGGCATTGAATTCCAGGGTGGACGCATCAGTTTAATTGTTTTAGTGACCAGAAAACAAGTTTTGATATGCGTCGGCTTACCCAAAATGAAAGGTTACGTGCCCTTGGCATGCTACAGATCGGCACAACACAGGCGGTTGTGGCGCGGACGATGAATGTTTCTCAGTCTGTCATAAGCAGGCTATGGTCCAGATACCGTGATACACAATCTGTACAGGACAGACCACGCTCAGGTCGACCAAGGGCGACAACTCAAGCCCAGGATCGATTTGTCCGTACCTTGGCCTTGAGAAATCGTGTCATCACAGCAAATCAGACCAGCGCTCGTCTTCAAACAGACACTGGTGTGAGAGTGAGTGGTCAGACGATTCGGAATCGAGTGCATAGGGGTCACCTTGTTTGAGAGATGATCACATTCAGGCAAGACGTCGTTGGTGTAAGGATCGTCAACACTGGGATAATCGACGCTGGAGCAATGTGATGTTTTCAGATGAGTCAAGGTTCACTGTTGATTTTTTGGACATACGTAGGAGGGCGTGGCGTCGTCGAAACGAGCGCTTCCAAGACGTTAACGTCATCAGACATGATCGATTTGGGGGTGGTTCTGGTATGGTGTGGGGAGGCATCACTGTTGCTAGAAGAACGGCTATACATATTGTTGCAGGGGGTGTTACAGGCCAGTACTACCGGGACAACATCTTGGCAGTCCATGTTGTGCCGTTCGCTCGACGTCATGGCCGCCGTTTCATCTTCTAGGATGACAACGCAAGATGTCACAGGGCCAGGATCGTTACAGGTTACCTTCAACAAAAGAACATCACCACATTACCTTGGCCAGCACTGAGTCCCGACCTCTCCCCCATCGAGCATGTCTGGGACATGCTTGGACAGAGGTTACGTCAACGTCAACAACATCCTGCCAATGTCCAAGAACTTGCTCCTGCGTTGCAACAGGAATGGGGCAATCTGGAACAAAATGACCTTAGACGTCTCATTAGGAGTATGCCACGTCGGATCAATGCTTGTTTGGCAAACAGAGGAGGATTTACCCGTTACTGACTGTGTTGTGATGTTGTGGTAACTTTGCTGTTTGACCCCGGGTATCATTTTACCCTTATAATGGTCAGTCTGTGTCTTACTTAGTCTAACGATCATTTGAAATAAATCGATGAATGTGAACTTCATTTCATTTTGTCATTTGTTTCTTCGTCAGTTTCATTAGATGACTTTAATAACACTTAAAAATCAAATATCCTCTACTTTTTTTGAATAGTATATATATATAATCATCAAGCCATGAGTAAGAGGAAACCAGCAGTTTAGTTATTTGCGTATCACAAAGAATATTAAAGACTAAAGAATATGTACAAAAGATAAAGACGACGGAGAATATCATAAAGGCTAAAGTCGACGGTTACTTGGTCAAGTTTTTGATATACTATACATTACTCATATACCTAATTCACATGTATATGTGGTGATTATGAAATATCTTTGTTTGATATTTCATCCAGTTTATCAAAACTTCTTTATTTTTTCTATTCTTTGATCTATATGACAGTCCCTAGATAAGACAAGTAGTGTGTGTATGGGGGGGGGGGGGGCTCTCTGCGAATTATTGAAAAAAATTGAACCATATGTTAGTGTGAAAAGACCTAGTTTGTGTGGAATGGACGTTAACACCCCCCCCCTCTCTCTCCTAAAACAAATATTAATGTAATACAAGTGTATATAAAGTGGGTCTAAAACACATATTAATGTAATACAAGTGTATATAAAGTAATATACACCCTGTATATTAAAGCTTGTTATTATAATTTCTAATCAATTACTTCCGGTGAAATAACGACAGTCGTTAGCCCCTGCTTAGTCCATTCTACGCGGTTTATTTTTATTATTATTATGTTGGCATTTTATTACTTCCGCTGTGTAGTCTTGGATTACTTTGTCTTTTTTCATTACTAATGGCGCTGGAAACCATTCTATCCGTCTCATAGTTTCTTCACTTTAAAACAACACCATCAATATTGATAGTATTCTAATTCGTGATTTTATTTTCTAATATAATGGATAATAATAAGTTAGAAGTTTTAAAGCTCCTTTAAATGATGAAGATAGACCAGAGGGAGAAGGGGGGTATTATCCGAAAGATGGGCAAAAGGCGGGAGTTGACTTTTCTAGACGCATTTTTCCTCAAGAATCCGAAAATGATGGGTGTTTAGTCAGGTGAGGGAGCGTCCAGGAGTTATCGAGGTCAAAAGGTCACCAGAGGTCAAAGGAGGCTGGCTTATGAATTTAGTCACTTCTGATGCTGTCTGTTGCAAACTTCTTGTTGGAACGCAGCTGAATCATTGAATAAGTGACGAATGAGAATTTGTGAAACCAATTAATCAAATTATGACGTAATTGAAAAGGACAAAAGGTTACCGAGGTTAAATTAACAAGAAATAAGGATGCACTGAGATTAGGGGCAACACTAATGTTATTTTCAATATGCAGTACAATTCTGCATGGTCTGGCGAAGTAATTTCATCCAAAATTTTCTAATCCGCATTTTATTAACTTCCTACCAAGGCCATGCGGTATGCTATGAGGGTAAATTGTTCACAGACGGTGGCTTTACGGCCTACTCTTAAAATGTGGACGTTAGATTTAGAACATGGTTCATTTGTCCTATATGATGAATCGTGTTGTACAGTGGCATATGTCATGGTAATTCATGGTGTGGGAATGTACGGCCATGGTCTAGATATGCACGGTGATTCTGGGAATATACGGGCATAGTCTGGAAATAAACGGCCATGGTCTGGGAATGTACTCATATGTTGTACAGTGGCGTATGAATGTAGGTCATGGTTTAGGAGTGTACGCCGATGATCGGGATATGTTCGGTCGTGGTTTGGGATGTGCGGGCATGGTCGTCTGGGAACGTACGGTCATGGTCTGGGAATGTGCGGCCATGGTCTGGGATGTACGACCATGGTCTTGGAACGTACGGTCATAGTCTGGGAATGTGCGTCCATGGTCTGGGAATGTGCTGTCATGGTCTGGGAGTGTACGGCCATTGTCTGGGAATGTACGGCCATGGTCTTGGAACGTACGGCCATATTCTGGGAATGTGCAGTCATGGTCTGGGAATGTGCGGTCATGGTCTGGGAGTGTACGGCTATGGTCTGGGGATGTGCGACCATGGTCTTGGAATGTACGGTGGTCTAGGAATGTACTCTCATGGTCTAGGAGTATGCTGTTCAGATAAGATGGTACCAAATTGCTTGCCAGGCAACGAAGCATACGCCCAAAGCAGCAAAATTGTTCAAAGGGATCAATGGTCGTAACTCTGACGGCAATTATGAGACATGACAGAAAATCAATAGGGGTCTTCGTCTAATGACCTTAAACACTGTGGCTGTGATTCTAGGTAGATATTAGTGGAGAGCAAACAGTTTTCTACGCTTTTTGCTTCTTTGCCATATGCAGAAATGTCCTTAAAGGACAATATTGGTGCCAGTCATTGTTACATATGTGATAGAACTGATTAAACACTTCCCAAATATAATATTAACACAGAGATCATCGCTACCATAGAGGAGTAATAAAGGATTCATAAATCGGAAGTGACGAACGCCAAGGGAAACACCCGTTATCTCTCTATGTGAATGACTGAAGTGACGAGTGATGACAGATAAACGGCCGCATTTCTGCTCACTAATAATTCCTTGGAAGACAAAAAGTTGTTATATGGGACCGAAGAGGATATCTGACGATTCAATAAAGTAATTAAGTGTCATAAGATAAGAGAACGCGGAAAAAATTGAAATACTCCGTACAACCCCTTGTTTTTATTCATTCTATAAGGGAGACCGGGACACATTGAACTATTTTGTTCACATACATGTTTGTCCTCATTTCATATCAAATGTTTTTATTAGAAGACCCCTTTACTTTATTGTATTGTTTAAAGACATATCATAGTTGCTATCGTGTATCAGATTCAATTGAATTAATCTTTAACTTATTTTTTTTTCACCCCCCCCCAAAAAAAAAAACCCCAACATATTTTAATCCAATTGACCGTAATGGTTCAGTGCATCCCACTTACAAAATATTCGGGGAGGGTTAAACCAAATAATTGGGCAAATTGAACACCGATAAATATTCCATGTTAACATAGATCTGGATATAGATCTTAAACCTACTTACTTATTTCGTAGTGATCTAATGAATCAGTGTATAGTTAAGACAAATATCCACAGATTTGACATCGGTGCAGCAATCGAAACAGGCAGGAGTCTGGATTCCCTAGGCTCCTACAAATCGCCGTAAAAGGCACATAAGTTTGCAGTTTGGTGGGATCAATTCAACTTTTGAAGTGATTCAAGCAAAAATTTGTCCGATATTCGGACAGCCTGATTTGCTGACGAGCGATTCTAGTCCGGGAGACCCATTGTGCCCATGCATGGCACAGCCAAGTTTCAAACAAGTTTAATTCCTTATCGGTAGGCCTACAGGGTTGGATAAACTGATATTCTAAATCTTTTGTTTTTCATTTTCAAAGATATTTTTTAAAAATGCAAAATGGATCAAGCCCTTGTTTATATGGATTGTAGATTACACATACAAGAATTTCTTAGGCTAAACAAATTATTAAATGATATATAGTCTATAATTCACTGGGGTGCATTGAACCATGGTTCAAAGTACCCCGCTGACAGTGGTGCAATCTGCCCCATCACAGTTTCATGATCAAAATTTTAAAAAAAATCAATATGCCCTCCTATATGGATCAAACCCCGGTTTATCTGGATTGTATAGATTAGACATATATGAACTGATTTTAAGTACAGGAATTTCATAGGCTAAGAAGTTAACATGTATGGAATTTTTTCTCTTTTAAGCGCTTTTTTGAAAATTTCGTTGCCTAAGAATATAATTGACAGCATGTGGCTACTGCTTATTGATGGAGAAATGGATCTATCTAAGAAGTTATCTCACTTCTGTTTAGTGTTGTATAGTATTACTTAATATATTATTATGTCGCTGTGTTGCGATGTATCGTTCTGATTAACATACAGATCTATATTTCGTTTTTTTTTTACTTTCCATGGTCTACATCACATGGAGATCTGACCAATTGTACTGGGAGGTCGTGTCACGGGTCATACGAACGGCGTTTGACCCAATTACATCAGGCATTGATTAATCGATCAGCGTTGACGTTTCTATGGGTTTACTCGCAGTTCCATACAGAACACACCAAGAACTCGCCGTAACAGATTGTTTTATTGGCCAATTCCTCACAACAACTAGAACGCCTGTTATATAACAACTCAGTAGTAAGGGGGCTTGTTTGGCATACCATTTCATAGGCTAATTCTTCACATCAACTAGAATGCCTGTTATATAACAACTCTTCCAGATCCTAGTGTAGTAAAGACAAGAAAAACAACATTTTGAACTATATAAAACGAATCTGTGTTTTAATCAGATTGTCGATGTACTGTATTATGCCGATGTGCTGCGGTGTACCGAATTATGCCTCGGTGTTGCGGTGTACCGAATTATACCTCTGTGTTTCGATGTATCGAGTTATGCCCCTGTGTTGCGGTGTACCGAATCATGACGTATATTCAAATCGATTGGTACGTACAGAATGTCACGGTCATATTATGTAGTGTACCATAAATATTGCTTTGGCTTAAAGGAGCTAAAAATTTAGGACCCATGCATTTACACAAATGTATCGCAACGCATATAAAAGTAATATAAAAATATATAAACTGATTGACATTCAATCGTTTCCGTTTTACAATAAATTCTAATCAGTCAATACGCCAGAAGTCTCAATCGAATGTCAATCTCTAGCGTCTGGTTATTCCAGTCTATACTGATAATATTTATTACCCATGCTCTCCAGATAAGAATATGACGTCAACGTTTGACATGACTTGTGGAATATGTCTAGCCTTGTTCTTCCGAGTCCCTTGTTACAAATGGCACCTAAACGCATTATGGTACAGACACCGGTCATGAAATTATACTACACGAATTTATCTGGGGACTGCTCAAACCTGGTATTTAGCAGGAGCATGCGTTATTCCAACAACACCTTGTAAAGTTGGTAAATTATCGGCATCAACTGGTTTAAATTCAAATCGTTGTACCAAGGTTGTCAGAAATAAAAATAATTCCATTTTAGCTAATGATTCTCCCAAGCATACTCTTCGTCCTGAAAGGCCAAATATAATTATTCAATCAAAATAAAAATTATTACATATAGGAATTGGTATACGGTGTTCTAGAGAGAGTAGGCATACCCTGTCTTATATACATCCCCTATCAATACTATATATCTACACTAGGTTGTATCAAGTGTTCTAGAGCTAGAGTAAGCATATCCTGTCTCATGTACAACACCTATCAATACTATATATCTACACTAGGTGGTATCAGGTATTTTCGTTAACAAGGGGGTCAAACTCAATAGTTCTAACCACGTTGGTTCAGTTGGTAAGAAGTTGGTTCCCTAACCTGGAGGTCGCATGTGCAATCCCTGAACTGGCTAAGAACGTTCATGTGGATTTTCCGGTGTGTTTCCCCTTTGTCAATTGTGGGAGGCCATTAAAAATGTTATAAATTTAGACATTGTCGGACCACACAGCAGACAAACATTTTCACAATCCATTAATACACCTAATCAACTGTCCAAAATTTTAGGAAAGACCCCAGATCAAAGAGTCGAACTGTCATGTTACGTATGTATTAATTATTTCAACAAAGTGAATAGCCTCCAACTAGATCGCCCAACAGTGGAACACAGGAGACATTTGACTGGGCGATTAGCAAAACAAAAAAAAAACAACTCAACTCGTCCTATTTCGTGAAAACCCAACAGTCAATATTAATCCGAAGATGTTTACTTTTAAAGACTAAAATGTAGCTTACCGATGGAAAAGGGAATCAGTTCATCTCTTTTTATGACCTGTCCATTAGAATCGATGAATCTTTCTGGTCTAAATACATCAGCATCGCCCCAAATCATATCATCAGTTAAAACAGCGTCGACGTTTGGTATAATGATGGCGTCTTTTGGAAAATGGTATCCATGGAACCTCGTGTCTTCGCTGACTGCATGCGGGACACCAGTCAATGCTATGTTTGCTTTACGGAGAACTTCCAACATGACAGCTTCAACATACGGCAAGGACGGTTTATCCTTTATTGAAGGTAGACGACCGGAACCAACGACATCTTGAATCTCCTTGTAACATTTAGCTTGTATGTTTGGATGATGTAGAAAATAAAGAATCGTCCACAAAATGGTTGTTGATGTTGTTTCCGTGCCAGCAATGAACAGGTCAAATATAGATGCCACCAATTGATCTTCTGAAAATATAAAAAATCACATTTTATCTTAAATAGGTGTCCACGAGAGGCGTGAGTAGGGTTATTTAGTTCTGGAGGGAAACCGGAGAAAGCCCAGCAGTTTGGGCAGTTTGAGAAAACTGCAGAATACAAAATGGATAGGGAAACATAATTTCGGAAATTCATTTATTTTAAAAGGAGTTATCTCCTTTTATGGACAATATCAATAATTATTGGTAATAATAGTAACAGGTATAACTACAGACAAGGACATATATGACGGTTGATTGTTTTTCTCTTGATTACAATGGCCACTCCCTAACAGTATTATTTAGGTTTTGCTATATATATATCTATTTCAGTGAGAAAAATTACATATAGATGCTTTGTTTCAATTCAAATATTTGTTAGGAATTGCTTAAAAGCTCCACATCTAATCTGAATTAAAATCTTATATATATATATAAGTAGAAATGCTGTTTTGAGAGAGCCTACATGCTTACCCACCCTCCTTTCCAGATTCGTTGAACCGTCCATTTTTCCAGCAATGTACAATTGTACTTCAGTTTTTTGGGCACAATCTTCAGAGGATGGAGAACGCGATCATATCTCATGGATATATATGTATATTTGTGTAATTAATTCAAAATAAACAACCTTCACAGCTTTGTGGAAAAATTCATTTTAGTTAATGATTGATTCATTCAGAAAATTTGGGTGAAATCGTAGCGGGGTTGTCTTGTACATGACCAGTACATGTAGATATCTAATCTGTGTAAATGTGAAAATGGAACAAAAAGACTGTTAAAGAAACCGAATTTGATGGTAATATGTACATGCAGTGACGGTTATGATGATAACGACTAATCTTGATGACATTTAAAGTGAAGGGTAACTGCGTAATTTTAATTTCAATAATTGATTTACTTCAATAAATAAATTTTGTCTTGAATTTATATTTGTTAGCAAATGACACAATTAAAGATACGGTGTCAGTTTAAATGTTTTTAATTCGGCCTAAATATCTTAACTAGAAGTTTGCCTGTAGTACAATTTATGCAGGTTCTAATTGAAAGGCTGGGTTTACGTTTTAGTGGAAAAAAACACATGTGGTTTCAATGCGATTTACAAAACTACGGACATAGTCTGGTCTCCATTACTTCATAGACATATTGCTCAACCAATGTCAAACATATCTCCTTGCTCATCTCACTAGGCGCTACATTCGTAATTTCTGGCTAAACACCCCATTAACGATATAAATGTTGGATTTGTGTGCTCACGCATGGTCTTGTGCGTCATGCAACACCAGCAGTCAACACCTGAAATACTGTTATCAACTGCAGATAGTTGACAGAAAGGGAGATAACTCGCTATGGCCGTTAATGGCTTTCCAAAATTATTTATGTTCCGTTGTCCATTATGTTTTCTGCATTTTGGTTTAGATCAAAATTTAACCAATACCATATTCTTCGCAGAGGATAAGGGAAAATGGGTGTTTTCACCAATGTTTAGTTTTATGTCAATCCATAATTATTAGTATAAATATAGCATTTACTTGACAATTATCACAATTTTCATCCGGACCTAAATCAATTAATTGCAGGCTGTTTGCTTGGAACTCTCCGGATTTGTGTTCCTGGTGTTATGAGCTTTCCAAAAATGTTTTTTGGGAGGACCATGTAGCGGAATTGCGTTTCGAAGCATGCTAGAAATTTTGGCTGCAGGCCTATATATTTAGTTCGCTTACTAAATTTGATCCTCTGGAAATATAAAGCATTACATTTTATGCTCTTCAAACATTATAAAGGAACTAATTATCTATTCTTTTAAAGGAACTTAATCATTATTCTTTTGAAGGAACTTAATCCCTATTGTTTTAAGGGAATTTAATCCCTACTCTTTTAAGGGAACTTAATCCCTATTCTTTTAAAGGAACTTAATCCCTATTCTTTTAAAGGAACTTAATCCCTATCCTTTTAAATAAACTTAATCCTTATTCTTTTAAAGGAACTTAATCCCTATTCTTTTAAAAGAAATTAATCCCAATTCTTCTAAAGGAACTTAATCTCTATTCTTATAAAGGAACTTTAGTAATATTTGCAGATCTTGTTACTTTCAACTGAGGAATATAAGTGAAATCAGTAAAAATTTGCCAGTTGAGTCCATCAAAACTGTTGTTCAAGCGCTTGTCTCATCACGATTAGCTGAATGCAATTCCATCTCGTCTCACTGATAAACTGCAAAAGGTTCAGAACGCGGCAGCTCGACTCATTACCAAAAGTAAATATAATGATCATATCACCCCTGTTTTAATTCAACTTCACTGGTTACCCATTGGTTTTAGAATTCAATATAAGATCATTCTTTTAACTTTTAAATGTTTAAATCACATGGCACCGTTGTATTTATCGCCCTTTTAGATGTCTATTCCCCTACTCGTACATTGAGGTCCTCAAGTGATCATTATCCACTTGTCTGTAAAACAGCTAGACTGAAAACTTACGGTAAACGATCGTTTAGAGTGCAGGCCCCTAAACTGTGGAATGAGCTCCCATTTACTCTCAGAAGTTCTACCTCTTTATCGAGTTTTATATCGCAATTGAAAACACTTTTATTTAAACAAGCTTTTGATTTATAGATTTTTTTTTTTATTTTTGGTATTTATAGGTTTATTTTTATTGTTTTAAGTTATTATATATTTTAAAAATATGATTTAATTTATACAATTATTATAGATTTTTAAAAGTATGTTTTAATCTTTATGTAAAGTGTATTGTACAGCGCATCTGAAAACATTTTGTGAAAGCGTGAACTATATAAATGTTGACAATAATAATAATAATAATTAATCGCGATTCTTTTAAAGGAACTTAATCCCTATTCTTTTAAAGGAATTTGATTTTTTTTATTCTTTTAAAGGAACTTAATCCGTATTCTTTTAAAGGAACTTAATCTGTATTCTTTTAAAGGAGCTAAATCTCTAGTCTTTTAGCTAGTCTTTAAAGGAACTTAATCTCTATTCTTTTAAAGGAGCTAAATCTCCATTCTCTGGAACCCAAAATGAGCAAAAATGTGCCATAATGTCGTATTAGTGTATACAAACGTTTTTCTATATACCTTGGTAAAGGTGCGTATTGTAATTTCTAAAGAATACGAAAGCGATCAAAATTGAATGGCAGTCGCTCGTGCTTGGTTAGTCCAGTCTACATCGGACTTATGGTTTGACAGTTCACCCCACAGCGTATAGTCGTTCCGATGCGACGTAATATAATGCACACACTTGCGTGCACGTTAAAGAACCATTGAAAGTTTGAATTCTATATAAGAGTATAGCATATCCATTGGTCCAATCAAGGGTTCTTTTACGTACACGGGACTGTGGGTTTTCCTCCTTCTGAACGAATGGACCATTTAAAAAAGGCAATACTAACCGTTTAAATAAGATTTTTGACCAGTTTTAGAAACTTTCGTCATTTCTCTGATATAACTACTGATATAGTCATCCACGTGGTTTTCATCAAAATTCTTCATGTGTTCGTTAATTGATGGAAGGATGATCTTATTCTTAATGTAATCCTGATTGTTCAAAACGCTTTGGTAATTAAACATATCACCCGGTAAAAATCGCAGAAAGGGGAAAGCATTCAAAACAGACCCATTTCCTATATGTTGAAACAAGCTCTCCAATTCACCGAGAAAAACATTAAACACAGGATCATCATACTCGAATCGTTTACCATACACCATGGACGATATAATATTGGAAACACCCTTTTGAGTTAAACGGCACATGTCAAAATTACAACCATTTTCTTGTCTGATAACTTCTACAAAATATTCAATTTCTTCATGAATTTTATCTTCAAGAATCGTTCGGCCAAAACCAAATTCTCGCAAAGTTTCCAGAGCAAACTTTCTTTGTTCTTTCCACGGCTGGCCCTCTGATAAACCTATTCCTGTAAAATAGAATGAACACCATTTATTTTATATGGTACAAGGAGCGGGGTGGGCTGGAAAAGCACTGACAAGGGGGATCTAGAAGGAGGAACCTCCTGCATCACTGACAAAGGGAGTTCAGATTGAGGAACCCCCTACACCACTGACAAAGAGAGTTCAGATCGAAGAACCGCCTTCACAGTGACGAGGGATATCAACGGAACGGAGGGACTTCCTTCACCAATAGAAGATCGTGGAACCTTCTACACCACTGACAGATGAAAATCAGATCAAGGAACCTCCTACACCACTGACAGGGGCGGGGGGGCAAATCAAGGAACCTCATATACCACTGACAAGAGGAGTCCAGACCGGGAAACTCCCTACACCACTGACAAGAGGAAACCAGATCAAGGAACATCTTACATCACCCACAAGCGGAATCCAGACCGATGAAATTCCTACACCATTGACAAGGGAAAACCAGATTGAGGAACTTGGGCGGCTAATACTAGCGGGCCAAATCTTGGACCTCATCGTCAGTGAGCCAAAAGCCCTACTCACCAAGCCACTGTGGTTCATCTAGAAAGGCATCCAATGTTTCCCTAAACATTGCAAACACTTACCTTTTTTCTGTGTCAGAAGATCTGTCAAAAATAAGGATGGTCGATTTGAAAATACATCTCCATTTTTAACCAAGGCTTCCTTTATCAGGTCATAACTATTGAGAAAAATAAACAACTTCGATCCAAAATAAGCACTGCATATATCGCCATGCTCCTTTCTTAGTTTCCTGGCAACTACCCTCAAATCTTCTTCTCCCCTCAAAGACAGCATGTCCCCTAATATAGGCAGGGTAAATCTGGGTCCTGGTGGAATCCCTCTGGGTTTTCTCATCAGCCACCATATTCCCAGACAAGTCACAAATACAAGACCAGTTGTTACACCACTATTATCTTTAAACAATACAGTCATATATTCTATGTTAAAATATTGGAATATATCTAATAACATGGTGGAGATACCAGCCGTCGTGTGTTTTAGTCCGTGTCTTGGTTTATTCTGAGTATTATAGTTGAGCCACTGATCTAGATATACCCTAGAACACAGTGACTCTTCACGTACCGTTTTATTAAAGGGGAGGGACTCATTTCATCCTCTACAAATGAACAAATGAAATAAACGTAGATCTCCATGTCTGTTTTACAAATAGAATAAAAGCTCGGTGACGGAATGGTTTAGCGCGCGACTACCCCGACCCCTTGCACACCACCACCCCTCGGACACTGCAACCTGGTTATTCAATACACCGAGATCTTTCTAAGATTTAACATAAATTATATTTCCCAACTTGAATCTTATAGGCGGTGACCCTTTATTCAAAGATTTAACATAAATTATATTTCCCAACTTGAATCTAATAGGCGGTGACCCTTTATTTGCAGAGTTCAGTATTTAGGACATGTTTTGAAAAGTACGATGGACTGGTTCAGACACGAGTCGCACTTCGTTTGTTTCAATGTTAAGTTTAAGGAAACAAAAAGCGACGTCACCAGTATAATACGACAGTGCCGTTTATAAATTACATTTGTTTATTGTAGAATGACTTTTGTTTTAAGGGTTTTTTTTATAACTTTTTAGATTGAATGATACTCTGCTTTATACGAACAATTTTTAATATTTCTTATTGGTATATAGATAAAGGGCAGGTCGTTCTTGCTATAATATTTATATTATAGGCAGTGAATATATTGAAGATGTCGGTCAAATTATTATTGGTTAAATCTCTTAATCCATCAGCCTACCGACGATATCGAGAATCAATTGTGACTGTTTGGCGATGTGGCGTAGATTGCTTTTTAACGTACCAATGGTACTTGTCAACCGGAACAAAGTCTTGATTATCCAGGACCCGGGAAAAACTCACGAGGTTGTCACGTACAACTAAGGGAATCGAAACCATACCAACTGACTCAATGACAGACCTTAAGATACAGCGCGCACGTGCTAGCCACTCCTTACTGGTATATAATTTAGCTGGTTTATGTTATTGTTTGTGTTCCTGTTGTATCTATGTTCCTGTTTCATATTCTCTTCCCAAATTCTATTTTTACTAAACCCATATTCAGTTGATAATGTTACAGAGGGCATGTCAAGGATACCGTCTAGTCGTTCGGGTGGGACGACAAACCAAGGTCTCGCGTACACATTGGTGGCGCGTAGACTGTAACACACTGTTGTACGTATGCTTATCTTTATATGCCCAATAGTTGCAGGCGGGGGGTTGGATGGCTGAATGGTTAGCACGTGCGGGCTGTATGATATCATTGAGTCAGCTGGCGTGGTTTTGAATCCCCGGTTATAACTGGCAAGGAGTAGGGTCGTCTGTCCAACCGCGTGGGTTTTGTCCGGATCCTCCGGTTTCCTCCCATTTGCTAAAGACCCCTGCGCGCAGGCGGATTATTGAAATAAAATTGAACCATATGTTAGTCTTGAAATGACCTAGTTTGTGTCGAGTGGACGTAACCCTCTCCCCTTCTATCTCTCTCTCTCTCTCTCTCTCTCTCTCTCTCTCTCTCCAATCGGTGCAGACATATAAGAGGTTCATCTATATTCAAATTAAAATATACGAATTCTTCTTCCCGCATAATATAACTTAGATAACCACAATATACAAATTCTTCTTCCGGCATATTACAGCTTAGATCGTCACTGTAAACTTCATATAGCCTACTCTAATACATATTCCTGAAGCAATGGCCCGGGAAATCCCTCTCTGACCATTGCTGGAATAGCGTCTGTTTCTTGAACTTATGCGGGAGTGTGTCTATTCTTTCCGTTCAATGAAAGCTATCACTTAAGTACAGCAACATGACAGTCCTTCGCTTAATTTGGGTCTTCCCTAAAACTTTGGACAGTGATTTAAGGTATTCAAAACGGTGAAACTATGTTCGTTTCCAAACAGTCTTGTTTACATTTCATTCGACTTGATAGCCTTTTTTGTCACACAATTAGTTTTACTGCAGTATTCTGCTATGCACGGGTTAATTAGGCATAGTAAAATCGTGAGTCATGACGTAACGTTATGTTAACATATTTGGTCCAATATTGGCAGCTAGTGATTGGTTGGTAGACGGACTACTGACAAATCAAAATTTAAAACAACAATATCCAATATTGCTGTGTAGTTTACTCCAATGCAACTATTGTGATTTTGTGGCTGAAACCGAACACCATACTTTTTGGCAGGTCCAACATCTGGAACACGAACATGTAGATATGCACCCTGTAAGCAGGTTTTATACTGTTTGGTTATGTGAATGTTCTGAATTTATGCCCGTCCATATGTTTTGTAGTTGTATTTTTAAAACTGTTTATATTGTATGCTGTTCACCAAGGACGTTGTGATACAATAAAATTCTATTCTATTCTATTATTGTAACCTCACTAAAGATACTTTATGTAAGATAGAAATCGTACGTGCTATTGCGGGTTTTTAGTTTGGGTTCAAATTGGATCACCCCTCTAGGTCATCGGGTGACACTGAATGAAGATAAAATGGATAATCGAGACTTAGTCCCGGTTGACAAGTACCATTGGTACGATAAAAAGCAATCTACGCCACATCGCTAGTCATAATTGATTCTCGATACCGTCGGTAGGCTGATGGATTAAAAGATTTAACGATAAAATGACTAATCGAGACTATCAAGGCTACATCTTCAACCAATTATAATTTGACCCACATTTTCAATATATTCACTACCTGTAATATAACTATTATAGCAAGAACGACCAGCTCTTTAAATAAATCTTATACAATGTACATATCATTAATATAACTATTATATCACATGACGGCCAACTCTTTATCTAAATCTTACATAATGCATTTCTAAAAGTAAACATTGCGTGTAATCGTGAAGTAGATTTCCATTCAGAGAGCTATCTACATCATATCTGTTCGTCGTTTTCGCAAGCGCTTTGTTGATACACAGACCGGGTTTACATTGATAGATCAGGTCAACATCTGGGACATGTATGGTGCTTTATTCCAGACACTTAGAGAGTTATATCTATTCTTCGTATCCTCAAGCGCATTGTGATACAGCGCGCACACGCTAACAATTCAGCCACCCAACCCCCCAAATGTGTTGGGACTTGGAATGAGATTCATGGATGTCTGAAACAATTTATTGTTTTTATTTCACGTGTGTTGATAGGTAGTTGCGAACATGCTTAATTTTTGTATGCTATTTCATTTCAAATTAATACTATCAGCTTGAAAATGACATATTTGTGTTCCTTGTCCCCCACAATCCCTGAAACCACTACACATATCACACATGTATGCTGCTATTGGCATTGACAGATTACTTTCCGAGCCAATTTCTGTCGCCATTTTGGATTTTGGCGTCCATAGTGGACCAACCGTTATTTTTTAAATCGTCACGGATCTGGGGATTATGACCCGACTAAATAAATCCGTAGCTGTTTTCCACAAGTATCTGTATATAGGTGATCCAGTTCTATCTATGTATTAGAAAGGTTACGGTGGTTAAGTGGTTAAGACGCTGGCTCGCTAGCCTGGAGGTAGGTTATTCCATCCCTGTATTGGCCGAGAAAGCTCATCCAAATTTTCCGGTGTCATTCCCTCTTGTCAATGATGCAGTTGGAATCGATATGAGAGTAGGGCGTAGTGCCGCTGTCCGGGCAAAATTTCCCCCATAGCACACTGTATGGCGTATGCCGGTCTTCAATATAGCCCAGGTTAGGAGCAGAACAGCAGGGCGTTAAACCCCAATTCTATTTATCTCGGGGAATTTATCTTCTGCTTTTAAACACTGTATCAGATATTTTCAACATTTTAATATTCATAAAGAGACTTACAGCTGTTACCATGGCAATACGCTGTTTATCTCCACTGCTAAAGATCACTGTTCGCAAATGATTAAAATTATCAAAGCGTTGATACTGAATGTTACACTCATGACGATTGGGGGGGGGGTGATATTCACTCAACTACGCATTTTCAGGAACTCTATTCCCTCGAACCTTAATAGACGGATGTGGGACAAAAAACCGAGGTCCCGTGTACACAATGGAGTGCACGTAAAAGATCCCTTGGCTGTTGGAATTCGATATAAGAGTAGGCCGTACCGCCGCTGCCCGGGCAAAATTTCCCTCATAGCACACTGTATGGCGTATGCCCGTCTTCCATTAGCCCAGATTAGGTGCAGAAGAGTTTGTTTTTTTATGTGGTAGATTATCCAGTAACTTTCGTCAATAATTGAGAACCGACCCAGACCCTCCGTGCGTTGAAGACTAGGGGGTTCTGGGTGACAGAGACTATATGGACACAACCTTTATAATAGCATAACAACAGATTTAGATGATGAACTCCAAAAGGAAATCCACAACATATTAACAATGAATGAGGAAAGTGGTAGTGAACAAAATGATTTACTGGACGCTCCTATTACGATACAAGAAATCATGAGGGCGGTTAATGATGTAAAAAACAACAAGGTCCCAGGACCTGATGGACTTATTAATGAACTTTACAAACTTTCAATTAACACTACCATCCCTTAGGTGCTGAATTTGTTTAATATTATTCTTGACTCTAGTAATTACCCTAAAGAATGGGGATCTTCCATAATCCACCCAGTATTTAAAAAAGGTGACCCTACTAACGCCGCTAATTATAGAGGCATTTCGTTATCTTCGTCTTTAAGTAAATTTTTTACAAAAATAATAGGTTAAAAAAATGGTGTGAAATTAATGAAACGTTCCTTGAATGTCAAGCTGTGTACAGAAAAGGTCGAAGTACCATTGATCATATTTTCACCTTACATGCATTAATTCAAAAATATTTGTCTAAGAAAAAGGGTCGATTTTTTTGCCTGTTTGTTGATTTTAGTAGAGCCTATGATAGCGTCCAACATCAGCTCACCCAGCATGTGTTAATAAAAAATGAGGTAAATGGCAAAATTTTCAATGTTATTAAAAATATGTACGGTAAGTTAAAATCTTGTGTTCAAAGTAGTAAATTGAAATTAACACAATACTTTAAATGTAGTATTGGCACTAAACAAGGTTGTATATTAAGTCACCTGATATTTGTATTGTTTTTAAACGAATTACATGAAATTATGAGAGAAAATGAATGTAAAGGTATCTTTATTAATTCTGAACTATCAAATATTATAACATTAATGTATGCAGACGATATAGCAAATGTATTGACTTATGGATGTGAAATAAGGGGATATAAAGAAATGAAAGTAATTGAAAATGTACATTTGAATTTCAGTAGATTTATTATGCACGTAAGTTCACATACTCCCAAGGCTACTTTTTATGGTGAATTAGGCCGTGTTTAACTATATGTCCATTATGTATCTAAATGTATAAAATATTGGTTAAACATACTTGAAATGTCAGATGATCGTTACCCTAAAGCATGTTATAATATGTTAGTTACATTAGATGATACAGGTAGAATGACATGGGCTAGTCATATAAAATATTTATTGTATATCAATGGCTTCGGTATAGTGTGGGAACACCAGGGCTTAGGAAATAAAAACGTATTTCTAGATGAATTCACTCAAAGATCAAAAGATACCTATATGCAAACTTGGTCAAGTGAAATTTCTTCTATGCCCAAATTGAGATATTATTGTCAATTGAAACGTTCATTAATGCCTGAAAAATATTTGTCAATCGTAAGTATAAAATCACACAGAATATCACTTTGTAAATTTAGATGTTCGAATCACAATTTAGCCATTGAATCAGGAAGATGGGATGGTTCTCATACCAGTGAAAGGATTTGTAAATATTGTAAATATATAGTAAATGAAACACATATTGAAGATGAAATTCACTTTATAGTAAAATATATAAAGATATCCGCGAGATGTTATTAACTAAGGTATTAAAACCACATGCTGAACCTCTCACAGCATTTAAAATTGTAATGATAAATTGTAAACAAGATGACCTTGCGAAATTTGTACATAATGCTATGAAACTAAGAGTTAGATATTTCAATTCCATAACATAATTAATTGTATATATATTGTGTGTAACTTAAATATATGATTAAATTGTACTTTGGGCCAATGGCCTTGTATACTGAATAAAAAAAATACGATACGAAAAAACAACCGTTCGTTGTTAATGAAATAAAAGGGAGGGAACTGTGCGGTTTTTTTTTATCTTGGGACGGCTCGCACCTGGTATTTAGCAGGAGCATGAATTACTCCAACAGCACCTTGTAAAGTTGGTAAATTATCGGCATCAACTGGTTTAAATTCAAATCTTTGTACCAAGGTTGTCACAAATAAAAATAATTCCATTTTAGCTAATGATTCTCCCAAGCATACTCTTCTTCCTGAAAGACAAAATATAATTATTCAAACAAAATATAATTATTCACATAAAATAAAATTAACCACACAAATGAAAAAAATGTTACAAATAGGAATATATATATACTGTGCTCTAGAGAGAGGGTAAGCATATCCCGTATCATGTACGACACCTATCAATACTGTATATCATGTACGATCCCTGTGCTGGCTAAGAAAGTTCACATAGATTGTCAGGCGTGCTTCTCATTTCCCTAAATTTAGACATTGTCGGACCACATAGCAGGTGAACATCATTTTCACCCCTGATCAAAGCGTTGAACTGTCATGTCATGTATCAATTGTTTCAACTAAGTCAAAATCCTCCAACTAGGTCGTCCAATAACTGAACTCGGGACGATTAAAAGCCACACTTTGTCAAAATGAATTGTCAGCTCCAAGTGCAGCATCGACAAGTCTTATCAATACTAGTCCGTAGATGTTTACTTTTAAAGAGTAAATTATAGTTTACCTATTGAAAAAGGAATCAGTTCATCTATTTTTATGATCTGTCCATCAGAATCGATGAATCTTTCTGGTCTAAATACATCAGCATCGCCCCAAATCTTATCATCAGTTAAAACAGCATCGGCGTTTGGTATAATGATAGCGTCTTTTGGAAATCGGTATCCATGGAAGCTCGTGTCTTCGCTGACTGCGTGTGGGAGAACAGTCATTGCTATGTTGGCTCTACGGAGAACTTCCAATATGACAGCTTCAACATACGGCAAGGACGGTTTATCTTTCATTGAAGGAAGACGACCGGAACCAACGACATCTTGAATCTCCTTGTAACATTTAGCTTGTATGTTTGGATGATGTAGAAAATAAAGAATCGTCCACAAAATAATTGTTGATGTTGTGTCCGTGCCAGCAATGATCAGGTCAAATATAGATGCCGCCAATTGGTCTTCTGAAATTATAAAATATTTACATTTTAAGTCCAATGTGTGTCCCTGAAAGGCATTGGTAGGGTTATTTTGTTGTGGGGGAAAACCGGGAAAAACCTTTCAATCAAGGAATCGAACTCCGTCACCTCTTTGAAAAGCTTTATCATGTACACCCAGGACGCACCAATTCGTATAATTATTGATATGTTTAGTTCTTATCAAGTTCACTTACTAAATTTGATCATCTGGAAATATAAAGTACTACATCTTTTATGCTCTTGAAACATAAGAAAATCTCTATTCTATTAGAGATGCACATGTAATGCGTATAAGAAATAAGAAATTAAATTAAAATATTAAAGGAGCGAAATCGTTTTTTAAAGGAGCAAAATTTTTTTTAAAAGGAGTTAACTCTCTATTCTTTGAAAGGAGCTCATTAAGTGCTTACTGTTATTTCTAAAGATTACACGAGCGATCAAAACTGAATGGCAGTCGCTCGTGCTTGGTTAGTCCAGGACGTATTGTTTGACTGTTCAGCCTACATAATGACTACGGTTTGATTATTTTCAGTGGTTAATAAACATTATGTATTTAAAAAGATATGAACAGTGATAGCATGGGGCAGTGTATAGTCTTAACAAGGCGGCGAAATATAGTGTGCTCGTAAAAGAACCATTGACAGTTTAAACACTAAATAAGAGAAAATCGGCATTATCTCAGTCAAGATCCCTTTTACGTGCTCGCCAAAGCGGGGTTTTGTCCTACCCGAACGACTGGACCATTTAATTTAAAAGAAAACAATACTAACCGTTTAAATAAGAAGGCTGACCGGTTTTAGAAACTTTCTTCATTTCTCTGATATAACTACTGATATAATCATCCACGTGGTTTTCATCAAAATTCTTCATGTGTTCGTTTATTGATGGAAGGATGACCTTATTTCTAATGTAATCCAGATTGTTCAAAACGCTTTGGTAATTAAACATATCACCCGGTAAAAATCGCAGAAAGGGAAAAACATTCAAAACAGAGCCATATCCTATTTTCTTGGACAAGCTTTCCAATTCATCCAGGAAGCCTGTAAATACCGGATCATCATACTCGAATCGTTTACCGTAAACCATAGACGATATGATATTGGAAACACCCTTTTCGCATAAACGGCGCATGTCGAATTTTCCGCCATTTTCTTCACTGATAACTTCTATAAAATGTTCAATTTCTTCATGAATTTTATCTTCAAGAATCGTTCGGCCAAAACCAAATTCTCTCAAAGTTTCCATGGCAAACTTTCTTTGTTCTTTCCACGGCTGACCTTCTGATAAAATTATACCTGTAATTGAATGAATACTTTTTGTTTTATATGTTGCAAGGAAAGGTGTGAGCTGGAACAGCACTGACAAGAGAGGAATCCTAAACCACTGACACGGGAAACGCAGATGAAGGAAACTCCTACACCACTGTCAGGGAAAATCTACCCCTACACCACTGACAAGGCAAAATCTAGACGGGGGAACACCCTACACCACTGACAAGGTGAATCCACATCCAGAAACCTCATACACCACTGACAAGGGGAATCCACATCGAGAAACCGCCTTCATCACTGACAAAGGGAAACACGATCAAAGCAATTCTTACACCACTGGCAAGGGAAACACGATCAAAGCAATTCTTACACCACTGGCAAGGGGAATCCAGATCGCTTACACCAATGACAGGGGTAACAGATTGAGGAACTTGCACGGCTAATATTATCGGACTCAAACTTTGGACTTCACAATCAGTGAACAAAAGCCCTATTGCTCTACTCACCAAGCCACTGTGGTTCATCTAAAAATCATTGCAAACACTTACCTTTTCTCTGTGTTACAAGATCTAGCCAAAACAAGATTGGTCGATTTGAAAATATATCTCCATTTTTAACCAAGGCGTCCTTTATTACGTCATAACTATTGAGAAAAATAAACAACTTCGATCCAAAATAAGCACTGCATATATCTCCGTACTCCTTTCTTAGTTGCCTGGCAACTACCCTCAAATCCTCTTCTCCTCTCAAAGACAGCATGTCCCCTAATATAGGCAGGGTGAATCTGGGTCCTGGTGGAATCCCTCTGGGTTTTTTCATCAGCCACCATATTCCTAGACAAGCCACAAATACTAGACCAGTTGTTACACCAACAGTATCTTTAAACAGTACAATCATATATTCTATGTTAAAATATTGGAATATATCTAATAACATGGTGGAGATACCCGCCATCGTGTGTAGTCTTGGTTTATTCTACGTATTATAGTAACACCACTGATGGAGTTATATATCAGAGTCACACTTGGTTTATTTTAACATGAGCAGGTCTATTTTATTTACACCACTGATCGACTTACACATCAGATCACACTGACCTGGGACTTACAGATTGATTAAAGGGAATTATATCTTTTATCAAAAGGCAAATTTAAATGGGGTTTAGCTTCTCATTGTTCCTCTCTGACTGGGCTAATGGGACGGACATTAAAGTTTCCATTGTGTGATTCCACCATTCTACTATAGTATTTACAATCTACATGGATGTAAACCAATAAAAATCAAATTAGAAGAAATAGTAAAATAACAAATCACATGAATCTGAACAACCTTTAATTGATACCAGAACCACAGTATACAAATAAAAGTTTAAAGATAAGAAAAACAATTCAAAATACCGCGTTTCTAAATACAATAAGCCTGGTATGTTGAATAGTGAAAAAAAACTGTTTTTAAATTCATTAAGCATGTTAATATCTTATAAAAAGCATAAAACAAAATAATAATAACTGCTTGTAAACAACATATCTTATATCTATAATAATAATAACCGCTTAAACAACATATCTTACATCTATAATAATAATAACCGCCTATTGAAGGAACACAACCATATCTTACATCTATAATAATAATATATCTACATCCTCACTCAATCACAGATGTAAATATAATTTACTTTAATAACATTACAGGTTTGAATGTTTGGTTGATCGGACCAGCGAACCCGAGTGACGACTATACACGGTCATATTAAAAGTGGGAATATAAATCTATTGTAATACGACAGCCTTCTCTTAACACTGCACAAGATGACTGACATTCAAATGACGTCTACACATATAAAAATCTATATAAAAAGAAATATGAGGATTCAGTCAATATAATAAATTACGAATTCAATCAATACCAAATGAGAATTCAATCAATACAAAAATATAAGAATTTAATGATTAAAAAGATAAGAATTCAATCATAAAAGATAAGAATTCATTCATTAAAAACAAGGGAAATCAATTGATATAGACAACTGACCATCCAATCAATATGAAAAAAAAAATGAGGATTCAATCAATTATAAAAAATGGGAATTCAATCAAAAAAAAGAAAGTGCGGATTCAATCCATATAGAAAAGTGAGAATTCAATCAACTTAACAAATTTGGAATTCAACCCATATTGTTTGTTTTTTGTTGATTTTTTTAACAATGGAGAATTCAAGCAATAAAAAAAGAAATCAAGCAATATTTGATTTTAAGCAAGTGAGAAATCAATGAATATGAAACAACGAGAATTCAATCGATATAAACAAAATGCAGATGCAATAAATGTAAAAACGAGAGAATTCCATCAAAACAAAAAAAAAGACAATTAAAATAATATTTTTAAAAAACAAATGAGAATTCAATCAATATACAAAGAATGAAAATTTAAACAACAATTTAAAAAATGGGAACTGAAGCAATATAACAATTGAATATAACAATTGCGAATATTGTGTTTACAAATAAAATGAGAATTAAACTAAAAGTTTTAAAATCAGAATTCAATCAGTAAGAGATGATGATACGAGAATTCAATCGAAATAACACAAATGAGAATTCAGTCAATATAACAAATTGAGAAAAATGAGAATTCAATCAATATAAAAAAATGAGAATTCAACCAATATAAAAACAACGAGAATAAATCAACATAAACAAATGAAAATGGGGTCGATATAAAACATAAAATGAGAATTCAATCATTATAAACAAAGTGACAATTTAATCAATATAACAAAATTCAATCAATATAACAAAATTGATAATTCAATCAATATAATAGAAACGAAAATTCAATCAATATAATAGAAACGAGAAATAAATCAATAATACAAATGAAAATTCAATCAATAATACAAATATAATACAAATGAAAATTCAATCAATAATACAAATATAATACAAATGAGAATTCAATCGATATAATACAAATTGAGAATTCAATCAATAATACAAATATAAAACAAATGAGAATTTGATCAATAATACAAATTGAGAATTCAACAGACATTTTTGAAATGAGAATTCAATGGATTCCATCAATATAATAAAATGAGAAATCAATCAATATTTAAAATGAGAAGCCGATCCTTTTTTTTAAACAAAAATGTGAATTTAATCAATATAAAAGATTAAATAAAATATAAACAAGAGAATTAAATCAATATTAAAAAAAGAGAATTCAATTAATATCAAAAAACAAGAATTCAATCAAATGAAAGAAACATATTATTTCGCAATTGGGAGATAGATCACAGCTTGATAACAAAAAGACATCAAACATAAAATTTCCTTGATGGGTTGAATTACACGGTGACTATGTTAAGAGTGTAAGTAAACTGTGAAATACGCCAGTTCAACAGGTTAAATGAAAGGTATGGGTATTGAGCAAATTTGAGAAGGATCTAGGGTCCTTGACAAAATGTACAATAGCCTGTATCGGGTTCACACGGTTTTCGACAAGGGATACGACACGGAAGGCTACATCATAACTAGAATTATTGAAATCTTATCTCCACAACACCTTCCGACAAAATGGAAAAATATATCAGAAAAATATTAAAACAGTCCACGAAATTGTCTTAAAAGATAATGATGTAACAGAGTAAATAAAAGCAGCAAAAGAAATTTGTATACAGATTATATATTATTATGTGGGATGTCTAATGGGTTTTTTTTTATAATGGCTGTCTTATTTATTGTCTCTATCCTGTACGTTCAGTTCCTGATAAGAATTTGGTCTTTGGTTCATCGTTTGTCTATCAAGTCTTGTATATGATAATGACCTGGATTCTGTGTCGATGTATTTAGAAGAAGCTTGAGCACCATTCTGTGGTGTAAACAAGGATGCTGAATTGGTATCATCCAATCCACCAGAAGCAGCATCATCACCAGAAACAACATCCTCATCAGAAACAGCATCATCACCAGACACAAAATCCTCACCAGAAACAGCATCGTTTATATTTTCTTGCTGATCATAATCTGATAGTCGGTGGGGAATTAATGGAACTGGTTGTTCATAATCGAAAGATGCTTGTGTTGAAGGAGTAATTAAAGCTTCTCTGTGACGTAAAAGTGTTTTATTACTATTTATCGTGGTACGCTCTGTAGGAAGCTGTTGCATGGCAACTTCTTCATATTCATGTTCTGGTGGAATGGATCTTGTATTTGCAGCAATCTCTGTAAATAGATAGAAGTATATCAACATTTGTCGGGCGAGAACTAAAATAAGTATTTTTCAATCGTGGGATGTGGTGACTCCACAGTAAATAAAAGCAGCTGCATCGCTAATATTTGGAACCTAGAAATTGACACTAATGGATCGCGACGCATATACTAATGTAATATGAATGTATTCAATCGTTTGCGTTTGTTCTAATCAGTTATGTTCGGCAAAATATGCCAGAAGTCTCAATCGAATGGCAATCTCTAACATCTTGTTATTCCAGTCTACCCCTATAGTATATGTTTATTGCGCATGCTTCCAGACAAGAATATGCCGTCGCCGTTTGACAGGAATATGTCTAGCCTCGTTCGTTGAGTCCTTGTTACAGATGGCGCTGAAACGCATTATGTTACACAATCTATTTTGTCTATATATCTGATTATGAAATATAATACATGTATATCACTTACTGTTATAATATATTTTGACAAAAACTAAACCAATTATAGAGACAACTATTAATAGACATATAATTATAATAATTCCAGTAGAAGTATTAATCAGCCCATTGGTAGCTGTAATTCCAGTAGATGTATTACTTAGGTCATTGGTAGGTGTGGTTCCAGTAGAAGTATTAATTAGGTCATTGGTAGCTGTATAAATACAAAGGTCTATTTAAAAATACTTGCTTAAAGTCTCAAACCATTCCTTTTTATTCTCATAGAGAATTGGCACCCGTTGTCTTTGCCATCATCAGTAGGACGTTAAACCCCATTTCATTTCATTTCTTCGTCGTCAGATTTATCTGAATATTGCCTTGGGTGTGTGACCGGAGTCAGGCCGTATGCGGTGCGATAACGGTTAAAGTATTTAGATTTGGGGGCAAAGTCCGGTTTAAAGTTTTTAAATGGAACGCTGCATTCTTATTGATCAGTTAACTTGTGTTTATGGTGTCATTAAATGACTTATATTTTGACCTGTCTCCATTTGTATAAGTATTGGTCGTCTAGGAAGATTAAAAGTAGTCACGTGATTAAAGTTACAATTCGCAAGGGAAATGGTTTAGATCATAGTGTCTGGTATTTGATCAAGGTGGCGTGGTTTCGATTCCACACTTGTACGTGATAAGGAGTGAAGTTTGCTAATTTATAATCTAAGCTTATTATGGAGTAGCTGTGTAATATAATATGATAATAATAAATACGAACCCTGTATCAGTGTGTAACAAACCAGCAATTCTCCATGCTTGTTCACTACGTAGATACAGTATTTACCAATACAATGCTTGGTAACAACGAACACAAAAAGACTCAGATTATAATGGTGTAGTTTAGTTGTGTTAATCAGGGTATAATTAATATAGCGATAATGACTATTAACCCCTACTGGTAATATCATCGATTCCACGTCTATTGAAGGTCTAGGATACCCAGTTATCTCCCTTTGCAATATTATCCTTTCATCAACATCAACTATAGTGACGTCATCACTACTTGACATTGAGTTTTCTGTTGGTGGACAACAACCAGGGTCTGTTAAAATAAATTAAAATTCATATCTAACTCAATATTTTTAATAAAATTCGAAATAAAATATACGAATTAGAATTCAATATTGGTTCATTTCATTTCAATCCATATTATTATTGTTATTTAATATACATGAACTTAATGACTCGTGTATTCTGTGGATTCAGGCGCCATTTGTAATGGACAAATTAAACATATCCTACAAGACAATGTGGAAGTAAATTGTTCTGTCTGATTCACAAACGACAGACGAGACGTGTAGAATGAATTAAGCAGGCGTAAACGACTGTTGTTCAATATGGATTGTTCCAGTATTTCACAGAATTGAATAGAAATTACAATAATATATCAATATTGACTTCACCGCGTACATTATAATTACATTAGTATGTATTAATGCCCAACAATTATACACATCACATTATGCTAAAACGGCAACTGGCTATGTATTAAAACCGGTTCTTTATTTACCTTTAAGATTGCTACATAGTGTCAGATTTCCATTTTTATTCTGAACATCGACACAATACTGTCCAAGATACTCAATGTTTATAATATCAACTGTAAGTATTAGCTTGTATTGGTCAGATCTGGTTGTGTTTATCAACGTTAAATTAATATACTGTCTCTCAGTTCCTAATGGTGAAATTAAAGAATCTTGTAAAATGTATGGTTGAGTGTAAGCCAACATCATCATAGCTGTACTGACGACCTCACCCACAGTAACATCTACATCTTCCATAGCATCTGGCAATAAAGAAAACCAAACGTCTTCAATACACTATTTCGCCTACTTAAGACATTTTGGAGGCCACGGTGACTTAATGAGTAAGACGTTGGTTCGTAACCCAGGATGTCCCGTGTTCGACCCCTGCGTTGATCAAGAAAGTTCGTCTGGATTTTCCAACGTGGTTCCTACTTGTCAGTAGTGGGGGACCGAGGACTTGGCATCGGACCTGGCAGGGGACAACGTATAGTCGTTCGGATGGTACGAAAAGCCGACGTCCCGTGTACATATTGACATGCCGGTTAAAGACCCCTTGGCAGTTCTAATTCGATATAAGAGTTGGCCGTAGCATCGGAGCAGAACATTAGGACGTTGAACCCAAGTTTAATTTCATTTCATTTATCGGTTAAAAGTAGATTGTAGTGGTGTATTTATCTGTTGTTAAAATATCACAGTACAATCAATAAAATCAACGCTTCCACTGGGATAAATTGAGAACCACGGTTCCTCAGTGAGTAAAATGTTAGCTCCTTTACCGGGAGGTTCCCGTGTTTGAACCCTGCGTTAGCCGAGAAAGTTTCTCCTTGTCAGTGGTGCAGGGCCGAGAACTAGCAAGGGATAGTGTATAGTCCTTCGGAGGGCAGGAAAAACCTGAGGTCACGTGTACACATTGGCGTGCACGTTAAACACCCCTGCTCGAGCAAAATGTTCTCACTAGCCCTGTCGGAGCAGACGAGTAGGACGTTAAACCGGATTTAATTCCTTTTGTTTAAATTATTATCTGTAAGTATCGGTGTGTTTACCAAGTGTAACACTACATACAGATAACAGAATATCAGCATAGTTGATAGACCTTTATTGAGAGCATGAAATAGGCATACTCCGGGAGGAGCGCCATTCCAAGTCTTCTGAAACTAACAGTAAACTCTGGCTTATAAAGCATACAATTAATTAAGAAAAGTGATACACAAGCGATGTACATATTTGGCATTGTTTATTTATGAGATTATAGCACAGGTGGGACACTGTCTTCATCTCTATCAATTGAAGGTACACACAATTAAGTTAAATCACACACGAATTAAGAAGAGCACACACGATATAATAATAGTAATGAAAACACACACGATTATATAGTTATATGATATTTTCGGAACACTAGGTCCTTGACTTTTGTAGGACGATACCATTATACCATTAAATTCTGGCATTCCTCTTGATTAATTATGACAAAGTGAATGACACTTGTTTATTTCTTGGTGCTGGTGTGGAAACATCTGTTCCATGGAGCGTATTCTCGTCCTCGGTCTCAGCCGACACCATCCCCTAAATTATCGTTATCTAACATACATTAAATACAATACAATATCAATATCAACACTTGAAAACATTTTATATGGACATCACAAAGTCAAGTCCTAATTCTATAAAAACAATTACATTGATAAACATGCTACAATAATATAAGTTCAACATAAATACTCGGTTATACGTTCCAACCGAAAAAAAAAAATCAACAAAAAACACTTTTTCAATGTCAATAATTTCACTGTTGCCACCACTGAATAAGTTCAGGTCATGTTAGAATTGTTCTTTTTTTTTTTCTTACACAGCTAATTTGATGAACGTAAACATTGCTGCAAACGGTGCCTGGGGACCATATCTTTTGACATACTGGAATGCCCCTGTCTGGTTCATTGTTGCGGTACGTAAAGATAGGGTACAAATATCCCATAAAAGATCAACGTACTTGCTAAATTAGACCAATTTACATTACCCTTAATTTATAACATTGATTTTAATTGGATGTGATAATACTTAATCATATTCTTACACTTAAGTTTATTTAAAATCAAAATTGTATTTACTTTTAAGTGAATAAACTATTAACAATAGAATTTAATCTGCCCCTAAGTAAAAATAAGCAGTATTAATTAGTACTTATCACCTAAAGTCATTAATAACATTGAAATTCATTAGTAGTCTGCTTTACTAATTGACAGTGACAGGTTAAGATTATAACCCGTCTTAACATTGGTGCTATATAGAGCTTCGTGTATATATCACAAGCTTGTAGCCAAGGGGTGCTATCTTACACGCTGAGAACAGAAAAGACAGACATGTGCCTGTGTGAGATGTCCATATAGATACTCCCTATTAACATTTCGTTCTGAATTCAAACGAGAAACAGCATCTTGATACAAGGGATCAGTATTTATTACAAGACCTGATTGTATGATACTCCTGGTTGTAAAAATAAAATAATTACAACTCATAAGTTATTATATTCCTGACGTTTACATGTAACGAAAAATAAAAAATTACAAATATAAGTTCTTGACGTGTACAATACATTAGTATGGTTTTACGTAACATTACTCATGACATAACAGGGAATTCAAAATTTATTCGACAGCTAATCGCACATTCAAATCAAACTTTAAATTATCCATTTTACCACGTTATACTTTTTTTTTTGGTTTGAACACATCCTTTAAACTTATTCTCCTTTATATTTCTTTAACAAAACGACATGAATAATCCAGAAACAGTTACATTGCATAAGCAACTCGCTATATATTGCAATGCACCCTGTTTCAATTTAAAACTTTTTTTAAAACCTAATACCAACCCACACAAAGGGCCATTAAGGTTTTTAATTTTTCTTGGTCATTTTCCTTTATAACCCTAAAACCTAAACGCGATTTTACACATATTCATACCTTAACCATACCCGGTTAAACACATATACATTACTTGGACATAACACTACATTACATTATTACGATCTATAACTTTATAGAACGGAGACTTCATTTTATTTCTTTTAGCTTGGTTATACGGTTTCAGTTTTAGAATTCTTATCTATACCGACGTTTATAGAAATTATTTACCCATGTGTAAAACTAACTCTTATTTACTTAACTTAATTATGTACTAGTTTGCCATTTTTTTCGAAAACTTTATATTGATCAAATCCCTAATCTTTAAACAATTTTAAAATTATCCCTTGGTCATTTTTGGCGTTCCATTGTCAGTTACAAGGAAATATGCACCTACCTTAAAAACGACTGGAATCTTTTTCTTCCATGGGTTTCCTCCCGGTTACGAACCTGGACGTCAGTGATTCCATGACTGATGGCTGTGGCTGTAATTATTGGCATTATCACTGGTAAGACTTCCCGCCGGTATGGCGATTCAAGCCCAGGTTCATATAGTCACGGCATCCAAATCTGATACCACCCAGGACGGTCACAGCAACCAAATCTGATATCTTGACTAATTGTAATTAACAATCCCGGTTGATTACTAATGAAACCAAAATCTTTTCAACTTGCAGATTAACTGGAGAATTCTGTCTAACAAGATTGCCTGCGGCTTCATGGGACTGGGTCCCGTTCTGTCTGGTTCACTGATTCACGGCGCCAAATCTGATATGACCCAGGACGGTCACGGCATCCAAATCTGATATCTGTAACACTACATACAGATAACAGAATATCAGCATAGTTGATAGACCTTTATTGAGAGCATGAAATAGGCATACTCCGGGAGGAGCGCCATTCCAAGTCTTCTGAAACTAACAGTAAACTCTGGCTTATAAAGCATACAATTAATTAAGAAAAGTGATACACAAGCGATGTACATATTTGGCATTGTTTATTTATGAGATTATAGTATCTGTAACTGCACTGCATATTTAATAAGATCGTGAATGAGATCGTGCCTATTGTCAAAACGAGCAGAGGCCATTCGTGTGTAGTCCGTAAATAACATATTGAACACATTAGCTGTTTTATTAAGTCCGTGCCTTGAAGAAGTTGTGTCGAGTTGAACACGTCAATATCATTAATGATCAAAAATCAGCAGAGGTCAGAAAGTTCTATCTGTATATTTATATTTCAATATGATGTAGAGATCACTTTGTCACACAAGTTAAAAACAATATTGGTCGATCAATGATCAATGAAAACGCTTCCACGGGGATACCCCCCCCCCCCACACACACACACACACACCCATACTATCGGCCTCTCACACCCACACCCACACGCACACATATCACCCTCTCACACCCACACATACACACCATCACACACAAAACAAAACCAAAGAACAATTACTATGTAGGTACAGTTTCGGACCGACATAATTGGACGAGGGCCTTCAAATAGACATGTAAATCACTGTATATTAGTTCATAGAAAGTTCGCCTAATTAACTGGTACGACAGTTTATGAAATATGGTTTAAAATATTGTAATATATATATATACACAAATACAAACTTATATTTTTAAATACAAATGTAAGTAAAACTTACCCAACCGTGGAATAATAAATTTTTCTGAAACACCAAGTACACGTTCACATTTTGTATCTGTTGTAACTATATTAACGAAGGAAACAAATTAATGGGGTGAATAAAAAGAAGACTAACTACACCTTTACATTCTTTATCTGTGGTAATTATTTTGATTGAGAAAAATAAAATTATTAAAATAAAGTAATGAGATAAAGTACTAAAACAAGACAGCTTTTTATTGCTGCAGTTTTATTAAAGGTGTTTAACTTTGACGAAGGCACGCTGCTAAACGATTTTTTCCAAAATAGACCAACTGAACATACCTATTGTGGGTGCAGTATCTTGTTTTAAAATAGACCAACATACCTGTTTTGAGTGTAGTATCTTGTTTTAAATCTTTTAAAACTGTTTTACAACAAGGATCATCTGTTGCTATACAGATTATATCATGTCCTATATCAGTTATATCAACATCTATATCTTGTAGGATATTACCATTACCATAATATATACCACGTTTAAACCATCTGTATATCATAGGTAAACCATGATTATTAAGCCGTCTATATATGAAAGGTAAACTGTCAGAAGTCGGTATGGTTGTAGATGTTGCATTACAAGTCAGACTTATCTTCCACTTTAATTCACCATTGTCTTCAATACGACGTAAAACAGGTTGATGTTGGTTGGATATAACCATTGCTGGTTTATCTACATGGTACAATAACATATTTGTGACTGGGTATATCAAATTCAGTCGTAATGTGCAAATTTTTTTATTTTGAACTAGAGACAAAATAAGTGAAAATATTGATTTTGATCGAAATTGAGATTTTCACAAACGTGAGTCTATAACTATAATATATATCGACATAATGTTTAGTAAGAGTACCGTATTCTTAAATCTGTCCTATTTCTTAAAATTCTCGACGAAATCGGTTTTTTTTCGTTCGCAATGGGAGGACCGGCCATAATAATTTGCATTGTTGTAAAGCTGAAGCGGAGAATCTCTAGTCTACAAATATTGTCGATAAATTGATTTTAAACGGATACAATCGAGTTTTAAAATCCCTAAAAAATAAAAACATACTCCGCTTGTTGCTATGCTGTCTACACAACTCGTTTGCTGATTGGCCCAGACAGTGCGTGCAAAGCATCGATCGTGGTTACGTGGCTGGCTCGAGCGGGCGATAAATATTTGGTTTTGGCGATAATGTTTTGGGGTACCTACATGATCAGTGGCCGGAAAAAAAATTGATTCTGGTAGTATATTGAATGCTGTTGTGTGTTAATCAAAACCACGTGGCTGATGATTTAAATTATCGACAAGCGGATGTGCGTCATTGAGTAATACTAATCAACTGTCACCGGTCAATGATAAATCGATTGACGAATCATTATTTACTCCGAACAATTAATCCTAGTAGTGATTTAAAAAATAATTTATAGGCCTTAAATGGAAATAAACAAAATGGCCAATATTTTTCTTTTCGAAGAGAATCTTATTGATAGGTGAATTCCATTTACTGTCTCTTTGTCACACGGCATGCAAAGTAAGGAATGCATCTTATTATTATTTTTTAAAATTGTCTTATCACGATGGTTCGAAAAAATGAGAACGGCCAACGAGCCGAAATGCGACGATTCTCTAGTCTGCCATTGTTTAGATACATCAAAGCCAAATGTACCAAAAGAAACGTAAGTATATCGTGACTATGAAATTGCCATTTCTAAAGGGACTCATATTTTGATAATGTTGCAGTACCTGAAAATAATAATAGACCTATCGTACACGGAATTTTAATTCACGTGTTAAATGAACACGCGCACAGCTGTGGCGGCTTCATTAATGATTATCCAATCAACAATCTTAATCCCCTGACCACCAGCTGGCACTCAGGTGCAAATTAATGGGGGAGATTAAGTTAATTTCACAAAGTTATAATAAAAACAGACTACTAATTAATGTATAGATTGTTCTTCAGTATAACACTATCACGTGAATATGCCGCATGTGTTGTGGATGTTTCGTTACGGAGAGCTTATGTCGACCTTACAACTGAAAGCAACTGAATGCAACTGAAAACAGTCGACCTAAGCGCCTCTTACAACTAGTTGCAGTAAGTTTAAATCTGTTGCAGTCAGTTGCACATGTTCAACTTTCTGCAACTCGTTGCAACTAGCGGCAACTAGTTGCAGTCGACATGAGCGTTCTTGCAACTGGAGTCACCTCGTTTCCATGGGAATACATCACGTGATAAGAGACTTGTGTCATGTGACTTTATAAATAAGCAGATGGAAGCTAAGGAAGACACCCACTTTTCAAATGTTGATGATGTCGACAATAATATACTAATAGAGTTGTAGTAAGACCGACCATGCCTTTGTGTGAGCGTACGGGCTCGATGACAGTTAGGGTGGGGGGCGCAGAACCTGAATGCACGAAAAAATTTCGGGTGTACTGACAGCGGCGCCGGTGTTCTTCGAGAGACGAACAAGCGGAGCTTACCTTGTATGACCCCCACCCCCAAGATAATTTTGGAATATTTGACGGCTGCAAACACGTTTTCCCGCTATTTCAGTCCGTGAACAAAGCAACTACAAAGTAGACTAATGTAGGCTGACTCGAATTCCAATCAATCATTTACAATCCACGGAGACGGGACCGTTGGGAACATTTGAACATTTAACAACCGCAAACCCGTTTTCCTGTTATTCCAACCTGTGAATACAGCAACTTCACAGTTGCCTGCCACAGGGGAAAAAATTAGGGAAGAAATGATTCTTCTTTTTTCTAAAAGTATATGACTAGGACATCATCCCAAAAAAAGTCACACGTTTTCCTGCTTGGGGAAATTTTTTTACAGCAATTTGAAAATCTGACCCCCAGCAATCATGAACAAAATGGGATAAAGTTACAAGTATTGTCAATATCTTAGTAAGTACTAGTGATACGGTCATCAAACTTGGTAGGAATCTTCTCCAGTTGAAGCTTGGTGACCTCCTATAAGTTCCACTCGCAATCCGTGACTTCATCAGCCGAAAAAACGAGATGACGAACCATTTTTTTTTTCGCGAAATGTAAATTTCCATCGGCGAATGAGTCACCGAGTTTCTGTGACTATTCTGAAATGAAACGGAGCAATTTTCCACTTCCGATGTGACGCCATCTGACAAAAATCTTATTTCTGCGGGAATTTTTTTCAGTTTTGCAAGGATTTTATATATCGAGTGATTGGTTTGAATGCATGTTTCCATAGTGGGACAAAGCGAGAACGACCTGATTACGATGTTTCGGGTGAAATTATCGATTCTTCAGACGCAAATTTGTCCTTGTGGATTTTCCATCTCCATTCTGCGGCGTTCAGAATTCTATCGTCCATCGAACAATTTGTAGATGCACCCGCAATGAGTGCTTGTTTGAAGCACCTTCGGTAGAGGGGAAGTCTTTGTGGCTCAAGTTAGGGGATAAAAAATCCACAAGGACAAATTCATGCCAATTATGGCAGATTTGGATTCGGCTCCTGATAAGCTACTGAAGGTGATCAGATGCAGTTGCCAAACTATGTGTTCCACTCAGTCATGTTCCTGTCGGAAAAACGGCATTAAATGTGTCCAGGCTTGCGGTCGTGATTTGCTATAATTTTTCCCCAGGTTAGGGAATGCGTTTTCTGCTATTCTAAGCAACTCTAAAAGTATACAATGGTTTTGTATCCGAAACCTCACTCTAGATTCTAACTATCCAATGAGACTTTTGCAACTGCATTTACAAATAATAATCGATACCTGAAAAATGTCGCACAAAGTAGAGTGGCTCCAGACAAAATGTTTTAACCCATAGACAACTCAGCGCAATTTCGTGGTTTTCATTTAAAGAAAGGTAAAATTAGTCTTATATTAGGATTCGATGACAGTTATGGAAGCAAAACTAGAAATGCCCGAAAAATGTTCATGTTTACAGACAGCAGAGTTGATTTTTTCTTCGAGAGGCGAAAAAGCGGGGCTGGCGAAATTATAATTTTTAAAAAGTATATCACGTTATTCATTCATATTCATACTCGGTATTTGTCAGCTGAAATGCAAACCTATTAATATGATGATGATAATATTTACCTGAAACAAAGAGTATTACACATCCGAACCTATCCCATCTTAAATCCAAACCCAACCACTCGTAAATACCAGCATCAAGTTTAGTCACATTCACTATTTTAAAAGTAAACTGTTTTTTGGACTGGCCTATAATTTCATAGTGTTTACTATTGGAAGTGGTTAAAATAAGCGATCCTTTCCAGACCTTAAATAATGGACTCAGCTCATAAGTTACTTTTATCCGATTAGTAAAATATGGTAGATGAGTTGCTTTAAATGTAATATTTTGTTGTTTGGAAACTTGTACAGTAAACAGATGACATCTATTGTTATAGCTATAACCAGGTAGATATACATCGTATGTGTGATCATTATCACCATCACAGTCACCGTGAACTGAAACCAGATAAAATAATAAAAGTAAAATGGATTCATGTGAATTAAAAATAGTACGTGTTTATATAAAATACAATTATTATTTATGGTGCCAATAACCTTAACTGGTCACCTGATTCACTCCGGTGTTGCCCGAGAAAGTGCCTGGAGATTTTCTGGCGTGGTTTAAATTTTTCAGTGGAGGGAGGAGACAAGGAACAGAGTATAGTCATTCGGATGATACTAAAACCCAAGATCCTGTGCACCTATTGATTAGCTGCAATTTTGTAAGGTTAGGGTTAACCCAACCCTAGTCTTGTCCGCCGCTACAATTTTGTACGATGGTCCGAATTTCGACTCGGAATACTATCGTCCTTTCACTTTAAAATATTGAAAAATTGGTTATGTTTAGGTTGATAGCGCACCCCTGTAATATGATTGTGTCAACTTTTACAAATAATATTTGGAAAGCTTATTCAATTACCTTTCAGAATATATAGAACTGGTTGCTCAGAATTTTGTACGATGGTCCGAATTTCGACTCGAAATAATACCGTTCTGTCACTTTAAAATATTGAAAAATTGGCTACGTTCAGGTTGAGAGCGCGCCCCTTTAATATGCTTGTGCCAACTTTTACTAATAATATTTTGAAAGCTTATCCAATTACCTTTCAGAATATATATAGCTGGATGCTCAGAATTTTGTATGATTGTCCGAATTTGGACTTCGAAAAAAAGACCGGTATATCTTTACATATAGAATATTGAAATATTGGCTATGTTCAGGTTGAGAGCGCGCCCCTTAAATATGATTGTGCCCACATTTACTAATAATATTTGGAAAGTTTATTCAGTTACCTTTCCGGATTTATATTGCTGGATGCTCAGAATTCTGTACGATGGTCCGAATTTTGACTCGGAATATTGCCGTTCTTTCACTTTAAAATATTAAAAATTGGCGATGAGAGCGCACCCCTTTAATATGATTGTGCCAACTTTTACAAATGACATTTAGAAAGCTTATTCAATTACCTTTTAGAATATATTTAGTTGGATCATCAGAATTTTGTACGATGGTCCGAATTTTGACACGGGATATTAACAGTTTTTCCCTTTAAAATTTTTAAAAAAATTGTTCATGTTTTAGAAGAGAGTGCATCCCTTTAATATGACTCTGCCAAATTTTACTGGTAATTTTGGGAAGCCTAGAATTTTGTACGATAATGCGAAATTACACCTCTACTCTGAGCTAAAGGAATGGATAAAAAAATAATATATTATTCTACTTTCATTTGATAGACGTACCGTAACGTTGGATTTAATTGGTTGGTAAAAATAGATGAGTTTGGGCGACTGTTGTCTTAATTCTGAATAGGTTGCCAACGAACAGGTTGCCAGCTGGATCGGTCGAATAGCTCGCTAGCCGAATAGGTCGCCAATTTGTGTTCGGTCGGATCGAGGGCCTGGCAAAGGACAACGTATAGTCGTTTGGATGGAACGAATAACCGAGGTCCTGTGTACACATTGGCGTTCACGTTAAATATCACTTGACAGTTGGAATCCGATATAAGAGTCGCTCTGCGGGTAAAATTTTCTCATTCCACATCATTGTCACCGTAAGATGTTATAAATAGTACCAAGTGTCTTATATGGTAACACGGTAAGGTGTTACAAATGGTACCCAGTGTCTTATATGGCAACACGGTAAAGTCACAAACAAAGCGCATAACAGCACAAATACCAAGTTATAAACAAGGATAAGAAGGCTGGTAGAGGATGAGAAGGCTTTCTACACAAACACATACCACATTCATTTATAAATATAACGACGATATATTACGTCAGCTACACTAACACATAATAAATACAACGACGATATACTAATAGTAAGGTAGCTATATACCTTCCATTAACTCAGCTACGGGTAGCTTTTAACACGTTGGACTTTACCTGACCAGAACTAAACTAATATTACAACCAATAGAATATAAAATACTATAGTACCTACCCGTTACTAAAAGTGAAGATATTAAAATGAGTAAAATTACCGACATCTTCATCTACTTGTCTGTAAATCTAGACAATGTATGCGGAAATCAACATGAGTAAGAGGAAATCAACAGTTTCGTTATTTGAGTATCACAAAGAATATGAAAGACTAATATAAAGACTAAAGACGGCGGTTCGTTGATTAAGTTTTTGGTCGTATTACTCATTGACCTAATTCACATGTAATATGCCTGTTTGATATACTATATATTACTCATAGACCTGTTTCATATGTAGTGGTATCTCATCGTGTTTAACAAAACCTTTTTTCTTTTGTCTATATGTTAGTCCCGAAATAACATAGTTTGTGTCGCGTGGACGGTAAGTCCCATTCTTTTTTTCTCGCCCTCTTTGTACATGTACCGAATAAAATATGTCACAAGAGTTTAAACCGTGGAATAATAATTGTTTTTGAAACACCAAGTACACGTTCACATTCTGTATCTGTTGTAACTGTATTAACGAAGGAAGCAAATTCATGGAATGAATAAAAAGAAGACTAACTACACCATTACATTCTTTAGAGTGAGAGAGAGAGAGATGGGGTTTAACGTCCACTCGATACAAACTAGGTCATTTCGGGACTAACATATGGTTTAACTATATTTCAATAATTTGCTTGCGCTTAGGGGTCTTTGGCAGTTGAAGGAAACCGGGGGATCCGGAGAAAACCCACGAGTCAGGACGTCATCAGCGGTTGATATGAACCGAATATATCAACCTCTGATGACGTCATGAGAGGTTGTTATGAGATATAACTGCTATGGACATCAAAGAAAAAAACTACTACCAGTTGTATATGTGAGATATAAGCACCTCCTTTTTATACGTCCACATTCATAATGTGAACGTATTATGCCGTCGCCCCTGTCTGTGTGTGTATGTATGTATGTGTGGTGGTGTGTGTGGGTGTGTGTGTGTGTGTGTGTGTGTCTGTGGTTCGCCTACATAGCGCAATTCTTCATGGATTTTCTTCAAACTTGGTATACTTATTCCTTATACCCCAAGGAAGATCCCTATTGTTTTTGGTGCATGCCCGACCCCCATTTGCAGAGCCACGCCCATTTCTAGTATTTGTTTGTTTGTCGCCTACAGGCCACATTTCTTAACTTATAATCTTGAAACTTTGCATACACATTCTTTGTACCCTGAGGAACACCCCTATCGTTTAGAGTGCATGCCCAACCCCCAGGGGCAGAGCCACATCCATTTTCTTTTCGTGTGTCTTTGTGTCGCCTACAGGGCGCAATTCTTACTGGATTTTCTTCAAACTTTGTATACTTACTCTTTATACTCGAAGGATGACCCCTATCGTTTGGGGTGCATGCCCAGCCCCCAGGGGCCGAGCCACGCCCATTTTCTTTTTGTGTGTCTGTGTGTCGCCTACAGGCCGCAATTCTAACTGGATTTTCTTAAAACTTTGTATACTTACTCTTTACACCCTAAGGATGATCCGTATTGTTTTTTGGTGCATGCCCGACCTCCGATGGCCGAGCCACGCCCATTCCTTGTATTTATTTGTATGTCGTCTACAAGCCACATTTCTTTACGTATCATCTTGAAACTTTGAATGCTTATTCTTTGTACCCAAGGAACATTACTATCACTTGGGGTGCATGCTTAACCCCCAGGGACAGAGCCACACCCATTTTCTTTTTGTGTGTCGCCTATAGGCAACAATTCTTAATCGGTCATCTTGTCGCCCACAGGGCGCAATTCTTACTGGATTTTCTTCAAACTTTGTATACTTACTCTTTATACTCTGAGGATGATCCCTATCATTTGGGGTGCATGCCCAACTCCCAGGGGCAGAGCCACGCCCATTTTCTTTTTGTCTGTCTGTGTGTCGCCTACAGGCCGTAATTTTAACTGGATTTTCGTAAAAATTTGTATACTTACTCTTTACACCTTAAGGATGATCCCTATTGTTTTTTCGGTGCATGCCCGACCCCCAATGGCAGAGCCACGCCCATTCCTTGTATTTATTTGTTTGTCGTCTACAAGCCACATTTCTTAACGTATCATCTTGAAACTTTGAATGCTTATTCTTTGTACCCTAAGGAACATTCCTATCATTTGGGTGCATGCCCAACCCCCAGGGGCAGAGTCAAGCCCATTTTCTTTGTGAGTCGCCTACAGGCCACAATTCTTAATCGGTCATCTTGAAACTTAAAATACTTATTCCTTATACCCTAAGGATGATACCTTTTGTTTTGGGTGCATGCCCGACCCCCGTGGGACAGCAACACCCATTTCTTGTATTTGTCTGTCGTCTACAGGCTGCATTTCTTAATGTATCATCTTGAAACTTTGAATACTTATTCTTGGTACCTTAAGGAAGATCCCTATTGTTTTTGGTGCATGCCCGACCCCCAGGGACAGTGCCACGCCCATTTTCTTTTTGGCTGTCTGTGTGTCACCTACAGGCCACAATTCTTAATCAATCGTCTTGAAAAATTTGTTTATACTTATTCCTTATACCCTAAGGCTGAACACTATAATTTTTGGTTTGGTGCATGCCGGACCCCCTGGGACAGAGCCACGCCCCATGATTTTGTGTCTTGTGTTCGCCTACAGGATGCAATTCTTAACAGATCCTTTTAAAACTTTACATACCTATTCCTTATACCCTAAAGATGAACCCTATTGTTTTTGGTGATTTCCTAACCCCAAGGGGCAGAGCCATGCCCATTTTTACTTGGTGTCTGTGTGTGTGTTGTCTACAGGCCACGATTCTTAATGGATCATCTTTAAACTTTAAGCTTCCTTATAGCCCAAGGACGTCAACTGCATGTCCCTACTCCCACAGGCAAGACACGCCCAATTTTTGTGTTTGTCGTTTATGTATTCCTTATAGCCCGAGGGCGTCCACTATTGATTTTGATGAATGTCCCGACCCCCAGGGGCTGGGTCACGCCCACTTTTTGCCTTTAGCGTTATGAAGGCACGATTCTGAATGGATTATCTTGGTATACTTATTCCTTATACTCTAAGGACGGCAACTATTGATGTTGAAGCACGACCCCCAACGCTAAACAAGCCAAACGCCTAGCTTCTTGACAAAGTACCATATCAATCAAAGCAGGAATGTGGACGTATATTGTAGCGTTAGCGTTATGTTTTTATAAATGCCTGACGCTAACAGGTGATGTGGCACGAGTTCCAAGGGTGCTGCACCTTCTCTTTCAGGCATATTGCGGGATCTGCCAGAACGATTACGCCCGTTAGGTCATTCATTCTTTTTTCGCAAGAATCTGCTTACGGTCCAACTGTCCTACTAGCATCCTCGTTGACACTGAAATACAGATAGTGAACACGTCGATTTTAGAAGTATATCAATGCAATGGCTAAGTTCCCCAAAAATGCCTTTATGGAACAAGAGGCCCGTGTTTTGCGCCACAGGTTTGTTACGCCAACTTTCACTGGTATGCACGGATAGCATACATTTTTGGAGCGCATGAACATTCGGATATTGCTATTATATTTTCGCTCTAGATATTACCACATTTTATACGATTCATTGATAATTTTAGACACATTTTTATCAATAGGTTAGCAGTGAGTTTCAAGTCATCTATTTATATATATCCTGCCAAACGATTCATATTGTTAGTTCGTCATTTTATTTCCTTTTTTTAGTTTTCTTATGATTCGGGTTAGTAGGACGCTAATCATCATTTTCATTCTAAACCTGTCGACAGAATAATTAAATATCGCCAACAACATCGTACAAAAAAAATATTTTTCAGCTACATTATATCGAAAAGTTTAATTAACAGTTTATTGCTTGTGGGAAAGTCCGTCTTCCATTAGCCCAGGTTAGGTGCAAAAGAGTAGGACATTAAACCCCATTTCATTTCTTGGGGAAAGATGTCGGCAGAAAATATTTCCGTTTTATCGAAAAGTTTAATAAACTAGTTATTGCTCGTTCTTGGGGAAAGTTGCGATAGGAAAACATGTTACAAATGTTACATGTTTAGTCATTAGTCATCATACGACAAATCAATTTGAAAGGTATTTTACAGCTTCTAGGAAATGTATTTTTCGTTTTTCACTAATATCACTAAACAACATCCTGTCAGTTTAAAGGGAAATATACAGTTTTACAACGTGATGAAATGAACAGTATAATGATGGTGGTGTATGGCTGGGTTAGGAGACCCCAGAAAAATTCTTAAGTTCCGCCAGTGGTGGGTGTGGTAGGAGGGACCACCCATAGTACACCCCGCCCCCCAAAAAGAAAAATTGGTTAGTCAACATGCAAGGTCCAAGTTCCGCGTCAATGACATTCGATAGGGGAATATGCCCTGAATTAGGGAATATATTTTTGGTGGAAAGGCCACTTAACAATATTTCGAAGGTCACTAATTAGCTATTTTCCCAGTATCTCGTAATCTATTCCAGGTATATTAAACAAAACTGTATGGACATGTTTCATACTGCTAGGAGCACAAATATGAGAGATGAGGAGATGTTCGCTTTTGAATATCCTGTCACAATCGGGGGTGGGGTACAAAATTCATACATATTTCACATTTTGAGTAAAAAGCAGGGGTTATAGCCCGGTGTGTGCTAAGATCGAACTTAACTAAGAACTTTTGATCCTTAACAAATAGTTTAAGTTTCATCTCATGAATGAGACAAAATGTTTCGCCTATAATGAGTAATGTGCACCATAATTGAACTTGTCTAAGAACTATTGATACTCGTTATACGTTTCATCAAAACGAATAAAAATTGTGATCTTTAGATGAGTCACAGCCTACTTCTACCTGATGCTTTAACGTCTGCTTTCACAGAAGTGATATCGCAGACAAGACGTAGGAGATCTACAACATGCTTTTATACTATTTGCGTGAACGGGAGAGACTATTTGACTGGGTTGTAAAGGTCCGGGGCATGTAATGATACAGGATTCACTGAAAAGAAAAAGAAAAAAGAAATGAAAATACGATTTACAAGAAAGACAGAACAGAAATAATGACTTTCATATGAGCTGTGGGTTTACAGACATGCGGATAATCGAATGTGAGTTACAGTTTTGTTTGAATTCACTTCAACCATGAGAAACCAAAAATGGATGGATTTCGCTTTTCGAAATACAAGACTGCGTGCATTTCTGTCAGAAACGAGGTTTAAATCCCGATCCAGAATTATACTTGGATGGCAATCGCCTTCCAGTTGTGGATGAAACCAAATTTTGGGAGTTGATGTTTGACGAGAAATTATCATTTATCCCCAAATTAAAAACCTAAAAAAGAAGCTTCTGAAACCCCTCAACATATTGAGAGTATTATCAAATACTGACTGGGGAGCAGACCGTAAGGTCTTGCTCAGCTTATATCGAGCTTTTATAAAATCTAAACTCGATTATGGGTGTATTGTGTATTGGTCTGCCTGGGAGTCTCATCTCAAAGAGCTTGATACAATACACAGTCAAGGACTGTGTCAGGAGCATTTTGTACATCTACAGTGGACAGTTTATACGTCGTGGCGCTTGAGTCCTCACCGCTTGAGTATGCTACAAAAATAGCATCTTTATCAAATCATGTTTCATTTAACACCAAAGTTAGACCATATCATGAGCATCTGTTCATTATTGCGAATACCCCTGTCTTTAAGACTCCATCGTGGGCTATATCTCCCCCATAGATCGATTTCGCTCTTACTCAACATAAAAAGAGAGATACTAGCTCGATGGTGTTCCAATCTCTCTTCGGTGAGCTAAGGTCTAAATATGATGACTATACTCCCATTTATACAGATGGTTCAAAAGATGGGGACAGGGTAGCTTCGGTACACCGGGCTTTACTGCTTTCTTCTAATTAGTAAAATAATATGTACCTGATCAGACATAATAATTGTGTAGCAATAATATTTTCAGCAAACGTATAGAGAAAAACCTCTCAGTCAGTAGGAAATTGGTAGTTGAAATATTGATAGCCGGATGTGGACAGTGCGGTTGCCAAAGTGTATACTGGATGTGGGCGTGGCCTGCCTCTGTTTTCGTACACCGTACAGCGGCCATACTTGTTCTGCAAATTGAAAACAAGTATGGCGATTATGTTTGGCCGTAATTTTTTTTTATTTAATTATTTCTGTAGTTTTGTAATCGGTGTTCAGCTTTAAGCAGCACATTTTGATTGAGTACAAGCATCTCAAAGATATTAGAATCAAATACTTTACTTTCTAGTCACTACAGAATTTATTTGACCAAGTAAGTCTATATTATAAAGCATTAGAAAATTTTAATTGTATATACTTGTTTTGTCATGCTATATATTTTAGATATTAATATGAATAAACTGTGTTATTTAATTTTAATTATATTGACTGCGATACTCGTTTGTATTTATGTATATTAATATTATATTATTATACTAATACAATTTGTCTCTAGATGTGACCATAACGTTTGACACGTGCCATTAAACCACATTTCATTTCATTTGATTTCTAGTGATTTTAAACATGAGCGCAATTCTTAATGGTATATCCTCCCAAGAATGTACGCATGTAATTTTAATCATTTGATTTTCCAATTTAAAATAAATATAATTTAGAGCTTGACATATTCCGGGGTCTTTTCTGTACTCACGAGTTCAAAAATGCCGACATTATTTTCCTACGACCTAATCGTAACCAAAGTCCTATATAGGGAAAGTTACGACAACTCGTTTCCAGGCGCATTTTTGCTCCCAACTATGACGCACAAAAACAATGAAACAATGGCGTCATAGGCCTACAGCTTTACTTAAAATTACAAAACGTTTTATTTACTTCATGCAGTATTATGTAGGTGGGAGAGTTAACGTTCTACCTTAAACAAACTGCACCAATGCAGTTTGGTTCAATGATAAATATGTCAGACAAAATCATACTCAAAATCGGCTGAATTCGGCCTAGGCAAAATGACGCGATTAACATAATTCAAAATGGCGGTCTTCAGGAATTTCTGGAAAGAGATATCTCGCAATCAGTGTGTTTCGGTGGTGGAAGGATAAATTTCTCAAACACTTAGCGATTGCAAGCGAAATGTGCCTAAAAATCGAACTTGACAAATATCAATTTAAAAAATTTATTTTTCATAATGGTGCCGGGCAATTAAAGGGCAGCGATAATCGCGTAAGATTTGATTTTTGCAATGTCTTTTATATGGTTTTCGATATCCGAATTTAAAGATAAATTTCTAAAACCCCAAATGGCAGCAACACAAACCAGCAGATGTTAATTTAATCTTCGTTTCATTTTTCCATGCTGGATATTACTTGTAACATGTCATTTACACGGTTCACGATGTCGCCGGGTTCAATACTGATCTCCAAAATGAATCCATGGTGGCAGAAACTCCAATCACAATGCTACACAATATAGTATACCCCTCCCACTATTGAGAATTGTAATTAAAGAATGTAATGATATCTTATGTTTATATGTCTTTGAATCGACGTTGGAGGTATGTGCAACCGTATGACACCTTTAAATATGATTATTTCTACAAAGATCCTATTATAGTCTTGAATTACACGCTGTTTTAACGCCAGCCATTGTCGCTTCAATCACTACATTTAGTTTATTCAGTTCGACGTAAGATTTAAACTGAATAGATACAGGTTTTTTTTTTACTTGAATGAAGATATAAATCACCTATGTTGCATATATATCTCCTTTCAGTTGAATCATATATCATTTGTTATGTTCATATCGTCTTACGTATTACATCAAGGTGACCTTGTTCTATTGTTCCACATGCCTATTCAGATTTTTTCAGATGAAAGTAGTACTAAAATGTCATTTTATACGCCCAAATTTTCATGTGGACGTATATTGTCGTCGCCCCTGTTTGTCCGTCCCGACTTCCGTCAACAATTGTTTGTGAACCGTCTACAGGTCACAATTTTTATCCGATTTCAATGAAACTTGAAATGTAGGTTTATCACCGGACGATCTCGGTTCCTTTCGATATTGGCATGTATCGGACTGTAACTTCATGGGTTATGACCCAAGATTGTACGAAAAATCATGTTTTTAGCTTTTGAACAGTGTAGAGGTCACAATTTTGAACCGATTTTAATGAAACTGACGGACAAAATCGCTGCCACTAATACGCGAATAGTGTAAAAATATGATATAGGTTGTGAACCCTGTAGAGGTCACAATTTTAATCCGATTTTGATGAAATTTGAAATGTAGGTTTATAACCCAAAGATCGCGGTTCCCGTCGATATTCGGGCACATTGGACCATAACTTCCTGAATTATGGCCCCTGATTGTACGAAAAATCATGTTTTTTACCTTGTGGACCCTATGGAGGTCACAATTTTATTCCGAATTAAAAAACCGTTTGACAATATCCCCGTTACACATTAATGGTGGTTGAGTTTGAATTTCTTGAAAATCGATAATTGAACAGCAAAATCCATAATATTAAATGTTTCGTATACTAAACGTTAGCATGGGGCAGAAGTTTATAAAAACCAAATAAATTCTAATTATTTTCTGATAATTACTTAATATGCGACTCTTGTTGACTGCCCTGACGATTTAGCTGCCGTGGGCGTATGTTTCGTTGCCTGGCAACCTATTTGTCCGAAAAGATGTGACTTTTACTTTGTCTTTAAATGGATGTCGATGTCTTTGAATTAAAGGTCACCGTCGAGTGCAGAAGTCATGAAACACGCCGTCGGGGGATTTGTTCTGGCCTGTCTCTCCCACAAATTACAAGCTGGAAAACGCGTTGTCTTGCTACGAATTTCGGGCAAGAATACAACAATCTGCAGGTGGTCCATGTTAACGAAGACATCTGAACCCCAATCAACAAATCAATCAGGCTGTTGTCGTTGCATTCACATGTCACCAGACATTTTCACTGATGAAACAAATATTTCCGAAACCCACGTCGCGCTTAGGGAAGCGTGGCGATACACACTTGTTTTAAAATTTAAATTACACTGATTTTAAATGTTTTATCCATCGGACAATTTAAAGAAATTTCGATTACCGAAATATTGATGATACAATTAAAGATCGATGACCCAAAACTGCAGACACATTTTTTTTCTTCCGACCTATTGTAACGTCATATAGTCACTTTGACGGCATTATCAAATCTTATTGTAACTTCGCTCGGAAAACTACGAACCGCTGTATAATTTGTATAAAAGAACACATCTTCACCCAAACTGAAACTATATATCATCGTTCTGCTATAGCCTGAATCCACGGTGGTTCAATGCGTTGAAGGAAGTGACCAGAGAAAGTAATGACCAGTGCTTAACCTACACAAGTATAGTCCCTATTTCCAACTGAAGATGCTGCACAACAGTCAGGTCAAAATACAGTAGGCTCATTGTAGTTTTTAACACAATGAAAACTTACCCAAGTAGGACCCTCCGAAAAGGTGGTTTTTCAAGATTACGCCAAAGCGGACATCGAAACCTAATAATCATAACTCTGTAACTATCAACCCAAATTTGATGATCTTGGTGTCTATCCCTAGGTTTTTGGGAGCAGAGAACACAGCAAAATCATTAAAAATGGTGTTGGCTTTGAAAATAATCCATTGTAACTATTCGGTGGGACGCAAAGCCTTTCGATGCAGCAGCAGATGCAATGGACACTCCTCTACTACTGCCAAGCTGGAAACTGTGACAAGCCAAACAACACTCATGAGGTCCATACAGAGGAGGATGACACTTAAAACTGAACGCTCTGAAACTTATCCTATGGACAAAGAAGTTTGTGTATTGAGTGATAGTGGACAACTGGAGGTCATAAATTCAATTTCACAATGATTCAACAGCTAAGTGATAACCAAAGTTTTCTTAATGTGTTTCTTTTCCCCCCAAACCTGGGCATAGACATCCTACTTTGGTAAACTTTTAGTACATTGTATGTTATGAAACCTTACCAGAAGAAATTTCCATATATCGACTGGGTTACAATATCACAGCTACCTAGTGTACCAGCAGGTTCAAATCTGGACTAACGTTGTCACAGAACTAAATCTAGAACATTTTGGTTGACAACTTTCTAACAAAAAATACGTTTCGAACACGATGGACAGCCCCCGTGCGCCCGAATCACTGCTGAAAATCATACGTTGTAACTGCAAAGGGGGGTGTCATTTCAAGCGATGTAGGCCGTAAGCATGGTCTGGCTTGCACTGCTGGATGTGGAAAATATATGGATATATCTTGTGCAAACAGTGATAATTTAAGCCTTTGAAGATGTGGGCGATATTTTCTTTTTTTTGGGTCTCATAAGTTGGCCATGGAAACATCAGATGTATTCTATTTCATTGATATTTCTAAATATTAAGATGCCGATTTTATATATTTTGGTTTTCATATTCTAAGTAGGTGGATTATTCTTATTGGCTTTTAATAGATGATATGGGTTTTAACGTCCTACTGTTCCGCTCCAACTGGGATAATAATACATGTGCTATAAGGGATTACGGCCTACTCTTATACTGAATTCCAACTGCCAAGGGAACCGTAAATTGCACGCCAATGTGAACACGGGATCTCGGCTTTCCGTAATCATCCGAAGGACTATACGTTGTCTCTTGTCAGACCCTCTGTCCTGCAGCATGGACATTGGAGAATCACGCCGGGAAGTCCCGATGAACTTTCTCGGCAAACGCAGGGATCAAACACTGAATCCCAGATAAGCAAGCTAACGTTGCCCCCGCTATAGATGAACGATGATATTTAATTTCAGTTTTGGAGAAGACGTGTTCTTTTATACAAATTATACAGCGGTTCGTGGGTTCCAGCAGTTTTCCGAGTACAGTTACAATAACATTTGATAATGACGTCACGAGAACAACGTAATGCCGTCAAAATTTTGATGACGTTACGACGGAGGAAAAAAATGTCGGCATTTTTGAACTCGCGAGTAACGATTTCCTATAGGTCGGTAATACATTTATTTGTGCTAAAGTCGACCGTTTCGGAGATTTTCTGGTCTTCTGATGAGAATCTTCGATTTATGGTAATTATGCAAATTTTCCCAAGACCGATAATGGCCGCTTTTGTTATGGGAGTACTAGAGACCATACCGGAACAGTTCCCAAAGAAATGATTTCTTTTGCAGTTTGTTCTAGGTGTTTTTTATCTTTACCCGCCTATTAGTTAATATCGTTTTATTGACGTTTACGTTAGAAACGTTCAGATTAGTTGTTCCAAGAACGTCAACTGAACCACCTAATTCAATATTATTTGTCAAGCCTGGCCAGACAAACTTTAAACGTCAGTAAATTATGTTTTTCTAACGTAACTTTTGTAGCGTTTTAACTTATCTTTCTTTGAACGTTAGTAATATATTTTTGGTGAAGTTATAATTATTATTATTGATTACATTGAATTTCAGTTTTTAAAACGTTCTGTTTTCCTAATCTTAAAACGTTAAAATTAAACGAAAAATAAACCCTTACAGTAAAGTTAGTAAAACGATGTATTTCTACTTTACATCTTACTTCATTTGCAAACGTTGCATTAAAACATTAGATTAATGTTTCAACCCTGTTTTTATGACGTTATGTCGTCGATACTGTGAAACGTTACTAAACATCAATCAATATTATTCTACTGACATACTTTAGAAATGTTCAAATCAGTTGTTCCGAGAACGTCAGCTGAACCACCTGAATCAATGTTATTTCCCAAGTCTGGTCAGACAATTTATAAACGTCAGTAAATTATGTTCTTCTAACGTAACTATTGACTGTAGTGTTTAGCTTATGATTCTTTGAACGTTAGTAATATATTTGTTAGTGGCCTTATATCGATTATATTTGACTTCAATTTTCAAAACGTTCTGTTTTCATTATCTAAAAGCGTTGGAATTAAACGAAAATAAAAACCTTCGAATAAATTTTGTAAAATGTTGTATATCCTTTTTCGACATCTTACATCATTAGCAAACGTTGCATTAAAATATTAGATCAATGTTTCAAACTCGTTTTTTTTTACCTTATATCGCCGATACTGTGAGGGGCTGCTAAGCATTAATCAATATTGTTCTACTGACGTTTACTTTAGAAACGTTCCGATCAGTTGTTTCAAAAACTTCAGCTGAACCACTTGAATCAACGTTATTTCCTAAGCCTGTTCAGACGACCTGGCAACATCAGTACATTTTGTTCTTCTAACGTAACTACTGTATAGCGTTTTGACTTATGATTCTTTGAACGTTAGTAATATATTTGTTGCGACGTTATATTGATTATTGGATTTAGTTTTTAAAACGTTCTGTTTTCCTACTCTAAAAACATTCATTTTTGCTAATCTAAAAACGTTGAAATTAAGTTCGTAAAATGTATTTTTCATCAACATTAATTATTGCCGACTCTGAAATAAAAACTCAAGATAAGGTTAAAAATCTCGGTGTATTTTTAGACTCAAGCCTAACAATGGAAGCTCATGTCACCAATCTATGCAAAATTTGTTATTTTCATTTGAAATCCATAAGTAATATCAGGCACCTGCTAACAAAAGATGCTACTCACACACTTGTCCGATCTTTAGTGTTTTCACGATTGGACTACTGCAATAGTGTCCTTATTGGTCTAAAACAAACTTTACTCTCTAAACTTCAAGTTATCCAAAACAATGCTGCCAGGATAGTTGGTCAATCATCCCGACGATCTCACATTAAACCCATACTGAAGGAACTACACTGGTTACCAGTTCACTCAAGAATCGACTACAAACTTCTTTGTGTTGTTTATAGATGTCTTCATGGTTCCAGTCCTGCATATCTATCAGAGCTAATAAATCATTACGTACCATCCCGTAACTTAAGATCCCAAGATATGTTCTTATTACGCATTCCAAAGTACAATCTACAAACTTTCGGCTCAAGAACATTCCAGTACAGTGCACCTTTTTGTGGAATTCCTTACCCCATTATCTTAAAACAGTTCCATCACTTAAACTTTTTAAAACGAAATTAAAATCTCACCTATTTACCAAAGCATTTTAGTTGAAGTTGATCAGGATTTTTGTGTAAATAGTGACCATAGAGTACACAGTACGCGCCTAGAGCATGCATTTGTGGATGAATTGGCGCTTTACAAATATACATTATTATTATTATTATTATTTCCATTTTACGTCTTTTTTACATCTTACATCGTTAGCAAAAGTTGTATTAAAACATTAAATCAATGTTTCAAACCTGTTTTTTATGATGCTATATCGTTGATACTGTGAGGCGTTACCAAGCATTATATTGTTGGTACTGTAAGCGTTACTAAGCATTAATTATAATCGTTCTAGCGACTTTTACTTCAGATACGTTGGGATTAGTTGTTCCAAGAACGTCAAATGAACCATTTAATTCAACGTTGGTTCCTAAGCCTCAGAAAACCTGTAAACGTCAGTAAACCATGTTCGTCTAACGTAACTTTCGTAGCGTTTTAGCTTATGATTCTTTGGGTGCCATTAATATATTTATTTGTGAGGTTATAATATTGATTATTGGATTTTAGTTTTTAAAACGTTCTGTTTTTTCTTTCCTAAAAACGTTGAAATTAAACGAAAATATAAACAGATTTACAATAAAATTCGCAAAGCATATTTCCATTTTACGTCCTTTTTTTACACCTTACATCATTAGCAAACGTTGCAATCAAACATACGATTAATGTTTTCACCCTGTACTATTATGACTTTATATCGTTGATACTGTGAAACGCTACAAAACATTAATTGATATCGTTTTAGTGACGTTTACATTATGAACGTTCAGATTAGTTGTTCCAAGAACGTCAACTGATCCATGTGATTAAACGTTATTTCCCAAGCCTAATCATGACAACCTGTAAACGTCAGTAAATTATGTTCTTCTAACGTAACTTTCGTAGCGTTTTAGTTTATGATTCTTACAACGTTGGTAATATATTTGTTTGTGACGTTATATTGATTTTTAAACGATCTGTTTTCCTAATCTAAAAATGTTGAAATTAAACGAAGAAAACAAATCAAAGTTCAAAAAAAGTTTGCAAAAACGTACTACCATTTTATTACGCATTAAAATATTAGATCAATGTTTCAAACACGTTTTTTTTACCTTATATCGCCGATACTGTGGGGGGTTGCTATTTGACGTTATATCGTTGATACTGTGAGACGTTACTAAATAATAATTGATATTATTTTAGAAATGTTCAGATTAGAAGCACCAAGAACGTCACCTGATTCAACGTTATTTCCCAGGCGTGGACAGACAACCTGTAAACGTCAGTAAATTATGTTCTTCGAATGTAACTTTTGTAGCGTTTAGCTTATGATTCTTTGAACATTATTAATATATTTGATTGTGACGTTATATTGATTATATTGAATTTTTGTTTTTAAAACCTTCTGTTTTTCTAATCTTAAAACGTTGAAATAAAGCAACAAAAAAAAAACCAAACAAACTTCCAATAAAGTTCGTAAAGCATTTTCCATTTCACATCTTTTTCCTGTAATTCAACAATGACCTGATGTTATTTTAATGTTCATTGCATTGAATTATTGGACGTTATTAAACATTACGTAATATCGTTCTTGTGACGTTATATTTCCATGTTACATCGTTTTTGTTTTGTTTTTTTTGTTTTTGCCGTTTTATCGTTGATACTGTGGGACGTTATTAAACATTAATTAGTATCGTTCTATTGACGTTTATTTTAGAAACATTCAGATTAATTGTTCAAAGAAAGTCAAATAAACCATCTGATTCAGGGTATTTGCCAAGACTGGTCAAACAACCTGTTACATCGTCAGTAAAGGTTGCATTAAAACACCAAATCAATGTTTATAACCCGTTTTTTTTTACGTTATATTGTTGGTACTGTAAGCGTTACTAAGCATTAATTATAATCATTCTAGCGACTTTTACTTCAGAAACGTTGGGATTAGTTGTTCCGAGAACGTCAAATGAACCATCTGAGTCAAAGTTATTTCCCAAGGCTGGTCAGACAACCTGTAAACGTCAGTAAACTATGTTCGTCTGACATAACTTTTGTAGCGTTTTAACGTATGATTCTTTGAACGTTATTAATATTTGTGTTTGTAACCTTATATTGATTATATTGGACTTTGGTTTTTAAAGACATCCCATGTTCTTAATATAATAAACGTTTAAATTAAACAAACAAAAATAACCGTCCAAAAATGTTCGTAAAACGTTTTATATTTAGATGGGTTTTACTGACAAAAACTGCATTTAAACTTACGATTAAAGTTTAAAGCGCGTTTTATTTGACGTTTCGTCGTTGAAACTATAAGAAGTTACTAAACATTAATTGGTATTGTTCTATTGACATTTACTTTATTAATCAACCATCTGATACAAAGTTATTTCCTAAGCCTGATCAGACCTACAGTACACATTAGTAAATTATTTCTTATAAAATAAAGTATGTGACGTTTTAACTTATAATTCTTTGAAAGTTATATATATATTTATTCATGACGTCATATTGATTCTATTGGATCTTAGTTTTTTTAAACGTTGCGTTTTCATAATCTAAAAACGTTAAATTAACTTTTGTAACCTTTGAACGTTGAACATTAATTAATATAATCTGTTCACGTAAATTTTAGAAACATTCAAAAAGAATGTCAAATAAATCATCTACCTCAACGTTATAATTCTTTGAAAGTTATTGATTTTTTTTTATTATTTACGTTCTATTAATTCCATTGAATCTCGGCTTTTTAAACGTTCCGTTTTCCTGGAATAAAACGTTTAAATTGAACGAACAAAAACATCCTTCCAATAAAGTTTGTAAAGGGTTTTATTTTGACGTTAAATCTTGTTCCTTTAATTTGACCATGATTATAACTAAATGTCATTTTTGGTGTTTTCTAATGTTTCATTGATAAACGCTGCATTAAAGCATTATATTATTAATGTCTGAACCGTGTCATTTTTGAGGTCACGTCGTTGAAACTCCCGAGACATTATCAAACATTACTTATTGATGTCTTTCTATTGCCGTTTACTTTAGAAACGTTCAGATTAGTTGTTTTAAGAACATCGAGTGAACCACCTGATACAGTGTTATTTCCCTAGTCTGATCAGATCGCCTGTAAACGTTAGTAAACTATTTTGCTGGAACATAAATTGTGTGATATTTTAATTTATAATTCTTTGAACGTTATTGAATCATTCATTCACGGCGTTCTATTGATTCTATTAGAACTTAGTAATCTGAACGTTCCGTTTTCTTTATCTAAAAACGTTTTAATTCTATGAACAAAAATTATCCTCCAACGATGTTACATCTTAATTGAAAAAATGTTTTCTGGATGTTTTACTAGATTTTGAAACAGTCGAAAAACTTTAATGTTTTATTTGAAGTTACATTATTGATACTGTGAAACGTTACTAAACATTTATTAAAGGGGAAGACCAACGATTTTCAACAAGGTTTCCATAAATAATAAATATATATTTAGAAATAATCCCCCGTGTAACAAATGCAAAAAAAAATTTGTAAGCGAGAAATTAATTTTTATTAATATCGGAAGTGACGTAGTTGGTTCAACACGCTCACTGGTCTCTACAGTAAACATTCAAATTTGGAGTAAGTTTAACGCTGTATTTTGTATTCGTTTCGACGTTTCGCAGAACATCTGATGAAAGGAAATCTTTATTAGGATATTAAAAACATTAACTTACGTTTTTTTTAAGGTATAATACACAAAACCCCTGTGTAAATTAAGTTTCTAAACTGGACACTGTGACCCAATTTAAGCCACATGTTTAGTTGTTTATATCACGTGATAGCTGGCACGTGACAGATATTTGTACATCACGTGATAGCTGACACATATTTATTTCGTCTGCACCGTTGTTTTTAGTAACTGACTGTGTATCTTTTTACATTTATAAAAGTAAACAGACCAATATTAACGGCCTGTGAATAATATTGACTTTAGGCAATTAATGTTGAGGTTGATGACTTGTTCTTGTTGGATAAATAAGCAGGCTTCACGTAAAAAATAGAAAATGCCCTCTTGTAATGTACCAGGTTGTGAGAACTACGAGATTACAAGAAGAGGCGTGCCATTTCATCGGTTTCCATCAGATGCAAGGCGTCGAAGAGAATGGCTTGTGAACATTAGGAACAAGAATCTCCCAATAAATTCCCCATATAAAAAGTAAAGAATTTGAGAGTGTGTGGCAAACATTTTGTACCATCCGATTATGTCAGAGATTTACAGCATGAACTGACTGGATCAAAAAGAAAGACGCTATTCCAAGTATTTTCCCTTTCTTACTAGAAATTCAACAAAATGACAGGTCAGCATTTGCAAAAAGGGAAATGGTGCGAGTTCAGTCAGAGTCAAACAACACAAGCAGAAGAAATGCAAAAAAAACCCAGTCAGTCGGTAAGCACAAAACAACGATGCAGACGAAATATTGAGTCACGTGTCTTTCACGTGATGTTTACACCTGTCACGTGCCAGCCATCACGTGATATAAACAACTAAACATGTGGCTTAAATTGGGTCACAGTGTCCAGTTTAGAAACTTAATTTACGCAGAGGTTTTGTGTATTATACCTTAAAAAAAAACGTAAGCTAATGTTCTTAATATCCTAATAAAGATTTCCCTTCATCAAATGTTCTCCTAAACGGCGAGACGGTCACAAAATACAGCGCTAAACATACTCCAAATTTGAATGTTTACTATAGAGACCGGTGAGCGCGTTGAACCAACTACGTCACTTCCGATATTAATAAAAATTAATTTCTCGCTTACAAATTTTTTTTTGCATATGTTACACTGGGGATTATTTCTAAATATATATTTATTATTTATGGAAACCTTGTTGAAAATCGTTGGTCTTCCCCTTTAATATCGATCTAGTGACGTTTGTAAACTTTTAAAACGTTTATATTTCATCTCCGAATGAACCATCTGATATAAAATCGATCAATTCCGAAATGCGACTGGTCATCCTAAATTCTACGTCAACATTATTCCCTGTATAAAATTTTGGCAAAGTACAACACAAATCTATTACATGTACATTTTAAAAATCCTCAACAAATAAGGTCATCAGAAGTCATACGAAAAGTACAAACATTTTGCTAAAGTAAAATTTTGACGTAGATCCTTATTTTTTGCACTACCCATGCCGTAATAATCAGTCAACGAAAGTTAACAAAATTTGGCAATCAGTTTTTAATATGCTGAAACACTGACAATTTTCTGCGTAACTGACATTATGACCTTAATCTCTGGGGCATGTTTCTACAAGGGACTTTCCGTTTTGAGATATAGTAAGTAAACGTGGGAGGTAAGGTCAAAACCAAAGGTTCGAACATTTACTTTGAGTCATTTTTCATTCAGTAGATTTGATGGTCATTTAATGTTCTTCTCACCCATGAATTTGAACCAGGTCAAAAGTACCATCTTAAACTGAATATAAGACCAAACACAAGTTACAATGACTTTAACACATTAATGGTCAATTTACCTGACTTTATCACAGGTGTCACAGTAAGGTCGAGGGAAATTCATTATTTTCCATTTTTGAACAATTTTCAAGTTTGATATGACTTTGACCTCTGAGGTAAAATGCATGGCGATGTTCTGGTTCACCGTGGACGATTTAGTTGGGATAGCCGGAGTCTTAAAGTTGTACTAATATTTGTCAACTTCGATTACCCGGGGTGGGGGTGGGGATTTTATACCCCGGGAGATGTTTATGGTATAAGGACGGACTTTAATACCGTGGATCGGCTTCTCCGACATAATTTCCAGGAGTAGCCTGGATAGATGCGCCGTAAACTTAATTAGGGCTATCATCTTTTTTTTGTCAAACTGATTGCCCTTTGGGTGGCGCATATTTTATAAAGGTCATTTGTAACAGGTATCTACGTGGCTAAGTGGGTATGGTGTTAGCTCGCTACCCTGGGGGTCGGGTGTTCGATCCCTGCATTGGCAGTGATTTTCCGGCGTGGTTCCCCTTGTCAATGATGCAGAACGGGAGGACCTGACAAGGGCAGCTGTCTTGTTCGGATGGGACGAATAGCGGAGGTCCCGTGTACAAATTGGCGTGCGTAAAAGATCCCTTGTCAGTTGAAATTCGATATAAGAGTAGGCCGTAGCGCCGCTGCCCGGGCAAAATTTCCCTCATGGCACACTGTATGGCGTATGCCCGTCTTCCATTACCCAAGGTTAGGTGCAGAAAGTAGGACGTTAAACCCCAGTTCATTTTGCCTTGACATCTGGGACATGCATCTACAAGGCCTTTGCATTTTGAGATATAGCTAAACAAACAAAGGACCTAAAGCCAAGTGCAAGATCATTAAGGTCAAGGCCAAGGGGTGGAAAATTGACCTTGAAAATATTTTTTATTTCAAAGCCAGTTTAACTTATTTGACCTTGGCCCAGGACCTTAAGACAGTTCAGATGGGTTGAAAGTCATCTATTGTTCTTTTGAACCACGATCTTGAATTTAGTCAAACACCCACTCTTTAAGGTCTCAAATAAATGATCTATTTTTTTGGGGGGGGGGGGGTAAAAAGCAAATATTATTCAATTTTATCTCTAAAGTATTTTACGTTTTTTATTCTGGAGTTCATCGTAAAATTATACCCACAATTGGCTCTTTGTGGGTATAGGGTATAAAGATTAATATCACCGGAATATTAAAACAAAACGCAATTGGCCAAGAAATGTGATGGTTAGGTCATATTCACGGCTGAAAAATACCGAAGTGTACTGAATGGCGCTTTCATTCAAAATTGGCGCTATTTTTGTCACAGTCAGTGAGATACCGGTAACTGTAGTAAAGTCGAAGAAGATTTATTACTTTATTAGACGGTGAGTACAATTTATGTTTTGTTAAATTATAAGTCATTGCAAAAATAGTTGGGTACGAGACCTAAAACCCGTGACCAATTTACGGGGAAGTTGTTTTGAAGCGATTAAGCTTGGGTGCCTCTCTCTAAAATGCTGGAGGAAGCCGCTAGAGGGCCAAATTCAAAATGGTGGTCAGATTTGGCGGGAAAATCTAAAATTATGTAATAAAGGCTTCTGATGTGTCTATTCGTATGTTTTACGGGTCCTTGAATCGAAATATTGTAATCAAAAATCCATCCAGCCACTAGTTTTGCCAATATGGCCGAAAAATCCAAGATGGTCACCATTTTTGACCTGGTTATAGTTTCGGGGCTGATGTCTTCAATTTTGATGAATTTGTGTCGATAGATGGCAACCAACAATAAAACAATAATACTCACTGATATTTATCATCTGATAGTCAACGGATTTCGATTTTAATTTAATCAACGCTTAATAATGAACCCATGTAAGGCCCTGTATCCATAGACTGTTCACTTGTGGCGTGTTCCCTTGTGACGCGCCACAAGGGCAATGAACCTTTGTTTTTTAATGTCCCTGCTCCCATAGGTTGTACCCAGGGAACATGTGGCCCAGGGGCGGTTTAAGGCTTGTCATGGCGGAGGCTATATGCTACTTTTGAAGGCCCTCTTTTGCCGCAAAGCCGTATATAGATAAAGTTGCGACAACTGTGAAGCCAGAAAATTCACGTGACGTCATGAAAATATGACGTTATGTGTAAAAGGACGCCATCTTGGGTCCCAAGTACATTGTACCTACACACTATCTATTTATAATATGCCCTATTTTATTGTTGTGTCGCAATTGGCTGCTCAGTCATACAGGGAGCGGATAGATATGTCACAGATTTCCGCGAAAAAAATTCTATTGGAGATAAAACATATATTTTTACAACCTAATTCATAAGAAAATAAAATAGAAGATACACCAGATAAAGCGCTATTAAATAAATTTAAAAATCAGATTCATCTGAACAAATCTGAATAGGCTAAATATAGCAAGTTCACCTTGATGTTGACAGGTTTATCTTTTAGATTTTGAATTTGCGTGTAGTGCGATCATATTGTACCTACTATTATTGTCATTAAACATTTATGGGTGGTTAACAGTGTGTACCTAGAATATTCTACACCAAGTCTATTGCATCCAGATATCTAAAGCGCGTTAACAATATATTCATCTAAGAGTAACTATATCATTTCTGGGTTAACATATCGTAGTCAACAATTCATATTTACAAAACTATGGTTTATCCCAACTACAGGGTTCGTCATGTTTTGGAGACTATCTGGTAGATCATGGCTTAGAGACTGTCCAAACTACAGGATACATCATGGTTTAGAGTCTCGGTGTCATGGTTTTCTATTATCGTTGATACTGTTTTCATTAAATATCCATGATGAATATGACATCAGTATCTATTTTTGGAGAGATTATTATAATTTTTAGTATTTTTTGTGAAATATTTTAATTTTTAACAGAACACAATTTTTATGGGAATCAATCACTGGTTTTATTCTAACAGCACGTGCTTGATAACGATAAGGGGATACTTGTCGAAATGTCGTGCTTTTAGAATAAAACCAGTGATTGTTTCCCATAAAAATTGTTCTCTGTTAATGTGTTCTCCAATCACTAAATGTTACTTAAAGATTATATTAATTTTTGTTAGTTCAATGACTACATACACACATTATGGTATAGAAATGGACATATTTGTTGCACATAAATATGTTGAAATGTATTATAATCTAACAGGGTTGTCTCCCTTAGATTATAATTCATTTCGACATATCTATGAGCTACAAATATGGCCATGGATTACTTTAATGTGTGTATGTGCACATTTAAAATTATTACTCCTTAAACATGCCATATGCAAGAGCAAAATCTGCGTATTACAAGTCTTTCCTTGTGCCTGAAAGGTATCTAAATTATCAATTAGACATTAATTAACTTATCCAGGCCATAAACTCTTAATGTCTAGAATAGCCTTCGATGTCGGCTGGATTAGGTTCCTATATACCGTTGAACGGCCATTGAAATTAAATTTTAAAAATTGGATAATCGAGACTATGCTGTTTATATTAATGGTTTTAGTAATGATGAACGAAGCTAGGCAGATATTTTCACAGCTTCGTTCGCGGCTGATAGTGGATCAATTTGACTGAAATTTTCAGCAAATTACCTTTACATTATCTAGTTTTTAACTATTATAGTGAGAACTGCCAACTCGGTATCTTATCTCCCATAATGCATCTTTAATAATTAAATGTTTTTTGTTAGATGTAGTCAGCACTGAAACTTTATTTTAACAAAATGCAATCCAAAAGTCTTGTTGTAGCTTATCATAATTTTGAAACAGACTATAGCTTAAAATCCGTGAAAAGTAAAAAAAAAAAGAGTTGTTCCCCTTTTATGTTTTCCACTAGGATTTTGGCTAGCATTATCTCCCTTTAATACATCAGTTCAAAAATTTATTATTTTTTGATTATGAAAAATAAAGAACAAAGCAGCCGTGTGCCATTTTAAATTGTCTTTCACAATAATGTATACACTCCTAGATCATAATGACAAGAATTTAGATTTTTAAAAAAAGTTTTCTTAATTTCGGCGGAAAAGCTAGAAGGTGTCGTGTACGTTAAAGTATTGTCTGTTATATTTAACTATTCATGGTTGGAAGATTATAGACTTCAACAAACCTTTTTTAATCATATATCCAAAAACGTTAGCAAAACGTTTCTTAGATGATAATTATGGTGTTTCTTTTTTGTCAGCATTTATAGAAATTTTAGGGGGATTATGGCGGCTTCTTTATTTATATTATACATTATATACCCTATTTGTATTTTCAGGTGTCTTTTGTGGAGAATCATTTTGTGCAGTGCACTGAACAAACAACTAATATATTCATCTGCAACTCTTTTAAAATCCAATTTGTTTCGATTTAGCCAACAATTACAGTGTAATTTTATTCTCCTGTACACTTTTAAAGTAGCTAGATACGTCTAACGGCTACAATATTTATTTCTTTAAAGTAGCTAGATACCAACAAATACTTACTTCTTTTAAGCAACAAGTTAAACCATTAAGATCTTGGAATACAAACAAGATCGCAAATAAACAAACTATGATTGTTTGTTATTTATTTTGTTTACGTCATATCGGTGGGGGTTTTTTCAGTCGTCCAATTTAAATTTCTTTATCGTTTAGATCAGTGATTTTCAACCAGTGCGCCGGGAAATCTGGATGGAAAGACACACTAAGACAATGCGAAAAAAACACATGACCCCATACGAGTATTCACTGGTATCTACTTGTAAGTTCATAGCTGTGTTTTTCTTTATTTAGTTAGAGTCATTTGATGTGTCTATGACTAGTCTCTGTGTCTACGGTTGAATGCCGTCTCGATTCGCCATGTTTTTAATTAACAAAATACAAATATTTTTATATATGTTTAGCCAGGTTTTTCCATGAGTGCCGTTGACGGAGAGATGTGCTCGGTCATCTGTGTTTCTGCGTACTCTTTGTCAAATGGGGATAAATAATCTCCATCGTTGCATCGTTAATTGTTTTATTAACCCATTAACACAAGAACTGGCATAGTGGGCGGTAAATCTCAAAAGGATGTAATAAGGGAGAAAAAGACATCCACTTAAATTAGAGTATAAAATTTTGAGTATGGTAGAAATTTCTTGTATTGGTACAATAAATTTCAGTAGTCGTTATCCGTCACATTTCCCAGAAGCGATCTAGATAAGTTCACAAAGCAAATTACAGCATGAATTTTTTGTTGTTATAGAGTTTTTTAGTATTGGGACATTTCCAACAAGCGACCTAGTAGAGTCTACAATGGGAAGTGCGATTGTGAAATTGTCTTAACTACAATAAAAAAATTCTCTCGGATTAATATCCGAATTTACCCTTTTTGTCAATTTTGTAAAACCTTGCAATATTTCAATTTAAAGGGAACATCCAGGATTTTAACAGGCTCAGAAACAAAAGTTTATGTATGAAGCACCATTCATTTCGATTCATTTTTTTTTTTTTTTTCGTAGGGTAACCTCATAATCTATTGCCATTCCTGTAGGGAGTAAACTGCCATTGGGGATACTGCATCACAATAACGCGATGACAAGTAGACTCAGGCGCGTAAATGTGGAGGGTGTGGGGGGTGGTACACCCCCCAGCAAAAAAAAAAATAGTCGGTCGCAAAATCAGTGCAGTCGGTCGCAAAATAAGGGTAGTCGGTATCAAAATAAGTACTCACTGTATACGTCACGCTACTCACGCAAAACTTTAGTATAAAAATAGTCGGTCGCAAAAGCAGTGCACTCGGAGAAAAATAGTCGGTCATTCACTGCAGTCGGTCCCAAACACAATGCCAGAATAGATCCCAAATACTATATATTTGCGCGAATCCGTGAGCCTAAATTGCATACGTCCTCTTATTCTGTTGTGAGTATGTTGGTCTAACAACAAAATTTCACCATGGAAGAAAAATAGTTGGTAACAAAATAAGTGCAATCACTGCAGTCGGTCTCAAAAACAATGCCAGAATAGATCCCAAATTCTATGTATTTGCGTGAATCCGTGTGCATAAATTGCATACGTCACACAATACTATAGTATAAAATAACCATGTCTGTTTGTCACACTTATTCTGTTGTGAGTATGTTGTTCTATGAAATGTTTTCTACCATGGCAAAAATAAGTTGGTCTCAAAAAGTACTCACCGCAGTCGGTCTCCGACTAAATGAATTAATGAGATAAACATACAATTGTATAGATTGTATAGATGTTATGAGATAAACATACAATTGTATAGATTGTATAGATGTTATGCCAACTCTTGCAACACACATCTGGAGATTCTGTCACATTGACTGACATTTCTGGTCCACTCGTCCACAAGAATTTCTCCCCGCAATGACCTCAAATGCCAGGATATTGAATCAATTTTTCAAAATATTCTCAAATTACTCAGTGTTATAGAAACAATCATTAATATGACATAAACTATATGTGAATTAAAATAAAACTACTTTCCGACGAGAGAACGATCGGCGAACAACTATATAATACATGTAATTCAATACTATCTATGTTCTACCGAGACGCTTAATGTTATAGCCAGTATTTTGTTTACATTCATTGTGGGGTGGGTTTGTGGATGGCGCCCTAGATTTGAAACCGTCCTTAACACACCCCATATTCCCTAGAAAACTCGCATGTGGTGCTCGGTCCCTGATTGCGTCAATCGCACTGGAGGGGGGGTATGTGCATCAGTCGGTCACATTTTGGGTAACCCCCCCCCCCCCTCCCCCAAAACGAAATCGTTATGTACGCCTCTGAGTAGACTATAAATGTTCTTTAATGATTTGTCAAACAAAATAGGATCATGATGATTCAAGATGTCTAACGTTGTCTAACTATTAACTGAAAAATACAAAATATAAATTCTATCACCATAACAGTAAATTTCAGCTAATAAACTACCACTGATAAATCTTCCAATTACAACTAACTCTGGCGGGTAAAAGACAAGAGGACTATTTGGTATAAAGGCTTTACTAAGTATAAAACCACCAGGTAAATAAAAATAAATGGACAATAGCACACTAAGAATATAATAACATAAATCATTTAACTCTTAATAAGAGTGACATTTCAAAAGGTAGTTAAAGGGAGATAACTAGCTTTAGGCGATCAGGTCTCAGACTAGTAATTATTTGCCCATTGACTTCAATGTTAAATGCCTGTAACATCACAGGCTGTAGGTTTTTTTTCTCAACATTCCGTTGCTTCCAATCTTTTTAGGCACAATGGGGACCACATTTGGCAATCTCCTCATCATAGATTTGTAGGGGATTGGCCGTTTAGATTTTTTGCTACAGGGATTTTAAGTTGATTGGGGTGAAAATCTCACTTCCGACACAATGATTGCTCCGCAGAAAGACAAAACTGCTATGAAATTGAAAATTTGATGCCTTTTCTCCAATTCTAGATCAAAAAGTCAACCCAAAAATGCAGGAAGAGGGGAGAAAAAAATAATTATTGCCCCATTGACTTTAATGTCAATTCTCGTCTCTAAGACCGGCTGTAACATTTTTCCAAATATTCGTTGGATAGAACGCTTTCTGCTACAGATGGAGCAACATGTGGCAAACTCTTGCCCAAAAGCTTGTATGAGGTTCTTAATGAAAAGCTTGAGATAGATAAGCTATAAGTAGAGACAGCTAACCATGCAATTTTCCACGCCATGACACAAATGCAGCACAGATGCGACTGACAAGTCTGACATACAATACATCAATTAAATAATACAAATGATACAAATACCGTGTTTTTATGACCCTATACTCTCTAACGCTGGCTGACAATGACAATATTACTGACAATATTGCTGACAATATTACTGACAAAAACCATACTGGTTGGTACTTGACTGACAATGATTATGTAAACTGCCAACGACGAGACCACGACTGCCAAAAGTTACTAACGCATGGTGCTGTGTTATTTTAGCGGGAAAATAAGCGTCCCATGACTGGTTAATCAAAAAATCACGAATATAATTACTAATTAGACGAAAAATGAAAAATAATATTAAAATTAAATATAAAAATTACTTGTAAGGTTTTTCTGGCCATAATAATTCCTTTACATATCTATACAGTGCATGACCTACAAGCTGTACTTGATAACGAAAGGTAGATAAAAGTCTGGTTTATCCAGACACCGTATAATACTGTCTGGGACATCGGTCCGGGTTTAAGTTGATTTAAAACGTATCACATATATTGAATTTTACTCGACCCAAAGCTAGAGCATTTTAAGGGCTTTACACACAAAATTAAGCAGTTTTATTCTCAAAAATATGGTCGACATTGGTCCTTTAAATAAGAATCTAGACGTAGGCAGGTCACCTGGAACATGACAATATCATTTTTAATAAAGTTGTTCGCATCGCCCCGCTTGGCATGTCATTATATAAACATAAATTGTGTCTATTTCATGTTTGGATGGAATTTAATTGGCCGTTTAGATACCGCTTTTGCAATTTTTAATAATTTTTATGCATACAGCTGAATGCCAATCACATACAATTTCATGAGATATATTAAATATAATATCGTTTATCATATAAAAAATATGGATGGTATATTTGTAATTATAAAACTTCAAAGACCAAAAATACAATTATTCATTTAGCTCCTGTTTTTCATTCCTGACTTGGTATATTTGTCTTATAAAACTTCAAAGACCAAAAATACAATTATTCATTTAGCTCCTGTTTTTCATTCCTGACTTCTCTTTGTTGGAAATATTGTGTGATCATATGAAACTGCAACAAGGACTGTAACAAACTCTGTTAACGTCATTTCTAGTCGAATTGACCTTGTGTTTAGGTCCCTACATAATCAAATATGCTGTCCTCGATGAACTCGTAGCGAGGATTGGTGGTGAAAGAGGGGGGGGGGGGTCGTAATTTCTTGCATTTTGTTTGTTAGTTGATGGGATTTTTTTTTTGTTTCTTTCTTTTTGGTTTTTTTTTTTTTGGGGGGGGGGGTATTTTTTTAGCAGAAAAAGCCCATGGACCCGAGATGCGCGGCTGAACATAAAGTAGCATGTATACTTAAAGGGCCTTCATTTTTGCAGTTATTCTTTAATTTTGATTTTCTTTCACCGGTGTGTTACCAGAACCAATGGGAGGCCTTTTGGTGATACCTGATTAGCAAATGTCCTACATCTGTAAAAGGTATATACATTACCGAGGCACTATGTGCGTGCGTGCGACGGGGGTAAGGGTGTGTGTATGTGCCCGCCTCCAATGAAGTGGTGTCGCAGACAATTGAATAACGAGCGCAAGCACATGGCCAAATAACGACGTTTCAAAATCGGTGTAAGAATGTTTTCTAAGTAGTCCCGAAGAAAATTCCAAAATATCGTGCGACAATATGGATAAACACTTTCCAGTTTGTTATTTATCGGGGGGGGGGGGGGGGTATTGTTGATTTAACCATGCTTGAATTATCGCGTCTCTTGCTCCAATGATTCAAGCATGGTTATATAATTGATAATCAATAATATGTGTACAGTCACCACGACAGGTGTCCAAGTTCTAACTCTGCATTAACTGGGGGAATTTATATTCTGCTTTAAAGGGACTGCCCCGATTTGAACAGAGTCTCGCGAATAAAAGTCCGAGTACGTATGAAATATATAGGAATGGTGTATTTACCTTGTCTCAAATTTCAACTCAAAATATTAAGTCGTTTGGACGTGAACTTCAAAACTGCGTATCCGGACACGTAAACTTTTATGATTTCGAGTCATATTTTTCGTGGAGTGACCTGATAATCGGATCAAGTCCCTTTAGAGGTATATCCAGTGTCCACCAAATAGTAATACTGTATTAAATATACATAGAGTCAAGTTGTGATATCTTATAGATGACTAGGATGTTTATGGTTTTCCCATGTCAGTCGGGGGTTGGGTGGCCGAATGGTTAGCAGGTGCGCGCTGTATCATACGGCCTGCCATTGAGTCAACTGGCGTGGCCTCGAATCCCTGGTTGTACGTTACAAGGAGTCGGGTCGCCTGTCCAACCTTGTGGGTGTTCTCCGGGTACTGCGGTTGCTACCCACTGCTAAAGACCCCTACGTGCAAGCCCCCCCCCCCCCCCAACTTTCGGGCAAGCTGACTTTTCGGACAGACAGGTAAATTGAAAAATAAAGTGCGCACAATCTAATAAAACAAGGATGGAATAGCAGAAAAACGCGGTTGCGGTCGTCAAATAATAGGGTTAGGGGTTAGATAACCCTAACCCTATTTGATAACGAAATGTTATTTTCATCCGGGTCGGTAGCCCGTAGCCCGGACTAGCCCCCCCCCCCCCCCCAACCAAATCGAATTAGCCCCCCCCCCCTCAAAAAAAATATTTCGCCAAAAACAGTGATTTCTGAGGAGTGTTTTTACCCGGCCACATCCTCAGCCTCTCCAAAACATTCCGTAGCCCCCCCCCCCCCCAAAAAAAAAAAGAATTATGAGCTGGCTACGGGCCCATTTTCACCTACACATTATTCTTTATAAAATAAAAATCTGGTTTTATCAAATCACCGCATAATAAAGCTTGGGACGCCGATCTTCACTTCCAGACAAAGACAGACAAGTTTAAGTTATTCAAAAATGTATCATATATATTGAGTTAGTTACTCGTAGAAGATTTTAACGGATTTAAATACAAAGTAAGCAGTTTTATTCTCAAAAATATTATTGGGGTCCGCCCTTTAAAACACTGTATTATCAGATATGATCTATCTTTTAATGTTCACATTGAGCACGCCAGCTGTTAACATATTAATACGCTATACATTCTCTTAATGAAAATATTATAATATAGATATAGATATTTATACGCAGTACAGCATAATTAAAAAATACATTCATAGAAATATTGCCGTGTCATTAACTAGCTCATCTTCACATGGCTGACAGATATTCACAGTTATACGACTCAGTCATCCAACAATAGGGATATTAATTTGATAACGGTCTTCCTCCACTGCGTGCAATTGATTACCAAAAGATGTAATCAATCATGTAAACCCAGCATTAATATTAAAATCATGCTTATAAAATTTTGTCAAAGTTTTTCAAATAAAACCTTTTATTGAATTTTGCTACGTATGATAACTCTCGTGGCGAGAAATGAAATGGGGTTTAACGTCCTACTCTTTTGCGCCTTACCTGGACTAATGGAAGACGGGAATACGCCATACAGCGTGCTTTGAGGGAAATTTTGTCCGGGCAGCGGCGCTACGACCTACTCTTAAGTCGAATTCCAACTGCCAAGGGATCTTTTACGTGCACTCCAATGTGTACACGGGACCTCGGTTTTTCGTCTCATCATAACGACTAGGCAGCTGCCCTTGTCAGGCCCTCTTTCTGCATCACTGACAAGGGGAAATGACGCCGGAAAATCTCAAGGCGAGAATCTGGGTGGGTGGTTGCATTAACCAAGCTACGTATTTTCAAGAACTCTATTCTCTCCAACCGGGGGGGGGGGGTAGCCTAGTGGTCTAGAGTGCCGCGCTTCGATCTCTAGCTGGCCGGTGTCACCTCTGACTTGCGGCTGTGGTTTCGAGCCCTGGTGTGAGCGTATGTGGCATGGAAATAGGGGCGCCTTCTCAACCTCATGGGTTTCCTCCGGGCACTCCGGTTTCCTCCCACTGATAAAGAACCCCTACGCGCAAGTGTATTATTGAAATAAAATGAAACCATATGTTAGTCCCGAAATGACCTAGTTTGTGTTGAGTGGACGTTAAACCCCATTTCTCTCTCTCTCTCTCTCTCTCTCTCTCTCTTTCGAACCGTAATAGACGGGAATGAAATGGATTTTAAAGTCATACTGTTCTGCTTTGAACTGGGCTAATGAAGACGGACATACGCCATATGAGGGAAGTTGTACCCGGGACCTCGGTTTTTTAACCCATCCGAACGACTAGACAACTGTCCTTGGCAGGCCCTATCCTGCATCACGGACAAAGCGAAATCACACCGGAAATCTGGATGATTTTTAAGTAAAGGGATCGAGCACCCGACCTCCAGACTAGCGAATCAGAGTCTTACCCACTTACCTACCATGGCCTCTTAATAGACGAAAGGTCTAAAAGCACATATTAAATTAATGTAACTTTACAGGGGCGGATTCGGGAATTTTTGCATGTAACAATGCAGGCATCGTAGGAATACATACACACTGAGCTTTTAAAGCAGGAAATCTAACACCCCATCTTATGTTGGTTTTAATAATGAATAAATACGATCACATTGGGATTCATTTTCGAAGATGCAAAGCATTTATTGTGATAATAAAATACGAACAATCCAAACCATTAGTCAACATTCGATGTCCTAAAAACACGGTCGAGGCAAAATAGTGTAATCAGCAAATGGACTGTTCACCGTGTACAAAATACACAACAGTGGGAACAGGTGTCCGAAAGCGTTTCTATATAATTATTTCTGATGATAAAGGATAAAGCACGCGATTTTTTCCCATAAAGTGTTGTTTTACAAATTTCTTTTTGTAGCTAAGCAGGGTGGCGTTGGACCCCACCCCCTCTCTGGATCCACCCCTGTTGTATATAAAGTAATATACACTCTGTTTAATACAAATTGTTACTATAATTTGTAATCAATTACTTCCGATGAAAAGGCGAACAGCTTAGTCCATTCAACGTACTTTATTTTTATCACTATTATTTTATCGTTCGTGAATCAACCATATTAAATTACTTTCGCGTTGTAGTCTTGAAATTGATTGTTTCTTTTCATTATTGTATTTTAATAGTCGAATTCCGACTATTATAGCTTAATACGGCATGTAAAATATACAAGCATGCATAAATTGATATTATCATTTCAAATTCAACGAGTCCAATGAAAAAGATCGATAATTTATTTCATTGCCGCCTTCATGAAGCTCTAAAGCTGTAACAAATGAAATTGAAATTTATATCAGAGTGAGAGAGAGAGAGAGAGAGAGAGAGAGAGAGGGAGAGAGGGTGAGAAATGGGGTTTAAAGTCCACTCGACACAAACTAGGCCATGTCGGGACGAAAATATTGTTAAATTTTATTTCAATAATTCGCTTGCGCGCAGGGGTCTTTAGCAGTGGGAGGAAACCGGATGAGCCGGAGAAAACCCACTAGATTGGACATGCGACCCTACTACTTGTCACGTACAACGTAGGATTCGTAACCACGTCACTGTTGCTCCGACTAGGGTAATGAAACGGGTATACGTCATAGAGTGTTCTATGGGGGCCATTTTGCACGGACAACGCCACTACAGCGTACTCTTATATTGAATTCTAACTATCAAGGGATCTTTTACGTACACGCCAATGTTTTGTCGTCCCATCCGAACGAATAGACAGTTGTCCTTGCCAGGCCCTCCGTCCTACATCACTGACAAAGGGGGAACCACGGCGAAAAATCGGGATGAACTTTCTCGACCAATGCAGGGATCGAACACCCGACCACCAGGCTGGCGTACCAGCGTCTTACCCCCGATAATCCCCGATAACAACATAAACCAATTATACACTTAAAACATTAATTGCTAGAAATGAGATCATATTTGACATGTAAATACTGAAAATGTATTGTGCAATACCGTGTACGAAAGTCATCTCTAAACTGTGTTGATGTATTATATAAAGATGTATTTGTTGTATATTGTATATATCGCTAATTGTTTTATAATACGCCTATCTGAGAAATAAAATTGCTAGATGTGGGGTTTTTTAACACACATGTTACAAGATGAAATATTCCAGTTGGCTAAACACAATATGAACATATTTTGATATAAATTTTTTATCCATTTTATCGGGAAAAAATGAAGGCTAGTGTGAGCCCGCGTTGTATTCGTGTTTGCCTTTTTTTATTATTAATAGTGATTTTAAAACGTTTTCATTATTGGATATTAGAATCCTATCAACATTGATAGAAATCTAATCTTAGTTTCTAATGTTATTATGGGTAAAAATGAGTTAGAAGTTTAGCTCCGTTAAATGAGGAATACTGGGGTTAGGGTTGGGTTAAGGATTCCAAATTGTTATAGTATGGGTAAAAATGAGTTAGAGGTTAAGCTCCGTTAAATGAGGAATACTAGGGTTAGGGTCGGGTTTCCGTATTTTCACTATAAAACACCATCAATATTATCACGTACAACCAGGAATTCGAGGCCAATTACTCAATGAAAGGCCGTATGATACGAGCGCACGCTAACCATTCGACCACCCAACCCCCCATTGACATGGGGAAAACCATAAACATCCTAGTCAGCTATAAGATATCACAACTTGACTGTATGTATATTTAATACAGTATTACTATTTGGTTTAATTTTATATCAGTCATTAAATACTCGAATAATTTACAGTACGTAAGAAAGGTCGGGGGGGGCTTTCATTATCAAATTGGGTGAGTGATAGCCTAATGGTTAGCATGTACGCGCTATATCATAAAGCCTGTCATTGGTTCAGCTGGCGTGGTTTCGAATCCTCGGTTCTACGTGACAAGGAGTAGGGTCGCCTTCCAATCTCGTGGGTCCCCTGGTTTCCTCCCAATGCCAAAGACCCCTATCAAAAAATATTTGAAATAAAACTGAACCATATGTTAGTCACGGAACGACCTAGTTAGTGTCAAGTCGATGTTAAACCCATTCCTCTCCATCTCTCTTCTAATAGAGAACATTAAAATAAATTTCCTTTTACCACACCAAGTATGAGAATCCGGAGTTTTTTACCTGTGCACAATTTTCATAAATGAAGACCCTCCAAGACTTAAAATTGGAGACAGTGATAATTGGACATAATGGTATTAAATTACTATTAACCACACATGTTCCTAAACAATAAACATAAGAAACCATTGATAAGTAATACGTCTTTAGATTTTGAAACCATTACGGTCACTAGACACTAAATCACCTTTAAACACTCGTATTCTTTAACGCTCCATTTCACAAGAAGCAGTAATTCGTCTTTAGATTTGAGATCATTGCGGTCACTGAACACAGCTGTATGCGAAATAACCGTTCGTTGTTGCGAAAACAAAGGGGAAGATAGTGGGGTTTTTATCTGGGAACGGCTCGAACTTGGTATTTAACAGGAGCATGAGTTATTCCAACAACACCTTGTAAAGTTGGTAAATTATCGACATCAACTGGTTTAAATTCAAATCTTTGTACCAAGGTTGTCACAAATAAAAATAATTCCATTTTAGCCAATGATTCTCCAAGACATACTCTTCTACCTGGAAGACAAAATATAATTATGTATTCACATAAAGCTAGAGAAATGTGTGATAATCGAGGCTATCACAATTCATTAAGACATTTAATCAATTGTCAAAAGTTTTAGGGAAGTTTTCAGATCAAAGAAACAGATGTATGGTTCATGGAATTGAAGTTTTTTGGGGGGTTTTTAAAGTTAAAGCAGTATTTTATTCGCTAAGCTGAACTTGATTGAACAGCCACCTGTTATGTTTGACAAAGACAATGCCAGAGTTGTTTACAAACCGATGTGTTTTATAAAAATACCAGCCGATTCGTTTTAAAAAGACAAAATCATAGTTTACCTGTCGAGAAAGGAATCATTTCATCTCTTTTTATCACCTGTCCATTAGAATCGATGAATCTTTCCGGTCTAAAAACATCAGCATCACGCCAAATCTTGCTATCAGTTAAAACAGCATCGGCGTTTGGTATAATGATGGCGTCTTTTGGAAAAAGGTATCCATGGAACATCGTGTCTTCGCTGACTGCATGCGGAAGTCCTGTCATTATTATGTTGGCTTTACGGAGAACTTCCAATATGACAGCTTCAACATACGGCAAGGACGGTTTATCTTTCATTGAAGGAAGACGACCGGAACCAACGACATCTTGAATCTCCTTGTAGCATTTAGCTTGTATGTTTGGATGATGTAGAAAATAAAGAATCGTCCATAAAATGGTTGTTGATGTTGTTTCCGTACCAGCAATGAACAGGTCCAGAATAGCGGACACCAGTTGGTCCTCTGAAACATTTCATAATATTACAAGAAGCTGTGACTTACCAATTATCGGCGCAAAGAGAGAGGGAGAGCGAGACAGAGAGAAACAGACGCTGATACCCTGAGAGAGAGAAATGGGGATTAGCGTCCAATCGACACAAACTAGGTCATTTCAGGAATAACACATGGTTTTGATTTCATTTCAATATTGCGCGTAGGGATCGTTAGCAGTGGGAGGGAACCGGAGTACCCGGAGAAAACCCACGAGGTTGGACAGGCGAACTTACTCTTTGCACGTACAAATTGACACAATGGCAGGTCGTATGATACGGCGCGCGCACACTAACCATTCAGCCATCCACCCACCCCCTCACCCCCGCCGCTGACACCGTATTTACCGAGTTACTAAACACACGAGGTAGACTGCAGAGGAATTATTTCAGGGGGAAGGTGGGAGAGCATCGAAAAGCAACGCGTGAAATTGGATTAATCATCGCTGTTAACTTTGTTACCAGGACCCATACTTGAGTCATGGGGTGATGAGTAGATCTCCTTAACCACCTTTCATTTTATTTAAAAGAAAACAATACTAACCGTTTAGATAAGATGGCTGTCCAGTTTTAGAAACTTTCTTCATTTCTCTGATATAACTACTGATATAATCATCCACGTGATTTTCATCAAAATTCTTTAGGTGATCTTTTATTGATGGAAGGATGATGTTGTCTTTAATAAAATCCAGATCATTTAAAACACTCTGATATTTGAACAAATCACCCGGTACAAATCGTAGAAAGGGAAAAACACTCAAAACAGACCCATGTGTTATTGCCAAAAGCAAGCTCTCTGATTTGTCCAGGAAAACATTAAATACCGGATCATCATACTCGAATCGTTTACCATAGATCATGGACGATATAATATTGGAAACACCCTTTTGACTTAAACGACACATGTCAAAATGTCTACCATTTTCTTGTCTGATAACTTCTACAAAATGTTCAATTTCTTCATGAATTTTGTCTTCAAGAATCGTTCGACCAAAACCAAATTCTCTCAAAGTTTCCAGGGCAAACTTTCGTTGTTCTTTCCAGGACTGGCCGTCTGACATCACTATACCTGTAAGAAAATTAATATTATTTATATAGGTCGTGTTTCATGCGGTGCATGGAATATGACGCGAAGGTAACGGGGTAAGCCTCCAGAATCACACGAGGTTAGTTGGTTAAGCCTAATTAAGGTCAAATAAACCACCAGAATAACGTTTTATCTTTTATCTTTCAATTTCCCGCAAACAAAGAATCTTTAGCGTCTGCTACCAATATTGGTTTTTAAGAAAAATACGTGTTGATGTCACATGATTGACCCAAACATCTCGTGTTCACAAAATGTTAAGACACCACATGGGCGCAGCCATTTCTCTACCACGTGACCGTCAGCGCAATACTGTGAAATGCCAAGGGCTTGAAACAGGACACCGAACCGAGAGAGAGAGAGAAATGGGGTTTAACGTCCACTCAACACAAACTAGGTCATTTCGGGACTAACATATCGTTTAATTTTATTTCAATAATTCGCTTGCGCGTAGGGGTCTTTAGCAGTGGGAGGAAACCGGAGTGCCCGGAGGAAACCCACGAGGTTGAGAAGGCGCCCCCATCTTCATGCCACATACGCTCACACCAGGGCTCGAAACCACAGCCGCAAGCCAGAGGTGACCGGCCAGCTAGAGGTCGAAGCGCGGCACTCTAGACCACTCGGCCATCCCACCCCCCCCCCCCCCGACACCAAACCGAAGTCACGTGTACACAATGAGGTGTACGCAAAGGATCCCTTGGAAGTTGGAATACAATGTAAGAAGAGTAGGTAGTGGTGTCGCTTTCCGATCAAAATTTCCTTCATAGCGTCTTCATTAGCCCAGTTGCAGAAGAACAGTAGGACGTTAAACCCCAGTTACTTTCCATTTCCAAAATGGAGATCGAACCCGGGACTTCTTGACCTGCAAGCCAGGGTCCATCCACTGAGGAACAGGGGTTCATTTCTGAAAGAAAGATAGGCTGGCACTGCCAGGCAGGATACGCCCACATTTTCGAGAGATGGATAGAGAACAAGCAATACCGAAAGTGATTTTTCCTACATCATTATGTTAGAATTTGATATGTGCAAATTTCGAAATGAATTAAAATCTTTGGGTTATAAATGTTCATTTCAGTAGGCTTCAAATTCGACTGGGGATCATGTTGCTAAGTGGGTAAGATGCTGGCTCGGTAGCCTTGAAGTTGGGTGTTTGATCCCTACATTGGGTGACAAAGTTCATCTAGATTTTCAGGCGTGGTTTCCCTTTGTTAGTGATGAAGGATGGATGGCCTGACAAGAACAGCTGTCAATTTTGGTCCAATTTTCACGAAATTCGACCTCAACCTTCATTACGATGTAACGGTGATATAATCAAACGTTTTTTTGAATGGGATAATAATTCTGACCCCAGAAGGACCACAAGCTAAAAGATAGGTTGCCAGGCAACGAAACATACGCCCACAACAGCTAAGTCGTCCGGGCAGTCAACAAGGGTTGTCGCATATTGTTTCTTTTATCAGTAAGGAGAACATTTACAACACATGATAATCTTATTACGAATAATAGCCCATTAAATAATTATCAGAATTGATTAGAATAGTTTTGATGGTTTGTCTCAAGGCCTTTGTCCACAAGATATTTCAAAGTGATCAAGTGCCAGAAATTATCAGTAATTATCGGATATCACCGAAAATCAATAGGATTCTTCGTCTCATGCCCTTAAACACTGTGTATAAATTTAAAGTCAATCGGATATTAACTTTAGCCTCTAAAGCGTTCACAAGATTTTTCAAAGTGATCAAGGGTCATAACTCTGGCAGTAATTATCGGATATCGCCGAAAATCAATAGGCTTCTTCGTCTCATGACCTTAAACACTGTGTATAAATTTAAAGTCAATCAGATATTAACTATAGCCTCTAGAGCGTTCACAAGATTTTTCAAAGTGATCAAGGGTCATAACTCTGGTAGTAATTATCGGATATCGCTGAAAATCAATAGGCTTCTTCGTCTCACGACCTTAAACACCGTGTATAAATTTAAAGTCAATCAGATATTAACTTTAGCCTCTAAAGCGTTCACAAGATTTTTCAAAGTGATCAAGGGTCATAACTCTGGCAGTAATTATCGGATATCGCCGAAAATCAATAGGCTTCTTCGTCTCATGACCTTAAACACTGTGTATAAATTTAAAGTCAATCAGATATTAACTATAGCCTCTAGAGCGTTCACAAGATATTTCAAAGTGATCAAGGGTCATAACTCTGGTAGTAATTATCGGATATCGCTGAAAATGAATAGGCTTCTTCGTCTCATGACCTTAAACACTGTGTATAAATTTAAAGTCAACCGGATATTAACTTTAGCCTCTAAAGCGTTCACAAGATTTTTCAAAGTGATCAAGGGTCATAACTCTGGCAGTAATTATCGGATATCGCCGAAAATCAATAGGCTTCTTCGTCTCATGACCTTAAACACTGTGTATAAATTTAATGTCAATCAGATATTAACTATAGCCTCTAGAGCGTTCACAAGATTTTTCAAAGTGATCAAGGGTCATAACTCTTGTAGTAATTATCGGATATCGCTGAAAATCAATAGGCTTCTTCGTCTCACGACCTTAAACACCGTGTATAAATTTCAAGTCAATCGGATATTAACTTTAGCCTCCAGAGCGTTCACAAGAAAATTGTGGACGATGGACGGACGGACCGACGGACGGACGGACGGACCGACAGACGGACGGACGGGGGCGACGGCAATATACGACCACATTTCCATGTGGGCGTATAAAAAAGGTAATTTTTCGTACAATCAGGGGCCATAATTCAGGAAGTTACAATCCGATATGCACAAATATCGAAAGGAACTAAGATTGTTAAGTTGTATAGGGTCCACAACCTTGATATAACATATTTTCACACTAATCGCGTACAAATGGCGGCCATTTTGTCTGTCAATTTTGGTCCGATTTTTTACGCAATTTTACCTCAATCTTAATTACCATGTAAGAGTGATAGAATCAAACGGTTTTTTAAATCGGATAATAATTTTGACCTCCAGTGGGACTACAAGCTAAAAAGGGTGATTTTTCGTACAATATTAAGGAAGTTACGAATCAATGAGCGCAAATATCGAAACGAACCAAGATCTTTGGGTTATAAACATGCATGTCAAGTTTCATCAAAATCGGTTCAAAATTGTGACCTCTATAGGGTCCACAGCCTTGATATAACATATTTTAACACTATTCGCGTACAAACGGCGGCCATTTTGTCCGTCAATTTTGGTTGATTTTCACGAAATTCGAACTCAACCTTCATTACCATGTAACGGTGATATAATCAAACGTTTTTTTTTAAATCGGATAATAATTTTGACCTCCAGAGGGACCACAAGCTAAAAAGGGCAAATTTTCGGACAATCAGGGGCCATAATTTAGGAAGTTACGATCTGATGGGTGCAAATATCGAAAGGAACCAAGATCTTTGGGTTATAAACATTCATGTCAAGTTTTATCAAAATCGGTTCAAAATTGTGACCTCTATAGGGTCCACAACCTCGATATAACATATTTTCACACTATTCGCGTAGAAACGGCGGCCATTTTGTATGGCAATGGGGGTCCGATTTGCCCGAAATTCGAACTCAACCTCCCTTAGGGTGTAACGGAGATATAATTAAACGGTTTTTTAAATCGGATAATAATTTTGACCACCAGAGGGACCACAAGCTAAAAAGGGTGATTCTTCGGACAATCAGGGGCCATATCTCAATAAATTACGATCCGATGGGCGCAAATATCGAACGGAACCAAGATCTTTGGGTTATAAACATGCATGTCAAGTTTCATCAAAATCGGTTCAAAATTGTGACCTCTATAGGGTCCACAAGCTAAAAAAGTGATTTTTCGTACAATCAGGGGCCATAATCCATGAAGTTTTGATCCGATACATGCCAATATCGAACGGAACCGAGATCTTATGGTGATAAACCTATATTTCAAGTTTCGTCAAAATCGGATAAGAATTGTGACCTGTAGAGAGTCCACAAACAAATTGTGGACGGACGGACGGACGGACGTCCGGACGGACAGGGGCGACGACATAATACGTCCACATGAAAATGTGGGCGTATAAAAACAATATGCTCAGGGGCGTACATAACGATTTCGTTTGGAGGGGGGGGGGGGGTGTTTAGCCAAAATGCGACCGACTGATGCAGATACCCCCCCCCCCCTCGATTGCGAGTGACGCAATCAGGAGCCGAGCACCGCGAGTGAGTTTTCTAGGGAATATGGGGGTGGGGTATAGGGACGGTTTCAAATCTAGGGCGCCATCCACAATCCCACCCCACAATGAAAGTAAACAAAATACTGGCTATAACATTAAGCGTCCCAGTAGTACATATATACTATTGTAGAACTATATAGTTGTTCACCGATCGTTGTCTCGTCGGAAAGCAGTTTTATTAAAGTTCACATATAGTTTAAGTCATATTAATGATTGTGCCTATAACACAGTAATTTGATTTGATTGATTCAATATCCTGGCATATGAGGTCATTGCTGGGAGAAATTCTTGTGGACGAGTGGACCAAAACTGTCAGTCAATGGGACAGAATCTCAAGATCTGTTTTGCAAGAGTTGACATAACATCTGTACAATCTGACGCCCCACACACCAGTGGTACTACAAACTGGGCAGTTCACTATAATTGTAAATATAATAGTACTGAGACAGTATAAGACAACTGAGGAATAGAGGAATAATTTTAAAATGAAATCGAGCGCCGAAGGCGCGAAAAAAAAATTCAGATATGTAACTGTGTAGAAAAAATGGAATCGCGCCGCAGCCGCAAAAAAATTTCAGATATATAACGGAGCTTTTAAATTTTTGGGACTGGGCTTGAAAATTTGAATTAATATCATGGCAAATGGAACCAAATTCTCGTTAATGAGGGGATAAGAAATGGGACAGAATCTTGAGGCTTATCTGTCAATTTCGCCCGTTTAATGATTGTTGGTTTATCTCATTAATTCCTTTAATCGGAGACCCAGTGCGGTCTCATAGAACAACATACTCAATACAGAATAAGAGTGACAAGCAGACATGGTTATTTTATACTATAGTTTTATGTGACGGATGCAATTTAGTCTCACGGATTTAGACAAATACCCAGTATTTGGGATCTATTCTGGCATTGTTTTTGGGACCGACTGCAGTGACTGCACTTTGAGACCGACTAATTTTCTCCCTTGGTGAAATTTTGTTGTTATACTAACATACTCACAACAGAATAGGACTGAAACACAGCATCTTTTCAAACATGATAAGTTGACAAGGTTATTTTATACTAAAGTTTTGCGTGACGTATACAGTTAACACTTATTTTGATACTGACTGCACTGATTTTGCGACCAACTATTTTTGTACTAAAGTTTTGCGTGAGTTGCGTGACGTATACAGTGAGCTCTTATTTTGATACCGACTACTCCTATTTTGCGACCGACTGCACTGATTTTACGACCGACTATTTAGGGGGCTGGGGGGGGGGGGATACTCCCTATTCACCACTTACCTTTTCTCTGTGTCACAAGATCGGTCCAAAACAAGGATGGTCGATTTGAAAATATATCTCCATTTTTAACCATGGCTTCCTTTATCACCTCATAACTGTTGAGAAAAATAAACAACTTCGATCCAAAATAAACACTGCATATATCTCCGTACTCCTTTCTTAGTTGCCTGGCAATTACCCTCAAATCACTTTCTCCTTTCAAAGACAGCATGTCCCCTAATATAGGCAGGGTAAATATGGGTCCTGGTGGAGTCCCTCTGGGTTTTCTCATCAGCCACCATATTCCTAGACAAGCCACAAATACTAGACCAGTTGTTACATCAACATTATCTTTAAACAGTACAATCATATATTCTATGTTAAAATATTGGAATATATCTAATAACATGGTGGAGATACCAGTCATCGTGTGGTTTATTCCGTGTCTAGGTTTATTCTGACTGTTAAAATTAAACACCACTTATCGAGTTATGTATCAGATCACATTGACCCTGAAATTCGAGTGTCCTCAAGCGCATTGTAAATAAAAGACTAAGTTTTTAGAGTGATAGATCACAAAAACAAACGGCGGGGTCAAAATCTGGGACATGTATGGTGCTCTAAGTCAGACACCTCGCGAGTGACTGTTTTCAATGTTGAAGGAGGCAAGTCGCTAACCCAATATCATCCACAGACTTCGACATTGCAAACACGACTTATCGGTCAGTTCAAATCAATATTGATGTTAGTATCTTACCGTTAAATTGGCACACGTATCTCGTGCCAGAATATTTTCGCGTGCCATTTGTAACAAAGCGAATCGATGAATGAGGCTAAACATATTGGTGTAGACTGGAATAACCAGACTCCAAAGACTGCCATTCAATTTGGACTTTTGGCGTATTTTGCCGACCATAACTGATTAGAGATTACAGTAAAACAGAAACGAGTGAATGTAAATCAATTTATATACATTCAAACTGCGACACATTTGTGTCGATTTCTAGTTGTCATGTAGTGCGATATGCCATGGGGGAATTATTTCAAAGGCAGCGGCTTTGCGGCTTTTATCTTGTACCGTTGACATTTCTCAGAATTAAACGGTAAAATATGGACGTTAAATTTATAACCTGGTCCATTTGTCAAATACGATGAAACTTTTTGTACGGTGACCCAGGAATATAGGTCATGGTCGGAAAATATACGGCCCGAGACTGGGAATGTACCGATATATTTTTGAAATGTACGGGCATGATTTGGGAATATACGATCATGTTTTTTTGTGGACACAAACTGGGTTATTTTTGGACAAACATATCTTTCATATAATCCATTTAGTAGTTATCAAGTATGATTTTGACGTGAGAGATGGAGAGAGAGAGAGAGAGAGTGGGGGGGGGGGGTCACGTCCACTCGACACAAACTAGGTCATTATGGTTCAAATTTATTTCGTTATTAATACACTTGCGAGTAATGGTCGTTAGAAGCGGTAGGAAACCGGAGGACCCGGAGAAAACCCACGAGGTTGGGCGGGCGACCCTACGCCTTGTCGTGTATATCTGGGAAATCGACACCACGCCAGCTGACTCAATAACAGACCTCGTGATAGAGCGCACACGCACTAACCATTCGCCCCCTCCCCCCTTCCCCAACCATTCGCCCCTCCCCCCTTCCCCAAAGAGAAATATCACAGGCAATATTGTCATTAGCCCTGCCCTACTGTAAATTCTACATACTATAAGAGAGAGAAGTAAGGAGACGGAGAAAACCCACGAGGTTGGACAAGTGCCCCTTCTTCTCGTCACGCACAAACGAGGAATTGATTCAGTGAGCTAACGATTCGGCTACCCCCACCCCCCGCCACTTAAGAAAAAAAAATGCAAAGATGAAATGAAATGGAGGTTAACGTCCTACTTTTCTGCACCTAACCGGGGCTAATGGAAGACGGGAATACACCACACAATGTGCTATGATGGAAATTTTGCCCGGGCAGCGGCGCCATGACCTACTCTTATATCGAATTCCAACTGCCAAGCGATCTTTTACGTGCACGTCAATGTGAACATGGGGCGTCGGTTTTTCGTCCCTCCATCCCATCCGAACGAATAGGCAGCTGTCCTTGTCAGGCCCTCCATTCTGCATCACTGACAAGAGGAAACCACGCCGGAAAATCGAGATAAACTTTCTTGGCCAATGCAGGGATCGAACACCCGACCCCCAGGCTAGGGAGCTAGCGCCTTACCTACTTAGCCACGTGACACCCCCCACCCCTTAATAAAAAACCCACAAAGTATAGGCCTATTTAATCTACCATACTATACCAAGAAAGCCCGTAATATAAGTAGATTATTTAGATAATATGTCCTGATAAAAGCAAAACGGATATTCTCTGACCAGCCGATAATTGAGAGATTTCACTGAACCAAGAGAGATATTAGGAAAACACAGAAAATGATCAACACGAGGACCCTAGGCCATGGCCTAGTTGGGCTTAAACCGGTGTCAATATTCGGGACATGTATGGTGCTCTATGTCAGACACCTCGAGGGTCACTGTTTTCAATGTGAAAGTATTTGGATTGGGTAAGAAATGGGTGCCCTTTTCTTGCCAGAATTTTATCACTGGTGTACACATGCCTTATGGTGATTATTAAAAGGCTTGAGTTTGAGAAACTGAAAATATCTACTTTATATTATATAAACACCGATGTTTAAGTTTAGGAAGTTTCTGTTCGATTAGAGTATGAAATAAGCAGATTCAACAATATGAATTTAAACAGTTAAGATCATATTAAACTTATCATATTAAAAAGGCTACAGGACACAAGCTTATCATATTACAGTGTACAACTTTGTGCAATAGGCTAACGGCTTAAGCCCATATTTTTTCCGATACCCCTATCAAAGGTTATTTGGTATGGTAATTTGACCGACATGATGAAATGGGTTCTTGGGCGATTATCAAAACGGGCTATAGTAGTTATTTCCTCTGGTTTCCATATCAAACGAAAACAATCATGCATATTGACTTTATGTGTAAAATCCATCTATTTGACGATTAAGAAGCTACAGATAAGCTATGTATTGTGTGTTTTTCTCCAGCACACTCTGGGATATAAATAAAAAAAAATCGCAAAAAGCACACACAATATCATTTTAGGGACAATAGGGACACCAACTGGTCCCTTAGCGCGAGTGGTCATGTTCTTGTTGTTCTTGTCGATGGTGCATTTCGAAAAAACCCTAAGACTCCGTCAATTCATAGTTTCAAAATAAGGGATGGGGCACCCACTTCTATCTAAACCAATAAAAACAAATAACCAACAATTCTTCACGTTTAGTTTAAGCGACTATGACATATATTCAAAACTTTGGATTATATACTCTTCAAAAAAAGAAACGCACAACCCATTTTTCATCATTTTTTTATTTGAACGAGGTCTTTGTTTCGGTAAATCTTACTTGTTTTTAATACCATTATGTAAGGATAAAAGAAATTCATTATTGATTTTAAAGCTAGGGTCACTAATTGTGACTGGTCATCCTTTTTGTCGAAATTTTCTATCGCTTGATTGCACCAAGAAACATGAATTTAACAACTTTGCGAGCTTTTCGCGTGGAACCTAAATCTAAGGTCTTTAAAATCCCGGGGTTCTCGGTTTCCAAATCAGTTGCACATGTAAACACTCAAAGACCCAAGTGATGCCACATCCGAACGAAGACCAACGCAACAACGCTATTGGTGGATTACAAGCAGGTGACTCCAAGACAGATGTAGCCAGGCTGCCGTGTTTACCTTAGTTCCATTTCTCGCCTTTGGGATAGGTACCGACAGCGAGGTTCAACACGTGAACGCCCTAGCTCAGGCCAAACAAGTGTGGTCCCACTTGTCCTGGATCGTCACTTCCGGTTACGTCATTGGCGTAAATGGTTTTCGACAGCGACCTCTACTGCAGCAGCAATTCCCGGACGGCGTAGAATCTCGTACCAGACAGTAGGCAAACGCCTACGTGAAACCGAATAACGAGGCAGACGTCCCCATTAGAGCTTCTGTTTTGAAATACGCCGCCACCATGAAATCCAACTTTAATGGGTTCAGGCACTGAGGGTATGGTCACAGCAACACTGGAGAGCAGTTTGGTTCAGCGACGTGTCGCCGTTCTTGTTGCAACAAGGCGATAGTAGAGCGAGGATATACTGACGACGAAATGTAACGTTGCGTTTCTTTTTTGGGAGAGTATATTTTGTTTATAAATCTACATCTCATCTCTACTCTTTATCTTATTTTCATCCACTTTTTATATGTTTTTTTATTCACTTTTATAATGTATTTATCATGCTGACTGTATTGTATAATTTACATGCTGTGTGATATCCATTTCACATGCAATGATATAATGCTTGGAAAACAGGAGACATCCCCTGTTGTCAATTTTATTATCATATGTAGCAAATACTACATTTTCCGAAGTAGTATATCAGGTAACTCCCTTAATTTCCAAGCCTTTTCGAAGTTTATTCAGTTTTACTACAGAATTGAAAAGTGAGAGAGGTCATTTTGGGACTAACATATGGTTTCAATTTTATTTCAATAATTCGCTTGCGCGTAGGGGTCTTTGGCAGTGGCAGTAAACCGGAGTGCCCGGAGGAAACCCACGAGGTTGAGAAGGCGCCCCTATCTCCATGCCACATACGCTCACACCAGGGCTCGAAACCGCAAGCCAGAGGTGACCGGCCAGCTGGAGGTCGAAGAGCGGCACTCTAGACCACTAGGCCATCCCAACTCCCCGAATTGAAAAGTATATATATCACCGAATAGTGATACTAAATTTTACTCCTTTTTCAAATTTTATTTTAAGAATATACAGAATTTATTTCTTAAAGTATATAGACAATATTAAGGTTATCATTTGGTCTTTCCTTACATTTAATGTCAATATTTTTATTTAAAGTAATTGCCTAAAAGCATGATTGGTGTTGACTGTTTTATAATCTTTGAATGCCAGTAGGCTTATTAAGAGAAACCTTGAGCAAAGATTTATACAGTTAACAATGCAGTCTGATCAATGCCAATCAAGTGTCAATGCTTTTTAATTGTTATGGCTTAAAGCTTATTAGATCCTATAAATTATATTTCACTATGAAACTTTCAACCAATGAAATTTATATATGTATTTAACTTCTTTTAATTTGATGTGTTACAATAATTTTATCTTTCATCTGATTTGTCAAAATTGTTCCTTTGTGTGTATGCAAATTAGTGTCTTTAAAAGACCCATACACAAACAGATGAGATATACAGATACACACACAGACAAGGAGATCAAATGCCTTGTACATAATTTGTAAATAATGTATTTTTAAACTGTATATAAAGTAATATTGAAATGGATTTGGACTTGGACTTATGATACACAGTGACCACCTTCACCAGAATACTTCTCCAGGAATGAGCTATACACCCCCAATCCTAGCTCATCCATATGTATGAAATATTACATATGTACATATGTATCACCTGGGTGCATATTCGAACCAACCAAGAATAGCCCCGAGAAGCGAGCCTGTGATATAATGGTGGAAGATGAATTCAAGACTCGGAACCTCTAACATGCCAAGCGAGATCTAATTGTTTGAACAAAGACATTAAAGAACAGATGGGAGATACAAGTGGATTCCTAGATTTGGTTCATATGAGATCAGAGAATTAGTTTGGTGAGTTAAATCAACTATTTCTTGTACCATTCTCGAAAATTTACATTTAGTGTGTGGCAATAATTATCATTCTTTTTGATAATAGATTTATTTACTAGTTGATTTCAACCTAAGTCAAAATCATTAAGATGGGTCATTCTCAATCAAAGGAACTAGATTGTAATACCAAATCTTCGACTACCGATATAAATGTTATCGCTTCCCTAAATAAAAATTTTGTAAATGTGACTTTAGGCAATACTGTCATAAAAAGTCTCATTGATACAGGGGCGAGCATATCTTGTATTTCCAAATCACTGTTAGATAAAGTTTTACCAGATGCAGAAATATCATCGTCTGATATAACTTATATTTCTGGTGTCGGGGGTCAAACTGTTAAAGTAGTAGGCAATACTCTACTTGAATTTCAAATTTCCAACACTAGTATTATTCATAAATTTTACATCTTTAATTATATTCAACATGATTTTATAATTGGTAATGATTTACTTATTGATACAAATGCTGAAATTAGTCATAAAAACAAAACTTTGACTTTAAATGAAGGATTAATTCACGTGGCATATGCACTCCCAGATAGCACAATAGAAAATAAAGGTACTAAAGTAAAAGTACAACCCAGTGCAAATAAAGAGGCATCAGATAAAATACTTTGCCCGGGATATAGAAAACATCAAGTGGGATTCGTAAGGACCATCAAAGACATATCAATTGATCCTTATTCAGAAATATTAATTCCAGCTAAAATATCCAAAATACCTTTAAATGAAATTGTATATATTGAACCCACATCGAGAATTCAAAAAAAGAAAAATTTATTAGGTGGTAAAAGTATCATTAAAACAAATGTTAATAGAGGTTATGTTAGATTTTTAAATTCCTCAGAGGAACAAATTAAAATTAAAGCTAATACTATAATAGCGAAAGCTCATATCATAAATAAAGATCATATTTTAGACATAGAGCAAGATAGACAAAATCATGATAATTTTACAGTCTCAAGTATCCAGTGTCCAGAACATGAATCGGTGGAAGTAGCTAAGTCTTTGGGATTCAATTTAGAAAACTCTGATTTATCTCAAAAACAGAAGACAAAATTACTAGGCTTCTTAGGTCAATACAGAGATATATTTGCAACAAATCTTGCAGAATTAGGCAAAGCAAAAGGATTTATGCACAAAATTAATACAAATAATGCACCACCAATTAGATCAAGGCCATATAGACAAAGTACTGAGGCAAAGGGTATTACTGAAAAATTAACCAAGGAAATGTTAGACAACGGTGTAATAGAACCATCTTCCAGTAGTTGGGCATCTCCAATTGTGTTAGTTAAGAAACCAGATGGCAGTCATAGGTTTGCAGTAGACTATAGAAAATTAAACCAAGTCACAGTACCTATGACACATCCATTACCACTCTTATCAGACACCATAGATCTCATTGCTGCTGCAAACGCTACTATTTTTTCGGTAATAGACTTGCAATCAGGATTTTGGCAACAGGAATTAGATCCAGAAACAAAGCACAAAACTGCTTTTGTCACGCACCAAGGATCATTTGAATTTAATCGGCTCCCATTTGGCTTGCGTAACTCGCCGGCCGCATTCCAAATGATGATGAACTCCGTGTTGCGAGGGCTAAATTGGAAAATCACGTTAGTCTACGTAGATGATTTAATCATTTTTAGTCAAAACTTTGAATCTCATTTAAATGATTTACGGCAAATCTTCAACAGACTTCGCGAAGCTAATCTAACAGTAAAACCATCAAAATGTCAATTTGCTAAGAAGAAAGTTAAATATTTGGGACACATTTTGAGTAAAGAAGGCATTAGCGTTGATGAAGACAAAATACGAGCAGTAACAGAATTTCCTACACCAAAGAATGTGAAACAGGTACGTAGTTTTTTAGGAACCTGTAACTATTATAGACAATTTATCAAAAATTATTCAAAGATTGCCTCTCCTTTAAATGCTTTACTGCAAAAGGATGCAACATTTCTGTGGACAAAAGAATGTGATGTTGCATTTGAGAATCTTAAGAAGCATCTAACTTCAGGTCCAATTTTAAAATTTCCAGATTTCACAAAACAATTTATTATTTCAACAGATGCATCTAATGATTCTATTGGCTTTGTTTTAGGGCAGAAGGATGATCAAAATAGAGAATATGTGGTTGCTTACGGAGGTCGAGCATTACATGGGGCTGAAAAGAAATGGTCAATTTCTGAAAAAGAAGGCCTTGCGTTAATCGAAGCTGTAAAAACATACCGGCCATACATAGTTAACCAAGAATTTCTCGTATTTACTGATCACATTTCTCTCAAATGGTTAAAAAGCATTAAGGATAAAACTAGTCGCCTTGGAAGATGGTCTATGCTTTTAGGAGAGTATCGCTTTGACATCCAACATAGAGCAGGTTCCAAGAATGGAAATGCTGACGGCTTATCAAGAAGAATCTACCCTCCATCAGACAATCCAAATAAGTTCCTTGAGGATCAGCCAGTCTATTGCTGCAAGGAGAAAAAGCTAGAAACAATCTACACATTCGAGTATGAGACAGACCGATATGAAGTGCAGCATTCCTCATGCACTCTTCCACTAGTCGCTGCAGCTATGGACGAAGCGGATGTTCCAGATGATCAAGGTAATCACAATTCTTGCACAATATTAAATGATCCAAATTTATGCCACCTGCAACGTAATTGTGAAGATCTGTCGGATATCATAATCTTTAAAGAAAGTAATATACTGCCTGATGACGAGAAGATGGCGAAATCCATTAACATTAGGTCCAAAGATTATGAATTAGAAGATGGAATCTTGTTCTATATGCGGAAACTAAAATATAAAGGCCCAAACAAGGAGGAAAAATTTCGAAAATTATTGGCAGTACCCAAAGCACTTCAAAAGGATGTCTTAATTGCATACCATGACTCAAATTTTGGTGGATGTCATCAAGGCCAAGAGAGATTATTTGAAACCATCAGAATGAAGTACTACTGGCGCAATATGTTCAATGATATTCATCAGTATGTCAAGACCTGTGAAGATTGCCAAAGATGTAAGAGAAATTTCCATGGAAAGAAAACTCCACTCAATCCTCTACCAGTTAACGAGATTTTCAGTAGATGGCATATGGATGTATTGCAGTTAACCCCAACACCAGATGGTTACAAATATGTTCTATTACTTGCTGAAAGTACTAGCAAATGGCCAGAAGCATTTCCTTTAAAGACACAGCAGGCTCCTGAAATTGCTAATGTACTGTACAAAGAAATATTTACCAGGTACGGAGCTCCAAAGTCACTCTGCTCCGATCTCGGTCAAAATTTCATGTCATCATTGGTCAAGGCACTTTCAGAATTGTTTCAGGTCAAGCGAACCCATACCACACCATACCATCCTCAGACCAATGCAGCATGTGAGCGAATGAATTCCTTCATTATCCAGTCATTACGGATGTATTGCGATGAGAATCATACCAACTGGCCAGATTTACTACCAGGTGTCATGATGGCTTACAGACTAAGTCCAGCCACACAGTCAACTGGTTCCTCACCATTCGCAATGCTTTTTGGGAAAGAAATGCGGGTTCCGCTTGATTCACAGTTAATACCCAAAGAAACGCTACCAAGATCAAGTAAGGACTACCTAACGAAAGTCATTGAGCAACTAGAAATCACCAGAAAAATTGCAGCAGAGAATATGGAAAGGGCTCAACAAAAATACAAAGGTCAGCATGATAAGAAATCGGAAGAACCAAGCTTTGAAAAGGGAACAAAGGTATGGTTGTTTTGTTCAAAATTCAAGGTAGGATTAGCACCAAAACTTTGCAAGAAGTGGCTCGGACCTTACTACATTGTAGACCTTGGACCAAAATACACCTACAAACTTAGAAGATGTTCTGATGACAAACCTTTGAAATATCTTACAAATGCCAATCGTCTAAAGAAATATTTTGACCCTGCAACACGCCCAACAAATGTACCTATTGAGTCCGAAGAGGAATTAAATCCAGAAGAACTTGAAGAGGAACAAGATACAGAACAGAAATCTACTGACGAAGCTACCAATGATTCTTTACAATCTAATTCACAGCAACAAACACAATCTCAAGTGTCGAAATCAAAAATGTTGTCTGAAGCACAGATTGTAAAAATCATTAAAGCAGCACAGTTCCAGGGACGAAAGTCATATCTAATCAAACTGATTGATGGATCAACACAATGGCAATTTACAGAACAAATACCTGAGAAATTACGCAAGGAGTTCCACATTACGAGAAATGAAGCTGGTAAGAAACGGAAGCGCCCTCTCAGGAACCATAAATTTTTTGTCAAGAAGGATGAAGATATCACCAAATCACAGAATTCAATAAATTTACCAAATGTGAATATGATAAAACATCAGCAAAATACAAAACAAGATTTAGAAAAAATGATGGCTGACTTCAAACTCAACACTAACATTAAAATGCTGTGTGATATGAGAAGCATGAAGACAGGCCTTGAAAGAAAAATGATGCAAATGGATAAAGGATTAAAGCTACGGATAGAAGAGGGACAAAACCTTTTTCATGAACAGAGAAGCCAGAATTTTGATGAAATAGTTGACCACATTTGGATGGAAATAGAGAGCCTATCAAAACATTGTGACAATCGCTGTAACAATAATTATAAGGAAATATCTGATCTAACAGACTATTGTAATTATTTTTCTAATGATCTTTTTAATCATGTACAATACAATAAAGCAGTTTCCACAGCAACTTTTAAAGCGTTGATTACATCGGTACACAAGGCAGTTACACAGACTTTAACTGCATTACACAGTACAAAAACAAAGGAAGTTAGAACAGATTCATTACATTGAAAAAAAAAAAAAAAAAATTTTATTATAACAAATACTATAGACATTGTGACTTTGTTCCCCTGTGGGATCGGGGACAAGAGTAGGCCCAACGTTTGGTTAAATTGCGTGTCGTAAAAAGCGACTAAAATTTAACACCCTTAAAATTTCCACATATTAATTACATTATATTACTTTCAAAAAAAAAAAAAAAAGAAAAAGGTCTGTGTGTCTAAATTATTTTTCAAATTATTGTTATATAGCTACAATCAGGTTTGTCAGGCAAGGTGGACTGGCCATCCATTTTTGACTGCCAGCGCTGTGCCATATTGGTGACGATCAATGTGTAAAGCACTGAGTAATCATTTTACAAACTTTTACAAAGTTTGATTAGACCACATAGATCTAGTTCTTTTAATTTTAAACATAAGATAATAACAACATTACTCTGTTTTTCATGAAATAAAATAAAAGTTCTCAATATGATTATTAATATATTGAATGATATGTATATAAATATAAATTGTTTTCTTTTTCACATTTTGTGAAAAATACCCCCCCCCCCAATTTTTTTTTGTTTAATAATTATAACATGAAGATGAATAAAGAATAAATGACATATGACAAATAATATATAAGAATAAATAAGAAAATGAATTAGATCATAATAAGAAATGATCATAATAAGAATAAGAAATGATCATAAGAATAAGAAATGATCATGGTAATAACTAAAACATTGAATAGTACTATATGAGAAAAAGAATAAAAGAATAGAGTATCTTCTGAGCCTTTGCACAGTCTTGACAATTTAACAGTGTTGAGGAAATACATGATTATATTTGGAACGGAAAGTGAGAATGGTATTACATTTAGTCAGGTTGAGTACAAGGAATGACCACATTCTTTTGATTCAAAATTATTTAATATAATTGATTTATTGTCACACATTGAATGTTTTTATATGAGATGGTCAAGAGATATTTCAGGTTTGATCTTGCTGAACAACATCTCTGATAACAGACTGGACCAAAGAAGTTTGAAGCTGATATCTTCAATTCTGGGCAAGGTTGACTTTGTCAAACCAAGTGAGATTTCTCCATGTCAAGAAGAAGAACTACCAGCGCATGAGACTGCAAGGTAACCAGATAACAAAATGTGCTTGATCAAAAAGATGAATGGTAGACCTTAGTCATAATCCCTGACTCGGTAAATTGTAATGTTCCAGATATTGCTGAAGATTTAAAGTGTGTTCCTGATAAAATTTTGTGTATAAAGTGCAGTGAATTCATTAAAGTTGTGTGTTGCAGCAGAAATTATTTTTTATATAACCGTGTAAATAGCTAATATGTGTATGTGGACTGCATTGGAAACAATCAATTAACAACTACTGCTAGAAATAATTACCTCCACAATTTATAAATATTCCGATGACGCAGACTTTAAAAGTGAAGATATTGAAACTTCGTCAGAATAGTGCTAATACTTTATTATATGACTCTTACCATTGACTTTTTAAATTTCATATATTTTTTATTCAGTTTGATTACTGACTGAAGATCGTTTTAATTGGAATTTTGCATTCCTTAAAATCTTTTTTTTCTCATAATTATTGCAAGTGATATTTATGTATGTGACAACAATGTATTATACATAAGGCGACAACAAAGGATTACATAAGTGACTTTAGCCTGTATAATCATATAACAACATAATTCACTCAAGATATTGTGATACAAAACTTTAAACAAATCTTTAATGATAAGCATATATTTTTCTTTTAACTATGTATTATTAGTTTCATCAAGTATATTGTGTATATATATATATATATCATGCGAGGACGCATGAATTTTTCAGGACGGGGGCATTTATCACCGAATAGTGATACTAAATTTTACTCCTTTTTCAAATTTTATTTTAAGAATATACAGAATTTATTTCTTAAAGTATATAGACAATATTAAGGTTATCATTTGGTCTTTCCTTACATTTAATGTCAATATTTTTATTTAAAGTAATTGCCTAAAAGCATGATTGGTGTTGACTGTTTTATAATCTTTGAATGCCAGTAGGCTTATTAAGAGAAACCTTGAGCAAAGATTTATACAGTTAACAATGCAGTCTGATCAATGCCAATCAAGTGTCAATGCTTTTTAATTGTTATGGCTTAAAGCTTATTAGATCCTATAAATTATATTTCACTATGAAACTTTCAACCAATGAAATTTATATATGTATTTAACTTCTTTTAATTTGATGTGTTACAATAATTTTATCTTTCATCTGATTTGTCAAAATTGTTCCTTTGTGTGTATGCAAATTAGTGTCTTTAAAAGACCCATACACAAACAGATGAGATATACAGATACACACACAGACAAGGAGATCAAATGCCTTGTACATAATTTGTAAATAATGTATTTTTAAACTGTATATAAAGTAATATTGAAATGGATTTGGACTTGGACTTATGATACACAGTGACCACCTTCACCAGAATACTTCTCCAGGAATGAGCTATACACCCCCAATCCTAGCTCATCCATATGTATGAAATATTACATATGTACATATGTATCACCTGGGTGCATATTCGAACCAACCAAGAATAGCCCCGAGAAGCGAGCCTGTGATATATATACAAGAAAAATGGAAACATGCATATCTTTAATAGAAAATGGAATATGATTGCTAAGCTGTTTGATGACATGTAAATAATAGAATATGTACAGAATAGAATAGTGCTAAGCTGTTTGAGAATATGTAAAGAATAGAATATTTTGAGAGTTGTATATTGTAGTTTGATGATATAGAGTGTAATATAATGTACCTTTGTATGGAATATTAAAAAATTAAAATAAATACATTTTTATGCTGCCCGAAAAGGGTGTTTTATATAATAAAATCTATCTGTCTGTCTCTCAATCCCTCACTCTCTATCTAGCCATCCATCTGTCTGTTAATATCCAATGAAAGCATGTATGTGAGTGTGTGTGTGTGGAGGGGGGGGGGTAGAACACAAAGGTCCCGCTTAAAGCCCCAATAACACTCTTGTTGTCACTGAATAATATGTCCCAATCTTCATTCTGGTCAACAAATCGTATTATTTTACAATATTCCAATTAATTGATGATATAAATTTCATCTTAACACACCTATTTTGAAAAATTTGAAAAATTCAACCAATTGATATGAAAAGTCTAACGTAAACCTTTTCAAGTGTGACTTGGATTTTAAAATATTTTCGATCCCTCTGGACAAGTAAAATAGGTTGTAATGGATAATTTACACAACAGGTAGGACACTTAAACATCTAGTACTTAGTATAAGGGTATTATTTATTTTCTGGAGCTACCAAGCCAGTAAGAATGTTATTGTCCCTTTAAAGTAGCTAAATCTCTAACTCAATATCATACAAAGTTTTCAACACTGAAAACACCAATTATTTGTCAGTTTAAATCAACATTGGTGTTGTGCTCTTGCTGGGAAAAGATGGGCATCTCATATCCAATATTAAAGACAAAACAAGCATTTTACAATTGGTACACGAATCGTATACTATAGTGCGTTTCAGCGCCATTTGTAACAAGAGGCTCACAGAACGAGGCTAGACATATTCCACAACTCATGTCAAACGGTAACGCCGTATTCTTATCTGGGGAGCATGCGAAACAAACACACTCGGTGTTGACTGGAATAACCAGACACTAGAGATTGGCATTCGATTGAGACTTCTGGCGTATTTCGGCGAACATAAACGATTTGAAATTAGAGTAAAAACAGAAACTATTGAAAGTAAATCAGTTTATACACATTTATATTGCATAATTATTATAAGCGTTGCGACCCATTTGTGTCAATTTCCATGTCACACTATTAGCGATTTAGATTAGGAATTTGACAAAAGGTAATTCTCCTGAATTATCCTCAAGCAAAGAATAAGAGATAGACAATATATATTAAATGCATATTTATCTTTACAACACAATGTGTTAATTAATGAAGATACATTATGTGTTAATCATTAAAGATACATTACGTGTTAATCATTATACATTATGAAAGATACATTACGTGTTTATTATTAAAGATATATTATAAATTAATTATTAAAGATACATTAAGTGTGAATCATTAAAGATACATTAAGTGTGAATCATTAAAGATACATTAAGAGTTAAGATACATATTGTGTTAATTATCAAAGATACATATTGTGTTAATTATCAAAGATACATTATAAATTAATTATCAAGGATACATTATAAATTAATCATTAAAGATACGTTATAAATTAATTACTAAAGATACATTATAAACTAATTATTAAAGATACATGCTACGATAATTTTTTAATATCCAGTAAGTTTTAAACATTAAATTGTGTGATAATCATTAAAGATACATTATGTGATTATTATTAAAAATACATTATGTGTCAATTAGTAAAGATACATTATGTGTTAATAATTAAAGATACATTATGTGTAAATCATTAATACATTAAGATACATTAAGTGTTAATCATTAAAGATACATTAACCGTTAATCATTAAAGATATGTTATACATTATCAAAGATACTTATTGTGTTAACTATTAAAGATACATTATGTGTTAATCATTAAAGATATATCATGCATTAATTATTAAATATATATTATGTATTAATTATTACATGATAAGTGGAAAATCATACAAAGAGAAGTACATCAGACAGAAGAAGACAAACAGACAAACAGACACATGCTGTTGGTATGAAGCAACAGGGGGACTGGACAAGATAGGACGCAGCAAGATCCCGGAAACTCACCTGGAAAACTGACAGTCACAAGATAAGATTTCTCTTCCGGTCAGTATATGACGTCCTTCCATCACTAACCAACCTGAAGGTTTTGGGCCTGTAAGCTCTGTGGTAGAGTCTGTAATCTGGGACATGTACTTTCTTCCTGCGATGTTGCGTCTGATAAACTCAGTTGGCGTGCCTCCAAATAGCGTTGTGGAAAGCACCGAAAAACTTGAAGACAGATGACCTCCACCTAATGACGAAACCAGTTTTACAGTGGAAATACTTGATACAAGAGTAAGTGGGATATCAGGGTAAAAATTTTGAACTTGGCAATAACATGACTTGGATCAAACATCGATACGAGGGAAAATGGAAAGCCAGGTTAAGAATGGATAAAATGGAAAGCCAGGTTAAGAATGGATAAAAGAGAATTCCAGATTAAGAATGGATACAAGGGAAAGTGGAATGACATGTTTAAAATCAACAATTGGATACAGTTAATTTCTACTGTGTTATGAACTCTGTTCTTATGTTTCAATTTTTTTATTTGAACATTGACAACCTCATCTGTCTTTCCAGATTGTAAGTACTAATATATGTAAAGATGTCATAACTTCAGGATTTTTAAATTCATGTTTTTTTAAGGTGCTGGTGGGGAAATAAATCGTGTCCTCTTGTGACTAGGGTGCTTCACACCAACCGTAAAAAATCTGACAAAAAGTCGAGCCTCTATCGTGTGCACAAGCGAATTGTTGATGGGCAGGGTGCTGGCCTTATACACCCACTTATTGTACTTTTATTTCAGTTTCATTACTTAAACACTGTTGACCTAATGGAATTCCAGGTAAAGAATATCCTTACTTTGAACATTGTTGTTCTAACGTTGGAACTCCAGGAAAAGAATATATCGTTACTTTGAACATTGTTGACCTAACCCCTTTCTATTTCCAAACGATAAGTACTAAGATCTGAAGATGTCAATGAAATTTAGGGTTTTCAAAACTGGTCAGATACTTTTGAAACAAAGCTTAGATTTCATGCATATAAATCTGTATCTATAAACCGCTTGCCACATCGCTCTTCCCCTCTCACGCCCTCCATTTGTTTCCAACAGGCCATCATTACAATATTATTATTTTGATCTGGAAATTGAAACTAGTTTTCAGGGATTCCCACACTGTCTATATCGGGAAATGGATGATTTACAATGAAAACATTGTTCTTTAAGGGGTCATGATCAGAGGCTGGTTTCTGGAATGGAGTCGCAACCAACAAAAGATTTGGAACCACTGATCTTGTATGTGCTCTGCTGTTCATGTGTGCCCGAAGACTGTTTCTATGTGTAAATGACCTACTACAAACATCACAAGAAAAGGGTTTTTCTCCGGTGTGAATTCTAGTGTGTCTATATAAAGCACCACTAGTGGTAAAACGTTTACTGCAAAAATCACAAGGAAAAGGTTTTTCTCCAGTATGAATTCTCATGTGTTCCAAAAGGTTACTATTCGTAACAAACCATTTATCACAAACTTCACAACAACAAGATTTTTCTCCAGTATGAGTTTTGGTGTGTCGCTGAAGATTACTGTAAGCTATGAATGCATCACCACAAACCTCACAAGCAAAGGGTCTTTCTCCAGTATGACTTTTCATATGTCGCTGTAGATTACCGCTGGTGGTAAATGATTTTCTGCAAACATCACAACAAAAAAGTTTTTCTCCAGAATGGGTTTTTATGTGTGTCTGTAGATGACTACTAGTAGTAAATGATTTTTGACAAATATCACAAGAAAAGGGTTTTTCTCCAGTATGACTTCTACTATGCATTTTCAAATTTGAACTTGTGTTACATGATTTACTACAAACATCACATTTATAACGTTTTTCTCCCGTATGGATTCTATTATGTCGCTTCAAATTTCCTATATGTCTAAATAGTTTACCACAAACATCACATTTATATGGTTGCTCTCCAGTATGAATAACAATATGTCTAGTTAATCTTGAAAGGTATGCAAAAGATTTACCACAAACATCACATTTATATTGTTGCTCTCCAGTATGAATAACAATATGCCTAGTTAATCTCGAAAGGTATGTAAATGATTTACCACATACATCACAATTATAAATTCTATTGGAGGCAGATTCCATGGACATTTTCAGATTTTTTTCTGACTCTTCTCTCTGAAAAAAAAAACCCAACCCAATAATAATTAATTTTACTGTCTTATTATTTTTCTATGAAAAAAGAGCAGTAATTATTTTAAAATTTACTATTAATACTAACCCAAAACAATTGGCAAAGGCCTTTAAATAAGTTATTTTAGGTGGGGGGGGGGGGGGGGTGAGGAAGAAGGAGCATGGCCAAATATTTCAGAGATAGAGATGGGCTTTTAGGGCAGCTTGACACAAATGAGATCATTTTGGGACTGACAATTGAAGGAAACCGGATGACCGAGAGAGAGAGAGAGATGGGTTTAACCTCCACTCAACACAAACTATATATGGTTTAATTTTATTTCAATAATTCGCTTGCACATAGGGGTATTTAGCAGTGGGAGGAAACCGGTGCACTCGGAGAAAACCAACGAGGTTGAGAAGGTGCCCCTATCTATCTCCATACCACATACGCTCACACCGGGGCTCGAAACCACAGCCGAAAGCTAGAGGTGACCGGCCAGCTACAGGTCGAAGCCTGGCACTCTAGACCACTAGGTCATCCCAACCCCCCGGATGGCCCAGAGAAAACACACAAAGTACAGGTGACACATACTTGACTAAATGACACACCTTGTGTTCAAACACACAGACAGGTGATGACATAATACTTACACATGAAAATGTGAGCATATGAAATTAGTGCATGTCGTGTAAATATTTATTTTTGTTTTTGCGTAGGTCATTTTGAAATACATAACTTTTACCGGAAACGATGATAAAGAACAGTAAGTGTTTTGAATCAGCCAATTTCTAATAAATTCACATTTTCATTTACATATTACATATATAATTAAATAAAACATTCTTTTCATTTGGAAATTTTGCCATTCCTTAACCCTTAGAACCCGAAATGCTGCAAAACCAGCTTGACGTTGTATCGCATATACCCTAAATGTCGGTTTTGCGGCTTGGGGCATGTTCAAGCTCCAATTACATTGACGTCATAATTAATATGACGTCCTGTAATTAATATGACGTGCAACACCCCATCTAAAGTCAGTGTTCAAAGGGTTAAGAGGCTTATATGATGTGTGATCCACAACTCCACTTGATGGCAAGCGGTATATTTACCTACATGTTATTTTCATAAAATTCTTTTTAGCTTTTTACATGTGTAAATTATCAACTTATTCCGATACCTGCGTCCTAAACATCGAGGCCATATTTTTTTTTTAGTCTGAAATGATGCGGGACCAAAATGCCACGTACACGAATCCGAAACGACGGGACTGAAATGACATGCAATCATTGCCCCATCACTTGTCAGTGATGCAGGACGGAGGGCCTGACGCAGACAGCTGTCTAGTCGTTCGTTGGATGAAAAACCGAAGTTCTATGTACACATTGACTTGCACTTAAAAGACTCCTTGGCAGTTGGAATTCAATATGAGTGGGCCATAGCGCCACTTTCCACGCAAAATTTTCTTCAAAGCACACTGTAATCATTAGACTAGTTTGGAGCAGAACTGCAGGACGTTAAACCCCATTTCATTTCATTGCCCAAAATTCTACCATCAGTCAGTAGTAGGTACGCCAAAATCCGCCCGATGACGTTATCAATATTTACCGCTTCACCCGTGTGCACGCCAAAATGCTTGAACGATCTGCGGGTTGGTTAACAAAATGCTCGTTAAAAGCAATATAATTGGTTTAGAATCCACGCGGGGTTGAAATTGAGCCAATCAGAGGCCGTCTTTCATAGACTATGCGCATTCTTTCTGTCATCGCATATTATTCGTGAATTTTGAACGTGGTCAAAAATTTCTTCGATTTCAAGGATAAAATACACCCCTACCAAGGTAGACAAATAAATTATTATTACTTCTAACCTAAATAGTAACTTCTAACGAACATTTGATGTATATATCATTGTAATCCATTCCCCCAAACGAAGAAAATAACGCCCCGAAACATGACATGGTGCCGTAATGAGTATGACGAAGTGGATGGTCACCATCTTGGCAAGCAGTCGAAGCGTCGGTTGTGTTCTGGGAATAGGCCCATCATATAGGGTTCAGAAAGACAAATCCACTGCTTTTTGAATTTTCATTCTAGCATTTATAGTTCTCAAGATATTGACATTTTCCGTTAGCCTTAATTGACACAGTTTTCTTAATTACAATGACAAGACAAAAAACGCAATATTTAACGACTGAAAAAATGTAATATCTCAAAAAGTACTCTTGCTATTGCAATAATTCAAAAAGCACCGGATTTGTCCCAATGAGATCTATCAAATGAGCCCATTTCCAGCTAAAAAGAAGCAAGTTGAAATTTTCATATAATCTGCCTATCAGTTGGCTCCTAAACAAAAACGTTGTTATGACAACAAGCAATACCCGAGTACTAAACAAGCTATGTTTTGTACAACAGAATATTTTAAATTGATATTTTAACATAATACAGCAATAGTATGTAATAAACGCGTATTATATAAAATTAATAAAATATGTCTTGCTTGATTGAATACGCTTTCCTCCATTTCCTGTTATCTTCGTGTCAAAACCTCCTGTCAGTAGAACCGTCTTATGATGTGTGTAGTTATGACTTATGTGTAAGCCCTATAGTCCGTCACCACTAGTATAATTCAAACACGCCGCGATAGTTGTTTCCTCTGCAGTACCATACAGCTTATCTATTTACCGAGTCACTTACCTGGATATATATACGTAGTAAAATATATATTCTGTTACTGTGGCCTTGACCTATTTAATAAAGAATGGGTTGTTCTAAAATGTGATTTGGATCTACTCCAACCCGAGTAATGCATGTTTACAGATCATCATTCAGTACTGCGGTTGTGAAATGACATGGTATTCCACAATTTAATCTATCGATATGCATAGCAATAAAAACAAAGTGTTGGAAGAATATGTAATGTTTGTGTACAATCTGTTTCAGAGCAATGCGAATGCCTTCTTTTTAACTGTAGCAATCCACCATTATTTCAACTTCTATCATAATATTCACATCTGTATTTGATAATATACCGTTATTTAGTGTCAACTCACTATTATTATACAATCATAGGCATTATTTTCGACACTGAAACATCTTTCGCATGGGAAATAATAACACAATCACCTCCTTGATTTCCTATTCCCCCCATGCAATAGCTATCTTCAAACGGTCGAAAGTTTCTCAACTGGCAATAGTGAATTATAGGATTATTCTTTAACAAGGTTGGACGGTTTAAAGAAACCATCTATTTTAAGGCTTTATTTTAATATATTTTAAAAAATATAACTTAAAAATATGAAATTGGCGCTTTAAAAGATGAATGACCGAATGGTTAGCGTGCGCGTGCTGTGTCATACGGCCTGCCATTGAGTCAACTGGCATGGTTTCAAATCCCCGGTTGTACGTGGCAAGGAGTAGAGTCACTCGTCCAACCTAGTGGGTTTGCTCCAGGTACTCTGGTTTCCTCCCACTGCTCAAGACCCCTACGTGCAAGCCAATTATTGAAATAAAAATTAAAAAAGCACATGTTAGTCCCGAAATGACCTAGTTTATGTCGAGTGGACATTAAACCCCATTTCTCTCTTTCTCTCCCTTCCAAAATTGCTTGTAAATGGGGTAATTTTGACATAAAAACATTACTTTATAGGCAAAACTTGTTTTGTCTGAAATCACATTGATTAATCTTTGAATGGCATTTAGCGATTGAACATATAACATGATGTTTATGAACAAATTATTCAAACATTTAGCATAAAAAAAAAATTTTTGAAACATGAATCATTGTTACAAGCAATAAAATAAATTCGAGAAAAAAACTTGATACAGAACACACAAATGTAATCATCCAAACCCCAATATTGCCATTTAAACTATACAGATTTTGACATAAAAACTTTACTTTTCAAGCAAATGTTTGAATTCAATAATGGTCTATGCATTTCTTTCTTTCTTTCTTTTTTTTCAAAAACTTGTTTTATCTGAAATCACATTTACTAATTTTAAGGGTTGGATGACCAAATAGTTAGCATACGCGCGCTGTATCATACATCCTGCCATTGAGTCAACTGGCACGGTTTCAAATCCCTGGTTGTAGGTGGCAAGGAGCAGGATCGCCTGTCCAATCTTGTCGGTTTTCTCCGGGTACTCCGGTTTCCTCCCACTGCTAAAGACCCCTACACACAAGCGAATTATTGAAATAAAAATTTAAAAACCACATGTTAGTCCCGAAATAACCTAGTTTGTGTCGAGTGGATGTTACACCCCATTTCTCTCTCTCTCCCTTCCAAAATTGCTTGTAATTGGGGGATTTTGACATAAAAACATTACATTATAGGCAAAACTTGTTTTGTAGGAAATCACATTTATTAATCTTTGAATAAAAACAAAATAAAACCAAGTACGAACAATCCAAACCATTAGTCAAAATTCAAAGTCCTAAAAAACGGTTGAGGCGACTGTTCACCGTGTACAAAATACACAACAAACAGTGGGAACAGGTGTCCGGAAGAGTAAGCTTGGTATTTAGCGACTGAACATACAACACAACGTTGTGTTACACATTTATTAATTCTAAGGAATTGACACTTTTTTCTCCAGTATGGACTCTGCTGTGTTTACGTAAATTACTACTAGTGGTAAATGTTTTTTTACAAACATCACATGTAAAGGGTTTTTCTCCTGTATGGAATCTGATGTGTTGATGTAAATTACCTCTGCAGGTAAATGATTTATTACAAACATCACAAGAATAAGGTTTTTCACCAGTATGGGTTCTGGTGTGTACATGCAAATCACTACTAGAGATAAAAGATTTACCACAAACTTCACATTTATATGGTTTTTCTCCAGTATGAATTCTGATATGTCCCTGTAGAGTACTAATGGAAGCAAATGATTTACTGCAAACATCACAAGAAAAGGGTTTTTCTCCAGTATGGGTTCTGATGTGTACTTGTAGATCACTATTAGTAGAAAATGATTTATTACAAACTTCACATTTATAGGGTTTTTCTCCGGTATGGATTCTGGTGTGTTTATGTAGATTACTACTGCAGGTAAATGATTTATTACAAACATCACAAGGAAAGGGTTTTTCTCCAGTATGGGTTCTGGTGTGTCGTTGTAGATCCCTGCTTGAGGTAAATGATTTACTGCAAACATCACAAGAAAAAGGTTTTTCTCCAGTGTGAATTCTTGTGTGTTGTTGAAGATGACTACGACAGGAAAATAATTTCCTACAAACATCACAAGAAAAGGGTTTTTCTCCAGTATGAGTAATGATGTGTCGTTGTAGAATAGCCTTTTCTGAAAATGATTTATCACAAACATCACATTTATATGGTCTCTCTCCTGTATGGGTTTTGGTGTGTCTACGTAAATTACTGCCAGTGGTAAATGATTTTCCACAAACAACACAAGTGAAGAGTTTTTCTCCCATATGAGTTTTGGTGTGTTGATCCAAATTACTACTAGTGTAAAATGATTTACTACAAACATCACAAGAAAAAGGTTTTTCTCCAGTATGAATTCTGGTGTGTTTACGTAAATAACTACTGGTGGTAAATGATTTTTTACAAACATCACAATAAAAAGGTTTTTCTCCAGTATGTGTTTTCATGTGTTGCTGTAGATTACCACGACTGGTAAATGATTTACTACAAACATCACAAGAAAAGGGTTTTTCTCCAGTATGGGTTCTGGTATGTTGACGTAGCTTATCCCTTGTGATAAATGATTTACTACAAACATCACAAGAAAAAGGTTTTTCTCCAGTATGGGTTCTGGTGTGTATATGCCATTCACTTCTAGTGGCAAAAGATTTACCACAAACATCACATTTATATGGAGTTTCTCCAGTATGGATTCTGGTGTGTTGCTGTAGACTACCACAGGTGGAAAATGATTTACTACAAACATCACAAGAAAAGGGTTTTTCTCCAGTATGGATTCTTGTGTGGTCCTGCAGGTTTCTACTAGTAGAAAATGATTTATTACAAACATCACAAGAAAAAGGTTTTTCTCCAGTATGAGTTCTGGTGTGTCGCTGCAGATTACTACTTATGGTAAATGATTTATTACAAACATCACAAGAAAAAGGTTTTTCTCCAGTATGAGTTCTGGTGTGTTGTTGTAGACTACTACTTGTAATAAATGATTTACTACAAATATCACATTTATAAGGTTTCTCTCCAGTATGAATCATAATGTGTTTACTTAAATTATGAAGGCAATCAAATGATTTACGACAAACATCACATTTTGAGTTCTTTTTTGAGTCATAAAGCTTTGACATTTTCTGCTTCTTCTCTTCTCTGTGAATAAACAAAACAAAAGGTAATTAGGAAATAAACACCGAATGATTAGAACTTAGAGATCTGGTATTGTCCATTTGATACAGCTATAAATCATTGTTGATGGACGTTTCATGGTTTTAATGATGTAATCGGTGTATTATTATCATCGCATTACGTCAACAATATTTTCTTTGGTTTTCACATTGAAACCAACAATTGCCATCAATATGGAATGGTGTTTAATCACCTACATGGAATACACCATGTTGTGTAGTATGAAAACAGGCATACACCATGTTGTGTAGTATGAAAACAGGTATACATCATGTTGTGTAGTATGAAGATGGGTATACACCATGTTGTGTGTTATGGAGACAGTTATACACCATGTTGTGTAGTATGAAGACATGTAAACACCATGTTGTGTAGTATGAAGGGAATTTTGTGCAGACAGAGGTGCTATGGATAAGTTTATTTCGTTTTCCAAATATTGAATTTATTTTGAGAAAACATTTGTCCGAAATTCGTTTTGAGGAAATATATGATGTTAATAAAGTTATATTAATAACCTTTAACCGTAAGAAATCCAGCTATCACGTTTCTGTAAATTGAGTTGCTACCTTTCAGTCAGAAATCCAGCTACCAAGTCACTTGAGTTGTTAGCTTGTCAACATCAGTTTCATCCTTTACATCATTACTAGACTACTAACACGTACTTAATCTGAATTAAAAATAAAAATAATATTCAAAACCTTCTGGAGAAACTGAAAACGGGACTTAGTTGGAAGTTCAGGAAAAGACAGTATGAAATCTTATGGTTTAATGGTCTTGAACTCTGGGAGTCATTCGTTGAGGAAGACATTGAGGAATGAGGAATCTTATCAGGATACCTCTGATGATGACTTCTGCATTATTCAATCTGATGGAGATGGTTGATTTTCTCAAGATAGGTTTGGGTTGATTGGATCTTGATTGATATCTGCCAAAACATGACAAAGATCTATGTTTTAATTTACACAACAGGTAGGACACTTAAGGAATTTAGACGGTCTCTAATAATAAGTAATACACCCATAAATTAATTAAATATATCTTGACCAAAAAGGTTTTCCGCCATTTTATAAAGAATGTAGGTCTTGATTGATGATTTTTATGCCAATTGAATGACTGCAATCTCATTCCATAATGAATTCGAAAGTAACAGTGTATAGAAAACAATTGACTCTGACTTGGGGCCCTTTCCCTTGGTCAGGGGAGACCTTTTGTCAGAAGCAGGGCCCTTTTGTCAGAAGTGGGGCCCTTTTGTCTGCCTTTAGGCCCCCCTAACTAGGATACATTTTCATTTTTCTCATCGGTTTTAGCATTTTTCTCCCGTTTTATTTTCTAATTTCTTTGATTTTTTTTTCGCAAGGAGGCTAGTGCCTCCAGCGCCTCAGCTATAAAACGCCTTTGCTATAACTAAGGATTCAACATCATCTTCTATTTTTCATATGGCAAATAGGAGTTAAGCAATTAGGCAATCTATTTTCGTTAAGTACAAATTGGCATTAGAGACCATCCCAAAATTTCAGAACTTGGAAATTTGAATAATTAAAGTGTTTATTTGTAAATTGGTATAACTAAAGCAGTTATGTTTTAAATGACTCTTAGTATGGAGGAAGTGGGCGGTAATTAATGTATCATTGTTACTACCAGAGATCAAGCGGAAACTTAGCATTGTGTGCATATTGTACTCCTTATCACTGACTTGTTAAGGTTATTGGTCACATCTGCTGTTCTTGTGTTCATTTACGGCCTTAATATTCATTCTTAAGTTAGTGGTTGTGAATCCTATGATCATTCCCTACATTCTACAGCGTGTTCCAATGTTGCACCTTTACCTGTATGTCAATAAGAGTTCTAATTATGGGTCATTTGGTGCAAGCCAGCATTATACTCTTCTTAAGTACACTGACCACAAGAAATTTCATTCTTAAGTTGATAATAGTGATTTTTGATATCATTCCATACAATTTAGGCTTGGTTTCTCACACGCACCTTTCATGTTGATTAACATCTTAATTACCGATGGGGTCTCGTTTAAGTTTGGGCGACAGAAACTATCAACTAAAGGCAATTACATTTCTAATTAAATCATTGTTCGACAGTGTACTCAATTTTATTCGCAATGAAAATATCAATGATGGCACGGATACTCGTAAAAATAGGTTGCCAGGCAACGAAACATACGCCCATACAGCAGCCAAATCGTCCGGGCAGTCAACAAGAGTTGTCGCATATTAAGGAATTATCAGAAAATCATTAGAATTTGTTTGGTTTTTATAATCAAACGTTTTTTTTTTTTAAATCAGATAATAATTGTGACCTCCAGAGGCACAACAAGCTAAAAGGGGTGATTTTTCGTACAATCAGGGGACATAATTCAGGAAGTAATGACCTGATAGGCGCAAATATCGAAAGGAACCAAGATCTTTGGGTTATAAACATACATGTCAAGTTTCATCAAAATCGATTCAAAATTGTGACCTCTATAAGGTCCACAACCTTTATATAACATATTTTCACACTATTCGCGTACAAACGGCTGCCATTTTGTCCGTCAATTTTGGTCCGATTTTCACAATATTCATACAAAACCTTCATAACCATGAAATGGAGATATAATCAAACGGTTTTTTAAATCGGATAACAATTTTGACCTCCAGAGGGACCACAAACTAAAAAGGGTGATTTTTTTGGACAATCAGGGGCCATAATTCAGGAAGTTACGATTCAATTAGCGCAAATATCGAAAGGAACCAAGATCTTTGGGTTATAAACATGCATGTCAAGTTTCATCAAAATTGGTTCAAAATTGTGACCTCTATAAGGTCCACAACCTTGATATAACATATTTTCACACTATTCGCGTACAAACGGCGGCCATTTTGTCCGTCAATTTTGGTCCGATTTTCACGAAATTCGAATTCAACCTTCATAACCATGCAACGGTGATATAAACAAAAGTTTTTTTAAATCGGATAACAATTTTGACCTCCAGAGGGACCACAAGCTAAAAAGGGCGATTTTTTGGACAATCAGGGGCCATAATTCAGGAAGTTACGATCAGATGGGCGCATATACCGAAAGGAACCAAGATCTTTGGGTTATAAACATACATGTCAAGTTTCATCAAAATTGGTTCAAAATTTTGACCTCTATAAGGGTCCACAACCTTGATATAACATATTTTCACACTATTCGCGTACAAACGGCGGCCATTTTGTCCGTCAATTTTGGTCCAATTTTCACGAAATTCGAATCCAACCTTCATAACCATGGAAGGAACCAAGATCTTTGGTTTATAAACATGCATTTCAAGTTTCATCCAAATCGGTTCAAAATTGTGACCTCTACACTGTTCACAGGCTAAAAAACGTGATTTTTCGTACAATCAGGGGCCATAACCCATGAAGTTACGGTCTGATACATGCCAATATCGAAAGGAACCGAGATCTTAGGGTGATAAACCTATATTTTAAGTTTCATTGAAATCGGATAAAAATTGTGACCTGTAGACTGTTCACAAACAATTGTGGACGGATGGACGGACGAACAGGGGCGACGACAATATACGTCCACATGAAAATGTGGACGTATAAAAATAAAGTCGTATTTTAACTAAACCTTTCCTATCTTCTTTATATCATAAATAATTTAATAAACAATGTGAAGTTCACGACCAAAGTTTCTGAGTGTATCGTTAAATCAATATCATTCTTTAAAGGCAATTTAAACCCCTTTAAACAAATGGAGTTGTTTTTGTGCTGCATTTGTGTTCAGAAGAAAATTCTCCCATTCAACCAATAAAACAATTAGAACAGAATTATATCATTTTAAAAGAAAATGTATAAACTGCAGGGATTTTACTAGAATGTAAAAAAGATAATAGGGATATTATGGGATATTTAATTGTCCAATGTATTTTTTATTTAATGAGAGTTGATTTCAAACAAAGGTAAGTTTATGAAAACCAAAGTTAAATAGTTTGTTCATAATCAAAGAAATCTGTTTATCAAATAGCAAGGTTCAGACCGTAAGTTACATTTCCTAAATCAGGGTATCAAATGCCATTGAAGCTGAACTTGCAACTTCCATGTTGAAATAACCAATATTGAGTGGAGAGGGGGAATTCTATGAGTGGCTCCTAACCCAGCCATACACCACCAACAGCACAAGCTCTCATCTCAACTCTTGTATCCTTCCGTCTCAAAATTATGAAATTTTACCAAAACCTGGCAGAAAATGCATTTTCAAACCCTTTTAGTCGATTTTATAACAAAACATCAACAAATATCACCAGGCAAAAAGTGTGACAGAGTGATATTTTTAATATAGTCAGATGGTTTTAGTTATTTTAATCTGCACTTAATATAAACTAATAATGGTTGTACTATCCCTTTAAACCTATATCTATACTGTCCCTTTAAACCTATCCTATACTGTCCACTCTGTACCTGTCTGTGGTGAGTTCACTCACTACATCTTCAACTTTAACCTGTCTTATTTGTCTAGTGAGTTGTTTTATGAAAGTTTCCTTGGAGACATTCATGCTATAGATTTTGTATGCAAAGGTAGACTTTTTTCTATCTCCTTAGTTTATAGTATTTGGTATCGTGTATTTATTAGTATAAGTTCAATTATTGCTGGTAGATGAGAATATTGAAGCTTCTTCAATTATAGTGGTTTGGTGTTTTGTGACAGTTTATATTAATCAGGTATGTTATAATATTTAGGTAATTGGTCTTTGTTTAAAGTATAAGTTGGTGATTTGAGATATGGGATAAGATTACATCATAATATAGTTAAAACATTATTTAAAGTATTTCACTTTAAATACTCACACATTTATTTACAAATTACATTAAATTTATATTTCATTTACAGTATCCCAGTTGACAATAATTAGAAACCCGTCTTTAGGGTGAGCAATATAAGTTTTATTATTAAGATCTAATTATTAGTATTAATTAGTATTACCGGTATTTATTATTTAAGCTATAGTAATAAGTATATTTCATACAAACAATTACGAGTATAGCTGTGTTTCGTAGTTCATGCCTTCATTTAAGAAAAGAGTTACACATTATACATATGTTTTTACATAATAATTATTATGACTTTTAAACCATGCTTTGATACTGTTTTTATACTTTGTACTTATCATTATATTACACGTATATTTGTAGGGTTTTTGCTTACTTTGGCTGTAGCCAATGTTAATAAAGTACTTTTTTTTAAAGAATAGAACCCTTGTGTTAGGTACGTTACAAAAAAATGAGATTTTAATATTCCACTATTCTTTGTTTATTTCCCGAAAGAGCAGACCAAAACAAACATTTCGATACCAAAAAAAATCCAAATAGCTTAAAGAATAAGGAAGTTATGACAAAAACTAATAAAGACAATGGGTCCGAAATTTTACTTTGATTTCCATATAAATTGCTACGAAAATTATGACCTTTTTTCTAAAATGATCATAACTTCCTTATTATCCAAGATATCTTCATCAAATTTTGAGTGTGAAAAGATGTTAGGCCATGGTTTCAATCTAAATGCTTTTGGGAATTATAATTTTAATCACTTAATTAATAATTAATTAATTAAGTAATTAAGTAATTAAGTAATTAATAATTAATTAATATAATTAATATAATTAATAATTAATTAATATAATTAAGTAATTAGATACCAGCAAGATAACAATCGTTGATACAATCTTTATTAATCATTTTAATTTAGTTAATGAATAATGTCCAAATACCACAACTAATCCGCCAGCATTACATTATCCTCAAGCATGTCTGATCGCAGTTCATATTTGCTGAGGTCAGTAATAATCAGCTATATCTCTCAAGTCGATTTTATACTTTTTTAAATGTTTTTTGCAGCTAATAAAATCGAAGTACAAACAACAATGAATAACGGGATTTTGCAACTGTCACTTGCGATTTCCTACATCCGGGTTTTTTTCTCGATGTTCGCGGGGGGTCTAAATCAACTAATAACTTTCAGCAACCATGAATCATACCCAAACTTCACAAAAAGGAAGAATAATGATAACATTTGCATCCTGAAAAGTTTCATGAGATCCTATAAAGATTTCAACGCTGAGCAACGTTCCAAACTTGTCATAAAAATAAAACAGGTAGTTACGTATTGTTTCAGAGTGTAAGTTTGACTGGATAACAATATCTTCTAGAAGGGAGACCACGCTCTCTTTTAAAAAAAAAATATAAAAAAAGACCAAAAAATAAGGAAATAATCGGCTTTTTCGTGGAGCCGCTCAGTGCACGTTTGTCAAATCGGTTGCAAAAAATTATGGAAAAACCCAGCTAGTGATAATCTCATTTTTGTAACGTACCTACAACTTGTGTGGTCATTTAACAAAAGGGTGAACAAGGAAAAGAAAGACTAAAAATAACCTTGGCCGTTGTTTCGTGGGTGACGTGTGACCGCGTAGAAATATTTGATGAGCTGTGTGTTCTATATAATATTGTTATATTTTGTTTTACTTAATTGATCGGCGATCATTTTACATTATTAAAATGTCCTGTAACTTACCATCCCTGGTAGTCCAAAAGAAATTTAGACGGTCTTTTTTTAATACATCCACAAATTGATTAATATATCTTGACTGTGCTTGACCAAAAACGTTTTCCGCCATTCTATAAAGATTTTATAAAAATTGCGACTTGGACCTACTTCGACCCGAGCAATGCATGTTTACAGATTGCAATTCATTATTGCGTTTTAATAAAAGAAAAAGGTGATATTCCACAATCAAATATTATAATATATATCTATATTTGATAATATACCGTTGTTTATATGCGAAATTGTCATTTTTTATTGAACATCGTAGTGTTTTTGTTTCTCGAGATGCGGTTTCCAAGCAAGCGATTTTGTTATACAAGAATTATGTCCCTTGCTAACAACTTCCAAACTTGCTTCTAGATAACATTTGAGGGGCATTTTGTCATGAAAAGGATTCAACACTATCTTCTATTTTTCATGTGGCAAATAGCAGGAGTTAAGTAATTAAGCAGACAATTTTATTTTTTGTTAAGTACAAATTGGCATTAGAGACCATCTCAAAATTTCTGCACTTGGAAATTTATTTGTAAATTGGTATAACTAAAGCAGTTATTTGTAAATTGGTATAATTAAAGTGGTTATTTGGAAATTGGTGTAATTAAAGTTGTTATTGATTATATACGCAAAGCTACTATTAATTAAAGTGCCAATCCCGATAACTTTGGAATAAAACTGCTTAATTTTGTGTTAAAATCCTTTAAAATCCATAACCTAAGGCCCACCTACTAACCCGATATTTGTGATACGCTTGTAAATAACTTAAATCTGACAGTCTTCATCTGGAAATGGAGACCGTTGTATTATACAGTATCTGGATAAAACCAGACTTTTTTCTATAAAAATAATATGTAGGAGAAATTTACCTTTTGTTATCAAGTACAGGGCATGGGTCATTCACTGTATAGACCTCTCAAGAAACATTAATCGATTATCAGGTCACCCAATGAAAAAATTGACCCGAAATCTTAAAAGGGTTACGTGTCCGGATAAGCAGTGTTGACGTTCACGTCCAAATGACTCAATATTTTGAGCTGAAATTTTGAGACAAGGTAAATACACCATGCCACTATATTTTGGTCCATAAATTTCATAAATACTCGGACTTATCAGGATTGTCCCTTTAATATTAATCAGAAATACAAAAATATTAAAGGAATAACTATAGATGCCGAGGAATACCTATTAACACAATACGCGGATGGTACATCATTCATGCTTGATGGTTCGCCAGAGTCACTAGCGGCAACACTGGAAACTTTAGCCTATTTTACAATCCATTAGGGCCCAAAAAATGAACTATTCTTAAACAAAAGTGATTTGGATAGGCAGTAAGAAACATTCAATACCATCATACAAGATGGAAACTAGATTGGGGAGGAACAAATTTCAAATGATTAGAAAAAAATTTTTTTGGGTACACATAGACAAAATGATTAAAAAAAAACTGTGATAGAAAAATCATGGAAATTCAAAATTTACTCAACATTTGGCAGTGCCGAAAACTTAGGAAAATTACTGTTATCAAAACACTGGCATAGCCAGAATTAATACATTTACTTTGAACAATTCCCTCTCCACCTGATGTGTACCTTAAAAACCTAAATAATACCTTTATAAAGTTTATATGGAAGAAGAAACCTGGCAAAATATGGAGATATACAGCATGTCTTCCAAAAACAAAGAGTGGACTTAACATGATTCATATTTTTAACTTTACTATCTCTATAAAAATATCTTGGATAAATAAATTACTAAAATCCAATGCCACTTGGACAAAATTGTATAAAAGCATAGTAAAAACAACAGAAAACGAATTAATAAAATACGGAAATATATGTAGCTTTATTGGAAAAAAGTTAAAAAATATAACATACATTTGGAGAGATGTCTTACAAAAATGTGTCATTGCTACAGAATATAATGAAACAGAAAAATATGGTTGACTTCAATTGTACTAATGTCTGGTATAAATAAAATAATTATAACAAAAGACAATCAACCAATATAATACATATAGTAGAGAAGGCATAAATTTCATACAAGATTTAAACAATGAAAATATCTACAATTGTATTTCTTAGTAATGAACAAATTATTCAAAAATGTGGCATAAAATTTTTTTTGAAAAATGAATCATTGCTACAAGCAATAAAAAAATTTGAGAAAAAACTTGAACATACAAATGTAATCATCCAATCCCCAATATTGCCATTTAAACTGTACAGCTTTATGAAGTACATGTATAAAACTAATGGTAATAGCCAAATTTAAAAAAAAAGCCTACCTACGATAAATATATACATCATCCAAAACCTCAAAACAAATTTGTAACACGGACAGGATATTTTTTTTTATTCTTTTCGTTCAATAAGTAGATGGTTTACCTCTACTGGGGCGTAACCATGCAATAACTAGATATTTTCAGTGTTATTGCACACGCTAGTTTTAGTAGAAATCATATAGAGAAGTGGGGTGGGTTTCCCGTGCAATAACAACGATCCTGTTGAGCAGGCATCAGTATTACCAGTAATTTATAGCATGCTTCATTTGTTACCAGGTATAACACCTCGACCTTCGGTCTCTGTGTTAAACATGTTAACTCATGAAAGCCGTGCTATAAATATAACTTAGACAGAAAGATGTTTACATAACACACAATGATTGGAAAAGATACTGTGGTCGTGACACAAACTTACAATGGTTTCAATATAAAATTATACACAGAATCCTCACTACTAACGACTTCCTATATGGAATCAAATTTATAGACTCACCTCTAGTACAATAAAGCTGAACACATGACATCTCAATGATAACGGCAAATTAAGTTATGTGATTTTTGACATTGCAGGATTTTGCACAGATTGATTTCTCGAAATCCTCCTTAGAATTTACAGTATTCTTATGTTACAAGGTAATTTTTCAACCTGATACGTATTTCTATCCTGTTGAACCTGATACGTATTTCTATCAGGTCCAACCCGATACGTATTCCTATCCTGTTGAACCCGATACGTATTCCTATCCGGTTGAACCTGATACATATTTCTATCCGGTTGAACCTGATACGTATTTCTATCCGGTCGAACCCGATACGTATTCCTATCCGGTCGAACCTGATACGTATTTCTATCCGGTCGAACCCGATACGTATTTCTATCCGGTCGAACCCGATACATATTTCTATCTAAACTACATGTTCGACATCCCTGATATACATGTAGAGCAATCATTCATTGAGGCACAAATGATTAGAGTTCTTGAATATGGCTTTTAGTAATTGAACTGGAGTATACAATTACTGCTAATTACTGAGCCACTTTCAACTAGTCTTCTCTTGTCATTATCAAGCAAATTTTTTTACCAAGTTTTTTTTTAAAGTTTTCAACTAGTGTTGACATTTTTTGATTTAAAAAAAAAGACTAGGAGATTCTATTTATCGCCCAATCCTTTCTTACGCGATGCGTGCCAGTTTTAAAGGATTTCCTCCAAAAACCACAAGAAAAGAGTTTTTCCTTCTGCGTATATGTAGACTAAGACTAGTGGTAAATGATTTCCTCCAAATATCACAAGAAATGCGTCAGATGGTTCTGGTGTTGATGAGTATTGCTACAGATAAATGATTTACTACAAACATCACATGCAAAAGAGTTTTTCTCCAGTTTGGCTCTGTGTGTTCATGTAAATCACCAAACTGATCCCGCAGTGAATATTCGCTTGGCCGCTACAATCACTGATAAGCATGACATCGACGAGGCTTAATGAGTACGGCATATTAACTTTTTAACTCTGACAAATTAAATTCTCAAACATTTTTTTGAGGTAAAAGAAAAATAAATAATCACTGTTTGAAGTATTTGGAGTTAAAAATATTTCCTATTTAGTGTAAATGGGTATTAAAACGAGTAAAATGCATCATTTTGCCCGAAGCAGTTAGGTGTTAAGTAAACATTGCACGAGCCGTTGAGCCAATGACTAACGGCACGTGCAGTCAACGCACCTGTTGTGAACTGTCGTCTGTTACAGAGATATTTCGTAAGTAATTCTCTGTAAAACAGATTGGTAAATCACTACTTTTGTAAATGATTTACTGCAAACATCACATTTACATGGTTTCTCCCCAGTATGGGTTCTTGTCACAAGTACATTTTGTAAAGAGTTTTTCTCCAGTATGAGTTCTGGCCCCAAGTTCACAAAGCATTCTCAGACTCCTGTTAAGTCTGAGAATGCTTTGTGAACCCTTGGCCAGGTCTGTTCATGTAGATCACTACCAGTGATAAATGATTTACTGCAAACATCACAAGAAAAAAGGGTTTTCACTGGTGTGAATTCTGGTGTGTAAATGCAGATTACTACTAGTGGTAAAAGATTTACCACATACATCACATTTATACGGTTTTTCTCCAGTATGGATTCTGGTGTGTCGCTGCAGACTAAAACGGGATGAAAATGATTTACTACAAACGTCACAAGAAAAGGGTTTTTCTCCAGTATGAGTTCTGGTGTGTTGCTGTAAAATACCATAGGCGGAAAATGACTTACCACAAACATTACAAGAAAAGGGTTTTTCTCCAGTATGTGTTTTTTTATGTTGCTGTAGACCACCGTTGGTGGAAAATGATTTACTACAAACATTACAAGAAAAGGGTTTTTCTCCAGTATGCGTTTTTGTGTGACGATGTAGATCACTGCTAGTGGTAAATGATTTAATACAAACATTACAAGAAAAGGGTTTTTCTCCAGTATGAGTTCTTGTGTGTTTCTGAAGATCACCTCTAGTGGTAAATGATTTATTACAAACATGACAGGAAAAAGGTTTTTCTCCGGTATGAGTTCTCGTGTGTCGTTGTAGAGTAGTACTATGGGCAAATGATTTCCTACATACGTCACAAGAAAAGAGTTTTTCTCCAGTATGGGTTCTGATGTGTACATTTAGAATAGCCTTTTCTGGAAATGATTTATCACAAACATCACATTTATATGGTCTCTCTCCTGTATGGGTTTTGGTGTGTTTACGTAAATTACTGCCAGTGGTAAATGATTTTCCACAAACAACACAAGTGAATAGTTTTTCTCCCATATGAGTTTTGGTGTGTTCATCCAAATTACTACTAGTGGTAAATGATTTACTACAAACATCACAAGAAAAAGGTTTTTCTCCAGTATGAATTCTGGCATGTTTACGTAAATAACTACTGGTGGTAAATGATTTTTTACAAACATCACATTTATATGGAGTTTCTCCAGTATGGATTCTGGTGTGTTGCTGTAGACTACCACGGGTGGAAAATGATTTACTACAAACATCACAAGAAAAGGGTTTTTCTCCTGTATGGGTTCTGGTGTGTCCACGTAGCTTACCGCTTGTGATAAATGATTTACTACAAACATCACATTTATATGGTTTCTCTCCAGTATGAGTCCTGGTGTGTACATGCAAATCACTACTAGTGGTAAAAGATTTACCACAAACATCACATTTATATGGAGTTTCTCCAGTATGGATTCTGGTATGTTGCTTAAGACCACCACTGGATGAAAATGATTTACTACAAACATCACAAAAAAAGGGTTTTTCTCCAGTATGAATTCTGGTGTGTTCATGTAGCTTACCTCTCGTGGTAAATGATTTACTACAAACATCACAAGAAAAGGGTTTTTCTCCAGTATGAGTTCTGGTGTGTTCATGTAGCTTACCTCTCGTGGTAAATGATTTACTACAAACATCACAAGAAAAGGGTTTTTCTCCAGTATGGGTTCTGATATGTACATGTAGATGGCTTCTAGTGGAAAATGATTTTCTACAAATATCACATGTATAGGGTTTCTCTCCGTTATGGGTTCTGGCATGTTTACTTAAATTATGAAGGCCATTAAATGATTTACCACAAACATCACATTTATAGTTCTTTTTTGAGACATGCTTTGACATTTTTCAAATCTTCTCTCTGTAAATAAACAAAACAAAATGGTAACTAGACCTGCAAGCAGTTATGACGGGTTTCACTGGTGCCACGTTACCTTTGAACTTGTGTCACATTTGGTGCCACATCACCCTTGAACTCATATCACTTCCGGTATCAATGAAATCATTAAACAGATTTACACATCATATAAAATGGAAGCAGAATCCACCAAATCCAGTAATATCAAATCATGTTATACATTTGTTACATTTATCACTGATTTGTTGCTATGGTTATTGGTCACATCTGCTATTCCGAAGTTCATTTACCACCTAAATATTAATTCTTAAAGCCCCAATATCATTCTGGTCAACGAATTGTATTATTTTACGATATTCCAATTAATTGATGATATAAATTTCATCTTAGCACACCTAATTTAAAAAATTGGAAAAATTCAACTAATTGATTTGAAAAGTCTAACGTAAAATAGGTTGTAATAGATAATTTACACAACAGGTAGAACGCTTAAACATCTAGTACTTAGAATAAGGCTGTTATTTATTTTCTAGAGCTGCCAAGTCACCAAGTGTGTTATTCTCCCTTTAAGATTAGTGGTTGTGAATCTTTCAATCTTACATTTTACACCGTGTTTCAATGTTGCACCTTTCATGTCAATAAAAGTTCTAATTATGGGTCATTCAGTGCAAACCAGCATTATATTCTTCTTAAGTACACTGACCACCAGAAATTTCATTCTTAAGTTGACGGCAATGATTCCGTACAATTTAGGTTTGGTTTCTCACTCGAACCTTTCATGTTTATTATCATTTTAATTAACGCTGGGGGTCAAGTGATATTTTCGTCACTTTTTAGATTATTTCATACTTGTAGCTAAAACTTTATTAATTTTATGTCTGACATTTTTGGTCCTAGCAGTATCAAAAATGTCCATGTAGTTTTGTGTAATATACTGTATTTTTCGGGGTATAAGTCGATACTTTTTTCTGCCAAAGTCCTGTCTTCGTCTTATACTCTGCTTCCACTTGTCATTTCCAGAAAAAAATTTTCAGTTACTGTCTCTCCACGATGCCGAATTCACTATCGTTTCAAATAAAACTTTAAGTTACACCATTACAATTGAAATATTTATAGACGTTTCTTTGCTTGATTATTTCTGTATTTAAAACCATGCCCCTTTTCCCCTTCAAAATATCAACCGAGAATACAGCATCAAAATAAAATCTGTTCTCAGACATTCATCAATAACGGTATGTTTCCGTTTCTCGTAATTTCACGCGTCTCAAGAGATGTCTACTTTTAGTTTTCAGTAAAAAAAACCAATCATACTAAACTTAGACGTTTCAGGTCACATGACTTGGGTGTAAAATCGGACAGCCAGAGGCTAAAATATAGCCCACTTCAATCTTAGATTCTGAATTACTTTTTTATGTACCAGCAATTGCATTGTAATAGTTTAATATCAATCACAATATCTGCAAAGATTCAGGCTAAAAAATATCGAAATGTAAGCGAAATTACCATTTGTTTACATCAGATACTAGTAGGAAAATACTGCTCTGTCGTCACGCTACAGCTCACTTCATCTGTTTTCCGCACGTTATATAACATTTTTGTGATTATCATGGTTTGCGATTCCCTTACAGCCTTAGAAAACGGAATTTGTCTGTTTCGATGACTGAAATTTGCTAAATTTCAATTAAATATAGCCTACATTTTTTGTGGTACATGTATCATCCAGATTATAAATATTTGACATTACGTACGGATTACAATTTTGAAAAGGGTACTAGCGATTCAGAAAGGAAAATACCTATTAGGACGTCACTCAGATATGACTGAAAAGCACTTATTTTGGTGCCATGCCACGCATTGACTGGTATGGAGCATTTTGATTACATTATTGATGTCAATCTCAGATTTTAAAATTCCATAACTTCGGATCTAATTAGAATATTTTGATGAAATAAAAAAAATTGGGTAGCATTTTATCTATATTTTCACAAAATATATTAAAATTTTTTATTTTGTCATTTGAAACTTTGACCTGAACCCCCTACTATACTGCATTGTTTTATTCTATTTTTACTTTAGTAAAATATTTTATAAACATGTGTGATTTAATAAAAGAGTCTGCATTGTCTAAGAGAGAGAGAGAGAGAGAGGGGGGGTAGGGTTTTATGTCCACTGGAAATTGAGAGCAAACAAACTAGGTCATTTCGGGAATAACATATTTTATTTCAATAATTCGTTTGCGTGTAGGGTCTTACAGTGGGAGGAAACCGGAGAACCCGGAGAAAACCCACGTACAACCGGGGATTCGAAACCACGCAAGTTGATTCAAAAGCAGGCCGTATGATACAGCGTGCGCATTTCGCCATACGACCCCCGCTACACATGCGATGCGGCATTTTAGTCTATTAAACTTTATTTTATATTAAAAATATCTGTAACTTACAATCCCTGGTAGTCTAAAAGGAATTTAGGCGGTCTATAATAATAAGTAACACACCCACAAATTAATTAAATATATCTTGACTTGCTTGACCAAAAAGGTTTTCCGCCATTTTTTTTTTAAGAATGTAGCTATTCAAAAATTGCGACTTGGACCTACTCCGACCCGAGTAATGCATGCTTACAGATTGCAATTAATTATTGCGTTTGTGAATCAAAAGGTGAGAGAGGGAGAGAGAGAGAGAGAGAGAAATGGGGTTTAATATCCACTCAACACAAACTAGGTCATTTCGGGACTAACATATGGTTTAATTTTATTTCAATAATTCGCTTTAGCAGTGGCTACGTACAATCTGCACATTTAGTCATCGTATAGAGCTTATTCAACAGTATCGAATTCCAACTGCTTAGGGATCTTTTACGTGCACTCCAATGGGGACACGCCAGAAAATCGAGATGAACTTTCTCGGCCAATGCAGGGATCGAACACCCGATTTCCTGGCTAGCAGGCCAACGCCTTAGCTAGATAGTGTGGACACCCATCGTACATTTCATCAGTCAAATCAAAGAATTTCATTGCATTAGACCACTAATTAATTATTCTTAATTCAAAACTTTATTTTAATATTAGTCTGGTATTATTAAATCCTAATCTTATGGGTCTTATTTAAAATTAAACTTTCATTTAACTATGAACAACCCTTAACGTGTCTCTGTAAAACAATTAAATACTCTAAAACAGTAGCTCAACCTTTTGACCTAAACTCATTAATTTACCATTTTGTTGTGAGCGACTTGTTATTCTTCCTATATGACATATCGCGCGTGTCTGATTTCAAAGGGTGGGGGTGGCTGAATGGTTATTGAGTTAACTAGCGTGTTTTCGAATGCCCGGTTGTACGTGACAAGGAGTAAGGTCGCCTATCCAACCTGCCATTTTTAATTTTTTCCTCGCCATTTTCATTTCATTTTCTCATCCGTCTCATTACAGTAATACAAGTTTCAGTTATTTCCCTTTAGTTTTAAGATTATTGTTATGCCTGGGTGTAACGTTTCATACTATATTTAGACTTGTAACTTCGCGAGTTTTTGACCAATTTTGATAATTTTTTCTTTTTATCCTTTTATTTAGGACACTTGATACAATCGATGACACATGACGTTGAATATGAAGGGTTTCATATTTGCATGGGACAGTAGCAGATCTAGTTTATATCTATATTTGATAATACATCAGTTCTTTGTTCTAAATTTTTAATTGAACATCGTTGCCTTTTTTGTTTCAAAGCAAGCATTTTTCTCTAATACAGGAGTTATGTCTCTTGCTTATAAAAATCAAATTTTGATGGGCATTTTGACATAAAAAAAAAACGTTGCTTTATAAGCAAATGTTTGAATTTCGGGGTGGGTGTGTCGGAAATCATTTATTTTGTGGGGTTATCAGGACATATTGTTATTCTTACGAAAGCTAAGAAATTGACAATATGAAAAAATAGGGGTTGTAGAATTTCATGTCCAGTACACGTGGTTTAAGGGACCATCCCAAACTTTTAACACTTGAAAATTAGAATAATTAAAATGTTTATTAGTAATTTGGCATAACTATAGCAGTTATTTTGAAATAAGTTTAATTAAGTTTTTTTTTAAATTTTGTATAATTAAGTGGTTATTATTAAATTGGTGTAATTAAGGTGTTTTTTTTTTAAAAAAAAAAATTGGTATAATTAATAAGTGGTTATTTTTAAATTGATTTAATTAAAGTGGTTATTTTAAAATTGGTATAATTAAAATGTTTATTTTTAAATTGTTCTCTTTTTTTTTTATTAAAGTGGTTCTTTTTTAAATTTGTGTAATTAAAGTGGTTATTTTTAAATTGGTATAATTAAAATGGTTATTCTTAAATTGTTTTTTTTATTAAAGTGGTTATTTTTATATACGAGACACTGGTATAAAACAGTTTTTATCCACGGGTCAAGCTATTTGGTTTTTACTGAGAGAACTTTGCTTATCCACATAAAGCAAGCAATCTAGTTGACATTCAGATCTATATTTCGTTTCGGTTTTTATAATTTCGATGGCCTACACTACATGTAGATCTAACAAGTTATAGCGGGAGGTCACGTTCAGCCAGTACAGATGTCAAGCACGCGACATCGGACCCTATAACCTCAGTCATTCGATAAACCAATCAGAATCGTTGTTGCTTTGTTTTGATTTCTATCGCTGATAATGCCTACCCACAAACCCTCGATTCGACAGAAAATTTGATTGGCTGACCTCTCATTTCAAGCAGAACACGAGTTAAATAACAAGTCTTTCGGATCCTAATGTAGTAAAGACAAGTAAAGCGAAATTTTAAACTATAAAAACGAAACGAAATAGGATCTGTATTTTAATCAGATGGATAAAGCAAGCAGATTCTTTTTTCCCACTGGTTTTTGTCTATCCACACTGATCACGCCAAACATCAACTAGCTGGACCCTCTCTTCTCACCCAGGGGCGTAAATGTGGGGGCAGTGTGATGGGTGAGGGGTGGTACACTCCCCCCCCCCCCGAAAAAAAAATAGTCGGTCGCAAAATCAGTGCAGTCGGTCGCAAAATAGGGGTAGTCAGTATCAAAATAAGTGCTCTCTGTATACGCCACCCTACTCACGCAAAACTTTAGTATAAAATAACCTTGTCAACTCTTCATGTTTGAAAAGATGTTGTGTTTCACTCTCATTCTGTTGTGAGTATGTTGGTCTAACAACAAAATTTCGTCCAGGGAGAAAAATAGTCGGTCACAAAATAAGTGCAGTCACCCTGGGGGGAAAAATAGTCGGTCACAAAATAAGTGCAGTCACTGCAGTCGGTCGGTCTCAAAAACAATGCCAGAATAGATCCCAAATACTATAATGTAGTTGCATGAATCCGTGTGCCTAAATTGCATACGTCACACAAAACTATAGTATAAAATAACCATGTCTGCTTGTCACTCTTATTCTGTTTTGAGTATGTTGTTCTATGAAATATTTTCTACCATGGCAAAAAATAGTCAGTCTCAAAAAAGTACTGACTGCGGTCGGTCTCTTGACATTGATTCAAATTTTCAAGCCCAGTCCCCAAAATTTAAAAGCTCTGTTACATATCTGAACATTTTTTGAGCCTGCGGCGCTCGATTCTATTTTAAAATCCTTTTTCTACTCCTCAATTGTTTTATACTGTCTCAGCACTATCATATTCACGATTATAGGGAACTGCCCAGTTTGTAGTACCACTGGTGTGTGGGGCGTCAGATTGTACAGCTGTTATGTCAACTCTAGAAAACTCACACGTGGTGCTCGGCTCCAGATTGCGTCACTTGCACTGGTGGTGGGGGCGGGCGTGGGGTGTATGTGCATCAGTCGGTCACATTTAGGCTAAATACCAAAGATAGGTTGCCAGGCAACGAAACATACGCCCACAACAGCTAAGTCGTCCGGGCAGTCAACAAGGGTTGTCACATATTGTTTCTTTTATCAGTAAGGAGAACATTTACAACACATGATAATCTTATTACGAGTAATAGCCCATTAAATAATTATCAGAAATGATTAGAATAGTTTTGATGGTTTGTCTCAAGGCCTTTGTCAAAGTGATCAACTGCAAGAAATTATCACTGAAAATCAAATAGGATTCTTCGTATCATGACCGTAAATAGTGTGTATAAATTTAAAGTCAATCGGATGTTAACTTTAGATTTTTCAAAGTGATCAAGGGTCATAACTCTGACAGTAATTATCGGATATGCTGAAAATCAATAGGCTTCTTTGTATCATGACTTTAAACACCGTGTATAAATTTAAATTCAATCGGATATTACGGTAACTTTAGCCTCTAGAGCATTCACAAGATTTTTCAAAGTGATCAAGGGTCATAACTCGGGCAGGAATTATCGGATATTGCTGAAAATCAACAGGCTTCTTCTTATCATGACCTTACACACTGTGTATAAATTTAAAGTGAATCGGATATTAACTTTTGCCTCTAGAGCGTTCACAAGATTTTTCAAAGTGATCAAGGGTCATAACTCTGGTAGTAATTATCGGATATCACCGAAAATCAATAGGCTTCTTCGTCTCATGACCTTAAAAACTGTGCATAAATTTAAAGTCAATCGGATATTAACTTTAGCCTCTAAAGCGTTCACAAGATTTTTCCAAGTGATCAAGGGTCATAACTCTGGCAGTAATTATCAGATATCACCGAAAATCAATAGGCTTCTTCGTCTTCTGACCTTAAACACTGTGTATAAATTTAAAGTCAATCGGATATTAACTATAGCCTCTAGAGCGTTCACAAGATTTTTCCAAGTGATCAAGGGTCATAACTCTGGTAGTAATTATCGGATATCGCTGAAAATCAATAGGCTTCTTCGTCTCACGACCTTAAACACCGTGTATAAATTTCAAGTCAATCGGATAATAACTTTAGCCTCTAGAGCGTTCACAAGAATTTGTGGACGACGGACGGACCGACGGACCGACAGACGGACGGGGGCGACGGCAATATACGACCACATTTCCATGTGGGCGTATAAAAACGAAATCGTTATGTACGCCACTGTTAAGAGGTGCCACAAGCTAAAAACACGATGTTTCGTACAATCAGGGGCCATATTCATAAAAATTGGCCATCCGTCCGATATGACCCAATATCGGTAAAAACAAGGAAACATATATTTCAAGTTTCATCAAAATCAGACCAAACTTGTGACCTCTAGAATGATTCTTCGTACAATACGTCAATCTGAGCCTTAATCCTGACAGTTATGGTCTGATACGAGATAATATCGAAAGGATCCATAATCGTGGGTATATAAAGCTATAGTTTTCAAAATTAGATAAAATTAGCTAGACAACAATTTACGTCCACATGTTGGCATAAAAAAATTGACAAATCTACAATAATAACATCTGTAGGTCTGTTCAATGGCTGACTAGTTGATCTTGATAAATTGCAATATCTTTTATTTCTTCATTCATAACAAACTAATTAAATTCCTTTTGTACAGATTTTATTTTTAGTGTATAAACGATGTGCTATAAAAATATTGCAAGAAAATAGTTTTTCTCCAATAGGAGAACAACATGTGATAAAAAGTTTCACTAAAAACACCACAACCTACACAGTTACCACAAAACATCACAAGATAAAGGTTTTACTACAAACATCACAAGCTAAAGGTTTTACTGCAAAACAAGCTCAGGGTTTTACTACAAAACATCACAAGCTAAAAAAGGTATAAACATCACAAGCTAAAGGTTTTACTACAAACATCACAAGCTAAAGGTTTTACTACAAAACAAGCTCAAGGTTTTACTACAAAACATCACAAGCTAAAAAAGGTATAAACATCACAAGCTAAAGGTTTTACTACAAGCATCACTTATTACAGTTTTTACCCCAGTATGTGTTTTAGTATGTATGTGTTTTCAAGTGTCACTGTAGACTACCACTAGTAGTAAATAATCACATGAAAATGGTTTCAGTATGTGTTTTCTTGTGTTGCTGTAGATTACCATTTTGTGTAAATGCTTTTCTACAAACATCACAAGAAAAAGGCTTTTCTCTGGTATGGGTTCTTATGTGTTGTTGTAGATTACTACTAGTGGCAAATGATTTTCTACAAACATCACAAGAAAAGGGTTTTTCACCAGTATGGGTTCTCGTATGTGCATGTAGACTACTACTACATGTAAATGATTTACTACAAACATCACAAGTAAAGGGTTTTTCTCCGGTATGGGTTCTGATGTGTTTACGTAAATCACTACTAGAGGTAAAAGATTTACCACAAACATCACATTTATATGGTTTTTCTCCAGTATGGATTCTGGTGTGTGCTTCTAGATGACCATTAGTGGTAAATGATTTTCTACAAACATCACAAGAAAATGGTTTTTCTCCTGTATGAGTTCTCATATGTGTATATAAATTACTATTACTGGAAAATGATTTACTGCAAACACTACAAGAAAAGGGTTTTTCTCCAGTATGGATTCTGGTGTGTACATGTAGAACACTAATCCGAGTAAATGATTTGCTACAAACATCACAAGAAAAGGGTTTTTCTCCAGTATGTGCTCTTATGTGGTGTTGTAGATAAGTACTATCAGTAAATGATTTTTTACAAAAATCACAAAAAAAGGGTTTTTCTCCAGTATGGGCTCTCATGTGTACACGTAACTTACTACCAGTGATAAATGATTTACTACAAACATCACAAGAATGAGGTTTTTCCCCAGTATGGGTTCTTTTGTGTTTATGAAAATAACTATTGGTGGTAAATGATTTTTTACAAACATCACATTTATATGGTTTCTCTCCGGTATGGGTTCTGGTGTGATTTTTTAAATCGCCATGTTCCCGAAATGATTTATCACAAACATCACATTTATATGGTTTTTCTCCAGTATGGGTTCTGATGTGAACATGTAGACGAGCTTTTTGTGTAAATGATCTATTACAAACATCACATTTATATGGTTTCTCTCCAGTATGAATCATAATGTGACTATTTAAACTAGTAGAGTTTGCTAGTGATTTACCACAAATATCACATTTATAGTTTTTATTGGAGACGGAATGTTTTGACATTGTCGGTTATTCTTGCAATCCTCTCTCTGTAAAAAAAGATATTTTTAATTAATTTCAGAATTCAATTTAATTCAAACATCATTTATAAAAACAGGTATACTTTACTACCTTTGATCTTTGATAAAATATCAGTAAAAACTCAATCACCATTAAGAGGCAAGGTATCAGTTCAAACTACTTATGTAATAATATTCATAAATACACTACAGCTGGTTTCCAGTGTTTAATAAACGTGCATTATGCAAGAGCTAAATCTGCCTACTGCGGGTCTTTCTGTAGGCCTGAAATGTTATTTAAGTTATTAATTAGATATTAATTAACTTATCCAGACCCTTATCAACTCTGCAAATATTTATCGAATTCGAATACATTTTTGGGAAAATAATTAAGCTAAAATGGATAATGGGGTCTTTGTTTTTATTGAACCTACTTCAGTAATTATGATCGAGGCTAGTCTAAAATTAAAAAGCTAATATCTCATTTCAGAATTGAGCAACGTGATTGACATTATCAATATACGCTATATTTTTCAACTATCATAGCTAGAACTGTCAATTTTTACTGTTCCAAAGTATAACCTGAAGACCTTTCACTGTAGATCATTCACCTATAATACAGCACATACTTGGAACTCATTACTACTACCTCTATGGACAGACCCATCTCTGAGTGTCTTTAAACAAAAGTATAGCACTTTATAAGAATCCTTATTATTATTGTTTATATATCAAAGGGCAACACCGCAGAACTGTAGGGTGTTAAACCCCATTTCATTTCATTACATTTCAAAAGGCAACACACCAGTGACTTGAATTCTTGTGAACAACAATATTTGTTAGAGATTCTTAAAATCTCTTGAGTTGTTAGCTTGTAAACATCAGGTTCATCCTTCACGTCACTATTGAGGTGATCAATACTAAATCTGAATAAAGTAAATAATTAATTTGACTTGATAGTGTTCATCTACTGACATAAATTATCAACCATTAAATTCATAGAAATAAAATAAAATGGGGTTAAAGCCCCAACACCACTCTTGTTCTCTGGCGAAATCGCAGTGATTGTCCTCTGGTGAAATCGCAGTACATTGAAAGTGCTTTCATCGATAATATGGAAACAGCAAAACACTGGCATAGCCAGAATTAATACATTTACTTTGAACAATTCCCTCTCCACCTGATGTGTACCTTAAAAACCTAAATAATACCATTATAAAGTTTATATGGAATAAGAAACCTGACAAAATATGGAGATATACAGCATGTCTACCAGTATCGGAGGGTGGACTTAACATGATTCATATTTTTAACTTTACTACCTCTATAAAAATATCTTGGATAAATAAATTACTAAAATCCAATGCCACTTGGACAAAATTGTATAAAAGCATAGTAAAAACAACAGAAAACGAATTAATAAAATACGGAAATATATGTAGCTTTATTGGAAAAAAGTTAAAAAAAAATATAACATACATTTGGAGAGATGTCTTACAAAAATGTGTCATTGCTACAGAATATAATGAAACAGAAAAATATGGTTGACTTCAATTGTACTAATGTCTGGTATAAATAAAATAATTATAACAAAACCAATATAATACATATAGTAGAGAAGGCATAAATTTCATACAAGATTTAAACAATGAAAATATCTACAATTGTATTTCTTAGTAATGAACAAATTATTCAAAAATGTGGCATAAAATTTTTTTTGAAAAATGAATCATTGCTAGAAACAATAAAAAAATTTGAGAAAAAACTTGAACATACAAATGTAATCATCCAATCCCCAATATTGTCATTTAAACTGTACAGCTTTATGAAGTACATGTATAAAACTAATGGTAATAGCCAAATTTTAAAAAAAAAAGCCCACCTACAAAAAATATATACATCATCCAAAACCTCAAAACAAATTTGTAACACGGACAGGATATTTTTTTTTATTCTTTTCGTTCAATAAGCTGATTGTTTGACCTCTACTAAACTCACTGGGGCGTAACCATGCAATAACTAGATATTTTCAGTGTTATTGCACACGCTAGTTTTAGTAGAAATCATATAGAGAAGTGGGGTGGGTTTCCCGTGCAATAACAACGATCCTGTTGAGCAGGCATCAGTATTACCAGTAATTTATAGCATGCTTCATTTGTTACCAGGTATAACACCTCGACCTTCGGTCTCTGTGTTAAACATGTTAACTCATGAAAGCCGTGCTATAAATATAACTTAGACAGAAAGATGTTTACATAACACACAATGATTGGAAAAGATACTGTGGTCGTGACACAAACTTACAATGGTTTCAATATAAAATTATACACAGAATCCTCACTACTAACATCTTCCTATATGGAATCAAATTTATAGACTCACCTCTAGTACAATAAAGCTGAACACATGACATCTCAATGATAACGGCAAATTAAGTTATGTGATTTTTGACATTTCAGGATTTTGCACAGATTGATTTCTCGAAATCCTCCTTAGAATTTACAGTATTCTTATGTTACAAGGTAATTTTTCAACCTGATACGTATTCCTATCCTGTTGAACCTGATACGTATTTCTATCAGGTCGAACCCGATACGTATTCCTATCCTGTTGAACCCGATACGTATTCCTATCCGGTTGAACCCGATACGTATTCCTATCCTGTTGAACCCGATAGATATTTCTATCCGGTTGAACCTGATAGGTATTCCTATCCGGGCTGAATCCGATACGTATTCCTATCCGGGCTGAATCCGATACGTATTCCTATCTAAACTACATGTTTGACATCCCTGATATGCATGTAGAGCAATCATTCATTGAGGCACAGAATATTAGAGTTTTTGGATATGGCTTTTAGTAATTGAACTGGAGTATACAATTACTGCTAATTACTGAGCCACTTTCAACTAGTCTTCTCTTGTCATTATCAAGCAAATTTTTTTACCAAGTTTTTTTTTAAAGTTTTCAACTAGTGTTGACATTTTTTGATTTAAAAAAAAAGACTAGGAGATTCTATTTATCGCCCAATCCTTTCTTACGCGATGCGTGCCAGTTGTAAAGGATTTCCTCCAAAAACCACAAGAAAAGAGTTTTTCCTTCTGCGTATATGTAGACTAAGACTAGTGGTAAATGATTTCCTCCAAACATCACAAGAAATGGGTCAGATGGTTCTGGTGTTGATGAGTATTGCTACAGATAAATGATTTACTACAAACATCACATGCAAAAGAGTTTTTCTCCAGTTTGGCTCTGTGTGTTCATGTAAATCACTACTTTTGTAAATGATTTACTGCAAACATCACATTTATATGGTTTCTCCCAAGTATGGGTTCTTGTCACAAGTAAAGAGTTTTTCTCCAGTATGAGTTCTGGCCCCAAGTTCACAAATCATAATGCTTTGTGAACCCTTGGCCAGGTCTGTTCATGTAGATCACTACCAGTGATAAATGATTTACTGCAAACATCACAAGAAAAGATAGGTTGCCAGGCAACGAAACATACGCCCACAACAGCTAAGTCGTCCGGGCAGTCAACAAGGGTTGTCACATATTGTTTCTTTTATCAGTAAGGAGAACATTTACAACACATGATAATCTTATTACGAGTAATAGCTAATTAAATAATTATCAGAAATGATTAGAATAGTTTTGATGGTTTGTCTCAAGGCCTTTGTCCACATGATATTTCAAAGTGATCAAGTGCCAGATATCACTGAAAATCAAATAGGATTCTTCGTCTCATGACCCTAAACACTGTGTACAAATTTAAAGTCAATCGGATATTAACTTTAGCTTTTAGAGCATTCACAGGGTTATTCAAAGTGATCAAGGGTCATAACTCTGCCAGTAATTATCGGATATCGCTGAAAATAAATAGGCTATTTTGTATCATGACCGTAAATAGTGTGTATAAATTTAAAGTCAATCGGATATAAACTTTAGATTTTTCAAAGTGATCAAGGGTCATAACTCTGGCAGTAATTATCGGATATTGCTGAAAATCAAAAGGCTTCTTTGTATCATGACATTAAACACTGCATCAATTTAAATTCAATCGGATATTAACTTTAGCCTCTAGAGCGTTCACAAGATTTTTCAAAGTGATCAAGGGTCATAACTCGGGCAGTAATTATCGGATATCACCGAAAATCAACAGGCTTCTTCGTCTCATGCCCTTTAACACTGTGTATAAATTTAAAGTCAATCGGATATTAACTTTAGCCTCTAAAGCGTTCACAAGATTTTTCCAAGTGATCAAGGGTCATAACTCTGGTAGTAATTATCGGATATCGCTGAAAATCAATCGGCTTCTTCGTCTCACGATCTTAAACACCGTGTATAAATTTAAAGTCAATCAGATATTAACTTTAGCCTCTAAAGCGTTCACAAGATTTCTCAAAGTGATCAAGGGTCATAACTCTGGCAGTAATTATCAGATATCACCGAAAATCAATAGGCTTCTTCGTCTCATGACCTTAAACACTGTGTATAAGTTTAAAGTCAATCGGATATTAACTTTAGCCTCTAGAGCGTTCACAAGAAATTGTGGACGATGGACGGACGAACGGACAGACGGACGGACGGGGGCGACGGCAATATACGACCACATTTCCATGTGGGCGTATAAAAATGGTTTTCACTGGTGTGGATTCTACTGTGTACATGTAGATTGCTACTACTCGTAAATGATTTCCCACAAACATCACATTATGGTTTTTCTCCAGTATGGATTCTGGTGTGTCGCTTCAGATTACCACGGGATGAAAATGATTTACTACAAACGTCACTAGAAAATGGTTTTTCTCCAGTATGAGTTCTGGTGTGTTCCTGTAAAGTACCATAGGCGGAAAATGACTTACCACAAACATTACAAGAAAAGGTTTTTTCTCCAGTATGTGTTTTTGTATGTTGCTGCAGACCACCATTGGTGGAAAATGATTTACTACAAACATTACAAGAAAAGGGTTTTTCTCCAGTATGTGTTTTTGTATGTTGCTGCAGACCACCATTGGTGGAAAATGATTTACTACAAACATTACAAGAAAAGGGTTTTTCTCCAGTATGAATTCTGGTGTGTAGCTTTAGACTACTACTAGTGGTAAATGATTTAATACAAACATTACAAGAAAAGGGTTTTTCTCCAGTATGAATTCTAGTGTGATATTGTAGACTACTACTAGTGGTAAATGATTTAATACAAACATTACAAGAAAAGGGTTTTTCTCCAGTATGAGTTCTTGTGTGTTTCTGAAGATCACCTCTAGTGGTAAATGATTTATTACAAGCATGACAGGAAAAAGGTTTTTCTCCGGTATGAGTTCTCTTGTGTCGTTGTAGACTATTACTATGGGCAAATGATTTCCTACAAACATCACAAGAAAAGGGTTTTTCTCCAGTATGAGTAATGATGTGTCGTTGTAGAATAGCTTTTTCTGAAAATGATTTATCACAAACATCACATTTATATGGTCTCTCTCCTGTATGGGTTTTGGTGTGTCTACGTAAATTACTGCCAGTGGTAAATGATTTTCCACAAACAACACAAGTGAAGAGTTTTTCTCCCATATGAGTTTTGGTATGTTCATGTAGATTACTACTCAGTTTAAATGATTTTCTACAAACATCACAAGAAAAAGGTCTTTCACCAGTATGAATTCTGCTGTGATTACGTAAATAACTTCTGGTGGTAAATGATTTTTTACAAACATCACAATAAAATGGTTTTTCTCCTGTATGGGTTCTAATGTGTCCCTGTAGATTACCTCTAGTGGTAAATGCTTTACTACAAACATCACAAGAAAAGGGTTTTTCTCCTGTATGGGTTCTGGTGTGTCCACGTAGCTTACCGCTTGTGATAAATGATTTACTACAAACATCACATTTATATGGTTTCTCTCCAGTATGAGTCCTGGTGTGTACATGCAAATCGCCACTAGTGGTAAAAGATTTACCACAAACATCACATTTATATGGAGTTTCTCCAGTATGGATTCTGGTATGTTGCTTAAAACCACCACAGGATGAAAACCATTTACTACAAACATCACAAAAAAAAGGTTTTTCTCCAGTGTGAATTCTGGTGTGTTGTAGTAGGATAAAATTAGTGGTAAATGATTTACTACAAATATCACAAAAAAAAGGTTTTTCTCCAGTATGAATTCTGGTGTGTTGATGTAGATGGCTTCTGGTAGTAAAAGATTTCCTACAAACATCACAAGTAAAAGGTTTTTCTCCAGTATGGGTTCTAGTGTGTTCATGTAGCTTACCTCTTGTGGTAAATGATTTACTACAAACATCACAAGAAAAGGGTTTTTCTCCAGTATGGATTCTGATATGTACATGTAGACCACTACTAGTGGAAAATGATTTTCTACAAATATCACATGTATAGGGTTTCTCTCCGGTATGGGTTCTGGCATGTTTACTTAAATTATGAAGGCCATTAAATGATTTACCACAAACATCACATTTATAGTTCTTTTTTGAGACATGCTTTGACATTTTTCGAAAATCTTCTCTCTGTATATAAACAAAACAAAATGGTAACTAGACCTGCAAGCAGTTATGACGGGTTTCACTGGTGCCACGTTACCTTTGAACTTGTGTCACATTTGGTGCCACATCACCCTTGAACTCATATCACTTCCGGTATCAATGAAATCATTAAACAGATTTACACATCAAATAAAATGGAAGCAGAATCCACCAAATCCAGCAATATCAAATTATGTTATACATTTGTTACATTTATCACTAATTTGTTGTGGTCATCGGTCACATCTGCTATTCCGAAGTTCATTTACCACCTGAATATTAATTTTTAAGTTAGTGGTTGTGAATCCTACAATCATGCCCTACATTTTACAGTATGTTTCAATGTCGCACCTTTCATGTCAATAAAAGTTCTAATTATGGGTCATTCAGCATTATACTCTTCTTAAGTACACTGAGCAATGATTCCGTACAATTTAGGCTTGGTTTCTCACTCGAACCTTTCATGTTTATTTTAATTAACGATGGGGGTCAAGTGATATTTTCATCACTTTTTAGATTATGTCATACTTTTAGCTAAAACTTTATTAATTTTATGTCACACATTCTTGCTCCTAGCAGTATCAAAAATGTCCATGTATTTTTCGGGGTATAAGTCGATACTTTTTTCTTTTTTCTGCCGAAGTCCTGTCTTCGTCTTATACTCTGCTTCCACTTATGTATGGATGAAGATAAAAAAAAATTGTCATCTCCAGAAATTTTTTTTCAGTTACTGTCTCTCCACGATACCGAATGCACTATCGTTTCAAATAAAACTTTAAAGGGACAATAACACTCTTGCTGGCTTGACAGCTCCAGAAAATAAATAATAGCCTTATCCTAAGTACTAGTTGTTTAAGTGTCCTACCTGTTGTGTAAATTATCCATTACAACCTATTTTACTTGTCCAGAGTGTTTGAAAATATTTTAAATCAAAGTCACATTTGAAAAGGTTTACGTTAGACTTTTCAAATCAATTAGTTGAATTTTTCCAATTTTTTTAATTAGGTGTGTTAAGATGAAATTTATATCATCATTTAATTGGAAAATTGTAAAATAATACAATTTGTTGACCAGAATGAAGATTGGGACATATTATTCAGTTACAACAAGAGTGTTATTGGGGCTTTAAGTTACACCATTACAATTGAAATATTTATAGACGTTTCTTTGCTTGATTATTTCTTTATTTAAAACCATGCCCCTTTTCCCCTTCAAAATATCAACCGAGAATACAGCATCAAAATAAAATCTGTTCTCAGACATTCATCAATAACGGCATGTTTCCGTTTCTCGTAATTTCACGCGTCTCAAGAGATGTCTACTTTTAGTTTTCAGTGAAAAAAAACAATCATACTAAACTTAGACATTTCAGGTCACGTGAGATGGGCGTAAAATCGGACAGCCAATGGCTAAAATATGTCCCACTTCAATCTTAGATTCTGAATTACTTTTTTATGTAAATGTATTACTAGCAATTGTATTGTAATAGTTTAACATCAATCTCAATATCTGCATAGATTCAGGCTAAAAAATTATCGAAATGTAAGCGAAATTACCATTTGCTTACATCAGATACTTGTAGGAAAATACCGCTCTGACGTCACGCTACAGCTCACTTCATTGGTTTTCCGCACATTAGATAACATTTTTGTGATTATCATGGTTTGCGATTCCGTTACAGCCTTAGAAAACGGGATTTGTCTGTTTCGATGACTGAACTATGCTAAATTTCGATTAAATATAGCCTACATTTTTTGTAGTATCATCCAGATTATAAATATTTGACATTACGTGCGGATTACAGTTTTAAAAGATAGGCTGGCACTGCCAGGCAGGATACGCCCACATTTTCGAGAGATGGATAGAGAACAAGCAATACCGAAAGTGATTTTTCCTACATCATTAAGTCCTGTATTTCATACTGTATTGGGAGCAGCCATTTAGTTGGTCAGGTCCAGTCTGATATTCATGAAATTCGAAGCCGACAATGATTATGGTGTGACGGTACACAACCTAGAAATGTGACTTTTCATCAAAATCGGATAAGAATTGTGACCTGTAGAGAGTCCACAACCATGATATATAATATACCATATTTTTACACTATTCGCGTACAAACGACAACCATTTCGTCCGGCAATTTTGGTACGATTTTCACGAAATTAGAACTCAACCTTCCTCATCAAAATCGAATTAAAATTGTGACCTTTACAGTTTCCACAACCATGATATACCATTTTTTTTTAACAGTATTCGCGTACAAACGGCGACCATTTTGTCTGTCAATTTTGGTCCGATTTTCCCGAAATTCAAACTCAACCTTCCTTACGGTGTAACGGTGATATAATCAAACGTTTTTTTTAAATCGGATAATAATTGTGACCTCCAGAGGGACCACAAGCTAAAGAAAGGGGGATTTTGCGTATAACCAGGGGCCATAAGTTACGATCCGATATGCGCAAATATCGAAAAGAACCAAGATCTTTGGGTTATAACTATGAATTTCAAGTTTCATCAAAATCGAATTAAAATTGTGACCTTTACAGGTTCCACAACCTTGATATACCATTTTTTAACAATTTGATATGCGCAAATATCGAAAAGAATAAAGATCTTTAGGTTATAAACAAGCATTTCAGGTTTCATCAAAATCGAATTAAAATTGTGACCTCTACAGGGTCCACAACCATGACATACAAATTTTTAACAGTATTCGCGTACAAACGGCGGCCATTTTGTATGGCAATTTTGGTCCGATTTTCCCGAAATTCGAACTCAACCGTCCTTAGCGTGTAACGGTGATATAATCCAACGTTTTTTTAAATCGGATAATAATTGTGGCCTCCAGAGGGACCACAAGCTAAAAAGGGTGATTTTTCGGACAATCAGGGGCCATAATTCAGGAAATTACATTCCGATAGCCGCAAATATTGAAAGGAACCAAGATCTTTGGGTTACAAACATCCTTGTCAAGTTTTATCAAAATCGATCAAAAAATTTTGACCTCTATAGGGTCCACAAGCTAAAAACGTGATTTTTCGTACAATCAGGGGCCATAATCCATGAAGTTTTGATCCGATACATACCAATATCGAAAGCAGCCGAGATCTTTTGGGGATAAACCTATATTTCAAGTTTCGTCAAAATCGGATAAGAATTGTGACCTGTAGAGAGTCCACAAACAAATTGTGGACGGACGGACGTCCGGACGGACAGGGGCGACGACATAATACCTCCACATTAAAATGTGGGCGTATAAAAATAATAATAATAACTTTAACAGCAATTCTGAAAGGAAAATACCTATTATGACGTCACTCAGATATGACTGAAAAGCACTTATTTGGGGGCCATGCCACACATTGACTGGTATAGAGCATTTTGATTACATTATTGATGTCAATCTCGGATCTTAAAATTCCATAATTTCGGATCTAATTAGAATATTTTGATGAAATAAAAAATTTGGGTAGCATTTTCTCTATATTTTTACAAAATATCTTTAAATTCTTTTTCTGTCATTTGAAACTTTGACCTGAACCCCCTACTACATGTATACTGCATTGTTTTATTCTATTTTTACTTTAGTAAAATATTTTATAAACGTGTGATTTAAAACAGAGTCTGCATTGTCTTAGAGAGAGAGAGAGAGAGAGAGAGAGAGAGAGAGAGAGAGAGAAGAGAGAGAGAGAGAGAGAGGGTAGGGTTTTATGTCCACTGGAAATTGAGAGCAAACAAACTAGGTCATTTCGGGAATAACATATTATATGGTTTAATTTTATTTCAATAATTCGTTTGCGTGTAGGGTCTTACAGTGGGAGGAAACCGGAGTACCCGGAGAAAACCCACGAACAACCAGGTATTCGAAACCACGCAAGTTGATTCAATAGCAGGCTGTATGATACAGCGTGCGCACGCTAACTATTTCCCATACGGCCCCCGCTATACATGCGATGCGGCCTATATCAATGTTGAATGCATTTTAGTCTATTAAACTATATTAAAAATATCTGTAACTTACAATCCCTGGTAGTCTAAAAGGAATTTAGGCGGTCTATAATAATAAGTAACACACCCACAAATTAATTAAATATATCTTGACTTGCTTGACCAAAAACGTTTTCCGCCATTTTTTTTTTTAAGAATGTAGCTATTCAAAAATTGCGACTTGGACCTACTCCGACCCGAGTAATGCATGTTTACAGATTGCAATTAATTATTGCGTTTGTGAATCAAAAGGTGATATTCCACAATTCCATATTGTAATTAAGCTTTCATATTACATATGAAAGCTTATTGTGTCTGTTAAAGTTATTATTATTATTTTTTTTTTGTTTTGTGTGTTTTCTGCAAATTGGATTTCTCAGAATCTAACCATGGGATCTTTCTGAAACTTTGACCTACCCCCCCCCCACCCCAAAAAAGAGGTGTGAACGTTGTTTAAATATATTTTCAAAACAAAATCACCGAATTTTACGAACGAAAAAACTGACAATGCATAGTCATAACTTTGCTATTTTTTTTTAACCGATTTTACTAATTCTTTTTTCCTTGAATACCTTGAAAAAAATCATTTTCATCTGCAGTTTCACATTTCCGAATTTCGAAAATTCGTCGCTGTGATTTCGAACCGGAAGTTTAGACCAATTTGACAACTTCTTTAATAGTTGTACGATCCCCCCCATAAAAAAAAACAGTCGGTCGCAAAATCAGTGCAGTCGGTAGGGTCGCAAAATCAGTGCAGTCGGTTGCAAAATAGAGTAGTCGGTATCGAAAACGTACTCGCTGTATGCGCCACGCTACTAATGCAACTTAAGTATAAAATAGTCGGTCGTAAAATCAGTGCAGTCGATCGCAAAATAGGAGCAGTCGGTATCAAACTCAACTATAGGAAAGGCTAAAGTTAAATACATATGGGAGTAAGGAGAGAGATGTGCATGTCCACCATGGTGTGTTCCATTGAGATTGGTTGGGGAGGACACTTCAGGTGCCAGTGAGAGAGAGAGAGAGAGAGAGAGAGAGAGAGATGGTGATCTCCCTCCATTAGGACTCAGACTAGTAATTATTTGCCCATTGACTTCAATGTTAAATGCCTGTAACATCACAGGCTGTAGTTTTTTTCTCAACATTCCGTTGCTTCCAATCTTTTTAGGCACAATGGGGACCACATTTGGCAATCTCCTCATCATAAGTTTGTAGGGGGTTGACCGTTTAGATTTTTTGCTACGGGGATTTTAAGTTGACTGGGGTGAAAATCTCACTTCTGACACATTGATTGCTCCGCAGAAAGACATTTTACACCCCTATCCCTCCGCTGTAATATCCTCAGTATTACCCAAAACTTCTATGAAATTGAAAATTTGATGCCTTTTCTCCAATTCTAGACCAAAAAGTCAACCCAAAAATGCAGGAAGAGGGGAGAAAAAAAATAAGGGAAAAATTGTCTATTTATAAATCGCACTACATTCGTAATAATTACTAGTCTTAGCCCATTAGTCGGACAGGAGTTATCTCCTCTTGTCATTAGCGAGAGATTATTGTCAGCGTTTACCTTTTCTAGATGACTTTCATTTGGTATATTACTGTTCATTTCTTTCTTTCAGAAAGTTTGTTTTCGGTTTCTAATTTATTATACCCCAATGAGATTGTGATGATTAAAAATAATATTATCAGTCAGTGTGTACAAATAGCTGACTAGTTGGGGTTGATAAATAAGAATATCCTTAAGTCAGTAATAACAAATAGCTGACTAGTTGAGGTTGATAAATTAGAATATCCTTAAAGGACAATATTGGTGCCAGTCATTATCACATATGTGGTAGAACTGATTAAACACTTTCCAAATATAATATTAACACAGAGATCATCGCTACCATAGAGGAGTAATAAAGGATTCATGAATCGGAAGTGACGAACGCCAAAGGAAAACACGAGTTATCTCTCTATGTGAATGACTGAAGTGAAGAGTGATGACAGATAAACGGCCGAATTTCTGCTCACTAATAATTCCTTCGAAGACAAAAAGTTGTTATATGGGACCGCAAGAGGTTATCTGACGATACAATAAAGTAATTAAGTGTCATAAGATAAGAGAACATGGGAAAAATAGAAATACTCCGTACAGCCCCTTGTTTTTATTCATTCTATAGGGGAGACCGGGGCACATTGAACCGCTTTGTTCACATACATGTTTGTACTCATTTCATATCAAATGTTTTTATTAGAAGATCTCTTTATTTCATGATGACAAGACTGAATTACTTAAAATTGGAAGTAAATACCATGTCAGCAAAACAAAAAGCAATTCTTTGAAAATTGGTGACACTGTAGTTGAAGTGAACACTAAGTCTGTGCGAAATTTAGGCGTGCATTTCAATTCTCTGTGCGATATGTCTGATAACATTACGTCTGTGTGCAAGTCTGTCAACTTTCATCTTCACAACATCGGTAAAATACGCAATTTTATTGACCAGCCAACAGCAAAGATGCTAGTTAACTCGCTTGTAACATCCAGAATTGACTACTGCAACTCACTCCTATACAATTCTCCCAAATATCAAATTGGCCGGTTGCAGAAACTACAAAATAAAGCTGCCAGGATAGTTACTAGGTCGAAGACATCTGAGAATATCAGTCCAATTTTGAAAGAACTTCACTGGCTCCCAATCAAGTACAGAATCGAATTCAAGATTTTATCCATGACCTATGCAACTCTAAACTGTGAATTTGTCCCAGAATACCTTAAAGATCTCCTGACCCCAAATACTCCATCCAGAACTCTGCGCTCATCTTCAAGTAATCTGCTTGTTAAACCAAAAAATAAGACAATTGCCGGAACAAGAACATTCAGCTATGCTGCTCCTGAATTATGGAATGGTTTAAATGAATCCATGAAAAATGTCTCATCAATAACCACATTTCGGAAAAACCTTAAAACCGTCCTTTTCCAGAGAGCTTTCAAGTGTTGATATTTTGAGTGTCTTACATGTGCTGTAATCGCTTGTCTCTGTTTGTAAAATGTTCTATGTTTATTTTATTATTTTGATTTTCCGTTTTTACAAATTGTGTTTGTAAAGCGCCACTGAGCAATACTTGTGTTGGATACTCGGCGCTATATAAATGATAAAATTATAAATTATAAATTATTCATGATCAAAATTTAAAAAAAAAAGCGATATGCCCTCTTATATGGATCAAACCCCGGTTTATCTGGATTGTATAGATTAGACATATATGAACTTAAGTACAAGAATTTCGTAGGCTAAGAAGTTAACATGTATGGAAAATTTTTCTCTTTTAAGCGCTTTTTTGAAAAATCCACTGCCTAAGAAAATAATTGACAGCATGTGGCTTACTGATGGTGAAATGGGTCTAAGAAGTTATCTCACATCTGTATAGTGTTGGGTTGTATAGTGTTATTTATAAAGGATATATCCATGGTGGTTCAATGTGTCCCGGTCTCCCCTACCTTATAAAAACATGGTAATGCACCGACTTTTAATCTGTTTTTCTTTCCTGTTCTCTTATCTAGTGGCAGTCAATTCTTTTCATGAATTGTAAGATATTCTCTAACAGCGTCACACGGCAACTTTAGGTCTTCGAGGGAATTATTAGTGAGCAGATATTCGCCCATGTATCTGTTATCATTAGTCACTTCAGTTAGTTATATAGAGGATTAACTCGTGTTTTCCTTTGGCGTTCGTCACTTCCGATTCGTGAATCCTTTATTACTCCTCTATGGTAGCGATGATCTCTGTGATAATATTATATTTGGAAAGTGTTTAATCAGTTCTATCACATATGTGATAATGACTGGCACCAATATTGTCCTTTAAGTCAGCAATAACATATAGCTGACTAGTTGATAAATTAGAATATCCTTTAACAAACTAATTAAACTCATGTACATATTTTATATTTCTTGTTCATATGTTCATAAAAATCTATAATAATGTCTATGATTTATTACAAATATCAGAAGACAATGATTTTGATTTCCTATGGGTTATCACATCAGTGCTGGATTATGATTTTGTTTGCCAGGAAGAGAGTTTGTTTTGAATCTAGGAAGTTTTACCTGTCAGCCATTCCTTTAACAGGTTTTCTATTCGCTATAATTATTAATCACATGTTAACTATAAACATACTTGTTTAGTATATTGACTACAATCAGCTACTCCTCATCTACTGAACAATTTTATATTTGCCTTAGTCAGCACACTACAAATATACATGCATATGTTACTGATCTATGGTTGGTGGCCGACCAGGTCCCTGGGGCTATGGTTGGAAGTTGACCAGGTCCCTGGGGCTACAGCCTCTAATATGTATACCTTTATCCAAAGCTGGATCTCATATAGAATACTTCTGATCAAAAATGATTTACTACAAACTTCACAAGAAAAGGATTTTTCATCAGTTTCAATTTTTGATTGTTTATGTAGATAACTCCCTGTGTTTATCGCTTTACAACAAACATTATTTTTCACCAGTACGCTATTCTCTAGAATGGATTTTTTTATGTTTATTTAGATTAGTTTTGTGTGTATATGATTTACTACAAACGTCACATTTAAATGGTTTCTCTCCAGTATGGGTTCTGGTGTGTTCATGAAGATTACTATTGTTGGCAAATGTTTTGCTACAAACATGACAAGCAAAAGGTTTTTCTCCTGTATGAGTTCTTGAGTGTTTCTTTAGACCACTATTAAGGGCAAATGATTTTTCACAAGCATCACAAGAAAAAGGTTTTTCTCCAGTATGAAATTTGGTGTGTTTCTCGAGATTACTGCTATTGGTAAATGATTTACTACAAATATCACAAGAAAAGGGTTTTTGTCCAGTATGGGTTCTGGTGTGTCTATTTCGATTACTTCCATTGTTAAATGATTTACTACAAACATCACATTTATAAGGTTTTTCTTCTGTATGAGTTCTGGTGTGTGTCTGTAGATTACTACTTGTAATAAATGATTTACTACAAACATCACATTTATATGGTTTCTCTCCAGTATGCATCATAATGTGATTATTTAATGTTGTAGTCTTTGTTAGTGATTTACCACAAATATGACATTGATAGCTTCTATTGGAGACAGAATGCTTTGACATTTTCAGCTGTAGAATCACAGATCTTCTCTCTGTAGAAAAAAAGTAACAATAATTAATTTCAAAATTTAATTTAATTCAAACGCTATTCATAAACATACGTATATTTTCCAACCATTGATCATTAAAAGGCAACAAACCACTGACTTGAATTGAATTCTCTATGTACTTTATGTTCAGCAAACTCATGCAGAATCTTTTCAAAAGTCCCCTCAAAATGAAATTTCAAAACAAAGGATTTCGTGCAATAGACAAGTTATGTGCTTTGGTAGGAATAGTAGTGGTTTTAGGGGTTTGGTTTGTTTTGGGTAAATTGTGCTACCCCAGAATAAATGTTCATTTTTCATAATAAACACCAGTTTTAAGGTAATTTTGTTATTTTCCAAATGGACCCTACATTTTAATAAGGTTTACAGAGGTTCAAAGAATGGAGGAATTTAGAAAAAGATAAGTTGCCAGGCAACGAAACATTCGCCCACAGCAGCTTAATCGTCCGGGCAGTCAACCAGGGTTGTCGCATATTTTTACTTTTTCGATAATGAAACATTTTTTAATACATTAAAATCTGATTAAGAGTAACAACTCATTATGTAATTATCAGAAAATCATTAGAATTATTTGCTTTTAATAAAGTTTTGCCCCACACTTACAATTAGCATACGAAACATTTAATATCATGGATTTCGCTGTTCAGTAATCAAAATTCATTGAAAATCTGTGTATCAATCTGAAGTCAATCGGATGATAGGTTAGGCCTCTATAACATCAAATGATTTTTTGAAATGATCAAGGGAGATAACTCTAGCAGTAATTATTTGAAATCGCTACAAATCAATAGCTTTCTTCGTCTCATAACCTTAAACACTGTGTATAAATTTAAAGTCAATCAGATATGAACTTTAGCGTCTAGAGCGTCCACAAGCCGGCCGGACGGAGGCGACGACAAATTACGATGCAAAGAGTTTAAAATCGTTTAATGTACCGGTATGCTTTTATATTATGTTATTATCTATTTATGTTGATAAATATCATTTCGTACATGTAATAAATGGTCTGGTTTTTATTGCCGTTGTAACCAAACCTTTCGGTAGTTATAACCACATTTTTAGGCTGTTATGATCAAATTGTTTGGCCATTGTGGTTTAGGACCGTTATGTCTATAACCCAAAGAAATCCAGTGAAATGAGAAATGATGCCTTAGTCAGCTTCTTATCCAATTCTCACATTTACCCATGCAAGTATTGGTATTTGCTTCCAATGCATTCAAGCGAAATATTAATTGAAGTCAGCACAAAAAGATTTTATAAAGACGGCATTCCTGTTAAGCAGTTGAAGCAGTGTTTCTATTTAAAGGAACAAACACCAGGTCGTAGGTTCAGATTTTATTGTGGATCGTAAATTTATACATATGAAAAAACTCTGAAATACATAAAGAAATGTATAAAAATCAAGAATACTAATAGTTTACACTATATACATATATAAAAAATAGTGGCGGGAAATCATTGTTTTGCAACAAAGGAATGTATAAAATGGCGACCTAGTTTGCAGCTAATTTAATAATATACTATTCAAATACATACATACCCTATAAAATAGGAGTTTGTAACAATACTGAGTTTTACCATATACATGTAATATACAGGACTGAAATTAACAATATGAATGGATTAAACTAAGTATAATACTTTAAAAATGCACAAATATACTTATAGAAATACTTATTGAAATATACTAATTACTTAATTACTTCTTATATAAAATATATACTAATTATAGTTCCATATTAAATAGATAAAATATTAAAGTCAGTCAAATAAATATAAAACTTACCAAGTGAAATTAGGTGCTCCTTGTAACAAGGTTAAGATGTAAGTGAGGTTTGAAATAGAAGCTGAGATGTGGTTATTTTAGTGAGTTAAAGTGAGTAGAGTTTAGACTTGCTATTGAAAAGAGACTTCTGACCAGCTTAAAGATGTACTACTAAAGGGACAATACAACAAACACCAAATATACTATAAATAACAATTGTATTAAAGGGACAATGATACAACAAATACTCAATATACAATAAATACAAATATACACTACCACACAGTCAATTGTAAAAATTCACTTGGGTGGCTGCTTAATGAAGATTCTACTGTATCTTATTTTATTTATTCAAAATATTTAAATTATTTGCAATGTCTGTATTTTAAGCTGTTTAAAGGAGCTAAATCGCTAATATTTGGGACCTAGAAATTGACCTGAATGGGTCACAACCCATATAATAATGTACTCTGATTATACATGAACTGATTTACATTCAATTATTTCTGTTTTGACTCTAATTTCAAATCAGTTATTTCCAGCAAAAATATGGCATTAGTCTCAACCAAATAGAAATTTCTAGTGTCTGGTTATATAATAAACCTCCATGTTTCGAGATAAGAGATGGCCCTATTTAGTTATATGTAGCAAAGCCCAACGCGAATCACACTCTCAAAAAGTAAGCAATATTGACAATGTTTTTCATCAAAACAACGATTGATTATTTTTATTTATAACATTTCTGCCACATCCAACTACAAATAAGCAGATAATCTTACCAGACACGCAGTACAAATCCCCTCTTTTTAAATCACAGCAATAGTAGATTGCTTTTTCCGAAATTTTAAATTTACGTTATTAACACATAAAAACAACGCTAGATTTACTTTATTGTTAATATTTCCTGATAAATGAATGTTGTTTCAGTAGATTGGGCTGCGTATGTGTAATAAGTACTAATAGTATTAAATTAACATACTTTAAAGATGGTACATGCTTTAATAAAGATATTGAGTTTGCTACTTGGAACTAAATGGCATCCAATCATAGCTAAAAACAAGCACATCAGTATATCTCAACTTTTTATTTACGTTCTCGTAGTTAGTGTCTGGTTATTCCAATCTATTGAGCATGCTCTCCAGATAAGTTATGGCATCACCGTTTAACATGAATTGTGGAATGTGTCTAGCTTCGTTCTTTCTGGTCACATATTAGAAATGATGCTAAAATGCACTATGGTACACGGTTCGAGTAACCAATTACATGATTCGTGTAACAATGGTAAAGGATTTTTTGTCTTAATTACTGGATATCAGAAGCCCATCTTTTTCCGGTAAGATCACATCATCAATTTTTATTTAAATTGACAAATAATTTGTATTTTCAATGTTGAAGATTTTGGATGATATTGATTTAAAGACCTACATTAGCTACCGGTATCTTAATGGTCTCAAGCAAAAAGTAGCTAAGTTTCTAACACAATATCATCCAAAATCTTCAACATTGAAAACATGAATTATTTATCAATTTAAATCAACATTGATGCTGTGATCTTACGGGGAAAAGGGTGGGCTTCTGATATCCAATATTTAAGACAAAATAAACATTTGAAAATAGAGTAAAAACGGAAACCATTGAATGTAAATTGCGACCCACTTTTGTTAATTTCTAGGTCCGAAATGTTAGCGATTTAGCTCCTTTAATGCTTTAATACCACTCTTGTTGTAACTGAATAATATGTCCCAATCTTTATTCTGGTCAACAAATTGTATTAGTTTACAATATTCCAATTAATTGATGATATAAATTTCATCTTAACACACCTAATTTAAGAAATTGGAAAAATTCAACTAATTGATCATAAAAGTTTAACGTAAACCTTTTCAAATGTGACTTGCATTTTAAAATATTTTCGAACTCTCTGGACCAGTATAATTAGGTTGTAATGGAGTAGGTACGTTACAAAAAAATGAGATTTGAATATTCCACTATTCTTTGTTTATTTCCTGAAAGAGCAGACCAAAACAAACATTTCAATACCAAAAAATTCAAAATAGCTTAAAGAATAAGGAAGTTATGACAAAAACTAATATAGACAATGGGTTCGAAATTTTCCTTTGATTTCCATATAAATTGCAACGAAAATTGTGACCTTTTTTCTAAAATGGTCATAACTTCCTTATTATCCAAGATATCTTTATCACCGACGCGTTCGGGGCTATTCTTTTAGTCTGGAATATGCACCCAGGTGATACATATGTACATATGTAATATTTCATACATATTGATGAGCTAGTATTGGATGTGTATAGCTCATTCCTGGAGAAGTATTCTAGTGAAGGCGGTCACTGTTCATTAAAAGTCCAATTCCAAATCCATTTCTATATTACTTTATATCCAGTTTAAAAAATACATTATTTACAAATTATATACAAGGCATTCGATCTCCTTGTCTGTGTGTGTCTCCAATCTCTTCTGTTTGTGTATGGGTCTTTTAAAGACACTAATTTGCATACACACAAAGGAACAATTTTGACAAATCAGATGAAAGATAAAATTATTGTAACACATCAAATTAAAAGAAGTTAAATAAATATATAAATTTCATTGGTTGAGAGTTTCGTAGTGAAATATAATTTATAGGATCTAATAAGCTTTAAGCCATAACAATTAAAAAGCATTGACACTTGATTGGCATTGATCAGACTGCATTGTTAACTGTATAAATCTTTGCTCAAGGTTTCTCTTAATAAGCCTACTGGCATCCAAAGATTATAAAACAGTCAAAGCCAATCATGCTTTTAGGCAATTACTTTAAATCAAAATATTGACATTAAATGCAAGGAAAGACCAACTGATAACCTTAATATTAGCTATATTGTCTAAATGCTTATTAAATAAATTCTGTATATTCTTAAAAATTAAATTTGAAAAAGAAGTAAAATTCCGTATCACTATTTGGTGATAAATGCCCCCGTCCTGAAAAATTCATGCGTCCTCGCATGATATATATATATACACAATATACTTGATGAAACTAATAATACATAGTTAAAAGAAAAATATATGCTTATAATTAAAGATTTGTTTAAAGTTTTGTATCACAATATCTTGAGTGAATTATGTTGTTATATGATTATACAGGCTAAAGTCACTTATGTAATCCTTTGTTGTCGCCTTATGTATAATACATTGTTGTCACATACATAAATATCACTTGCAATAATTATGAGAAAAAAAAGATTTTAAGGAATGCAAAATTCCAATTAAAACGATCTTCAGTCAGTAATCAATCTGAATAAAAAATATATGAAATTTAAAAAGTCAATGGTAAGAGTCATATAATAAAGTATTAGCACTATTCTGACGAAGTTTCAATATCTTCACTTTTAAAGTCTGCGTCATCGGAATATTTATAAATTGTGGAGGTAATGATTTCTAGCAGTAGTTATTAATTGATTGTTTCCAATGCAGTCCACATACACATATTAGCTATTTACACGGTTATATAAAAAATAATTTCTGCTGCAACACACAACTTTAATGAATTCACTGCACTTTATACACAAAATTTTATCAGGAACACACTTTAAATCTCCAGCAATATCTGGAAAGTTACAATTTACTAGATCAGGGATTATGACTAAGGTCCACCATTCATCTTATTGGTCTAGCACATTTGGTTATCTGGTTACCTTGCAGTCTCATGCGCTGGTAGTTCTTCTTGACATGGAGAAATCTCACTTGGTTTGACAAAGTCAACCTTGCCCAGAATTGAAGATATCAGCTTCAAACTTCTTTGGTCCAGTCTGTTATCAGAGATGTTGTTCAGCAAGATCAAACCTGAAATATCTCTTGACCATCTCATATAATAACATTCAATGTGTGACAATAAATCAATTATATTAAATAATTTTGAATCAAAAGAATGTGGTCATTCCTCGTACTCAACCTGACTAAATGTAATACCATTCTCACTTTCCGTTCCAAATATAATCATGTATTTCCTCAACACTGTTAAATTGTCAAGACTGTGCAAAGGCTCAGAAGATACTCTATTCTTTTATTCACTATTTTCCATAAAGTATTATGCAATATTTTAGTTACTATCATGATCATTTCTTATTCTTATGATCATTTCTTATTCTGATCCAATTCATTTTCTTATTTATTCTTATATATTATTTGTGATCTAATATATTGTCATATGTCATTTATTCTTTATTCATCTTCATGTTATAATTATTAAACAAAAAAAAATTGGGGGGGGGGGGTATTTTTCACAAAATGTGAAAAAGAAAACAATTTATATTTATATATACATATCATTCAATATATTAATAATCATATTGAGAACTTTTATTTTATTTCATGAAAAACATAGTAATGTTGTTATTATCTTATGTTTAAAATTAAAAGAACTAGATCTATGTGGTCTAATCAAACTTTGTAAAAGTTTGTAAAATGATTACTCAGTGCTTTACACATTGATCGTCACCAATATGGCACAGCGCTGGCGTGTCAGTCAAAAATGGATGGCCAGTCCACCTTGCCTGACAAACCTGATTGTAGCTATATAACAATAATTTGAAAAATAATTTAGACACACAGACCTTTTTCTTTCTTTTTTTTTTGAAAGTAATATAATGTAATTAATATGTGGAAATTTTAAGGGTGTTAAATTTTAGTCGCTTTTTACGACACGCAATTTAACCAAACGTTAGGCCTACTCTTGTCCCCGGTCCCACAGGGGAACAAAGTCACAATGTCTATAGTATTTGTTATAATAAAATTTTTTTTTTTTTTTTTTTTTTCAATGTAATGAATCTGTTCTAACTTCCTTTGTTTTTGTACTGTGTAATGCAGTTAAAGTCTGTGTAACTGCCTTGTGTACCGATGTAATCAACGCTTTAAAAGTTGCTGTGGAAACTGCTTTATTGTATTGTACATGATTAAAAAGATCATTAGAAAAATAATTACAATAGTCTGTTAGATCAGATATTTCCTTATAATTATTGTTACAGCGATTGTCACAATTTGATAGGCTCTCTATTTCCATCCAAATGTGGTCAACTATTTCATCAAAATTCTGGCTTCTCTGTTCATGAAAAAGGTTTTGTCCCTCTTCTATCCGTAGCTTTAATCCTTTATCCATTTGCATCATTTTTCTTTCAAGGCCTGTCTTCATGCTTCTCATATCACACAGCATTTTAATGTTAGTGTTGAGTTTGAAGTCAGCCATCATTTTTTCTAAATCTTGTTTTGTATTTTGCTGATGTTTTATCATATTCACATTTGGTAAATTTATTGAATTCTGTGATTTGGTGATATCTTCATCCTTCTTGACAAAAAATTTATGGTTCCTGAGAGGGCGCTTCCGTTTCTTACCAGCTTCATTTCTCGTAATGTGGAACTCCTTGCGTAATTTCTCAGGTATTTGTTCTGTAAATTGCCATTGTGTTGATCCATCAATCAGTTTGATTAGATATGACTTTCGTCCCTGGAACTGTGCTGCTTTAATGATTTTTACAATCTGTGCTTCAGACAACATTTTTGATTTCGACACTTGAGATTGTGTTTGTTGCTGTGAATTAGATTGTAAAGAATCATTGGTAGCTTCGTCAGTAGATTTCTGTTCTGTATCTTGTTCCTCTTCAAGTTCTTCTGGATTTAATTCCTCTTCGGACTCAATAGGTACATTTGTTGGGCGTGTTGCAGGGTCAAAATATTTCTTTAGACGATTGGCATTTGTAAGATATTTCAAAGGTTTGTCATCAGAACATCTTCTAAGTTTGTAGGTGTATTTTGGTCCAAGGTCTACAATGTAGTAAGGTCCGAGCCACTTCTTGCAAAGTTTTGGTGCTAATCCTACCTTGAATTTTGAACAAAACAACCATACCTTTGTTCCCTTTTCAAAGCTTGGTTCTTCCGATTTCTTATCATGCTGACCTTTGTATTTTTGTTGAGCCCTTTCCATATTCTCTGCTGCAATTTTTCTGGTGATTTCTAGTTGCTCAATGACTTTCGTTAGGTAGTCCTTACTTGATCTTGGTAGCGTTTCTTTGGGTATTAACTGTGAATCAAGCGGAACCCGCATTTCTTTCCCAAAAAGCATTGCGAATGGTGAGGAACCAGTTGACTGTGTGGCTGGACTTAGTCTGTAAGCCATCATGACACCTGGTAGTAAATCTGGCCAGTTGGTATGATTCTCATCGCAATACATCCGTAATGACTGGATAATGAAGGAATTCATTCGCTCACATGCTGCATTGGTCTGAGGATGGTATGGTGTGGTATGGGTTCGCTTGACCTGAAACAATTCTGAAAGTGCCTTGACCAATGATGACATGAAATTTTGACCGAGATCGGAGCAGAGTGACTTTGGAGCTCCGTACCTGGTAAATATTTCTTTGTACAGTACATTAGCAATTTCAGGAGCCTGCTGTGTCTTTAAAGGAAATGCTTCTGGCCATTTGCTAGTACTTTCAGCAAGTAATAGAACATATTTGTAACCATCTGGTGTTGGGGTTAACTGCAATACATCCATATGCCATCTACTGAAAATCTCGTTAACTGGTAGAGGATTGAGTGGAGTTTTCTTTCCATGGAAATTTCTCTTACATCTTTGGCAATCTTCACAGGTCTTGACATACTGATGAATATCATTGAACATATTGCGCCAGTAGTACTTCATTCTGATGGTTTCAAATAATCTCTCTTGGCCTTGATGACATCCACCAAAATTTGAGTCATGGTATGCAATTAAGACATCATTTTGAAGTGCTTTGGGTACTGCCAATAATTTTCGAAATTTTTCCTCCTTGTTTGGGCCTTTATATTTTAGTTTCGGCATATAGAACAAGATTCCATCTTCTAATTCATAATCTTTGGACCTAATGTTAATGGATTTCGCCATCTTCTCGTCATCAGGCAGTATATTACTTTCTTTAAAGATTATGATATCCGACAGATCTTCACAATTACGTTGCAGGTGGCATAAATTTGGATCATTTAATATTGTGCAAGAATTGTGATTACCTTGATCATCTGGAACATCCGCTTCGTCCATGGCTGCAGCGACTAGTGGAAGAGTGCATGAGGAATGCTGCACTTCATATCGGTCTGTCTCATACTCGAATGTGTAGATTGTTTCTAGCTTTTTCTCCTTGCAGCAATAGACTGGCTGATCCTCAAGGAACTTATTTGGATTGTCTGATGGAGGGTAGATTCTTCTTGATAAGCCGTCAGCATTTCCATTCTTGGAACCTGCTCTATGTTGGATGTCAAAGCGATACTCTCCTAAAAGCATAGACCATCTTCCAAGGCGACTAGTTTTATCCTTAATGCTTTTTAACCATTTGAGAGAAATGTGATCAGTAAATACGAGAAATTCTTGGTTAACTATGTATGGCCGGTATGTTTTTACAGCTTCGATTAACGCAAGGCCTTCTTTTTCAGAAATTGACCATTTCTTTTCAGCCCCATGTAATGCTCGACCTCCGTAAGCAACCACATATTCTCTATTTTGATCATCCTTCTGCCCTAAAACAAAGCCAATAGAATCATTAGATGCATCTGTTGAAATAATAAATTGTTTTCTGAAATCTGGAAATTTTAAAATTGGACCTGAAGTTAGATGCTTCTTAAGATTCTCAAATGCAACATCACATTCTTTTGTCCACAGAAATGTTGCATCCTTTTGCAGTAAAGCATTTAAAGGAGAGGCAATCTTTGAATAATTTTTGATAAATTGTCTATAATATTTACAGGTTCCTAAAAAACTACGTACCTGTTTCACATTCTTTGGTGTAGGAAATTCTGTTACTGCTCGTATTTTGTCTTCATCAACGCTAATGCCTTCTTTACTTAAAATGTGTCCCAAATATTTAACTTTCTTCTTAGCAAATTGACATTTTGATGGTTTTACTGGTTTCGCGAAGTCTGTTGAAGATTTGCCGTAAATCATTTAAATGAGATTCAAAGTTTTGACTAAAAATGATTAAATCATCTACGTAGACTAACGTGATTTTCTAATTTAGCCCTCGCAACACGGAGTTCATCATCATTTGGAATGCGGCCGGCGAGTTACGCAAGCCAAATGGGAGCCGATTAAATTCAAATGATCCTTGGTGCGTGACAAAAGCAGTTTTGTGCTTTGTTTCTGGATCTAATTCCTGTTGCCAAAATCCTGATTGCAAGTCTATTACCGAAAAAATAGTAGCGTTTGCAGCAGCAATGAGATCTATGGTGTCTGATAAGAGTGGTAATGGATGTGTCATAGGTACTGTGACTTGGTTTAATTTTCTATAGTCTACTGCAAACCTATGACTGCCATCTGGTTTCTTAACTAACACAATTGGAGATGCCCAACTACTGGAAGATGGTTCTATTACACCGTTGTCTAACATTTCCTTGGTTAATTTTTCAGTAATACCCTTTGCCTCAGTACTTTGTCTATATGGCCTTGATCTAATTGGTGGTGCATTATTTGTATTAATTTTGTGCATATATCCTTTTGCTTTGCCTAATTCTGTTAGATTTGTTGCAAATATATCTCTGTATTGACCTAAGAAGCCTAGTAATTTTGTCTTCTGTTTTTGAGATAAATCAGAGTTTTCTAAATTGAATCCCAAAGACTTAGCTACTTCCACCGATTCATGTTCTGGACACTGGATACTTGAGACTGTAAAATTATCATGATTTTGTCTATCTTGCTCTATGTCTAAAATATGATCTTTATTTATGATATGAGCTTTCGCTATTATAGTATTAGCCTTAATTTTAATTTGTTCCTCTGAGGAATTTAAAAATCTAACATAACCTCTATTAACATCTGTTTTAATGATACTTTTACCACCTAATAAATTTTTCTTTTTTTGAATTCTCGATGTGGGTTCAATATATACAATTTCATTTAAAGGTATTTTGGATATTTTAGCTGGAATTAATATTTCTGAATAAGGATCAATTGATATGTCTTTGATGGTCCTTACGAATCCCACTTGATGTTTTCTATATCCCGGGCAAAGTATTTTATCTGATGCCTCTTTATTTGCACTGGGTTGTACTTTTACTTTAGTACCTTTATTTTCTATTGTGCTATCTGGGAGTGCATATGCCACGTGAATTAATCCTTCATTTAAAGTCAAAGTTTTGTTTTTATGACTAATTTCAGCATTTGTATCAATAAGTAAATCATTACCAATTATAAAATCATGTTGAATATAATTAAAGATGTAAAATTTATGAATAATACTAGTGTTGGAAATTTGAAATTCAAGTAGAGTATTGCCTACTACTTCAACAGTTTGACCCCCGACACCAGAAATATAAGTTATATCAGACGATGATATTTCTGCATCTGGTAAAACTTTATCTAACAGTGATTTGGAAATACAAGATATGCTCGCCCCTGTATCAATGAGACTTTTTATGACAGTATTGCCTAAAGTCACATTTACAAAATTTTTATTTAGGGAAGCGATAACATTTCTATCGGTAGTCGAAGATTTGGTATTACAATCTAGTTCCTTTGATTGAGAATGACCCATCTTAATGATTTTGACTTAGGTTGAAATCAACTAGTAAATAAGTCTATTATCAAAAAGAATGATAATTATTGTCACACACTAAAGGTAAATTTTCGAGAATGGTACAAGAAATAGTTGATTTAACTTACCAAATCAATTCTCTGATCTCATATGAACCAAATTTAGGAATCCACTTGTATCTCCAATCTGTTCTTGAATGTCTTTGTTCAAACCATTAGATCTTCAGTTTTTCTCGCTTGGCATGTAAGAGGTTCCGAATCTTCAATTCATCTTCCACCATTATATCACTGACGCTCTCTTCTCGGGGGGCTATTCTTTGTTGGTTCCAATATGCACCCAGGTGATACATATGTACATATGTAATATTTCATACATATGGATGAGCTAGTATTGGGGGTGTATAGCTCATTCCTGGAGAAGTATTCTGGTGAAGGTGGTCACTGTGTATCATAAGTCCAATTCCAAATCCATTTCTATATTACTTTATATCCAGTTTAAAAAATACATTATTTACAAATTATATACAAGGCATTCGATCTCCTTGTCTGTGTGTGTCTCCAATCTCTTCTGTTTGTGTATGGGTCTTTTAAAGACACTAATTTGCATACACACAAAGGAACAATTTTGACAAATCAGATGAAAGATAAAATTATTGTAACACATCAAATTAAAAGAAGTTAAATAAATATATAAATTTCATTGGTTGAGAGTTTCGTAGTGAAATATAATTTATAGGATCTAATAAGCTTTAAGCCATAACAATTAAAAAGCATTGACACTTGATTGGCATTGATCAGACTGCATTGTTAACTGTATAAATCTTTGCTCAAGGTTTCTCTTAATAAGCCTACTGGCATCCAAAGATTATAAATCAGTCAAAGCCAGTCATGCTTTTAGGCAATTACTTTAAATCAAAATATTGACATTAAATGCAAGGAAAGACCAACTGATAACCTTAATATTAGCTATATTGTCTAAATGCTTATTAAATAAATTCTGTATATTCTTAAAAATGAAATTTGAAAAAGAAGTAAAATTCCGTATCACTATTTGGTGATATCTTCATCCAATTTTGAGTGTGAAAAGATGTTTGGCCATGGCTTCAATCTAAATGCTTTTGGGAATTATAATTTTAATTAATAATTAAATTATTAATTAATTAATTAATTAATTATTAATTAATTAATTAATAATTAATTAATTAGATACCAGCAAGATAACAATCGTTGATGCAATCTTATTAATCATTTTAATTTAGTTAATGAATAATGTCCAAATACCACAACTAAATCAACCAGGATGGCCATGTCATTTTGCGCATCAAATAATAACTTTCAGCAACCATGAATCATACCCAAATTTCACAAAAAGGAAGAATAATGATAACATTTGCATCCTGAAAAGTTTCATGAGATCCTATAAAGATTTCAACGCTGAGCAACGTTCCAAACTTGTCATAAAAAGAAAACAGATAGTTACGTACTGTTTCACAGACTGTAAGTTTGACTGGATAACAATATCTTCTAGAAGGGAGACCACGCTCTCTTTTTAAAAAAATATATAAAAAAAGACCAAAAAATAAGGAAATAATCGGCTTTTTCGTGGAGCCGCTCAGTGCACGTTTGTCAAATCGGTTGCAAAAAATTATGGAAAAACCCAGCTGTGATAATCTCATTTTTGTAACGTACCTAAATGGATAATTTACACAAAAGGTAGGACCTTAAACATCTAGTACTAAGAATAAGATTATTATTTATTTTCTGGAGCTACCAAGCCAGCAAGAATGTTATTGTCCCTTTAAGCTTAAATTATTTGTTGTGTTTCTTCCTATTTAATTCCACATTAACCCATGTCGGTGCACGTGGGGGGGGGGGGATGCAGATATATTTATAGTGTTTTGTAAAAACTACTGTGCACTGCTTTCGATTAAAAGCGCTTCTTCCTATAAATTCAACAACAAATAATAGATATCAATAATCTACAAAAAAACTTACACACCGATACTATATAACATCAAATTAATAATTACATCTTACCTAAGGAATTACGACAACCGCCATTATATAAGCAATATTTACTTCTAAAAGATGACGTGGACAATCACCTACCCGAGTAACTCATATCTCCACCTTATAGGTCATTTACGACACGATTTACCCAATATTACTCAAAACCACCCCAATATCACCACATACTACCCAATATAATGGTGCAAAATGAGCCTTTCAGTTGATTGGTTACAAAAAGAGTGACAAGTGCGAAAAGCACTTCAAATGCATTTACCAAAGTCTGGCCCATTTGCCTCCTTCTACCACGCCAAAGCAAGCAAATAATAACCCAAAAATACCAAATACTAACCAATATTATTAAATACCAACGTAATATCATCAAATAGTAGCACATAAGTATAATCACTGCAACGAATATTAGATAATTTGCAGAATACTTAACTATTTCTGCAGTTATCTCCCCTTTCAACAGATAAATAGATTTTAAATTGTTTCTCGCATTGATAATAGATGTACCCCATGTTTTGGGAATAAAATATGGTATAAAATATGGTATAGTTGGTTTAACATCCACAAACTGGGTCATTTCGGAACTAACATATGGTCGAAGTAATTTCAATAAATTGCTTGCGTTTGGAGGTATTTAGCAGTGGGAGGAAACCACTTGACCATCAAACCCCTGTAATTTTTCATTCAATTTGGGACCAGATAATCGTCAGCATTGAAAGGGAATTTTAGGTGAGGATTAAAAATTGTGACCTCTAGCTGGTTGACAACCTTGGTATTACACTTATGATACTATTTGCGTCAAAAGGAGCATAAAGACAAGCAGCCATTTTGTCAGTCAAACACAAACGTTATAACAGTGTAACAATGACACATTTGAACAGTTTTTATACTAATTCTGACATGTAGAGGTGCAACAAGCTAAAAACGTGACGTTCGTACAATCAATGGGGAAAACAATCTGTCTAATATGACCCAATATTGGTAAGAACAAAGACCATCGGGATATAAACCTAAATTTCAGTTTCATTAAAATCAGACAAAGTTATAAAACTTGATTCTTCCTACAATAGGAGCATTATTTCTCCTGGAAGTTATGGTCTGATACAAGACAATATCGAAAGGAACCATTATCTTTGGTATATAAAGCAAAATTAGATTATAAATTTCCAAAAACAAAATGTGAATGGACAGGTAGACATCTGTCCGAAAACACGGGCATGTGGACATTAAAAATTGATGGAGTAGAGTTTAACGTCGCCTCTACAATAATAATATCTGTAGGTCTGTTCAAATGGCTGACAACTTGAGGTTGATAATTTACAATATCTTTTATTTCTTCATTCATAACAAACTAATTAAACTCCTTTTGTATAGGTTTTATTTTTAGTGTATAAATGATGTGCTATAAAAATATTACAAGGAGTTTTCTCCAGTATGCGGAAAAGGTTTTACTACAAACATCACAATCTAAAGGTTTTACTACAAACATCACAAGCTAAAACAGGTTTTACTACAAACATCACAAGCTAAAGGTTTTACTACAAACATCACAAGCTAAAGGTTTTACTACAAACATCACAAGCTAAAGGTTTTACCACAAAACATCACAAGCTAAAGGTTTTACCACAAAACATCACAAGCTAAAGGTTTTACTACAAACATCACTTATTACAGTTTTTACTCCTGCATGTGTTCTAGTATTTATGTGTTGTCATGTGTCGCTGTAGACTACCACTAGTGGTAAATAATTTACAACAAACATCACATGAAAATGATTTTTCTCCAGTATGAGTTTTGATGTGTTTCTGAAGAGTACCATCCTGGGTAAATGATTTCCTACAAACATCACAGGAAAAGGGTTTTACCCCAGTATGTGTTTTCATGTGTTGCTGTAGATTACAATTTAGTGAAAATGCTTTTCTACAAACATCACAAGAAAAAGGTTTTTCTCCAGTATGAGTTCTAGCATGTACGCGTAGATTAGTAGTAGTGTTAAATGATTTCCTACAAACATCACAAGTAAAAGGTTTTTCTCCGGTGTGAATTCTGGTGTGTCGTTGTAGATCACAACTAGAGGTAAATGATTTACTACAAACATCACAAGAAAAGCGTTTATCTCCAGTGTGAGTTGTTGTGTGTGAATTTAAATTGCACTTCTGACTGAACGTTTTTCCGCAAAAATCACATTTATATTGTTTCACTCCAGTATGCTTCATAATGTGACTTTTTAAAGTAGCAGAGTTTCTTAGAGATTTATCACAAATGTCATATTCATATGGTTTCTCTCCAGTATGAATCATAATGTGTCTATTTAAATTAGAAGAGTTTTTTAATGATTTACCACAAATATCACAGTTATAGCTTTTAGCTGCAGAATGGGTTCTGATGTGGTGTAGTAGACCACTATTACTGGTAAACGATTTTCTACATATATCACAAGAAAAAGGTTTTTCTCCAGTATGAATTCTGGTGTGTGAAATAAAATTGATCTTCTGACTGAATGATTTACCACAAACATCACATTTATATGGTTTCTCTCCAGTATGAATCAGCATGTGTCTACTTAAATTAAAAGAGTTTTTTAGTGATTTACCACAAATATCACATTCATTGTTTTTTAGGGAGTCAGAATTCTTTGACATTTTCAGTTTTACTCCTCAATCTTCGTACTGAAAAAAAAGTTGACATTAATAAATTTCACAATTTAGTTTTTTAATTAAAACACTATACATAATTACATCAGTAACGGACCACTAACTTAAAATTTTGTCTCCATACAGCTCTTATGCGGTGGCATTTTCTTGGGTATTAACTTAAGCCTGTAGCCAACCACAAGTTTTTTCAAAGCGATCTGGCATTAATTATCAAAATCGCTGAAAATCAACAGGCTTCTCTGTCTCATGACCTTAAACACTGTGTATAAATGCAAAGTCAATCGGACCTTAAAGGCTCAATACCACTCTTGTTGTAACTGAATAATATGTCCCATTCTTTATTCTGGTCAACAAATTGTATTATTTTACAATATTCCAATTAATTGATGATATAAATTTCATATTAACACATCTAATTTAAAAAAATTGGAAAAATTCAACTAAATGATTTGAAAAGTCTAACGTAAACCTTTTCAAATGTGACTTGGATTTTAAAGTATTTTCGAACCGTCAGGACAAGTAAAATAGGATGTAATGGATAATTTAGACAACAGGTAGGACACTTAAACATCTAGTACTTAGAATAAGGCTATTACTTATTTTCTGGAGCTGCATAGCCACCAAGAGTGTTATTGTCCCTTTAACTTTATAGCCTGTAGAGCGTCCACAAGATTGTTCAAAAAGTGACCAAACCATAACTGTGGCAGTAATTAACAGAAAATGCTTAAAATCAAGATCTTAAACACTGTATACAAGTCAATCGGATATTAATTTTGGCCTCTAGCTTGTGGAAGCCGACCAACGGATGGATTGACACAATATATAACCACATTTCAATGTTGGGGTATAAAAAGGTGATTTTTTTAAAAACAGTTTGATACCTGAAATATAGAGTTTATTTTGAAAAATATATGTTAGAGAGACATTCTGAGGAATTATATTAAACTATATTACCTTTAACAGTAAAAATCCAGCAATAAAATCACTAGAAATCACTGAAGATGTTAGCTTGAAAACATCAGTTACATCACTACTAATTGTACTATTGTGTGACCCATGGTAAATAATAAACGGATTTCTTCGATTATGAACAAACTAGTAAACTTTGGTTATTATAAATTTACCTGTGGGTTTGAAATCAACTCCCGTTAAATAAAATCCATTGCAGAACTTAATATCCCAACGAATAAAAACAGTTCTCTTTTGAAAAATTGAAATCCCACAAACTTTTGGTTAAGAAAAATAGCAATATGGAAGCTAGTTACGTCACGCTTCGGGAGATATCACTTTGTATTAGGGGTGACAGCATAGGAAATTTGGCATTTTTACGACAATTCAAGTTTGGTTTAAGCGTATCTCGATTCGGCATCGAGTTTGACAATATTGTTGCCAGTCATTATTACATATGTGATAGAACTGGTAAAATACATTCCAAATATAACTTTAACACAGAGATCACTGCAACGGGAGATGTAGCCTTTCCTCCTAAATTAACAAAACTTTTTTTAAAAATCTAAAAATGTGTTCATATGATTCAGAAGTGTATACATTATTGTGAAAAACAATTTTAAACTTGTACGGTAGCCGTCTTTTTAATTTTTCATAATCAAAAAATAATAAATTTCTGAGCTTATGTATTAAAGGGAGATAATGTTAGAAAAAAAAAACTTGGTTGAAAATATATAGGGGGAACAACTCTTGTTTTATTTTTCACGGACTTCAAGCTATAGTCTGTTTCAAAATAAGAAGGTGTAACAAGATTGTGATAGATTGTATTTGGATTATGTTAAAATATAGTTTCAGTGCTAACTTTATCTTACAAAATCATTTATTTATTAAGCACTCATAAGTTATAAATGTGCAGATACATGCATTATGGTACAGACATGGCCATATTTGTAGCACATATAGTTCAGTCAGTTATATAGAAGGACAACTCGTGTTTATCATGTTTGACGTCACTTCCCGTATATTTAATAGTTTGTTACACATCTCCCGTAGCAATGATCTCGGTGTTAAAATTATATTTGGAATGTATTTTACCAGTTCTATCACATATGTAATAATGGCTGGCACCAATATTGTCCTTTAATTATTTGATCAGCGACTCGGATGGGATAATTTTCTTTTTAAAACGCATGAGGCACAAAAATAATTACATTCGTTTTACGGGCCTTAAATATAACCCATCTTTAATATGATATGATAATATTATTATTTAACATATGTACAGGCCATTTACAATTCATGTTCCGCTTCTTACTGGGTCTTACACCTACCTAATAGGCACTTTGAGGGCTGCCACAACACGCTTAAAATTGTTCTTGAAAGAATGTGATCAAATTAATAATACACTCAGACACTTCCGAGGTGTGCTTCCATATATAGGTGTATGGGCTCGATGATAGTTTGGGGGGTAGAACACGAAATGCACGGAAAAAAATTTGAGTTTACAGAGAGCGGCCCTGGTGCTCCTCGAGAGGCGCAGAAGTGGAGCTTACCTTGCATAGACACTCCCCCCACCCCCGTTCAAAAGAAAATTAAGGTGTCTGACTCGAATTCTAATTAATCGCTTACAGTCCACGAAGACGGCACATTTGGGAGAAAATTTAACTGCTGCAAACGCGTTTTCCAGCTAATCCAGCCTGTGAATACCCGAATTCCAAACGTCGCTAGGTTTATGGGTATTGCCCTACCGGGGAAAATTTTGGTTTTGTAACTGAAATCTCACTTTGAATTCCAACCATCCAATCAGACTGTTGCATTCACAAATACTAATCGATGCCTGAATAATGTCGCACAAAGTACAGAGGATCCAGACAAAATTTTTTAATCAATAGTCAATTCAGTACAAATTTGTGGTATTGAATTAAAAGAAAAGTAAAATTAGTGTTATTTTAGGGTCGGAAGCAAAACTAGAAATGCTCGAAAAAAATTCAGGTTTACAGACATCAGCGCCGGTTTCGTCGAGGGGCGAATAAGTGGAACTGGTCTTGTATGGACCCCCCAAGAACATTTGGGAATATCTGACGGCCGCAAACGCGTTTTTCTGCTATTCAAATCTGTAAAATTAGGTTTTTTTATTAAATTTTGTGCACTTTTTTTTGCCAAGTAGACAAAATAAAAACTTTACCCGTCCGCCAAGTAGACAAAATAAAAACTTTACCCGTCCGCCCAAAAAGACAGCTTGCCTGAAAGTTAGGTAGGCAGATGCCCCCCGCCCCTGCCCCCCTGGCTCGTATGCCTAAGGGGGGATTCTTGTTATAATTATTTATAACATAAAAAAGATAGGATATTAAAATTTTGTATTTTATATATGACGTTATTTTTACGAGTTACCGTGCAACCAGTGATAATTTCATTGTAAATAAAATTTGATAGACTGGCGATCAATGGTTTCAATATAAATCCCCTATGTAATTGCCTTTAATTGATATTTGCGTCATCCAATTGAACGTAATGGACGGTGGGGCTTTGTTTTGAGTACAACACGTGATTGCCAAAATCCGTGTCAAATTTAAACCAACCTAGCTTCAGTGTCTTGGATTCCTCCAACATGTGACGAAAGCAATGTTGTTTTCTGTCGAAATTACAAGTAAATATTCACACAAGTAAACCCACACTTACATTTTACAGGCTAGTTAGAACGACAGCTCTTGAACTAGAAAAGACTATGTGTTATTTATATTCAAATCGTTATATTTAATTGAACATCAAATAATGTATGTCAATCATCTATAATGAAGCTAAATACCGTTAAGATACATATAAGAAATAAAATATCTCTAGAATGCTCGATCGGACGGTCGCCATTTTGTACCATTGGTTGAATTTTAAATGTGACTTAGATCTTCTCCAACCCGAGTAACTCATATCTGCTGCACTAAGATAGTCAAACGGGGCTGCATGGACGAATAGTTTGTATGTGTACGCTGTATCATAAGGTCTGTCATTAAGTCAACTGGTGTCACTAGATAAGAGAACATGTAAAAAATAGAAATAGTCCGGATATTTACTTGTTTTTATTCATTCTGCACTTAATAAAACCACGGTAATAAAACCACGGTTTCATATGATTGGGGTTGATCCTGATATAAAGTTTTGTTTTCTGTTATTATTAGATTTTGGTCAGAAGTTTGACCCAGAAAAATCCTGATATTTTATTTATTTTTGGTTGATTTTAAGTTTTATTGGTTTTGTTAGTTGAAATAAAGAAAACATTTTTTTTTTGGGGGGGGGGTCATAATACTTGTGATTTTCCATTCCCGAAGCACCTATTTTTGTCAGCTAAAAGATGAACATAGTCTATGTGTTTTTGCATGTATATGTGTAACCTCACTCTTTCGGACTCCTGTTACCACTGTTTGTCGTGTATTTGTTGTGTTTCTTGGTATCTAATTCAATATTACATAATAGATTTCAATAATCTACAAAGAACTTATACACCGATACTGTATATAACATCAAATTAATAATTACGTTTCATCTAACGAGTTAAGACATTCGCCAGGGCGACCTTCGGATGTAGACTATGGTCGCGACTACAATCTGAACCAGCAACCGAACGCAAATGGCCTTAGCCATTGACGGTGGCAACCATGTCAGTTGTTCCCCCTGCTATATTTTTTGCTATTTACTCACGTATTTTTAAAAAGTGGTTAATTTTCCATACTGCAATATGAAAGCATGCTTAAAATAGATGTAACACTACAGATAACAGACGATCAGCATAGTTGGTAGATCTTTATTGAGAACATAGAATAGACATAGATCGGAAGGAGCTCTATTCAAGTCTGACTTACTGTCAGTTAATTCTGGCTTTATAAACCATACAGTCATTAAGAATATTGATACATGACAGATTAACTTATTTGGATTTGAGATTATAGTTTCTATAACTGCACCGCATCTTTCCTTTAAAGTCGCGAAGTTCTGCTGAGTGTTAAACACATAGAACATGTATAGATTATAAATAACATATGAATAAATAAGATATTTAATGAGATCGTGAGTTTTGTCAAAACGAGCAGAGGTAATTCGTGTGTTGCCCGTAAATAACATATTCAACACATTAGTAGAAGTTGTATATAGTTGAAAACGTCCAATATAATATAATGTCAAATCTAGCAAAGTTCTATGTATAAATTACTTTGTCACATTCCTTCATCACCCATGAGTTATGTACCAAAAGGACATAACAAACACAATTCTCACATATGAGACACTGTCTTCATCTGTATACATTGATGTTTCACACAATAAAATTACATTACACACGAATTAGGAAGAGCACACGCGATATAATACAGCAAACATGATATAATAACAGTACACATGAAATAATAACAGTACGTATGATATACATTGTACTTAAACACACGCGATTATATATATATATATATATATTATAAGTCCGGAACAACCTTGGTCCTAGAAGTTTTTGTAGGACGATACCATTCTTTGTATACACTTCCTGTTACCATTAAATTCTGGTACTGACATCATACGATTAAATTTTTTACTGGCATCCTTCTTGACAAACTTATGACAAAGTTAATGTCACTGGATTATGTCGTAGTGCTGGTGTGGAATCATCCGTTCCATGGAACGTATTTCCGTCTTCGGTCTCTGCCGACACCATCTCCTTTTGAGCAGCATACGTTGCTCTGACTCTGTCATTTTCGATTTTCTTGGCTAATTTTCCCTGACGAATTTGGAAGTATCGTACCAAAAGATAAGTAACGACACTAATAGTTAAAAGGAGCCCAATAATACTTAATACAGAATTTGTGTGAGGCCATGGCTTGTCTACAACTTTAACAGGTGTGAGTTCTTTGATAAATTTCTTAATAGGTATTTCTTTCACATCTTTTAGGGTAGGGGGAAGTTCAGGAATTTCAAGATTTGGAAATGCTATAGATAAAGGTTTCCACAAGGCAAGACTTGAAATATTAAAATGAGTATTAATGTTTTGAAAGGTATTTTGGATATGAAAAGTGCTTTCTCTATTATAAATTGGTAAAAGAGAAATATATTCATTTGATGCTGAACAAGACATATTTAACTTTAGGATATCAATAGGTGGCTTAGCAGTAATGGATAACGTTGTGGTTGAATATTTTTTTTGATTACAAACAAGTGAAAAACGTAATAAATTTTGAGTGGACACGGCCCAATAACCATCGGTTAGATATTCAGCTAAAGGCAAAATTATTGTAGGTTGAACATTCACGGTACACACGTCTTTACTCAATTTTGTGTTTTGCATAAACAAAGCGATTACACTTAATTTACTTAAATTAATGGGATACAGTGGACTTTTGATAGAACAAGTTTTTACAAGCCGATTGGTACAGACTTCAACTTCGGATTCGGTGAGAAGTACATATTGTGTTCTTTCCGAATTAACTGCAAACATTTGACTTTCTAGTTGATATTTCGCTACTAATCCGGAAGTATGGGGTGATTTGGCATGAACGTATTTGGTTTGCATAGGTGCAGGTAAATTATGAGCATAAAATATTTCAAGTTTTTTAGTTGAATCCAAAAGTGAAATGGTTAAAATCACATAAATTTTGTCTACATCTAATTTAGTAGTACACGTTAAAAATTTATAATAATGCCAAAATTTTAATGAGGGATCCGCCGAAAGGTGTACTGTATTTGGCAGTTGAGATCGAATCTCAAGGAGTAACGAGTTAAGATCAGCCGGTTTAAGTACACTTGGAGAGGTGTGACCTAACGATAACATATTGAGGGGTCATTGAAATACTCTACATATCTTAAAAATGGTAAAGTTAAATGTTTTAATTCATCTAAAATGAACTAAAGTTTGTAGTCAAGCGAAAGAAAATTTTTAATTAATGTAACTTCTTTTGTTAAATTGGCCACTAGACCTTGGAATTGTAATTCAAATTGTTTTAAATTTAAAATTAGCGAGTTAATAGATGCCCGATTTTTTGAAATTTCAATACGAGAAACATTGAATATTGATAAGCTTTAATCTACCACATGGATAATACTTTCCTGATTTTTATATAATTTTTTAACGTTATGTTTGATAATATTAAATTCTGATTGGGAAACAGTGCCAAATAAATAACTCAAAGCTTTGCCTACTATTGGTAAAATTGCGCGACGAGGCCTTGTACTTGCTATCAGTTTATATTCACCTGCTTTTGTTCTAAGTTCTGTATATAGAGTTTGTATATCCTGAATATCTTGCAAACGATTAGCAAATACACTAGCATAGTCCATATTGGTTTGTTGCGTAATATATAGCAATTCCCTTCTTTTTATCTCGACTTAACGAGGAAATAAATGCATTATAAGGCTTTAAATCAATAACAAAAGAGACAAGCCAACGAGATCTTGATGAACTAAATTCACTGATTTGTCGAAAGACAACATTTTCACGATTAAGGAAAGAATTAATACCGCCAAGAAAAATGAGTGAGAGTTTCATCTTAATCCTTTTCAATGTGGAGATTACATGTAACTGGAGAATTCTGGCGTCTAAGAAGATGGCCTACGGCTACATATGAGGACTGTTTCACGTTGTTTCTGGTTCACTGGATCACGAGCGCCATTTCTGATATCTGTAACACTACAGATAACAGACGATCAGCATAGTTGGTAGATCTTTATTGAGAACATAGAATAGACATAGATCGGAAGGAGCTCTATTCAAGTCTGACTTACTGTCAGTTTATTCTGGCTTTATAAACCATACAGTCATTAAGAATAATGATACATGACAGATTAACTTATTTGGAATTGAGATTATAGTTTCTATAACTGCACCGCATCTTTCCTTTAAAGTCGCGAAGTTCTGCTGAGTGTTAAACACATAGAACATGTGTAGATTATAAATAACATATGAATAAATAAGATATTTAATGAGATCGTGCGTTTTGTCAAAACGAGCAGAGGTCATTCGTGTGTTACCCGTAAATAACATATTCAACACATTAGTAGAAGTTGTATATAGTTGAAAACGTCCAATATAATATAATGTCAAATCTAGCAAAGTTCTATGTATAAATTACTTTGTCACATAGATTACAAAAAGGATTAGTCAATATCAGAATTCCTTTCATTGGATTTATGTCACCCAACTCAAGATCATTTCACAGGTACAGTTTTTCGTCGTGGGCCTACATATATATTCGATTTCAATATAAGAAGTTCCTAATCTGTCAAATTCATCAAAAAAGACGGAAAAAAATCAAACCTAAGATCTATACTCCAATGCCCATTCACTAACTTTCGGGTGTTAACATGGACCCTATAATACCGACCAAGGCGTAAATAACTCAACGTCAATCGGCAATTTTATTATATTTTTCAGAAAATCTTCTCAAGTGTCAGTTTTGTCAGCCATCTTTGAACTATCCCGACCGTGCTTTATCGCATGGTATGGCTGGTCGCGACCACTGGTTGAACTAAATGTCATTCTGACGCAGATGGTTCGACTATAGTACGAAAATACGTGCAACCGAAGGTCGCCCTGTTTGTAAGCAATAATTACGTTTAAAAGATGACGTGGACCGTCACCTACGCGAGTAACTCATATCTACAGCTTACAGGTCATTTACGGCACGATTTACCCAATATTATTCACTACCAAATTCTACAACATAAAGGTGCAAAATGAGCCTTTTAATAGATTGGTTTCAAAAATAGTGAGAGAGTGGGAAAGACACTTCAAATGCATTTACCGAAGCCTGGCTGTTCTATTTGCCTGACGATAACACCAACATCAAGCAAATAATAACATAATACTACCCAATATTATTAAATAAACTATTTAATATCGTCAAATAGTAGCCCAATACTACCCAATATTATTAAATAATCAACGTAATATCGTCAAATAGTAGCACATCACTATAAATAATGAATATTAAATAATTTGCAAAATACTTAAATATTTATGCATTTATCTCTCTTTTCAACTGATAAATAGATTTTAAATTGTTTTTCGGATTAATCATAATGTAATCCGTCTTTTGACAGACTCCCCCACTCCTTGTCACTATCAAGCAAGAGATGGGTCATTTTGGGAATAAAATGTGGGTTTTAACGTCCACCACTAGGTCATATCGTTACCAACATATGGTTCAATTTCATTTTAATAATTTGCTTGGCCTAAAGATCTTTAGCAGTGGAAGTGAGGGGGGGGGGGGGATTTTATTCATTTAGGTGGTAATTACTGCGATGTCGTCACCCCTATCTAAATTCAACCATTTTTTTTATCACCCAAAGTTTGGGTTTGACACCCCTTGAGGTTATAGTTGTCAAAAGGGCCACTGAGTCCGAGTCAATCGTTTTCTATAGACTGTTATTGGCGGATCCACTACTGGATGAGAATGCAGTCATTGCATTTGCACGGAAATCATCAATCAAGAAATCACCTTTTCTTAAAGCGATAATTTCATATTTTCTAAGAAAGTCAAAACATAATTATTTCTTTGTCTTCATTGTTCAATAGGTTGTCAACCCACTATTATACGATTATAGGCATTATTCCCCAGGCTTATAAATCACTAACGAGGAAATAATAACACAATTACCTTCCTTGTTTTTCTATACCCCTCATTGAAAATAAAATTTTTGCCTATTTGTCACCTGGCAATAGTGAATTATAGGATTAATAGGATTATTATAAAACAAGGTAGGATTGTTTATAGTTATCATCTATTTTAAGGCCTTATTTTAATATATTTAAAAAAAAAATAACTTGCAAATATAAAATTACCGCTTTAAACCTACTAATAAGCTATTCAGGAAAGAGATGGCTAGGCCGCCCAGTGTGGTTTGGCTTGGCGGAGCGATCATTTCCAGGATTACGCATGCTGCTCGCACAATAGGCCCACCCCACCATATTCCATTTTTGCAAAATTTCTCGACCTCCGGTGGCTGAAGGCACAGACACACACCCCCACCCCCTTGACAGAGGGCCCTGAAAATAGTATAGCCTCCGTCATGACAAAACTAGATACGATTAAATTCATCATCTTGCTAAGAAAATCAGTGATGATTTCATAAAACTCAAATAAAATGGGAGTGTAACGTCCTACTGGGCTAATGGAAGACGGGCATACGCCATACAGTGTGCTATGAGGGATATTTTGCCCGGCGCTACGGCCGACTCTTATATCGAATTCCAAATGCCAAGGGATCTTTTACGTGCACGCCAATGAGAACACGGGACCTCGGTTTTTCGTCCCATCTGAACTACTAGACAGCTGTTCTTGTAAATCCTGCATCACTGACAACACCGGAGATTTCATAAAAACTACAGAAAGTAAGTAATTGAACATATGCTGTTGACTTAACCCTGGCGCACACAGCGACGAGTTTGGCGACAAATATCGCCGTAATATAAGTTGAGTGGGCACACTACACGACGACGTTGGCAATCACGAAAAAAAAAACTGTCACGTGCTTCGTCATGTGACACCTCTAAATGCATTTTAGTCGTCATCGCGTGGAATACTTCAATTAATATTGTTTTGTACATTATGATCAAGCGGCGGCTACGTCGTATTAGTACAACGCTGGTAGAGCGCCGTGCGTTTAAAGTATTAGAAGTAAAGAGAACAAATTGAGAGACTCTTGTAGAAAAAACGGGCTACGTGAGGATGAGCCCAGAGACATTCCAAAGTATCCTAAAGATACCTAAGTCCACATCAGCTAAGTCGTCCAGTCAGTCAACAAGGGTTGTCACATATTTTTCTTTTGTCAGTAAGGAGAACATCTGTATACAATTAACAGCCCATTTCATTTCAAATCAGTTATGTTCGGCGAAATAAGCCAGCAGTCTCAATCGAAAGCAAATTTCTAGCACCTGGCTACTCCAGTCTACATAGTATGTATTGCGCATGGTCTCCAGATAAAAATATGGCGATGCCGTTGATTTGGTACAATTTTTTTTAGCCTCCAGTCTCTTGTTACAACTGGGGCTGAAACGCATTGTGATACACGATTCGTGTACCAATGGTAAAATGTTTACTTTGTCTGTCTTTTCCGGTAAGATCACAGTATCAATGTTGGTTTAAATTGACAATTAATTTGTGTTTTCAATGTTGAAGATTTTGAATGATGCTGAGTTAGAGACTTAGCTACTTTAAAGACCACATAAAATAGTAATTTTTAATTGCATATATTGATAGCTAAGGGTTACTACATTCATTTTACGTCAAGTTCACTCCAATCTGATTAAAATTAATTGAGATATTAACGTTTAAACATCAGACAGCCAAAAACGGTTTTCAAATTTTCAATTACAACCTTTATCCGGTTGATTGGCTGGTGACGTCACAGGCACTACACATAATCTGTACACATTATCTATACAATATATCACTATCTGTACGATATCTCACTGTATACACACCGCCAGTTAACACGTGTGTATTTGTCGGCCCAATTAACATTTGACTGGCGTAATCATTAACTCGTAATTTTAATTTTACACGTAAGCTACTATAAGTCAAAGCATTTTCAAAAGCCGACCTTTCTCGTCTTAAGTTGTAATAGATTATATATTTGTGACTAGAATAGATTACAATTCACTAGTTGATCAACATCTCCAGCCCGTAAATCAGTACGTAATATTTTAACACGGTTATCGGTAGTCATATCGACAAATAAACCGACAGAATAAAGCGACACAAGACGGTGCAGATAAAAACAACATGTGTCTTCTAAAGGTGCGGCAAAAGGGGAGGGGCGAATAGAAGAGCCTCCTAAGCTGGTATCTCGTGTACACGGTAACGTCACATTCTGATTGTGAATTAAATAATAGAGTAAATTGTTGTTTTTTTTTTTTCTTTATATTATATAAAATTGTATATTATTAATATTACATTGGTAGTTTAGTAATTTGTAAAAAAGGCATAGCCAACTTTCCTGTCATATGCGACATGCTTTCAGCATGTCTGTTATTGGCGTACGTGACCATTTTCAGCTTTTTCGCGCCAAAATCAACCATTTTACACATTTCTTAGTAAGCCATGCCTAATATGGTAGACGAAGATTTCCATGTGACATTGAGATCGTGTAACGCTATTTTAGTGATAACGGAGCTTTTTGTTATAAATACAGAGTAATTATTCGACAAATACGAGTGAATTTGTTTCTTAAAAGCCGACAATTGATTATTTCTATCGGCTTAAAAGATGTCCGTAGCGCCGGCTTTAACAATTTCACACCAATCTTGTTTCAATCAGAAGCCAAATATTGTTGGCTTACTGTCGGCTTATTCTAATAAAAAAAAAACACATGGGGAATATGGCTACAACAACCGTCTTTATAAAACAAATTCTAAATTACAAAACAAATTATTCCGTAGTCAATTGTTATTTAATTAGGGGGATTAAGGAATCAGTCAGGCGTTAACGAACACACACGCCGGGTGTATATAGGTAATTAAGGAATAAACATCCCGAATATGCATTCGGTCACTGTGACGTCACTGGCGTCTGAGGGGATTAAGAGTGTTTTCAATAATTGGCTAAGTCGTTTTTACGGGAGGTCTATATTTGCGACTTTGAGTGACGATATCTGAATTAATTTTCATCAGATTGACGTTAAACTGCCGTAAAATGCATATAGTAAATAATGTTTATAAGCTCAATGAATTTAGTTTTCTCATTATATGTGCTCTTTAACTTAAGCCTCTAGAGCTTCTACAAAATATTTCAAAGTGATCAAGGGCTATAACTCTGGCAGAAATTATCGGATATCGATAGAAATCAATAACCTTCTTTTTCACATGACTTAAACACAGTGTACAAATTTAAAGTCAATCGGATATCAGCTTTCACAAGATTTTTCAAATTGATCAAGGGGTATAACCCTGGCAGTAATTATCGGATATTGCTGAAATCAATAGGCCTCTTGTCTCATGACCTTAAACACTGTGTATAAATGTAAAGTCAATCGAATATTAATTTTAGCCTCTGAAGCATTCACAAGAAATTGTAGCTACGAGAACGTATCTAAAACGTACAGAGGCCAATGTGTTTGTTTTTTTTAGCTACGATTGGGAGCCCTAAGTTTGACGTGACAAACTCAATTTATTTATTAAAGCATGTACCATCTTTAAAATAAGACAAGTTTATGCTATATATTATGACTAATTAAAATTACAGAGGCCAATGTAGTGGCACAACTATCGCCTAACTCCAAATATTTGCGTTTGAATTAATGAAGCGTTGTTTTTGTCCGAACATATACCGCCATCCTGATCTATCCCTAGCTACAGTGCTTTAGGCATGCGTCAACACTTACGATTGCCTTTTTGATTGACTTTTATAAAGCCTTATATTTAGCCCCGCCTTCGTGATGTCAGCGTCAATACGTTTCTGATTTTTCATCGTCGGCGACAAAAATCGCCTATGTCGTCGCCCGACTGATAAACGGAATTCACATATCACAGGAATTCACCGGAATTCACTTCGAAAACCACCGATTCAGCCCACAAAACATTTTATGGCAAATAGTAATTATTGATTCAGGCAGACTACCCCTTTTCTTGCCAAGTACGATTGGTATAAAGGACCATCGGAAAATTTCAAGATAACGAAAAGAATATATACTGAAATTATTAGTCAGATTCTTCACTCTGAACCGAGAGATTAGCTATTGAATCTTTAACTAGTCTCGGTTGTCATTACTGAAGTTGATATGATAAAAAAAAGTCTTGATTATGCATTTTTACTTTCAATCATAAATCACAAAATGTATTCAAATCCAGTAAATATCACTGGCTAATGATGATATCGAGAGTTGATTAATGGTTTAGATAACATTTCAGGCCTAAAGGAAGATTTTCATAATGTAGGTTTCATGTAATTAAAGTGGTTATTTTGAAACTGGTATAATTAAAGTGGTTATTTTTAAATAAGTATAATTAAACTAGTTATTTTCAATTTGGTGTAATTAAAGTGGTTATTGTTAAATTGGTGTAATTAAACTAGTTATTTTGAAATTGGTGTATTGTAATTAAACTGGTTATTTTTTAAATTGGTGTAACTAAAGCAGTTATTTTTAAATTGGTATAACTAAAGCAGTTATTTTCAAATTTGTGTAATTAAAGTGGTTATTTTTAAATTGGTGTAATTAAAGTGGTTGTTTTTAGAGTTGGGTTAGGGTTGGTGTAATCAAGTGTTTTTTTTTTTTAAATTGGTATAAATAAAGTGGGTTTTTTCAAAATTCGTATAATTAAAGCAAGCAGATTCTTTTTCCTCGCCATTTTTTTCTATCAGCACCGATGACACCAAAGATGGATGTCATGCTTTAATTTGTTCTTAGTTTGACAACTAGAGAAGATGACTAGATCTCTCTTCCCATGACAACGATTTAAACACCAAGTTTTAAAGTGACTATTTGATATACCAGAAGTCTTTTTTCAATGTTTTTACCTCTTTTCCTTTTTATATTTTACGCCTTCAAATGTAAATAACCTGTCCATAATATCACATTAAATGTATTTGACGTAAAAATTGTAATAAACAACAACGCCGTAAAATATTTAAGAACTTCCATCGACAAGAGAAGCCAACAGCTGTCTAGTGTACACATTGGCATCCACAAATCCCTTGGCAGTTGATATCAGAGTAGATCACAGTGCCGCTGTCCAGGCAAAACTTCCCTCATAGGGCACTGTATGGCGTATGCCCGTCTTGATGAGTCCAGTCATTTTATTTGTTTAAGGGTAGCAAGAAAAGATCAACAACAAAACCTGTCATTGCTAAATAGAAGAATAGAAGATCTAGTTATGACTAGAAGCTCTTCCTTGTCTGACCTTCCATCCTATAACCTTGACCTTCCATCCTACAACCTTGACCTTGCCTGGTTTTCCATCCTACAACCTTAACAGCAGAAAAGGGAGATTGGTTTAATATCTGTAGGTCTACCTCGTTTCAAATAGACGAGGTGGATAAATTGCAATATCCTTTATTTTTCATTCATAACCAACTAATTAATCTCCTTTTGTACAGGTTTTATTTTTCTTGTTAAATTGAAGAACCATATTTAAAGATAAATCTTATTAGTACTAAAACAAATCATTTTCAAATTCATTTTATTTAAATAAACCTCTAGAAGATGACAAAATACTTTGGACGTGTAAATAAATAATTTTCTTTATATTATGAGAAATTGTCATTTGTTTTTACAAAGTTCTGTTGGCTGTAAATAATTTATAACAACAATCAAAAGAAAATAGTTTTCCTTCCATATGGGTTATAGTATCATATTTCATGTTGAAATTCTTTACAAACGTCACAAGAACAAGTTTATTCTCTGGTATGAATTCTGGTGTGTTTACGTAAATTATCACTAGTGGTAAATGATTTACTACAAACATCACAAGAAAAGGGTTTTTCTCCAGTATGAGTTCTGGTGTGTCGTTTAAGACCACTACTACGTGTAAATGATTTACTACAAACATCACAAGAGAAGGGTTTTTCCCCAGCATGAATTCTGATGTGTACGTGTAGATAACTACTAGAGGTAAAAGATTTACCACAAACGTCACATTTATATGGTTTTTCTCCAGTATGAATTCTCATGTGTTGCTGTAGACTACTACCAACGGTAAATGATTTATCACAAACATCACATTTATAAGGTTTTTCTCCAGTATGAATTCTCATGTGTTGCTGTAGACTACCACTAATGGTAAATGATTTACTACAAACTTCACAAGTAAAGGGTTTTTCTCCAGTATGAATTCTCATGTGTTGCTGTAGACTACTACTAATGGTAAATGATTTACTACAAACTTCACAAGTAAAGGGTTTTTCTCCAGTATGAATTCGGGTGTGTTCGTGTAGATTACCGCTTGTAATAAATGATTTACCACAAACATCACATTTATATGGAGTTTCTCCAGTATGGATTCTGGTGTGTTGTTGTAGACTACCACGGGTGGACAATGATTTACTGCAAACATCACATGAAAAGGTCTTTTCTTCGGTATGGATTCTGGTGTGTCGTTGTAGACAATTACTAGCAGAAAATGATTTATTACAAACATCACAAGAAAAAGGTTTTTCTGCAGTATGAGTTCTGATGTGTCGCTGAAGATTACTTCTTATGGTAAACGATTTCCTGCAAACATCACAAGAAAAGGGTTTGTCTCCAGTATGGGTTCTGGTCTGTCCTTGTAGACTACTACTAGTGGTAAATGATTTACTGCAAACATCACATTTATAAGGTTTTTCTCCAGTATGAAGGCAATCAAATGATTTACCACAAACATCACATTTATAGTTATTTTGTGAGACCCAATGCTTTGACATTTTCTGAATCTTCTCTCTGTAAATGAACAAAACAAAATTGCTAATTTAGAGATAAACACCGACTGATTAGAATTCAGAGATCTGGAGTTATCCATGTGATACCGTTTAAATCATTGTTGATGGTTGTTTTAGGATTTAAATGGGTATTATTATCTTCGCAGATGTTTTCATTACGTCATACTTATTATCTGTAGTCTCCACATCGTTTGCCACCATCAATCAAGAAGATTTTGCCATCAATAAGATTTCTACTTTGATAAAATAGGTAAACTAAAACCAACATGTTATAGCTTGTATCATATCGTGATCATTAAGAAATAAAATGGGGTTAAAACTCCAACATTGATAAGCTCCATGAAGACAGGCATACACCATGTTGTGTAGTATGAAGGGCATTTTGCCCAGACAGGGGTTTATAAAGTTATGTTACCTTTAACAGTAAGAAATCCTGTTATAAAATCACTTGAAATTTCTTGAGTTGTTAGCTTGTAAACATCAGTTTATGTCACTACAAGACGACCAATACCCAACCTGAATAAATCAAACAATTACATGTAATAATAATAATCAATATCTATAAATAATCAACCATACAACTTATAGAAATAATATAACTGGGCCCTGTTTCACGAAATTTTAACTTGAGATAAAATCCAATTTTAGAAGATACTTCAATTTTGATTGGCTGAGCACTAAAATCAATCTAATATTATCCAATCAAATTACTAAAATTGGGATCTTATCTTAGTTAAAATTTCGTGAAATAGGACCCTGGTTTGTGTGGTCAAGTCTCTTTCCCTTTTCTCCCTTTTGCATGAAAATCTTTCCTGACTTTTGGGTATAGACGTCAGCGCTATGATATAATTTTGGACTCGGGCTCGAATATGTGACGTTTGGGCTCGAGATTAATTTACCGCACGGCATCAAGAACAACACGTTGAGTTGTGGTACACACTTCCTATAGACCTCTTAATCAGCGGCAAAATTTCCGATTTTGAATGTTTATGTGTATAAAGAATGTTTATGTATATAAAAAAAGTAGCTGATGAACTTAGTGACATTAAACAAAGATTATGCAAGAGTAAAATCTGCCTATTGTAGGTCTTTATTTAGGTCTGAAATGTAAAAACTATTAATTAGACCATAATCAACTCTCGATGTCAAGGTTTAGTCTTCATATGTGTTGGGTAGTAGTTCGATTTGCTATAAATTTTCCTTCAAGATTAACGATTAAATGGATAATCGAGACTACTAGTTTTGTCTTAGCGGCTTTAGTAATGATGTTCGAGGCTAAACGGAACTTTCATTCGCTTAGTTTTCGGTTCAGAGTGGATCAATTTGACTGAAATTTTCAGCAAATTGCCTTAACATTATCTAGTTTTTAACATTATAGTGAGAACTGCCAACTTGTTAATCTAATCACACATAATGTATCTTTAATGAGAAAAACATGGTTATTAAAAGGCTCCACCAAACAATAAAACATTACTTGCACTTACGGTAATAATAAATGTACATGTATATGAAAATGTAGCTGATGAATTTAGCGACTTTAAAGTGAAACACATGGTTACCATCATGGTTATTAGAAGGCTTTACCAAACGATAAAACATTAGTTGCACTTAGGTTTTTGTATCCCGACCTATACAAATACAAATGTACTTATATCCTGATAATATGTGCCTTTTGACAAGTGATTTTAGCTATCAAAGGAGATTTGAAATACTATTTTATAAAGAATGTTAACAATGTTTAGACAGCGGACTCTGTTCCAATTCCTCCCTATCGATAATGCCCATGCATAGCCTCTCGACTGGCACATATTTTCTCGGCAGCTATCGGACTGACAAATGTCACATAATATTTCAAATGAACAACTATGGTATAACTTACTTATTGCCTTGCCCCTTGGAACGAACTGTTGACAAAATAATACATGTTATACCACGTGTAATCAGTCGGGTATGGGCTGGCTATAGCCGCACGTGCAGTCGGTACACACGTGCTCTTAAGTAAACAAATTTACACACACAACCCTTCACACTTAGCTATAGGTTCACTAAACAAATCAATAAAGTAAACAAACTTTATTTTAACCTATAAATAAAATAATTCATTATAACTTTCTTTTCCCCTTTTTAAACGAAAGATTTAGCAATTAAATAATACGAATTTTTATCAGTACTACTTACCAGCAATATATAGGTCAAAACCCGCTGATAGTAAGAGACTCCGTGGAAGTAGTCCCCGTTATCCTGTAACTTACAACCCCCTGTAAAGACTTTAGACGGTCTATATTAATAGTAATAAACCCACACATTGATTAAACATAATATCTTGTCTTACTTGACCGAAAACGTTTTCCGACATTTTTGGTGCGTTCGATTACTGGCGCCGCGCTTACTCAAGCCCCCACGAGTGCGTTCGGGTTACCGATGACGTCATTTAAACGGCTTACTCGCGCCAGGCCGGAGTAACCGACCCCAAGGAGCCGGTTACTTCGGGAAAGTATCCCACAATCAAATTGTTCAACAGCAGATAAATGTTTTGATCGAAGTTATATTTTCTGATTACGTTTTGGCGCCGAAGAATTATTGTTGACACCTTGCTCTGAATAAAAATACCATATTCCCATTTCACAGTAGTGTTGTGTTTAATTTAGTGTTTCTACATCTTGGTCACGGTGGCTAAGTGGATAAGGCGCTGGTTCGCTAGCCTGGAGGTCGGGTGTTCGATCCCTGCATTGGCCGAGAAAGTTCATCTCGATTTTCCGGCGTGATTTCCCCTTGTTAGTGATGCAGAAGGAGGGCCTGACAAGGACAGTTTCGTAGTCGTTCGGATGGGACGAAAAACCGAGGTCCCGTGTACAAATTGGAGTGCATGTAAAAGATCCCTTGGCAGTTGGAATTCGATATAAAAGTAGGCCATAGCGCCGCTGCCTGGGCCAAATTTCCCTCATAGCACACCGTATGCCGTATGCCCGTCTTCCTTTAGCCCAGGTTAGGTGCAGAAGAGTAGGACGTTAAACCCCATTTCAAGACACATAACCTCGCGATCTGTTTCACAGAGAATTACTTACGAATTATCTCTGTAACGGATGCCTGTCCAAAACACGTGCGTTGACTGCACGCCTCGTAGTCATTGGCTCAACGGCTCGTGCAATGTTTACTTAACACCTAACTGCTTCGGGCAAAATGATGCATTTTACTCATTTTAATACACATTTCCACTAAATAGGAAAGATTTTTTAACTACAAATACTTCAAACGTCTTTATTTATTTTTCTTTTACCTCAAAAAAATGTTTGAGAATTTAATTTGTCGGAGTAAAAAAGTTAATATGCCGTACTTATTAAGCCTCGTCGATGTCATGCTTATCAGTGATTGTAGCAGCCAAGCGAATATTCACTGCGGGATCAGTTTGATAACCTCCTATGAGTTGCCCAAAGGCACTTCTATCGCAGAATTGATCTGTTTATTAAATATATTTTTGAATATGGGTCAATTTCCCCAAATCCTTGGGTGGAGTCATAAGCCATGGCTGAAGAGGGCGGGTTGGGTCCCCAAGTAAGAATTATTCTCACTCCATATCTGGTTGGAGGAAAACACAAGAATGTCCCGAACCCTCAGCGACCTGTGTACACCCAGACCAGCCGGTGTGAACATAAGTAATCGAATTCGATGATCACGTGCAGTCTGGAGTACGACCCAGTAAACTTTTTGTGGAAGATGCATGATATTCCATTGTCCTTGATGTTTCTTGGGTGCCATAATTCGCATAGCTTCGATTGGTCCGGGAAATTTACAATACTCGGCAAAACAGTTATGGATTTCTCAACGTCTTAATGTAGTGTCCAGTGCGTTGATGAGTTATATACATATTCAAAATATATTGGACCGTGGGCGAAATGGTTCTAGGGTAGCAGTATGCCACATAAACACCATTGCTTGTTTTGTTTGGAATTGTGACTAGTGTGCGCCCATACCCTTGTTCTCCTAACTGCACTTCTGGTAAGCCATGGAACTTGTTAAAGTTATCAAACGCTACATTGTTTAAACGGAAGTGGATTTAAGGTCTTCTATTATGGGGCTTTACACCACTTCTCTGGATTTAATCACACGCACTTGAAAGGGTCAAAACAAAACTGCTAACTACTGCTTGACTAAATATTACAGTATATACATTGTTTCTCACCCGCCATCTTATTTTCACGCGTTCAAGACATTTCGTCTGCCGTCATCTCACAATACAATACTCATTAGTTCTAACACTTCCCGTCGTTTTTATTGCCAATGAGACCTTATTTGATCATTACACACCTTTCAACGTAATTAAATTGCTCATTTTACAGCGTTATTAATTACAAATCAAACTTGAAGCGTGATCACTTGGCTATTCGTATCGATTATAATGCCATTTATTTTTTGATCAATTAAATTTTCTAAAGTGCGTTGCCTACCAATGGGAGTATTCGGCTGTCATTCTGAGATTCTTTATTTGCGATCAGCAATGAAGGTCAATTTTAGTTTTAGTAACGCGCCGCGACCAAACAACCAGCGGCTGCCAGGCAGGATACGCCCACATTTTCGAGTGATGGATAGAAAACAAGCTAAAAAGAAAGTGAGTTTTCCTACAATCAAGGGCCATAATTCAGGAATTTACAATTCGATATGCGCAAATATCGACAGGAACTAAGATCTTTGGGTTATAAACATGCATTTCAAGTTTCACGAAAATCGGTTCAACATAGTGACTCCTACACTGTTCACAAGCTAAAATCGTGATTTTTAGTACAATTATTGGCCACAATCCATGAATTACTGTACGTTACATGCCAATATCGAAAGTAACCGTGATCTTTGGGTGATAAACCTACATTTCAATTTTCATTAAAATCGGATAAAAAATTGTGACCTATAGAGTGTTCACAAACAATTGTGGACGGACGGACGGACAGGGGCGACGACAATATACGTCCACATGAAAATGTTGGCGTATAAAAATCAGTAGTAAGAAATTTTATTTCAATCCCTTAAAGTTATAATACCCCCCACAATAAGATGCCAAGGTGTCTCATTGAGTCAACTGGAATGGTTTCGATTCCCCGGTTGTACGTGATAATGAGTAGGATCGACTGTCCAACCTCGTGGGTATTCTCCGGGTCCTCCGTCCCCCACTGCTAAAGACCCCTACACGCAAGCGAATTTTGAAGTAAAATTGAACAATATGTTAATCCCAAAATGACCTAGTTTGTATCGAGTGGACGTTAATCTCCCTCTCTCTTTCTCTCTCTATACTTAGTACTGTTAAAACTGAATTCCGTTTCCAAAACTACAGAAATATTCAGATAAAGTAAGTTAACGCCCTAAACAATCGCCATTGTTTTTAATTTGTAGAACAAGCATGACGATTGCTCACGGCGTACAAAAACAGAGGCAGGGCACGCCCATATCCAGTACATGAATATGGTTCATTCCCATATCGCCGAGTTTTAGAGGAAAAATTTTGGTCGGTGTGGCTGAGAACAATAGACCAAAGCGGAATTTCGATCGTTTTTTGCTCCTCTTGCAAAAATGTCTTATTCCTGGCTCTATATAGGGTACTCTTCTTTGAGTAAAAGGTTGGTATGTTGGCGATGATGGCTATATTATCTTCCGTCCATTCACCATTCCGTTTACCGTTTATTTATTCTTGATAAGTTGCGTCATCGGAGTTGTCGTAGACCGGGCCTTTCCTTTAAGTACGGCATCAATTCTGTAATCTATAAAATAATAATGTTTTATTAATAATGTTTAAATAATAGAAAATAAAATTTGAAGCTTACAGCAGAAATTACAACAAATATGAGAATCGAGATGCAATTTTAAAGATTCTTTTTATAAAACAGTAACTTACCGAACTGTCATATCACTAAGGCGTTATTCTTTCTCTTATTCAGTGAGTTGCATTCTGACAAGTTCATGTAATTTAACGTGAACCATTTTCATTTTATTAATTATTAAGTGATTTGAATTCTGATAAAAATCAAATTAAGAGAACTATATTAATAATGACTGGTCCCTGTCTTATTAAAGCTTTTAATCCGTTTTTAACCCATGAAAGAGTGCCGCGGTCGACTTCCAAATTCTATTGAGTTGGCGATATGGGAAGATCCCATGAATAAACCTTATCAAGCTATTCAACTACCAATTTACCTCTTGACTGATTGATGTTTTTCACTGAAAATATTATTGCTACACAATTATTATGTCTGGTCAGGTATGTATTATTTTACTAATTAGATGAAATTAGTCAATCACGATGTGCGTTTACTCTAAAAACTGCCTACCCCCCAACAATATACATCAATAAACTCGATAAACATGTCACACTAATTACGTCCACGCCCTTTTTAAAATAATTATAGCATTTTATAATAAGTGTCATTCATTAATAATTTTGCATATATATTAATTAATGATTTTGTATATATATTGACGCCGCGACCTTATCTAATCGGACACTCGAAAATCAATCGTACTATCACGCCTCCTATTGGCTAATTCAAAACATATAAAACAATTCATAATCAAACTTTGTACCAGATTAAAAAACATACTAAAGGGAATGCTGCTGGAGAAGTAACAAGTTTAGTAGAAAATTACAGTAGCTGTAAGTATGTCTTTCAAACATTTTTATACGCCCACGTTCACAAAAATGAAATGACATGGTGTTTAAAACGTTTTAATAATAATAATAATCGTTTTCTATAGCGCTGAACATTCAGTCAGTCTGACTGCTCTAAAAAAAAACATACACGTATATACAAATAAACAAAATAATACAAAGGAATGGTTAAGTTACAATATACAGATAAAAAGTGGAGCATTTAAATTATTGTTCAAAAGTTTGGGTACAAAACAGGGTTTTTAGACGTCGTTTGTATACGGCCAGGTTTGGACTTCCAGGGGCAATTTGTGCCATTCTTTTAGTGCTGCGTACACAAAAGCTCTCTCACCAAATTTTGACTTTTGTACTGGACATACAAGCTGGTTTTGTTCATCACTATGTAAACTACAAAATAAGCTGAGGAGTTCAAGAAATGAAATTGAGTTTAACGTTCTTCTGGGCTAATCAAGACATACAGCTTGCTGTGTGATATGAGGGAAATTGTTGCCGGAACGCAGCATTATGGTTTACTCTTTTATCGAATTCCAAAAACTAAGGGATCTTTTACGTACACGCCAATGTACACACGGGACCACTGTTTCTCGTCTCATCCGAATGACTAGACAGCTGTCCTTGTCAGACCCTCCGTTCTGCACCACTGACGAGAGGATACAACGCTTGAAAATCCCGAGGAACATTTTCGCTTAATGCAGGGATCGAACACCCGACCACAGTCTAGCGAAAGTTTGCCATTAGCAACGAGTAGAAGTGGGATGTAACGAACGGCATTTTTCAACTACTAGTTGGGTTTTTTTTTTTTCATGAATTAACAGTCCAATCGTATTATAATACAGCTTGGGACACCGGTCTCCATTAGCAGCCGACGACTGACGGGTTTAAGTTGATTGAAAACATATCACGTAGATTGAGTTATTTGCTCGACCCTAAGGTTCAGGTTTTTAAGTGTGTTTTTTTTTACTCAAAATGAAGTAGATTTACTCTCCCCGGGATATTGTATCTTAACATAGTATCTCGGTGTCTATTCGTTAAGTCTATAACGAATATGTAATGAAATGAAATGGGGTTTAACGTCCTACTGTTCTGCTCCACCAAGTGGGTTAATGGGAACCGGCATACGCCCCCTACGGCCTACTCCATATCGCATTTTAACTGACAACGGATCGTTTACGTGCACACCAATGTTTAAACGGAAACTCGGTTTTTCGTCCCATCCCTAACGACTAGACAGCTGTCTTTGTCAGGCCCTCCGCCCTGCATCACTAACAAGAGGAAAATCTGGATGATCCTTCTCGGCCAATGCAGGGATCGGAAACCCGACCCCCAAGCTATCCCCTAATGGACACACGGAATTGACAAAGCTGCAATAGGTCAAAGTTTGAATAAAGGTTTTGATTCTATATCTATATTAACGTGAAATGTTTTATTTTCAGAATCATGGCTTTTAATACAACATTAAATACTCTGGAAACATTTGGAAGTTCATTCAACACAATGAATGCTAGTCAGATGAATTCTACCATAGATGACCAGTATTCAAACAACAATAATACTACCGGAAGTGGGGGCTTCATTACAAAAGTTACCGCAGATACCATTAGATCGGTGATAAATTGTTATTTAATTCCACCAGTGGCCCTTTTCGGGTTAATTGGTAACATATTGAGCTTGATTATTCTTGGTGGCAAGAAGATGAGACAGTTCACTACAAACATTCTTCTTGCTTATCTGGCTTTTATAGACACATTGTTACTGTTGATTGTATTTATGAGAAAGGTGCCCTGTCTTGTAGCAAAAGCTGACCCAATCACGGCCCAAAACATTGATTATGTAATGCTTACAGCACCTGCAATATTGGAGCTCATAACCAGTCGTACATCCAATTTGCTGTCGTTGGTTATATGCTGTGAGAGATGTATTGCCGTTTTCAAACCTCTAAAAGTGAAACTGTGGGTAACTCCTAAGCGGATGATATTTTCTGTAGTAGCTGTTACAGTAATCGTAATTGGGCTTGCTGCCGTAGACTTTAATTATTCGACAGTTATTTTTTATTATGACAACACAAAGAACAGAACCGTGGCTCAATTAATGTACCAGCCATTTTTTTTGGAGAACCAACAATTCTTTAATATTTACAACAATGTATTTCTAACCTTAGTTTTGCGAATTTTTCCCATGATTCTTATAACAATATTAACTGTAGCCATTATCACACAAGTTCGTCGAAGGATGGAATGGTTGAAAGATATAACTCATGCCACACAAAACACAAGTGCAGAGAATGACATCCAGGCAGTGACCAAGATGTTGATGACTATTGTCTTAATATACATCATATGTCTTGTTCCTGGAAGTATTTCCCTTTTTATATCATTGGTAGATAGCAGGTTCACAGGGCGCGGAGAATTCCGTAATACACAGCGCGCAGTTAGCTCCATGGCTTCGTTTCTATCGGTCGTGAACTCCTCAGCTAATTTTGTAGTTTACATAGCGATGAACCAAAAGTTTTCAGATATCCTTGTCCAGATGCTGTGTTGCTTCCGGAAGAAACATAGAAGAAGTGATCATGGAAAAGTCGAATCAATCGGAACAATAAGTAGCACATTACGTTCATGATAAGTATCTCAATGACTTAAAGATACATTATGGGAGATTTGATAAAGAGCTGGTAGTTCTGACTAAAATAGTTCAAATCTAGATCATGTAAGGCAATTTGTTGCAAATGTCAGTCAAATTGATCCACTCGATCATCATTACTAAAATGGAAAACACTTAGTCTCGATTGAGCGGAATATCGGATCCTAATCCAGTTAATATCGCAGGCCATCAAGGACGTCGAGGATTGATTATGGCCTAGATAAGTTAATTAATGTCTAATTAGTAATTTACATAACATTTTGCAGGCTTAAGAAAAGGTCTGCAACAGGTAGATTTAGCTCATGTATAATATATGTTTAAACGATAAGAATCGCGTGTAGTGCACGTACTGTATAAAAGCATCCCTCTTAGTTAGTCCTCTTAGTATAGATATTGTACACCTTACATTCCACAAGATTTTCTACTTGAGGAACGACAATATATTTAACTTAAAATGTTTTTTTCTTAAACACGTATTTTCAGAAATCACTGTGACTTGATACCTCACATAGTGCCCTGATTCACGAAATCTTAACTTAAGATAAAATCCAAATTTTAGTAGATACTTCAGTTTTGATTGGCTAAGCACTAAAATCAATCTAATATTATCCAATCATATAACTAAAATTTGGGTTTTATCTTAGTTAAAATTTCGTGAATAAGGCCCCAGAGCAATAAGGGGTTTGAGAAGAGAACCTAAAAATAATTACGTCAGATGGGGAGTTGGATGGCTGAATGGTTAGCACGTGCGTGCTGTATCATAAAGCATGTCATTGAGTCAACTGGCATGGTTTCGAATCCGCGGTTGTACGTGACAAGGAGTAGGGTCGCCTGTCCAATCTCATGGGTTTTCTCCATGTCCTCCAGTTTCCTCCGCCGCTAAAGACCCCTACGCGCAATCGAACTATTGAAATAAAATAAAACCATATGTTAGTCCCGAAATGACCTAGTTTGTGTCGAGTGGACGTTAAACCCCATCTCCCTCTCTCTCATCGCATTTTCCGTGTGGTTTTTCCCTTGTCAGTGGTGCATGGCGGTGGCCCTGGCAAGAAAAGCTGTTCAGTTGTTTGGGTGGAACAAAAAACCGAGGTACCGAGGTACATGTTGGCATACACGCAACACAAACAACCAAGGTCCCATGTATACATTGGCATGCGTTTAAAAGATCCATCGGCAGTTGGAATTTGATATAAATGTAGATAGTAGCCTAAATTGCCCCCATAGCACATGGCGTATGCCCGTCTTCATTAGAACAGTTTGAGCAGAGCAGAACAGTTAGTCGTTAAACTCAATTTCATTTCATTTCACTTGCATTATCTTCCAATATATTGTGGGCAGGGACGTTTTAAGGTTTATCATGGCGGAGGCTATACTATTTTGAGGGCCCTCTTTCGCTGGGGTCCAAAGGGGGGGGTGGTGTGTGTCTTGATTGATGATTTTCATACCAGTGCAAAGACTGCATTCTCATTCAGTAGTGCGAATTATTGAAATGAAGTTGAACAGTGTGTTAGTCCCGAAATGACCCAGTGTATGTCGAGTGGACGTTAAACCCCTCTCTCTCTCGCGCGCGGCCAAATGTATCAGATATTTTGAAAATAATAAATTCTAGCAAGGAATTCCTCTCGTTACTGCATGGTGATTTTTTCCAATAAACCCCGTTAATACCCCCCTCCCCCCCCCCCCCCGTTAATACCCCCCTCGTTATTATCTCCCCCCCCCCCGTTATTACCCCCGCCCCCGTTAATACCCCCCTCCCCGTTAATAAACCCCGTTAGTCCAGAAGTTACAGTTACCAACCCGATTAAAACACCTATAAAAATCGGATGTAAATAACGGAAACTACACCCACGCCTTTCTAGTATTATATAAAATAATATCCCCAATTCATAAGCAAATCTTCAAGAATGCATGTAAGTTCTTTAGTCATCAATATGTTTTGAGCAATATAAATATATGAATAATAATACAACTTGATAAAGGTACCTGTAACAGTATAGAAACGTTGTATTCAATGAGGGAGACACGATGGGTAAGACGCTGGCTCACTAGCCTGGAGGTCACGGGGTTCGCTCCCGATGCTGGCCGAGAAAGTTGGCCTTTTCAGCGGTGCAGAACGGAGGGCCTGACAAGGATAGCTGTCTAGTCGTTTGAGTGGGACGAAAAATCGAAGTCACATGTACAAATTGGGACGCACGTAAAAGATCCCTTGGAAGCTGGATTTCAAAATAAAAGTTGTCCGTAACGCCGCTGTCCGGGCAAAATTTCCCACACTGTATGGATTATGCCCGTCTTCATTAGCCCAGTCAGAACAGAACAGTAGGACGTTAAACCCCATTTTATTTTATTTTTTGTATGCAACAACTGACTAAGAAGTAGTCAATCTATAAGAGCGAGAGAGAGAGGTCGAAATGGGGTTTAACATCCTCTCGACACAAACTGGGTCATTTGGGGTCTTTTTGGCAGTGGGGAAAACCGGGGGATCCGGAGAAAACGCACGAGGGTGGGCAGTCGACGCTACTCCTAGTCACGTACAACCGGGGATTCAAAGCCACACCAGCTGACTCAATGACAAACGTTATGATACAGCGAGCATGCACTAACCATACCCCCCCCCACACACACACACACACACACACACCGTCAATCTATTAGGTTGTGTTAGTACGAATGTTATACCTTTATTTGTAAATGTCATTGAAGGATCAATATAAATATAAATCACGATAATTGTAATTACAGACATTACCTTCTATCTTTGAGAAATCAATACCTTCTTATTACTTATCTCAATAAGTATGTTGATTGGCTTAATGAACTACCGGAAGCACCAGGTACAATTTTATGGATACACAAGTACTGAGTTTGATACTAAACGACGATTAGAGGGCACCCTTTTAATCCCCGTAAGAGTTTTCCGTTGTGTAGGGTTAATTCTTAATGGCCCCCTAACCAAAGGTGTTAAACTTTAATTGTATTTGATTCTTATCTGTGTTGCATATTCTGTATATATTTGCCTACTATTCAAATGTTTGTATCATTTGCTTGATAAAAAACGAGAGTATCGATGTCGAAACATCGCTTAGTATTAAACTCAGTAATTGTGTATCCATAAAATTGTACTTTGTGTTAATATGTTCAATAACTAAATGCCAATAAAAGAAAAACAACCGGAAGTATGTCTTTCTAAATAAACGGGTGTTTACAGTTTTTCTACAATCTGATTCGAAAGCAGATCCTATTTCGTTTCGTTTTTTATAGTTCCAAATTTGGTTTTACTTATCCTTTACTACACTAGGATCTGAAGGAGTTGTTATCACTGACATGTGCTGGATGGTGTGAGAGATTAGCCAATGATATGGTCTTTTACAGCGAGCTGTGGGTAATCTACTAGAAACACCAACACTGATTGGTTAATCAAGTGTCTGACTTCATAGGGTCATCAAATCCCGTAATCTGAAGAAGCCAATGCGTGTCTAACACTATTTTAGTCCCACTCTCCCCTAATTGCTTTACGTCAAAAAAGTGATAACAGCTAAATTCCAAATAGATAATGGACATGCACCATTTCCGACGCATATCGCCAGGGATTGTTAACTAATTTTGTCAAACAATATGATATACCTTGATAAGGAAAATGTAAAAGCCCAACATCATTATAAATCTAAACCTCACTTAACGTATCAAAATAGCCTGCAATACTTGCTAAATTTTTGGATTATGAATTTAAAAGATAACAATATTGTTTCAGTCACCATACTGTGACACAAAAAAAAATAAATACATGAATTTATATCTATTTAACAAAATAATTTGGTTTAATAATTTTATTTCAATAATTCGCCCACTCCCCACCCTTAAATTCGCACCTGTTTTTTGTAAGCATTTTCACTATTAAATAAGATCAATTTGGCAATAATTGTTATAATAAAATACAATTTATCATAACCACTGGGACCTAATGAGAACGAATTATATTTAATTATAGCGACCGTACGCCAACAATAAATTAATCACTATTGAACACACTTACTTTCAGTTTATTATTATAATTAAATAACATGTCAATAGATTTAAGGAGTGTGAAAAGATATGGAAGTCATTAAAAAACGGTGGCTGATAAGGGACATGAAAAATAATATAATTTGTTTTTTTTAAATTTTCAAAAAGTCAATTTTAATTTAATTTGTTTCTTATAATTTCCACCCAAGTCAATATTATAATATAATTTTTTAATTTCCACCCAAGTCAATTTTAATAAAAATTGTTTGTTTTATAATTTCCACCCATGTCAATTTTAATATAATTTGTTTTTTATAATTGGTCGGCCTGAGGTAATGGGTTTTACGGGATTTTAACACAAAATTAAGCAGTTTTATTCCCCAAAAAGCTATCGGGATTGGCCCTTTAAATGTTTTATTGACATTCTATGTAGAGAGCGCAGTTAGTTGGGTATTCGGTGCTTTATAAATAGATTATTATTATTATTATTATCATTGACAATAATATTGTATTCAAATTATAATATCAATTATAATACCAATGTTTCAAAGAGATAAATCATAGGAGTTTAAGCAGGGGCGGATCCAGAGCCCCCCCCCCCTTGCTCAGCTACATCAAAAAAATAATGCCTTGCATCAATGAAATTACATCACAAAGTGATCCTACATTAGTATAAAAACGATTTCTCTGTTTAAAAAGCTCAATTTGTATGTATGCCTATGTAATTTAGAGACGATGATGGCAGATTTTCGTAACCGAAACCTGGCAAACCCCCTCCTGCAAAAATTTCTGGATCCGCCCCTGTTTCAGTCCATCTAAATTTCATTCTGAACATGGAGTGGGTTTTCTAAATGCAGATTGGTCACCTTTAAAGTTCACTTGACCGACATATCACTAAGGATGAAATATATGGTGGAAAACTGATTGTATATATTTGTCACCTCCATTTGTCTGTCGATTTGTGGATGCCTACTACATGTCAACATTTGTCTGTATGACACAAACTAGGTCATTTCGAGACTAACAAACAAAACTTTTTTATTTTATTACAATAATTCATACAACCAGGGATTCGAAAACAGGCCAATGATGCTTGAAAACGTTGAGAGAATACTCTTCAAAATATCCCCTAAATAAATCAGTAATTGTTCTTCCATAAATATGTGTTACAGTTAATTGTTCTACCCAGTTACTTAATACCTCTTAAATGAAATGAAATGGGGTTTAACGTCCTATTCTTTTTGCACCAAACCTGGGATAATGGAAGACGGGCATACGCCATACAGTGTGCTATTCCAACTGCCAAGGGATCTTTTACGTGCACTTCAATGCGTACATGGGACCTCAGTTTTCCGTACCATCCAAAAGACTAGGCAGCTGTCCTTGTCAGGCCCTCCTTCTGCATCACTGACAAGGGGGAATCACGCCGGAAAATCGAGATGAAATACCTCTTAAAAGATTGCTACAACGATACACCAAGTTAATGACAATGACAGATCCAAGATTGTCTGAGTGTTTAAAATACAATCAAACTCTATAATTTGGATGCATTCATATAGCTGACTAGTTAAGGTTGATAAATTAGAATATCCTCAAGTCAGTAATAACAAACTGACAAGTTATGGTTGATAAATTAGAATATCCTCAAGTCAGTAATAACAAACTGACAAGTTACGGTTGATAAATTGGACTGTCCTTCAGTCAGTAATAACAAACTGACAAGTTAAGGTTGATAAATTAGAATATCCTTAAGTCAGTAATAACAAACTGACTAATTACAGTTGATAAATTAGAATATAGATTGGTCAGTAATAACAAACTAATTAAACTCCTGTACATATTTTATATTTCTTGTTTGTATATAAAGATTTATAAAATGTCTATAAATTACTACAAATATCAGAAGAAAACGATTTATAAAATGTCAATTTCTATTACAAACATCAGAAGAAAATGATTTTAAAAGGGTATTCACATCACGAAGTGTGACCCAATTATTCATTCATTAAAAGAGAGAGAGAGAGAAATGGGGTTTAACGTCCACTCAACACAAACTAGGTCATTTTGGGACTAACATATGGTTTCATTTTATTTCAATAATTCGCTTGCGCGTAGGGGTCTTTAGCAGTGGGAGGAAACTGGAGTGCCCGTAGGAAACCCACGAGGTTGAGAAGGCGCCCCTATCTCCATGCCACATACGCTCACACCAGGGCTCGAAACCACAACCCCAAGCCAGAGGTGACCGGCCAACTAGAGGTCGAAGCGCGGCACTCTAGACCACTAGGCCATCCCAACCCCCCACATTCATTAAACATGTTGTTTGGGTTTGATTCCTGAGATAAAATAGCACCCAGTGTTACCTGATTGACAAGGACATGTTGAACAAACATAAACTGAGCAAAGCTGCCTTGGTTGATAAATGGGTCACAAAAGATATTTTGTTGTTTTTCAATCTGAACACCCACCCACCCTTAGTCAACAGAATAAATCTTGATAGGCTTTGTGTCAAATATCACAATATTATGTCTGACGTTTGAAAGTTATTTTCTGGCTTGACATCACAAGAAAAGAGGTTTACTCCAGTATAGATTCTGGTGTGTTCCTGTAACAAAGTGGAAAATGATGTTATACTATCATCACAAGTAAATTGTTTTTCTCCAGCGTGGGTTCTCATGTGTTGTGTCAGATTGCTACTAGTGCTAAAACATTTACTACAAACATGACAAGAAAAAGGTTTTTCTCCAGTATGAATTCTTATGTGTTTCGTTAGATTACCATTTGTGGTAAAAGATTTTCTACAAACAGCACAAGGAAAGGGTTTTTCGCCAGTATGTGTTCTTACATGTCTCTGTAGACAAACTAAAGCGGTAAATGATTTACTACAAACATGACAAGAAAAGGGTTTTTCTCCAGTATGGATTCTGGTGTGTTGAGTCAAATTACTACTACTTGAAAAAGATTTACTACAAACATCACAAGAAAATGGTTTTTCTCCAGTATGGGTTCTTGTGTGTTTCTGGAGACTGCCACTAGTTGTAAATGATTTATTACAAACATCACAAGTAAAAGGTTTTTCTCCAGTATGAGTTCTGGTGTGTTCCTGTAGACTAGTTTTAGTTGCAAATGATTTTTGACAAACATTACAAGAAAAGGGTTTTTCTCCAGTATGGGTTCTGGTATGTACATGGAGATTACTAAGAGAAATAAAAGATTTTTTACAAACAGCACAAGAAAAGGGTTTTTCGCCAGTATGTGTTCTTTTGTGTCTCTGTCGACCACTGCAAGTGATAAATGATTTATTACAAACATCACATTTATATGGTCTCTCTCCAGTATGAATCATAATGTGACTGCTTAGACCAGAAAAGTCCCTAAGTGATTTACCACAAACATCACATTTATAGTTTTTATTGTAGACAGAAGACTTTGACATTTTCAGCTTTTCTCCTGATCATCTCTCTGAAAAGAAATATAATGCTAATTAATTTTACAATTTAATTTATATCAAATAATATCAATAAAGACAGGTATATATATTTCTAGCATCAAATGAAATATCGGTAACGACTCGATTTCCATTGAAAGGACATTGCAATTTTTTGGGGGTTAAATGTTCATACCAATAGATGGAGCCACATGTGGCAATGTCAAGCTCAAAAGTATGAAGTAAGCAGGGTAAATCTGGCGGTACAAATTGATCGGATGATAACTTTATTCGTTAGAGCATTCGCCAATTCTAAAAAGTAATCATAGAAATTGTTGAAATTAAATCGGTTTCTTCAATTTACTAATGTAAACAAGATACTGGTATGTAAATTAAAAAAGATCAGATACTAAATATACACTGTTTATAATCCTATATTGATATTTAGTGATTGGAAACATGACAATGGGACAACAATCTCTGCTTTTTTTTACACTAGCACGACGTTTCGTTAAATATCATCTTATCATTATCAAGCACAATGACATTAAGTACCACTACTACCTCATGCTTTAACGTCTGCTTTGTTCGATTGTTTCTAGAGTTTAACGTCCACTTCTGCTTCGTTTGTTCATTCAGTCTGAGATATTGGGGAGAGAAATGTTAGTATTTTGATTCCAGAGTTTATTACGAGAAAATATTTGTTAACAGATTCGGGGGGGTTGGGATGGCCTAGTGGTCTAGAGTGCCGCGCTTCGACTTCTAGCTGGCCGGTCACCTCTGGTTTCGAGCCCTGGTGTGAGCGTATGTGGCATGGAGATAGGGGCGCTTTCTCAACCTCGTGGGTTTCCTCCCGGCACTCCGGTTTCCTACCACTGCTAAAGACCCCTACGCTTAAGCGGATTATTAAAATAAAATTAAGCCATATGTTAGTCCCGAAATGACCTAGTTTGAGTTGAGTGGACGTTAAACCCCATCTCTCTCTCTCTCTTGTTAACAGATTCATTTTGAGGAAATATATGATATTAATTAAATTGTATTATGTTTACCTTTCACTTTAACAGTAAGTAATTCAGCTATAAAGTCACTACAAATCTCTTGAGTTGTTATCCTTTACATCACTACAAGAAAACCAATACTGAACCTGAATAAAGTAAATTTATACTTTTAGTTGAGAAATAATCAGGAAAGTTTGATTTTGTATTAGACCATGCATCTTTTATCGATATGAAATTTGGGGTCACGGTGGCTAAGTGGATAAGGTGCTGGTTCGCTAGCCAGGAGGTCGAGTGTTCGATCCCTGCATAGGCCGAGAAAGTTCATTCAGATTTTCCGGCGTGATTTCACCTTGTCAGTGATGCAGAAGGAGGGCCTGACAAGGAAAGCTGCCTAGTTGTTTGGATGGGACAAAAAACCGAGGTCCCGTGTACACATTGGAGTGCATGTACAAGATCTCTTGGCAGTTGGAATTCAATATGGGAGTAGGCCGTAGCACCGCTGCGCGTTCAAAATTTCCCTCATAGCACACTGTATGGGGTATGCCCATCTTCCATTAGCCCAGGTTAGGTGCAAAAGAATAGGACGTTAAACCCCATTTCATTTCATTTCATTTCGATATGAAATTTGTGACAAAACTTGTAGTTAGGATAGATTGATCAACCAAGGTCCTGTGTAGGCCTACATCTTGGCAACTCATAAAAGAAGCCTTGACTGTTGGAATTCAATTGCTGTCAGTTCATTTGAATTAGACCGGTATGTCGAGCTTGAGTTGGGGGGTCACAGGACTGCTGCTATCATTGACCAATATTCAAAATCTAGAAATGGAATTTTACGGATTAAAATTTTTTATGTAATAGTTGTTTAGTATGCAGAATAAAAAAACTGTGGTTGTATCAACATACACGAATTGCCATTGGAGGCTACCATGTTGTATTTGACGTAGGTCAAAGGTCAATCGGAGTAAACTGGCAAAAATTCTGTCTGACCGGGCAGCACTCGATCCACAGCTGCTTCATTCGAAATTTTAGGGACATCGGTTGTAAAGGCGAACCGCTATATTTTCATCATATTTTTTTCTGAATCGCCATTTCTTTCAATTGGCCCTAAAAGAATTGAAACATATAAAATCAGTATTATAAACTGATTCTACTTTCTTCTGCCAACTTGCTTTACTATGCGCGACATTTTTTAGGGCATATCATATTTGTCTCGGTGCTTGTAGAAAACCGGCTTTGCAGGCCGCGGTTTTGTGCAAAACCATTTAAATACCGCATATATTGGACCACTTTCTCATTGCTGAACTCACGGCCTGGAAGAGCAGTAATACGCCTTTCCGGACCTTTATTTTTTTTTTTCTCCACAGCATTTCTTTTCTTTCTGTCTCTATCCTCCACAATATGGAATTAATTTAGGCATATACATGTATACTGGGATTTCGGTTGAAAAACGACATAAATAAGGCCATACTGGTGACGGAAGAAAAAAATGATGCATATTAGGTAGGCCTACCGTACGCTATTATAGACTATAGTGCCTATAGCACAATAGTTCTAAAACAAATATGGCATTTCTCGACTTTGCCTTTAAAAATCTTTGAATGTTAATTGTTTTAATGAACTGGAAATACAGAGGTGACAATTCTTCTATGAAAATCATAATTATCATGAAACATCACTCAGTAATAAACAGTATCTGACTATTCAATAGATAGACGTCATTTTTGCTATGATTGAACTTTGCCATCTGTGATACAAGATGGCGGAACCGACATCGGCAATTGGTCTAATGACAGTTCAGTCCATTCTTAGCAAATTCTACTTGAAAATACTATTAGTGTGGAATATCCTACATTTTGTGTCAGATATGTCCATGAATAATTCCTTTTGGCGAAGAAAGAGGAATCACAAATAATGCTTTAAATAATACATTAAATAAGGCATCTTGATTATCTATAATGAAGTGAAATACCTGTAATATAATATATAAATTTAATACATAACACATTTCTTGAAAGCTGGCTTTCGTCAGCCGCCATTTTTTAAGCCATTGGGTGAGTGTGAAATGTGAATTGGACCGTCTCCAACCCGAGTATCTCATATTTCATCATTATGATTCGCCATTATTTGTTGTGGGGTACATTATGTTGCATATCTAACTTATAAATATAATTTATTTGTTCAAAATGATGCAGAAGTGGGTAACAATCTAATGGTATAATTAATCGAATATTAAATGTTAATATCGGAACCTCACCTGTCAGATATACTCGAGTATGAATAGATCCTAGAGGTATTTGAAACTCAACAATGTTTAAAAATGGCGCCATAGATCGCGCGCACTCGGCAAATATCGACAGATTCCGGAACCTACATCTAGTCTTTGCTGAATGACAGTAAGTGATAATATGTACCCACGCCCATACATTTGCGATGCGGCTACCGGTTTACTTTAACAGGAAAACATTACACTATTACAAACAAACTAGACACCATGGGCGCAGTCATGTTTCATCCGGGACCTTTAAAGTAGTTCCAAGACACCATGGGCGCAGCCATGTTTCATCCGAGACCTTAGTCTCTAATTGCTTCACGTTTGACGCGAGCGATTGCTCTCGCTGTTCTCGGCTCGCCCAAAAATCAAAATATAAGACCTTTTCATTACTTTCCTCCGAAGATATAATCGCTCTCTTCACATTTTATATTTGTTATAAAACGAACCCCCAAACTGCAAATAAAGCCCATGTAAAACAATCATCTAATAATTAATTGTCCAATGGAAATTTTGATTTTGGCCCAAGAAAAATATCGCTAAATTTGATTCTGGGTGCTGGAAACATGATGTGTCAAGTAAATATTTTTGTTAACGTCAAAATATTCCCTTTTTTTATTGTATATAATGGCACGTAAATATTTTTGTTAACGTGAAAATATTCCGCATTTTTATTGTCTATAATGGTAAACTAGGTAGCGCACTAATAAAAGGTAATACATGTTGGCCGTTGAAGTTATCGGTCCAACCATTATTCAATAAAGTATGCAATATGCAAATAAGATATTTTGACTCGAACTGACGTGAATTCCACTACGCAAAAGCATGCGTCCCAAATCATGCTTTAAATTTCATGTATAGGTCTAAAATTATAAGTGTAAAATACAGGTTGATTTAATTATATTATTTTCACTTTATGGATTGAAAGTTGTTAATTTATCTGGCTTCTTACTTAAATGTGTGAATACAACTCAATAATCTCTCATAATGTATATCTTTAATTATTGGTTTTATTTTTTTACAGAGAGAAGTTGAAAATGTCAAAACATTCTGTCTCCAATAAAAACTATAAATGTGATATTTGTGGTAAATCATTTGATGGCATGTCTAATTTAAGTAGACACATTATCATTCACACTGTAGAGAAACCATATAAATGTTATGTTTGTAGGAAATCATTTATCACTAGTAAAAGTATATGTGTACATACCAGAACCCATACTGGAGAAAACCCCATTTCTCTCTCTCTCTCTCTCTCCATTCAACCCATGTCTGGTTATTGTCAAAATATTTCACAATTTTCTTTTTAGAATATACTATAGCATACTCTGACAATGGTGAATAAATAACTGCATATGTGTTCTTTGGCACAATATTACGGTCCCCCATATTACTACACTAGTTATCATTGCGATCTGGGTCAGACTTTGGACTAAACGCCAGATTCTTATTGCTTGATAACTTTCTTAAACAGTATAAAAGTATCGGTATATGAGAAATGAACAGTACTCTTTTTCGAAAGTGTACTTTTCATTTCTGATACACAACTTCTTTTATGCATATATTGGAAATGAACGGGACAGTTCCATCAAGGGTTGCCAGTGGCAACGAGTAGAAGTGGGCGGTAAATTGTTGACATTTGGCGTAGTAATACTAACTGTTCTGGCAAAGTTGTCAATTTCTATTGATTTTGCTCTTTTGCGAACTATGTATATACCCTCTTGCACTATGTAATTTAAGAGAGAGGTTGCTTAGCAACAAGACATACACCGAGAGTTGTTACATATTTATTACTTTGTTGTAGGTAATGTGAAAACGACTATCAACACGTTCACACTAAAATAAATTCTTAATAGTTTAAAAAAAAGTTGCCAAGAAACAACCCAAGTCGGACAGTCCACAAAGGGTTGTTGCATTTCTTTTGTTTCATCGGTAATGGGAGGATTTCGAAACTCTAAAAACTGATCAAAAGTAACAACCCATTAAAGGAGCTAAGTCGTTAACTTAATATCTTCCAAAATCTTCAACATAGAAAACACGAATTATTTGTCAATTTAAATCAAAATTGATGATGTGATCTTACCGGAAAAAGATGGGCTTCTGATATCCAATATTTAAGACAAAATAAATATTTTACCATTGATACACGAATCGTGTACCATAATGCGTTTCAGCCCCAGTTCTAGCAAGAGACTCGAGGAACGAGGCTAAAAACATTGTACCAAATCAAACGGCGCATGTAGACTGGAATAACTAGACGCTAAAAAAAATGCCTTCGGTTGACACTTCTGGTTTATTTCGCCGAACATAACTGCTTTGAAATTGGAGTAAAAACGGAAACAATTGAATGCAAATCAGTTTATATACATTTATATCACAGTATTATATGCATTGCGATCCTCTTGAGTCAATTTCTAGGTCCCAAATGTTAGCGATTTAGCTCCTTTAAATAATAAACAAAAATAATTCAAATTTGATTAGTTTCCAGTTCTTTAAAAGTAAGTGCAGGAGGACCTCACTACACGAAAAACAAAAACCTAAAAGATGCTATAAATTGATAATATTTAAATTTGAATGCCTCGATTATCATACCCAATCTTGTTCTATATGATATTAAAAGATTGAATTGAATAGAACCTGGGGAAAAAGGTGAAAGTTGGTGTTGATACGCTTCTGTGACGATTATCAAATTGAATATCTCTTCTGCATCATTATTATCATATTACATTACAGATTCTATTTTACCTTCACATTGATGAGTTGAATTATGGAACATGATATACCCTCACAGCAACAATGACCGATATGAGTTACTCGGGTTGGAGATGGTCCAAGTCATATTTGAAACTCATCCACTGCTAAAACAAAAATGGCGGCCATCTGATCGTATGACAAAGAGGTATTTTAGTAGAATAATATATCGTATGTTAATGGTCGAGAGTGAGCCATTAAGTAATACAAGACGAGGGATGTTAGTCCCAAGTGTTGTTTCGGAATTTAAATGTTCAATGTGAACGTCCATTAAAGGGACAATCCCGATAAGAACAGAATCTCAAAAATTAAAGTCCGAGTATTTATGAAATTTATGGACCAAAATATAGTGGCATGGTGTATTTACCTTGTCTCAAAATTTCAGCTCAAAATATTGAGTCGTTTGGGCGTGTACGTCAACACTGCTTATCCGGACACGTAACCCTTTTAAGATTTCGGGTCAATTTTTTCATTGGGTGACCTGATAATCGATTAACGTTTCATGAGAGGTCTATTCAGTGAATGACCCATGCACTGTACTTGATAACAAAAGGTAAATTTCACCTACATATTATTTTTATAGAAAAAGTCTGGTTATATCCAGATACTGTATAATAAAACGTTCTCCATTTCCAGATGAAGACTGTCAGGTTTAAGTTATTTACAAGCGTATCACAAATATCGGGTTAGTAGGTAGGCCTTAGATTATGGATTTTAAGGGATTTAAACACAAAATTAAGCATTTTTATTCCCCAAAAAGTTATCGGGATTGGCCCTTTAAGTGATATACTGGTGCTAAAGTGTGTAAATAGCAACAGTATTGACTGTGATAAAGTGAAATGAAATGGGGTTTAACGTTCTACTGTTCTCCTCCTAACCTTGGCTAATGAAGATGGGCATACGCCATACAGTGTGCAATGAGTGAAATTTTGCACGGGCAGTGGTGTTACAGTCTACTCTTATATCAAATTCCAACTGACCAGCGATCTTTTACGTGCATGCCAATCCTACATTTTTGTGCCATATGAACGATAAGGTAGCTGTCTTTTTCAGGCCCTCCGTACGTACTGCATCACTGACGCGGTGAAAGAACACAGAGAAGTTAGATGAACTTTCTCGGCCAATACAAATAGGAGCTTTTACAGGTTTCCATATTGACGTCATTTTCGGTCATGCGCAGACCCTGGCCTTGTTTGTAGACTGAAACTCAAAGGCCATTGTGTGTTTTTTCGTGAAAATACCGCTGTACAGTGAGCTTGTTTTACCTAAACTGAAACAGCGATCGTCATTTCTATACGTGTAAGGTTTACCAACTGATGCAGAAACCGATATTTACAAATAATTTGATATAGAAAAGCTACGGCAAGTTTACCAGACCAGTAATGACCGTATGAAATTGGAGAATTAAGTGGGTGACTGATCCGCGCTCATGGCCCTAACTAGAATTTGGTCAAGTTCATTAGGCATTTTTTTTTTACAACCAAACAGATGTTATCTATTAGTTACAGAACTATTAACTTCAAACAACAGATTTTTAACTCTGATCTATCCTATTTACATTCAACTTCCGACTGGACAGTCAGTAGCCTACGTGCGCAGTTGATATATCGTTTGCTATCGTGCTGAATGCAATACTCTTACACAAAACACGGTACTATGTTGGTCCTTGAGGGTATCGACTTTAAAAAGTACATGTAATACCAGCTAATGATACAATAAATAGTATACCATATGCAAATAAATTTGTTTATGCATGCTTTTAGCCAATAGCTACTGTAAATATCCCTGAGACGACTCTAATCAATGATAAAATAGTTGTTTGATGATGCACGCCGTGATGGAGTATAACTTCAGCCATTTTTATAAAATTTCCTCTTGATGTCATTAACAGAAAGAATAAAGATAGGTTGCCAGGCAACGAAACATACGCCCACAACAGCTAAGTCGTCCGGGCAGTCAACAAGGGTTGTCGCATATTGTTTCTTTTATCAGTAAGGAGAACATTTACAACACATGATAATCTTATTACGAGTATAATAGCCCATTAAATAATTATCAGAAATGATTAGAATAGTTTTGATGGTTTGTCTCAAGGCCTTTGCCCACAAGATATTTCAAAGTGATCAAGTGCCAGATATCACTGAAAATCAAAAAGGATTCTTCGTCTCATGACCCTAAACACTGTGTACAAATTTAAAGTCAATCGGATATTAACTTTAGCCTTTAGAGCATTCACTGGGTTTTTCAAAGTGATCAAGGGTCATAACTCTGCCAGTAATTATCGGATATCGCTGAAAATAAATAGGCTATTTTGTATCATGACCGTAAATAGTGTGAATAAATTTAAAGTCAATCGGATATTAACTTTAGATTTTTCAAAGTGATCAAGGGTCATAACTCTGGCAGTAATTATTGGATATTGATGAAAATCAATAGGCTTCTTTGTATCATGACATTAAACACCGTGTATAAATTTAAATTCAATCGGATATTAACTTTAGCCTCTAGAGCGTTCACAAGATTTTTCAAAGTGATCAAGGGTCATAACTCGGGCAGTCATTATCGGATATCACCGAAAATCAACAGGCTTCTTCGTCTCATGCCCTTAAACACTGTGTATAAATTTAAAGTCAATCGGATATTAACTTTAGCCTCTAAAGCGTTCACAAGATTTTTCAAAGTGATCAAGGGTCATAACTTTGGTAGTAATTATCGGATATCACCGAAAATCAATAGACTTCTTCGTCTCATGCCCTTAAACACTGTGTATAAATTTAAAGTCAATCGGATATTAACTTTAGCCTCTAAAGCGTTCACAAGATTTTTCAAAGTGATCAAGGGTCATAACTCTGGCAGTAATTATCAGATATCACTGAAAATCAACAGGCTTCTTCGTCTCATGACCTTAAACACTGTGTATAAATTTAAAGTCAATCGGATATTAACTATAGCCTCTAGAGCATTCACAAGATTTTTCAAAGTGATCAAGGGTCATAACTCTGGTAGTAATTATCGGATATCGCTGAAAATCAATAGGCTTCTTCTTCTCACAACCTTAAACACCGTGTATAAATTTAAAGTCAATCAGATATTAACTTTAGCCTCTAAAGCGTTCACAAGATTTTTCAAAGTGATGAAGAGTCATAACTCTGGCAGTAATAATTAGATATCACCGAAAATCAATAGGTTCTTCGTCTCATGACCTTAAACACTGTGTATAAGTTTAAAGTCAATCGGATATTAACTATAGCATCTAGAGCGTTCACAAGATTTTTCAAAGTGATCAAGGGTCATAACTCTGGCAGTAATAATCAGATATCACCGAAAATCAATAGGCTTCTTCGTCTCATGACCTTAAACACTATGTATAAGTTTAAAGTCAATCGGATATTAACTATAGCCTCTAGAGCGTTCACAAGATTTTTCAAAGTGATCAAGGGTCATAACTCTGGTAGTAATTATCGGATATCGCTGAAAATCAATAGGCTTCTTCGTCTCACGACCTTAAACACCGTGTATAATTTTCAAGTCAATCGGATATTAACTTTAGCCTCCAGAGCGTTCACAAGAAATTGTGGGCGATGGACGGACGGACAGACAGACGGACCGACAGACGGACGGACGGGGGCGACGGCAATATACGACCACATTTCCATGTGGGCGTATAAAAATGATGATCAATTTGAATCTGTGAATATTTTTTATAATCTTTTTTTCCAAACAAACAAGTCGTCTTGGCTCATCTTCTGACACTCTTTGAAATTTTAATCTAGTCAGTTAACCTCCCAACCATGAATGAAGAACGATGCATTTCTGTCCATTTTACCAATTTTTAATTCAGTATTTGGTTCAGAGAATAATTGTTGAATGCATATATATCACTGTGCATTCTATACAAAATTATTTTTACAGGTTGATTATTATTTGTTTGGTTAGATGTGCTACAACACGGTCAAGCTCAAATTTCAATATCGTCTTGAATATAATTCTTTCGTAGAACCGCAGGTCACCCACTCCAACCCATTCTGTTGTTTACTCTTGTGGTCTATTTCATGGCATTTTACAACCAAACAGATGTTATTTATTATTTGTTTGCAATGAAATTAAAACAAAACATATAAATCGGCTTCATACAGAGCGATGCAACTTTGTGATACTTTTGCATACTATGGTCAACTGGACATATATCATCTGCTACAATGGCTCCTCTCTTTGAACCTTTATTAACTGGGTTTAAACTGTTGGGTCTATTTGGAAAGGGGAGTGGGCTGGATGGCCGAGTGGTTAGCAAGTGTGTGCTGTATCAGAAAGCCTGTCATTGTGTCAGCTGGCGTGGTTTCGAATCCCCGGTTCTACGTGACAAGGAGTAAGGTCGCCTGTCCAACCTCCTGGGTTTTCTCCCGTTTCCTTTCACTGCTAAAGACCCCTACAAGCATGGGAATTATTGAAATTTAAAAAAGTCATGTTAGTCCCGAAATGACCTAGTTTGTGTCGAGTGGACTTTAAAACCCATATCTCTCTATATATCTATTTGGAAAAAATAAAATTGCCTTGAAACTGGTGTTTATTTTGAAAAATGAACATATTTATTCTGGGGTAGCACAATTTATCCAAAACTACCCAAACACACCAAATTCACTATCATTTCTACCAAGGGAAAAATAACTTTTGTATTGCACGAAATTGTTTGTTTTGAAATTTCATTTTGAGTGTAAGGTTGAATGCTAGTATTGTTGGTCAATCAATTTACTGAACATAAAGTAAAATTTATTATACCTGTGACTAATGGACACAGAGAATTCAAGTCAGTGGTTTGTTGCCTTCTAATGATCAAAAGTTGGAAAATATACGTATGTTTATGAATAGCGTTTGAATTAAATTAAATTTTGAAATTAATTATTGTTATTTTTTTTCTACAGAGAGAAGATCTGTGATTCTACAGCTGAAAATGTCAAAGAATTCTGTCTCCAATAGAAGCTATCAATGTCATATTTGTGGTAAATCACTAACAAAGACTACAACATTAAATAATCACATGATGATTCATACTGGCGAGAAACCATATAAATGTGATGTTTGTAGTAAATCATTTATTACAAGTAGTAATCTACAGACACACACCAGAACTCATACAGAAGAAAAACCTTATAAATGTGATGTTTGTAGTAAATCATTTAACAATGGAAGTAATCTAAATCGACACGCCAGAACCCATACTGGAGAAAAACCCTTTTCTTGTGATATTTGTAGTAAATCATTTACCACTAGCAGTAATCTCGAGAAACACACCAAATTTCATACTGGAGAAAAACCTTTTTCTTGTGATGCTTGTGAAAAATCATTTGCTCTTAATAGTGGTCTAAAGAAACACTCAAGAACTCATACAGGAGAAAAACCTTTTGCTTGTCATGTTTGTAGTAAGACATTTGCCAATTGTAGTAATCTACATGCACACAAGAGAACCCATACTGGAGAAAAACCCTTTTCTTGTAATATTTGTAAAACATCTTTTGCCTATCGAAGTTATCTAAAGAAACACAAAATAACCCATACTGGAGGATAAACCCTTTTCATGTGATGTTCGTTGTAAATCTTTTACCACCAGTAGTAATCTACAGGAACACTCGAGAGAAACCGTAAAAATGTGATGTTTGTAGTAAATCATTTATAATCAGAAGTATTCTATATGAGATCCAGGTTTGGGTGAAGGCATACATATGAGAGGCTGTAGCCCCAGGGATCTGGTCAACCTCTAACCATAGCCCCAGGGACCTGGTCGGCCTCTAACCATAGCCCCAGGGACCTGGTCAACTTCCAACCATAGATCAGTAACATATACATGTATATTTGTAGTGTGCTGACTAAGGTAAATATAAAATTGTTCAGTAGATGAGGAGTAGCTGATTGTAGTCAATATACTAAACAAGTATGTTTATAGTTAACATGTGATTAATAATTATAGCAAATAGAAAACCGGTTAAAGGAATGGCTGACAGGTAAAACTTCCTAGATTCAAAACAAACTCTCTTCCTGGCATACGAAATCATAATCCAGCTCTGATGTGATAACACATGAAAATCATTGTCTTCTGATATTTGTAATAAATCATAGATATTATTATAGATTTTTATAAACATATGAACAAGAAATATAAAATATCTACAGGAGTTTAATTAGTTTGTTATTACTGACTGCAGGATATTCTAATTAGTTTGTTATTACTGACTTTATCAACCTCAACTAGTCAGCTATTTGTACGCACTGATAGATTTTATTATTGTTAGATTATTTTAAATCATCACGATCTCGAGACTGGTGGAGGCGGGTAATAAATTAGTAACAGGAAACAAACATTTGGAAAGAAAGAAATGAACAGAGGAGATGACTCGTGTTAATGGATGGAGATCACCATCTATCTCTCTTTTCTGTCTCTCTCACCACAATCTCGGGGATGATCGTTGGGGGGGGGGGTGTTCAGGTATCAGACCAGACACTAAGAAATCGTCTGCGAGCCCACAACATTCGATCTCGAGGACAAGCGGTTCGACCACATCTTCTTCAACGTCATAGGGCAACACGTCGTGACTGGTGCACACGTCATAGAGACTGGAGACGGCAACAATGGGGGGATGGGGTACTCTTCACTGATGAGTCCCGATTTGTATTACAGTTCAATAATGGCGGACTTCGCGTCTATAGGCGGCAAGGAGAAAGATTTGCTGATGTTAACGTCAGACAACGTTGTCGCTTTGGGGGTGGTAAGGTAATGGTGTGGGCTGGGCCCTTATTCACGAAAACAAGGACATTTGACGGGTATCAGGTAGAAAGATGACATTTTACAGCCTTTTGTCATCCCAAGTCTTGGAGCAGGTTCTGTTTGTCAAGATGACAATGCTAGACCGCATAGAGCACGGGTTGTTAATGATTTTCTCACCCAAAATGGTATTGAACGAATGGATTGGCCTGCATACTCTCCTGACTTAGCACTAATTGGACTAGCATGGGATGAGTTGGGCGAACGTGTGAGAGACATTCATAGGCTACCTGATAATCTTCAAGAATTGGTGCAATTCCTTTAGGCAGAGTGACAGGCCATTCTCCATATGTTTTTTTTTTCGACGTCTGATCGACAGCACGCCTCGTCGTTGTGTCGACTACTTACGAGCATGCGGTGGTTTCACTCGTTATTAACAAAGTTATCGAATTTGAGACAGTTTTGTTGGACCTCATTATGCTCAAAATCATCAAATCCTCAGAATAGTTGTGTATAAAAAGTGCATATGCTTTGCATAACAGACTCAACATTGAGACATGTTGAACTCATTCTGACCAAAAGTGTGCTTAAAAAATTTGATTTACATGTGCTTAATAAATTGTCAAACAAAAATAATTGGTTGACGCTTAACTTCTTTTGAGTAGTGTAATATTATGTCGTCGCCCCAGGACGCCCGTTCACGATTTGTTTGTGGACACTCTAAGGGTCACAATTTTTATCCGATTTTCACGAAACTTTAAACATAGGTCTATCTCCCAACAGTCTTGGTTCCTTTCGATATTGGCATTATATCGGACCATAACTTCCTGGACTATGGACCCTGATTGTATGAAAAATCACGTTTTTAGATTGTGGACACTCTAAAGGTCACAGTTCTTATCTGATTTTGATGAAACTTAAAATGAATGTCTATAACCCAAAGATCTTGGTTCCTTTCGATATTAACTTGATATGACCCCTGATCTGCGAACAACCGCGTTTTTAGCTTCTGGTCCCCCCTAGAGATCACAATTATTATCCGATTTAAAAAGAAATGTAACAATATATCATCGTTACATGGTATGTTTAACGTAAATGTCTCAGGGATCTCGGCTTTTTACCCATTCGAACAAGGGTTTGTCAGATCATATGTCCTCATAAGGGGGAACCACGCCGGAAAATCGCGAGAAACATTTTTGGCCAACACGGAATAAAATAAAACCAAGTACGAACAATCCAAACCATTAGGCTAAAAAGTGTAACCCTAGACTTGGTTAGCGAGCGAGCGATATTGAAATACAGATCTATGTTTCGTTTTTTTTTATACTTTCCATGACCTCAACTACACGAAGATCTGGTCAGTCGAAGTGGAAAGTCATGTCAGAGGTCATACGAGTGGCTTTTGGCCCTATGTCGTGAGGCGTTGATGTTTCTCATGGGTTACCAACAGTTCCGTACACTTCACGTCCCAAACTGCCTTAACAAATCGTTACATTGACTAATCCTTCATACCGCCCACGTGATGAAGACGAAGAAGATGATGAAGACGATACATTTATATTAATATTGCTTTGGTCATATGTTTACATAGTATCATTTTGTTACTTATAGTTTTAGCTAAAACTGAAATTTCTGGAATGGTTTATCATAAATCTAGCTGTGTGAATTTTGATTCTTTTTGTATTTTCCGCCTTCATGATAGGTCTTATGTTATAAAGATGTCCGATTTCGCGTTAAGCGACCCCTAGGGTGATGACAATTGATTTTTTTTGTATTTTTTCTGCCATCTTGAATATTTAATTTTCCCCAAGAGTGACCCAATCACACCCACACTGGGAAAATTAAAGGGGCCCAATCCAACAAGCCCTTGTCACTGCTAGACTTGACACTTTTAACTCTCTGCTTACTGGTGTTCCACAGAAACTTCTCAACCAACTTCAGTCGTTACAAAACTCTGCTGCCAGACTCATTACACGTGCACCTCGCTACTGTCATATTACTGAAATATTAGTAAAACGTTTCTTTTTAAAATTGCCTTTCATAACACCTCTTAGATTTTCAATGATTTGATTTTTTTACCATTTAGACGTCTTTTTTAAGTGTTGTACAATTTTTAATTTGATTTATTTATTTTAAATAGATTTATTTTAATTTGACTTATTTTTTTTGATTTATTTCAATTCGATTTATTTTAATTTGATTTATTTATTTTAATTTATTTTAATTTATTTTAGTTTATTTTAATTTTAATTTATTTTAATTTAATTTATTTTAATTTATTTATTTATTTTGCTTTATTTATTTTGCTTTATTTATTTTGAATGATCTATTTATTTATTTAATTATTTTATTGTAAAGCACATCTGGGCACTTATGTGATAGATGGGCTATAAAAAGTGCCATAACAATGATAATAATAATATTAATCCATCAAGAAAATTTATATATGTGTGGGTGAAATATTTTTATTTAACGTCAGCTTCCACCGAGGTGATATCAAGAAACTTTATATATCAGACCAGAGTCTTAAAAATCAGACGAAAGTGGGGTTTCGCCCTGGTATCCGAGCCATTTATATTTAGATATGCGTTACTCGGGTAGGAGATGGTCCACGTCATATTTTTAACTTCCACCGTGCTTATAAAAATGGCGTGTGTCTGATTTCAAGCAGAAAAGATGTAATTATTATTTTGATATGATGTACCAGTATACAAGTACATTGTAGATGATTAATATCTGTTATTTATTGTTGTTCAATTAAATACGAAGAATAAGATAATCTATGGTAATGATACGACCAAACGCAGTTATTGCAGAGCCGAAAGACGTTAAAATCCTATTTTATTAGAATTCAATAAGTTTTGTTATGATTATGGTTGATAATTTATGGTAATTGATAAACATTATCAACTAATATTAATTATTTACTTTATTCAGGTTCAGTACCGGTATTGGTCCTCTTAGTAGTGATGTAAAAGATGAAACAGATGTTTACAAGCTAACAGCTCAACTTCAAAATATTAACTCAGTAGTGATGCAAGCTATAACAGCTCAACTTTATAATATTAACTCAGTATTGGTCCTGGAGTAGTGATGCAAGCTAACATCTCAACTATATATCTCGTGCTGTTAAAGGTAGCATAACTTTATTAAAATATATTTCCTCAATATTTCGATTTGTTATTGTCAAAGTAAACAGAGATTTATAAGATTGATGATTATGAAAGGGAGATTAGATATAGTTTACCTTGTGAACATGTGTTGACTCCTGTATCAGAATATTTAAATATTAAGTACGACAGATGGTTTATTGTGCTGTTCAGCGTATGTAAGAGCCAGTGGAGGACACAGGCGATACTGACAATTAACCAACTTTGTTGTACTTTTGATTTTGAACCCTCTGACTTTGTACCGTTGCTTTTAAAGGTAACTTTGTCAAAATATATTTCCTCAAAATCTTTCTTTACAAATAAATTCAATCACGGATTTCTTACTGTTAAAGGTAACATCACTTTAATAAAGTATATTTTATATAAACTTGTTAAGAGTAAGATAAAGGGAGCCATGTTGGATCAGTAAGTAAAACTCAGGGACTCACTAACCAGTATGTGTCAGGTTCTTTACCTATGTTGGTCGAGGCAGTTTCTCATGATTTTAGGTTTTCCCTCCCTGTCAGTGGTGCTACACAGATGACCTGGCATGAAACACTGTTTCAGGTTTCCTACCTATGTTGGTTGAGAAAATTCCTGGCATACACATTGGCTTGTAAAATGAACCTATGACAGTTTAAATCAATAGTTCCTCTTCATTAGGATATGAACCTCTATTTCATTTCTTAATGATCAAAATATGGTTAATCTCTATTTGTTTTATTTCTTAAAGCAGAAATTTCATATTTTATAATAAAGTCAAAACATAATTATTGCTATGTCTTTTGCTCTGAAGGTTGTCAACTCACTATTATACTATCATTGGCAATATTTCACAGGCATAAAAATCCCTAAAACAGAAAATAATAACACAATTACTTGAATTACCTCCCGTGTTTTCCCATTCCCCTCCATGCAATGGCGATCTTCAAACGTTTGAATTTGAAGTTGAAAATGATATTTTTGCCAATTTCTCAATTGGCAATAGTGAATTATAGGATTAATAGGATTATTCTTTAACAAGGGAGGACTGTTTATAGATACAATCTATTTTAGGGCTTTATTTTAATATATTTTAAAAATATAACTAAAAGATGTGAAATTGGCGTTTTAATGATCAAGATATGATACAATCAAGCTCAATTTTCTCTTTTTTACAGAGAGAAGATTGAAAAAATGTCAAAGTATTGTGTTTCAAAAAAGAACTATACATGTGATTTTTGTGATAAATCATTTGAATACAAATGTAATTTAAGTAGACACATTATGGTTCATACTGGAGAGAAACCATATAAATGTGATGTTTGCAGTAAATCATTTACACACAAAGATACTCTACAGCGACACAACGGAATCCATACTGGACAGAAACCTTTTTCTTGTAATGTTTGTAAAAAATCATTTAGCGGTATTTCTAGTCTGAGACAGCACTTGAGAACCCATACTGGAGAAAAACCTTTTTCTTGTGATGTTTGTAGTAAATCATTTACCACCAATGGTGGTCTGCAGGTACACACCAGAACACATAGTGGAGAAAAACCCTTTTCATGTGATGTTTGTAGGAAATCATTTACCAGTTATAGTAATCTACAGCAGCACATAAAAACCCATACTGGAGAAAAACCTTTCTCTTGTGACGCTTGTAAAAAATCATTTACCACTAGTGGTGATCTACAGCGACACACAAGAATTCATACTGGAGAAAAACCCTTTTCTTGTGATGTTTGTAGTAAATCATTTGCCAGCAGTAGTCATCTAAAACGACACACCAGAATTCATACTGGTGAAAAACCCTTTTCTTGTGATATTTGTGGTAAATCATTTACCAGTAGAAGTGATCTAAATGTACACACTAGAAGACATACTGGTAAAAAACCTTTTTCTTGTGATGTTTGTAGGAAATCATTTACCACTAGTAGTGATCTACAGCGACACATCAGAACACATACTGGAGAAAAACCCTTTTCTTGTGATGTTTGTAGAAAATCATTTACCACTAGTAGTAGTCTACATGAACACACCAAAACTCATACTGGAGAAAAACCTTTTTCTTGTGATGTTTGTAAAAAATCGTTTACCACTAATGCTCATCTACAACAACACACCAGAACTCACACTGGAGAAAAAACGTTTTCTTGTGATATTTGTAGTAAATCATTTATAAATAGTAGTAATCTACATAAACACACCAGAACCCATACCGGAGAAAAACTCTATTCCTGTGATGTTTGTAATAAATCATTTACCAGTAGCAGTTATGTAGTTGTACACACCAGAATTCATACTGGAGAAAAACCCTTTTCATGTGATGTTTGTTGTAAATCATTTATTGTTAGTGGTAATCTACGTAAACATAAACAAATTCATACTAAAGAATAAGATACTGGTGAAAAACATTTTACATCTTGTAGTCATCTACAGCAACTCAAAAACCGTTGATGAAATGGTGTTTTTAAGTCCAACTATTCAGCACCAAATGGACTAATGAAGACAGATGTACAAAAAACTATTCTGTCTCCCTCGCACGGACTTAACAAGTGAAGGATTACAGATAACTAACCAAGTCCTGTGTTTATAATATTATTGTTTATATAATTTTTCGATGCATACATGTAACAATAAGATACAAACGTGGATCACATGGTAAAAGGACTGTATTCAGCCCGTCTGTTGTAGCAATGGCGCACACTACTCCCCTTCTCAAGAATTCAACAAGGGAGTTAACTTACTAATAATATTATGGAATAAATGGACAGACAAAAATGTTTAATTGATTTACAGTACAAGGACTATTTTGCACTGACTGGGCTAATGAAGATCACCTTGAAATAAGATACTCTAACCCATATGGAAGAAATATTATTTTCTTTTAATGGTTGTTATTAACAAATGCTAATTCATCAGAATTCATCAGTTCTTTTTTATTTATTTCATCTATAAAATATTATGATTTTTTAAAAATCACAAAGAATAAAAAAATGATTTTGATTTGAAATAAAAATATATTGAAAGTTAAAAGCGTTTTATTTTTTAAAAGAACTTTAAAATTCCCACGTGGTCCTGGGCTGTGACACCAATCCAATGACTCAGGATTTTATTATGCCCAAATAACTAATGCATAGCAGAATATTGCTGAGAAACTAATTGCGTGACAAATGAGGCTATCAATACTAATACAATGTAAACAATACTGTATGGAGACGTACAAGACTTTCACCGTTTTTAATACCTTAAATCACTGTCGAAAGTTTTAATGAAGACCCTAGATTAAACGAAGAGCTGCCATGTGGCTGTACTTGGGATAGATTTGATTGAACGGGAAGAATAGACACACTCCGTCAAAAGCTCAAGTATCAGAATCAATTCAGCAATGGCCTGAGAGGAATGTTGCGGGCCATTGCTTCAGGAATATGGAATGAATAGGGATCATCCTTAGGGTGTAAGGAATAGGTATCAAAGTAACAAAGGATCTGTTAAGGAGTGAAGCCTGTAGGCGACACAGACACAAACAAAAATTGACTGAGTCACAGGTCGGTCGGTGCATGGACCAAAAATAAGAGGTCATCCCAAGGGCAGTCACTGACCGAAGCACACGGCGTGTCACGAGCGCCCGAGGGGGGTCTGTGGGGGTTTTCCCTCGGGAAAATTTTGAAAATTGACAACCGCAAACCCATTTTCCAAGCATTTCAGAAGAAAGCAGAAGAAGGCAAATTTTTGATTTCCTGGTACAATAAGATAACAGAATGACCAACATGTAAGAGCACTGTCATTAGATGATGAGAATTCTCTTTTTTTTTCTTTCTTCTTTTTTCTTTATAGTCTTAGGCCCACTTTTTTAAAATGAGCTTAGGCTCATCTGTCATGGACAGGTGAACAGATCGACCCAGTCCGGCACTGCCCAGGGGTATAAAGAATAAACAAGACTATCGATTAAGAATTGCGGCCTGTAGGCGACACACAAACTCAAATGGTAAATGGGCATGGCTATTCTCCTGGGGGTTAGGCATGCACCAAAAACAATAGTGAAGATCCTTAGTGTCTTATATGGAATAAGTATGCAAGAGGCTGCAACAACTTTTATATGACAAGAGGCAAAGACGGCTAGGTGTTAGGATTGTTTTGCCAAATTTTACAGACTAATCATTAGCAAATACGTGGGCCCCAGGGGATCAGGGCATGCACCAAAATAAGTTGTTGCTTTCTTTAAGGTGTAAAGAATAAATATGTTAAGTTCAAAGCTGATCCATTCAGAATTACAGATTCCATTTATCTGTATATCTGTAGGTTAAATAACGGTATATAATCACTGAGAACTGCTAAGGAGTTAAAAGGTGCACAGCCCGTATTGAAATCTTAATCCTGGTTGTTATTTCTACGTATGTCGGAAGATAATTAATTTTCAGACTATTACTCGGTATTACCGGTTTAAAACTGTAAAAAGGTGTGTTAATTAACGAGGGTGAAAAACGGTCCGAGAGGTGGGTTAATTAACGCTAGGTTCGTTTTCTGTAGAGGTGTGTTAATTAACCGACCGGTAAAAAATGAATGTCAATGTTGTGTATTGTTTAATTGGCGTGTTTTCTCGCTAGTTGCGATAACTGCACCAAAAGGAGTATAATCAAGGACCAACATGCTTTATCTGACACGTACGTGTTAAATCAAAATTTGAGAAGTAAAACTGTTTAACCGTGCGATTAATCATTCGGCCGTGTGTTTTACGCAGGTCTTTGTAAAATAATGAGGTCTTTAGATAGGCGTGTGTGCTCGCTATGATCTACGTTTCTCTTATGTCTATTGTAGGCCTATTACGTACCATATATATAAAGTTGCAATTTATGAAATAAAAATATGGATTAATCTATCGTATACGGAAAGGCGAATGTAATGTCATTTATAAATACCAAGCAGTCAACGTGAAATAGAGAGTAAATCCAGCAAAAACGGTCCACAATGCGTAACGTGCATCTTACCTTCAATAGCAATATCCATCAAACTGAAATCTCCTTGTTGATAAATATTACGACACAACAACCAACCGAACAGTGGTAATTCCCACGCAAATGGTATTTAAACTGAAATTATTTTAGCTTTTCACTAAATTTACATTGCATCAATCCAACGATCCTCATTCCAAAACTAGTAACTTTCAATAGCCGTTTTTATGCAATTACAGAAGAAACACATACGCCCGAGTTGACACGTAATCATTTTTCGAGACTCCGTAGTAATATTGGATTTCCTGGTTATGTTTTCTTCGTGATCGTAACATATAAAACTACAGGCCAGTTCGTTTCTACAACTACGTTATTAAGCTGGATTGGATTCGAAGAACCCTCGTTCTCCATAAATGATAGCTGCTCGGAATACCTGTTGAGCTCTTATCAGTCTCGCTCAACACCCTCTTTTATAACCCCCTTTTTTTCTGCACGTCCAATAGGCTGACCTTGACTTTCATTTCCAGGCCAAATGGAATAAACCACCCCATTTCCCCAAGACCAGGGGGAGAATATTGCCTTTTTTGGTCTACCGAAGCATATATCATAAACAGATTGAATTGTATGGATATTTTACCAAAATATCACCATTGTTTTACATATAAACATGTCCGCTTTTTTAGTACGTCGGATTTGAACCAATAATTTTTCAAAGACCCAATATAGTAAGTCACGCTACTTATAGATAAAGTTGCATTTAATAAAATAAAAATATTGACCCTAATCTATCGCACGAAATGCAAGAGAATTTAATATTTTGATTGTTGAATTCCCGTCTACTGTGGTTCATTTGGAATGTAAAATATACAACCAATAACGATATTAATTGAAATTATATATTATCGGCATGCATGGAATGGGTCGGAAACGTGTGTACAACGAACGAGTCGGAATAGCGAAGATTCTCGAGTGAGAAAACGGTGGTCATTTGTTTCATTACTTCCGCCAAAATGTGCTCAGGTGAACGCTGGGTTTATTAAAAAATATTTAATTATTAAAGTTAAAAACGAAAATCAAAGGTGACAACTTGACATGACCAAGTGACAAGTAAAAAAATAATTCTAAAAGTTTACAAACATTTCAACGCCTGACTTATTGGAATAAACTGTAACCAACTATATCAGCTAGTCCGTAAGTGCACGATTTAACTGTGCCTCGTGTCAACATCAAAGAGCAGAGCTAACTGTGTGTTGTCTGACAACATCAAAGGGCAATTCCGTGTGAAAAGCGTGCATGAATCGACAGTATTGTAAAACAAAGGCTGGATTCACAATCACAGAAACCTATGGTTTCTTAGCAGGCTCTGAGATTTGACAATGGAGATTAGAGTATATCAGATAATTAAATTGGAACGAAGTATAAAACACGTTGTATTCATCAAGAAAAGAAATGCGTATAAGAACGCATATTTGTAACTACATGCAGGCCCAGGGGCGTGGTGAGAATGAGTTCATGAGTAGCCATACTCATGCGCCAAAAAGTTTTTGCGCCAAAATCACAATCAAATTACTCAAAAAATGAAAAACATTTGTAAGTGGAAAAATTGTTTCATCTGACCCAATTAAAAAAATTTTGAAAGAGTCAAGTTGGAAAATTTAATCATATTTTATTACCGTATTTCTTGTCTCGGATTGCTGGAGATTGCGTTTCTGGGCTTCTAATTTTCGAAATTTTCCTGGGGGAGGGCCCCCCGAACCCCCCCGCCGCGAGCCGGCCACAGCTCCGCGGTCAGTAAAAGGGTTTTTGTGCCAAAATCTTTTTTGTTACTCATAATTTCTTCTCAATAATTGCCCTCACCACGCCCCTGTGCAGGCCGACACCATGTATAAATCCAAATTAAGACCTACACTTAAAGTTACATTATGGGAGATAAGATAAAGAGCTCTTCATAACTTGTTTAGGGACGCTTTACAAAGTGACAATTTAATCATATAAAAAATATATATTAAAAGCCAATATAATTAATTTGTTTTAAATATCCTTTTATTTAGAGAATAAAGATATTTGCAACATCTTAAACTAAGTAAATGGTAGATCATTCCATAAAACAGATACACCTGTATCAAGACAGAGTTAGTTACTGGTTGCAGTAATTTTTACAATACATGCTTCTATATATGTATTCTATTTACATGCCATAAAAGTTTTAACCATAAATTACCTTGTTTTTTTTATTTTGCACGATCTTTTAAGTTATCGAAAACATTTAATTAATAAATCTATAAACAAAATTAACAACTGTAATTCGGACAGCAAATTCTAATACACATTTTAGTTGAAGTAAATAATCCATGTAGCTTGTTGATTAGTTTATTACTTTATGACACCAATCAAGTGTTACGCAACACCTATGTAGGTCAACGTTTTCAAACATTCTGATCAATCAACCAAAACAAAAAGATGACAATACTTTCCCCCAGTTTGACTGTATATACAAGATACAAGTGCTTTAATATTGTATTTTAGAAAACGGTAAGAAATATAGGCGGTGTTATTGATGAACTATTTAAATGTTCGCAACACATCCCAAGTATTAATATCGTCTAGTTCTATCGGGAGCAGATTTCGAATTTTTGCTGGATTAACGCGACAGATACAATACCATGCTGATTTCTATTTTTCATGTTGGCCCCAACGACTCGGCCTTAAATGCATACTATCAATCGTAAGTCAATATGTAAACTTACGGGAACAAGTTGTTTCGACATCGAGCGGATTCGACACCCACTACTGGAGTTGTTTCAACACCATCTATTTGGGTAAGTTTGACTAGGATTTGATTCGATTGATTACTTAGTGCAGTGTATCAATATCCGTTCTTAAACTTTCATACACTGTTATGTATTAACAGTAACAAAATTTCGATTTATAGTATTATTATTAATTTGTTCCCGTTATTTGCAAAACATCTCCCCGATGTTGATAATAAATTTGAGTTGAATTATTTTTCCGTGCCTGCTGGAAACATAATTGTCTAAGGTCTAATTGGACTGTGAAGTTTAAATCAAATATTAAATCGAATTAGGAAACAGGTAAATGTATTTTTGCATAAAATTACAATGCTGTTTGTTTCAAATCTGCATTGGACTAATCATGGTCTATCTATTTTGATTCATATTTGATATCTGAGAATGATATCCGACTATCAGAAAAAAAGTCTTTTAAAAACTGATAACGAGATATATGTTCCTTCAGAAAGTATTCAGATATCCTAAATTATTTGCTAGCTATTATAAAAACTTACAACACACACAAACAGGGTAAGCTATATGATCAGCGCTTCCCGAAGAGCTACCAATTTATCAGAATTTTCAAAGAAAAATTGCCAAATGTTATAGTTTATTATTAATATCTTCTCAAATAAAGCAACCGAACGGTTTTCTAATACGTGCGAATAAGCTCGTACACGCCTCTATAAACAGAAGTGTTGCTTTGATCAAGGAGACGTAATTGAGATTGTCGAATCTGCACGGACAATGCATGAACCGGGGAGACGTGAAGTCTGAAATGCCAATGGATGGGTTAACATTGAATTGAATTATATTATTTTTTTTGATCATGAACACAAATAATAACTTGTCGGAAGTATATTTACGAGAATATGTATTTTTACATACGGTAAAGTTACAAGTTTAGTTCTGGAATGAGGATCGTTGGATTGATGCAATGTAAATTTAGTGAAAAGCTAAAATAATTTCAGTTTAAATACCATTTGCGTGGGAATTACCACTGTTCGGTTGGTTGTTGTGTCGTAATATTTATCAACAAGGAGATTTCTGTTTGATGGATATTGCTATTGAAGGTAAGATGCACAATTTACGCATTGTGGCCCGTTTTTGCTGGATTTACTCTCTATTTCACGTTGACTGCTTGGTATTTATAAATGACATTACATTCGCCTTTCCGTATACGATAGATTAATTCATATTTTTATTTCATAAAATGCAACTTTATATATATGGTACGTAATAGGCCTACAATAGACATAAGAGAAACGTAGATCATAGCGAGCACACACGCCTATCTAAAGACCTCATTATTTTACAAAGACCTGCGTAAAACACACGAAGGAATGATTAATCGCACGGTTAAACAGTTTTACTTCTCAAATTTTGATTTAACACGTACGTGTCAGATAAAGCATGTTGGTCCTTGATTATACTCCTTTTGGTGCAGTTATCGCAACTAGCGAGAAAACACGCCAATTAAACAATACACAACATTGACATTCATTTTTTACCGGTCGGTTAATAAACACACCTCTACAGAAAACGCACCTCGCGTTAATTAACCCACCTCTCGGACCGTTTTTCACCCTCGTTAATTAACACACCTTTTTACAGTTTTAAACCGGTAATACCGAGTAATAGTCTGAAAATTAATTATCTTCCGACATACGTAGAAATAACAACCAGGATTAAGATTTCTATCCGGGCTGTGCACCTTTTAACTCTTTAGCAGTTCTCAGTGAATGTACTTACAAACAATGATGACCCGTAATCTTGAGATATGAGTTACTCGGGTAGGACACATTCCACGTCATGTTTAAGACGTTCACAAAACTTTTAAAAATGGCAGATTCTGATTCTCGCAGAAAAGATGTATAACGTACCGTAACGGTATATAGGTTCATTGTAGATAATTTTTCTACAAGTTTTATTATTGATGATAATTTATGTCATTTGATGAACATTATCAATTAAAGTAGGGATGACAACAAAAGATTCAATTCAGCTATCCTGTATGGCTTTAATTCTTTTATTTCTGGATAGGGCTTTCCCAACCCTTTACAATGACGGGTAGCACGATTTACCCAAATCCACAAAATCTACCCAAATCCACCACTATTTCAACTCATACCACAATAATTTATATTGATATTTGATAATATACCGTTCTTTATGTGGAATTGACATTTTTAATTTAAAATCGCAGCTTTTTACTGTCAAAATGCCCCTCAAAATACGATTTCCAAGCAAGTTTGGAAGTCGTAACCAAGGGAATAGCTCGTGTAATACACAAATCTACCCAAAACCACGTTATTTCCACATATATCACAATTATGTTTATCGTTTTTTAATATACTATCATTCGTTTAGCTAAATATGCCATAATTACTTTAAAATCATGGTCTTCTTGTCTTAAAATCCAACAATTCATGCGTGTTTCGTCGTCGTATGTAAGGGACATAACTCGTGTATATACCCACACGGATGCAGACCACCATTAAATTTGTAGTTCTTTCAAAGTTACGTGGAAATCACATTCTAACACAAAAACGCAACGATTTTAAATTTAAAATGACAATTTGACAGAAAGAACTGTATATGAAGCATTATCGATATAAATTATTGTGATATCAGCTGAAATAATGGTGGATTTGGGTGGATTTGGGTAGATTTGGGTGGATTTGGGTAAATCGTGCTACCGTACAATGACACCAAAATTAGCTTGAAAGGCCCTATATTAAAGGGACAATAACATTCTTGCTGGCTTGGCAGCTCCAGAAAATAAATAATACCCTTATTCTAAGTACTAGATGTTTAAGTGTCCTACCTGTTGTGTAAATTATCCATTACAACCTATTTTACTTGTCCAGAGGGTTCGAAAATATTTTAAAATCCAAGTCACACTTGAAAAGGTTTACGTTAGACTTTTCAAATCAATGGGTTGAATTTTTCCAATTTTTCAAAATAGGTGTGTTAAGATGAAATTTATATCATCATTTAATTGGAATATTCTAAAATAATACGATTTGTTGACCAGAATGAAGATTGGGACATATTTTTCAGTAACAACAAGAGTGTTATTGGGGCTTTAATGGATTTATGTCTAATTAACTGTCGCTAATTAACGCTCTTTTTGTCTGAAGAACACTGTCTGAAGAACATAGAAGGAAAGGCGCGGCTGTCGTGCACAGTCTGCTAACTTAATTATGTGGGGGTCACATCGAAACTGGATCAAAAATTTTCTGCACTACATATTTTGGCTTCGCACTTACCGATTTCATTGAAAATTTGCAGAATTAAAGTTTAATGTGTGTATTTTCTAATGGATATATTATTAACCCTACGCTATTCTGATATCCGTCCCAAAAATCCTGTTCTTTTCTACTTTCATTTTGAGGTTTAGATTTCTCTGCACTCGAAAAATTCAAAAACAAAGCGAAAGCTAGTCTTTTATTTACGAAAATAAACACATGTGAAGCCTCAGTTTTATATCAATGGATGATTTGACGAGGAAGAAAAACCAGTATGCAAATAGCAGTAGTGTATCTATGGCGTGACTCGCGACAACGAAATTAGGTCAGCGATTCGAGGCTTCATTGGCGTACCTAATTAAAGCAAGAATTTCATATTTTTAAGTTATATTTTTAAAATGTATTAATATTATAAAATCGTGAAATCAATGGTATCTGTAAACAATCCTACCACCTTGTTAAAGAATAATCCTATTAATCTTATAATTCTCTATTTTGGTTGAGAAATTGGCAAAAATATCATTTTGAACTTCAAATTCAAACGTTTGAAGAAAGCTATTCACATGGAGGATAGATAAAACATGGGAGGTAATTCTGTTATTATTTCCGGTGTGAATGATTTTTAAGTGTGCGAATGATACCTATGATCGTATAATAGTGAGTTGACCACTACTGAGCAAAAGATATAGAAATAATTATGTTTTGACTTACTTAGAAAATATGAAATTCTCGCTTTAATCTTTTAACGACATAATGTTTGATGATTTATGAAGAATATTATTAATTATTTTATTTGTTCAGATTCAGTATTGGTCTGGATTCTAGTAGTGATGTAAAGGATGAAACTGATGTTTACAAGCTAACAACTCAAGCTAATTTATAGCTGGATTTCTTACGGTTAAAGGTAATGCAACTTTATTCAAATATATTTTGGCAAAATAAACTCAATATTTTGCTTTCTTATTTTCAGTTGGACATATTATGCCGTCGCCCCTGTCCGTCTGGATGTTCTTCTGTCCGTCCACAATTGTTTGTGGACTCTTTACAGGTCACAATTCTTATCGATATTCATGAAACTTGAAATATAGGTTTATCCCCATAAGATCTCATCTGCTTTCAATATTGGCATTTATCGGATCCAAACTTCATGGATTATGGTCCCTGATTGTACGACAAATCATGTTTTTAGCTTGTTGACCCTATAGAGGTCACAATTTTGAACCAATTATTAGCTTATGCTCCCTCTGGAGGTCACAATTATTACCAGATTTAAAAAAAACGTTTGATTATATCACCGTTACTGGGTAATCTAGGTTGAGTTCGAATTTCGTGAAAATCGGACCAAATTTGACAAACAAAATGGACACCGTTTGTAGTGTAAAAATATGGTATATCAAGGTTGTGGACCCTGTAGAGGTCACAATTTTTAATTCGATTTTGATGAAACTTGAAATTCATGTTTATAGCCTAAAGATCCTGGTTCCTTTCAATATTTGCGCCTATCGGTTTGTAACTTCCTGAATTATGGCCTCTGATTGTAGCAAATAGCCTTTATTATCTTGTGGTCCGTCTGGAGGTCACAATTATTACCTAATTTTAAAAAAAAAAATGATAATATCCCCGTTACACTGTAATGAATGTTCGGTTCGAATTTCATGAACATTGGACCAAAATTGCTGAACAAAATGGCCGCCACTTTTATGCAAATGGTGTAAAAATATGGTATATCAAGGTTGTGGACCCTGTAGAGGTCACAGTTTTATTCCGATTTTGATGAAATGTGAAATGTAAGTTTATAACCCAAAGATCGCACTTCCTGTCGATATTCGGGCACATTGGACAATAACTTCCTGAATTTTATGGCCCCTGATTGTACAAAAAATCATGTTTTTTACTTGTGGACCTTATGGAGGTCACAATTTTATTCTGAATTAATAAACCGTTTGACTATATCCCTGTTTACACATTAATGATGGTTGAGTTTGAATTTCTTGAAAATCGATAATTGAACAGCTAAATCCATAATATTAAATGTTTCGTATACTAAACATCAGCATGGGGCAGAGCTTTATCAAAACCAAACAAATTCTAATGATAATTATTTAATATGCGACAAGTCTTGTTGACTGCCCGGACGATTTAGCTATCGTGATTATAAGTTTAGTTGCCTGGCAACCTATTTTTTTGAGGTCTGTTATAGTGATGTGCAGTCATAGTTAAACTTTAATTAAAGTCATGTAACAGTAAAAAAAAACTTGTTGTTTACTATTTACATCAAAATGTTTAATATATTTTCTGGCTTCGAGGTATTCCTATATAAGTACATACATAACACAGTCACAGTGTTGAAATGAATATAAAAACGAAACAGAAAGAAAATTTAAAAACCGCACATGAACCAAGAAGTAATTTTAAAACAATGGTGGAATGTTCAGTACAAACTGTATTTCCCCAAAACAACTATTTTTTTTTCATTGGTCAGAAGCATCTTACCGCGGGAAAATTAAAAGTTACTATTGGCTGACAGCATGCATGCATGCACGCATCAAACCATCTTATTTGCTTATTGCATACTTTATTGAATAATGGTTGGATCGATAACCCCAACGACCAACATGTATTACCTTTTATTAGTGCGCTACCTAGTTTACCATTATATACAATATAAATAGGAAATATTTCCACTTTAACAAAAATATTTACTTGACGCATCATGTTTCCAGCACCCAGAATCAAATTTAACGATGTTTTTCTGTGGGCCCAAACAATTAATTATTCGAGGATTGTTTTACATGAGCTTTATTTGCAGTTTGGGAGTTTGTTTTTTTCAACAAATATAAAATGTGACTAGGGCGATTTTATCATCGGAGGAGAGTAATAAAAAGCTCTTCTATTTTGACGTTTACGCGAGCCAAGAACAGCAAGAGCAATCGCTCACGTTAAACATGAAGCACTGATTCCTGTATATAAAACTATGATTATACATGTAAAACAAAGTGGTTGCTTCCTGTATCTGAATATTTAAATATTGATAGGCCTATAGATTGTAATGTTTATATATTCTTGTTAAGAGTAAGATAGAGGGAGCCATGTTGGATCAGTAAGTAAAACTCGGGGACTCACTAACCAGTATGTGTGAGGTTCCGTTCCTATGTTGGTCAAGACAGTTCATCACGATTTTAGATTCCCCCCTCCCTTGTCTAGTTGTAAGGATGGAATATGTGTACACATTGGCTTGCAGCGAAATAAATCTATGACAGTTGGAATCAGGGTAAACTTATCCATAGCATCTCTGTCTAGGCAAAATTTCTTTCATACTACAAAACAAATGATGTAACTTCCCCAATGAGAAGTTATCTTATTGGTGGCAAATGATGTGAAAACTAAAGTAAATAATGCTGATGTAATGAAAACATCTGTGACGTAATGTGATGATAATACCCATTACATCATTTAAACTAGAAAATGTCCGTCAACAATACCAGATCTCTAAGTTGTAAACAGTCAGTGTTTATCTCCTAATTACCATTTTGTTTCGTTTATTTACAGAGAGAAGATTCAGAAAATGTCGAAAACCTGTGTCTCAAAAAATAACAACTATAAATGTGATGTTTGCGGTAAATCATTTGAATACAAATGTAATTTAAGGAAACACATTGTTATTCATACTGGAGAGAAACCTTATAAATGTGATGTTTGTAGGAAATCATTTATCTATAGTAGTACTCTACAACAACATACCAGAATTCATACTGGAGAAAAACCCTTTTCTTGTTCTGTTTGTAGTAAATCATTTTCCACCAATGGTGGTCTGCAGCAACATACAAAAACACATACTGGAGAAAAACCCTTTTCTTGTAATGTTTGTAGTAAATCATTTTCCACCCGTGGTGGTTTACAGCAACACACCAGAATCCATACAGGAGAAAAACCATATATATGTGATTTCTGTGGCAAATCTTTTACCGCAAGAAGTGATTTGCATGTGCACACTAGAACCCATACTGGTGAAAAACCTTTTTCTTGTGATGTTTGTAGTAAATCATTTACCACAAGCGGTAAACTACATGAACACACCAGAACCCATACTGGAGAAAAACCTTTTTCTTGTGATGTTTGTAGGAAATCATTTACCGCTAGTGGTAATCTATATATACACATCAGAACCCATACAGGAGAAAAACCATTCACTTGTGATGTTTGTAAAAAATCATTTACCACCAGAAGTTATTTACGTAATCACGCCAGAATTCATACTGGTGAAAGACCTTTTTCTTGTGATGTTTGTAGGAAATCATTTAAACTGAGTAGCAATCTACATGAACACTCCAAAACTCATACTGGAGAAAAACTCTTCGCTTGTGTTGTTTGTGGAAAATCATTTACCACTGGGGGTAATTTACGTAGACACACCAAAACCCATACAGGAGAGAGACCATATAAATGTGATGTTTGTGATAAATCATTTCCAGAAAAGGCTATTCTACATGCACACACCAGAACCCATACCGGAGAAAAACCCTTTACTTGTGATGTTTGTAGGAAATCATTTGCCAGTAGTAGTAGTTTATATAGTCACATGAGAACCCATACTGGAGAAAAACCTTTTACTTGTGATGTTTGTAGGAAATCATTTACTACTAGTAGTCATCTACAGCGACACACAAGAATCCATACAGGAGAAAAACCCTTTACTTGTGATGTTTGTAGGAAATCATTTAACAGTAGCAGTAATCTACAACATCACACCAGAATCCATACAGGAGAGAAACCATATAAATGTGATGTTTGTAATAAATCATTTTCCACTAATAGTGATCGACAACGACACACCAGAACACATACTGGAGAAAAACCCTTTTCTTGTAATGTTTGTAATAAATCATTTACCTCTAGTAGCATTCTACAAGGACACATCAGAATCCATACAGGAGAAAAACCCTACAAATGTGGTGATTGTAGTAAATCTTTTACCTCTAGTAGTGATTTGCTTGTACACACCAGAACTCATACTGGAGAAAAACCATATAAATGTGATGTTTGTAGTAAATCATTTACCTGCAGTAGTAATTTACATCAACACTTCAGATCCCATACTGGAGAAAAACCCTTTACATGTGATGTTTGTAAAAAATCATTTACCACTAGTAGGTATTTACGTAAACACACCAGAATACATACTGGAGAAAAACAGGTTTTCTTGTGATGATTGTAGTAAATTATTTTCCACTAGTAGTACTCTACAGCAACACATTAGTAGTAGTATTCTACATGAACACACCAAAACCCAACTGGAGAAAAAACTTTTTTCTTGTGAAGTTTGTAATAAATCATTTATGACTGAGCAGTTGTGATCTCCAAAAACACACCAGAACCCAACTGGATAAAAAACTTTTTTCATGTGATCTTTGTTGTAAATCTGTTAATAATGGAAGTGTTGTAAATCTTTTAATAATGGAAGTAATTTAAGTAAACATAGAGATTAAGACACTGGTGAAAAACTAAACCCTTTTATCTTGTAAATTATTTAAATTACTTCCATTATTGTAATGTTTGTATTAGATCATTTACCACTAAACATATTCAACTTTTAACGTCCTACTAATGAAAAACCCTTTACTTGTGAAGGCTAAAACCCTTTACTTGTGAAGGCTAAAACCCTTTACTTGTGAAGGCTAAAACCCTTTACTTGTGACTGGGCTAATGAAGATTAACATGAAATAAGATACTATATAACCCATATGGAAGGAAAACTATTTTCTTTTTATGGTTGTTATAAATTGTTTACAGCCAACAGAATTTTGTAAAAACAAATGAAAATTCCTCAGAATATAAAGGAAATTATTTATTTACACCTCCAAAGCATTTTGTCATCTTCTAGAGGGTTACATATATTTTTAAATAAAATGAATTTGTACCAATAAGATTTAGATTTATCTTTAAATTGAATAAGAAAAATAAAACCTGTACAAAAGGAGATTAATTAGTTGTTTATGAATGAAAAATAAAGGACATTTATCATCTATTTAAAACGAGGTAGACCTACATATATTAAACCAATCTCCCCTTTCCTCTTTCAAGGTTGTAGGATGGAAGACCAGGCAAGGTCAAGGTTGTTGGATGGAAGACCAGGCAAGGTCAAGGTTGTAGGATGGAAGACCAGGCAAGGTCAAGATTGTAGGATGGAAAACCGGACACGGTAAGGGGCAGTCTCCACGCAAAGTCTCCCTCTGCTCACGTACTATGTAAGTTTGAACCGGAGGTCATCGATCACGTCATTTACTATGATCAAAAATGGCGTCTGTCAGAGAAATGTACTTGGCGTTTTAAACACTTCATGATTTTATGGATTTTATTCAATTTTAGGCGTTATGAACACTATATGTTGTAGGGGGTCAAATTACGAGGAAAATAACCACACCAAGGGTTCAGTAAAACAGCAATTTATTACTTTACAATAAAAACCCTGAAAGTATACAATTACAATATAAATGATACAATCACACAGAACATATACAACTAATTCATTCATATTCATTAAAGTCATATATATTACATATCAACACTAAAATCTCTATTCTAAATATTACTTATATATATACTTAAGCTATATAAATATCTTAAAGGGAAACCACCTCCTGTTTACCAGTATGAAATATACAGGCATAATCTAAATCTTAGTAATAATAATAACTAATAGGTTCTTACCCATGGGTTTTTTTTAATAATGTAACCAGAGACTGGACCAAGGTGAAGTACCTTATACCTCGTGGTTTCCTCCGGGCACTCCGGTTTCCTCCCACTGCTAAATCTAAATAATCTTACTAAAAATAATAACTAATAGGTTCTTACCCATGAGGGGGGTTTTAATAATGTAACTAGAGACTGGACCAATGTGAAGTACCTTATACCTCGTGGGTTTCCTCCGGGCACTCCGGTTTCCCCCACTGCTAAAGACTCCTACGCGCAAGCGAATTATTGAAATAAAACTAAACCATATGTTAGTCCCGAAATGACCTAGTTTGTGTTGAGTGGACGTTAAACCCCATTTCTCTCCCTCTGTGAAGTACCTTATAGCTCTCTGTAATAAAATATGGGATATTGTATATTAAATTATTATTAAAGCGAAATGCTTTAAATGGCGTTATTATTATTGGCTGTATGCAATGTATTTGTAGAAATTAATTTATAAAAAAAAACAGATTAGCTTTAACTTATTTGAGAACTTTACTTAAAACCAACATGTCCACCAACTTTAACAAAGACAAATTAAACATATATAAAACTGATAAAACAAATAGCAACACATACCTTTAAACTTAAACTGTAAATCTGTTGACAATAGTTCCGCCAATACACACAATTGATGTGAATAAATGAAACTACTATTATAAATATTGAAACTTTAAATATAACATAACGCTAACGCTACAATATACGTCCACATTCCTGCTTTGATTGATATGGTACTTTGTCAAGAAGGCTAGGCGTTTGGTTTGTTTAGCGTTGAGGGTCGTGCACCAACATTAATAGTTGCCGTCCTTAGAGTATAAGGAATAACTATACAAGATAATCCATTCAGAATTGTGCCTTCCTAACACTAAAGACAAAAAGTGGGCGTGGCTCTGCCCCTGGGGGTTGGGACATTCATCAAAATCAATAGTGGGCGCCCTCAGTCTATAAGGAATACATAAACCAAGTACCAAGCTGATTCATTCAGAATTGCGGCCTGTAAACGACAAACACAAAAATTGGTCGTGTCTTGCCTGTGTGTGTCGGTACATGCAGTTGACGTCCTTAGGCTATATGGAATACATATCCCAAGTTTAAAGACGATCCATTAAGAATCATGGCTTGTAGACAACACACATAGACACGAGGTAAAAATGGACATGGCTCTGCCCCTGGGGGTTAGGAAATCAACAAAAACAATAGGGGTCATCTTTAGGGTATAAGGAATAGGTTTGTAAAGTTTTAAAAGGATCTGTTAAGAATTGCATCCTGTAGACGAACACAAGACACAAAAGCATTGGGTGTGGCTCTGTCCCAGGGGGTCCATCATGCGGCAAAAATAATAGTGATCAGCCTTAGGGTATAAGGAATAAGTATAAAAAAAGTTTTCAAGACGATCGATTAAGAATTGTGGGCTGTAGGTGACACACAGACAGACCAAAAAAATGGGCGTGGCACTGTCCCTTGGGGTTGGGCATGCACCAAAAACAATAGGGATCTTCCTTAAGGTACCAAGAATAAGTATTCAAAGTTTCAAGATGATACATTAAGAAATGCAGCCTGTAGACGACAGACAAACAAATACAAGAAATGGGTGTTGCTGTCCCACGGGGGTCTGGCATGCACCCAAAACAAAAGGGGTCATCCTTAGGGTATAAGGAATAAGTATTTTAAGTTTCAAGATGACCGATTAAGAATTGTGGCCTGTAGGCGACACACAAAAAGAAAATGGGCGTGACCCTGCCCCTGGGGGTTGGGTATGCACCCCAAAAGATAGAAATGTTCCTTAGGGTACAAAGAATAATCATTCAAAGTTTCAAGATGATACGTTAAGAAATGTGGCTTGTAGACGACAAACAAATAAATACAAGGAATGAGCGTAGCTCTGCCATTGTGGGGTCGGACATGCACCAAAAAACAATACGGATCATCCTTAGGGTAAGTATACAAAGTTTTAAGAAAATCCAGTTAGAATTGCGGCTTCTAGGCGACACAGAGACACACAAAAAGAAAATGGGCGTGGCTCTGCCCCTGGGGGTTGGACATGCACCCCAAACGATAGGGATCATCCTTAGAGTATAAAGAGTAAGTATACAAAGTTTTAAAGAAAATCCAATAAGAATTGCGCCCTGTAGGCGACACAAAGACACACGAAAAGAAAATGGGCGTGGCTCTACCCCTGGGGGTGGGGCATACACCCCAAACGATAGGGATGTTCCTTAGGGTACAAAGAATGTGTATGCAAAGTTTCAAGATTATAAGTTAAGAAATGTGGCCTGTAGACGACAAACAACCAAATACTAGAAATGGGCGTGGCTCGGCACCTGGGGGTCGGGCATGCCCCCAAAACAATAGGGATCTTCCTTGGGGTATAAGGAATAAGTATACCAAGTTTGAAGAAAATCCATGAAGAATTGCGCCCTGTAGGCGAACCACACACACACACACACACACACACACACACACACACACACACACACAGGGGCGACGGCATAATACGTTCACATTATGAATGTGGACGTATAAAAATCACTACCAAGGTTGAATGAAATATTCAACCTTACACTACAAGATTCTATAAGTAAGTGACCAAGGAGATTTGAAATACAAATCCAAGAAACCTTAGGGTCAAAGGTGAAAAAAAAATACCAGTGAGCTAAGTGAACTGAAACTCACTGGAAACCCCTTTAAGAAGAGTGTATAGAACAGGATAGTTTAAAGAAGCAGTGATGTGTAACATATTATCAAATTAGTATTGTGACCCATTTAAAATACCCATAGAATAAATAAAATCACTCTACGACATACTTCCTTCGGGAAAATGTTGTCCCTAACATTGAAAATAAAACCTACTAATGAAACACATCTGGAAACAAACAATGCTACATGACAAAATCTGCATACCGGGTTGGTGGTTTCCTCTCTCTCCCTGATCTTCTTGGAGCGGGACTTTCTGACAAAAGTGATTCAATTGATGTTTCCGAATCTGCTAATCGGTAATAAATGATTACGATGTAAAGTCCCTTTTCTCCTTCCCTCTACTCCCAACAACGCATACACTGGAATTTCTTCGTTTGGTTGTCTGACGATCTTATATGGTTTATCCTCCCATTTATCTGCTAACTTGTGTCTTCCTTCCTTGAAAGCTAATCTTCGCACCAAAACTGCATCGCCAGGACTCGAAGGTGTTTGTTCTGGCTCTCAGGTTGTATTTATTTCTTTGGTTCTGGTGCGTGTCATCCACAAGGGCTGATGCAGTTAAATACGCATGTTCCAGTCTCTCCTTCAGGGATTCAACGTATGAATGATAGCTCTTAGTGGCCTCTTTATCCCGTACGAGTCCGAGCATAACATCAATAGCTAATGTTGGCTTCCCACCAAACATTAGCTCATACGGAGAATACCCTGTTGAAGAGTGTCCGGTACAATTGTAGGCATGAACCAGCGGCGCAACGTAAGACTTCCAATCAGACTTCTGCTCAGGATGTAGAGTACCTAACATGCTGAGTAGCGTCCGATGGAAACGCTCACATTGGCCATTCCCTTGTGGATGATACAGTGTTGTTCGAGATTTCTCCAACCCAGTCAGCTGACACAATTCTTTGATCACTTTTCCCTCAAACTGTTGACCTTGGTCATTGTGTATTCGTTGAGGAATCCCGTAGTGCAAAATGAAATAATAAAAGAACGCATTAGCTGTGGTCTTGGAGTCGGTGTTTTTAACTGGGACTGCCTGGGTATACTTCGTAAATGGTCGGTGATGACAAGGATACTATCGTAGCCCCCCTTCGACTCTTCTACGTACATATAATCCATGGAGACTAGTTCAAGCGGCTGACTGGAGGTAATGTTTATCAAGGGGCATGTACATGGTAAACTCTTTCTTCTGATGGAGCGTGGACAGTTCTGAATGTAGCTCTCTATCATCGCCGTCATCTTGGGCCAATAAAACCGTTCTCTTGTCAAACTGATGGTACGACCCCTGCCTTGGTACCCTAGTTCGCCATGTACGCCTTCCAGTGCTAACTTTCTATAGGCGTTGGGTAAAACCAGCTGAAATATTTCCTCTCCTGCTATAGTGGAACGCTTGTACAAAACACCAGACTTGAGAACGAAGTGTTCAAAATCGCGGTAAAGTGCAACTTCTTCTGGAGATGTAGGATTATGATTAGCTGGTCTTCCATGTTCTATATGTTGACACAACTTAAGCAGTAAGGGATCTTGGCGATGGTTCTTCTGCCGCTCTGTGACACTTGCTAAGGGTATGGTGATGTTTGGAATATCTGGTACCACCTGATGAGACATGCTGACAATCTGAATGTACCCATCCTCTAGGTCGATGTTCTGTATGGCTTCTACCACATCCTGGTTGACTTCGATGAAATCGCCTTTCACATTCCGGCTCAGAGCGTCAGCATCCATGTTCTTCTTTCCAGCTCGGTATCGTATGGAGAAGTTATAGTTGGTGAGGGCAGCTAACCGCCGATGTCCTGAGGCATCCAACTTTGCTGTTGTAAGGATGTATGTGAGAGGGTTGTTATCGGTGTAGACTGTAAAGTAGTTGTTAAATAGATATTGGTGGAATTTCTCTGTTGCAGATCACTTCAATGCCAAAAATTCAAGTTTGTGTGCTGGGTAATTGCGTTCAGACCGGTTCAGACTTCTGCTGGCACAGGCAATCACCTTCTCTAAGCCATTATGTTCCTGGTATAGTACGGCACCAAGTCCTAAACCACTGGCATCTGTATGTAGAATAAATGGCTTCGAAAAATCAGCATACGCAAGAACTGGTGGCTCAACTAATAATGTTCTTAACTTTTCAAATGCTGCTTGTTGTTCTTTCTCCCACGTCCATTCTTTCCTTTCTATCTCCTGTACTCTTCTCTCCCTCTTCTTTTTAGTTGGACCTCCAACTAACAGATCATTAAGTGGCTTGGAAATCTTCGAAAAATCCTTATTAAATCTTCGGCAATATCCAACAAATCCAAGGAATCTACGAAGTTCATCGACATTGGTAGGGGCTGGCCAAGATTCAACTTTATCAGTCTTCTTTGGATCTGTACAAACACCATCTTCAGACACAATATGACCGAGATATTTCACTTTCTCCCTACAGAACCCACATTTCCTCGGTGATAACTTGGTGCCATGTTCATTCAGCTTCTCAAACACATTAGATAACCTGTCAAGGTGCTCCTCGTACGTCTTACTGAAGATAATAAGATCACAATGAAAATAGCACAGATCTTCCAATCAAGGTCTCCAAGGCAATCTTGCATTAATCGTTGATATGTGACTGGTGCGTTCGTGAGTCCAAATGGAAGTCTCTGGTACTCGTAGAATCCTAGAGGTCCCACAGTAAAAGCTGTTTTAGGAATATCTGCTTCCTCAATGCTGACCTGATGGTAACCACTCTTCATATCAACAACACTAAAGTATTTGGAACCGGCTAAGTTATCTAACATCTCCTCGATGCGGGGTAAGGCATAGGCATCACGTATGGTCTTCTTATTCAGCATTATGTAATCAACACACATGCGTAATGAGGAATCTTTCTTTCTTGCCAACACTATTGGTGATGCGTCAGGGCTATGACTCTTCCTGGTTTTTCCTGCTTCCATATAATCTTGAAGTGGTCTTTCACTTCTTCGTACATCCCAGGTGAGATTCTTCGATGTGGTTGTTTGAAAGGAACATTATCAGTTAGGTTGTTCTCATGTTTCATCAGGCTTATGCTTCCTGTATCATTATCACTCTGTGAAAAGATAGATGACCATTCAAGTAGGTAGTTCTTGAAGGAATGGAGTTGGTCAGAAGTCAACGCTGAAGAAGCAAAGTCCATCTGATCAAGGAACGTGTCGGTAGTTGTGGTGTCTGTGTTACATGATGGCAAAACACTATTCACTGACGTCTTCCGAACTAGGTCTACTACTTGAAGTTCACAAAGGATAAAGGGTGGGTAAATTCTCACTGGTGACAAGGATAGATTTGACAAATGAACGATAACTTCTTTCTTCTCTTCCCCTGGATATACCTCCAAAACGGTAGGCGTCACTTCAATCGAAGTCGATATCGGGGAATCGGGTGAATTCTGGAAATTAAACGCTGTCTATGGGTTAAATTCAAATCCTTGATCTTCCCTACAAGACACACTGATCTATTACAGTCAAGTCTTCGGGGCACCTAACAATTCCAACCTTTCCATCTAGTTGTTTCTCCTGCACTTGCATACATCTAAAGGTAAAACTCCAAATTTCTGGTCACACTGATTGGTTATGGTAATTATGGCCATGAACTACTAAAAGTTGATTCAACATGGGCTTCAGTACATTAGTTCCTACAAGAGCTGGTGTTGGAACGAAGTATCTGGAACCACTAGACACAAACAGTCAATGGCTTTCGACTTCAAACTGGGAATCTTGACTGTAACAGAAATACATCCTAAGTAGGGTAAACTATGGCCACCAGCACTTTCACTTAGAAGCATCTGGTCCAATGGATTCATTACGCAATCTTCTGACTTCTCGTAAGGTACTTCTCGTAAAATGACAGACACACTTTTGAGATGGTAGACCCTGTATGGGTAGACACAGATGCGAGATGTTGACGTGATGGTGTTGAAGTTTGAAAAGGTACAAATGATGTTGATGGTTTTTCCTTCTCCTTTTTCGTCCTTTTAATCTCTTCCTGTAACGATTCCACTGACACAGTTAAACTTGCCACTAGTGCTCTCAAATCGTCCTCTGCTGGTTGCTGCACCATCTTCATGTGCGATTAGTTGCATTTACGTTTCTTTGAAAATCATCGTTGCCCGTAAAAATTGGAAATTTGTTTAAATCCAATAATATGCTGATGAATTTATTTGAAAATGACCTACACAAAAACATAAATTTACACGGCATGCACTCTTTTTACAAGTCCATATAAATTGTTAACAATAATCCGGTGAGCCGCCCAATCGATAAATTAGTGCGTACAAAGCAAAGTGTTTCTGTGGAAAATAATAGAAATAGTAACGATCAAAGCGGGATAATTAAAGCTGATTAACCGATAATCCCGATGTTATTGTAGTATGTGCAAAGAAATCTTGCGGTTCTTTGGTGGATGATGAAAAGCGTGAGTTGTCAATCATTGATAATGGCGGCCGTGTGTTGATTGCAATTATTCCGTTTCAAAAAAAAAAAAAAAAAAAAAAATCAAACTCGTTTACTATTCGACAAAAGAAAAACAATGAAGTATTACTAAATATACACAACTTTTATTTTTCAACAATATTTTATTGCTAAGTTCAAAACTCGCCGATGAAACAAAACAAAGGAGAACCAACTGTGTTAATCGCGATCTCAACAATGGCCGATCAATGAAATGAGACAACTATTAGTCTCACATAAAACGAAAAAACAAAGAGCTGTACCATCACATAAATCTTCTACAGTCTTTTAATTATTAATCAGAGTCCAAAAAGTCGCTTGACTGAGTCCAAAACGTCTCCAAGTAAGTCCGAAAAGTCGCCAGACTGAGTCCGAAACGACGTTTGTGTTGAGTACGATGTGACGCGGGAACGAAATGACGTGCTACCACAGGCTCATATAACAACATATGGTTCAATTTCATTTCAGTAATTCGTTTGCACGCTAGCGGAGGGCCTGGATAAATTCCACAGGGTTGGACAGACGACCCTTGTCATGTACAACTGTGGAATCGATACTGAGATTGAAAACAACATCCAACGTGATATTGTTATCAAATTCTATTTCAAATATAAGTGAAACAATATTTTTCCCTTTTTTTGAAAACAAGTGAAGGATTTTAAGAATTTTATTTAATAGGAATCAAAAAATGTAATTTCCGATAAAACAATTTAAAAAAAAAATCGCACAAACCTTCATTATAATCAAAGATTCATCCCGCCATTAGTTTGGCCAATATGTTCAAATATAAGTTTATTTTATTTTCGTTTTCTCTTTTCTAGTGACAGTCAATTTCTGTTTTGAATTGTCAGATATCCTATCACAGGCTCATAATACGCCAAGCCCATTTATACCCAGCCTTCTCAGCAAATCCTATGATTTCCTACAACTTCTTTAATCAGTTTAACCCACCAAAATTTATTGCCAAGGCAGTGGCTTTATATGTGTTTTTAGCTTTTGATACGAGAGCGAAATCAAATTTGGTGGCAACTTCATCGAACTGAAACGCTTGAGATTTACATGTAGTATTTTGTCTACATGAATGCATTGTGTATGTGCATGTATTATTGAATGTATGACTATGTATAAATGTATATGTATGCATGCTGTCCATAATGGACGTTTTGATGCAATAAACTTCTTATCTTATCTTATCTTATCTTATCTTACAACAACATATGGTTCAATTTTATTTCAATAATTCGTTAGCACGCTATCGGAGGGCCTGGATAACTCTTGTATTACATAAAATCCCTTGCATGGAAATTGCATTTTGAGAAACAAAAACGCTACAATGTTCAATTAAAAATGACAATTTCACATATAGAATGGTATATTATCAAATATAGATAAATTATAATATGTGATTGTGGAATATCACTTTTTGATACACAAACGCAATAATGAATTGCAATCTGTAAACATGCATTACTCGGGTTGGAGTAGGTCCAAGTCGCAATTTTTGAACAACTACATTTTCTATAAAATGGCGGGAAATTTTTTTGGTCAAGCAAGTTAAGATATATTTAATTAATTTGTGGGTGTATTAATTATTATTATATACCGTGTGGATTTACTGAAGACTACAGGGGATTTGGGATTTTAAGTTGCAAAATATTTTTTATATATATTAAAGTTAAAGTAGCTAAGTCTCTAACTCAATATCACCCGAAGTCTTACACGTTGAAAACACGAATCTGTTCAACATTTGTCAATTCAAATCAACATTGACGTTGTTATCTTACATGTACCTTGGAAAGGTCGGCTTCTGATATCCAATATTTAAGACAAAATAAACATTTTACCATTGGTATACATTCGTGTATATAGACTGGAATAACCAGACATTACAAATATCCATTGAGTTGAGGCTCAAGCTGTATTTCGCTGGAAATAACTGATTTGACATTAGAGTTAAAATGGAAACAATTGAATGTAAATCAGTTCATATACAATCAGTTCACATTATTATATACGTTGCTACCCATTTGGGTCAATTTCTAGGTCCGAAATATAGGCCTACTATTCAAAAAAAGTAGGGGATATTTGATTTTGGGGGCATAAAACTAAAATATGCAAATGACTACGAAAAAAGTCACTATAGAACCTAACAGAAGAAACATTTCCAGTTACATGTGACGCCCAAACGCACCAATAGCTACCGCATGGAATGCAGGTGATGCTTGGGATCATCATGGGGGTCCAACCCAAGATTTGCACGACTCTGACTTTGAATGTTACAGTCATTGTGGCATTGAATTCCAGGGTGGAGGAAACATCAGTTTAATTGTTTTAGTGACCAGAAAACAAATTTTGATATGCGTCGGCTTACCCAAAATGGAAGGTTACGTGCCCTTGGCATGCTACAGATCGGCACAACACAGGCAGTTGTGGCGCGGACGATGAATGTTTCTCAGTCTGTCATAAGCTGGCTATGGTCCAGATACCGTGATACACAATCTGTACAGGACAGACCACCCTCAGGTCGACCAAGGGCGACTACTCAAACCCAGGATCGATTTATCCGTACCTTGGCCTTGAGAAATCGTGTCATCACAGCAAATCAGATCAGCGGTCGTCTTCAAACAGACACTGGTGTGAGAGTGAGTGGCCAGACGATTCGGAATCGACTGCATAGGGGTCACCTTCGCGCCCGACGTCCTCGCGTAATCCCTTGTTTGAGAGATCATCACATTCAGGCAAGACGTCGTCGGTGTAGGGATCGTCAACACTGGGATAATCGACGCTAGAGCAATGTGATGTTTTCAGATGAGTCAAGGTTCACTGTTGATTTTTTGGACAGACGTAGGAGGGTGTGGCGTCGTTGAAACGAGCGCTTCCAAGACGTTAACATCATCAGACATGGTCAATTTGGGGGTGGTTCTGTTATGGTGTGGGGAGACATTACTGTTGCTGGAAGAACGGCTTTACATGTTGTTGCAGGGCCTATTACAGGCCAGTACTACCGGGACAACATCTTGGCAGTCCATGTTGTGCCGTTCGCACGACGTCATGGCCGCCGTTTCATCTTCCAGGATGACAACGCAAGATGTCACAGGGACAGGATCGTTACAGGTTACCTCCAACAAAAGAACATCACCACATTACCTTGGCCAGCACTGAGTCCCGACCTCTCCCCCATCGAGCATGTCTGGGACAGGAATGGGACTATCTGGACCAAAATGACCACGTCGGATCAATGCTTGTGTGGCAAACAGAGGAGGATTTACCCGTTACTGACTTTGTTGTGATGCTGTGGTAACTTTGCTGTTTGACCCCGGGTATCACTTTTAAATTGAAATGGTGCAAAAATGAAATCGAAATTTAAAAAATTGCTTCCCGCTTTTTATGCGCCTCTACATGACACATCTTTTCTTTGGTCCGAGTGGTCATGGAACTGAACATTATCTGTTACATTTATTACTTTCTCATAGTCTGTTATACCACGTCTTTATACTTAAAACCTGGTCATTACAACAGAATGTTAAACCTCATTTCTTTGGTCCGAGTGGTCATGGAACTGAACATTATCTGTTACATTTATTACTTTCTCATAGTCAGTTATACCACGTCTTTGTACTTAAAACCTGGTCATTACAAAAGAATGTTAAACCTCATTTCATGAAAATGACTTTCGATTGTAAACAATTTAAATTTAGTGAAATGCATCGTGAGGCATTTTTTCCTTCTTAATATTTTAACAGACTGTGGTATATTTTAAATGTTTCATATTCATGTAACTATCATTATCAATGCATACATTTCGCGTTTTGTTATTAAATCTTCGAACCTAATTCAATTTCGGTGAACTAATCTAAAATCATAATGGCAATTAACTAACAATATGATCGAATATACATTACTACAAACACGTCTGTGAACTCACCTTAAATCATAACGCCAATTAACAAACAATAAGAAAATACAACAGTGAACTAATCTTGGTCGTTATCGGTAATCAACAAAAGTCTACAAGTAAAACTTATCTATTTATATGTATTCCACACGTTATTGTTTATGTAACAAATAAGCTTTAAACAGTTTATTTAACAGTAAGTACAACTCAGTTCATTGACTGCTATGATAATAACAAGATGAAATAGACCCGGATGAAACAGCATAATGACAAAATAGGTTGAAATGAAAAAGTCCAAGCTTGATATACAGTTGTGAGATGAACTTGGAACTTCGTGTACTTATCCATTGATTTTTTTTATTTTAAAAAGTACCATATCAATGAAACAGGAATGTCGACGTACATGTATATTGCAGCATCAGCCATGCTCTAGTTTTACCAATATAAAGCAATAAAACATTCTTTTTATAAATATTCAACATTGGCAATTTAGCCATTCCGTAAGAGGTCTGTACGGAGCATGAAATGATATCATAGCCTTTTGTTTCATTATTTACATTATTTTTGGCTATCGACATTGTGTCACAGACTCCATGTGCCAACATCACACAATAAGCTAACCAATGTCTGAACTCTTGTATCATTTCACCTCAAAATCATGAATATTCACAAGAATCAGGCAGATAATGTTTATTCAAACCCATTTCATCGATTCTATGTCCAAAAGTCATCAAAGATCACCATGCAAAAGGGAGAAAAGGGAAAGAGACTTGACCACACAAACCAGTTATTTTATTTGTATAAGTTGTAGGGTTGATTTTTATAGATATAGATTATTATTATTAATTGATTGATTTATTCAGGTTAAGTATTGGTCGTCTTGTAGTGATATGAACTGATGTTTACAAGCTAACAACTCAAGAGATTTCAAGCAACTTTATAGCTGGATTTCTGACTGTGAAAGGTAGCAACCCAACAGATTTACAGAAACTTGATAGCTGGATTTCTTTTGGTTAAAGGTAATATAACTTTATAAACATCACATATTTCTAAAAATGAATTTCTGACAAATATTTTCTCAAAATGAACTCAATATTTAGAAATCAAAGTAAACTTATCCATAGCACCTAAATATGACAGTCTTACATGTTGGTTTTAGTTCTAGCTATTTTATCAATGTAGACAATTTTTTTTTTTATATAAACAATATTTTATTCAGAATGTCTGAACGGGATTGGGGAACAGGCTTAGCCTATGTAAAACCCCTCTCCCTAGATAATATACATGTACATACATAATATTAAAGGGACAATAACATTCTTGCTAGCTTGGTAGCTCCAGAAAATAAATAATACCCTTATTCTAAGTATTAGATGTTTAAGTGTCCTACCTGTTGTGTAAATTATCCATTACAACCTATTTTACTTGTCCAGAGAGTTCGAAGATATTTTAAAATCCAAGTTACATTTGAAATCGTTTACGTTAGACTTTTCAAATCAATTGGTTGAATTTTTTCAATTTTTTAAAATAGGTGTGTTAAGATGAAATTTATATCATCATTTAATTGAAATATTCTAAAATAATACGATTTGTTGACCAAAATGAAGATTGGGACATATTATTCAGTTACAACAAGAGTGTTATTGGGGCTTTAAGACAAAAGAACAAAATGGGTGTATAGACAGAGTTAAAATGGCAAACACACTCCTAAATATATGTAAATGCATATATAATAAGAAAGAGGACAATGTACAATATATATTATGGGTTAAATCATCACGTTAATTAAAACCAATACAGTAAAATAAAATAAAACTGCTAATGAGGCAGATTAAATTTATTTGACATGTCAATAAACTTGTGGAGTCGATTAAAAATATTGTTGTTTACATCGGTACAGTAATTTGTGGATCCGAACAAGAGACAGTTTATGTTTTTATGATTGTATTGTAATTTGTCTAATGTAGACAATGGAATACTGATGTAATTTCCTTAAAGAGAAGAAATCTTATCGGTGACAAAATCTTTCGCGATTGTTAGTTTCATTGATGTTAACATAATGAAAACATCTGTGATGTAATTTGAAATCATAGTAAACTTATCCATATCACCTCTGTCTGAGCAAAATTTCTTTCTTATTGCAAAGAAAATGATTTTGACGTAATGAAAACATCTGACGTAATGCGATGATAATACCCGTTACATTATTAAAACCAAGAAACGTTCATCAACAATGATTTATTGCTATGTCAAATGTGCAATACCAGATCTATAAGTTCTAATCAGTCAGTGTTTATCTCCTAATTACCATTTTGTTTTGTTTATTTTACAGAGAGAAGATTCAGAAAATGTCAAAGCATTGTGTCTCAAGAAAGAACTTTAAATGTGATGTTTGTGATAAATCATTTGAAGGCATGTCTAGTTTAAGTAGACACATTGTGATTCATACTGGAGAGAAACCATATAAATGTGATGTTTGTAGTAAATCATTTATCAATAGTAGTACTCTACAACAACATACCAGAATTCATACTGGAGAAAAACCCTTTTCTTGTTCTGTTTGTAGGAAGTCATTTTCCACCCGTGGTGGTTTACAGCAACACACCAGAATCCATACAGGAGAAAAACCATATAAATGTGATGTTTGTGATAAATCATTTAGGGAACTTGGTGATTTAAAAATTCACACCAGAACCCATACCGGAGAGAAACCATATAAATGTGATGTTTGTAAAAAATCATTTACCTCCAATAGTAATTTTCATAAACACAAAAAAACCCATACTGGGGAAAAACCTCATTCTTGTGATGTTTGTAGTAAATCATTTATCACTGGTAGTAAGTTACGTGTACACATGAGAACCCATACTGGAGAAAAACCCTTTTCTTGTGATGTTTGTAGTAAATCATTTACTGGTAGTAATAATCTACAAAACCACATGAGAACACATACTGGAGAAAAACCGTATAAATGTGATGTTTGTAGCAAATCATTTACTCGGATTTGTGATCTACATGTACACACCAGAATCCATACTGGAGAAAAACCCTTTTCTTGTAGTGTTTGCAGTAAATCATTTTCCAGTAATAATAATTTACATAAACATATCAGAACTCATACAGGAGAAAAAACATTTTCTTGTGATGTTTGTAGAAAATTATTTTCCACTAGTAGTATTTTACATCAACACACACGAATTCATACTGGCGATAAACCATATAAATGTGATGTTTGTGGAAAATCATTTACCTGTAATAGTAGTCTACATAAACATACCAAAATTCATACTGGAGAAAAACCAAATAAATGTGATGTTTGTGGTAAATCATTTAACTGTAGTAGTAGTCTACATGTACATGCCAGAACCCACACTGGTGAAAAACCGTTTTCTTGTGATGTTTGTAAGAAATCATTTAACAATAAAGGTAATCTACAACACCATATCAGAACTCATACCAAAGAAAAGCCCTTTTCCTGTGATGTTTGTAGAAAAGCATTTTCACTAAATTGTAATCTACAGCAACACATGAAAACTCATACTGGAGAAAAATCATTTTCATGTGATGTTTGTTGTAAATTATTTAGTACTAATGGTAGTCTACAGCGACACATGACAACACATCCATACTAGAACACATCTTATATCAAATTCAAACTGCCAAGGGATCTTTTACTGGCACTCCAATATGTTTTTTGTACCATCTGAATGACTAGGCAGCTGTTCTTGTCAGGCCCTCCATTCTACATCACTGACACGAGGAAACCACGCCCGAAAAAAACGAGATAAACTTTCTCGGCCGATGCAGGGGATCGAAAACCCAACCTCCAGACTAGTGAGCCAGCGCCTTACCCACTTAACCATGTGATACCCCGTGATGTTTTGTATTTAAACCTTTAGTAGCTTGTGATGTTTGTAGTGTGATGTTTGTAGTAAAACCTTTAGCTTGTGATGTTTTTAGTAAAACCTGTTTTAGCTTGTGAAGTTTTTAGTGAAACCTGTTTTAGCTTGTGACGTTTTGTAGAAAAACCTTTAGCTTGTGATGTTTTGTAGTAACGGTGTAGGTTGTGGTGTTTGTAATGAAACCTTTTATCACATGTTGTACTCCTACTGGAGAAAAACTATTTTCTTGCAATATTTTTATACCACATCATTTATACACTAAAAATAAAACCTGTAGAAAAGGAGTTTAATTAGTTTGTTATGAATGAAGAAATAAAAGATATTGTAATGTATTAACCTCAACTAGTCAGCTATTTGAAACGACGACATAGACCTGCATATAACATTAAACTTATCTCCCCTTTCCTCTGTCAAGGTTGTAGGATGGAAGACCAGACAAGGTCAAGGTTGTAGGATGGAAGATCAGAACATCGTGGTTGACTTATTTCTTCTAATTAGTAATATAATTTATCACCCAATAACACATTTTACAGTAGATATCGCTTGTGTGATAAATTACATGAATTTGATTGGTCAATCAAAAAGGAACTACTTGCTTTTATTTTAAAGAAACCACTTATTTTAAATAAAAAGTAACTTTTGTTTTGTTAAAAAGAAAATGTTTTTATTTAATTGACCTTGAAGGAAATACTGGGTCAATAGCTAAACTTCTGTCTGTAATGTAATCACATTCATTAAAAGTGAATTCTCTACCAAAGTAATATAATTAGAGTTTTTTTTTTTAAATCAGATGATAATTGTTCGAGAAATAGACAGAGAACAAGCAATACCGAAAGAGATTTTTTCCTACAATCAAAGGCCATAATTCATTAAGTTACAATTTGATATGCGCAAATATCGAAAAGAATAAAGATCTTTAGGTTATAAACAAGCATTTCAGGTTTCATCAAAATCGAATTAAAATTGTGACCTCTATACAGGGTCCACAACTTTGATGTACCATATTTTTACACTGTTCGCGTACCAACGGCGGCCATTTTTTCTGGCAATTATGGTCAGATTTTCTCGAAATTCCAACTCAACCTTCCGTAGGGGCCATAATACAGGAAGTTACGATCCGATATGCGCAAATAACGAAAGGAACCAAGATCTTTGGGTTATAACCATGCATTTCAAGTTTAATCAAAATCGAATTAAAATTGTGACCTCTACAGGGTCCACAACCATGATATACAATTTTATAACAGTATTCGCGTACAAACGGTGGCCATTTTGTATGGTAATTTTGATCCGATTTTCCCGAAATTCGAACTCAACCTTCCTTACGGTGTAATGGTAATATTATCAACCGTTTTATTACATTGGATAATAATTGTGACCACCAGAGGGACCACAAGCTAAAATAAGGCGACTTTGCGTATAATCAGGGGCCATAATTCAGTTACTTACGTTCCGATATGCGCAATTATCGAAAGGAACCAAGATCTTTGGGTTATAACCATGAATTTCAAGTTTCATCAAAATCAAATTAAAAATATGACTTCTACAGGGTCCACAACCTTGATATACCATTTAACAGTATTCCCGTACAAATGGCGGCCATTTTGTCTGGCAATTTTCGTCCGATTTTCCCGAAATTCGAACTCAACCACCCTTAGGGTGTAACGGTGATATAATCAAACAGTTTTTGAAATCGGATAATAATTGTGACTTCCAGGGGGACCACATGCTAAAAAGGGTGATTTTTCGGACAATCAGGGGCCATAATTCAGGAAATTACATTGCAATAGGCGCAAATATCGAAAGGAACCACGATCTTTGGGTTATAAACATGCATGTCAAGTTTCATCAAAATCGGTTCAAAATTGTGACCTCTATAGGGTCCACAAGCTAAAAACGTGATTTTTTGTACAATCAGGGGCCATAATCCACGAAGTTTTAATCCGATACATGCCAATATCGAAAGCAGCCGAGATCTTTTGGGGATAAACCTATATTTCAAGTTTCGTCAAAATCGGATAAGAATTGTGACCTGTAGAGAGTCCACAAACAAATTGTGGACGGACGGACAGGGGCGACGACAATATACGTCCACATAAAAATGTGGGCGTATAAAAATCAAATATCCCCTACTTTTTTTGAATAGTATAAAAACGACCATTTTAATTATAATTATATCCCTTTCAGAATAACCGCTTATACCAGTTTAACCATAACTGCTCTATTTTCATCCCTTTCAAAATAATCATTTTAATTACACCAATTTAAAAATATATTTAAAAATTCAAATTTCCAGGTGTAGAAATTTTGCGATGGTCTCATATACCAATCTGTATTTGACAAAAAGTAGTGTTGTCTGCCTGATTCCATGTCTTCCATTGTCTTCTATTTACCATAAAAAAAACAACAGGATTTAACAAACAGCATCTGCTAAGTGTCAATTCCTTAGAATAGGTAGGAATAAACATAAATTGTCCTGAAAACCATGTCATCTCTGATGAAACAATTTTTTTTTTAAAGACAGAAAAAAACGTAGTACACTAGTATTTTAAATGGTTATTGAAGTCTTTTAGATAAATGTATAAATACGGGGACTGTATTAGAAATGTACATACTATTATTTCCCTCATAGGACACTGTATGGTGTATGCCCGTATTCATTGGCCCAGTTTAGGAGCAAAGCAGCAGGATGTTAAACTCCATTTCATTTTATTTCATCCTGATGTGAAACGTAATTGGGAGAACAAGAACCAATAGTGATGTAAACGGTTGGCACAACGGAATCGAACAGAGGACAAGAAAACTGTTACTAACTTCCGATATGAGTTACTCGGGTAAGAGAGGTCCACGTCATATTGTTTGTTTCTTTACTTTTCTTACAAAATGGCGGGTATCTGTTTCCGGCAGCTAAGATGTAATTGTTAATTTAATATTGTAGATTATTTTATGTTTCATTAGATACAAAGAAGCACACTTAATGATTTAAGACACAGGAATGTAATAATTTGACCACAAAACCCAATCATTGACTACAGACCAGAAGGGCGTTAAACCCCATTTTATCTTATTTATAAAATAAACTCTGTACCCGGTATTTCAATTTCTTGCATCGAAGTGGTTTATAAAAATTACAATTTTTTTCATGCTTCTCATTTCAGTAATTAACACATTATTAAACTAGATACTGAATATGTACCCACTCTCTCATTAACCAGTAATAAATAAAAGCGCTGATTAATCATTCTTGACATCAGCATTACGGTAACAAATAAAAGCCTGGGATCAATCAACTGTTTTTTTTATTGTAAATATTTCTTTAATTTAATAATGATTGGTTAAGAAAAATTAACCATCAAATGAAAAGCAATGTCGAATAAATATACAAGTATAACACCTGTTCTCTTTCAGCTGCACTGGTTGCCCATTAAATAAATAATAGATTTTACTTTTAACTTCCAAATGCCTTCATAAGTTATCACCAAAGTATTTATCTGAACTTTTAGAATTATATACCCCAGACAGAACCCTACGTTCATCTGATAAATAACTCTTAAGGCGAAAAATTGTAAATCTTTCTAATTACGGGGCACATTCTTTTCGTTATCAAGCGCCTATTTTATGGAATCAGTTACCTTTTAATATTCGAATTTCATCATCATTAGTTGATTTTAAAAAACAGAACAAAACTTTCTTATTTTTAAAGGCTTATAACAAATTTTAACACCTATTATTTTGTCTATTGTAGTTCTTGCATGTATTTTTGAAAATAATTGCTTAATTAATGTATTTTTAACATTTATCATGTTATTTATCTTTATTTAAAGTGCCCTTGAACACATTTTGTTTAAAGCCCCAATAACACTCTTGTTGTAACTGAAAAATATGTCCCAATGGTTATTCTGGTCAACAAATCTTACTATTTTAGAATATTCCAATTAAATGATGATATAAATATCATCTTAACACACCTAATTTAAAAAATTGGAAAAATTCAACCAATTGATTTGAAAAGTCTAACGTAAACCTGTTCAAATGTGACTTGGATTTTAAAATATTTTCAAACCCTCTGGACAAATAAAATAGGTTGTAATGGATAATTTACACAACAGGTAGGACATTTAAACATCTAGTACTTAGAATAAGAGTATTATTTATTTTCTGGAGCTACCAAGCCAGCAAGAATGTTATTGTCCCTTTAAATTATATTTTGAATGTTTTTAACCAGTTCGATCATATATGTAATAATGACTGACACCAATATTGTCCTTAAGTTACAGGTTGTGTATCTCAAGATTTACCTTGTTAACTTCATACTTCACACAGAGATCATCTACTTCATACTTCAAGAATAGATCTGTCATACATGGCCGCCATATCAATCTCGGTCATTTATGGGTAAACATTTTTTTCCATCCACCGGAGCCTGGTCTTATGACGTCATATGTGGATTGTGGGTTAGGATAAGGGTTAGGCTTGGCCCAGGGCTAGGGTTAGGGCTAGCCCTGTCTACATCTCGAGACTGTGACGAAATCTGCAGGTCACAACCCTTATCCTAACCCACAATCCACATATGACGTCATAAGACTAGGCTCCGGTGGATGGAAAAAAACGTTTACCAACTAGCTTAGTGTCTGTTCTTAACCAGAGCTAACTGTAGAGAGAGAGGCAGCCAGCCTAAGTTTGGTATGTTATTCTTTATGAGTAAGACATTGCCACATGCTGCTCCATCTGTAAGGGCGGTTGGGATGGCTTAGTGGTCTAGAGTGCCGTGCTTCGACCTCTAGTTGGCCGGTCACCTCGGGCCAGATTGTGGTTTCGAGCCCTGGTGTGAGCGTATGTGGCATGGAGATAGGGGCGCCTTCTCAACCTCGTGGGTTTCCTCTGGGCACTCCGGTTTCCTCCCACTGCTAAAGACCCCTACGCACAAGCGCATTATTGAAATGAAATTAAACCATATGTTAGTCCCGAAATGACCTAGTTTGTGTTGAGTGGACGTTAAATCCCATTTCTCTCTCTCTTTGGGAAAATATAAGAGATGCATCAAGACGGAATTCAGTCAGTGGTTTGTTGCCTTTTAATGATCGAAAGTTGGAAAATATATGTATGTTTTTGAATAGCGTTTGAATTAAATTTTGAAATTAAGTAATGGGTTTTTTTTCTACAGAGAGAAGAATCAAGAGAAAAGCTGAAAATGTCAAAGCATTCTGCCTTCAAAAAGAACTATAAAAAGAGTTATAAGTGTGATATTTGTGGTAAATCACTAAGAGACTCCACTGCTTTAAATAGTCATATTATGATTCATACTGGAGAGAAACCATATAAATGTGATGTTTGTAGGAAATCTTTCAGACTAAAGAGTAATTTAAATACACACACCAGAACTCATACTGGAGAAAAACCCTTTTCTTGTGATGTTTGTAGAAAATCATTTACCAAGAGCAGTGATCTAAAGCGACACACCAGAACCCATACTGGAGAAAAAACGTTTTCTTGTGATGTTTGTAGTAAATCATTTACCACTTGTAGTTATCTGCAAGTACACACAAGAAATCATACCCAAGGAAAACCCTTTTTTTGTGATGTTTGTAGAAAATCATTTACCACTAGTAGTTGTCTGCATGTTCACACCAGAACCCATACTGGAGAAAAACCCTTTTCTTGTGATGTTTGTTGTAAATCATTTACCACGAATGGTAATCTACATTCACATATCAGAACCCATACTGGGCAAAAACCCTTTTCTTGTGATGTGTGTAATAAATCATTTAATAACAGTAGTAATCTAAATAAACATAAAAAAATTCATACTAGAGAATAAGATACCGGTGAGAAACATTTTTATACGCCCACATTTTCATGTGGACGTATTATGTCGTCGCCCCTGTCCGTCCGGACGTCCGTCCGTCCGGACGGACGGACGGACGCAATTTGTTTGTCCGTCCACAATTTGTTTGTGGACTCTCTACAGGTCACAATTCTTATCCGATTTTGACGAAACTTGAAATATAGATTTATCCCCAAAAGATCTCGGCTGCTTTCGATATTGGCATGTATCGGAACAAAACTTCATGGATAATAGCCCCTGATTGTACGAAAAATCACGTTTTTAGCTTGTGGACCCTATAGCGGTCACAGTTTTGAACCGATTTTGATGAAACTTGACATGCATGTTTGTAACCCAAAGATCTTGGTTCCTTTCGATATTTGCGGCTATCGGAATTTAATTTCCTGAATTATGGCCCCTGATTGTCCGAAAAATCACCCTTTTTAGCTTGTGGTCCCTCTGGAGGTCACAATTATTATTCGATTTAAAAAAACGTTTCATTATATCACCGTTACACCCTAAGGAAGGTTGAGTTCGAATTTCGGGAAAATCAGACCAAAATTGCCATACAAAATGGCCGCCGTTTGTACACAAATACTGTTAAAAAATGGTATATCAAGGTTGTGGACCCTGTGGAACTTGAAATTCATGGTTATAACCCAAAGATCTTGCTTCCTTTCGATATTTGCGCTTATCGGATCGTAACTTCCTGAATTATGGCCCCTGATTATACGCAAAATCGCCTTTTTTTTAGCTTGGAGGTCACAATTATTATCCGATTTAAAAAAACGTTTGATTATATTACCGTTACACCGTAAGGAAGGTTGAGTTCGAATTTCGGGAAAATCAGACAAAAATTGCCATACAAAATGGCCGCCGTTTGTACACAAATACTGTTAAAAAATGGTATATCAAGGTTGTGTTACACTGTAAGGAAGGTTGAGTTTGAATTTCGGGAAAATCGGACCAAAATTGACAGACAAAATGGCCGCCGTTTGTACGCGAATACTGTTAAAAAAATGATATATCATGGTTGTGGACCCTGTATAGGTCACAATTTTAATTCGATTTTGATGAAACTTGAAATTCATGGTTATAACCCAAAGATCTTGGTTCTTTTCGATATTTGCGCATATCGGATCGTAACTTCCTGAATTATGGCCCCTGGTTATACACAAAATCCCCCTTTCTTTAGCTTGTGGTCCCTCTGGAGGTCACAATTATTATCCAATTTAAAAAAAAACGTTTGATTATATCACTGTTACACTGTAAGGAAGGTTGAGTTTGAATTTCGGGAAATTCACACCATAATCATTGTCGACTTCGAATTTCATTAATATCAGACTGGAACTGACCTAAATGGCTGCTCCCAATACAGTATGAAATACAGGACTTATAAGATGTAGGAAAAATCACTTTCAGTATTGCTTGTTCTCTGTCCATCTCTCGAAAATGTGGGCGTATCCTGCCTGGCAGTGCCAGCCTATCTTACATCTTGTAGTCATCTACAGCAACATAAATACTCATACTGAATAAAAACATGTTTGTAGTAGAGCATTCAACAGTAAATGAGAGAGATAGAAATGGGGTTTAACTTCCACTCATTACAAACCAGGCCATTTCGGGACTAATATATGGTTCAATTTTATTTCAATAATGAGCGTATGTGGCATGGAGATAAGGGTGCCTTCCCAACCTCGTGGGTTACCTCCGCGCACTCCGTTTTGTTTTGATGTTTATGATAAATCAGCTATAACCAATAGAAATTTTGATAAACAGATAAAATTTATCAGAATATAAAGAAGATTATTTATTTGCACTCTACTAGAGGGTTTTTTCAATAAAATAAATATGAATATGATTTATTTTACCACCAGTAACAATTTAATGTATCTTCAGATGTGGTTCTGTAATTGAACAACAAAAAACAAATAAACGTGTATAAAAGGAGTTTAATTAGTTTGTTATCAATAAAAAATAAAAGATGTCCTAATTTATTACCTGGCCAGATCCATGGGTTTTTCCCAACAATGGATGTTCTGAAAGGTTGTTGGTAACAAACGGTATGATAGCCAGACTCATCGGGTTTTTTTTTTCTTGACAATGGACTTCAGAAAGATTTTACGTTGTTGTTGTTTATTACAAATTTAACTTCCAATATATTGTAATATTATATTATAGACAGTCACTATAAAACATGGTGTTAAAATTATTGTGGTGAGAAGAGGGGGTGGGTCATCTTCTCCCTTTGTCATAATACGCTGAGTAGGAGATTTCATTTATCACTGAGTCCTTTCTTACATGCACAAATAAATGAGTAGTAATATATGTACCTCAATTTTTGACAGCAATTCAACCATTGGCATTGCAAAGACCTTTATATTGACTCAGTTTATCCATCAAGGTCATTTGAATAAAAATTATTCATAGTTTATTTTTGAAAAAAAAACAATAGTTCATTTTTAATAAAAAAAAAAATTAGTTCATTTTTAATAAATAAAAAATAGGTCATTTTTAATAAATAAAAAATAGTTCATTTAATAGGTCATTTTTTTAATAAAGAAAATAGTTTATTTTTTATAATAAACTGTTCTTTGGAAATAAAAAAAAGTAGTTCCTTTCAACTGATCAGTCAAATTCATGTTAAGCGATAGATATTGCAGTAGATTATGAAATTTATCACATAATGGATATATACTACAGAATGTATAATTTGGTGATAAAAATTATTTACATCCAACATAAATTTTTATTTTCTATTGTATAAATTGGGCATTCACCAAAAAACAATAGGGATCATCCCTATGGTATAAGGAATTAGGTATGCAAGGTATGTAAACAAAGAAAAGGTTCATCTCTAGGGTGTAAGGAATAGGTATGCAAAGTAGGAAAAGTGCAGACTGTAGGAGACACAGACACAAACAAAAATTTGATGTAACTCTGTAACTTGCGGTCGGATATGCACCAAAAACAAAAGAATGAAAAGTTTTTAGGACTATCCTTTAAGAATTGCGACCTGTAGGCTATACACAGAGAAAATGGGCATGGTTCTGCTCCTGGGGGTTGTGCATGCACCAAAATCAATAATTGACGTCCTAAGATGATGAGGATTACTTATGCCAAGTTCAACGATGATCCATTCAGAAATAGGGCTCGTGTACTATAAATAAAAAAAAATTGGGCGTGGCTCAGCCCTGGGGGTCAGGACATTATCCACAATCATAAACATGTGTGTCAAGATCCAAGACTAGCATCCATTAAGAATGAGTGTGGCTCTGTCCCTGGGGATCAGGATTCACAAAAAACCGATAGGGATCATCCTTGGGGTATAAGGAATGAACATACAAGGAAAGTTTCAAAAGGATCTGTAAAGTACTGCGGCCAGTAGAGGACACACAGACACACACAGCGCTCACGCTGTCGATTGCCAAATACGCCAATTGCGATTAAAATATAATTCACACACATAAAAATTGGGCATCGCTCTGTGTCAGGGGGTCGGATATGCACCAAAAATAGGGTATAAGGAATAAGTATGAATAGTTTTCTTGACGATTGATTGAAGAATTGCAGTCTATAGGCGACCAACAAACACAAAAAAGGAAAATGGACGTGGCTCTTCCCCTCAAGGATGCACCAAAAATAATAGTGATGAAGGGATCGGGGAATGCACCAAACAAAATAATTTGAAGTCTTTACGGTATAGGGAATAAATATGTCGTGTTCCAAGATGATCTATTCAGAATTACAACCTGTAGACGATACACACAGAAATAGGGTATTTTTCTGCCCCTGGAGGTGTGAGATGGACCAATATAAATAGGTACAACCCTTTTATTGAAATGATTGATGTGTTGAATTTAAACAAAATTTGTTATTTCCAGACAAAATATTACGATTATAATGTGGACGTATAACAACAGATAATAAAAAGCAGAGGCGGATTCAATGGGGCCGCAAGGGGCGCCCCCCCCTCCTAATTTTCGACAATGCCCTTTTTATACGTCCACATTCATAATGTGAACGTATTATGCCGTCGCCCCTGTCTCTGTGTGTGTGTGTGTGTGTGTATGTATGTATGTGTGGGTGTGTGTGTGTGTGTGTGTGTCTGTGGTTCGCCTACAGGGCGCAATTCTTCATGGATTTTCTTCAAACTTGGTATACTTATTCCTTATACCCCTATTGTTTTTGGGGCATGCTCGACCCCCAGGGGCCGAGCCACACCCATTTCTAGTATTTGTTTGTTTGTCGTCTACAGGCCACATTTCTTAACTTATAATCTTGAAACTTTGCATACACATTCTTTGTACCCTAAGGAACATCCCTATTGTTTGGGGTATATGCCCCACCCCCAGGGGCAGAGTCACGCCTATTTTTTTTCCGTGTGTCTTTGTGTCGCCTACAGGGTGCAATTCTTCATGGATTTTCTTCAAACTTGGTATACGTATTCCTTATACCCTAAGGAAGATCTCTAGTGTTTTTGGTGCATGCCCGACCCCCAGGGACAGAGCCACGCCCATTTCTAGTATGTATTTGTTTGTCGTCTACAGGCCACATTTCTTTACTTATAATTTTGAAACTTAGCATACACATTCTTTGTACCCTAAGGAACATCCCTATCATTTTGGGTGCATGCCCAACCCCCTGGGGCAGAGCTACACCCATTTTCTTATCGTGTGTCTTTGTGTCGCCTACAGGCCGCAATTCTTATTGGATTTTCTCTATACATTTTCATGTGGACGTATTATGTCGTCGCCCCTGTCCGTCCGGACGGACGGACGGACGCAATTTGTTTGTCCGTCCACAATTTGTTTGTGGACTCTCTACAGGTCACAATTCTTATCCGATTTTGACGAAACTTGAAATATAGATTTATCCCCAAAAGATCTCGGCTGCTTTCGATATTGGCATGTATCGGAACAAAACTTCATGGATAATAGCCCCTGATTGTACGAAAAATCACGTTTTTAGCTTGTGGACCCTATAGCGGTCACAGTTTTGAACCGATTTTGATGAAACTTGACATGACAGAGTTGACTTGACAGAGTATACTTACTCTTTATACTCTAAGGATGATCCCTGTCGTTTGGGGTGCATGCCCAACCCCCATGGGCAGAGCCACGCCCATTTTCTTTTTGTGTGTCTCTGTGTCGCCTAGAAGCCGCAATTCTAACTGGATTTTCTTAAAACTTTGTATACTTACCCTAAGGATGATCTGTAGTGTTTTTGGGTGCATGCCCGACTCCCAATGGCAGAGCCACGCCAATTCCTTGTATTTATTTGTTTGTCGTCTACAGTACAAGCCACATTTCTTAACGTATCATCTTGTAACTTTGCATGATTATTCTTTGTACCCTAAGGAACATTTCTATCATTTGGGGTGCATGCCCAACCCCTAGGGGCAGAGCCATGCCCATTTTCTTTTTGTGTGTCGCCTACAACCCACAATTCTTAATCGGTCATCTTGAAACTTAAAATACTTATTCCTTATACCCTAAGGATGACCCCTTTTGTGTTGGGTGCATGCCCGACCCCAGTGGGACAGCAACACCCATTTCTTGTATTTGTTTGTCTGTCGTCTACAGGCTGCATGTCTTAATGTATCATCTTGAAATTTTGAATACTTATTCTTGGTGCATGCCCAAACCCAAGGGACAGTGCCACGCCCATTTTTTTTTGTCTGTCTGTGTGTCACCTACAGCCCACAATTCTTAATCGATCGTCTTGAAAACTTTTTTTATACTTATTCCTTATACCCTAAGGCTGACCACTATTATTTTTGGTGCATGACGGACCCCCTGGGACAGAGCCACGCCCAATGCTTTTGTGTCTTGTGTTCGCCTACAGGATGCAATTCTTAACAGATCCTTTTAAAACTTTACAAACCTATTCCTTATACCCTAAAGATGACCCCTATTGTTTTTGGTGATTTCCTAACCCCCAGGGGCAGAGCCATGCCCATTTTTACTTCGTGTCTATGTGTGTTGTCTACAGGCCACGATTCTTAATGGATTGTCTTTAAACTTGGGATATGTATTCCATATAGCCTAAGGACGTCAACTGCATGTCCCGACTCACACAGGTACTTGGTACTTGGTTTATGTATTCCTTATAGTCTGAGGGCGTCCACTATTGATTTTGATGAATGTCCCGACCCCCAGGGGAAGAGCCACGCCCACTTTTTGCCTTTAGTGTTAGGAAGGCACAATTCTGAATGGATTATCTTGGTATAGTTATTCCTTATACTCTAAGGACGGCAACTATTAATGTTGGTGCACGACCCTCAACGCTAAATAAACCAAACGCCTAGCCTTCTTGACAAAGTACCATATCAATCAAAGCAGGAATGTGGACGTATATTGTAGCGTTAGCGTTATGTTTTATTACTGAAAGTGCCTTTCCAAACCAGCTTTTTTGCTCGATTTCGAGGCTCTTTTTCTACGATTTCCGAACGTTTAGACGAAAATATCAGCCAAATAGCTCTTGAATTGGCTACAGATGCAAGGGAATGATGGATAATTTTCTTGGCCCCCCCCCTCTCAGCGGCGTGGCCTGTCTCCGTGGTCAGTGCCCCCCACCCCCACTTTCAAAATTCCTAGATCCGCCCCTGAAAAGAGAATAGGTTAAATATTTCAGTCAAATTACTTTACCCCGAGTCTAAATATTAGCGATTCAATTATGGACCAGTCTCGATCATCATTACTAACTTTGTTAGAATAAACAAAGTCTTGGTCATCCATTTTTACGGTAACTGATTATTGATCATGACCTAATGAATAGTTTAGAAAAAACTGCAATAAACAGATTTAGCTCATGCATAATTATAGTAGTAGATGATTTTATATGTTTGGGGTTGATAAGTCGTAGTAACAATAATATTTTGGAATTTCTCTTATTCATCATTCTTATCAAATACATTACAGACTCCATTTATCTGAAGGTTAAAGTACAATATTGGTGCCAGTCATTATCACATATGTGATAGAACTGATTAAACACTTTCCAAATATAATATTAACATATCATCGCTATCATAGAGGAGTAATAAAGGATTCATGAATCGGAAGTGACGAACGCCAAAGGAAAACACGAGTTATCTCTCTATGTGAATGACTGAAGTGACGACTGATGACAGATAAACGGCTGAATTTCTGCTCACTTATAATTCCGTCGAAGACAAAAAGTTGTTATATGGGACTGCAAGGGGATATCTGACGTTTAAATAAAGTAATTAAGTGTCATAAGATAAGAGAACACGGGAAAAATAGAAATACTCCGTACAGCCCTTTGTTTTTATTCCTTCTCTAGGTGAGACCGGGGCACATTGAACCATTTTGTTCACATACATGTTTGTCCTCATTTCTTATCAAATGTTTTTATTAGAAGATCTCTTTATTTTATTGTATTGTTTAAAGACATATCATAGTTGCTATCGTGTATCAGATTCAATTAAATTAATCTTTAATTTATTTTTTCACCCCCCCCCCCCCAAAAAAAAACCCCAACAAAACCTATTTTAATCCACTTGACCATAATGGTTCAGTGTATCCCTCTTACAAAATAGTGGGGGTAGGTTTAACCAAATAATTAGGAAATTGAACACCGATAAAAAAAATTCCATGTTAAAGGGACAATAACATTCTTGCTGGCTTGGTAGCTCCAGAAAATAAATAATACCCTTATTCTAAATACTAGATGTTTAAATAACCTACCTGTTGTGTAAATTATCCATTACAACCTATTTTACTTGCCCAGAGGGTTCAAAAATATTTTAAAATCCAAGTCACATTTGAAAAGGTTTACGTTAGACTTTTCAAATCAATTGGTTGAATTTTTCAAATTTTTTAAAATAGGTGTGTTAAGATGAAATTTATATCATCATTTAATTGGAATATTCTTAAATAATACGATTTGTTGACCAGAATGACGATTGGGACATATTTTTCAGTAACAACAAGAGTGTTATTGGGGCTTTAACATAGATCTGGATTTAGATCTTAAACCTACTCACTTATTTCGTGGTGATCTAATGAATATGCAAACAATCAGCAGTGTGTAGTTAAAAACAAATATCCACAGATTTGACATCGGTGCAACGATCGAAACAAGCAGGAGTCTGCATTCCCTAGGCTTCTACAAATAGCCGTAAAATGCACATAAGTTGGCAGTTTCGTGGGATCAATTCAACTTTTGTAGTGATTCAAACAAAAGTTGGTCCAATATTCAGACAGCCTGATTTGCTGACGAGCGACTCTAGTCCGAGAGACCCATTGCGCCCATGCATGGCACAGCCAATTTTCGAACAAGTTTAATTGCTTTTATACGATAGGCCTACAGAGTTGGATAAACTGATATTCTAAATCTTTTGTTTTTATTTTCAAAGATATTTTTTAAAAATTCAAAATGGATCAAGCCCTTGCTTATATGGATTGTAGATTATACATACAAGAATTTCTTAGGCTAAACAAATTATTAAATGATATATAGTCTATAATTCACTGGGAAACATTGAACCATGGTTCAAAGTACCCTGCTGACAGTGGTTCAATCTGCCCCATCACAGTTTCATGATCAAAAGTAAAAAAAAAATCAATATGCCCTCTTATATGGACCAAACCCCGGTTTATCTGGACTGTATAGATTAGACATATATGAACTTATTTTAAGTAAAAGAATTTCCTAGGCTACGAAGTTAACATGTATGGAAATTTTTTCTCTTTTAAGCGCTTTTTTGAAAAATTCACTGTCTAAGAAAATAAATAATTGACAGCATGTGGCTTATTGATGGAGAAATGGGTCTAAGAAGTTATATCACTTCTGTATAGTATTGGGTTGTATAGTATTATTTATAAAGGATATATCCATGGTGGTTCAATGTGCCCCGGTCTCCCCTACCTTATAAAACATGGTAATGCACTGACTTTTTTCTGTTTTTCTTCCGTGTTCTCTTAAATAGTGGCAGTCAATTCTTTTTATGAATTGTAAGATATTCTCTCACAGTGTCACACAGCAACTTTAGGTCTTCGAGGGAATTATTAGTGAGCAGATATTCGCCCATGTATCTGTTATCACTATTCACTTCAGTTAGTTATATTAAGGAATAACTCGTGTTTTCCTTTGGCGTTCGTCACTTCCGATTCATGAATCCTTTATTATTCCTCTATGGTAGCGATGATCTCTGTGTTAATATTATATTTGGAAAGTGTTTAATCAGTTCTATCACATATGTGATAATGACTGGCACCAATATTTTCTATTAAATTACGCGATATAATGTACAGACGAACAATGATGACCCGTAATCTTCAGATATGAGTTACTCGGGTAGGACACGGTCCACGTCATGTTTAAGACGTTCCAATCCATATAAAATGGCGGATATCTGATATGACGTACCGGTATTTAAGTTGATTGTAGATGATTAATATCTGTTATTTAATGTTCAGTCAAACACTAAGACGCATAACAAATAATTATTAAAATTCTACAAGTTTTGTTGTGGTTAAAGTATCATGTGCCAACCAAAATACAATTTTTGAGCTAGGGACCCAAAACTTTGCATACACAGCTAGAAAAAAACCTTAGAATCATTAATCTGTTTAAATTTTAAAAATCGGTTCTTAACTTTATTTTAATAGCTTATTTTATATACCCATAGGTATGCAGCGTTTTGCAAAATTTCGTAAAAAAACGGACAAAATTGATAAAATGATAATTTGACTGACTAGATGACTTTGGAGCAGGCTCAGATTTTAGTCACATGTTCTAGGTATACACATTAACTAAAATCAACCACAACAATATTTTTTTAAACATTTATTTAGACATAATTGAGACGAAATCGGACATATTTCTTATAGAAAAGTAAAAAAAACAAACTATAACTGATGTTGAAATGATTAACAAGAACTTTAAGTTTTCTCTAAATAATGTTGTAGAATTGCCCAGTCTACCTTATGTCTATAATAGACTGGGCCAGGTTTAATAGTGGACTGGTCCAATGCATGTGCATTGAGTAAGAGATAAAAGGCCAGTTTTGATATACACATGTTCTCTCTCACTTTTTCTATATCCTATTGTGATTAGAAAGGTTGGACAAGAATTGTTGTGGTGATTTTGAAGACAGTCATTAGACAGAAGTCAAAAGTGGACTTAGATTGATCAGACCATTGGTTGATAAGTACCCTTTTATCTATACTCAGATTTCAATACTCAGATATACTGAAGTTATACTTAGAGGAAATACCCCTTGACCCATCAAGCCTTACCAATACTTGGCCATCACCGGTGAGGTCAATAGATGGGCCCAAACCCAATCTAGGGGCAGATAATTACCCAATTTTACTTTATATGGCGCTGCGGCTTTTTGAACTTTAGCTGGTAGGGTTATTTGGGAGTTTATAAAATTCCAGGTTTCCTTATTTAGTGGAGATAGTTCACATAATTATAAAAGTACCCTTGTAGGAAATAAAATCAGTAAATATTAAAAGTTATTATTCTAGTCAGGGTATAGAATTGTGATTTGAATTGCAATGGGAGTAAAATAGTGTAATTATTGGTAATTGATTTGTTGTTGGTGTATAAGCGAAATCGCGGGAAAATACTACCCGTCGCCTTGGTAACGCATGCTTTTTGTATGCAGGTAGTAGGACTAGACATCCAACATAGCCATCGGTGTTAGTAGTTGGTAATATATTTAACAATTTAATTAAACAAACCCTAGTGAGTTATTAAAATAGTATTTGTGTTAATAATTCTATAGGACAGTGAAATTAAAGTTGATTTATTTTTACTGTTTCAATATTAATGCTTTGAATTTAGATCACGTGGGTAGATTAATTATTACTTAGGAATTTCCCGATAGGCAATTTTACCGGAAGTAAACAAACAAAATGGCCGACTATTGAGAAATTATTTTAGAATTTAAGACTTTTTGTAGAATAAAGGGAATTGATTGACTTTTTGAAAATAATTTGATATCTTATATCCCTATTACAATAAAGCCTTATATAGTGAAGCTTTAGGCAAGTGGTATAGATAAGTTAGGAATAAATTAAATTGACTTTACCTAATTTTCACCATGGCATATGGGGGTAGTCAGTGGTCTCTAAAGATGGAACAAGATTATCGAGATGCATTCTTATCTGAGACTCAACATTTTATGGAGGATCAGCGATCAGTGAATCAGCCTCCTTTGTACCCCAGTCAGGATGGTAGACTTCATGACCCTATCCCAAATACCAATAAAAAAAAAGATAAGGGGGAGTTTATGAAACAGGATGGGAGTCTTAGTCAAGATGCTAGGGTTACGGATCCTATCCCACCCCTAAATGAACAAGAGGGGGAGGGGAGACATGTAAGAGAGGATGGGGGTACCCGATTCAGAGAAAATTACTTTAATCCCTCTACTATACCACGTTCTCTATCTTTTAATGGAAAATCAGATGGAAGTTGGAATACTTTCAGTGATAAATTTGTCCGGTTTGCTTTGTCCCAACCTTGGGGCGCCAATAGTTTTCAGTGTATGAATTACTTATGTTATTGTTTATCTGATAAGGCAGCCGACTATTTTACAAATATAACTCGGAGATATCCGGAAATGAATTTTCAAGTGACATTAGAAATGATGGAAAAACGTTTCGGAGGTCAGGATATACCCGAGGCAGCCCATGTGGAATTTCAAATGGCAACTCAGGGGGTTAATGAATCGATAAGTGACTGGAGTGACAGAGTGCAACAGTTAGCGTTGAGAGCTTATTCTGGTTTTGCGACGGAGAGTTTTATAGCTAGACAATCTGTTTTGAAATTAGTTTCAGGTTGTAACGACCCAGAGGCGGGTAGATTTGTTGCTAATTTAAGATTAATTGATATGGAGGAAGCGGTTGAAAGGTTGCAGTGGTACACTCATGTCAACACAGTCATTCCTTTAAAATCTAACATTAATTCCACTAGGGGTAGTGGTTATCCCGGGGCAGATAGGCAAGTAGGATTCCCTAATCCGGTAGAGACAGATTCTTTCCCCCAGACACTTAGACAGGATGACTATGAGTCGGTGGGGGTTAGGTCTCGACCCTCTCGATCTTCTATGCCTAGACGATTATATCCAAATCCACGATCCCCTCGTGTTAATAGAACTTATTACCCTGAGTTAAGATCGACAAGTCCTTCTCAAGTAGGATTTACGGATTTGCCCCCAACAGATATGCAAACATCAATGGAATATAGTCATGTATATCCCTATGTACGTAGAACTAGCCCTTCGCCTATGCGTAAGCAAGTTAAATCTCCCAGTTTAAGTGTTGAGCAAATTCCAGAAAAACCGAAAGAGGAATCGGAAATAGGCCAAGTTAAAATGGAAGTAAGCCAACTTAAAGATATGATAGCGACTTTAATTTTAACTTTGAATAGGAGAAGGTCCTCCCCTTCGCCTAATAGGACAAATATTACCTGTTTTGGATGTGGAGAGTTAGGCCATTATAAGAATGAATGCCCCCAGCAGCCTACTAAGTTACCGGTATGTACCTCCACAAAGAAACAGTTAAGGATTAAGGAAGAAAATGATACTTTAAACGTTCAAGGGACGAGGCAGTAGGCCTGCCCTCGTTCCCGGTTGAACAAGGCCCAAACTTGAAACAATCACTCTTACCTGAACCTGTAGAAGAATGTCAGGTTAACATTGCTCTTAGTTCCAAGGTTGGGGGGGGTGTTAGTGTTTCTAAGCCTGATGATGAAATTTCTGTTGCTAGGTTACCCTCTGCTATTGCATATAGAGTCCCCCTAACAATAGAAAATTTAGATACTGAGTCGTTAATTGACACTGGTTCGGATTGTACTATAATATCGCCTAAGGTTTATGATCAGCTTGAAATTAAGCCACCCAAGATTAGGGATATTACCATACATGCTGCAGCTGAGAATATGACATTTCCTGGATTTCTAATTGGCCCCGTTACTCTCCGAATAGGGTCTTTTACGTTCACGGATAATGTGTATGTAGCCCCAATAGCTGACACAGCTTTACTTGGTTTAAATTTTCTTAGAAAGTGGAAAGTTATTATTGATTTTTTACATGAGTGTTTAATAGTGGGTGATGAGAGTATTCCCCTAGTAACAGGATTAAGGCCTACGTGTAATACTGATAGTACCCCATATACTGCCCAAGTTATGGTCCCTACTAAAACTATTATTATAGCTAGGTCAGTAACTCGTCTACCTTGTAAAATGGATAGGATATTAAAAGAATATATGATAGAGCCTATAGAAATTGAACAGTTACTTATTGGTCGCACTCTTCATTCAAATACTGATTATCCCACGGTATGTTTGATTAATGCGTCTGATAAGGATATTGTTTTGAAGTCTAATGACATAATTGGACAAGCCTATGAGGTCGGAACGGAATCAATACTTCCTATTCCCTTAGGAGATTCTTCCCCGGGTTCCCCCAACCCTAACCCTGTAGGTCCCTCCAATGTTGACAATGGGGTACTAAATGAAGATGGTAGTCCAAGGGTACCTGAACATTTAGTTGCCTTATATGAACGATCAATTAAGCATTTGTCAAGCGGCCAAGCAAGGCAAATAGCAGAATTATTGATTGAATTTAGTGATGTTTTTGCTCAAACTGAATATGACTTAGGAAATTTTACTGCCATAGAACATGCTATTCACACGGGCGATGCCCGGCCCATTAAGGAACGCATGCGTAGGACACCTTTGTGTTTTGCCTCGGAAGAGGAAGCTCATTTAAAGAAAATGTTGAAAGCAGGTGTTATCGAACCTTCCACTTCTGATTGGGCGTCGGCCCCAGTATTGATACGCAAACCTGACGGGAATGTAAGATGGTGTATTGATTATCGAGCCCTTAATGCAGTCACGACTAAGGATGTATATCCTTTACCTATTATCGATGAATGTTTGGATACCCTGGCAGGGAATACTTGGTTTTCTAAATTAGATGCTAACTCTGCATATTGGCAGATTAAAGTTAAGCCTGAAGACCAAAAGAAAACAGCATTTCTAACTAAATTTGGCCTCTTCGAGTTCAAGCGTATGCCTTTTGGCCTTAGCAACAGCCCAAGTTCTTACTCCAGAGCAGCCAATTTGGTCTTGCAGGGCCTAAATTGGAATATCTCGTTAGCATTTATTGATGATGTGTTAATTATGGGTCAAAAATTTGAAGATCACATATTTAATCTTAAAACGGTTTTGGCACGTTTCCGTCAGTATGGATTAAAAATGAAACCTAAAAAGTGTGAATTATTTAGGCAGGAAGTAGAATTCCTAGGCCGTATTGTGAGTAAAAATGGTATAAAAATGAGTGATAAACACTTAGCCCCGGTGAGAGATTGGCCGATTCCCAAGAATACTAAGGAGGTAGAAAAATTCCTGGGATTTGCCAATTATCACCGTGTCTTTTTAAAAGGGTACGCCGAGAAGGCGCTGGCCTTGTACTCTATTACAGGTAAAAAACCTTTTTATTGGGGGGAGGAGCAGCAAGAAGCTTTTGAAAATATAAAGACTGCTTTAATAACTACCCCAGTTTTAGCTCTACCTAATCAAACTGATCCGTTTGTCTTGGACACTGACGCGAGTAATTTAGCAGTGGCCGCCGAATTAAGTCAGGTCCAAGATGGACAAGAGAGAGTAATAGCCTACTCTAGTTTTTCTTTAACCCCGGAACAGCAGCGGTACTGTACCACCCGGAAAGAATTACTTGCGGTTGTTCGATTTACCCGCCAATTTAGGCATTATCTCTTGGGTCGTCCTTTTACGGTCAGGACTGACCATAGTAGTCTCACTTGGTTACTGAAGTTTAAACGTCCTAATGGTCAGTTAGCTAGGTGGATGGAAGAGCTTGCCCAATATGATATGACTGTAAAATATAGACCAGGTTCCAAACATGTAAATGCAGACGCCTTGTCTAGGATACCTGTGTCAGGCCCTTGTCCTGAATTTGCTTTGAATATATGTCCGAGTGATTTGCCCTGTGGAGGTTGTAAATATTGTGTAAGAGCCCATGAGAATTGGTATGAATATCAAACTAATGTCGAAGAAGCAGTTCCTTTAATCCCACCCAAGATTAATGGGAAACCCCCTATTGAAATTGACCTCAATAGTTTTAAAGGGGAATGGCAAGACAAAATTAATGAAAATCTTGGTACGACGGATTTTGATGGATTGTTAACAACGTGTGCTCTCATAGTTTCTCCTAATAATTCCCAGGGAAATCCCCAAGTTTGGACTCTGACTCAGGACGATTCAGGAATTGATTTATCAGGCAAATTAGAGGAGGAAATCAAACAAGGCCAAAAGACAGACTCTGACTTGGCTATTTTATTAAATTGGATGATTAACCAAATAGAACCAGGGGAGGGTGAATTATTTATAGCTAGTCCTGCCTCAAAAAGTTATTGGATCAATCAGAAATTATATTATTTGGATGAAAATCAAATCTTGTATAGGAAAGACTTAGACGGTCATTCTCAACTAGTAGTGCCTAAGCCCTTAGTCTCTGAATTATTAAGATTAAATCATGACATTCCTCTGGCGGGTCATCAAGGTATAGATCGAACTAGAAATAGAATAAGAACAAAATATTATTGGTATGGGATGACCCAAGAAATTAAGTTATATGTCGCATCATGTAAGCAATGCAATCAAAGTAAAAAGGCAACTAGGATAGCTAGATATAACTTAGTCAATTATCATGCAGGAGCCCCTATGGAAAGAGTTCATTTGGATTTCCTAGGTCCTTTACCTAAGTCCAATCAGGGAAATGAATATATTTTGATGATGGTGGATCAATTCACCAAATGGGTCGAATGTATTCCCTTGCCATCTCAAACGGCGGAAATAACAGCACAGGCCGCTGTCAATGAATTCTTTTCGAGATTTGGAGTTCCGTTTCATATCTTTACAGATCAGGGTCGGAATTTCCAAAGTGACCTTTTTATCTCCTTGTGTGATTTATTGAAAATACATCGTGCCCGTACCACCCCATACCGTCCATCGTCCAACGGCCAGGTAGAGCGATACAATCGGACGTTGATGAATGCGTTACGTTGTTATATAGGGGATACGCAAGCAGATTGGGACATTTATTTGCCTCAATTAGCCGGTGCCCTTCGTTCCTCTGTAAATCGGTGTACTGGGTATACGCCCAATAAATTAATGTTGGGGAGAGAGATCAATATGCCTGCTGATCTCATGTTTGGGTCTCCAACAGAAGAGCAAGAACCCCTGCCTGATCCATATTTAAAAAATCTTAAGGAAAATATAGTTAAATCACATGAGATTGCTCGTAAAACTTTACAGACTAAACAAAAACGCATGAAAAAAGATTACGATGTGAAAATTTGGAAAAAATCTTATGATATAGGGGATTGTGTATATATCTTGGATACTGCTTGTCTTAAAGGAAAGAACAAAAAATTAAGTCCGTATTGGAAAGGCCCAGGGGTGATTGATAAGGTCTTGACCCCTTATCTTTTAAGGGTGAAAACGCGTAATGCCCAGTCCATTATGCATCATGATCGAATAAAACCATGTAGAGATAGGGAGATCCCCCCCTGGGTAGAGCATTATAGAAATAAAATCCTGAGTGGGGATTATTCTACCCCTGTGCGTCCTACTCGCAAAATTTATTGTGTTTGCCGGAGACCATGGGGAAGAGGTTTCGGAATTCAGTGCGATCATTGTTTAGAGTGGTTCCACGGAAGATGTGTTAATTTGACCCCTGAGGAGGCGGAGTGTATAGAAATATATACCTGCCCCGTTTGTGATTCCTCTTAAAATTTTATTATCGATGTCAATAGTTTTGTAGGGAAATTTTTATACCTTGAATTCAGTTTTAATTTAACAGTTTTTATGTTTATTTCTACCCATTGAGTGCACGGAAAACCTGGGTTGGACAGGGGCATTCTTTGGGTTAAATGGATTTCTCCAGGGAGGGTCCCTTTTTTATAAAGTTGGGGGGTGTGTTGTAGAATTGCCCAGTCTACCTTATGTCTATAATAGACTGGGCCAGGTTTAATAGTGGACTGGTCCAATGCATGTGCATTGAGTAAGAGATAAAAGGCCAGTTTTGATATACACATGTTCTCTCTCACTTTTTCTATATCCTATTGTGATTAGAAAGGTTGGACAAGAATTGTTGTGGTGATTTTGAAGACAGTCATTAGACAGAAGTCAAAAGTGGACTTAGATTGATCAGACCATTGGTTGATAAGTACCCTTTTATCTATACTCAGATTTCAATACTCAGATATACTGAAGTTATACTTAGAGGAAATACCCCTTGACCCATCAAGCCTTACCAATACTTGGCCATCACCGGTGAGGTCAATAGATGGGCCCAAACCCAATCTAGGGGCAGATAATTACCCAATTTTACTTTAATAATTTTAGAATAACATTTCTTTTGATTTCAAGTTTTGTCTAAATAATTATAAGTACCTTATCAAAAAGTAAAACTTGATAATAAATCATATACAAACAAAACCTATACCATGTACTAATAACAATAAAAAAAAAACAACAACTTCAACAAGGCTGCTCAATTTCAATCAAATCTTTTACAAAAATCTAGGAACCTGAAAAATTATAGTAAATTATATGAATGATTAAACAAGATTGATAAACAATTGGTAGGCCTACCCTATAGTATAATTAATGCATATGAAATGAAGACTGGCATACGCTGTGCGATGAATAACATTTTTATTTAACACAAAATTTATAAAACATACAATTTAAACTAATTTTATTTATCTCGTAAATAACAAACTCACTCTCAAAGAATTAAAATTGTTAACATTTCAAATATTTTCTCGCATTTGCACGTGAGTAACGGTCGTATAACTGTAATTTGATATAGTCTCGATCAGCAGTACTCCTCAGTGTAAAGCATACAGCGAATAGTTGTCTGAATGATAGAGACTACATTTGACACGCCTTCCGCCATGACAGAATGGCCGATAAAATTTCGGTCATCTCAGAACAATTGAATTTTTATGACTTTCACGTCCACCCACATATGGAAATAAATGAAGGTGGATCTTATCAAGGAACATTTCTTCCATAATTTAGCAAGTTTTTTACCCCGTCGCATCTTCCACGAAAAAAGTTACAAAATTCCATACTTTTCAATCGAAGAAAAAAAATATTCTTACCTTGCTGTGTGTGACAAAACTTTCCATGCGCCGCAACCTTGACATCTTAACTAACTGTTTTCGGTTGAATGGAACCGATAACAATAACAGGAAACCGACACAGGGCCGTAATGCAACGTGCGGATTCACCTATGAAGTGAGCCGTAGCAATGGAAAATCCTGTGAACGTCTCATGTAGATAAACAGTTATTTCGCTTGCATTTCGATAATTTTTGAGCCTGAATCATTGCAGATATTGAGATTGATATTAAAATATTACAATACACTTGCTAGTAATACATTTACATGAAATAGTAATTCATAGTTGCAGGGTTGATAATTTATCCATCTTGGTTATCATTATTAATTATTTACTTTATTTAGGTTCAGTATTGATCGTCCTTTTGTGATGTAAAGGATGAAACTGATGTTGACAAGATAACAACTCAAGAGATTTGAAGTGATTTTATAGCTGGATTTCTTACTATTAAAGGTAATAAACTTTATTAAAATATTTCCTCAATATTTGGATTTGTTATTGTTAAAGTAAACTTAAAAGATTTACAAATTGATAATGATAAAAGGGAATTTTAAATATGGTTTAACTTGTATAACATGTTTATTTAATTTATATAGATAGCCCTATAAATTGTAATGTTTATATCAAGGGAGCCATGTTAGATCAGGCCTATAGATTGTAATGTTTATATCAAGGGAGCCATGTTGGATCAGTAAGTAAAACTCAGAGACTCACTAACGAGTATGTGTCAGGTTCCGTTCCTATGTTGGTCAAGGCAGTTTCTCATGATTTTAGGTTTTCCCTCCATGTCAGTGGTGCTACACGATTGACCTGGCATTGAACACTGTTTCAGGTTTCCTACCTATGTTGGTTGAGAAAATTCCTGGTATACACATTGGCTTGTAAAATGAACCTATGACAGTTGAAATCAGAGTTTGCTAATCCATAGTTCCTCTTCATTAGGACTTGAACCTCAATTTCATTTCTTTATGATCAAAATATGGTTAATCTCCATCTGTTTTATTTCTTAATGATTAAAATATGATTCTTTTTTTTTTACAGGGAGAAGATTGAAAAAATGTCAAAGTATTGTGTTTCAAAAAAGAACTATAAATGTGATTTTTGTGATAAATCATTTGAATACAAATGTAATTTAAGTAGACACATTATGATTCATACTGGAGAGAAACCATATAAATGTGATGTTTGTAGTAAATCATTTATCAATAGTAGTACTCTACAACAACACACCAGAACTCATACTGGAGAAAAACCCTTTTCTTGTGGTGTTTGTAAAAAATCGTTTAGCGGTATTTCTAGTCTGAGACAACACTCGAGAACCCATACTGGAGAAAAACCATTTACTTGTGATGTTTGTAGTAAATCATTTACCACCAATTGTGGTCTACAGATACACACCAGAACACATACTGGAGAAAAACCCTTTTCTTGTGATGTTTGTAGGAAATCATTTATCAGTTACAGTAATCTACAGCAGCACATAAAAATCCATACTGGACAAAAACCTTTCTCTTGTGATATTTGTGGTAAATCATTTGGCCGTAGAAGTGATCTACAGAGACACGAAAGAATTCATACTGGGGAAAAACCCTTTTCTTGTGATGTTTGTAGTAAATCATTTGCCAGCAGTAGTCATCTAAAACGACACACTAGAATTCATACTGGTGAAAAACCATATAAATGTGATGTTTGTAGTAAATCATTTACCAGTAGAAGTGATCTAAATGCACACACTAGAAGACATACTGGTAAAAAACCTTTTTCTTGTGACGTTTGTAGGAAATCATTTACCACTAGTAGTGATTTACAGAGACACATCAGATCACATACTGGAGAAAAACCTTTTTCTTGTGATGTTTGTAGAAAATCATTTGCCTCTGGTAGTAATCTACATGAACATACAAAAATTCATACTGGAGAAAAACCTTTTTCTTGTGATGTTTGTAAAAAATCGTTTACCACTAATGCTCATCTACAGATACACACCAGAATTCACACTGGAGAAAAACCCTTTTCTTGTGATGTTTGTGGTAAATCGTTTATAAATAGTAGTAATCTACATGTACATACCAGAACCCATACTGGAGAAAAACCCTTTTCATGTGATGTTTGTAGTAAATCATTTACCAGTAATAGTACTCTACAGCAACACATAAAAATCCATACTGGAGAAAAACCCTTTTCTTGTGATGTTTGTGATAAATCATTTACTAGTGGAAGTTATCTGAAGAAACATAAACAAATTCATACTAAAGAATAAGATACTGGTGAAAAATATTTTACATCTTGAAGTCATCTATAGCAACATAAAAACTCACATTGGAGAAAAAGATTTTCTTGTGATGTTTGTATTTTATCATTTACCACCAAACGTATTCAACAGTAAATAGAGAGAGAGAGAGAAATGGGGTTTAACGTCCCCTCGACACAAACTAGGTCATTTTGGGACTAACATATGATTTAATTTTATTTCAATAATTCGCTTGCGTGTTGGGGTCTTTAGCAGTGGGAGGAAACCGGAGTGCCTTGAGGAAACCGACGAGGTTGAGAAGGGGCCGTTATCTCCATGCCACATACGCTCACACCAGGGCAAGCCAGAGGTGACCGGCCAGCTAGAGGTCGAAGCGCGGCATTCTAGACCACTTCCAATTTAAAAATAACCACTTTAATTACACCAATTAAATAATAACCACTTTAATTATTCCAATTTAAAAATAACCAGTTTAATTACAATACACCAATTTCAAAATAACTGTGTTAATTATGCTTATGTAATAATAAGGACTTTAATTATACAAATTAAAAATAACGACTTTAATTACACCAATTTAAATGTAATGACTTTAATTACTCAAATTAAAAAATAACCACTTAATTATACAAAATTTGAAAACTTTAATTACACTAATTTAAAAATAACTGCTTTAATTAAATTTACAAAGTAACATTTTATAATTATTCTAATTTCCAAGTATTGAAATTTTGGTGTGTTCCCTAATACCAATTTGTAGAGGACAAGAAATTCCACGACCTCTATTTGTTCCAAAGTGTCAATTTCTTAGCTTAAGTAAGATTAACTATATGTCCTGAAAACTCCACAAATATGTGATTTCCAACAAAAGCCACAAAAAGTCGCACAAACTTTCATTGAATTCAAACATTTGCTTATAAAGTAACATTTTTATGTCAAAATGCACCTCAAAATGTGATTTATAAGCAAGTTTGGAAGTTGCCCCTCAAAATGTGATTTATAATCAAGTTTGGAAGTTGTAACCAATGGATATAACTCTTGTATTACAGAAAATTGCTTTCATGGAAATTGCATTTCGAGAAACATAAACGCTACGATGTTCAATTAACAATGACAATTTTGCATATAAAGAACGGTACAGCATCAAATATAGATATAAATTATGATATGTGACTGCGAATTATCATCTTTTTATTTTAAAAAAACCCACTATAATGAATTGCAAGCTAGCGACCTATTTGACCGATCCAGCTGGCAAGCTGGATGTCGGCAACCTATTCAGAATAGAGAGAGAGAGATATGGGGTTTAACGTCTACTCGACACAGACTAGGTCATTTCGGGACTAACATATGGTTTAATTTTATTTCGATAATTCGCATTAGCAGTGGGAGGAAACCGGAGTGCCCAGAGAAAACCCACGAGGTTGAGAAGGCGCCTCTATTTTCATGCCACATACGCTCACACCAGGGCTCGAAACCGCAGCAGCAAGCCAGAATTTCCTGAATTATGGCCCGATTGTCCGAATAATCACCTTTTTTAGCTTGTGGTCCCTCTGGAGGTCACAATTATTATCCGATTTAAAAAAATGTTTGATTATATCACCGTTTCACCCTAAGGAAGGTTGGGTTCGAATTTCGGGAAAATCGGACCAAAATTGCCATACAAAATGGCTGCCGTTTGTACGCAATTACTGTTTAACAAAAGGTATATCAAGGTTGTGGATCCTGTAGAGGTCACAATATTAATTCGATTTTGATGAAACTTGATATCCATGGTTATAACCCAAAGATCTTGGTTCCTGTCGACATTTGCGCATATCGGATCGTAACTTTCTGAATTATGGCCCCTGATTATACGCAAAATCGCCTTTTTTATACGCCCACATTTTCATGTGGAAGTATTATGTCGTCGCCCCTGTCCGTCCACAATTTTTATACGCCCACATTTTCATGTGGACGTATTATGTCGTCGCCCCTGTCCGTCCACAATTTGTTTGTGGACTCTCTACAGGTCACAATTCTTATCCGATTTTGACGAAACTTGAAATATAGGTTTATCCCCAAAAGATCTCGGTTCCTTTCGATATTGGCATGTATCGGATCAAAACTTCATGGATTATGGCCCCTGATTGTACGAAAAATCACGTTTTTAGCTTGTGGACCCTATAGAGGTCACAATTTTGAACCGATTTTGATGAAACTTGACATGCATGTTTGTAACCCAAAGATCTTGGTTCCTTTCGATATTTGCGGCTATCAGAATGTAATTTCCTGAATTATGGCCCCTGATTGTCCGAAAAATCACCCTTTTTAGCTTGTGGTCCCTCTGGAGGTCACAATTATTATTCGATTTAAAAAACCGTTTGATTATATCACCGTTACACCGTAAGGAAGGTTGAGTTCGAATTTCGGGAAAATCGGACGAAAATTGCCATACAAAATGGCCGCCGTTAGTACGCGAATACTGTTAAAAAATGGTATATCAAGGTTGTGGACCCTGTGGAGGTCACAATTTTGATTCGATTTTGATGAAACTTGAAATTCATGGTTATAACCCAAAGATCTCGCTTCCTTTCGATATTTGCGCATATCGGATCGTAACTTCCTGAATTATGGCCCCTGATTATACGCAAAATCGCCTTTTTTTTTAGCTTGGAGGTCACAATTATTATCCGATTTAAAAAAACATTTGATTATATTACCGTTACACCGTAAGGAAGGTTGAGTTCGAATTTCGGGAAAATCAGACCAAAATTGCCATACAAAATGGCCACCGTTTGTACGTAAATACTGTTAAAAAATGGTATATCAAGGTTGTGGACCCTGTAAAGGTCACAATTTTAATTCGATTTTGATGAAACTTGAAATGCATGGTTATAACCCAAAGATCTTGGTTCCTTTCGGTATTTGCGCATATCGGATCGTAACTTCCTGAATTATTCGAATTTCGTGAAAATGGTACCAAAATTGCCGGACGAAATGGTCGCCGTTTGTACGCGAATAGTGTAAAGATATGGTATATCATGGTTGTGGACTCTGTACAGGTCACAATTCTTATCCGATTTTGACGAAAAGTCACATTTCTAGGTTGTGTACCGTCACACCATAATCATTGTCGACTTCGAATTTCATGAATATCAGACTGGAACTGACCAACAAAATGGCTGCTCCCAATACAGGACTTAATGATGTAGGAAAAATCACTTTCCGTATTGTTTGTTCTCTATCCATATCTCGAAAATGTGGGCGTATCCTGCCTGGCAGTGCCAGCCTATCTTTTTGTGGACTCTCTACAGGTCACAATTCTTATCCGATTTTGACGAAACTTGAAATATAGGTTTATCCCCAAAAGATCTCGGCTGCTTTCGATATTGGCATATATCGGATCAAAACTTCATGGATTATAGCCCCTGATTGTACGAAAAATCACGTTTTTAGCTTGTGGACCCTATAGAGGTCACAATTTTGAACTGATTTTGATGAAACTTGACATGCATGTTTGTAACCCAAAGATCTTGGTTCCTTTCGATATTTGCGGGTATCGGAATGTAATTTCCTGAATTATTATTATTATTATTATTACAAAATTTATATAGCGCCCCTTTCACAGATGTGTTCAAGGGCACTTTACAGTGTAACAAAAAAATATACATTCAAACAATAAATAGCATGAAAAAGCAATTATAAAAATACAAGAATTACAATAAACAAGATAATAGGTGTTAAAAATTGTTATAAGCCTTTAAAAATAAGAAAGTTTTAGTCTGTTTTTTAAAATCAGCTAGTGATGATAAAATTCGAATATTAAAAGGTAATTGATTCCATAAAATAGGCGCTTGATAACTAAAAGAGCGTGCCCCATAACTAGAAAGGTTCACAATTTTTTGCTTTAAAAGTAATTTATCAGATGAACGTAGAGTTCTGCCTGGGGTATAAAATTCTAAAAGTTCAGATAAATACTTTGGTGCTAAATTATGAAGGCATTTGAAGGTTAAAAGTAAAATCTTAAAATCTATTCTATATTTAATGGGCAACCAGTGCAGCTGATAGAGAACATGGGTTATACTTGTATATTTATTCGTCAAGGTTATTAATCTGGCAGCAGTATTTTGTATTCGTTGAAGTTTGTTAATAAGTTTAAGGGGTAAGCCAGCTAACAGAGGATTAAAATTATCAAGTCTGGAAGTCACAAGGGAGTTAATAAGAGTTTTTGTTGCATCTCTTGACAAATAGTTTCGTATTTTACCAATATTGCGAATATTAAAATAACAAACTTTAGATATATGATTAACTTGTGCTTCCATATTCATAAAATTATCAAACATTGCACCAATATTTCGACTAAAAGCAGTAGGGTTAATCTCACAATCACCTATAACAATGGATAAGTTAGAATGTACATGTTTATTTAATTGATATTTTGATCCCAAAAGAAGAAATTCTGTTTTATTGTCATTTAATTTAAGAAAATTCTTAGACATCCACAGTCTTAGTTCACTAATACAATCTTCAAGTTGTTGTTTAGATATGTTAACAGAAGATGGATATTTTGGGTTAAAAGAAATATATAGCTGAGTATCATCAGCATATAAGTGAAATTTAAGATTATATTCATCAACAATATTGCTAATAGGTGATGAGTATAATATAAAAAGTATCGGGCCTAAAACCGATCCTTGCGGAACACCGAAAGATAAAACAGTTTCTTTCGACAATTTGCCATCTAATAAAATAGATTGCGTCCTGCCCACTAAATAACTTTCTAACAGTTTTAATGCATCACTCTGTATACCAAATCTAAAACGTAATCTATGAAGGAGAATGGAATGGTCAACAGTGTCAAATGCTGCAGATAGATCCAATAAAAGCAAAAACACACACTTATTATCATCTAATTCAAGAAGTATGTCATTGGATACCCTTGTTAGGGCAGTTTCGGTACTGTGGAATTGCTTATATGCACTTTGAAATGGCTCATCTAAGCAGTTGTCTTCTATATGGCTCTTTAGTTGGATTGCAATTAATTTTTCAAGTAATTTTGAAATGAAACTAAGATTCGAAACTGGTCTATAATTTTTAAAGATATTGGGGTCCAGATTCGGCATTTTGATCAGTGGAATGACATGTGCTAACTTAAAAACATCAGGAATAACACAAGAATTAATACTAGAATTGATAATATCGACAATAACATGAATAATTTCATCTAAGCATTCTTTGAGAATAGAAGTAGGTAGAGGATCTAATGTACATGATTTGGAAGGTGACGATTTAATTACTTTTCTAACTGTATCCTCAGATACAAGATGAAACTTTAGAGTTATCGAAAATATGTGGATTGTAATCAAAGGTTGTATTTATAGCATCTAGCCCCTCTCTTATAACTTGTATTTTAGATGTAAAATAGTCAGAGAAACAGCTAGTTAAATCAGACAAGTTATCGGTGCTCGGAATAATAGTTTTCTGAGAATTATGACCCAGTAAGATATTTACAATTTTGTACAAATCTTTCTGTTTATTTGTTCCGTGTTCAATTTTATCAGAATAAAAATCAATTTTAGCCTTATCTATCATATAATTATGGCCCCTGATTGTCCGAAAAATCACCCTTTTTAGCTTGTGGTCCCTCTGGAGGTCACAATTATTATCCGATTTAAAAAACCGTTTGATTATATCACCGTTACACCCTAAGAAAGTTTGAGTTCGAATTTCGCGAAAATCGGACCAAAATTGCCATACAAAATGGCCGCCGTTTGTACGAGAATACTGTTTAAAAATGGTATATCAAGGTTGTGGACCCTGTGGAGGTCACAATTTTAATTCGATTTTGATGAAACTTGAAATTCATGGTTATAACCCAAAGATCTTGGTTCCTTTCGATATTTGCGCGTATCGGATCGTAACTTCCTGAATTATGGCCCCTGATTATACGCAAAATCGCCTTTTTTTTTTAGCTTGTGGTCCCTCTGGAGGTCACAATTATTATCCGATTTAAAAAAAACGTTTGATTATATTACCGTTACACCGTAAGGAAGGTTGAGTTCGAATTTCGGGAAAATCGGACCAAAATTGCCATACAAAATGGCCGCCGTTTGTACGCGAATACTGTTAAAAAATGGTATTAAGGTTGTGGACCCTGTAAAGATCACAATTTTAATTCGATTTTGATGAAACTTGAAATTCGTGGTTATAACCCAAAGATCTTGGTTCTTTTCGATATTTGCGCATATCGGATCGTAACTTCCTGAATTATGGCCCTTGGTTATACGCAAAATCCCCCTTTCTTTAGCTTGTGGTCCCTCTGGAGGTCACAATTATTATCCGAAAAATAAATGTTTGATTATATCACCGTTACACCGTAAGGAAGGTTGAGTTTGAATTTCGGGAAAATCGGACCAAAATTGACAGACAAAATGGCCGACGTTTGTACGCGAATACTGTTAAAAAAAATGGTACATCATGGTTGTGGACCCTGTATAGGTCACAATTTTAATTCGATTTTGATGAGGAAGGTTGGGTTCTAATTTCGTGAAAATCGTACGAAAATTACCGGACGAAATGGTCGCCGTTTGTACGCGAATAGTGTAAAAATATGGTATATCATGGTTGTGGACTCTCTACAGGTCACAATTCTTATCTGATTTTGACGAAAAGTAACATTTCTAGGTTGTGTACCGTCACACCATAATCATTGTCGGCTTCGAATTTCATGAATATCAGACTGGAACTGACCAACAAAATGGCTGCCCCCAATACAGTATGAAATACAGGACTTAATGATGTAGGAAAAATCACTTTCAGTATTGCTTGTTCTCTATCCATCTCTCAAAAATGTGGGCATATCCTGCCTGGCAGTGCCAGCCTATCTTTATTATTTAAAGTAAGGCACTCTTCAATACAAGGTAGCTGGAAGTCAATATAACGATGATTCTAATATTATTATCGGAAAATTTCTACTAGATTTAATAATCATAGATCTGCAGGAAATTCTGAAAACACACAGAAACTTTTATATCAACATTTTAAACAAAATCCCTGTAAAGAATTTGGATATAGTATACAAATAATTGAAAAACTTCCCGATTCTGGACACCTCACTAATGGCAAAATTGATCCTGCTGTTACACAAAAAAGAACTCACGCAGAAGAAAATTGGATTATCAAACTACAAATCATTTCCCCTTATGGCCTTAATGATAGGTTTAAAAATAACGATTACAACAACCGTAATGAAAACGCTTTAATCACCAGAAATTGTTACAAAAAACTTGACCATAATTTTAAAAATAAAAAACGTTCCATAAAAAAATCGAAATTTCAAAAAGATCCGGAAAGTATTCTTAACGATTTGTATTCTGTATGCCAATGCCTAGAAATGGTTCCACTACTGATGCCTTCCGTCATACTTCGACTTCAGGCACAGTTATCGTTACATTATAGTAACTAGCCAATGCCATACTCCTGACAAATTGTCTTGTGCATCTTGTGTACTTAATCTCGCCCGACAAATTGTGCATACTTTGAAAAAATCTACAGCTAAGAAACTTGGTGTCCTCATACAGAATATTATATATTCTAATCAACTTAATGAAAACTTTCTTCCTCAATATTACGATGTTATTACCGATTTGATAAATAGTAAATTTTCACCTAAACATTCAGCACAACCTCGTAAATTACATAAGAAAAAACCCGAGGTATTATGCAAAATACTTTTTACAGATAAACATATACAAGACATAGGATTGAATAGAATCTTTCGAGATAGATCAGTAATAAAATCTATACCAGATACTATCCCAAAAATTTCACCTACAGTCATCTACAAATTTTTACCTCCAATTCGTAATAAAATATTTAACTACCATGAAACTATTGCAAACCTCAACGTTCAAGAATTTATTGACAGTTACGATAACACCACTTGTCAATGCAATAACTCTCCTTTTAAAGATAAGTTTCATGACCATATATTGACAGGAAACTTCGATATTGTTGAAGACAAAAATCTTAGAAAACTATTTCGCTTTGGACCACAATTTCGAGAACAATCAAGTAAAACTAACTTCAAACAATTACATAATAATCTCAAATCTCAAATCCGGAAATGCATTGTAGCCTGGTCGGATAAATTTCGTGCACCTTTAGAATCTTTTGGAGAATGGAGAAACACTGTTTTTGACCTCTTGTCAAAGAGAATCAAATATATAAAACTTAACCCAAGACACCCACCACCACCCGAAGTCCTAAAAAACGCATCTGCAACTGAATGTCTTGCTGCTCTTCAAGAGAGATTTGTTCTAACACCTGTTGATAAGGCTAGTAATAACATTGCCTTTATCTGTAAAAAGTACTATATTATAAATATCCTTACCGAAGTCGGACTTTGGCCTAACACCATTAATGATACTTATAAATGTATTACGGAATTATCTAAAATAGATATTTTGCATAACCAATATTCGTTTAACAGGAGTAATGATATCAGAGACAATGTTAAAATAGATGCACTACCATATATTTATTCTATACCGAAATTTCATAAAAATCCAGTAAAATTCAGATATATAATTTCTTCCAGCATCTGCCAGACAAAACCTCTAGCAGTGACTATAACTAAAGGACTTAAATTATGCCAGGCCCAACATGCCATTTGGTGCAAAACACTTCGAAATTATACTGGAATTAACAGTTTTTTCATAATTGATAAAAATAAACCTTTAGTAGACACTTTAGATAAAATTAACAAAAAAGGCAATGCTAAATCAATAGAAAGTTTCGACTTTTCCACTTTATATACTATGCTACAACATACAGATCTTAAAAATAATTTGGATTGGTTTGTTGATAAAGCCTTTAATGGAGCTTTCGGAAAGGGCAGAAACCTGATGGCCATCTACTCTCAAGATGCTAGATGGATAATAAAACGGCGCAATGCTAATACTGTAGTTTTCGACAAAGAAAAATTTCAAAATATCATACATTCTTCTCATTGACAATGCCATATTTGAGGTTGGGGATCAGATAATACAACAAACTATTGGTTTACCAATGGGAACTGACCCCGCCCTATTTATGGCAAATGCACATTTATACGAATTCGACTTTCAAGTCCACAGAAGAAAAACTGATTACAAGGTAGCTAAGAGTCTAAATTATACCTTCCGTTACATTGATGACATAACACCAATCAATGATAATGGTATATTCAATAAATATAAAGATGAAATATATCCTCCTGAACTTATATTAAATAAAGAAAATTCGGGCACTATAAATGCATCTGTTCTTGACCTGGACATCAATAGGCCTATAATTTACTTACGATAAATTTAATGTCGGTATATTCGATAAAACGGACAAATTTGGTTTTGAAGTAGTCAAATACCCGCCAGCTTACAGTAACATTCCAGATACTACACTATATAATGTTTTCTATTCACAGGCGTTACGAATTTTAAAAATATGCAACAAGAAGGAACTGTTTCTCTCACGAATAAAAACTCTCAATTTTAAGTGCACAGCCAAAGGCGGATCACAATTACGCATTTTTAAAGAAATTTCTAAACTTCCATTTCTTCAACATAATAGGTTTGACATTTCTTGTAAATGTATTACTGACTACATCTTGGATAATGATTCAATATAATATTTATCTTCTATAAATATCTAGTCCTGTTTGGATTATCGCCCTTATTATTATGCCTTTGTGAATACACTTATAATCTACGATTTCTTCAACATTCCTGTTTTGCGTTTCTTACGTGGGTTATTATATGATATTTATGCTATGGTTTGTACAATTACATGGTCTCAAAAACTTTTAGTTTTTAACGTTATTTTATCTAGATTATCGCCCTTTTTTATCGGGAAATTGCACCTTCTAGCGACGACGTCATAACAACTATAACGACAGATTCACATCACGCCATTCAGTTAGCAGACGACAGTCTCCCTAGACGGTCTTACAGTGTAAGACATGAGAATTCCGGGTTTTTATTTTCATTTTGGTCGATTCTGAGATCAATACAAAAAAGCAATAAAAAAATTTCAAGGGGGAGTGAGGTCTGAAATTTCACATTCTGCCGAGCGATCGTTCTCAGAACGCTCGGTAAATATCTTGTTTACAAACTTACGTAATGCCGAGAAGGCGGCACGTACCGCGAGACATCGGGTATATAAATAGTTCTGTTACCCCAGACGGCAGTTTATCTACCCGAATCGTCGCGGTATGTGCCGCCTTCTCGGCATTACGTTCCAGGGATTGTGGTACCGTACGTCGTTCATTTTAAGCGGGAAAATGGCGGCAATAATTCAAAGAGAGGAATCGGATGAACGTTTGAAAGAAATTGATTCGAATATCAAGAATAAGTTTCGATGGAGCTGGTTGGAGAAGTCCGTGGAAATTACGTATAGAACCACTTTGGGAAAAATCGATACATCATCGTTTATGATGAGCGATTTCATTCGTAAAGTTGACAAGACAGGTGTGGCAATGTGCATCTTATGTGATAAACTGGTTAATTACGGATCGAAAGGACTCGCAGCTCTTGTTGAACATTGTTCAAAATCTAAAAAACACGCTGAGAAAATTACAATCAAGATAACCAATTCCTCCCTCACAAGCTTTGTATCTGCAAAACCGAAACCCGATGACGTTTCGTATGGAATTCATCCAAAGTTGGTGACCCCAAACCACACACCATCTACAGAGTTAAAGAGTTTGGTACATATGTGTGACAGAATTTCCAATTCTGAGGTAAGAAAATAATTTTTCTTTTATTGTTATTTGGGGAATTGGGATCGACATTACACACTGGAGGCAGTTGCCCGGTAGTCTGTGGGGTTGGGGAGATTATATCTGACCCACACGGTCCCTATCCGGACAGGTTGTCCGGAAGCTATGCCCAAATTTTCAAAATATTTGTATTCGGACTTACAAATTTGGTGTAACTTGAATAGGAATAAGGTAAAGCATTATATTATTTGATTTACAGAGTGACAGTGCGTAGGCTACAACACATAGAGGTAAATACAATACATTGTCGGCTTTTATTCCTGTCCTGTATTCGTTTCTGCCCATGACTGTATAACCTTATTTTATTTTAACATCCTATTAACCCGAGCTGCACTGGGACGGTAATTGAAATCAATCGATATTATAATTATGGAATAAATGTTGCAAATAGTTACATGTACTTATTTAACTATTTAACTAGTTGGTATAGTAGTCATATATAATATTGATAATATAGACTTGGTGTTGGCTGTCTTTCTATATATTCTTTTCTGCCTATCTATATAACCTTATAATATTTAGCACTATCAGTGCGATGAATAATATCACAATAGCATGATTAAAGGGACAGTCCCGATAAGAACAGAGTCTCAAAAATTAAAGTCCGAGAGTTTATGAAATTTATGGACCAAAATATAGAGGCATGGTCTATTTATCTTGTCTCAAAATTTCAGCTCAAAATATTGAGTCGTTTGGACGTGGACGTCAAAACTGCTTATTCGGACACGTAACCTTTTTAAGATTTCAGGTCATTTTTTTCATTGGGTGATCTGATAATCGATTCATATTTCTTGAGAGGTCTATACAGTGAATGACCCATGTACTGTACTTGATAACAAAAGGTAAATTTCACCTACATATTATTTTTATAGAAAAAAGTCTGGTTTTATCCAGATACTGTATAATACAACGGTCTCCATTTCCAGATGAAGACTGTCAGATTTAAGTGATTTACAAGCGTATCACAAATATCGTGTTAGTTGGTCGGCCTTAGGTAATGGGTTTTAAGGGATTTTAACACAAAATTAAGCAGTTTTATTCCCCAGAAAGTTATCGGGATTGGCCCTTTAACAATATGTAATCTTATATGTTGTAGTGGAGTGGTGCTTACATAATATATAATACTACTACAATTGATATTGTGTAATATTTTGTACATTCTGCTTCAATCCATTTATTGTCTTGTTTTATTTTCATTCTAGGGCATGGTTCTTGGTGTTATTGCAGAGCACTCACTGTCCCTAAGCATGGCACCAGTGCTTGTGGAACTGGCCAAGTCACTTTCTCAAGACAAGCCGGCACTGAATAGTCTGTCCATGGGTCGCCACAGTGCATCATACAAGATGACTGGATTATCTCGCACATTCAGGGAAGAAACAGTTAGCAATCTGAGACGTTTCCCGTTTTCAATAAACATTGATGAAAGCACTTCTAGAACAATCACAAGAGGATATTGGCAATACTTGTCTCCTACTGTATTCCAGATGAAGGTGTTGTTCGAGTTGACCATCTAGCTTCTTTGGAAGTGATTAAGGTCGATTCCCAGTCTTTGTTTGATGCTGTAAATGGCCTGTTCACAGATCTTGAGGTCCCTTGGTCGAACATAGTATCCGCCTTGATGGATTCATGCAGCGTGATGCGAGGAAGCAAATCTGGTGTTGAAGTCAAAATTAGGGAAAAGGCAGTCCAGCTACTTGACATTGATGGAGACTCGTGCCACCACATCCATAATTCCTGCAAGAAGTTCTGTGCACCATTCGAGAACTGGCTTGAAGGATTGTTATGTGACCTACATAATGATTTTAAATGGTCCTCTGATCTGAGAGATTGGCTGTCAGATTTATGTGACATTCTTCATGTCAAATTTACAATGGCGCAGAGATATGTCAGCCACGGGTGGCTCTCTGTATATGATGTGGCTTTGGCAACAGATATGCTGTTTGATTGCTACATAACTTTTTATTACGGGTTTATTCCAAAGACATTGCAACCAAATTACACAGAGATTTTGGAGTCCATATATGAAAAGAAGGGGGTGAGCAAAGAAGCCAGAGAGAGGATAGCAGAAATTCACCATCAGCTGGCAGTCAAAATGAAGACATTGACTGATGATGGAAAAAAGAGAAAGGAACGAATCGTTGAAAAGGTGCTTATTCAATCCAAGAAAACTACCCTACAACTTCATTTTTATATTGCCGCCCTGCCAATTCTACAGAAGTATGTGAAAGTTTTCCAGTCTAAAGAAATCATGATCCACAGGCTTCATGACCAACAACTGGAAAGCTTTCAAGTTTCCTTGTATGTTTTGTGAAACCTGAAAAAAATTCTGGTCTGTCAGCAAAGGGATTGAAATCAATACAACTGAACGAGGACCAGGGACAGTTTTTAAAGATTCAGGACATGTTCGTTGGTGCTGAAGTTGATAAAATCATATCTGAATCCTCAAAGGGTGACCACGACATCAGCGACTTCCTCAAGATGGCTGCTGCATCATATGTGAAATGTGCCATCCACATGCAAGCCAAACTGCCTCTGGACAATGGACTATTGAGAGCTTTGTCCTGTATTGATCCTGCAGCCAGAGGGCATACTGTTACTGCAGTAGAGTTGAAGAAGCTGACTACAGTCCACATGAGACACTTCTTGGTGAATGAGGAGCAGGCAACAGTGGGTCATGAGGTGTTAATGTATCAGGTGGATGACAAACTCCCAGAGTTCGAAGGTCAGGATATTGGTCAGTGGTGGGCCAAGATAACAAAGCTCAAGAAATATCCTGGACTGTGCAAAGTTGTAGCTGCTGCTCTCTCCATTTTCCATGGGCCCCAGGTTGAGTCATCTTTCAACCTGATGGGAGACATAATGGACCCCAAGTCTTCCAGACTGAATGTTGAGACGTTTAACTCCCTCCAGACTGTTAAATATACCTTTTTGTCAAAGAAGACCACCTCTGTTAAATACTTTGACAGACCGAGTTGCAAATATTCTGAAGTAAACTTAAGGTTGTGCAGAAACTTAAGAGATGCTGCAGCAAAACATAAAAAGGCAAATCAGATCAAAGCCAAACAAAAGAAGAGCCTTCAGGAAAAGCTGAAAATAAATACATCCAAAAAAGTAAGCAAAATAAAAGCTAAAGAAAAAACACAACAGTCAGTTGAGGCAGCCAGACAACAACATGTAAACCAACAGAAAAAGGAAGCCAGAAAACGGGCACTGGAAGGATTAGTAGAAAGTGTCCAAAAGAAGAAGAAATCGAACTAGACTGTCTGCTGTCATTCTTGTATATATGTTGGAATTTATTTGTGATTTATTTATAATTGTTCTTTGACTTGTGATTCATTTGCCAGACTGAAGGGAAGAGGAACTCCATAATATTAATATTAAAAGAATTATACCGGTAACCATTTTATTATTATCTTCACATTCACAATTACAGTGGGTGTTGTTACATAGGCCTATATTATTTATTAAGCAATATTTACTATCTACAGCAAGAATGGATACAATATCCATTTTAAGTCTGTTGAAATATGATGATGTTTCAGGTCACATATAACTCAAAATGTGTGAAAAAGCCAGTTTTTGACGGTTAAATATCCCAAAAATTTTCTGGGGGTGCATGCCCCCAGACCCCCCTAGATAAGCAGTGTGCAAAGCACACTGCATTATCGTGCCTACGGCACTCAATAGTTTTTCCTCCAAAAATATTATTTACTGTTCTCATGCCTGTTACACTCCTTTGCTTCTATGTATTCAGTTTTATGTGACAAAGTGATCTCTACATCATATTGAAATATAAATATACAGATAGAACTTTCTGACCTCTGCTGATTTTTACTCATTAATGATATTGACGTGTTCAACTCGACACAACTTCTTCAAGGCACGGACTTAATAAAACATCTAATGTGTTCAATATGTTATTTACGGACTACACACGAATGGCCTCTGCTCGTTTTGACAAAAGGCGCGATCTAATTAAATATGCAGTGCAGTTACAGATACTATAATCTCATAAATAAACAATGCCAAATATGTACATCGCTTGTGTATCACTTTTCTTAATTAATTGTATGCTTTATAAGCCAGAGTTTACTGTTAGTTTCAGAAGACTTGGAATGGTGCTCCTCGCGGAGTATGCCTATTTCATGCTCTCAATAAAGGTCTATCAACAATGCTGATATTCTGTTATCTGTATGTAGTGTTACAGATATCAGATTTGGATGCCGTGACCGTCCTGGGTCGTATCAGATTTGGCGCCGTGAATCAGTGAACCAGACAGAACGGGATCCAGCCCCATGGAGCCGCAGGCAATCTTGTTAGACAGAATTCTCCAGTCAATCTGCAAGTTGAAAAGATTTTGGTTTCATTAGTAATCAACCGGGATTGTTAATTACAATTAGTCAAGATATCAGATTTGGTTGCTGTGACCGTCCTGGGTGGTATCAGATTTGGCTGCCGTGACTATATGAACCTGTGAGTGAATCGCCATACCAGCGGGAAGTCCTTAACGGTGATCATGGGCCAATAATTACAGCCACAGCCAGCAGTCATGGAATCACTGACGTCCGGGTTCGATCCTGGGAGGAAACCCTTGGAAGAAGAATTTCCAGTCGTTACGGTAGGTGCATATTTCCTTGTAACTGACAATGGAACGCCAAAAATGACCAAGGGATAATTTTAACATTTTTTAAAGGTTAGGGATTTGATCAATATAAAGTTTTCGAAAAAATGTCAAACTAGTAAATAATTAAGTTAAGTAAATAAGAGTTAGGTTTACATATGGGTAAAAAATTTCTATAAACGTCGGAATAGATAAGAATTCTAAAATTGAAACGGTATAACGACGCAAAAAGAAATAAAATGCAGCCTCCGTTTTATAAGGTTATAGATCGTAATAATGTAATGTAGTGTTATGTCCAAATAATGTATATATATATATGTGTTTAACCAGGTTTGGTTAACGTGCGGATCTGTGTAAAATCCGTTTTTAAGTTTAGGGTAAAGGAAAATGCCCAAGGAAAATTCAAAACTTAATGACCCTTTGTGTGGGTTGGTATTAGGTTTTTAAAAAATGTTTTAAATTGAAACTGGGTGCATTGCAATATATAGCGAGTAGCTTATGCAATATAACTGTTTCTGAGTTATTCGTGTTGTTTTGTTAAAAAATTATAAAGGAGAATAAGTTTTAAGTAAGTGTTCAAACCAAAAACAAAGTATAACGTGGTAAAATGGATAATTTAAAGTTGAATTTGAATGTGCGATTAGCTGTCGAATAAATTTTGAATTACCTGATATATGCCATGAGTAGTGTTACGTAAAACTATACTAATGTATTGGAAACGTCAAGAATTGTAAATTGTTATTTTGTTATATGTGATAAATGTCAGGAATATCATAACTTATGGATTATGGTTATTTATTTTTTTTACAACCAGGAGTATGAAATAAATACTGAACCCTTTGATTCTAGAAGCTGTTTCTCGTTTGAATGCAGAACGAAATGTTAATAGGGAGTATCTATATGGACATCTCACACAGGCGCATGTCTGTCTTATCTGTTCTCGGCGTGTAAGATAGCACCTTTTGGCTACAAGCTTGTGATATACACCTAGTTCTATATAGTACCAATGTTAAGACGGGTTATAATCTTAACCTGTCACTGTCAATTAGTAAAGCAGATTACTAATGAGTTTCAATGTTATTAATGACTTTAGGTGATAAGTACTAATTAATACTGCTAATTTTTACTTCGGGGGCAGATTAAGTTCTATTGTTAATAGTTTATTCAATTAAAAGTAAATAGAATTAACGATTATTAATACAGGTTATTCCCAATGAAGTAAATACAATTTTAATTTTAAATAAACTGAAGTGTAAGAATATGATTAAGTATTATCACATCCAATTAAAATCAATGTTGTAAATTAAGGGTAATGTAATTGTAATTGGTCGAATTTAGCAAGTACATTGATCTTTTATGGGATATTTGTACCCTATCTTTACGTACCACAACAATGAACCAGACAGGGACATTCCAGTATGTCAAAAGATATGGTTCCCAGGCGCCGTTTGCAGCAATGTTTACGCTCATCAGATTAGCTATAACATGACCTGAACTTAGACAGTGGTGGAAACAGTGAAATTATTGACATTGAAAAAGTGTTTTTCGTTGATTTTTTTTCGGTTGGACCGTATAACCGATTATTTATATTGAACTTATATTACTGTAGAATGTTTTTCAGTGTAATTGTATTTTAGAATTAGGACTTGAATTTGTAATGTCCATATTTAGAGTTTTCAAGTATTGATATTGATAGTGTATTGTATTTAATGTATGTTAGCTAAATATAATTATAATGGTGTCGGCTGAGACCGAGGACGAAGATACGCTCCATGGAACAGATGTTTCCACACCAGCACGAAGCAATAATCCAGGGGACATTCACTTTGTCGCAAGTTAGTCCTGAGGAATGTCAGAATTTAATGGTATAATGGTATCGTCCTACAAAAGTCTAGGACCTAGTGTTCCGAAAATATCATATAACTATATAATCGCGTGTGTTTTCATTACTATTATTATATCGTGTGTGCTCTTCTTAATTTGTGTGTGATTTAACTTAATTGTGTGTACCTTCAATTGATAGAGACGAAGACAGTGTCCCACCTGTGAGAATGGTATTAGTTATTTATTTTTAATAAATAACTTAAATGGGTGGGGATGGAATGTGACAAAGTGATCTCTACATCATATTGAAATATAAATATACAGATAGAACTTTCTGACCTCTGCTGATTTTTACTCATTAATGATATTGACGTGTTCAACTCGACACAACTTCTTCAAGGCACGGACTTAATAAAACATCCAATGTGTTCAATATGTTATTTACGGACTACACACGAATGGCCTCTGCTCGTTTTGACAAAAGGCACGATCTAATTAAATATGCAGTGCAGTTACAGATACTATAATCTCATAAATAAACAATGCCAAATATGTACATCGCTTGTGTATCACTTTTCTTAATTAATTGTATGCTTTATAAGCCAGAGTTTACTGTTAGTTTCAGAAGACTTGGAATGGCGCTCCTCGCGGAGTATGCCTATTTCATGCTCTCAATAAAGGTCTATCAACAATGCTGATATTCTGTTATCTGTATGTAGTGTTACATTTGTTATTGTTTCTGTGACGGTTGTAACGTGTTTCCAAATGCATTCAATATACTTCAATCTTCTTTTCTATTGATTTAATGCATCTAGTTTTTTAGAACTAGGCCTACTTCTTTGATAAATTTAACGATGTGGTTACTTTTATATTTTGGAATTTATACAACAATATGCTTGCATTCGTATTTCTTGCAACATATAGCAGATCATGACTCATACTGACATTATATAATTATTTCCTTGGGTTTTTTACTCCCAACTTGTTTTCAAATATGAGTGAAGTCTGTGTCACCACAGGCCCGGGACTGTACAGCGCAGTAGACGGTTACGGCTAGCCCCCGGATCCATTCACTCTTTTTGATTTGTTGTTTATGGTCTCTTAGCATTATGTCTTATCTGTATATTTGTTTTTGTGTAGAATTGTGTGTGATGCAGTCCCCTTGCACTTACTATTAAAGCGACAGTTTCACGTCGTGTATAGAAGGTGTTTTGCACATTGTTGTCCAACTCCTGTGAGAGGACGAAGTCGTCTAGAGAGAGAGAGAGAGAAATGGGGTTTAACGTCCACTCAACACAAACTAGGTCATTTCGGGACTAACATATGGTTTAATTTTATTTCAATAATTCGCTTGTGCGTAGGGGTCTTTAGCAGTGGGAGGAAACCGGAGTGCCCGGAGGCAACCCACGAGGTTGAGAAGGCGCCCCTATCTCCATGCCACATACGCTCACACCAGGGCTCGAAAACAGTCGCAAGCCAGAGGTGACTGGCCAGCTAGAGGTCGAAGCGCGGCACTCTCCCAACCCCCACGAAGTCTTGTAGGTGCTGGTCGTATGACAAAGTCAAACTATATTTTTAGGGTTTTTTTGCCATGCTCTCCATTTGTTTTTATTTAAGAATCTAACCCCCACTCGAAGGATGATCGTAGTCTAAAAGGTGCCACAAAGTTAGCCACTCCTTTTCATTTTCACGTGGTTTCCGGTGGGTTTTTTTTTTTTAGTTTATTCGAGAACTCTGTCCTGGGGTTTATGTACGATTGAGCAATCAAAACGGTTTTCTTTAAAAAGATGTTTTGGTTTTATTTCTAGTCGTTTGTTCGGTGGGCACCTTGTGCTATATTTTGGTGACATCAAAATTACGGACTTCACCATTCTGATATTTTAAACATATGGTTGTCATATGGTTATGTTTTGTATGTAAGGCATTCTCTGATTCTCTATGATTACATGTAGTAGATAAATAGGTAGTCAGATCACAGACGAATCGATTATCTGAGTTTTTTATTAGAAGAATAGAGAACACACGAGAGTTAATAAGTATCATTAAATTTGGTAAGGTGGTAGTTGTTTTTATTATTCTTTCTCAAATAAGAGAGAGAGAGAGAAATGGGGTTTAACGTCCACTCAACACAAACTAGGTCATTTCGGGACTAACATATGGCTTTTTTAAATTTTTATTTCAATAATTCGCTTGCGCGTAGGGGTCTTTAGCAGTGGGAGGAAACTGGAGTGCCCGGAGGAAACCCACGAGGTTGAGAAGGCGCCCCTATCTCCATGCCACACGCTCACACCAGGTCTCGAAACCAGAGCCGCAAGCCAGAGGTGACCGGCCAGCTAGAGGTCGAAGCGCGGCACTCTAGACCACTAGGCCACCCCAACCCCCCTTCTCAAATAAGAAGGTGAATGCTTGATGTCACCCTTACTACATGTCTACGTAAAAACCGCTCGGGCCGTAATCTAATAAAATAGTGTTTTTATTAGTGTTGCGTGTAACACTCGTCTTATATGCAATACTATTATAATTGATATTATAATTTGAATACACTATTAATTGAAAAAATATCAAAACTATAATAAAAAAATACTACATGTACAGTGTGAATACAAGTAACCAGAACAAGACAGGAAGCGGAAACAATGAAGAATACAAAAGTCAAAATATGAGTTACTCGGGTTGGAGAAGAACCAAGTCATATTTGAAACTCACCCAACGTTAAAACTACAAAATGGCGGCTGCCCGATTCCAGGACTCCAGAAATCAAGAGATATTTTATGTATTTTGTTTATTCAATTTGGTACCACACTGATCAGCAGTGAATATTCGCTACAATCACTGATAAATATGACATTGATGCGACTTAATGAACCACAAATGTTATCTTTTTTCCTCCGGCCAATTCAATTCAATAAAAAGCTAACAACTCAATAGATTTCAAGTGACTTTATAAACCTGATTTCTTACGATTTAAGGTAATGTAACTTTAAAGTAGCTAAGTCTCCAACTCAATACCCTTTAACATTGAAAACACAAAGTATTTGTCAATTTAAATCAAAAATGAAGCCATGATAGCTTCTGATATAAATAAAATTTTACCATTGGTACACCAAAATGAGTTTCAGCCCCAGTTCTACGGTAGCACGATTTACCCAAATTCACCCATATCTACCCAAATCCACCATTATTTCAACTGATATCACAATAATTTATATCAATAATTGATCATATACAGTTCTTTCTGTCAAATTGTCATTTTAAATTTAAAATCGTAGCGTTTTTGTGTCAGAATGTGATTTCCTCGTAACTTTGGAAGAACTACAAATTTAATGGTGTTCTGCTTCCATGTGGGTATTTACACGAGTTATGTCCCTTACATACAACGACGAAACACTCATGAATTGTTGGATTTTAAGACAAGAAGACTATGATTTTAAAATAATTATGGCATATTTAGCTAAACGAATGATAGTTTATTAAAAAACGATAAACATAATTGTGATATATGTGGAAATAACGTGGTTTTGGGTAGATTTGTGTATTACACGAGCTATTCCCTTGGAGGCCTTGGTTACGACTTCCAAACTTGCTTGGAAATCGCATTTTGAGGGGCATTTTGACAAAAAAAGCTGCGATTTTAAATTAAAAATGTCAATTCCACATAAAGAACGGTATATTATCAAATATCAATATAAATTAGTGTGGTATGAGTTGAAATAGTGGTGGCTTTGGGTTGATTTGGGGAATTTGGGTAAATCGTGCTACCCCCAGTTCTAGCAAGAGACTAGGGGGAACAAGGTTAGACACATCATATATTTCAAAACTAACACAGTTAAATGGGATAACAATCTCTGGTTTATTATACACTTGTACGAAGTTTCGGGGGGTTGAAATGGCCTAGTGGTCTAGAGTGCCGCGCTTCGACCTCTAGCTGGACGGTCACCTCTGGCTTGCGGCTGTGGTTTCGAGCCCTGGTGTGAGCATATGTGGCATGGAGATAGGAGCGTCTTCTCAACCTCGTGAGTTTCCTCCGGGCACTCCGGTTTCCTCCCACTGCTAAAGACCCCTACGCGCAAGCGAATTATTGAAATAAAAATGAAACCATATGTTAGTCCTATAATGACCTAGTTTGTGTCGAGTGGACGTTAAACCACATTTTTCTCTCTTTTGTTCGAAGTTTTGATAAATATCCTCTTATCGTTATGCTAGTGTATAATAAACCAGTGATTGTTGTCTTATATAACTGTGTTAGTTTTGTTATGTTTCCAGTCGCTAAATATTTCCTCAAACTGAATCTTTAACAAAATAATTTCTCAAAATAAACTCATGCATCAAAATGTTTTTTAAAAAAAACTTTTTTTTTTCATACTTGTCATTTCAGTGAAAAAAACATGGCAAAGGCGAGTGACTCATCAACCCAATTTTTTGTGAAAAGAGAAAGAATGGAATCCCCAGTCGCAGTTGCACCCCAAACCGTATATTCAAAGAAAGATGTATGTATTTTATGTGGATTTTCTTTCGTTCTTCGAGAAGATAACTCAAGGGACGACATTAAAGAAAGAAATCAGCATGAAAAGAGATGGTCTGTTACTCTCGAAAGACTTGAAAAAATAAAGAAAATCAATTTACCTAATTTCGACAGTGACACAACCATGGAAGACCTATTTCACAGTGGTGTATGTACTACCTGTTTAAATAAAGTCGAGAATATTCTTCAATATGAAAATGAAACTATACAACTAAAACTCGACCTGACACAATCCAGACAAAATGCTAAACAGTTATTATTACAACCCAAACAAGAAAATGCCATAAGATTGCCAGAGTTGCCACCATCCAAACCTCCAATGGAGCTTCAAATAACGTTAGTGCCACAAGTTTTTCCACAACAAACTGTACCTGTGCCTGTTTTTCTGGTGAAGGTCCCAGCGCAAGAAAAGGAAACTGTTACGAAAGGTATTATAACTTTTATGATATTGAATTTAAAGCTCAGCCACAGGAGTTTAACCATTCACTAATATACTTGTAGAATACAGAGAGAGGGAAATGAGGTTAAAGATCCACTCGACACAAACTAGCTCAATTCGGGACTAACATATGGTTTAATTTTATTTCAATAATTCTCTTGCACTTGGGGGTCTTTAGCAGTGATATTGCATTTAAAGCTGAGCCACGAGAGTTCAGCCTTACAATAAAACTTGTAGAATACAACACATGTTATTTCAATCTCTAGGATAATAATGTGTATTAATTATAGAACAGAACTGTAATCTTAAACCCCATTAGCCTGTTTGAAATGAAAAGGCCATTAAAGGAACTATCCCAGTTTGAACAGAGCCAAAAAATAAAAGTCTGAGTATGTATGAAATTTAAGCACCAAAATATAGAGGAATGGTGTATTTACCTTTCCTCAAATATTCAGTTCAAAATATTGAGTCATTTGGATATGAAAACTGCTTATCATTTGGTGTCAATTTTTTTTGTTGGGTGACCTGATAATCGAATCCCGTTCCTTGAGAGGTCTATACACAATGCATGACTCACGTGCTGTACTTGATAACAAAGGGTAAATTTCACCAACCCAAGTTAGAACACCGGTCTCCATTTCTAGATGAAGACTGACTTGTTTAAGTTGTTTTAAAACGCATGACATATGTCGAGTCAGTTGATCGGCTCTAAGGGAAAGGCAAGGAGTAGGGTCGCCTGTCCAACCTTGTGGGTTTTCGCTGGATCTGCCTATTTCCTCTAACTGTTGAAGATTCCTATGCGGAAGTGAATTATTGAAATAAAATTGAACCATGTGTTAGTCCCGAAATGATCTACTTTGTGTCAATTGGGAATTAAACCCCATTTCACTCTCTCTTGCTCCATCTGTCAAAAAAAAATAATTGAACTCAAAGAAATGACATTTCAATGGCAATGGGGCTGTTACTGATATGTTTATTGCATCTGAGGCATAACTCGGTGTTTATGGATATCATTTTATATAAATTAAATTATTTAATATTTGTTTTATTTTTTTAACAGAGAGAAGATCACAAGTCAAATCTAAAACGTCAAAGAATTCTGTCACCAATAAAACCTATCAATGTGATGTTTGTAGTAAATCATTTACAACTAATGGTAATCTCAAGATACACACCAGAACCCATACAGGAGAAAAACCCTTTTCTTGTGATGTTTGTGGAAAATCGTTTAGCACAAGTACCGTTATGCGTGTACACACCAGAATTCATACCGGAGAAAAACCTTATCCCTGTGATGTTTGTAGTAAATCATTTACCAATAGCCGTGATTTACAGGTACATATCAGATCCCATACTGGAGAAAAACCCTTTTCTTGTGATTTTTGTAGTAAATCATTTGCCACCAGAAATCGACTACATGAACACACCAGAATTCATACTGGAGAAAAATCGTTTATTTGTGACATTTGTGGTAAATTTTTTGGCACTAGTACTGTTATGCGTATTCACATGAGAATCCATACCGGGAAAAAGCCTTTTTCGTGCAATGTTTGTAGTAAATCATTTACCACTAGTGGTGATCTACAGAATCACATCAGAACTCATACTGGAGAAAAACCTTTTACTTGTGATGTTTGTTTTAAATCATTTTCAACTAATAGTAGTCTACAACGACACACCAAAAGTCATACCAGAGAAAAACCCTTTTCTTGTGATATTTGTAGTAAATCGTTTACCACAAGTTGTGATCTGCACAAACACGCCAGAACCCATACTGGAGAAAAACCCTTTTCTTGTGATGTTTGTAAAAAATCATTTACCACACGCCATAGTCTAATTTGTCACACAAGAATTCATACTGGAGAAAAACTCTTTACTTGTGATATTTGTGGTAAATCATTTGGCCGTAGTAGTGATCTACATGTACACACTAGAACTCATACTGGAGAAAAACCTTTTTCTTGTAATATTTGTAGTAAATCATTTATTACTAATAGTCGTCTAAATGTACACACCAGAATTCATACCGGTGAAAAATTGTTTTCTTGTGATGTTTGTAGTAAATCATTTAACAGTAGTGGTAATCTACAACACCACACCAGAACTCATACTGGAGAAAAACCCTTTTCTTGTGATGTTTGTAAAAAATCATTTGCCCACAGTAGTCATGTACATGTACACGCCAGAATTCATACTGGAGAAAAACCATTTTCCTGTGATGTTTGTAAAAAATCATTTTCATGTAGAAGTAATCTGCATCGGCACACAAAAACACATCTTGAATAAAACCCTTTTTCTTGTGTCGTCTGATGTCATGTTTACGATCTGTATAGAAATGAAATAGAGGTCACCTCCTACTGTTAGACTCGGACTTGGCCATGCAGTGTGCTGTGAGAGAATATTTGCCCAGACACTGATGATGTGGCCTACTTTAATATCGAATTCAAACTGCCAAGGGATCTATTAGATGCATGCCAATGTATTCTACACTAGAGCCTCAGTTTTCTGTCCCATCCGAACAACTAGATAGCTGTCCTTGTCAGGCCCACTGTCCTGTACCAACACCTGGAGCGACAATCGGATTAAAACACAGATCCTATTTCGTTTTTATACCTCAAAACTTCGATTTACTTGTCTTCACTGGAAGAGTTGTTATTATTGACGTGTTCTGGATAGTGTGAGCAATTAGCCAATGAAACGGTCTGTGGGTAATCCACTAGTAACATCAATGCTGATTGGTTGATCAAATGTCATAGAGTCAAATGTCGGTCTTTTGACCCCAGTACAACTGGTCAGATCTCCATGTAGTGTAGGCCATCGATCGAAAGTATACAAAAACTATAGATCTGTATTTTCATCAGATTGCTGGAGCGAACCTGTGACCTCCAGGCTTGCGAATTATCATCTTACTCACTTAAACATCGTGACTCCAAAAATTCTGTATAGAAAGAGTTTATTAGTTTGTTATGATTGTGTATAGAAAGAGTTTATTAGGGTTTCACACTGCGTAGCTTGTGTGAAACACTATTGTTTTTGTTAAAATTATTCTTATTATTATTCTTCTTATTATTATTATTTTTTTTTTTCCAATTTGCTTATATCTCAGCAACTACTTGTCGGATCGATACAATGTCTTCAGTTTCACTGGGAAAGTGGGTGTGACTTAGAGATTAAAGCTATTCCCGGCATTCTGCGACATTGCGAAACGCCCGAAATCACCGAAAATGTCGTTTTTTGAAATATTGCCGTAATATTAACAATATTCATTGTATTTTAGCATATGATGCTTTTTGACATAGCCAGAAACAGGGGACATAGCTATGTTACTTCTGATTTTTGATTTTCGACGAATCTTGGAAGATATTAGGCGCCAAATTTTGAAAATTTAAATTTTTACAAAAAACTTTTTTATTTATTAATATTTTTATATGACATTTTAACCAAGGTTAAAGAGTCATCTGATTTGAGCAAAAGTGTCAACATTTTTTGTTTCCGTAATTTTCCTTGGCCGCTATTGGCTAATTCAGTTTTTCAGTCCTACATTAATTATTTATTGTTCGATTTGTATAAAACCATGTTCATATGTTCCGTGGTTCAAAATGTCATTTTTTTTGTTACCGGTAAAGTTTCCTGAAGGCACCGGAAGTGACGTAAATTCAGCAAAAACTGCAATATTGACAGTTCGGTACCACTTTTTGAAAGCAAATACTATTTTCTACAAATCTGATCTTACTCAAAAGATGCGCCCTGTAAAGGTGCACAAAATCTCGGACTCAGTTTTTTTAATTTCGATTTTGTTTTCGGGCCATTTCGATTAAAAGGTAAAAAAAGGGGTAAAAATAAGCTATTTACAACCCATCCAGTGTCGTCATATATTAAAATATTTCTTCGATACTTTCATAAACTTGTAGCAATAATCCATACAAAGAGAATGTATGTGAAATTTAGTCTGTAATATGAGCCGTTGCCGAGAAATGGGCAATTTTGCATGAGTCACTTGTCACGTTATTTTGGTTGTAAAAGAATCAATTATTATTCGATTTTCAATTTTTTTTTTCACTGTCTGTTGCCTATTTCCACAGTCGACTATTCCAAACCATTTTAACACTTTCACTGTCACCGGAAGTGACGTCATTTAGGCAATAACTGGATTTTTAGCCTTAAAAATACATTTTTTATTCAAATGAGTATTATTTGTAATATTTTCAGAATTATGAAATTTGGTTCCCATCGACAAATAGAATGAACCCATACGATCACATAGATACCACAAAATGGTTTCTAACTTGTACGGTTGCAGAGAAATGGACGATTTTCCACAAGTCACTTTTTACTTTATTTTGGCTTTAAAACAATCAGTTATTATTCGATTTTCATAAAATGTTCACCATATGATGTCTTATGCCATTTACGGTTTCATAGAACTAATTTAAATTTTTTGGTATCACCGGAAGTGATGCCATTTTGGCAAAAACTGAATTTTTAGCCTTCAAAACAGATATTTAATTCAAATGAGTCTGATTTGTAATGTTTTCAAAATTATGATATTTTATTCCAATCAACAAATAGATTGAACCCATACGATCATACAGATACCACAAAATTGTTTCTAACTTGTGCGGTTGCAGAGAAATAGGCGATTGTCTACAAGTCACTTTTCAAGGTTTTTGGACTATAAAAGTGGCAATTATTATTCTATTTACATAACATTTTCACTATAATATCAAAAGGCAATTCGGATTTCATAAAACTAATTGAACATTTTCATTATCACCGGAAGTAATGTATTTTTGTCAGGATCACGTACAAGTAACAAAAGTATAAAATGAATTGATATTGCTGGATTTGGTTGATTCTGCGTCCAATTTATTTGAAGTGTGCAATGCTTATGGGGAAACCTGTTTAATGGTTTCATTGGTATCGGAAGTGACATATGTTCAAAGGTAATGTTGCACCGGAAGTGACATGTTAAAGGGTGACGTGGCACCAGTGAAACCCGTCATTCCTGCATGCAGGTCTAGTTAGTTTATTATGATTGGTAAATAAACTTTAATGATATCAGATGTTATTCTTGTTAAATCATTTTTATTTCATCGTGACCATCCCTGGTCTTCCAAAAATCACATGTATATATTATCTCTAAATTCAGAGTTTCTGCAGGGGTTTTAGACATGAGAGAAATCTATAGTCCACATATATATCACTGTCACTTACAACCCTGGAATTAAACTTATGACTTGCATACACAACATGCCTTCTTCTCATCGAAATGAGAGCAAGATTAGGGTTTACCGTCCACTCAACACAAACTAGGTCATTTTGGGTCAAACACATGGTTCAGTCTTATTTCAATAATTCGCTTGTACGTAGGGGTCTTTGTCAGTGGGAGGAAAATCGAAGGATCCAACGAAAACCCACGAGGTTGGACAGACCACCCTACCCCTTGTCGTGTACACCTGGGGAGTCGAAACCATGCCAGTTGAATCAATGATAGACCTTATGATGCCACTTGCACACGTCAACCAATCTCCCCACCCCCACCCCCACCCCCACACACCAGATCCCACCTCCCTGTCATTGACATAAACACTGGGTATTAATTTAGAGTGTGAAAGTCACAAATATATGCAGTGGGCCAGACCATGGTGGGGACAATGGATCGTCTTGCTTCTAAGTGGGCGTATTAATTTGTGTTACAGAAAAGCTAAAGATTCATAAAGGGCTATAATAGGTATATTAAAGATACCCTTCTTGCTAAAATAGTTATATTAACAATAGATATATCAAAAATAGATAATAAAAATATCATTCAAATTACTTCATTCTGAGAGATAAATATGTGATGAAAGGTTTGCCAAGATGTAGTATAAGTCATTTATTGTAGAAATGGTATTAAGCCTTGATCTGCCATTGTTTTTCAATCCATTTAGATCTTGACCACCTGATAGTCTAGAGTTAATCATTGGCTAGTCATGTAAACAAATGTCTGAATAACATTTGAAGCCAAAATATAGAATTAGTTATTGCACATTACTTTTTCTTGGGATGTCTGCAGTAAATCATTTACCACAAGTAGTAATCCACACCAGAATCCATACTGGTGAAAAACCCTTTTCTTGTGATGTTTTAAAACAATCGTTTTTCCACAATAGAGGTCCCCATAAACATAAAAGAATTCATTACAACAATTTAGAAATAATTATTTTAATTGTACCAATTTAAAAAAAATACACTCTTTTCTTACACAAATACTGTAGTAATCCCAAATTAAAAACTATTTCTTCCATTATACTAATTGCAAAATGATCACTTTTATTTGATCAATTATAACAATATCAAAATATCAGTTGTACCAATTTAAAAGGTAACCACTTTTAATTACATCAATGGTGAGTTGCATACTCATAGTGAAGAACTTGAAATTGAATCATGAATTAACCTCTTTAAGTTCAATAATGTAAACTAAACACTTGAAATAAACGTGTTAATTACACCAATGTCCTAATAACTTTAAACACTCTAATTTAAAATCATTTTCATTTAGGTTACAAGAAATTGGATACTTTGTCTGATTATTCAGGTGCAATTTGATCAAGTGATCGTATATATACGGGCATCTTTACTAAATTCCAAGTGATTTTTCAAGTAGATAAAAGCGCTTTTATTTTTAATTGATTTATCTTTCATGCGCTGATCCCTGGTGTGAGCGTATATGGCATGGAGATAGGGGCACCTTATCAACATTGTGGGTTTCCTCCCACTGCTAAAGACCCCTACGCGCAAGCGAATTATTGAAATAAAATTGAACCATATGTTAGTCCCAAAATGACCTAGTTTGTGTCAAGTGGACGTTAAACCCCATTTCCCCCTTTTCACGCGCTTGGACACCGACATGAGTTACTCGGGTTGGAGACGGTCCGTGTCATATTTTTGACTTCCTTCAAAATTGGCGGCAATCTATTTCAAGCTCATTAGGTACCAGTGAAGTTTATTACTGGTCATGTGTTTTATTATTTAATGTAGCTATTTTATACATATGGACTAAACCAAATGAAAGAACTAATATTGACTAGCTAAAATCGAATTTCAAATCTTACGTTAGCATGTGCGGATGCGGGTCAGTTCATGCCAAGACCGTTTCACCCCGGACTGTTTCATCCCAACCTAATTTTTATCGGACTGTTTAATCCGCACAATACTAGATCTTTCCGATCTGTGAAATATTTTCCCTTGGGTTAGGGTTAGGTTTATCTAAAACTATTCTGAAGGGTTAGAATTGTGGCTATAATTACTATAAACACGGAAAGATATTTCACAGATCGGAAAGATCTAGTATCGTGCGTTTCATTACGGGTTGGTTCACCTCCCTTGTTATTAGAATAGCAGTTAATAACTGAGTTGTACTTATTGTTAAATAAACACTTACTTATTGTTAAATAAACATATACTATTTATTACTTATTGTTAAATAAACAGTAATTAATTGTTATGGATTAGTAATAAAAACATGCGGGGAGGGTCAACGAGTCTAACAATTAAAATACATTACTGATCTATGTATTCGTTGCGCTTCTGTAGTATCAGTCTTTCACAAATAATTTTTAGCATGAATTAGTCGGAATGTGAGAAAGGAATTCCAGGGGGCACGATCAGCTGTCCTCTGCCTGAACGTGTTTATAGTGTAATGTACAGGTGCGACGTTGTGTTTGATATTCAATTTTATGCCGATATTTTAGAATCCAAATTCTACACCGTTCTCAACGGCAGTGTCATAGACCTGTACATTAAATTTAACGCATGCTTTGGGGCACATGTTTTTACTTTGTGGAATCCACATCAATTCGAGATGGAGACTTACAGCAAATCCGGCAAATCGTGTAAATTTTAAGTCCGGTCAACGTGGAAGAAATTAATTATGATATTCACATGGATCAAAATAAGAACCAAACCTCTTAATCGTGTTTGTGTGCATGGATAATGTGTGATGTGGAAAATTATAAATAACAGTTTGGTTACTAAGCAATCTCGAAACCAGAAAAATTTTTGAAGAAATTTCTCTGGTGAATCGGGGTAGCCATTTTCCCGGAAAATGATATGCAATTCCTACGCGCGAAAGTTCTCGTTTATTTGCGTCGTACGCCCCTGATTTTACGTGCCTGGATGACCGAATCACTTAAAAATATACCCACGCGTAGAATAATAGATCTGTACAAAAACTTGAATTTGTTCGTTTAGGATCCAATTTTTTATGTCAGCGAGTTGACTTTGACTCAAGGATCATTTTACAACAAACGAAACGACGATCCGACCTCTAGTTTTCGAGAAATCGACCCAAAAAGATTGACCAATCAGAGGTCAGAATGGGCGGGGCTGAGGTTTGAAAAAAATTGGAAAAAATGGACGGTCTAATGTGCCAGAGGCCTTTGGCTCCGTGGTTGCCTCTGGGAACGAGATTGGTTACTAAGGCAACATTTTAAGGCCTGTTGAAACTCTATATTTATATATTTATATTTTTTTCATTGGTTAGAGGTGTCTAACCGCGGGAAAATTTACAGTTACTATTGGATGACAGTATGCATGCACGAATCAAACCATCTTATTTGCGTATTGCATACTTTATTGAATAATATTTGGACTGCAACCCCAATGACCAACATGTATTACTTTTTATTATTGTGCTACATAGTTTGCCATTATATACAATAAAAATAAAAATGGCACTTGAAATTTTGGGATAAAACAGCCCGTGGTGAAAAGGTCGTGGGATGAAACGACCTGCTCCCAGCATGTGCCAATCAAAGTTCAATTTTTGAGCTAGAAACCTGAAACTGTGCATACAGTCAGAAAAAACCTGAGAATCATTAATCTGTTTAATTTTTTTAAAAATCGGTTCCGTACTTTTATTTCTTTATCTGGTTTTATATACCCCTAGGTAAGCAGTGTTTTACAAAATTCATTCCAAAAACAGCCAACATTGATAAAATGATAATTTGACTTGACTAAATGACTTTGGAGCAGGCTCATATTTTACTCACATGTACTAGGTATACATATTAACTAAAATCAACCAGAAAAATATTGTTTTTAACATTTATTTGGATAAAATTTAAAGGAAATCAGACATATTTCTTGAAAATCCGTTTTCTGATTATGGAATACTAAAATCAAACTAGGAAGTATGTTTTCATTGACCAGATATGAAATATTAAATAAAATATGAAATTTAATAAAAAGAAATCACTCAAACAAAAACCTGTTACATTTGGGTAGACCTACATGTATGTCTTACTACATGTATACAGTACATACTTACTAAGATTAAATCAACAATAAAGCGAATTCAATAATTTTTAATGGGGACAAAATTGATAGAAATCTTTCTTATTTCTGACTGCAGAAAAAATAATATCACAATAACTAAAAAATATGTATCTTAGAGACAGGTTTTCTATATGACAAGGGGGGGTTGGGATGGCCTAGTGGTCTAGAGTGCTGCGCTTCGACCTCTAGCTGGCCGGTCACTGCTGGCTTGCGGCTTTGGTTTCGATAGCTGGTGTTAGCGTATGTGACATGGAGATAGGGGCGCCTTCTCAACCTCGTGGGTTTCCCCTGGGCACTCCGGTTTCCTCCCACTGCTAAAGACCCCTACGTGCAAGCGAATTATTGAAATAAAATTTTGAAAAAAACCAAAAAAAACCCAAATGTTAGTCCCGAAATGACCTGGTTTGTGTTGAGTGTACTTAAACCCCATTTCTCTCTCTCTCTCTGTCTGACAAAATGATAAAATAAAATCAGAATTTTAAGTTTTCTCTGAGTAATTATAGAATAACATTTCTTTTTATATTCTTTACAATGATTTTAAAGTGACTATGTCTCCAACTCAAGATCATCCAAAATCTTACACATTGAAAACATGAATTATTTGTCAATTTTAATCAACATTGATGTTGTGATCTTGCCGGGAAAAGATGGCCTTTTGATATTCAATATTTAAGACAAAATAAACATTTTACCATTGGTACACGAATCGTGTACCATAATGCTTCTCAGTGTCATTTTTAACAAGGAACGAGAAAGAACGAGACTAGAGATTCCATAGTTCATGTCAAGCGCAATAAATTGGAATAACCAGATGCTAGGGATTACTACTGGATTGAGACTTCTGGCTGATTTTTCTGAACATAACTGATTTGAAAGTAGAGTCAAAACGGAAGCGATTGAATGTAAATCAGTTTATATACATTCATATTACATTATTATATGCGTTGCGACTCATCTGTGTCAATTTCTCGGTCCCAAATATTAGCGATTTATCTCCTTTACGTTTACTCTAAATAATTATAAAGCATAAAAAAATAACACTTGACAAATGAACCATATACAATTAAACAAAACCTGTAGCCTAACATTACAATAAATAAAAACAAGGCAGCTAAGTAACAATCAAATCTTTTACTAAGTTCTAGGAACCTGAAAAATTAAAGTAAATATGATTAAGAAATATTTGTAAACAATAATCAAATGGAATGGAATTTTGAAATGGTTTGAAATGAACTATGCTGTGATAGGTGCTATGATGAACAATATTTTTACTGTGAAAACCGGATAAGCGCTGAAATAGAAATAAAGTATTAGAAATAATGTATAAGTTGGTTATAAGCCCTTGGTATAAATAGTCCGACATCTTAGTTTAACTTGGGCTTGATGCGTGTTATATTGATGGCCTCAAGAAGTTTCCTATTTCTTCTGGTGATGATGTACTGCAAGGGTTCTGGTTTGGTCTCACAAGATTGTATAATGTCTGTTGTTAATAATACGTTTTGCTACCGCTGAAGGATTGATGGAAGCAAGTGACTTGTGCTCTTTTATTCGTGAATCAAATGTGCGCTTTGTTTCCCCCCATATTTTTTCGGTGCATGAGCATGTTATTTCGTAAATACATCCGTTTCGGTTTCCATTTTGAATTTTAACCTCGTTTGTAGACTGTTCAGATGTTGGAGTAGCGTATCTGGGTTGTCATTTTTGTTGAGGGGTTTGATGGGAGAAGTCTGTAATGCATCAGTTTCAAACCTGGTCTTGAATACTTCGGACAGTAGTGGCGAAAGTGGGTTACCAATAGGCAGGCCATGTATTTGTTGATAATATTCATCACCACATATAAAGTAGGTGGCAGTTATACAGAGACGTAAAAGTTGAATGATATTAACAGCGGTTAAGTTGGTGTCCAGTGGGGTCTCTAATTCATTGATTTCCTTTTTAAGTATTTGGAGTGTCTGAGCTGAGGGGGGTATTAGTGAACGGGTCTACAACATCACAAGAAAGAATGGTTTATAGTTTTGAGAAAAATAATTTAGCAGAAAATTTGATTATTAATGTTATTTCTTTCAGACATAAGAATCAAGGGAAAAGGTGAAAATGTCAAAACATTCCGTCTCGAAAAGAAACTGTAAATGTGATATTTGTGGTAAATCATTTCAAGGCAGAGGTAATTTGAATTTGCATATTATGATTCATACTGGAGAGACGCCATATAAATGTGATGTCTGTGATAAATCATTTAACAAACCTGGTAATCTACAACGACACATCAGAATTCATACTGGAGAAAAACCATTTTCTTGTAATGTTTGTAGTAAATCTTTTAACAATAGTGGTAATCTACATACACACACCAGAATCCATACTGGAGAAAAACCCTTTTCTTGTGATGTTTGTGGTAAATCATTTACCAGTAGTGGTGATCTACAGCGACACATCAGAACCCATACTGGAGAAAAACCCTTTTCTTGTGATGTTTGTAGTAAATCATTCGGGACTAGTGCTGGTCTACAGAATCACACCAAAACCCATACCGGAGAAAAACCTTTTGCTTGTGATGTTTGTAGTAAATCATTTACCTCCATTAGTAATCTCCAAAGACATACCAGAGCTCACACTGGTGGAAAACCCTTCTCTTGTCATGTTTGTGGTAAATCATTTACCACTGGTAGTCATCTACAGCGACACAAGAGAATTCATACCGGAGAAAAACCCTTTTCTTGTGATGTTTGTAGTAAATCATTTACCACTAATACTAGCCTACTACAACATACCAGAATTCACACTGGAGAAAAACCTTTTTCTTGTGATGTTTGTAGTAAATCATTTATTACTAGTAGTGAAGTACATGTACACATGAGAACTCATACTGGAGAAAAACCTTTTTCTTGTGATGTTTGTAGTAAATCATTTACCACTAGAAGTAATCTACAGATGCACACCAGAATTCACACAAGAGAAAAACCCTTTTCTTGTGATGTTTGTAGTAAATCATTTATCACAAGTGGTAAACTACATCGACACACCAGAACTCATACTGGAGAAAACCACAGGAAGTAATCTACAGAGACACACCAGGTCCGGAGTTCACAAAGCATTCTCAGACTTAAGTTAGGAATTTACTTAATTTTCAATCACTATTTATGAGAAATAACTTTGATCCAGAAACACAAATCATTGCACACAGTTTCTTATTGATGTATTTGATACATTAAAACAACAAACGTTTTATAAGCGACAGCGAGAGAAATGGGGTTTAACGTCGACTCGACACAACTAGATCATTTCAGGACTAACATAGGGTTTTAATTTTATTTCAATTATTCGCTTGCGTGTAGGGGCCTTTAGCAGTGGGAGGAAACAGGATTGCCTGGAGGAAACCCACCAGGTTGAGAAGGCACCCCTATCTCCATGCCACATACGCTCACACCCGGGATCGAAACCACAGCCGTAAGCCAGAGGTGACCGGCCAGCTAGAGGTCGAAGCGCGGCACTCTAGACCACTAGGCTATCCCAACCCTCAAAAAAAAACAAAAAAAAAATTTTTATAAAGGGCTATATTTTACAAAATAAGGCGAACAATTTTGTGTAGCTTTGTGAACTTCGGACCAGAATTCATACTGGAGAAAACTTTTTTACTTGAGATGACTGTAGTAAATCATTTCCCCACCTTAGTAGTCTGTGTGATCATAAAAGAATTCATACTAAAGAATAAAAAATACTGAAGAAAAATCATTTTCTTGTCACACTATATTTTTATAATTTAGATATGTATATATAGATCTTTGTAATAGACATCATATATATTTCTTTGTAATAGATAATTTGAAAGACATAATGTTTAATATAGACAGTATTTGTTGATGTAATACATACCATAGATAATAGACATAGTTTGTAGTTTTAAAGAATTTGACGATGTAATATATCATAGAAAGTATTTGATGTAATATGTCATAGATAATAGTACCGGTATATTTTGTAGTGTTAAAGTATTTGTTGATGTAATATATCATAGATAATAGTATATTTTATAGTTTTAAAGTATTTGATATAATTATATCATAGCTAATAGTATATTTTATAATGTTGAAGTATTTGATGATGTAGTAAACCATAGATAATAGTATATTTTATAATGTTGAAGTATTTGATGATGTAAATATACAATGGTATAATAGTAGTATTTTAAAGTGGCTATGATATCATTTTGTGGGGAGTATTTATGCAAATCAAACTGGCTAGATTGAAGAAAAAAATATATCTGAGTGAATCAACAGAGGTTTGATTGCCTGACATTACGAATTGTTGAAAAAAAAAATGAGCCTAAGCGAGAGCAGTTAAAATCAAATCTACAACAGGCAATTAAATTGGATTCATTTCTATTGTTCTGCTCTGACTGTGCTAATAAAGACGGGTATATGCCACACAGTGTGCTATGAAAGACAATTTGCCTGGGCAGTGGTACTATGGACTACTCTTATATTGAATTCCAACTGTCAAGGGACCTCAACTTTCCGTCACATCTGAACAACTGGATAAGCTGTCCTTGTCAGGCCCTCTGTCCTGCTTAACGGCCAATGCAGGAAGGAAACCCACGACCTAGAGTCTTGCCCACTTAGCCACCATGACTACAATTCAATGTCACTGGATCATCTACAATTCCCCTGTCCTTAAAACCTGTTACAACATTGAACATGTACATCCTTCCGAAACACTTACCCCTAAACATTTAACACGAGACATGAACAAAGTCTAACTCCAAGGAAGGAAATTACCCCTAAAACAAGATGTCAATGCCCATGAAATTGATTTAAGAATTGTCATTTCAGAAAATCCACTTTCCTTGCCAGTATAATATTCAAAACTTTTTATGGACGATATGTTTTTTTTAATTAATTCTTATTGTCGTCACGACACAAACTGGAAATAAAGACCATTAAACATGCAATTTTCAACCTAACAATCCTCTCGATCAACTCTTGTATCCTTATTCCTCAAAATCATGAATATTAACCAAAATATGACAGCAAATGTATTTTCAAACCCTTTTCTTTCATTCTATACCAAAAAGTCAACGAAAATCGTCATGCAAAAGGTGTGTAGTGGCAACATGCTGGAGAAAGAAAATCAAAGAATAATGTCAAAAATAAAGTATACAAAAAATACTGCTTTATGTACAGCGGTGCATCTCAGGTCCAGGGGCCTTTTCTATTAAAATTTTAAAAATTTCATATTAAAGGGAGCATTTGAGTTATGTGAAGAAAAAATTAGAGAAGTTAAAACAAACTATATAGACTTATAGCCAAGAATATGAAATATACAGCCTTTGAATAAGGATTTAAGGTAACACACTCTTAACGTTAAGAAAACTTTTGAATACGTCCAGATATGAGTTACTCAGGTTGGAGAAGATCCAAGTCATATTTAAAACTCACCCAATGCTGGAAATGGGGAGAACGCTAGATCGGAGACGGTCCTACGCAAATTGTGACGTCATATGTGAATTGTGGGTTAGGGTAAGGGTTAGGCTTGATCATGGGTTAGGGTTAGGGCTAGCCCTGTTTATATCTCGGGACTTTGACCAAATCTACAGGTCCTAGCCCTTATCCTAACCCTAACCCACAATCTATATATGACGTTATATGTGCTAAAATGCGTAGGACCGTCGCCGATCTAGCGTTCTCCTGGAAATGGCGGCCATCTTATCGAGCAGTCGAGGAATATTTTATTAATTTAAAATATATTACCGGTATTTAACCTTATTATAGATGATTTATAAAGAAACATAACAAATCATTTAAAATTTTGTTTCTGAATCCATGCTGGTTGTCTGATAGAATTGGTTCCACTACTGCTGTCTTGCGTCTTACTCCAGCCACAGTAGTGGTTTTTCCTACAGTCAACAGTCCTACAGAGTTCCTTTTTGGGCAATTTTTTTTAGTCAAATGACTACAAAAAGTTTGCTGGCCTATAGCTCGCTTAATTTACAAATAAACTGGCCCAAAACAGTACTGCACGTAGCTTAACATATATTAAACCAATTCTTATTGAAATAAAGGTGAGGCCTTACCGCATAATTATATGACTTGATGAAACCCATCTCCTACGCGAAATTTCAACTGGCCGACCGTCATGGCCGCAAGTTGCGTAATACGTCATTAGGCCTACAACAAAAACAGCGCTATGCAGAGAAAAACTGTTCGGTAACTATTTTAATGGTCCAGTCTTCACTATTTGTGATAGAATTACTTATTTTAACACAAACTGTAATGATGTGTGTTGACAATTGTGTGTTTGAACCTATTTGAACTTGCGTAAGGGGTCTTAGACTGTACCAATTGTTACCTTAAACACAGTTTGAGCTAACAAGTATAGTTACTAGTTGTCTGAATGTATGCTCAAAAAGTACTTTTGAATTATCATTTGTGTTACTGGCCTTGGATCTCACCCTTAAATATTTTTGATATTTCCTTATGGTGAACTTAAGCAGTCCTGCCAATTAACCTCTGCAATCTGCTGTAGACGAGGTAATATCTGATGTATTTTACATTTGCCTTGGGAAAATTAATAGCCGAGGCCATTGAATCATTGAATAGGTATATAACATTTTCTATACGCCCACATTTTCATGTGGACGTATTATGTCGTCGCCCCTGTCCGTCCGGACGTCCGTCCACAAATTGTTTCTGCACTCTTTACAGGTCACAATTCTTATCCGATTTTGACGAAACTTGAAATATAGGTTTATCCCCATAAGATCTCGGTTCCTTTCGATATTGGCATGTATCGGATAAGAACTTCATGGATTATGGCCCCTGATTGTACGAAATATCATGTTTTTAGCTTGTGGACCCTATAGAGGTCACAATTTTGAACCGATTGTGATGAAACTTGACATGCATGTTTATAACCCCAAAATCTTGGTTCCTTATGATATTTGCGCCCATCGGATCGTAACTTCTTGAATTATGGCCCCTGATTGTCCGAAAAATCGCCCTTTTTAGCTTGTGGTCCCTCTGGAGGTCAAAATTATTATCCGATTTAAAAAACCGTTTGATTATATCACCGTTACATGGTAATGAGGGTTGAGTTCAAATTTCGTGAAAATCGGACCAAAATTGACAAACAAAATGGCCGCCGTTTGAACGCGAATAGTGTGAAAATATGTTATATCAAGGTTGTGGACCCTATCGAGGTCACAATTTTGAACCTATTTTGATGAAACTTGACATGTATGTTTATAACCAAAAGATCTTGGTTCCTTTCGATATTTGCACCAATCAGATCGTAACTTCCTGAATTATGGCCCCTGATTGTCCGAAAAATTGCCCTTTTTATACGCCCACATGGAAATGTGGTCGTATATTGCCGTCGCCCCCGTCCGTCCGTCTGTCGGTCCGTCCGTCCGTCCGTCCGTCCGTCCGTCCGTCCATCGTCCACAATTTCTTGTGAACGCTCTAGAGGCTAAAGTTAATATCCGATTGACTTTAAATTTATACACAGTGTTTAAGGTCATGAGACGAAGAAGCCTATTGGTTTTCGGTGATATCCGATAATTACTACCAGAGTTATGACCCTTGATCACTTTGAAAAATCTTGTGAACGCTTTAGAGGCTAAAGTTAATATCCGATTGACTTTAAATTTATACACAGTGTTTAAGGGCATGAGACGAAGAAGCCTATTGATTTTCAGCGATATCCGATGATTAGTACCAGAGTTATGACCCTTGATCACTTTGAAAAATCTTGTGAACGCTGTAGAGGCTATAGTTAATATCCGATTGACTTTAAATTTATACACAGTGTTTAAGGTCATGAGACGAAGAAGCCTATTGATTTTCGGTGATATCTGATAATTACTGCCAGAGTTATGACCCTTGATCTCTTTGAAAAATCTTGTGAACGCTTTAGAGGCTAAAGTTAATATCCGATTGACTTTAAATTTATACACAGTGTTTAAGGGCATGAGACGAAGAATCCTATTGATTTTCGGTGATATCCGATAATTACTACCAGAGTTATGACCCTTGATCACTTTGAAAAATTTGTGATCACTCTAGAGGCTAAAGTTAATATCCAATTGACTTTAAATTTATAAACAGTGTGTAAGGTCATGATACGAAGAAGCCTGTTGATTTTCAGCAATATCCAATAATTCCTGCCAGAGTTATGACCCTTGATCACTTTGAAAAATCTTGTGAACGCTCTAGAGGCTATAGTTAATATCCGATTGACTTTAAATTTATACACAGTGTTTAAGGTCATGAGACGAAGAAGCCTATTGATTTTCGGTGATATCTGATAATTACTGCCAGAGTTATGACCCTTGATCACTTTGAAAAATCTTGTGAACGCTCTAGAGGCTAAAGTTAATATCCGATTGAATTTAAATTTATACACGGTGTTTAAAGTCATGATACAAAGAAGCCTATTGATTTTCAGCAATATCAGATAATTACTGCCAGAGTTATGACCCTTGATCACTTTGAAAAATCTGAAGTTAATATCCGATTGACTTTAAATTTATACACACTATTTACGATCATGATAAAAATAGCCTATTTATTTTCAGCGATATCCGATAATTACTGCCAGAGTTATGACCCTTGATCACTTTGAAAAACCCTATGAATGCTCTAAAGGCTAAAGTTAATATCCAAATGACTTTAAATTTGTACACAGTGGTTAGGGTCATGAGACGAAGAATCCTATTTGATTTTCAGTGATATCTGATAATTTCTGGCACTTGATCACTTTGAAATATCTTGTGGACAAAGGCCTTCAGACAAACCATCAAAACTATTCTAATCAATTCTGATAATTATTTAATGGGCTATTACTCGTAATAAGATTAACATGTGTTGTAAATGTTCTCCTTACTGATAAAAGAAACAATATGCGACAACCTTGTTGACTGCCCGGACGACTTAGCTGTTGTGGGCGTATGTTTCGTTGCCTGGCAACCTATCTTTAGCTTGTGGTCCCACTGGAGGTCAAAATTATTATCCGATTTAAAAAAACGTTTGATTATATCACCATTACATGGTAATGAAGATTGAGGTAAAATTTCGTGAAAATCGGACCAAAATTGACAGACAAAATGGCCGCCGTTTGTACGCGATTAGTGTGAAAGTATGTTATGTCAAGGTTGTGGACCCTATAGAGGTCACAATTTTGAACTGATTTTGATGAAACATGACATGCATGTTTATAACCCAAAGATCTTGGTTCTTTTTGATATTTGCGCCCATTGGATCGTAATTTCCTGAATTATGGCCCCTGATTATACGAAAAATGACCTTTTTATTTAGCTTGTGGTCCCTCTGAGGTCAGAATTATTATCCCATTTAAAAAAACGTTTGATTATATCACCGTTACATCGTAATGAAGGTTGAGGTCGAATTTCGTGAAAATCGAACTAAAATTGACAGCTGTTCTTGTCAGGCCATCCATCCTTCATCACGAACAAGGGGAAACCACGCTAGAAAATCTAGATGAACTTTGTCACCCAATGCAGGGATCAAACACCAAACCTCAAGGCAACCAAGCCAGCATCTTACCCACTTAGCAACATGATCCCCAGTCGAATTTGAAGCCTACTGAAATGAACCTTTATAACCCAAATATCTTAATTCATTTCAATATTTGCACATATCAAATTCTAACTTAATGATGTAGGAAAAATCACTTTCGGTATTGCTTGTTCTCTATCCATCTCTCAAAAATGTGGGCGTATCCTGCCTGGCAGTGCCAGCCTATCTTTTGATATAAATACCAATAATTATGATCAACAAAACATAGCGCGCATTAGTTTAATTATCGGTAGATAGTTCCAAACCATGTCTTTCTATTTCTCTTTGAATGTTATTTCTGGTGTGTTCAGAATTCTATAATCGTGAAATTCACAAGACAGTTTATCCAGAATGGAATTTCCTCGATCATGGGTCAGTTAATCAACGCTTTGAATTCTATTACTGTGAAATTGCTATTATTTGGATTTTATCTTAGTTTCAATTTCATGAAACAGGCCCAAGGATTATGGTCACTGATTTTACGCAAAAATCTTGATTTTAACTTGTGGACCTAGAGGTAACAATTTTTTTGCATTTTTAAAAATCATTTCAATATATCATCGATACAATTTAGTGCCGGTCACCGGGAGGCTTTATTCATCCGATCTCAAAAATCAGACATGCAAACTCACATGGCACAAGCACGAGAAAAAAATGATGACAATTTAACGGCAATGATGAGAACGGTTTTGTTTATGGCCAAAGAGAACATTCCTAGCACTAAATTTAATGAACTTATGCAATTGCAAAAACAAAATGGATGTCCATCGTTAACTGGTGTGATTTACACACATTCCGATAGTTTCGAAGATATGGAATCGGCCTTGGTTCAAACAACTGTTGACGAATTGAAAGATAAAATAGCTAGCAGTAAATTTGTTGGTCTTATTGTTGACGAAACCGTTAATGTAATCACTGAGAAAAAACTAATACTATTTTTGCGAGTTTTAAATAACACTGCGAAAACCGAAACAATATTTTTAGGAAATTATTCAGTTCATAGTGGCACGGCCGAATGTATCGTCGACAAAATAAAGGAAGTTTTTATAGAATGGGGAATCCCTTTAAACAAAGTAATTGGGTTGGGTAGTGACGGAGCTAGTGTGATGACAGGAATTCGAAATGGTGTAGGTGTTAAACTGCTAACTGACACCCCGTTCTTGATACACGTTTACTGCATTGCTCACCGCGTCGCTCTTGCGTCACAGGATGCCGCCAATTTATCAAAAAAGATCGCAGACTACAGGAAAACACTTAATAGGTTTACAAATTTTATGAATATTCTGCCACACGGTATAATACTGAATTTTCCACTGTAAAACAACCATCAACAGTGAGATGGTTGTCCCTTGGTCGAGCTGTCAAATCGACCAAATTAAATTGGCCCGCTCTGGTTATGGAGGTCGAAGAAGAAGCCGCTGACTGCAAAAATGCTGTAGCTGCTGGTTTACAGAAAATCTTAAAAACTTATTCTTTTATAGCCACAACATACATGCTTTCAGATGTTCTTCCATGCATGGAAAAATTAATAACAGTTTTTCAAAGAGAAACTCTCAATCTCTCCATGATACGACCCATGGTCAATTCAACCATTGAAACATTAGAGGCACTTTTAACCGCAAAAGGAGAGAATGAATCTGAATTCAACAGGATTTTCGATGAAACGGCAGTAAATACGGAAGGTTTTCGTGGAGTTACACTGACATACGCTGATGAACGTTCGCAAACTTCATTTGAAACAGTCCACAATAATTTTATTTTAGATTTGGTGACGTCACTAAAAACCCGCTTTCCCGAAGATTCCCTAAACGTGTTGAATTCTCTGGATATTGTTTTGAATCCCGCAAGATACCCTAATGCCCGCAACGAACTCGATGTGTTTGGCGGGGATTCCCTTAATATATTACTGGACTTTTTCTGTAAAGATATTCAGGACAGTGATGTAATAATTGATGGTGCGCGCGCAACCAGTGATTTCAGCCATTTCAAACGAGTGTTATTCGGTCTGGGGACAAAATCGCTTGAGGACACCTGTCAAACTATTATTTCTGATTTTTCCGATCTTTTTCCAGACTTTGGAACATTAGCCGTTATAGCTTTGGTAGTTCCTGTCAGTAGTGTTCCAGCAGAGAGGGGTTTTAGTCTGCAAAATTTAATACACACGTCTTTGCGTAATCGTTTATCGCAGCGGCGGATGAATAACCTCATGACCCTGAACATGCACGCACAGAATTCTTAAGCTCGCCCGTTTAATTTTGTAAAGGCCCGACAGATATTTAAGAGTTCTAAAGACAGACGTTTATAATTACATTGGTGTTTAAATTTAAAGTGTGTTCAATTTGTTTCAATGAAGTGTTTATTTCAATAAATTTATAAGATTGATTAAGATAGTTGTTTTTTTCAGACCGGTAAAATTACGAGTGAACCGGTATTTCTAATCCCTACCGGTACGCGGTACCGGCAAATTTTGAAGCTGGCAGAAACACTGGCGGAGTTCAAATTTTGTGAAAGTCGGAATTGAAACTGCTTGAAAAAGTGGCCGCTCCTTGAATGCAAATAGTGTAAAAGTATACAATGCCAAGGTTGTGGAGTGTGGACCCTCTAGACATCACAATTGTTATCTGAATAATGTGTTTATAAACCAAAGATCTTGCATATCAAAAACAAACTTCATGGATTATGGCCCTTAATTGTATAAAAAAAAATCACATATTAGCTTGTAGACAGTTTTTAACCAACTCTCAAAAATAGAGGTTACAGTTGTTTTCCAACTCTCAAAACCATTTAGATATAACACTGTTACACCATAATAAAGGTTGAGTTCGAATTTTGGGAAAATCGAAACAAAGCTGCTCAACAAAATGACTGCTCCTTGTATGCTCCTTGTATGTAATACAAAGGTTGTTGACCCCTAGATGTCACTTTTTTTCCTGTCTTTGTGAAACTTTAAATATATATTTATATCCCAAAGATCTCAGTTCCTTTCAATATTCACACATTTTAGACAATAACTTTCTGGATTAGGGCCCATGATGGTTCAAAAAATCATTCTTTTTGGCTTTTTCCCTATCCATTTCTTGCAAAATGTGAGCGAATCTTGCATGGCAACCACTGGTTTTTCATGCTTGTCATTTGAGTAAATATCCAATGCCATCACACATGTTCCATGTGCATTTTAAAAATTGAGTTATGTTGTTTACATTAGTGAGATGAAGAATTCTAATTAATTTCAACAATTTCCGTTATTACTTGTAGAGTAATGGCCCTTGTTGCACTTTGTTCAACCTTTTTAACGCTTGATTGATGAAAGTTTTACGAAATTTATATGCATTATTTCATTTAGCACAACAATAAAGCCAATTGAATTTCTGCTCAGAGGATTTAGCTACTGTGGGCGTATATTTTGTTGCATGGCAACCAATCTTTCTTTCAAAATATTGGTGAGCAGTAAAGGTCTTGAGATGAACAAGTATATTGATTTTCAATGAGTTTTGATATCTGAACAGCTAAATCCATGATATTAAATGTTTCTTATACTATACTAAAGGTTCCACTCTTGTTGACTGCCCTGACAATGTAGCTGCCGTGAGCGTATGTTTCGTTGCCTGGCAACCTATCTTTAAATGAGGATGTTACAGTTTTTGTATCTAAAGATATATATTGTTAACATACTTTATCTATGAACAAGACATTGCTACATACTGCTCCATCTGTATTAAAAAACTGTTGTCTGTTGCCTTTTAATGGTGATGGAGTTGTTATTAATATTTTATCTGAGGTAGTGAAATATACCTGGTTTATGGATAAATTAAACTGTACGTCTCTTTACTTCTACCAATTTAATCCACGTAAAAATAACAAGATCTCTGACATTTTCTCACCTTGAATATAACTACAGCATTTTACGTCCAAACCTAGAATGGTTTATGGTTAATTTTAAGAAAAATAATTAAGCAATAAATTTAATTATCGATCTTATTTTTTTCAGAGAGAAGATTGAGGAGAAAAGGTGAAAATGTCAAAACATTCTGTCTCCAATAGAAACTATAAATGTGATATTTGTGGTAAATCATTTATAGGCAGAGTTAATTTAAATTTACATATTATGATTCATACTGGAGAGAAACCATATAAATGTGATGTTTGTGATAAATCATTTAGACAGAAGAGTTCTTTGAAAACACACACCAGAATTCATACAGGAGAAAACCCATTTTCTTGTGATGTTTGCAATAAATCTTTTACTACAAGAAGTCATCTACATTCACACACCAGAATTCATACTGGGGAAAAACCATTTACTTGTGATATTTGTGATAAATCATTTATTAGTAGTAGTCGACGACAACGACACACCAGAACCCACACTGGAGAAAAACCCTTTTCGTGTGATGTTTGTAGGAAATCATTTACAGAGAGGGGTAGTCTACATAAACACACCAGAACTCATACTGGAGAAAAACCTTTTTCTTGTGATGTTTGTAAAAAATCATTTTCCACCAGGGGTATCCTCCAACAACACACAAGAACCCACACTGGTGAAAAACCTTATTCTTGTGATGTTTGTAGGAAATCATTTACCTGTAATAGGAATCTACAGCAACACATAAAAATCCATACTGGAGAAAAACCTTTTTCTTGTGATGTTTGTAATAAATCTTTTAACAAAAGTGATAGTCTACAACGACACACCAGAACTCATACAGGAGAAAAACCTTATTCTTGTGATGTTTGCAGCAAATCATTTACCAATAATAGTGAACTACAACGACACACTAGAACTCATACTGGAGAAAAACCCTTTTCTTGTGATGTTTGTAGTAAATCATTTACTCGTAGTAGTTATCTACATGCTCACATCAGAACTCATACTGGTGAAAACCCTTTTATTTGTGATGTTTGTAGTAAATCATTTACCATTATCGGTAGTCTACATATACACATGAAAACTCATACTGGAGAAAAACCATATAAATGTGATATTTGTAGGAAATCATTTGCACAAAATGGTAATCTGGATCGACACATCAGAACTCACACTGGAGAAAAACCCTTTTCTTGTGATATTTGTAAAAAATCTTTTACCACGGGAAGTAATCTACAGAATCACACCAGGTCCGGAGTTCACAAAGCATTCTCAGACTTAAGTTAGGAATTTACTGAACTTTTAGTCACTGTTTATAAGAAATATCTTTGATCCAGAAACACAAAACTTTGCACATTATTTTTGCAATTTAGATATGTATATATATACATATATATATATATATATATATATATGTATATATATATCTTTGTAATAGACATGTTATGTATGTAAATATCTTTGTAATCAATAAGGATATATTTTATTGTTTTAAGTATTTCGCAGTGTAATATATTTAAGCTTCAACTACAAGGATACTTACGCACTAAACTTATAAAATCCTTTAAAAAGTTTTATGGCCGTCATATTGACTTGATTGGTAAATATAACATGTCGCTCTCAGCTATTATTCTTGATATATTTAATTGACGCGTATCCTATTTACTATCTCTCTGATTATGTCTACTACACCGTTAACAATGTTCATCACGTGCATTTTGCATACCTATAGTCCATTGGCCAATCACTTTATTTTACCTACATTTTGCCTAGTAGTTTGGATGCAGCGATGGCGGGTGTGGCGCGCCAGGCAGGGTAAGCTTACTCTTCCGGACACCTGTTACCACTGTTTGCCGTGTATGTTGTAGACGGTGAACAGTCCATATGCTGATTACACTATTTTGCCAATACCGTTTTATTTATGGGGAATACCGTCGGTGTAGGCTGTCATTGATAGTCCATTGGCCAATCACGCTATTTTACCGAGATTTCGTCTAATAGTTTGGATGCAGCTATGGCGGGTGTGGCGCGCTGGCAGGGTAAGCTTACCTTTCCGGACACCTGTTACCACTGTTTGTTGTGTATTTCGTACACGATGAACAGTCCATTTGCTGATTACACTACTTTGCCTAACTATTTTGCCTATTACGTTCTTTAGGACTTCAATTTTTGCCTAATGGTTTGGATTGTTCGTACTTGGTTTTATTTTATTAATATAGACCTTGTATGTAGTCTATCATGGTATAATAGTATATTTTGTAGTTTTAAAGTATTTGTTGATATAGTATATCATAGATAATATTTATATTTTATAGTTTTTAAGTATTTGATGTAAATATACCATAGATAATAGTATATTTTGTAGTTTTAAAGTATTTCGCAGTGTAATATATCATAGATAATAGTATATTTCATAGTTTTTTTTTTTTATAAACAATATTTTATTCAGGATGTCTGAATGGGATTGGGGAACAGGCTTAGCCTATGTAAAACCCCTCTCCCTAAATAGTATGCATACATAATATTAAAACAGGAACAAGATAGGTGTATATACACAGTTAAAATGGCAAACACATACATAAATATATTTAAATACAAATATGATTGTACGGATGGAAATATACAGTATATATTAATGGTCACATCATCTCGTAAATTTAAAACTAATATTGTAAATTAAAACTGCTAATGATTAAAATCTGTTTGACATGTCAATATACTTGTGGACTTGATTAAAAATGTTGTTGTTTACATCGGTACAGTGGTTTGTGGAACCGAACAAGAGACAGTTAATGTTTTTATGATCGTATTGTAATGTGTCTATGGTTGCCTTTCATGCATTTGAATGTAAAGAGCATTGCAAAAGATAGTGATCTGGATCTTCAAAAATGTGACCACAGAGGCATGCAGGGCTGTCAGCAACATGTCTGAGGTATTTGTGACCCTGTAGGTTAGAACATCGTAGTCTAAGTTTACTATGGATTATCTGGAGTTTCCGCTGACCATTGTAGTAAAAAGATGGTATTATTATATCTGATTTAGAGAGATGGGCGGAGAATATTTTGAGAGTTCTTGAGTTTCTTGCAGGGAGACTGAGTTTATTCCACTCTCTTAATACTGGATGGTATAAATGATTTAGAAAATATTTCAGTACGACATCGAAATTCTCTAATTTTATCTTCGTTTCGAAATGAATATGTATTTGTTGGTTCTAGATTTATGAGATTCTTAAGATAGGGAGGGGTCAAGTTATTTATAATTTTGTATAATAATCTTAGTTTGTGTCGATTTCATCGTTCTTTGAGTGGAATAAACCCAGTTTCAGCGCAAAGGGAAGCGTGGCTAGTACCTTTAACTGCCCCACAAATGGTGCGTAGTGCATCAAGCTGAAGGGATTCGAGATTATTAGATAAGTAGTCGGTGCACCCGTCCCAGATAACATCGGCATAATCAAAGTGTGGCAGAATGAAGGAAGAATATAAGGTATTTAGCAATTTTCTGTTTAAGCGATATTTCAGGGAGCGTAAGCAGTTTACTAATTTTGATACTTTACTTATAATACTATCAATGTGGCTGTTCCATTTACAATTTGTTTGAAAAATAAGTCCAAGATGTTTGTGTTCCGTTACTTCCTTTATTCTATTTTTTTTCATTAATAGGGGAGGTTTCACAATGTTGCGTTTAGTCGTGAGGGTTAGGGTTTCTGTCTTTAGGGGGTTAAAAGTCACTAGCCACGTTTCCGCCCATGCATTGATTTTTTGTAGATCATTGTTAAGGGTGACTGCACATGCTTCTGGGTCTTCTATTTTTATATACAGGGAGGTGTCATCTGCAAATAGTCTTATGTTTGATTGTATATCAGTCACAATGTCGTTTATGTATAATAGAAATAATAGCGGTCCCAGTACACTGCCCTGTGGGACACCAGCGCGAATGCCCCTGGAATCCGAGGAGGTTCCATGTATTACGATGCATTGGTGTCGATTTTCTAAGTAATTCTTGAACCATAATAATAACCCTCCTCGGACCCCAGCAGCATCCAGCTTATGACAGAGTCCGGCATGCCAGACTCTGTCAAAAGCCTTGCTTATGTCACAAAAGACGATCCTGGTATATTTGTTATGATCAATGGCTTGACAAAAAAAGTGATTTAGATTTATTAATTGGAAGACAGTAGAATCACCTGGTAGGAAACCACTTTGCAGTGTTGTTAGTATTGAATTGTCCTTAAAGAAATTAAAGACGTGTTTATATATTATTTTCTCAAATATTTTTATAATAATGCTAAGGAGAGAAACGGGTCTATAATTACTACATTCATTTGGGTGTCCTTTTTTGAAAATAGCCATGACATTTGCGAATTTCCATAAATTTGGAACAGTGCGTGTTTCTAGTGAAAATCTAAAGAGTTGACACAGAGGATTACTAATTTCATTTACAATAAATTTTAAAATTTTCGAGCTTACTCCGTCCAGTCCAGAGGCTTTAGTCGTATCTAGGCTATTTATGACGTCTTTAATTTCTCTAGGTGTTGGTATAATCTTATCTAGGCAATTAGTATTCATTTTAAGGGGTGGAAGAGGTTTATTAGTACTTGGTAGTTCAGTTTGCTGTATGAAATAATTATTAAGTGCATTGGCTTTGTCGCTGAGCGTAAACAATGTATCGTTTTCGACTGTTAGTGGAGGGGGCTCGTTTGAAGATGCATCGTGTGTCTTGGTATACGCGTTTATTAGATTCCACCATTTTTTTGTTCCAAAGTTTTCAATATCATTAATTTTTGCATCAATTTTCTCAAAATAATCTTTTTTACATTTCATTATCAAGTTAATATAATTTCTTATTTTACGAAAGGTTTGCCAATCAGTTTCCAAATTTCGTTTCACTGCTCTCTTATGTATAGTTATTTCATAGTTATTTAAAGATACGTTATGGGAGATTAGATGAGATAAAGAGTTGGCTGTTCTCACTATCAAAGGTAAAAACTAGATAGTGTAAAGGTAAACGCTGATGTAGTCTATTATAGATAATAGTATATTTTGTAGTTTAAAGTATTTGATGTAAATATGCCATGGTATAATAGTATATTTTGTTGTATTGAAGTATTTGTTGATGTAATCTATCATAGATAATATTCATATTTTATACTTCTTTAAGTATTTGATGTAAATACCATATATAATAGACATATTTTAAAATCTTTGTTGATGTTTTAGTTTTAAAGTATTTTTCAGTCTTAAAGGGCAAATCTGATTATATTTTGGTGAATGAAACTGCTTAATTTTGGGTTAAAAACTCCCAAAATAAAAAGATGACACATATTAAATTAATCACACATTTATTTTTTTTAAAAGTATGGAGCAAGCAAACTATACACAAAGTTCCATCACTCTCTGTCAGATCAAATCAAGATTATCTTGTCCCAATGAAATTAATTGCCTCTGCTTAGCTTCAGCTCGAAATGTTAATCATTGACCTCAGTCAATACATACACCTAATGAACATCTACATCAAGCGTCAGTAAGTGGGTAAATATGTGTAACAGGGAACACAGGCTTGTTGTAAACAGGTTTAATGGCTGACAGACCAAAACATAAGATACAATCAAAGCATGGCGCTTCTAGACACACCACATATGGGAGGCGCATGCGCGCATATTACATGACACGATTAACTGGACGCAAGTGTCTATAACAATGTTAATACTATACTAATAAGCAGACTACTGTACTGGCGTGACCACTTCTTCCTTTTTTTTTCTTTTCTTTTTTTTGTAGAACACAGGGGAATGATAAACTAACTTCAAAACGTAAATTAAAACAATGAGAAACATTTCTACTAGAATAGTTTTGACAGGATAATAAACTAAACTAAATCACATAGTCTAAAAGAAATACTGGCTTAGTCTTTCGTCTCGTGGAATGACGACTTAAACACTGATTAGAGGTATCTGTATCATGGGTGGGGTATTGATGGGCTTCAAGGTCCGTGTTGAGCAGGGTTTCCTCGGGTGTTGCTGGTAACGATAGAACAGGAGGTATCTCAGAAATAGGTATGGTGGTATCTCCTTTGATGTGTGTGCTACTAGTTGACGAACCAGGAGTTATATCAGCAACGGACTCTTTGGGGTCCTCTGTTTCTAGTTCATACTCCGACTCTGGGCTCGGAACTGTGAGTGATGAGTCAGGAACACGGTAACACTCGGTGACTTTAATCTGGTACGGCGCTGATCGTAGTTGGGAACCAGAAAATTTACGAACAGTACACCAATTTCCGTCGGTTGAAATGACGATATATCTATCACGTGCAGCGAGTTTATTACCATCACACGTGATATATACAATGTCGCCTGTTGCGACGGATGGAGAAGAAGGCTGTCTGTGGCCAGGGGCTTTAGCCCTTTCACTGTGGGGATGATTAGTAAGACGCTGGCTATGCTGGTCGTGGATAAGCTTTACATCGGAAATATGTATTTGGTCGTTTGAAAACTGATCACGTTGTGTCCACATTTCTCGCGCGGAAAGTCCTCTACTGCGTATTCTGGCATTCAGCCTAGCGGTGGTGATAGCAAGAGTTAAAGGAGTAATAAATCCTCCGCCTGGGTTAAACCGAAGTAATTCTTCGGTAAGTTCTAAAATTGCATGCTCAGCCACTGGATTTTTGTTGATGTTCTTGGGTCTGCCGATATCTAAGGTGATGCCATGTTGCTGAAGGAGTTGATCGTCAAGAAGACCCTTAAAGGCTGGGGCAGGATCAACTCGGATACTTATGGTGGCGTCGAGAGGTATCATAGCAATGCATAATTGTATGAGTGCGGAACGAAGAGTAGCCTTTTGTTCATCGTCTATAATACACGAAGTAGTGTATGACGTGACTGTCTCTCGGAGAATAAGTACGCATTGGCGATTTCGTTTCATAACATCAGCGGCAAATGTTAAGCCTATTCGCTCAGGAGGTTCAGATGTGGATTGTTCCTGAAGAGTAATGGGGATTTTCTTCAAAGATGCACAGAGATGACATCCGGTTGATGTTGAGTCGATGGCTGCATCGATGTCTAAGGCATAAAAATGTCTTTGAAAGAGGAGCTTCAACTGATGCTTAGAGGGGTGGTTGAATTTTATATGTAATGCAACAAGTAGGCCATCTAAGACTTGACGTGGAACTATGATGCATTCACGTGTACTAGAGAGTGGATCATCGCGTTTCACTACCAAGAGGCCATTCCTTCCAATTGAAGCTGTTCTAAGATATCGCTTGATATCTTTGATATTGGTAAGTTTCTTCGAGGGTCTTGTTCCCTGGGTCAGATGGGCATGAACACGTCTAAGATCTGAACACTCGTGCTGCATCTGTTGCCATGTTGATGGACTCGTGTAGGGCATTTTGGAGGTGCCCGATAAGACATCCTCTGTGAGCGTAGACCTGATAACGCATGTTTCACAAGCAGTAATAAATGTACAAACTTGGCAACTGGGTTCAGAACATTCCGGGGCATTGCGACTTGCAAAATCTGATGGTACGTTGGCGGAACCGGCAAGATGTTGGACATTCACATGGTATCGACTTGAAGTAGAAAGAAAGGTTGTCACTCGTGCACTGGCAGAAAATTCACCTCTACACAGCTTTTGATAAGCTTGGACGCAAGGTTTGCTGTCAGTAAGAACTGATGCTTGGTGGGCAGATTGTATGATGTATGGTGAGAAATGCCTGATAGCAGCCGTTATGGACAAAGCTTCAATTTCGCAAGGCAACCAAGTGACTTGGTGTTTCTTGAGTTTTGCGCTGAAAAAACCGGCAAGATGAAGTTTTCCATGTCGAGAGACATACAGGGTAGAGCCAAGACCAGTCATCTTTACAGATCCATCTGTCACAATCCATAAACGGTCATTAGGTCGAGGGAGAACGATCTGTTTATGGAACTGAAGTGCATTCTGTGCTTCTATGAAAGATGAGTTGAGGGAGTCAGTCCAAGTAATGAGTTCCCTGGAGTCTTTTCCTGCAATAACATCCTCGAGGGGACTAAGGAGAGTGGAAGAATGTTGGATAACCCTCGACAATACTTTATATGCGCCAATAAACGATCGAAGGCCCCTGACGTTGTCAGGGCGTGATGAAGTAGATAAAGCTGATATTCTGTGTTTTCCTGCTTTAATTGTTCCATCAGACCAAATCCATCCAAGAATTGTGGTTGTTTTCGGGCATATTATAGTCTTAAAGGCGGAAAGACGAAGGTTAGCTTTGGCCAAACTATCTAATACGCGTTTCCATATGTCAAGCAGCTCATCTGGCGTGTTACTACCACAGTAGAGGTCATCAGCTAACTTTACAACAACACCTTCTGTTCACATGTCACCTAAAACTCTACTCATCAATTCCTCTAAAGCAGTTTCGGACCCAGGCATGCCCATAGCGGAACGACAATACACGCGGACTCCCTTGAATGGGGTGGCTACGCCACAATACTTCATGGAAGAATGTGACAAGGGGATTTGATAGAATGCTTTAGTTAAATCTGATTTGACAATGAACTTCCATTTAGCTATTGTTCGGAGAGTTGATTCAACGTCAGGCATGAGTGAGGGCTGAGGCTTGCTATATTGTCCGACTTCTCCGAATGCTGTAACTAACCTGTTACCTCCATCAGATTTCTTTATCAGGAATGACGGATTAAGATATTCCACAATAACGCCAGCGTCTTCAGGCTTGCGTATTACTTCTAACCTTTCTAATTCGTCGAATTTGGTTTGTAATTCTACTAGTCGGCTGCGAGCATATTGGGGCATTCGACCCTTGCGTTGAGGTGGCTGTACAGGACCAATGTTTACGAAGGATTCGATATTACCAAATGAGCCGTTGTAGCAACCAATTTCGGGATTGAAGACGGAATCATACTTATGGTGAAGATGAAGGAACTTAGTACGCATAGTTGATGACAGGAGTTCGTCAGGGTCTACTTCAGCTTTACCAGAAAAGGGTAAAGTAATGCCATCATTATTGTACATCGATTCAGTCTTACTGTGGTTTGGCGATACTGGAAGCACTGGCTCCTCGAGCGTGGTAGGTTCAGATGTGTGATGTATTTGACAAAAATGCTCGTTTTTATGTAAATTAACTGGTTGGGGGGTTGTGTTTGTAAGTCTGATTTTACCATTAATCGCCTGGATGATAGCTGGTTTAGGCCATAGTTGCTGGGCTGACTTTGCTAACGGAAAATCCATTCTTGGTTCGATGGCTAAGTAGTCATCTGTATGGACATCGTGTGGTGTGTCGAGTTCGATAAAGTCACCAGGCCAGAGTGTGGTATTCACACATGGGGCGCGTAAGACATGGGCTATGGCGCGCACGGGGTGGTGGTTAGGGACTTTTGTGTTGTCACCATACTGCACATAAACAGAATCTCCTATAACGATCTGATTTCTTGCTGGTCGGACAGAGATATCGTTGAAGGTCATGAAAGGCGTCCCCGCTAAAATATCGACGTCGAGCTCTTCTACGACTAGTGCTTCAAGGTGTAAGTGTAAACGCCCATGACTTAATGAAAGGCGAGTCTCGCCAACTACTGTCAATGGTGTAATGCCATCTGCCTGGAGAGCAATCTGTGAGCTTGGTGTTATTGTGGCATTTATGTAATGTGCAACAGAAGATCTAATCATGTTGGTTTCTGCACCTGTGTCGATGGTTAGGCGTAAAGGAAACTGGTTAAAAAAGGCATTGAGGTACGGTGATTGTCTTAGAGCAACGCGTCTGGATATTTGTCGAACTGTATTAACGCTGAGATCTTCTTTAATGTTATCTGGCTGGTAACTTGAGTTGCATTCTGGATCATCCAAGTTTTGGGACAGGATATGCCTTGCCTTGGTTAGAAAAAGGCGGTCATTGTCGGGTAAGTATGGGCATTGGCTAAGGTAGTGCTGGAACTCTGGTCTACCAGATTGTCGACACAAGGGACAAATTTTGGCCCTTGACTTGGAAGGTTGTCGGCTAGGACATGGTTGAGTGGTTTTATTGTCACGTCGATAAGGTGCCCCTGCTGATCTCATGATGCGGACTTCCTCTGCTGTGGTTAGTTCGCCCAAAAGTGAAGGCAAAGCTTGAGAAATCTCGGGTTTGATCGATGCGAGTGTTCTCTGGCGCAGTTCTGTGCCATAACGCTGACGTACAAGGCGCGGAAGTCCTTCGTGTAAAAGACGAAGCCAGAAAAGTACGATGAGATTTTCGAGTGTCGGTGACATATCTTCATCGGTAAGAATGGGGTCTCCATGATGGGTGAGCCCACCGCCTTGTTTGAGTAGGTTGTCCTCGACAAATGACATAATCCGTTGAAATAAAGTTTCAGGTCTTTCTTCAGGCTTCGGTTTTATTTCTGTAAAATCGAGGAAGTGTGCACCTGTGGTTTGAAACCCGTAATGTAATCTTAAAGACTGCCAAATATTAGGTAAAGAAGTAGAGTTTTTAATGATGGTATTTCTTGATATAATAGGAGCGTAATTCGCTATTTGACCGAGCATTAGCTCTAACATTTGGACTTTCTGTTGAGCGGTACGGCGTAAGTCTTCGGGAACACGATTGTTATCACTAGTGAATCCCCGATTTGGATTTGCAGTTGTTTTCTTTGACCATGTAGCACCCTCGGTCAAAAATTCTGTGAAATTGGTGTCGAGTGTCAAAATATACAGAATATTCGCCTGCCATGATTCGAACGATGGTAAAGTTTCGTGCTCGGTTAACGACCATTGTTTTGGGGCCCTTGTGTTGGCCATTCTGTTCAGCGTCTGTTCACCTAATCACTAAAAATGAAGGCCTGTGTTGTCAATACGGCGTACGTATAGTCCACTGTCTACGTGACTTGTAGAAACACACAACGACAAACTTACTTTATTTGGTTTTCTTCGAGCTTGTGAGGCGCCCGTCGGTTTGAAAATATTCCCAGCCGATGCCACCACGTCAGTAAGTGGGTAAATATGTGTAACAGGGAACACAGGCTTGTTGTAAACAGGTTTAATGGCTGACAGACCAAAACATAAGATACAATCAAAGCATGGCGCTTCTAGACACACCACATATGGGAGGCGCATGCGCGCATATTACATGACACGATTAACTGGACGCAAGTGTCTATAACAATGTTAATACTATACTAATAAGCAGACTACTGTACTGGCGAAGTTTAAACATTCTACCTTACTTTAAAGCAGAGTTGTTATGTTCCAAAGTCGTGACCAATCAAATTATCGCTCAAGGTAATGACATAATAAATCTATATTCTGAGTTCCATCACTCCCACTTCATTATAACCAAGGTTACAGTGCCCCAAGCAACAACCAATTAAATTGCTTATCTCTGCTTACCCGAAGCAGAAAATGCTCATCTTCGAACACCATCAAGGTAACCTACTAAACACATACATTATTCTAGCTCAATTATGAGGAGAGTTATTGAAAGACAGATGGACAAACCCATTTTAGTAGAACTGGATGCAATGGCTGTTGAAGCGTCAATTTCACCTGCTCTTGCTTCGGCTCGCATGTTTTCAACATATTGTAATGTCAGGCAATATATTTAACCTCTGCCGATTCACTACGATATGTTTTTCCTTCAATCTAGCCACTTTGCTTTGATATCATAGCGACTTGTTTCCAATATTTACATTATTTTTCGTTACTTGATGTTTGTCATCGACTCCATGCCTTTTTTCAGTATGGTGTATGAATATATATATAGATTAGAAGGTCACATTACTGTGAGTTAGGGGGGATTGGCATGGCCTAGTGGTCTAGAGTGCTGCGCTTCGACCTCTAGTTGACCAGTCACCTCAGGCTTGTGGCTGTGGTTTCAAGCCCTGATGTGAGCGTATGTGGCATGGAGATAGGGGCGCCTTCTCAACCTTGTGGGTTTCCTCCGGGCACTCTGGTTTCCTCCCACTGCTAAAGACCCCTACGCGCAAGCGAATTATTGAAATAAAATGAAACCATATGTTAGTCCCAAAATGACCTGGTTTGTGTTGAGTGGACGTTAATCCCCATTTCTCTTTCTCTCTTTTTACTGTGAGAAAAATGACATACCATAATTAAATGGTAGCTGACTTTTTTTTCCGCACATATACAATGAATGGCCATTTTGCTCAGTAATCCCAGCCAGAATTTGGCTATTTTTTTTAAAAATTTCGTTACTTTTAAATCTTTGATTAGAACTGAAATAAATTAACTATTAGTCAATCCCGACGCTAAAAACATTTAACAGAATTGATTGTTTATATCTGAAATAGACAAGATCAAAGCACAAAATAGTGCCAATATGCCGACGTCAAATCTAGAGTTGTAGGTGCTATTTCTGTGAAAAAATCATAGGAAGAAGCGATAATGAATGTGATATTTGTGGTAAATCACTAAAAAACTCTTTTAATTTAAGTAGACACATTATGATTCATACTGGAGAGAAACCATATAAATGTGATGTTTGTGGTAAATCATTCAGTCAGAAGATCAATTTTATTTCACACACCAGAATGCATACTGGAGAAAAGCCTTTTTCTTGTGATATATGTAGAAAATCGTTTACCAGTAATAGTGGTCTACTACACCACATCAGAACCCATTCTGCAGCGAAAAGCTATATTTGTGATATTTGTGGTAAATCATTAAAAAACTCTACGAATTTAAATAAACACATTATGATTCATACAGGAGAGAAACCATATAAATGTAACATTTGTGATAAATCTCTAAGAAACTCTGCTACTTTAAAAAGTCACATTATGAAGCATACTGGAGAGAAACCATATAAATGCGATTTTTGCGAAAAGAAATTCAGTCAGAAGTGCATTTTAAATTCACACACCAGAACTCACACTGGAGAAAAACTCTTTTCTTGTGATGTTTGTAGTAAATCATTTACCACTAGCAGTAATCTACAGCGGCACTCCAGAATTCATACTGGAGAAAAACCCTTTTCTTGTGGGATTTGTAAAAAATCATTTACCTCAGCTAGTACTCTACAGGGACACACAAGAACCAATACCGGAGCAAAACCCTTTTCTTGTGATATTTGTAGGAAATCATTTACAGATCGTAGTCGTCTACGGGAACACATTAGAATTCATACCGGAGAAAAACCCTTTTCTTGTGATTTTTGTAGTAAATCATTTACCACTAGTACTAGGCTACATTATCACACCAAAACTCATACTGGAGAAAAACCCTTTTCTTGTTATATTTGTAGGAAGTCATTTATCACTAGTAGTAATTTAAACGCACACATCAGAATTCATACTGGAGAGAAACCATTTTCTTGTGATATTTGTAGGAAGTCATTTATCACTAATGGTCATCTACAGCGACACACCAGAACTCATACTGGAGAAAAACCCTTTTCTTGTGATGTTTGTAGAATTATCAAACACCTGTAGAAGTCATCTACAACGACACACAAGTATCCATACTGGAGAAAAACCCTTTCCTTGTGTTTTCGGTTAAAATGTCCAACAAGAACAATTTTGAAATCCCATCACTGAACAGTAGTATTCTACAATAACACCGGTATTCATACTGAAGAAAAACATATTTTCTTGTGCTGTTTGAAGTCATCTATAGGAACACACCTGAGATCACATCGGAGAAAAACCATGATGTTTGTGGTAAATCATTTACCACTACTGTTTGAACTGAACTGTCGCGTTGAGTTGAAGTTAAACCCCATTTCTCTCTCTCCCTCTGAACTGTCGTCAACTTTAAAGAGATTTCTTTGATTGTAAATAAACTACTCTCTTGCTCTCTCTCTGAACTGTCGTCAATTTCAAATAGATATCTTTGATTAAAAATAAACAACTTAAGAATGGTTATTAAAAACTTCCATGTGTATTATTTATTATACTATTCAAAAAAAGTAGGGAATATTTGATTTTGGGGGCATAATAATAAAATATGCAAATGACTACAAAAAAAGTCACTATAGAACCTAACAGAAGAAACATTTCCAGTTACATGTGACGCCCAAACGCACCAATAGCTACCGCATGGAATGCAGGTGATGCTTGGGATCATCATGGGGGTCCAACCCAAGATTTGCATGACTCTGACTTTGAATGTTACAGTCATTGTGGCATTGAATTCCAGGGTGGAAACATCAGTTTAATTGTTTTAGTGACCAGAAAACAAATTTTGATATGCGTCGGCTTACCCAAAATGAAAGGTTACGTGCCCTTGGCATGCTACAGATCGGCACAACACAGGCGGTTGTGGCGCGGACGATGAATGTTTCTTAGTCTGTCATAAGCAGGCTATGATCCAGATACTCTGATACACAATCTGTACAGGACAGACCAAGCTCAGATCGACCAAGGGCGACAACTCAAGCCCAGGATCGATTTATCCGTACCTTGGCCTTGAGAAATCGTGTCATCACAGCAAATCAGATCAGCGCTCGTCTTCAAACAAACACTGGTGTGAGAGTGAGTGGCCAGACGATTCGGAATCGACTGCATAGGGGTCACCTTCGCGCCCGACGTCCTCGCGTGATCCCTTGTTTGAGAGATCATCACATTCAGGCAAGACGTCGTTGGTGTAGGGATCGTCAACACTTGGATAATCGACGCTGGAGCAATTTGATGTTTTCAGATGAGTCATGGTTCACTGTTGATTTTTTGGACAGATGTAGGAGGGTGTGGCGTCGTCGAAACGAGCGCTTCGAAGACGTTAACGTCATCAGACATGATCGATTTGGGGGTGGTTCTGTTATGGTGTGGGGAGGCATCACTGTTGCTGGAAGAACGGCTTTACATGTTGTTGCAGGGCGTGTTACAGGCCAGTACTACCGGGACAACATCTTGGCAGTCCATGTTGTGCCGTTCGCATGACGTCATGGCCGCCGTTTCATCTTCCAGGATGACAACGCAAGATGTCACAGGGCCAGGATCGTTACAGGTTACCTCCAACAACAGAACATCACCACATTACCTTGGCCACCAGCACTGAGTCCGACCTCTCCCCCATCGAGCATGTCTGGGACATGCTTGGACAGAGGTTACGTTTGACGTCCTGCCAATGTCCAAGAACTTGCTGCTGCGTTGCAACAGGAATGGGACAATCTGGACCAAAATGACCTTAGACGTCCCATTAGGAGTATGCCACGTCGGATCAATGCTTGTTTGGCAAACAGAGGAGGATTTACCCGTTACTGACTTTGTTGTGATGCTGTGGTAACTTTGCTGTTTGACCCCGGGTATCATTTTACCCTTATAATGGCCAGTCTGTGCCTTACTTAGTCTAACGATCATTTGGAATAAATCGATGAATGTGAACTTCATTTTGTCATTTGTTTCTTCGTCAGTTTCATTAGGTGACTTTAATAACACTTAAAAATCAAATATCCCCTACTTTTTTTGAATAGTATAGTATAAGGGTGTTTGTGACTTTTACCAAAGTTTAAACTTTGTGCATCAATAAGCTGTCTTTCGTATTATAAACAGTCTTGTTTATATAATAAGGAAGTTGATTTTCTTGAATTTCACCCTTGAGTATGTTTGATATTTCTTGATGAACTTAAGCAGTCCTGTCAATAAACTTTGGCATCCGCAAATGTTGATGCATTCTTATATGCCTATCTGCTATCCTATAATAATTGAATAATCATTCTTTTATAGACATTATACTATGCAGTATTCTACTTACTTTTTTATTGTATTAATTGACTGAAATGATCCATACAGGCCTAACACTATCCAATATGCTACTTAGCTTTTTATTTTAAGGATTTATATAGTATAATAATTGAATGAAATGTTTTATGCATACATAATTCTATATATGTATATTAATCAAAGAAATGATTTTTATAGACAAAATGCTTTTCAGTAATCAGCTGAGTTTATAGGATAATAATTACATGAAATATAAATATAATGATTGATTAAAATATTTTCAGCTTATTTTTATAGCATAATAATAATTACATGAGTATAATAATTGATTAAAATATTTTCTGTGCAGTATTCAGCTTATTTTTGTAGTATAATAATAATTGACTGAAATGTTTTTATATAGATATACTGTGCCGTATTCAACTTTATAGAAAAATAAAACTATGCCGTATTCTACTTCTCTTTATAGTAATAGCATAATAAAGAGAAAACGAAAAAATATAGAAAGAGTCTGTGTATTATTACCTGGTTTTATTAAGTATAGAATGAATAAAAACAAGTGAATGTTCGGACTATTTCTATTTTTCTAGTGTTCTCTTATCCAGTGACACCAGTTGACTCATTGACCGACCTTATGATACAGCGCACACATACAAACAATTCGTCCATGCAGCACTGCCTGACTATCTTAGTGCAGGAGATATGAGTTATGTCGCAAATTTGGGTTTATTCCCTGATACTATAGGTGGGTTTTTGGGGTTCTTAATTGGCCCACCTAATCCTCAGATAGACCGAGGGGCAAATAATGGGTCGAGGGGTATGGAAGTTAAGAGACAAGACTACAGACATAAATTACTAGCTCTACAGGTACAGCTTCTAATACTTAGGCCTACACCAACCACATCTACCATGCAGCAGATAAAGCCAGGCAATAAATAGAACTAAAAGCTTTTACTTAATATCAGCAATCCAAATGCAGAATAATTAACACTAATATTAATATAGCACAGGTAAATAATACACTACCAATAGCACACAAATAGTAGGCTAACAGTAACACTTGTCTTGTCACGTTGATTTGCACAGCAGATCTTCTATTGAAGTTGAAACTTTCCAAATTGCTTTAATCTAAGTGGGACGACTATGGACCTACCCTGGCCTTTATACCCCTAAATCGTGCACGTGCAAAAATAATATACGTCACCGACAGGCTGATCCATTTTAGCATAAGGGAGATCAGCTCGTGTCTGCAACAGTTACTCGGGTTGGAGAAGATCCTAGTCACATTTAAAACTCAACCAATGGTACAAAATGGCGACCGTCCGATCGAGTGCTCGAGGCATACATGTAATACTAGATCTTTCCAATCTGTGAAATATTTTCCCTTGGGTTAGGGTTCGGGTTAGTTTTATCTAAAACTATTCTTTAGGGTTTGGGTTAGGGTTAGGTTCGGGTTAGTAAGATCTAGTATCGTGCGTATTCGAGAGATATTTTATTCCTTAAATGTATCTTACCGGTATATAGCTTCATTATAGATGATTGACATACATTAATTGATGTTCAATTGAATATAAAGAATTGAATATAAATAGCACATAATCTTTTCTAGTAGAAAACGTGTTATAGCATAGCCTTTTCTAGTACAAGAGCTGGTCGTTCTAAAAAGCCTGCAAATGAAAGTGTGAGTCTACCACTATTAGTGATGTAACTGATATTTTCAAGCTAACATCTCCTGTGATTTCTAGTTATTTTTTTGGTGGATTTTTACTCACTATTATAGGTAATATAGTTTAATATAATTCCTCAGAATGTCTCTCTAAGTCTTAACATATATATTTCAAATCAACTTTTTAAAAAAAGAAAATCCCCTTTTTATACGCCCACATTGAAATGTGGCTATATATTGTGTCTCCCCATCAGTTGATCCAACATGGACGCTCTAGAGGCCAAAGTTAAATTTATACACAGTGTTTAATATCATGAGAAATAGAACAAGCCTATTGATTTTCCGCATTTTCTGTTAATTACTGCCAAATTTAAGGCCCTTGATCATTTTGAACCAATCTCTTGGACGCGCTACAGGCTAAAGTTAATACCCAAAGAAAATGACATTAAAATTGTATCTTTTATTTTTTCCTGGCTGAGCTCTCGTCAAATTTTCACAATTCAATCGTTCATAGTGTTCACAGGTGGCTAGCGTGTCCACCGCTTAAGCTGTATGGAGACAAGAATGCAAGTTAGTGGTCTGTTACCTTTAATGGTGATAGAGTCGCTGCTGATGTACCGGTAATTATTTATAGTGTTTGAATTAAAAACTAAATTGTGAAATTTATTTATGTCGCCTTTTTTTTCAGTACGAAGATTGAGGAGTAAAACTGAAAATGTCAAAGAATTCCGACTCCCCTCCAAATAACTGTAACTGTGATATTTGTGGTAAATCACTTAAAAACTCGAATAATTTAAATGACCTAGTTTGTGTCAAGTGGACATCAAACACCATTTCTCTTTCTCACTCTCTCCATTTCATGATTAAATGATGAATAAAAGTTGAGCAGCAAATCGAATCCTAATTCTGTAAATGTCGCAGATTAACGATGACATCGAGAATTGATTATTATGGTCTGGATAAGTTAAGTAATGTCTAATTAATGATTTAGATAACATTTCAGGCCTAAAGACCTGCTGTAGACAGAATCAGCTCTTGAATAATGAATGTTTAAACTCTGTAAATAATTATTATTATATTTATTACAGAGAGAAGATCAGGAGAAAAGCTGAAAATGTCAAAGAATTCTGTCCCCCAAAAAACCTATAAATGTGATATTTGTGGTAAATCACTAACAAGGTTGTTTGATTTAAGTAGACACATGATGATTCATACTGGAGAGAAACCATATAAATGTGATGTTTGTAATAAAACATTCAGTCAGAAGATCAATTTGAATTCACACACCAGAATTCATACAAAAGAAAAGCCTTTTTCTTGTGATATATGTAGAAAATCGTTTACCAGTAATAGTGGTCTACTACACCACATCAGAACCCATTCTGCAGCTAAAAGCTATAACTGTGATATTTGTGGTAAATCATTAAAAAACTCTACGAATTTAAATAGACACATTATGATTCATACTGGAGAGAAACCATATAAATGTAACATTTGTGATAAATCTCTAAGAAACTCTGCTACTTTAAAAAGTCACATTATGAAGCATACTGGAGAGAAACCATATAAATGTGATTTTTGCGAAAAAACATTCAGTCAGAAGTGCATTTTAAATTCACACACCAAAACTCACACTGGAGAAAAACTCTTTTCTTGTGATGTTTGTAGTAAATCATTTCTATATTTTAGTAGTTTACAACAGCACTCCAGAATTCATACTGGAGAAAAACCCTTTTCTTGTGGTATTTGTAAAAAATCATTTACATCTGCTGGTAATCTACAGGCACACACAAAAACCCATACAGGAGAAAAACCCTTTTCTTGTGATATTTGTGGAAAATCATTTACAGAGAGAGGTAGTCTACGGGAACACATTAGAATTCATACCGGAGAAAAACCCTTTTCTTGTGATTTTTGTAGTAAATCATTTACCACTAGTGGTAGGCTACATTATCACACCAAAACTCATACTGGAGAAAAACCCTTTTCTTGTGATATTTGTAGGAAGTCATTTATCACCATTAGTCATTTAAAGGAACACATCAGAACCCATACTGGAGAAAAACCGTTTTCTTGTGATGTTTGTCGTAAATCATTTACCACTAATGGTGTTCTACAGCGACACACCAGAACTCATACTGGAGAAAAACCCTTTTCTTGTGATGTTTGTAGTAAATCATTTACCTGTAGAAGTCATCTACAACGACACACAAGTATCCATACAGGAGAAAAACCCTTTCCTTGTGTTTTCGGTAAAAATGTCCAACAAGAACAATTTTGAAATCCCATCACTGAACAGTAGTATTCTACAATAACACCGGTATTCATACTGAAGAAAAACATATTTTCTTGTGCTGTTTGAAGTCATCTATAGGAACACACCTGAGATCACATCGGAGAAAAACCATGATGTTTGTGGTAAATCATTTACCACTACTGTTTGAACTGAACTGTCGCGTTGAGTTGACGTTAAACCCCATTTCTCTCTCTCCCTCTGAACTGTCGTCAACTTTAAAGAGATTTCTTTGATTGTAAATAAACTACTCTCTTGCTCTCTCTCTGAACTGTCGTCAATTTCAAATAGATATCTTTGATTAAAAATAAACAACTTAAGAATGGTTATTAAAAACTTCCATGTGTATTATTTATTATACTATTCAAAAAAAGTAGGGAATATTTGATTTTGGGGGCATAATAATAAAATATGCAAATGACTACAAAAAAAGTCACTATAGAACCTAACAGAAGAAACATTTCCAGTTACATGTGACGCCCAAACGCACCAATAGCTACCGCATGGAATGCAGGTGATGCTTGGGATCATCATGGGGGTCCAACCCAAGATTTGCATGACTCTGACTTTGAATGTTACAGTCATTGTGGCATTGAATTCCAGGGTGGAAACATCAGTTTAATTGTTTTAGTGACCAGAAAACAAATTTTGATATGCGTCGGCTTACCCAAAATGAAAGGTTACGTGCCCTTGGCATGCTACAGATCGGCACAACACAGGCGGTTGTGGCGCGGACGATGAATGTTTCTTAGTCTGTCATAAGCAGGCTATGATCCAGATACTCTGATACACAATCTGTACAGGACAGACCAAGCTCAGATCGACCAAGGGCGACAACTCAAGCCCAGGATCGATTTATCCGTACCTTGGCCTTGAGAAATCGTGTCATCACAGCAAATCAGATCAGCGCTCGTCTTCAAACAAACACTGGTGTGAGAGTGAGTGGCCAGACGATTCGGAATCGACTGCATAGGGGTCACCTTCGCGCCCGACGTCCTCGCGTGATCCCTTGTTTGAGAGATCATCACATTCAGGCAAGACGTCGTTGGTGTAGGGATCGTCAACACTGGGATAATCGACGCTGGAGCAATTTGATGTTTTCAGATGACTCATGGTTCACTGTTGATTTTTTGGACAGACGTAGGAGGGTGTGGCGTCGTCGAAACGAGCGCTTCGAAGACGTTAACGTCATCAGACATGATCGATTTGGGGGTGGTTCTGTTATGGTGTGGGGAGGCATCACTGTTGCTGGAAGAACGGCTTTACATGTTGTTGCAGGGCGTGTTACAGGCCAGTACTACCGGGACAACATCTTGGCAGTCCATGTTGTGCCGTTCGCATGACGTCATGGCCGCCGTTTCATCTTCCGGGATGACAACGCAAGATGTCACAGGGCCAGGATCGTTACAGGTTACCTCCAACAACAGAACATCACCACATTACCTTGGCCACCAGCACTGAGTCCCGACCTCTCCCCCATCGAGCATGTCTGGGACATGCTTGGACAGAGGTTACGTCAACGTCAACAACGTCCTGCCAATGTCCAAGAACTTGCTGCTGCGTTGCAACAGGAATGGGACAATCTGGACCAAAATGACCTTAGACGTCCCATTAGGAGTATGCCACGTCGGATCAATGCTTGTTTGGCAAACAGAGGAGGATTTACCCGTTACTGACTTTGTTGTGATGCTGTGGTAACTTTGCTGTTTGACCCCGGGTATCATTTTACCCTTATAATGGCCAGTCTGTGCCTTACTTAGTCTAACGATCATTTGGAATAAATCGATGAATTAGGTGACTTTAATAACACTTAAAAATCAAATATCCCCTACTTTTTTTGAATAGTATAGTATAAGGGTGTTTGTGACTTTTACCAAAGTTTAAACTTTGTGCATCAATAAGCTGTCTTTCGTATTATAAACAGTCTTGTTTATTTAATAAGGAAGTTGATTTTCTTGAATTTCACCCTTGAGTATGTTTGATATTTCTTGATGAACTTAAGCAGTCCTGTCAATAAACTTTGGCATCCGCAAATGTTGATGCATTCTTATATGCCTATCTGCTATCCTATAATAATTGAATAATCATTCTTTTATAGACATTATACTATGCAGTATTCTACTTACTTTTTTATTGTATTAATTGACTGAAATGATCCATACAGGCCTAACACTATCCAATATGCTACTTAGCTTTTTATTTTAAGGATTTATATAGTATAATAATTGAATGAAATGTTTTATGCATACATAATTCTATATATGAGACCGGAATTATCGTTTTCAGTCGGAAGTCGGAATCATTCATTTTGCGTTACAGGCAAAATACGGCAGTCAGTGGTGAAATTATTGATTTTCAGTTTTCATCACCAAACAATAGTTCGAAATGTTGTCCTTCGGAATTCTAAACCATTTTTAATTATTCGAACTCTAAATGCCTCAAAAATTGATTTTAATAAAACATGTAGAATGTTACGTAATCAAAATTCTCCTTAAAACAATCGAAATTAGTCGCCACTTAACATTTCAAATAAATTTTCAACCGGTAAAAATTTGGAGGCAATATCCCCATCCTAAGATACTGGTTGCTATAATGGTTTGAAAATTTTTAGTACCCAGACTTTAATCTGCGTTTTCTCAGAATGTACTTATGTTGACCTTGAAGCTTCAAAATTTCACAACTCAGTCAATTTTTGAGATATCAACATAATTTTTGTTGCATTTGAAAGCCCACAGTTGTGGCTTTCAGAAAATGTATAGAACTCAATTTTGGTGAAGTGATCCAAGTGACTGATTTTGCTGGCACCAGCCACATATGTATAATATTAATCAAAGAAATGATTTTTATAGACAAAATGCTTTTCAGTAATCAGCTGAGTTTATAGGATAATAATTACATGAAATATAAATATAATGATTGATTGAAAATATTTTCAGCTTATTTTTCTAGCATAATAATAATTACATGATTATACTAATAGATTAAAATATTTTCTGTGCAGTATTCAGCTTATTTTTATAGTATAATAATAATTGACTGAAATGTTTTTATATAGATAAACTGTGCAGTTTTCAACTTTATAGAAAAATAATTGTCTGATACATGAATAAAACTATGCAGTATTCTACTTATCTTTATAGTAATAGCATAATAAAGAGAAAACATAAAAATATAGAAAGAATCTGTGTATTACCATGGTTTTATTAAGTATAGAATGAATAAAAACAAGCGAATGTACGGACTATTTCTATTTTTCACATGTTCTCTTATCTAGTGACACCAGTTGACTTAATGACAGACCTTATGATACAGCACACACATACAAACAATTCGTCTATGCAGCACCGCCTGACTATCTTAGTGCAGGAGATATGAGTTACTCGGGTTGGAGAAGATCCAAGTCACATTTAAAACTCAACCAATGTGGCAATGGTGCAAAATGGCGACCGTCCAATCGGCACGATCGAGCATTCTAGAGATAATTTAATTCTAAATGTATCTGATGTTAACGGTATTTAGCTTCATTATAGATGATTGACATACATATAAATAACACATAATCTTTTCTAGTAGAAAACGTGTTATAGCATAGCCTTTTCTAGTACAAGAGCTGGTCGTTTTAAAGTTCCAATAGCATTTTTTTAAGTTATATTTTTAAAATTTATTAAAATAAAGCCCCAAAATAGATTGAACCTATAAACAGTCCTACCTTGTTAAAGAATAATACTATAATTCACTATTGCCAGTTGAGAAATTGGCAAAAATATCATTTTCAACTTCAAATTCAAACGTTTGAAGATGGCCGTCCATGGAGAAGAATGGAAAACAAGGGAGGTAATTGAGTAACTATTTCCTCAATCAACCAGTGTCACCCTTTCTACCCCCCCCCCCCAAAAAAAAATTTTTGTCCATGATCGTATAATAGTGAGTTGACAACCTTTTGAGAAAAAAACATAGAAATAATTATATTTTTACTTTCTTAGAAAAAGTGAAATTGGAACTTTAACAAGCCTGGAAATGAAAGTGTGAGTCTACACTGTAGTAAAGTTTTAGTGATGTAACTGATATTTTCAAGCTAACATATCCTGTGATTTCTAGTTATTTTACTACTGGATTTTTACTGTTAAAGGTATCGTAATATAGTTTAATATAATTCCCCAATATGTCTCTAACCAAAGGAATCTGACCTTCTATCCACATATATGCATACACCATACCGAACTAGACAATATATAATAAAAAAAAGAACAGGAATGCAATGCCTGTTGAAGCCCTGATTTTACCTGCTCTCGCTTCGGCTCGTTTTTAGACGCCCACATTGAAATGTGGTCGTATATTGTCGTCGCCCCTGTCCATCCGTCCGGCGACCACAATTACTTGTGGACGCTCTAGAGGCTACAGTTAATATCCTATTGACTTTAAATTTATACACAGTGTTTAATGTCGTAAGACGAAGAAGCCTATTGATTTTCAGCGATTTCCGATAATTAGTATCAAAGTTATGGCCCTTGATCACTTCAAAAAATCTTGTGGTCGCTCTAGAGGCCAAAGTTAATATCCGATTGACTTCAAATTTATACACAGTGTTTAAGGTCATAAGACGAAGAAGCCTATTGATTTTTCTGGCAGAACTCTCGTCAAATTTTCACAATTCAATCGTTCATAGTGTTCACAGTGGGCTAGTGTATCCACCGCTTAATGCTGTATGGAGACAAGAATGCAAGTTAGTGGTCTGGTTCCTTATAATGGTGATAGAGTCGCTGCAGATGTAATTATTTATAGTGTTTGAATTAAAAACTAAATTGTGAAATTTATTTATGTCGCCTTTTTTTTTCAGTACGAAGATTGAGGAGTAAAACTGAAAATGTCAAAGAATTCCGACTCCCCAAATAACTGTAACTGTGATATTTGTGGTAAATCACTTAAAAACTCTAATAATTTAAGTAGACACATGCTGATTCATACTGGAGAGAAACCATATAAATGTGATGTTTGTAATAAATCATTCAGTCAGAAGATCAATTTGAATTCACACACCAGAATTCATACAAAAGAAAAGCCTTCTTCTTGTGATATATGTAGAAAATCGTTTACCAGTAATAGTGGTCTACTACACCACATCAGAACCCATTCTGCAGCTAAAAGCTATATTTGTGATATTTGTGGTAAATCATTAAAAAACTCTTCTAATTTAAATAGACACATTATGATTCATACTGGAGAGAAACCATATAAATGTGACATTTGTGATAAATCTCTAAGAAACTCTGCTACTTTAAAAAGTCACATTATGAAGCACACTGGAGAGAAACCATATAAATGTGATTTTTGCAAAAAAACATTCAGTCAGAAGTGCATTTTAAATTCACACACCAAAACTCACACTGGAGAAAAACTCTTTTCTTGTGATGTTTGTAGTAAATCATTTCTATATTTTAGTAGTTTACAACAGCACTTCAGAATTCATACTGGAGAAAAACCCTTTTCTTGTGATATTTGTAAAAAATCATTTACATCTGCTGGTAATCTACAGGCACACACAAGAACCCATACAGGGGAAAAACCCTTTTCTTGTGATATTTGTAGGAAATCATTTACATAGAGAGGTAGTCTACAGGAACACATCAGAACCCATACTGGAGAAAACCCTTTTTCTTGTGATGTTTGTAGTAAATCATTTACCACTTGTAAATATCTGCAAGTACACACCACAATTCATACTGGAGAAAAACCCTTTTCTTGTGATGTTTGTAGGAAATCATTTACAGCTAGTGGCAGTCTCCAGATACACATCAGAACCCATACTGGAGAAAAACCTTTTTCTTGTGATGTTTGTGGTAAATCATTTACCACTAATGGTAACCTACAGCGACACACAAGAATCCATGCTTGAGGAAAACACTTTTCTTGAGATTTTTTAAGTAAATGATTTACCTGCAGTAGTATTCTACAATGGCACACCGGAATTTATACTGAAGAAAATCATCTTTTCTTGTGCTGTTTGAACTCATGTATAGGAACATACTCAGGCGCGGATCCAGGATTTTTTTGCAGGGAGGGGGGGGGGTCTAGGTTTGATAATTGCTTAACTAATTGCACTCAACCGATTAACGGGGGGGGGGGGGTAATTTGGTAAATTAGATTCAATTTGGTTCATTCTGACGTATTTCCGGAAGGTAAATTCCAAAATTACAGGTCTTAATCGCCAATAAAATCGCATAAAAAATTTTCAAGCCTGAGCAGGGGGGGGGGGGGTCTGGACCCCCCCCTCTGGATCTGCGCCTGATACTAGAGTTTACGTTGGAGAAAAACCATGTTTGTGGTAAATCATTTACCACTAATATCTGAACCGTGGTAAATTTTAAACCGATTTCGTCATAAACAAACTTCATTGTGTGTTTATAATTACTTGTCATTAAATAAAATCCATCGTATCACAACAAATAAAAAGGTTCTCTCTGGCAAAATTAAACTGTTCACGATCTTTGACATGGAGAAATAAAAAAATGGAAGCTTATTACGTTGTTTATCGGGATAAATTATTTATTCCATGGGGGAGTGGCAGCAAGTAGTCTTTATCAACCAGAAAAATATTCTACCAATATTAGTCTGGATCTGGATGCATTGTCAAAATTTGGGAAATATCGGTCATTGACTAGAGAATGACATTCGCTGTTTGGGCCTTGAATTTCACCCTTGAGTATGTTTGATATTTCTTGGTGAACTTCATATTCCTGAAGCAATGGTCCAAGAAATCCCTCTCTGCACATTGCTGGAATAGCATCTGATTCTTGAACTTTTGCGTGTGATTAGTGTGAAATTTATATACGTCATTTACATCAGTGTAACAAAGAATCACATTGAATTTCAGCAATTTCCATAAAATACGTCTAGCGTTATGGCCGTTTCACTTTGTTGAACCTTCTGAACGCTTGAACGACAAACGTTATCATCCGATTGATATGTATATTTATATACTCCATTGAAATGCAGCAATTTTTGTCATTACTTCTAGAATCATGTTACTTATTTTACTTTGTTGAACTTGGTAAACCCTCAAAGGTCAAAAATGTCTTGTATGAAATCGTGTCTTGTTTATGCCCCCCCCCCCTACATGTACCTACTAAAGAATAAATATGCGACAACCCTTGTCAGCCGTGCAGACCATTTAGCTGCTGTGTGCGTATGATTCGTTTCCTGACCATCTTATCTTTTTTATGTGTAGCAAATATATAATAACACACAAGAATATATATATATATAATAATAATTATACTTGTATCGATCTATTCAATCCATTAGGGGAATACACTAGGCGCTAGAGATGTTCTCATTTTAGAGTGTTAATTATAGTAACTAAATATCCATTTGATTTAAAATCTGACACAGATTCACATTATCGGATATTTTCTGTTGGAATGTTCAGCTATTTAATCTCAGCTATTTAACCTCTGACTCCGACAAGTCCATCTGTCTGTGAAATGCCGGACAAAACAGTGTTTTCAGGGGAGATAACTACAATTAATAATGCACGAAAAGGATACAGACCACCATTAATTCCCCCATTAACTTGTGTTAATTCTGGACCCTTTGCCCACCCCAACTTTTTCCTCAAATGTCTTCGCACTAAAATCTGTATGAGGTTGAACACCAAAATTTTGAGATACACAAACATAAGTAGAAAACTAAAAACATGTAACTAGTTGCCGTACATATCACCGTAGCCAACCTGATAACGCCGTTATTCTTCCGCCTAAAAATCATGAATGTTTAACCAAAACCTGTCAGAAAATATTAATTCAAAACCACTTCCTCTATTCTAGACCAAAAAACCAACAGAAATGGGCATGCAGAGGGGGAGGAAAGAGACAGGGAAAGAACTACCATAAATAGACGAACAACAGTATTGGTGGTCTGCCTCCAAAATCCTTGGAGTTTATGATACAGTATTGGTGGCCTACCTCCACAATCCTTGGGGTTTATATTATGTGGGCGTATATTATCGTCGTCCCTGTACGTCCGCCGACAATTTGTTTGTGGACTCTCTAAAGGTCACAATTCTTATCCGATTTTGACGACACTTGAAATACAGGTTTATCCCCATAAGATTTCGGCTGCTTTCGATATTGGCAGGTGTCGGATCGAAACTTCGTGGATTATGCCCCCCCCCCCCTGAGTGTACGAAAAATCATCTTTTTAGCTTGTGGACCCTACAGAGGTCACAATTTTTAACCGATTTTGATGAAGCTTGACATGCATGTTTATTACCCAAAGATCTTTGTTCCTTTTAGCTTGTGGTCCCTCTGGGGGTCACAATTATTATCCGATTTAAAAAAAACACAAAAACGTTTGATTATTTCACCTTTGCACCGTAGTGATGGGTGAGTTTGAATGGCCGCCGCTTGTACCCGACAAGTGTAAAAAATATGGTATGTCAAGGTTGTAGAAACATGTAGAGGTCACATTTTTAATCTGGTGTTTATGAAACTTGAAATACATGTTTATAACCCAAAGATCTTGGTTCCTTTTGATATTTGCACCCATCGGATCATATCGGATCGTATCTTCCTGAATTATAGCCCCTGATTGTACGCCAAATCGACCTTTTTAGCTTGTGGTCCCTCTAGAGGTCTCAATTATTGTCAGATTTAAAAAAAAAGATATTAAATGTTTCGTATACTAAACGTTAGCATGGGACATAACTTTATAAAAAACAAACAAATTCTAATGATTTTTTGATAATTACTTAATATATGTGTTTAAGTTACATTTGACTTGAATTATTTATTTATTTATTTTCCGTCAGGTAATCAACCCGATACCCAGTAGTTCGTTTGCCCGAATAAAAATGCATTGAAAAAAATTAACCTGTAGTCGACTTGCAAACTGCGCTGTTACAAGGCCTAAAGATACAGCGTATAGTATATATCTACATATTGCATCACACGTTATCTGTTGGATATACCGTTCATAATGTGATATAAGGTAGTACTGCGTATATCGATCTATTGCATCACACTTTATCTAGTGTAAATAACTGACTAGTAGTATATAGACAATATTTGTACATCATAAAATCTCTACAAACCGATAGTCGAGTTATAGGATATAATCTTTAGCGACTGAACATAATATAACACAACACAGTTCTCAATCTGTTTCGCAGGGAATTACGAAAGTCTTATATCTCGGTCACAGATGACTGTCTTCAACTGAGCACATGCAATTACATCACGTGGCGTTAATCATTGGATCAATGGCGCGTGCATTGTTTACATAAGACGTAACTGCTTCGGGCAGAATGATGCATTTTACTCATTTTAATAGCCATTTACACTAAAAAGAGAAATATTTTAAACTACAATTGCTTCAAACGTCTTTATTATTTTTCTAATACATAAAAACAAATGTTTTAAAATTATATTTGTCGGAAGAATAGTTTTGGCTCATTAAGTCGCTTCGATGTCATCCTTATCAGTGACTGAAGCGGCCAAGCAAATATACACTGCCGTTCGGTGTGCACAGCTCTGTGGATAACAATCACTATAATATTGGGGGGTTGGGATGTCCTAGTGGTCTAGAGTGCCGCGCTTCGACCTCTAGCTGGCTGGTCACCTCTGGCTTGCCGCTGTGGTTTCGAGCCCTGGTGTGAGCGTATGTGGCATGGAGATAGGGACGCCTTCTCAACCTCGTGGGTTTCCCCTGGGCACTCCGGTTTCCTCCCACTGCTAAAGATCCCTACGCGCAAGCGAATTATTGAAATAAAATTAAACCATTGGTTAGTCCCGAAATGACTTAGTTTGTGTTGAGTGGACGTTAAACCCCATTTCTCGATCTCTCTCACTATAATATTATATGGACAAAAGTAAATTCTTGTCGAAACGTCGTGTGTATGATATTGAGTCGAATCCCCGATTGCTCGTAACAAGGACTTGTCCAACCTCGTGGGTTTTCTCCGAGTCTTCTGGTTTCCTCCCACAGCTAAAGAGCCGTACGCGCAAGCGAATTATTGAAATAAAAAATTAAAACCATATGTTAGTCCCGAGATAACCTAGTTTGTGTCGAGTGGACTTTAAACCTCACTTCTCTCTCTATATGGATAACAATCGCTATAATAATGACCGGCTTTATGATACAGCGTTCGCCTGCTAACCATTCAGCCACCCATCCCCCCCCCCATTATCCACAGAACTATGTTGTGTTACAGTTATAGACTTCCATAATAGTCCCGGAATTTTGTTTTTATTGACGTTTTTGATGCTGAAGGTTCTTAAAATTGGATGTATTTAGGTATCGGGTTTAACGCTTTGTAAGGAAAAATGGCCGTCCTCAGTTAATCGGATTCAATCAAAAGTTATCGTTTTCTTGGTCAATATTTCTTTTTCGGTAATGATAGGATTCCAGGCGCGGATCCAGGATTTTTTGCAGGGGGTCTAGGTTTGATAATTGCTTAACTAATTTCGGTCAACTGATTAACGGGGGTTTGGGGGCCCTCCCCCCGAAAAGGTTGGTAAATTAGATTCAATTTGGTTCATTCTGACGTATTTCCGGAAGGTAATTTCCAAAATTACAGGTCTAAATCGCCAATAAAATCGCATAAAAAATTTTCAAGTCTGGGCAGGGGTGATCCGGACCCCCTGGACCCCCCTCTGGATCCGCGCCTGGATTCAGATAGAAAGGCTATCGATATAGTTAAAGGGACAATAACATTCTTGCTGGCTTGGTAGCTTCAGAAAATAAATAATACCCTTATTCTAAGTACTAGATGTTTAAGTGTCCTACCTGTTGTGTAAATTATCCATTACAACCTATTTTACTTGTCCAGAGGGTTCTAAAATATTTTAAAATCCAAGTCACATTTGAAAAGGTTTACGTTAGACTTTTCAAATCAATTGGTTGAATTTTTCCAATTTTTCAAAATAGGTGTGTTCAGATGAAATTTATATCATCATTTAATTGGAATATTCTAAAATAATACGATTTGTTGACCAGAATGAAGATTGGGACATATTATTCAGTTACAACAAGAGTGTTATTGGGACTTTAAAGCTTGATAAGTATATAAAAAAGCGCTAGAGAAAGAAACAACCAGTCTCTAAACTATCGCTCTTACTTAACTCAACAAATAGAAATACACTGTAAAATCATGGTATATGACAAGTTTACAATAACCTTTATAATAACGGTTTGTAAATAGCCTTAATTAATTCAATAAGTAAATTATTTGTATATTACTTACTGTTGACTGATGTTCTAATATATATATATATATTATTTTAATAATTCGATTTCGCGTATGTGTTTTTATCAGTGGAAGGAAACCGGGGGTCGACCTGAGCGTGGTCTGTCCTGTACAGATTGTGTATGACGGTATCTGGACCATAGCCTGCTTATGACGGACTGAGAAACATTCATCGTCCGCGCCACAACCGCCTGTGTTGTGCCGATCTGTAGCATGCCAAGGGCACGTAACCTTTCATTTTGGGTAAGCCGACGCATATCAAAGTTTGTTTTCTGGTCACTAAAACAATTAAACTGGTGTTTCCACCCTGGAATTCAATGCCACAATGACTGTAACATTCAAAGTCAGAGTCGTGCAAATCTTGGGTTGGACCCCCATGATGATCCCAAGCATCACCTGCATTCCATGCGGTAGCTATTGGTGCGTTTGGGCGTCACATGTAACTGGAAATGTTTCTTTTGTTAGGTTATATAGTGACTTTTTTCGTAGTCATTTGCATATTTTAGTATTATGCCCCCAAAATCAAATATCCCCTGCTTTATTTAAATAGTATATCTATGTAGCGCAATAGGTCTAACAACATAGCCCTAATCAAGTTTGTTAAGGGACAATAACACTCTTGCTGACTTGGCCGCTCCAGAAAATAAATAATATATAGCATTATTCTAAGTAGCCTACTACATATTTAAGTGTCCTACCGTACCTGTTGTGTAAATTATCCATTTCATCCTATTTTATTTATCCAGAAGGTTCGAAAATATTTCAAAATCCAAGTCACATTTGAAAAGGTTTGGCATTCATGATGTGACTCCCATTTTTGTGTTATAGTTATAGGTTTTAATCTTATTTATATATACCTGACCCTAACCCTAACAGAAAGTAAATGTAGGACTGCTAAGCACATGATAGAAATAGAAAAGAGGAGTCGGATCAAACATGATCGCCAAAGGTTTACGTTAGGCTTTTCAAATCATTTAGTTGAATTTTTCGAGAGAGAGAGAGAGAGAGAAATGGGATTTAACGTCCACTCGACACAAACTAGGTCATTTTGGGACTAACATATGGTTTCATTTTATTTCAATAATTCGCTTGCGCGTAGGGGTCTTTAGCAGTGGGAGGAAACCGGAGTGCCCGGAGGAAACCCACGAGGTTGAGAAGGCGCCCCTATCACCATGCCACATACGCTCACGCCGGGGCTCGAAACCACAGCCGCAAGCCATAGGTGACCGGCCAGCTAGAGGTCGAAGCGCGGCACTCTAGACCACTAGGCCATCCCCCCCTGAATTTTTCGAATATTTCAAATTAGATGGGTTAAGATGGAATTTGCATCATCAATTAATTGGAATATTGTAAAATAATACAATTTGTTGACCAGAAAATGATTGGGACATATTCAGTTACAACAAGAGTGGTATTGAGCCTTTAAAATTTTAGTCCCTAAAATAGTTTCGTGAAGATAAATTTTAAACTTAAAATATTTTTTGATCGATTTTATCTTAAATGCTTAAAATCGTTTTGTAAAATGCACCTATCTTAAGTTAGGATGAAATTTTAGTTTAAGATAATTTTAAGGAGATTTATGTTTTTGTGATACAGCGCCCAGGATGTTTGATGAGAAATGGTTTTACGTTTTGTAAACATATCGGTATTTATCACAGAACGCGCTGTTTGTCCATGATTTTTCTCGAATGGAATTTCACATAACATGCCGCGTTACGTGGTAACGGGTTAATTATAAGCCGTCGATGTTTATCGTGCTCTGTTTGTTTATCTTAACGGTCAACAATCCTTTCTTGTTTATATTTATTTCATACGTTTCGCACGATCAAACACTTAATCCAATCTAGATATGTCACCATCATACACGCGCATTTCATGGTCAGTCAACCATGACTTGCCACGTGATATGATTGAAGCGAGGAGTACGGCGATATTGAGAAATGGCGATATAATCTATTTTTAGCTGCGCCACATGGTTGAATATTGTCCATAACAAGCTTGTTAATATCGGACTTAGATGTTGGATTAAACTGTCCAGGTTTTCAATTTTCAACAGAATTTCACCAGAATTAACAGTGGAAGGTAAGATTGTTTTCGTTTTCTTGCGATTTTTATTTCTTTGTTAGAATATTTTTGAATAAATTAATAATCATATTGATCCAATTCAAGGGATCACAAAGGTCTGTGTTAAAATAGTAACCTGCACTGACAACATTACAATTTTTTTCTAATAATACGTCGGGGCATTTCAAACTTTAAATCTTTATAACTAGTCTAACCTCAAAATCTTGTAATATATATACGTGCTACATCGGGATTTTTTTTTTCGGGGTTTATAAAGATATTGCTCCTTTGTTTAGTTGGTCATTTGAAAATTCACCATGCTGGTCGTTGAATTCCTCAAAGAATAATTTATTTATTCTGTTCTTTAAGATTCTGATTATTTTTTTCTGTCATAATTTACTTAGTGTCGACCTTTTTAAAGTAAGAATCAGGAACTATTGAATCCAGCAGCTTGGTTTCGGGGCAATATACATGTATTATATTGAATCAAACAGCCAAGTTTCGAGGGCAATATACTATATTGACTAGTGACCTAAATATATAATTAATAGATTATGTAAAATATTAATCACGGTAATTAATTATGTAAAATATTTCGGAAGTTATTTAATTATTTAGTAGCACAGATCTAATGATAATTAGTTGATGGTGTATGTTTGTAACGCTTTCCTTATTCATTCACATAAATATACGTGACTTTAATAGTTAAAGTAGTCCGGATTTTTTTTCCGTATACAAATGAGGTTCGGCGTAGATCCCATATAAGGTATATATTGTTCTACTATGAATATTTATGTTATGCAAAATGTAGAATGCAGAAGTGTAATGTGCAAAATAACTATCATACTGTTTTTTGTATTATTGTAAGTAAAAGTGTATTCTGTATTTTAACACTATGACATTGGTATTGTGGAGCAATGGAAATTGCGAATTGTAAAACTAAAATAAGTATTGTGAACGGCTGACATTTGCAGTTTGCATCGTGAACAATGAAATAATATTGGCAAAGTTATTCTTCCATAGTGTATTACCGGAGGACTTGACAAGGACAGCTATCTAGTCGTTCGGGTGGGACCAAAAACCGAGGTCCCGTGTACATATTGGCGTACACGTAAAAGATCCCTTGACAGTGGGAATTTGATATAAGATTAGACTGTAGTGTGGCTGTCTGGGCACAATTTCCTTTTTTTTTCTAACACTATTTATTCAGTAAATAATTTACATAATATATAAATCTGGGATCTGAAAACAAGACGGGGCTTATATAAATTCATCTTCCTATTTACAATAATATAAATACAGTGTTTGGAATTATAATCATTCCTTCATGGCAAACTGGCGTATACCCGTCTTCATTAGCCCAATTCGGAGCAGAACAGTAGGACGTTAAACTCTATTTTATTTGTATAACTTGACCGTCAGAGTCAGTTGAGTGTGTGCCTCACTATACAGGCGCGGATCCGGGGGCGGGGTTGGGACCGTACCCCCCTCCCCCTCCTCAGCCCCAGTGACATAGTTAATTTTCATTTTCGTTTGCTTTGTTACGGTAGTAGTTCAAATATCTGCTCTTTAATAAATGATATAAACATGTTTCAGCATGGTCTCCGCCCAAACAATCCAGCTTTGTAACATATTACCCTTTCTCCAATGTTTCCCCCCCCCCTCGACAAAATACTGGACCCGGGCCTGCTGTATGCCCGTATTCCTTACCCCAGTTGAAGGAGGACAGTTGGCCGTCAAACCATATCTGATTGGGATGGCCTAGTGGTCTAGAGTGCTGCGCTTCGACCTCTAGCTAGCCGGCCACCTCTTGCTTGCGGCTGTGGTTTCGAGCCCTGGTGTGAGCGTATGTGGCATGGAGACAGGGGCGCCTTCTCAATCTCGTGGGTTTCCTCCGGGTACTCCGGTTTCCTCCCACTGCTAAGGACCCCTACGCGCAAGCGAATTATTGAAATAAAATTAAACCATATGTTAGTCCCGAAATGACCTAGTTTGTGTTGAGTGGACGTAAAACCCCATTTCCCTCTCTCTCTCTCATTTGATTGGATTTGATTTGGTTTGATTTCATGTCTGTTTAGAACCGCCCTAAATACACGTACATTTCATTATATTACCGGTCACGTACACGCGTCTTTTGCAATTTGTTTTATTTTTAATTTTCAACTTTCGGAATGCATAATCAAGAAAGGACATACAAATAAAATAAAAAAAATCTTTATGAAATCGATCTGAAAATATGAAATTAACGAGAACAAAGAAAATTGTTGAGATGTTTTTAGGATGAAAAACTATTCCAGGTCGTTGGGTTATTTGGCCATTAGCTAGTGACCTCACACTGTTATCATCAGTTTTTTTTATTCTCCAAGTAATATTAATCCCAGTGGGTATAACTATCGAACTATATAATAGAGAATAGGTCATGAACCCTGACTCTCACGTGAACCCCGACTCCACACATGAACTATTACAACCAAAGCAAATAGAAAATCAGTGAAGCCATAATTAAACGTACGTACTTACATATACTGAATGAGAGAGAGAGATAGAGAGAGAGAAAGAGAGAGGGGGGGAAGAGGGAGAGGTTTAACGTCCACTCGACACAAACTAGTTAGGGATTCCCATGGTTTTATTTTAATAATTCGCTTGCGCGTAGGGGTCTTTAGCGGTGGGAGTAACCCAAAGGACCGCAGAAAAACCCGAAGTTGGATATACCGAATAAAGCAATGTCCAACCTCGTGGGTTTTCCCCGGGTCCTCAGGTTTCCTCCCACTGCTAAAGACCCTTACGCGCAAGCGAATTATTGAAATAAAATAGTTTAATTCATATATTTTAAACTGAAATTTACATGTATAGGCGAAATAAATGTTAAATTCCCCGGCAACGTATTTCCATTGTGAAGTTTGAAATGCCCATTGATGGTTTATTAATGTTTGCGATAACAATAAGCTGTTGGTTTTGTGGATCCATTAAAATGTGTCACGATGACCTGACATTGTCAGTGACGTGTGTGTACTCTTTTATTGTGACGGGTATATGCACTTGAAATTAAATGAAACATTATACCCGTGCGGTTTACTTGATGGGTTTTGTGGGCTGTCGAACCTTTGTGATAGTTGACAGCTAAGTCTTATGTAACCTTTAATGTTTGATTAATGAAGAAATTGACGAGATGGATGGTTACTATATCAGTGTTCCAGCAATACTGTCAATCATGATCCACCCATATTACACAGCATGACAATAAACAGATCAAACATTGAAGGCTTGATGTTTATTTGAGCAGCTGTCTTGTTACAACTGGGTCACGGTGACAGAACAGTAGGACGTTAAACCCCATTTCATTTGTTTTATGTAGGTCATCCAGGGGCGGATCCAGGAATTTTTGCAGGAGGGGGTTTGCCAGGTTTCTGTTATGGAAATTTGCCAGCATCGTCTCTAAATTACATAGGCATACCTAAGAACTGAGCTTTTTAAACAGAGAAATCATTTTTATACTTGACCCCCCCCCCCTCCCCTGGATCAGCCCCTGTCATCGTTCTGGGTTTGTACGCGAACTAGCGTCTCCCGTCTCCTGAGAAAATGTAATAGTTAAAATTGAAAATTATCATTGCTTGATAACGACTAAAGAAGCCTAGTCGAAACGTCGCTCAGTAATAAGCAGTAATTGTATTCCATAGAATTGTGACCTACCCTGGTTAAATGACTAAATACAATTAAAACAGTTTATCATAGTCCAAATGGTAAAAATGGCCATTTTCGAGAATTTTCACTTGTAAATATCACATAACAAAAATCACAATACTAGTATCAAAACAAACCAATAAATCTACTTTCCACTTTTCTCCTTTGCAAATTCAATGTAACTTTTTCATCTTTACATTTTCAATTATCAGAATTTCTCCATTGTATTTTCTACCACCAAAATTTCTACAATCGAACTGGCAAGGGGGTGTGGTTCCGGGTTCAGCCGAAGTTGACGTCATAACTCTTTATGTATTGTCCGGTTTTATTTATTATCTTTTGGAGAAAAATAAAATGAAATAAATTCGTTGTCATGTCGAACAACGTTTTGTTTAATAAATTATATCATCTCATCTTGAGGTTAGCTCATTGGCTTAACATACCGCGGGGTGAAACTTTGACAGCACATCGGCATGAGTGTGAGTGAATTGCTGACGTTTTATCTGAAATAAGTGTAACTACAAAATATGAGCCTGTCTGCATTAGGAAATAAGAAAAGTTTGTAAGTTTATAGACCAGTGGTTGTCTACTATTTGTGTGCCAACGGTACACCATGGAACACACGAATAAATAGCGGCACACCAGGCGCGGACCCAGAGGGGGGGGGGCAGGGGGTCCAGACCCGCTCAGGCTTGAAAAAATTTTATGCGATTTTATTGGCGATTTTTAGACCTGTAATTTACCTTCCGGAAATACGTCAGAATGCACCAAATTGAATCTTATTTACCAAATTTTTCTGGGGGAGGGCCCCCAAACCTCCCGATAATTGGTTGACCGCCTTCGGCGCTGGCGCAGTTATCAAACCTAGACCTCCCCCCCTGCAAAAAAATCCTGGATCCGCGCCTGCACACCTGGCTAACTATATAGGAAACTTATTTGAATTTTACAATATAAAAACATGACAAGTCATAAATGGCATACAACCGTAGACACAGACTAGTCATAGGTACACAGAATGACTCAAACTAAATAAATAAAAATACAGCTATTTACCAGTGAATGCTCAATTAGGATGACGTGTTTTTTCGCATTTTCTTAGTGTGACGTTCATAATTTTGCGGCACACTTAGGGCTATTTTGCGGCACACCTTTGTGTTGCGGCACACTGATTGAGAACCACTGTTTAGACGAAGTAATAAATTACAAACAAGACAATCGGGAGGACATAATGGAGAGTATTATTTTTCGTCAGGAAGAGTTGATCCGCCAAAGTTATTTTTCACGAGAACAGTTACTGCCCGGTTAGAGTGTTTTTACATGTGATACCCCCCCCCTCCCCAAACGAAAAGCTACGCTAGAAATATATGGTCATATTCTAAAATCGATTTTGAAGAACTGAATAAGCAGTTTTAAGCATTAAATTGGCAAAGTATTTTTGAGATAGACGAATCCCCTAATAATTTGGCCAACGCCTTTTCTGATGTGTTGATTTAACCCATCCTAGATTACAGCATCATAACACCCCACACAATAGCGTGATTAATTATACGCCCCCGAGACGCGCAATGGATGAATGGTCACTTGAGGAAAATCATACGTAACAGAAACCGTATACACCGTTTGTCAAATTGTCATAACACTTACGAATCTCTGGAAAATTTCAAGTCGTATCGCAAATTTGTTATTTCTCAAATTCGGAAATCGAAACAATTATACTACGATAAACTTGACCAAAAAATTTCAGAGTCGATTTTCAATGAGAACAATTGGTGACGGCTTGTCAAACCAGTTTCCGGTAATCAACAGGTAACTCAATTAAAGAAATACCACCCCTCCATTTTAATAACACGATACTTTACGATACGAACGAAAAGGCAAATATTTTTAAATAATGTCGTTGTTAATAATATTGAATTAAGTGACATAGACGATGATAACACACTGATCAGCAGTGAATATTCGCCAGGCCGCTACAATCACTGATATGGATGACATCGACCAGACTATATAAGCCAAAAATATTAACTTTTTTTCCTCCCCCCGACAAATTAAACCCAAAATATTTTTTTATGTATTAGAAAAATAAATAAAGACGTTCCTATTTAGTGTAAATGGGTAATAAAATGAGTAAAAAGCACCATCTCTCCGAACCAGTTACGTCTTATGTAAACAATGCACGCGCCATTGAGCCAATGATTGACGCCGCGTGATGTTATTGCACGTGTTGAAGACAGTCATCTTTTACAGAGATATAAGAAGACTTTCTTAGGCCCTGTGCAACAGATCGAGACGATGAGCCGTCGGCATTACCATTTAATGATCTCGATATGAAATATAGTGATTACATCTTCCGCTTTATCAACCTTGGATTACACTGCAAACACGATTATTACATCATTTGGTTATTTACACTATAAAAACAACAACACTTGTCAAAAACAGACCCGGGGTAATCAGATGTTACACTAATCTTGTTAATCTAAACATTGTAAGGACTAATGAGTAACGGAAGGGCTAACAATAGGGGATCAGAGATTAAAGAGCGTTAGGTTTAGCATGACTAGTATTAGTAATATGGCATGATATTTGTTTGTTTAGATTAGCTTAATACCGTCAGTCGTACAAGGAGGGGACTTGATTGCTTTATTTTTTATCATCAGTACCGTAGAAGAAGTGTTTATTAAAGTGTCACACGGTGTACATTTACATATTGTAATTTAGTTAAAAACTAAAAGAACACCGCCCGACCATGATGGCCTATGGGACAATAGATATATCTATATATTTCTAAATTACAGATTACATGTATTATTAGATAAAATATCACATATCGTTTAAAAACCGGATCTCCTTTGAAACATGTCAAATATAAAATTGCATATGATACTGGGGTTCTTATCACTAGAAAAAAAGACCAATAACCTTTTCTTTAACAGACATTTTATAAAAAATTTACGTCTATCACATGTGTAATCAAAACGTTCATAACATAACGAACGTCGGCGTACATTTTAGCATTCTATTAAAAAATGTGATTCTATCTCATTTTTTGAGCCCAGAGGACATACTCGACAAAATGGCTGCTATAGAATTAGATGGTTTGACTAGTTATATTTCTGAAATAATTAAAATCTCGACTAAAACGTCCAAACAGTTTGCTGTGTGATTTTAAAAAATTAATTAAATTCAACATATTCTATAACTTGAAGGGGGAGGGGGTAGATGGGCGGATGGTTAGCACATGCGCACTGTATCACAAAGTCTGTCATTGAGTCAACTGGCGGGGTTTTCGATTCCTCGGTTGTACGTGACAAGGAGTAGGGTCACCTTCCAGCCTCATGAGTTTTCTCCGGGTCCTCCGGTTTCCCCCCACTTCTAAGCCAATTATTGAAATGAAATAGAACCATGTGTTAAGCCCGAAATGGACTTGTTTGTGTCGAGTAGACGTTAAGGCCCCATTTCTCTCTCTATTTCTATAATTTGAACGTAGATGTTTTCCGATTGTCTTTATATAGTTTATGAAAGCTCTGGAAAATTGAGAGTACACATTGAATATAAACCTTTCCACTTTTTTTGGTATCCATGAAATAAATATTGTTTGTGTATTGACTAGTATCGACTAGAAATATCAACAGTTTCTATTTTCACTCCTGGTTAGTTAATTCCTGAGGTTTAACGTCCACTTCCATCTAGGGTGATATCGTAGACAACTCTTTCGTTCCTAACGTTGTTGTTGTTCTTAGCGTTTAACGTCCGCTTCCACCGAAGGTGATATCGCAGACACAACGTTGATGCTGGATCAAAATTATATGACTTATGCTAGGTTTGGCGTCAGCTCCCACCATTGACGATATCGCGTGTTCTTTCCTTCCTCGAGGCTTAAAGGGCCAATAACATTCTTGCTGGCTTGGTAGCTCGAGAAAATAAATAATACCCTTATTCTAAGTACTAGATGTTTAAGTGTCCTACCTGATGTGCAAATTACCCATTACAACCTATTTTACTTGTCCAGAGGGTTCGAAAATATTTTAAAATCCAAGTCACATTTGAAAGGGTTTACGTTAGACTTTTCAAATCAATAAGTTGAATTTTTCCAATTTTTAAAATAAGGTGTGATTTTATATCATTAATTAATTGGAATATTGTAAAATAATACAATTTGTTGACTGGAATGAAGATTGGGACATATTATTCAGTTACAACAAGAGTGTTATTGGGGCTTTAACGTCTGCGTCGACTTGAAACTTGTAAGAGGAGTCCGTCCCATAATAGGCTTGTCAAAAACACCGGTGTGTGTGTATTTTACATGTCTTATATATCCTTGTTGATTCTAGACGATTTAAGTAAATATAGATTGTGCTAGTTGACCGTGGAGTCGTATGATGTTCAATCAAGTCAGGTCAAGCGGGGATAATCCAGGGTCATCTTCTCAGGTTAATTTTTAACAAAACATCCGTTTATTTTGTTTGATTAATAGGGTTGTTATGGTATGGAATGCGCTATTAGATGAGTACTGCCTGTAGAAGATAAGCGTGTATTAAGAGGTCATGTGTGTGTGTGTGTGAAATAGCTCTATTTAAAGTCCGCTTCCATCGAAGTCAAGATTATGTAGTATTTTTGTAGGGGGTGGTGTATGTGTATATATAAACTAAAATCACGACCACTGTTGTATTGAGAATTGGAGACTGGAGGACATAAGTTATCGTGTGGACCATCTAGTCATATATTCATAACAAATAATGGGTAAGTGTCGATATTATCAACTGGGTTTATTATTATATTTGCATGACGAATAGTTTCTTCTATTAAATAATGACGAAAAATGTCTGCATTGTCGCTTAATAAATCAAAATATTCTGTTAATTTTTGTTTCCGTGAAATCAAGACAAAAGTAGATTTTATACGCGAAGACTACGGTCTAATTTTAATATTTTTATACCAATAATAAATGTATAAGTCACACCTCTAATGTCTACATTACGCTCAAAGCAGTTTCTATGTAGGTAAAGTAAATTCGACTTATTAGTTGTTTATAAAGTCGCGTTTAGTCGATGACAGGTAACTCGTCCATATAATTATATAGTTCCACTTGGTTTAAACAATATTTGTACTCATAAAATTATCATCTAATACCCCGTTTCTCAACCTTTTCTCACCGCTCACCCCTAAATGAATTCTCAACCAACCCATTTACCCCCAGAGTTGTGAGGAGGTTACTGATCGCGGACCCTTGGCCGGTGAAGCTGGTCACCGCAAGCTCCGTAGACGCGAAGCCTGTCGAGGAGGGTCGGGGAAGGGAGGGTGTCTTACCCCGTAGGAAATTTTTATAAATTGGAGGACGGAAATGTGATTTCCAGCCATTTCAGGCACTCTTCAGGCGTTTCACAGGAACTTGAAAATGGGCATTTTTCTATAGAAGCCATCCTTGCACGGGCCTGCACCCCATGACCACATTGACATTGAATATGGATTGAATACGGATCGAAGATGAGATTTAATAATCACCAAATTCATATTTTAATGAAAATACGTTGTTTTCAGTTCAGTGCGAAATTTGCTCCTGGTGATTGTCACAAACGATTTTTTTTTATTCTCGGGACAGTGTTTGAGAGTGCTAATCTCTAACTGCACAACTTTTATATGATCATTTTTGAAGTATCTGTGAGTGTGGTCATTCCCCCCCCCCCCCCCCTGGACGCGAGCCATTCTCCCCTTGGGTTGAGAAACGCGGATCTAATACACTACAGTTTTAAATATATGATACAAAAACAAGCTAAAAGCTTATATTTGCTTCATATATGTTTATGTAACTTACTTTTGATATTACAAGAATATGATAAATGTACTTGTTTCTTGACGACGAAAGTTCAATTCAATAATGTAAATTAATAAAGATAAATAAACGAGTAACAAACCGTTCTAACCACCACCCCAACTAACTAAATCACATTATATGAATTACAAAAACATTAATTAAATTCAACATACTCTATAACTTGAACATTAATTAACACCAATTAGCTAATTATATGAGTGAGAGAGAGAGAGAGAGAGAGAGAGAGAGAGAGAGAGATGGGGATTAATGTCCACTCGACACAAACTAGGTCATTTTATTTCAATAATTCGCTTGAGCGTAGGGGTCTTTAGCAGTGGGAGGAAACCGGAGTATCCAGTTAAAGCCCACGAGATTGGACAGGCTACCCTACTCCTTGCCACGTACAACCGGGGATTTGAAACCACGGCAGTTGACTCAAATGGCAGGTCGTATGAAACAGCGTGCGCACACTAACCATTCGCCCCCCAACATTATATGACTTACAAAAAGAAATCATAATATGAATTAAAAATGGGAATAATAAATGATTTAATGATTTATAATGATATTTGAAACAAATGGTTGTCATGCATGCTATGCCCACATTTTGCGAAAGATGGGCAGAGAACGAGCTTAAAAAATTAATGTGATTTTTTGGTACAATCAGGGGCCATAATTCAGGAAAATATGATTCGATATGCGCGAATATCGAGAGGAATCGATACCTTTAGGTTATGAACATACATTTCAAGTTTCATCAACATCGGATAACAATTGTGACCCCGAGAGGGCCCACAACCGTCACATTACATACTTTTACACAACTTGCGTACATAATAGATATAGCTGATCACAAACACCTTGGGCTAATATTCATTTCCCCAGGACAGTGGACCGTTCATATTAACTCCATAATTACTAAAGTATAAGTAAACTTGTGGATGTTTTTGGAAGTTTCAAATATAAATTGTCACGCTGATGTAATTTATGATAACTGTAGTAACACTGACAGTGAACAACTTGAAAATATCCACCTTGATGCCCTTAGAACTATAACGGGCCTGGTTAATGGAACATCCCATAAAATTCTGTATAAACGGAACCAAGTGTGTAACGGTGATATATTCACACGTTTCTTTTTTAAATCGGATAAAAAATGTGACCTAAATTTTGTACAATCTCAAGGACCTTAATTCGTGAAGTTACGATCCGATATGCGCAAATATGGATATCATCCAAGATCTTTGGTTTATAAACATGCGTTTCAAGTTTGATCAAAATGGGATAAAAATTGTGGCCTATGTTCACATGTCTAGGGTTTCCTTGGACAATTACTTGTCCCCAAACGTTTACCCCCCCCCACTCCAATTAAAAAATGGTACGCCAATTTTCGACATAGCACCCTACCGACAAAGCGACAGACTCTAATAGGGACATCTTATACACTTGTTCAGTGCTTGAAATTAATGTTGTACTATTAATGATCGTCTAACTTGCCGCCAAAAATAGGATCATCATTTCATATAACTATTACCGTATCACATTTCCAGTCATTTAAAGATATATTATGAGAGCTCGTAGTTCTTACTATAATAGTTAAAAATTAGACATTGTAAAGGGAATTTGATGAAAATTTCGGTCAAATTGATCCACTTTGAACCGAGATTTTAGCGATTGAATTTTCGGCTTAATCTCGATCCATCATTACTAAAGTCGGCACGATAAAAAACATAGTCTCGATTATCCATTTCATGATTAAATCATGAATGAAAGTTGAGCAACAGACTGGATCCTAATCCAGTAAATATCGCAGAATAGCATTGACATCAAGAGTTGATAATGGTCTGGATATGTTAATTAATGACTAGTTAGTGGACGCTAACGACTGGCCCCCGGATCCATTCACTTGATTTGATATTTTCTGCAGGTTAATCTTATAGTTTTTTTGTTTTTCGTGTAGTGCGGTCCCCCTGCACTTACTATTAGATAACATTTCCGACCTAAAGAAAGACCCGCAATATGCAGATTTCGCTCTTGTATAAATTTTATTAATGTGACGTCATAATGTAAGTTTAAAGAGTTATCGAGGAGGATAACGCTGTAATGTGATATAAAATAATAATCAACATTATCACAATTTCTACCCTGGACCCCCCCCCCCCAAATCAACATGTGCTATAAAATAATAATCAACATTATCACAATTTCTACCCGATTAAAGACACTGGACCCCCCCCCCCCCAAATCAACACACAAATCGAAATTTAAGCGAAAAAAAAACTGCTGTAGAATTTCATGGTCTCATAAATTCTCCTCTTGGGTGGCGATCCCTCCTCTCCCACCCCCACCCCCCTCTTTGAGCCACGTTGGTCACACAGATCATTATTACATTTCCTCCCAATGTAAGACACTGAACCCACCCCACCCCAATGGGCACCCCGTATCACAGGAGAAGCACCCCAAAACATACGATCAACACCCAGAATAGAAACCTAATCAAACAGAATAAAAAAAATGGACTCATAAATTCTCCTCCTTGCCAGAACCTCCGTTCTGTACTACTTTTTGTCAATTTTTATATTTATGCCATAGACCAAAACAGTGTTAGTGTTTTCAAAAATATTCAACTATTTTCCTTTTATAAAAACGGAAATTTAATGCATTTCTTTAGCATGACTCAAATAATTAGGTTGTACAACTTGCGAGCTTTCGTCTCCAATCATTGTCTATTTATTTTAAATGTGTGCTGGTTATTTGAAATCGGGTTGAACTACTCCTTGTATTCAATCGTAGCTTACTGTTCAAATAGCGCGTTCCTTTATTGACATCAAATTCTGCAGTATTATATTGTATTGGCCGGTGATGTAAGTGATCCACCCTTACTGAACAATGCCTAGACATTGGTTATACAAACAATGTGTACGGTGTAGTATAGGGTCTTTCTATTGGGTCTTTGTTTCTTTACTTGATCGTGACGAAAATGTTGATAATGTGGCTTGTTAAAAAAGTAATCTAGATTTATAAAAAAAAAAGGTACAGTAGAGGGCACGTGGATCCTGGTACGTTTTGATGTGTTGTCAAATTTCGAGGAAAGTCTCGGTCACATGTTGCCTTGACTACATGTAAAACGATGCCCCCTTCCGCCGCCCCTTTCATTACGCCCGTGCTATGTCATGCGTACCCTTTACGGGAAATCGAAAGTAAATTCCAAGGCTTTTTTTTATCGACTTGCCAAATCGATTTGAATTTAGTGGTGATGTCAGGTGACAGTATTGGCGAGTTCGTTAAATGCTCCGATTAACTGTAAACAATTCTTGTGACTGGACAGATTAAAAAAAAACGTGATCACCCGATCAAATCGTCAAATCGCGCCCTGAACTGATCTGTCGATTTGATGTGTTGATTTGATGTAATGCTTCGGAAATCGATGTCGATTAATTCGTTGATTAGGGTAACCAATTTAAATGCAAATCACTTTGGCTGATCAGTGGTGAAAAAAAAGGCCTCTAAACTCTACTGGTATATTTCATGTTTTCTGTAATTTGTTTTTACCTATGTAGGCCTGAAGCCGAAATTCCTAGATTGTTTAAAAACACAATACTGCTACACGGTCCTCCCTAATAAACAAACTAGACATTTTTTGGAAAGCTTATAACACCTGGAACACAAATCCAGCGAGTTCCGAGCAAACTGTTTGCACTAACTCGACTTAGGGTCCGCTGAAAATTGTGATAATTGTCAAGTAAATAGCAGAGGCGGATACAATGGGGGCGCCCCCCCCCCCTAATTTTTTCGACAGTGCCCTTATTTTACTACTGAAAGTGCCTTTCAACTATAGCTGTTTTGCTCGATTTTGAGGCTCTTTTTCTACAATTTCCGAACTTTTAGACGAAAATATCAGCCAATTAGCTCTTGAATTGGCTACAGATGCAAGGAAATTGCATCTCTGCGGTCAGTGCCGTCATTTTGCTGCGCCCCCCCCCCCCCTTCAAAATTCCTGGATCCGCCCCTGAATAGTATCTTTATACCAACAATTGTGAGGTCGACATAAAATTAAATATTGGCGAAAACACCCAATGCCTTAATCCTCTGCAAAGAATATGATATTGGTTAATGCAGAAAACATAATGGATAAGGGAACAAAGGTAATTTTGGAAATTCATTTACGGTACAAGGAGTTATCTCCCTTTATTCAGTTATTCAGTTTACCTACACGGTCTAATAACTTCTGTTAAAGTTACATTATGGGAGATTAGACAAAGAGCTGGCAGTTCTCGCTATAATAGTTAAAAACTATCTAATGTAAAAGGAATTTGCTGAAAATTTCTGTCAAATTGATTCACTATGAACCAAGCTTTTAACGATTGAATTTTCGTTCTAGCCTCGATCATCATTACTAAAGTCAGTAAGATAAAAAGCAAAGTATCGAGTATCCATTTCATGGTTAAACTATGAATGGAAGTCTAACAGCAAATCGGAACCTAATCCAGTAAACATCGCAGGCTAGCGACGACACCGAGAACTGATTATGGTCTGGATAAGTTAATTAATGCCTAATAAATAATTAAGATAACATTTCAGGCCCAAATAAAGACATGCAATAGGCAGATTTAGTTCTTGCATAATGCATGTTTAATACATTTTAGAAAATTGAGGTATAAATACCACACCCACCACCAGAAACCCGACAGAGAGAGAGAGAGAGAGAGAGAGAGAGAGAGAGAGAGAGAGAGAGAGAGAGAATGGGGTTTAACGTCCACTCAACACAAACTAGGTCATTTCGGGACTAACATATGGTTTTAATTTTATTTCAGTAATTCGCTTGCGCGTAGGGGTCTTTAGCAGTGGGAGGAAACCGGAGTGCCCGGAGGAAACCCACGAGGTTGAGAAGGCGCCCCTATCTCCATGACACATACGCTCACACCAGGGCTCGAAACCACAGCCGCAAGCCAGAGGTGACCGGCCAGCTAGATGTCTAAGCGCGGCACTCTAGATCACTAGGCCAGCCCAACCCCCCGAAACCCGACAGACTTACATTCTGATGATACCAGATATACATGCATTGATACAGGAGAAAATTGGTACACTTTTCAGCTAAGTTAACCCCTTGGCCTCCTGATCTATTATATTGTGGTTCAATTGTTTATGACTTTAAATATCGCAATCATTTATTAATTTCTTGTTTTCATTTTCAGAGTGTCACCGATTCCGAGTGAATAGGAGAAGGAATTACCACCCTCCTCAACGCAGAATGGCTTCTCCACCAAGAAAACACTTATCAAGACCTGAACCTAACACCAAGATAGCCCATGGAGCTGCCATTGAAAGGGAACCAAGAGGCAAGGGTAATAGTGGGCTGTATCCTACACTGTCATCTTGTTACAGACGTGAAAACTTGGACTATTCACCACCAGAACCTACCGCTGATTATCCCTACACGGACGATTTACCTATGAATAATATTTACCCGCGACTAAATATTGTAAAAAGTGTTAATGATAATACAGTTGTTAATGCCGGACAACCGCGACTAAATATTGTAGAAAGTGTTGTTGACAATACAGCTGTTAATGAATTAAGTCCCTCGAATGAAAACCCTAATATGGATTTTAAGGAGAATAAAGTGCTAAATGACAAAGGGATTAATGTAAGTGACGAGTGGAATAGGGATTCGATTTATAAAAACCCTAAAAAGCCTTATTCAGTTGATCCTCCAACACCTGACATCTTTATTCCCGACTCGGATTATCCGATGGATATCAATAATCCTCCGCCTAAAAATACCGATGATTTTAACCGATGGATGACGTGGCGAAAACAAGTCAATCGTCACATGGCGTCAATGATCTTACTAAAACAAGGCAAGGAAGTTCACGTCGCTCCGTCAGAAGTCAACAGAAAACCATTACCAAAGTCCACCATGAAATCGGTATTTGACCAAGCTAAAATTGAAAGTGAACGGAAGACATCGCTACCGGGTAAACCGTATATTATGTACGGTATTCCACGGGTACAGTTATTAGGGTAGACGTTCGTGTTCTATTAGTGCTTAAAAGAACGAAAAGAATTTTACTGTTGGATATTAAGTACGATATTCCACGTGTATATTTATTTGGGTCAGGACCGTATGTAGGATTTTAAAGTTGTGCATCAGAGTTGTGGGGCGTCAATATAATGCCCAAGTTACTGAACACATGTAGTGACACAGGTGCGGATCTAGAAAGGGGTGACAGGAGGAGCACTTCGCAAAATAATGCTGACGGAAACATATTTTTCGGCCACTCTGGTAATTTTGTATTTTACAAGATCCCTTATCAGGGGCGCCGTATGTCATTTTTTATTTTTTTTTGGGCATGCTGAGCGCCGTTTATCGGGGCGCCTTATTTTTCTACCCCCTGCACCCCCCACTACGTACGACCCTGATTAAGGTAGACTTTCGTGTTTTATTATTAGTGCTTAAAGGAATGAAGCGACTTTTACTGTTAGATATGCAGATAATTATATTTATTTTAACCTATATGTTAGTGACTATTTGTATTTGGGTTATTAAGCTTACCATCGTTAAAACACTAGTTCATGTGTTGTTGTGTTTGAGCATGGGCGCCGGAACGCCGTGAGGGCCAAGGTACCAAACGAGATTGGGGGTGGGGGCCGGGTCTCAGAAAAAAATTGAAAATTGTCAATTCCGAGAAGGTAGAGCGCATCTAGCATTCCAATTTCCAAGATAAAACCCTTAAAAATACATGATTCCCGACCGACCAGAGAGCGAATAGACTAGTAGAAAAAGTTGAAAACTTTCATCATTAGGGCATATATACCCTAGAAAAGGGCAGGGTACCATTGGTACCCGGGTTCCGGCGCCCATGTGCTTATGTTTTAGTAAAACGCCACTTATTGAAGCAATGAATGATTTCCATATGCCCACGTTTTATCTGGAAGTATACTGTCGCTACATGAGTCCATCTACGAGGAAACAAGGAAACGCTGTCGAGATCTGATCGCGTTTAGCGGGGTTTTCTAGAGTTCGTGAACGCAGTACAGAACAGATGACTGGGTTTGACAAATCGCCGGGATTGGCCTTGAATCATCAGAAGGAACCCCTATTGAAATTCCATTCTCACAGTCTGCTTGTTCTGATAAAGGGCAGATTTGGAAAAAATGAAATGGGGTTTAACGTCCTACTGTTCTCCTGCTAAACTGGGCTAATGAAGACACATTGGCGTGCACGTAAACGATCCCGTGACAGTAGGCCGTAGCGCTGCTGTACGGGCAAAGTGTCTCTCAAAGCACACTGTATGTTGTATACCCGTCTTCATTAGCCCAGTTCGGAGCAGAACATTAGGACGCAAAACCCCATTTCATTTCGTGTCCCGAAGCATCAACCAATCAAATTGTTTATCTCTTCTTACCCTACGCAGAAAATGTTCATTATCGAACTTAGTCAAAGTATTGATGTAACGAACCTATACACCAAGTTTCACCACTCTCACTTAATTAGAATTAAAGTTATCGAGCCCCAAAGAATTAACCAATCAAATTGCTTATCTCTGCTTACCCTAAGCAGAAAATGCTCATCTTCGAACGCAATCAAAGTATAGACCTAATAAATACACCAAGTTAGAACATTCTAGCTCAATTAGAAGAAAGGTTATTGAGAGAGAGACAGAGAGAGAGACAGAGAGGGGATGGGGTTTAACGTCCACTCGACACAAACCAGGTCATTTCGGGACTAACAAATGGTTTAATTCTTTATTTCAATAATTCGTTTGCGCGTAGGGGTTTTTAACAGTGGGAGGAAACCGGAGTGCCCGCAAGAAACCCACGAGGTTGAGAAGGCGCTCCTATCTCCATGCCACATACGCTCACATCGAGGATCGAAACCACAGCCGCCCGCAAGGCAGAGGTGACTGGCCAGCTAGAGGTCGAAACGCGGCACTCTAGACCACTACCCCCCCCCCCTCAAAAAAAAGTTATTGTGTCTGAAAAAGTGTGACGGAAAGACAGACAGAAGGACGACTTCATTTTAATAGTACCCTGCTTTCGTCCAAAGGTGGGGACAAATATAAAACTAGCTGATACAATACCTAATCAATACAGTTTAAGATATATGAAAAAGATAATATAAACAAAAAAAAAAAGAAAAAAAAGGATAAAATAATCTTAAAAACACACAGGAATCTTATGTATATATTCTAGCATTACGTTGAGTGGCTGGCAGACTGATAGATATTCCTACTTGCAGTGTTTTGTACTAGCTGTAATTTATCAAAGCTACAATTTCATATGAACTGGTACAGGCAGAATTATATATTTTTACCAATTATACGCCTCCGCGTACTATTTTTCTGTACCTATTTATGCTAAATATGGAATACTTTTTATCGAGATTTATTTCAAATACCTTTATTTATTTTTCTTATCCTTCGAAAATATGTTTTAGAATTTAATTTGTCGGAGTAAAAAAGTTAATATGCCTGACTCATTACGTCTCGTCTATGTCATGCTTATCAGTGATTGTAGCGACCAAGCGAATATTCGCTGCAGATCAGTCTCCCGTAATCTAGAAAAACCTAGTAACTCTGTTGAATTTAGCTTTGAGTAAACAAAGGAAAACTGTTTTGTTAAGCTACTGAATATATAACCAATCTGATTTCGTCTTTTTACATGGAGATAATTAGAAGCATTTTCGGTGAAGGAGAAAAAAAACCCAAACTATATTATATATTATATGTGTACTGAGTCCAAAATTTGACTTGCTAGGTTTTTCCAGATTACGGGAGCAGTGTTATTAATATCCTGTGTAAATTTTCTCGAGATTTCGAATTAATTGTGTCGAGATCTTGATGACATGTAATAATATCGCCACATCTACAGTTTTCCCTAAACCTTGTGAAGCAACCATTGGGCCAATACTTCACACTTAATTTAATAATAAAAAATGCCCCCCCCCCCCAAGAAAAAAAAAGAAATACTCTGGCATTTGTTAAAAAGATGGGGATCACGGTGGCTAAGTGGGTAAGGCACTGACTCACTAGTCTGGAGGTCGGGTGTTCGATCCCTGCATTGGCCGGCGTGGTTTCCTCTTGTCAGTAATGCAGAATGGAGGGCCTGACAAGGATAGTTGTGTAGTCGTTCGGATTGGACGGAAAATCGAGGTCCCGAGTTTACATTGGCGTGCACGTAAAATATCCCTTGGCAGTATAATTGTAGGCCGTAGCGCAGCTGCCCGGGCAAAGTTTTCCTCATAGTACACTGTATGGCGTATGCCTGTCTTCATTATCTCAGGTCAGGCGCAGAATAATCGAATAAAAGGACAATATTCGATAGGATCCACCCATTGTCTTACGGTCCCAGTGCTTTACACTAAGTCTGAAAAATGATTAAAATCGATAGAGTTCATCGTTTGATGTCCCCAATGTATGGGGCGCGGATTACGACTTTTTTTTTACTCAAAATATATAATAATATGCTAAACTCTATAAATATGACAATCTTCGTTTTATTTCTTTGGTAAACTTTAAATTGATGCTAAACTCCAAATATATGACATGTATGCTTAGACTTGATGCTAAATTCAAAATTTATATGTATGATCAACTCCAAATATATGACGTTCTCCTTTTATAGATGACAAACTAAATATATATGCGGAACTTCCTAAATACATGCTAAGTTAGACTCGGATTACCGGTCTTAGAAGTTCATTTTTTCTACGTCTTGTTATTGGAGTCTAGGAGTCGTTTCGCCCCCCCCCCCCCCTGCCTCCAAACTTCTAAGGCTCTAACGTCAAATAGAGATGATGCTGAGAGGTTATTAGACCCAAATTGCGTCTAACATGACCGTAGTATATAACTATTATAAAGCTTAATTGTTTATTCGAAAGGGTAAACTACAGGAACACATGAAAACACATTCTGGAGAAAAATCTTTTCCTTGTGATGTTTGTAGAAATTGTTTTTGCAAAATAGTTATCTAAAAGGGCACATGAGAATTTATACTGGAGAAAACCCTTTTTCTTGTGATGTTTGTAGTAAACCATTTGCTTGTGATGCTTGTAGTGAATCATTTAGCACCAGTAAAAATCTAAAACGACACACAAGTGGTTGTCTTGTTAAAAAAGAAAGTATGTATAGATTAGATTATCAGTATATATAAATATGATTTGAGAGAGAGAGAGAGAGAGAGAGAGAGAGAAATGGGGTTTAACGTCCACTCGACACAAACTAGGTTGTATGTCTCATGGCTGAATAATGGTAATGGGTAATGGCAAACGTAACTCACGTGACGAAATTTATGACGTAGCTGGCTTTTTTTTTTGTTCAGATTGGGGTAATGGTAATGGAATGTACTCATTACATTTTTTAAGTAATGGCCATGTAATGAGTAATGGAAGATTTTAAAAGTAATGAGTAATGGAAATGTAATGAATAACGTTCCGAAAATCAATTACATTTCAATTACTCTTCAATTACATTTAAAGGCTCATATAAATATAGGTTTACATATGACAAACATCAAATGTTATAGCACCAAAGAAGTAAATTACTATGTCTGTGGTAGTGGTAAAAAATCATATTTAGACCCCTGCGCAGAGGAAACACACGAGGTTGAGAAGGTGCCCCTATCTCCATGCCACAGCCGCAAGCCAGAGGTGACCGGCCAGCTAGAGGTCGAAGCGCGGCACTCTAGACCACTAGGCCATCCCAACCCCCCTGCCCAACTGTCAGCCATCTCCCGATTATATAGCGTCCGACAAATAGGGAAAATAGATAAGACTCATGACCATATATGGAATTGTCTTCTTATCAGATCATGTTATTATTACTGACCAGTGCCTATTCCTTTGAAGTCATGTGGAGCGTGTACACAAATAACAAAATGTATATGTAGTTTGTAAATGACATATTGGATTAATTACATGTTTAATTAGATCATAGCCAGTTCGTGCCTTAACAGAAGTTTGTTGAGAGTTGAAAAGTCAATATCATATATTATCAAAAACAGGCTGGAATAGTCTGCAGAACTTTCTCAGACACAGGCGCGGATCCAGGATTTTTTGCAGGGGGGGGGTCTAGGTTTGATAATTGCTTAAATAATTGCGCACAACCGATTAATTTGGTAAATTAGATTCAATTTGGTTCATTCTGACGTATTTCCGGAAGGTAAATTCCAAACTTACAGGTCTTAATCGCCAATAAAATCGCATAAAAATTTTTTCAAGCCCGAGCAGAAGGGGGGGTGTCCGGACCCCCTTGACCCCCTGGATCCCCCTCTGGAGCCGCACCTGAGACAATGCTCAGACTCCAGGTGAGTCTGTGGATCTAGTTACGGCCATTTTCCATCGCCCTCGGTCCCGACCAGCATATATGGCCGACATGGAACCTATGGCCTGGGTCTTGCTCATTAAACCACCATGCTGCAAATCTCAAACAGTCTAGCTGAACATGAGATAGTCGGGACCAAGAAAATATTTACTGTGGAACATTTTTCATTGAGAACCGTAACTATTGTGTATACGAGACAAGAAGTTGGGGGTTGGTAAGCTGCAGTGACGATTATCAAATGTAATTCATCTTCTGCATCATCCTTATCAAATAGATTACAGATTCTATTTAACTGTCGATTGATAGGTTAAATTATGGAACATGGTGTACCCTCACAGATACAATGAGAAAAGCTGAAGCCCGGGAGTGAGTTACTCGGGTTGGAGAAGGTCCACGTCACGTATAAAACTCAACTAATGGCGGCCAACTGATCGAGTAGTTCAGATGATTACTTTAATGAATCTTAACGGTATTTAGCTTCATTATAGATGATTGAGATACATTAAAAGATACGCAGAAACATAATATTATATCCTTTATTGACATTAGAAGTAAAAGTAAGATATTCATAATAACACACCCTGTCACAGGATCACATCTCATATTGTGGAAGCAGCTGCATTGCACTGGCTACCGGTGGCGGTGAGAGCAAGAAGAATAAAATATAAAATTCTCGTCAACACCTATAAATTAGTAATAACCAAAACTGCTCCTATCTATATGGTGCATATGTTTAATGTTTACACAAGAAAACTCATCTTTCGACCCCCCACCCCCTGCTTCATTATATGGTCCTTTATAGTTCAACGTAGCAAAGTGAACGTTCCCTGAAGGTCTGCTGTCAGTTCCCATCGAGCTCTATACAGCTGTAATATGAAAATAGTGAAATACCGCTCTTCCCACCTCAGTTCTCTGGCTATTTTAGAACCCTTATCTTCTAATTTTCACTGTGAATGTTTATTTTTCGCAAAAGAAATTATTTCTCGTCATATCTGACACAAATTTATAATAATTCAACAAGTCAATATGTTCAAGTAGAATTTAGAAATTAATTAAACAGGTTCGGGTTAAACGTGTGTGGGGGGTTGGTGGCCGAATGGTTAGCGCCCACTCTATCATACCATGCCATTGAGTCAACTGGTGTGGTTTCGAATCCTCGGTTGTACGTGGCAAGAAGTAGGGTCGTGGGTTTTCTCAGGGTACTCCGGTTTCCTCCCACTGCTAAAGACCCCTGCGCGCAAGCGAATTATTGAAATAAAATTAAACCATATGTTAGTCCTGAAATGACCTAGTTTGTGTCAAGTGGACGTTAAACCCCATTTCTCTCTCTCTCTCTCTCTGTCAAACGAGTTTTATGTATGTTTTCAATCACAGAATTCTACTTGAAAATAGTTTTGAATTATTATGACTGTGTGTCAGCTGTAGCGAGAAATGATTCCTTTGGCTAACAAAGAAGAATCTGGGTGAAAAATAGTCAGTAAGAATTGAAAAATAGCCTTAGACCAGAGGTGGGGATGAGCGGTATTTTCATATTGCAGTTATATAGATAGGGCTTGAAAGGAACTCTCCGAGGATCTGTCCACTCAAAGACAGTTCCAAAAGGAACTAATCATGTGCATGTGGTATCATAAAGCCTGTCATTGAGTCCACTAGCGTGGTTTCGAATCCCCAGTTGTACGTGACAAGGACTAGGGTCGCCTGTCCAACCTTGTGGGTTTTCTCCGGGTCCTCAGGTTTCCTCCCACTGATAAAGACCCCTACTCGCAAGCGAATTATTGAAAAAAATTAAACCATATCTAAGTCCCGAAATAACCCAGTTTGTGTCGAGTGGAAGTCAAACACCATTTCTCTATCTCACTCTCTCCATTTCATGATTAAATCATGAATAAAAGTTGAGCATCAAATCGAATCCTAATTCAGGAAATATCGCAGATTAGCGATGACATCGAGAATTGATTATTATGGTCTGGATAAGTTAAGTAATGTCTAATTAATGATTTAGATAACATTTCAGACCTAAAGACCTGCTGTAGGCAGATTCAGCTCTTGTATAATGAATGTTTAAACTGTATAAATAATTATTAGGTCAATATTTATTACAGAGAGAAGAATCAGGAGAAAAGCTGAAAATGTCAAAGAATTCTGTCTCCAAAAACAACTATAAATGTGATATTTGTGGTAAATCATTAACAGGCTCTACTACTGCTTTAAGTAGACACATGATGATTCATACTGGAGAAAAACCATATAAATGTGATGTTTGTAATAAATCATTCACCATTATTAGTGATCTACAACGACACATCAGAATCCATACTGGAGAAAAACCCTTTTCTTGTGATGTTTGTAGGAAATCATTTGCCCGTAGTAGTCATCTACCAGAACACATCAGAACTCATACTGGAGAAAAAACATTTTCTTGTGATGTTTGTAGGAAATCATTTGCCCGTAGTAGTCATCTACAGCAACACATCAGAACACATACTGGAGAAAAACCCTTTACTTGTGATGTTTGTAGTAAATCATTTACCACTAGCAGTAATCTGGAGCGACACACCAGAACCCATACTGGTGAAAAACCTTTTACTTGTGATGTTTGTACGAAATCATTTACCCATAGTAGTCATCTATGGCGACACACCAGAATCCATACTGGAGAAAGACCCTTTCCTTGTAATGTTTGTAGTAAATCATTTTCGAGACCTGCTCATCTACGGCAACACACAAGAATTCACACCAGAGAAAATCAGTCATAACCGTTCTTGTGGTATCTGTTATAAATCTTCGACAACTAGATGTTAGGGCCCTATTTCACGAAATTTTAACTAAAGATACAATCCAAATTTTAGCAGATACTTCAATTTTGATTGGCTAAGAACTAAAATCAATCTAATATTGTCCAATCAAATAACTAAAATTCAGGTCTTATCTTAGTTAAAATTTTGTGAAATAGGCCCCTGTTTTACAGATATTGCGAAAAGTCTTCTTATAGCTCTGCTTTCAACATGTGAGATCACATCACGCAGGTTCAATCATTGGTTCAGTAGTGCGTGTATTGTTTATATAAGAGGTTACTGGTCAGACAGAAGGTTGCCTGTTATGTACCATTCAATATGATTAAAACACAGATCCAATTTCGTTTCGTTTTTTATAGTTTAAAATTTCGTTTTTACTTGTCTTCACTACTCTTGGATCTGGATGACTTGTTATTTAACTCGCATTCTGCCTGAAATGAGGGGTCAGCCAATCAAATGTTCTCTCGAATCGACCGTTTGGCCTTTCCATGTGTGGAACTGTGGGTAGATATTACCAGCCAGTGACGTCTATACTAACACCAGCGGATAGAAATCAAAACAAAACAAAAGTAGATTTTAAAAAGCATGGCGGTCGCTAATTGGTTAATCGAATGACTGACGTTATCGGGTCAAATGGCCCTTGCTTGGTACCTGACGTCATAGAACGTGAGCTCCCACTATAACTTGTTAGATCTACATGAGTGTAGGCCATCGAAAGTATAAAAAACGAAACGAAATATAGATCTATATTTTAATTGCTTTCAAATCCCTGGTTGTACCTTGACAAGAGGTAGGATCGACTGTCCAACCTCAGGTTTTCGTTAGGTCCTCCGGGTTCCCTCCCACTGCTAAAGACCCCTCCAAAATAAAATTAAACCATATGTTAGTCCCAAAATGACCTAGTTTGTGTTGAATGGATGGTAAACCCCATCTCTCTCTCTCTCTCATTTCCCCTTGTAAGTGATGCAGAAGGAGGGCCTGACAAGGACAGCTACCTAGTCGTTCGGATGGGACAAAAAACTGATGTCCCGTGTACACATTGTAGTGCACGTGCACGATCCCTTGGCAGTTGGAATTCTATATAAGAGTAGGTCGTCTTCCATTAGCCTAGGTTAGGTGCAAAAGAGTAGGATGTTAAACCCCATTTCATTTCATTTCTCACACACACCTTTGTTTATTTTTCTGATTGCAGCAGCCTATCAAATATTCACTCCTAATCAGTTCGCTTGCCCGTGTGTTCACTCCAGAACTCATACTGTATTGTATAGTGTATTATATGGTATTGTATATTGTGTTGTGCTATTATATTGTATTGTATCTGGTACTGTTTTGTTTAATTTTATTTCCATAACTTGCTGCTTCCATACAGGGGTCTTTAGCAGTTGGAGGAAACCAGAGGACCCAGAGAAAACCCATGAGGTTGGACAGGTGACCTTACTCCTGGTCACGTACAACCAAGGAATCGAAACCACACCACTTGACTCAATGACAAGACTTTATGATTGAGCCATCCACACCCCTGGTTTTTGTCCCATCCACATGACTATACATTTTCCATACCAGGCTCCTTATCTTACACCTCTGACAAATGGGAACAACCTGGAAAGGAGCAGTATCTAGTAGTTTGGATGGAATGATAAACGAAGGTCCTGTATACACGCTGGTATGCACATAAAATAACCCATGATAGATTGAATTAAATTGATGTCTGTGCATGATGTACGTCGGTCTACATTAGCCTGGATAGAGCAAATCAGTAAGATGTTCCACGACCTTTTGTTTCTTACCTTTCCCCCCCCCCCTTTTATGTCCCGAAAACCCTGCGAACATGATACAGGCCACAATTATTAACAAATCTTTTGCTAATTTTGTATGAAATATTGTAGTCATTAGACAACAGACTCAATCCATCCATATTCATTGTTGCATAACCTTTAAAAGTTAACCCCAGCTCCCGCCCTGCCAAAAACCGTGTGAACAGGATAAAGGCTTAGTTATAATCATATTGGTTTAGGTGAGGCATTTCAAGGCTGTGATGATTTTACAAATTCCACAACTGTACACCCACTTTTTTACAAAACCTTGTGAACATGATAGAGGCTAAAGTCTTTACAACTCCTATCTGTGGCATAAGGGTAATGGGAGAACGAATCTCAAATATTTATATTTCTGTTCCCGAATTATACAACAATATCGATAGCTATTGTAGAATTGATGTCTGATAGAAGCTAGTTTACGTTAACATTCAATTCCTAAATTTGGAACATTGGCTGAAAATAGTGTCCGATGTGGCAAAAAATGATTCCTGTTGGGGCTCAAAGAAAAATAGACGTTAAGGATTCCAAAATAGCCTTAGAACCCAGGTGAGGGAAAAGCCTTATTTTCATATTAGTTGTCATTAGGATTGGCCAGTGATGATGAGAGCTAGCCTCTATCAGACATCGGTACTAAAGTAACTACATTATCAGAATCTAGTGATAACAGATATCAGTTAAGTAAATATATGATTTATTTACATCAGGTATATAAAACAGCTACATCTACATACGGACAGGAACATATATAGCAATATTAAATCCAACATTCTGCCAGGGCAGCGACTGAACACGAATGAGTCCAATTAAATTGTTAGAAACTAACTAGAAACTAAAGTGGCCCACATACACTCAATATAATTGTCAATATGCGATATTGAAGCTCAAAATAATTGACGTCAAAAGGTTTTGAAGAAGTCTGTAGAATTTTTTCAACAATTGACTGTGTGGGCGTCATCAATAATACTGTCGCAATATTTCATTTTGACCACGCCCGACGTCTTTTCCATTTCTCCATGGTGGCTGTTTTCCTCAGAATGAACATTGCAACAATATGTGGGAAACCGACATCAATAATATTGACAATTATACTGAGCGCTTGTGGGCTGTTGACCAGTAATTAAATTGTTAGCATCCTGACATTAAAGCGGGAATTTCATATTTTCTAAGAATGTCAAAACCTATTAATTTCTATGTCTTTTGCTCATTAGTTTGTCAACTCACTATTATACAATCATAGGCATTATTTTCCACACTTAAACATCTTTCACATCGGAAATAATAACACAATTACCTCCCTTGTTTTTTCATTCTCCCCCATACAAGAGCTATTTTCAAACGTTTGAATTTGAAGTTGAAAATTATATTTTTTCCAATTTTTCAACTGGCAATAGTGAATTATAGGATATTCTTTAACAAGGTAGGACTCTGTGTAGATACAATCTATTTTAAGACTTTATTTTAATATATTTTAAAAATACAACTTAAAAATATGAAATTGCAGCTTTAAACCAGCTTTTGGTTGACGTTACAAACTAATCATAGACTAACACTTTGAATCCTGACACAAGATAAACATTCAATATTCATGTATAACTAATAACAAATATGTTAATATTATGTCTGAATTACAAATATTTATCAATTGTTAGAATGTACAGACACTGGTATAGTTATTTGATCCAAAAGTACTGTTATTCAAAGAGAAAAAAAAATATTACATCATTTTCTAGCACAAAAGAAACCATAACATAAAAGTAATATATTTAACAATATGATTTTTCTATTATCAGACGCCAACCAAAATGATATGTCTATACCAGACTATTTATCATTGTTAGCCGAGACAGTAATGGCCAGATCGGGTGTTCGATCCCTGCATTGGCCGAGAAAGTCAATCCAGATTTTCCGGCGTGATTTCCTCTTGTCGGTGATGCAGGACTGGTGGCCTGACAAGGACAACTTACACCTGTCTACACTGTGATTTTGCTCCAGGTTATCTAAAAGAACTTCTTATCAATAAGTGCCCGTCTCGTAATTTAAGATCACGTGATAAGAATTTACTAATGATACCTTTAACAAAGTCAAATTGTGCTGATCGTGCTTTCTCCTCTGCTGCTCCCATTGTTTGAAACTCTTTACCACAAAAAGTAAAAAACAGTGACAATATAGAATCATTTAAAAAGAACTTAAAAACAGAACTATTCCGACAGTCATTCTGTTAATGACTTTAACGACAATGAGCAGCCTTTAGGTTGGAATTCCAGCGCTATATAAGATGATTATTATTATTTATTATTATTTTAACTGTCTAGTCGTTTGGATGGTGCAGAAAACTGAGGTCCTGTGTACCCATTGGCGTGCACGTAAAAGATAGCTTGGCAGTTGGAATTCGATATAAGAGTGGGCCATAGTGCTGCTGCCCGGGAAAAATTTCCCTCATAGCACACTGTATGGCGTATGCCCGTCTTCTTTAGCCCAGGTTAGGAGCAGAACAGTAGGACGTTAGACCCCATTTTATTTCTGTAACGACCAACACGACGACCCTGCAACAATATAACACCCTGGACCAGAATATCTTGTACAAAACAAAAAAGACATATAACTTAGGTTGATAAACTTATTTTTCATTTCTAACAAACTAATTAAATTGATTATGTTCGATTGATAAACCATATTTGAAGATGATTTTAAACTTAGTAAATAAATATAACTTTATTAATGTCTTCAAATTCTCTCCTTTACATACAATCCGATTTAAAACACTGATCCTATTTCGTTTCAATTCTAGAGTTAAAAATTTCGTTTTACTTGTCTTTACTACACTAGGATCTGGAAGAGTTTTTATATAAACCATGTTCTGGATGATGTGAGAGATTAGTCAATGAAACAGACTGTTATGGTAAGTTATTATGTAACATTTATCATCTAGTTTTTTTACCACAGACATACAACTTCTGTCTTAAGTCATATTTATTGATTTAATTCAATATAATATACGTATATATTTATATATCTGCTTAGTTACAAGGTAAATCCCAAGGTAAACAATCAGTAGTAAACATTTTTCAATGAACAGAAGAAAAGGGGATTTACATGTACACCTTTATCAGTTCTTGTATGATTTATTTTATGTTCACGTAGATGACTCACTGTTCTCTAGTTTGAGTTGTATGATTTATTTATGTTCACCTAGATGATTCACTGATCTCTATTGTAAGTTGTTGTATGATCTCTTTCATGTAGATTACCAGTATGTGTTCTAATAGACTATTTTTAAGTATGAGTTCTGATGTGTCGATGTAAAGCACGATTTTCTGTAAATGATTTACCACAAACATCACAAGAATACGGTTTTTCTCCAGTATGGGTTCTGATGTGTCGTTGAAGATCACTATTAGTGGAAAATGATTTATTACAAACTTCACATTTATATGGCTTCTCTCCGGAATGGATTCTGGTGTGTCGTTGTAGATCACTACTAGTGGTAAAAGATTTACCACAAACATCACATTTATATGGTTTTTCTCCAGTATGAATTCTGGCGTGTTGCTTTAGATGGCTACTAGTGGTAAATGATTTACTACAAACATCACAACAAAAGGGTTTTTCTCCAGTATGAGTTCGGATGTGTTCCAATAGATGACTACTACGGGCAAATGATTTTCTACAAACATCACAAGAAAAAGTTTTTTCTCCAGTATGAGTTCCGATGTGTTCCTGTAGATGACTACTAGTGGTAAATGATTTACTACAAACATCACAAGAAAACGTTTTTTCTCCAGTATGAGTTCTGATGTGTTCCCGTAGATGACTACTACGGGCAAATGATTTCTTACAAACATCACAAGAAAAGGGTTTCTCTCCAGTATGAGTTCTGATGTGTCGTTTTAGATCACTACTACTGGTAAAAGATTTACCACAAACATCACATTTATATGGTTTCTCTCCAGTATGAATCATCATGTGTCTACTTAAATCAAACAACCTTGTTAGTGATTTACCACAAATATCACATTTATAGGTTTTTTTGGAGACAGAATTCTTTGACATTTTCAGCTTTTCTCCTGATTCTTCTCTCTGTAATAAATATAATAATAATTATTTACAGAGTTTAAACATTCATTATACAAGAGCTGAATCTGCCTACAGCAGGTCTTTAGGTCTGAAATGTTTTATAAATCATTAATTAGACATTACTTAACTTATCCAGACCATAATAATCAATTCTCAATGTCATCGCTAATCTGCGATATTTACAGAATTAGGATTCGATTTGCTGCTCAACTTTTATTCATGATTTAATCATGAAATGGAGAGAGTGAGAAAGAGAAATGGTGTTTGACGTCCACTCGACACAAACTAGGTTATTTCGGGACTTAGATATGGTTTAATTTTATTTCAATAATTCGCTTGGCGAGTAGGGGTCTTTAGCAGTGGGAGGAAACCGGAGGACCCCCAAGAAAACCCATGAAGATAAATAGGTGACCCTAGGCCTAGTCACATACAACCGGGGATTCGAAACCACAGAAGTTAACATAATGACAAATTTTGATACAGCACGCACATGCTAACCGTACGGCCATCCTACCCCCCTCGTTGTCTTGATGAAAAATATTGTCAATTTTCTTACTCAGGCCCGATGCAAGTCACATTCACTTTGCTACGTTGAACTATATAGGACCATCTATAATGAAGCAGGGGGTTGAAAGAAAAGGTTTCTAGTGTAAACATTTAACATATCCACCATATAAATAGGAGCTCTTTTGGTTATTACTGATTTATAGGTGTTGATGAGAATTTTAAATTTTATTCTTCTTGCTCTCACCGCCACTGGTAGCCAGTGCAATGCAGCTGCTTCCACAATATGAGATGTGATCCTGTGACACGTTGTGTTATTGTGAATATAATATGTTTCTTCATATTTTTTAAATGTAGGCCTATCTCAATCATCTGTATGAAGCTCAATAGGAGCTAAATCGCTAAAATATGGGACCTAGAAAATCGACACAAATGGGCCAGAACACATATAATAATGTAATATGTTTCTTCATATTTTTTTAATGTATCTCAATCATCTATAATGAAGATAAATACCGTTAAGATTCATTAAAGTAATAATCTGAACCACTCGATTAGTCTCGGTCACCCAGAACCTCCTAGTCTTCAACGCACGGAGGGTCTGGGACGGTTCTCAATTTTTGACGAAAATTACTGGATAATCTACCCCATAAAAAACCAAACATTTGGTTACGCATGCGCAATGGAACCTTTTGGCTAAAGTCTCGGGTAAGTGCTAGATCTTATGAAGCCGGGACGATTTTGCTAGATTTTATAAAGCGTGGTTGAAATATATCCCATAATTCACTTGGCACATCTATTATTAGAAACAAAATAGAGACGATGAAGAATTAAGAAGATTGTGAGAAGCCATTCGTCTGATTCATGACGAGAGAAAATTACCATTTCAATTGAAACCTTTACAAACAAAATTTTAAAGAGTGTCATTGTTGACAAACGAGCTGTTTTGATAAATTCAGTGCGTGGTAACTTAAAAGACTGGATAATCCAGACAATGACCTATTTTCCGTCAAATTTTGAGGACCCATCCAGACTAATATTCGTAGAATATTTGTGTGGATGATAGAGACTACCACTCGATCGATCAGTTGGCCGCCATTTTTTAGCATTGGTTGAGTTTTAAATGTGATGTGGACCTTCTCCAACCCGAGTATCTCACTCCCGGACTTCAGCTTTTCTCATTGTGTCTGTGAGGGTATAATTCAACCTACCAATCCACAGTTAAATACAACCTGTAATGTATTTGATAAGAATGATGCAGAAGATGAATTACATTTGATAATCGTCACTGCAGTTTACCAACACCCAACTTCCTGTCTCGTATTCAATAGTTGTGGTTCTCAATGAAAAATGATCCACAGTAAATATTTTCTTGGTCCCTACTATCTCATGTTAAGCTAGACTGTTTGAGATTTACACCATAGTGGTTTAATGTGCAAGGCCCAGGCCATAGGTTCCATGCCGGGTGTATATGCCTGTCGGGACCGAGGGCTATGGAAAATGACAGTAACTAGATCGACAGATCTGAGTATTTTGCTGAGAAAGTTCCCTTGATATGAAATGATGGTTTAACGTCCTACTGTTCGGCTCCTATGCTACTAGGCTAATTAAGACAGGCATATACCATGCACTGTGCAAATTTTGCGCGGATAGCGGCACAATGGCCAACTTCGAATTCTAACTGTTAAAGGCTTTTTTTTTAATGTGTACGCCAGTGCCTATGTACATGACTATACATTTATCCAACTTTATAGTCCAATGTAGGGATAGAACACAGAACCTCCAGGATAGCGAGCCAATATCGTACCCACGCAGCCACTGTGGCTCCCCGTTTACCCCTTGACAGATGTGGAAGATGGAGGGCTTGGCAAGGAACAGTATCTAGTAGTTTGGATGGTATGATAAACCAAGCATATAAAATATCCCATGATAAGATTGAATTCAATTAATATCTGTGCACATCAGATGACGTATGTCAGACGTTCCACGACCATTTGTTTCTGGACTTACCTCCCCTTTCCCTAACACCTTGTGAACATGATAGAGACTACAGTCTTTAATGGTTTGTTTTACAACTCTGATCTGATCTGTAGCATTAGGGTAATGAGAGGACGAATCTCGTAAATAATTATTGTTTTGTGACCTTCCATTCCGGAATTATGTAACATTTCTAGTGGTAACAAAGATCCGTTAAAATAGCATTATGTAAGAGCAAAATCTGCTTTTTACAAGTCTTTCTTTAAGCCTGAGATGTTATCTAAATAATCAATTAGACATTAATTAACATATCCAGACCATAATAAACTCTTTATGTCAAGGCTAGCCTTCGATGTTGGCAGATTAAAATCGTATATGCCGCTTAATGGCGGTTGATAATTAAATCAATCAAGTGGATAATCGAGACTATGCTGTTTATATTAATGATTTGAGTAATGATGACCGAGACTATGTGAAAATTCTAACGCTTTTTTCTCGGCTAATAGTGAATCAATTTGACTGAAATTTTCAGCAAATTATCTTTACACTATCTAGTTTTTAACTATTATAGTGAGAACTGCCATCTCTTTATCTTATCTCCCATAATGTAACTTTAAGTAAAATATATGATTTCTTTACATCAGGGGCCTATTTCACAAAATTTTAACTAAGATAAGATCTGAATTTGAGTTAGTTGATTGGACAATAATTAAATTGATTATGTTCGATTGATAAACCATATTTGAAGATGATTTTAAACTTAGTAAATAAATATAACTTTATTAATGTCTTCAAATTCTTTCTTTTCCATACAATCCGATTTAAAACACTGATCCTATTTCGTTTCAATTTTAAAGTTAAAAATTTTGTTTTATTTGTCTTTACAACACTAGGATCTGGAATAGTTGTTATATAAACCACGTTCTGGATGATGTGCGGGATTAGTCAATGAAACGGAACGGTGGGTAAACTACTAGAAACGTCAACGCTGCTTGATTAATCAACGTCTGATGTCATAGGGTCAAAAGCCACTCGTTTGACCTCAGATACAGGTTATAATATACAATAGGATGTATATATATGTATGTAATATAGAGAACACAATCTGATTAAAATACAGATCTATACTTCGTTTCATTTATTTATACTTTTGATGGCCTACATTACATGAGGATCTGACTAGTTATAGTGGGAGTTCATGTCTGTATCTGATCTATATTACATACATATATAACAACTTATGGTATATTACATACATAGGTATATATATAAGTGATGGGATTTCAAAATTTTTCTTGTCCGACATTTTCACTGAAAATAAAGGGACATAACTCTTATCGTTATTTAATATTCAAATTCGTACGCAATAAAAAAATAGGTGCACCTCGTTATTTTTAATATTTAATTCCCTTGTATAACATGTATCTAATCTATATTAACATAGATATAACATATGGTATCGAATATTACATAGATATAGATACATGGTATGGTAGATATAACATATGGTAGATCATATTACATAGATATATACTAGTATATAGATATAACATGTATCTGATCTATATTATGTAACATTTATCATCTAGTTTTTTTACCACAGACATACAACTTCTGTCTTTATTCATATTTATTGATTTAATTCAATATAATATACATATATATTTATATATCTGCTTAGTTACAAGGTAAATCCCAAGGTAAACAATGAGTAGTAAGCATTTTTCAATGAACAGAAGAAAAGGGCATGTACACCTGTATCAGTTCTTGTATGATTTATTTTATGTTCACTGTTCTCTAGTTTGAGTTGTATGATATATTTATGTTCACCTAGATGATTCACTGATCTCCATTGTAAGTTGTTGTATGATTTCTTTCATGTAGATTACCAGTATGTGTTCTAATAAGACTATTTTTAAGTATGAGTTCTGATGTGTCGATGTAAAGCACGATTTTCTGTAAATGATTTACCACAAACATCACAAGAATACGGTTTTTCTCCAGTATGGATTCTGATGTGTCTATATAAAGCACTATTTTCTGTAAATGATTTACCACAAACTTCACATTTATATGGTTTTTCTCCAGTATGAGTTCTGATGTGTCGTTGTAGATTACTAATGGAAGCAAATGATTTACTGCAAACATCACAAGAAAAGGGTTTTTCTCCGGTATGGATTTTGGTGTGTCGTTGTAGATAACTATTAGTGGAAAATGATTTATTACAAACATCACATTTATATGGCTTCTCTCCGGTATGGATTTTGATGTGTCGTTGTAGGTCACTACTAGTGGAAAATGATTTATAACAAACATCACATTTATACGGTTTCTCCCCAGTATGAATTCTGGTGTGTCGCTGTAGATGGCTATTACTGGTAAATGATTTACTGCAAACATCACAACAAAAGGGTTTTTCTCCAGTATGAGTTCGGATGTGTTCCCGTAGATGACTACTACGGCCAAACGATTTCCTACAAACATCACAAGAAAACAGTTTTTCTCCAGTATGGATTCTGATGTGTTTTTGTAGATCACTACTGGTGGAAAATGATTTACATGTATTACAAACATCACACAAAAAAGGTTTTTCTCCAGTATGAGCTCTGATGTGTTCCCGTAGGTGACTACTACGGGCAAATGATTTACTACAAACATCACAAGAAAAGGGTTTCTCTCCAGTATGGGATCTGATGTGTAGTTTTAGATAACTTTTAGTGGAAAATGATTTATCGCAAACATCACATTTATATGGTTTCTCACCAGTATGAATCATCATGTGTTTACTTAAATTAGACAGGACTCCAAACGATTTACCACAAATGTCACATTTATAGGTTTTTTTGGAGACAGAATTCTTTGACATTTTCAGCTTTTCTCCTGATTCTTCTCTCTGTAATAAATATAATAATAATTATTTACAGAGTTTAAACATTCATTATACAAGAGCTGAATCTGCCTACAGCAGGTCTTTCGGCCTGAAATGTTCTATAAATCATTAATTAGACATTACTTAACTTATCCAGACCATAATAATTAATTCTCGATGCCATCGCTAATCTGCGATGTTTACAGAATTAGGATTCGATTTGCTGCTCAACTTTTATTCATGATTTAATCATGAAATGGAGAGAGTGAGAAAGAGAAATGGTGTTTGACATCCACTCAACACAAACTAGGTTATTTCGGGACTTAGATATGGTTTAATTTTATTTCAATAATTCGCTTGGCGAGTAGGGGTCTTTAGCAGTGGGAGAAAACCGGAGTACCCGGAGAAAACCCACAAAGTTGGATAGGTGACCCTAGTCCTAGTCACATACAACAGGGGATTCGAAACCACGAAAGTTAACTCAATGACAAATTTTGATACAGCACGCACATGCTAACCGTACAGCCATCCTACCCCCCTCGTTGTCTTGATGAAAAATATTGTCAATTTTCCTTACTCAGGCCCGATGCAATTCACATTCACTTTGCTACGTTGAACTATATAGGACCATCTATAATGAAGCAGGGGGTTGAAAGAAAAGGTTTCTAGTGTAAACATTTAACATATAGGAGGTTTTATGCGTGACGTATTTCCGGTGTCTATTTTTAGCCTGGCCTTTTCACTGCCGTATCTTAACATGGCAAATGCTAAGAAAAACGGGGTTTTCCGTCTGTATCTTTTATTATAAAACGTATTCTCGAATGCCACCCTTGTTGTAAGATATGTGTAGCATTCATAATAAATTACCGATTTCAAATTATGTCTAAATTATTTTTTTTTTCGTTTTATTGACGATATACTGTGTTGTAGCAGACGATATCATGCTAAGCTCGCACGCGGTCTGCAGTTGACCGCTGTACGCAAAAGATTACAAAGATGCATTGATGTATGAAGCCGATTTATATGTTTTGTGTTAATTTTATTGCAAACAATTAATAGATAACATCTGTTTGGTTGTAAAATGCCACGAAATCGAGCAAAAGAGTAAATATTAGAATGGGTTATAAAGTGGTGACCTGTGGCTTCACGAAAGAATTATTCAAGATTCAAAATATTACAATTTTTAAAGCAGGACCGTAGCAAATCTAAACAAAAGAGCAAATAATATATTTGCATTCAACATGTGTTCTCCGAACCAAATACTTAATTCGAAATTGATAAAATGGACGCAAATATATCGTTCTTCATTCTTGGGTTGCGACATAAACTGACAGGATTAAAATTTCACAGAATGTCAAAAGTTGTGTCAAAACGATTTATGTGGTTGGAAATAAAAGGTTTTAAAAATATTCACAGATTCAAATTGATCATCGTTTTATTCTTTCTGTTATTCATATTCCATCAAGATGATTTTGTTTTAATAAAATGGCTGACGCGTTTTACTCCGTGCATCGAACAACTATTTTATCATTGGTTAGAGCCGTCTAAACGCGGGGAAAATTACAGTAGCTATTGGTTAACAGCACGCATAGACAATTTGCATATTGCATATTATTTATAGTATCATTAGCTGGAATTAATTTAAGTCGATAGCATCAATGCTCAACATAACCGTGTAATAGTATAGCATGCAGCGCTATAGCAGACGATATATCAACCGTGCAAGTACTGTACAGTCGGCAGCTGAATGTAAATATGATGTAGACCAGATTTTAAAAAAAAAATCTTTTGTGTTAATAGTCCTGTAATTAATAGATAAAATTTGTTTGGTCGTAAAATGCGTAATGAATTTGAGACCAAATTCTAGTTCACACCATGGGCACGGACCAGTCTTAACTTGTTTTCCTAAATTGCAACGGCCATTACGGGTCTGGTAAACTTGCCGTATCTTTTCTATATCCAAATTTTTGTAAATATCGGTATCTGGCATCGGTCGGTAAACCTTACATGTATATAGAAATGGCGATCGGATCCATTTTATGCAAAACAAGCTCACTGTACGGCGGTATTTTCACAAAAAATCACACACTGGCCTATGGGTTACAGTCTACAAATAAGGCCAGGGTGTGCGCATGACCGAAAATGACGTCAAAATGGAAACCCGTAAAAGCTCCTATACACCATATAAATAGGAGCTGTTTTGGTTATTACTGATTTATAGGTCTTGATGAGAATTTTAAATTTTATTCTTCTTGCTCTCACCGCCACTGGTAGCCAGTGCAATGCAGCTGCTTCCACAATATGAGATGTGATCATGTGACAAGTTGTGTTATTGTGAATATAATATGTTTCTTCATATTTTTAAATGTAGGCCTATCTCAATCATCTGTATGAAGCTAAATACCGTTAAAGGAGCTAAATCGTTAATATTTGGGACCTTGAAAATGGGCCAGAACATATATAATAATGTAATATGTTTCTTCATATTTTTTTTAATGTATTTCAATCATCTATAATGAAGATAAATACCATTAAGATTCATTAAAGTAATAATCTGAACCACTCGATCGATCAGTTGGCCGCCATTTTTTTAGCATTGGTTGAGTTTTAAATGTGATGTGGACTTTCTCCAACCCGAGTAACTCACTCCTGGACTTTCAGCTTTTCTCATTGTGTCTGTGAGGGTATAATTTAACCTACCAATCCACAGTTAAATAGAATCTGTAATGTATTTGATAAGAATGATGCAGAAGATAAATTACATTTGACATACGTTACTGCAGTTTATCAACACCCAACTTCCTGTCTCGTATTCGAATTCGTACGCAATAAAAAATAGGTGCACCTCGTTATTTTTAATATTTAATTCCCTTGTATAACATGTATGTAATCTATATTAACATAGATATAACATATGGTATGGAATATTACATAGATATAGATACATGGTATGGTAGATATAACATATGGTAGATCATATTACATAGATATATACTAGTATATAGATATAACATGTACATGTATCTGATCTATATTATGTAACATTTATCATCTATTTTTTTTTACCAAAGACATACAACTTCTGTCTTTATTCATATTTATTGATTTAATTCAATATAATATACATATATATTTATATATCTGCTTAGTTACAAGGTAAATCCCAAGGTATACAATCAGTAGTAAGCATTTTTCAATGAACAGAAGAAAAGGGGATTTACATGTACACCTTTATCAGTTCTTGTATGATTTATTTTATGTTCACGTAGATGACTCACTGTTCTCTAGTTTGAGTTGTATGATTAGGGAGGTTAAGATTTGACCCGAGAACGAGAACGAGGTGACGTCGTTTTGTGTATTACGTCATCATTTTTAGTGGGGTTTCTCCACGTCCCATGTCAATCTCGGACGTGAAAACGACTTGAGGACGCCGAAGTCGTAAGCACTTTCCGAGTTTATATTACTAATATTTTACATCAATAAACATAAATTTTGTTACTGTTACGTGTTTACCAAACATGTACTGAACACACGTACAAAGTTTGAAGGACACGAGGCGTTGTTAAACGAAAATATCGTATGTTTTTGTGGGCATAGCAAAAATGACCAAAATGTTTCAAAATGGCCGTTAGTGGTTCTTCTTGTCGTTTTTGTTTGTCTGTGGTTTTTTTACAAATTTTAAATAACTATAAATTTCACACACCATTTTAAAAAACTTAGCCTATTTATCATGCCCTTTTTATACATTTTTGGTGCATATTGTCCAGAATTAAGTCCCGATGTGCCATGAAATTTATAGTATTTTTCATCTATTCATCAATTCCTGTCGTGCATCTGAGTCTGAACATCCATTCCATCCATGAATCCATGTCCAACAAACAAAGAAACTCAGACTTATTTTTTCTTAACCGCATTTTAGCATCGAGGCCCACGAGAACGACATCATCTCGTTCTCGTGTCAAATCTTAACCTCTCTATTTATTTATGTTCACCTAGATGATTCACTGATCTCTAGTGTAAGTTGTATGATTTCTTTCATGTAGATTACCAGTATGTGTTCTAATATGTACAGGGTAGACTATTTGTAAGTATGAGTTCTGATGTGTCGATGTAAAGCACGATTTTCTGTAAATGATTTACCACAAACATCACAAGAATACGTTTTTTTGTCCAGTATGGATTCTGATGTGTCTATATAAAGCACGATTTTCTGTAAATGATTTACCACAAACGTCACATTTATATGGTTTTTCTCCAGTATGAGTTCTGATGTGTCGTTGTAGATTACTAATGGAAGCAAATGATTTACTGCAAACATCACAAGAAAAGGGTTTTTCTCCGGTATGGATTTTGGTGTGTCGTTGTAGATCACTATTAGAGGAAAATGATTTATAACAAACATCACATTTATACGGTTTCTCTCCAGTATGAGTTCTGATGTGTAGCTTTAGATGAGTACTAGTGGTAAATGATTTACTACAAACATCACAACAAAAGGGTTTTTCTCCAGTATGAGTTCGGATGTGTTCCCGTAGATGACTTCTACGGCCAAAAGATTTCCTACAAACATCACAAGAAAACGGTTTTTCTCCAGTATGGATTCTGATGTGTTTTTGTAGATCACTACTGGTGGAAAATGATTTATTACAAACATCACACAAAAAAGGTTTTTCTCCAGTATGAGCTCTGATGTGTTCCCGTAGGTGACTACTACGGGCAAATGATTTCTTACAAACATCACAAGAAAAGGGTTTCTCTCCAGTATGGGTTCTGATGTGTCGTTGTAGATCACTATTAGTGGAAAATGATTTATTACAAACATCACATTTATATGGTTTCTCTCCAGTATGAATCATCATGTGTCTACTTAAATCAAACAACTTTGTTAGTGATTTACCACAAATGTCACATTTATAGGTTTTTTTAGAGATAGAATTCTTTGACATTTTCAGCTTTTCTCCTGATTCTTCTCTCTGTAATAAATATAATAATAATTATTTACAGAGTTTAAACATTCATTATACAAGAGCTGAATCTGCCTACAGCAGGTCTTTAGGCCTGAAATGTTCTATAAATCATTAATTAGACATTACTTAACTTATCCAGACCATAATAATTAATTCTCGATGCCATCGCTAATCTGCGATGTTTACAGAATTAGGATTCGATTTGCTGCTCAACTTTTATTCATGATTTAATCATGAAATGGAGAGAGTGAGGGAGAGAAATGGTGTTTGACGTCCACTTGACACAAACTAGGTCATTTCGAGACTAACATATGGTTTTATTTTACTTCAATAATTCGCTTGGCGAGTAGGGGTCTTTAGTAGTGGGAGGAAACCGGAGGACCCCCAAGAAAACCCACGAAGTTGGACAGGTGACCCTAGTCCTAGTCACATACAACCGGGGATTCGAAACCACGGAAGTTAACTCAATGACAAATTTTGATACAGCACGCACATGCTAACCGTTCGGCCATCCTACCCCCCTCGTTGTCTTGATGAAAAATATTGATGAAAAATATTGTCAATTTTCCTTACTCAGGCCCGATGCAAGTCACATTCACTCTGCTACGTTGAACTATATAGGACCATCTATAATGAAGCAGGGGGTTGAAAGAAAAGGTTTCTAGTGTAAACATTTAACATATCCACCATATAAATAGGAGCTGTTTTGGTTATTACCGGTACTGATTTATAGGTGTTGATGAGAATTTTAAATTTTATTCTTCTTGCTCTCACCGCGACTGGTAGCCAGTGCAATGCAGCTGCTTCCACAATATGAGATGTGATCCTGTGACAAGTTGTGTTATTGTGAATATAATATGTTTCTTCATATTTTTTAAATGTAGGCCTATCTCAATCAACTGTATGAAGCTAAATAGGAGCTAAATCGCTAAAATATGGGACCTAGAAAATCGACACAAATGGGCCAGAACACATATAATAATGTAATATGTTTCTTCATATTTTTTTAATGTATCTCAATCATCTATAATGAAGATAAATACCGTTAAGATTCATTAAAGTAATAATCTGAACCACTCGATCGATCAGTTGGCCGCCATTTTTTAGCATTGGTTGAGTTTTAAATGTGATGTGGACCTTCTCCAACCCGAGTAACTCACTCCCGGACTTCAGCTTTTCTCATTGTGTCTGTGAGGGTATAATTCAACCTACCAATCCACAGTTAAATACAACCTGTAATGTATTTGATAAGAATGATGCAGAAGATGAATTACATTTGATAATCGTCACTGCAGTTTACCAACACCCAACTTTCTGTCTCGTATTCAATAGTTGTGGTTCTCAATGAAAAATGATCCACAGTAAATATTTTCTTGGTCCCTACTATCTCATGTTAAGCTAGACTGTTTGAGATTTACAGCATAGTGGTTTAATGTGCAAGGCCCAGGCCATAGGTTCCATGCCGGGTGTATATGCCTGTCGGGACCGAGGGCTATGGAAAATGACAGTAACTAGATCGACAGACTCACCTGGAGTCTGAGTATTTTGCTGAGAAAGTTCCCCGGGCTATTCCAGCCTGGTTTCCCCTTGATATGAAATGATGGTTTAACGTCCTACTGTTCGGCTCCTATGCTACTAGGCTAATTAAGACAGGCATATACCATGCACTGTGCAAATTTTGCGCGGATAGCGGCGCAATGGCCAACTTCGAATTCTAACTGTTAAAGGCTTTTTTTTTAATGTGTACGCCAGTGCCTATGTACATGACTATACATTTATCCAACTTTATAGTCCAATGTAGGGATAGAACACAGAACCTCCAGGATAGCGAGCCAATATCGTACCCACGCAGCCACTGTGGCTCCCCGTTTACCCCTTGACAGATGTGGAAGATGGAGGGCTTGGCAAGGAACAGTATCTAGTAGTTTGGATGGTATGATAAACCAAGCATATAAAATATCCCATGATAAGATTGAATTCAATTAATATCTGTGCACATCAGATGACGTATGTCAGACGTTCCACGACCATTTGTTTCTGGACTTACCTCCCCTTTCCCTAACACCTTGTGAACATGATAGAGACTACAGTCTTTAATGGTTTGTTTTACAACTCTGATCTGATCTGTAGCATTAGGGTAATGAGAGGACGAATCTCGTAAATAATTATTGTTTTGTGACCTTCCATTCCGGAATTATGTAACATTTCTAGTGGTAACAAAGATCCGTTAAAATAGCATTATGTAAGAGCAAAATCTGCTTTTTACAAGTCTTTCTTTAAGCCTGAGATGTTATCTAAATAATCAATTAGACATTAATTAACATATCCAGACCATAATAAACTCTTTATGTCAAGGCTAGCCTTCGATGTTGGCAGATTAAAATCGTATATGCCGCTTAATGGCGGTTGATAATTAAATCAATCAAGTGGATAATCGAGACTATGCTGTTTATATTAATGATTTGAGTAATGATGACCGAGACTATGTGAAAATTCTAACGCTTTTTTCTCGGCTAATAGTGAATCAATTTGACTGAAATTTTCAGCAAATTATCTTTACACTATCTAGTTTTTAACTATTATAGTGAGAACTGCCATCTCTTTATCTTATCTCCCATAATGTAACTTTAAGTAAAATATATGATTTCTTTACATCAGGGGCCTATTTCACAAAATTTTAACTAAGATAAGATCTGAATTTGAGTTAGTTGATTGGACAATAATTAAATTGATTATGTTCGATTGATAAACCATATTTGAAGATGATTTTAAACTTAGTAAATAAATAAATATAACTTTATTAATGTCTTCAAATTCTCTCTTTTCCATACAATCCGATTTAAAACACTGATCCTATTTCGTTTCAATTTTAAAGTTAAAAATTTTGTTTTATTTGTCTTTACAACACTAGGATCTGGAATAGTTGTTATATAAACCACGTTCTGGATGATGTGAGGGATTAGTCAATGAAACGGAACGGTGGGTAAACTACTAGAAACGTCAACGCTGCTTGATTAATCAACGTCTGATGTCATAGGGTCAAAAGCCACTCGTTTGACCTCAGACACAGGTTATAATATACAATAGGATGTATATATATGTATGTAATATAGAGAACACAATCTGATTAAAATACAGATCTATACTTCGTTTCATTTATTTATACTTTTGATGGCCTACACTACATGAGGATCAGACTAGTTATAGTGGGAGTTCATGTCTGTATCTGATCTATATTACATACATATATAACAACTTATGGTATATTACATACATAGGTATATATATAAGTGATGGGATTTCAAAATTTTTCTTGTCCGACATTTTCACTGAAAATAAAGGGACATAACTCTTATCGTTATTTAATATTCAAATTCGTACGCAATAAAAAAATAGGTGCACCTTGTTATTTTTAATATTTAATTCCCTTGTATAACATGTATCTAATCTATATTAACATAGATATAACATATGGTATGGAATATTACATAGATATAGATACATGGTATGGTAGATATAACATATGGTAGATCATATTACATAGATATATACTAGTATATAGATATAACATGTATCTGATCTATATTATGTAACATTTATCATCTAGTTTTTTTTACCACAGACATACAACTTCTGTCTTTATTCATATTTATTGATTTAATTCAATATAATATACATATATATTTATATATCTGCTTAGTTACAAGGTAAATCCCAAGGTAAACAATCAGTAGTAAACATTTTTCAATGAACAGAAGAAAAGGGGATTTACATGTACACCTTTATCAGTTCTTGTATGATTTATTTTATGTTCACGTAGATGACTCACTGTTCTAGAGTTTGAGTTGTATGATTAGGGAGGTTAAGATTTGACCCGAGAACGAGAACGAGGTGACGTCGTTTTGTGTATTACGTCATCATTTTTAGTGGGGTTTCTCCACGTCCCATGTCAATCTCGGACGTGAAAACGACTTGAGGATGCCGAAGTCGTAAGCACTTTCCGAGTTTATATTACTAATATTTTACATCAATAAACATAAATTTTGTTACTGTTACGTGTTTACCAAACATGTACTGAACACACGTACAAAGTTTGAACGACACGAGGCGTTGTTAAACGAAAATATCGTATGTTTTTGTGGGCATAGCAAAAATGACCAAAATGTTTCAAAATGGCCGTTAGTGGTTCTTCTTGTCGTTTTTGTTTGTCTGTGGTTTTTTTACAAATTTTAAATAACTATAAATTTCACACACCATTTTAAAAAACTTAGCCTATTTATCATGCCCTTTTTATACATTTTTGGTGCATATTGTCCAGAATTAAGTCCCGATGTGCCATGAAATTTATAGTATTTTTCATCTATTCATCAATTCCTGTCGTGCATCTGAGTCTGAACATCCATTCCATCCATGAATCCATGTCCAACAAACAAAGAAACTCAGACTTATTTTTTCTTAACCGCATTTTAGCATCGAGGCCCACGAGAATGACATCATCTCGTTCTCGTGTCAAATCTTAACCTCTCTATTTATTTATGTTCACCTAGATGATTCACTGATCTCTAGTGTAAGTTGTATGAATTCTTTCATGTAGATTACTATGGTGGTAAATGGTCTACCCATATGCTCTCCAGTACATGTATGTGTTCTAATATGTATAGGGTAGACTATTTGTAAGTATGAGTTCTGATGTGTCGATGTAAAGCACGATTTTCTGTAAATGATTTACTACAAAGATCACAAGAAAACGTTTTTTTGTCCAGTATGGATTCTGATGTGTCTATATAAAGCACGATTTTCTGTAAATGATTTACCACAAACGTCACATTTATATGGTTTTTCTCCAGTATGAGTTCTGATGTGTCGTTGTAGATTACTAATGGAAGCAAATGATTTACTGCAAACATCACAAGAAAAGGGTTTTTCTCCGGTATGGATTTTGGTGTGTCGTTGTAGATCACTATTAGAGGAAAATGATTTATAACAAACATCACATTTATACGGTTTCTCTCCAGTATGAGTTCTGATGTGTAGCTTAAGATGAGTACTAGTGGTAAATGATTTACTACAAACATCACAACAAAAGGGTTTTTCTCCAGTATGAGTTCGGATGTGTTCCCGTAGATGACTTCTACGGCCAAACGATTTCCTACAAACATCACAAGAAAACGGTTTTTCTCCAGTATGGATTCTGATGTGTTTTTGTAGATCACTACTGGTGGAAAATGATTTATTACAAACATCACACAAAAAAGGTTTTTCTCCAGTATGAGCTCTGATGTGTTCCCGTAGGTGACTAGTACGGGCAAATGATTTCTTACAAACTTTACAAGAAAAGGGTTTCTCTCCAGTATGGGTTCTGATGTGTCGTTTTAGATCACTATTAGTGGAAAATGATTTATTACAAACATCACATTTATATGGTTTCTCTCCAGTATGAATCATCATGTGTCTACTTAAATCAAACAACTTTGTTAGTGATTTACCACAAATGTCACATTTATAGGTTTTTTTAGAGATAGAATTCTTTGACATTTTCAGCTTTTCTCCTGATTCTTCTCTCTGTAATAAATATAATAATAATTATTTACAGAGTTTAAACATTCATTATACAAGAGCTGAATCTGCCTACAGCAGGTCTTTAGGCCTGAAATGTTCTATAAATCATTAATTAGACATTACTTAACTTATCCAGACCATAATAATTAATTCTCGATGCCATCGCTAATCTGCGATGTTTACAGAATTAGGATTCGATTTGCTGCTCAACTTTTATTCATGATTTAATCATGAAATGGAGAGAGTGAGGGAGAGAAATGGTGTTTGACGTCCACTTGACACAAACTAGGTCATTTCGAGACTAACATATGGTTTTATTTTACTTCAATAATTCGCTTGGCGAGTAGGGGTCTTTAGTAGTGGGAGGAAACCGGAGGACCCCCAAGAAAACCCACGAAGTTGGACAGGTGACCCTAGTCCTAGTCACATACAACCGGGGATTCGAAACCACGGAAGTTAACTCAATGACAAATTTTGATACAGCACGCACATGCCATCCTACCCCCCTCGTTGTCTTGATTAAAAATATTGTCAATTTTCCTTACTCAGGCCCAATGCAAGTCACATTCACTTTGCGACGTTGAACTATATAGGACCATCTATAATGAAGCAGGGGGTTGAAAAAAAAGGTTTCTAGTGTAAACATTTAACATAACCACCATATAAATAGGAGCTGTTTTGGTTATTACTGATTTATAGGTGTTGATGAGAATTTTAAATTTTATTCTTCTTGCTCTCATCTATAATGAAGATAAATACCGTTAAGATTCATTAAAGTAATAATCTGAACCACTCGCTCGATCGATCAGTTGGCCGCCATTTTTTAGCATTGGTTGAGTTTTAAATGTGATGTGGACCTTCCCCAACCCGAGTAACTCACTCCTGGACTTTCAGCTTTTCTCATTGTGTCTGTGAGGGTATAACTTAACCTACCAATCCACAGTTAAATACAGTCTGTAATGTATTTGATAAGAATGATGCAGAAGATAAATTACATTTGACATATGTTACTGCAGTTTATCAACACCCAACTTCCTGTCTCGTATTCAATAGTTGTGGTTCTCAATGAAAAATGATCCACAGTAAATATTTTCTTGGTCCCTACTATCTCATGTTAAGCTAGACTGTTTGAGATTTACTGCATAGTGGTTTAATGTGCAAGGCCCAGGCCATAGGTTCCATGCCGGGCGTATATGCCTGTCGGGACCGAGGGCTATGGAAAATGACAGTAACTAGATCGACAAACTCACCTGGAGTCTGAGTATTGGCTGAAAAAGTTCCCCGGGCTATTCTTGCCTGGTTTCCCCTTGATATGAAATGATGGTTTAACGTCCTACTGTTCGGCTCCTATGCTACTAGGCTAATTAAGACAGGCATATACCATGCACTGTGCTATGTGGCAAATTTTGCGCGGATAGCGGCGCAATGGCCAACTTCGAATTCTAACTGTTAAAGCCTTTTTTTTAATGTGTATGCCAGTGCCTATGTACATGACTATACATTTATCCAACTTTATAGTCCAATGTAGGGATAGATAGAACACAGAACCTCCAGGATAGCGAGCCAATATCGTACCCACGCAGCCACTGTGGCTCCCCGTTTACCCCTTGACAGATGTGGAAGATGGAGGGCTTGGCAAGGAACAGTATCTAGTAGTTTGGATGGTATGATAAACCAAGCATATAAAATATCCCATGATAAGATTGAATTCAATTGATGTCTGTGCACATCAGATGACGTATGTCAGACGTTCCACGACCATTTGTTTCTGGACTTACCTCCCCTTTCCCTAACACCTTGTGAACATGATAGAGGATAGTCTTTGATGGTTTGTTTTACAACTCTGATCTGATCTGTAGCATTAGGGTAATGAGAGGACGAATCTCATAAATAATTATTGTTTTGTGACCTTCCATTCCGGAATCATGTAACATTTCTAGTGGTAACAGAGATCTGTTAAGTAAAATATATGATTTCTTTACATCAGGGGCCTATTTCACAAAATTTTAACTAATATAAGATCTGAATTTTAGTTATTTGATTGGACAATATTATTAGATTGATTTTAGTTCTTAGCCAATCGAAATTGAAGTATCTGTTAAAATTTGGATTTAATCTTTAGTTAAAATTTCGTGAAACAGGGCCCAGGTATATAAAACAGCTACACCTACATACATACAACAGGAACTAAACTATATCCGGAACTAGGCTACAGCAGGAACACATGATAAATCCAACATTCTGACCCTCTGCCAAGGTAGCAACTGAACTCGATACACTTAAAATTAAGAATTCTAAAGATCAAAAACTAACAGTAATTTAATTGTTAGTATCCTGACATGTAAGTTACTTTCAATTTACATTAGAAACTAACCATAAACTAAAGGTAATTAAATTGTTAGTATCCTGACATTAAACCAACTTTCGGTTGACGTTAGAAACTAATCATAGACTAACAGTTTGAATCCTGATACAGCAATTTATGTGAGATTAACATTCAATTTATAACAAATACATAATTATTATGTCTGAATTCCAAATATTTATCATTGATGTTACTAGTGGATTACCCACAGCTCTGTGGAAAACACACATAAAGCTTGCTGTAACAGACCGTTTCATTGGCTAATTGCTTACACTAGCCAGAACACGTCAATGATAACAACTCCTCCAGTGAAGACAAGTAAATTGAAATTTTGAAGTATAAAAACGAAACGAAATAGGATCTTTGTTTTAATGAGATTGTTGCTCCAGGTGTTGGTACAGGACAGAGGACCGGAAACGGATAGCTATCTAGTTGTTCGGATGGGACAGAAAACTGAGGTCTTGTGTAGTATACATTGGCATGCACGTAGACAGATCCCATTGGCAGTTAAAATTCGATATTAAAGTAGGCCACATCATCAGTGTCTGGGCAAATATTCTCTCACAGCACACTGCATGGCCAAGTCCGAGCCTAACAGTACACTGCATGGCCAAGTCCGAGTCTAACAGTAGGAGGTGACCTCTATTTCATTTCTATACAGATCGTAAACATGACACCAGACGACACAAGAAAAAGGGTTTTATTCAAGATGTGTTTTTGTGTGCCGATGCAGATTACTTCTACGTGAAAATGATTTACTACAAACATCGCAAGAAAAGGGTTTTTCTCCAGTATGAGTTCTGGTGTGTCGTTGTAGATCACTACTAGTGGTAAATGATTTACTACAAACATCACATTTATAGGTTTTATTGGCGACGTTTTCGATCTGGTGTGATCTTCTCTCTGTTAAAAAATATTACATAATTTCACAAGTTGATTTATATAAAAAAATATCCATAAACACCGACAACTATTTATGCCTCAACCCAACCAAAAAATTGACACCAAATTTAAAAGGGTTACCCATCCAGATAAGTAGTTTTCGCGTCCAAAAGACTCAATATTGTGGGCTGAAATTCTTTGGATAGGTAAATACATGTACACGATTATTCTAAATTTTTGCACTTTAATTTCATACATACTCAAATCGGGGTCTAACAGCAATTCAAGAGAAACTAGGTAATTTGGGGACTAAGATAAGGTTTAATTTTATTCAAATAATTTGCTTGCGAGTAGTGGTCTTTAGCAGTGGTAGGGAAACGGACAACCCGCAGAAAACCCACGAGGTTGACAGGCGACCCTTCTCCTTGTCACATGCAACCGTGGAATCTAAACCACGTCAGTTGACTCAATGACAGACCTTATGATACAACATGCACATGGTAACCATTCGGCTACCCCCCCCCCCTTATAAGAAAGTATAAGAAATGTACATATATTTGAAGAAAGAAACATACATTTCCGCAGCTACAGTAAGACAACCTCTTTTTGATTAGTCATGCAAGGGTAAGGTGACCCACGACAAATGAATTTCTCCAAATATCTCGACAATTACACCACAATACTAATATATTTAACAAGCCTTAAATCTGTTTCCCACATTTATAGTCACTAAATAAACGGTCATGCTGTACTTAATAAGCTATGACCATTTAACCGTCTAAAAATAATAGACTGAAGCAAGGTTCCGTGTGTCGTCCATAACATCCAGACACTTTTGAGTAAAAGATAGGTTATGTGCCTTCGTTTTGAAAACTGTTTCGCTTAACCAATCTATCGACCATTCCACGTCGAATTGACAGGCCGGGATAATCAAGACTTTTGTTTTACGAAACATAACAGAAAGCTGGAACAAGAAATCGAATTTAGAAGAAAACACATCAGACAGCTCAACAATTGTTTTAAGAAAAGTAAAATGTAACTACTGCTAGTATCATGTGCTTGCTTACGAACGTTATTCAGAAATATAATTTGTACTAAAATAAAACAAACGTAATTTCTAAATGTGATGTAGTAACCAAGAAGCTGAATTTTACTGCTATTCAAAATCGTCAACAATCCATTTTTTAAGTCTGTAATAGTTCATAAATTTGCTGAGAAGTGCACGTTGATTGGCTATTTATAGTATCATAGACTCCACGGCCGATAATTTCATACTGTGGAGAGAGCGATCATCAGTTGAGAAAAGCGTGCAGATTCGATGTGTCGAAGTAGAGAAATTGTAAGGGGATGGGTCACTGTGCATGGTGTTTCACCTCAATGGTGACACAGTCTTTACCATAGTGGTCATTCTGTCTTGGTCTGAGTGGGCTAGCTTGGTCCGAGTAGTCCTTCCTTGGACTGAGTTGTCATGCATTTAGGAATAGGAGAACATCTTCATCAACTTGCATTTGCAAGAAAATGGGAAGATGTTAAGACATGACCCCCTTAACAAATTAACCAGACCTATAAATCTTTTTCTTATTTTGCTGGTCAAATTTTAACGGCTTGCTTCTAAACATAATTTTATTAATACAGATACAACCTTGTTTTTTTATGTTGGCAATGTACATGGAATGAGAGAGACAGAGAGAGAAATGGGGTTTAACGTCCACTCAACACAAACTAAGTCATTTCGGGACTAACATATGGTTCAATTTTATGTCAATAATTCGCTTGCGCGTAGGGGTCTTCAGCAGTGGGAGGAAACCGGAGTGCCCGGAGGAAACCCACGAGGTTGAGAAGGCGCCCCTATCTCCATGCCACATACGCTCACACCAGGGCTTGAAACCACAGCCGCAAGCCAGAGGTGACCGGCCAGCTAGAGGTCGAGGGCGGCACTCTAGACCACTAGGCCATCCCAACCCCCTGTACATGGAATGTGAGAAGTCTGTATTGTATACCCCAATGAGAGTTTTGTCTGCAGATTCCTGGAGTTCTCTGTCCAACAAATCAATATAGCATTTATCTCAGGTACAAGACTGCCGTTTCCATCTAATTTGATCCACTCGTAATTAACACATACCTTAATTTTTTCCCAGCCTCTCGCAGTGAACGGTTTTAGCTCAGTGTTTTTAACAAGATCTACACGGAGTATGCAGTTGTAGTTATCCTTCCGCTTTATAATTACTATCGGAACGTACACGTGTCTGATTGGCGAGATATGTCACGTGATTTATTAAAACTATATCACCGCAAAATTCACATACCATAACACATTGATAAGTACGCCCATATTTATTTTAAGTTTTCTTTCAAACGTCAAAGAATTAATAAAAGTAATACTAGAAGAATTAGATGTAGTTTTTTTTTCCACCCGAAAATGGTCGGGATGGAGAAAAAGAAGGAAGCTTGCTAAAAATTTCACATCACAGCCTATAATCAACTCCTTTAATTTATGCACATTATAAACTTGACATTAGACAATACAAGAAAAGAGTTTTTCTCCGGTGTGAGTTCTGGTGTGTCGTTGTAGATTACTACTAGTGGTAAATGATTTACCACAAACATCACAAGAAAAAAGTTTTTCTCCAGTATGAGTTCTGGTATGTACATGTAGATCACTACTATTGGCAAATGATTTACCACAAACATCACATTTATAAGGTTTTTCTCCAGTATGTATTCTGGTGTGTCGCTGTAGATCACTTCTAATGGTGAATGATTTTCTACAAACATTACAAGAAAAAGGTTTTTCTCCAGTATGAATTCTGGTGTGTTGTTGAAGACTACCACTAGTGGTAAACGATTTCCTACAAACATCACAAGAAAAAGGTTTTTCTCCAGTATGAGTTCTTGTGTGTGTCTGTAGATTACTACTACTGTTAAACAATTTTCTACATATATCACAAGAAAAGGGTTTTTCCCCAGTATGCATTCTGGTGTGTGTTTTCAAATAACCCTTGGCACTGAATGATTTACTACAAACATCACATTTATATGGTTTTTCTCCAGTATGAATCATCATGTGTCTACTTAAATCAAACGACTTTGTTAGTGATTTACCACAAATATCACATTTATAGGTTTTATTTGAGACAGAATGCTTGGACATTTTCAACTTTTTTCCTGAATATTTTCCCTGAAAAAGAAGCAAAATAATTTATTTGACTGTTTAATTTTTCTTCTGAAAATCAACCATAAACTAATCTAACTTTAAATAAATTTATTCTATGTGAAAGGCTGACCAACCCTGACCCTGATCAAAGTAAATAATTAATATTAATTGATACTACTCAACATATGGAATAGGTAGTCAACTATACCACTTTCAGACATTTTACTGGAATAACAAAGTTTTAAACGCTGAAGGGATAAGTCATAATAATAATAACAAATTAATACATTATACAAGAGCTAGATCTGTCTATTGCATACGAATAATCAAAACTTTTTTTTATCTGACCGATGTTTAGAAATAAAATATGGTTTAACGTCCTATTTTAATGGGATAACAATTTCTAAACAGATGATTAGATAAGTCATAAAAATGCTAACAAATTAATAGAGTGTGTTTTCTATACTTTAAGTAGCTAAGCCCCTTACTTAATATCATCCAAAATCTTTAACTTTGAAAACACGAATGACTTGTCAATTTAAAGCAACATTGATGCTGTGACCTTACCGGAAAACGATGGGCTTCTGATATTCAATATCTAAGACAAAATAAACATTTTCATCCCCAGTTCTTGCAAGAGACTTGAGGAACGAGACTAGAAACATTGCACCAAATCAAACGGCGTATGTAGACTGGAATAACCAGATGATAGAATTTGCATTCGATTGAGAATGCTGGTTTATTTCGCCGAACATAACTGATTTGAAATTAGAGTAAAAACGGAAACCATTGAATGTAAATCAGTTTATATACATTCATATTACAACATTATATGTGTTGCGACCCATTTGTGTCAATTTCTAGGGTACCAAATGTTAGCGATTTAGCTACTTCAAACATACATCATTATGCAAGAGCTAAATCTGCCTATTGCACGTCTTTCTGTAAATAACTAGCCTAAAACAATCCTAGTGTCAAGGAAATTTTGATGTTGTATTTTATTATTTTCTGTATAGGCTAAGTTATTAAGATTCTGGCTCGCTCGCCTTGAGGTCGCAGTTTTTTCTTGGATGTTTGTGTAGATCATTTTCAAATCACGTCATTAGATTATTTTTCCTTTCAAAGTGCAGCTAAACAATTATTCTTAAAAATTTGTTTGAACTTGTAAGTAATGACTGTACATGCCATGTTAAAATTGTGTGTGTTTGAGTAGATCATTTTTAAATAACTTCATCCATTTATTTTTCCTTTCTTTAAAATATATTACATGTACCTTTACTGGCAACAATGATTATCAAAGAAATGTAAGTGCAACAAATGTTTCATCATGTTAATATTTTCTTCGTGTTTTCAGTTGGTCTATTTCAAATAAATCCATTGTTTATTTTCCTTTATAATTGATTAGAGAAGACGTAAAATAATTGAAAAGGATATATAAAATGTTAATTTCAGGGATATCAATAAGCTGTTTTTTGTCGGCTTTAGCCACTTGAAGTTTAATAAAGCTGTTTGGTAAAACAATGAACCGGCCACTGTGGTATCATAAATCAATCTAAAGAGAGAGTTTATTTGAGATTCAATTTGAGGAAATGTATGATAGCGGTTTTAATAACCAAACTAACACAGTTAAATGGAAAAACAATCACCGGTTTATTATACACAAGCGCGACGTTTCGATACATATTCTCTTATCGTTATCAAGCTTGTGTATAATAAAGCAGTGATTGTTTTCCTGAAACAATGTTAGTTTTGAAATATATGATGTTTTAAAATAAAGTTATATTACCTTCAACTGTAAGAAATCAGGTTATAAAGTCACTTCAAATCTCTTGAGTTTTATCTTGTAAACATCATTTTCATCCTTTACATCACTAAAGGACGATCAATACTGAACCTGAATATAGTAAATAATTAATATTAATTGATAATGTTTATCAAGTCGCATAAACTATCAACCATAAAACTCACCCTGAATAACAGTATTTAGCCATCAACTATACGCACATAAAAGAAATGAAATGGGGTTTAACCTCCTACTCTTCTGCACCTGACCTGGGCTAAGCACATAAAACAACACTGGATTGTTGGAATTTAATTTCTGTCCATGCAAAACGTCCCTCTTAGTCTTAGCATGCACAGGGTCATCCTCAGTATACTGAGTGGTCTTATTCCGTTCCACTCCAGTCACTCCTGGTTCATCGGAGTGGTCTTATTCCGTTCCACTCCAGTCACTCCTGGTTCATCGAAATATCTGCCCTTGATGAATGTGCTATTTATCACCAAATCAAAATTGAAGTTGGTAAAAGGAAGTAACTATCATCTTCTTGCAATAAACAAGCAATCATATTCTTGTGAATGTAAGCAATGAGAAAGGTTTGTAAACTGTTTTTTGATTGGTTCATAGAATCAAGCTACAATCAAAGGCAGATAAATAAAAGCAAAATTCCTCATGGATCAACCCAGGATATAATACAATAAAATGAAACTGCTGCAAATACCGAGGATGAATGCCGGGTGTATGCCCATATTCTATAACCTTGTTGTAGCAAAACAGTAGGACACAGACCTGCAAGATTAAAAAATTTCGCTTTAAGGACCCCATTGGAAATAAACCTAGCTTCAAGGACCCCATTGGAAATAAACCTAGCTTTAAGGACCCCATTGGAAATAAACCTAGCTTAAAGTTAAGAAGGTTTTTATGGGTTAACCTCAAGATATCATAGCCTTTTCTCTCATCAAATCTCTCTCATCTTATCATCATGTTAACTTTTGTCATGTTTGTTATGCCTCTTGGAAAAATAAATAAATAAATATACATCTATAACTGCTTCACACAACTTATATTTTATCACAGACTTTAACAGTTATTTCATCTTCATACAAATCTGGATAGCCAGGAAAATCCCATATTCCTGAAGCAATGGCCCGAGAAATCCCTCTCTGGTCATTGCTGGAATAGCATCTGTTTCTTGAGCTTATGCGGGAGTGTGTTCATACTTTCCGTTCAATGAAAGCTATCACTTAAGTACAGCAACGTGACAGTCCTTCATTTAATCTGGGTCTTCCCTAAAACTTTGGACAGTGATTTAAGGTATTAAAAAAGGTGAAACTATGTTCGTTTCCAAACAGTATTGTTTACATTTCATTTGACTTGATAGCCTTGTTTGTCACGCAATTAGTTTTACTGCAGTATTCTGCTATGCACGGGTTAATTAGGCATAATAAAATCGTGAACCATGACGTAACGTTATGTAAACATATTTGGTCCAATATTGACACTTGTTTTAAATGTAAAGCTTTTGTTGGGCAGCTAGTGATTGGTTGGTAGTTGGACTACTGACCAATCAAAATTTAAAACAAGAATATCCATTCATAATAGCATTGTGTAGTGGGATTACCTCTAATCAAACGAAACACTGTGCGGACTATGGGGAAATCCATGTTATTATATATTAAGAATAAAGAGTAGATAATGAAGAGTAGCCTACAAAGTTTCTGTATTGTAGGTCTTTCTTTAGAGTTGAAATGTTATCTAAATCATCAAATAGACATTAATTAATTTATCCGTACCGTAACCAACTCTCAATGGCATCGCTAGTGGATTATGACCCAATTTACTCCATAACTTCCCATCCCGATTAAATCAATAAATGGATAATCAAGACTATGCTTTTTATTGTACTGACTTTAGTAATGCTGATCGATGCCAGGTGGAAAATTCAATCGCTTGATTCTCAGTTTATAGTGTATCAATTTGACTGAAATTTTTCAGAAAATTGCCTTTATTTTTTTAACTATTATAGCCAGAACTGACAACTCGTTAAGAGTAACCTACAAGTCTCTGTATATATCAAACAGGTTATCGAAAAGTTGGGTATTATAATCATTGTAACAGTTTACCAGTTTAAAATTCAATATCAATTATATTTTTTTAAATCAATAACAACTATGCTTATATGCTTTCATATTACTTGTTACCCACTGTTTGCATTTCGTATACTTTTAGGTTTTTTAAATCATCAAATAATAAATAAATCATTTAAAGTTCCAATAGCATTTTTTTAAGTTATATTTTTAAAATTTATTAAAATAAAGCCCCAAAATAGATTGAACCTATAAACAGTCCTACCTTGTTAAAGAATAATCCTATTAATCCTATAATTCACTATTGCCAGTTGAGAAATTGGCAAAAGTATCATTTTCAACTTCAAATGTTTGAAGATGGCCGTCCATGGAGAAGAATATGAAAACAAGGGAGGTAATTGAGTAACTATTTCCTCAATCAACCAGTGTCACCCTTTCTACCCCCCCCCCCAAAAAAATTTTTTGTCCATGATCGTATAATAGTGAGTTGACAACCTTTTGAGCAAAAAACATAGAAATAATCATATTTTGACTTTCTTAGAAACATAACGCTAACGCTACAATATACGTCCACATTCCTGCTTTGATTGATATGGTACTTTGTCAAGAAGGCTAGGCGTTTGGTTTGTTTAGCGTTGAGGGTCGTGCACCAACATTAATAGTTGTCGTCCTTAGAGTATAAGGAATAACTATACCAAGATAATCCATTCAGAATTGTGCCTTCCTAACACTAAAGGAAAAAAGTGGGCGTGGCTCTGCCCCTGGGGGTCGGGACATTCATCAAAATCAATAGTGGACCCCCTCAGGCTATAAGGAATACATAAACCAAGTACCACGCTGATTTTAAGAAAATCCAGTTAGAATTGCGGCTTCTAGACGACACAGAGACACACAAAAAGAAAATGGGCGTGGCTCTGCCCCTGGGGGTTGGGCATGCACCCCAAACAATAGAGATCTTCCTTAGGGTATAAAGAGTAAGTATACAAAGTTTTAAAGAAAATACAATAAGAATTGCGGCCTGTAGGCGACACAAAGACACACGATAAGAAAATGGGTGTGGCTCTGCCCCAGGGGGTTGGGCATGCATCCCAAATGATAGGGATGTTCCTTAGGGTACAAAGAATGTGTATGCTAAGTTTCAAAATTATAAGTTAAGAAATGTGGCGTGTAGACGACAAATACATACTAGAAATGGGCGTGGCTCTGTCCCTGGGGGTCGGGCATGCACCAAAAACAATAGAAATCTTCCTTAGGGTATAAGGGATACGTATACCAAGTTTGAAGAAAATCCAGTAAGAATTGCGCCCTGTAGGCGACATAAAGACTCATGAAAAGAAAATGGGCGTGGCTCTGCCCCTGGGGGTGGGGCATACACCCCAAACGATAGGGATCATCCTTAGAGTATAAAGAGTAAGTATACAAAGTTTTAAAGAAAATCCAATAAGAATTGCGGCCTGTAGGCGACACAAAGACACACAATAAGAAAATGGGTGTGGCTCTGCCCCAGGGGGTTGGGCATGCACCCTAAATGATAGGGATGTTCCTTAGGGTACAAAGAATGTGTATGCTAAGTTTCAAAATTATAAGTTAAGAAATGTGGCCTGTAGACGACAAACAAATACATACTAGAAATGGGCGTGGCTCTGTCCCTGGGGGTCGGGCATGCACCAAAAACAATAGAGATCTTCCTTAGGGTATAAGGAATACGTGTACCAAGTTTGAAGAAAATCCAGTAAGAATTGTGCCCTGTAGGCGACACAAAGACACACGAAAAAAAAAATGGGCGTGGCTCTGCCCCTGGGGGTGGGGCATATACCCCAAACAATAGGGATGTTCCTTAGGGTACAAAGAATGTGTATGCAAACTTTCAAGATTATAAGTTAAGAAATGTGGCCTGTAGACGACAAACAAACAAATACTAGAAATGGGCGTGGCTCGGCCCCTGGGGGTCGGGCATGCCCCCAAAACAATAGGGATCTTCCTTGGGGTATAAGGAATAAGTATACCAAGTTTGAAGAAAATCCATGAAGAATTGCGCCCTGTAGGCGAACCACAGACACACACACACACACACACACACACACATACACACACACACACACACACAGACAGGGGCGACGGCATAATACGTTCACATTATGAATGTGGACGTATAAAAAGTGAAATTGGAACTTTAAACTGAACGTGTTCATCTTTGTTACGATAACTTGAACCCCCACAAAGGATAGATGTAGGTACCAGATGCAGTTCCCATGTCTGACGTCTGTGTTTTCCGGATGAAAAGAGACATGTTCTATGAACTTCGAAGCCCTTTTCAAGTCAGATACAAATGATGCTTCATTAATCTAAACGCGATTATTTGGAATTAGGCTAGGGAACAGTTGTCAATGACGGCTGCCTTCAACACATCAAACGAGTCAATCATTGCCTTGGTGCGTGCATTGTTTACATAAGACGTAACGAGTTCATGCAGAATGGTGTCTTTTATGCATCTTAATACCATTTACACTAAATAGATAATAATTTTTAACTACAAATTCCTCAAATGTCTTTATTTATTTGGCTAATACTAATACTAATAACATATAGGCCTAATTATAATGTTTTAGAATTGAATTTATCTGAGAAAAAAGTTAATATTTGCGGTTCATTCAGTCGTATATCGATGTCTAGAAATGGTTCCACTACTGATGCCTTCCGTCATACTTCAGGCACAGTAGTGGCTTTTCCTACAGAGTTCCTTTGCGCAAGTTTTGTAGTCAAATGACTACAAAAGTTTACTGGCCTATAGCTCTCTTAATTTACACAGACACTAACCCAAAACTGTACTGCACATAGCTTAACATATAATAAATCAATTCCCCATTGAAATAAAGGTGAAGCCTTACCGCATAATTAATTGATTTGATAAAATCAAATCCCTTCATGAAAATTCTCAAGTTCTGAAATTATAATGGCCGCCCAGTCAAATAGAGCATGCGCAATCCAACTCACGTGATCATACGCCCCTTCCATACATGGCATATGACCGTAATTATATGCTAATGACCTTAGCGTGGGAAAATATGTCAGAAACAATAAGAGACTGCGTGTTGGGGAGGTTGGGCATAAATTTGTCGCTCAAACCTGGACAAGAACTGATAATAGATTTTATTGTTCAAAAAAAGGATGTAATTGGCGTCTTTGACATTTCAGCCGAGATTCTCTTATAGTATCTGTGCTGGGTCAGCGTATCGTAGGCATTGCCTTATATGGAAAAAGATGGGCGGAGTTAAGGCGTCGCGGTATTTGGCGAGATTTCAACTGGCCTGTGTCATGGCTGCCTGCACATTACAAGAACACCGCTAAGAAAATGTAAAACGCATAACCACAAAGAAAAACTGTTCGGTAACTCTTTTAGTTGTTAAGACTTCATTATGTATGATATGATTACTTATTTTAATACAAACTGTAATGACAATTGTGCGTTTTAACCTATTTGAACTTGCGTCAACGGTCTTAGACTGTACCACTTGTAACGATAACCAGCTATAGTTATCGTTACATTATAGTAACTAATCGATGTCATGCTTGTCAGTGATTTTAGCGGCCTAGCGGCTTTTTTACTGCTGATCAGTGTGGTACCTTATATCAATTGAATAAAATATCTCTTGATTGCTGGAATCAGTCAGCCGCCATTTTTGTAGGTTAACATTGGGTGAGTTTAAAATATGACTTGGATCTTCTCCAACCCGAGTAACTCATATTTTGACTTTTGGATTCTTCATTGTTTCTGCTTCCGGTCTTGTTCTGGTTACTTATATTCATATTGTGCATATTGTGCAGAAAAGACAAACTGTGTCCTGTGTGGTACAGATGAAATTGTGACAAGCTAATGAGACCTTGATATCCCTTTTTATTCTTGTTAATCAAATTCCCAAAACACAATTTATATGCCCGTATTGAAATATATTTGTTGAGGACAGACATTCTACAGGCTGAAGTCTAAACAATATATTAATGCTCATGAGACAAGAAAACCTATTGATTTTCTTTTAGTGATATCCAATAATTACGGTGAATGTTTGAGAGGCTGAAGTTATCATCTAAATTACTTTAAATTATCACCCAGTGTTTCTGATGATGAGAAGATGGCTCCTGTTAATTTTATCATATATAATTTATACACCTTGGTTTAGGTCACTGGACGAAGAAGCCTGTTGATTTTTCAATCATTTACGATAAATATGGTCAGATTTACGGCCCCTGATAACTTTGCTGGGCTGCTACTATCACTGATGACGATGAAATTGTGACAAGTTTAATTAGTCCTCAACATTTATTTTAAATCAATACACACAGTTATCAATAATTACAGTGTATGTCCTTTAGACATTTTGAAAATCTTGTGGACATTATAAAGGCTAAAGATATCACCCAAGTAAATTAAACTTACATTATGCAAGAGCTAAATCTGTCTATTGTAGGTCTTTCTTTAGGCCTGAAATGTTATAAAAACTATTAATTAGACATTTACTAACTTATCCAGATCATCCATCAAGTTTTAATGTTATTGCTGGCCCGCATTATTTACTGGATTATGATCCGATCTGCTGCACAACTTTCATTAATGATTTAATAATGAAATGGATAATCAAGACTATGTTTTTAATCATAATGATATCGAGGCTAGGCCGATAATTTGATAGTTTAATTCTTGGTTCACTGTTGATCAAATTGACTGAAATTGTCTATAAATTCCCTTTACATTATCTAGTTTTTAACTATTTTTGTGATAACTGCAAACTCTTTAATCTCTTTTAATTTATCTTTAATAAGAAGGAGAGAGAGAAATGGGGTTCAACATCCACCCAACACAAACTAGGTCATTTCGGGACTAACATATGGTTTCATCTTATTTCAATAATTGGACAGGCGACCCTACTCCTTGTCAATGCACAACCGGAATGCGCAACCACGCCAATTGACTCAATGATACAGCACGCACATGCTAACCATTCAGTCATCCAACTCCCAAATAATGGCGAGAGTTTCCTCGCCGAAACCTTGCAGTTTAAATACATCAAAAGAAATGGAATTCTTTCAAATGCTTTTTATTTATGAACATTTTTAGCTTAAAATAGCATTATGCAAGAGCAAAATCTGATTTTTACAGGTCTTTCTTTAAGCCTGAGATGTTATCTAAATAATCAATTAGACATTAATTAACATATCCAGACCATAATAAACTCTTTATGTCAAGGCTAGCCTTCGATGTTGGCAGATTAAAATCGTCTATGCCGCTTAATGGCGGTTGATAATTAAATCAATCAAGTGGATCATCGAGACTATGCTGTTTATATTAATGATTTGAGTAATGATGACCGAGGCTATGAATATTTCAAAAGCTTTTTTCTCGGCTAATAGTGAATCAATTTGACTGAAATTTTCAGCAAATTATCTTTACACTATCTAGTTTTTAACTATTGTAGTGAGAACTGCCATCTCTTTATCTTATCTCCCATAATGTAACTTTAAGTTAGCCTACTAAGCCTTCAGCATTAATAATGAAACAGTTTAATGTAATAAGTATTGTCCCAGATAGAAGTGTGGCAATGTTAAATAGTTCCCGAACAATATTTGGCAGATAATTTTATCATTCTTGATAAGTGTGTGCAGATAATGGACTACTTGATAAATTAGGATACCGTTTATTTATCCTTCATTACAAACTCATGACATCAGAAGACACAATTTGTACGTATCTTTGACAAAATGGCCACCATGTTACTAGTTGTCATTAAACAAGTTTATGGCATAACGCCGGGTATTATTATTAGGCCTAATATTGATACTACTAGGCCCTGTAGGCCTATTAGGGCCTAAAGAGTAGGTCATAAGCCTATTGCGACAAAGACGACACTAAGGCTACTTCGTACAAATATTCTCTCAAGCTCTGTCTTTCCATGACTTGGTCAGACTGCTGTGGTGATCTGATTTATAGCCCGATCCGCATCCTCACTTTAGACGAACTCATCGCGCAGGTTTCAGTCATTGTTACTTGGCGTGGAAGGCCGTTTCCCTCTCACAGTTAGTATTTAGTAATTAATAATTATCTAATTTGATTGTACATTTTTAAGAACTTTAGCTTTGTTATTGTGTCGCCTATATTTTAATGCTTATGTATATTGTTAATTCATTTTCGTAGCTCAGTCCGTACACGCGCTGTCGTTGGCCCGCTGTCTATTGGCTGCACGTGGTTGTGATTGATAGGTGTTTCTTGTACCTTGTTTCTTTTAGGGTATATTGCCCCATAGCAGTAGTCTGAGTCGGAATGTAGTCGGAGTTGAAGTCGTAGTGTGAATCGAGTCTGAGTCGAGCCATAGAAATAGAAGCGGTAAAACAGAGTCTGACCCCGACGTATAGGAGCGATTAATAGAGCCCGGTTAGGAGCTATGGAGATAGCCCAACAAGGAGCGTTATAGTCTGACCCCGACTTATAGGGAGCGATACAGAGAGCCCGTCAAGGAGCGTTATACTCTGACCCCGACTTATAGGGAGCGATACAGAGAGCCCGTCAAGGAGCGTTATAGTCTGACCCCGACTTATAGGGAGCGATATAGAGAGCCCTTCTAGGAGCGTTAGATAGAACCCGACAAGGAGCGTTTCGAGAGCCCGACTAGGAAAAGTATAGTGCTGACGAGTGTTGGTCAGAAATGAGCTATTTTTGTATTTAGGAGAATAATAAAGAGAGTTGCTGATTAATCTGGTGTTAGTCTTTCTGAGCCAGCTGCTTGGTTGGCTACTCCCACACCTCTACAGTAGTGAACCCCCCACGGAACAAACGGATAGAGCCAGGCCCACTCTACCACAGTAATCTGCTCTATCCGGAGATCCAGTTCACTACAGAAGTTTTCTGGTGGCAGAGGTGGGATACAGATTGACAAACCCCGAGACGGAACCGGAAAAACCCGGGATACAGATAGACGACCCCCAGGATCCAGACAGATCGGATGGAGCCAGATAGCCAGACTTCTCCGAGTTATTTCAGAGCTGAGAGAGGAGCTGCCCAGTTTGATGTTAGCTCAACTATAGAATCAACAGAAGAGCCAAGGAGGAAGAATGCATTAGAAAGGCTTCGCGATACGATCTCAAGACAAAGAGCGAAACCGGTTTGTCCTAATGCACAGAGCCTGATGAAGAATTTGTCGGGAGCCAGAGCCAATGCTGAAGAATCATTTGATGCTGGTTTTACGGAACAGAAGAAAGAACTAGATTATCAACAGTCGGATATGTTGACTCCAAGGAACAGCTCTGAAGCTTCAGTATGTGATAACTGGCGATCAGCAAGTAATTGTAGAGCCCCCGCCAGAGCGGCGACTCCTGATGTCATGGGAAGTCCGGATTTAATTAGAAATGAGAAACTTTATCATCAGGAAATGCCGAAGCTCAGTGAAAATGAGCAAGATTTTATTTCTGGACCGAGCCGCGGTATAACAGAATTATGTGTGTTAATAGAATAATGGTGCTCTTTGATTAGATGTTCGTAAATTTATAGTTTACCCTGTTGTTATTAGAGACTTTGCGGTTATGGTGTGATTTGTGTTATTCATGTATGTTATTGGTGGAACCCTAATGGTGGATGAACGTTTGTGATATCTATGAAACTTCGTGAACTTTTAATTATTTTTAGAAACTTTTTATTTTCGTACGGAAGTGACAGTCCAGTTACTTCATTGTTATATATTGTGATGTATTTGATACTTTATGTGTTTTAATTTCATAACTCTTTTGTATCTTTTGTTGATATTGTATAATGCGGGACGCATTAGGCGGAGGCGTGGGTTATGTGGTGATCTGATTTATAGCCCGATCCGCATCCTCACTTTAGACGAACTCATCGCGCAGGTTTCAGTCATTGTTACTTGGCGTGGAAGGCCGTTTCCCTCTCACAGTTAGTATTTAGTAATTAATAATTATCTAATTTGATTGTACATTTTTAAGAACTTTAGCTTTGTTATTGTGTCGCCTATATTTTAATGCTTATGTATATTGTTAATTCATTTTCGTAGCTCAGTCCGTACACGCGCTGTCGTTGGCCCGCTGTCTATTGGCTGCACGTGGTTGTGATTGATAGGTGTTTCTTGTACCACGTGGTTACGTCACGTGATTTTAGGGTATATTATACCTCGTCTTGTCCCATAGCAGTAGTCTGAGTCGGAATGTAGTCGGAGTTGAAGTCGTAGTGTGAATCGAGTCTGAGTCGAGCCATAGAAATAGAAGCGGTAAAACAGAGTCTGACCCCTGTTATGATATTCAACCTGATACGGTACGCAGCGCACGTATGAATACATTGTTGTGTACTACGTCATCATATCGGTTAGTTAGTAAAAACATGTCTTGATAGTGAAACCTGTGTTTGTCATTCTCTCGCTCAATATCACAACATGGTGCCAGAAGCGGGATTGTAAATAGAAAGTTGGATCACCAAAAGGATAGAACATTCGTAAATAAGGTGAAAGTGCTTTCATTTGCAATGTCAAGTCCGCGTGGAACCAGAGACCGTTGTCTCAATTTGTAGAAAAAAATAGAAATTTCCAGAATCGTGCCCAGTAGACATTACGTCACTTTGCCGGGAATTAGAGACCACGTGATATCTGTTTACATTCTGCAAAACTGCTATCATTGTCAGTCATGGCTTCCCGCATCCCAGAAATGGACTGGAAAAACTCAGACATCGCAGATACTTTCTCACTTTTTAAACAGTCAATGCTTCTATACTGTGACGACGAGGGAATCACAGCTGACGAGAAGATTGCTTTGAAAATAAAACGAGGAATCGGACATGAAGGCCTCAAAAGATTAAACGCTTCAGGTTTATCGGATGACGAAATGAAACTACCTGCCAGCTTATGGGAATACTTCGAGAAACAACTCAACGTACATGTCAATTTCCGTGTACACCGACTGGAATTAATGCAATTTCGCCAAGAAAAGGAGGAGTCCATTGATGTTTTTGTAACCAGATGTAAAACTCGTGCATTGAAATGTGATTTCTCTGCCAATGAAAAACAAGAAAGAATTATTGAGCTGATCATAGCTAGCACACCATTCGACTCGTTTCAAAGAGAACTGTTGGGGAAAGACAGAACCTTCACATTAGAACAAGCTCTAGTCGAAGGAAGGAAATATGAGGCCCTAGCAGCAGGTCACCAACAGATCGAACATCTTCACAAGCCAGCAAATTCGACAACATCACAGATAGATGGAATCAAAAAATTTTCTGAATGCGGAAACTGTGGTACAACACACAAACGAAACCAATGCCCAGCCCACCTCGACACATGTGATTACTGTGGAAATAAGGGTCATTGGCAAAAATTATGTCGCAAATTTAAACGCGATAACAGAGGCAGAGCAACACAACGTCAAAACAATGGTAAGCAATATGATAGCCATCAACGAGGTGGATTCCGCCGCAGAACTCCAAGCCGCCATGGACGTAACCGTTACAGGAGAACCAGTCATGATAGGAACATCAGTAATATCAACAGTGGAACCTATCCAGACAGAGACAATTTTACTCTTTCCTATTACTCTATAACAGTGTCTAAGCAATGCCTTGACTCCATTGAAGGCAAACAGCGTGATGAAGCCTACACTACACTAGAGATTCAAGCTCCTCAGAAAAGCGGCATACACAACCTTACACTCAAGGTAGATACAGGTGCATCTGGCGACACACTACCTTATCGCACATATAAACAGATGTATGGCGACACGCCTACCACATCCATACTCACTCCACCAGGGGATGTTCGTTTAACAGCATATAATGGACAGCCCATCAAATGTTTAGGTACAATCACACTTAAGTGTAAATACAAAGACTCATGTTTTAAAGAAACACTATTCTATGTGGTCGATGTTCCAGGCCCAGCCATTGTAGGCCTACCCACATGTGAAGCATTAGGACTTGTCACAATTAATTGTGACAATATCACAGCATCCAAATCAACCCTAGCTACTGCCCCAGATGAATACTCCAAACCAAAACACCCAATTAACTCAATTGGAGATCTTGTACGTATTTATCCAAATCTCTTCGACAAGATTGGCAACTTCCATGAGCCAGCCAAACTTTTTCTCAAAGAAGATGCAGAACCTTTCATAGATCCTCCAAGAAAATGCAGTATACACATTAAAGACAGAATCAAGGAGGAACTTGACAGACTTGAATCAATTGGTGTCATTAAAAAATAACTGAACACACTGACTGGTGTTCATCTTTGATGTGCACGCAAAAGAAAGATGGGTCCCTGAGATTGTGTCTCGACCCACAGAGGCTGAACATGTCCCTCAAGAGATGCCCACACAAGATTCCTACGCTCGAAGAACTCAATCCTAAATTTGCTAACGCAAAGATATTCTCCAAAATGGACGCGAAAGCAGGATACTGGGGTGTACACCTCGAGAAGTCTAGTCAACTACTCACCACATTTCGAACTCCATTCGGAAGATATTGTTGGACTCGCTTACCATTTGGCCTTTCTATTAGCCAAGATATTTTCCAGCAGAGAATGGATGAGATCCTTGAAGGCATTCCTGGTGTTGTGAGCATTGCTGATGACGTCTGTATTTTTGGTGAAAATGTTGAAGAACATGATCATAATTTAATTTCGCTGATGAACAGAGCTGCCGAAAGAGGCCTTGTATTCAACTCAGACAAATGTATGATCAAACAGAAACAAATTCCATTTTTTGGTAATTTATACACAGACCATGGCATCATACCAGACCCAGCAAAGATCCAAGACATCAAGAAAATGCCTACCCCCACAACCAAAGATGAGCTACAACGCTTTCTTGGTATGCTCACCTACTTAAGCGCCTATATACCCAATTATAGTGCGCAATGTCAACCTCTACGAGATCTTATTAAACAAGATACTCCATTTGAATGGTCAGAAGATCATCAAGAATGCTTTGAAAGAGTCAAAACACTAATCTCTGACAACTCCTGTCTAGCATACTATGACACCAAGAAACAACTAACTCTTGAAGTGGACGCTAGCCAGAAAGGTGTTGGTGCAGCACTCTTACAGGACAAACCAATAGCATTTGCATCTAAATCACTCACCCCAACCCAAGCAGCATACTCTAACATTGAACGAGAAGCACTAGCTCTAGTACATGGCATACATCGTTTCCATGTTTATCTCTATGGCAGAAAATTCATTGCAGTTACAGACCACAAACCACTTGTGATGATACACAAGAAGCCCATATCCAGTGCTCCTCCACGTCTGCAACGGATGTTCCTGAAACTTACAGAGTATGATTTTGAACTGATCTACAAACCAGGCAAGGAATTGATACTTCCAGATGTCTTATCAAGATTACCTAATCCTGAGAACAACTCAGCTGTTCAACTTGAGGAACGCATAACATCCATAATCATAGACAGCCTTAATCTAGATCTTATCAATTTCGGCACAGTGAAACAGGAAGAGCTGCGCGTCGAAACAACGAACGACCCAGTTCTCAACTCTTTACGTGAGAGAATCTTAATTGGATGGCCAGAAACACTTAAGGAACTACCAAGGGACTTACGACCATACTGGTCTTACCGCGATTCACTAGCTGTTGAAGGGGGAATTATCTTCAAAGGCCGCCAAGTCCTTATACCGCATCACACTCGTCCAAGTATTTTGCGCCAATTACACTCATCACATCAAGGAATTGAGAAAACTAGAAAACTGGCCAGAGAGTCAGTGTATTGGCCGAACATAAACACAGACATCGATAAAATGGTCAGATCTTGTAATGAATGTGAACATTACAAACCACAACAAAGGACTGAACCTTTACAACCCCATGAAATACCTCAAGCCCCATGGATGACGCTTGGAACAGATTTATTTCAAATTGGTAATCGACACTACCTACTCATTGCTGATTATTTCAGCAAATATCCAGTCGTCAAGGAAATGGCTAACCCAATCACCAGTGATGCTGTCACAAGAGAAGTAAAAGCAGTTTGCTCACTGTTTGGAAAGCCCGAGAAAATAATCAGTGACAACGGACCCCAGTACTCTGGTCAAACTTTCAATAACTTTTGCACAGAATGGGGTATAGATCATACTACATCATCACCCCACTATGCACGCTCCAATGGTTTCATTGAAAGAATGGTGGGAACTGTCAAACCTGTCATCAAGAAATGTCTAGACAATAACCAAGACATCGACATGGCCTTGCTTCAAATAAGAGCAACACCAGTCGATAGCAGTCTACCATCGCCTGCTGAAATTTTAATGTCCAGACCAATCAGAACACTTCTACCTTCCCATCATATCATCAGTCCGTCAACAGAAACACAACGCTCTCAACTTCTTAATAGAAGAGAATTCATGAAATCTCAACATGATGGTCATTCAATACCACATGAACTGCCACCACTGTACGCTGGACAACAAGTACGTATCTTAGACTACGCTTCTAGGACATGGACTCCAGGTACCATCATAGAGAAAATATTACACCCTCCAAGGTCCTATATAGTCAAAACTAGTCTCGGAACTGTACTACGCAGAAACAGATCCCAACTTCGTGAATCGATTTGTCTACCAAAGCCAATAATCAAACAACACATTCCTATAGTTAATGAACAAGATAAGATACCCAATGGAGTACACTTCACACTTCCAGAACTACAAGCGAGTAAACCAAAATCCACTAAGCAACAACTGAAACAACCCAAAGTGAACCAACAACCTCAAAAACAACCCATCACCCAATTCCATGAACCTTCACCGAAGACAACCAGATCCGGAAGAATTATCAAAGAACCATCGCGTTACATAGACTCTTAAACGTTTTAATTGAACTATATCAGTTTCTTTTCTTATCTCAAAGACAGTGTAATGTGAATATTTTTATGCATATAATATAAATCTCTCATAGAACAATTATTATCTAAACAGGAGGGATGTTATGATATTCAACCTGATACGGTACGCAGCGCACGTATGAATACATTGTTGTGTACTACGTCATCATATCGGTTAGTTAGTAAAAACATGTCTTGATAGTGAAACCTGTGTTTGTCATTCTCTCGCTCAATATCACAACAACCCCGACGTATAGGAGCGATTAATAGAGCCCGGTTAGGAGCTATGGAGATAGCCCAACAAGGAGCGTTATAGTCTGACCCCGACTTATAGGGAGCGATACAGAGAGCCCGTCAAGGAGCGTTATAGTCTGACCCCGACTTATAGGGAGCGATACAGAGAGCCCGTCAAGGAGCGTTATAGTCTGACCCCGACTTATAGGGAGCGATATAGAGAGCCCTTCTAGGAGCGTTAGATAGAACCCGACAAGGAGCGTTTCGAGAGCCCGACTAGGAAAAGTATAGTGCTGACGAGTGTTGGTCAGAAATGAGCTATTTTTGTATTTAGGAGAATAATAAAGAGAGTTGCTGATTAATCTGGTGTTAGTCTTTCTGAGCCAGCTGCTTGGTTGGCTACTCCCACACCTCTACAGTAGTGAACCCCCCACGGAACAAACGGATAGAGCCAGGCCCACTCTACCACAGTAATCTGCTCTATCCGGAGATCCAGTTCACTACACTGCTATTCAATTTTCCTTTTAGAATTCCATAGTTCTGCTCAACACCCTCTATCAAAACGCAGAGAGCTGCAGGGTTTCAATTTTGTTTACGCTTTTTAGGCTCCATTTCGGCTTTTGGTAGACTGACAGACCGTATATGGCTACTATATATGTCACACGCTATGACGTAGCAAACAAAAACAAGTAACAAAGGCAAGAAAATAGCATTTTATTCATAAAAACACAGCTAAATCTTAGTGTATATACAAGGAATATATCATTTTGTCGTTTATGTTTCAAAAGGTAAGGTTACAAGCAAACATATATAACAGCTATAATGCCGACATTATCAACATTCAAACCGTGGGAATGTTTACAGCAGTCCTTCACGTTTAAGGCGTGCTTTCCATCTGACGCACCTGGACTTAAAGGGCCAATCCCGATAACTTTCTGAGGAATAAAACTGCTTAATTTTGTGTTAAAATCCCTTAAAACCCATTACCTAAGGCCGACCAACTAACACGATATTTGTGATACGCTTGTAAATAACTTAAATCTGACAGTCTTCATCTGGAAATGGAGACCATTGTATTATACTGTATCTGGATAAAACCAGACTTTTTTCTATAAAAATAATATGTAGGTGAAATTTACCTTTTGTTATCAAGTACAGTACATGAGTCATTCACTGTATAGACCTCTCAAGAAATGTGAATCGATTGTCAGGTCACCCAATGAAAAAATTGACCCGAAATCTTAAAAGGGTTAAGTGGTCCGGATAAGCAGTGTTGACGTTCACATCCAAACGACTCAATATTTTGAGCTGAAATTTTGAGACAAGATAAATACACCATGCCTCTATATTTTGGTCCATAAATTTCCTAAACTCTCGGACTTTAATTTTAGAGACCCTGTTCTTATCGGGACTGTCCCTTTAACTTTTGGAAGAGTCCTTAAATACGCCCGCTAATTAGCTAAATTGCTCACCTTATTGAGATTCATAAACTACCGTATTTTCAGTTTTTGTTTATTTTAAAAACTGCATGTGTTTGACCTCCTCCAAGTCCAAGCAATGAGCATTCCCATGGTAAAACTAGAGCTGCCATCATCATTTACCAAAAATGTAAACCAATAGAAAACGTTGTTACTTGACAGCCTAATATGTCGCCGGATGTTGATGTAGAATATCTGTGGGAATGTTAAAATGACTCGTCTAGTAATAACATTACGCTGTTTAAAATGTTTTCATATACATGTATGCTTGTCCCGTTGGCATTGCGTTGATTATCGCTATCAATATATCTGGAGATGGTCAGAACTGTCAAGTATACGACATTTTTAAATTTAATTAACTGGAAGACAAATTTGAGGTAACTGGAGGTTTGCAATTTAATTGTGTGCTAATCACGCTGACAAAGTGACCAAACTGCACAATTCGAGGAAAATATAAATTACATAAAATGAATTTGAGACAAAACTAATAAAGCATAAATACAATGTAGAATTACTCTTGCAATATAAATAAGAAGAGTTGTTTTTACGGGAGCTTTTTACTCAATTTCTAAATTTGCGGGAGTTTACCATTTCGTAAAGGTGAAGGACTGGTTTACAGAAGTGTGAATGAAGTGACGCAACATGACTTCACGACCACTTGTGACGTTTCTAGAAAAAAGATACAAGAAAAGGTTAAGAAAAAACTTACGCCGGCGTAAATAATTAGTATCTTTTTCGGAAGTTTTTCTTAACATAGGTTTCTTAAAGATATGAACATTTGTGAAACTGCCCCCTGGTGTGTTTCTGGAGACTGCCACTAGTTGTAAATGATTTACTACAAACATCACAAGAAAAAGGTTTTTCTCCAGTATGTATTCTGGTGTGTTCATGTAGCTTACCGTTAGTGATAAATGATTTCCTACAAACATCGCATGAAAAAGGTTTTTCTCCAGTGTGAATTCTGGTGTGTATCTGTAGATTACTACTAGTTCCAAATGATTTACTACAAACATAACAAGAAAAAGGTTTTTCTCCAGTATGAGTTCTAGAGTGTATATGTAGATAACTACTAAAGGCAAATAATTTTTCACAAACATCACAAGAAAAAGGTTTTTCTCCAGTATGAGTTCTAGTGTGTCGATGTAGATTACTACTAGTGGTAAATGATTTACTACAAACATCACAAGAAAAAGGTTTTTCTCCAGTATGAATTCTAGTGTGATATTGTAGACTAGTACTAGTGGCAAATGTTTTACCACAAACACCACAAGTAAAGGGTTTTTCTCCAGTATGTATTCTGGTGTGTCGCTGTAGATCACTTCTAATGGTGAATGATTTTCTACAAACATCGCAAGAAAAGAGTTTTTCTCCAGTATGAATTCTTGTGTGTTGTTGAAGACTACCACTAGTGGTAAATGATTTCCTACAAACATCACAAGAAAAATGTTTTTCTCCAGTATGAGTTCTTGTGTGTGTCTGTAGATTACTACTACTGGTAAACGATTTTCTACATATATCACAAGAAAAGGGTTTTTTCCCAGTATGCATTCTGGTGTGTGATTTCAAATGGCTCTTCTGGCTGAATGATTTACTACAAACATCACATTTATATGGTTTCTCTCCAGTATGAATCATAATGTGTCTACTTAAATTAAACAGGCTTTCAAATGATTTATCACAGACATCACACTTATACTTCTTTTTGGAAACAGAATGCTTTGACATTTTCAGTTTTTCACCTGAATATTCTCTCTGAAAAAGAAACAAAATAATGTATATCACAGTTTTATTATTTTTCTCAAAATCAACCATAAATCAATCTAACTTTTAATCAATTTATTCCAGGTGAAAGGTTGAGCAACCCTGACCCTGATTAAAGAAAATAATTAATATCAATTTATAATACTCAACATGTGGCATAAATAATCAATGATACCACTTTTTAAGGCCGAATGGAGAAGTGATAAAAATATTAACAAATTAATAAAGTGTTTTCTATACATAAACATACATTATGCAAGAGATAAATCTGCCTATTGCACGTCTTTCTTTAGGCTTCAAATGTTATAGAAATTATCAGTTAGACCTTTATTTACATGACAATCAACGCTGTAGTCCAGGGAATATTTTACTTTTTTACATTTGATTAGCAGTTTCCAGAAAAACTGTGTAAGAATGCTAATCAATTGTATAATTGAGTAGCAAAATTTACCAATTGATTAGCAGTTTTTTAGTATGTAATAGAATTCTTATTTCACATAATTAGGCCTATATGTGACAATAACAATACCCACATTATTTGTATTACCAAACGGTTGTTTATATTTATATATAAAATAAAAATAAAAGTATGTGACCACATGTTATTCTTTGTACGAAACCTAGACATTCTTTATTTACTTCATACTCTAGCCAGATCTTTTCTGCGTCATATTTCCTCACCCAATCTTGAACTGTTGCTAATTTTAATGTCGAATTTGAAGATAGAACATAATATCATGTGTTTGAATTTCGCGACGTACCCTCGATCATCCGGTAATTTTATCTTGTAGTGTTTTGAATGTCTGTCTTGACGAATGTGACTACAACAGATATAGAAAGAAAGTATGTAGTGTTGTCATCTCTGTCATCAAAACTTTTACGTCTATAAATAGCATGTACTGCTCTCGTTCCACTGGACCGTTGCAGAGGCACGTAAAGAGTCTTGATGATATAGACAATAAAATTGCGAGATTTCAGATTTGTTTTGATGTGTTTTACGATACTGAATGGTTTTAAAGTTAAAATTAATTTTCAAAACTTTGATTCGTGCTGAAGCAGGGTTTTAAGCTAATAATGCTAATCAAATATGAATTTGATTTGCAAAATTGGACGTTTGAGTCTCAAATTGCGATACGAAACCGGTTAAAATATTCCCTGCTGTAGTCCCTCGGACGGCTTGGATACAGCTTGGATTTAAACAGTCGTCCATTTAAAATTGAATCAAGAAATGGCCGACCATGCTAACGTTTAATGTTAGCCACTGACGTAACTACTCGAGACTTCTGATGAAAGGCCTACCAAGTGAGAGTACCATAACCATTGCGAATGTTAATTGATAATCAAGTTAGGGTATGTTAATCAAACGATACGCAATTCTCGTAGACAGTGTAGACACAGTTGATGCCTCTTTCTTCCAACAGTGACAAATTTAACTGATTTTTTCAATATTATGATGTTGTATTTTTTATTTTCTGTATAGGCCCTACATGTTTTTGACTGAATTTTGAAAGAATTTGCTTGCCATGAGTATATAAAACCAGAACTCTGTCTCCATCTTGGATGCATCAATTTCTGTTTTTGCACCGATTTCACTAACCCAGTGTTTTGCTCTTTTGTAAATTTGTGGTTTTCCTGATTTTATAGTTTCTGTTTTTCTTCATATACTAAGAGCACCTTTTTCAAGGTACGTTTCTTATAGTCTTATATATTTCATTATTATATGTATTACGTGTATAATAATCCTAAACCTATTATTATTACCTGTAATAGCCAATATATCTCTGTTTTATACAAATTAGTGTAGAGTCATTATAAAATATATGTAAACCACATAGTGGTGGTGGGATTGATTTTCCTTCCTTTTGTATATAAATTAATTTCGTTCTTTTTATTATTTCAGTGCTCTTTTGATCTTTTGTATATAATCCTGTCGTGTGTAAATAAACTGTTTTGTGGAGTTCCTGACTCCTGTTGTCTGTCTCTTTATGGTTTAACTCACGACTTGGAAAGGTGGAAATCTGTCCTTGGATAATGTTACATGAACCAATTTTTAAAATTTAAACAGGTCTTTTTTCTAACTGTGCGCAGAGTGTCAGGTCTCTAACTCAGAAATTAATTTTGGGTGGCACATCTACTTGGAGAATGTCTATCAGTGCTCTGAAATGCATTCGTGTACCAATGGCAAAATGTTTATTTTGTCTTAAATATAGGATATCAGAAGCCCATTTTTTTCTGGTAAGATCACAACATCAATGTGGATTTAAAATATATAGGTATGCCTATGCAGTGGCGAACCACAGACCTTATTTCGTTGTCACGAATCACGCCACTGTACACCAGTGTGATATGCGTATTGGCTTTTCTTCCACAGACACACCAGTGTGATTTGCGTATTGACTTATTTTCGTTGTCAGATTGCCCACTGATGTGTCACTGTAAAGCTTTGGGAAAGTTTTATTCAGAAATAAAACAATTAAAGCCAAACGGGATTGTTGGAAGCCTTTGTAAGACAAATAATTCGTGTTTTCAATGTCGAAGTTCAAGATTTAGCTACTTTAAGTTTCTCATTATATATATATATTTAAATTTTTGGTGTGTTTTTTCATATTTAAATGAACAATAAATAATGCATCTTAATCATCTATAATAAAATTAAATACCTGTACGATCTATTTATCTAATCCGCTTCATCAGGGCGACCTTCGGATGTAGACTATGGTCGCGACTACAGTCTGAACCAGCAACCGAACACAAATGGCCTTAGCCATTGACGGTGGCAACCATGTCAGTTGTTCCCCCTGCTATATTTTCTGCTATATTCTTAAAAACTGGTTAATTTTCCATACTGCGATATGAAAACAAGCTTAAAATAGATTACAAAAAGGATTAGTCAATATCAGAATTCTTTTCATTGGATTTATAAATGTCACCCAACCCAAGATCATTTCACAGGTACAGTTTTTCGTTCGTGGGCCTATCTATATATATTCAATTCCAATAGAAGATCCTAATCTGTCAAATTCATCAAAAAAGACGGGAAAAAAAATCAAACCTAAGATCTAAACTCCAATGCCCATTCACTAACTTTCGGGTGTTAACATGAACCCTATAATACCGACCAAGGTGTAAATAACTCAACGGCAATCGACAATTTTATTATATTTTTCAGAAAATCTTCTCAAGTGTCAATTTTGTCAGCCATCTTTGAACTATCCCGACCGTGCTTTATCGCATGGTACGGCTGGTCGCGACCACTGGTTGAACTAAATGTCATTCGGATGCAGATGGTTCGACTATAGTACGAAAATACGTGCAACCGAAGGTCGCCCTTATGGCCGCCATTTTTTTTAGCATTGGATGAGTTTCAAATATGTCTTGGATCTACTCCAACCCGAGTAACTCATATCTGGACTTTAAAAGTCTGTGAGGGTACATTATGTTCCATAATTTAAAGGAGCTAGGTCTCAAACATTTGAAATTAAAAACAAGAATTCGATTTCAATATTGATCAATTTCAATCACTATTGATGTTGTTATTTTGTCATGAAACTATATGATCCTAATATCTATGATACAATTAATCTTTTAGAATCAGAACACGAGTCAGGTACATGTACCCTATGGTTTCGGGTGCACTTTTGTAATAAACAAATAAATACAAATCCTACAACACAACGTGGACGTAAATAGTAACGCTTCCATCAAGATTGAACTTGAACTTGTCCCACCGGTCATAAGTAAAACAATAAATTTCGGGCGATGCATGATACGAAAAGAAATGCTTTTATTTATGAACAGTTCTAGTCTGAGTTAGCCTCCTAGGCCTACAGCATTAATAATAAAACAGTTTAATGTAATAAGCATTGTCTAAGCTAGAAATTTGGCAGTGTTAAATAGCTCCCAAACAATATTTGGCAGACATATTTTATCACTGTACAAATAACGGACTACTTGATAAATTAGGATATACTTTATTCATTACAAATTAATGACAACAGAAGACACGAACTAATCAACTCCTTTTAATTATACACATTGTAAACTTGACTTCAGACGACACAAGAAGAGGGGTTTTCTCTGGTGTGAGTTCTGGTGTGTCGATCGAGTTTTAACTTAGTGAAAAATGATTTACTACAAACATCACATCTATATGGGTTCTCCTGTGTATGAATTCTGGTGTGCCGATGTAGTTTACTCCTAGTGTTAAATGATTTCGTACAAACATCACAAGAAAAAGGTTTTTCTCTGGTATGGATTCTGGAGTGTCGATGTAGATCACTACTTGTGGAAAACGATTTATTACAAGAAAAGGGTTTTTCCTCTGCATGAATTCTTGTGTGTTGCTCCAGATTACCACTTTGTGCAAATGATTTACTACAAACATCACATTTATATGTTTTTTCTCCAGTATGAATCATAATGTGTCTGCTTAAATCAGTCAGGTTATCAAATGATTTATCACAGACATCACACTTGTAGGTATTTTTGGAGACAGAGTACTTTGACATTTTCAACTTTTCTCCTGTATCTTCTCTCTGAAACAGAAGCAAGATTATAATGCATTTCACATTTTAAAAGGTGAATGGAGAAGTCCTAAAAATCCTCATAAATTAACAAAGTATTTTATATATTTAAACATAATATATTATTCAAGAGCTAAATCCGCCTATTGCAAGTCTTTCTTTAAGCTTCAGATGTGTTTTCTATACATAACTAGCCCAACACAATACAAGTGTCAAGGAAATTATGACGTTGTATTTTTTTATTTTCTGTACTGGCCCTACAAATGTTTTTTTCTGTATTGGCCCTACACATATGTGATGTGGCGGCCGTCTTGGACGCCATCTTGATTTTCTCAATTGTAACCTGTATATAGCATATTTTTCCTTTCAAAGCACAGCTAAAATATTATTCGTAAAATTTGTTGACACTTGCAATTACTGTATGGGCTGACATGTCATGTAGATGACTTCATAGATTATTTTTCCTTTCTTTAAAACATACACGTATTACATGTACCTTTACTGGAAACTGTGATTATTAAACAAATGTTTCATCATATTAATACATGTAATTTCTTCGGTATCCGGCGTATTCATTTATCACCGACGCTTGGGGGGCTATTCTTGGTTGTTGAATATGCACCCAGGTGATACATATGTACATATGTAATATTTCATACATATGGATGAGCTAGGATTGGGGTGTATAGCTCATTCCTGGAGAAGTATTCTAGTGAAGGCGGTCACTGTTCATTAAAGGTCCAAGTCCAAATCCATTTCAATATTACTTTATATACAGTTTAAAAATACATTATTTACAAATTATATACAAGGCATTCGATCTCCTTGTCTGTGTGTGTCTCCAATCTCTTCTGCCTCTTGTCTGTGTGTAGACGTCTTTTAAAGACACTAATTAGCATATCCACAAAGGAATACTTTCAACAAATCAAATTAAAGATAAGATTAGGGATAAAACAAATCAAATAGAAAGTTAAACTAATATATAAATTTCATTGGTTGAAAGTTTCATAGTGAAATATAATTTATAGGATCTAATAAGCTTTAAGCCATAAAGAATTAAAAAGCATTGACACTTGATTGGCATTGATCAGACTGCATTGTTAACTGTATAAATCTTTGCTCAAGGTTTCTCTTAATAAGCCTACTGGCATTCAAAGATTATAAAACAGTCAAAGCCAATCATGCTTTTAGGCAATTACTTTAAATCAAAATATTGACATTAAATGCAAAGAAAGACCAACTGATAACCTTAATATTAGCTATATTGTCTAAATGCTTATTAAATAAATTCTGTATATTCTTAAAAATGAAATTTGAAAAAGAAGTAAAATTTAGTATCACTATTTGGTGATAAATGCCCCCGTCCTGAAAAATTCATGCGTCCTCGCATGATATATACAATATGCTTGATGAAATTATTAATAATTATATAAAAGAGAAACATATGTTTATAATTAAATATTTGTATAAAATTTTGTATCACAATATATTGAGTGGATTATGTTGTTATATGATTATACAGGCTAAAGTCACTTAGGTAATCCCTTGCTGTCGCCTTATGTATAATACATTCTTGTCACATACATAAATATCACTTGCAATAATTATGAGAAAAAAAAGATTTTAAGGAATGCAAAATTCCAATTAAAACGATTTTCAGTCAGTAATCAAACTGAACAAAAAATATATGAAATTTAAAAAGTCAATGGTAAGAGTCATATAATAAAGTATTAGCACTATTCTGACGAAGTTTCAATATCTTCACTTTTAAAGTCTGCGTCATCGGAATATTTATAAATTGTGGAGGTAATGATTTCTAGCAGTAGTTATTAATTGATTGTTTCCAACGCAGTCCACATACACATATTAGCTATTTACACGGTTATATAAAAAATAATTTCTGCTGCAACACACAACTTTAATGAATTCACTGCACTTTATACACAAAATTTTATCAGGAACACACTTTAAATCTTCAGCAATATCTGGAACATTACAATTTACCGGATCAGGGATTATGACTGTAAGGTCCACCACATTCATCTTATTGGTCTAGCACATTTTGTTATCTGGTTACCTTGCAGTCTGTCTGGTGATGAACCATGCGCTAGTACTTCTTCTTCTTGACATGGAGAAATCTCACTTGGTTTGACAAAGTCAAACCTTGCCCAGAATTGAAGATATCAGCTTCACACTTCTTTGGTCCAGTCTGTTATCAGAGATGTTGTTCAGCAAGATCAAACCTGAAATATCTCTTGACCATCTCATATAATAACATTAAATGTGTGACAATAAATCAATTATATTAAATAATTTTGAATCAAAAGAATGTGGTCATTCCTCGTACTCAACCTGACTAAATGTAATACCATTCTCACTTTCCGTTCCAACTATAATCATGTATTTCCTCAACACTGTTAAATTGTCAAGACTGTGCAAAGGCTCAGAAGATACTCTATTCTTTTATTCTTTTTCTCATATAGTACTATTCAATGTTTTAGTTATTACCATGATCATTTCTTATTCTTATGATCATTTCTTATTCTTATTATGATCATTTCTTATTATGATCTAATTCATTTTCTTATTTATTCTTATATATTATTTGTGATCTAATATATTGTCATATGTCATTTATTCTATTATTTATTTTCATGTTATAATTATTAAACAAACAAAAATTGGGGGGGTATTTTTCACAAAATGTGAAAAAGAAAACAATTTATATTTATATATACAATATATTAATAATCATATTGAAAACTTTTATTTTATTTCATGAAAAACATAGTAATGTTGTTATTATCTTATGTTTAAAATTAAAAGAACTAGATCTATGTGGTCTAATCAAACTTTGTAAAAGTTTGTAAAATGATTACTCAGTGCTTTACACATTGATCGTCACCAATATGGCACAGCGCTGGCGTGTCAGTCAAAAATGGACGGCCAGTCCACCTTGCCTGACAAACCTGATTGTAGCTATATAACAATAATTTGAAAAATAATTTAGACACACAGACCTTTTTCTTTCTTTTTTTTTTTTTGAAGGTAATATAATGTAATTAATATGTGGAAATTTTAAGGGTGTTAAATTTTAGTCGCTTTTTACGACACGCAATTTAACCAAACGTTGGGCCTACTCTTGTCCCCGGTCCCACAGGGGAAACAAAGTCACTATGTCTATTTGTCGTAACAAGTTTTCTGTATATATGCTAATCACATTCAAATATTTTTTTTTTCTCTTTTTAAAATTTCTTCCCATGAACCTATATACAATTATTGTCTTGTTTTTGATAAACATAAAATATAGTGCAAAGAATATCTCTTTGAATTTCCTAATTTGAAACATGGAGAAAAATAGCTGTGTTACATATTTTTGATCAGTGGTTAAGAATTGACTTACAGAAGCCTTTAAATTATTATTTATATACATATTATTATTTATAGTTATAACATTAAAACAAATTGGCATACAAAATGAGTTTAAGAACTCCCTATACCTTGCATCATTAATTATTAGGTTTTTATTTACAATGAAATTTTTAGGATTTCTGACTTTTGAGGAATCTTTGGAAACTACTGGTACTGAGTTTTGTCCAATACATTTTAATTGATTGACTTTCTTAATTGACAAATCATTACCAATTATTATGTCATAATTACTTGAAGTAGACCTTATGAGATAAAATTTATGTAATATGATTGTGTCTGAAACTTCTAAATCAAGTAAAACAGATCCTAAAATTTTGACAGCTTGACCTTCACAACTAATACTAACATCAGGGGTTATGTCAGATGGCAAGATTTTGGTAGTTGGTCTGATCTGATCTAACAGTGTCTCAGAGATAAAAGATATGCTTGTTCCTTTGTCAAAAAGGCTTTTAACAATACATGTATTATTACCTATAGTGACAGTCACAAAATCTTTGTTCAGGAAGACAATAGCATTTTTATCGGTTTTCAAAGACTTGGTATTACATTCTAGGTCTTTTGAGTGAGAATAACCCATCCTAATGATTCTGACTTAGGTTGAAATCAACTAGTAAATAAGTCTATTTTCAAAAAGAATGATAATTATTGTCACACACTAAATGTAAATTTTCGAGAATGGTACAAGAAATAGTTGATTTAACTTACCAAACTAATTCTCTGATCTCATATGAACCAAATCTAGGAATCCACTTGTATCTCCAATCTGTTCTTGAATGTCTTTGTTCAAACCATTAGATCTTCAGTTTTTCTCGCTTGGCATGTAAGAGGTTCCGAATCTTCAATTCATCTTCCACCATTATATCACCGGCTCTCTTCTCAGGGGCTATTCTTCGTTGTTATATTCACCCAGGTGATACATATGTATTATGATAATATTTCATACATATGGATGAGCTAGGATTGGGGGTGTATAGCTCATTCCTGGAGAAGTATTCTAGTGAAGGTGGTCACTGTGTATCATAAGTCCAAGTCCAAATCCATTTCAATATTACTTTATACACAGTTTAAAAATACATTATTTACAAATTATACACAAGGCATTCGATCTCCTTGTCTGTGTGTGTCTCCAATCTCTTCTGCCTCTTGTCTATGTGTAGAGGTCTTTTAAAGACACAAATTAGCATATCCACAAAGGAATACTTTCAACAAATCAAATTAAAGATAAGATTAGGGATAAAACAAATCAAATAGAAAGTTAAACTAATATATGAATTTCATTGGTTGAAAGTTTCATAGTGAAATATAATTTATAGGATCTAATAAGCTTTAAGCCATAAAGAATTAAAAAGCATTGACACTTGATTGGCATTGATCAGACTGTATTGTTAACTGTATAAATCTTTGCTCAAGGTTTCTCTTAATAAGCCTACTGGCATTCAAAGAATATAAAACAGTCAACACCAATCATGCTTTTAGGCAATTACTTTAAATCAAAATATTGACATTAAAAGAACGAAAGACCAACTGATAACCTTAATATTAGCTATATTGTCTATATACTTTAAGAAATAAATTCTGTATATTCTTAAAATAAAATTTGAAAAAGAAGTAAAATTTAGTATCACTATTTGGTGATACATTACCAAGCTAATTCATTACCTGTAAAATCGGCGTATTCATGACCAGTATATTATAGGGTTGATTGGTCGGTATATAAAGGTGCTAATTGCTACTCATCAGTGTGGATAGAAGCCTATACGATAATTATTTCTCCGGGTCCTCCTGTAACTTGAAAATTCAAGTTAGTAACTTGAAAATTCAAGTTAGTATCTTGAAAATTCAAGTTCTATGGCTTATTATTAATTGCATCAGCTGAATACGTTGATTTTTGATGTGATAAATAAAGAAATATTAATAGTAACATAAAGTTAAACACAATACTCAGTTCAAAGTTGAATACGAAACTATGGCTATTTTTAATCGCATCAAATGAATACGATGTTTTGTATGTAAATATTGTCTTCGAATATTAAATATTTCAACTGTTGTTTGTATTATGACTATTTAAAATATATAATAACTACCTTGTTAATCTTTCTATTGTCTTGTCTTAATTGATTAATTAACACCCATAGACAGAGTACTACTTAGATCGACCAATCAACCCTATCATATACTGGTCATGAATACGCCGATTTTACAGGTAATGAATTAGCCTCGTATTGAATACGCTAGGATTCCATGTTTTCAGCTGGTCTATTTCTAGCCTTGGTTCTTCACGTCACTTGTTACAAATGGCGCCTAATCGCCTTATGGTACACGAGATGGTAATATGTTTATTTTGTCTTAAATATCAGAAGCCCATGTTTTTCCGGTAAGGTTACAACATCAATGTTGATTTAAAATCATGACAAACAATTCGTGTTTTCAATGTTATGTTAAATTAAAGACTTAGCTCCTTTATTTGTTTAATAGTCATGTTTCTTTTTTAGCTAATTGAACAATAAATAATTCATCTTAATAATCATTTATAATGAAGTTAAATACCTGTACGATATATTAAAACATATTTCTCTTGCTTGATCAGACGGGCGCCATTATCTAGCTATCTAGCATTCGTTCGTTCGTTTGTTCGTTCGTGGGGTCTAACGTCCACTTCCACCTAAGGTGATACCGTGACAATAGCTAGCATTGGGTGAGTTTCAAATATGACTTGGATCTTCCACAACCCGATTAACTCATATCTGAACTTTCGGATTCGACATTTCTTCTGTGAGGTACAATATGTTCCATAATTTAAAAACGAGGTCTAAAAAACATTATTTCCGAAATATTTAAAAACACGAATTGTTATATTGCCATGAAACTAACTATAATATAAAAACTGGGTCTCAAAAACATTATTTCCAAAATATTTAAAAACACGAATTGTTGCTATGTTGCCGTGAATCTATATGATCCTATTATCCAATATCTAAGAACCAATTAACATTTTATAATCAGTACACGATTTTTTTTTTATGTTTAATCACCTTCCACAAAATGTATTGCTAAATATCGCAGGCTATCGATGGCATCCAAAGTTGGTTATGGTCGATAAGTTAATTAATGGATAAGTCAATAGATGTCTAATTAATAACATATATAACATTTAAGGCCATAAAAACTACCTACAATATTGGCAGATTTAGCTTTTGCATAATGTATGTTTAAAAAATCAGCATTTGGTTTAAGTTGGATTAAACCAATAACTCATATTTATTCATTTAAACCAAATAGTAATACGCTTAAAAATACATTGGTCATTCTTGCTGATTCGAAAATAGATGATAAATAAAAGAAAAAACGAGGTTGTTTTGGGGTTTTTTTCTAACTCTATTTATTCAGTAGATAATTTACATATTATAAATATAATAACGAGGTTCTTTGTACACGTTGGCATGCATGTAAAAGACCCCTTGGCAGCTATAATTCGATATAAGAGCTGGCCGTAGCCCCGGCGCTGCCCAGGCAAAATTTCCCGTATACGTATGCCTGTCTTCATCTGCCCAGTTCGGAGCAGAACAGCAGGATGTTATTAATGTTAAACCCCGTTTCATTTCGTTCTTCATCAAACGTATTATGGAGGGTAATTCATCGTTCATTGGTTCGTGTCTGGAGTTCAACGTCAACTTTCACTACGTGTAATATTGTTGACTAGTGTTTCCAAGAAATTTACCAGAGGAAGCAACACAATAGACTTGATCTAGCTATTTTGGTAAGACATGGTGTCATTTGAGGGAAGAGGCAAAGATCTATTTCATCGAAGGGAGAGGCTGTTTTTATCATAAATCGTAAGGCGTGTGGTATTTAGAGTAAAATGATTGTGACGTCAAAAGACCCGAGTTGTTAATGATGAATTGGGGAAAATATCACAGATACATTATGGGAGATTTGATAAAGAGCTGGCAGTTCTCACTATAGTAGTTAAAAAGTCAATAATGTAATGTAAATTTGCTGAAAATTCAGCCAAATTGATCCACTATATGAACCGAATTGCAGCGACTGAGTTTTAGGGCTTGCCTCAATGACCATTACTAAAGTTCGTAGGATAAAAAAAATAGTCTCGATTATCCATTGTTTGATTTAATTATGATTAGAAGTCGAAAAGCAAATCGTAACGTAATCCAATAAACATCGCCTGTGTTAATATTTTGATATTGTTTTCTTACTTGAAGCAGTTATCAATTAGATTAGGCCTACCTTTAATCCTGGATTAATCTATAGAAATGACATAAACCTAAATGTAATGATTATATAGGAAGAAAAATGGTAGAACTACTAATTAAATTAAACCCGAAGCCATTAGCTTGCTGTCTATTGATAAATCATTCTGGTCAATTTAACCATTTAAACTGTTTTGTTAGCATGTCTTTGCTTTGTCCTCTCCATTTAATACCTTTAGCTTGGTTTTAATTGATAATCTCTATGTTAGCATTGATAATCTCTATGTTAGCATTGATAAGCTCTATGTTAGCATTGATAAGCTCTATGTTAGCATTGCTAAGCTCTATGTTAGCATTGATAATCTCAATGTTAGCATTGCTAAGCTCTATGTTAGTATTGATAAGCTCTATGTTAGCATTGATGAGCTCTATGTTAGCATTGATAATCTCTATGTTAGCATTGATAATCTCTATGTTAGCATGCATTTGTTTTGTCTTCTAAATTGGGATGAGTTGTCTTATATTGAGATGATTTGTCTTTGGGATGAGCTGTCTTTGGGATGAGCTGTCAGGTATTCTTATAAGGCTATTTAACACGTACGATATCACCTCGATGGAAGCATGTTAAATAAAGCTGTTTCATACATGCTATATCACCCAGGGAGACGCCTCGACACGTTTATTCTTGTGTGTGGTTTTATATATTCATAGGTAAGCAGCGTTTTGCAAAATTTCGTCAAAAACGAAAAAAAAAACATACGCCCACGGCAGCTAAGTCGTTCGGGCAGTCAACAAGATTTGTCGCATATTAAGTAATTATCAGAAAATCATTAGAATTTGTTTGGTTTTTATAAAGTTCTGCCCCATGCTAACGTTTAGTATACGAAACATGTAATATTATGAATTTAGCTGTTCAACTATCCATTTTCAAGAAATTCAAACTCGACCATCATTAAAGATACATTATTGGAGAGCAAAAACTGACTTTTGTCGGTCTTCCTTTTGGCCTCAGAGGTCATAGAAATTATAAATTAGATCTTTATTTAAACAACAAGCCAAAAATAAACCCTGTAGACCCACTGGCTTGGATTGGGTTCGGATTTAAACAGGATTTCGTTGATTGATTTAATCACAATGGCGTCGTGGGCGGAGATTCTTCGTGACGTTGACGTCATCATACTTCCGGAAATTAGCAGCTCATCACGCTGCCTTCCCTGTAATACACACTGTCATTATTATACGCGTTTCAGTAAAATTATGAAAATTGATAAACATCGCAGCTAACGTTACCCCAGTTGAATTGCAACCCCATCGGATCACTGTTTTGTATTCGTCTGCTTAGGGAGTCACTTAGGCCTGCCTGAAGTACAAACGACTAAAGAGTACACGCAGGCAACGTAGGAAGTTGGGTATTTATTATAATTTATTTACAATACTGCCTCGTTGATTTGTTCCATTCCTTTCAAACTTTAAAATCCTGTCGCAGACTTTCTCTTCTTATATATTAAAAGTCTTAATTCTAATTTGTAGTAAATAATAAATGTAATACAAATTGAATTGCAGTCCTGTCTCAAACCGAATACGCTTACGGTACCACAGTACTTGATAATCGAGACTATGTAGGTGGAGTTAACGCCTGTCGATCAACGATCGGCCATACTAAGAATCGGTGACGATGGAATTGAAACCCATATCTAGTCAAAAATTACACTGATAATAACTATGTTCAGAATAAAGTAATTGGACTGAAATTTTCACTATATTCTTCTTTTCGTCATCTATTTTTGAACTGTTGTAGCAAGAATGGCCAACTCCTTATAAAAATCTCCCATAATGTAACTTTAATGTGTAAACGGGGGTATAGTCAAACGTTTTTTATACGCCTACATTTTAATGTGGACGTATATTGTCGTCGCCCCTGTTCGTCCGGTCGTCCGTCCACAATTGTTTGTGAACAGACTACAGGTTGCAATTTTTATCAGATTTCAATGAAACTTAAAACATAGGTTTATCAACCTAATATCTTGGTTCCTTTCAAAATTGGCATGTATCGGACTGTAACTTCATGGGTTATGGCCCCTGATTGTACGAAAAATCACGTTTTTAGCTTGTGAACAGTGTAGAGGTCATAATTTTGAACCGATGTGGAGGAAACTCGAAATGCATGCTTATAAGATCTTGGTTCCTTTCGATATTTGCACCCGTCGGATCGTTACTTTCTGAATTATGGCCCCTGATTGTCCGAAAAATCGCCCTTTTAGCTTGTGGTACCTCTGAAGGTCAAAATTGTTATCCGATTTAAAAAACCATTCGATTATATCACCGATACATGGTTATGGAGGTTGAGTTCAAATTTCATGAAAATCGGACTAAAATTGACAGACAAAATGGCCGCCGTTTGTAGGCGAATAGTGTGAAAATATGTTATATCAAGGTTGTGGACTCTATAGAGGTCACAATTTTAAACCGATTTTGATGAAACTTGACATGTATGTTTATAGCACAAAGGTCTTGGTTACCTTTCGATATTTGCGCTCATCGGATTGTAACTTCCTGAATTATGTCCCCTGATTGTGTTCTCTCTGGAGGTCAAAATTGTTAACCGATTTTAACTAGGGTACATTTTCATTTTTCTCGTCGGTTATAGCATTTTTCTTTATAAAACACTTTTGGATGACACTTCGTGTACAGTTTGATTGCTCGATACGTTTGAAAAAAATAAATGTGCGATTAATTAATATGTGTCGTCTATTTATATTGAGATTTCGGCGGGGACATCAGCCTCACTGTTGGCTTGTTTATACAGTCTACGCATGCGTTGTACTCCGAAATTATCTTTTTCACTCGATTGACACCAGTTTTTGAATTTAATGTCGTTTGTGTTGAGTCCCAAATGACGTGATACCCCTGTATATATATTCCCATTCAATTATCAATTGTTATTGAAACAATTCACTGTTGATCATTTTGTTCAATTTAAAAGATATTATTACGTCATAATAATAAAAATAATGTACATTTGTAATTGAGCACACTCCATCCATAGTACATGCCTTAAGAAATGAGTTACTCGGGTTGTAGAGGGTCCATGCTGCATTTTTGACTCATCCAATACTTTTAAAATGGCGGCCATTTTGTTAATTTGATAAGATTCTTGAAAAGGACTTCATTACAGCCCATGAAGCGATTCGCCAACACGTTGAGCAGCAATTTAGTTGGTTGGGGTAGTTCTGTTGCAATTAGATGATCAGGACCCGCACCCTTTTCTCTGCCAACGTCTTACTTTTCTGTTCTGACTTCGACTGGGTTAATGAAGACAGACATAGCCTACAGTGAGTAGTAGGCCTATACGGTAAGTTATGACTATTATCACTATGAGGGAAATTTTTTTCCCAAAAGATCTTGGTTCCTTTCAATATTCGTGCATATTGATATTGATCGTAAAATACTGAATTTTGGCCCCTTATTGTATGAGAAATTGTGTTTTTAGCATGTGGTTAACAGTCTTATCCAGCTATTTTGGAATTTATTTGGATCGTAATTTCACGAATTAGGCTCCCCGATTGCATGAAAAATCGTGTTTTCAACTTGGGGTAGTCTCATTACACTCACCCTGAGCGTTCAGAAACTGTTCCATTCAATCAATGTCGAACTGCTAACTTTTCACTGCTAAACGATGGGGTGTCAATCCGTGTGGACGCATGTACAAAGTAAACGAACATTTTAGTGAGAAAATAAGACCTTGCTTACTTCGCTAGAATCAGTATGAGCCACACAACACGCTGTTAAAAATACGTCCCCTCCTATCAAATTAGAATTTCGCAGCCATGACACTCTAACTGTAGGTCAATGTCCAGATTCAGGAATGTCGGTTATACAAGAAGAAACGAAATGTATATGCTTTACATTGTACAGGCTTTCACCCGGATTGACTGTTCTCCAATTTTTTTCGACATTCATTCAATGGGACAGCCCGTGGACTAGCTATTTTGATGATAGCCGATCCCCACCTCTATCTACTTAAAGCCCCAATACCACTCTTGTTATAAGTTATAACTGAATAATATGTCCCAATCTTCATCCTGGTCAACAAATTGTATTATTTTACAATATTCCAATTAATTGATGATATAAATTTCATCTTAACACACCTAATTTAAAAAATTGGAAAAATTCAACTAATTGATTTGAAAAGTCTAACGTAAACCTTTTCAAATGTGACTTTGATTTAAAATATTTTCGAACCCTCTGGACAAGTAAAATAGGTTGTAATTGATAATTTACACAACAGGTAGGACACTTAAACATCTAGTACTTAGAATAAGGCTATTATTTATTTTCTGGAGCTGCCAAGCCAGCAAGAGTGTTATTGTCCCTTTAATAAAATTATTCCAGCTAAAAATATTCAATATATTTAATTAATTATTATGTCTATTTTTCTTTGTTTTTCAGAGAAAGAGACAAGCTTCAAATGTCAAAACATCCTGCTTCCAAAAAATCCTATAAGTGTGATATTTGTGGTAAATCGTTTGGAGTCCTGTCTAATTTAAGTAAACACATTATGATTCATACTGGAGAGAAGCCATATAAATGTGATGTTTGTAGTAAATCATTCACACTAAAGAATAATTGGAAAACTCACACCAGAATTCATACTGGTGAAAACCCTTTTTCTTGTGATGTTTGCAAAAAATCTTTTACCACAAGAGGTAAGCTACATGAACACACCAGAACCCATACTGGAGAAAAACCTATTTCTTGTGATGTTTGTAGGAAATCATTTGCACAAAGTAGTAATCTCCAGATACACACAAGAATTCATACTGGAGAAAAACCCTTTACTTGTGATATTTGCAAAAAATCGTTTACCACAAGAGGTAACCTACATGAACACACCAGAACCCATACTGGAGAAAAACCTTTTTCTTGTGATGTTTGTAGGAAATCATTTGCACAAAGTAGTAATCTCCAGATACACACAAGAATTCATACTGGAGAAAAACCTTTTATTTGTGATGTTTGTGGTAAATCATTTATCAGTAGTGGCAGTCTAAAGGTGCACTCTAGAGTTCATACTGGAGAAAAACCCTTTTCTTGTGATGTATGTAGAAAATCTTTTATTGAAAGTACTCAGCTGGTGCGACACACACGAACTCATACTGGAGAAAAACCTTATCCCTGTGATGATTGCAGCAAATCATTTACCAGTAGTAGTGACCTACATGTACATACCAGAACTCATACTGGAGAAAAACCTTTTTCTTGTGATATTTGTAATAAATCATTTACCACTAGTGGTACCCTCATTATACATACCAGAACACATACTGGAGAGAAACCTTTTTCTTGTGATGTTTGTGGAAAATCATTTGCCAGTAGTGGTTATCTACATGTACATACCAGAACCCATACTGGAGAGAAACCTTTTTCTTGTGATGTTTGTAGAATGAGATTTACCACTAGTGGTACCCTAATTATACATACCAGAACTCATACTGGAGAGAAACCTTTTTCTTGTGATGTTTGTGGTAAATCATTTGCCCGTTGTGGTTATCTACATGTACATACCAGAACCCATACTGGAGAGAAACCTTTTTCTTGTGATGTTTGTAGAAAGAGATTTACCACTAATGGTAATCTACAACGACACGCAAGAACTCATGCTTCTGATTAAATCTATTCATCAGAAAACATCTCTCTTTAGTTTTTATCTACAGAGCAACATCCGAACCAACACTTGAAAAAAACCGAAAGAACTATAATAGTAAGTGCAGGAGGACCGCACTACACGAAAAACAAAAACCTATAAGATTAACCTGCAGAAAATATAAAATCAAGTGAATGGATCCGGGGGCCAGCCGTAAGCGTCCATGGTGTGCCCATGATTTGCTGAGTGGTGGAAAAAATGGTAAATCATTTGCCCGTAGTGGTTATCTACATGTACATACCAGAACCCATACTGGAGAGAAACCTTTTTCTTGTGATGTTTGTAGAAAGAGATTTACCACTAATGGTAATCTACAACAACACGCAAGAATTCATGCTTCTGATTAAATCTATTCATCAGAAAACATCTCTCTTTAGTTTTTATCTACAGAGCAACATCCAAACCAACACTTGAAAAAAATCGAAAGAACTATAAAAGTACATGTAAGTGCAGGAGGACCGCACTACACGAAAAAAAAAAACCCTATAAGATTAACCAGCGGAAAATATCAAATCAAGTGAATGGATCCAGGGGCCAGCCGTAAGCGTCCATGGTGTGCCCATGATTTGCTGAGTGGTGGAAAAAATAGCTCCCGAGCGGAGTACATGTAAGTAATAAAATTTTTCGAGGGGGGGGGCGTGGTCTTTTATGAAAATTCAACACTTCATCAATGATACAGAGACTCTGCCAGGGATCTAAAAACTTTTTGACACCAACGGTCCGAGCATGAAATTGCCTCACCCCACTGTTTCTCATTTTGTATTACTTTATAACTACTAGATTAAAAAATTAAAACAATTCTTAAAACAGTGTTTGTGTTTTGTTTCAGCACAACGAATTATGACAAGAGGTAGATATTGATAAATAAAATGGACTGTAACCCAGCTGTCTCTGGGATTTAGTTTAGATTCGGTAGAATTAACGGTAGAATGAATACATTAAAATCCTCTAAAGCAACGACAAAACTCATAAAGGATAAGCGAAATGTAATAAACTGGAGTTTAACATCCTACTGTTCTGCTCTGACTGGGCTAATGAAGACGGGTATACGTCATACAGAGGGAGATTATTGTCTGGTCCTACGTCCTGCCCCACTGATATCAAGTATATGTCATACAGTGCGCTATGAAGGAGATTTTACAGAAAATACATTTCTCAATGAACTAAATACAACCGTAATCTTTTAGAGTCCTTTGATAACTGGATAGATCAATACACATAAACACCTACTTATGGAAAAACAGCTACTTAATTTATTTAGGCGACGTTATCAACCGGTTGTTTCTTCATCTCAAAGTTCGCATCACTCCATCACCATGAAAAAATCCTGTCGCTAACCACATTAACCTATGTTTTTATGTTCACTCAAGTGTAGAGGCAGACAATAATTTTAATAAATTAATTAATCACAATATGTAAATTTTATTGACAATATTTATTTTTGGATTTTTTAACATTCAAAATAGGCAATGACTATTTGCCACAAGTGGTAAGCAAGAATTTCAAAAATTTCTCACGACTACAGACCGCAATCTTTAATGAAATGAAACTTACAGATAACATTGATAATACCACTGAGTAGCCAAACATTCGGTCACTTCTGGTTAGCGGTTTCTGAGATATCAGGTTTCCACACATTTCATGTGGCAAGACTACAGACCACAAATTATCAACCGATATCCACAAAACCCATGATAATATTAATAATATCTCAGAGTAGGCAAAGTTTCGGCCACTTCCATTTAGCGGTTTCCGAGATATCAGGTTATATATATTCCCATTCAATTATTAATTGTTATTAAACAAATCACTGTTGATCAGTTTGTTCTATTTGAAAGATAGTTTTACGTCATAATAATAATAATAATGTACATTTGTAATTGCGCTCACTCCATCCATATTGCATGCCTTAAGAAATGAGTTACTCGGGTTGTAGAGGGTCCATGCTGCATTTTTGACTCATCCAATACTTTTAAAATGGCGGCCATTTTGTTAATTTGATAAGATTCTTGAAAAGAACTTCATTACAGCCCATGAAGCGATTTGCCAACACGTTGAGCAGCAATTTAGTTGGTTGGGGTAGTTCTGTTGCAATTAGATGATCAGGACCCGCACCCTTTTCTCTGCCAACGTCTCACTTTTCTGTTCTGACTTCGACTGGGTTAATGAAGACAGACATAGCCTACAGTGAGTAGTAGGCCTATACGGTAAGTTATGACTATTATCACTATGAGGGAAATTTTTTTCCCAAAAGATCTTGGTTCCTTTCGATATTCGTGCATATTGATATTGATCGTAACATCCTGAATTTTGGCCCCTTATTGTATGAGAAATTGTGTTTTTAGCTTGTGGTTAACAGTCTTATCCAGCTATTTTGGAATTTATTTGGATCGTAATTTCACGAATTAGGGTCCCCGATTGCATGAAAAATCGTGTTTTCAACTTGGGGTAGTCTCATTACACTCACCCTGAGCGTTCAGAAACTGTTCCATTCAATCAATGTCGAACTGCTAACTTTTCACTGCTAAACGATGGGGTGTCAATCCGTGTGGACGCATGTACAAAGTAAACGAACATTTTAGTGAGAAAATAAGACCTTGCTTACTTCGCTAGAATCAGTATGAGCCACACAACACGCTGTTAAAAATACGTCCCCTCCTATCAAATTAGAATTTCGCAGCCATGACACTCTAACTGTAGGTCAATGTCCAGATTCAGGAATGTCGGTTATACAAGAAGAAACGAAATGTATATGCTTTACATTGTACAGGCTTTCACCCGGATTGACTGTTCTCCAATTTTTTTCGACATTCATTCAATGGGACAGCCCGTGGACTAGCTATTTTGATGATAGCCGATCCCCACCTCTATCTACTTAAAGCCCCAATACCACTCTTGTTATAAGTTATAACTGAATAATATGTCCCAATCTTCATCCTGGTCAACAAATTGTATTATTTTACAATATTCCAATTAATTGATGATATAAATTTCATCTTAACACACCTAATTTAAAAAATTGGAAAAATTCAACTAATTGATTTGAAAAGTCTAACGTAAACCTTTTCAAATGTGACTTTGATTTAAAATATTTTCGAACCCTCTGGACAAGTAAAATAGGTTGTAATTGATAATTTACACAACAGGTAGGACACTTAAACATCTAGTACTTAGAATAAGGCTATTATTTATTTTCTGGAGCTGCCAAGCCAGCAAGAGTGTTATTGTCCCTTTAATAAAATTATTCCAGCTAAAAATATTCAATATATTTAATTAATTATTATGTCTATTTTTCTTTGTTTTTCAGAGAAAGAGACAAGCTTCAAATGTCAAAACATCCTGCTTCCAAAAAATCCTATAAGTGTGATATTTGTGGTAAATCGTTTGGAGTCCTGTCTAATTTAAGTAAACACATTATGATTCATACTGGAGAGAAGCCATATAAATGTGATGTTTGTAGTAAATCATTCACACTAAAGAATAATTGGAAAACTCACACCAGAATTCATACTGGTGAAAACCCTTTTTCTTGTGATGTTTGCAAAAAATCTTTTACCACAAGAGGTAAGCTACATGAACACACCAGAACCCATACTGGAGAAAAACCTATTTCTTGTGATGTTTGTAGGAAATCATTTGCACAAAGTAGTAATCTCCAGATACACACAAGAATTCATACTGGAGAAAAACCCTTTACTTGTGATATTTGCAAAAAATCTTTTACCACAAGAGGTAACCTACATGAACACACCAGAACCCATACTGGAGAAAAACCTTTTTCTTGTGATGTTTGTAGGAAATCATTTGCACAAAGTAGTAATCTCCAGATACACACAAGAATTCATACTGGAGAAAAACCTTTTATTTGTGATGTTTGTGGTAAATCATTTATCAGTAGTGGCAGTCTAAAGGTGCACTCTAGAGTTCATACTGGAGAAAAACCCTTTTCTTGTGATGTATGTAGAAAATCTTTTATTGAAAGTACTCAGCTGGTGCGACACACACGAACTCATACTGGAGAAAAACCTTATCCCTGTGATGATTGCAGCAAATCATTTACCAGTAGTAGTGACCTACATGTACATACCAGAACTCATACTGGAGAAAAACCTTTTTCTTGTGATATTTGTAATAAATCATTTACCACTAGTGGTACCCTCATTATACATACCAGAACACATACTGGAGAGAAACCTTTTTCTTGTGATGTTTGTGGAAAATCATTTGCCAGTAGTGGTTATCTACATGTACATACCAGAACCCATACTGGAGAGAAACCTTTTTCTTGTGATGTTTGTAGAATGAGATTTACCACTAGTGGTACCCTAATTATACATACCAGAACTCATACTGGAGAGAAACCTTTTTCTTGTGATGTTTGTGGTAAATCATTTGCCCGTTGTGGTTATCTACATGTACATACCAGAACCCATACTGGAGAGAAACCTTTTTCTTGTGATGTTTGTAGAAAGAGATTTACCACTAATGGTAATCTACAACGACACGCAAGAACTCATGCTTCTGATTAAATCTATTCATCAGAAAACATCTCTCTTTAGTTTTTATCTACAGAGCAACATCCGAACCAACACTTGAAAAAAACCGAAAGAACTATAATAGTAAGTGCAGGAGGACCGCACTACACGAAAAACAAAAACCTATAAGATTAACCTGCAGAAAATATAAAATCAAGTGAATGGATCCGGGGGCCAGCCGTAAGCGTCCATGGTGTGCCCATGATTTGCTGAGTGGTGGAAAAAATGGTAAATCATTTGCCCGTAGTGGTTATCTACATGTACATACCAGAACCCATACTGGAGAGAAACCTTTTTCTTGTGATGTTTGTAGAAAGAGATTTACCACTAATGGTAATCTACAACAACACGCAAGAATTCATGCTTCTGATTAAATCTATTCATCAGAAAACATCTCTCTTTAGTTTTTATCTACAGAGCAACATCCAAACCAACACTTGAAAAAAATCGAAAGAACTATAAAAGTACATGTAAGTGCAGGAGGACCGCACTACACGAAAAAAAAAAACCCTATAAGATTAACCTGCGGAAAATATCAAATCAAGTGAATGGATCCAGGGGCCAGCCGTAAGCGTCCATGGTGTGCCCATGATTTGCTGAGTGGTGGAAAAAATAGCTCCCGAGCGGAGTACATGTAAGTAATAAAATTTTTCGAGGGGGGGGCGTGGTCTTTTATGAAAATTCAACACTTCATCAATGATACAGAGACTCTGCCAGGGATCTAAAAACTTTTTGACACCAACGGTCCGAGCATGAAATTGCCTCACCCCACTGTTTCTCATTTTGTATTACTTTATAACTACTAGATTAAAAAATTAAAACAATTCTTAAAACAGTGTTTGTGTTTTGTTTCAGCACAACGAATTATGACAAGAGGTAGATATTGATAAATAAAATGGACTGTAACCCAGCTGTCTCTGGGATTTAGTTTAGATTCGGTAGAATTAACGGTAGAATGAATACATTAAAATCCTCTAAAGCAACGACAAAACTCATAAAGGATAAGCGAAATGTAATAAACTGGAGTTTAACATCCTACTGTTCTGCTCTGACTGGGCTAATGAAGACGGGTATACGTCATACAGAGGGAGATTATTGTCTGGTCCTACGTCCTGCCCCACTGATATCAAGTATATGTCATACAGTGCGCTATGAAGGAGATTTTACAGAAAATACATTTCTCAATGAACTAAATACAACCGTAATCTTTTAGAGTCCTTTGATAACTGGATAGATCAATACACATAAACACCTACTTATGGAAAAACAGCTACTTAATTTATTTAGGCGACGTTATCAACCGGTTGTTTCTTCATCTCAAAGTTCGCATCACTCCATCACCATGAAAAAATCCTGTCGCTAACCACATTAACCTATGTTTTTATGTTCACTCAAGTGTAGAGGCAGACAATAATTTTAATAAATTAATTAATCACAATATGTAAATTTTATTGACAATATTTATTTTTGGATTTTTTAACATTCAAAATAGGCAATGACTATTTGCCACAAGTGGTAAGCAAGAATTTCAAAAATTTCTCACGACTACAGACCGCAATCTTTAATGAAATGAAACTTACAGATAACATTGATAATACCACTGAGTAGCCAAACATTCGGTCACTTCTGGTTAGCGGTTTCTGAGATATCAGGTTTCCACACATTTCATGTGGCAAGACTACAGACCACAAATTATCAACCGATATCCACAAAACCCATGATAATATTAATAATATCTCAGAGTAGGCAAAGTTTCGGCCACTTCCATTTAGCGGTTTCCGAGATATCAGGTTATATATATTCCCATTCAATTATTAATTGTTATTAAACAAATCACTGTTGATCAGTTTGTTCTATTTGAAAGATAGTTTTACGTCATAATAATAATAATAATGTACATTTGTAATTGCGCTCACTCCATCCATATTGCATGCCTTAAGAAATGAGTTACTGGGGTTGTAGAGGGTCCCTGCTGCATTTTTGATTCACCCAATACTTTTAAAATGGCGGCCATGTTGTTAATTTGATAAGATTCTTGAAAAGAACTTCATTACAGCCCATGAAGCGATTTGCCAACACGTTGAGCAGCAATTTAGTTGGTTGGGGTAGTTCTGTTGCAATTAGATGATCAGGACCCGCACCCTTTTCTCTGCCAACGTCTCACTTTTCTGTTCTGACTTCGACTGGGTTAATGAAGACAGACATAGCCTACAGTGAGTAGTAGGCCTATACGGTAAGTTATGACTATTATCACTATGAGGGAAATTTTTTTCCCAAAAGATCTTGGTTCCTTTCGATATTCGTGCATATTGATATTGATCGTAACATCCTGAATTTTGGCCCCTTATTGTATGAGAAATTGTGTTTTTAGCTTGTGGTTAACAGTCTTATCCAGCTATTTTGGAATTTATTTGGATCGTAATTTCACGAATTAGGGTCCCCGATTGCATGAAAAATCGTGTTTTCAACTTGGGGTAGTCTCATTACACTCACCCTGAGCGTTCAGAAACTGTTCCATTCAATCAATGTCGAACTGCTAACTTTTCACTGCTAAACGATGGGGTGTCAATCCGTGTGGACGCATGTACAAAGTAAACGAACATTTTAGTGAGAAAATAAGACCTTGCTTACTTCGCTAGAATCAGTATGAGCCACACAACACGCTGTTAAAAATACGTCCCCTCCTATCAAATTAGAATTTCGCAGCCATGACACTCTAACTGTAGGTCAATGTCCAGATTCAGGAATGTCGGTTATACAAGAAGAAACGAAATGTATATGCTTTACATTGTACAGGCTTTCACCCGGATTGACTGTTCTCCAATTTTTTTCGACATTCATTCAATGGGACAGCCCCTGGACTAGCTATTTTGATGATAGCCGATCCCCACCTCTATCTACTTAAAGCCCCAATACCACTCTTGTTATAAGTTATAACTGAATAATATGTCCCAATCTTCATTCTGGTCAACAAATTGTATTATTTTACAATATTCCAATTAATTGATGATATAAATTTCATCTTAACACACCTAATTTAAAAAATTGGAAAAATTCAACTAATTGATTTGAAAAGTCTAACGTAAACCTTTTCAAATGTGACTTTGATTTAAAATATTTTCGAACCCTCTGGACAAGTAAAATAGGTTGTAATTGATAATTTACACAACAGGTAGGACACTTAAACATCTAGTACTTAGAATAAGGCTATTATTTATTTTCTGGAGCTGCCAAGCCAGCAAGAGTGTTATTGTCCCTTTAATAAAATTATTCCAGCTAAAAATATTCAATATATTTAATTAATTATTATGTCTATTTTTCTTTGTTTTTCAGAGAAAGAGACAAGCTTCAAATGTCAAAACATCCTGCTTCCAAAAAATCCTATAAGTGTGATATTTGTGGTAAATCGTTTGGAGTCCTGTCTAATTTAAGTAAACACATTATGATTCATACTGGAGAGAAGCCATATAAATGTGATGTTTGTAGTAAATCATTCACACTAAAGAATAATTGGAAAACTCACACCAGAATTCATACTGGTGAAAACCCTTTTTCTTGTGATGTTTGCAAAAAATCTTTTACCACAAGAGGTAAGCTACATGAACACACCAGAACCCATACTGGAGAAAAACCTATTTCTTGTGATGTTTGTAGGAAATCATTTGCACAAAGTAGTAATCTCCAGATACACACAAGAATTCATACTGGAGAAAAACCCTTTACTTGTGATATTTGCAAAAAATCGTTTACCACAAGAGGTAACCTACATGAACACACCAGAACCCATACTGGAGAAAAACCTTTTTCTTGTGATGTTTGTAGGAAATCATTTGCACAAAGTAGTAATCTCCAGATACACACAAGAATTCATACTGGAGAAAAACCTTTTATTTGTGATGTTTGTGGTAAATCATTTATCAGTAGTGGCAGTCTAAAGGTGCACTCTAGAGTTCATACTGGAGAAAAACCCTTTTCTTGTGATGTATGTAGAAAATCTTTTATTGAAAGTACTCAGCTGGTGCGACACACACGAACTCATACTGGAGAAAAACCTTATCCCTGTGATGATTGCAGCAAATCATTTACCAGTAGTAGTGACCTACATGTACATACCAGAACTCATACTGGAGAAAAACCTTTTTCTTGTGATATTTGTAATAAATCATTTACCACTAGTGGTACCCTCATTATACATACCAGAACACATACTGGAGAGAAACCTTTTTCTTGTGATGTTTGTGGAAAATCATTTGCCAGTAGTGGTTATCTACATGTACATACCAGAACCCATACTGGAGAGAAACCTTTTTCTTGTGATGTTTGTAGAATGAGATTTACCACTAGTGGTACCCTAATTATACATACCAGAACTCATACTGGAGAGAAACCTTTTTCTTGTGATGTTTGTGGTAAATCATTTGCCCGTTGTGGTTATCTACATGTACATACCAGAACCCATACTGGAGAGAAACCTTTTTCTTGTGATGTTTGTAGAAAGAGATTTACCACTAATGGTAATCTACAACGACACGCAAGAACTCATGCTTCTGATTAAATCTATTCATCAGAAAACATCTCTCTTTAGTTTTTATCTACAGAGCAACATCCGAACCAACACTTGAAAAAAACCGAAAGAACTATAATAGTAAGTGCAGGAGGACCGCACTACACGAAAAACAAAAACCTATAAGATTAACCTGCAGAAAATATAAAATCAAGTGAATGGATCCGGGGGCCAGCCGTAAGCGTCCATGGTGTGCCCATGATTTGCTGAGTGGTGGAAAAAATGGTAAATCATTTGCCCGTAGTGGTTATCTACATGTACATACCAGAACCCATACTGGAGAGAAACCTTTTTCTTGTGATGTTTGTAGAAAGAGATTTACCACTAATGGTAATCTACAACAACACGCAAGAATTCATGCTTCTGATTAAATCTATTCATCAGAAAACATCTCTCTTTAGTTTTTATCTACAGAGCAACATCCAAACCAACACTTGAAAAAAATCGAAAGAACTATAAAAGTACATGTAAGTGCAGGAGGACCGCACTACACGAAAAAAAAAAACCCTATAAGATTAACCTGCGGAAAATATCAAATCAAGTGAATGGATCCAGGGGCCAGCCGTAAGCGTCCATGGTGTGCCCATGATTTGCTGAGTGGTGGAAAAAATAGCTCCCGAGCGGAGTACATGTAAGTAATAAAATTTTTCGAGGGGGGGGCGTGGTCTTTTATGAAAATTCAACACTTCATCAATGATACAGAGACTCTGCCAGGGATCTAAAAACTTTTTGACACCAACGGTCCGAGCATGAAATTGCCTCACCCCACTGTTTCTCATTTTGTATTACTTTATAACTACTAGATTAAAAAATTAAAACAATTCTTAAAACAGTGTTTGTGTTTTGTTTCAGCACAACGAATTATGACAAGAGGTAGATATTGATAAATAGAATGGACTGTAACCCAGCTGTCTCTGGGATTTAGTTTAGATTTGGTAGAATTAACGGTAGAATGAATACATTAAAATCCTCTAAAGCAACGACAAAACTCATAAAGGATAAGCGAAATGTAATAAACTGGAGTTTAACATCCTACTGTTCTGCTCTGACTGGGCTAATGAAGACAGGTATACGTCATACAGAGGGAGATTATTGTCTGGTCCTACGTCCTGCCCCACTGATATCAAGTATATGTCATACAGTGCGCTATGAAGGAGATTTTACAGCCTACTCTTACATCGAACTCCAACTGCCATGAAATCTTTTACGTACACTCCAATGCGTAGCTGGGACCTCAATGTTCCAGCCCATCTGAAGGACTAGACAGTTGGACTTAATGGAGAGCATAATGGAGAAGAAGTATTTTCTTGCTATGAAGAAAATACATTTCTCAATGAACTAAATACAACCGTAATCTTTTAGAGTCCTTTGATAACTGGATAGATCAATACACATAAACACCTACTTATGGAAAAACAGCTACTTAATTTATTTAGGCGACGTTATCAACCGGTTGTTTCTTCATCTCAAAGTTCGCATCACTCCATCACCATGAAAAAATCCTGTCGCTAACCACATTAACCTATGTTTTTATGTTCACTCAAGTGTAGAGGCAGACAATAATTTTAATAAATTAATTAATCACAATATGTAAATTTTATTGACAATATTTATTTTTGGATTTTTTAACATTCAAAATAGGCAATGACTATTTGCCACAAGTGGTAAGCAAGAATTTCAAAAATTTCTCACGACTATAGACCGCAATCTTTAATGAAATGAAACTTACAGATAACATTGATAATACCACTGAGTAGCCAAACATTCGGTCACTTCTGGTTAGCGGTTTCTGAGATATCAGGTTTCCACACATTTCATGTGGCAAGACTACAGACCACAAATTATCAACCGATATCCACAAAACCCATGATAATATTAATAATATCTCAGAGTAGGCAAAGTTTCGGCCACTTCCATTTAGCGGTTTCCGAGATATCAGGTTATATATATTCCCATTCAATTATTAATTGTTATTAAACAAATCACTGTTGATCAGTTTGTTCTATTTGAAAGATAGTTTTACGTCATAATAATAATAATAATGTACATTTGTAATTGCGCTCACTCCATCCATATTGCATGCCTTAAGAAATGAGTTACTCGGGTTGTAGAGGGTCCATGCTGCATTTTTGACTCATCCAATACTTTTAAAATGGCGGCCATTTTGTTAATTTGATAAGATTCTTGAAAAGAACTTCATTACAGCCCATGAAGCGATTTGCCAACACGTTGAGCAGCAATTTAGTTGGTTGGGGTAGTTCTGTTGCAATTAGATGATCAGGACCCGCACCCTTTTCTCTGCCAACGTCTCACTTTTCTGTTCTGACTGCCGGTGCCACTGGGTTAATGAAGACAGACATACATAGCCTACAGTGAGTAGTAGGCCTATACAGTAAGTTATGACTATTATCACTATGAGGGAAATTTTTTTCCCCAAAGATCTTGGTTCCTTTCGATATTCGTGCATATTGATATTGATCGTAACATCCTGAATTTTGGCCCCTTATTGTATGAGAAATCGTGTTTTTAGCTTGTGCTAAACAGTCTTATCTTATCCAGCTATTTTGGATCGTAATTTCCTGAATCATAATAATAATAATAATAATATCTTTATTTCAAAAGGGTGAACAATCTAGGTCCGATATGTATGGACCTTTCTGACACGTTTAGTTACTCTAAGTAACGTAAATGTTTCGGCTCTGGCCTCCACTACGTTACTATTCCCCCTTATTAACAACTAGTATGAAAATAAGGCCTTTCCCTCATCTCCGTTCTAAGACTATTTTGGAATCCTTACCGTCTATTTTTCACAGTGATACTGCTTTAGTCCCCAAAAGGAATCATTTCTTGTCACATCCGACACAAATTTATAAAAATCCAACACTATTTTCATGTAGAATTATGCGATACAAATAGATAAACAACTGTTGTGATTTTGCCCTGTGCAATACAGATGTCCGTCAGGATAACCGGGACTACTTCCACCTTTCCATGGAGTCCCGAACTACCAGTGGGATTTGCTCTATATATTACTGTTTTGCCGTAGCTACGGTTCAGAATATGTTGTAGACTTCAAATAGGTAACATTGTTATAGATTGCGGACGCCTTGGAACACCAAGTGGGACTTGGTACTTGTATAGAATTAACCTCGACCTCATCAATGGTAGTACGGATAAAACCGTTTATTTAACAAGGGGAGAAGTATAATATATAAATTATATTGTTTTGCATATATCTGTATCTTATAGTTATCGAATAGATTGAAACTTTATTGACCGTGACTCCGTGAGTTGCACGTGCGGCTCTTGTGTTTACACTGTGTGCTTGCACGGGTATATGAACACGTGTTTTGTGTATAATAAGGAGTGACTTATTGTTTACGATCACCTCGTCATATTTCCTCATGATTATGAGATGGTGATGAAAAAATGAACTATTTATGGCTAGATGGGCGACATATTCCACCGTCGTCCACGGGTGGCAATTCCTTATCCTGCCAATTTTATACGGGTAACAACAGTAGTAGTATGTTTAACCGATCTCAACGGTGTTATAATATTCCAGAGACATTGAATTTTGATGGCTATTCAAACTGGCCGAATTTTGCAAAAAAATTTACAAGGTTTGCCATATCACAGGCATGGTCCGACCAGGAATGTAAGGAACAGTTGTTCTTTTGTTTAAAGGGATATGCGGTCGATGTTCATAGAATTATCCTTTTACGTAATGGCAATTTAACATGCTTTGAACTTATGACCAAACTCGAACAATGTTTTGGTCGTGCAGAAATGTCTCAGGCTTGGGCTGTACACCCATTTCTGAATCGATCATCACCGACCCAAAGAATAACAATTGATCCTAGGCCAAATGAAATCGCACCGGCAGCAACCAAAACCCAAGCCGAAAATCCCAAATCACAGAAAGTGACATCGTCCAACACACAAGTATGTTTGGAAGAAATTGACAAGTTATTAGATGAACAGTGCCGTCAATTGACTGATATTTGTAGGCCTATTTCCCCAGAAAGAACTCATCGGTCACGTCCAATAATCCCAAATGCGGAAACACCAGTCTCGAACGTTATTCCGGAGAAATTAACATGCGACCTTGTCCATGAACGTTCTGCAATGGACGAATCAAAACTTGAATTCGACAAGCCTTGTATCCCAAGTTTGCCTAGTGATTCAGCTGTCCGGATGTCCGAAGATAAAACATCGACAACAAACGGGTCGGATAGACGCGGGGCGATCGCCAGTTTTGAAACCGCTAAGGGATCGAACGGTTTCACTAACACCGATTTATACGGTGATGTAACAAATATCACCACCCCGAGGAGTGATCAAAAGTACCAGGATACCGTTGCAACCGGTGTCATTCCAAGAATCGACTCAATCAATTCCGCGAAAACTAAGCAAACGTGCGTATTAGCTACGACGTGCATCCACAGTAATCATTTAGATTATATCGGTCAGCTTAATTTAAAAACTCAAAGTCAACAAGTGACAAAACTTTCGGATCTTCGCAGTCAAGAGTTACAGGAGAAATTACCAAAAGTTGAAGAGGTTCCCGAGTTTAATGCGTTTGGAAATTCAGTTATGAACTGGTTGCGTTCAATAACAAATAGTCAAACTCGACTTCTGTTTCGCGGTCTATCAACTTTAGTTGTTACGGAATATACCGCAGGGGAATATTCAATTTCAGATAGTTTCTTTGAGCAACAAAAAGAAAAGCCTCCTAGACTTAAATTAGTAGAGTTAAACAGATCTACCATAGATAAATGGTCCGAAGTTCCAGTGCATTATTTGGCTGTACCCGTAAATTTGAAGAAACAGTTATTTCGAGAAGAAATGAATTTGTTCATAGCAGAACTGATTAAGCAGTGTGTCAGATTCTTCAAAGATAAATTGTCATTGACCCTTCACAGTGTTCCTGTAAATGTGAACGCCGATTTATTTATTGATAATTTGCTCACCATCAACGATGTTTTTGATGCGCGTTACGAATCAGAAGTTACAAACAGTAACTTAGCCACACCGTTGACTATCTCACGGTGTAATATCTACAATCACTTAACTGGGTTTACGTCTGGATCTTTAAATATTTCCGACAGTTTGTTTGAACGGTCCGTGATGGAGATTTCTCTCGTCGATGTAATCAGGTTTGCATTAGAAGCATATCGGTCCTTCCGTGAAATAGTCAAAGCCATTTATCTCGAAACGTTACGGTCGGATCAAAAGAAAATTCTAGGTTGCGGAAATGCTGTGTTAACCATGGGACTGTATGACATAGTCAGTTTACCGTTACATGATATTGAATGTCCCGTTATTCCGCGGAGCAATTCAACTGTCGCCAACCTGAACTATTATACTATTTGTAGAAGGTCTTTGTTACGAATACGAGAATATCTGGCCAGAATAAAATGCTATTTTTCGAGTTCAGGAAAGAAGATGCAATCTTTCCTTCGAAATAAAGGAACAAAATTTAAATTAAAGATGTCTTCATTATTACATTGTTGATTAGCTGCCTGCCTATATGCCTACTACGGTGACTTTGCTGTAAACCGTCGAGTAGCTGTGAGTATGTATGTGGATTTTTTCGGTGAAGTTATAACCGATTTGATCTTGATTGTTGCGTGAATGATACGGTGTACCTGTATACCGTTGCTAGTGTGATTGAGAATGTGAATGTGGAGAGTAGGAATTTTTTTTTTTCAGGACCAGGAACCAATACTTTCAAATTAAGACGGGGAGGGGTGTTGTGATTTTGCCCTGTACAATACAGATGTCCGTCAGGATAACCGGGACTACTTCCACCTTTCCATGGAGTCCCGAACTACCAGTGGGATTTGCTCTATATATTACTGTTTTGCCGTAGCTACGGTTCAGAATATGTTGTAGACTTCAAATAGGTAACATTGTTATAGATTGCGGACGCCTTGGAACACCAAGTGGGACTTGGTACTTGTATAGAATTAACCTCGACCTCATCACAACTTTCATTTAAATGCAGCCGCCATTTTCAATCTACAGCTCAGCCACCATTCCAAATTTCGGACTGGAATTTTACTGTAAACGAAAATTCTCGCTGTACATGGAATAATACATAGACTATTTAAAATATTTTATGAAGGTCAATATAACGCGTTGTTCTGTTTTATAGATTTTGTGTAATAATTAATCACGCATGTTGAATAAAAAAAAACTTTAGTGACCGTGTACAGCACGAATTTTCATTTACGGTAAAATTCCATTCCGAAATTTGGAATAGTGGCTGAGCAGTAGATTGAAAATGGCGGCCGCATTCAAATAAAAGTTGTTTATCTATTTGTATCGCATACTTCTACATGAAAATAGTGTTGGATTTTTATAAATTTGTGTCGGGTGTGACAAGAAATGATTCCTTTTGGCGACTAAAGCAGTATCACTGTGAAAAATAGACGGTAAGGATTCCAAAATAGTCTTAGAACGGAGATGAGGGAAAGGCCTTATTTTCATACTAGTTGTTAATAAGGGGGAATAGTAACGTAGTGGAGGCCAGAGCCGAAACATTTACGTTACTTAGAGTAACTATGACACGTTGTGCCCTTTATAACAATAAAACAACAAATATAACAAGGATTATCAATTGAAATAAACATTAAACATAATTGCTTACATATCAATCTTGCACCAATTATGTACCGTGTGGTACATGTATTACCTGTAGTATTAGTAAGATGATGATTTGAGTTTGAAACATATTTGTAGTAATAAGTCTTTGAAAGGAATGAACAATTCTGGAATTTGTTTTTATGGTTTCAGGTAAATCATTCCACAATTTTGCACCTTTATAACGCAAACTATTGTTTCAACTTGTGGTAAACAATCTTATCCAGCTATTTTGATGAGATTACATGTCATTTCGGTCCCGCGTCATTTCGGATTTACGACATTTCGGACTCCAAAAAATATGGTCGCGACGTTTCGGACTCAGGTATGTGACATTTCGGACTCGGGTAGGTGAATGCCAGTCAAGTCGTCCACAAGCAAAGTCGTACACACGAAAAACCTGGTTAAGTCGTCCACACCCGCTGGTGGAGTCGTCCACACCCGTTGGTGGAGTCGTCCACACGACTTAGTATAATTTCTGGATATAGTAACTCGTTGGTGGAGTCGTCCACACGACTTAGTACAATTTATTTTTAATTAGTATAGTTTTTCTGCGTGATCACCCTTTCTCCCGGCAAATAAACAACAAAGTAAATCTTTTTATTCAATAAATAACATATTCATAAACAATTTAACAAATTCAATAAATAAGCATTAATATACCCTTTCTCCAGGCAAATAAAAAACAAAGTAAATCATTTTATTCAATAAATAACAAATTCATAAACAAATTCAATAAATAACAAATTCATAAACAAATTCAATAAATAACAAATTCATAAACAAGTTCATTAATATAACAAGCCCCATGCACAAATGAATACCTATACCGCCACCAAACGACCCACGTCTTTTAAAAATCCCGATATATTTTTTTCCCCCTGTTCATACAATTCCCATATTTTAAATATTTTCCCAGTTACCGTTTCAAATTTCTTCCTTTGCCGCCTCTTTAATTTATTTTCTGATACCAGTCTTTGTTGCAGTTCTGCCGTTTTTGATTCATCATGTAGTAATTTGATAAGAAGATAAAGTTGCAAATTGTTTCTCGCGGCCTTGTGGTTTATTCTTCGATGCCATCCTTCGACGTCGTTGTTGGTTCTAATTGGCTGTAAAAATACACACCAATTTTCGACGTCCCAGGATTCCATCCATGTTTAAACTTCAGACAAACAATACAAGTATATATCATTACAAAAACATTGTTAATACTAATCAAAAATGTTACAATCATCATTACAAAAACATTGTTAATACTAATCAAAAGTGTTACAATCATAACGTCGATTAAAAGCGAATATTACTTTATTACAAAAACATCGTTAATACTAATCAAATAATCAAAAATGCTAAAATCATAACGCCAATTAACAAACAATAAACTAACAAAACAAACTAAAATTATAATGCCAATCTAACATGAAAAGAAAGATCATACAATAATCCAACAATACGATTAACTTTATTATATAAACATAGGTGATTCGATTTGAGTACGAGTAAATTGTGTACGAGTCTTATTCTTAGTTGTGGACGAAATCACCAATAGTTGTGGACGACATCACCAATGCCTTGTGGACGACTCCACCAACCGGTGTGGACGACTTCACCAACGGGTGTGTACGACTTCACTGTTGACGACTTTGCTTGTGGACGTTTTGACTGGCACCCTAAAGGGCTCCAACAAACGATAAAACATTAGTTGCACGTTCACTTACTTACGGTTTTTGGATAATCATCGTTTCCCGTAAAACTAATGTATTTGTTTAAAGCCCCAATAACACTCTTGTTGTAACTGAATAATATGTCCCAATCTTTAATCCGGTCAACAAATCGTATTATTTTAGAATATTCTAATTAAATGGTGATATAAATTTCATCTTAACACACCTATTTTAAAAAATTGGAAAAATTCAACCAATTGATTTGAAAAGTCTAACGTAAACCTTTTCAAATGTGACTTGGGTTTTAAAATATTTTCGAACCCTCTGGACAAGTAAAATAGGTTGTAATGGATAATTTACACAACAGGTAGGACACTTAAACATCTAGTACTTAGAATACGGGTATTATTTATTTTCTGGCGCTACCAAGCCAGCAAGAATGTTATTGTCCCTTTAAAACCAATAATAGCCTATGCTGATGAATTTATTTGAAAATGACCTACACAAAAACTAAAATAAATATTTACATGCACTCTTTTCACAAGTCCCTAGAAATTGTTAACGATAATCCGTGAGTTGCACGTTGAATGACATGCATTCCTCCTGCTTGGCAATACAAATCGATAAATTAGTGCGTACAATTACAAAGTGTTTCTGTGGAAAATATTAGAAATAGCAACGATCAAAGCAGGAAAATTAAAGCTGATTAACCGATTATCCCGATGTCATTGTAGTATATGCAAAGAAATCTTGCGGTTCTTTGGTGGATGATGAAAAACGTGAGTTGCCAATCATTGATAATGGCGACCGTGTGTTGATTGCAAATTTGCAATTATTCCGTTTCACAAAAAAAAACATTAGCAGTGATCGGTCAATCAAGCTCGTTTACTATTTGATAAAAGATGAAATATTACTAAATATACACAAATTTTGAACAATATTGTATTGCCAAGTAAAATACTCGACGATGAAACAAAAGAAAAGAGAACTAGCAGTGTTAATCGCGACATCAACAATCGCGGATCAATTAAATAAGACAACTATAATTATTAATCAGAGTCCGAGTCCGATAAGTCGCTTGACTGAGTCCGAAATGACGCCAAGTAAGTCCGAAAAGTCGCCAGATTGAGTCCGAAACGACGTTTGTGTTGAGTCCGAGATGACCCGGGACCGAAATGACGTGCTACCTTTGATGATAGCCATAGAGCTGTATATATTGACTAGAGTGTATTGTGGTCACGTGATCCCCATTGACGTAACGTTAACGCCGTGGGCCGACACTGGAGACCGGCCGCCATGTTTCAACCGGGAAAGAATGACGGAAGTGCCCGGATGAACGCTATGTAAACAAAGGGAAATAGAATGACGAAGTGTTGGTAAGTCCATTAAAAAGCAGTTCTAATTCAACAATATCAACCAAAAAAAAAAAGAAAAAAAAGATGATTGAAAGGTCTTACCTTACAGTCCTAAAAGCAAAATCGCTTTGGTCAACTGGCATATTTTGGGGGCTTTATTTATTAAGAGTCACTGTGGCAATGTGTAAATTGTGCGCAGAACTACGAAATCATGTTTATTTTATTAATTGAGCTAAGTGAACGTCCTCGAATGTCCAGATATCTATAGAGTATTCAGCAAAATTTTGAACATTGCTACCCGCAGTTCACATAAAACTTTATTTTGGATAGATCTAAATAATTTGTTGGACGATTTGAAATGAATGTTCTGCGTGATTGGCAGAGATAACTGACTATACTATAAAATAAATAGCATCATCCAGATGATGAATAAAGAAGTAAAATAGATTTTAAAAATAATCTAGGACTTCTATCATTTACCAGTAGAATAATATCTGATGCCGATGGGATTTTTTTTTTTTTTTTTTTTTAAAAAAGAAAATATAAACAGGACTAGCAAGGCCTTAGTAGGCCTATATGGTTTTCAATTTCCATGAACTGGTGTCTGATTTTTCTTTGCTTGAAAAATATTAAATTTTACAAAAAAAAAGACAAACCTCTTGATGAGATTTTCGTAGTAGCAGCAGCGATTAAAAAAAAAAATATTAGGCCTAATTAAAAATTTATTTTTTACAAAATTTGTTCGGGGAATGAAGTTTTCAAGACTTTCACTTATTTGTCCTTAATATAATTAACCTTCCTTTTTATACGCCCACATTTTTATGTGGACTTATATTGTCGTCGCCCCTGTTCGTTCGTCCGTCCGTTCGTCCACAATTGTTTGTGAACAGTCTACAGGTCACAATTTTTATCCAATTTCAATGAAACTTTAAATATAGGTTTATCACCCTAAGATCTTGGTTCCTTTCGATATTGGCATGTATCGGACCGTAACTTCATGGGTTATGGCCCCTGATTGTACGAAAAATCACGTTTTTTAGCTTGTGAACAGTGTAGAGGTCACAATTTTGAACTGATTTGGATGAAACTTGAAATGCATGTTTATAACCCAAAGATCTTGGTTCCTTTCAATATTTGCGCCCATCGGAGCGTAACTTCCTGAATTATGGCCCCTGATTGTCCGAAAAATCGCCCTTTTTAGCTTGTGGTCTCTCTGGAGGTCAAAATTGTTATCAGATTTAAAAAACCGTTAGAGTATATCACCATTCCATGGTTATGAAGGTTGAGTTCTAATTTCGTGAAAATCGGACCAAAATTGACGGACAAAATGGCCGCCATTTGTACGCGAATGGTGTGAAAATATGTTATATCAAGGTTGTGGACCTTATAGAGGTCACAATTTTGAACCGATTTTGATGAAACTTGACATGTATGTTTATAACCCAAAGATCTTGGTTCTTTTCGATATTTGCGCCCATCGGATCATAACTTCCTGAATTATGTCCCCTGATTGTCCGAAAAATCCCTTTTTATACGCCCACATTGAAATGTGGTCGTATATTGTCGTCGCCCCCGTCCGTCCGTCGGTCCGTCCGTCGGTCCGGCGTCCACAATTGCTTGTGGACGCTCTACAGGCTAAAGTTAATATCCGATTGACTTTAAATTTATACACAGTGTTTAAGGTCATGAGACGAAGAAGTCTATTGTTTTTCAGCGATTTCCGATAATTAGTGCCAGAGTTATGGCCCTTGATCACTTCAAAAAATCTTGTGGACGCTCTAGAGGCCAAAGTTAATATCCGATTGTCTTTAAATTTATACACAGTGTTTAAGGTCATAAGACGAAGAAGCCTATTGATTTTCAGCGATTTCCGATAATTAGTGCCAGAGTTATGGCCCTTGATCACCTCAAAAAATCTTGTGGACGCTCTAAAGGTCAAAGTTAATATCCGATTGACTTTAAATTTATACACAGTGTTTAAGGTCATGAGACGAAGAAGCCTATTGATTTTCAGCGATTTCCGATAATTAGTGCCAGAGTTATGGCCCTTGATCACTTCAAAAAATCTTGTGGACGCTCTAGAGGCCAAAGTTAATATCCGATTGACTTAAATTAATACACAGTGTTTAAGGTCATAAGACGAAGAAGCCTATTGATTTTCAGCGATTTCCGATAATTAGTGCCAGAGTTATAGGCCTTGATCACTTCAAAAAATCTTGTGGACGCTCTAGAGGCCAAAGTTAATATCCGATTGACTTTAAATTTATACACAGTGTTTAAGGTCATAAGACGAAGAAGCCTATTGATTTTCAGCGATTGCCGATAATTAGTGCCAGAGTTATGGCCCTTGATCACTTCAAAAAATCTTGTGGACGCTCTAGAGGCCAAAGTTAATATCCGATTGTCTTTAAATTTATACACAGTGTTTAAGGTCATAAGACGAAGAAGCCTTCATTACCGAAATTAGTAAAGATATGCGACAACCCTTGTTCACTGCCCGGACGATTTAGCTGCTGTGGGCGTATGTTTCGTTGCCTGGCAACCTATCTTGTTAGCTTGTGGTCCCTCTGGAGGTGAAAATTATTATCCGATTTAAAAAAACGTTTGATTATATCACGGTTTCACGGTAATGAAAAGAGAATTTGAATTTTGTGAAAATCGGACCAGAGTTGACGGAGAAAATGGCCGCCGTCTGTGCGCGAATTGTGTAAAAATATGTTATATCAAGGTTGTGGACCCTATAGAGGTCACAATTTTGAACCGGATTTTGATGAAACTTGAAATACATGTTTATAACCTAATGATCTTGGTTCCATTGCATATTTGCCCATATCGGATCGTAACTTCCTGAATCATGGCCCCTGATTGTACGAAAAATCACCCCTTTTAGCTTGTGGTCCCTCTGGAGGTCACAATTATTATCTGATTTAAAAAAAAGGGTTGATTATATCACAGTTACACCGTAGTTATGGGTGAGTTTGAATTATGATTTTCTGGTGATTACTTAAAATGCAACAACTCTTGTTGACTGCCCGGACGATTTGGCTGTTTCGTTGCCTGGCAACCTATTTTTTAAAAATTAGTTCGGGGGTTTAAAGCGGGTTTTCTGAAGAAAATAAAAGAAGCATAAACTGATATTGCAAGAAACTTTCGCTTTATATTCATTCTGTACATCTGTGAACACAATGTCGTCCTAATTAATTAAATCCGAGGGAGTGAAACTAAAAGATAACAAAGCAACTACTGGCCAGTGAGTGCATGTCTGTGACTAAACACTCCACTCCAATAAACAGACTTACTCCCCGCGATATTTCTCGTACAAAGCCGCATGTGTGTATAATTTATAATTTGCGCAATTTTCGAATAATTAAATAAAACATTAATTTGGAGGTTTGCTTAACAGACGGACCTTGTAATCATTACATAATAAAAGTATCAGTACTAATAAATTAAAGTTCCAATTTCATATTTTTAAGTTATATTTTTAAAATGTATTAAAATAAAGCCCTAAAATAGATTGTATCTATAAAGAGTCCTACCTTGTTAAAGAATAATCCTATTAATCCTATAATTCACTATTGCCAGTTGAGAAATTGGCAAAAATACCATTTTTAACTTCAAATTCAAACGTTTGAAGATCGACATTGCATGGAGAGGAATGGGAAAAAAGGGAGGTAATTGTGTTATTATTTTCTGTGTCAGTGATTTTAATGGCTGTGAAATATTGCCCATGATCGAATAATAGTGAGTTGACAACCTTTTAAGCAAAAGACATAGAAATAATTATGTTTTGACTTTCTTAGAAAATATGAAATTCCCGCTTTAAGTGAATGGACCCACCGGGTTTTCGGCCTCAAGCTTCGAGTGTTCGACGTCTTCTCGCCGTGTTTATTTAATTATTTTACACAATTATCATGATTTTACCGTATCTATTAATTCACTATTTCACTTATAACTTATCATGCCTACTTATGAAATGATAATCCACTCCCTTTACTTCTGACATTGAATTTACCAAAATAATAACAACTTTCCGACATATTGGTATATGCCAACGCAGGCTAAATCTTCACGGTTGTAAAATGGCTGCCAACCTCCATAGTCGGCACGCGATCACGTGACCACCATACACTCTAGTCAATATATACACCTCCATGATGATAGCCGATCCCCACCTCTATCTACTTAATAAAATTATTCCAGCTAAAAATATTCAATATATGTAATTAATTATTAAAGTTACATTATGGGAGATTTTTATAAGGATTTAGCCATTCTTGCTACAACAGTTCGAAAATAAATGATGAAACAAGAATATTTTGAAAATTTCAGTCAAATTACTTTATTCTGAACATAGTTACTACCAGTGTAATGTTTGACTAGAAATGGGATTGATTTGCATCTTCACCGAATCTTCGTATGGCCGATCGTCAATTGACAGGCCTTAACTCCACCTACATAGTCTCGATTATCAAGTAATGTTTAAAGGGCATCTAGTGAAGCTTGTGTATAGCCTCGGTCATCGCTGTCTTTTATGAATAATTTCCGGAAGTATGATGACGTCAACGTCACGAAGAAACCCCACCCACGACGCCATTGTGATTAAATCACTCAACGAAATCCTGTTTAAATCCGAGCACAATCCAAGCCATCCGTGGGTCTACGGAGTTGATTTTTGGCTTGTTGTTTAAATAAAGATCTAATATATAATTTCTATGACATCTGAGGCCCAAAGAAAGACTGACAAAAGTCATTTTTTGCTCTCCAATAATGTATCTTTAAGTCTATTTTTCTTTGTTTTTCAGAGAAAGAGACAAGCTTCAAATGTCAAAACATCCTGCTTCCAAAAAATCCTATAAGTGTGATATTTGTGGTAAATCGTTTGGAGTCCTGTCTAATTTAAGTAAACACATTATGATTCATACTGGAGAGAAACCATATAAATGTGATTTTTGTAGTAAATCATTCACACTAAAGAATAATTGGAAAACTCACACCAGAAGCCATACAGGAGATAAACCCTTTACTTGTGATGTTTGCAAAAAATCTTTTAGTCAACTCAATGGTCTTAATGTCCACACCAGAACCCATACTGGAGAAAAACCTTTTTCTTGTGATGTTTGTAGGAAATCATTTGCACAAAGTAGTAATCTCCAGATACACACAAGAATTCATACTGGAGAAAAACCTTTTATTTGTGATGTTTGTGGTAAATCATTTATCAGTAGTGGCAGTCTAAAGGTGCACTCTAGAGTTCATACTGGAGAAAAACCCTTTTCTTGTGATGTATGTAGAAAATCTTTTATTGAAAGTACTCAGCTGGTGCGACACACACGAACTCATACTGGAGAAAAACCTTATCCCTGTGATGATTGCAGCAAATCATTTACCAGTAGTAGTGACCTACATGTACATACCAGAACTCATACTGGAGAAAAACCTTTTTCTTGTGATATTTGTAATAAATCATTTACCACTAGTGGTACCCTCATTATACATACCAGAACACATACTGGAGAGAAACCTTTTTCTTGTGATGTTTGTGGAAAATCATTTGCCAGTAGTGGTTATCTACATGTACATACCAGAACCCATACTGGAGAGAAACCTTTTTCTTGTGATGTTTGTAGAATGAGATTTACCACTAGTGGTACCCTAATTATACATACCAGAACTCATACTGGAGAGAAACCTTTTTCTTGTGATGTTTGTGGTAAATCATTTGCCCGTTGTGGTTATCTACATGTACATACCAGAACCCATACTGGAGAGAAACCTTTTTCTTGTGATGTTTGTAGAAAGAGATTTACCACTAATGGTAATCTACAACGACACGCAAGAACTCATGCTTCTGATTAAATCTATTCATCAGAAAACATCTCTCTTTAGTTTTTATCTACAGAGCAACATCCGAACCAACACTTGAAAAAAACCGAAAGAACTATAATAGTAAGTGCAGGAGGACCGCACTACACGAAAAACAAAAACCTATAAGATTAACCTGCAGAAAATATAAAATCAAGTGAATGGATCCGGGGGCCAGCCGTAAGCGTCCATGGTGTGCCCATGATTTGCTGAGTGGTGGAAAAAATGGTAAATCATTTGCCCGTAGTGGTTATCTACATGTACATACCAGAACCCATACTGGAGAGAAACCTTTTTCTTGTGATGTTTGTAGAAAGAGATTTACCACTAATGGTAATCTACAACAACACGCAAGAATTCATGCTTCTGATTAAATCTATTCATCAGAAAACATCTCTCTTTAGTTTTTATCTACAGAGCAACATCCAAACCAACACTTGAAAAAAATCGAAAGAACTATAAAAGTACATGTAAGTGCAGGAGGACCGCACTACACGAAAAAAAAAAACCCTATAAGATTAACCTGCGGAAAATATCAAATCAAGTGAATGGATCCAGGGGCCAGCCGTAAGCGTCCATGGTGTGCCCATGATTTGCTGAGTGGTGGAAAAAATAGCTCCCGAGCGGAGTACATGTAAGTAATAAAATTTTTCGAGGGGGGGGGCGTGGTCTTTTATGAAAATTCAACACTTCATCAATGATACAGAGACTCTGCCAGGGATCTAAAAACTTTTTGACACCAACGGTCCGAGCATGAAATTGCCTCACCCCACTGTTTCTCATTTTGTATTACTTTATAACTACTAGATTAAAAAATTAAAACAATTCTTAAAACAGTGTTTGTGTTTTGTTTCAGCACAACGAATTATGACAAGAGGTAGATATTGATAAATAAAATGGACTGTAACCCAGCTGTCTCTGGGATTTAGTTTAGATTCGGTAGAATTAACGGTAGAATGAATACATTAAAATCCTCTAAAGCAACGACAAAACTCATAAAGGATAAGCGAAATGTAATAAACTGGAGTTTAACATCTTACTGTTCTGCTCTGACTGGGCTAATGAAGACGGGTATACATCATACAGAGGGAGATTATTGTCTGGGCCTACGTCCTGCCCCACTGATATCAAGTATATGTCATACAGTGCGCTATGAAGGAGATTTTACAGCCTACTCTTACATCGAACTCCAACTGCCATGAAATCTTTTACGTACACTCCAATGCGTAGCTGGGACCTCAATGTTCCAGCCCATCTGAAGGACTAGACAGTTGGACTTAATGGAGAGCATAATGGAGAAGAAGTATTTTCTTGCTATGAAGAAAATACATTTCTCAATGAACTAAATACAACCGTAATCTTTTAGAGTCCTTTGATAACTGGATAGATCAATACACATAAACACCTACTTATGGAAAAACAGCTACTTAATTTATTTAGGCGACGTTATCAACCGGTTGTTTCTTCATCTCAAAGTTCGCATCACTCCATCACCATGAAAAAATCCTGTCGCTAACCACATTAACCTATGTTTTTATGTTCACTCAAGTGTAGAGGCAGACAATAATTTTAATAAATTAATTAATCACAATATGTAAATTTTATTGACAATATTTATTTTTGGATTTTTTAACATTCAAAATAGGCAATGACTATTTGCCACAAGTGGTAAGCAAGAATTTCAAAAATTTCTCACGACTACAGACCGCAATCTTTAATGAAATGAAACTTACAGATAACATTGATAATACCACTGAGTAGCCAAACATTCGGTCACTTCTGGTTAGCGGTTTCTGAGATATCAGGTTTCCACACATTTCATGTGGCAAGACTACAGACCACAAATTATCAACCGATATCCACAAAACCCATGATAATATTAATAATATCTCAGAGTAGGCAAAGTTTCGGCCACTTCCATTTAGCGGTTTCCGAGATATCAGGTTATATATATTCCCATTCAATTATTAATTGTTATTAAACAAATCACTGTTGATCAGTTTGTTCTATTTGAAAGATAGTTTTACGTCATAATAATAATAATAATGTACATTTGTAATTGCGCTCACTCCATCCATATTGCATGCCTTAAGAAATGAGTTACTCGGGTTGTAGAGGGTCCATGCTGCATTTTTGACTCATCCAATACTTTTAAAATGGCGGCCATGTTGTTAATTTGATAAGATTCTTGAAAAGGACTTCATTACAGCCCATGAAGCGATTTGCCAACACGTTGAGCAGCAATTTAGTTGGTTGGGGGGGGGGGTTCTGTTGCAATTAGATGATCAGGACCCGCACCCTTTTCTCTGCCAACGTCTCACTTTTCTGTTCTGACTGCCACTGGGTTAGGGCTAATCCAACAAGTTAGATGTTACTCTTTGATATTCTGACGACGTAACATCTAACTTCCGAACAGTCAAAAGCTCGGGGCAAAAGTTGATAACTAGTTTACTTCGTTGAGCGGACGGCAAAATTCACAATTTTCAGTTATCTGCACTGCTAACAAATTACATTTACATATCATATCCATCTGTGTTCCGAAAAATATTTTTTGCTGTCTATTTTAAGACATTTCACAAAAATCTTCGCCTACAACCAACACAACACATTGAAAACGGAAATGACCTACATAGGTGAAAGGTGAAATCTGGGTTGGTGCACATTACGAACGAATTCTTTAAACCAAACGAAATCGCATGAGACTAATTTGAAGGCGATCATTTTAAATTTAATCCGTTTCGCCATTCAGTAGACTAATCGACCGATGAGTGGCCTATCAAAAGAAATTTTGCCGATATTTGCGTAGCCGATATCTGTTCAAAAAGACTCGGAAGTCAAATACCTTTTCATAAAATATTATTTAGATTGTGAATAAATCACTCTCTCTTACTTAAAATCGCACTCGATCCGTTATCTTAGTTGCCGTGTGTGTGATACAAGACTCAAAGCTAAATAATTATTGATATTTTCAACTCTAAAGATAGAAAGGCGGGAAAATGTCACGTGACATTGATAACGACAGAAGCTCTCATATTCATAATCAACCGTTTGCGATGAAACATTCTATGAATGCCGACAAATTTGAAGATTTTAAATTATATTGTAATCAACATTTTATAAATAATAATCACAATCATATAGCCTATGCTAGAAATTACCACGGGATAACGGCAAATGTCGTAAAAATAGATTATGGCAGTCCCGTGGGAAATTTGACAATTTTAGTTATAGCTGACACGAAGGCCACCGTTATGAACACAAATAACTAAAATGAAAGGAAAGCAAATTGCGATGACTTTATTACTTATGAGGAATTGGTATAATTTATACTATGACACCACTAAACACAATTAGGACCAGATTAATTGACACGATATATAAAAATTGCACGTCCCGTGACGGAAAATGACAACAGTTTGTTTTAAATAAGAAGTTAGGCAGTTGTGCCTTGTCAGCTAATTTTAGCTACGGCTTTTTTAAAAATTTTGTTGTTGAAGAAAAGTTTCAATTTCAAGCACTGATCTAGGCCTACTAAATAAAGAAGTAACATTTAATTATTAAGTTCTCAATTGACATTGTGTATTTTCAACTACGCGTGAAGAGCGACCTAATTATTCCTTCAATAAACATCGTCTTCTATCCCAATATAAAATCTTTATAAAAACAGTACTGCAATCCATAGAAATATTGTACAAAAATGCATTTCGTTTCGTGTTAAAGAGGGGTCCTCAAATTTTAATTGGGAGGATATGACGTCAAACGGATGTCAAACTATCCTAACATGGCGGCTACATGATATGTTTTTGAATGTGATATTGGATAAACCTGTTTCAATGAACCTCTTGTGTGTGTCAATAAGTGTTATTGTTGTTCAGAGATGGGTCACACAATAAGGTAGGACATGCATTTAAGATTTATCGACTGACGCCTTTCAAACTTGATGCGCCAATAATTTAGTCGGACCTTGCGTAATACAACGACAGCTCCTGGAACCTTGAGGTTACGTGTGAACGAAACCTCAAGGCACCCTGGAGTAGGTTAGGGCCTAATGAAGACAGACATTCACATAGCCTACACTAGTAAGCCTATACGGTAAGTTATGACTATTATGACTATGAGGGAAATTTTTTCCCCAAAAGAAATTGGTTCGTTTCGATATTCGTGCATATTGATATTGATCGTAACATCCTGAATTTTGGCCCCTTATTGTATGAGAAATCGTGTTTTTAGCTTGTGGTTAACAGTCTTATCCAGCTATTTTGGATCGTAATTTCCCGAATTATGGCCCCCGATTGCATGAAAAATCGTGTTTTCAACTTGTGGTAAACAATCTTATCCAGCTATTTTGATGATAGCCGATCCGCACCTCTATCTACTTAAAGGGACAATAACATTCTTGCTGGCTTGGTAGCTCCAGAAAATAAATAATACCCTTAGAATAGAATAAGGCTATTATTTATTTTCTGGAGCTGCCAAGCCAGCAAGAGTGTTATTGTCCTTTTAATAAAATTATTCCAGCTAAAAATATTCAATATATTTAATTAATTATTAAGTCTATTTTTCTTTGTTTTTCAGAGAAAGAGACAAGCTTCAAATGTCAAAACATTCTGCTTCCAAAAAATCCTATAAGTGTGATCTTTGTGGTAAATCGTTTGGAGTCCTGTCTAATTTAAATAAACACATTATGATTCATACTGGAGAGAAACCATGTAAATGTGATGTTTGTAGTAAATCATTCACACTAAAGAATAATTGGAAAACTCACACCAGAATTCATACTGGTGAAAACCCTTTTTCTTGTGATGTTTGCAAAAAAATCTTTTACCACAAGACGTAAGCTACATGAACACACCAGAACCCATACTGGAGAAAAACCTTTTTCTTGTGACGTTTGTAGGAAATCATTTGCACAAAGTGGTAATCTCCAGATACACACAAGAATTCATACTGGAGAAAAACCTTTTATTTGTAATGTTTGTGGTAAATCATTTACCAGAAGTGGCAATCTAGAGGTGCACTCTAGAGTTCATACTGGAGAAAAACCCTTTTCTTGTGATGTATGTAAAAAATCTTTTATTGAAAGTAGTCAGCTGGAGCGACACACACGAACTCATACTGGAGAAAAACCTTATCCCTGTGATGATTGCAGCAAATCATTTACCTGTATTAGTAGTCTACGTGTACATACCAGAACCCATACTGGAGAGAAACCCTTTTCTTGTGATGTTTGTAGAAAGAGATTTACCACTAGTGGTACCCTCATTAATCATACCAGAACACATACCGGCGAGAAACCCTTTTCTTGTGATGTTTGTGGAAAATCATTTACCACTAATGGTGGTTTGAGTAGACACGCAAGAACTCATGCTGGCAATTAACTTTTTTCCTCATAAATCATTCACTAAAAAAAACCCTAATAAATGAACTATAGGATAGGTTGCCAGGCAACGAAACATACGCCCACAGCAGCTAAATCGCCCGGGCAGTCAACAAGGGTTGTCGCATATTTTTACTTTTTTTGGTAATGAAACATTTGTAATACACTAAAATCTGATTAAGAGTAACAACTCATTATGTAATTATCAGAAAATCATTATAATTTGTTTGCTATTTACAAAGTTTTGCCCCACACTAACGATTAGTATAGGAAACATTTAATATGATGAATTTAGCTGTACAGTTATCAAAATTCATTGAAAATCAAAATACTTGTTGTTTCAACAGCTTAAACTCTGTGTATCAATCTGAAGTCAATCGCATATTAAGTTTGGCCTCTAGAGCATCCACAAGATTTTTTGAAGTGATCAAGGACTACAACTCTGGCACTAATTATCAGAATCAATAGGCTTCTTCGTCTCTTGACCTTAAAAACCGTGTATAAATTTTTTGAAGTGATCAAGGGCCATAACTCTGGCGCTAATTATCAGAAATCACTGAAAATCAATAAGATTCTTCGTCTCATGAACCTAAACACTGTGATATTAACTTTAGCCTCTAGAGCGTCCACAAGCAATTGTGGACGCCGGACGGACGGGGGCGACGACAATATACGACCACATTTCAATGTGGGCGTATAAAAATAATGTGCCCGTGATTTGCTGAGTGGTGTAAAAATAGCTTCTGAACAAAGCGAATAAAGAGATTTTTGGGAGGGTTTCATAGACTTTTATGAAAATTCAACCCTTCTTGGTGTATTTTCAGAGCATCTGCTGCCTTTTGTTTTTGCTTCAGTGCAAATCAAATTTCCATTTATATATTCAAATTTTTCCCAAATTCACTTAATTTTCATCAATGATACTCTGCCAGGGATCTAAAACTGTTTCTCAGTTGTTGTTTTTTTTTTCAAGTATTACTTTATTACTTCTAGAGTAAGATTATAACGATTCTCAAAGCAGTGTTTGTGTCAAAGGTGAAAACTGAACCCCAGTGCGCAGAGGATGAACTTGAACTCACTGGATACCTAAAGATGGGTATACAGAACAGGACAGTTTGAAGATGCAGTGATGCGTGGCATATTAGTTAAGATTACATTAGTATTGTGATTTTGTGATTATATTAAAATACCCATGAAATAAATAAAACCACTCTACCACAATAATATGATACATGAATTGATTCTCTCTTAGTATCTGATGAATGGTCTTTCCCCATTTGATCATCATACTCTTATGTACACTGATATACTTTTATTACATATTTTATGATCATTTTTATTTTATTGTCATACTTTCATTGTTGTTTTCATTGGTATCATCCCAATGGTGCATGTACGGTGTATTCCCGCGAAGGCGCAGTTACAGAGCGTGACCAAAATTAATCCTTCCCGCGGAGGCGCAGATATCGACGTGTCGTCTTTCGTTTGAAGGGAGACATGTTGTTATTAGGACCCAATTAACGGTGTCAAAGATTTTATGAATTTATGTTAACTCTGAATTTTATCCACCAACTGCCAACTAACGATGAATATCATCAAATCACCCAAGTAGTATTCACCTATTCGCTCACTCACACAATCAGTGTCATTTTTAAAGATATAAAATCCCCTTAATGTTTGTTATATTATAGTTGTTTTTATTGGCGAAGTTAAATTTAATTTTTGTTATCGTATTATCTTTTTTATTTATTTGACGAAATTAAATTAATTTGTGTTATATTATAGTATAGTTATGTTTTTTATGGTTTATTCCCGCGAAGGCGCAGTTATTGACCGTAACGGATTAAAAAAAGGTCGTTTTCGACGCCTTAACGGGAATCCAGCCCTAAGGATTAAAATGGATTAAAAACGTAACAATGGTGTTATAGATTGTTATGATAAGAATTTACACTTTCATAATCCCCACTGTAACTAATTAACCAACATTTTAGCATCAGATAAGCAATAAAAAACATAACTATACTATAATATAACACAAATTAATTTAATTTCGTCAAATAAATAAAAAAGATAATACTATAACAAAAATTAAATTTAACTTCGCCAATAAAAACAACTATAATATAACAAACGTTAAGGGGATTTTATATCTTTAAAAATGACACTGATTGTGTGAGTGAGCGAATAGGTGAATACTACTTGGGTGATTTGATGATATTCATCGTTAGTTGGCAATTGGTGGATAAAATTCAGAGTTAACATAAATTCATAAAATCTTTAACACCGTTAATTGGGTCCTAATGGTTCTTAAAGATGGCGCTGAATGTAGCGACACTTGCTAGTCAGCTCTAAACTTTCAGGCTTTTTGTGTTTGTTTACATGTTGCAAGATCCTTCAAAATAGTGTAGCAGGAATATAAACGTCTGGACTATTGGAATCTTAAACATATTCCTCGGATTACTGTGTATTCTTGGAGAAATGAAGAATGATAGAAATCTCATCTCTATCAACTGTCAAACTACAGTGGACATTGAAATCGCTCAACCGCGACGTAGGTCACTGTTAATAGTATATAGCAGGCAAGCACTAATTGAGTTACGAAACAAAGTTCAGTGCAAGAACAATGGACACACTATTGACCCGTGGACATGTGCTCTAATTCGGCGACTTAGACTTAACAACAGATACAAAACAACTCGGCGGAAAAGAGGCTCAAGAGGGGGAAGCCACGTTAAGAATAAATCAAATTTCTTCTTGTGCATAAATCCCAACAATCTGTGTAAAGTGAACATCCAAATTAATAGGACCATACCAAAAACAACTGAGCTCATTAAAATAACAACTATAAATGTACAATCAATCAAGAACAAAGATCATCTGGTGAGAACACATATTGACGACCTCAAAACTGACATTGTCGTCCTGAGTGAAACATGGCTAAATGAAGGCGACGATCACTGGATTAATCAATCTGAACTCAACAATGAGGGGTGGATGTTCTATTCGGCTCCAAGGACAGACCGCAAGGGAGGGGGTCTAGCAATCTGTACGAAGGTGAAAAAAGTCAAGGAAATTCGAAAGGGTCAAACAAGGACATTCGAATTTGCAATATGGCAATTAATAACAAATAATGTAACAACATACATAATAGGCATTTATCGACCACCCTACTCAGCAAAGCACCCAGCAACATTACCCCAGTTCCTGGATGATTTCACAGAATTTTTGGCCATAGTTCTTGCATCAATGACAAACATCATTATCTGCGGTGACTTTAATATTCAATATGACGATACTAATAATCCTGACGTCAACATATATGCTGACACCTGCGAGGCTTTGGGACTAACTCAACATACTGAATTGCCCACTCATAAAGCAGGGCATATCCTGGATCACATCCTGACAGAAGCACAGAGTACGATCAAAGTTCAGAACTGTGAGACCGGTGCTTTCATTTCAGACCATTGTTCAGTTTCAATAACACTGGAAGCAGAGAAAGACAACATGCGGAGAAAAACCATCACTAATCGTAACTACAAGAAACTAGATGCGAATGCCTTGAACGAAATGCTTGTTTTTGATTGCAATACAGAGGACCTTCAATCCCTAGTGTCAGATTTCAACTCCGTCGTGAAACAGTCCTTAGACGTTCTTGTTCCTGAGAAGACCAGGACTATCACTATTAGGCAAAACAAAGATTGGTTCACGGATGAACTAAGAGAGTGGAGATCGAGAGTCAGAAGGAGAGAAAGGATTTACAGACACTATCGAGAAGATCATCAATGGACTGCACTGAAGAAAGTCAGGAACAGCTACAACTTTAAACTTAAAGGTGACACCAAAAAGCTCTACCAAACATTCAATAAACTTACAGGAGTTGTTAAATTAAATCCTCTAAGACTGACAAGGAACAGGCGGATGAATTCGCAGACTTTTTCCTGAACAAAATCGACACAATAAGAGACAATCTAAATAACGTTCCACTCTACCAACCAAGTAGCGAAAGAGATATCCCCATTTTAGATCACTGGGAGGATCTATCAGAAAAGGATGTCCGGAAGATCATCACATCACTGTCAACCAAATCATGTGAAATCGACGTAATGCCAACCAAGATTCTGAAAGAAGTGTTGGATTCTGTGTTAGGTATCATCACCAAAATTGTTAATTGCTCGCTTCGACGGGGCATTTTTGTGTCATCATGGAAAAAAGCAATCATCCGTCCAATGCTTAAAAAGTCAGGGTTAGACCTAATCTGCAGTAACTATAGACCTGTGAGCAACCTCACTTTTCTCTCTAAAGTCCTGGAGAAAGCTGTACTTCTCCAGTTCATACGGCACTGTGAAAGTCACTCCCTAATGCCGGACTACCAATCTGCTTACAGAACTGGATACAGTTGTGAGACTGCACTGGTCAAGCTTATGAACGACCTGCTATGGGCCAAAGAAAAACAGGAAGTCACTGCATTGATGGCGATGGACCTCAGTGCCGCATTCGACACAGTGGATCATGAGGTGCTACTTGATGTCCTCAAGGTAAACTTTGGAATCCAGTCAGACGCGTTACAATGGTTCGACAGCTATCTAAGACCTAGAAGCTGTGTTGTAAATGTCGGAGATCAGTACTCAATTACAAGAGACCTCCCATTTTCTGTTCCCCAGGGATCGTGTGCAGGTCCCGTGCTGTATCTAGCGTATGCCTCAACAATGGAAAAGGAAGTCAGTGCTGACATAGGGATACATGGATATGCAGATGACCATGCACTTCGGAAATCTTTCTGTGCAAGCGACATAGATCAGGAAAGTCTTGAAAACAATGCATCTTCTATTAAAATATGGATGGATGCGAATCGGTTAAAAATGAATTCATCTAAAACTGAATTTATATTATTTGGTCACAGGAAACAGCTACAGAAATGCACGACTTCATCTATCAACGTCAACGGGAACACCGTCCATCGATCACCAAGTATCAAGTACCTGGGTGTGACTCTGGATGAAGAGTTAACACTCAATCAGCACATTAAACAGAAATGTAAAACCGCGATGTATGGGATCCATAGAATTAAGTCTATCAGATCAACCATTACCAAAGATGCCGCAGAGACACTGGCACTAGGAATTGTAATTTCACATCTCGATTACGCCAACGCCATCTTCATTGGTCTCCCACAGACAGCCATCGCCAAATTGAACAGAGTTCAACATATCGCTGCAAGGGTAGTACTGGGTAGAGAAGCTGAGGGTCTGCGGAACAAAGAATGTTTAAAGAAACTGCACTGGCTTCCAATTCAGTTACGAATACAGTTCAAAATTCTAGTTCTGGTATACAAGGCACTACACAACACAGCCCCCGAATACATACGATCCATGTTGACTCTAAGCAACCCCTCTCGAAATCTCAGATCTAGCAGCATGTACAAAAAGCTTGAAGTTCCAACAATTCGGAAAAAAACGTTTGCGAACCGTTCTTTCAGTGTTCAGGGACCTATATGGTGGAATAGACTACCAAACATCATCAAACAGATATACAATGAAGATGTTTATAAAATCAAATTAAAAACAATACTGTTTGATCAATTTTAAATTCTCCTCCACAGACATTGTGTCTACATTGCTTGTAAAGCGCTTTTGATGATTTTTTATCCTAAAACGCGCTATACCAAATTAAATATTTGTATTTGTATTTGTAATAACAACATGTCTCCCTTCAAACGAAAGCCGACACGTCGATATCTGCGCCTTCGCGGGAAGGATTAATTTTGGTCACGCTCTGTAACTGCGCCTTCGCGGGAATACACCTTTTTTATTGCTTATCTGATGCTAAAATGTTGGTTAATTAGTTACAGTGGGGATTATGAAAGTGTAAATTCTTATCATAACAATCTATAACACCATTGTTACGTTTTTAATCCATTTTAATCCTTAGGGCTGGATTCCCGTTAAGGCGTCGAAAACGACCTTTTTTTAATCCGTTACGGTCAATAACTGCGCCTTCGCGGGAATAAACCGCATGTACATAGATATATCCCATCATAATTTCATTATATTTTCATTATTGATATAGTATTCCATGACAAATGTATCTTTTGCATGCATATGTATGTTGATGTTTTGTATACTGTTCTTAATGGACGTAATATGCAAATAAAAGTTGAAAGTTGTAGGTTAAAATTATGTTTATAGAGCACACTTTACAAAATGTGTTCAGATTCTCTGTACAGTTTTTATAAAAACAAAACATATACAAAGATGTCTTCTGTGTGATTTGATCATATTAAACTATTTTGTCTTTCAAAATCCCTCTTAAAACACTTTACTACACAGTGATGCAAGAAACTACTTTAATAAGATGTCTTGTTTGTCACATGAATTGATAGAGAGCGAATATTTGTTGTCAATTGCTGTCCACTTATTGGACGCCATCTTGAATTTTGGACGTTTAGAATGTGGAAAAAAATGACACCCTATTTTTGCTTATAAAACATATGATAACTTCTTTCAGAATCTACAGAGTTTTTGCTTTTACCAAAAAAATGACACGAAATTACAAATCAACAGTGTTTTTGCTTTTACACAAAAAAATGACGCGAAATTACAAATGAGCCTACGCTAATAGTATAAATATTGAAACCTATACATATGTTTATGAACAGTAGGTCGTTAAACCCACTTTAATTTTTTTTATCCAGATATATTTCAAACGGCTGCATTTTTCTAATACTTCAAAAAATATAATTAGAATTTAATTTACAGAAGGCAAAAAGTTAATATTGTGAGCTAATTAACTCTAGCTGATGCTCCTCACCCCCTTCTCAGTAATTGTAGTTCACTAGAGAATAGTTACTATTGATCATATACAGGTCACAATTCTATGGAATACAATTACTGCTTATTACTGAGCGACGTTTCGACTAGGCTTCTCTAGTCGTTATCAAACAATGATGACTGCTTATTACTGAGCGACGTTTCGACGTGGGTCCTCTAGTTAGTATCAAGCATGAAATAAAATGGGGTTTAACGTCCTACTGTTCTGCTCCTAACCTGGGCTAAAACAGTGTGCTGTGAGGGAAATTTTGCCTGGGCAGCGGCGCTACGTCCTACTCTTTTATCGAATTCCAACTGCCAAGGGATCTTTTACGTCTACGCCAATGTGTACACGGGACCTCGGTTTTCAGTACCATCCGAACAACTAGACAGCTGTCCTGTTAGGCCCTCCATCCTGCATCACTGACAAGCGAAACCACGCCGGAAAATCTGGATGAACTTTCTCGGCCACTGCAAGGATCGAACATCCGAGCAGCTAACGAACCAGCGTCTTACCCACTCAGCCACGTGATCCCCAGATCAAGTAGGACTTGAGGAAACAATATATAGTCGTTCAAATGGGACGATATAACGAGGTCCTGCGTGAATATTGCCGTTCACTTAAGACTCATTGACGGTTGGATTTCGAAATAAGAGTATCGCAGCACTGCTACCAGCTTATGTTCGTATATTGAGTAAATAGATATGGCAGTTGGGATTAGGCATAATTTCACACATAGCACATAGTATGGCGTATGATTTTAAAAGGCCAACATTCTTCAAATATTGTATTATATTTTTTATCAGAACTTGTTCACGCAATTATTTGTTTTACAAAATCGTTTCCGTTCTATTTGACCACCTTCAGCAGAGTCAAAAACAACAGATATTCATTTGTTGGGGATACCTTAAGCAGGTTCCACTTTAATTTTGGGGGAGGTAGCAGGCCAGCAGGCCAGCTTTAATTTGTTGGATATACCGTGAGTCAGACCATCTTTAATTTGTTTGGGATACATTAATTCAGTTTAACTTTAATTTGTTGGGTGTACCGTGAGTCAGTTCTGATTTAAATGAGAGGGGATTTCGTAGGTAAGTCCAGCTTTAATTTTTTGGGTATACCGTGAATCAGACCAGTTTTAATTCGTTGTGTTTACCGTTAGCCAGTTCAGCTTTAATTTATTGGGTACACTGTGAGTAAGTCCCGCTTTAATTTGTTGGGTACACCGTGAGTAAGTTCAGCTTTAATTTGTTGGGTTTACCGTGAGTCAGTTCAGATTTAAATGAGCGTGGATACCAAGAGACAGTTCAGTTTTGGTTACATCATGAGTCAGCGCAGCTTTAATTTGTTGAGTATACCGTGAGTCAATTCAGCTCTAATTTGCTGGGTATACCGTGAGTCAGTTCAGCTCTAATTTGCTGGGTAAGCCGTGAGCCAATTCAGCTCTAATTTGCTGGGTATGCCGTGAGTCAGTTCAGCTTTAAATTAGAGTTGATTGTTGAGTACATCGTAAGACAGACCAGATTTAATTTGTTGAGTATCCCGTAAGTCGGCTCAGCTTTAATGTTTGGGTATCCCGTAAGGCGGCGCAGCTTTAATTTGCTGGATATATCGTCAGTCAATTCAGATTTGAATTAGAGAGGATACCGCGAGACAGTCCAGCTTTCATTTGGAGAGGATACCGTAAGTCAGTTCAGCTTTAATTTGTTGGGTATACCGTTAATCAGTTCAGCTTTAATTTGTTGGGTATCCGTACGGTTTCAAATGATAGACATAATATTCCATGGAGAACATAGCCTTAGGTGTCATATAATGGAAAGAGACGGGATAGTCACTCATGGTATTCTGAAAATATAAAAAATTCAAATATATAAAACATGCTCTACGTCATAAAAATAACATATAAAAAATATTAAACATATCAGCGCCTTAGAAACTGATTTCTTCAGTATTAATACGTTTTATAAATGACGATATTATTATGTTATTGTATACAAAATCTTCTGTATCAAAGTTCCTGTAATATCATAAAAAATATCAAAAATATTAGATATATATACAAAATACTCTATGTCAAAATAGTCTGCGTCATAGATTTTATTACGTCATAGATCCTCATATAAATATCAAAATTTTGTCAGATATATCCAAATGATCGACGTCATCCATCGTAATATCATAACAATATCAAAAATATTAGATATATATATATTTACGACCTTTTCTACGTCATAGAATAGATAACAAAACACCAAAATCCACGAAATATTATAAAATAAGACGAAATTGAAACGCCATTTTAAAGGCTACATCGGAATATCAAGATAGGCAGCGCTGGTAAGGAAGTGGTTTCCCCTTGTCAGTGATGCAGGGCGGAGGGCCTGACAAGGATAGCTGTCTAGTCGTTCGGGTGGAACGAAAAAACGAGGTCCCGTGTACACATTGGCGTGCACGTAAAAGATCCCTTGGCCGTCGAAATTCGATACAAGTGTAGGCCGTAGTGCCGCTGCCCGGGCAAAATGTCCCTAATAGCATACTATATGACGTATGCCCGTCCTCCATTTGCCTAGTTTAGGAACAGAACAGTGGGACGTTGAACCCCTTTTCATTTCATTTCTGACAAGAAAATTGTTGCCTAGTCATTCGGATGGAACGACAATTGGGTCGATATGTGTACATATATATGTGAGGGCATGTAAACAAATACATGTACGTGAATATAGCAAATAACCAATCTGATTAAAACACAGATCATATTTCGTTTCGTTTTTAAAGTTTTAAAATTTCGTTTTACTCGTCTTTACACTCGTATCTGTAAGAGTTGTTATCATTGACGTGTTCTGAATAATGTGAGGGATTAGCCAATGAAACGGTCTGTTACGGTAACTTCTTGGTCTCTTAATGCATGGAACTATGGGTAAACCACTAGAAACGCCAACGCTGCTTGACAAATCAATGTCAGACGTCACGGCCCCCACCCACACACCAGTGGTACTACAAACTGGGCAATTCACTATATTAAATCGTGAATATGATAGTGCTCCGACAGTATAAGACAACCGAGGAGTAGAAGAATGGTTTTAAAATGAAAAAAATTCAGATATGTAACCAAGTAGAAGAATGATGTTATAATTCAGATATGTAGCAAAGCTTTTAAATTTTTGGGACTGGGGTTGATAAGAAATGGGACAGAATCTTGAGGCTTATCTGTCAATTTCGCCTGTTTTATGATTGTATGTTTATCTCTTTAATTCATTTCGTCGGAGGCCGACTGCCGTGAGTACTTTTTTAGACCGACTGTTTTTTGACATGGTAGAAAACATTTCATATAGAACAACATACTAACAACAGAATAAGAGTGACAAGCAGACATGGTTATTTCATACTATAGTTTTGTGTGACGTGTGCAATTTAGGCCCACGGATTCACGCAAATACATAGTATTTGGGATCTATTCTGGCATTGTGTTTTAGACCGACTGCAATGACCGCACTTATTTTGAGACCGACTATTTTTCTCCCTGTGTGAAATTGTTGTTAGACCAACATACTCACAACAGAATGAAAGTGAAACACAACATCTTTTCAAACATGATAAGTTGACAAGGTTGGCTGCTCCTATTTAGCGACCGACTGCACTGATTTTGCGACCGACTATTTTTATACTAAAGTTTTGCATGAGTAGCGTGACGTATACAGTGAGTACTTATTTTGATACCGACTACCCCAGTTTTGCGACCGACTGCACTGATTTTGCGACCGACTATTTTTTTTTTTTTTTTTTTTGCTGGGGGTGCCCGCCCCCCCCCCCCCCCACAATCCCACATTTACGCTCCTAGTCACGGGTCAAAAGCCGCTAGTTTGACCTGTGACGTGAACTCCCAATTTGATTCTCAGATCTTCATGTAGTGTAGGCTATCGAAAATATAAAAAACGTAACGAAATATAGATCTGTATTTTAATCAGATGGATAAAAACCGAAAATAAACCCCAAATCGTGGAATTACTGATTTTTTAAAAGTATATTTACCTTTTTACCACCATATTTATCATATTCGTAATACCAAGACGGGAAAATCCGGTGCAACATGTGATCCGGGTTACTAAAATGGAATCTACTTTTGTCAAGATCATCATGCGAACTTCCGGTTTTAACTCGAAGCGTTTCCATACATCTTCCAAAATCCAAATCTTCGTATTTTCCCTCCTTTACACACGATTTGTTGCCGAATTTACCAAATCTTCTCAGAGCTTCTTTACTTAAAACATAACCCGCGCCGCCGCTATAATAGCCCTGTTTGACGTATGGTTTGAACCAATGTCCATAATATACCGGGAGACTGGAATTCTTCGACGATAAAAAATAGCGAAGATTTTCCACAATGACGTAAGTGTCGTCATCAGCTTTCATGAACCAATCAGCGTCATTAAAATGGTTGTGATAAATATACGTGAACGCCATCATTGTTTTTTCTGTAAGATGTTCACGGCCTTCAGAAACATTTAATCCAATGGCGGGAAAGTTGGCATCGGTCTTGGAACTGAAGTAAAGGACCTTGTTGCACCTCTTGCCCCACGTTTCTTTCACCGCTTTACATTTCCAATTTAAGGTTTTTGGTGACGTCATTATCCAGCATAAAACACGAACTTCCCTTTCAAGTTTCAGAGCTTCATTGGCCACAACTGAAAAGAAATTAATCAGAGTTATATCCCTTATTCCCGACGCTTTGTAGTCAACAGATTGGAAAGGAAGAAGGGAGAGAGAGAGAGAAATGGGGTTTAACGTCTACTCGACACAAACCAGGTCAATTCGGGACTAACATATGGTTTAATTTTTATACGCCCACATTGAAATTAGTGCCAGACTAATGGCCCTTGATCAATTCAAAAAATCTTGTGGACGCTCTAGAGGCCAAAGTTAATATCAGATTGGCTTTAAAATTATACACAGTGTTTAAGATTATGGAAGAAGCCTATTGATTTTCAGCGATTTCCGATCATTAGTGCCAGAATTGTGGCCCTTGATCACTTCAAAAAATCTTGGGGACGCTCTAAAGGCCAAAGTTAATATCTGATTGACTTTAAATTTATACACAGTGTTTAAGGTCATAAGACGAAGAATCCTATTGATTTTCAGCAATTTCCGATAATAAGTGCCAGAGTTATGGCCCTTGATAACTTCAAATCTGATTTTCAGCGATTTCCGATAATTAGTGCCAGAGTTATGGCTCTTGATCACTTCAAAAAATCTTGTGGACGCTCTAAAGGCCAAAGTTAATATCCGATTGGCTTTAAATTTATACGCAGTGTATAAGGTCATAAGACGAAGAAACCTACTGATTTTCAGCGATTTCCGATAATCAGTGCCAGAGTTATGGCCTTTGATCACATCAAAAAAAAAATCCTGTGAACGCTCTAGAGGTCAAAGTTAATATCCGATTGACTTTAAATACACACACACTGTTTAAGGTCATGAGATGAAGAAGCCTATTGATTTTCAGCGATTTCAAATAATTACATCCAGAGTTGTCTCCCTTGATCATTTCAAAAACCTTGTGACGCTACAGAGGCCAAACTTATCATCCGATTGATTGACTTCAGATTGATACACAGAGTTTAAGGTGCTGAAACCAACAAGTATTTTGATTTTCAATGAATTTTGATAACTGAACAGCTAAATCCATGATATTAAATGTTTCCTATACTAATTGTTAGCTTGGGGCAAAACTTTAATGAAAAGCAAACAAATTCTAATGATTTTCAGATAATTACATAATGAGTTGTTACTCTTAATCAGATTTGAGTGTATTACAAATGTTTCATTACCAAAAAAGTAAAAATATGCGACAACCCTTGTTGACTGCCCGGACGATTTAGCTGCTGTGGGCGTATGCTTCGTTGCCTGGCAACCTATCTTATTTCAATAATTCGCTTGCGCGTAGGGGTCTTTAGCAGTGGGAGGAAAGCGGAAAACCCAGAGAAAACCCACGATGTTGGACAGGCAACCCTATTCCTTGCTACGTACCACCAGGAATTCGAAACCAAGCCAGTTGGCTCAATGGCAGTTCGTATGATACAGCGCGCACACGCTAACAATTCGGCAATCCAATCCCCCGCGAAAGGAAGGGCTCTTAAAAATACATTATGTAAGTTGTAGATAAAGGGCTAGCAATTCTTGCTATAATAGTTCGAAAATAGATAAAATAAAATGAATCATTTGAAAATTTAATTCAAATTATTTTATTGCGACAAATACCTGTCCAAAAACTCTATGACAGACCTTGTGATTCTAAGCGCACGCGTTAACCACTTGCCCCCTCTCCTCCAACAATGAACACGAAAGGTGACTTGGGAGCGGAAGGTATATCAATTTTGTAATAATATTAAAAGATATGGATGCATTGACTAATGACTTGAAGTCGAGCAATCGTCTTATAATAGTACATCTGTGTATTTATGTTGTTTATGACGTAAACGTCATTCCATCGCGGAAGTCATTCTATCCCGCCAACGAATTGAATTATGCAACAATTAAGATAATTGGATATATATTGGTCTCAAAATCTTTGAAGGCTCTTAATTAATTCACAAATTCCTTCAATGCACACGTGTGAATATGTTTTGGAGTCTGAATGGAAGATTGTAATAAATCGTTGACAACATCTGCGTACCCGACAAAAGGTTAAGACGACTGTATATTCTCACCGCTCTATATTATTAAAGTCGATTCTTTGTTTGCGTTATGTTGGATTGAAAAATTGAATCATTTAAAGTAACAGCGCGGCATTCGCCTTTTTTTGGAAAATATCAAATTTTCCATGTCTTAAGCACGCTAATATACGGTTAGATTAATATACAATGACACAATGACTGGCCTCATTAGGCAATGTACACATTGACTGGTTATTTCAGGCATTGTACACCTTGCCTGATTATAGACATTGACTGTAACATATACTAATATCGAGAGGAGTGGGGCTGTAGAGGGGTTGGGGGGGTGTCTAATGGTCCCCTGACAGTTTGGAATAGAGCTAATCCGGCGATCGGAGAAATGGAATGGGCATTAACGTTCTACTGTTTTGTATTGACTGGAGTAATTACTGATGGGCAAAAGCTATTCCTTTAGATTTTTGTTTTAAAGATAAACCCCGAAATCCATTGATGCATTGATCGCGGCTTTATCAGTGTTCTAAATTTCTCAAGGAGGAGAATCCATTAAAAACATTCAATGAAAGCCACGGTTTTATTTTGATCTAGCTCAATTCATGCAACAGCTAAATCTGTCTATTGCAGGTCTTTCTTTAGGCCTAGAATGTTAACAAAATTATTAATTAGACATTAATTAACTTAAATAATCAACTCTTGATGTCATCGCTAGTTTACGTAATATACTGGAATGGAGACTAGTAACATTAGTAATGATGATCGAGGCTAGGCTGAAAATTCAATCGCTAAATTCTAGGTTCAGAGTGGATCAATTTGACTGAAATTTTCAGCAAATTGCCTTTACATTATCTTGCTCTACTGTAATGTATCTGTAAGTGGCGAATTTTAAGCTTTGTCAGAATTGATAAATAGAAATGGGATTAGACTACGAACCTATTGGGTGATGAGTTCGCCCTTTAAATTTAGCTACGATGTCGTGGTTTATGGTCTCTGCTACTTTATCATTGAACGTGTTATTGACAACAGCTGCACGCGGTGTTGATCCTACAACCAACTGAAAGAGAAAGTAAATAACAATAATCGATTGTAAACACAATGCTTTTTAAATGAAATAAAATGGAGTTTAACGTCCTACTGTTCTATTCCGGCTGGACTAATAAAGACGCACACACCCATACAGTGTGCTGTAAGGGAATTATATCTAATTTCAACTGCCATGGGTTCTTGTATGTTCACGGCAACGTGTATACGGGGCCTCGGTTTTTCGTCGCATCTGTTGCCAGGCCCTCGGTCCTGACCCAGAACCAGGTTGGAAAATCCCAACGAACTTTCTCGGTCATCACAAGGATGGAACACGCGACCTCATCGCAGTAATCACCGAGAGAAGGTGGCTCCTAGATCGGCAAACGGATGGGAATAATTCCCAGGAATAAAACTTACTCGAAGCAACTTCAAAGTTGTCCAATCGTCACTCAAGGGCTAATATAAGAGAAAATCACATTTGCGATTGATTCGGGTTTTTTTTTTTTTAGGGGGGGGGGGGATTTGGGTCATCCACCTAGAGTAGGTTACATTCGACGACTTTGAAGTTGCTGTATTTACGGGCTGGAATAGCAGGAAATCGTCAAATTTGCCCTACACGATAAATTTCCCATCGTGTGTGCTCGCCCGTCTGTAAATGGGAATTTTTGTCTAGCATTTCAAGCCTTCCCTCCCCTACCCTTATATTCATTTGGCGATCCATATGCCCACGTAGGCACTAGACATTAGTTTAGAATACAGGGGCCTATTTCACGAAATTTTAACTAAGATAAGATCGGAATTTTAGTTATTTGATTGGACAATATTAGATTGATTTTAGTTCTTAGCCAATCAAAATTGTAGTATCTGCTAAAATTTGGATTTTATCTTTAGTTAAAATTTCGTGAAACAGGGCCATGATGACTACTACAGTTTAACAATAAAAAAAAACATTCAAAAGGTCGTTGGATAATATGTGAACGGCGTACATGTTGGCGACGCTTGAGACTTACCTGATAATGTGTCATCCGGGGTATGATGCTGGTTGTCGACTGGGAGAAATATATAATACTCAAACATATTCCTAGAGAGACGCCGAGGATGAATATAAAATGATTTATCTTCTTGAACATCATGGCAGTCGTGTTTTTTTAAGATTCGTGATTTGTTTTCAGTATCTTGCTTTGTAAAACACCGTGTCTAATTGTCTGTATCTTGTTCAAACTAATTAAAACACAGATCCAATTTCGTTTCGTTTTTATCGTTCAAAATTTCGTTTTGTTTGTCTTTACTACATTAGGAAGAGTTGTTCTCATTGACGTTTTCTGTGAGGGATTAGCCAATGAAACGATCTATCACCGCGAGTTCTTGTTCTTTTGATGCGCGGAACTGTGGGTAAACTACTAGAAACGTTAATGCTGATTGATCAATCAATGTCTGACGTCATAGGGTCAAATGCCGCTCGTTTGACCCCTGACGTGAACTCCCACTATAACTTGTCAGATCTTCATGTAGTGTGGGCCATCGAAAGTAAAAAAAAAACGAAACGAAATATAGATCTGTATTTTGATCAGATAAAATATTCACTGTATCACTCGACCAATATTAAATAATCAGCAAGAGTTATGACCATGAGAATTGAATTGATCTTTGGTGAGAAGTGTCCATACTTAATTAGAATTATCCACAAGAAATTCTAGACAGAATCTTTAAGGAAAAGTTAGCTAATCGCAATATTCAATAATTATTATCCATACTCCCGGAACAAGCCACGTTGTATTAACAATTCACAATATTATCAACTTCTTGACATCAAATTGTGCACATAATCTATGTTTCCAAGTTTAACAATTTTTGATTTGAAAACTTTTATACGATAACTTTTTAAAGCATACACATACGTCCCCTGCTCATTAAGCGCTTGATCAAGGGACTGGCGAGAAAGTACGTCTTAGATTATATCCTGGGTCTACACCACTACATGAATCCGACCAGAATAACAAACTATTAAAGTACCGGTAGTTGAAACATAGTATAACTACCCACACCATATTCTAAACAATATTATTATAATACTCTGTTTACAAAGAGACAACTCATCGAGAGAAATTCCCCCGCCAGACACGGGTGCGTCCTTAGTCGCTCATTCTCAATAAAAGGGCGCAGGATGGCCTAGTGGTCTAGAATGCCGCGCTTCGACCTCTAGCTGGCCGGTCGCATCTGGCTTGCGTCTGTGGTTTCGATCCCTAGTGTGAGCATATGTGGCATAGAGATCGGGGCGCCTTCTCAACCTCGTGGGTTTCCTCCGGGAACTCCGGTGTCCTCCCACAGGAAAGACCCCTGCGCGTGCGCTAAGATAATAAAAATTAAAAATGAGCGATATCACCATCTGTGGAAACGGACGTTAAACGCTAAGAACAGCAGAATAAAATGTCGCTTATAATTAGACGCTATTCCTAATTATATTTAGTCCGGATTCCTTGTTGCCTTATATTAGGTATACACCACTCTTTCAATAACACATAACAATAAACATGTCCACTGATTACACTGACCACATTACTCAACAGAATGTCCTAAAATGTAACATACGTTACTGTCGCAAACCATACTAGTAAATTTCAAACCGCTAGAAATAATTTATATCTACTTGGTAATATAAAATGCAGGTGGTTGCCACATATATTGATGAATTTTAGAAATAAGTTTTGACTTTATATACCTAAATATTGTTAAATTCCATATCTGTTTTCGTTTGTCGCAGAAGCACTTGAAACATACGTTATACCATCTTGACATGGAGGCATTATTTAGAAATATTAGCTAATACTGACTGAATTATGTTCCAAATCCATCTTTGAACAGATTTCAATACATGCACAATAAATTTTGCCATGTAAATCTGAGAAGTTATTCCCTAAACTGCCGAGTATGACAATGTCACAAATTTGTGTGTGTGTGTGTGGGGGGGGGGGCGTTTAAGAAATGAAACATAAGTTACCATATCTCAATTATATCTCATCTCATCTGTTTGCTATAGTATGTGCGTAGGAGACAGTGGGATAAAAACTACCCATATACACCTTTAAGCATTAAACACTCCACGTCATGGCTTGTAATGTTAAGCTAAGGCGGAAAAGAATCGCGAAAAAAAAATTTAAGTTACCGTAACATACGGTACCTTCAGTACGAAAGACGCGCTCTGTAGCAATTTCGAGCTTTTCTTTACATAGTCACATGTCTCAGTTGCCCGCCATTTCTGTATAAAACCACTACGTCTTGCCTAGATCCACGTATATCAAGAATTTGGAGCTTCGGGAATGTTCCCGTTTCTTGGTTGATTATACCCCAAGAGACGCTGATGCCATTGGTAATTGAATTATGATAAATTATCTTTACAACACAAACAGAAAAAAAAACATTTTAAAATGGTTTAATAGGCTAGAGCACCAATGGAAACTTACGTTACCAACTTACGTTACTACTGGTAACGTAAGTTTCACTTTACTGTTAGCTGTATTATCTTCAGTAATTCTTAATACAAAAATATTCTTATTTTATAAACGGTATAATCCCTTACAATTTTAATTGATCGAATATACAGTCTTTTGTTGTCTTCCATGAAATTATTTACCATTGAGAGATGTTGTATAATAGAGAGAGAGAGAGAAATGGGGTTTAACGTCCACTCAACACAAACTAGGTCATTTCGGGACTAACATATGGTTTAATTTTATTTCAATAATTCGCTTGCGCGTAGGGGTCTTTAGCAGTGGGAGGAAACCGGAGTGCCCGGAGGAAACCCACGAGGTTGAGAAGGCGCCCCTATCTCCATGCCACATACGCTCACACCGGGGCTCGAAACCACAGCCGCAAGCCAGAGGTGACCGGCCAGCTAGAGTTCAAAGCGCGGCACTCTAGACCACTAGGCCATCCCAACCCTCTTGTATAATAGATTATGTCATATGCACATATAAAATAGTTTCAAATTTGAAAATCAAGACGGTAGATCATTTATTTTTGATTTTTTGCTTTGTGTTGTCATCGAATGATATGCATCTGTAATATTTGGATAGTTGATCACATTAAGAGAACTCACTACTGGACTGACAGCCCTACAAGTCAATACAGAAATAAATACATTGATGTGTATGTTAAGCAATGGCTTGCACGAGACCATTAAACACTTTAAACATACACTATCCAGCACGTGCATTTCAACGAAATACGCCACGCGCTTCCAATATTGTAACAAGTATAAATAAAGTACGCTTGACACATTGTCCGTACCATTATTTGAAATAATGGTACACCGCCATCAACGATGACGTCATATCTGTGTTGTTTTAATATATTACTTAATGTCTCGCCCTCGACCGTTATACACATACACATAAAGCACACTAATTTATCGACAAAATGTCTCTTTGTATATCAGTTATTTTAATGTGATTGATTTAGTAATTAGCTGTTTATTAAATAAAAAGGGAGATAAGTATGCATTGACTTATTCTATTGGTCTACATACAGAATTGAACTACTATGGACTGCCAATCCTATAAGAGGTGAAAGGTTAGATGGCCGAATAGTTGGCACGTGTACCCTCTATCATAAGATATGTCCATGACTAAACTGGCATCGTTTCGATTGATAAAGTTTGTTATTGAGTCAACTAGCGTGGTTTCGATTTTCCAGTTATAAGTGACAAGGAGTGGGGTCGCCTGTTCAACCTCGTAGGTTTTCTCTGGGTCCTCTGGTTTTCCCCCGCCCCTGCTAAAGACCCCTCCTCGCAAAGCGAAATATTTAGATCAATTGAGTCCCGAAATGACCTAGTTTCTATCCCTCTCTCTCTTTGTCTCTCTCTCGCCCCCCCCCCACCTCTAAGAGATTTTAACGCAATCAAATATAATTCTTCAAATTATAAAGGGCACCGAAGTTTATAGCCATGATTTCAAATATTAAATAGATTAATTTAACTTCGTTCTATTATTCGATGTCCCTTTAAAATGGACGAACGGGGTAGCGCCCCTTCATAAAGACATTCTCATATCTGACACCGTCCGACTTGCCCCTTTAAAATGGACGAACGGGTTAGTGCCCAATCATAAAGACATTTTCATATCTGGCACCGTCCGACTTTTCTCCTCTGACTGGGCTAATGAAGACGGGTATACGTCATGCAGTGTACCTTTGAGAGACATTTTGTCCAGGCAGCGGCGCTACTATCTATCCTTATTCTTATTCTAACTATCAAAGGTTTTTTTTACCTGCAGACCAACGTATGGAAGTTAAAATCCATTTTATTTTGTACCACAAACATAAATCGTTATTGGTATAAACATAGTTATAATCAGCACACACGGTACAAATGTCTATATTTCATATTACAGTATGCCACAGATGTTACTCGGATTTACAACAAATATATATACATGAGTAAAGAAGTCTGCGTTTATAAGTGCATTACAATAGAATCACGTCCATGAGAGAGAGAGAGAGAGAAGAGAGAGAGAGAGAGAGAGAGAGAGAGGGGGGAGAGGGGGGCGACGTCCACTAGACACAAACTATGTTATTTCTAGACTAACACGTGATTCAATTTTATTTCAATAATTCGGGGAAAACCCCCCTCGACGTTTGACAGACGACCTTACCCCTTGTCACGCACTACCGGGGAATAAAACTCTCACGCCAGTTGACTCAATGACAGACGCACTAACCATTCGATCATTTCGAAGGTACTATACATGAGTCATGAGTCTTGGCTTTGGGTGGAGTTATACAATCAAAGACTTGACCCAGTCTATCACCAAGCCCCTACATGGCACCATTACTATTTGTGGTGTCTGATCAAACTGATCCCGCAGTGAATATTCGCTTGGCCGCTACAATCACTGATAAGCATGACATCGACGAAGCTTAATAAGTACGGCATATTAACTTTTTTACTTCGACAAATTAAATTCTCAAACATTTTTTTAAGGTAAAAGAAAAATAAATAAAGACGTTTAAAGTATTTGAAGTTAAAAATATTTCCTATTTAGAGTAAATGGGTATTAAAATGAGTAAAATGCATCATTTTGCCCGAAGCAGTTAGGTGTTAAGTAAACATTGTACGAGCAGTTGAGCCAATGACTACGAGGCGTGCAGTCAACGCACGTGTTTTGGACAGGCATCCGTTACAGAGTTAATTCGTAAGTGATTCTCTGTGAAACAGATTGGTGCCTGATATCAGGCCGCGAGTTCACAAAGCGTTCTCAGACTAAGGTTAAGAAATTACTCAAAATTGTTCGCCGTATTTTAACAAAAACATTGTTTGTTGAAATAAAATTAAACCATATGTTAGTCCCGAAATGACATAGTTTATGTCGAGTGGACGTTAAACCCCTTTTCTCTCTCTCTGATAGAACACAAGGGTGAAGAAAATAACCCGAGCCTGGAAGAATAACCCGTTACAAGTTTAAAGAAAACCCCAAATTCCCCTTCATATATACAAAACATAGTTATATCGGGCATAGAATTTACCCCAAAGATCAAAGAGATTTACCGTTGTAGGTTTATAAGCATATATAAATACCTTTTATCTTTTTATCGTTTACCGTGAAACAAAGTAGTGCAGCTTTGTGGTTGTACTAATAATTTTGTTTCATGGTAAATGATATGACGATAAAAGGTATGCCGACACAAACTGATTTCAACACTGGTTTAATAACATTTTAACATTTTAAAGTATTTTTCGTCCGTCTTGGGACTATTCATAAATATATACGTGTAAAGCCGTCACATTCCCTTGTAAGAAGTCGATATCTGAAAACATAAGACGAAGAAATAACAAAAAGCTGTTGCTATATCTAATGAAATATTGGATGTTATAGCTTTATCCACGTACAGAAAGCAACAATAGCTGATGTTGTTTGGCTTTTTCTTTTACAAAAATCTACGTTACTTTTGCATTTACAATAGACGTTATTTCGGCATCTGGCTTATTTCACTTGTAAGAAACGCAATGGGCACCGGGACCACAAGCTATTATCTTTAGAAGTGATTGGACCATCGAGAAAAACAAAACACATTGGTACTTTTTTTATATAACGATCCAATGTGCTAGAAATATTATACGAATGAGGCCTCAGAGGATGTGAACAATTTTAACAAAGTTTAAATATTAATACTATGTGTTGAAGGATACCCGGTTAAATATATGGAATTATTAAAGGATTTAACAATGGAACATGAAACAAGGGAATGATTTTGATTAGTTGTCTGTTCATAGAAAATTCACACGATTTCTTATCAAGTGTCGAATAACGTTAAATAAAATATGCTGCTACCGTTAAAAAATTTTAAAATTATTTTGGGATTGTGTGTTGGAATATGTATATTATTTATGTATATATCACAAAGTATGCAGGAGGGAAAGATTCTCACTATTAAAACGGTAAGTCTTTTTGGAATCAAACGTATGCATCGTGCCCCCCCCCCCCTACTGGATCCGAGCCTGGACCACGGGCAAAACAAAACCAACAAACTACTAGACATTGCAAGGAAAAAAAAATCCCAACAAATTTCAAATCAAGTTAAAAGTTCCATGGAGCTATTTTACCAAATATGTAAGCGTCCGATGATGGGAGTCAATCGGATTAAAAAAACAGATCCTATTTCGTTTCGTTTTTTTGCAGTTTAAAATTCCATTTTCTTGTTTTTAATCCACTAGGATCTGGAAGAGTTGATATATAATAGGCGTTCTGATTGATGTGAGCAATTAGCTAGTGAAACGGTCTGTTTATGGCAACTTCTTGGCGTTCTCTGCGCGGAATTGTGGGTAAACCCCTAGAAGCGCCATCGCTGATTGATTAATCAACGTATGACGCCATAGGGTCAACAGCCGCTCGTTTGACCCCTGACGTAAACTCCCTATAACTTGTCAAATCTTAATGTAGTGTGGGCCATCAAAAGTATAGTCGAAATAATCAACGGGTTGAGTGAATTTGCGAATCTCGGCTCGGTTTAGGGAATGTTTTTCGATGGCCATTACTTTGCCCCCGGTCCAATATCATTACCGCCTGGAAGGGGATAGAATTTTGCAATAATTAACAAATGTTTAATTAATGATTTTGCTGGGGTGTCACATTACGCCCATTCAACACATATTTTATTTGTTTTTTTTTCAGCCAAGATGGCTGTCAGCCTATCGAGATCCAGAGTTTAATAACAGCATGGAGGGCAAAAATAAAACTTTTACATCCATAGGTAAGCTAGTCCACAGATCTCTCAACGAAGCACTAGAAGTGTTATCGGATTTTCTAAACACAATAAAAGTGGGAGGGGGGTCACGGTGGCTAAGGTGGTAAGATGCTGACTTGCTAGTCTGCAGGTCGAGTGTTCAATCCCTGAATTGGCCGAGAAAGTAAATCCAGATTTTCCGGCGTCTGTCTTATCGTTCGGATGGGAGGAAAATCGAGGTACACATTGGCGTGCACGTAAAAGATCCAATTGCAGTTGGCATAGTGTAGCTGTCCGGGCAAATTTCCACCATAGTACACTGTATGGCGTATACCCGAATTCCAACTGCCAAGGAATCACCACGATTACCTAGCATACGTGAAAGACTGGAGGTGGGGGGGGGTGGCAGTTTCACAAGTCAACTTATGATGAAAAATTTGCGTAAGAATATCGTAACGTAAACTTAGGAAAAAATTGAGTTTCTCTAAAATTCTTAACTTACGGAATTCGTAACCTTTATGGTAAAGTAAACGGCAACTCTCCCCCTGTCGTAAGTTGGATTGTTTTTACGTATCTTTGACAAAATGACCGCCTCGTTACTTTATGCGGATCGGCAACTTCGGCGGGAAAGAATATATAGGGATAGATTAAACCCTGTCGACACCCATACGGACGAGAAGTTAGTTTCACGGTACAGACTTGATCTGACCAGTATATTTCATGTTGTTAAAGGAGCTTAATCGCTAATATTTGAGACCTAGAAATTGCCACAAATGGGTCGCAATGCACATAGTAATGGAATACGAATATATACAAACTGATTTACATTCAATCGTTTTCGTTTGTACTCTAATTTCAAATCAGTTATGTTCGGCGAAATACGCCAAAAGTTTCAATCGAGTGACTATTTCGAGTGTCTGGTTATTCCAGTCTATATACGCCGTTTGATTTGGTGCAATGTTTCTAGCCTCGTCCCCCGAGTTTCTTGCTAGAACTGGGGCTGAAACGCATTATGGTACACGATTCGTGTACCGGTGCTAATATGTTTATTGTGCTTTAAATATTGGATATCAAAAGCCCATCTTTTCCTGGTAAAATGACAACATCAATGTTGATTTAAATTGACAAATAATTTGTGTTTTGAATGCTGAAGACTTTGGATCTTGAACTGTATTAATGATGATATCAAAACCGCAGCTTACCGATCGAAATCCTTGTTATCACCTGTACAAGTCCTGATTGCATTACGGTAGACCTCCTATGCCACAGGTAGCTTCCAAAAACTCGGTGTACCATCAGTGTCTAGAGTAATTATCTATCTATGTTTCACAGGCAATAACAACCTGTGTTGACGATAAATGATCAATAAGTTTCCCCTATTCAATGGAAGATATCAATTCTACAAAGGAAGGTTTTCACCAAAGAGCAGAGTAATAGACCAGAGGCCTCTTGCGCGCCCCCCCCCCCCCCCCTAATTTTCAACAGTGCCCTTTTTTACTACTGAAAGTGCCTTTCAACTAGTTTTTTTGCTCGATTTTGAGGCTCTTTTTCTACGATTTCCGAACGTTCAGACGAAAATATCAGCCAAATAGCTCTTGAATTGCCTACAGATGCAAGGAAATGACGGATAATTTTCTTGGGGCCGCACCCCCTTCTCAGCGACGTGCCCCGTCTCCGCGGTCAGTGCCGTCATTTTGCGGCGCCACCCCCCTTTTCAAAATTCCTAGATCCGCCCCTATAGACGACGTATGCTACTAGTATGTTACACGCTATGACGTAGCAAACAAACATATAAGTAAACAAAAGGCATGAAAATAGTTTTTTAGTCATAAATACAAAGCTAAATCTTAGCGTATATATATATATATATCATTTCGTCGTTTATGTTTCAAAAGGTTGGGCTAAAACCTAACATAGCGCTATAAAGCCGAATTTGTCAACATTTAGAGTGTGGGAATGTTTACAGAAATTTGAATGAAGTGACGTAACATGACGTCACCACAATTCGTGACGTATTTACGAAAAAAAAAAGATACGACAAAAATTGAAGGAAAAACTTACGCCAGACTTTGTGAAACCGGCGTAAATAATTCGTATCTTTTTCGTAAGTTTTTCTTAACGGAACTTTTTATCTTAAAGTTACGAACTTTTGTGAAACTGCCCGCTGATAGGGGAATAAAACTACCATCACACGTATACCGCGTTCATTACACACAGTGTTCTCTTATCGCAAGTGCGAGATCTGGTCAGAACGAGTTCCTTGCAAATACTCGTAGCGCATGCGTGATACTTGAAAATGTAATATTAATATTCAAAACGTGTTACGCAGGACAGGAGAATTCGATTTTAAGATATTACTTGTCCTTATTGTGGTTGAATGGCTTATCACGTGGGCGTTGTATCGTAACGTCTGCCATTGAGTTAAGTAAGCCTAACCTTTATCCTAACCCACAATCCACATATGACGTCATAAGACCAGGCTCCAGTGGATGGAAAAAAACGTTTACCGTTAAGTAGGGTAGTTTGGATTCCCCACTGATACGTGACAAGGAGGAGGCCCACCTGTCCAACCTCTAGGGTTTTCTCCGTGTCGTCCGGTCTTATTCCACAGTTTAAGGCCCCTACACACAAGCGAATTATTAAAATAGAATGTTCGTTCCGAAATGACATAGTTTGTGTTGAGTGGACATTAAACATCGTCCTCTCTCTTGTGATCACGACTTACGTTACATCCGACTTTACACAAATATTTCAATTGTACCTATAGGGGATACTCGATTCACAGTTCCGGAATTGAATTCCAAAACTGGTGTCAATCGAATGAAAAGGAGAATTTCGGAGTACAACGCATACGTCGACTGTATAAAAAGTATCCCAACCAATCATGACTGCTGAAACATATTTTTTACTTGGAATATGTCACGATTCTACTCACTCCACCTCAGCTGTCGGGACTGGCAGAACTGTGACAGGACTGAATTCCGCGTAACTCGATTGTAATTCTGTCGATTCGGGACGTTCTGGACTGTGAATCGAGCATCGCCTTCGAGTGGGGAGGGTGGAGGCTTCCCGGCGACACACCCCACTCCCCGTCCTCATGCCCAGTCCCAAACACAGTATATTACAGAACTGTCAGAATTGATAGGCCATGACCTCAAATGCCAGCATTTTGACTCTAGAACAGAGTAAATTACTTATATTAGATGAAAGAGTGGTCTCCCGTGGCGATTTTATTAAAATGCACGTGCGAGATATTTTCTGTATTTTAAGATGATGCCCCCGTGAAGTATCTATATATTAAAGTAAAGTAGTTTTAATCCAGTCTTGCATTTTATTTATCAATATACTACTTAAACATACACTGTGCAAGAGCTAAATCTTTCTATTGCGGGTCTTTCTTTAGGCCTGACATCTTATCTAAATTATTAATTAGACGTTAATTAGCTGATCCAGACCATAATCAACTCTTATTCAAGACTATACATGAACCTGAAAGCTACCTTCAATCGCATATTCCAATGAAATACAAAACTATTATCTGTCATTTTCGTTGTGGTATTCTCCAACTAAATATTGAAACCGGGCGCTATAACAAAATCGAAAGAAACAACAGATTATGTAAATGTTGCAATATTAGAGCTGTTGAAGATGAATTCCACTTTCTGTTGTGCTGCCCCGCGTATATTTCTCTCCGAAGAAAATATTTTTCGCGTTATTTCTGGTCTTTTCCACCACTCCAAAATTTTAGAAACCTGATGATACAAGGTAATAACAATATAAAGTCACTGGCTAATCTTGGAAAGTATTTATACTATTCAATGAAAATTAGAAGTCAACTGTTAGAATCGTAATACTTTTAATTATAAATCGACTATGAATAAATATCCTTAGTCTATCATACAATGCTTGATTGCGCGGTGACGGGGTGGGTATAATTCGTTTTTACTTGATGGCGATGTTATTCATACTTTTATTAATTATCAATGTATATTTATTTCTTTTTTTTTTTTTCTTTTTTTATATTTGTATACATGTTTTGGCTACAGCAAAACATTTTGCTTCGCGTGTAATAAAGTTCAAGTTCTTGATGTCAACTCTAGTCTGTCACATTTACTGGGTTGGTGTCAGGGTTAGGATTATCGCCCCCCCCCCCCCCCCCCCGTTTATCTCTCGTAACCTTTGATTAAACATGAAGTTGATCTTTTCAAATAGATATAAACATATCATGAAAAAAGGGTTAGGGCACGTGATTGTTGCCGTAGTTTGTTGGTTAGGGTAAGGGTGAGTTTAAGAATTGGGCGGGGGAGAGCTTAGTCTTTACATAAGCACTGACCTAGAGTGATATTTCCTAGTTTCATAAACAAAAATATATATATACAAAATTGGTTTCGCTATTTTTTTGATGTTGGTGGCGGCGATGGTCTTTCTTCACTTGTGGTATTCTGGTATTTTTTGTTTCTGAAGAAAAAAGAATAAATTTGGAGCTCGCTGGTGAGAGCCTTGCATGAGTGTTTCCCACTAGGGAGTGGATTTTCTAAAAATGTGTTTGTTCCACTCACTACCCCTGGATTAAAGTTAAGGATTCTTACATCTAGTTGACTTTTACTAAGGGTTAGGGCTAGGGTTTTATATTATATGTTTGCTTTGGGTTACGGTTAGGGCTGGTCTAATTTAGTCTAATTTATGGTGTACGAAGATGTCGTTTAGATTTTTATTATTAAAATATGCAATTATAAGCTTCATTTTATTGTAATATTGTGTGATTTTATTTGTAAGTTCCGGGAGAGGGGTTTATATAGGCTTAGTCTGTTCCCCAATCCTCTCAGTTTCTGGATCAATATTGTTTATAAAAACAAAATTATTAGCGTCTGTCGATAATTAAAGGGAAATAACTCTTATATTTCAGTTGAAGTCAATGATGCCTTAAGACTTGAAACAAAAGTTCGTGTTTTATGCTGGATAATGACGTCACCGAAAACTCTGTACAAAAAATGTAAAGCGGTGAAGGAAACGTGGGGCAAGAGGTGCAACAAGGTCCTTTTCTTCAGTTCCCAAACCGATGCCAACTTTCCCGCCATTGGATTAAATGTTTCTGAAGGTCGTCAACATCTTACCGAAAAAACAATGATGGCGTTCACGTATATTTATCATAACCATTTAAATGACGCTGATTGGTTTATGAAAGCCGATGACGACACTTACGTTATCGTCGAAAATCTTCGATACTTTTTATCTTCGAAGAATTCCAGTCTCCCGGTATATTATGGACATTGGTTCAAGCCATTCCTCAAACAGGGCTATTATAGCGGCGGCGCGGGTTATGTTTTAAGTAAAGAAGCTCTGAGAAGATTTGGTAAATTCAGCAACAAATCGTGTGTAAAGGCGGGTCATTACGAAGATGTAGATTTGGGAAGATGTATGGACAAACTTGGTGTCCTAACAGGGAGTTCCCATGACGACCAAGGTAGAAGCCGGTTCCATTGCTTTGATCCGAAAACAATGTTATTTAGAGGCTTCCCTTCCTGGTATTTGGAATATGACAAATATGGCGCTAAAAAGGTAAATACACAAAATAACAGCGATTTCACCATATTTTTTGTTTTTGTTATTTTTTTTTTTCTATGTTTTGTTCAAGTTGGATGGTATGAACTCTGATAGCTATGTTTATTCTTCAAGCTGGTTTAGGGATCACGGTAGCCATAAGTGAGTCTGTGTTGCTGGCTCGCAAGCCTGGAGGTCGGGTGTTCAATCCATGCATAGGCCAAGAAAGTTCATCTCGATTTTCCGGCGTGGTTCCCCTTGTCAGTGATGCAAGACGGAGGACTTGACAAGGAGAGTTTTTTAGTCGTTCGGATGGGACGAAAACCGAGGTCCTGTGTACACATTGGCGTGCACATAACAGATCCCTTGGCAGTCGGAATTCGATATATGAGTAGGTCATAGTGCCGCTGCCTGGGCAAACTTCCCTCATAGCACACTGTATGGCCGTCTTCCATTAGCCCAGGTTAGGTGCAAAAGAGTAGGATGTTAAACCCCATTTTATTTCAGGCTGGTTGGTGGTTGGTCTGGTAGTCATATGTTTGACAGGCAAATAATGGATTTATTTAAATGTGAATCAAATGAAAAAAAAAATGTTCTGACTATCTTGTAATTACAAGATAACCTATGTTGTAATTACAAGATAGCCTATCTTGTAATTACAAGATAGCCAAATTAGTTTTCTTGTATTACAAGATACGAAGAAGCCCGTTAGGGTCAATCAGATGAAAAAAAACTAATTTATTTCAAGGTCGTCCCACACTGATTTATCGGATAGTTATAGGCCAAAGAAGTGCCCGCGTGTGTGTGAGAGAGAGAGAGAGAGAGAGAGAGAGAGAGAGAGAGAGAGAGAGAGAGAGAGAGAGATGTTGTAATTACAAGATAGTCAGAATTGTTTTTTTCATTTGATTGACCCTTATGGGCTTCCGTAATTATCATTTCATAAGTTTGTCACTATTGTTTTCATTTTTTTTCCAGAACAATATGAGTGATTATGCCATCTCTTTTCATTATATTGCACCGGCAAATATGTACTTATTAGATTATTATGTTTACCATCTTAGACCATATGGCCTGTATAAACGTATACACGAGGCAGCACATGGGAAACTATGAAGACCACAGACTGAGAGTATTGTGTCACAATCTTGAACCGCTTGTATAATATAAAGCAATAATTTAACAGAATTTAAAATACAGATGTGACGTCATCCTTTGATGTTGGCGTACCATTATTTCGAATAATGTATCTATACTAAATGAAATATTGAACTCGTGTGACGTATTTCATTGAAAGGCACGTGCGGGATAGTGTCTGTATTTTAAGTTGTTTAATGGCTTCGAGCTAAAGACATTTTGTAATATATTGAAACAACACTCGGCTTACGCCTCGTGCAGAATCAATATACATAAAATATATTACTTAATATCTCACTCTCGACCATTAACCCATACGTATTACTGACATTATTCTGAGCAGCTCCCAGAAGGGCGACAAGTACTTAAGGGGTTAATAAACCAGTGATGTAATCAGTTTTTGTCGGCTTATCTGTTATTTTTTCATCTTTTACTGTGAAACGTAGTAGTGCAGCTAACGTTTGTGCTAATGAATTTGGAGATATATTTTATACAGATTATTGTGGATATGTTTTTATTTATTCATTACAAAATGGCACCCGAAACCATAGGGTACACGACTCGTGTACTGATTATAAAATGTTAAAATATTGGATATTAGGATCCTATGGTCTCACGGCAAGATACCATCATCACTCATAATTGAATTCTAATTCATGTTTTTAATATTATTTAATAATGTTGGAAAATATCGAGTTGAATACTTAGCTCCTTTGGAATAAATGTGGAAAATAATGAATTAGAGACTTAGCTCCTTTGGAATATTATGGAACATCTTGAGTTAGAGATTTAGCTCCTTTAAACTGTTTTTATACCTGTAATATATAATGAATATAAGAATATAATAAAAGGGACTGGGCGTGGATTAATGGTGTGTTTTGACTTAAATGTTTTAAACGATGACAAATTAAAAAAACGAAATAGGAAAGTGATGTTGATAACAGTTTATAAGACAAGAAAAACATGTAGATTAATAAAATGAATATATGGAGCGGAGAAAGTGATATAATTCTAACTATTATAACAATATATGGAGCAGAATAAGCGATATAATTCTAAGTATTATTACAATATATGGAGCGGAATTGGTGATAAATCCAACTATTATAACAATATATAGAGCGGAGAAAGCGATATAATTGTAACAATATATGGAGCGGAATAAGCGATTTAATTCTAACTATCAAAACGATATATGGAGCGGAATAAGCGATACTATTATAACAATATATGGAGCAGAGAATGCGATAAAATTATAACAATATATGGAGCGGAATAAGGTATATTATTCTAACTATTATAACAATATATGGAGCGGAATAAGGTATATAATTCTAACTATTATAACAATATATGGAGCGGAATAAGGTATATAATTCTAACTATTATAACAATATTTATTTTTCATTTTGAGCTATGTTATTACAAACCCGAAACAGTTCCTCGGGATTTACAGGCCTGGCTTCTCCTTTTCTGTAGTTCAGTGCCAACCTAGCTCCCCTGTTTTACAAGAAGGGCACTTCTCTTCAACATATTAAATATATCTATATTTTAAGAATATTGTAGAAAATTTGCTCTTTAAATTAATGACATCATAGACACGGAATATGGATATGGCGATTTGAAGCTTTAGAAATATGGATTTAAAATTTCAACATCAGTTTATGTTATCAACAGGTCTGACAGACATTAGTGACGGGGCTATTATGCCAACATTTAAAATGACACTTGAAACGTGTACCCCCCCCCCCCCGACCCGATTTCATGTTGATATGTTTACATGCACATAAACATACATTATGCAAGAGCTAAATTTGCCTATTGCAGGTCTTTCTTTAATAGACCTGAAATGTTATCTAAATTATTAATTAGACATTAATTAACTTATCCAGACCATAATCAACTCTCAATGTCAACACTAGCCTGCGATATTTACTGGATTATGATCAATTTTCAGCAGTTTTCCTGTACATCATCTAGTTTTCATACGCCCACATGTTCATGTGGGTGTATATTATTGTCACGCCTGTCCGGTCGTCTGTCCACAATTTGTTTCTGGACACTCTTCAGATCACAATTTTTATTCGATTTTGACGAAACTTAAAATATACGTCTATCACACAAATATCTCGGTTCCTTTTGATATTGGCAGAAATCGGACAATAACCCCATGGATCATTGCCCCTGATTGTACGACAAATCACGTTTTTAGCTTTTTGGCACTCTAGGGGTCACACTTGTCATCTAATTTTGATGAAACCGGACCGACATGTCTATAACCAACCGATCTTGGTTTCTTGCGATATTTGCATATCGAATGGTAACTTCCTGAATTATGTTCCTTGATTGTTCGAAATAACGTGTTTTTAGCTTGTGGTCCCTCTAAAGTTCACCGATACCTTCGAATATATCACCGATACGATGTTATGATGCTTGAGTTCGAATTTCGTGAAAACTACCCGACAAAATTGCCACCCCTTGGTAATTCAAGTTCGTGGACCGTCTAGAGGTCAGAATTTTGATCCAATTTTGATAAAACTTGAAATACGTGTTTATAACCCAACGATCTTAGGTCCTGTCGATATTCGTATATATAGGTAACTTTCTGAATTATGGCCCTTGATTGTACTAAAAATCAGATTTTAGGTTGTTGTCCTTCTATATATATTTATATAGAGAGGGGAATGGGGTTTAACGTCCACTCGACACAAACTAGGTAATTACGGGAGTAACATATGGTTTCATTTTATTTCAATAATTCGCTTGCACGTAGAGGTCTTTAGCAGTGGGAGGAAACTAGAGTGCCCGGAGGAAACCCACAAGGTTGCGAAGCCGCAAGCCCGAGGTCGAAGCGCGGCACTCTAGACCACTAGGCCATCCCCCCTTTTTATATAGAGGTAAAAATTTATATCCTATTTAAAAAGAAAAGTGAGCGTATCTTGCCTGGCAACCGCTGTTTAACTAGTAAAGTGAAAACTGCTAAATCATTATCTAATCTCCCATTGTTTAAGTTTTGTTATTGTCTTTTTATATAAACCGATCAAAGATTAATTATTGGAATTGTAAAAAAACAACGGGGATTTATTCTATACACATTATTTAACAAATATTTTTTTTTCTCGCAAATAATGAGTTGTAAATAAACACACCTTAGAATTAATATACTATAATAATAATAATGTATATTTGTAAAGCGCCAATTCATCCACAAATGCATGCTCCAGGCGCGTACTATGTACTCTATGGTCATTATTTACACAAAAATCCTGATCCACTTCAACTAAAATGCGGTGGTAAATAGATGAGTTTTTAATTTCGTTTTAAAAGATTCAATGGTATTTATCAACGAACACCTTAAGCCGGTCTAAACCAAATATGTGTATTTTATCAACGAGCTACCTTTTAGTTGATAGATCATTCAGGTGGCAATTTTCTCTACATCTTTTCTCTATAGCTTGAACTAAAAAGGAATTTATATGTTCATCTTTCTAGGAATTATCAGAGCAGGAAGGGATGTTATGACTCACAATATGAACAAGAATTACAATGAAATATGTATTTCCATACATGTGACGTCACTGGATCAATCGGTTAGTTCAAAGTTCATTTGTAATAATTAATCTTAGTGTGGATTCAATAGTTTTTGTCTTTGGCCGGATGACCGAATGGTAAGCACGTGCGCGCTGTATCATAAACCCTGTCATTGAGTCAACAGGCGTGGTTTCGAATCACCGGTTGTACGTGACAAGGAGTAGGGTCGCCTGTCCAACCTTGTGGATTTTCTCCGGGTCCACCGGTTTTCTCTGATTGCTAAAGACACCTACGCGCAAGCGAATTATTCAAATAAAATTAAACCAGATATTAGTCCCAAAATGACATAGTTTGTGTCGAATGGACGTTAAACTCCTATTTCTCACTGGGATACGTTTAAACTTGTTCATTGTGTCGCTTCATACAAATGGCGCCCGAAACAATTATGGCGCGCAATTCCTGTACGAATTTTAAAATTTCCACGGTGTCTTAAATATTGGATATTAGAAGCCCATCTTTTCACGGTAAGTTAACAACATCAGTATTGATTTAAACTGACCGATAAGTCGTTTTTGCAATGTCGAAGACTATGGATGATAGTGAGTTACAGACTTGGCTCGTTGAAGCTGTAAGAAATTTGATACATATATTAAAACACCAAAAAGTATACTTCTATAAAAACTCAATAAATTTGTAAATAGTTTTAATTGAATTTAAAACCAATTAATCCCACCACCACCGAACCATTGGGAGCACCGCACTACACACAAAACAAAACGGATAAGACAAACAAATTAAAAAAAAAGATATTAAACATTCCGACTTTAGATAACCTCTTGGCTTGGATTAAATCGATCTACAAACAGTTCCATCAATTTAGTTCACGGTAAATCAAGATGGCAGTGGGCTTGTTACACAGCGAGCAGCATAGACCGGTGAATTTTGCAGTTCGTCATATCTTTGTCACAATACTGAACAGAACCGAAGGATTTTCGATTAAACATTTACATGTACAATATCGTGGGTTACAGGGGCTCCGATATCGATAAAATCACACATACAATCTTCAATTTCTCTATATTCATCTTTCTTGCGTTGTTTTGTTTGTAAATATCTGACCCCAGCGCCTAAATCTGGCAGATAAACCCGATTAATTGGTTTGAATAATAATTCTATAATCACGTCGTCAAACCCGAATTAATTTTTTTAGCAAATATCAAGACCTGAACAGATTTGATGCCTTTTCAAAAGAGCTCTATCTCACAAATGAATGGCCTGGGTTGCAAACAATCTGTATCGAAAAATCTCGGAAATGGATATCGGAGCTCCAGACAATCTTCTCTGTTATTCCAGTTGTCCGGTTCACTCGGTTTCCATCCATCTGTCATGGACATGGGCGATCCATCATTCCACACCCATACTCCTTCCATATCCAGATCATTCCCTCCCATAAAATATCGATTTGCTGAAAAATCAATAACAATGTGTAGGATTCTCACTTTCAAAGTGATAGGATTGAATAGAAACAAAACAAAAAACATGGATCAAACCTATTTGACAATAACAGCATTGCAGATCTATGTTATCACTTCAAATGATGTATAAATTATTAATAAGATTGGACAGAAACGGCAAATACAGACAACAAAAGAAAACAATTTGGATCGACCGTAAAACAACATCAAAGATGCATGACGTAAGAGCTATTTCAATCTAAAGCAGATCTGTATATAGCTGCCTAGTCATTCGGAGGATCCGTGTACACATTGGCGTGCACGAAAACGATCCCTTGGTATTTGGAATTCGATATAAGAGTAGGCGTGGCGTTGCTGTCTTATAGCACACTGTATGGTGTATGCAGTCTTCATGATCCCAGTAGGAACAGAAGAGTAGGACGTTAAATTCCATTTCATTTTATTTATTATAGCTTAAATGTTTTATCAGTTTGAATAGCTTCCGTCTGTTAATTGGTTGATTGTTAAAAAAACAGATAAAAAAAACCACCCTATTTTCTATTACCTACCGCTCAAGTTCATATCTACAAGTCGTAATTTCTTCACGCCAATTTCCCATTTCCTCATCAAAATCAACCTTCCGCCATCTTGTTCACACGTGGCATTGGCTGTTGACCAAATAGTACTAGTGTTGTATTCTCTCCAACAAAACCCATCTTGTAAGAAAATAATGTAAGCGTGTTTGGTACATTTCTCTGTAATATAAAAACTCAATTACATTCGATTTTGAAATGTCGACAAGTTAAAAATAAGGTGACCGATGTTTTTTCCGCAACTGAGAAATGATCTCACGTGTTCTTAAGCGAGTCATAATTATGTGGATTGCGGGTTGAGGTAAGGGTTAGTCTCAGCCGATTTCGTCAAAGTCTCGAGATGTAAACAGGAATATCCCTAACCTAACCTTAACCCTGGACTAAGCCTAGCCCTTACCCACCATCAACATGTATGCAGGACATACAGGACCGTCTCCAATCTAGCGTGATCTTGATTAAGGCGATGAGATATACAAACCGTACCACCTTGATTGTTGACACCGATATCACTTTGGTGATAGCAGCCGTTTAATATGGCTCAGTTGTATTTCAATAATTCGCTGGCGCGTAGAGGTCTTTAACAGTAGGAGGAAATGGGAGGACCTAGAGAAAACCCACGAGGTTGGACAGGCGACCTTATCCCATGCCACGTACAACCGGTTGAACAGGCGACCTTATCCCATGCCACGTACAACCGGAAAATCGAAACCACACCAGTTGACTCATTGGCAGACCTAATGATACAGTGCGCACGCACACTATAATTGTAAAATACTCGGGTCACAATTCTGTGGAATACAATTACTTCTGGAGTTTCGGTAACAAAGTTCAATTATCAAGGGTCCTTAAGGTAATGAATTGTACCAGACGAAGTTACTGAGATGATAATAATCTGCTGGTACTTACCACACTCAACCAGGGCGGACTGGAAATACGGGGGCAATGTCCAGTAGTCTGGGACTGCCAATTAAAATATGCGCCACGCATGAGCTTGATAAACTCAACCAGGGGCGGGGTCCATTAGTCTGGGACTGCCAATTAAATATGGGCCACGCATGAGCTTGATACAGACACCGTAGCCGAACAACAATTAATGAACAATCAGTAGTCCTAATAGGTGAACGATGCCAATGCTAATTTGAAACCAAACCCGTTATTTTCCACACCTTCATACCCAATCCCCCCTGCGCCCCCTCGCGCCTTCACCCCCCCCCCCACCGCTACCAGAAAATATTAATTATTAACCAATAAGTAACCAATTTGCTTACCTATGAGTTGAGTATTTATGTGAAGAGAGGATACTTGTGTAACAGCGATTGTTGCTGTAGCTGAAGAATCAATAAAATAACACTTGCCTTGGTGTTGCGAGAAAATGTCACATTCTGAGTTCTGGGTACATATTCTTGCACATTCTAAAATACTTCTTACATTTAAAATGTCCGTGAAATTCATCTGCTTCGTGGAAGTCAGGCTAACTTTAGTAAAATGCGTCGTTTCTTTGGACATTATCATCGCTATAGCCATTGATAACACAGCCAGAATCAGCATGGTCAATTATGCACGGGATATCGCTAGATTAAAGTCGAGATCAAGATTTAGTCCAACGGAAGAAATGTTTGGGGCAGCTACCAAAGTAGCACCCTTTGCTCCGTCGTTCGGCGTAAAGGATGATTACCGACTAGGCATCGATTCACCAAATGTCAACTGCCAAGATTTTTTACGTGGAATCTGTAACAGAAGACGAGTCCGGTGCCGCTACAACAGAAAGGTCAAAATAATGGTTTCAACACTGAGTAGTAGTAATGTTGAAGACGAGTACTAAAGTAACATCTGAATGACCAAATCCCCCAGAAGACGATTGAAGTAACGCTACTAAAATCACGAGTTAAGAACCGCTACGAAAGAAATATTAAAAACGCGATTTAACATGAAGTAGTTCCAATTTTAGAGACGGGTATTAACGAAACATCTGAATGAAGAAATCTCTTACAAGACGATTGTACCGATACTAAAACACCGGTTCGGAAGAAACATCCCAAACACGAATTCAAGAGTTTGTCGAATGTTATAACTGTTGTAGACAGTTAAACTCAATATTTTATGTTTTGGTACATGTTTATGCTGTAGTTGAGTGGTAGAATTCGATTTATAATATTAACAGAAATGAAGTCGTGTGAAGCATCCTAACTCTAAGGCCTCCATCACACCAAACAAGTTCTCAAAAGCACCCTACCACGTCCTGGAAAATCATAAAACGGGATGTGGTCCGAGTGGAATATATAAATAATGTCTACAATACGACTCGCGTTCGTTCATATATAGTCCTCAATACATCCATCATGACTGTACCCCGTCCAAAGCCATTTCCAAACAGTCTATGCCTCCCGGGGTCTGACCAAAGCCGTTTGTAACTAGCTTTACCCCGTACCGCATACGTCCCCAACTGGTTCTATCTAGTTCTAGCTAGTTTGTTGCCCAACCTCCCCGTTCAGAGGTAATCCACTTCGGCCTCCACATCTCATTGTCGGTGCTTTGTAATGAGCTCCTATTACGTGTGCGATCCCATCCTGATTTGAGATCAATAAAAAACCAGACCGCTCTCGCTTTTCCTCTTTCCCCTTCAATGCATGCCTCCAGAGAGAAATTGTCGTGGCAAACGAAGATACAAAAAATCCAAGATTATCAGAGGGTCAGCTAGATCAGGCCCCAGTTGGGCATCTACACACGCTGGACCCGTAAGCAACCAGACGGCATAGTAAGTATTCCATAACAAAGGACACGAGGCCTGTAATTGCTGCTTGATCGCGTGCTGCTGTAATACGTCCCTTGTTGGATAGAAGTACCGCAATTTCGTTCATAGTACGTCAATCTCGTTTTTAGTGTCACTCAGTCTTATTGCAGGACGGCGAAAATTTTGTGACACGGTCTTATTGCAGGACAAGGAAAATTTTGAACGGACTAAAAGTTCTATAGCACATTCCTGCCCGAGTCGTACATAAATTTCTTAAACAGATCGTAAACAGTTATTACTAGTACGCTTCGTTCGCACACAGTTTGGATCCGTTTCGCAACATGTTTCAGAAGGCAGTAATGATTAGTTTGGTGTGATCGGGGCTTATACAGCATTACACCATCTAATAACGATGGACTAAGATATTTTTATTATCATCGATCATCGATGACTCCTATAACAAATTAATCCTAAAGTTAAATTCTTTCGATCACATGTATTTTCTTTCGTAGTTTTTCAAGGTCTCGACTTCATCTGTATTGTGGGAAAACCTGACAAACAATGATTATTTTTAATTCAGTTTGCGATATAATTTTGCCACCTTTGGTATGTTAGCTTACGATAGTCAAATCGATCAAATACAAAATGAAATAAAATGGGGTTTAACGTCCTACTGTTCTTCTCCTAAACTGGACTAGTGAAGACGGAAATACGCCATAAATTGTGCTATGCGGGAAATTTTGCCCGGGCAGCTGTGCTACGACCTACTCTTAAATCGAATTCCAACTGCCAATGGATCCTTTATGTGCACGCCAATATGCACACGAGACCTCAGTTTATACCATCCGAACGAGTAGACAGCTGTTCTTGTCAGGCCCTCAGTCCTGCATAACTGACGAGGGGAAATCACGCCGGAAAATCTGGATGAACTTTCTCGGCCATTGGCTCGATCAAATACACAAAGCTTTAGAATAAACTCGATCTCGGTCAAATTCACAGAGCTATGCAATAAACTAGATCAAATACACAAAGTTATATAATTGCAATTTTACTCATTTCGTGATAGATCTATTCTGAAATTAATTGCACTTTAACAATTCATTATGCAATAGCTGAATCTACCTTTGGCAGTCCTTCCTTTAGGCCTGAAATGTTATCTTAATTATTAGACATTAATTACCGTATCCAGACCATAATAAACCCTCGAAGCCATTGCTAGCCTGCGATATTTACTAGATTAGGATCCGATTTGCTGCTTAACTTTCATTCATGATTTAATCATGAAATGGATAATCGACACTGGTTTTTATCGCATCGGCTTTCGTAATGATAATCGAGACTAGGCCGAAAATTCAATCACGAAATTCTCGGTACCGAATGGATCAATTTGACTGAACTTTTCAGCAAATTCCCTTCACATTATTAAGTTTCTCACTATAATAGAGAGAGCTGTCAGCTCTTTGTTGAATCTCCCATAATGTATCTTTAATGCATATTCTAATCATTTAAATTAATTTAGGGTTGTCGAGTAAGGATTTAAGGATAGGGCGTGTGTGTGTGTTAAACAGTGGTGTGTGGTCATCGGGGTTTAGCGATGGATTAAAGCACGAGACAATGGATGACATTTTAAAAAACAGATGAAATAGAGAGAAAGAAAGAGAGAGAGGCTTTAACCTCCACTTGACACAAACTAGGTCATTTCAGGAGATGAAATAAACTATAAACTATTCATTCAAATTAATAAGAAAAACCAAACACAAAAGTGGAGGGGGGTCCGAATGGTTAGCGCATGTGCGCTGTATCATAAGGTCAACTGTCAACGTGACAAGGAGTTGGGTCGTCTGTCCGATCTCGTGTTTTTTCTCTGGGTACTCCGGTTTCTCCCCACTGCAAAGACCCGTACGCGCAAGCGAATTATAGAGATAAAATTGGTCCATATCTTAGTCCCGAAATGACTTTGTGTCAAGTTAACCCACATCTCTCTCTCTCTCTCTCTCTTTCTCTGTTTCGAACACGAAAGTTAATTGTTATGTTTTCAAAGTTCCACTCTTTGAATGAATAACCAATTCCTCCGCCACGTCACCTCCCCCCTCCAAATACGACAGCGCGCTGGTTCAATCATTCCGTTTTATGGAAGCCTATAACTACCATCCATAATTTCTACCTTTCGCCCCTTCAAAGCACGTGTTGTCGCCTTCTTACTGACATCAATAAATACCAAAATATGACTAAGTCGAAAGTCGCCTCACATTTAATCGTAATTTCGACTTTTCGAATTTCGTAGAAATTATGAATGGTAGTTATAGGCTTCTTTGCCGTTTCGTTACTCGGTGACCTTTTTTTAAAGCATTGCATTAAAATTTGATTAATTTTACTTTTACGATCGATCACGAAAACATTAGCTTGATGTTGGTATAATCTCGTGGCGTGCTTCGATAGCCTTGTGTATTTGTATCGATTTTATGATTCTCGAACAAAACAAAAACTGACCAAATACCAAGCGTCAAATTGTAAAAAAAATATCAGACAGAATTAAAGATAATCATCTCTTGACATCGTCTCTGCCAAGACGCGTAATCTGGAGAGCTTGAAAAACCACGGAAGCAATCAAAGGAAGTTGGCAGAGTTTATTGACAATAATGTATTGAAAAATGATGTTCTCTTCAAAAAGATATGTTTGTGATTTTTACGTCTGGAATTATACGCTGTGAAAGTCAATAAAAACAATATAAAGAAAACAGATTCGGTCAATCGTTATGAAAAGATGCTGTTTCGAGTGAGGATATTTAAATGCAAATACGTTTCTGGTTTTTTTTCTGATATTTTAAATCGAATTCTACCATTCGACTATACCCTATACCACAACCGATAATTTCGAGTAGTAGCGGCCTCCAACATTCGACACAATCTTTAATTCGACCTAAGGATGTTTCTGGCGTAGAAGTTAAACTGTGGTTTAATCGACGTCTATCAGATTTCGTACTTCACTAGAAGTCTCCAACATTTCGATTTCTCAATTGTGTTGATTTTTCTTTCGTGGCGGCACCGGACTCGTCTTCTGTAAGAGGTTCCACGTAAAAGAACCCTTGGCATTCGATATAAGAGTAGGCCACAGCGCCACTGTCTGAACACAACTTCTTTCATCCATAGCACACTATGTGGCGCATGTCTCTCTTTATTAGCCATATCGAAGCAGAACAATAATACGTTAAAAACCATTTCATGTCATGCCTATATGTGATTTCGATACCTAGTTAAGCTGAACTTTAGGACTTTCAAAACCCCAATTCATTTTCATAATTGATTTGATGAATCGATACTAAGTCCATTACCAACCGTTAAGCAGAACAGCCGACGGAAGGAATGAATGTTCGTTTAGTAGCTGTCCCCAACATTTCTTCCGTTGGACAAAATCTTGAACTCAACTTTACTTTAATCTAGCGATATCCTGTTTCTGATCGACCATGTTGATTCTGGCTGTGTTACCAATGGCTATAGCGGCGATAATTTCCACAGAAACAACTCATTTTACTAAAGTTAGCCTGACTTCCACGAAGCAGATGAATTTCACGGACGTTTTAAATGTAAGAAGTATTTTAGAATGTGCAAGAATCTGTACCCAGAACTCAGAATGTGACATTTTCTCGCAACACCAAGGCAAGTGTTACTTTATTGATTCTTCAGCTACAGCAACAATCGGTGTTACACAAGTATCCTCTCTTCACATAAATACTCAACTCATAGGTAAGCAAATTAATTATTAATAATTATATATTAATATTTTCTGGTAGCGGTGGGAGTTGGTGAAGGGGGAGTTGCCCATATTTATTTTTGGCAGTCCTAGGCTACTGGACATTGCCCCCGTATGATTGGCGAATCAAGCTATTTTACCGACATTTTGCCTAATAGTTTGGATGCATCTATGGCGGGTGTGGCGCCAGGCAGGGTAAACTTACTCTTCCGGACACCTGCTACCACTGTTTGTTGTGTATCTTGTACACGATGAACAGTCCATTTGTTGATTGCCTATAACATATTTTAGGACTTCGAATAATGGTTTGGATTGTTGGTACTTGGTTTTATTTCATTCATGTCTATTTTAAAATCAAAACGTCCTTGATTTGTCATTTTACCCATCACCTGACTCCATGATTGACCCTATGATATAAAACACACGCTTTAAACCACCTGATCACTAATTGCAGCCCCCCCCCCCCCCGTCGCGATTAAAATCAGCAAGGGTAACATTTGATCAATTGAGTTCTGAAATCTGTTTTCATTATTTCAATCGCTACCACTCGAGATATGATTTCTCGCTTAAGAACACGTGAGAGACCATTTCTCGTTTGCGGAGATCACATAGGTCATCTTATTTTTAACTTACCCGCAATCCGCATAATCATTTCTCAGTTGCGGGGATCACATAGGTCACCTTAATTTTAACTTGTCGACATTTGAAAATAGATTGTGATAGGGTTTGTATATTACAGAGAAATGTACCAAACAAGCTTACGTTACTTTCTTACAAGATGGGTTTTGTTGGAGAGAATACAACACAAGTACTGATTGGTCAACAGCCAGTATCACGTGTGAACAAGATGGCGGAAGATTGATTTTGATGAGGAAATGGGAACTTGACGTGAAGAAATTACGTCTTGCAGATATGAGCTTGAGCGGTGGGTAATACTAAATAAGATATTGTTCGCTGTATTTCGTGGATAATATTCGCTAGGTTTATTTACTGCTACGTTTCAATGGGTGTTTTACTCTCCCCGTTATCAAGCAATGGTACAGTCTAATAGTAAGTGCAGGGGGGCTGCAGATATGAACTTAAGTGGTGGGTATTAGAAACTATGTTCTTCGTTCATGTGTTTCGGCTAGAGCCTACACCACAACCCGCCGCACGTCTGTTACGGCCTGTCTACGGGGAAATATTCGCTAGGCCGCTACAATCACTGATGAGGATGACAACGACGCGACTTATGAGCCAAAAATATTAACTTTTTTCGTCGAACAAATTAAATTTCAAAAACATTTTTTATGTATTAGAAAAATAAATAAAGACGTTTGAAGTATTTGTAGTTAAAAAATATTTCCTATTGAGTGTACATGGGTATTAAAATGAGTAAAATGGATCATTTTAGGGAGGGAGGGATTTGGCGCAATGGTTAGAGAGTAGGATTTGTGACCGAATGGTTGCAGGTTCGAGACCCGAATTGCGCGTCGAGTTCTTGTGTCCTTGAATAAGACACTTTATCCCTGTATTCCAGTCTACCCAGCTGTAAATGGGTACCGGTAGGATGGTGTATGTATTACACAAAAAACTGTTGCGCTCCTTGGGGCAGCATATGTTGGGGCTCTTTCTGAGAGTTCAGGGGTAAAGGGAGGTAATCAGGCTTTACCTGTATCCTAGAGACCGGGATAATAATTGTGTAGCGCTTTGAGCATGAACTTGGTTTATGGATATAGCGCATTATAAATATACAAATTATTATTATTATTATTATTTTGCCCGAAGCAGTTAGGTGTTAAGTAAACATTGCACGAGCCGTTGAGCCAATGACTGACGCCGCGTGATGTGATTGCACGTGTTGAAGACAGTCATATTTGACAGAGATAAGAATGGGGTTTAACGTCCACTCAACACAAACTAGGTCATAAGGTTTAATTTTATTTCAATAATTCGCTTGCGCGTAGGGGTCTTTAGCAGTGGGGGGGGGTGCCCGGAGGAAAGGAAACCCACGAGGTTGAGAAGGCGCCCCTATCTCCATGCCACATACGCTCACACCAGGGCTCGAAACCACAGCCGCAAGCCAGAGGTGACCGGTCAGCTAGAGGTCAATGCGCGGCACTCTAGACCACTAGGCCATCCCAATCCCTCTTGATAGAGATAATCTCTTTTGACAGAGATAAAAGAAGACTTTCGTAATCCTCTGTGAAACCGATTGACGCGGCACTTGCGTGTGTTCGACACCGTAGAAGATAACAGAATTGTCGTATAGAGACTTTTAGTCCTGCGCATTCAACATTTTCACCCAGTTTCTTGCGCCTGGTTTGCGATTTATCAAACCTACGCGCCAAGCATGCAAAATACATACGACGGGTTGTGACCTAGGCGTAACATCTGATAACCCAAGGTGATCATCACCAGTAGGCAATAACTGTCTAATGGATCGTTTATGTATCATTTGAAGCGATAATAAAGATCTGACAGCTTTAATTGTCAAATAGGTTTGATCCATATTGTTTTCTTCTGTTGTCTTAATTTGCTGTGTTCATCCCTATTGATGTGGAAGTGAGAATCCTACACATTGTTATTGATTTTTCAGCAAATCGATATTTTATGGGAGGGAATGATCTGGATGTGGAAGGCGTATGGGTGTGGAATGATGGATCGCCCATGTCCATGACAGATGGATGGAAACCGAGTGAACCGGACAACTGGAATAACAGAGAAGATTGTCTGGAGCTCCGATATCCATTTCCGAGATTCTTCGATACAGATTGTTTGCAACCCAGGCTATTCATTTGTGAGATAGAGCTCTTTTGAAAAGGCATAAGCCTTTTTCAGGTCTTGATATTCGGAAAAAAAAAGTATTTCATTTTGGCGTGATTATCGGATTATTATCCAGCCGATTTAATAGGGTTTATCTGTCGGATTAGGGCGCTCCACAAGCACGATCGAGAACGGAATTGAGACTTCGAGACATTAAAACTCTGTGTACGATTTCAGTATATCGATATCAGAATCCCCGTAAACTACATTGTGAAACTTGAGTCGCTAATTATATGGTTATCACTTTAAAAATGGTTCAATTGTGGTTATGCTGCCTCCAACGTAACAGACTGACTGCTATCTTGATTTGCCGTGAACCAAATTGGTGAACCCGTTTTAAAAATGGTTGAATTAAAGCCGAGATATAATTATTTAGTGTATTTTGTTTTGTAATTAAATGTTAAATCTGAATACAAATAAGCGTGGATTAAATCTAAGATGGCCACCATTAATACCATTGGTGCACACGGTCGTATCTTGCCATTAACATGACTTGCAACCTAGAAATATATTTACTTGAGATTTATAAGTCACTGGAATTACTTTAGCAAACATATGATTTGATTGCGGTCCAGAAGTATAATATCTAGCCAGAAATCTCCCAGTAGAATATGCATTTAGGTTAAATGTTCAAAAGAAGATTTTAGACGATTATCGCTTTCATAAAGATGAATTAGGAACAGATTTGAAAAGGTGGACTAAAGAGCATATATTGACCACCTTTAAATCATATCCGCCCAGGACGTTAAACCCCGTATCATTTTAGAAGTAAGTATATGGAAAAACGTTCAGTCCCAGCGTACTGCCTCGTGATCAATTATCGCGGTCTTCATCCTATATGTAGAGCTTCCTTTCTATTTCCGCTCATCTTTAACGCGACTAATGTATAAAAGACACCAGGACCGTATTAGGACTACAATAAAAACATTCAATAGGATAAAGATAACATGGGAAGTTAATACATTAATCAGTCTCTGCCACAAGGAATTAGATTCAGTCAGTACAGCTTCCTCAGTTTGTCATTAGATAGATAGAGAAAACAATGAAGAAGACATTAAGAAAACAATGAGGAAAGAACATCTAATCGTGTTTTTAAAAACTTGGTGAATGGTTTTAATGGATAGATTGACCACTATAAAATATTTATAAACAAAAAAATAATGGTTCTAAAATGCCCATTGTGACACTTTATATAGCTTGGTGGCGACCATCTTGGATTTCACAACGATGTCATGCGCTTTCATCTTTCCCACCTCTCTCTCTCTCTCTCTCTCTCTCTCTCTCTATCTCTCCTTCTCTCGAGTTAAATGTCCACTCGACACAAACTAGATAATTTCGGGACTGACATGTTTAATTCTGTTTCAATAATTCTCTTGCGCGTCTTTAGCAGTGGGAGGAAACCGGACTACCAAGAGAAAACCCACGAAGTTGGACAGGCGACCCATCTCCTTGTCACGTACAACCGAGGATTCGAAACCACATCAGATGACTCAATGACAGGCTTTATGATACCGTGCGCACCTACTAATTCAAATATTATAGCAATTAGTTAACAATAATCAACATGGGCCAAGATAGTCACCTGACCTAGCTTTGCTGGCGGACCTATAAAAATGGAACGAAGATGTTTATGTCAGGCCTTCCCACTCCAGTTTCTGAATTATGCAGGCCCATCATGTGGGCCAAAGTTGAGGATCACTTTGCCACTTCGGGCAACCAACACATGTATCTATCTATGAAGTTACGCTTCATAGCACAGAGATAACGAAGGATAGGTGTAGGCCTAGACTAGGCCTATCAATCTATACGCATGTATACACGTAATGCCGTATAACTTCTACTCCCTAGTTACTTCCACCAGCTACCTGTTAAAATACTATATGCTATGAGGATTTTTCTAGTGTCTATACAAATAAGTTTAATAAACAATTTTTTATTCCAGATTTCCAGACAAAACGAGCTAACTCTCAATTAAACATACAGTATAAGTAAAATTCAAATATTAGAGAAAAAAAACACTAAGAATTAAATCTTTGGCTAGTATTTTGAGATATCCCTTCACCCTTCGTCACCAAAAGCCTACGATTATCTGAGGATTGTTGGATTTCCTCTTCCCCACCCAAGGACATTAAGAAAGTATGTCAAATTTCCGTTTTATCATTAAAATGGAAAATATTCATATAATAAATCATTGGGTAAAAATCACTGACCATAACAAAAAGTTCTTCATAATGTCCAGCGCTAATCGATGCTATTATCAGCCTACGTCACATCGAGCTCACTTCCGTTTCTTGAAAGCTCTATTACTCATCTATCGTAACAATGATCTCTGTGTTAATATTATATTTTGAACGTTTTTAACCAGTTGTATCATGTCATAATGACAGACACCAATATTGTCCTTTAACTCGGCAGTGCTCAAGCAGGCCCTACGTTGACAAAGTATTCTCATGATTAAGTTAAGAATTTACTCAACTTTCAATCACTGTTTAACAGTGTTTATAAGAAATATCTTTGATCCAGAATCACAAAACTTTGTACATAGTTTCTTATTGATGTATTTGATACATTAAAACAATCAAAGTTTTATTTTAGTTAAAATAAGGCGAAAATTTGTGACTAAATTATAAAAAAAAATGCTTCGTGACCAGATATGATTAATGAAATGAAAGGGGATTTAACGTCCAACTGTTCTTCTCCTAACCTGGGCTAATGAAGACGGCCATATGCCATACAGTGTGCTATGAGGGAAATTTTGCCCGGGCAGGGGCGCTACGGCCTACTCTTATATCGAATTCCAACTGCCGAGTGATTACGTGCCGGCCAATGTGTTCACAGAACCTCGGTTTTTCGTCCCATCCGAACGATTAGACAATTGCCCTTGTCAGGCCCTCAGTCCTGCATCATTGACAATGGGGGACTTTCTCGGCCAACGCAGGCATCGAATACAGATTTGTTTAAACGGTTTTGCCTGATCCAATAGAGATGGGAGATGGGTAGATTTATATTAGATAAAAGGTAAGCTCTATGCTTTGAACTAACAATTTCCTCCGAAATAAGCAAAACCACATTGAGACAAATTCAAATAAAGCTGTTAGTACGTGAGAAATTATTATATCGAATTCTCCTAAACAGTTTTGTAGACTTTAAAAAAAACATGGGGTACCACAAAGAGAAGTTAACCCCAGGCAGCGGTAACTAAAATGCCTGATGGATGTAGAACGTACATTGCTAGGCGAGTACTTACTTTACTTTAGTTCCAATAAAGTTGTTTAAGTACACGATTGTTTGACGTATACATGTAGTTTTAATAGTTTTAATATTAAATCAAGAATTCATTTAGATCACAATATTTTTACATGTGTTTATTTGTTTAAGTACACGAGAGTAGTTGGAAGACCTGCAGTTTTACGTATAGAATTTAATATTAAATCAAGACTTTTTTCAGATCACAATATTTTTTACATGGTGTTTATTTAATTCATGAAATAAAGTCACAGATGTTCTTTATATTGTGTTTATGTAAACATACATTATGCCAGAGCTAAATCTGTCTATTGCAGTTCTTTCTTTGGGCCTGACATGTTATCTAAATTATTAATTACACGTTGATTAACCTATCCAGACCATAATCAACTCTCACGATTTAATGATTAAATGGATAATAGAGACTATAATAAGCTGTTTATCGTACTGACTTTAGTAATGATGACCGGGGCTAGACGGAAATGTCAATGGCTTAGTTCTCGGCTCATAGTGGATCCATTTGACTGAAATTTTCAGCAAAATACCTTTACAATATCTAGTTTTTAACTATTATAGTAACTGCCATCTCTTTATCTTATCTCCCATAATCTATCTTTAATCAAGAAAATATATTTTGGTTTTCTCGCATTCATATTCTCACAAAAGGCTCTTGTATTTATTAAATGAATTAGTGTTTAACGTCATATTGTGCTGATCAAATCGACCTTATGAAGACAGTCGTATATTCACAAAAAAATATCAGACGCGAGTAGATGTATCCAAGCACTAGATAAAAACGTCACAAAAAAATATCAGACGCGTGTAGATGTATTCAAGCACTAGATAAAAACGTCACAAAAAAAAATATCAGACGCGAGTAGATGTATCCAAGCACTAGATAAAAACGACACAAAAAAATATCAGACGCGTGTAGATGTATTCAAGCACTAGATAAAAACGTCACAAAAAAAAATATCAGACGCGTGTAGATGTATTCAAGCACTAGATAAAAACGTCACAAAAAAAAATATCAGACGCGTGTAGATGTATTCAAGCACGAGATAAAAACGTCACAAAAAAATATCAGACGCGTTTAGATGTATTCAAGCACTAGATAAAAACGTCACAAAAAAGATATCAGACGCGTGTAGATATATTCAAGCACGAGATAAAAACGTCACAAAAAAATATCAGACGCGTGTAGATGTATTCAAGCACGAGATAAAAACGTCGCACCAACAATCACTATGTTTAGCATGATGTTACAAGTTGTTGATGGTGAAGATGAAAACGGCTCAGCTATATCTATATATGGTAGTTCATTCATCCACAGATTAACTCTGTCTCTCAACAGATGTTGACCGGAAGTTGGTTGTATGTTTAAATCCATGTAGTGTCCGGTTGTTGTGTTAAAACTCCACCAAATGTTTTCACTTTCACCGTTTGGATTCCTGAAAATAACGAAAAAGGGGAATGTATGAATGAAAGGGTTCGTGGTTCTACTTATCTATAGCTCGGACAATCAAAAACATACAAAAACAACAGCAATTCGGAGGTGATTTCGGCTGCTTTAGAACCAACAATTCTACAGGGAACGGGTTCCATCTGCTACATAAGAAACAAGCCTCATCGGAAAGAAAAAGAAGATCAACAAAATGCGATTTTGTTTTTAGACTAATCAGTGCGGGGAAAACACATGTCTGGCCAGTAGAGTTTCCGAGAGAGAAATTAACCCGGATTGTACAGCGCTGCTCCCCCTTGTCAATAGTGCATAGCAGAGTGGCTGGCATGGAGCAGTGTCTAGCTTTGCGGATGGTACGAAAAGCCGAGCTATACAATATAGACTATGACGTACGCGTAACAGAATCCTTGACATATGGAATTGGAAATAAGAATAGACCTGTCCTGTCCGGGTACCCCCCCACCCCGCCTTTTCGGTGTTAATAAGACCGGAAGGTTGTGAAAACAAGCCAGCGCCATTTTTATTCCTCGATAAAATATTTCGATAGTTTCTTTTGAATCCGATTGAATCAAACGGGAAATGGAATTATCCCGGATTGACTTTAATCGGATTGAAAATAGTTCATCAAACGATTTGAACGAAAATTAAAAATGGCACTCGATTGTTTTGGCGATATGACATTTATTTCGTGTACAGAGGATGTGGAATGTTGAAAAATGTTCAAAGGTCATTTTGGGACTAACATATGGTTTTAATTTTATTTGCGCGTAGGGGTCTTTAGCAGTGGGAGGAAATCGGAGTGCCCGGAGGAAACCCACGAGGTTGAGAGGACGCCCCTATCTCCATGCCACATACGCTCACACCGGGGATCGAAACCACAGCCGCAAGCCAGGGGTGACCGGCCAGCTAGAGATCGAAGCGTGGCACTCTAGACAACTAAGCCCCCCCCCCCCCAAATGTGAAAACTGAACGGAAGTACGCCAATTAACTTTCACAATGTTGCAGTTTGCACGGGAATTAATGAAATGAAATGGAATGGAATTGGGTTTAACGTCCTAGTGTTCTGCTCTGAAAAGTGATGGGGATTAGAATCATTAAAGTGACGACGAGAAACTTTAATCTAATATTCTTACCCATATTTAGCAAAGTTAGTCCAATATCTTCTTACGATTTCAGAGAACTGAATTTCCGACAGTGACACATTTTTATAGCTTAAAGTTGGACCAAACACAAATGTTAGTTCATCACCGTGATTTGCTCCCTGGAACCAAGCATACGTCATCTGATGTTCTGGGCAGTGGGTGAAATAATATTGGAAGGTGTTTTTCGACGTGTTCATGTTAGAATGATATTGCAATGTTTGAACGGAAGGGGTTTGTAGTATAAAATCCCCATACATATCCACAGCTTCCCGAGCTTGGTCCATATCAGAGATGCCATCTTTTGAATACACGTCCATAATTTTGTCCAAAGCCCATTCCCAACCGAAATAATAATCTCGAACTATGGCCGTGGCGATATGATCACGAAAAATGTTTCTTGGAATTCCGTTGGCTAAATGAAAATTGTATTCTTTCTCATAAGCCCCTAAAGGTCCCAAAATCAGGCCTCCTTCAGCACTGTTAGTTCCTACCATTAAATCGACATTCTTAAACGGAACATCGTCTCTGTGAAGGGATTGTAACGGGGATTCTACCAGAAAATCTCCATCAACTACTGGGCCAATAACCCTTCTGTACGCCAAGTAACCAAAGTTTGCAGCATTTAACGAAGCTTGTAAAATATCAGTGATTGTTCGATTTTTAAAACAATTCTTGAAATAACTAGGATTCCATCCACCCGTTGTGTTTGAGCAGTTCAAACTATTACTGACCGATTTCGCGTAACTCACGTGGTCGTACGTCAAGCCTATAGGTGACACGGCTATACCGCTTTCACTTATAACGCGCTGAAATAAACCTGTGTTATGAGGTGAAATCATGTGCATGCCTATACTGTAGGACCCGGCACTTTCACCAAATAGTGTTATCTTAGACTTATCTCCACCAAATGCTGCGATATTTGCTTTTACCCACAAAACGGCTTGACGTTGATCCCATAATCCGTAATTACCCGGAATGACGTCATCTCCGGTTGACATAAACCCAAATACATCGAGTCGATAGTTGATCGAGACTATTATAACGTCGCCAGTAATGGCGAGAAGAGATCCGTCGAAACTATTTCCGGTGCCGTGCATGTAACTTCCACCGTGAATAAATAACATTATCGCCCTGGAAGAGTTGGCGGTGATCGCTTTAGGCACGAAAATATTCAACAAAAGACAGTCAAGGCTCATTTTTCTTTTAGCTGCTCCTTTGTCCCAATTCGCGATTCGTTGATGACATGCTGCTCCATATGTTGTCGCATTAAGTGTATTTGGCCATGGTTCAACTGGTTGTGTTTTTTCAAGCATCAAGTCACCTATTGGTGGTTTGGCGTACGGTACACCGAGAAACTGGAGGACGTCCGTTCCATTATGCTGTACAATTCTTCCCTCAATTTTACCCGACGGTGTCGTAACGATCACAGAATGAATTAGAGACGGACTGACGAAAAGCAGCAATATTATTATTATCTGCAACAAAAAAAAATAACTAACTTAAAAGAATGAAAATAAATGTAAAAGGACGAAGATATAAGGTTTGGTAATGTCCACTCGACACAAACTAGGTCATTTCGGGACTAACATATGGTTTAATTTTATTTTATTAATTCGCATGCGCGTAGGGGTCTTTAGCAGTGGAAGGAAACCGGAGAATCAAGAAGAACAACACGTACAGCCAGGGAATCGAAACAAATCTAATTGATTCGCTGATAAATCTCGCACGCGTTAACTGTTACGTTTCTTTTACGTGCACGCCCATGTATACACGGGACCTAGGTTGTTCGTTCTATATAAGGGGAACCTAGCTGGGACATGCTTCCTGTGGCAACGGAGGGATCGAACACACGACCTCCGCCGTAGTACCCATTAAATAACAAATATTACTGAAACATGTACGTCACAAAACAAAAAGAAAATGAAATGAAATAGGGTTTAACGTCCTACTATTTTGCTCCTAACTTGGACTAATGAAGACGGGCATACGCCATACAGTGTGCTATGAGGGAAATTTTGCCTGGGTAGCGGCGCTACAGCCTACTCTTATTCGAATTTCAACTGCCAAGGGATCTTTTACGTGCACGCCAATGTGTATAAGAGACCTCGGTTTTTACGTCCCATCCGAACGACTAGACAGCTTTCCTCGTCAGGCACTCCGCCCTACATTACTGACAAGAGGAAACCACGCCGCAAAATCTCGATGAACTTTCTCGGCCAATGCAGTTATCGAACACCCGACCTTCAGGCTAGCGAGCCAGCGTCTTACCCACTTAGTCACGTGATCCTCAAAATAAAAAGCCTGCCAATTATTTCTAAAAGTATTTACTATATGGTCAACTTACATGGTTCATATTTCTACGACTTTGTTCTATATGTAGCTCAATCCACGTTCTGCACTGAACTAACAATCACAGCAAGATAATCCCGCTGTTATCTTCACTGATTAAACATAGGTTAAGTAGTGTGCTATATTTATGTTACAACGGGGATACACCAACCGGGACATCCGGTCATTTTAACAAGCATGGCAACTAAAGATAACATTCCTTTTTTGCTTGGTTTTATTTATTGCAGCTGATCATATTGATTTGTAATGTTACAAAACACTTAAAGAGATTAGATAAAGAGTTGACTGTTCTTGCTATAATAGTTAAACAAAATAGATAACGTAAAAAGGATTGGTTGAAAATTTCAGGAAATTGCTCAACTCTGAACCGAAATATTCGACACATAAGGTGGAAATGAAAGAGACAGAAGCCTGTATAAACAGATTATGTAATAGAAAAGGCTAATAACTATAAACAGAAACTACTATCACCAACTCACTTGCCTTTATCATCTCATGAACTCGATTAACCACTTATAGACATTTGGCCAAGGCATGCACTTCTAGCTGATAATGAGAGAGTACGAGAGCCGGTTCGCGACCGACCAGAGAGCAATAACATATCTATCATTTAATAATGAAGACCGGTAAAAAGGTTAAAAACTTTCATCATTAGGGCATGGGTATACATGTATACCCCAGAAAAGGGCAGGGTACCATTTGTGTACCCGGGTTCCGGCGCCCCTGTATCTTGGGCCAAACATGGCTAATTTTTTATCACAGAACAAATTACATGCACGAATAAAAACAATATCACAGTAAATCATATCAAAAATAAAATAAAACTTATGCTTATAACTATCTAAAATACAAAAATGAAATGATATATAAATACAAATTAAAATTTATGATAAGATATTTTAAAAGAACTTAATTATCATCGAATATGTTCTGGGGGACTTCACAAATAAACTGGTTTTGAAATTCACACGGTTGATCGTTAAATTGGTGGTAAAATGGAACGTTATCTGTTGGAGTATTGCGTATTTCAAGACAGTTCTCCCCTCTGTACCCATTTGGCTCACCGCTTTTCCAGAACTTATTAACGTCTGTACCATCAGCCCACCTCCAATTATCTTCATCGTGTTCATCGGTCGCTCCTATCCATGCATAATCTAAACAGAAACAATTCAATTGACAATTATTATCACACAACGCCATAAACTGAAACAATAATTGACTATTATCACCGCATTGCACATGATACATAACATGCAACAATTGACAATCTAATCGGGACACAACCCATACATCCCTGTTTATCTTTTTGACAAAAGGTTTGACGGTGGATACGGGTAGATGGGGCCATAGTGAGGATATATGACAGTGATGCAATCACGGCATGGCGATTTCCCGGGTTTTCTTCGGGTCTTCCGGTTTCCTCCAACTGTTTAAAGACCCTACACACATGCGAATTATTGAACTAAAATTAAGCCATGTTAGCCCCAAAATAACTTAGTTTTTGTCGAGTGGACGTTAAAACCCGGAGAAAACCCACGAAGTTGGAAAGGGCGACCCTACCCCCTGTCAAGCACAACCGGGGATTCGAAGCCACGCCAGCTGACCCAAATGGCAGACTTTATGATACAGCGCGCGCGTGCTAACCATGCGCACATCCAACACCCAGTAAATGAATCGAACAATAACGTTCTCAAAAATTAGTCGAACTTTAACCTTCTCAGAAATTAGTTGAACTCTAACCTCAGTACTTACACACTGCGTCTTGGTTATAGCTCGCTCTTACAAATTCTCTTTTTGATTCTTTATTTAGGATCAGCAGGTGTCCGCCATCTTGCCGACAAACTTCTCTGGCGTCGATCCAGTTATGGTGTGTATAATAAAACTTTACACAGAATCCACCATCTTTGATTAATGTATAGTCACTTGGACAGGGACCTGCAACAAGAAATTAATTTCTTAAAATGGAATGATTCATGTAAAACTATCTTTAAACTGCAGTAAATATATCTACTGTATATGCCAAAAGTTAGGTGAAAACATTTTCAAAGTTATGTCCATGCTTCATTTTATCGAAATTATAAATCTATTTCCATCCAGCATAAACCTACTTTTAAACTTTTTTTCCATCCAACTTATAGGGGTCTATCGCGGTTTCAACAGAGTCTCAAAAGTAAAAGTCCGAGTACGTATGAAATACAGGCCCCAAAATATAGAGGAACGGTGTATGTACTTTTTCTCAAACTTTCAGCTCACAATATGGAGTCGTTTGGTCGTGATATAACGGTTTACACACATTCCTGGTAGAAGATCAACATACTACACATAAAAGTAATTATTGCTCACGCGAGTGCCCGTGGGCGAAATTTCCCAACTTTGTTCTAATTGAAAAAAACTCGTGCCCAATTCCAACCGTTACAGTCTAACCATATGTTTCTATCACGCCTGTTCTGTTATGCTTTAAATACGATTGGTCCATTCCAAATCTTTCGAAATGTCAAAACGCTTGAACCCGAAACTGGAAAATCTTAATAGACTTTCTTAATACATGCATTAAAAAAACATTGCGAAATTGAAAGGCCCAGGGCGCCATTTCCTTTAACATTGAATAGATAGACGACTCACGACAGCCTTGTACGCTATTTTATTTCCAATCGGGGTGATATATGGTGTTCTAAAAGGATGCAATGGCTAACATACTTACTGGAATATGTCCAGAAGAACACCAGTCCATCTGAAGGTTCTGAGGCATCGCCAACAGAAGCGTACTGGTTATAAATGTAACACTCGTGTTGATAGGTCTGATATCCATACGATACACACGCGTCGCTATTATTCCCGGCTAGATCCATACACTGCTTCGTACACTCCTTAACTGTCATATTATAATAGGTTACAGACGGTGACGTAAACTTTATATTGTTCACCGTGCTATCAGTTACAAAACTGCCGCAATCATCGCCCTTTGTTTTAATAACGAAAATAAGTAACGAAAGTGACAAAAACACACTGGCCATCTTGAGAAATAAATGCCAATCAAAAACGCGAGAACGTGTTTTATATTGAAGCAGTTGTTCTTAAATGAATGATGTAAACATTGCCACCAATGTCCAGCGATAACACAAAAGGTTTCGAATTATTGTGGACGTTTTCCCTGTGCCCTGTTCTTCAGTATCTGCAAGAACTGGCAAGTGTTTTACCCTCCCTCTGAATTCAACAGTAGCTATGTATTGTAAACATCGGTTATTGATCTTCCGGGGTTAAGGGGACAAGAATAAGAATCAATGGTAACCGATGTTGTTTAATATTATTACAAACATTAGCAGGGACGGATCCAGGAAATTATGCAGGGGGGGGGGCAGGTTACGGTTGTGGGAATATGCCATCATTGTCTCTAAATTACATAGGCATACATACAAATTGAGCTTTTGAAAGAGAGAAATCATTTTTATAATAATGTAGGATCACTTTGTGATGTAATTTCATTGATGCAAGGCATTAATTCTTTTTATGTAGCTGAGCAGGGTGGGATTTGGACCCCCCACCCCTTCTGGATCCGCCCCTGATTAGCTGTATTGATTCCAAGTCATTAAAATATATGCAAACAAAACCGATGAGACAAGCCTGCGGACACGATAACTGCACAGACAATACAAGTGAATGGGAGACAGAAAAATGGAGTTTAAGGTCCTATTGACACAAACTAGGTCATTTCTGGACTAACATATGGCTCAATTTAATTTCAATAATTCGCTTGCGCGCAGGGGTCTTTAGCAATGGGAGGAAACCGAAGAACTTCGAGAAAACCCACGTACCTTGCCACGAACAACCGAGAAATCGAAACTAGGCCAGCTGACGCATTGAACGATCTTATGATAACACACGCACGTGCTAACCATTCGCCCCCGCTTCGAGGTGAATGTACCCAGGAGCCAGTCGTTTTCGAGCGTTTACATGATTTGCCCAAACACGCGGTTTTCTTAAACTATTTCGTCTCCTACTCCGAATGACGAGGGGCATAATAAATGTTGCAGCTCCAATTGAAACCAGCCTTCTGTGGGAATCCATGATGGAACAGTGAAGTTTTCCTCCAAAATCCACTAACAATCTTGAATATGTTCACTAAATGTTGTATGTTGTAAACTTGTAAATAGATATGTTGGTGGGCGCCTCATGACCTTGAACCTCTTCCTACAAATGTTGGATGATGTTCTTGAATAAAAATAGGATCGTGAACAATGGTTTTCCTTTAACGCGTATATATTTAACTGCGTGTACCCACCTTTAAACAAAAACGGCATATTTACATTTTAAATAATAATACTATTTAGAGCATGTTGGATAATATTTATATTTATTCTTGAGAGTAGTTTCCCTTTAATGAGTATATATTTAACTGCTATGAGGGGAATTTTGCCCGGACAGCGGCACTACAACCTACATCTGTAAACAAAATGGAATATTTTTATAATAGTGATCGAGGTATTAATTAATAATGAAGCTAAAGAAAAATCAATTAAGATGAATTATAGAGAAATATATCTAACATTGTGTATATTTATATAGTAACAACCTATTCAATATTCTATTGAAAATACCTACTAGGCCTCTTGTCGATAAAGCGGCTAATGTTTGATGGTTCTTTACCCTTAATAAGAATGTTACAATCCATCGGTTATATCCACTGCCGGATCCTCGGTTGGGAAGAACGGGTGCAAAATTAACCGCCATTTCGACCTAGAGAGAATAATCTTAATATACATTGTAATAAATGTTCATTCGGAGTCAGACCACCATTAATTTCTCCTTTAAATTTATTAGGCGGGGTTTCGCTTCCCCAGTTGTACGTGACTAGGAGTGGGGTCGCCTGTCAAACCTCGTGGGATTTCTCCGGGTCCACTCGCTGCTAAAGACTGCTGCGCACAAGCGAATTATTGAAATATTATTGAACAATGTGTTAGTCCCGAAATACCTAGTTTGTGTCGAGTGGGCGTTAAACCCCATTTGTCTCTATTAAATTTGTATGAGGTTGATCGCCAAAATTTCAATACACTGAAATTCGTATTAGACTGGGGCCAGCCTTGCTTAGAATACAGGTGCGGATCCAGGATTTTTGCAGGGGGGGGGGGCCTAGGTTTGATAATTGCTTAACTAATTGCGCTCAACCGATAATTTGGTAAATTAGATTCAATTTGGTTCATTCTGACGTATTTCCGGAAGGTAAATTCCAACATAACAGGTCTAAATCGCCAATAAAATCGCATTTCAACCCTGAGCGGGGGGGGGGGGTCCGGACCCCCTGGACCCCCTTCTGGATCCGCGCCTGGAATAGGATATCCAGTAAAACCGTTCAAGTCTCTTTACTCATTGTATTCATCCGCCTTAAAAGTTTTAATCTGACACCAAAGGCAAGCAGAAAAATAGAAGTACATTGCCTTTGCATTGATTCTACACCAACAAGTCGATACAGATAAGCATGCAGAGACCCATTTTTAATAATATTCTCTATTTATTTATGTTTCCTCTGAGCACTCCGGTTTCTTCCCACTGCTAAAGACCCCTACTCGCAAGCGAATTATTGAAATAGAATTCTAAAAAAAAAATGTATGTTAGTCCCGAAATGACCTAGTTTGTGTCGAGTGAACGTTAAACCCCATCTCTCTCTCTCTCGCTCTCTCTCTCTCTCTCTATTTAAGATCTCGGTGTCACCCGGTCGCAGGAAAGAATATATTAAAGGTGATAAATCGATAATATTTGGGGCCTAGATAGATACAAATGGGTCGCATACACATAATGTAATATGAATGTATTTAAACTATTTTACATTCAATCATTTCCGTTTTTACTTTAATTTCTAATCAGTAATTTTCGGCGGAATACACCAGAAGTCTCAATCGTATATCAATCTCTAGCGCCTGGTTTATTCCAGCCTACACCGATAGTATTCATTACGCATGCCCTCCGATTAAAAGTATGACGTCACTGTTTTGATAGGACTTGTTGAATATGTCTAGCAACGTTCTTCGAAACTCTTGCTACAAATAAGGTTGAAACGCATTACGTTACACGATTCGTGTACCTTTGGTAAAATGTTTATTTTATCTTAAATATTGGATATCAGAAGCCCATCTTTTCCCGGTAAGATAACAACATCAATGTTGACTTAAATTGACAATTCGTGTTTTCACTATCGATGACTTTGGATGATATCAAGCAAAGTCCGCCCCACACCGCCGCGACTTGCCCAGATTCGACCCAACGCAACGTCTTGTCTCAGATAATCAGTGCAGTGTGGACAGTCCCACGACCACAATTCAGTCGATTTCCGTCGGGCAAGCCGACTTTTCGGGCAGACAGGTAAAGTGAGAAAAAAAAAAATATTTCATCTGCTTGGCAAAATAAAGGGCCTGAAATCTAATAAAACACTAATTTTACGGGCTGGAATAACAGTAAAACGCGTTTGCGGTCGTAAAATATTCCAAAATTTTCTTGGGAGGTCTACACAAGGTCAGCTCCGCTTCTGCGCCTCTCGAAGGAAATCGGCGCCGCTATCGAGCATTTTTAGTTTTGCTTCCCTAACTTTCCTTGAGCCCTAATAAAACACTAATTTTACTTTTCTTTTAATTGAATACCACGAATTTCTACTGAGTTGACTATGGATTAAAACATTTTGTCTGGAGCCATTCTACTTTGTGCGACATTTTTCGGGCATCGAATAGTATTTGTGAATACAGTTGCAACAGTCTCATTGGATGGTTGGAATTCGGATTGGGATTTCGGTTACAAAACCATTGGATACTTTTGGAGTTACTTACACGGGCTAGAATAGCAGAAAACGCATTTGCGGTTGTTAAAATTTGAAAATTCTCTCCGGGAGGGCGAGGACCCATACCCCGTGACGATTGATTGGTTGTTTTTTTTAATTCGGGTCAGCAGATAGGCTGTATTGAACCAAATTGAAGTTGCTATATTCACAGGCTGGAATAGCAGGAAGACGCGTTTACGGCAGTTAAATTTTCAAAATTTTCCCGTCTTCGTGGATTGTCAAAGATTGATTGAAATTCGAGCCAGTCACCTTTAAGCTGTATTAGACCACTTTGAAGTTGCTTTGTTCACGGGTTGAAATAGCAGGAAAACGTGTTTGCAGCCGTCAAATATTCCAAAAATTTCTTCAGGGGGACGGGCAGGGGCGTCTGTAAACGAGAAAATTTTTCGGGCGATTCGGGTTCTGCCCCCCTAACTGTCATCGAGCCCGTACGCCTATGATGTATCGTGTTTGTCTGGCCACTTACACGACACGATCAATTGCTTTACTGTTGTTTAGCCAATCAGAATAGCATTTATTTATGTGACTGTACAGGTCATATGCTCGTTATTTTCCCGCTAGAGGGAAGTGGCGTAACTCACGACGCATAATCTGTGATAGTCGGGCCTGTGTGGACTGGTACCGTCGTTGGCAAGTGAAGTAAAGACGCGACCCGATTTTTCTTACAACTACCCAAGACGCGGAATCCTGTCGGGTTGTGTGCTTTCGTGGCGGTATGGACCGGGCTTAAAAGGCTTAGCTACTTTAAATATATTTTAAGGAGTAATGTCGATATCAATTGGGATATTGTTTAGTTATAGATGTGGAGAGAAAATAGGGGGTATAGTGAGTGGATGCATTAATATTGTGTGCGACATTACACATTTCGGCGCTAATGTACTTTCGTACACCCAGTACTTGTGTTCAGGGTGTCTAATTTCAGACGAATCGATCAATAACTTTTGTATTATACAACTCCATACTCCTCGAAGTGTTCCGTTTGATTAGACCTAATCCCACTACACACTGCTTGAAAAGGGGAATATTCTTGTTCTAAATTATGATTGGTCAATAGCCCCATTAACTACCAATCGCTAATTAGGTTACAAAGGTACTACCCTTAAATGAAATGAAATGGGGCTTAACGTCCTACTCTTTTGCACCTAACCTGGGCTAATGGAAGACGGGACTAACCTGAAAGCAGGGTGTCAAATTGGACCAAATATGTTAACATAACCTTACCAGAGCATAGTAGAATATTGCTGTAAAACTAATTGTGTGACAATCAAGTTTATCAACATTGACATAATGTAAACAATACTGTATGCAGAGAGGGAAATTGGGTTTAACGTCCACTCAACACAAACTAGGCCATTTCGGGACTAACATATGGTTTAATTTTATTTCAATAATTCGCTTGTGTCTAGGGGTCTTTAGCAGTGGGAGGAAACCGGAGTGCCTGGAGGAAACCCACGAGGTTGAGAAGGCGCCCCTATCTCCATGCCACATACGCTCACACCAGGGATTGAAACCGCAGTCGCAAGCCAGGGGTGATCGGCCAGCTAGAGGTCGAACCGCGGCCATCCCAAACCCCCTACTGTATGGAGACGAACAGATTTTCACCGTTTCTAATACATTAAATCGCTGTCCAAAGTTTTATGGAAGACTCCAGATTAATCGAAGGACTGTCATGTTGCTGTACTCAGGTAGTAGATTTGATTGAACGGAAAAGAATGGCCACACTCCCGCAAGTATCAGAAGCCAATCCAGCAATCGCCAGAGCGGGATTTCTCGGGCCATTGCTTCGGGAATATGCACAACTTTTACTGCTCCCATTTTATTGCGCAAAGAGGTCGTCGTGTGACAATGCTGTTTACTATTGAGATCCGAATACCAAAACACTAATACGGCTTATCTGAACACCAAGCAAGCTTCCTGCCAGCACTGATCATAAATAATAATAATTTTCGTGGAATGGGACAATAATTGCTTTAACATATGTTGGATACATTAGTATAAACTATAATTCCACAAAGTTACAGATTAATAGGTGCTCATCTACAAGGTTTTTCTAAAAATTTCTTATGTAGTACTACTGACAATCTCTGGGTAGTCCAAAATGTGGGTCTAAGGTCTATATCTATTACCTTGTGGCTACTGGAGCACTATACAATCCCGAAATGACCTAGTTTGTGTTGAGTGGACGTTAAACCCCATTTCTCTCTCTCTCTCCAAGTTAAGACTAATGGGTTTGTAAAAATTTAGTCTTACCACCAGATCACATTTGGGCTTTCAAAGATTATGTTAATAAACAATCGCTTTAATTTCATTCAGATTAAATTACCCTTTTTGGCAACCTTAAAAATACCAGAATTTGCTGAAGAATTATGTCATATCCAACGCAGGTGTATTTAATGGGTGACATCTATTTTTTCAGAAATGCTCAAAATTGATGAAAATATGTCTTTCCGTCTAGGTCCAATGCATCGCGTACAATATTATGTGTGTGGGTTTTTTTAATCCCAACTGCCAAGGGATATTTTACGTGCTCACCAATGTGTACACGGGACCCGTTTTTCGTCCCATCCGAACGCCATGACAGCAGTTCCTGTCAAGCCCCCCGTCTGCATCACTGACAAGTTGAAACCACGCCAGAAAATCTGGATGAACTTTCTCGGCCAATGCAGTGATCAAACTCCAATCGAGGGTATTGCCTTTTACACAGGTGATATTCTTCTTTGTTTATTTGAGAACCAAGTATTTACAGAAACGGATGGGCAATATTGATCAACGTATCTGAATAACGCAACTGTTGAAATATATATTTAGATAAGTGTTATAAAATAGATCTAGACATCGATTAAACAAATACATACATCGATATTAAATGTTTCTTATATAGATTATCTTCGTGCAATATATTATTGTATTTTACATAAAAAAAAATTGAGATCAATTAAAATGTAATGCTACTGACAAAATCGAACAAGTCACAGTATTATATAATTATGGAAGCGCAAATGGGACAATTTAAGTGATTTGTGTTTCTTCATTCCAGTTTCAACATTTCATATTTGAAAAAAGGGGAATAATAAGGTCAGTGGTGACCAATATCTCAGTACGACGAAGCAGATACCGTAAAAAGAATAAGGTCTCTGGCAACCAATACTGTTCTGCCAAAGAACACATTGAAAAGAAGAAAAGGAAAATTATTGAAAAGAAACTGTAATAACTATCGTAAAGTAGGAAGGCTTGTCGCACTGTACATCTTTAATGACTTGGCGAGTCAATGGGATCGTAAATGAATTTGGAAAAAATCCAAAGCGTCCTATTTCTTGAAAAATTTGTCCAAAATATTATTGACCGATTTGTGGATAGCTATGAAAGACTGTTCAATCTTTAAATCAAAGAACATTCAAGATAAAGGTTTCGATGATTATAAGCTTTAGCTGTGTGCACTCTGCGTCCAAATGGTTGGCGTTTAGGTCTTATGCCAGTGATAGCATGTGTACACAAAGACCGCCAGTAGTGAGGTTGTTGAGGCTCTATGTACAGATTCCAATTTATTACGAACTTTTCCCAAGATATCGCTTTTAGCCGAGTGTTTGAAGGTCCTCCCTTTCCACACAATTCAGACTGAAATATATTTTGCTCATGGATATTTTAACGGCTGATTCGGGGACTCAAATGAACTCATCTTCCTTTGTAGAACGTTTTGACATCTGGTGGTTGCTAATTAAATACATGTTACATTATTTTATAGAACTTGTACAGAAGAGGTTGCCCTTTGCAAAGAAGAATTTATGAAGAACGGAAAGCTAGCAGAGCTATTGAAACCTAGTTATAGCATTATGTTGCTTATTACTGTATCCAATTAATTCATATTACATGATTGTATGAAAGAATTCCGAATAAATACTTTTTTTTAAATTACAATATTTGCGTTCGGGAATCGGCAATTTTGTCGGGCTGTTTAAAACTAATCCGTCATTATGATGTAACGGCGATATATTGAAACATTTTTCTTTACGTGGATAAAAGTTGTGACCACTAAAGGGTCCACAAACTAAAAACGCGATTTTTGCATACAATCAGTTATCGTCCAATATGTGTGAATATCGACATGGATAAAGGTCTTTGATATATATTTGAGGTTTTAATCATAATCGGAAGAAAAGTGTGACCCCGAGACGACATGTTACCGGGAAGAACTTTGAACTACACCTCTCCAACAGATCTCAAATTAACACTGTCGTAAGAAAAATGAATTTCCAGTTAAGAACTATTTATATGATGTGCCATTAGTGCAGTTTCTGCACTTGTAACATTGCTTCTTAGAGTCAGTGCCGGACTGGTGAGTCGAAGACACACCTGTCAGGTCATTGACCAAGGCCCACACAAGTACGCGCCGAAGACGTGTCACGAGCGCGCTAACGGCGTCTGAGGGGCGTCGGAGTGGTTCTCCCCCGAGGAAAATTTTGAAAATTGACAACCACAAACCAATTTTCCAAGCATTTCAGACCAAAGCAGAAGAAGTCAAATTGTTGATTTCCTGATTCAAATAGATAACAGAATGACCTAAGAAAGAGTATTATCATTAGATGAATTTGAGATTCTCTTGAGCGTCAGAAACAAAGACATTTTTTTCTTTCTCTTTTTTCTTTATAGGCTTAGGCCCCCTTTTTTTACTAAGCTTAGGTCACAGACAGGTGGACAAAGTCTGGCACTGCTAAGAGTACGCTAAAAGTAGCCATTAGGGTGTAACGGTAATAGACTTAAATGGTTTTTAAAATAGAATAAATATTGTGAACTCGAGTGGGGACCACAAGTTAAAACGGTATTTTTCGTACAGTCAGGGGTCGTAATCCAGAATGTTTCGGTCCAATACGCGCGTATATCAAAAGGAACCGAGATCGTTGGGTTATGAAAACGCATTTAGAGTTTCATCAAAATTGGGTCCTCAACCTTAACATGCCATACATGTACCCAGTTTTTGTTTCATAAAAATCAGATAACAATTAACACTTGAGGGTCTACAAGCTAAAAACGGTGATTTTTCGTACAACATGGGCCATAATCCTGGAAAGGAGCCGCGACCATTGAGAGAAAAGCCTATATTTTAACTTACGTCAAAATTGGATAAAAACTGTGAGCGAACTGAAAAGGGGCGACGACAATATACGTCCATACGAAAATGTGGGCGTATAATAAAACTATGATTCCGTATAAAGACGTAACCGTGCAAAATTATAACAAAATCTATCCGTGTTTTTATTTATAACTAAGGATTTAATATTGAGTTTGTCTTATTATTAAATGTAAGTTAGGTTAAAATTGCCATTTGTTTTGTTTGTAAGTATATATACATAATATTTATCACAGTTAAGTATGTACATGTTTATATTGTATGATGTCCTTAATGTATGTTTTCGGGACAATAAAGTGTTATCTTATCTAAAGGAAGCACATGTGGGCCCAATATTCCCCTTGTGATTCAATCGTATCACACATTGACTTCTAGTTTGATGTTTAGGTTCGTTTGTTTATTACATGCACAGAGGCGGATTCAATGGGGGGGGGGCGACAGTGCCCTTTATTTACTGCTGAAAGTGCCTTTTCTCAGACCAAAATTCCCAGATCCGCCTCTGATGTATGTTTGTTGTATTATATTGATATAACTTATGTTATTGTATGCTGGGGTTGTATACCACTTTTAGATGGTGGCTGGTTTGTGCGATAACAGGATGATGGTGTACGGGGGGGGGGGGTAGTGTTCTAGAGTGTCGCGCTTCAAGTTCTACTAACTGGTTCCGATCCCTGGTTTGAGCGAACGAAAGTGAGGTTTGGAAATAGGGGCGTCTTCGCAACCTCTTGGGTTTACTATGGCTACCTTTCACCGGAAAGACTTCTACGCGTGCTGTAAGTTTAATAAAATAAGACACACTTGCCTGCAATATCACGGATTAATTAACAGTTGTAGTTGATATACGACCGTGGGGCAGGGGAAAATAAAGTGCTCGAGGTGACGTAAAGAAGGGATTCATTAGTTGTCACGGTGATCTAGTGGCCTATGTTATATTAAGCTAACTGATTCTGTAGTTGTATCCAGTTCAACTCGTATAGTATACACTCAGTGTAACAAGCAGTTTTCCAACATGGCTAAATAGACAGACACGGGTGTATGTAGTATGTGTATCAACAACCTGTAATAAACGACTGACAACATTCGTTCGGTTTCATCTGTTTAGAAGATTATGTGAACAAGATCAGTTCCAATGTCTACTGTGTCATTGTCATAGCCGGTGGTGTGCAGCGTTTTAAACCCAAACTAAATATGGATGACAATTCTGTAATTCATGTTCCACATTGTGATGTATGTACTGAAAATACATCTCTATATTTTTGTCGAGACTGTGATCAATATTTATGTAAAGCATGTAAAATTATGCATGATAAGTTAAAATCTTGTAAATATCACGTTGTTTGTCGACATGGTGAAAAGCAAGTCTGTCATCTAGCACACACTCCAATGAAGGAAAAGCCACCAGCCACTTCATGTCCAAACCACGAAGAGGACGCTGTCAAAATTTATTGCAAAGATTGTTTACTAGCCGTTTGCTTAAATTGTGTCGTTACCAATCATAACGGACATAATTTGTTAGATTTACAGAAGGAAGAAGTCAGAAATAATATCAGACAAGATTTAAAAAAACTGAATGGCTATTTAGAAAAACAAATTACCTATTTCCAGAAACATTATGATAATTTAAATAGTAAATTAACTGAAGTCAAAAACTGTACAAAAACAGAATGCGACGAAGTCGATGCGCATGTGGATAAAATCTGCTCAGAATTTAGGAAAGTTGGGGAAAATATTAAAAAGGAAATGCAAAAAACTAGTGAAAGAGAAGAATCCAAATTTGAGAAATTAATGGAGAACATTAAAAGACTAACAGAAGATTTAAAAGCTAGTGTTAAATATTCATTGAAGGTTTTAGCAGATTCGTCCATTGTTCAAGTTTTACAAAGATTACCTAAAGTTAGACAGGAGAAAGATGAAAGTTGTTGTAGAAAATTGGATATACCTGATGTAAGATATTCAACATTTCAAGCAGCAAAGATAGATAAAACTTTGTTAACGAATCAACTTGGTAAAATTGTAAGTTATCATAAGAATATGTTTGAAGATATTTTTAATGTGAAGAATGTGGAAGATGGTTGGCATGATGGTAAACAACATATAATGGCAGGTTTTACATGGCGTCTCTTTGTGTATAAACACTTATCATCATCATTACGTGTTGCATTAATCCTGGATGACGTAGAAGATGAAAATGTTACGTTATGTTATGTTGACGTCACATGTAAAGTTAAAAATAGAACAGATGATAGACAATCTGTAGTTAAACATTATAATGGGTCTGTTATTCCTGACGATTGGTTAGACTGGACTGATCATATTGACTGGAAGAGACTCATTAATCCTTTCAGTGGATTTATTGATAATCGTAGAAACTTTAAAATTCAAATAACAGTTAATAAAATAACGACAATTAAAAAGACTTGAGTACATGTTATGGTGAAATGTTACTCAATGACCTAAATCTTTTTCAATATACATTTGTAACCAAAGCTTGAAAATAAATTCCATTTTAAACCCGAAATTTGTGGACATTTTCCATAATTAGTTGGCGTCTAGATAACAAACCTCATCTCTCAAACCTCCGTGTTTCGAGATAAGAAATTGTCCTATATAGTTCAAGAGCAGTCGGCCAAACTACCGACTACTCTTCATGCAAGTCGATGCCTGCATTGGCCGAGAAAGTTCATCTCGATTTTCGGGCATGGTTTCTCCTTGTCAGTGATGTAGAAGGAGGGCCTGATAAGGACAGCTGCCTAGTCGTTCGGATGGGACGAAACACCGAGGTCCCGTGTACACATTGGAGTGCACGTAAAAGGTCCCTTGGCAGTTGGAATTCGATAAAAGAGTAGGCCATAGCGCCACTGCCCGGGCAAAATGTCCCTCGTAGCATACTGTATGGCGTATGCCCGTCTTCCATTAGCCCAGGTCAGGCGCAGAAGAGTAGGACGTTACGTTAAACCCCATTTTATTTCATTTCTTCGTGCAAGTCAAATTGGTGGCTGTGCTCAGTACTAGACGGCAAAATGGATGCGGATTTCCAGTCTACACTCGGACACCAGCTATTCTTCAGAGATATTTAATTAGTACAGGTGTTAAGTGACTATCCACAGTAGGATGTTATAAATTCCTTTTTGTCCTCATTCTGATTTTTAAAAAAAAAAAAAAAAAAAGAAAAAGGGGGGGGTGGTGGTGGCCGAATGGTTAGCCTGCGCGCGCTTTATCATACGGCCTGCCATTGAGTCAACTGGCGTGGTTTCGAATTCTCGGTTGTACGTGGAAAGGAGTAGGGTCGCCTGTCAAACCTCGCTTGCGGCTGTGGTTTCGAGCCCTGGTGTGAGCGTATGTGGCATGGAGATAGGGGCACCTTCTCAACCTTGTGGGTTTCCTCCGGGCACTCCGGTTTCCTCCCACTGCTAAAGACCCCTACGCGCAAGCGAATAATTGAGATAAAATGAAACCATAGGTTAGTCCCAAAATTACCTGGTTTGTGTCGAGTGGACGTTAAACCCCATTTCTCTCTCTCTCTTTCTCCGGGTACTCCGGTTTCCTCTCACAGCTAAAGACCCCTACGCGCAAGAGAATTTTGAAATAAAATTAAACAATTATGTTGGTCTCGAAATGACCTAGTTGGCGACGAGTGGACGTTAAACCCCATTTCTCTCTCGCTCTCTTTAAAAAACCCCACGCCATTTCGCAGTGACTCGACACCAAATACACTTTAATGTATGCAAGATTGATATATTTCAAATTCGCAGTCTAATTGTGGGTGGAGTACTTCCAGTAGTACCCAAACACATACTTTGCAGAAATTTGAGCTGTATAACACCATGGCGTCATAGTTAGTCGTCACTTGCCTGTAGGGTGGGGGGGGGGTAAGCCAACAGTTAGGTGAAATATCAGGTTAATAGACCTTACATTCTCAACCATACGGTCGAGCAACTAACACTCAATGATACGGTTTCAAACAACCCGTCAGTCTTTATCTTGATATGGAGACTTAGCTTCGATCAACCAGTACGGTGGTTGAAATTATTGCACACGTCTGTCAAACCTTCGAAGGCTAGTATCAATTATTCATTTTACATTATCTACTTTCGAACTAGATGTATTATAGCAAGAATGACTAGGTCTTTATCTTACATAATGTATTTTTAAATTCAGTATTTATTTACATCGTAAACTGGGACATAAATCAAACAGCAACCTAAAGGTGTCATTGATTGTCATTTCTGTTAAACCGACATAGGAAATGACTATGAATTAATCATTTCTTCTTAGAGCTGACAGGATGCAGTATTTATCAACACAACAGTAATATGTAAAAGATCAACAAACAATAAGTGTCTTGTCATATTGCTTTTACTCGAGATAAACGATTATGAATATTTTATAACGCATCATATTTTCAATTGATCTATCGTATGTGTGTGTTCTCAGTGTTTAACGTCCGCTTCCACCGAAGGTGATATCTATTTTTTTTATTTTCATTATCTTAGCGCACGCGCGGGGGTCTTTGCTGTGGGAGGAAACCGGAGTGCCCGGAGGAAACCCACGAAGTTGAGAAGGCGCCCCTATCTCCATGCCACATACGCTCACACCGGGAATCGAAACCGCAGCTGCAAGCCAGAGGTGAGCGGCCAGCTATAGGTCGAAGCGCGGCACTCTAGACCACTAGGCCACCCCAACCACCCTGATCTATCGTCTTACTCAATCTGATTAAAACACAGATCCTATGAAACAACCGGGGGCCATAATCCAGGCAGTTCCGGTCCGAAATGTACGAATATCGAGGACAAGTGAATTGAATGCCATGAAATCAGAGTTTTAACGTCCTACTGTTCTGCTCCGACTGGGTTAATGAAGACGGCCATACGTCATACAGTGTGCTATGAGGAACATTTTGCCTGGGAAGCGGCGCTACGGCATCTATCAAGTATTATTTTACGTGCACGTGAATATGTACACGGGCCCTCGGTTTTTTATCCCATCCCAACGACTAGCCATGCCCTCCACCACTGACAAGGGGAGAAAAGCGACCGAAAATACAGTAGAAGTTTAGAACAAAAGTGAACTGGAATATTAGCTTTTATAGATAGACCTTGAAGCAGCTAAATCCCTAACATTTGGGAACTAGAAATTGACACAAGTGGGTCGCAACACATATAATACGGTAATATGAATGTATATAAACCGATTTACATTAAATGATTTCCGTTTTCACTCTAATTTCAAATCAGTTATGTTCAGCGAAGTAAACCAGAAGTCAAATTTCTAGCGTCTGGTTATTCCAGTCGGCGCAATGCGTCTAGCCTCGCCCCTCGAGTCTCTTGTTACAGCTGGGCCTGAAACGATTCGTGTACCAATGGTAAAATGTTTATTTTGTCTTACATATTGGATATCAGAAGCTCATCTTTTTCTGGTAAGATCACAGCATCAATATTGATCTAAATTTACACAAAATTCATGTTTTCAATGTTGAAGATTTTGGATGCTACCGGTACTTTAAAAGGCCGATTCGAGTAGTGAATGAAGACGAGGTTTAGGGGGGGGGGTGTCCAATAGTTCCTTTTGGAACCGCCTTTGAGCGAACGATATTCGCTGACAGTTCCTATCCGGTATTCTATCACTGCAGCATGAAAATACGGTAAAATACCGCTATTCCCCATCCCTGTTCCAAGGCTGTTTTAGAACCTTTACCGTCTATTTGTCACCAAATCTTTATTGTCCACCAAAAGGAATCATTTCTCGCTTTATTTGACACAAATTTATAATAATTCATCTCCATTTTCAAGTAGACTTTAGCGATGAAATAAACATGCGGTTTGTGCATGTCCGGGTCTCGTTATGGCTCTTCAGTTTAAACGTATTTGGTGTATGTTTTTAATCGCAGAATTCTACTTGAAAATAGTGTTGAATCTTTATAAATGTGTGTCAGCAGTGGCAAGAAATGATTCCTTTGGCGAATAAAGTAGAATCAAGGTGAAAAATAGTAGGTAAGGATGCCAAAGTAGCCTTAGAACAGAGGTGGGGAAGAACGGTATTTTCATACAGCAGTTATAGAAGGCCGGATAGGAACTGTCAGCGAATATCGTTAGCTCAAGGACAGTTCCAAAAGGAACTTGACCCCCCAACTGCTAAAGACGAAGACCTCAAGCGAATTGCTGAAATAAAATGGAACCATATTTTAGTGCCGAAATGACAAAGATTGTATCGAGTGGACGTTAAACCATTATGTCCTGCTTTTGTATTCTGTCCGCGTCTAGTAATATAGGCATGGAGGTGTATCATAGCTAATCTAGGTTTGTTTATGACATATCACGTGATCGGTTTGACGTCACCGATGTTTTGTGACGTGGTGAACGTGAAGCAGACGCCCAGCTCGTTCAGTTAGCGTGAGGAGAACGAGCTGATGTTAAAGTGTACACCTGGCACGACGACACACGTTGATATTATTACCATACCGGGAGACTTCGATTGAGTAATCAAGGTAAAGTATATGGTTGACTGTATAATGTTACTGTCCAGGAATTCAGTCTTACCACAGGCTTCAGATTTTAGATTGTTCTCTCCTTCACTTTCACGATGTCTGGCAATGTTTTGATAATGATAAAAATAGAATACGCAAGTACTTGAAGTAGAAGAGGACTGGGCCCTAGCGGCCTATTCATGCAGAGTCAAGGGCCAATACACAATATAAGATTGGCTATGGTTATTGACCAAGAAATAATAGGCCTAACACGGGAGCCCCACCTACATGGCGTCTTTCTTCTCATTCAGTGTGAAAAACTGCAGGTGCAGGGGAACTGTCAACTTCAAAACACATCTACTTGCACTAGGCCTACTCTCTACTTCTAGTTCTAAACTTCTAGGATTCTAGGCCAAAATAAACAACAAGACAAACCGGCGTATAGGAGTCAGGACACACATCACATCACACACACATTGCAAATTGCAATAATTTAAAGTACTAGCAAATCAAATGTAAACTAGCCCCTACCGACTGGCTATAAAATCACTAGGGCCTAGAATCTAAATGTAAAGTCTGAAGATGATCGTTAGTATTAATAGTAACTTGTAAGGACTGACACTGACTGACATTTCTCGCATGTTATGCTCACTGTTATCGTCTCTTTCTTTTAGGGGGTTGGGATGGCCTAGTGGTCTAGAGTGCCGCACTTCGATCTCTAGCTGGCCGGTGGCATGGAGATAGGGGCGCCTTCTCAACCTCGTGGGTTTCCTCCGGGCACCCCGGATTCCTCCCACTGCTAAAGACCCCTTTATTGAAATAAAATTAAACCATGTTAGTCCCGAAATGACCTAGCTTGTGTCAAGTCAAGTGGACGTTAAACCCCATATCTCTCTCTCTCTCTCTATCTCTCTCTCTCTCTCTCTCTCTTATTGCCAAAGTTGTTGTAAGTTTGATCATTAGTGACATTAGGCGACCTATCCGTTAATGCATTTAAATGAACTTGGGTTTAATGTTATTTTGAAGATGAAGATGACATACCGTACGCTATGATTATGTAGTGTGCTATGACGAAAGATTTGCCCGGGCAGCAACATCCTCCCAGTCTAATCTTCATTTCAATTCCACAATGGGTTCTTTCACTTGCATTGAATGCCTATTGTAGGCCTACACGGTATTTTCGTGCTGCACCATTGGGTGGGGAGGGGCACGCTGAAAATTCCCGAGTAGCTAGAACTCGGACCGGGAACCCCTGGTCAGGGACCTAGCCTTAAGCTCTGTACAATCTTCAAATTATTAAATTAGTATACGAACAAATTTGCTATTGACCATTTTTGGGACGAGAAATATGAAAATAATGTTGATATCGGTGCCGCAATATCAACTTCTTCAAATTAAAAACTTCAATAAAATTCCTTTTCTCTTGTTATCTTAAAGCGATAATATCATATTTTCTAAGAAAGTTAAAACATAATTATTTCTTCGTCTTTTGCTCAATAGGTGGTCAACCCACTATTATACGATCATAGGCATTATTTCGCCAGTCTTATAAATCACTAAAACTGAAAATAATAATACAATTACCTCCCTTGTTTTTCTATCTCCCCCCCCCCCCTTGGCAATAGCTATCTTCAAACGTTTGAATTTGAAATATTAAATGACATTTTTGCCAATTTCTCAACTGGCATTAGTAAATTATATGATTAATAGGATTATTCTTTAACAAAGTAGGACTGTTTATATATACCATCTATTTTAAGGCTTTATTTAATATATTTTAAAAATATAACTTAAAAATATGGAATTACCGCTTTAAGTTTAAGATTTAGAAGCTCTCAAAACGTTTTATGTAGTTTCTCTTAATCTCATTGGATCATTTTTAAAGTGACTCATTGGATCATTTTTAATGTGACTCACTGCGCTTAACATTTTTTTTCTTTTTTTTTGTTTGTAGTAAGTTAATATTTTGAAGTTTTTGTATCCTATTGATGCAATGTTTTTCTGAACAGACCGATAATATTTGGCACATGTAATGTAATCAGGTCTAGGCCTATTATTCTATCGTATTGACAGTCACGCCTTTGTTCGCTGTCTATTTCACTCTCCTATTACGTGCCCACCGATTTTTTCGTCCCATCCAGGGCCGTATTTATTATGGTGCAGGGGACATATTGGCGCCCCACCACTCTGGTCCCATCCGTACTACTATATGTAGTTTTTGTCCACAGACAAGGGGAAGCCACACCAATATTTCCTATATTATATTATATTGTCGCCTCGTCTTTGTTCGTTCTATTTCACTCTCCTTTTATTTTCTTAGATGAATCAGGTTGATGATAATTATGTTGACGATGACGAGGAAATGCCTACAAGTTGTGATGGAATAACCCAGACAGATTATGACGAAGATGACCCAGGGTCTGAAGAAGAGAACATGAACTTCAATCATAAACAGAATTATTTAAACGTAAACAATTCTAGAAAAAGAGTCCTGGAAGAACTAACTGATTATGAAAACTTGCCACCTTACAAATCACCAAAAATAGACAGACTGCTCTTTCAAGCGTCCTGTCAATTGAATGAAGAAGACAAAGAAAACTATGCTGGCCATTGTTCAAAATTAGTAAGTTGGGAGGGTCCTGATGAGACCCCGGGAGAAGATACAAAAGATTCTAGATTAAGCGATGAGATAGTTACAGATGAAACAATTGAAGCTGAACAAGATGAAGAAGTCAACGACGATAAAAAGCAAGTATTCCTTTTAAGTTTAACTTATACACAGCAAACGAAAATAAAATGGCGTTTCACGTCCCACTTTTCTGCACCAACGAGACTTACCCCATGCATTTACATCAAACTGAAATAAAAGACAAAGATGGAGAGAGAGAGAAATGGGGTTTAACGTCCACTCAACACAAACTAGGTCATTTTGGGACTAACATATGGTTTTAATTTTATTTCAATAATTCGCATGCGCGTAGGGGTGTTTAGCAGTGGGAGGAAATCGGAGTGCCCGGAGGAAACCCACGAGGTTGAGAAGGCGCCCCTATCTCCATTAATACACTCACACCTGGGCTCGAAACCACAGCCGCAAGCCAGAGGTGACCAGCCGGCTAGATGTCGAAGCGCGGCACTCTAGACCACTAGGCCATCCCAACCCCCAGACAAAGATGGTATTTCGGGACCAACATACGGTTCAATTTTATTTCAATAATTTGCTTGCGCGTAGGGGTCTTCAACAATGCGGAGAACCCAGGGAAACCCACGAGGCTGGACAGGCGACTCTACTTCTTATCCGGTACAAGTGGGGAATCCCAACCATGCGGTTTGACTCAATGACACGCCTTAACCATTCGCCCCCACCCCCGGAAATGAAATAGATTTTAACGTCCAACATATCTGCACTTGGGCTAATGAAGATGGAATACGACATGTAGTATGCTGTGAGAGAATGTGACACTATCTGTTCTTTAAAACACGTTCTTTGATGACAACACTGATATAACTCCTAATAATACTTTTATTCTGCTTCTTACATATTAGGTACAAACATCGTAATGTAAACGACCCCAGAATTAACTTGTATGGAGGAAGCCATGTCTTAGCTTGGCATAGCACGAGTGTGCTAACTCCAGAAGCTGTCGCCTTGACTCATCTCCTTGAGACCTGCCTAGTAACCCTGAGGTACCTTCTTGGCGACCCCGCCTAGCGTCAAAACCAGGACCCAAACTGTCGATTTGTTTCTGTTCTGAGTTTATAAAACCATTCTAGACAAAGGGGGTCATTAGACACCTGTCTAATGTATCATGCATCAGGAAATTTTGCCCGGGCAGTGACACGACATCCCTCTCTTACTCTCGAATTCCAGCTGTCAATGGTTCATTTATGTTTTCGCTAATGTGTGCACGGGAAGAACTTACTCGATAAAAAGCGGCCCAGGAAATCCAGTATGTCGAATCCATAGCTCCCTCGCTCCCGTTTTCGCCTAATTCCGAACTGCCAAGGGTTGGCTTACGTTCACATCAATGTGCACACGAGACCTTTGTTTCTCGCCCAATCCTAATTAGGCTAACAATAGGCAAAATAATGCATATTTAACAAAGCGGATATAAAAATTTGTACGTGTAAAAGTGTCTTTAATTGTTTTTGTTGTGTTTTTTTAGTACACCCGGAGTTTCTCCCAGGAGAAGTGAGAAACATGTAAGAATTGTGACGTCATCACCTGATTGTTCACGGACGACACCAACAACGACTTATACAGTTTTACCAACCTCTACTCCTTATTCCCCTGATGAGAAAAATAACTGGTAACTTTCTTTATATCTATGTGTATATGCCTTGTCGGTGATGCAGGACCGAGGGCCTGACAAGGACAGATGTCTAGTCTTTCGGATGACACTAAAAAGGGAAGTCCCGTGTACACATTGGCGTGCACGTAAAGATCCCTTGAGAGTTTGAATTCGATATAAGAGTAGGCCATTGTGCCACTGTCCGTGCAAAATTTCCCTCATAGTACAGTGTATGGCGTGTGCTAGAGCTGGGCGATATTTCGGTATTTCGATATAAAACCGTCACAGAAATAAAAACCGTGAAAAATACCGTTTCAGAAAAAATCGAAAAACCGAACATAACGCGAACATAGAATAGTAAATGTATTTGATGATGAGTCAGATTTTAAATCTATTTGGTGATGAGTCAGATGATAAATCTATTTTAATTTGATGAGTCAGATGATAAATCTATTGAGTCATGTGATAAATCTTTTTAATGATGAGTCAGATGATAAATTTATTTGATGATGACTCAGATGATATGATAAATGTATTTGATAATGAGTCATAAATCCATTTGATGATGAGTCAAATGATAAAGCTATATGATAATTAGTCAGATGATAAATATATCTGTATATGACGATGAGTCAGATGATAAATCTATTTGATGATGATTCCGAAAAGGTATTTCATAATTAGTGATGAGTCAGATGATAAATTTATTTGATGAGGAGTCAGATGGTATGGTGAGTGAGGAGACAAATCAGTTTGGTGATGAGTCAGATGATAAATCTTGTCATTAGCCCAAGTAGGAGGTTAAACCCCCTGACATTCTATTTCAGGTACCATGTCTACACATCCGTCCAGAATAAAATATTAAACGGGATGAGCTTGTCAACACCATGTAGTGAATCCCAGACAACACCTGCAATAGGTACAGCGCCTAGTGGCCAAGCTATATGCTTATCTGGCCAAGGAACGTCTGGTGGTCAAGCTATCTGTCTCTCTGGTCAAGGATCATCTGGTGGCCAATCTCTCTGCCTCTCTGGTCAAGGAAGCTATGTTTACACGCCTCATCCTAAAACTGGTCAATTATTTTATTTATCTGCTGGTGCTGATGGTTCACCACAACTTTCACTCTGTCCTCCACCACCGTTTCCAACACCTGATACTGTCACTAAATCTACTTTAGAACGAACAACACCTTCTTCACCGTTTGCACAGGTATGTATGTATAAATCATTTTCAGATTTATTCCGATGTGCGTGGTAAAGATGGGGGTGGGGATTTATTCCGATGGATGGGAGCGAATAGTTTAACGGGTTCTCTGTCGATTAGCCAGATCATTGGGTCTGTCATTTAGACAAGTAGCAAGCGAATTATTAAAGTAAAATTGTACATGTGAGAGGAAAGCGGAGAACCCAGAGAAAAGCAACGAGACTGGACTGGCGTTCTTATCCCCTGTCTATATATTACTTATTCATCTGTAAATAACTAAATCGACCTGTCCATAATATCATGTAAAATGTATTGGAAGTTGCATTCGTAATAAACAACAACGAAACCACGTCAGTTGACTCAATGACAGACCTTGTAATCGAAGAACACAAAACCTCCTGGTTAGAGAGTCACTGTGTTAATAGAAGCTAACTGATTAGATTTCAAAATTTGGAGGCCGCTTTAATTCCGTGCATAGACAATGACCATTGGTACTTAACTTGTGCTGTCTGTCTACAACCAGCTCTGCTTGGGAACAGACATTAAGCAGGTTGTCCGACATTTTAATTTCTAAATCAACAATTTTAGTCAAAAACACTAAGTATACTTGTTAATTATTAAATAAAATTGATAAAGGTGTATTTAGTCTTTATTGATGATTAGATTTCAAAATATCTGCTAAGGCAATGACCGTTCTATACTTTCGCTGTTTTGGTTAGGGTTAAAAAGCTGTATTGTCTAAACGTCGTACATCCTTAGTTAGCCGATAAACTTACATAAATAATTAAACTATTTGGTTACGGTTGAAAATATGGTGTGAATTCTGCTACAGGAATGATTAAAGTAAATTGTTTCTATAGTTACAGCCTACCACGTTATGTTTAAACAGTAGCGGCGAGGAGAACCTCCAGATACCTAATGATCATATCAACGATACACTCACTTTAAATGCTGATAATTTTGTTTGTAAGAAACCTAATTATGAATTACTCCAGTCTCCAGAAGTCCACGAAGAAGAACCGAGAGAGACACATAACTTAAAGGAGAGACGAAGAAGGTGATATTTCAAAATGTGGTTTTACGTCCTACTCTTCTGCTCCAATTGGGTTAATGAAGACAGACATACGTCATACAGTGTGCTATGATGGGGAAAATTTTGCCCGCATAGTGGCACTACGGCCGACTCTTATATCGAATTCCAACTGTTTAGGATCCGTTTTTCCATGCTCTTGTGTAATCGGAACCTCTATTTATCTCCCCAGACGAATGACTATACATTGTCCCTTCATGCGCCTCACGGTCCTACACCACGTGCTATTTATAATACATTAAAGGGACAATAACACTCTTGCTGTCTTGGCAGCTCCAGAAAATAAATAATAGGCTTATCCTAAGTAGCCTACTAGATGTTTAAGTGTCCTACCTGTTGTGTAATTTATCCATTACATCCTATTTTACTAGATCGCCGCAACACTATCAGACACGGACAAGCACCCATCACAAGTACTTGATGTGAGACAGAGAGAAATAGGGTTTAACGTCCACTCCACACAAACTAGGTCATTTTGGGACTAACATGTGGTTTATTTTTTTTTTCAATAATTTTTGCTTGTGCGTAGGGGTCTTTATTAGTGGGAGGAACCCGGAGGATCTGGAGAAAACCCACGAGGTTTGACAGGCAACCCTAATCCTTTTCACGTACAACTGGGGATTCGAACTTGATATATTTTAAATATTTTTTATAGAGCCCCAACCCTATACCTTCTCACGTACAACTGGTGATTCGAACTTGATGTATTTTATATATTTTTTAAAGAGCCCCAACCCTACACCTTCTCACGTGCAACTGGTGATTCGAACTTGATGTATTTCATATATTTTTTTAAGAGCCCCAACCCTATACCTTCTCACGTACAACTGGTGATTCGAACTTGATGTATTTTATATATTTTTTAAGAGCCCGTATAAAGGAAGCATGTGATTTAATGAGGAATTTGATTCCTGGAATGTCTGAGAAAACCGATAAAGCTACTGTATTTGAGTTTGCTGCAAGATATATCCACTTTCTAAAAACATACACAGGAAGTCAATATGATAAGGTAAGGTCTCTCTCCCTCCATTATTTTTGGTGGGGGTGGTGTATACCCTGTCTCGCAATCTCTTTTTCCATTATATTTGATGGGGGTGGGGGTACCTTCTCTCTCTCTCCATTCTATTTGGTTTGGGGTGTACCCTCTCTCTCCCTCCGTTCTGTTTGATGGGTTGATGTATACCCTATCTCCATTCTATTTGTTAGGGGTGGTGTATAACCTCTTTCATCCTGTCTCTCTCCGTTGTAATTGGGTTGTAGGTAGCCAAACAGGAAGTTGGTATAAGTTATTTAACCTCTCTCGCCCTCTCCCTTGTGGAGGATAGCCGAATAAGAAGTCGGCATGATAAGTTATTTACCCTCTCTCTCTCTCCATAGTGATTGGGTGGAGGGTAGCAGAACAGGAAGTCACTATAAGTTTTTTTTACCCCGAGTTGAACAGGAAGTCATTATGATAAGGTATTTTGTCTATCATATTTTGGGTGGTTGGGTAGCCGAATGGTTTAATGCGAGCGCTTTATGTCACAAGGTCTGTTATTGAGTCACGACTCCACCAACAGGTGTGGACAATCCAATCGACACAAACTAGGTCATTTCGGGACTAACATATGATTTAATTTTATTTCAATAATTCGCTTGCGTGTACGGGTCTTTAGCAGTTGGAAGAAACCGGAGGACCTGGAGAAAACCCACCAGTTTGGACAGAGACCCTACTCATTGAGAGAGAGAGAATTTAATGACATTACTTTTAAAAGGTGCTCTGATGAAAATTTTTGATTCCTTTGCAAAAAGAGAAGGGAAGGGGGGTCATTTCGAAACTTATATTATATGGTTTTATTTTATTTCAATAATTTGCTTGCACTTAGAGGTCTTTAGCAGTCAAAAGGAAAGTGGACGACCCGAAGAAAACCCACAAGGTTGGACAGGCAAATCTATGCCTTGTCAGTACAACAAAGGAATCAAAACCAGGCCAATTGACTCAATTACAGACCTTATGATACAGTGCGCACGAGCTAACCATTTGGCCATCCAACCCCCAATAATTGGCAGACTGGGTTATAATTTTAACATTTTATATTTCCAGGATTTTCTTATTAAATACAGCCCTTACTGATGAATGGATGATTTAAAATTATTAGAAGTCCCAAGTTCAGTGCCATCAGTCGAAGTCCATCACATCCTTCAGTCTAGAAGTGGTACAAACTGGCAAGACCAAACACAAGTGGTTGTTTGTAACAGTTGTCCATACATACATCATCTTCACATTTTCCAACTACCAAAAAACCCTAAAAACCTTAAGATTATGAAAATTACCGATTATAATAATTAATGTAGTCTGTATGTGTATAAAGATTGCAGGCTATCCGAGTTGATTCTCAGTTTGACAATTATAACTATATTCTTAATTTATGTTAAGATTTTAAGAGAACAATTTCATTGGCTGAGCCTTTTAAAATTTGTATTTAATTTCTTTCTTAATTTTGAATAACATATATACCAAGCATAATGGTGATTTTTAAAGTCTCTGATTGTCTTTTGAGTGGACACATTGGTGTGAATATAAATGTCCCCTTGGAAGTTGGAATTTGATATAAAATAACCGACTGCTGGGCTCACTAACAGGGAGGTTCCCATGTTTGGCTGAGACTGTTCCTGACCATAGTTTCCCTTAAAGAGAGAGAGAGAGAAATGGGGTTTAACATCCACTCAACACAAACCAGGTCATTTCTTGACTAACATATGGCTTCATTTTATTTCAAAAATTCGCTTGCGTGTTGGTGTCTTTAGCAGATGGAGAAAAACGTAGTACCCGGAGAAAACCCGCAAGATTGGACAGCCGCCCCTACTCCTTGCCACGCACAACCAGGGATTTGAAACCACTCTAACTTTTGAACAAATGAAGAGATTTTAATGAAATTTGGCTTGAATAAAAGAACGGAAATTTAAATGTGTAAGTTGAAATTGGAGGGGCATATTGGGACCCTATCCAAAAAGGCTTCTTGGATTTGAAAGTGTCGTAGGTACAAGAAAACTATTGTTTAACAATCTTAAAAAGCAAAGACTTTTCTCACGTGATTTTGATTTGATGAAAACGATGATATGCAAAAATATACATAATTAGGGTTCCAACTCAACAATTCTGTTAAAACACATAATTCGACACTGTACATCCTTGCGCATTTACAGATTAATACATATTACACTAGGCCTTAAATGAGTTATCTCCCTTGGATGCCTCAAATTTCATGGAGTTAAATTAGTTATCTCCCTGTTGGCACCTGCAATTTCACGGAGGTAAATAATAAGACTCATAGTTGGACAAAAACAATTGAATAATTACAGTTTTTGAGATATGAAAATATGCTGTGATTTGAAAAATCTCCAAAGATCAAAGGCAGCAGTGACCGCAAGCTGAAGATAACCAATGAAACCATCGCAATCTACATCAAGCGTACAACTTGAAATCATTTTAAAGGGCAGATAACTCGGCCTGATTAGTAACTTGTAACTCATTTTTGGTCTAACAGTTCATACACAGTGTTGAGTCAATGTAATAGGATATTCACAATTTATCTCAAATGTCTTTAAATCATGAGACATGTATTTCTTGTGACAGCCAATCAACTTTGTCCATGTAGGTTGACATTTTTTCCCTCAAATCTTCATAAAGCTGAAATATTTAAAGAATTATATTAAATGAAAACTTATCAGTTTGATGTATAGAATAGAGAGAGAAATGGGGTTTAATGTTCACTCAACAGAAACCAGGCCCCGAGTTCACAAACAATTCTCAGACTTAAGTTGAGAATTTACTCAACTTTCAATCACTGTTTATGAGAAATATCTTTGATCCAGAAGCACAAAACTTTGTACATAAGTTTCTTATTGGTGTATTTAATACATTAAAACAACAAAAGTTTTACAAAAGACTACATTTTAGTTAAAATAAGGCAAATTATTTTGAGCAAATTCTTAACTTAAATCTGAGAATGCTTTGTGAACTTAAGGCCTGGTTGGTTCAATTTCAAGTCACTGTATATAAACTTAAAGCCAGTGGATATTAACTTCAGCCTCAAGAGCGTCCAAGATTTTATTTTTTTTTCTAAGTGATCAAGGGCCATAACTCTGACAGTAATTATCGGAAAACCCTATGCAATCAAATTGTGGGTTTTCTCCGATTTCCTCCCACTGCTAAAGACGCACAAGCGAATTATTGAATTATTAAATCTCGTTTCTCTCCCTCTTTTATATAATATGAAATGAGAGACAGATGTGCCTACCTTTGTATATGTCCAATCTTGTTGAGTTTGTAAAGCGTGTAGGAGTTGATCTATAGATGTGTAGGGTAACCATGTCATTCCGGTTTTAGGATGAACACAACCCTGAAATATTTAAAACAAAAATATTTACATTTTCTAGCCAGTAATACAGAGTATAACTTCCTACTGTTCTGCTCTAACTGGGCTAATGAAGACGGCCATATTCCGTATGCTATGATTCCAAGGGATCTTTTAAGTGCATGCCAATGTATACATGGATCCATGGTTTTTGTCCCATCTGAACAACTATATTGTCCCTTGCCAGGCCATCTGTCCCTCATCATTGACAAGATTCCATGAAGACAGAATATCTGACATCACCTAGTTTGGTTGTCATGACAATCGCAAGTACCTCTCACCTTGAGATTGTATCGTAGACTATCTGTACCACTCATTGATTCCATCATGGCTTCCACGTACTCCAGAACGAGACACCCGGCATCTTCCAATAAATCATAATTAATATACAGACGTAGCAACTCGGACGTATTTAATATCTGAAATTAAAAAATAGACCATGTTTGAGTCAGATGTGTTTCAACGAAAAACGAAATTTTGTTGCGTTACAACGTGCATAGGCTTACCATTTGTCCGCTATCCTCCAATCCCCTCACCGAAATGTTACATAAATCATAATTTCCAAATTTATTCATTTCACATGACAAGCATATTATCAAACCTGATCAACTTTAAATTTTTACTTTAATGAAATATCCAAGAAAAAACCTCACCCTGTATGAGTTGAGGAACCATGTCGGTAAAGGGAAGCCATGAGCTAGTAGCCGTTCTGCCACGCAACGATGATATTTCCCATTACCAGTCTCATAACATTCTAAATAATACTGTAACAGCCACCAAGCCTGATCTGTAGCACTGTAAAAACAGAAATTACATTTGTGAGCGAAAGAGAAAGAGAGAAATGGGTTATAATATCCACTCAAAACAACACAGGTCATTTCAGGACTATCATACGATTTAATTTTATTTCAATAATTTGCTTGCTCGTAGCTGTCTGTAGCAGTGGTAGAAAACCGGAGGACGCAGAGAAAACCCACGAGGTTGACTGGCCACCCTGCTCCATATTACATAGAACCGAGGAATCGTAAACAATACAAACAAGTACACTGCCTACCATAAAAGTTTTGAGATATCCTGTCTATAAACGCAAGAATATCTCTTTTGGTTTGTCATTACCTTGCTTCTCTACATGGAGCACCCGTAGCGGAGTAATTTTCTTTTAACCAATCCCAGGCTTCCGATGACGGATCATTCTCTAGACTAAAATTATCGCATGTTTGGGCCAAATTAACACACCTGAAATATAAATATATAATACAATGGTAAACACATACATTACGCAAGACCTAAATCTGCATATTGCAGGTCTTTCTTTAGACCTGAAATGTTGTCTAAATTATTAATTGGACATTCATTAACTAATCCAGACCATAATCAACCCTTGATGTCATCGCTAGCCTGCGATATCCACTGGATCAGGATCCGATTTGCTGCTCAACTTTCATTTACTATTTAATCATGAATTGGATAATCGAGACTATGTTTTTCATCGTATCGACATTAGTAATGATGATCAAGACTATGCCAAATTTCCAGTCGCTAAAATCTTAATTTAGAATGGATTAATTTGACTGTAATTTTCAGCAAATTCCCTTTATCTATTTTAACTATTATAGTGAGAACTGCCAGCTCTTTATCTAATCTCCCATAATGTATCATTAATCAACCGAATCATATTAGTACAGAAATTCCATAAGATTTAATCATATAATAGATTTATTTACTAATCTATAAAATGAAATCAGGTTTAACGTCCTACTTGTTTGTATCAACCTGGTTAATTAAGAGAGAGAGAGAGAGAAATGAGGTTTAAAGTCCACTCGACACAAACCAGGTCATTTTGGGACTAACACATGGTTTAATTTTATTTCAATAATTCGCTTGCGCGTAGGGGTCGTTAGCAGTGGGAGGAAACCGGACTGCCCGGAGAAAACCTTGTCACGTACAAAAGGGGAATCGAAACCCCACCAGTTGACTCAATGACAGACCGTATGATACAGCTTGCGCGTGCTAACCATTCAACCATCCATGCCCCATGGCTAATTACGAGGGGCATATTAAGCTATACAGTGTGCTATGAGGGAAATTTTGCCAAAATAGCAGCGTAACTCTTATATCGAATTCTGAAGGATCTTTCAGGAACATGACAATATGTACACTGGACCTCAGTTTTCATCCTATCCGAAAAACAAGACATAAGTCAATATCCCACTGGCATGCGGAAGTCACTACAGAAAATCCAGGAGCAAAACTTAAAACAAGCTAATGAAAGAAAATGGGTTTCTGGGAACATCTTACCTTAAAGCCAGGTTCTCAAAAACTGAATTAAGTGGAATATCAAATCTACGACACACTATAATGGCACGATCAAAGAATCCAGCATTTACAAGATGGCCGACCATTTCTTCTGCTCGAGGTGTAGGACCTGAAATATTAAGTAGATTAAGTATGAAGACCATTGTTATTTAGTTTTTAGCTATTATTGCAAGAACTGCCAGCTTTTTATCTGATCTTCCCAGGGACGGATCCAGGAATTTTTGCAGGAGGGGGTTTGCCAGGTTTCTGTTACGGAAATGTGCCATTATCGTCTCTAAATTACATAGGCATACATACCAATTGAGCGTTTTAAAGAGAGAAATCATTTTTATACTGATGTAGGATCACATTGTGATGTAATTTCAATGATGCAAGGCATTAGGTTTTTTTTTATGTAGCTGAGCGTGGAGGAGGGGGGTGGACCCCTGCCACATCTTGTCAAAACTTGAAACCGTGATAACTTTGCTCAGAATAAAGTAATTGGAATGAAAACTGTTATAGCAAGAACGGCCAGCTCTTTATCTAAATCTTACACCATGCATCTTTATCATGTGAACTATATAATACTAGTAAATCATTACCGGACATTAATGTTGGATCTTCTGTTTTACGTATTAGTCGAAGTCTGGCATCAACTAACATATATTCTTTCTCTATATCAGATACCTCTAATATCTCGACTTTCTTCTCTATAACAAATAAATCATAATTCCAGATAAATGTCTATAGAAAATGCAGTACTAAATTTTGAAAGTATTTTGTTTACCATAGGTCAGCAAGTATTTTAACATCATGGTAGAGCTGGGCGATATTTCGGTATTTCGATATAAAACCGACACAGAAATAAAAACCGTGAAAAATACCGTCTTCAGTAAAATATCGAAAAACCGAACATACCGCGATATATCGCTGTTTTGATTTTCCTGGATAATATTTAACATAAATATTGAACAAGTGGTTTTCTTTTTTATGTTATTTGCTATATTTTATTGCTTAATCATGAAAAAATACTGCTATATACTCCCGAGTATTAATTCCACAAAGTTTGCAAATGCCGATACGGAGCTTGTTTACGTCACGTGACTTCTCGCTCACCTTTCCACCCGTTAGAATTATCCCCGTTTCTGATCAATTTCTATACACCTTGACGAATTGTGTAGACCGATACTTTGATTTTCGAAAGAGATCACTCATTTTAAGATTGAATTAAATTTTAATAAAGCAGAAATATAAATAATGCCAATTACATTGAGAGTTCCGGTAGACTGATTATCATTCAGTGTCATGCCAATGGAGGTCGTGATCCGGGAAAAAATATTTGACGAAATCAATGGTCACTTTTTGGCATAGTACTTATGTTTTTACAGTTTAATTTAGTATCCTTGTATTGTTTAATTATGCATTTTCAAGAAGGTATACTCTTGAATGGGAAAGAAAGAGTTTGTACGGGTAAACAAAGTCCAATCGTACCCGTAACAACTATAAAAATATGCACGGCCGAAAGAACACAAACTTTGTTTTATGTTGTTTGGGCCTCCTTCATTCGAAATATTTTTAATTTTAATAAAATATAATTGATATTTTGAATATAAACAACAACTTTAGTAAGTTTTCATGGCTATCTAGATCTGTGTTTGAACCAGCTCGAATTAATGTTTTGTTAATTTGAAATTGGTATTGTATGCTAAAAATAATATTGAGGGGTATTTCCAACTTTTTATGCATGTATATTTACATTTAAAAAGTTATAAACTGAAAGTATTGGCTTTTTATAAAATATAATATTGAGGGGTATTTCCAACTTTTTATATACATTTAAAAAGTGATAAACTGAAAGTATTGACCTTTTGTAAAATATCGTGATATAGTGATTATATCGCAATATTTTTTGAAAATATCATGATATCTGTTCCTAGGTATATCGCCCAGCTCTACATCATGGTTCAATTTTATTTCAAAAATTAGCATGCGCATAGGTATCTTTAGCAGGGGGAGGAAACCGGAGTACCCGGAGAATACGCATGAGGTTTGAGAGGCAACCCTAATCGTTGTCACGTATAACAGGGGAATCGAAACCACGCCAGTTGACTTAATGATATAGCGTGCACATAACCATTCGGCCATCCAACCCTCTCGAATAATTTCTTAGTGTTGGAGTCAAATGGTCAAAAGAATTTCCAAGGAATACAACTTAATAAAATATGATATTCCATTAACATTATTTGACAAACTAACCTGTATGATTTTTCAATTCTCCTTCAAGATCATGTTTTGTGGTTGATAAACTTTCTCCAATCTACAAGATTTTAACAAAGTGTATATAACTAATAATGTCTAACTAAATAGTGAACAGAAATAATGTAACATCACCCGTGCGTTTTCATCAATTGGGGTAACAGTTCATCAATCGATACCATATTTTCCACATCAAGTTTCATGTTGATAGGACAAACATAATAATGGTTAATTTTGGGACTAACATATGGTTTGATTTTATTTCAAAAATTCACTTGTGAGTAGGGATGTTTAGCAGGCGGAAGAAACTGTAGGACCCGAATAAAAGCCATGAGGTTGGACAAGTGACCCTACTCCTTGAAACATACAACCAGGGATTCGAAACCACGCTAGTTGACTCAATGGCAGGCCGTATGATACAGCATACGCACGTAAACCATTCGGCAACCCAACCCCCCTGCAATGGAAGGACCTGGAGAAAATCCATGAGGTTGGACAGGCGGTGAATCGAAACCACAGACTTTATGATCTAACATTCAGCCACCCGATTCCATTAAAATAAAAGTACTTCATAAACAAATTATTAGCTAATAGATTTTCGAATTCAATTAATACACTTACATCCAGTCTCGTGTTAGTAACGGGTTTGACTATCCAGGCATATTCTGGTTTACCAAGACGTAGAGCATTTAATGTTGCTAGGTAACACTGAGCTTGACGCTGAATTCCTTTTAATCCTGGTACTTCACGGCCCAATCTCATACCATGTTCATACATAATACAACCCGCTGGAAATACATGTGATATATAAAGCTGATGGTTAGATATTCACGGACAGAAATGAAATATTCTGCTCCTGACTCGGCTAATGAAGACAGACATATGCCACACAGTGTGCTATGAGGGAAATTTTGCCTGGGCAGCGGCGCTACGGCCCACTCTTATATCGAATTCCAACTGTCAAGGGATCTATTACATGCACAGCAATGTGTTCACAGGACATCAGTTTTTTGTCCCATTTCGATCCCTGCATTGGCCGAGAAAGTTCATCTCAATTTTCCGGCGTGATTTCCCCTTGTCAGTGATGCAGAAGGAGGGCAAAATTTCCCTCATAGCACACTGTATGGCGTATGCCCATCTTCCATTAGACCAGGTTAGGTGCAAAGGAGTAGGACATTAAACCCCATTTCATTTCATTTTTTTTGTCCCATCCAAATGACTAGACAGCTGTCCTTGTCAGGTTTTTCATCCTGCTCCACTGAAACCACGTCAGACATTCATGGACAGTGTTCCTGGATTAGATCTATTGAGATCAATTTCTAGCAGATCAGATGATGAACCTTTTTGGTATAACTTTAATTCATTGAAATTGTTGAATAAGCAATGCATTTAAAAAAGCATCCAAGCTTTAGCAAAGATCACCTTGTGAAAAACATTCACAAATTACAATCTGTAAATGTGGATTCATAAAAATAGGATAAAAGATGCATTGGTGTTTATGGCAATACATGATAATGTATTATTTCATAAACTGGATTTGATAAATATTTCGATTTTGTTCCATTCAATTTAGTTAACTTTCTATTTACATCATTAGATTTAATATATATACATTATACCCTACCTTTTCTATAGTTATTTCTATCTACGTGGTAAGAATACAGAAGATTGTAATAATTATGTGTAGTTAAGTCAACAGATCGTGCTCTGCTCTCTAATATATTGACAACCTGTAATATAGAAATACACATCAACAGATCAAATATCAGTAACATCTGTAAGGGCATAGACTTTGTCATCAAATGGCTGCATGTTTGAGACTTAAATTAGACGTCAATTTCTTGTGTCCTCTATAGAAATAGAGAGATGGTGTTTAACGTCCACTCAACACAAACTAGGTCATTTTGGGACTAACATATGGTATAATTTTATTTCAATAATTCGCAGTGGGTTTAAACCGGAGGACACAGAAAAACCCCACAAGATCGGACTCCTTGTCAGGTACAACCGTGGAATCGAAACCACGTCAGTTGACTCAATGACAGGTTTTATGATACAGCACGCACGGCCATCGAACCCTACATATGTCCTTGTATTCTGGTTGTAAATGGATACCAATTACACAAAACATTCGACTTTTTGGCACCGACTGAGATAATGAAGATGGGTAATAAATATTCCCAACCTTCATAGAACTCAAACTATCATGGTTATGTGCATGACGATGTGTACACGGGACCCATTCAAACTTCCAGATGTTGTACCTAGGGAGACCATCCTTCCTGCATCATGACCAGGGGACACCATTTCTCTGTTCAGGATCAAATGGGGATATCCTGGCTAGTGACCCCAGCTACTTAGGCAATGATCCATACAAACAAACTGGTCACAATGGGATTGTCTGAATATTTATATCAATATTAATAGTTTTTCGTGTTATTCTTTTCATTTTATTATCTAAGCACATGCACAGAGGTCTTTTCTCTCGGAGAAAACCAGAGTAAACAAACGAGGTTGAGAAGGCGGTAATATCTACAAGCCACATACGCTCACACTATGGATCACAACCACAAGCCATAGGGAACCGACCAGCTAGAGATCAAAGCGTGGCACTCTACACAACTAAACCATCCCAAAACCCCCCTCAATATTAACTTACCTCTTCATTCAAATCTACGAATGGAAAATCAACGAGCGTTTGTAAATCCCCTCTTTCACATAACACAATCAACAACTGTCGTAAACAATCTTTCCTTCTGTAATAAATAAAATATATTTCAACTTAATTTTTATTCCTTTGGATTACCTGGCTGAAAAAGCTTCAGTGGTTCATTCATCAACGAAAAGTATCAAATTCATTCGGTTGGGATGCAAAACCAAGGTCCCTACAATACCTGACCAAATTTAACATAGAGAGAGAAATGGGGTTTAACATCCACTAGATACAAACCAGGTCATTTCGGGACTAACATATGATTCAATTTTATTTCAATAATTCGCTCACACGTAGGGGTCTTTAGGAGTTGGAGGAAACTGGAGGACCCGGAGAAAGCCCATAAGATTGGACAGGCGACCCTACTCCTTTGTCACACGCAACAGTGGAATCGAAACCATGCCAGTTATGATGCAGCGCCCAAATTTAACTACATGGGTTAGTTCCTTAAGACTGTGCAATATTCGTAACTAATAAGGACACTATTTTTAAAACTGAGCTCCAGTGATTCACAAAACCAAATATATCATAGTCAATTGGATAGGACGTAAAACCAAGGTCCCTTCTATACCATAGCAAATTTTACATACTGCATGATGTAACCCCCTGCCCGACACTTTCCTTTGTCGGTCCCTTTATTAACTCTACGGCACCCCATGGTTATTAAAGATGTTATAATCAAAATATTAAACAACGTATATTTTGATCATTCTTCATTGTTCCCAATCTGGGTTTGTTCTTTAAAAGCCGTACCCAATAAGGACACTATTTTTAAAACTGAACGTTTTTCCGATATTTACCTGCTGGGTTCTGGGTTACCAATCATCGCATTATATGCCTCTTCGTTGTGATTTAATTCTAAATGATATTTAAATTTCTTGGACCACAATGTCGGCTACAAATAAACAATTGGTTGATTACTTTTATATAACTAGAGAGAGAGAGAGAGAGAGAGAGAGATTTAACATCTACTCTACTTGACACAAACTACTCCCTTTCGGGACTAACACATGGTTCAATTTAATTTCAATAATTTGTTTGCACATAGTCGTGTTTAACAGTGGAAGGAAACTGGAGTACCTGGGGAAAAACCTACGAGGTTGGACAGACGGCCCTACTCCTTGTCCCTTACAACCAGGGGATGGAAACCATGCCAGTTGACTCAATGCCAGACCTTACGATGCAGCAAACACGTGCGATCCAACCCTCTATTAGTATTACATAAAGGAGCATATATCGATGAAATTTCTATTCCACATATCTGAATGGAACTGAACCATTTTTGGACAGATATTAGAGAATCAACTTCAACATAGTTTACAAGTGAATCCGTTCTGTACCGCTAACATGATGCATCTGGAGTTAAAGCTTTGTAACTCAAACTGTTTTGTTTATTTCTTAGCAATTTAGCATTTAATTTGTATACTGATACCATTGTGAAAACTGAGACTGGCTCTTTCAATCAAACTATAGTTATTAACGCTTACCAGATTTGGATCTTTATCATTGGCTATAGTTATAGCTATATCAGCCAATCGTATTACTACGTCTGGGAAACCGAATTCCTCAAACTGACGAATAACCTGTACCAAAAAAATAAGATGGTGTTTAACGAGACAAATTAAATGACATCACATTAATATATTAAATGAAATGAAATAGGGTTTAACATCCTACTGTTTTGCTCCGACTGGGCTAATGAAGACGGGCATACACCATACTGTGTGCTATGAACGAAGTTTGGGCTGGAGAGAGAGAGAGAAATGGAGTTTAACGTCCACTCGACACAAACTAAGTCATTTCGGGACTAACATATGGTTCAATTTTATTTCAATAATTCGCTTGCGCGTAGGGGTCTTTAGCAGTAGGAGGAAACCGGAGTGCCCAGAGGAAACCCACGAGGTTGAGAAGGCGCCCCTATCTCCATGCCACATATGCTCACACCAGGGATCGAAACCACAGCCGCAAGCCAGAGGTGACCGGCCAGGTAGAGGTCGAAGCGCGACACTCTAGACCACTAGGCCATCCCTACAACCCCACCCCCACCCCCCCGAAGTTTGGGCTGGATTCCACAGCGTTGATGAGACCTTGGTTATTCATCCCAATCTCTGTCCTGCACTAGTGACAAGGGCAAAACCACACGTACATATAAATAATCATAAAGATACAGTAGCAAATGACTGGTGCTGCATGGGTTGAAAGCAACGGGCCAACGCCACAAGTCCTCTTGGTTCAAGCTACCCCTATGCACCAAATTTCAGCCTCGTGACAGCCCTAGTATAGCCGATAACCTTGAACAGACAGACAAACGACAGTCGCAATATCAGTATACATAAATATTCAAGTCTGCTGACAACCAGACTAACTGTTAATATGTCTCATCCCATTTAAACCATACACCAGTATACAACATTCAAGAGAGAACAAAATGAGGTTCAAAGACCACTTGATACAAACTAGGTCATTTTGGGACTAACATATGGTTCAATTTCATTTTAGTAATTCTCTTGCGTATATGGTTCCTTAGTAGTGGGTCGAAACTGGAGGACGCGAAGAAAACCCACAAGGTTGGACAGGCGACCATAATCCTTGTCACATACATCTGGGGAATCGAAACCATGCTAGTTGACTCAAAAACAGACATTTTGATAAAGGGCGCACATGCTAACCATTCAGACATCCACCCCCTCACAAACTTTCACACTAACCTTCAAATAGAACAGTATTTCTAGAGAAGATTCAGTACTTTCTTCATCAACCTGCAACAATTTCTGTGATAAAAACTCATCTGATGTAACTCCACTACCAGCCCTGACAAAACAGTCTACAGCCTTGGACGGCTCACTAAAACAAAACATTAACATGAGTATTCATGAATGAGATGAAGTTTTAAGGCACATCAGCTTCAACTTTCTATTGTCTTCATTAGATGAATATCTGATCAGTTGTACTGGAAGGTCTTACGAGTGGCTTTTGACACTATGATGTAAGACATTAATAAATCAAGGTCAAGGTTAGACAGTATTTACCTCAGTCGCAACTGTCACGGTCTTGCAAATATGAAAAAGTAGATTTTAGAACCCTACCAGTATTTTACTTGGACTAATATGCATGACACTCTATTGATAGAATTAAATTCATCAACATTATTAAGTACCAGCTGGTCTGGGTAAATATTCATCATGGCATCTACCGACGTTTGCAACAATAAATTGACACAAAGTGACAATATTTTTAGCCGAAGTATTCAAAGTTTGACTTCTTAAGTCACACGTATTAAATTATAACGATAATATTGTTTATCGTGATATATGATGATTATTTTCACGATATTTCATTATAGCCAAACACTACTGTTCCCAAGTTCACAAAGCATACAGACTCAAGTTAATAATTTACTCAAAGTGCACGCTTTAGACCAATCGACCTCCCAACTCCCTTGTGATGGCTCTAGGACAATTGTCCCTAATATATATTTTGTTTTTAAATGAATAGTTTCTTTTTTTCTTTCTTTTAAAGTTAAATCAATAATAATAGAAGAGATTCAGGTTTCACAAAAAATTCTAAGACTTAAGTTAAAAATTTACTCAAATATGCTTGCCTTATTTTAACTAAAATATAGCCCTTTATAATAATTTTTGTTGCTTTAATGTATCAAATACATCAATACGAAAATATATGCGCCAAGTTTTGTGCTTTTGGATCAAAGATATTTTTCATATACAGTGATTAAAAGTTGAGTAAATTCTTCACGTATGTCTGAGAATGCTTTGTCAATTTCGGGCCTGGTTAATTTTTCTTTATTATGAAAAACAAAACTTACTCAAAATGAAGATAGGCTAACCCAAGGAGAAACTGTCGAGCTGAAACATTTTTATTACACCAGGAATCTGTTTGTCGTATATATTCCTGTAACCATAGATACTGACAAGAACCAACCAAAAACTCAGCAAATACAAACTCTTCACTCATTGGCCAACTACATGGTTGTCAAGGAAATAAATAAATAAAAACCAGAGAGAGAGAGATGGAGTTTAACATCCACTCGACACAAACTATGTCATTTCGGGACTAACATATGGTTTAATTTTATTTCAATGATTCACTTGCGCGTAGGGGTCTTTAGCAGTGGGAGGAAATCAAAGAACCAGTAGAAAACCCACAAGGCTGGACAGGCGATCCTACTGCTTCTCATGTACAATGGGGGAATCCAAACTACGCCAGTTAACTTAATGACAGAAGCTATGATTCCATTCAGGCACCACCCACCACCCAATGTTGGATAACCCCCCAGTTTGGACTCAATAAGATTCAAACAGGACTACTATTAAATTTTCATGAACAATAAAATGGCAGCAGGGTTATTACATAGCCAGTGATAACAATATCATGGTAGCCACAGTGGAACAGTGAGTAGGTAATGGCTTGCTAAGCTGGAAGTCCTGTATTCAATCTCTGTTTAGACCAAGAAAGTTTATCAGGATTTTCTGGCATGGTGCAGGACGGTGGGAGTGGCAAGGGACAATGTATAAACGTTCAGATGAGACAAAATTGATGTGCACGTAAAAGGTCCCTTGACAGTTGGAATTTGATATAAGAGTAGGCCATAGTGCTGATGTCCAGGCAAAAATTCCCTTCAATTGCCCAACAGCAGGATGTTAACCAACCATTTCATTTGATATAAAATACTATGATACGAAGGATACAGAAGTCTAGCTTGTTGAACAGACAATGGAAGCAAAAGGTCAACCCATAAAGAAGGCGTTTCTACATTAACCAGTGAACTTTGACCTAGTAATGATCTAGAATAACTTCCGCCAACTCCATTTAGAAATATTTCAAACAATGTCGAGTTTCCAGAACCTGTAACAAAAAACATTTAAATCATCAAAGTAATGGTTGAAAATATTAATATCATCAAAAAGAGAGAGAGAGAGAGAAATGGAGTTAAACGTCCACTCGACACAAACTAGGTCATTTCGGGACTAACATATGGTTTAATTTTATTTCAATAATTCGCTTCTGCGTAGGGGTCTTTAGCAGTGGGAGGAAAACAGAGGTCCCAGAGTAAACCAATGAGATTGGACAGGCGACCCTATTCTTTGTCACGTACAACCAGGGATTAGAAATCACCCCAGTTAACTCAATGACAGGCTTTATGATACAGCACGCACGTACTAACCATTCGGTCATCCAAACCCCCATATCATCAAAACAATGGTTAAGAAATGAAAAGTTATTGGGTTTTTATCCAAGAGCATTCGAACGTTTGCTATGAAGGAAATTGTGCATGGATAGCAGAGCTACGACTAACTTGTATAGAAGCCATGGTGGCTAAGTGGTTAAGACGCTGGCTCACTAGTCTGGAGATCGCATGTTTGATTCCTGCATTGGCAGAGAAGTTCATCAGGATTTTCCAGCATGGTTTCCTCTTGTCAGTGGTGCAGAATGCAGGGCCTGACAAAGACAGCTGTCTAGTCCTTTGAATGGGATAAAAAACCAAGATCCCGTGTATACATTGACATGAACATAAAAAATACCTTGGCAGTTGAAATTTGATATAAGACTAGGCCACGAAAAATTTCCCTCATAGCACCCTGTATGGCGTATGCCTGTCTTCATTAGCCCAGAATGGAGCACAACTAGTTCTTACCTTTATTTGGCGACAATCCAGAACTATCAGCAATCTCGAGGATGGACAACTGACGTAGATTAAATTCTCTAGAAAATATCACAATAGTAAATATTTATTATGTGGGGGGTAAAGGGAGAAAACCCATGAGTTAAGGAAGAGGTCCCTCGTCCTTACAATCTACAGTATTGACCACTGGCCACGCTTTTGCTTATAAAAACCCAAAGAAAATCTACGAGTTTAGGCTGACGACCCTACTCTTTGTCACATATGAACATCGGATTAAGACCACGACTTGCATAGGTAATAAGCCCAATAACCTGACAGAGCATTATTTGTTATTAATAAGCCAGGACTTACGCAGCCTTATCCAATAAAGTCAGTAGTTACAGAGCATTATCTATAAAATCAGTATTAACAGAGAATTTTCTATCATAAAGTCAGTACATACAGAGCAATATCTACATGTATTATAAAGTAAGTACTAACAGAGCATTATCTATTATAACGTCAGTAGTTACAGAGCATTATCTATTAAAAAGTCTGTACAAACAGAGATTTATCTAGTCTAAAGTCAGTACTTACACAGCATTATCCATTATAAAGTCGGTACAAACAGAGATTTATCTAGTCTAAAGTCAGTACTTACACAGCATTATCCATTATAAAGTCGGTACAAACAGAGATTTATCTAGTCTAAAGTCAGTACTTACAGACCATTATAAATTACAAAGTCAGTACTTACAAAGCATTGTTTTGAGTTGGTGTAGCTACTACATGTGAGAACTGATCTAACACCATGTAATTTTTTATCAGCATCGCTAATTCTGGTATGAGGGATGTTCGGATATGCATGGCTGTATCAAAATCTACTCCATACTGATGCTACAAAACATAATATACACAATCTGATCAAAACAAAGATCCTATTTCCATCCAGTATTTTTCTAGTAAGATTGGATAGTATTATTAGCAATAACCACCCGATAAATACTTTCCTGGGAACCCATCTTTAAAGTCTTGATGTATCATTTTAAGCACTATGAATTCCCTAGGAAATAACTATATTATGAAAGTTTAATCTCAGATGGCAATATCAATCCAAGAATGGTTCCACTCTGTTCAGTATAACACAAAGTTCTATTGAATTGAAATTTCATGGATTTCGTAATGGGTGAACATAGATCATGGGCCAGGACCGTAAACAGATGATATGAAATGAAATGAGGGTTTTAAGTCCTACTGTTCTGTTCCGACTGGGCTATTGAAGACCGGTCCACATTTTCCCAGATGTAATAATCATGTAAATGAAATGAAATAGGGTTTAAAGCGACAATAACATTCTTGCTGGCTTGGTAGCTCCAGAAAATAAATAATACCCTTATTCTAAGTACTAGATGTTTGAGTGTCCTACCTGTTGTGTAAATTATCCATTACAACCTATTTTACTTGTCCAGAGGGTTCGAAAATATTTTAAAATCCAAGTCACATTTGAAAAGGTTTACGTTAGACTTTTCAAATCAATTGGTTGAATTTTTCCAATTTTTTAAATTAGGTGTGTTAAGATGAAATTTATATCATCATTTAATTGGAATATTGTAAAATAATACGATTTGTTGACCAGAATGAAGATTGGGACATATTATTCAGTTACAACAAGAGTGGTATTGGGGTTTTAACATCCTACTCTTCTGCTACGACTGGGCTACTAAAGATGAGCATAAGTCAAAAAGCGTGCTATGAGTGAAATTTTGCCTGGACAATGGTACTACGACCTACTCTTATATCGAATTCCAACTACCAATGGATCTTTTGGGAGCATGCCAATGTGTACACAGGACCTCAGTTTTTCAACCCATCTGAAAAACTAGACAGTTAAACATTGACAAGGAGAAACCAAGTAGGAAAATCACTATGAACTTTCTTGGTCAATGCAGGGATTGAACACCCAACCTCCAAGCTTGCAAGCCAACCTCTAACCCACTTAACCATCGCGATCTCCCAATAATCACGTACCTGTTGACTAAATTTCATGAGAAGATCAGAAAGAAGAATAAAATTTCTAGTGAAGGTCAAACGATTTGATGAATACTGTTGTAAACATTTTAACAAGATGGCTACTCCTGTCTGACTGTGAAATAAACGACTACATATTGACTGTTTCTCTGCATCTATACCTGAAATAGATAAATAACATATCATCAAGACAACAGTCTTAAAAAATACTTAAAAGGAGTTGAACAGAGTCTGTAAAAAGTCTCAGCAAGTATGAAATTTATGTGCCAAAATATAGAGTAATGGTGTATTTACCGCGTCTCAAAATTGTCACTCTGCGCTGTATGAAACCATGGCAAACTATAATATTGGACTGATTGGACTCATACTATTCAACAAATTTAAACTTGGGCACTCCTACCATTTTAAATTTTGTTTTATAATTGTATTTCTTACCAGATTCTTCCATTAAAATATGTCCGTCTGTTTCTGCCTGATTTAAATCAAGCAGACGTATCAGTATCTCCATGGCAACTGTAATGTTATTAATCTCTTGTATATGTAGACCGAGTAACTGACAGCTAGTCGTAGAAAGACCACCACTAAAATATAACATAAAATATCATCAACACTCGACACAAACTAGCTCCTTTAACGAGTAACATATGGTTCAATTCTATTTCAGTGGGAGGAATCCAGAACACTTGCACAAAACTCACGAGGCTGGACAAACGGCCCTACTCCTTGTCTTGTACAACCAGGGAATAGAAAGCATGTCAGTTGACATTTGGCCATCCACGCCCCCCCTCCCCAACACATGCCCAATCTGATTTCATTTTCCCTTTTTTATACTTTCGATGACCCACATTACATGTACATGAAAATCTAATCAGTTGTACTGGGGGGTGGGGGTGGGGGTCGCGTCAGGGGTCATACAAGCAACTTTTGACTGTATGCTGTCAGACATTGATTAATCAATCAGCGTTGACGTTTCTAGGAGTTTACGCACAGCGATACACTATCTTGAACCATTGAATAACCTGTGTGCTATTTCAATGGTCATTAAGTTCTATCTATTTATTACATTTTTCTGTTCAAAAAGTCTTGACATCAAAAAACTTACTCTTCGGTGAAGTAGACAAGATCAACAAGATGGTCAGCCAGTTCCTGTGGATTATCCAGTAACAATAAACGGGACTGGAATTGTTGAGCATGCTCACTGGAGATCTCATTATCAACTCGACTAATACAATCACATAACCTTTTTACATCTTGATGTAACGCCCACGCTTAAATAAAAATTATAATCTTTTAACAGCTTTTCTTTTAAAAACAATATTCGTATCTGAATACGGATTGGGGGAACAGGCATAGCCCGTATTAAACACTTCTTGATGTAACACCCTTGCTGAAATAACAATTATCATGGTCGTGGCACCTGAAAACTGATTTAAGAATGCAAACTAAAACATTTCCAGGATGCAGCCTTTTTACAGAAGGTTTGTCATTGAGTCAACTGGCATGGTTTCGATACCCCGCTTGTACATGACACGTAGTAGGGTCACCTGTCCAATCTTGCGAAGTAGGGTCACCTGTCCCATTTTGCCGGTTTTCCTACTGTTAAAGGCCTCTACATCCAAGTGATTTAAACATGCATTACGCATGAGCAAAATCTGAGTATCGTAGGTTTTTCTTTAGGCCTGAAATGTTATCTAAACTATTAATCAGACATTAATTAACATATTCGGATCATAATCAACTCTCGATGTCGAGGCGAGCATGAGATTTTTGTTTGATTGTAGTTCAATTCGCTGAAATATTTTCCTTCGTGATTTACCACTAAAAATGGATAACCGAGACTACTGGTTTTGTCTTACCAACTTTAGTAATGATGACTGAGGCTAAGCGGAAATTTCAATCGCTTAGTTCTAAGCTAATAGTGGATCAATTTGACTGAAATTTTCAGCAAATAGCCTTTACATTAGATAGTTTTCAACTATTATAGTGAGAACTGCCAACTCGTTATCTAATCTTCCATAATGTATCTTAATTGAAACAAAAGAGTATAAATATGAGGTGGTTCCGAGATGACCTAGTGGACATTAAACGCTCCCCGCCCCCTCCCCCAAGTGATACTACACAGTAGACATACTAAACTTAGGCTGTCAATAATTAGCTCTGCTTGAGAATGGTTTAATTCATATTCCTGAAGCAATGGCGCGAGAAATCCCTCTTTTACCATTGCTGGATAGAAGTCATATTCTTGAAATTGGGCGGGGCGTGTCTCTTTTTAACGTTCAATCAAATCCCGCCTTTCTTCTCGCATTCGGCATAATTTTCAAAATGGCCGACGAAGAAAACATGTTGGCATTGGATAATCGAGCATAATAAATTTTGCGGGTGATGACGTATACAAGTCGCGATTGTCACTAGATACATTGCGGTAACATATTTTGAGGTCTGGTTAACCCTGATATTGTTTGTTACAATGTAGGTCATTGGTTGGTAATGGCACTACTGACCAATAATAATTTAGAACAACAATGTTCACTCAAGATAGTAATGTGCAGTGGATTAGTTCTAATCAAACGAAACACTGCGCAGTCTTTGTGTGTATACCAGATGTGAAACGCAGCAGGAGAATTAGAAATTAGAAATGGGGTTTAACGTCCACTCAACACAAACTAGGTCATTTTGGGACTAACATATGGTTTCATTTTTTATTTCAATAATTCGCTTGCACGTAGGGGTCTTTAGCAGTGGGAGGAAATCAGAGTGCCCGGAGGAAACCCATGAGGTTGAGAAGGCGCCCCTACCTCCATGCCACATATGCCCACACCAGGGCTCGAAACCACAGCCATAAGCCAGCTAGAGGTCGAAGCGTGGCACTCTAGACCACTAGGCCATCCCAACACCCCGAAACTCAGTAGAATCGGATTACAAAACAGTATACTAATTGTTGAATATGGCTGCCATGCATTCAAGATAGAGATCTATTGTTGAAGTATAAAGGAGATGGAACTTTGTGTGCAGTCTGCACCAATTATTGATAATCAAGAAATTAAATTTACCTTCATCCTCGTCTTGTACATCGATATCTAAAGATGGTAACTGTTGTTCCGAGAGATAGATTACTTCCTCTAGACGATCACACACTCGTAGAAAACTTAACGACTCCTGTTGTACAAAATAATACAGACATAAGAGTCAAGTAAAAGAATTCAACAGATCCGTTAAATAATGAGATTTTGGTTAAGTGGTGGTCAGAAATTCAAATTGCCGGAGAATATATGCATTGGGACGGGACCAGTACATGAATAAAATCACGAACTAATTAGATGTGATCACTAATTGGATGTATCCACTACATGGATGTATCCACTAATTACATGTGAAAACCACATGGATGTGATCACTAATTTGATGTGACCATTAATTGGACGTAACCACTAATTGGATGTGACCACTAATTGGATGTGATCGCTAATTGGATGTGACCACTAATTGGATATGAACACTAATTGGGTGTGACCACTGATTGAATGTTACCACTTATTGGATATGACCACTGATTGAATGTTACCACTTATTGGATATGACCACTGATTAGATTTGACCATTAACTGGACTATGGCGTATCAGTCACACTACTTTACATATATATATTGGAACTCACATACTGTGATTATGTCTGCAATGTGAAGTTATCTAATATCAAAATCAGGCAGTTTTGAATTCAATTTTTGTTTTCTTTTATTGTTACGACATGTCTCCCACATCTTACATAGGACCTCAGATTTGTCCTCCAATCTTAATCCAATAGACACACGGGACAGAAATCCTGACAAAATCACAAAACTTGGTCCTGGTTCAGTTTCCTAACCACACAACTTCATACGTTCCGACATAAATAACTCCCATCTATATTGCTCAGCAGTAATTGTATTCCATAGAATTGTGACCTGTATACACTAGTTCAATTACTAAATGCCACTGAAACGGTTTACCTTTTTAACAAGTGAAACAAGACCGGTGACATTATCTGAGAAAATACCCTTTATCTTACTTCCAACCTATAAATAAACAAACAACAACGCTTAATATTCATCAAACTTTTCTAAATAAACATCTCATAATTACATTATACAAGAGCTAAATCTGCCTATAGTAGGTCTTCTTTCGGGCTGAAATGTTATCTAAACTATTAATTAGACATTAATTAACTTATCCAGACCATAATCACCTCTCGATGTCCAGGCTAGCTTGCGATATTTGTTGGATTATGATTAGATTTGCTGCATAACTTTCCTTCACGATTTAAGGATTAAATGGATAATCGAGACTACTAGTTTTGTCGTATCGACTTTAGTAATGATGACCGAGGCCAGGCAGAACTTTCATTCGCCTAATTCTCTGTTCATAGTGGATCAATTTGACTGAAATTTTCAGCAAAGTGCCTTTACACTATTTAGTTTTTAACTATTATAGTAAGAACTGCCAGTTTTTTTATCTAATCTCCATAATGTATTTTTAAACAATTTTTAAATAGAACATTATATCTCAAAAATTTAAAATAAATTGTGTTTTTACCTCTTTATATTGTAAACAACAGGAGTAGAATTTTGACCACTGATCAAGTTGTAACTGACAATATTCCTCCTCTTGTATCTCATAATCCATAGCACAATTACGTATCTATAATTATACAATATTAACATAATTACAATTATAAAATTATTACAATAATAAAATCATAACATAATTGCAAATCATCATTACAATAATAACATTATTACAATAATAACATTATTACAATAATAACATTATTACAATAATAATAATCCATAGCACAATTACGTATCTATAATTATACAATATTAACATAATTACAATTATAAAATTATTACAATAATAAAATCATAACATAATTGCAAATCATCATTACAATAATAACATTATTACAATAATAACATTATTACAATAATTACAAAATTACAATAACAAAATTATGATAACAAAATTACGATAATAAAGTTGTTACAATAATAACATTACAATTACATTATTACTATACTAAAATCATCACATTAATAAAATCATCACAATAATGAAATTATTACAATAATGAAATTATTACAATAATGAAATTATTACAATAATGAAATTATTACAATAATGAAATTATTACAATTATTACAATAATGAAATTATTGCAATAATGAAATTATTACAATCATAACATTGTTACAATAATAACATTGTTACAATAATAACATTGTTACAATTGCAGAATTAACACATTAATCAAATTGTGAAATTATCATCATTACAAATAAATACTATATATCATTTACAACAATAATTCATTTTTGTGCTCAACCTCACAAACTATTAATGACTAAAAGTACATGGATTAAGGATTTTGGCTACAACAACCTTATTGAATCTTTACTGTTATAAAAATCAATGAAATGGAATGACGCTTCATTTGTGATTATTTAGAAGGACATAAACCATGCCATGATGCTTACTCTTGTTTCTAATTTTTAATCTAATTCAAAGTGTTCTCTTACGTGCACGCCAGTGTGTACAAGTGACCCTAGTTCTTCGTTAAATCTGAACGATCCTTGTCAGGCCCTACATTCTGTGCCACTGACAATGGTAAACCTTGCCATAAAATCCAGAGGCATATCTGGAATGAACACAAGATATTCCTGTAAGCGAGTCAGCACTTTACTCCTCCTGCCACATCGGCTCTGAAAATCAACCCAGCAGAATGAATGAATTTATCCAGAAAAAAAACACCACACAGAAAAAATTCCTGATGACAAACCTCTGTTTCGACAGCGTTGGTAACTTCTTCTTTTAGATCTACTATGTTAATATTAACACTATCAATCTGGATACTCGAGTCTACAGATCTACAATAAACCTGGAAACACAAGATACAAATAAATCACTGTTCAAAGGTTTTAACTGCAAAACTAGGTCATTTCAAGACTAACAATTTTATTTAAATAATTAGGTGTCTTTAGCAGTGGGGGGAAACAGGAGGGCCCGGAGAAAACCCACGTGGCTTGGCATGCGATCCTACTCATTGTCACATACAACCGGGGAATCGAAACCACGACAGTTGAATTAATGATAGAACGCATGATAGAATGCGAACGTGCAAACCATTCAGCCAGCCAACTCCGCGCAAGAAATCACAAGAACGACTACACAAATATTACAAGCTATCTAACACTTGGAACATATTACGATAAAAACTTCAGAAGTATATTGGAATATTCCTGGTGATGATCACTAAAACTTACATTTAAAGCCTTTAAAATATCTTTAAGAGCGAAATGACCAGGATAAAATATTTTGCCTAGAAAGAAATCGCGGGGATCAATGTAACTTGGTAAACAGACATCAGTTGATTCTGGTGGCTGGAGAATCACGTCTATCCACTGCTCCGTATCACTGAAAGGGAAAGAAATAACGTTACTTAATTGGTTACCAGTCGACGCTCAGATAGACTTTAAAATGAAATTTAATTTTCTACTTCGACTTGGCTATGAGAGTGTGCTATGAGGGATATTTTTCCCAGACAGCGACACTACGACCTACTCACTTACATCGAATTCCAACTGCTGTTGGATATTTTAGTGCAGGCCAATATTTACATAGGACAAATAAGTTTAAGTTTAAGTTTATAAAATTTGGTATAGCACTCGTTACTGCCGACATCAGCATTCAAAGGCGCTTTACAAAACACATAAATAAATATTCAAAGAACATAACAAACATACATACACGTAGTATACAATATTTAACTGTGACATTTAAATCAACTATAGCAGAGTTTATTTATTCTGGAAAAGTACGCTTAAAAAGATGGTGTTTTCAATGATTGTTTAAATGTTCCTAATGTTGCAGAAGACTTTACAGAATCTGGGAGATCATTCCATAGTTTAGGACAAGCCACACTGAAGGCCCTGTCTGCGAATGTTTGTTTTTTAGTAAATGGCACATGGAGGAATTCAGTAGTAGCTAAACGTTTTGAACATCGATTTACATCATATGAAATTAAATTTTTCAAATAGTCCGGGGCCAGATTTTTCAGGCACTTGTAGACCATGACGAGGATCTTGAATTCAGCTCTTACTTTTACTGGTAGGATGTGGAGCTCTTTCAGTGCAGCAGTTGAGCTTGAGTATTTAGATAGACCAAATCATCATTTTGGCGGCCATGTCTTGGACTCTTTGAAGGGGAAGTAAGGTAGAGGCAGGGAGGTTGATATAGAGACAGTTACAATAGTCAATATGCGAAAACACAAGTGCATTTACTTGTTTGAGGCAGGTTGACTTGTTTAGAAACGGTTTTAATTTTCTGAGATTAAATAAAGCTAAGGCTGCATGTCGTGATTTGAGGGAGATAAGAGATTTAAGGGATAGATTTTGATCAAGAGTAACCCCTAGTACTTTAACACTATTGGAACGGCTAACCATGATATCACCGATTTTTACATCAGTTGCGAGGCAATTCAATAGTAGGCGAGTGCTTCCAAACACTATAAATTCGGATTTGTCATCATTCATCTTCGATTTGATTTATATAGAATATTCAACTCGCCCAGTTAGTAAATAACGTAACTAAGCTACTTACCCAGTTAGTAAATAACATAAACAAGCTACTTACCCAGTTAGTAAATAAACTCTTGCTGTTGATTCACCTGTTGTACTCGTCCATAACGTAAACAATGTATCACATGATATAGTATAATCAACCAGATCTTCCTGTAATATATAGATATAATATAAAAGAGAGAGAGAGAGAGAGAGATAGAGAGACCCACTGTAACTCTGTAACTATACTGGGTTACATAAACCTTCAAAATCCTTACTACCCTACTTCAGTAATTTGTATATCATTATCATTTTAAAGAGAGAGAAATGGGGTTTAGCATCCACTTGACACAAACTAGGTCATTTCGGAACTAACAAATGGTTCAATTTTATTTAAATAATTGGCTTTAGCGTAGGTGTCTATAGCAGTGGGAGGAAACCGGAGGACAGGGAGAAAACCCACGAGGTTTGAGAGGTGACCCTACTCCTTGTCACATACAATCGGGCAATAGAAACCATGACAGTTAACTCAATGACAGAATTTATGATACAATGTGCTCAAGCTAACCATTCAGCCATCCAACCCCCACCCCCAGAATAATCAATTCGTGGTATATTGATTGTCACTGTGGTCTGAACCTAATGTTTAAAGTTACATTATGGGAGATAAGATAAAGAGATGACAGTTCTCACTATAATAGTTAAAAACTACATGATGTAAAGATAATTTGCTGAAAATTTCTAATTGATTATTTAGATAACATCTCAGGCCTAAAGAAAGACATGTAATAAGCAGATTTTGCTCTTGCATAATGCTATTTTAAGTAAATATAAGTTGTCTCCCTTAAGGTTGTCCTTTCAGCCACAAGATTTAGTGTAACACCCCCGGATCAGAGGGTCAGAATCCATAATTTCTACTTACATGAGGAGCAAACACTGTAGTTATATGATGAAAGTGGAATTTACCATTTTCATAAGTTGGTTCAACCAGCACAAACTGTAAAAACAAACAAATATATTTCACGTCAACTGAAAATACCCCAAATAACATTGACTAGATTGGTTAAATCTTGTTGAAACGTCGCAGTGTATTAAACCATAGTAATTGTTATCCATAAATAATGTGTTATTTGATTATCTTCCAATTCCTGTATTTCTTCTATTATGCCGTACATAAGTAACCTACGAAAATTAAATGGTAGCGGGCATTTTTTTTTCGCACTATACAATGAATGACCATTTTGCTCAGTGATCCATACTAGAATTTGGCTATTTTTTAAAATTGCGTTAAAGTTTTCAATTTTTCTTCAGAATTAAAATAAATTAACTATTAGTCATACCCCACGCTAAAAATATCAACAGAATTGATTGTGTATATCTGAAATAAACACGACCGAAGCACAATATAGTGCCAAAATGCAGACGTTAAATGTATAATAGATGTTATTTTTGTGAAGAAGCCATAAGACGATCTGAATGTATGCTTTTACTGTCCTAAAGGGTGCAAGAAAGCTATTGTTTACAATGTAAGATTGTGTCTTGTATTGTTGATAAATAAAAATAATGACATTGTTGACATTAGTTTGTTGATGTGACCTCATGACCTGTAACGTTTAGATAACGTCACATGGATATCATGGCTATTCACTGTGTACGAGTCACTTCTCTGCAGGTAGTGTGAGTCTGTCGTTCAGATTGCTTTTATGCCTGTCCATGTATCTATAGTTTTGCAAAGAGTATGATTATAATGCAGTTTTATAGCACATCTGATGAAACCTATAACAATAAATGTTTATGGGGTGTTATAGTGCAATATCTAATCTGAACACAAACCCTATTTCGTTTTGTTTTTTTATAGTTTACCACACTAGGATCTGGAAGAGTTGTTATATCACCGGCGTTTTGGTTGAAGTGAGGGATTAGCCAATAAAACAATCAGTTACAGCGAGTTCTTGATGTGCCATGCACAGAACTATGGGTAAACCATGAGAAAAGTCAACGCTGATTGATTAATCAAAACCACTAGTTTGACCCCCTGATGTGAACTCCCACTTTAACTTGTCAAATCTTCGCATATTGTTGGCCATCAAATCTTCATGTATTGTAGGCCATCAAAAGTATAAAGATTTGTATTCTAATTCAAATGTGCAATATCTAATCTTATCACAAGTAAATTAATCTATTTTCTAGCAGTCCAATTCCATTGTAAAACAGTTAAAGACTCAACAATATCTTCTTATAGAACACATGAAATCTTGGAGAATGATTCAAATTCAACCTTTTTTTTTAAAAACTTACACAGTTTTTATCTGTAAAATTGAGATGAATACAAAGTCTCATGGCCGTCACATTGGCTGAATAAAATCTTTTGATCTTGTGTCCTGAACCTGTAAATCACCAAATTACTTTCATGGCAAATAAATATAAAAAAACAACATCATTTACATTTCAATGTGAAACAATCGAAAAAACAAAGGGTCAAATCTGTTTCTCGAAACAAAATGAATCATCCTAATGTTCTGTTCTGACTGGGCTAATTGTTGACATTTGATTAGATACTTCCGTTTCCATTTATGCATGCGTAAAGAATACTTCCGTTGCCAAAGACGCAAGCTGTCAGTTTTGTTGATGGTTACGAAGACGAATGGATGATGGACAGTAATTGATGTGCAATTCATGAAACGTGACATAATAATTAAGTTAGTATATTTGATATTGGAGAAATAAACATAATGAAGACAGGCATACGCCATGCAGTGTGCTATACTATGAGAGAAATTTTTCCCATGCAGCAATGTCTGTAGCTATTCTTCTTAGACGTCCAACTAGGGTTAATTTCCGTGCACACCAACTTGTACAAGGATGGCTGTGGGTGAGGGGTTTTGCCCCTATTCAAACAACTAGGTGCTATTCTATGCCAGACCCTATGTTCTGCATCACTGCGGAAGCCATGTTGAAAAATATTGAGATCTGCCTTGGATCAAATAAATGAATGTGTGTCATGGCGGAAATTTTGCCTAGGCAGCGGCACTACAGCCTACTCCTATATCGAAAAATTATAATTGTCAAGGGTTCTTTGATGTGCACAGTAGCGGGGGACATGGGGAATTTTCATAGCCTACACCAGGATTAAAACCAGAATCGAAGAGATCAGATACTTACTACCAATGGTAGCTGCGGAGCTGGAAGAATTAGGAATCCAATCTAGTAAATTTCTCGTTAAAACACATTCTCTGGTCTGAAATAAATCAAATAACAAGGTAAAGAAACAATATCTAAAGGGGAGAGAAAGAGATGGGGTTTAACGTCCACTCAACACAATCTCGGTCGGGACTAACATATGGTTCAATAATTCGCTTGCGCTTAGGGATCTTTAACAGTGGGAGGAAACCAGGGGAACAAAAAAAAACCACAAGGTTGGACAGGCGACCCTACTCCTTGTCACGTACAACCAGGGAATCGAAACCACAACAGTTAACTCAATGACAGACCTTATGATACAGCGCGCACGCTTTAACATTTGGCCATCCAACACCAACTTTCTTATAACAGGGATCGAACATGTGACCTACTGCCTTACCCACTTCGCCGCGGTGATCCCTGTCTTATTACAATATAATAACATATATTACCTTAGTGGACCACATTCTAAGATGATGATCTAGACAAACTGTATAAACCTGTGCTTCACCTCGTAGTGTATGTATAACCATATTATAGGGTGTTACTGGACTAATCTGTTTACCTCTACGAAAACAAACATATATTTCATTTAACGGTTGCCATGCCAAATACGTCCAACATAAACATGCAAATACTTTCCCAAAAGGGCCTTTAGACCTTGAAATTATTTTATTGCTTTACATACTTTTTGAAATAATATTAATTTCATTAAAATCAATCTTATAAAAGTTAAATAAATTTCAAAAGGCCCTTATTATTTTAGAGAGAGAGAGAGAGAGAGAAATGGGGTTTCACAGATGATATTTTGGTGATTTTAAACGATTTTTACGACTATATTGATATTGATCTGATATTGAATGAATCATGACTGTGAAAGAAATTTGTGCTAGATACACAGGGTTAAATGAGGCCCGGGTTGCCGCGTTATCACATCCATTATCTGATGGAAGACAATCACATACATATTTTATGGAAGACTTCGGGCCTGGAAATAGGGCACATGTCACTGACAATGCCAGGCACAGATTCAGGTTTTGCACAAAACTTCTGGTGCCTGTCATTTTGTCATGCACTGATTTGTGTATTGATATTATTAATACATGTCCAACACTAAGTTGAAAATGTAAGGTATTATTTCAATAGTGTCTGACATTTTGTCAAGTATATCTAAAACCGTTATTTCCGGGCCTGAATGGAAGATCATCACAATAGGCCATAATTTATTTTGTTTTACCAAATAATAGAAAGAACCCATCCAGATCATAATTTATTTACCTGATAATAGTTGGAACCCATCCAGACCATAATTTCTTCATCATGGATGATTGACACATGTCATTCTGTAAAACCACACCTAAATTGAAATGAAATGAAATAGGGTTAAACGTCCTACTGTTCTGCTCCAACTGTTCTAATAACGACAGGGATACGCCATACAGTGTGCTATGAGGGAAATTTTGCCTGGGCAACGGCACTTCGGCCTACTCTTATCAAATTTCAACTGCCAAGGGATCTTTTACATGCACCCCATTCAAACGACTAGAAAGCTGTTCTTGTCAGGCCCTCCATCCCCCACCACTTCAAAAAATTCGGATGAACCTTCTCGGCCAATCTAGGAATTAAACAACCGACCACTAGGCTAGCGAGCCAGCATCTTAGCCACCGTGATCCCCCTGGATTGTGATACAAATCATATCATAGCACCAGAATCCAATATCTAACATATCGTGACCGCTGTGGTAATATCCAGCACCAGTTAAACAGACAAGAGATAAATCTGCCTACTGCGACATTTACTGGGATCTGATCTGATTCGCTGCTCAACTTTCAGTCATGATTTAGTCATGAAATCGGTAATCAAGAATATGTTGTTTATCATAGCGAAAATAGTAATAATGATCAAGGATATCTCGAAAATTCAATCGCTCAAATCTTGGGTCACAGTAGATCAATTTGACTGAAATTTTCAGCAAATTACCTTTTTATTATTTAGTTTTGAACTATTATAGTGACAACTGCCAGCTCTTTATCTAATCTCCCATAATGTATCTTTAACTGACCTTGAACTCCTAGTGGTGGCATCTTGATAAGGATTGTTCCCCCTGTTTCAGCACTCAAACAAAATAACGCCTCTCCGTTACTGTCCACGTATGTAGCTGCTGTGGTCAGATGTGTCGTTATGGTACTGCTTGGATTGAGTAGAAACATGTTTCTGGAATCGGTGGTGTTGACGAATGAAACATCGTAAAATATGGATGGTGACGGGGCATCTGTTAGAAAACAAGAATCCTGAAAATATCAACAAAAAATATAATAAAGCTATGGAATTGTTACGAAGTGTCCAGAAAGACTACATGTATGTATCTCATCAAATGATTCAGGGTCCGGGTAATCTGGCCCTGAGTTCACAAATGATTCAGGGTACGGGGTAATCTGGCCCCGAGTTCACAAAGCATCCGCAGAATTAAGTTAAGAATTTACTTAAATTGTTCGCCTTATTTGAACTTAAATATAGCTCTTTATAAAACTTTTGTTGTTAAAATGTATTAAATACATCAATAAGATACTATATGTGCAGAATAACAGAACACAATTTTTATGGGAAACAATGACTGGTTTATTCTAATATCACGACGTTTCGACAAGTATCCTCTTATCGTTATATGTGCAGAGTTCTGGATGAAAGTTATTTCTTATAAAAAGTGATTGAAAGTTGAGGAAATTCCCAATTTATGTCTGAGAATGCTTTGTGAACTCGGGGCCTGGATGATATACACGACACCTGAGGTTACACGGGAAGCTGCTCAGGGGTGGATCCAGAGGGGGGGTGGGGGTCCAGCTACATAAAAAAAATTAATGCCTTGCATCAATGAAATTAAATCACAATGTGATCCTACATCAGTATAAAAATGAATACTCTCTTTAAAACGCTCAATTTGCATGTATTCCTATGTAATTTAGAGACGATGATGGCGGATTTTCGTGACAGAAACCTGGCAAACCCCCTCCAGCAAAAATTCCTAAATCCGCCCCTGGATGCACCTGGTAGAATAAAAATCTCCAACACACGTGGTAGTGGTAGTAGGTTGGTCATATAAAGAATGAGAGAGAGAGAGAGAAATGGGGTTTAACGTCCACTTGACACAAACTAGGTCATTTTGGGACTAACAGGTCATATATAGAATGATAGATAAATATTACAGGAATGGCCTCATCAATATAATAGATTACAAGTAAAATATTACAGGAGACGTCAACTTTCAAGGGAGAGAACATTTGCCTGCTTATTTAATAAAATACTGTTTAAATTAACTTTCAAGGGCAACTTTTATCAAGGGGAGGAATAAGAAGGACCCGGAACAAAATAATCCATGAGGTTGGCGACGTGACCTTACTGTTTGTCATGTACAACTGTGATGGAAACCCTTGCCAATTGTCTCAATGAGACCTTGTGATACAGCGCTCACATAGTAACGATTCAGCCGTATGAATTAATGAAATGGGGTTTAACGTCCTACTCTTTGGCACCTAACCTGGGCTAAAGGAAGACGGGCATACGCCATACAGTGTGCTATGAGGGAAATTTTGCCCGGGCAGCGGCGCTACAGCCTACTTTTATATCGAATTCCAACTGCCAAGGGATCTTTTACGTGCACTCCAATGTCTACATGGGACCTCGGTTTTCCGTCCCATCCGAACGACTAGGCAGCTGTCCTTGTCAGGCCCTCCTTCTGCATCACTGACAAGGGGAAATCACGCCAGAAAATCAAGATGAACTTTCTCGGCCAATGCAGGGTGCAGGGATCAAACACCCGACCTCCAGGCTAGCGAACCAGCGCCTTATCCACTTAGCCACCGTGACCCCCCCCCCTGCATCAACCTCACAATATGTATAAACAAACCTGTTTATTGATCTTATCCGGGTGAGGAAATACAAGTCTGTTGACACTGGCTACCGTGGCAACCAGTATAACAACATGGTTGTCAATCTCATGAACAGTGATGCCATCTAGGATGGGTGTAGAATGGAAGCGATAACGAACATAGTTTCCTGATAAATTAACATCGAGAGATTCTTCCACCAATTCCAATATATCATCATGTGACCTCCTGAAAAAAAGAGAGAGTGACATGGGGTTTAACCTCCAATCCACACAAACTAGGCTATTTTGGGACTAACACACTGTTCAATTGTATTTCAATAAGTCCATTCTGTGTAGGGTCTTTAGCAGTGGGAGGAAGCTTGAGGACTCATAGAAAAACCACAATAGTGGACAGGCGACCTTATTCCTTGTCACAAACAAGAAGGGATTCGAAACCACGCCACTTGACTCAATGACAGACCTTGTGATACAACGTGCACGTGTTAACCATTTGGCAGGGGATCTTTAATGCTCAAATTAAAGGCGACGCAACGCAGCATATTATTGCCTTGTCGACCTACAAAATTTAACAACCTAAATATAGGCTAATCCCAAAATAAAATCCCCTTTGCACAATGACAAGACTGTCTCAGTTTTAAACTGTACATAAGTCAATTTGTTACGCGGAGTGCCATCACAATGCCATGTCTTTCATAAATTGAGAAGATCCCAGTTGAGTATACAGAATCAAGAAGAAAACCCCTGTGTAGACTGAATACCATACCAGTAAATAAATCTATTTCTAACGGATGTATCTGTAGAACCGCTTGCTTCGTAGGTATAACCACCACAACTTTCCCCAACTTTTATATCCTGTAGTGTACTTGTTGAGGCTCCTGAAAAATAAGTTTGAAATATAGGCCATATATACAATACATGTAGGTCTGAATATGAATCTTAACCAAATAAATAATTAGTAGACCTACGTATCTTTTATAAAGACAAATTAATGCTTTGTAAAATATATTGTTAATGCAATATCAGTTACAGTATACTGTATTAAAGCCCCAATACCACTCTTGTTGAAACTTAATAATATGTCCCAATCTTCATTCTGGTCAACAAATTGTATTATTTTACAATATTCCAATTAATTAATGATATAAATTTCATCTTAGCACACTTGATTTTAAAAAATTGGAAAAATTCAACTAATTGATTTGAAAAGTCTAACGTAAACCTTTTCAAATGTGACTTGGATTTTAAAATATTGTCGAACCTTCTGGACAAGTAAAATGGGTTGTAATAGATAATTTACACAACAGGTAGGACGCTTAAACATCTAGTACTTAGAATAAGGCTATTATTTATTTTCTTGAACTGCCAAGCCACCAAGAGTGTTATTCTCCCATTAATATTTTTGTGCCTTGTAACCAAATTATGTCTGTTTTGTAACCAAATAATGTCTGTTTTAACCAAACAAAGTGAATTGATTGTTTTCTGTTCAGGGCACCCTGAGTAGGTGTAGCTGGGATGTAAATGTAAATGTGTGGTGTTTTGAGTGACGGTTTACTGGGAACACCTAGACTGTCTTGTTTGCGTGAAATAAGTTTATAAATATAATGTCCACTTCCACCGAAGTGATAATGCCGACAGTCCTCTCAGTCTTAAACGTCGACTTCAATGAAATACTCCGCCAAAATCCTGTTCGACATATACCGTGAAGGAGAAACTGCCTTGAGTCTGGAGCATTTGCTGGAATCGTGGAATTTATTTGCAATTGTTTGTGATGAGTTCAAATTTACAATACAGAACTTATACATCATTACATGATGACATGATTACTGAAAGTTGTATTCAGGGTATTTGTTTTGGGTCTGTGTGTTTTACGTTTAGCATGCCCAACTATTATATAGAGTGAAGCTCTAAAGAATCGCGCGACTCGCGGTGCTTGAGCAAAGCTCTTTTCCGGTAACACAGGAGCGTAAGCAAAATGTCACCCACAGACTGTTGATTAAAAAAAAAATTCAGAACGGAACCGGATACGTGACTGGGCAAAATTGGCAATACGCATGTCTGGCAATGAGCATGTCAACGCATGTCAACTTACCAAATCTCGCGATTTCGCGTCTCTAAGAAATATTTCTATGACGCGTCGAATGAATGACGTCACATATTTTTGACGTCAATCAAAATTCTCTAGACATGGCAAGGTTTGGGGGCGTTTTGAAAAGTGGACCATGAAAAATTTACTTGAACAATAATAATGTAAAATGTGGGGAAAATATATTCTACAAAATTTTATTCTGTTGTGTGCTCTCAAACATTTCATCTCAGACCCCCTGAGATCCAAAGGTATTAGACTTAGTAAAAAATCCAAAAAAAAATCATTAATTTCTTCTCAGACCCCTTATATACCTGTGTGGTACCACATTCCACAAGATTTTCGACTTAGAATAATTTTGATAGTGTTATTTGTCTGTGATGTTTTTTACCACAAGAGTTCCACAAGATATTGGACTAATAAAAAAATCTTTTTTTTTTCAAAAATTTCTTCTCAGAAACTCTATATGCCTGTGTGGTACCACATTCCACAAGATTTTCGACTCAGAAAAAAAAAGTGTTATGGGTCTGTGGTGTTTTTTACCACAAGAGTTCCACAAGATATTGGAATTAGAAAAAAATAAAATTTTCTCCAAAATTTCTTCTCAGACCCTCTATATGCCTGTGTGGTACCACATTCCACAAGATTTTCGACTTAGAAAAAAAAATAAAATTTTCTCCAAAATTTCTTCCCAGACCCTCTATATGCATGTGTGGTACCACATTCCACAAGATTTTCGACTTAGAATAATTTTGATAGTGTTATGGGTCTGTGGTGTTTTTTACCACAACAGTTCCACAAGATATTAGACTTAGAAAAATTTTTTTTTTTTTTCCAAAATTTCTTCTCAGACCCTCTATGTGCCTGTGTGGTACCACATTCCACAAGATTTTCGACTTAAAAAAAAAAAATATTTTTTCCAAAATTTCTTCTCAGACCCTCTATGTGCCTGTGTGGTACCACATTCCACAAGATTTTCGACTTAGAAAAAATAAATAAAATTTTCTCCAAAATTTCTTCTCGGACCCTCTATATGCCTGTGTGGTACCACATTCCACAAGATTTTCGACTTAGAATAGTTTTGATAGTGTTATGGGTCTGTGGTGTTTTTTACCACAACAGTTCCACAAGATATTGGACTTAGAAAATAAAAAAAAATTTCTCCAAAATTTCTTCTCAGACCCTCTATATATGCCTGTGTGGTACCACATTCCACAAGATTTTCGACTTAGAATAATTTTGATAGTGTTATGGGTCTGTGGTGTTTTTTACCACAAGAGTTCCACATGATATTGGACTTAGAAAAAAATCATTTTTTTTTTTCCAAAATTTCTTCTCAGACCCTCTATATGCCGGTGTGGTACCACATTCCACAAGATTTTCGACTTAGAATAATTTTCATAGTGTTATGGGTCTGTGGTGTTTTTTACCACAAGAGTTCCACAAGATATTGGACTTAAAAATAATTTTTTTTCTTTCTTCAAAATTTCTTCTCAGACCCTCTATATGCCTGTGTGGTACCACATTCCACAGGATTTTCGACTTAGAATAATTTTGATAGTGTTATGGGTCTGTGGTGTTTTTTACCACAAGAGTTCCACATGATATTGGACTTAGAAAAAAATCATTTTTTTTTTTCCAAAATTTCTTCTCAGACCCTCTATATGCCGGTGTGGTACCACATTCCACAAGATTTTCGACTTAGAATAATTTTCATAGTGTTATGGGTCTGTGGTGTTTTTTACCACAAGAGTTCCACAAGATATTGGACTTAGAAAAAAATCATTTTTTTTTTCCAAAATTTCTTCTCAGACCCTCTATATGCCTGTGTGGTACCACATTCCACAAGATTTTCGACTTAGAATAATTTTGATAGTGTTATGGGTCTGTGGTGTTTTTTACCACAACAGTTCCACAAGATATTAGACTTAGAAAAAAATCATTTTTTTTTTTCCAAAATTTCTTCTCAGACCCTCTATATGCCTGTGTGGTACCACATTCCACAAGATTTTCGACTTAGAATAATTTTGATAGTGTTATGGGTCTGTGGTGTTTTTTACCACAACAGTTCCACAAGATATTAGACTTAGAAAAAAATCTTTTTTTTTTTCCAAAATTTCTTCTCAGACCCTCTATGTGCCTGTGTGGTACCACATTCCACAAGATTTTCGACTTAAAAAAAACAAAATTTTTTTTCCAAAATTTCTTCTCAGACCCTCTATGTGCCTGTGTGGTACCACATTCCACAAGATTTTCGACTTAGAAAAAAAAATAAAATTTTCTCCAAAATTTCTTCTCAGACCCTCTATATGCCTGTGTGGTACCACATTCCACAAGATTTTCGACTTAGAATAATTTTCATAGTGTTATGGGTCTGTGGTGTTTTTTACCACAACAGTTCCACAAGATATTGGACTTAGAAAAAAATCATTTTTTTTTTTCCAAAATTTCTTCTCAGACCCTCTATATGCCGGTGTGGTACCACATTCCACAAGATTTTCGACTTAGAATAATTTTCATAGTGTTATGGGTCTGTGGTGTTTTTTACCACAAGAGTTCCACAAGATATTGGACTTAGAAAAAAATCATTTTTTTTTCCAAAATTTCTTCTCAGACCCTCTATATGCCTGTGTGGTACCACATTCCACAAGATTTTCGACTTAGAATAATTTTGATAGTGTTATGGGCCTGTGGTGTTTTTTACCACAACAGTTCCACAAGATATTAGACTTAGAAAAAAATCTTTTTTTTTTTTCCAAAATTTCTTCTCAGACCCTCTATGTGCCTGTGTGGTACCACATTCCACAAGATTTTCGACTTAGAAAAAAAAATAAAATTTTCTCCAAAATTTCTTCTCAGACCCTCTATATGCCTATGTGGTACCACATACCACAAGATTTTCGACTTAGAATAATTTTGATAGTGTTATGGGTCTGTGGTGTTTTTTACCACAACAGTTCCACAAGATATTGGACTTAGAAAAAAAAAAAAAAATTTTCACCAAAATTTCTTCTCAGACCCTCTATATGCCTGTGTGGTACCACATTCCACAAGATATTGGACTTAGAAAAAAATATTTTTTTTTTGTCCAAAATTTCTTCTCAGACCCTCTATATGCCTGTGTGGTACCACATTCCACAAGATTTTCGACTTAGAATAATTTTGATAGTGTTATGGGTCTGTGGTGTTTTTTACCACAACAGTTCCACAAGATATTAGACTTAGAAAAAAATCATTTTTTTTTTTCCAAAATTTCTTCTCAGACCCTCTATATGCCTGTGTGGTACCACATTCCACAAGATTTTCGACTTAGAATAATTTTGATAGTGTTATGGGTCTGTGGTGTTTTTTACCACAACAGTTCCACAAGATATTAGACTTAGAAAAAAATCTTTTTTTTTTTCCAAAATTTCTTCTCAGACCCTCTATGTGCCTGTGTGGTACCACATTCCACAAGATTTTCGACTTAAAAAAAAAAAAATTTTTTTTCCAAAATTTCTTCTCAGACCCTCTATGTGCCTGTGTGGTACCACATTCCACAAGATTTTCGACTTAGAAAAAAAAATAAAATTTTCTCCAAAATTTCTTCTCAGACCCTCTATATGCCTGTGTGGTACCACATTCCACAAGATTTTCGACTTAGAATAATTTTCATAGTGTTATGGGTCTGTGGTGTTTTTTACCACAACAGTTCCACAAGATATTGGACTTAGAAAAAAATCATTTTTTTTTTTCCAAAATTTCTTCTCAGACCCTCTATATGCCGGTGTGGTACCACATTCCACAAGATTTTCGACTTAGAATAATTTTCATAGTGTTATGGGTCTGTGGTGTTTTTTACCACAAGAGTTCCACAAGATATTGGACTTAGAAAAAAATCATTTTTTTTTCCAAAATTTCTTCTCAGACCCTCTATATGCCTGTGTGGTACCACATTCCACAAGATTTTCGACTTAGAATAATTTTGATAGTGTTATGGGCCTGTGGTGTTTTTTACCACAACAGTTCCACAAGATATTAGACTTAGAAAAAAATCTTTTTTTTTTTTCCAAAATTTCTTCTCAGACCCTCTATGTGCCTGTGTGGTACCACATTCCACAAGATTTTCGACTTAGAAAAAAAAATAAAATTTTCTCCAAAATTTCTTCTCAGACCCTCTATATGCCTATGTGGTACCACATACCACAAGATTTTCGACTTAGAATAATTTTGATAGTGTTATGGGTCTGTGGTGTTTTTTACCACAACAGTTCCACAAGATATTGGACTTAGAAAAAAAAAAAAAAATTTTCACCAAAATTTCTTCTCAGACCCTCTATATGCCTGTGTGGTACCACATTCCACAAGATATTGGACTTAGAAAAAAATATTTTTTTTTTGTCCAAAATTTCTTCTCAGACCCTCTATATGCCTGTGTGGTACCACATTCCACAAGATTTTCGACTTAGAATAATTTTGATAGTGTTATGGGCCTGTGGTGTTTTTTACCACAACAGTTCCACAAGATATTAGACTTAGAAAAAAATCTTTTTTTTTTTTCCAAAATTTCTTCTCAGACCCTCTATGTGCCTGTGTGGTACCACATTCCACAAGATTTTCGACTTAGAAAAAAAAATAAAATTTTCTCCAAAATTTCTTCTCAGACCCTCTATATGCCTATGTGGTACCACATTCCACAAGATTTTCGACTTAGAATAATTTTGATAGTGTTATGGGTCTGTGGTGTTTTTTACCACAACAGTTCCACAAGATATTGGACTTAGAAAAAAAAAAAAAAATTTTCACCAAAATTTCTTCTCAGACCCTCTATATGCCTGTGTGGTACCACATTCCACAAGATATTGGACTTAGAAAAAAATATTTTTTTTTTGTCCAAAATTTCTTCTCAGACCCTCTATATGCCTGTGTGGTACCACATTCCACAAGATTTTCGACTTAGAATAATTTTGATAGTGTTATGGGCCTGTGGTGTTTTTTACCACAACAGTTCCACAAGATATTAGACTTAGAAAAAAATCTTTTTTTTTTTCCAAAATTTCTTCTCAGACCCTCTATGTGCCTGTGTGGTACCACATTCCACAAGATTTTCGACTTAGAAAAAAAAATAAAATTTTCTCCAAAATTTCTTCTCAGACCCTCTATATGCCTATGTGGTACCACATTCCACAAGATTTTCGACTTAGAATAGTTTTGATAGTGTTATGGGTCTGTGGTGTTTTTTACCACAACAGTTCCACAAGATATTGGATTTAGAAAAAAAAAAAAATTTTTCTCCAAAATTTCTTCTCAGACCCTCTATATGCCTGTGTGGTACCACAATCCACAAGATATTGGACTTAGAAAAAAATATTTTTTTTTTGTCCAAAATTTTTTCTCAGACCTTCTATATTCCTGTGTGGTACCACATTCCACAAGATTTTCGACTTAGAATAATTTTGATAGTGTTATGGGTCTGTGGTGTTTTTTACCACAACAGTTCCACAAGATATTGGACAAAGAAAAAAATCATTTTTATTGGACTGGTGTCCACGAGATATGGAACTAGATTAAAATCAAATTTTTTTTTCAAAAATTTCTTCTCCGACACCCTATATGCCCGTGTGGTATCACATTCCATTTTCGACTTCATAGAATGTTTTGGGTTAGTGGTGTTTTTTATCACAAGATTTTCACAAGATATTAGACTTCCCGAAAAAAATATTTTTTTCGAACAGTTTTTCTTAGAACCCCTTTATGCCTGTGTTGTACCACATTCCACAAGATTTTCGCCCTATATGCCTGTGTGGTACCACATCCCACAGGCTTTTCGACTGTCGACAAAAGTTTATAATGATACTATAATACGAACAATAATAATAAAAACTTTAGTTTTTGGTGGAGCATATTTATTGTCCCCCAACTAGCAACTACACAGTAACAATATTTATACATATTTACAAAGTACATATATATAATCATGTAGCATAAGTTTTTTTTAAGGAGAAATATCAAATGAATAAATAAATGAACAAATTGTGATATTGTGGGTAAGACAGAGCAGTTCTTTGGTAGATGCTTGTCTTTTTTTCTTAATATTTATTGGAAAGGGGGTTATATATATTAAAAATACATCCCTAATAGTCAATAGGCAACAATTGGCAATTAGCCTCATTTATTTATTAATGTTCTTTAATCTATCTCATGATAATCTTCCATTCATTGTTCCCATTTGGTTACAAGGAATAAACAAATCAAGGAATATATTGCTTATAATGTGTGCGTTGAATTCGAAAGATGACGTGCTCTAATTTTAGTAAACTAAACTTTAAAAAAACAAAACATATATACATTATTTACATTTAAAATGGCTATTTAGGTGGACTTGCAGTGACGTCTCTTGGGCAATAAGGGACGTCTTCCTTTCCGATAACACTGTGTCACATATTGATTTCTTCTTTTTACCAGCCTATGTAAGTAAAAAAGGTGGTGAGTTTTGGACATTGCGCACACAATCTTCTTAAATCTGCTTAACCAGGAGAAAGTTTGTTCTGCTGCCATTGTATTTTTATTAGTTAAATCGGGGTACATTTCATTAAATCGATCAGGGTGTAGCACTGATTGGCATTCTGGGTTTTTATGGTTTGCTATATGTAGACAGTCTATTATTTTATTAATTTTTTTCCACATTTTATCAAACGGTTTGGGGAGTGGCAGTTTGCAGTTCGCTGCTCTCAGTTTTTTTAAATTACACATGTTGTCATAAGCTAGAAACAACCCACCCCACATTGCTTTTGGTATATTGTGGACCGTTAGGTACAACCAAGACAGTATGAATATAAACACTTGCCCCATAGATTCAGACCTGAAAAATCAAAGAAAGGTATATTAGACATTCATCTCAAAATAGTTTATATCCGTTTCAGGATTACACTGCGATATGGCATTTATTTAAGATAATGGGATATGATTAAATCTGATAGACCACATAGACAGCATGAAAATGAAAATCACTATTGCAACGCAATAATGTAAAAAAATATTTAAAAAATTTAAGTGGAACCTACCGATATAGGGGGGTCCACATATCTATGTGACCACCGCCCCGAATGACAAACTGGTGCCCATTTATTTAAAATATACTCGAATCTTACACAAAAGTCCTATATATAGGCATGAGAGCACAACAGTCATTCTCAATTCTACATTATTATCTATCGTGGAAACAGATGTGTACACCTTAGTAATAGTAGCTGTCATTGTGTTTGTAAAGAATTCAAGGATCACAGATATAAGGTACGTTAAATCTTAATCCAGCTGATATTTCTTCTATAAACATCATGAAAAAGAATGATGATAGATAATAAAATTGCATGACTTATAAATAGTATGCAACTTTTTATTCAGATAAAAATGAAAGCAACAATAGAATTTTACTGTGAATACTGGCCCCTTATTATTGCATTAGTACTAATTAATTTCACTGCAGTTTTGAACATGGTACATTATCAGCCACAAAGACAACAAATTATTAAACTAGTAAAAAAACTATTGATGGTGAAACAAATATAAGATTATAAAATGATAAATGTGTATCTAAAACACTACACTGTTGCAGTTAAAACTGTATTTGCCAATGCAATGGAAAATAAGTACAATAAGATCAACTAATATAATACTGTTTAACACAGCTTGAATGGTTACTTAATGTATCTTATTTCTTAAAGATGCCTTCCAGTGTTGTTTTCCGGCAAAAAGATGGTAGAATCCAGATGGGAAGAAAAACTGCAGAGGGACAGAAAGAAGTAAATTATACTTGGTGTATGAATTTTATTCTTACCATAGATAGAATCATCCGATCCATACATTATGCAAGAAATAAATCTGCCTATCGAAGTCATGTTTAGTCCTTAAATGTTATATAGACTATTAATTAGACATTTCTTATCATCACACAACCATTACCAGCGGCTTTTTTCAACATAATCTCTTTACGTTATCTGTTATTTCACTGTTATTGAGAAAAGTGTTATCTCTTTATCTAAGCTTACATAATACCACCCCTTTAACTTTACCATAGGTGGAAAATATCATAAATCCAAAAATGACAACGAAAAAGCTACCAATGACCACTGGAACCTCAACCACTGTTATTGCTATTCGTGTAAAACCTCTTATGCAACTTATAACCGGCGATGAGAGTGAGCTTTGTAAGAAACAGGTTGACACTTCGCCGACAGCAGCAGCAGTGACTGTTCAAGTTCAGACACAGAGGTAAATATATTACCCATAATTTCAGTTGGGACGTATTCTGTACATCAGCAATTGGTTTAGGATTGTGATAGAGGCTAGAGTTTTTGACAGATTCATTTTTTTTTAAATTTGGTGTGAAGCATAAAATTATACTAAATATATTAAAAGTCGGATAATTTTTACACGAGGATGATATCGAAATAAATGTTACCGATCCAATTGTAAGTACACCGATTATACTTTCCATTCAAATTAAACGACAACCACTAAAGGAAAGACAGATTTGTGCCAGAAGGCGGAAAATTAATAATATCCAATAATGAAGTAAAGTCATTGTATATTTCTTGTATCATTTTACAGGTAGCGCCATTATACTTCGCCGACAGCAGCAGCAGTGACTGTTCAAGTTCAGACACAGAGGTAAATATAATACTCATATAATTTCAGTTGGGACGTATTCGATACATCAGCAATTGGTTTCGGATTGCGATAGACGCTAGAGTTTTTGACAGATTCATTTTTTTAAATTTGGCGTGAAGCATAAAATTATACTAAATATATTCGATTATTAGTGCTAACGCATGCTAACGTACAGTGTCAATGATTACAATTTCTTAAACATACCGACTCTTAATTGTAAATGTATCGGCCAATTATTTAACACAGTAAAACAATAGTATATTTCTAATATAATTTTACAGACAACACCTTCACATTTTGAGCGCACAGACAGGAGTAGTAGCAGTGAATCAGACCCGGAGGTAAATACGCTTACTTGTATAATTTCAGTATGAGAGTATTATGTCAATCTGTCAATGATTGGCTTCTAAACACGATAGAACTTTTTGACATTTGTCTTAAAATACTGTCAAACATTGTTGTAATGAAATAATGAACCCCCATTCTAATTATGTTATACAGATAATGTATATGATCCAAGAGTGTAAATGATAATTCATACCGACCGCTTGATTGTAAATGTATCTCAAACACCATGTGTAACAAACATGACGTAGGTGTTAAAATGGCATGTTGGGGAAATTAGTAAATAGTTGACGGCTCTCGCCATAATAGTTTAACAATAGGTAACGTAAATAGAATATGCTAAAAATTCAATAAAATTGCTGCACTCACTCCGAACAGAGATATTGACATTTGATTTTTATGCGAGCCTCGATGACCATCATACCTGAAAAGCGGTATTATCAAGTTTTTGATAATCATTATAAACTCCCGATAGCATTGAGTGTTGATTATGGTCCGGATAATTAGTGTCTAATTAATAATTCATATAACATTTCAGGCGTAATCTATGTTTAATTACATGTAATATATTTACAGCAACGTATACCAGATAATCAACACACTACAACAGATGATGGGAATATTCTGGAAGACATTGGGGTAGATGTAGAGGAAATACCGCCAATTATACATGAACAGGTATAAGTGACACCTTTCCTTTTTTTAAGTGTAGTTATGTTATTGATTATTATTGACATGGTATGTCTAACCGAACATTTACAAAACAAAATCAATGTCTGTATACAGAACCCCCATACAAATGAGAAGTCATATAAGGGCCGTATGTAGGATTTTAAAACTGGGGTTGCCGTAGAGTGATGGAGAGGGGGGGGGCTAATATAATGTCCGAGTTACTGAGCGCTATATGCGGCGACACCCCAGACACAAACACAAGTCAATGTCAGACTTAAAGGGACACCGGGGGATGAGTATAGCCGGGTAAAGTTAATAAATTAAATAACCGAGAAAGACTTTTAAAATAGGCAAATGTAGCTCTTGGCATAACGCATGGTTAAAGAATAGTGTACTGTCTATATTTTCTATGTTTCCAAATCTTTCTCAAGCATTCAATATGGACATAATAATATACTTCTTTTGGCAGATTTTGGAAGCATTGCAGGTACGAGCGGTCGAGAATGAAAATAAAGGTAACCTGATTCGATAACTTGATAGCATTTTAAAGCTTATTATACGGCTGAAAAGATAAATATAATATGAATAGTGTCATAGGTATGACCAACTTGACAATATAACATTATCATTTGTATGTTTGTCCTAGAACTAATATTGTTTTCTCTCTGACCTTCTACATTAAACATGGTGGTGTAATCGTTTTAGGTGTTCGAGACACGGTTCACATAATTAAAGAAGCGGCAAGAAAAAAGGTAACAGTAATATTTATAGAGTACATGTATATAGTTTCCATTTATATATCAAGACGTGATATAGAGACTGCTTTGAGTATGAAGTCCTGAAAAGACCTAGATTGCCTATCAGTCTTTCTGTCAAAATAACAAATGATAAAGATTGTGTTATTTTATTTATTGTGTAATATACTTACCATCTTTATTTTAGAAAATTACACCCATGAAAATGCGACTGCGGTCAAGACACCGAAAGAAATAAAAAAAAGAAATGAAGGACACAAGAACGTAACATTATAAATTCGACCAATACTCACAGAGCAGCCAAACCAAATTTTTAGCTTTATTATTATATTAACCTGGATTAGCCTTATTAAATATGTACATTTTTGCCACATTTGTCTGCATATGTAAAATACCATGTCTGACTCGCATTGGTCATACTTTTTTAACTCATATTTTCATTTTAAAGCGAGAGCCTCAACCAGAATGTGAACACTGTCATGTTCCCTTGACAGTTAAGCACATTTTGAATGAGTGCAAGCATCTCAAGGATGTTAGATCGCATTTTTACCGTTGTCAGTCATTGCATCACATGTTTGCCCAACCGGGTTTATATGGTAAAGTGTTGGACTTTTTAAAAGAGACAGGATTTTATTATAAATTTTAATTATGTATATATATATATATATATATATATATATATATATATATATATATATATGTGTCATTTCTTTTTTGTATTTAATACTTATATGCATAAAGGTTGTATTTTACAAACTGTGATATTGTTTTTATTTATGCATATAATGTTTTTCTGTGATATCATATAGCCTGTCTCGTAATATTCACCATATGCCTGGCGCAATATAGCCCGGTTGGAGCGGACGTGCCATAAAACCACATTTCATTTCATTTACCATGTATGATATTAAATAATATGACTGCACCACAAAAAATGATTTATTTTTCTAAGTCTCAAATGTTGTGGATTGTGGGTTCACACAGGCATACATGAATATAGGGGGTCTGAGAAGAAATTTTTAAAAAAAAAGATTTTATCTAAAAATTATCCCAAACTACTGTATCGAAAATCTTGTGGTACAAAACAGGCATATAGGGGGTCTGAGAGAATTTTGTTTGAAATATGTGGAACTCTTGTGGTAAAAAACACCACAGACCCAAAACTACTAGCAACTACACAGTAACAATATTTATACATATTTACAAAGTGCATACCGGTATATATAATCATGTAGCATAAGTTTTGGAGAAAAAAATTATGTGGAACTCTTGTGGTAAAAAAACACCACAGAACCATAACACTCTAAAATTATTCTAAGTCGCAAATCCTGTGGAATGTGGTACCACACAGGCATATAGAGAATCTGAGAAGAAATTTTGTGGAACTCTTGTGGTAAAAAACACCACAGACCCATAACACTATCAAAATCTTGTGGAATGTGGTACCACACAGGCATATACAGGGTCTGAGAAGAAATTTTGAAGAAAAAAAAAAAATAATTTAAAAGTCCAATATCTTGTGGAACTGTTGTGGTAAAAAACACCACAGACCCATAACACTATGAAAATTATTCTAAGTCGAAAATCTTGTGGAATGTGGTACCACACAGACATATAGAGGGTCTGAGAAGAAATTTTGAAGAAAATAAAAATTATTTTTGTCTAAGTCCAATGTCTTGTGGAACTCTTGTGGTAAAAAACACCACAGACCCATAACACTATCAAAATTATTCTAAGTCGAAAATCTTGTGGAATGTGGTACCACATAGGCATATAGAGGGTCTGAGAAGAAATTTTGAAGAAAAAAAAAAATTTTTTTTTTCTAAGTCCAATGTCTTGTGGAACTCTTGTGGTAAAAAACACCACAGACCCATAACACTATCAAAATTATTCTAAGTCGAAAATCTTGTGGAATGTGGTACCACACAGGCATATAGAGGGTCTGAGAAGAAATTTTGAAGAAAGAAAAAAAATTATTTTTAAGTCCAATATCTTGTGGAACTCTTGTGGTAAAAAACACCACAGACCCATGACACTATCAAAATTATTCTAAGTCGAAAATCTTGTGGAATGTGGTACCACACAGACATATAGAGGGTCTGAGAAGAAATTTTGAAGAAAAAAAAAAATTTTTTTTTCTAAGTCCAATGTCTTGTGGAACTCTTGTGGTAAAAAACACCACAGACCCATAACACTATCAAAATTATTCTAAGTCGAAAATCTTGTGGAATGTGGTACCACACAGGCATATAGAGGGTCTGAGAAGAAATTTTGAAGAAAGAAAAAAAATTATTTTTAAGTCCAATATCTTGTGGAACTCTTGTGGTAAAAAACACCACAGACCCATAACACTGTCAAAATTATTCTAAGTCGAAAATATTGTGGAATGTGGTACCACACAGGCATATAGAGGGTCTGAGAAGAAATTTTGAACTCTTGTGGTAAAGAACACCACAGACCCATAACACTATCAAAATTATTCTAAGTCGAAAATCTTGTGGAATGTGGTACCACACATGCATATAGAGGGTCTGGGAAGAAATTTTGGAGAAAATTTTATTTTTTTTTCTAAGTCGAAAATCTTGTGGAATGTGGCACCACACAGGCATATAGAGGGTCTGAGAAGAAATTTTGGAGAAAATTTTATTTTTTTTTATAAGTCCAATATCTTGTGGAACTCTTGTGGTAAAAAACACCACAAGCCCATAACACTATCAAAATTATTCTAAGTCGAAAATCCTGTGGAATGTGGTACCACACAGGCATATAGAGGGTATGAGAAGAAATTTTGGAGAAAATTTTATTTTTTTTTCTAAGTCGAAAATCTTGTGGAATGTGGTACCACACAGGCATATAGAGGGTCTGAGAAGAAATTTTGAAGAAAGAAAAAAAAAATTTTTTTCTAAGTCCAATGTCTTGTGGAACTCTTGTGGTAAAAAACACCACAGACCCATAACACTATCAAAATTATGCTAAGTCGAAAATCTTGTGGAATGTGGTACCACACAGGCATATATAGGGTCTGGGAAGTCCAATATCTTGTGGAATTGTTGTGGTGAAAAGCTCCACACAAATGCCCCCAAACCTTGCCATAAATGAAATTCTCACACTTTTTTGTTCTTTTTTCAACTGGGGAAACTTTATTATGATTATGAAGGTTTGATATTTGACAACAATCACACCAGCTTCGCTTTACTCAGGCAAGGCCTGTTACATATTAGTGTTTCAAAGGAGTGATATATTTATTGTGAAATAAACCAACCAGTATTAACAACAATTTCTTTCCATCTTGTTGGTGAACAAGTGGAGAGACAAACTTCACTGAACAAACCACTCAATCTTTCCGCCATTTTCGGCTTTCTGTGTACTCTCTAATCAAAATGTAGTTTCGAAAAACACCTATTTGTCGCCAATTATGTTGCATTAAATTGATTCTAAAGGTCAATTGTACGGTAACAAAATTAAAATAAACTAAAATAATGTCACTTTTTGTCTCATGTCGAGTTTTCTGGGTATGTATTGTTAAAGCAAATTTGTTTGAGAGTTATTCAGCTGGGCAATACAAAATTTAAACCTAAAAGATAGAACGGAAAAATTAAAGAATTATATGTATTAAATTGTCTTCCTGTAAGCTAAGATACAGTTTGCAACCCCAGAAGAGGTTTGTATTTATCACATGTGATATATTGATAAGAGTTTATGATAGATACAATAAATAAATGCAAGTCTTCAATATTTCGTTCATCTATTTTCAAATACACAAATTTTGAAAAACCCAGCGTGGCTTCCTATTTCCGCTTCCTGTCGGAGAAGATTCGTTTGTTGTTTTACTGAGAGAGAAATTGTATTTATTTTCTCGTGGTTTATGTCTAACACACCGTGTTTATTTTGACGTAAATATGCCGAAGTAAGTAGTAAAAAATACAGCCATTTAATTTGGTCGCTAGCTGGTCAGCTAAAATGAGAATTTATTGAAGAAGGCCTAATTATAGTATAGATCTGGCATGGCTACTTTCAAAAGTGTCGGATTTATAAAATTTATTGGTTTGTGAACAAACTACTTAGTAATGGTTATTAAAAACTTGCCTTTGTGTTTGAAATCACTTTCGGATAAAATCAAGTGTACAATAAAATGAGTTAGCACCAATCTTCACCATTGCAAACAAGTCGGCCAATTTATATCCACGGTGATTTGATGTTGTAATCTTACTCTACTGTGAGTGTGAGGTGAAAAAATCATCTTTTGATGCTTAGTTTTTAAGACAAAATGAAGATGATTAAATTGGCGCACGAATCGATAATTCAGCTCTGAACGTTGGTTTCATTACACTGGACTGGAATGGTATGTTTAACGTCCGCTTCCACTAATGTGATATCGCAGACACTCGACCTGTACGTATTTGACTCCTTGGCGAAAAAGCTTGGGTTCCCAGTCAATTTTACAGGGCAACTTTTTGCTGCTAAACGGTCGCGTGTCAGTCCCTGCGAATGCCTGAATAATCTAACTGAACATCTCTTAATCACCTAAAATGTCTGAAACTAAAAATAACCAGTTTAAATGTTATGTATTGTTTATGATTTATTTCAGGTATTACTGTGATTATTGTGATACCTACCTCACTCATGATTCTGTAAGTGTTGATTTATTCTCGTATTGATATCTGGTAACAGACTTTATAAATAAACTGGTCCCGAGTTCACAAGACATTCTCAGAATTACCAACATTAAAACTAGGCTCCAAGTTCACAAAGCATTCTCAGACTTTAAAGGAGCTAAATCACTAATATTTGGGGCCTAAAAATTTACCCAAATAGATCGCAATGCGTAAAATAGTCTTATATGAATGTATATAAACTGATTTATTTTCATTCATTTCCGTCTTTACTCTAATTTCAAATCACTTTTGTGAAATACGCATTAAGTCTCAATAGCATGCCGATCACTAGCATCTGGTTATTCCAGTCTACATTAATGCATGTGCTCTCCAAGTCCCTTGATAAAAAGGGTTTGAAACTCATAATTTTTTATTTTATTTCATTTCTTGCATAGCACACTGTATGCCGTATGCCCGTCTTCATTAGCCCTGTCAAAGCAGAAAAGTAGGATGTTAAACCCTATCTTATTTAACAGTGGCACGTTAAATATGTTTCATTTTCAAGATGGCGATTATTTTCCTATATTTTCAGCCATCTGTAAGAAAGACTCACTGTAATGGTAGAAAACATAAAGAAAATGTCCGCTTATTTTATCAAAAATGGCTTGAAGAACAAGTACAGAAACTCGTAGATGACACAAGTAAGTTGATTTTTACGCCAACTTTTTGGTCACCTTTTTAAACGTCTCTGGCTAGTTACTGATATGAAGCAACTTGACTTAAAGATGTCTCTCTGTATGATTTCATGATATATTTGGATTAAAGATAGCAAGAAAATTATCACATGCTGCAAACATCTATTTTAACCAGCTTTGTTTGTCACCTGGCCTGACTTAGGGAGAATCCATTTGTCGTTAGTTGCTTTCCATTTACAATAATATCCAGGGGGGGTGGATGGCTGAATGGTTAACATGGACACACTGTATCATAAGGTCTGTCATTGAGTCAACTGACATGGTGACATGGTTACGATTCCCCGGTTGTAAGTGACAAGGAGTAGGGTTTCCTTCCAGCCTCATGAGTTTTATCCGGGCCCTCCGGTTTCCTCCACGCTTAGTTTCCCTCTCTAGTAAATTTTAGGATTATCCTTTGCTAATTTATTTTTCTGCTGTTTGATTGTAGAATCCTATTGAATATTTCGGTCTCTGTGTTCTATCCATTAGATTAACACATATTATATTATACAGAGTGACCCTTAAATCACTGGGTACACTTACTGTCAGTTTTTGACACCCTTCAATTTTTGTCCTATAAGTGTTCCATGGGTGTATCTTAAAAGGTTGTTGTAAATAAAACATTCTCTTTTTTTAGCTGCTGCATTTAAAGCGGGTAAAATTGCCAACAACCCGTTCCAGTCTGGTCAACCTGGACCAAATGGAGCCATGATTCCACCACCTGCAGCACTTGGTAAGTTGTAACAGTAACTTCATTCTGTAGTTAAACACTATAACCCAGGGTATCAATTAATCTTGTGTATTTAGCACTAATTTCTTTCACATCTTCATTCAATATCAAATCTTTGGTTAAAAATCATTTAAAATACCCCAGCCATACCCTTCAAGAAGCTTATATTCCATATAATTTTACCATGTGTTTATTCTCATTCCTTGACTAAATGCAGCTTAAACATACATTATGCAAGAGCTAAATTTGCCTATTGTAGGTCTTTCTTTAGGCCTGAAATGTTATCCAAGGTATTAATTAGACATTGAGTAATTCATCCAGACAATAATAACTATTATGGCAACAAGTCTCAGCTCTTTATCTACATCTTATGTAATGCCCCTTGAAACAAGTGATAATTTCTGTCATTGGACTTAAAACCCTGAAGCCTTAGATACCATCCTCTACCTTGTGGTGGACATGGTGACTAAGTGGGTAGGACACTGACTCGCTGGCCTGAGGATCAGGTGTTCGATCCCTACATTGGCTGAGAAAGTTCATTCGGATTATCCGACATGGCTCCCCTTGTCAGTGATGCAGGATCGGGGACCTGACAAGAACAGATGTCTAGTCATTTGGATGGGACAAAAAAGACAAGGTCATGTGTATACATTGGAATGCACGTAAAAAATCCCTTGGCAGTTGGAATTCTATATAAGAGTAGGCCATAATGCCAGTGTCTGGGCAAAAATTCCCTGATAGCACAAGGTATGGTGTATGTCCATCTTCATCTGGCTATTCTAAATATAAGTAAATAGAACAATTATTTTCTTGTTCTCTTACTTTTAAATTATTTTTATATTTTTTTTTTATTAGGTGGTAAACCAGGTGGTCCTGGGCCTAATATGCCTGGAGGTCCAATGCCTGGAGGTCCCATGGGTCCAGGTATGCCGATGATGGGACCTGGAGGACCAATGGGTCCACCTATGATGGGTAAGTCAAATAAAAACTACAGTAATGGCCAAAAGAATAGGACCACGCTTGAAAATGGTTGGATTTCCTCCGTCTAAATTCATGTGATCATATATCTGTCACCTGAAGGCCGATTTTAACAAATGAGGTATCGATGGATAGGTTATGTGAAGTATGTTCATCATACATGCACATGCATATTTGAACAATAATGTCATCACGATTATGACGTCATGACAGTGTACTGAAGATTTAGAATCTAGCAACATCGGGATGGTGGCAGAAATTATTACCAAACTGAGATAAAATTCGATCAAGGACCATTTATTTCATTTCTAAATGATTAGTTAACATGCAAACTAACATCGGTGATGATCAGTAACCAATACTTCGTGTGTGTCCCACCGTTGGCTTTAAAAGGTGCTTGCTTCCGCTCCGATTTAGGGCGTCGTTGATGACGTCATAGCCGTGATGACGTCGTCAGTCAAACATGAATGTGCATGCGTAATAAGCATACTTCACATAACCTATCCATCGATACCTCATTTGTGCAAATCGGCCATTAGGTGGCAGATATATGATCAAATGAATTTACATACCAAGTAAAAAATCCAACCATTTTAAAGCGTGGTCCTATTCTTTTGGCCACGACTGTAATTGTATAAAATATAATTCATGATGGATCTAAATTCAATCTGATAAAAATACAGATCTATATTTCGCTTCTTCTTTTTGTACTTTGGATGGCCTACACTACATGTACATGTACATCTACCAGCTAACAACTCTCCATAACAGAGCGTTTCATTGGCTAATTACTCACATCATCTAGAACGCCTGTTATATAACAACTCTTCCAGATCCTAGTGTTGTCAAGACAAGTAAATCGAAATTTTAATCCGATTGAGCTTGATCTAGATTAGTGAGTTACTGGCACAACAGTTAGCGATTGGAATTGTGTTTGGAGGCTTGGCAGGACACTTCATTCCTGTATTCCAGTCTACCCAGCTGTAACTGGGTACCAATAGAATAGTGTATGCAATTACACCAAAAACATTTGCACCAGTTTTACTGAAGGGTTGTAGAGTTTAGTATTTAATCATACATACATGTATAATTTATATTTCAGGTATGCGACCACCCATGGGACCAATGGGGCCAATGCCTCCAATGATGGTGCATGGAGGTATGCGACCCCCCATGGGGGGATCAGGTGGACCTCCTCCAAACAAAATGCCAAGGAAGAATTAAGAAAAAGACTTGTATATTTATGGATTCATTGAGTAGTGTATGGTGTGTCTGGACTAAGCAAGACTACATATTTTTATGTGTTATTGTTTCATTGAAAAAGACTGGATAATGAAGTCACACCAGCACAATAAACGTGCACAGAAACAAATCTTCAGATTATTTTGAATTAAGAAAGATAGCGTTTTTTTTTATTTAATGCTTAGATTGTAACAGACTTAAAACATTGTAATCTCGAGTATTTGATTCTAAAAACAGAATGTAAATATATCATCACAACACCTGAATCTTCAGGTCAGTATCCACTGGACGTAAAAACTACGACCACTTGTTGATATGAACCCTGGGGATGCTCAATTCATAGTCCAGAATGTCCCGAATTGACAGAATTACAATCGAGTGACGGGGAATTTAATTCTGTCACAGTTCTGCTGATGTGGTGTGAGTAGAATCGTGACGTAATTAAACAGGTTGGTTGAAATATTTACTTCTCCAATCGACGCATGCGTTGTAGCCAAAAATACCCCTTCTCATTCAATTGCTACTATTTTTGGGATTGAGAGAATTCAATTCTGGAACTTTGAATCAAGTACCCCCCCCATACTGTATGAAATAGGCCCGTCTTCATTAGCCTGCTTGGCGGTGAACAGTCACGCTTTAAACCACATTTCATTTCCTGAAGGACAGCTGTCTAGTTGTTCAGATGGGATAAAAAAAAACAAAAAACAAAGTCCTGTGGACACATTGGGAGGATATAAGAGTAGGCCGTAGTGCCGCGATAAGGACAAAATTTCTCTCATTGCACTTTGCATGGCCTATGGCCCCCTTTATTAGCCCAATTTGGAGTAGGACATTTCTTGAACTCCTGAAATTTGAATCCTTTTAAAACGCATTGCTATAAATAATTACCGTTTTTATGCAGTCCATTCCTGACGGACGAACAAAACAGACAATTGTTGTTGCATCTGGTGGGATACTGGTCTTGAAACATACATCGGTTATCATGACTCCATTAAATGACGTAAACAATTTAAAATCTGTCTGCTCTGCTAGCTAGTTGAGCGTCACTGACCAGTTCCTGTCAACAAACGGCAGCCTTTACTATTTTATGTCGGCTATAATTTTAAAATATGTCTGCTCTCCTGTATCAATTCATATCAACATCATGTCAGTCATTGTCTTTCGAAGCGTCTGCTCAGAATGATAATTGTCAGATCTAAATATTAAGGCCTTCTGCATATTTCATCCAGTTTATGAGATATAAACAGGCCTGGTAATAAGCCTAACCCACAATCCTTAGCAACAATCATGTGACCTAGCCCTGTTTTCATCTTGTGACCTTGACAAAATCTGCAAGTGGCCTTAATATTTAGAACAGACATAGTTTGGGTGTGACTGATGAATCAAGGGAAGTCACCCTGAAGGTTAATGTCGGCCATTATGATTCATTTAACATTTTAATGATTTTATTTGTAAAATAAACCGAATTCATTTATTCATTTCATTATATTAAAAAACGTATCATAATCTCTGGTATTTCGTTTTAATTGTCCCCGCCTGTTTATAGAATGATGTACAATGGGGGGTGGGGTGGTTAACTTGTGCGGTTTCCATGGCTGAATGGTTTACATGTGCCTGCTGTATCATGAGGTCGGCCTAGCAAGGAGTAGGGTCGCCTGTCCAACCTCGTTGGTTTCTTGCGGTTTCCTTCCACTGCTAAAGAACCGTACGTTCAGGTGAGTTATTGAAATATAATTGAACCATGTTAGTCTAGAAATGGCCTTGCTTGTGTCAAGTGATTGTTAACCCCCATTTCTCTCTCTCTCGGGGGGTTGGGGGTGGCCTAGTGGTCTAGAGTGCCGTGCTTAGACCTCTGGTTTGTGGCTGTGGTTTCGATCCCTGGTGTGAGCGTATGTGGCATGGAGATAGGGATGCCTTCTCAACTTCGTGGGTTTCCTCCGGGCACTCCGGTTTCCTCCCACTGCTAAAGACCCCTAAGCGAAAAGCGAATTATTGAAATAAAAATTAAACCATATGTTAGTCCCGAAATGGCCTAGTTTGTGTTGAGTGGACGTTAAACCCCATTTCTCTTCTCTCTCTCTCTCTTTTATGGGTGACAAGGAATAGAGCTTCTCCTCCGGGTTCTCAGTTTTCCATCTAAAATAAATGACCTAGTTTGTGTCTGTGGATGTTTCTCTCACTATTGGGACAATGGTGTATTTAATCCAGCTTACCTACAATCTGATTTAAACATAGTTTCCCAACCTCGTGGGTTTTCTCCGGTCCTCCCACTGCTAAAGACCCCTACACGCAAGTGAAATTATTGAAATAAAATTAAACCATATGTTAGTCCCGAAATGACCTAGTTTGTGTCGAGTGGACGTTAAACCCCATTTCTCTCTCTCTCTTTGTCCCTATTTCGTTTCGTTTTTGATATAGTTCAAAAATTCAATTTCGTTTTGCTTGTCTTAACACAACACTAGGATCTGAAGGTGTTGTTATATAACCCACGTTTTGGCTGAGAGATAAACCAATGAAACCATCTGTTATGGTGACTTCTTGGCGTAATATCTGCACGTAAACGTCAACGCTGATTGATTGGCTAATCCCTCACTTCAGCCGAAACGTCGATAATATAACAACTCTTCCTGATCCTAGTGTAATAAAGACAAGTAAAACGAAATTTTAAACTATAAACAACAAAACGAAATTTTAAACTCTAAAAAACAAAACGAAATAAGATCCGGATATAACCCGATTGTGATATTTAAAGAAAACTAGGTTTGTATCAAGTACTACTTTTATTAATCTGCGTAATTTAAATCAACGTCACAGTCCTGTTTACACGTGCCACAACACGCCGCAAATTTATTGTCACAGCGTTGGCAGCTCATCTTTTCTCGACCACCACGACAATAACTATGGACATTCTGATAGTTACCATAGCGACAGCCTGTTAAAATTTTAAAAAATAACAAAATTAAAATAAACTACATCGGGACGACTGAAAACTTTTTTGGTTGAAGTACATGTAGTAAGGAAATGATATCAGAGTTCACAAAATGCTGTAGTATTCCCTACTCCTCTCAACCAATCGCTACAGGCGCGGATCCAGAGGGGGGATCCGACCCCCCCCCCCCCCCCGCTCAGACTAAACTTTTTATGCGATTTTATTGGCGATTTAGACCTGTAATTTACCTTCCGGAAATACGTCAGAATGAACCAAATTGAATCTAATTTACCCCCCGTTAATCGGTTGAGCGCAATTAGTTAAGCAATTATCAAACCTAGACCCCCCCCCCTCTGCAAAAAATCCTGGATCCGCGCCTGCGCTAACTGCGTTACAATGGCATTACCCTTAAAACAAGGGTGTCAAATTGGACCAAATTAGATAACGTTACGTCATGGCTCACGATTTTATTATGCCCAATTAACCAGAGCGTAGCAGGATATTGCAGTAAAACTAATAACGTGACAAACGAGGTTATCAACATTGACATAATGTAAACAATACTGTATGGAGACGAACAGACTTTCACCGTTTTTAATACCTTAAATCACTGTCCAAAGTTTAAGGGAAGACCCCAGATTAAACGAATGGCTGTCATGTTGCTGTCATGTTGCTGTGATAGATTTGATTGAATGGGAAGAATAGACACACTCTGTCAAAAGTTCAAGTATCAGAAGCCAGTCCAACAATGGCCAGAGAGGAATATCTTGGCCGATTGATTCAAGAATATGAAGTGACAGACTTCACTGTAGTAGATTAATGGATCTGTGCAGACCCGTAGCTGCCCCCCCCCCCCTGGAAATTATCGTTGGTGCCCCCGATCCATGGAGGTAAAATCGGTCCCCACAATGGCCACCAAAGGACCAACGTCTCTGCATAAAATCGAGTGACAGTGGTTGGGTGCCCACGACTCGATTGGCGACAAACCATTGTCACGTGGTTTTATGGACGCTTCGCCAATCATGTCGCTACATGTGAGACGCCTCATAGTGACCCACATAATGTCATGATTGGTATGGCGCTGTATGATATTGGCCCGCACATAATGCATAATACCGAATCAGATTGGTTGGGCGCCCACGACATGATCGATGGGGCCGCCCATGATGCCGAGATGATGGGCGCCCGCCGCCCAAAACAGCGTGATAATTAACTAAATTCAAACGGCGTGATAATTTTCTAAATTCAAACTGCGTGATAATTTTCGAAATTCAAACTGCGTGATAATTTTCGAAATTCAAACTGCGTGATAATTTTCGAAATTCAAACCGCATGATTTGTGGGGTGCCCTGGAGGGGCGCCTATAATGTCGAGATCATGCCGAGATCATAATGCTAGTGAGATTGGTTAGGCGCCCACGAATGGCGTGATAATCTTCGAAATTCAAACAAGTTTCATTTTTCTTTAAATGAATTATTATAGGTACGTTAAAGTTGTATTTCTTCCTTCAAATGGCTATAATGTTCACATCCAAATATCATAATACGCCAATATCGCAAATTCAGCTTCAAAATAGAACCCTATTTTCCAAAATTTTCTGGGAGGAGAGTATCATCGGCAATCTGACGATTTGGGCAGACAGGTAAAGTGAAAACAAAAAAAAAAAATAATTTCATCTGGTTGGCAAAATAAAGTGACGGAACTCTAATAAAACATTAATTTTACTTTTCTTTTAATTGAATACCGCGGATTTGTACCAAATTGACAATGGATTAAAACATTTTGTCTGGGGCCACTCTACTTTGTGACACATTTGTCGAGCCTCGATTATTATTTGTGACTGCAGCTGCCAGCAACATTACAGCCCTTTGTTTAATCTGGGGTCTTCCCAGAACTTCGGACAATGCTTTAAGGCATTTTATCTGTTTAGATAGCCTCGTTTGTCACGCAATTACTTTTTCTGCAACATTCTGCTATGCACTGGTTAAATGGGTATAATAACATAAAATAAAAACCAAGTACGAAAAAAGGCATTGTTACGCAGTTAGCTATTGGTTGTTTATCGGACTATTGATAATTACAGTAGTGTTAAGTGCTGTTAGCTCTAATCAAACGAAACACTGCGAGGAGTATGGTACGCCACGTAAGGTAGACTACATTGGACCATATTTTAGTTGCTCTATTCACAGGCTGGGATAGCAGGAAAACATCTTGGCGGCAGTCAAAATCTGCCCCCGACGGTCCCGTCTCCGTGGAATATAAACGATTGATTGGAATTTGACTCAGTCACCTATGTTAGGCTATATCAGACCACGTACTGTTTTCAGGACCTGGAATAGCACGAAAACGCGTTTGAGGTCGTCAAATATTCCCAATTTTCTAGTGGGAGTGGGACGCTACGGTACGCCGTGGACCGTCAAGCGTAGGCACATCGGCGCCCCCAGAAGCCTTTGTCCCCTAATAATTTTGGGATAGCTACGGGCCTGGTGACTTACCGTGTATATAACCATAGTTTGTTTTCAATTCATCGGCGACCTCCGCACACCACTGTGCGCACTTACCGAGTGCGTTCACATAACACATGTGTGCTCTTTGATATTTACATCCCCCTGTAATTGTAAAATTGTTTCAATTTGTGAAAAATGAACCGGAAATACACGGAACAAGAGGCCTACTGGCCCCGAGGTGATGCAGCATTCTCAGGCCTAGTTAAGAATTTTCTCAAAATATTAATAATAATAATAATAATGTACATTTGTAGAGCGCCAAATTCATCCAAAAAGCATGCTCAACGCGCAATGAGACAATGGTTATATACACAATGAACAGATAGTCTAATTCTCATAGCATTCTCGAAATAAGTGAGTCTTTAGTTGTGATTTGAAAATAGTCAAAGTTTCACTGTTTCGAATTTTCAAAGGCAAACCATTCCACAATTTAGGAGCAACTATACTAAAGCTTCTGTCACCAAAATGTTTCAGTTTTGAGTGTGGAACGACAAGCGTATCCTGGTAGTGAGATCGCAAGGACCGGTTTGGTTGATATACTGTTAGTAGCCCTTTATAAAACTTTTGTTGTTTTAATTTAACATCAAATTCATCAATAAGAAACTGTGCGAAACGTTTCCAGTTTGTTGATCAAAAGTTGAATTAATTCCTAACTTAAGTGTGAGAATTCTGTGTGAAGTAAGGGCCATGGCTTTGAAATGCAATTACTGTATAATGAGTGTTTCCCCCGTTTTAATCAAGCAATGACAGTTTATGAACTGCAATATCTCTATTAGGGGCGCACAAAAATATTTTCATAGTGGGGTGCGCCATCAAAATATTGGCCCACCCAGCATTATAAAATGCTGAGAACTGCCAGCTCTTTGTCTAATCTCCCATAACGTATCTTTAAGTATAAATATGTCGTAAAAGAATTATTTTGAATACTCACCGGTTAATTGCGGAGTGGGATCTCTGAGAAGCGTGTGGACACCTGTAACAAATTAATATGCTTTTTATTCTGTTCACATTAAATTACAATTTGATTAAAACGAAGATTCTATTTCGTTTGTTTTTATTGTTCAAAATATCGTTTTACTTGTATTTACTACACTAGGATCTGGAAGAGTTGTTATCAGTGATATGTTCTGGATGGTGCGAGGAATAAGCCAATGAAACGGTCCGGCACGGTGACTTCTTGGCCTTCCGATTATGGAACTGTGGGTAAACCACTAGAAACGTAAATGCAGATTGATTTACCGATGTCTGACGCCATAGGGTCAAAAGCAGTACGTTTGACCCCTGACATGAACTCCCACTATAACTTGTCAGATCTTCATGTAGTGTCGGCCATTGAAAGTACAAAAAAACCGACACGAAATATAGACCTGTATTTTAATCAGATTGCTTCAATTTCAAAACAATCTTTTAAATGTCTTCTCAACCTCATACTCCGCGCAGTGTTTCGTTTGATTAGCGGTAATCCCACTACTCCCTGCTGTAATGAGTGAATATTGTTGTTTTAATTTTGATTGGTCAGTAGTCCGACTAACAACCAATGACATGTCATGTTGCTGTACTCAAGTGATAGCTTTGATTAAACGGGGAGAATAGACATACTCCCGCAAAAGTTCAAGAATCAGAAGCTAATCCAGCTTCAGTTTGCTTCAGGAATATATGTCAACCTGTACTGGTTGTTTTTCTATGGTAGGAGTATTCCGCCTGGGAAGCGACATCTAATTAAAGTACAGGGACCGGTTGCTCAAAACTAAGTTATTTTAACGATCCGTTAAACTAACGGATCGTTATCTTTCATGTGTCCTTTGGTAACGGTCCGTTAAATTTCTGTTGCTGGAAAGTCAATTTCATTATCCGTTAAAGTTAACGGGGCCTACAGCAACAACCTTTCTTTCCGTTAAAGTTAACGATCCGTTTACTCCACGTTAACAGTTAAACAGAGCTTTGAGCAACCGACCCCTGATCTACATGTATTTTGTTTCTGGGTTTTTTTTGATACTTTCAATTTCCTCTACAACATGAAGATCTGATCAGTTGTAGTGAGAGGGTCGCGTCATACGAGAGGCTTTTGACCCTATGTCGCCAGACATTGATTAACCAATTAGCGTTGATGTTTCTTGTAGGATACTAACAGTTCCGTGCATCGCACATCAAGAACTCGCTGGAACAGACCGTTACATTGGCTAGTCCCTCCCATCAACCAGAACGCGGGCTATATACCAACTATTCCAGATGCCTAATGGCGATCACGTCGCGGGAGCTGTAAAAGACTCTCAAGATGATAATTTCTTCCTGGCCAGAACCCATGCCTCGTAAAGTGGTTGGCTAAAATGTGTACACCTCGAAGGGACACTCAGTAAAAAATAAATGGAAACCATCGTACAGGTATTTCAAAGATAGCGTTAGAGCTTTTCCGCCAACCCTCGTACTCATGTACATTGCGACAACATTTACATTCAAGGCGAATGTAACGCTTTTCACACCTAAGGGGACAATATTTAGGGTGTGTCAGTTTGAACCATCCCAGGGCCATGCTATGGGCCATTTTGTACTCAGTGGGGTGTGCACTTTCGGATGAAATTGATTTGAACTGGTACCTCGAATATTAAGCCCAACGGGTCCATATTGGGTGTCAGTATCAGTCGTCCCATGGCCACAGAGGTCTGTTTTGGGCGAATTCCTACACGGTGAGACGCACTTTTTCATTTAAAATTGGTTTTGACTGGTACCTCGAATGTATGCGCGCATAATCCATTTTGCCCCAACCCCCTCAGTTTGGGCCATTCCAGTGGCGGATCCTGGAGTTTTTTGAGGGGGGTGACAACCCCATGTTTTGTCTCGCAGATCGCGGTTTACTGAGCTAATTTCTGCCGCTAGTAACATAGATGCTGATTGTGTGTCTGATAAGATGGGTACCATGTTCTATATAATATATATACGACCATGCGTGCATGTCCCGTTGGAAGCTTGTAGGACCCGAGATTCCTATACACCGGTGGGGAGGGGGTGACTAGTCACCCTAGTCACCCCCTCCCCCTGGATCCGCCCCTGCATTCCAGGGGTCCAATCGTCTATTATTGACAATTTCGCACTCAGTGACTTTGTACAAGTCTTCAACATTGGCCTAGAACTTTTCAGTCCTATTGGAAATGTGTAACATAATTGTAACTTTATTGAATTTTATCCGCTTTACGCCAGCTGATACGAAATTTGTAAACATAATATTAATTGATTAAACAAGTCGACGTGCCAATTTATTGAATAACACCAATTAAATTATATCTATTCTGAAAACGCCCAGTCACGTGTGAAATAAAACTTTAACCAGATACAAAATCCGGATATTAAAATATAAAATATTACATCTGTGCGAGGGGGGTGGGTACTTGGGATGGCCTAGTGATCTAGAGTGCCGCGCTTCGACCTCTAGCTGGCCGGTCATCTTTACCTTGCGGCTGTGGTTTCGATACCTGATGTGAGCGCATGTGGCATGGAGATAGGGGCGCCTTCTCAATCTCTCTCTCTCCCCCTCTCTCTCTCTCATGTTTTGTTAAGGCCCTCTTACATAATATATTTTTGATAGTTTAGTTCTTATATAATACATGTTTAAAATAATTGAATAAAAAAACGGGTAACCTAATTCACGTAAGTCGCTTGGTTGATTTTATTTAATTCTAGCATTTATAAATTTTAATTTATACCCAAACCGATGAATAAATCAATAATTTCATCCTTTATTAAAATATTATTTTGTTTAGTGATTGTTTGATATATATTCCATTATTCGCCAAACGATGTATACGCAAGGGGATAATTCTTTGAAAAAAATCTGATATGGCATCATATGACTTTTAGTAAGAGAATAAAATATAATTACTGTTTGTAACGGGTGGTGGCCGCGGAGGCTCGGTGAGTAAAACGCCGACTCACTAATCTGAAGGTATTGGTCTCGCTCCCCGTGATGACTGAGAAAGTTCCTCGGGGACTTTTCTGTGGAAGGAAACCGGAAAGTGAACCAAGGAGGTTGAGAAGGCGCCACACACGATATGAGGGAATTTTTGCCCAAATAGCGACGCTAGGACCTACTCTACTGACAAGAGAGAGGAAGAGAGGGATGGGGTTTAGCGTCCACTCGACACAAACTAGGGCATTTCGGGACTAACACATGGTTCAATTTTATTTCAATAATTCGCTTGCGCTTAGGGGCCTTTAGCAGTGGAGGGAAACCGGATGTCCCGGAGAAAACTCACGAGGTTGGATGGGCGACCCTATTTGTCACGTACAACCGGGAATCGAAACCACGTCAGTTGACTCAATGACAGACAGTTTGATAATGCGCACACTCTAACCATTCGGCCATCCAACCCCCACAAAGGGTAACAATATATTAAAGATGGGTTCCCAGAAAAGTATTTATCAGGTGGTTATTGCCCATAAAAGTATGGCAATTTTGGTATCTATGGAAAGTAGAGATACTTACTAGAAAAATAATACCGGATTCCCTGAAAATACCCATGGGGCGTATACAGGACAAAAATGTAAAGGTTTCCCTAATCGACAGCCCGGCGGTTAGGATTATCTGCTTGCGTGACGTCGAAGGCTGCACGCGAATTTGGGCGCTTATTGTACATGTTGATAAACTTTATGAAGAGTTAGCCGTACAACACTTTCTGAGATAAAAATCACGGAAAAAAGATGGAAAATCCGTGAATTTAATTAGGATTCGATATTTGTAATAAATAGTCAGCGATTACAGACAACATCGTCTTGTGTATGCAAACATGGCCTCTTTTTGATTTTTATAGCAGGGTATACTTAGCAAGTACATTGTTTTGAGAAAGATTTGAAAGCAAAATTATGATAAATTATTTAGTTTGAATATGTTTTAGTTCTAATATATTATTAAATCACCAAGGTTGTATCCGAGAATGTAACTTTAATAGATGTTATAGTTATCCAGACACCGTTCCCCTTGAATATTATTGCCTTTTTGGAATCGCTGGTACTAAATTCCATGCATACGAGAATCAGGCTACGCTGTCGAAGCACAATAGTGGGAAACCCAATTATATTTTCGTATTCACTTCGGTAATCAAAACTGCAACTACTATACGGGGTTTTTTCTACAATTCATTTCTTTTAGCAGATTAGAAGCTGGGTTTCAGTGACCCCCCCCCCCCCCAACTCTTCAACCACCTACACTGCTTTGGCTTTGTTCAGTGCCTGCGTTCAGTTGATTTTTTGTGTTTAAAGAGATTTTTAAAATTTATTTTTCTATTTTTTTTTTTTTTCTTTTTTTTTTTATTAAGAATATTCTTACAAAATGAATATCTCTGGTATGCAATTATAAATTAGACATTAAATAACTTATTCACTACGCAATCATCAACACTCACAATCTGTTTTACAGAGATTTAATTTCGAATTAACTCTGTAACAGATGAGTGTCTACAACACGTGCGTTGACTGCAGACGGCGCCAGCCATTGGCTCAACGGCTCGTGCAATATTTACTCAACACCTAACTGCTTCGGGCAAAATGGTGCATTTTACTCATTTTAATATCCGTTTACACTAAATAGGAAATATTGTTTAACTCCAAATACTTCAAATGTCTTTATTTATTTTTCTTTTACCTCAAAAAAAATGTTTGAGAATTTAATTTGTCGGAGTAAAAAAAGTTAATATGCCGAACTTATTAAGTCTTGTCGATGTCATGCTTATCAGTGATTGTAGCGGCCAAGCGAATATTCACGCGGGATCAGTTTGCAACACTCAATGCGAAATTTAGCAGATAGGAAAACATTTTTTGAAAAATAATTAAACGTAAAAATGGATAATTGAGATTTTGTCCTTTTTTATCGTACCAACTTCCGTAATGATTATCGGGGCAAGCCTATAATTCAAAAGCTAATATCGCGATTCAGAATGAAGCAATTTGACTGATATTTTCAACATATTCTATTTACATTATCCAGTTTTTTTAATAATTATAGTGAGAACTCTCAACTTTGTAGCCAATCTAATCTCTCATAAAGCCCCCTTAAATTGAAATATAACAATTACTTAACTTAACACAATTCGCGAAGTATACTTAAAGGAGCTAAATTGCTAATATTTTGGGCTTAGAAATGGACATAAATGGGTTGCAACGCATATAATTATATAATATGAAAGTATATAAACTGATTTATATTCGATCGTTTCCGTTTTTATTCTAATATCAAATCAGTTATATTTGGCAAAGTACGTCATCTGGTTATTCCAGTCTACATAGTATTTATTGCGCACGTTCACCGTTTGAGGTGTAATGTGGAGTATACCTAGCCTAGTTCTTTTCGTCCCTAGCTGAAAATGAGTCTGAAACGCCGTATGGTACACGATTCGTGTACCAATGATAAAAAAAATCATTTCGTCTTAAACATTGGATATCAGAAGCTCATCTTTTCCTGGTAAGATCACAACATCAATGTTGATTTAAATTGATAAATAATTTGTGTTTTCAACGTTGAAGACTTTTCGATGATATTGAGTTAGAGACTTAGCTACTTTAAGCATTATAGTGAGAGATGTCAAATCTTTATATAATCCCTCATATTGTAACATAATAAATATCAAAAATATCTCGAAGTATTATTCGTGCTTTGGATTAAAAGTCGTCAATTTAGAACTTAAAATGTCGGGTAACTAACTTAGTGCCTGTTCTCGAGATAGAAAACCCAAAGTTTAGTATGCCCCCTTACCATTACTGTGTACGGCGATAATACAAATTGATAGAAACACCAGTTGAATAGCTGCCTGAACCATCCTCGATCTCTAACAAATATCACCTTTCTCTCTCGTTCCCTTTAATTAAACCGTGTTTGTAACTACTGACAATATCTGACAGATCTATAGTATATATATATATATATATATATATACTACATGTGTATATACATCACGTGACATCCAATGACATCAGACGAATTATACAAGCACCATCCTGACAATCGATATTACCACACACTGTTAAAAAAGAAAGAAAAAAAAAAAAAAATTTCTGGCAGCAGGTTCACCAGAATTTCTTTTCTGTAATCAATATTCTGACTTTTTTAAACCCCAAAATTCTGCTTAGTCACAACAGTATGCAATCTGATTAAAACAAGATCTATATTTCGTTTCGTTTTTTTTAAATATTTTTGATGGCCTACACTACATGATGATCTGGCAAGTTGGACTGTCCAACAGCGCGTGTCAGGAGTTGCACGAGCGACTTTTGACTTATGACGTCAGATTAATAAATCAGCGTTGACGTTTCTAGTGGTTTACCCACAGTTCCGAGCATGGCACACCAAGAAGACCGTTTCTTTGGCTAAGAAGTCGCGGTGACAGACCGTGTCTTTGGCTAATCCTTCACCTCAACCAAAATGCCGGTACTCTTCCTGAGTGATCCTAGCATAGTAAAGACAAGTAAAACAATATTTTGAACTATAAAAACGAAACGAAATAGGAGAAAGGGAGAGAAGAGAGAGAGAGAAGAGAGAGAGGGGGGGGGAGGGAGTTAATGTCCAGTGGACACAAAACGGGTCATTATGGGACTAACATATGGTTCAATAATGATCATCTAGACATTTGATTATAGATAAAAGTCCAATCAATAATTTGAAGCCAAAGTAAAGATCTTCGGTCTTACATAATCCTAATGAGACAAAAAAAAATCAAAATCACCGTCTCGTGTAGCCTACATATCGGCGTACACGTAAAAGATCCCTTGATAGTTGATAGAGTAGGCCAAAATGCCGCTGCCCGTGCAAAATGTCCATGAAAGCACACTATATGGCGTACGGTCTTCAATAGCCTAGTCGAAACAGAACAGTATAGCGTTAACCGCCATTTCATTTCATTTCAAGTGATCTGTTTATGAATTAATAAATGGATATTAGCCACCCTAACTACAGTTACCATGAAACACAATATGTTTATAAAATTCATATATATAACCTATTTAATAAATCTGCCGTATGTTTGACTATTGATTTCCCACCCAAACTATTTGACGAACAAATACAGCACGAGCTGCACTATTTAATTATAAGTTTGATATTAGCAGTTTGATTGACGTGGCAGCCATAACTGACAAGCTGATCTTATTGACAACAAGCGGATGACCCGGCGGTCGGCGCCGCACGGATTGGGCCTATAATTCCGTTGCCGGAAGCGGTAGGCCAACGCAACAAGGGGCCTGTAAGACGAAATTTTAAATAAGATAAAATCCAAATTTTAGACATTTGATTAGATAGTATTATATTGATTTTAGTGCTTAGCAAATCAACATTAAAGTTTCTACTAAAATTTGGATTTTATCTTTAGTTAAGATTACGAGAAACAGGTCCAGAATTCACAAAACATTCTCAGACTTAAGAATATCACGATTTATGAGAAATATCTTTGATCCAGAAACACAAAACTTGGCACATAGTCTGTTATTGATGTGTTTGATACGTTAGAGCAACAACAGTTTTATAACAGGCTTTATTTTAGTTAAAATAAGATGAACAATTTTGAATAAATTTGTAACCTAAGACTGAGAATGTTTTGTGAACGCGAGGGGAACCAGGCCTATGATACTCCCCTGATCAGACAGACAAACGGACAAAGGATAGTCTTAGATATTTGTATAGGTTGTTTTAATCGACTAAATTCATGCATTTGTTTCATCGTTTGAATCTGTCACTGCAATCGGACGGGCTTAAAAATCCAAATCTCGCGTACATGCAAGTTGGCGCGCACGTACAAGAAACTTTAAGCTGTTGGAATTCTGTAAATAGTAGGTGAAAACTCCACAGTTCGATCAAAACGTTCTTGGATGGGAAATGACCGTCTTGGTGCGGAGTACTATGAAATAAAATTGAACCATATGCTAGTCCCGAAATGACCTAATTTGCGTCGAGAGGACGTTAAACCCCAGTTCTCTTACTATATGTATATATAAGTTTAAGTATGCCTTCTGTGTGTGACGTCACATCATACGGCGTCGATCATTAGCTCGTTAAGCGCATGCATAGGATTTAACTTGGAGAAGGAAAACAGTTAATATCGCGAGCTCATTAACCCATCGGCCTAGCGAATATTCTGTAATTCATTGCTGGCAGCTAGCTGCGATGAGATACCGTTTATTGGCCTTTAATTGGTGATATAAAAATATCCCCCATACTCAGACTTATTTCTCTAGATGTGTTATGGCACTGTACGGTGTGATGGTTATCGAACTGTAAAAGGACCCGTAAAAGAAGACTACACAGGGTATTCCCCATCGTCATATCCTAAAATAGTAACAGGTTTTATCTTGCTCATCCAGTCTCACAAATCTACTGAACAATCATATCAGAAATGTGAAGGCCATTGATTGACGTCACAGCACGTGTTGAAACATATCGACTCCGCGAAGCATACTGTTGTCTATATATAACAAGCAATGCAAGATTGTAGTTATTCAAACGATATTGCTTGGCAAGTAGCGGGTGACCCAGCGAGCAGTTGATAGAAATAAAAGTATTAATTTAAGACATATTGAGACTTTCCGGTTTCTTCAAATTCGATTTTTTTAAGACTTCTGAAAACAATTTGATTATAGGAATTCTATAAAACTTGTGGCCTAGTCTATTTGTTGTGTGTCCGTGTCCATTCGAAAAAAAAAGTAGAAACCATTTATTACAATGGCGTTGCCACCAAATGGACCCATCGAAGTCGTCTTTTCCCTGGATACCACTGGATCCATGTCATCAATCCTCGATGAAGTCCGTCATCGTCTTCAAGATATGATCACACGTCTTCAAGCTGATATTCCCGGGATTAGATTCGCTGTTGTTGCCCACGGTGATTATTGTGACGCCGAACATTTTTACGTGACGAAGCACGTTGATTTTACTGGCGATTTACCCACGTTATGTAACTTTATGAATGACGTCAGTGGAACTGGTGGAGGTGACGTCAGTGAGTGTTATGAACTTGTTCTGAGATTGGTGAGGGAGAAATTATCATGGACGCCTTGTTCTCAGCAGATTTTAATTATGGTTGGTGACGCCTATCCACACGAAGCTGATTATCCATTAAACGTTGATAAAATCGATTGGCGAGAAGAATTACATTTTTATACTCATGCTGTAAGTATGATCAAAAAACTTGTTATTATTAAAACCACTTCTCTTTAAATTGCTTATGTTATCTAAATTATTAATTAGCCATTAATTGAATTATTATCCAGACCATAATCAACTGTGATGTCAACACTAGCTTGTGATATTTACTGAATTAGGATCCCATTTGCTGTTCAACTTTCATTCATGATTTAATCATTAAATGGATAATCGAGACTATGTATTTATCATACCGACTTTAGTAATGATGACCGAGGCTAACCGAAAATTCAATCACGGTTCAGAGTGAATCAATTTGAGTGCACGTTTCAGCAAATATTTAGTTTTTGACTAATATATCTTTAATTAACGTAAGCTACATTAGATTGTTTCGTCATCCCAATATTTCTATTATTCAGGGAGTACATATTTACGGCGTCCATGTTTTTGAAGATGAACTGTCGGCCAGTTTTATGAAAACCATATCTGAACAAACCCGTGGCGAATACATCAAGATGGCGGACTTTAATCACGTCTGTGATGTCATCATGGCTATTTGTTATCGAGAACGAGGGGCTGACTTTTTAGAGGTAAGAAAATGGTTGGTCTTAATTTTGTTTAAATCAAGGCTTCATAAAATCTATCTACTTTGAATGTTGATCTCTGTCCTGAAGGGCCTCAATATTAGAAAATTAATATAGATCACCTGTCTCTAATATGTACATTGTTCATACAAATTTCAGATATTATTAGATGCAAGCAGAATAAACATATCTCAAAATTCTCGAAGTAAACATAGTATTGTAGATCAAAATATTAAGACCAACTGCAGATTTCGTCAAGGCCATAAGATAAAAGCAGGCAAGCGCTAACCCCGGATCTAACATTAACTCAAAATCCTTCCTTATTACCCTTTTTGTAATCTGGACGAAGCATTATTCTATTCTGATGATATTTGTAGGGATATGAAGCTGAAGTGAGGTCAAGATTCGGAAAGAAACGAATGGACGATGGTTTAGAAGATGTTTTCGGAGCTTTGAAAAGAGGCGATTCAAAAGCTAGTAATACAACACTGCCACCACCCTTGTCCCCGCTTAGCAGTATGACGTCATCTGAACCGTCTACGTCAGTGACAACCATCAGAAAGATTTCTTCCATACCACATGATCCACTGAACAGGCTCCCCAAGTTAAAAACAGTAAGTTTATGTTTGTGATATTTGTGGTTCTCGATACGAAATGAGAGAGAGAGAGGAATGGGGTTTAACGTCCACTCAACACAAACTAGGTCATTTCGGGACTAACATATGGTTTAATTTTATTTCAGTAATTCTCTTCCGCGTAGGGGTCTTTAGCAGTGGGAGGAAACCAGAGTGCGCGGGGAAAACCCACGAGGTTGAGAAGGCGCCCCTATCTCCATGCCACATACGCTCACACCAGGGCTCGAAACCACAGCCGCAAGCCAGAGGTGACCGGCCAGCTAGACTACTAGGCCATCCCAACCCCCCGATACGAAATGAAATGGGGTTTAACGTCTTACTGTTCTGCTCCGAACTTGGCAAATGAAGACGGGCATATATCGAATTCTAACTGTCAAGGAATCGTTTACATGTACGCCAATGTGTACACGGGACCTCTGTTTTTGTCCCATCCGAACGACTAGACAGCTGTCCTTGCCTTGCCTTCCGTCCAGATGATTTAGACCTATACGTGAATATTTAGTTTTAAACTAATGCAATATGTAGTTTGTCCGGGGAAATTTATAATTATAAATAATCCAGTAAATTTATATTGAAGCCATCTATAAGTTATGTAGCAGTTTTCTTCTCTGTAAAAGAAAACTTTTTTGTTTTGTCTTCTTCAAGGGAAAAGACATTCAGAAAAAGTAGGCAAAAGCCACCGAAACGAATCTGTTTGTAGAGTAGGATTTAGTTTGAATTTTAAAATTTGTTTCAGAAAGTAAAAGCTCGCAAAGTTACGACAGCAAACAGTCGAGGAGGCGAAAGTACGTCGATGCCATTTATCAAACCCAAAAAGACAAAGCACATAAGATACCCAAAGAAAACGGTTAGTATTTTATTTTAGTAGTTGATTTGGCTTTCCTGTAACAAACGAGTTTTGGCTATCAACCCATATCTACGCTCCAAGATCTAATATTACTTTAACGAACGAGTTCCCGCTATAATAGCGAGTTCCCACTCTGAACCCATATATTACTTTAACTGGCGAGTTCCCGTTATATTAATTTAAATAATGAGTTCCTGCTATGACCCCGTGTCTATACTCCAAGATCTAATATTATTTTAACTAGCGAGTTCCCACTGTGAACCCATATTACTTAAAGATTTGATATATGACTTTAACCAGCAAGTTCCTGCTATGAAACCATGTCGGTGACGGGGAAGAAAATAACTTTGTGGTGCCATCTTCCTTCAGTGACGTACACACATGCTTATTTTGCATAACGCCTACCCCATGGCTTGATAAAAAGTTTTGCATCTCATAGTTTGTATTTTGTATATTTTTTTTATAGAAACCATCAGCAACTAAGTGCAAGAAGCCGAACTACAATCAACCTCAACGTAAATTACTCCGAGAAAGAGTTACCGTTAACAATTTCCTATATAATAATCTGCATTGGTCAAGTTGGAAATTGGCAATACAACCACGCCCTGTTACCAAGCAACCATCACCCGGCTGGAAACCCGTCAACAACCAACTCAGACGTACAGTGTTATACCCAGGGAGCAGACGAACGCGGCCAGCCTTTTACGAAGTCGCGGTTCAAACAAAACCCGGTCATAAACGCCACGTTGTGTATTTTACAGTGAAAAAATTTTCATGGGCTCCCGAGAATTGGTTTAATATTTTATTTGACGATACAGTGTCACAGCAAGTGAAATCAGTGGTCTCCAGTGGTTGTCGTGTTTTCGTTCGTAAAGCTCATCTTGTTATCCGTAAACCCAATACCACCACTCGTTTTGTCAATGACGTCAGGCGGGTGTACGATTATCCTTGGAGCGGATCTAGAGACGTATACATCCAAAACGATGACGTTTTTATCTCAAATCAATGACGTTAACACATATATAACAATTCGATGATTCAAACAACAGTGCTGATAAAGTGGACTGGCTATACGTAGGCCTATCAACTCATCAAATGAAACGCAGGCCTAGTGGTTTATTTTCATTCTCCACACAGGGGAAGACAACTCTGATTGGGAGATTGGTTTGTTTCCAGATTTCAAGCTATGTAAATTAACCAGTTACCGTCCACGAGATGTATCTGTGATATGTAGGCCTAAGGAGTCATTACCAAATAAGTTGGTGTACAGGAGAAGAGCGAGGTGTAACATTACACCCCATCGAGAAACTAGGCGGCACAGCTCCGATCTTCATTTTGTTTATTAACAATAAAAGAGTGTTTGTTGAAATTGAAGAAATATGAATGGGGTCCACAGAGTAAAAATCGGTGCAATAAATAACGAAAGACAGACGTCACATAATGTTGTCATGACGTGTATTAGAGAATGTCACTTGTCATTGTACATAAACATTTTTATGAAACAGATATTATCATGTAAATATTAGTTATACGCGTAACATGTAAATATTTGTTATAGGCCTACGTGTCACCTGTGAATATTAGTTATACGTGTCCTGTAAGGTGTAAATATTTGTTATATTATATCGTTAAATAAAATTTTGAAATATAGACGGCTCAACAACATTTTGTTCACATTTAAAGAAAGGGATCCATTGGTCTACTTGGGCTTTTTTCATATTCTGCATTTTCAAAAAGGATAAGGGGGGGGGGGGTAGAAATGAAACGTAGATTCACTCCACACACCATAGGCGTACGAGCCAGGGGGGGGGGGGCATGGGGGCAGCTGCCCCCCCCCCCCTACCTTTCGGACAAGCTGACTTTTCGGGCAGACGGGTAAAGTGAGAACAAAAATTATTTCATCTATTTGGCATAATAAAGTGCCCGAAATCTAATAAAACACTAATTTTACGCACAGAAATATCAATAAAACGCGTTCACGGCCGTCAAATATTCCAAAATTTTCAAGAGGAGGTTAAACCTGAAATTTTTTCGGGCATTTCTAGTTTTGCTTCCTTAACTGTCATCGAGTCCTAATAAAACACTAATTTTACTTTTCTTTTAATTGAATACCACGAATTTGTACTGAGTTGACATAGGATTAAAACATTTTGTCTTACTTTGGGCGACATTTTTCGGGCATCGATTAGTATTTTGGTATTACTTACACGGGCTAGAATAGCAGAAAACGCATTTGCGATGGTCCAATTTTCAAAATTTTCTCCGGAAGGGCGAGACCCTCACACCCCGCGACGATTGATTGGTTGTTTGGAATTAGAGTCAGCAGGTAGACTGTATTGGACCAAATTGAAGTTGCTATATTCACAGGCTGGAATAGCGTTTGCGGCAGTTAAATTTTCAAAATGTTCCCGTCTTCGTGGACTGTAAACAATTGATTGAAATTCGAATCAGTCACCTTAATTAAGCTTTTAGGCCACTTTAAAGATGTTTTCTTCACGCGTTGAAATTGCAGGAAAACGTATTTGCAGCCGTCAAATATTCCAAAATTTTCTTGAGGGGGGGGGGGGGGGTCGCTGTCTGTAAACTCGAAAATTTTCGGGCAATTCGATTTCTGCCCCCCTAACTGTCATCGAGCCCATACGCCTATGCCACACCCCCTTTGATCTGTTACCTTGGTATCCAACCACTTTTCAGTGATGCAGGGCAGCTGTCTAGTCGTTCGGATGGGACACATTAGCGTGTAAATAAAAGATTCCTTGGCAATTGAAATTCGATAAAAGAGAAGGTCGTAGTGTTGCTGTCCGGGCAAAATTTCCCTCCCCTCATAGCACAGTGTATGGCGTATGTCCCTCTTCATCTGCCCAGGGGCGGATCCAGGAATTTTTGAAGGAGGGGGTTTGCCAGGTTTCTGTTACGGAAATCTGCCATCATCGTCTCTAAATTACATAGGCATACATACAAATTGAGCTTTTTAAACAGAGAAATCATTTTTATACTGATGTTGGATCACTTTATGATGTAATTTCATTGATGCAAGGCATTATTTTTTTTATGTAGCTGAGCAGAGGGGGTGCCCCCCCCCCCTCTCTGGATCCGCGCCTGGCAGCCTAGGTCAGGAGCAAAACAGTAGGACGTTAAATCCAATTTAATTTTAATAAACCCGTCTAGCATTGGGTTTAAGACTATAAAACTTTTAAGAGGAGGTCACCGGAAAGATGATCCGGCTTTCAGAATTTGCTATCCGAAAATTCTGAAAATCGAAAGGATTCTTGGTTATGTATAAAGGAACAATACCACCGATATAATAAAATCTTGAGACAGATGTGGATTAAGAAACAGACCGAGTCGAGGGCAACCCGACACCAAGGTTCAACCCAATGACATAAGGGTACTTTTCTGTCGGTTTAGATACACACTGAAACCGCGTATTTCGTTGTCGAAATCTACGACCAGACAGCACATTCAGAATGATGCACGTGTATTCGTTCGTTCGAGAAACGGATGAAAACAATTGAGAACACTAATTAGTAATTATGAGCAATTAAAAACACTAATTGTGAGCAAATAAAGACAACTCTGTTAAACAATAACATATCTTTCTTTATATGGGAAACAAAAACATCAAATATATTCTATAAATGTGGAAATTCAAGGAGGGTTTATTATCAACATCCAATATTATATTTTATATTCAATCCGATTAAAATATAGATCCATATTTCGTTTCGTTTGTTTTTTTTTTTAGTTTCGATGGCAGAAGGGAGAACGTCTATATATGACGTCATATGTGCTAAAATGCGTAGGACCGTCGCCGATTTCGCGCTCTCCTGGCAGAAGACCAGAATCACCAGCAGTGAATATTCGCTAGGCCGCTACTACAATCTTCTGTGAAACCATAGATCGTTCTAGTACAGTACTATGGTGAAACCACCGATCTATATACTGTATATATTGGTAAACGTTTTTTACCATCCACCGGAGCCTGGTCTTATGACGTCATATGTGGATTGTGGGTTAGGATAAGGGTTAGGGTAAGGGCTGTGGCCTGCAGATTTCGACACAGTCTCGAGATGTAGACAGAGCTAGCCCTAACCCTAACCCTGGGCCAAGCCTAACCCTTATCCTAACCCACAATCCACATGACGTCATACGACCAGGCTCCGCTGGATGGTAAAAAACGTTTACCGTATATATTATAGATCAGTGGGTGAAACAGGTTGGGCAGAAGACAAGTAAAACGAAATTTTGAACTATAAAAACCGAAACGAATTAGGATCTGTGTTTTAATCAGGTTGTTTTCTATAGACATCATTTGGTATTGAGGTAAATTCACAGCAGCTAAAAGCACCACTTGTCATTGTGGAAGCCGAAGAGGCAGAAATTCACACATAAACCCAAAGCATTTCATTTAAAATCCTGTTTGACCACCACGGTCCATACAGTGAAACATTACCCTTGGCAGCTTCTAATAGTGAAGATGCCCGCCCCCCACACTGCCCCCCCCCACTCCATACAGTCCAGATTTATGATATTATACATGTAAACAATAAATGCAAACTATGGGTGGAGATGTCCCCAATTCCGACAAGACGTGCATAAAAAATCACCATAAAGATGCATTTTTCAAGAGTTAAATCTGCCTATTACAGATACAGATCTTTCATCTGATTCTGACTTTCTAAGTGATATAAATTATTATTTTAACACTTAGTAATATGATCATCTCCGATTTTAGGTATATTAGAAAATACAACTGTTATTCAAGTGTCGGATCAATAAAATCGATAACCAAGACTAAATCTCAAATGCTAAGCTACAAAAATAACCAATCTGCTCTACAAAACTTCAAAAATACATAATAAAGTAATTTGTAAATACATTCCATTATATTATGTTTATCTATTTTTGAACTGTTGTAGCAAGAATGGTCAGTTCTTTATTTAGATCTTACAAAATGTGTCTTGACATAAAAAAATACAATAAATATTTACAGATGCTAACCCTGTGGAGTGGGCTGACATGTATATACACAAAAAAGAAATTTCAATAAAAACTAACATACTTAAATGCTAACCGAGCTGAGAGTGCTGATTATTAGATTTTGGTTGTGTTTTCTCTAATATTTTTACTTACCGGTACATAAGAGATATATGTACATGTATACCAAAAAATACATTTAAAATATAACATACAATAAATACAAACAAGCGTAAAAAAAGCACCATTAACATGATATTGACTAAATTATTTTAATGGTAGCCTATAAGCCACCAGAATGGATGTAATAAATATGGCCAACTGTTCTCCACATATAATTATGCGGCTACTAGTAAGTACTCATACATATACTGTAAAAACAAAATATATTAAATGCAAAAACACTATTGACATTATTTGTGGTTAAAAACGATAAGATCAGTTTTCCATGTACATGTTTTTGATGTGTTTCAGCACATGTTTTCACCAGCCATAAATCTGTCTGATGTATGTGTAATGAAACCATTTTGGAAACGAGCACGGAAATGCTACGGAAACGTTACGAATATGCGTACATGGTAAACGGACCTAAGAGTACACTTGATATATAAACCAATATTTGCTGTGTTTTGATTGAGACCTACTAAATTATAATAAGATTAGAATACAGATCCTGTTTCGTTTTGGTTTTTACTTGTCTTTACTACAGTAGGATCTGGAAAAGTTGTTTTGCCATGCCGTCTTCATCAGCCTAGTTCGAAGCAGAACAGTACGACGTTAAACTTCATTTCATTTTGTTTCTGTTCTGCCATCAGGTGCACAGAACTGTCGATAATCCACTAGAAACATCAACGCTGATTGGTTAATCATATGTCTAACATCATAGGATCAAAAGCTGCTTGTATGACCTCTGATGCGACCTCCCACTACAACGTGTTAGATTTTCATGTAGAGAAGGCCATAAAAAGTATAAAATCAAAACGAAATATTGATCTCTATTTTAATCTGACAGACTCAATCAGACTTTAAAACAATTATCAACATTCCTAACATTATACTCCGTTGAACAGGCACCTGTACATAAATAATGATAAATATATTTCATCAAACAGCTAGGCCCTGTAAAAATATACTTCTTGAAACAGATAGGCCCTTAAAATGTAACAATATACTTCATAAAACAGATTGGACTCTACACTGTAAAAATATTAAATGCTTTATAAATGCAAAAACAATATTATGCTACCGTCAAATATAACCTGGGGTCCTGGACCCAGTTTCACAAACCACATCGCCATCCAACATTTTATTTTTTATTGAATTTATGTTTAACAGGTCTCTGTACGTAAATCGAAAATTGAAACCAGCACCTGTGTACTGGATATGGAATAATACAAAATAATCTTTTTCTACAACCTATTTTTGACTAATTGATGTTTTGGTATCAAGTAAAAATGACTGCATTCTGACTAATTGATATTTTAGTATCAAGTAAAATTAACTGCATTCTGACTAAATGATATTAAAGAATTGAGAAAAAAAAGACTACATTCCATTCTGACTAAACGATATTAAGATATCAAGCAAAAATACCTACATTCTGATTAGTTATAAAGTGGTAAAAAATACCTAAATTCAACTCTGACTAAAAGATATTTAGGTTTAAAGCAAAAATGACTACATTTTGACTAAATGGCCTGACAATGTAAAACAGTAGGCTAATATTAAAAATCTCCAGGTCTCAATATAACAAAATAACATATAACACACACTAATAACACACAATAATAATATATAATATACATTGACAATACACACTAATAATACATAATATACATTAATAATAAAACAATTTCATATTTTATCATTTACAAAATATTTGAATTAGACATAAACAAATTTAAAGATGGCGGATGCATTATGTAAAATCTGCATTTTCTCTTTATTCTGGTTTCAAATGTTATATAAATGATCCGTTAGACATTAGTCACATGACAACCAATATCAACTCTCTAATCAGATTGCAGAGAAATAAATGGATCGAAATACGATCGTCATTTAATGTTTAAATTTAAGATTGGTGAATCAAGGCTAAAGCCAGGCTTACACTTGCATGATTCCATGGCACGCATTGGCACAACTCGAGTCGGCAAGACACCATCCAATTTGCACAAACTCGTCGTGCCAATTCCGGAAGTGCGTAAACAATGCGCAAACTCGTCGTGCCAGTTCGTGTGAATGTGGACACTGATGGGCACGACAAAATCGTGGCCAAAAGTCGTGCAAGTGTCAGCCTGGCTTAAGTCTTGATTAACAAATATCATTGTTACGATAATAAACAATTTTGGCCAATTCTTGTCAACACTTCAATCAATGTTAACTTTGCCCAGAGTAATGTAATTTGAATGAGATTTTCAATATATTCATTTTGCATTATCTATTTTTAAACTATTATAACAATAACGTCAAGCGCGTTATCTAAATCTCCCATAATGCATCTTTAACATGAACGTCAACAATAGTTATATACATAACAAAGATTAAACAATATGAACGCAGACAATATGAACGCAGACAATATAAACTTTTAAATAAAGGCCTGTCGACATTAGCCCAGTCGGAGTAGAACAGTAGGACGTTAAACCTCATTTTTTAAAATTTTTAAATAAAGGCACCTGCTGAGTATAAGTTAACAATACACAATAAAGATAAAAATAAAACAAGTTTTAAAATAAAACTATAGAAATATATATTCAGAACACGTTTTGATTGGTATTCATCAAGGCTCTAAGTTCAACAATGTGCCAACCAGTAACAATGTTACACATTTTGGCTAGATAAGCCAGGATTTTCTTTCAAATTAACTATTAAAAGACTGGAAAACTCGTAATTTAACTGTATTTATTGTGGTTTATAAAAATGATTCATTTGTAAAATGTAAATTGATTGTTACTAGCTAATATCCAGTGAGTCATGACCAACAAAAAGGATTGAAATTAGAGCCCTGATATGGATAGAGGTAAACAATGATTAATCAAGCTGGTAAAATATGCAGGAAATAATTCTGTGGAATACAATTACTCGTACTAGTTATTACAGGGCTACATTTTGACTTGCCTTCTCAAATCTTTATCAAATAATGACTGTTTACTAATGTCTTCTCTAGCTTTTGGACTAAGGGAGAGAGACAGAGAGGGGGAGAGACAAATCAAGTTTAATGTCCAATTGACACAAACTAGATCATTCATTTAGGGATTAACATATGGTTTTTGTGCGTAGGGGTCTTTAGCTGTGAGAGGAAACCAGAGGATCCTACTCCATGTCACGTACAACCAGGGATTCAAAACCATGTCAGTTGACTCAATGACAGGCTTTATGATACAGCACACACATCCTAACGATTCAGCCATCCACCCCCCCCCCAATTAAAGTAATTAGCTTGTGTGCAGGGGTCTCATACGACACACCTGTGCTTGCCTACTCCATGATCAAACACGATAGCAGATGGCTTCCATCTTGTTTACTGACGGTACTACTTATTTTAAGACAGACTCGGCTTTCCAATTTATAATATCTACGTCATTGGGGATTTCCAATTTATACTCACTGGTTGCTATGACCCGCTATGGCGTTGTCTAGAAACGCGCGTGCTCGCGTTAGTTTAAAATTTTTGCTATACGTTTAACATGGACTATTTGATGTAATTTGCCTGATTTGATTTGGCCCCATTTCCATAAATTTAGGTTGTTTTTTAGAAATTTTTAGCAAATGTTAATCTTAGGTGTTTTTAAATTCTAGCCGAAGTAAATTTTTTTACAATTTATAGCGAGTTAAGTTATCGTCTCTAAGAGGCGGGCGTAGTATTTTAAATGGCGGCCATTTGCCATCATGTGTATTCTTGAAGTAGGTACACATGATGTAATCGTATGCAGGGGTCTGTAACAGTGGGAGGAAACCGGAGAACCAGGAGAAAGCCCACGGGTTGGACAGGCGACACAAATCCTTGTCACATACAAGCAGTGAATGAAAACCACATGACTTGGCTCAATGACAGATCATTCCCCGGATAAAGACGAGTAAAGCCTAGTTGAAACTTCGCCCAGTAATAAGGAGTTCTGTTCCATAGAATAGTGACTTGAGTATATCCTGTGTAAATGCAGTTGAATGAACTTAATTTTACCAGGTTTATGGTACATATGAAAATATATATTTTATATGGGCAAGATGAACACTGAGATTCCTGTCTCTTCCTCAAAGCATGAACTTTGATACATATATTTAATATATTGAAGTAAGAGTTGCATAGCGAATACGTCACTCCCCCCACCCGCCAATACATCAAGCGTTGAGATTACTGTAAAATATATATCATAATATTATTTGTAAAAAATAAAACATTTTATAACTTTCAGCAGTGGAGTACAGAAAGACTTAATTAATTAATAACATTCCTGTTGAGTCATGATTCTGCGGAGGTCAGCATTTTGATTATACACGAATTGAGGCTTTTATTTTAAGTGCCCATCGACAGAACACGAAGATGAATATAACCAAAAACTAATTAGATGTATAATTCATTAGTGGTTAATAAGAAGGAGTTGGTCCTCTACCAGCTGTATACTTTATTAAAGTACTATATGGTTGAACCAAGAACAGATCAGCACATCATCCCCGCCATCGTATCAAACACATGATGTTAAGTCAATCAAATGGGCCGCGTCGCATAGTTATTTTCGTAAAGAACATATATAATTTATACATAACTTTGACTGTTTTGTTTTGGTTTTAAGTACCTCTGCGTCCACTATTAACTGGAGAGGGGTTTAATATCTAGGCTATGGCTATGACTGTTCCTTAATCCCTATTCAGATACAAATCTGAATAAAAATATTGCTTATAAAAAAACCTTCAGTACTGGTTGCACACTTCTTTAACATTATCATAACAAATAATCTTCATACTATTTTACATCACGTCACCATTTTCAGTGGGTGGCGAGTTGACGTCACCATTATTTTGGATAAAAACCTGAGATTCCAGATTACCATTCTCCTAGAAAACAGACGATAAACACGATATTCAATTAGCTGATTATTACAAAAAACATGGTATTCAATTATTACAAAAAATATGATATTCAATTAGCTGATTATTACAAAAACTGGCGATTATTACAATAAGCAAGAGATTCAATTGGTTGATTATTACAATAAGCAAGAGATTCAATTGGTTGATTATTACAATAAGCAAGAGATTCAATTGGTTGATTATTACAATAAACATGAGATTAAATTGGTTGATTATTACAATAAATATAAGAGAGAGAGAAATGGGGTTTAACGTCCACTCAACACAAACTAGGTCATTTCGGGAATAACATATGGTTTAATTTTATTTCAATAACTCGCTTGTGAGTAGGTGTCTTAAGCAGTGGGAGGAAACCTGTGGACCCAGAGAAACCCTACGAGGTTGAATAGGCAACCCTACTCCTTGTCGTGTATAACCAGGCAATCGAACCCACATTAGTGTTAACAATTCGGTTATCCACCCCCCTACGATGCAAAAGTAAGAAACGTAGGAAATGTAACAGGGTTTCATGTCTCTGATAAACATTACTTCAGTTATACCCACTGCAGCTTAGTCATCCAAGCAGTCCACCAAAGTAGTCACATATTGGTTCTTTTGTCGGTAATGACACGCTTTGTCTCATGACCACAACCAATGTACATAAATTTCAAGAGTGAGAGAGGCTCTAACGTCCACTTGACACAAACTAGGTCATTTCCAGAATAACATATGGTTTAATTTTATTTCAATAATTAACTTGCACATAGGGGTCTTTAGCAGTGGGAGGAAAACAGGACCCGGAGAAAACCCACGAGGTTGGAGGACATATTTCATTATCACGTCTGGTCCTGAGTTTACTTCTGGTCCTGAGTTTACTTCTGGTCCTGAGTTTACAAAGCATTCTTAGACGTAATTTAAGAATCTAGTCAACTTTCAATCATTGTTATAAAATATATCTGTGATCCAGAAACACAAAACTTTGATCATAGTTTTTGGTCGATGTATGCAATACATTAAAACAACAAAAGTTTTATAAAAGGCTATATCCTAGTTTTAAAAAAAGGCAAACAATTTTGAGCAAATTCTTAACAAAAGGAGCTACATCGCTCATATCTTCAACCTAGAAATTGACACAAGTGGGTTGCAATGGACATAATAATGTAATATAAATGTATACATGTATAAATTGATTTACATTCAATCGTTTCTGCTTTTACAGTATTTATGTTCGGCGAAATGTACCAAAAATCGTAATCGAATGGCAATCTCTAGCGTCTGGTTATTCCAGTTTACACCAATAGTGTTTATTGCGCATGCTCTCTATATAAGAATATGAAGTCACCTTTCCACATGTGTGTTATGGTACATGAGTCGTGTATCAATGGTAAAATGTTGATTTTGTCTTAAATATTGGATATCAGAGGGGCTCATCTTTTCCAGGTAAGATCACAGCATCAATGTTAATTTAAAATGACAAATAATTTGTGTTTTCAATGTGGAAAACTTTGGATGATATTTACTTTAAGTCAGAGAGTGCTTTGTAAACTCAGGGCCTGGTTGTTAGTGCTGTCATTTAAACTTACATTATTGCCTTGTTTAACCAGTACTGTCGGACCTTGGAAACTGAATCGTTTAAAATCAGGATAGAATGTCAGAGTGAAACAGATTAATGTTATGACTGTCAGCCATTCTGTTACCGTGGAGAATAAATATGGCACCCGTAACGTATCCTGTAAAAGCAGACAAACTATTAGACCGAATAAAATACTTTTCATTGTGTCAATAAATCACTATTAGTTTAAATTAAATGAAATGGGGTTTAACGTCAAACTTTTATGCTTTCGACAAGACTAATGAAGACGGGCATACACTGTAGGACTTCTTTTTTGTTGTGTTCTTGTGATCGTAAAACAATACCACAGTATTTCAGCTATAAGAACTTTATTGCCAAGCTGGATGATTTCGCAGGTCCCTTGTTCTCAACAGATAATGGCTGCTTGACTACCTGGGTGAGTTTCTAATGGGGCTTGATCTACACTCAAATTTATACCCCCCATCCCTGAACATCCAAGATTTAGCCTTGACGTTAATTTCCATTCCAAATGCGTAATAACCTACTAAATTTCACACAAATAAAGCAGGTGCTGATACCATATTATGTCTACTAACCATAGGTCCAATAACAGGAAGAACGTGATGGACAGTTTTGTCACAGGTTATGATTTTACCAAAACATCACTGACTTTTTATGTATAGTTTTTATTTCACGTTTACTAGGTACGTGGGATTTTAATTTTATAGACAGAGAATTTAGTAATTTTCCAAAGACACCATATGGTCTTAAAGACCTAAGACCATAGTCTTACACAGTGTGCTATGAGGGAAATTTTGCCCGGACAGCGGCACTACAACCTACTCTTATATCAAATACCAACTGTCAAGGGATCTTTTCTTTTGCATGCACAGTAATGTAAACATGGGACCTCAGTTTTTCGTAACATTCGACTGACTAGACAGGAGCTGTCCTTGATCCTGCATCACTGACAAGGGGGAAGCAAGCTAGAAAATCGAGATGAACTTTCTCAACCAATGCAGGGTTTGAACACCTGAGCTCCGGGCTAGCGAGCCAGCGTCTTACTCACTTAGCCACCGTGACCCCCCAGCATATCAATCAAAACTCTTCAACCCTGGTAAGCGATCCCAGAAATAAATTCGCAATCCTTGATAACTCCAACATCCCCCGGCCAACTTGTGACTACTGTAAACATGCCATGGTTTAGGAATGGTGTAAATAAATGCAGTGAACCGATTGGAAGGAAAATTTGTTAAGACTAAGTGTAACCTTATAATTTTCTGTATATATTGACCTCACAATTTTGTATTACGTAATTAGCTTGATAACGTTGAAAGAATACTGTTCGAAATGCCGCCTAATTTAATAAGAAGCTGTTTTTCCATATGTATATGTGTTATAATATTATTGCTCTATCCCTGTTACTAAACGCCACTCAAAGATTATTGGTATAAATAAAGTTGTGTCCAATCAGTCTGAAGAGTTCAATACATATGAAACTAGTGACTGACGCCTAGAATAACCAGGCCCGGAGTTCATCAAGCACTCTTAGACTTAAGTTAAGAATTTACTCAACTTTTAATCATTGATTATGAGTAACATATTTGATCAAGAAACACAAAACATTAAACATAGTCTCTCATTGATTTATTTGATACATTAAAACACCAAAAGTTTTAAAATAAGGTGATAAATTTTGAGTAAATTCACAAAAGTCTAAGAATGCTTTGTGGAACTGGGGCCAGATCTTAATAGACATTATCATATTCTATAAAACTTTACCCATTTTGTTCCCAGTTCTTTTTCTTTACTGATTTTATACACAGCTTTTGTAACAGAAACTGATCTCTTGTTGAGGAAGAATTTTATCACAGAACCAACTCAATTCCTAGACTGTCTGCTGTTATGATTAGTGATGTCACCGTTAAGGATGATCGCAGCAGAACCACGGTACTCAAACCCTTTTTAACAAGAAAGAAAGAGAGAAATCAGGGTCAACGTCAACTCGACACAAACTAGGTCATTTCGGGACTAACACATCATAAATCGCTCGCTTGTGCAAAGGGGTCTTTAGCAGTAGGAGGAAACAGGAGGACCTTGAGAAAGCCCACAAGGTTGGACAGGCGACCCGACTCCTTGTCACGTACACATGGGGAATTGAAACTACGCTAGTTGACTCAATGTCAGACCTTTATGATCCAGCGCACATGGCCACATGCTAACCATTTGGCCGTCCCATCGTCGCGTGGAATCGAAAACAGCGCCACTTAACTCAATGACAGTAGGTTAAAGCATTCAGCCACCCAACCCTCCAACACAGCGGACGTACCCACGGACGTACACAGTGGATGTACACACAGACGTACACAGCAGACGTACACACAGACATACAGAGCGGACGTACACATGGACCATGTCATGGGGATATTGGTTTTAGTAAAGGATACATGTAATAAAGAACGATGTTAAAATCACACTCATCAGAAACTGAATTAAACTGATTTTACGATTATACTGACATTCTTCCACTTGTTTCAGCTTCCATGACAACACAGACTGTAACCAACAATATATGGTTCCACACAGGAATGCCAGACCAGCACCTATATAATGTCCGGGTCTCATCACAACTGTCTGATGAAAAAAAATAAACAAATTCAAATACAGTAAAAAATATAGGAATGAAAATGTAATGACATGGGTTTTAACAACCTGCTGTTTTGCTCTGACTGAGACAATAAAGACAGGCATACTCCATACAGTGTCTTATGAGGAAAATTTTGTAAAACAAAAAAACAGCACCTGCCAGGCGGGATACGCCCACATTTTCGAGAGATGGATAGAGAACAAGCTAATAAGAAAGTGATTTATCCTACAATCAAGGCCCATAATTCATGAAGTTACAATTCGATATGCGTAAATATCGAAAGGAACCAAGAACTTTGGGTTATAAACATGCATTTAAAATTTTATCAAAATCAGAGTAAAATTGTGGTCTCTACAGGGTCTACAACCTTGATATACCATATTTTTATAGTATTTACGAACAAGCGGTAGCCATTTAGTTTGGAAGTATTGGTCCGATTTTCGTGAAATTTGATCTCAACCATCATTACGGTGTAACGGTGATATAATCAGAAGATTACGATCTGATGGGCGCAAATATCAAAAGGCACCAAGATCTTTGGATTATAAACATGCATGTCAAGTTTCATCAAAACCGGTTTAAAATTGTGACCTCTACAGGGTCCACAACCTTGACATACCATATTTTTACATGTGTAAAAGCTGCGGACATTTTTTGTCTGATTCTCCCGAAATTTGAACACAACCTTCTTTACGATGAAACGGTGATATAATAAGACTTTTTTTTAAATCAGATAATCATTTTGACCTCCAGAAAGACTACAAGCTAAAAAAAGGCGAATCTTCATACAATCAGGGGCCATAATTCAGGACGTTACGATGTGATATGCACAAATATCAAAAGGAACCAAGATCTTTGAGTTATAAACATGCCTTTCAAGTTTCATCAAAATTGGTTCAAAATTATGACCTCTACAGTGTTCACAAGCTAAAAACGTGATTTTCCGTACAATCAGAGGCCATAATCCCTGAAATTACAGTCCCACGGACGGACGAACGGGCGGACAGGGGCAACAAAAATATACGTCCACATGCCCCCCCCCTCTCATCTACATGAAAAAAAAAATAATGCCTTGCATCAATGAAATTACATCACAAAGTGATCCTACATCAGTATTAAAATGATTTCTCTGTTTAAAACCCTCAATTTGTATGTATGTCTATGTAACAGAAACCTGGCAAACCCCCTCCTGCAAAAATTCCTGGATCAGTCCCGGTAAAAGCTATCTAAATATTAATTAGACATTAATTATCTGATCGAGGCCATAATCAACTCTCAATGTCATCATTAGCCAGTGATGTTTACTGGATTAGAATACATGCTGTGATTTATGATTGAATGTAAAAATGGATAATCAAGAACCAACGTTAGTAATGATGATTGAGGCTAGATAATAATTTAATCAATAATATCTTGATGCTGAAGCCATTTGACTGAAATTTTCAGCATATTCTGTTTACATTTCCTATTTTTGAGCTCTTATTGAGAGAACTGTCAGCTCTTTTTCTCATCCTGCCTCATGCCCCTTTAACAATTTAGGGGGATTGGGATGGCCTAGTGGTCCAGAGTGCCGCGCTTCGACATCTAGCTGGCCGGTCACCTCTGGCTTGCTGCTGTGGTTTCGAGCCCAGGTGTGAATTATGTGGCATGGAGATAGGGGCGCCTTCTCAACCTCGTGGGTTTCCTCCGGGCACTCCGGTTTCCTCCCACTGCTAAAGACCCCTACGCGCATGCGAATTATTGAAATCAAATTAAAACCATATGTTAGTCCCGAAATGACCTAGTTTGTGTTGAGTGGACGTTAAACCCCATTTCCCTTCCCTTTAACAATTTTATAAACATACCTGAAAATTGGCGACCATAGATAAACCAAAGGCTGAGAGAAGACCACAGATGAGAGTCCCTATATTTAGTTTGTCAGCAACTGATCGATTCTCCACACTTTCTGCTCGTCTTCGTATAACATCCAGGGATATCAGAAACTTGATAAAAACATTCAACGCCACTAGAAAGAAAATACTAATTCTTAATCTTTTTTAAGTTGTAATGCCTGCATGACCTCTAGAGTTGTCAACACTGATTGATTAATCATTGTTTGACCCCTGACGTGACCTCCCACTATAACTTGTCAGATCTTTATGTAGTGTAGGATATCGAAACTATAAACAAGCCAACAACGAGACTGATGTCTCCCACCGAAATCCCAAAATAAATAGATGACACATATTAATTAATCGCACATTTATTTTTTTCAAAAGCATGCAGCAATTAAACTAAGTTTCATCACTCTCTATCAGATAGAATCAGGATTATTTTGTCTCAAAGCATCAACCAATGAAATAGATTAGCTCTGCCGAACTTCAGCTCGGAATGTTAATCATTGAACTTTCTTCGAAAGGCGGGTGACAAAAAACGAAACGAACTATAGCGATCTGGCTTGAAAAATAAATTTGATTTTTACTTACTCATAACTGAAGCCATGTTGATAAACTGTGAAAATAGTCCCCGTTCTGGTGGATGTATTGCTGTATAACTAAAATAATCATAATAATTTCATTAGGCAAATACACCACCGTATTAGTATAGCTAGAATATAATCCTCTGTAGACAACAACTCATTAACACCAATCATGACATAATGTGGGTTCCAGGTCTGGCGGATCCAGGATTTTGTTGAAGGAGGAGGGGGAGGGGGCACACATTGGAACAAAGGGTAATACGTTGTAACGTTGGGTTGCTTGGGCGGAGACAATGCGTAAATCATGTTTATATCATCTATTAAAGAGCAGATATGTGAACTACAATAGTAACAAAGCAAACGAAAATGAAAATCAACTATGTCACTGGGGCTTGCCGTGGCACACCCCCCCTCCCGATCCGTGCCTCGGTTCTATACGATAAATACGTAGATCCCTAAATTACCTAATCAATCCAGCCTATTATCAACTATAACCACATTGAGTGGTAGTTATACAATTAATACACTATATTTATTTTGGAATTTTTAATATTATTCACGTCTTGATGTTCGATTGGGCATATTATTATTCACGTCTTGATGTTCGATTGGGCATATTCCTGGTCGGACATGTCCGCCGGAATATATGGTTGAAATCCCACCACTAATGCATGTCCATTGTAGCCATATTTGAAAGTTGGGTTTTGAAATATGCTAATTTTCCAGAGTGAAAAATGACAGATGGGTCAGATTTAGTATCCGTCATTTTCCATCAATTAAATAAAGGGACGAAATTTCCGCAAGATGAACCCATGGCTAGACGCGACAAATGGAAAGAATGCAAAAACATATTCTAATCTACAGGAAAACCAATTCAAAATATGAGTGAGTGAGAGAGAGAGAGAGAGAGAGAGAGAGAGAGAGAGCGACACTTGACACAGACTAGGTCATTTCGGGACTAACATATAGTTAAATTTTAATCCAATATTTTATTTGCGTATAGGAGTCTTTAGTCTTTAGCAGTGGGAGGAAACTGGAGGACCCGGAGAAAACCCATGAGATTTGACATGCGATCCTACTCCTTATCACATACAACAGGGGTATCAAAACCACAACAGTTGACTCAATAACAGACCTTATGATACGTGCTAACCATTTGACCATCCAACCCCCCAATTCAATATGTAAATAGATATAAAATAACATACCTGATGTAAGGGAAGTTTGGTTCTACATGCTTGTAACTTACAGCTACACCATATCTAAACAGAGAAAAACATGTGTTTATATATACACAACACACAATAACATGCTGCTATACACAGGTAGACAATACAACACACAACAACGCGAGATAATATTTACAGGATGTTCCTGAAGCAACGACTGTGAGTTTTACAACATATCTCCCGTAATCTGGAAAAACCTATTAACTCTGTTGAATTTAGTTTTGAGTAAACAAAGGAAAACTGTTTTGTTAAGCTACTGAATATATAACCAATTTGATTTTGTCTTTTTAGATGGAGATCAACTTACGATAAGAAGAGCGAGAATATAAAGAAGACAACTGTAAATACAGGTAAATAATGAAGATGATGGTTAATCCAACCTATACAACGATTTGTCCGGGACACTTGAACTATTCCAACTTCACCATTCGTCTGAAATATAAAAATAAATAGTAGATAGATTTATTTATACCCTGTCTATCAAGCAATATTTTACCGTATTTGTTACCAAAATGTACCTTATATATGCTTGAGAGAGAGAGAGAGAGAGAGAGAGAGAAAGGGTTAGAGAGGGTTCAAAATTTTTTAAATCATAGCAGTAGGAGGACCAGGAAAAAGCTCATGAGGTTGGATGGACGACCTTTACTTGCTGTCATGTACAAGCTACAAATCAAAAATATGTGATACGTTAACCCTTTCAGCCACAGGGGGTTGGGATGGCCTAGTGGTCTAGAGTGCCTCGCTTCGACCTCTAGCTGGCCGGTCACCTCTGGTTGCGGCTGTGAGCATATGTGGCTTGGAGATAGGAGCGCCTTCTCAACCTCGTGGGTTTCCTCCGGGCACACCGGTTTTCTCCCACTGATAAAGATGTCAACGCGCAAGCGAATTATTGAAATAAAATTGAACCATATGTTAGTCCTGAAATGACCTAGTTTGTGTCGAGTGGAGTTAAACCCCATTTCTCGCTCTCTCTCTCTCTCTCTCTCTCTCTCTCTCTCTCTTTCAGCCACGCAACCTACTACAACAGCTTTCAAGCAGTCTCATTAAAATACTGGGCCCTGATTCACGAAATCTTAACTTAAGATAAAATCCAAATTTTAGTAGATACTTCAGTTTTGATTGGCTAAGCACTAAAATTAATCTAATATTATCTAATCAAACAACTAAAATGTGGATTTTATCTTAGTTAAAATTTCGTGAATAAGGCCCCTGATCTTGATTTTTTAATACTTTCAATGGCCTACAATGAAGGAAGATCGTAAAAGTTGTAGTGTGAGGTCTAGTCAGGCATTTACGAGTGGCTTTTGACCCTATGACGTCAGTCATTGATTAATCAACCAGCGATGACATTTCTTGTGGTTTACCCACAAGAACTCGCTGTAACAGACTGTTTCATTGGCTAATCCCTCACACTATCCAAAAAGCAGTTTATATAACAACGCTTCCAGGTCCAAATGTAGTAAAGACAAGTAAAACGAAATTCTAAACTATAAAAAAATGAAACGAAATAGGCTGTGTTTCAATCAGATTGATATAAAAGCAAACAAATTGATAAAATGGATGTCTATATCAACTATTTACCTTCATTAAGACCATTTTAACAAATTCTAGCTTCATTTTCATTGTTTCCAGACATACGATGTATTGAAACTTTCACCGTTTAACTTACGATGTGTAATTCAACAAATGTTTAACTGTATATTACCTCGATCAGGAATAATCTTATCTCTTAAAGATAATCTCTAATCTAAATCACACCAATATTATCTATTACAAATGTTGATAAACCATTATTATAATTCTACACCAAAATTAAATGCAGAAATAACGAGATATTTTTAATGCACTGTGACACACAATATGTTTTTTTAAAATTAGATTTGATTCGTTATTGTAATTTTAGCATACATTTAATCACAGTTTTATCACAATTATCTCTTCTCGTCTTAACCATTGGCACATTAATATTTTAATTCTAATCCAGAGAGCAAACACAAAAAAAACCAGCAGTGAACACACAAATAACCTGCACAAGAACAGCAGTGAACAAACAAAAATAGAACTAGAACAGTTGTGAACACAATTAAAAAGAGAACTAGAACAGCAGTGAACAGAATTAAAAACAGAATAAGAAAAGCAGTTAACAGAATTAAAACAGAGCAAGAAAAGCAGTGAACACACAAAAACCTGCACAAGAACAGTAGTGAACAGAATTAAAAACAGAACTAGAACAGTAGTGAACACAATTAAAAACAGCACAAGAACAACAGCAAACACACAAAAACCTCCACAAGAACAGCAGTGAACACAGCAGTGATCACACAGAAAAACAGAACAACATCAGCAGTGAACACACCACAACAAGCGAAAATGGCTTATCTTTGGTTTGCTGAATATATTACAAATATATCAATTCTAATCCTGTGCACACCACTAGCCATAAGAAAACTTTAAAACCAAATCTATGTTCTGCTGAGTCAACAAGAAATGAAAAATGTTACAATTTAAAGTGTTTTTTTCCAGGTAAAATCCACATTCAGAAACCTGATACAATCCTTCGTGACAGAGCTCGAAACAAAAAATGAAACATTTCTGAGGGTGAATTTTGTTAAGTAATTTCTATAAATAAAGAGGGAACTGTGTCAGGAAGGATATATAATAAAGTTGTGAAATATAATGGCTAACATACATCCCATGGGTCATTCACTCACAGTCTTTAAAACATTTCATTGAAGTCGCCAACACAAAACTTGACCCAGTTTAAAATGGTGGCTTCAATTACAAGAGCTTATTTTTATTAGAGAGAGAATTTATATAAATGATTTACACATGTCAGTTGTTTTACCTATGTATATATTTAAATACATGTACTAATGAAATCAGAGAGAGAGAGAGAGAGAGAGAGAGATTTGGTTTAACGTCCACTCGTCACAAACTAGGTCATTTTGGGACTAACATATGATTCAATTCTATTTCAATTATTCGCTTGCTTGTAGGGGTCTTTGGCAGTGGGAGGAAACCGGTTGCCCAGAGGAAACCCACAAGGTTGAGAAGGCGCTCCTATCTCCATGCCACATACGCTCACATCAGGTATCGAAATCACAGCCGCAAGCCATAGGTGACCGGCCAGCTAGAGGTGGAAGCGCGGCACTCTAGACCACTAGGTCATCTCAACCCCCCTAAATTGTTATTAAAAAGAAAGATTAGGCATAGTATTTGAACTATGGGATATTCTAGAAAGGGAAGCATACTGAATGAACTCATCAAATGTAGAAATGGTATCAAGTATTCCTGAAAGAGTACATGTAAGTTTTCTATGTCAACTCCCCAAAATAAGAAATGGTATAGCATGTTCTAGAAAGAGTAATCATACTATGTGAATAATAAATGAGGAGAGAGAGAGAGATGGGGTTTAACGTCCCCTCAACACAAACTAGGTCATTTTGGGACTAACATATGGTTTAACTTTATTTCAATCATTCCCTTGCGCGTAGGGGTCTTTAGCTGTGGAAGGAAACCAGACGAGCCAGATAAAACCCACGAGGTTGGACAGGCGACCCTACTCCTTGTCAGATACAACCAGGGATTCGAAACCATGTCAGTTGACACAATGACAGACCTTATGATACATCACGCACGTGCTAACGATGAGTGGAATGGGATGTTCTAGAAAGAGTAAACTTACTAAGCGAACTCCTCAAATGTAGAAATGGTATGAGGTATTCTAGAAATAGTATGTTTACTATTTGAACCCCCCCAAATGAGAAATGGTATGTATTATAGAAATAGTAACCTTACTATGTGAACTCCCCAAATGAGAAATGTGTTACAGAAAGAGAAAACCTTTTCCTGTCTGATACACAGAATTATTCCAGTTTATAGTTTTGTAGATTATGGATACAACCCCAATTCTGAACCAGGAAATAAGATGAAAGATTTCCTCCACTGGTTTACGAAGGAAGTGAGATCTATTAAACTATAGATAGGAAATAGTCACCTCACTACTTCCATTCCTCTACATATGGTTTTAATCATTCACATGCTATTATCCTGGGATGGCAACACGTACATGTTGGTCCTGGTTTTCAACCTGACGAGAATCACATCACTTTCAGGGAAGAAATTATATAGCGTCGAAGACTTCGAAATGTTATATGACATTACCAAATTTCAGGGTGCGAATTCCTACAGAGAAGTAGGAATTTCATTAAATCCAAGAATTAGAAACTGATGTTTGGCACTTACCATTGAGAGAGAGTGTGAGAGAAAAATGGGGTTTAACATCCACTTGACACAAACTAGGTCATTTTGGGACTAACATATGGTTTTTAATTGTTAACCCTTAGAACCCGAAATGCCGCAAAACCGGCTTGACGTTGTATCGCATATATCCGAAATGTCGGTTTTGCGGCTTGGGGCGTGTTCAAGCTCCAATTACGTTGACGTCATAATTAATATCATGTCCTGTAAATCCAGGGAGGGACATGCAACACCCCATGTAAAGTCAGTGTTCAAAGGGTTAATTCAATAATTTGTTTGCACACATGGGTCTTTAGCAGTAAGAGAAAACCGGAGGACCTGGAACATCTGGAGTTAGCACACTTGTTCTAAGCCAAGCTAAGACATTTGACCACCTCCATATAAGTTAGTTCTACGGTCGTTTACATTGCGATGTTTGTACCTAATATGTAAGAAGCAGAATAAAAGTATTATTAGAAGTTATACCGGTGTTGTCATCAAGAAGTTGTTTTAAAGAACCAATACTGTCACGGTTAATGCGTTTGTGTTTAATCAGAAGGTCTGTCAATGAGTCAAGTGGCATGGTTTCGATTCCCCACCGACACTGCATGGATGCCCAACTTCATTAGGGGGGTTGGGATGGCCTAGTGGTCTAGAATGCCACACTTCAACCTCTAGCTGGCCGGTCACCTCTGGCTTGCGGCTGTGGTTTCGATCCCTGGTGTGAGCGTATGTGGCATGGAGATAAGGCGCCTTCTCAACCTTGTGGGTTTCCTCCGGGCACCCTGGTTTCCTCCCACTGCTAAAGACCCTTAGCGCAAGCGAATTATTGAAATAAAATTGAACCATATGTTAGTCCCAAAATGACCTAGTTTGTGTGGAGTGGACGTTAAACCCCATTTCTCTCTCTCCTCTCTCTCTCTCTCTCACTCCAACTTCATTAGAAGATAAATCAGAAGTTAAAACCTCATTTCATTTCTTTTATCATTGCCTAAGGGAAAAATTCAATACCAGGGAATCATCTGTATTGAGGGAGAAAAATTGGGGTTTAAATTCCATTCAACACAAACTATAGGTCATTTGGGGAATAACATATTATTCAATTTTATTTCAATAATTCACTTGGGCTTAGTCTAATTCTCTTATTATCTGCTGAATGACTGAATGATCTTTCCCCATTTGATCATCATACTCGATCTTATATACATGTATGTACACCGATATACTTTTACTACATATTTTTATGATTATTTTTATTTCATTGTCATACTTTCATTGTTGTTTTCACTGGTATCATACCAAAGGTGAATGTACATAGATATATCCCATTATAATTTCATTATATTTTCATTATTTATATAGTATTCCATGACAAATGTATCTTTTACATGCATATGTATGTTGATGTTTTATATACTGTTCTTAATGGACGTAATATGCAAATAAAAAAAGTTGAAAGTTAGTCACTTAGTGATCCTTAGTAGTGAAAGGAAACAGGAGGACCTGGAGAAAACCCATGTGGTTGCACTGAGGACCATTCAGCCATCCAAAACACCCCCCCCCCCCCAGGCAAGTACCCCATCTGTATTAGGGTCATCATGATCTTAAAATATGTAGAAACTAATAATACACAAACCTGTACTTGTATTGTCCTACCATTACTGACAGGCGAATCTGTAGCTGTTAACTCCATCTTTATTTAGTCCAAAATATTAGGCAATTACCATGAAAACTAGTAACTACTGATCTCACAGTTAAATGATATATATAGCATTTACTCGTATTCATTTAACTATTAAACTAAACAACAATAACAGGCCGTTTGACTTTCACTTTGATATTGAGTCAATAACAGATGGCTGTGTATAACCCAAAATAACTAGATCAATATATTGCGTTTGATTTGTCGAGATGTTTTTCGTATCATGAAGTAAAAGTCTATCTAGGACACCGAGCTGAATCTCTCATCCGTATTCCTGCACCCGGATTCGAGATGAGGACTGTCAGCCACTAATTTGACCTGACCTTTGTCCAGATGAAAAGGCCCGAGCCGAAATGTGATTCACATTCCTTGTCTGTACCGGTATTCATTAATCATCGTGGCAAGAGAGATAATCATCATTGTGGCTTTAGCCTTTTAAAGGATGTTCCGGTTATATATTTCCTATTTTCTAGCGTGACATCCGTGAGGAGTAAAATGTTTACGTGAAGTGAAACGAAACATGTGATCCTGTACTCAATATTGTAGTGTAGGGTTTTCCCCTAACAAATAGCCTCCTTTATCAGGACGCACAGTTGTTCAACTTTGACTGGAAGGATCATGGTTTAGTTTGATCTATATAAGATAAAGCCACCAACTTCAAGTTTGGTTAAAGGTCACGAGATGTAGACAGAGCTAGCGCTAATCTCAACCATAACTCTGAGCCTTGCCCTAACCATTGCCCCGAGGGTAACTCACAATCTTGCTTAAAAAATCACGTGCCAATACTATATTTACATCTTAGCGACCTTGACGAAAATTGAGTTGGCTTTAAGAAATAGTCTAGCCATAGATATTTCTATGGTCTAGCCGTGATTACATTCGTGATTAAAGGGACACAACTCCAAAATGCAAAACAGAATTCAGAGATCAAACCACATTTCTTTCAAGGACTAAATTATAAGATATTTCGTCTGTTTAATTTCTGTCATGACGCGTGACATAGGAGATAAGATAATTTTGGGCGGACAGCGGAACTGTGCAGTGACGGATTTACCACTAATAGTAAGTGCAGGAGGGTTGCACCACACACAATTTTACACAAAAACAAATATATGGACAAGACATCATACTCAAAGACCACAAACATAAACAAATCAAAGAGAGTGAATGGATCCGGGGGCTAGCCGTAAGCGTCCACTGCGCTGTACAGTCCGTCAAGTTGTATAATAATATTTTTGACACTGTGACAAGCCTTTCCTACACTCACTGCTCGACAGTACCAAAATAAAAAAAACGTTAATAAAACATACATTACGCAAAAGCTAAATCTGCATACTGCATATTGCAGATGTTTCTTTAGACCTGAAATGTTATCTAAATTAGTAATTTGACGTTAAGTAACTTATTCGGAGAGTTGGATGGCCGAATGGTTAGCACGTGCCTGCTGTATAATAAAGCCTGTCATTGAGTCAACTGGCATGGTTTCCAATCCCGGGTTGCACATGACAAGGAGTAGGGTCGCATGTCCAGCTTCGTGGGTTTTCTCCTGTTCCCCCGGTTTCCTTCCCCTACGCGCAATCGAAAAGAACTAGTTTGTGTCGAGTTGACGTTAAACCCCATTTCTCTCTCTCTCTCTCTCCCTTTCTCTCTCTCTCTCTCTCTCTCTTTCTCTCTGTCTTTAAGTAACTTATCCAGACCATATCAATGTCAACGCTAGCCGGCGGTATTTATTGGATTAGGATCCATTTGCTGCTCAACTTTCATTCATGATTTAATCATGAATTGGATAATCAAGGCTATGATTTTTGTTGTTAATGATGATCGAGTTTAAGCTCAAAATCCAATCCCTAAAATCTCCGATCAGGGTGGATCAATTTAACAGAACTTTTCAACAAATTCCCTTTACATTATCTAGTTTTTAATTATTACAGTGAGAACTGTCAGCTCTTTATCTAATCTCCCATAATGAATCTTTAATAGTCAATCCTAAAAAATATCGAAAAATATCAAATGCACAATATATTTTACTTTATTTAGAACAATTAGCTCAGTGTCTACCTACATGTGTTATATTTTCTTCTCGACCTACTTTGTGATTCGGTCGAACCGGTGATAGGTCTATTCCGGTCTAAGAAATGAAATAAAATGAAGTGGGGTTTAACGTCCTACTCTTTTGCACCTAATCTGGGCTAATGGAAGACGGGCATACGCCATACAGTGTACTATGAAGGAAATTTTGCCCGGGCAGCGGCGCTACGACCTACTCTTATATCGAATTCCAACTGCCAAGGGATCTTTTACGTGCACTCCAATGTGTACACGGGACCTCGGTTTTTCGTCCCATCCGAACGACTAGGCAGGTGAAAAGGGGAAATCACGCCTGAAAATCGACATGAACTTTCTCGGCCAATGCAGGGACCGAACACCCGACCTCCAGGCTAGCGAACCAGCGCCATATCCACTTAGCCACTAAGCCACTTCCGTAGTATTTTTCACTATAAATGAATGGGAAATTGGTGAACAGGTAAAATGCTATGTCAGACCCTATCCTTGCTACATATTTGAATCTAATGGAAAGTTAGCTATCTCAGCAAATCCGTCTATCTGCTCCCTGCGACATTTTCTGCATATCCCTTGGCGGGGAGTGGGGTCAACGTGGCTAAGTGGGTAAGACGCTGGCTCGTTAGCCTGGAGGTTGGGTGTTCGATTCCCTTCAATGGCTGGGAAAGTTCATCAGGATTTTTTCAGCGTGGTTTCACTTTGTCAGACATATGTCTAGTCCTTCGGATAGAACGCAAAAACTAGGTCCCGTGTACACATTGGCATGCACGTTAAAGATTCCTTCGAAGTTGGAATTCGATATAAGAGTAGGCCGTAGTGCCACTGTCGGGTAAAAATTCACTGATAGCACACTGGATGGTGTATACCCGTCTTCATTAGCCCAGTTGGAGCCGAACAGTAGGACGTTAAACCCTAATTACATTGAAATCATGGATAATAAATATGTTAGGCTGTAGATATTTATATTTATTTTCAATGTAAAACCGATAACAAGCTGTTCACTGGAGGTTATTTTATTCAGGATGTTCCAACTTTAATTCTGGGTGAAGTTAAAGTTTAATCACTATATTTATTGCCTCGTTAAACAACAAATAGAATACAAAAATATCTCTAAATTCATTCAACTGGAACAAAAATTATCAGCGAATCGGTTTATATACCCGCTCAGTAGATAACTGCATACTATCGGTGAATTCATTCAAATGAGAATTCAATTATCAAAACTGTTCTACATTCTTCCTCGAGACTATTCGTCAGGCAACGAAATACCTTCCTTTCTATCCCTTTTTTTAGTTTTTTACGATAAAATTACAAAACTCTAGCTGATTGACGTTTCTACAGACCTATTTATCTCAGAAGTGTTTCTATTTCTTAACTTGATAAAAGTTACCTTGTAGATGAGAGTATTTTATTTGTTAACCCCCCCCCCCCAACCGTCTTTGAAATTCGACTCATTATAACTGATAATGAATCATTTCATGGGTCTCTCCATGTTCCTTAAGCAACGTTCGCGAGTTTTACAACATCTAACCGTTTCCTCAATACTCAGCAATTCCCGAACTTTGAGCTCGTTGTTTTTACAAGTGACTAATTAGCATTGTCCAATCAGAGTTCGTGGCACATAACACACTACAAACAAACAAGGTTTTTTTAAATTGAGAAACTCGTGGAAAACAACAACCGTGACATTTGATAGATCTTTGAACATTGCAACTCGATTGTTCCATGTAGGCATTTTAGCTAAAAACGTGAGACTTGGCTTGGTATTCATGGAGACCGATGAATCCGATAAGTTCCCAAACGAACTTAGTGGCGAAATACGCAGGGTATTATGCGAAGGGCTTGATAAGATGTATGTAGTTAAGGCGAGATCAAACCTTCTATTGAAGATGGGGTTTCCCAGACATATATCGCCCTCCCCCGCCTCTATGAAAGTGTACATCTTAGAACTTTTAAAGAATTCATTTCATGGGTTTTCCGGAAATATCGTCCCGTACCACTGACATGGGGAAACCAAATCGGAAGATATCGAGGAACTATTTCGGGCAACACTGGGATCAAACTCATAGTATTTTGAAGTAAACATGACTCGATTGACATAGGCATACGCCGTGTACATGTTTATAAGTAAAATTATTTGTTTATTGATATGTGACCTCACGGTGTCCTTGTGGTCACAAAGCGAGGGGTCAGAGAAGGGTCAGACAGCTAAATCATAACAAAACACGATAGTCATGTACGTAAATATCACAGACTGTAAGGTTGCCATGGTGTCTTGGTGGGTAAGACGCTGGCTCGCTAGCCTGAAGGTCGCGGGTTCGATCCCTGCATTGGCCGAGAAAGTTCATCGGATTTTTCCGACATGGTTTCCCCTTGCCACTGGTGAAGGACGGAGGGCCTGACAATGATAGCTGTCTAGTCGTTCGGATGGGATGAAAAACCGAGGTTTCGCGTATACATTGGATTGCACGTGAAAAGCCCCATAAGTTCAGAGTAGGGCCTTTGCCATCTAGTCCCGAACATCCCAGTCGGAGCAGAACAGTATGGCGTTAAAAATCAACACAAAAGTTATATGGATAACAATTACTATATTTCTATTAAAGCTACGTTTGTGTTTATTTTTAATGTGTTCAATTACTAAATGCCATTCAAACAGTATATGGCGTTAAACCCAATTTTGTTTCATTTATCAAAGAATGTGAATGTAGTAGTCCCTATCATTCAGACAAATATTCTGCGAACGTTTTACATCAGGAAGTTCTGGATGTCAGGCACTAGAAGGCAAGGTCCCTGGTTCTGAACTTATGTTGACAAAAGAGGGAGACAAAGAGAATGACTTTTTCGGCATCCATCTCAGGGGAGGGGTGGGGACATTCAATCACAGACAGGAATTTAAATTAAGTTGGTTATTTTTTACAATCTGCCTTACCAAATTTAAGAGAGAGAAGTGGAGTTTACTGTCCACACGATACAAACGAGGAAAATGGAGGACCCGGAGAAAACCCACGAGGGTGGACAGGCAACCCCACTCGGCAAACCTCGGAAGATTTCGGGAATCTAAACTCGGCTGTATGATGAATTCCGCCATATTGGAACTACTTTAAAGGTCCCGGATGAAACATGGCTGCGCCCATTCCAAACACAAGTTGGCGACCTATTTGGCTAGCGACCTATTCGACCGACCCAGCTGTAAGATAATGACGAAATTACACTTCTATTCTGAGCTGAAGGAATGGATAAAAAATAATATATTCTACTTTCATTTGATAGACATAACGTTGGATTTTATTGGTTGATAAATAGAGACTGTTGTCTTTACTCTAAATAGGTTTCCAACGAACAGGTTGCAGCTCGATCGGTCGAATAGGTCGCTAGCCGAATAGGTTCCCAATTTGTGTAATAGCGTCAAGTTTTCCTGCTAAAGTAAACCGGTAGCCGCATCGCAAATGTATGGGCGTAGGTACATATCACTTACTGTCATACATCCGAGACTAGATGTAGTCAACGTAGTTTACGGAATCTGTCGAGATTAGCCGAGTGCAGGCAACCCTACTCCTTGTCACGTAAAACCGGGGAATCGAAACCACACCAGTTGACGCAATGACAGACCTTATGATACAACGCCCCTCCCCTTCCCTATAAAGAAAGAAAATGTGTCTTGATACCTTAATTAAAGTTCATTTATAGTAGAAGAAATAATCTAGAATCTTAATTTCTATTTTTCTAAAGACTAAAGTGATAAACAAATATCCCTTACGCAATTAATTACACCTTTTCACCAAGGCAGTGGCTATACAAATGTTACGCATTTAACAAAAACAATAACACAATCTTCAATGACTTTGTAAAGATTTCTTGCAATCGGTTAAAATCGGAGGAAAAATCAGTAATTTTGTTTTAACTGAAGCTACCCGAGGCAATACATTCGGACTACACCGATCCTTTATTAAACTGTGATAATGGTTTTGTTAATCCGGATCTAATCCGTGGAAAATTAAAAGGTTTACTCCTGTATTCACAGTAAAACTAATCGCCTACAATAATAGAGTCTCAGTTTTTATTTATTTAAAGGATGAAGTCATTCAGGTTGGTATTGTTAAACTTTCATATGCTTCGGGTGATACAATTACAGCTAATTATTACACTATCCGTGTTTGTCGTCATCTTTATCAACGGAGAGAGAGATGGAGAGAGGGAGGGAAAGGGAGGGGGAGGGAAAGAGAGAGAGAGGGGGGAAGAGAGAAATAAAACTGGGTTTAACGAACCACTGTTCTGCTCCGAAGTGAGCTAATGAAGACGGGCATACACCATACAGTAGGTTATGAGGGAAATTTTGCCCGGGCAGCGGCTCGACGACTTCTTCTTATATCGAATTCCAACTGCCAAGGGATGTTTTAAGTACACGCAAATGTGTACACGAGACTTCGGGTTTTCGCAACATCCGAATGACGAGACAGCTGTTCTCGCCGGGCCCTCCGTCCTGCATCACTGATGAACTTTCTCGATCAATGTAGGGATCGAACACCCGACCTACAGGCTAGCGAGCCAGCTCCTTACCCACTTAGCCACCGTGATCGTCAGAGAGAGAGAAAGAGAGAGAGCAAGAAAGAGAAAGAGAGGGGTTAGGGGTCTCAAACAAGTTAAAAATTTACTCAAAATTGTTTACCGTATTTTAACCGTATTAATGTATCAAATACATCAATAGGAAACTATGTGTAAAGTTTTGTGTTTCTGGATCATAGTTATTTCTTATAAACAGTGATTGAAAGTTGAGTAAATTCTCAACTTAAATCTGAGAATGCTTTGTGAACTCTTGACCCGATCTATCAACCTGTTATAGATTACGTCACTTTAATTAGTTGTCCGCTATAACATTTACATGTTATACGTTTTCAAATTAAAAACACAATGATTTAATTTCCACCTGCTCAGTGATTTGTTTACTTACTTTTTAAAGTCTATTGTACTATAATAGTAAGTGCAGGAGGACCGCACTACACGAAAAACAAAAATCTACATCGCAAAAAATAAACAAATATCAAATCAAGTGAATGGTTCCGGGGCCAGCCGTAAGCGTCCGCTGCGCTATACAGTCCCTGGTCTGTAGTATCAAATTTGAAAAGGGAGCCGCGGTGAGTATGACGTTGGCTCGTTCCGGGTGTTCCGTGTTCGATCCCGACTGAGAGAGTTCATTGAGATTCCGGCTTGTATTCCTCTTGTTATTGGTACAGAACCGAGAACCTGACAAGGGACAACGTAAAGGGAAGAGGAACAGCTTCCGTGTACACATTATTGGCGTACACGTAATAATAATAATAGTTTATTTATATTGCGCAATATCCATTCATGAGCATGCTGAAAGCGCAGTCCAAAAATGATCACAACTATCAGAAAGTGAATTTTTTCTTTAAAAAAAAGGGTTTTAAGTCTGAATCTAAACACAGCAGTATCTGGAGAGTTCTTTATTTCAAGTGGCAGATCATTCCACTTTGTTGGGGCTGAGTAGGAAAAACTCAGGCTGAATTTGAAATAAGAGCAACATGTCTATCATAGCAGTACACTGCCTACCCTCATCACTCCAATAGGGGCAGTAGGACGATACCTCCCCCCCCCCCATAACTTTTCATTCTTGTACAAAACACAATAATTAAATGGCCCATGCGGTACTGTTACCGAGCGGACATGAACATCTAAATAGACAGTTATTGGGGGGGGGGGGGCGTGCGCGTTGTATCATAATGTCTGTCATTGAGTCAACTGGCGTGGTTTCGATTCCCCGGTTGTATCTGAGAAGGAGTAGGGTCGCCTGTCTAGCCTCGTCGGTTTTCCCCAGGTACTCCGGTTTCCTCTCTCCCACTGCTAAAGACCCCTACGCCCAAGCGAATTATTCAAATGAAATTAAACCTTATGTTAGTCCTGAAATGGCCTAGTTTGTGTCGAGTGGACGTTAAACTCATCTCTCTCTCTCTCTCTCTCTCTCCGTACGACCATTAACATTTAAATAGACTGTCAGAATTTATTCGGATGGAACGAATTTATTCGGGCGTTAAGAAACAACTACCTCGCTAATTTAATCACTTGGTACGACCTACCACGCTAATTTATTCCGATGATACGAACATCCAAGATAATGTATTCTGGTTTTATTGATAATCTGGATAATATATTCGGATGGTTACGAACACGGCGCTGATTATTTTGGTTGGCACGAACAGTCGGGATTGTTATCGTTGTGGTACCTATATAATTATATTTTCTGACAAGGGTTAGGGTCGTCTCTACCTTGTCTCGTGGGTTTTTACTGGTTCCTACGACCGTGTTACGAGTTTTGTCAATATTCCCTCCATAGCCCGGTGCATAATACTATACATGTAATACATACATATGTCCATTTACATTATCCAGGGGGGAGGTACTCAGCTACATAAAAAAAATAATGCCTTGCATCAATGAAATTACATCACAAAGTGATCCTACATCAGTATTAAAATGATTTCTCTGTTTAAAAAGCTCAATTTGTATGTATGCCTATGTAATTTAGAGACGATGATGGCAGATTTCCGTAACAGAAACCTGGCAAACCCCCTCCTGCAAAAATTCCTGGATTCGTCCCTGTTATCCCGGGTGATATGAACGTTAACAACCATTTCATGTTATACATTTTGATCAGGATCTTCAACATTCGTCGTTCGGGGATCACGGTGACAAAGTGGGTAAGACGCTGGCTCGGTAGCCTGAAGGTCGTGTTTGATCCCTGCATTGGCTGAGAAAGTTCATCCAGATTTTCTGGCGTGGTTTCCTCTTGTCTGTGATGCAGGACCAGGTTCCGTGTACACATTGGGGTGCACGTAAAAGATTCATTGACAGTTGGAATTCTATATAAGAGTCGCCTGTAGCGCCGCTGCCCGGGCAAAATTTCCCTCATAGCACACTGTATGGCGTATACCCATCTTCTTTAGTCCTGGTTAGGTGTAAAACTGTAAGACGTTAAACACCATTTCATCTACATTTTGGGGGTTGGGATGGCCTAGTGGTCTAGAGTGCCGCGCTTCGACCTCTAGCTGGCCGGTCACCTCTGACTTGCGGCTGTGGTTTCGAGCCCTGGTGTGAGATAGGGCGCCTTCTCAACCTCGTGGGTTTCCTCTCGTCACTCCTGCTTCCTCCCACTGCTAAAGATCCCTAACAAGCGAATTACTAAAATAAAATGAAACCATATGTTAGTCCCGAAATGACTTAGTTGGTGTCGAGTGGACGTTAAACCCCATTTCTCTCTCTCTCTCCCTCTCTCTCTCTCTCTCATTTCATTTTCATTCGTCGATTGATAACGTATCCTTAAAGTAGCTAAGTCTCTAACTTAATATCATCAAAAATCTTCAACAATGAAAACACGAATTATTTGTCAATTTAAATCAACATTGATGCTGTGATCTTACCGGAAAACGATGGGCTTCTGATATCTAATATTTAAAACAAAATAAACATTATTACTATCATGCGTTTCAGTCCCAGTTTTAACAAGAGACTCGAGGGACGAGGCCAAACACATTGCACCAAATCAAACGGCGTATGTAGACTGGAATAACCAGACACTATAAATTTGCTCTTGATTTAGACTGCTGGCTTATTTCGCCGAACATAACTGATTTGAAATTAGGGTAAAAACGGAAACGATTGAATGTAAATCAGTATATACATTCATATTACATTATTATAAGCGTTGCGACCCACTTGTTTCAATTACTAGCGATTTAGCGCCTTTAACTGAAGCTGTCTGTCTCCAGTTAGTTCTGCTTGAGAATAAACAATAAGCTAGTTGATCGATATTTTAAATCACAAATCGACGAATTTGTTCGAAAACACAAGAATTTTGAGAAGTTTTTATTCCGCCCCATTTACTGATTCATTTAGGCGACGTTTCCAAGAGTATTCTCTCAACGTTTTCAAGCAAGTACAGCAACAATTGTGTATAACAACAATTCTGAAACCATGCATGACAACAACAAGATCAAAGGCATATAACATCATGATCAAAGGCAAGGTGCATATGAATGATTAGTGAGGCCACTGATAATTGGCATTAATTAACATTCGTCTCTGTGTATGACAGATATAAAACGGAGTAGAACTACTTTACAAAAGAGTATACTAACTTTTCAATATGGCGGGCTTTCAGGACAGAGATTCATTCTCGAAGCACACAGTACATGAACACGGATCTCCTGTGCATGTGCCGAATGGTTCAGTCATTGTATTCCACAGGCGCGGATCCAGGGGAGGCACATGGGGCCGTGCCCCCCACCCCTGCGTCATAGCCCGAGTGTGACATTGTTGGTTTTCGTTTTCGTTTGCTTTGTTACTGTTGTAGTTCACATATCTGCTCTTTAATAGATGATATAAACATGATTTTCGCATTATCTCTGCTGGGGACTGCACCAAACCTGATTATTACCCTTTGCTCCAATGTATGACCCCTCCCTCGACAAAATCCTGGATCCGGGCCTGTTCCATGTTGTAGAATAGTGCCATGTATAAATAGAGATACCGTAATCTTACATAATTCTATAAGCAATCTGAACCTTTAATGAATACCTATTAAGCACGACCACGTCTAGTTAATTATAAGACTTTACACAGAAATCTTTGTTGACATGCGTTTACACTCTTATTATACGTTATTGTTTGACGTTCAACGCCAGGTCAGAATTCATCATAGAAGAATGGATGGGGGGGTCAATGGACATGGTCAATGAATCGTAACGAGTATATATATTTATATATACTTTCCCTGTCAATGTGTGACGATACGTGCATCATACCCCCCCCACCCCAGGTATAAATGTGTCGATATATATTCCAAAACAATTATTGTATGTCACGATAATTTGTAAACATCATTACTTACGCAGAGAGAGAGAGAGAGAGAGAGAGAGAGAGAGAGAGAGAGAGAGTTCAATGTCCACTCGACACAAGCTACGTCATTTCGGGACTAACATGTGATTCAATTTCATTTAAATAATTCACTTGTGTAGGGTCTTTAGCATTGTGCGGGGAGGGGGCAGGAGGAGTCGGAAGGCGATCCGATTCCTTGTCGCACGTACAACCAGGGAACCGAAACTACCCAGCTGACTCAATAATAGACCTCATGATTGAACGCGCACGTGCTCACCATTCGGTTACCTCTTAAAAAAAAAAAGTTCAAATAATGTGATGATTTCCTTTGCTCAGCATAATACTATCTAGTTCGTGACCCACAAATGAAAGTCGCCCTACCCAACTTTCCTAGACGTTTGGCAAACGACATTGTTGTTTTGTGGGGTAGTTAACCATCTTGAAGTCTGGAGACATCAAAGATACTATAATCAATAAAATGAACAAGAATATCAATGATGTATGAGTGATAGAATTTACCTCGGTTTAATAAAAGTAAGCAGTCATGCTTGACGCAAAGAGCGCCTGCGTTGTTTTACGTCACGTATTGATCGTGGTACGGATGAGTGATTTCTATTCTCTATTCCGTCAATAAGGTATGAATAAAGATGTCCTTTGGTGTATATAAAGCAGTTACGACGACCCAGCTATAAAGTTAACATCTATAATCAACTTACCTGGATTTTACCCGAGTTTTATACCTGGATTTAAAAACTTGTCATTTATCCAGATGGCAATTTAATATCAACATCACTTCAATTGGACGGCATTTTCAGGTACTTTTTTTTAATTTTCTTTTATTTTATAAAATCTCTGTGCGGTATTTTTCCATATAAACTGAGGTCGGTTTGGTTTTTTTTTATATTTACAAATTTGTGGGAAATATAAAATGTCCCACGACTTAAAGAATACTATAATGTAGAACTGCTCAATTTGATTATCCCTTTTACTAAAAAAAATCAAAAAAAATAAAATATAGATAATTGGATAAAAAGCGGATCCATCAAAGTAGTTTAGCGAAGATGAGAGAGAGAGAGAGAGAGAGAGAGAGGGGATGGAGGGGGATGGGAGGGAGAGAGAGAAACTTAAAGTCCACTCGACACAAACTACATCATTTCGGGACTTACATATGATTCAATAATATTTCAAAAATTCGCTTGCGGGGTCATTAGCAGTAGGAAGAAACAGAAGGACCTAGAGAAAACCCACGAGGTTAGACAGGCAACCCTACTCCTTGTCACGTACAACCGGGGAATCGAGACCACGATTGTTCGACTCAATGACAGACCTTATGATATATAGCGCGCGTGTTAACCATTCGGCCACCCAACACCCGACAAACAAAAACAAATTATAGTAATAAAAATTGTGGTATGTGTGTTTTTTATATGGATTTGGTCTGAAAGCAGTGTTTCTGCGTATTCTTTTTCGAATTCAAGCGGTCCAATGTGGATACGGGATTTGGATGTTTCGTTCCATTCCTTTCCTTGGCAGACGCACCGCTCGACATCACTGATAACTGGAAGCCACGCCGGACAATCCCAACAAACTTTCTCGGTCAACGCAGGGATCGAACAATGGACCTCCAGGCTAGCGAGCAAGCGTCTTACACACTGAGCATCCGTGGCTCCACCCGGAGAAAGAAGGATGTTACCATAGTCAAGTATTGACATAACTATACATTAAAATAATAGCCTACATGTTGTTTCTTTTGTATTTTAGGATATAGGTAAATCGTCTGACTTTAGGGCTAACAAAACACATCATTTTCTCTGGAATTATTTTCAGAATAAGATAATCGTGGCACCTAACTTCCCAAAACATGGCCAATTTCCAGCTCTGGGTATAAATGCCAAAGAATTAATTCAAAGCTATAATAAAGAGAAATGTGGGATAGTGAACATCAACCTGGTTGATGCACTATAGTAATTCTTGTGCTTTTCCCTTCGGCTCATGCGATAAATTATCCCAACTAAACAGTAGTTGACGACTGCTAGTAGACATTAAACATTAGTTTATTAACGAAATAAAACATGGTCATTTATCAATCAACCTACAGCTTCCTGAAATTAAACACAACTGTTGACTGTGAGAGAGAGAGAGAGAGAGAGAGAGAGAGAGAGAGAGAGGGAGGGAGAGAGAGAGAGATGTCAGATACTCGATCTCGGCCGAATTCGGCCAAGGAAAAAAATGACGTAATTGACATAATTCAACGCGGCGTTCTTCCGGAATGGTGTGCCGCAAGAGCTTCCCGGTGTGCCGCGAAATTTTGAACGACACACGTTATTATAACTGTTAAATTCATAGCTGTGTTCTCTTTATTAAGTTTGAGTCATTAGATGTGACTATAGTCTGTGTCTACGCTTGCGTGTGTGTCATCAATGACTTAAAATTACCATGTTTTTATTTTGCAAAGTTCAACTATTTTTCCTATATATTTAGGCAGGTGTGCCGCTATTTTGTCATATGTTCCAAAGTGTACCGTTGGCAAAAAAAAAGGTTGAGAACGGCTGCTCTAAATAAGCAGTTTCTAATTTTTAAACCACGATCTCCTCGGTACTCTTTAAAACATGATGTACCCTGTAGTTGGGATAAACCATAGTTTTGTAAATATGAATTGAAGCCTACGATATGTTAACCCAGAAATGATATACATGTAGTTTCTCTTAAGTGAATATATTGTTTACGCGCTTTAAATATCTGAATGCAATAGACTTGGTGTAGAAAATTCTAGGTACATATTGTTAACCACCCATAGATGTTTTAATGACAAAAATAGTAAGTACAGGAGGATCGCATTATAGCCAAAACCTGTGGACAAGACAGAAAATAGACATTGCAAAAAAAAAACAACAAATCAAATAATGGGAAAAATCATAATTTATTCAGCTCGACATAAGACGTTAAATGCCGTCTTGTTGCATACCATTTATATAGTTGAATCATATCATTAAAATATCTTATTTCATATAGGCTTACGTATTTTGTCAACATCAAGGTTAACTTGCTCCATTGCCCCATTTAGCCTATTCAGAATTATTCAGATGAATCTGATGTTTAAATTTATTTAATAGCGATTTTATCTGGCGCATCTTCTATTTCATTTTCTTATGAATTAGGTTATATAACAATAATGTATTCTTTGTGTTGTATAATAATAATGATAGTATGTTCAGCTGTACTTTTCGTTTTAAATATATGTTTTATCTGCAGTAGAATCTTTTTCATAGAAATCTATGACATATCCACACTCTGTGTTTCTGGGCAGCCAACTGCGAAACAACAATAAAATTAAAATAGGACATATTATAATAAATAGATAGTGTCATTTTACACATAACGTCATATTTTCATGACGTCACGTGAATTTTCTGTCTTCACAGTTGTCGTAACTTTATCTATATACGGCCTTGTACGGACCGTGTTTCTTTATTTTAAACTACTGTAAATAAAGTCCTTTTAAATGTGCGGGATTTGACCTCTGTGTAACCCCCTACACATCAACTTAGATATCTATAGAAGTAAATGCTTATCGAAGGCGAGAAACATTATTTATTCATATAGCAAGCTCACGGTTTGATAGCATGGAGGCACAAGATATTGTTATTATGTTGCTTTGAATAAGTATAAAGTAAAAAACGCGTGATGAAGGGGTCAATTTGAAAATTATTTAAACACAAGAGAAACTTCATGTTAAAGGACAAATGATATATTTTGGTTACTATGGAGACTGATTGTGAAGTTAAGGTAGGCCCTTTATACAAAATACGAAATAATAGGAATTTGTTGTGAACGGCCTAAGGCCATCTTTTAAACAAAGATATGGTCGGGGAACAACCCAATAATAGCAGCAGTAAATCTGATACAATAGGAAATAATAACGAGAGAGAGAGAGAGCGAGAGAGGGAGAGAGAGAGAGATGGGCTAAATGTCCGTTCAGCAAGGAGTAGGGTCTCCTGTTCAGCCTCGTGAGTTTTCTTCGGGTACTCTTGTTTCCTCCCACTGCTAAAGACCCCTACGCAAACCATTGAAATAGAATTAAACCATATGTTAGTCCCGAAATGACCTAATCCGTGTCATTTCTCTCTCTCTCTTCCTACTGGTTTGCGTCGTTTTGGTTAATAAATACGCGACATGTTTTGGTTTTGTTTCCATAGCAAATCTGATAAACCGTTCAAGATATATTTTGAATCAATGTTCACCTATCACAATAGTCTAATATAAAAGTCCGCTGTTAATCAGACATTTTTCAGTTAAATAACTTTTGTATCTCACAGAGGCCCCCCCCCCTCCAGTGCCCTTCTTTACTGCTGAAAGTGCATTTTCTCAGACCCAAATATGCCCGTTCCGAACGTTTTCTTAGACGAAAATATCAGCCAAATAGCTCTTGGAATGGCTACAGATGCATGGAAATGACGGATAATAATCTCCGCGGTCAGTGCCCCTATTTTGCAGCGCCCCCCCCCCCTTTCAAAATTCCTAGATCCGCCCCTGTAATCTCCATGTAAACAGTTTGCTATAAGGGAAATTTTGTCCCGACGACAACGACGCTACGGCCTACTCTTATTTCGAATTCCGACTGAGAATGGCTCTTTAACGTGCTCACCTATGTGTACACTGGACCTCGGTTTTTTGTCCAACCCGAATGACTATACGTCGTTCATTGTCAGACCCTCTGTGCAAGGGTTGGGTCGTCGTCGAAGCAAAGTTTTTTTTCTCCTAGGTCTTTGTTCCTTCTTCTAGTAAAGACAAATGCGAGCAAGATAACCAAGGTAATCTCGTTGTTTGTGTCGACTGGACGACCCCCTCTCCCGCTACCCCTACACCATTCTTTCTGTTTCTGTGGCACACAAACACATGGTTGACACGTGTTAATCCACCTACCTGTGATACTCACCTTGTAATTGGGATACACCTGTAATTAGTGAACGTGTTAATCGTGTATCGCCCAGGGGAAACCTTACATGCCCTTTGAAACGGTTGATAGAGAGTTATTTTAGGGTTGTTTTTTTTTACTGAGTTTACTTTCATTTTTGAGATAAACAGCTCGACTGCTGTATACACTGCAGTATATATATATCTTTGGACCTAAAGACAGGGTCGTATCTACCGTGGGTCCCCAATTTGTTTGTTTTTGGTTTTTTTGTTTCGTTTTTTTTTGACAATCCTTCAATTATAAAATATAGGGGGATGGGATGGCCTAGTGGTCTAGAGTGCCGCGCTTCGACCTCTAGCTGGCCGGTCACCTCTGGCTTGTGGCTGTGGTTTCGAGCCCTGGTGTGAGCGTATGTGGCATGGAGATAGGGGCACCTCCTCAACCTCGTGGATTTCCTCCGGGCACTCCGGTTTCCTCCCACTGCTAAAGACCCCTACGCGCACGCGTATTATTGAAATAAAATGAAACCATATGTTAGTCCCGAAATGACCTAGTTTGTGTTGAGTGGACGTTAAACCCCATTTCTCTCTCTATCTCTCGAAAATAATAAACTTGATTATGATACCGCAGTGATCAGTCGGTCGGTTTTAGGGGCGCCAACACGTCAATGGCTTCGTTTGCCCTGATCCAAACTTTCTTATATAACTTAAAAGGAGGAAATGGCGCCACACCATGAGGCTCCCCCTTTTAAAATCCTGCATACAACCCTGTCTAAAGACAGATTACGGGGGCGGGTCAAGAGGGGGGGGGGTCCACCCCCACCCCACCCCACCCTGCTCAACCACATAAAGAAAATAATGCCTTGCATCAATGAAATTACATCACAAAGTGATCCTACATCAGTATAAAAATGATTTCTTTGTTTAAAAAGCTCAAGTTGTATGTAGAGACGATGACGGCAGATTTCCGTAACAGAAACCTGGCAAACCCCCTCCTTCAAAAATTCCTGGATCCGTCCCTGGATTATCACCTGATTTCTAAATGAGTATTCATACTCGAAAATTTATTTAATAAAAGTCTGAATAATAACCACAAATTATTCTCAGTTATTGTCGCTTTAAAGACAAAGAAAGTCGAGTCTACATCAGAAAGTTTCCTTGAGTCTAGCTTGTGAAATCGGATCTAATTGTCTGTCAATCTTAATTCAGGTATTTCTGTAAATTCAATTAAGGTAATAGATGTACGTATATCAATATGTCTAGTTTAACTAGGGGAATAAATACACGTCCATTTATTCTGTTCTACCTGTAACTCTACCTATATTAATGTCATCAGTGACTTGATTACCTTTGTTACAGAAACAATGGCCATCTGATATTGAATTACACGTGAATATTGATTGAATTACACGTGCATGTAGATTACATTAAACGTGTATGTAGATTAATTACGTGTAAATATCGTGTCATCAATTCAAAGTTTATAAATCGTTTATGTATAGTGCTTTAATATAGGGCGTGGCGGGGCGTGGCTGTGCGTGGTGTGGCGGGGCGTGGCTGTACGGGGAATGGGGTGGTGGCTCAGCGGTGATGGATATGACTACCTAATTGGCTCGAAGTTTGATCCCGTGGAGGACGGGGGGAGGGGGTGCTGGCAAGGAACATTGTCTAGTCGTTCGGATGGAACGAAAACCGAGGTCCCGTGTACATATTGGCGTGTTTGTATTCAGAATATGAGTAGTAAAAATTTCCCTTCATAGCTAACAGCTTGGCAATTGCCGTCATCATTAGCCCACGAGGACGCGGGGGGGGGGGGGGCGTTCAACCACATATTACATATTACTTAGGATAGCGGCCATAAGTTAACAAAATAGCACGAAATTTGCTGGTTTGAGTTGCTATGAAGTCATTACCACTAGAATACTAGGCCTTCCCAGCGCCCATCCCCGCCCCGTTCCCGTACAACGTAATATAACATCATATATAGCATTGCCCCCCAAACCCCATTTTCCTTATGCAACGTCCGCGAGTTTTACAAACATCTAACCATTGTTTTTTTGGATGACTAGAGACCTGTCTTTGTGGGTCATACTGTCATACACCACTGTCCCGCACCACGCCGGAAAATGCTGATGAACTTTCTCGGATAACACCGAAAAGGTCGAGCCAGCGCCTTACTCTCTTCGCTACCGCGGTCTCTGAAAGCAATAAACCCACAAAATGTATATCTTGCACAAATTTTATCTATATTTTTCCTATTAATGTTTTTCAGATGTCAACGGTTTTGACGAGGTTGGGACAGGTTGGTGCTTTGTCCACACTATTATACAGCTTCAAGGTCGTTTCCAAGGAGATGTCGCTCAACCATAACCTCCACACGGCAATTACCAATGGTGATGAGTCTGAAGTGCAAATATTACTCAAAGATGGAGCGAATGTCAACGCCGTCCTTTCAAGACTTACCCCTTTCGCGAATGCGATAGAATCTGGCCACAGGGAAATTGCCATGCGGTTGCTTAGCAACGAAAAATTTGACCCAAATGTCAAGAATGAAATGGATAGAAATTCTTTGTTTTTCGCCTCAAAAGCTGGCGAAGTAGAAATGATGGAACTCCTGATTAATATGGGTGGTGAACCGGATTGTGCTGATATTCGTGGAGTTACCCCGCTTGGCGCCACGGCTTGGTACGATCATCACCAAGCAACCAAGATTCTAATCCAAAAAGGTGCGCGCGTGAACACCGCCGACATTGGTGGAGAAACGCCTCTTTATCGCGCATGCTCCAACGTGAGTGGCCAGGTTGCAAAAACTTTATTAGAATACGAATGTAATATCGACGCAACAACAAATTTACGCCATTCGTATCCAATGACAACAGCCATTATGGCCTCTATTCCGTCGAAATATGAAATGGAAGTGCGTGGAAGGAAAATGTCGGAAATGATTGAAATTGTGAAATTACTTCTACGTGAAAATTGCAATTTAAATATAGCTGATAAAAATGGACAAACAGCTTTACACCATGCTGTAGATAATAATGAATACCATAGTGCTTGTTTATTCATGGAACACGGCTGTGATTTAAACACAAGAGACAATAAAGGGTTATCCCCCTTGCACCTTGCCATTTTACCCGATAGGCCGAAGTACGAACTTGCCCTCTGTCTACTGCATTATGGCTGTGATGCTAATCAAAAGTTAAGAGATCCAGAGACTGGGGAAGATGTCCTACCCATTAATTTAGTTCTGAAATCGGAATCAACAAACCCAGAAATTGAACATGATCGTCAAAAACTTCTCGACACTTTGATCATGGCAACCGACTTCAGTAATCATGCTTTATCTAGTCTAAAGGGAGGCAACTCCTTGCAGAAAGACGTTAATCAATCTAATAATTCTAATCAAATGCAGTGGAATTGGCCCTTCTCGTTCCAACATCAATGTCGGTTGACTATCCGGCGCCTGTTAGCATCTCACATGCTTCCAAAAATAGACGCTCTGCCCGTCGGTTGGTGCCTCAAAAGATTTCTGGCACTGGACTGTGATTATAAAAAGCACCACCCATTAACTACAGCAGAACTTCACACCCTAGTAACGGATAACGATATCAAGGGTTTGGAACATCTGGTCAAATCCAAAACTGTTGACGTCAACAGATCGCTAAGGCATAAAACACCCTTGACGTTAGCAGCTCATTACGGCCATGTTGAATGTTCCATCTTTCTGTTGCATTGTGGTGCCAAGGCATCAGATGTCGATCCTTGTGGTCAAAGTGCTGTTCACGTGGCCGCTGCCAATGGCAAAATACCGCTGTTAGAACTGCTAATTTGTCAAGAAATGGACATCAATGCTGAAAATAAACAGAACAATACTCCATTGTTAGAGGCCGCGATCAATGGACAGTTTGAAGCCGCCATTTTACTGTGTTTAAATGGTGGGAATCCGTCCTTGGTTGGTATGTCAGAAATTCCCGCCCTTCATTACGCAGCCGGAAGTGGTCATGCAGTGGCAACGGAAACATTCGCGACACGACAGGACAATTTGAATATGTTGGACCGAACGGGCAATACAGCTCTTCATATCGCTGCGTCAAGAGGCTTTTTATATTTACGAAACAACGTCCGATTGCCAGCTCTGTATAAAGATAAGACATTGGAAATGCTGGACGCGGTGAAGATGATGCTTTCAGACAGCAATCCCAAATATATACACCAAGAAGTGGTGGATCACGTGACTGTCATAAAGTGTTTATTAGCCAATGGTTGTGATCCACGGATCAGGAATCAAGATTCTAAAAACGCGTTGGACATTTCTAGGGAATGCGGTTTTCACGAGGTGAACCGACTGCTACAGGACTGGATTAATGAACATTCGGAGTAACCTCGACTGTTATTTGTGGACCGAGAACCGAGATGAACCGACAGCTACAACAGGGCTGGATTATTTAATATCCATCGTAGACTCGACTGAAATATTTGAGAACCGAGGGCTAATAGTGTTCCAGTGATACTTCGTCAATTAATTGCCATTATATTTTCATTATATTAATCGTAATAATCAAATTATTTAATTTTGTTATAAATACTTTTTTACAGTATTCTCGAAATTGTGGTTATTATGGGGAAATATAACACACATTAAATGAAATGAAATGGGGTTTAACGTCCTACTGGTCTGCTCTAACTGGGCTTATGGAGATGGACAAACGCAATTCAGTGTGCTATGGGGGGATTTTGTCCGGACAGCGGCACTATGACCTACTCTTATATCGAGAGAGAGTGAGTGAGTAAGAGAGGCGGAGAGCCATTTTGGTACTAACTTCTAGTTCAATTATGTATCAATTATTCGCTTGCACGTAGTGGTCTTTAGCAGTGGGGAAAACTGGGGACCCCGAGACACATCACGAGGTTGGACAGGCGATCTCCTTGTTGCGTACAACAAGACAATCAAAACAACCCCAGTTGACTCAATGACAACACACACGCGCTAACCATTCGGCAATCTGGAATTGCAGCTGGAATTCGATATATAGTAGGCCGTATAGCACATTGTATTTGTCTTCCATTTGCCCAGATTGGGAGCCGAACAGTAGGACGTTAAACCCCATTTCATTTCATTTTTTTGTAAATTCGTGAATTGTGAAGTACTCTAGCAACGTCCGGATGTTGTAAAACTCACAGTCGTTGCTCCAAGAACATGGACGCACTGACTTTCACGATTTATTCATTGGACAGGACCTGCCTTCTTTCTAATTTAGGAAAACACACCCGATAAAATCGATAAGGCAAGATACACGGACGTTGCTAAAACAATATACGTCAAACATATATTTTACATCATTACCCTCTCCCTTAAAGTTGTGCATATGTCTGAGGTGACGCTCTTTTTACGAGAAGGATACACTCGGCAAATTTCGACAGATTCCGGAACCTCCGGAATCTACATCTAGTCTCGGCTGTATGATAGTAAGTGATATGTACCTACGCCAATACATTTGCGATGCGGCTACCGGTTTACTTTAACAGGAAAACTTGACGCTATAACAAACAAGACATCATGGGCGCAGTCTTGTTACATCCGGGACCTTTACAGTTGTTCCAAGACACCATGGGCGCAGCCATGTTTCATCCGGGACCTTTAAAGTAGTTCCAATATGGCGGAATTCGTCATACAGCCGAGACTAGATGTAGGTTCCGGAGGTTCCGGAATCTGTCGAGATTTGCCGAGTGGAGATGGATAGAGCAATATAGGAGAGATAACTCTATTCTGTGTTCTGGAAGCAGACCACAATTAATTTCCCCATTGACTTCAATGTTAATTCTGGCCTCTTTGACTACATCTAACTTTTCCCCAAATTTTTGTTGGGCTGAATGCTTTTCACTACAGACAGAGGAACTAATGGCCATGTCTTTGCACAATTTGAGGGTACCGAGATGGTGAATGGGTAACGAGATGGTGAAATTTAATGGTGGTCTGCCTCGTTCTGCACTGACTTCAGCGTCAAACATCAATATGGCAAGAACACAGCGAGGACGTATGGGACGTTGAAAACCGTGAAATTTCTGCGATTTTGCGCGTAAAGGGTTTCAGGCAGTTAGGTTTGAATATTAAGGCCAACTCCAGCTTTCGCCACGGCCGCGAGATGGAAGTATGGCCAGGTTACGTGCCTAGATTCTGCGTTAGGGCCGGGATTAGGGTTTTCAGCATTTCACCAGGGTCTATACAATTTGTGCTGGCAGTTCCTTCATCTAGGTTTGTGTTTATTAGATAAGTGTATATTTTACTTGCAATAAACCTTAGACAATTTGACAATGTGTAGGGTCGCCTGTCCAACCTCGTTGGTTTTCTCCGGGTCCTCCACTTTCCTACCACTGCTAAAGACCCCTACGCGCAAGCGAAGTATTGAAATACAATTAAACAACCATATGATAGTCCCGAAATGACCCAGTTTGTGTCGAGTGGACGATAACCCTCTCTCTCTCTCTCCCTCTCCCTCTCTCTCTCTCCTTAGAACATCCACGGTCGATAAACACGAGGAGATAATACATTTGTTCATATTTTTCGCTTGACAGTCTGCAGGTTAATACAAAACCATCGATTCCATCTCGGGCTTGAAGCGGATCGGAAATGCTCTGTACACATAACCCAATCCTTTCTAGAAACTGTACATGGAAGTTCTACAGGGGCGGATCCAGAGCCCCCCCCCCCCCTCTGCTTAGCTACATCAAACAAAAGTGGGCATGCAAAAGGGGAAAAAAGAGACACAGAGAGAATTGCTATAAATAGACGAACTACAATTTGTGGGTACCGAGATGGTGAATGGGTACCGAGATCAATGAAATTACATCACAAAGTGATCCTACATCAGTATAAAAATGATTTCTCTGTTTAAAAAGCTCAATTTGTATGTATGCCTATATAATTTAGAGACGATGATGGCAGTATTCCGTGACAAAAACCCGGCAAACCCCCTCCTGCAAAAATTCCTGGATCTTCCCCTGTTCTATAGGGAATACTCGATTGAACGTTCCGGGATCGAACACTCTTAATCTCAACAATAACAATAGTGACATTCGAGTGAAAACGCATGCGCCGAGTTAAAACGCATGCGCCGAGTCCATAAGAGAGAGAGAGAGAGGGGGGAGAGAGAGAGATAGAGGGAGAAAGATTGTGTGTGTGTGTTTAACTTCCACTCGAAACAAACCAGATCATTTCGGGACTAATACATGGTTTGGTTCAATTCTATTTCAATAATTTGCTTGCGTGTAGGGGTCTTTAGCCGTGGGAGGAAACCGGGGGACTTTGTCATGTACAGCCCTAATCCTTGTCACCGGCGAATCGAAATCCATGTCACTCGATTGCACTTCGGTTAATTCGGGACGCTCTGGTGTGATAATCGAGCTTTCCCAATAATTTACAATCAGTGAAATTGACTGGCACTTCAATCTAACATTTTCTTGTTTGTTATCTAAATAAACGACCCTTTGTAAAAGATCTCTAGTTTCCGACCGTCGATTTTATTTCCGCTTGATTTTTATTATAGCAAAAAGGCGCCGTTGATAAAGCTCTTTGGATTGCTATCTCTAATTACAAATATGGTAATTGGAATCCTTGGCCATTAAATATAGAAATGAATTTTATTTTCGTCATTGTATAGTTTTTTAAATAGCTGTATTTAACGTCTGCTTCTACTGTAAGGGTATCTTTTTTATATACGCTATATTTTTATTCAGATTTCTATCTGAATAGGGATTGGGGAACGGGCATAGCCTATATTAAACCCTTCTCCCTGTTAGATATAGATACATATATTTACATAAAGAAACATACAATGTACAAGTGCAAATATTATTACAGTGAGTGTGTTTATAGTTGTCCCTGGAAACGTCTGGTGATATTGAAAAACGAGTGAAAAGTTTTAAAAATATTGAGTGAGTTGTTGTCAGTTCCGTAGAATTAGGATTGCAGTATTTCGGTGAATAGTAGGTAAATTATTTATTGTATTATTTAGGGCATCTGCATAAAAGTAGCAATTCAATAAAAATGTTCAGTGTCTTCAAATTGGTGACCACATTTGCAGGATGGATTGTCAGAAATATGGCGTAAAAAATTATGTCCGTTTAGATTGCTGCAAGAGAGACGCAGTTTAGAATGAATGATTTGGTTTACGCAGGATCCAAACGAAAATGTTTTAGTTGGTATCGGATCTTGAGTTTCGAATTGAAAATATTTAGAGATATTAAATGTTATGTCTCCGAACTTAATTTGTTCCAATCTCTTATTGACGATGGTATGAACGAATTATAGAAGATATTTGTTTTACATTTATATTCGGGTAGGCTTGTTTTTCGGAGATTATAGTGTGCGCTTTTTGTCAAGATTAAATCATGAAGATAGGATGGGGAAAGGCCGTTTATAATTTTATAAATGAATTTGAGTTTATGTCTTCTGCGTCTCTCTTTTAGCGTAATAAAACCGGTTTCTTCATATAACACGTGGAGCATCTGCTAAAATTTGAATTTTATCTTTAGTTGAAAATTTGTGAAACAGGGCCCAGTTTATGTTTTGTTGTACTTATTAAAGGTTTAAGTTCAAGTACTTATTTATAGATACATAATTCTAGTAGACATTCCTTTCTAATATTTCAGATTGGATTGCTCACTCTGTTCTAAAGAAATGACCATGTTCCTAACATCGTTGGTATCGGCATTAATGGTGCTTTTAACCACACCTTGGTCATCCGCTAACTTCTGTTCTCGAGTACAGAGTTTAGACTTCATTCAACCTGGTCGTCGTTTAACGGATCACGTGTTCCAAACGTCACAGATATCCACCGCGATTCAGTGTGCAGTGATGTGTTATATGACGTCAAAATGCAAATCGTACAACTTCAACAAATTGTTGGGAATTTGTGAATGGAATGACGAGGACATGGCGCCACAATCCGGAGAAGTGGATTTCGTTTTTGGAACGCGTTCAGAAGTACCTATGGTGAGTTCGAGATATTATTGAAACACCTTCCATTTTGAACCAGAAACCGGTCCCGGGTTGCTTCCCATCTTGTTATTCTTGGACGGGGGCAAAAGAAGCCCAAGGCTATCCCAGTACAGTCGAGATGAAACATGCTGGTCCCTTTTTCGTCGATTTTTTACATGACGTCAAAATTCAAAAATGGCAGCGATAACGTCATCCTCTTACCCTCAACCATATGTTACGCTCGTATTTGTTACACCACCCCCCCACACACACACACACACACGTCCTCTGGCGAACTGTCTCCATGATAACGCGTGATTTCCAGAGTTGCCAGGCAATGTCGCCCGAATTATAAAAGCCTTAACTATTTTTATCTACGGTTCATGTTCACAAAGTTAATTAAATGACTGACTATCTGATATTTCTCGTTATTTCAGAGTTTAGTTGGGCCTTGTGTTGGTCACACGTGTCTACCAACGGAAACCTGTTTACCAATTTCTACTGGATACAAGTGTCTATCTACAGGTAGATTTTATTAAATGGCGATACGTTTGCCAAGTAAACCTAAAATCATTATTATAGTGAATTCTGTCGAACAGTGGCGATTTATAGTACATTATGTCGAAACTCAGTGGAGCCATATTATAATCTGTCGAATCCCAGTGGAGCCGTATAGTATATTCTGTCGAACCCCAGTGGCGCCATATATTAAATTATGTCGAAACTCAGTGAAACCATAGTATATTCTGTCGAACCCCAGTGGAGCCATATAGTATATTATGTCGAACCCCAGTAGAACTCATATGGCATATTCTGTCGAACCCCAGTGGAGCCATATAGTATATTCTGTCGAGCCCCAGTAGAACCCATATAGGATATTCTGTAGGTACTTTATGTGGAATCCCAATCGAACAGTGGATTCAGTCGATCCCCCAGTGGACTAACATTGTGGAGCAATATAATACATTCAGTGAGACCTAGTGCAGCCATATAGTACTTTAAATCGCTCTGAAGTTCCCTGTCGACTAGACTTCCTCACCAATCAACACGACGTCCACAAACCAACCTGTATAATTTCGAAATTTTTTCTTGATGTACTAAACTTTAGCTTCATTTCAATTTTTCACACTTAAGATACAGAGATTGTAATAAACTGTGGACCCGCTCCGTCTGTTGCCTATGCGGATGTCGCCTATAACAACACGACGTATCCTACAGTGGCGACGTATCAGTGTCAACCAATCAGTGTATATCTAGGTGGCATCACCAGTTCAACTTGTTCCGCAGACAGTACATGGACTGTTCCAACTTTATTCTGTACCGGTAAGTTGTTATGGTTCTTGGACTGCTCAGGGACTGGATGGCTGTGTACGCTGTATCATAAAGCCTGCCATTGAGTCAACTGGCGTGGTTTCAATTCCCCTGTTGTACGTGACAAGGAATGGGTCGTCTGGGTTTTCTCCTGGTCCTCCCCCCACCCACTGCTTAAGCCACCGTACTTACAAACGAATTATTGAAATAAAATTAAACCATATGTTATTGCCGAAATGACCTAGTTTGTGTCAAGTGAACGTTAAACTTCTCTCTCTCTCTCTCTCTCACTCTCTCTCTCTCTCTCTCTCTCACTCTCCTGATAAATGTGAAATGATATGAGGTTTAACGTCCCTACAGTTCTACTCCGACTGAATACGGCCATAAAGTATGCTTTGGAGGAATTTAGGCCGGACAGGGGCACTATGGCCTACTCTTATATACAACTCTGCCAGGGGGATCTTTACGTGCATGCAATGTATACACGGGTCCTAGGATTTGGGTCCCACTCGAATGACTAAACAACTGCCCTTGGCACGCTCTCCGTCCTGAACCACTGCAGTTAGGGGGAAACCACATCAAAATCTGATGACAATGCAGGGATCGAGCACGCGAACTCCAGGCTAGCCACCGTGGACCTGTGATAAACCATAGTGAGACTGAGATAACATCATAACCATAGTGAGGCTGAGATAACAAGATATTTTTTTAATTTTCAGCCATGTTTATCTCGAGTACAGCCATGTCTAAAACAGATGGACAGGCTTATTGTATCACGAATGGGAAGAATCTGTTAACTATCCAATCTACTGCTCACGCTGACATTTACAATAACTACTTACAACAAAATGATGTGTAAGTACTATTATATATACAATATCTAAGTTTAAAGGTGGTCAAGTCCCTGCCAGGAATTCTCGTATTTGAACCCTGAGCTTAATTTTAAATTTGACCATTTCAGTGATGAAACATTTATTCTGAAATTAAACCCAAGGCTTCAATTCGAAAAGATGAAAAAAGACAAAAATGTTAATTGTCACATTTAGGTTCTGTAATGTCACCTGCTGTCGTCCAATAAGTTTTAAAAATGTGAAACTCCCTCACTGCACTAACAGTATTATATAATGTACACCAATTCGACGTGACTCAATGTCAATACATGTGGTTTGAAAATTTAAAAGGGATGCCTTTAAATTTCAGCCAATGCGTTTGAATTCGAAATTTAAAGGAGCTAAGTCTCTAACTTAATATCATCCAAAATCTTCAACATTGAAAACACAAATTATTAGTCAATTTAAATCAACATTGATGCTGTGATCTTACCGGAAAAAGATGGGCTTCTGATATCCAATATTTAAGGCAAAACAAACATTTTAACATTGGTTCCAATATTTAAGGCAATACAAACATTTTAACATTGGTACACGAATCGTGTACCACAATGCGTTTCAGCCCTAGTTCTAGCAAGGGACTCGAGGAACGAGGCTAGTAGCATCGCACTCGAAATAGCCACTCTATTGACACTGCTGGCTTATTTCGCCGAACATAACTGATTTGAAATTAGAGTAAAAACGGAAACCATTGAATGTAAATCGGCTAAGATACATTTATATTACAGTATTCTATGCGTTGCGACCAACTTGTGTCAATTTCTATGTCCTAAATGTTAGCGATTTGGCTCCTTTAAACTCGTTATTAAGCCCATGGTCTTAATAACAGGGGGGGGGGGCTTAAATACGAGGATTCTCGGTAACTCAGTATCATCCACAGTCTTCGACATTGCAAACATGATGTATTGGTCAGTTTAAATCAACATTGATGTTGTGAAATCATATACTTCCGATATCCAATATTTAAGACAAAATGAAGATTTCTATCAAGCACCATTTGTATAAAGCGATGTGATGAACGATGGTAAACATACCCCGTGTAGGAGAATACTTTTGGTGTAGTTTGGAATAACAAGACGCCAAAGGCTGTCGTTCTAATCGAACCCTTCTCGTATTTCGACAAACATATCTGATTAGAAATTAGAATAGAAACAGGATCAATTGAATGTAAATCAGTTTATATACATGTATATTATATCAAACATTATAATATGCGTTGCGATCCATATCGATTTAGCTCCTTAAAAACTTCGCCCCAATCTGATTTAAACCGATCCTGTTTCGTTTCATTTTTTTTTTTATACTTCAAAATTTCCTTTGACTTGTCTGCACAACACTAGGCAGAGGCGGATTCAATGGGGGGGGGGCGTAAGGGGCGCCCCCCCCCCCTAATTTTCGACAGTGTCCTTTTTTACTACTGAAAGTGCCTTTCAGCTAGCTTTTTGAGGCTCTTTTTCTACGATTTCCGAACGTTTAGACGAAAATAGCAGCCAAAAAATAGTTCTTTAATTGGCTAGAGATGCAAGGAACTGACGGATAATTTTCTTCGGGCCCACACCACCCTCTCAGCGGCGTGCTCCGTCTCCGCGATCAGTGCCCTCTGGAGGTCGGGTGTTCGATCTCTGCATTGGCCGAGAAAGTTCATCCAGATTTTCAGGCGTGGTTCCCTTTGTCAGTGATGCGGGACGGAGAGTCTGACAAGGACAGCTGTCTAGTCGTTCGGTGGGACGGAAAACCGAGGCCCCGGGTACACATTGGCATGCATGTAAAGGTTCCCTTGACAGTTGGAATTCGATATAAGCGTAGGGCGTAGTATCGCTGCACGGGCAAACTTTCCCTCATAGCACACTGTATGGCCGTCTGCATTAGCCCAGTTCGGAGCAGAACAGTAGGACGTTAAACCCCATAGCTGATATTTTATTACTTTGGGTTATCTTTTTAAAATGTATTAAAATAAAGCCTTAAACTAGATGATATCTATAAACAGTCCTAACTTGTTAAAGAATAATCCTATTAATCTTATAATTCACTATTGTCATTTGAGAAATTGGCAAAAATATCATTTTCAACTTCAAATTCAAACGTTTGAAGATTGCTATTGCATGGGGGTAATAGAAAAAACAAGGGAGGTAATTGTGTTATTATTTCCTGTGTGGAAGATTTCTAAGAATGGGAAATAGTGCCTATGATCGTATAATAGTGAGTTGACAACCTATTGGGCAAAAGACATAGAAATAATTATGTTTTGACTTTCTTAGAAGATATGAAATTCTCGCTTTAACATTACAGCCATGATAGTGTATGGGTTGGTTTAGAATACAACGTGTCCAGTTCTAAATTTGTGTGGTCTGATGGCCGAGAATTTAATGGTGAAGATTTGTGGGATACGAACGAACCGAGGGAACCAGAAACAAAGAACTGTGTTATTAAACGGGGCCACGATAGAAAATTACATACAAAGGAGTGCAGCCAACATATCAAGGTCCTGTGTGTTTCGTGAAGTGATCATGCGTGATTTGCATGATTTCCTAAAGCCAGGCTGACACTTGCACGATTCCGTGGCACGCATTGGCACGACCCGAGTCGGCACAACACCGTCCGATTTGCGCAAACTCGTCGTGCCAATGCGAGAAGTGCGTAAACAATGCGCAAACTATGCGCAAAGTATGCGTGAACTCGTCGTGCCAGTTCGTGTCAATGTGGACACTGATGGGCAAGACAAAATCGAGGCCAAAAGTCGTGCAAGTGTCAGCCTGGCTTAATTCTCACGACTTAATCCACGCTATTATCAATCTGATTTTGATACAAATCTATATTTCATGTCGTCTTTTTGTGGTCTACACAACACGAAGATCTGACCAATTCACGTCAGTGGTCAAACGAGAGACTTCTGACCCTATCTCGTCAGATATTAAATAATCAGTCAGGGTTGATTGACTAACCCCTCACATCACCCAGAACACGCCAAGGATAACAACTCCTCCACATCCTAGAGTAGTGACAAAAAGTCAAACGAATTTTTGCTCAGAAATAAATCTTCACCTTCAGATCTATAGTTTATGTCACGAACTGTTTATTTATGTCACAAACTGCTTGTTTATGTCACGAATTGTTTATTTATGTCACAAACAGGTTGTTTATGTCACGAATTGTTTACTTATGTCACGAACTGGTTGTTTATGTCACGAATTGTTTATTTATGTCACGAGGTGCCTTTTTATGTCACGAGTTCTTAATTTTTGCCACAAGGTGTCTATTTGTGTCACGAGATGTCTATTTATGTCACGAAGTAGTTGTTTATGTCACGAACTGATTATTTATGTCACGAATTGATTATTTATGCCACGTACTGTTTTTTATGTCACGAACTGGTTATTTATGTCACGAACTAGTTTATGATGTCACGAACTGGTTATCTATCTTCATTATTATTTCGCAATAAAATGTCGTAACACTCCTTGTTATCTTGCTTATAAGGACAAAAATGTTTTATATTTATGACAAATAACAACAACGCAGTGGACGCTTACGACTGGCCCCCGGATCCATTCACTTGAATCAATATTTGTTGTTTATAACTTGTACTATCGGTGTAGTTTGTTTTGTCTACCGGTCTGTCTGATGAGGGTTGGGGGTGGGGGCATGGTGGCTAAGTGGGTAAGACGCTGGCTCGCTATCCTGGAGGTTGGATATTCTATCCCGGCACTGGTCGATAAAGTTCATCCTTATTATCCGGCGTGGTTCCCCCTTGGCAGTGATGCACGGCGGAGGACCTTACAAGGACAACTGTCTAGTTGTTCGGGGGGACGAAAAGCCGAGGTCCCGTGTACATATTGGTATACACGTAAAAGATCTTTTGATAATGGGAATTCAATATAACAGTGCCGCCTACTGTCCGGGCGTATGTCCGTCCTCATTTACCCAGTGCGGAGCCGAACAGTAGGACGTTAAACTCCATTTCATTTCATATCAATTGAAATCCAATTGTCCAGGGTTCTTTCACGTGCACCCCAAGATGCATACGGGAGTTCAGTTTTTCGTGTCAGATCCCCCACCCTGCACCACTGAAAAGGGGAAAGCCCGAGGACCTTCTCGATCAGCATCGGGATCAAACAGAGCACCTCAAACTTAGCGAGCCAATGCCTTAGTCCTTATCATTGACAGAAGGCGAATATAAATACTTACTGTTTATTATTTAAAATCAAACTAAAGAGTTAAATTCGGGAAATTGATGCACTGTCTTATTTCAACTAGGTTGATGAAATGTTCTAATTCAACTGGGTTGATGAATTGTGTTTTTGAACTGGGCTGACCCAGTGCCATTTCAACCGGGTTGATACAGTGTTTTATTTGAGCTGGGTTGATGCAATGTCTTATTTTGGTTTTTTTTCGGCAGATCGAAGGATTTTGCGACTCGTCATATCTAATCTTTGCAATATATTAGTAAAAACGGAGTAAAACTGACTAGCTGAGATACTCTATTGAACGTTCTATAATTGAATTCTCTCAATCCTCAAAACAGTAACAATCGAGTGAAAGGGGTATTTCAGACTACAACGCATGCTTCGATTGGATAAGTAAATATCGAAATCCAACCATGCATCTGTTGTGTTTTCGCTGTGCTTAATTACATCACAATTCTACTCACACCACCTCCATAGTCGGGACTGAATTCCGTGTCACTCGATTGCTGGAAATTGTAGCTGGAAATTGTAGCAGGAAATTGTCACCATGAATGTTTCTGAGTTTGGATTCATTAAATAACTGACTGGATGAAGTATTTCTAGCCGTCCACGTTAACCAGCATTTTGCTCTCCCATTGGCTAGTTCTTCATTCTTAATTATTATTTTATAATAAAATATTTAGAAAAACACCGATTGGTTTTATTTGTTTTTTGTTTTTTTATTTTCAAATGAATTTAATACAAAAATAAAAATTCAGATCAAAGGAAAATAAAAGGTTTGAAAAGATTTATGAAATCAAAAGAAATAACGTTAAACGTCTTGCCCTTATACTGGACTAATGAAGACGGGTATTCGTCATACACCATACAATGTGCTATGAGGGAAATTTTGTCCGGACAGCGGCACTAACGCCTACTCTTATATCGAATTCCAACTGTCAAGGGATCTATTACATGCATACCAATGTGTACAAAGGACCTCGGATTTTCGTCGCATCCGAACGACTGGACAGCTGTCCTGTATCACTGACAAGAGGAAACCACGTCAAAAGGGGGAAATTAAGAAGAATACTAACTTTATAAAACAAATATAATAATACAATTGCATATTTACAGTTAACTAATTAGTTAGTAAAAAGCTGCCCGTTTGAAATTACAGCATATTGCTTCAGAAAATAAAGCCATGATTTCTTATACAAAGTCTATACTTTGTAAATATTGTTACCGTATATAGCTACTACAGGTATATTCGTTGAGTAGTATTAAATAGAAAATAAAGTCTTGATTTATTTTACAAAAATTAACATAAAACTAATCAAGCGATGTTTATTGTCATGATAATTTGAAAGCAGCCCATTAAATCAACCTCACGACTTGGTCACCCTTCTTACCTGAAAAACAGAAAATGTAATTTCGGGACTAACACATGGTTCAATGTTATTTCAACAATTCGCTTGTGCGTAGGGGTCTTAATCAGTGGGAGGAACCGGAGCACCCGGAAGTAAACGGACGAGGTTGGTGGAACGATTCTACTCCTTGCCATGTACAACTGGGGAATCGCCAGTTGACTCAATGACAGACCTTATGATACAGCGCACCCCCACCCCCCACCCCTTTATAACATTAACGAAGAAACACTTGATATAATATTAGTTTAAAGTTCCAATAGCATATTTTTAAGTTATATTTTTAAAATGTATTAAAATAAAGCATTAAAATAGATTGAACCTATAAACAGTCCTACCTTGTTAAAGAATAATCCTATCAATCCTATAACTCACTATTGCCAGTTGAGAAATTGGCAAAAATATCATTTTCAACTTCAAATTCAAACGTTTGAAGATGACCGTACATGGAGAGGAATGGGAAAACAAGGGAGGTAATTGTGTTACTATTTCCTCAATCAGGCTGTGTCAGCCTTTTTAATGCCCAAAAAATTTTGCCCATGATTGTATAATAGTGAGTTGACAATCTTTTGAGCAAAAGACATAGAAATAATTATGTTTTGACTTTCTTAGAAAATATGAAATTGGAACTTTAACTAGAGTCAAACACGAGAATATATAAATTAAATAAAATGGAGCTAAACGCCTTTCTTCTCGGTACCGATCGGGCTAATAACGACGAGGCCAGTTTTACCAGCCTACTTTTCCATGTACGAAGGTAAATATCAGTTTATCGTCCGATCCGAATAACTAGACGTCGTTTCTGACAGCACATCAAACATTGCAATACCTGATTGGGAAATTCCCTAGCGCTGTGATTGAACCGCGTATCGTCTGAACAAGTACCACGCCCCTCAAGTCACCGTGGATAACTTCTATTATATATAAACAAAGAGTCCAGTCCAGCAAGAATTAACTCACCATATTTCATATTTTTCGAGGGTAAATAAACCGGCCCCTCATTAATTCCCTTGTTCTTGTACATCATCGTCACCTTTTCCTGATCAAGTCTGAAGATTCGAGACCTGTCACCTAAGATATAAACAAAAAAAAACGTCCAAATAATTACCAGCTTGACAATACCGATCTAAAGAGGTACAGAGGGGTACCCACAGATTACCCCCCCCCCCCGACAGAGGTACAGAGGGGTACCCATGGATTATTCCCCGCCCCTACGACAGAGGTACAATGGGGTACCCAGAGATTACTCACGCCCTTACGACAGAGGTAAAGTGGGGGTACCCAGAGATTACCCCACTCCCGACAGAGGTACAGATGGGTACCCAGGGATTACTCCCCGCCCCTACGACAGAGGTACAATGGGGTACCCAGAGATTACTCACGCCCCTACGACAGAGGTAAAGTGGGGGTACCCAGAGATTACTCCAAGCCCCCTCCGACAGAGGTACTATGGGGTACTCACAGATTACTCCCGTCCCAACGACGAAGGTAAAGTGGGGGTACCCAGAGATTACTCCCCGCCCCCTCCGACAGAGGGGTACTCAGAGATTACTCCCGCTCCTACGACAGAGGTAAAGTGGGGTACCCAAAGGATATTTCCGGCCCCCTCCAACAGAGGGGTACAGTGGAGTTCCAAGAGATTACTCCCGCACCTTCCGACAGAGGTACAGTGGGGTACCCTGAGATTACCCCAAGCCTCCTCCGAAAAACTCAAAATCATTATCTGTATAATAACCCAAATATGCCAAATATAGTCAACCAAGTCAAAATATGCCTAATATAGTCAAAATCCGGTCAAAATATATAAATCAAAATATGACAAAAGTATCAATTTAAATTCATCTCTAAATTTGCAATGTTTCCAAAACAATGGTTAAAGCATGTATATTCACTTACTTCTGCGTCTCCTCCGTATGATGCATCCGGCAACAAAGACACATAGAGCAATAAGCAACACACCAAAAACTATGGGAGCAAGTATACGGAACAAATGGCCGTTGGGTCGGACAATATCATACATAGGTCTATCCACTGTTCTTGCATCTGGTGAATCTGAAGCAAAGTTCATTCTAGACAAGTAAATATTTTGATTTAGTGAAGTGGGAACTTTACTAGTAGTATGTGTGTGTGTGTGTGAGTGAGAGAGAGAGAGAGAGAGAGAGAGAGAGAGAGTTTGGTTTAACGTCCACTCAACACAAACTAGGTCATTTCGAGACTAACACATGGTTCAATTTTATTTCAATAAGGGTATTTAACAGTGGGAGGAATCCGAAGGACCCGGAGAAAACCAACGAGGTTGGACTAGTCTCGGTTGGACAGGCGATTATACTCCATGTCACGTACAACCGGGGAATCGAAACCACGCCAGCTGACTCATTGACAGACCGTATGATACAGCGTGCACGTGGTTACCATTCGGCCACCCAACCCCCAAGTAGAAATAGTAATAGTAGTAACTCACCTGGGCAACCTACTCTGATGTCCTTCTGTTTAACAGCCGAGTTTTGAAGGACGAGTTCGCAGGTGTACGGTACATTTAAATCATTTCTATGGGCCTTCATCAACTTCAACTCGATCTTTTCTCCATAAAATCCTGAATGATCTATAACATAAATATTAAACATACTAAATATAGCTTGTCTGCCTGCCTGTCTCTTGCCCCCCCCCCCCACACACACACACACACTTTCCGCTCTCAACCCACCCCCCTCTCTTTAAAATACTGACAGGGACTGCAATAGACCTGGGCCCTGTTTCACGAAATTTTAACTAAAATCAATCTAATATTATCCAATCAAATTACTAAAATTGGGATCTTATCTTAGTTAAAATTTCGTGAAATAGGCCCCTGTTTATATCTGCTGACTGTTCCGAAGGTATTCAGAGAGCGTGTGAAATGGACATTTTCCTTGGATTTTTTTCCACTTTTCCGTGCAAAAATGCCGAAGCTTTTCCGTAGAAGCGATTCCGCCGACGTCCGTGAGTACCGCAGCTTTCCGCGGTGCAGTGAAATGGTGGTATAACTCTCTCAGTAAGATGCTCCTATAGACTTGTCTATATATGTCTGCCCTCTCTCTCTCTCTCTCTCCCTCTCTCTCTCCCCCTCTCTCTCTCCCCCTCTCTCCCCCCTCTCTCTCTCCCTCTCTCTCTCCCCCCTCTCTCTCTCCCCCTCTCCCCCCCCTCTCTCTCCCCCTCTCTCTCTCTCCATTCCCCTCTCCCTATAAAATTCTAACCCAAGCTGCCCTAGACCTACCTTGTTTGATGACTGTTTTATGGAAACTAACTCTTCCTTGAAAAACAGGATATATTGTGAAGTTGTTTTGTCTTTCAAACCAATGACCGATTACTACATCCTATGAAAAAATATATTTGAAATTTTGTGCATTTTAAACTTTTGTCAATATCTGTAATGAAGACATGCGTACAAAATGTGTTCCCATGGATACAAGAAAAAAATCTCAGCGTTTACCCTCTGACGAAATCGAGGGTGTTCCCTCTGTACTGTTATGTATCCGTATCGTATACGTCACACGTTGCGTCAGAGTAGTTTTAGAGTTTTGGCAGATTCTTGCGCCGCGTACGTATGCATCACTGAGCTAAGTTATGTACAGCATGATGGCGGTTATCTACCAAGATCACCATCAGTACTAGTCAAGTGCCTTGCCTACAATTTCTCGGAGTGTGTGAAGTCACTACTGAGCTATTAAAAAAATTAATGTCGCATCTTATTAAAAAAAATCTTTGACTTTGACTCGACAGCAATTTTTGATTCCACTAATTTATCATTGACACCCCTTTACCATAGAATCACATCATGTACAGATTTGCAAGGTCCCATATCTACCTAAATCTAGCGCGTAGATCAACCAGCGTGCAGACAGACAGGAAAAGTATGAAAATTCCCAGAAAAATCCATCAAAAATAATGATTAAATTCCAGTCTTTATTATGATTAAATTCACATCAAATATACACATTTTTGTTCTACGATACACATAGATTTATAAAAAAAACGCTATGATACAACATCCCTGCGTCTAAAAGGCGACAATGTTATACGGACAATAGAGACTTTTGGCAAGTGGAATTTTCCGCATCCGTATCACGTATCCGTATCGCCACGTGATACGTTGCGTCAAGGTGGTTTTAGAGTTTTGGCAAATTTTAGCGGCGTGTACATATGGGTAGCTGGGCTAGCTTAGTTCTATTACAGCATGATGTCAGTTTTCTACCAAGATCTTCAGTACTAGTCAAGTGTCTACTATGATACAACATTTCAGCGTCTAAAAGTAGCAAACATAACGCTAACGCTACAATATACGTCCACATTCCTACTTTGATTGATATGGTACTTTGTCAAGAAGGCTAGGCGTTTGGTTTGTTTAGCGTTGAGGGTCGTGCACCAACATTAATAGTTGCCGTCCTTAGAGTATAAGGAATAAATATACCAAGATAATCCATTCAGAATTGTGCCTTCCTAACACTAAAGGCAAAAAGTGGGCGTGGCTCTGCCCCTAGAGGTCGGGACATTCGTCAAAATCAATAGTGGACGCCCTCAGGCTATAAGGAATACATAAACCAAATGGGTGTTGCTGTCCCATGGCGGTCGGGCATGCACCCAAAACAAAAGGGGTCATCCTTAGGGTATAAGGAATAAGTATTTTAAGTTTCAAGATGACCGATTAAGAATTGTGGCCTGTAGGCGACACACAAAAAGAAAATGGGCGTGACTCTGCCCCTGGGGGTTGGGCATGCACCCCAAATGATAGGGATGTTCCTTAGGGTACAAAGAATGTGTATGCTAAGTTTCAAAATTATAAGTTAAGAAATGTGGCCTGTAGACGACAAACAAATACATACTAGAAATGGGCGTGGCTCTGTCCCTGGGGGTCGGGCATGCACTAAAAACAATAGAGATCTTCCTTAGGGTATAAGGAATACGTATACCAAGTTTGAAGAAAATCCAGTAAGAATTGCGCCCTGTAGGCGACACAAAGACACACGAAAAGAAAAAGGGCGTGGCTCTGCCCCTGGGGGTGGGGCATACACCCCAAATGATAGGGATGTTCCTTAGGGTACAAAGAATGTGTATGCTAAGTTTCAAAATTATAAGTTAAGAAATATGGCCTGTAGACGACAAACAAACAAATACTAGAAATGGGCGTGGCTCGGCCCCTGGGGGTCGGGCATGCCCCAAAAACAATAGGGATCTTCCTTGGGGTATAAGGAATAAGTATACCAAGTTTGAAGAAAATCCATGAAGAATTGCGGCCTGTAGGCGAACCACAGACACACACACACACACACATACATACATACACACACACACACACACACACACACACACACACACACACACAGACAGGGGCGACGGCATAATACGTTCACATTATGAATGTGGACGTATAAAAAGTATGGTAAAAAGACGACGATGTTATATGGACCTTTTCCGTATGGAAGCTGTTCGATACGTGCTGCCTTATCCGTGTACCATATCACGTATGAGAAATACACAAGCATTGTTGACGTCACACACAAAATCGATACGGATACGCGATACGGACCAGAAATTTACGCTTGCCAAAAGTCTCTACTGTTATACCGTGTGTCGTATCACGTATGAGAAATACACACACATTGATGACGTCACACCAATACGCGATACGCACAAGGAATTTACGCTTGCCAAAAGTCTCTAGTAGGTACAATCCTATCATAACGTATAGCGCCACAGTCGGAACCTAGTGTAACAACGGGCCCTAAGAAGAGTTTTACCTCTGTTTTAATAAGAACCATTGTTGACGACGAGTCTGCTTGATATTCCCATAGTAACGGGATATCTTCACCTTCCTTGACCTCCAGCAAACCATCATCTCTAGGAGATGTCCACATGAATTGGTCAGCTATTAAAAACATGAAAAATGAAATATTTTAGATAAGATCTGAGTAGTAGTTTATAGATAAATATCAGTAAGGGATGTCGGGTGGCCTAAACAGTCAAGGTAGAGAAAAAGCAGGGTTCGATTTCCCCTGGAAGACGGGTGAAAGTAAGGTTTCATTTTCCTGGGATGACGAAATGAAAGTAGGAATAAAATAAAACCAATTACGGACAATACAAACCATTAGACAAAATTCGAAGTCCTAAAAAACGTTATAGGCAAAATAGTGTAATAAACAAATGGGCTGTTCATCGTGTACAAAATACACGACAAACAGTGGTAACAGGTGTCCGGAAGAGTAAGCTTACCCTGCCTGGCGCCACATCCAGTAGAGGAATAGCGGGGTTTAATTTCCTTGGGAATGCGGGGTAAAAATATTATTTGGATTCCTGATCGAATCTGAAACTTCTTGTTTTATTTACTGGACGACCGCGACTAGAGTTCTCGCGTCCCTACGTTCAACCTTCGAGAACTCCACCGTTAAAGTTGATGTCAATTTTAGTTTACTTGTAAAAGTATTATGGCCAAGTTCGCGAGTTTTTCAAATCAACCATTTTGGTGCCGTGTCAAATCAGGTACCAAACCAATCAGCCATACTGGCATTAAACCTCCCAGTGATTTTGCTCGATCACCTTACAGGGGCGGATCCAGGAATTTTTGCAGGAGGGGCTTTGCCTGGTACCCTATATCATTATCACGTGCTTTGCATGCCCATTCCCATCGCACCATCTGCCGATAAAGGATAAAGCATACGACCGTGGTACTTTCCTTATAGAAACTGATGTAGTTGAGCAGGAGAGGTAGCCCACATTGGATTCGCCTCTGGGGAACATGTCAAAGAATATTTTCATAATCTTGAGGCGTGGTCTCCCCTGGCAATGAATCGCCTCTAGTCCTAGCATGGGGTCGAAAAACCGTGTTCCCCTTACACGTCAATATGCACGTAAAAAATCCCCTGGAATTTAGAATTTGTTATACTCATAGTAGGTTGTGGTGCCGCTGTCCGGGCAAAATGTCTTTCACGGCACACTATATGACGTATGTGGTATTCATTACCTAACCCAGTGTAGAACAATATGACTTTAAACCCCATTTCCAGCTGTCTAGTCTTTCGGATGGGACGAAAAACAGTGTGTATGTAAAAGATCCCTTTGCAGTTGGAATTCGACAAAAGAATTGTCCAAAGCGCCGCTGTCCAGGCCAGTTTTTCGTCATAGCCTACTGTATGGCGTATGCCTGTCTCCATTAGCCCAGTCAGAGCAGAACAGTAGGACGTTAAACCCCGTTTCATTTTAGTTCCTTTAATTTATATATGCTCGATATACACCTATACTATTTTATTCCGCCTTGTATAAATAATAATTTATGTGTAAATAACTTATATATCTATTTAATTCACCGGGATTTATAAATAATATCCAAAATTGAAAATCTTATATATATTACTTACCACTGATCGTTACTGCACAAACTAACAGCAAGACATACAAACGTATCGCCATTATTTTTAATGATGCACTTGCTTTCTGTAAGACGAAATAATTTAAATATTAACCTTTTGAGAAATAAAAAAAAAGAGATATGTCATTCAAAAACAGCAACGCTACGTTCGCATTCCTGCTTTGATTGATACGCTACTTTTTAAAACAAAGAGTGAAATGTGAAATAGCTGCAATTACTTTAATATGACTAGAAGCAAAAACCGATAGGCGTTGGGTTTGTTTTGCCAAATTTACAGACTAAATTTTAACATAAAAGTGGGTGTGACACCGGGAAGTGAGTCGGACATGCACCAAAATAAATAGTTCCTTACAGCTCAAGGAATAAATATAAAAAGTCCCTAAGATGATCCATTCCGAATTGCAGCCTGTTGATGATAAGCACAAAATTTGGGCAACTATCGCTATAGGTTGGGCATGCAACAATATAAATAGGCACAACCCTGTTATCCAGGGTATTTGAAAAACGGTGGGAGTGGCTCCACACTAGGGAATGGATTATGCGCCAAAATAGGTAGATGATGTCCGTAGGGTATAAGTAAAAAGCATATCAATTGAGTGTGGTGTAACACTATTGTAAGTGAAGACAGCAATCAGTTTCATAAATATATAGTTTATTTACATCGGAACAGAATATAACACATCTACATAACTACAACAGCAACACAAGCATCAAGGCAGCGGTTGAGTCCATACGCCTGTCTGTGCGTCACTCTCCGTCTTACCGAAACAGAGATACCCTTCTCCGGTGAGCTTCCAAGCTCCACTGATTTAAATTAAAAAAAACTTATCCATTTCATAGGTAAAAAGTTAATAAGTATATACAAACATTATTGATACATTATTGATATTAAATGTAATAACCATGTACTTAAAGGTCAGGGTTTCTCCCACATGACCATTTGTATATACTAGAAGATTATTTGACAATAGTCATATTGATGTTGAATATTGATGTACAAATATTTTACTTTGATTATAAAATAAAAATTTATATTGGTTCTAATATTACTGTCCACTCGATACAAACTAGATCATCTCGGGTTATTTGGCAGTAGGGGCGGATCCAGAGGGGGGTGGGGGGGTCGACCCCCCCCCCCCCTGCTCAGCTACATATAAAAAAATAATGCCTTGCATCAATGAAATTACATCACAAAGTGATCCTACATCAGTATTAAAATGATTTCTCGGTTTAAAAAGTTCAATTTGTATGTACTCCTATGTAATTTAGAAACGATGATGGCAGATTTCCGTAACAGAAACCTGGCAAACCTCCTCCTGTAAAAATTCCTGGATCCCCCCTGGACAGTGGGAGGAAACCTTACGGTCCGGAGAAAACGAGGACGGAAAGCCGACACTGCACCAAAACGGGTGGGGTAGAAACAAGCCACTTGGCGTGATGCCATTTTGATCACCCAATCACTGATTTTGTTTTTAACACGTGACAGTCGAACTCGAAATCAAGCTTCTTCCTTATTGACTTGAAATCAACACGAACATTAGTCGAGGTTTAATCCATTACATATGTCACACTGATCTTGACCTAGATGAAAGATGTCTACAAATCACACAGAATCAATTCAAAGCTTCGACCATAGTTTCGTATTAACATATCATTCTATTGTATCACTTACCCGACCTTTTGTCTTTCAGCTCGAATCCAACTCCCGTCAATTATCAAAGTACGTAATTCACTTCTCGTTTAGTTTGTAACCTAGTCTACCCCAAAACGTCACGTGATAAGCCTGTGATACAATACACGGGTTTTGTTATCTCCTTTTTAATGAGTGACAATAAACCTGTTTTAAAATGGCACGTGATGTAATATCGCTTGAGTTGAATATGAATAAAGGACTTGACAACAGAGAGACGAATAGAAGTAGAATGAACTATGTGTATTATGTAGTGAAAAGTATGTCTACCCATAACACAGGTGAATGATGACAATGAATCGACACGTAATTTATAAACTCTGAATAGAGTATGAATAATGAAATGAAATAGGTTTTAACGGCCTACTATTCTGCTCCAAACCAGGCTAATGAAAACGGGCGATACAGTGCGCAATCGGGGGAATTTTGCCCGGGCAGCTGGCTACGGCCTATCTTACATAGAATTCGAACCGCAACCGGATCTTTTACGTACCTCGGTTTTCCATCCCAGCCGAACTACCAGACAGCTGTCCTGGTCAGGTTCTCCATCCTGTATCACTGACAAGGGGACACCACGCTGGAAAATCTGGATGAACTTTCGCGGTTAATGCAGGGATCGAATACCCGACCTCCAGGCTAGAGAGCCAGCGCCTTATCAACTTAACCACCGTGACCACATATGAATAAAGAAAGGAAGCATGGCAACAAAGTGACGTATAGAAATAAAATAAAAGGAGGTTATTTTATAGTTAACAGTATGTCGACAGCCTTAATGGCACTATTTAATAAATGTCTATGCGATGGAAATGTTCCCAAAGATATAGGAACAAGTAAAATACTATGCTACTGTTAGGGTAGGGTTTAGGCTTGGTTGGCCTAGGGTTAAGGTTAGGGCTAGTCTGTTTACATCTGGAGACTTTGACGAAACCTACAGGTCCTACCTCTTCCCCTAACCCACAATCTGTATATGACGTCATATGTGTTAAAATGTATTTCCGAAATGACCTACTTTGTGTCGAGTGGACGTTCTAAACAAACTTGTCTTACGGAATACACGAGAAATCTCTTCACTAACTTAATACTGTTTTTGTAAATACACTTACTCGTCAACCCAAATTCCTAATTCTGGTGTTCCCCAGGGCTCTGTATTGGATCCGTTCGTGTTTCTTGTGTATATAAACGATATTATTTACCCATGACACTGCCATCGATTGCAGTAATGTCACATGTATGAAATTGAAACTTCTTTAAGTGGTGACTGGTTTAAACTGAACTCGTGGTCCAAAAATAACATTTAATCCCCCCAAAACAAAAGTATTCTTTTTCAGCAAACCTTCCGAGAATGCCCAAATTTTCTGTTTTTGGTTATTAATTAATATATGTTTTAGTTACAATGGACAAACAGTCACACATCTAAGGGATAGAGTATTATGCAACCATCAGAGAGACGGTCACACATCTAAGGGATAGAGTACGGAACCATCGAAGAGACAGTCACACATCTAAGGGTTAGAGTACGCAATCATCGTCGGGATTGTAACATTAAAAATGGGCCTTTGTCTGTAAATAGACACATATTTATATCTGCACAAATAAAATCATAAAATGAAAATCAATGCTATAACAACAAGATAAATAATGGAAAATCATTTTATTAAAAAAAAATACGTTGTTCGTTTTAAAAAGTAAATAAAACTAAATAGAAAAATACGTCCGGTTAAAAAACTCAATATATATGAGAATAGATCAAGTATAATTATTTATATGTTTACGGTTAATATATGAATTAAAAAAAGGTGGCTGGTCGACCCCTGCATTGTCCGATAAAGTTCATTGGTATTTCCCGACTGGGTTTCGCTTTGTCAGCGGTGCAGAAGGGAGGGTCTGACAAAGACAGATATCTAGTCTTTCGGATGGTACAAAAAACCAAGGTCCCGTGTATACATTGGCATGAATATAAAAGATCCCTTGGCAGTTGAAATTCGATACAAGAGTAGGCCATAGCGTCGCTGGCCGGGCAAAATTTCCATCATAGCACACTGTATGGCGTATGACAAGTTTAGTAAACACTAAATAAAGTCGTTGTTATTATTATACAAAAAATATAACATAATTAGCTATACCGGAAAAAAACTACCGGAAAACACAAAACTACTGGAAAACACCATGTTATACTGAAAACCGGAAAACCCCGGACAAACACTGAATGTCGGAAACCACCCTAAATAGGCAACCCCGGGCTTGGTCCTATCGAAAACACCGGAAAAACCTAACCCTAACCTCCCGCACACAGAGGACCTGATCCTTAGGGAAACAACGGAATAACCTAACACTAACCCTAACCCCCCGCACAAATGGGGCCAGGCGCCGGGTTACCTATTTAGAATGTTTTCCGGTATTAAGTGTGTTTCCGTTAATTAGTGTTTTCCCGGTATTCAGTAAAACATGGTGTTTTCCGGAAGTTTTCCGATAGTATTCCGGTGTTTTCCGGTTGTTTTCTGGTGTGTTCCGGTATAGAGTATTGCCGAAAATAATTGAGCGCTATTTATTTTCATGATATTTAAAAACAACTAATTAAATCAATTTCACGCCTTCGTCACCGTTCTCACCTGAAAATAAAAACAGAAGATGTTGATGGAGTTTAAAGAGAAACATAGTGTACATGTAGATATTAAAGTAACAATGTTAATATGTAGGTACACTCAGATTTAATTAAGAAAAGAAAATTAAAATACCAACGTTAGATAATATGCCGGTTTTGATTCAATTGGATTCAAAGGTCAACACACCCCCAATTGTTCTTCTCGAGACGTGGTCTCCCTTAGCAAGGAATTGCGTCTAGTCGTTCGGATAGGACTATAAATCAAGATCCAATGTACACATTAGCATAAACATAACCCGTGGCAGTTGGAATTCGAAATGAGAATTACTCGTCACGTGGTGTGGGTGCCCGTTCAAAATCTCTTTGGTACAATGTGTGGTGTATGCCCTTCTTCTTTGGCCTATGGAGAGAGAGATGGGTTTAATGGTTTAACGATACAAACTATGTCTTTTCCGGTCTAATATATGGTTCTATTTTATTTCAGTAATTTGCGTGAGCGTAGGGGTCTTTAGCAGTGGGAGCTAAATATAAGTTTATCGTCCGATCCGAATGACTAGACGTCGTTTCTGGCAGCACTGACATTGGGAATCCTGATCGGAAAAACCCCTAACACTTGAATTAAACCGCGTATCTTCTGAAAAAGTACCACACTCCTTCAGCGACCGCGGCTAATTCCTATTACTGAACGCTATAGAAAACGCATCACTTAGTTTTTCGTATAACAAAATGATCCTGTAAACATATCTTATTTATTTTGCTTCTTATTGTGAACAATATTCAAATGGGAACACATCAATAACAACACATTTGTACACTTATGGATGTTTAATCCGTAATCAACGGTACAAAGTCAGGGGGGTCAAAACCAAAAGTACGACACAGATGTCAGTAGCGCGTGTGTCCTCCTCTGGCTCTTATGCACGCTGTGCAGCGACGTAACATGGAATCTGTGTCGTACGGGATCATTTTTTTATACGAAAAACTAAGTGATGCGTTTTCTATGACGCTCAGTATATTATTTGAAAACAAAGAGCCTAGCTAATGTCTAGCAAAATGACTCACCAAGTTTCTTATTTCTCGAAGGGTAAAAAAACTGAACCCTCATTGTTGATGTTGTTATTGTAAGTCGTCGTCACGGGTTCTTGATCAAGTCTGAAGAATCTAGACCCGTCACCTAAGATATAAAAACCCCGTACAAATAATTAACAACCTGTCAGTCAGTCAGTAGTGATCAACAGACGTACAGAGGGGTACCCAGGGATTACTCCCCGCCTCCTGCGACAGAGGCACAGAAGGGGTACCAAGAGATTATTCCCCGCCCCCTACGAAAAACACAACATAATTTACACAGTTACCAATACCTGTCGAATATAATCAGTGTTTTAATTTTATTCATCATTCTGGATCAAGCAAACAACATCTTAGTTATATTTATAGCACGGCTTTCATGAGTTAACAGAGACCCAAGGTCGAGGTGTTAAACCGGGTAACTGATGAATGACTTGTTACACTGACACCTGCTCAACATGATCGTTGTTATTACACGGAAAACCCACCCCACTTCTCTATATGATTTCTACTAAAACTAGCGTAAAACCAGCAGAAGTGTGCAATAACACTGAAAATGTCTAGTTATTGCACAGTTACGCCCCAGTGAGTTAAGTAGAGGTAAAACAATCAGCTTATTGAACGAAAAGAACAAAGGAGGATCTCGTGTCCGTGTTACAATTGCGTATTACGTGTATCAATAGCTAAATGCAACGCTGCCGCAATATGCCAAAATATTCAACCAAGGCAAAATATGCCAAGCATAGTCAAAATATAAGTCAAAATCTAGTCAAAATATCTAAGTCAAAATCTGTTAAATCTGTCCATTCAATTTCATCTCTAAATTTGCAATATTTCAAACAATGGTTGACGTATCTATACCCTTCACTTACTTCTGCGTCGCCTCTTCAAGAAGCACGCGACGGAAACGCCGAATAGAACAATGAGCAACACTACAACAGTTACTATGGCAGGAACTATACGGAACAAATGGCTGTTAGGTCTGGGTGTTTCATGCATAGGTTTATCTGGCGACGAATCTGAAAGAATAATAAACATTTGTTCATTCTAGACAACCGTAGTAGTAGCAGTAGTAGTAGAGGTAGTAGAGGTAGCAGTAGTAATGATAGTAACTCACCTGCGCAGCCTACTCTGATGTCCTTCTGTTTAATAATCGAGTTTTTAAGGATGATTTTACAAGTGTACGGTACATTTAAATCATTTCTATGGGCTTTCATCAACTTCAACTCGATCTTTTCTCCATAAAATCCTGGACGAACTATAATAAATATTATAACATATAGAACACAATATCTCTCTCTCTCTCTCTCTCTCTCTCTCTCTTTTATCCCTCCCCCCCCCTCGCTCTCTCCTCTCTCCTCTTCTCTCCTCTCTCTCTCTCTCTCCATTCCCCTCTCCCTATAAAATTCTAACCCAAGCTGCTCTAGACCTACCTTGTTTGATGACTGTTCTATGGAAACTAACTCTTCCTTGAAAAACAGGATATATTGTGAAGTTGTTTTGTGTTTCAAACCATTGACCGATTACTACATCCTATTGAAAAAAAATATTTGACATTTTGAACTTTAGTCATAATCTGTATTGAAGGCATGCACACAAAAGGTGTCCCCATGGAAGCAAGGAACTATAAATTTGGGTTTCTGCAAAATATTTCTGGCGATTTCGAAGAGTTTTCCCTCTGATGAAATCACCGAATTTTCCCTTTAGTGGAATTGCAGCGTTTTCCCTCTGGAAAAATCTCTCCGAGAAAATTGCAGCATTTTCCCTCTGGTGAAATCGCAACTTTTTTTCCCTCTGATGAAATCGCAGCGTATTCACTCTGGCGGAATCGTAGCGCTTTCTCTCTGGGGAAATCAAAGAGTTTTCACGCAGAGATTGTCCTCTGGTGAAATCGCAGTACATTGAAAGTGTTTTCATCGATAATATGGAAACAGTCACATGACATTTGCATTAAACCGACTATTTGGTGAATCTCTAAGTTTTACCTCTGTATTAATAAGAACCATTGTTGACGATGAGTCTGATTGATATTCCCATAGTAACGGGATATCTTCACCTTCCTTGACCTCCAGCAAACTATCATCTCTAGGAGATGTCCACATGAATTGATCAGCTATTAAAAACATGAAAAATAACATGATAAGATCTAAGTAAAACTATATTTATCGATAATTATGTGTGCTTTGATTTCCCTGGGAAAACAGGTGAAAGTGGAGTGTCGTTTTTCTGAAAAACAAAAGGAAAATAGAGGAAAAGCAGGTTTTGACTTCCCTGGGAATACACGGTTCAAATAGGGGTTGATTTCCCTGGGAAAGGGGAATAAAAGTAGGGTGTTACGATGGCCAGGTTGTGTATGTGTATTATTTGCCTTCGTATATATGGATATAGACAGAGGAACCAACGAAACTTTCTCGGTCGGCACCGAGATGAAACTCGGTTGAAGAGTTGGTGCTTCACTAGCTGGGCCACCTTAGAATCTGTAACAGATTTCACAAATCCAGCGAATTGTCGTCGGAGCAGAATAATTGGACGTGAAACCCCATTCCATTTCACTTGATGTTACCTCGATATACTTCCGGACTATTTATTTCCCCGGGAATTAAAAATAATATCCATGTGTTAATAATTTATACATATATCTATTTCATTCACAAGGGATTATATGCATGTGTGATTAACTTAAAGTAAGATATCCGCCAAACTGCTTCAACGTGAACCGAGATATTAGTGATTCAATTTAGGCTAGCCTCGATCATCATTACCACCTTTTGTACGATAACAAACACGTCTCGATTATCCACGTTGACGTTAAATAATCTATCACACAACGGATTCAAATCCAGTAAATATCGCAGGCTAACGATACCATCGGAAGTTGATTATATTCTGGAGAAGTTAAAAAAGTAAATTAGATGAAGTTCCAAATGTACAGAAAGACCTACAATAGGCAGCAGATTGATCTCCTGTATAAAGTGTGTGTATGTTTAATATGTAAAAACTTACATACATTTATAATTCCATTCCACGGAAATTATAAATAATATCCATGAATTAATAATTTAATATTTAAAATATTTGTTACCTAATGTACCATGAGTCATTACTGCATAGACCAACAGTAAAACGTTGAATTTCATCAGAATTATCATATTTTTTTTTATTATAGCAAATTGGCTTGATAAAGCGTTCGTGTTTTACTTCTTTATCTGTAAATATAAATATTTTAAACTTCAAAGAAGCCCGATTAAATGAATAAAAAGTAACGGAATTTAACTGTTCTGCTGGACTAATGAAGACGGGCATACGTCATGTAGCGTGCTATAAGTTTGACCCGGACACCGGTACTACGGCTTACTCTTTAACGTGCACGTCAATGTGTACGTGGGACTTCGTTATTTCGTACCATCCCAACAACTAGACACCTACAGGTCACATGTTTTCTCGATTTTAACGAAACATGAAATATAGGTTGATATCCCACAGATCCCGGTTACCTATTTTATATCGAGTGGACCTATCATATTGCTGATCACTCTCCTTACCTACTTATCTTTGAACTCCACCAAGGTATTCACTGAACAAACAATATTAGATAGATAGTTATAGGTACGATTCTAGCTCAATTAGAAGCATAGTTATTATGTCCCAAAATGTGTGACGGACAGACAGACGGACCCATTTTAATAGTCTCATGCTTTCTTCGATAGGCCTGGCACAAATATTATTAACTTGGCAAGGGCGTTTTATAGCTAAGGCGCTGGAGGCGCCAGCCTACTCGCGAAAAAAAAATCAAAGAAGTTGAACAAATAAAACGGGAGATAAATGCTAAAACGTATGAGAAAAATGAATGTACTCTAGTTAGGGAAGGCCCTAAAGGCAGTCACTGAACTGGTATGAAAATCATCAATCAAGACACCCCCCAAACCCCCCGAACGAGGGCCTAAAAAATAGTAAAGCCTCCGCCATGATAAACCTTAAAACGCCCCTGAATTTGGACAAAATGTCAAAAATAGTTTACCTGGTCAGATGTTCTGTAGAATATATTTCCTTCAACACACTGTCATGTCTTTACATGCCCTCAATGACAGGTGGGACTGCCCTTTTAAGACACACAATAAGAGGGAAGTATTTTTGAAAATGTGTTAGCTTGTTCAATTGGCGTGAATAAAATACTATTCTATATAGACCTCACGTGATTGCAAAGGCGTTTGTGTGATAATCATATACTATTGTCCCTCATAATCATACGAAACGAAACATACGCTCACGGTAGCTAAATTGTTGATAATGTGGGGCATTTATAGACAATTTCATAAAGAGAGAGTAATGGGGTTTAACGTCCACTCAACACAAACTAGGTCATTTCGGGACTAACATATGATTTTTTTAGTTTTTATTTCAATAATTCGCATGTGCGTAGGGGTCTTTAGCAGTGGGAGGAAACCGGGGTGCCCGGAGGAAACCCACGAGGTTGAGAAGGCGCCCTTACCTCCATGCCACATACGCTCACACCTGGGCTCGAAACCACAGCCGCAAGCCAGAGGTGACCGGCCAGCTAGATGTCGAAGCGCGGCACTCTAGACCACTAGGCCATCCCAACCCCCAAGATCAGATTATAAAGTATGATTTAAAATGTTAATTGGGGCAAAGGGGTGGCTTACGATGATTTTACTACAGTCGCTATTATTGATGACAGTTAACCGACACTAACCAGGGACGGATCCAGGAGGGGGTTTGCCAGGTTCCTGTTACGGAAATCTGCCATCATCGTCTCTAAATTACATATGCATACATACAAATTGAGCGTTTTAAAGAGCGAATTAATTTTTATAATGATGTAGGATCACATTGTGATTTAATTTCATTGATGCAAGGCATTAATTTTTTTATGTGCTGAGCAGGGTGGGGTTTGGACCGCTGCTAACCCCATCCCCCCTCTGGATCCGCCCCTGCTAACTTAAAAACTTCAAACTTATTGTGTGTCGGTGTTTATATTTGTGGTTACGGGGAGGATATCAGTGAATATTCGCCAGGCCGCTACAATTGCATAATCCTCTATGAAACAGATTGCAAGGGAAGTATTAGGTTACGAAAGTGGAGTTACATCAGACAGTTTGATTTGAAATTGGAATAAGGACAAAGGTGTCCTCAATCAAGTAAGATCTATAAAAAGATCAAAATTGGGGACGATTTTTAACCGAAACTTACTTTTAAAAAAAAACTTCCCGCTTATTGAATTGTGAGTCAGGCTTATTACGCCGGACCACGGGAAGTATTAGTGCAGTTGCTCAAGACAGACATTTTGTTGAAAGTAGTATGAGGGCCTGTTGAGGGACGCACGTGCGCGCATGCGCGTGCGTGCATGTGCGTGCACGTGACCCTTGCACGTGCGTGACCTAGATGACCCCTGGCACGTGCGTGACCCCTTGCACGTGCGTGACCCCTTGCGTGACCCCTGGCACGTGCGTGACCTTGCACGTGCGTGACCTTGCACGTGAGATTGCACGTACAAAGAGAAAGAGGGCGCGCGCGGGAAAAGAGAGAGAGAGAGAGAGAGAGAGAGAGAGAGAGAGAAGAAGAAGGAGGAGAAGAAGAAGAAGGGGGAAGAGGAGAAGCAGGGAGGGGGAAGAAGAAGGGGGAACAACTCTTTTCCATTGATTAAGTTGGCCCTGAAAAGGGCCGTTGGTCCTCACAATGTGTGGGTTAGCAGGAGCACTTCGGCTGCTCCCACCGATTCGGCTTCTTGGTGCATTTCACCGAATGCTTTGACCGCCTATGACAGGTGTTCGACACATCTACCCCACACCAGAAACACACCAAGTAATCGGCATCGGGCCGATTCCCCCTAAACATGGGGTAATACCCCCGACAAGTAGCGCAAAATCTTTTATCGTTTCGATCCATTTTGCTTGTGACTTCTTTGGGCTTTGACACTCCTATTTATAGCTCGGGACGGGACGAGTCTAAGGTGTTGGGGCGATACCATTTTCCACCAATCAGAATAGCATGACGTCATATGACGTCACAAACAACAGACACGTGATATGTTGTCGACATTTTATTGAAAATATTTACAAAGCATTTTATTCAACACAAAATTGAACACAAAGGCATAGAACACAAAATTGAACTTGAATTGAACACAAAAAACATATTTACAGAGCAAAAAAGCATCGACATCGTTGTCCCTTCTTCTGGTCTTTTTGCAAGTCGGGAAAATGATCCCTAGCCCATTGTTCGACGAGTATATCGTTCACACGATACACGTGCCCGAACACCGAAAGGGCGTGCGGGGAGGGAACGTGAAACCGATGACACAAATAATACAAACAATAATGGCCGCAGACGACACTCTCGAGTCCCTGAATCCATCGGGGTTGGTAGTGGAGTTGTAGATCTTGGACGAAACGTCGAAAGGCTTCTCCGTAAACATCAGGGGGACACCCGTAGGAATCAAAGAAGGTAATGTGATCTGGTCCTTCGCACACAAACACGGTCCAGTGTCTACCGGGTTGGTCTTCGTCGTCCGTGTTGATGACGTAGGCTTTGGGGTACGTGGTCGGGCGCAGTATATCCAGATGATTACGAGCCCACACGCCTCCGAACACGTTAGAGGGGAGGTGTTTTTCTAAAGCCCGTGTCAGTTGTCGATTGGAGAGAGCCTCACCAATCTGTGATGACTTGTCGGTTGGCGTCGATTTCCAAGACATTGTCGTATTCGGCAAACAGAACAAGACTGAGGTGATTGGTCGGGGCTGCACCGAACTTGAGTTCCAAAGACAGGTTACCCGCCGCTTTGGGATGAAAGTAGTTACCGTCGGCTCCGTGGTCGTTGGTCAAATCGAAACAATACAAAGTGTACCCATTGATATAATCGTTGAAAGGGAGGTCCAGGTCTTCTCGGGTGTTTAAGACGGCCACCCGTTTCATCAAATCCAGGTAAGGTGCGATGGCTTGTCGCTGGGGAAAGTTGACGTCGTATTCGTCCACAATTTCCCCGTTCTTGGTCAATTTGATGTTTTCCAATTGATTGTGTTCGAATTGGAAGGGATTTCTGTTTTTTCTTCCGTCGTAGGCCGTGTTACGTACCATACCCACGATTAATCTCTTGGGCAGGCTTTCGTTGACAAATAGGTTGTCTAGGACGTGACTGGTACGATTGTCGGGAATGACCATGTCGCGGACCACCACGCGTTTCAGGGGATACTTGGCGTTGGACGATTGAAGTTGCGCGGCCACCCGTGTGTAGGTACTGGGAGCTAGAGTGACGAACGGGATATCCAGGTAGGCTTTGGTGAACTCGACTTTGTAGTCTTCGGCATCGTTGCCTTCGCCGTACATCAGAGAAAATTTCGGGGATTGCTTTTCCAATTTCAACCGCAGGTCCACACCGTCCAGCAGATACCGATCTTGTAAACACATGTCCAAGTGTAGACGCGACTGCAATTCAAAGGTGCGACTGGCAGCGATGGTTTTCTGGCGTTGTTCCAATCCTTTGTTATTCGGAGCCTGTCGTCCACCATCCCCGGCGGTGGCGACAGATTTCGTGGAATTGAACTGCCCGGCGGTATCTTTTTCCCACAGGACTTGTTTCGACAGATGGTCGTTCTTGGCTCCCTTACCGAAACTCAGCAAATTCTCCAAGTAAGCCCGGTAGGGATAGGTGGGCAGAGAGGTGGTGACCAAAGTTTCGGCATCCTTTCCCAGGCGTAATTTGACGTCTTTAAACAACGAATGAAACAAGTTGTTAATGGGTGCGACTTGACTATCCGCGTCCAGGTCATCCCCGTTGTTCTTGGTCACCTTCAGGGCCACGTGCAGTGTCATGTTGGCCAGATCGATGAAATCGGTGGTGGCATTGGAAATATAAAATTCGATGGGTCCGTCGTGGTTCAAGTCGGGCGTCAGTGGATACTTTCTGATTTTCGTCACCTTGTTTATGGCCGTCTGCGTGTCGGGTACACTGAACAAATCCTGCAATTCGTCTCGCGCGCAGGGACAGGAATCATTGCGCATTACCTGCGTAGCCATGGTCGAAGATATCTAGTTTACGTCGCTTGTGAGAGGTGACCTGTGTCTTCTTCTTCCTCTTCGGACGATGTGAAGTGGACGGGGTTCGTGAGGGGTCTTTTATAGGTTCCAGGTGGGCGACCACGTTCTTGAGTGTGTCGGACATCGTGTTTGACACCGCGGGGCGAAGCGTGTCCTGGGCGACTTTCTTCCAGTTCCATTTTTCACGACCACTGACGGCGTCGAGCACGCTTTGCCCCACTTTGGGTAACACTTGGGCCACATTCTTTTTCACGGCAGCTTTACCGGCCGACCACAAGGTCTTCCCGACCGATTTGACGGCATTCAATAACCCGGACCATCGACCGGCACCCTGTTGTCTCAGAATTCCTCCCCTGTACACCACCAGACCATTGCCAGCCCCTCGTTGTCTGAGCACTCCACCTTTGTACACTCGAATCATCATCGGCGGCGAAAATGAAGTTGGGTCACCACCTTACCGTCGAGAAATGGCACGGCTTTCCCCATTCCGTTCCTTATATAGAGACCAATGGAGCTTAGTCGACTGTACTTCAGAGGTAAGTAGTGAATCCTGGCGGGGCGGTGATACAATCGTCGACTGGGAATCACATCCAACAAGGTAGCCTTCACGTCACCCACGGTCTGGGGTTCGATAATGTCCGTGTAGATGTAAAACAGATCGTACTGGATTTGAAGATTTGGGGTGTGGTGGGCGTAGAAATACCGTAGACTTTGGCCATCGTCGCCGGTCATATCGATTGACTGCAGGGCAACCAACAGTTCGTTTCCAGGCCATCCCAACATGGACACGATGGGTCCACACAGACGAAGTTCGATTTTTGGCAACACGTCAAAATACAAAAGCGCTTGCACGTGATTGATCTTCAGATACACTTTGTCGTTGGTGCCGTCTTTCTTGAAAGACACAAAGGAACCTTTTTGTGCGGCCGCTTGGCGCATCGCTCCTCGAGTTTCGTACTCGTCCTGCTCTTGCTTCTCATGGTCGGTCATTTCCTTGTTATTGGGATCCAAACGAACGGGTTTATGGGCCAAATGGTTGTAGATGGGAGGCAGGTACCACAACACCTTCAAGTGTTTGTTTAGGACATCCAGGATATGCCTCAGCGACTCGTAGTCGCCACTCTTGATGTGCGTTTCCATTTCGATAGATCCCTTGATCTCATCACCCTTTACACCTTTGAAACAATGCGACGGGTCGATCTTGTGGGCACTGTAGAAGTCCTGGCATATCTTTACTTCGGGTTCGTCGCTCGGAGGCGACCATGGATGAATGCGTAAGCCGATCGTGTTGTCTCGGTGATCGATGTTTTGCCATTGGTCAGGTAACGTGATCATGGACAGACCCACTTCCCATTCCCGGTGATCGACGAGAAGTGGCGGGTCCAGATGTGTATGATACGTGGAGACTTTGTTGTCGGGATACCACGACATGGAACTGTCACTAGGGAGCGTGAGGTAAAAGGGCCGGTCGTTGTTCATTATGTTTGGTTTTCAAGGTTGGAGAAGGTAACAGGTAACCCAAGGTACTGGAGAGCAAGGCCGTCCACAACGTGGTCTGCGATCCGTCGGGTTTGAAAGCCAGTTGGGACAAAGAAACTCCCGCCACGACGTACACTAAAATCACTTGACAGAAAAAGACGATTTCCGCTTGTGGCACACGTTTTCCCAAGAGCGACCAATTGTGGGCACTCGCGGACGTAGACGTGGTTTCGTCTTGCATGTTGACTGATGTCGGCGTCTCTCGCTCCTATTTATACGTTTTGGAGACTGGTCCTGTCGATCCACGAATTAAAACTCGCCGGATAGCCCAACCATTTCACCAATACTTTGTCTTTTTTTCTTTCGAGTACTCTTTCGATGGGAAAGATCTCGTCGTCGTTGACTTGAACCGCTTGCAATTCTTCGGGATAGAAGGTGCCCTGTATGGGTTCGCCCCTTTCGTCCAACAGTTTGTAACCGGGACCGACGTTGGGTGCGACGTTGAACGTTTCCAGAGTCCAGTTGGGCCAGTAACCTTTGTCGAAGGCACCATGTTTCGGTAAAGCCAAACGTACGGTCGTACCAATGTCCATTGATTTTTTCTTTTTCGGGGGACGTGGGGGAGGTGTTGTCAACATCCATTCGTGTTCGGGGCGAACGTCTTTGGGCGCCATTCCGATGGTCCGATGTCGTCTAGCATTGTAAGCCCGAACCAGGTCGTCTAGCACGTCGATGTACCGTTGTGTTTGTCGATGAGTAAAGTATCGCCACATGCGTTCTTTCAGGGTCCGTTGAAATCGTTCGACCACACTGGCTTTGGTTTCGACGTTGTGTGTCACGAAAAAATGAATCTTTTTCTTCTTCAGGTACGCTTGCATTTTTCGATTGAGGAATTCGGTACCTTTGTCCGTTTGAAGTCGCAGGGGTTGTCGACTTTGAAAGATTTGACGAAAGGCCTCCACCAAACTGTCCCCCGTCTTGTTTTTGAGGGGCAACACCCAAGCGTACTTGGAAAACACATCGATGACGCACAGCAAATACCTGTATCCCTCATTCTGTTTGGCCAAGGCCGACATATCGCTCAAGTCGGCTTGCCACTGATGATCTATGCCGGCCACCACCGTGGGAGACCGCGAGAATTTCTTTTTCAATGGTTTGTGCAAGGTATACGCCCTTTGTTGTTTCAACCATGCCTTGACTTTGTCCAGGGACACGCCGGTGGCTTTGTGAAGACCCAGAGCGCCACCGAAAGCGGCTGGGTGGTTCGGGTCGTAATACACTTTCTTCAGCTTTCGTTCCATGTTTCAGCAGGTGTCCCTATGAACAGGCTATTTATAGTTTTTGCAAGGAGAGCCATCTTCTGGTAGGTATACTAGGGGTATCCGTACTGGAGATTTTCTTCTTTCTCGGGCGTCGCGGCGGAGTCCGTGTCGGTGGTGTGGACAACACGTTCCATCGTTCTTGATTCCCGATGGCTTCTCGCGGTACGTTCGTGGCCTTCAAACTTTGCATCACGCCAAACCATCCCACGGGAGCCTGGGTATTCTTTCGCCGACGAACCAAATCGTTCACAATGTCAATGGCATTGGTGTTGGGTACGGGTACCCCATTCCGAACCAATTCCAAGTTCTCGTTCCACGACCAAGGTGTCTTCTCTTTCATGTGTTTCAACAAAAGGCGAGCTCGGTGTTGATAAGGTCGAGGGACCGACTCCAGGATGGGTGCCTCCGAAGTTTCTTCTTCTTTTGGCTCGGGTATGTTGTCGTCCAACAAGGGAACAACCTGTTTTCTTTTCCTTTGCATCGTTTGATAACGATGTAACAACTGTCCGTACCGTTGCATTTTATTTTCGTCGGTTAGGGTGGGATCGTTTAGCACGTGTTGCATGTCTTGGTGGACATTTTCGACGGCCTGCTGCAGTGGATCTCGATCGTACACGGGTTCGACTGGCCTGACTTCGACGGGTTTGACGTCGGGGAGTCCGTCGAAGGGTACCAGTTTCATTTTCTTGGCGAATTTCATCTTTGGGAAAGGACCGAAACAATCGAGTGAAGAATCCCCCTTTCTGTTGCTTCAAAAGTCGCCGACGGGTCTTCCAAGGTGTTTGAGACGTGCCCAAACGTCGTAACAAGGGGGCGTCCTTTTTCAAGCGCTTGACTTCTTTGTCGGTCACAGGAACGTTGCCGCGAATCAAGTTTCCAATACACTCACACACACCGTCGACAATGGGTTGGGTCTCGAGTAAAAGGGGACGGTCTTTCGGTGCAGTGTTCAAGAGATACCGCAGTGTCTCCATGACTGAGCTCGGGGTCGTTCTCCGGTCCCCTTTTTATACCTTTCTGTTCTCTGGGTTATCCACCAAATAGTTTAGATAGCTCGGCAGCCATAGCGTTCGCTTTATCGCGCCGTCTAAGGAAGGGATGTTTACCACCCTTTTGTCCACCCAATAGATTAGATACCAAGGGGGCCAAAGCCGGGAGGGCCATGGCCAGCAATGCCCCGATGGCACCGCCCTGTTGATCGACAAGTCGCCGTTTGACGTCGGGTGGAACATTGCTCAGTTTGCGAAGCAACGCTCGATGTTTGTTCAATTCTTCGGTACTCAGTCCCCTTCCGCTCTCTCTCTCTCTCTCTCTCTCTCTCTTTTCCCGCGCGCGCCCTCTTTCTCTTTGTACGTGCAATCTCACGTGCAAGGTCACGCACGTGCAAGGTCACGCACGTGCCAGGGGTCACGCAAGGGGTCACGCACGTGCAAGGGGTCACGCACGTGCCAGGGGTCATCTAGGTCACGCACGTGCAAGGGTCACGTGCACGCACATGCACGCACGCGCATGCGCGCACGTGCGTCCCTCAACAGGCCCTCATACTACTTTGAAGGAAAGTAGGCTATATCTGACAAGGTAAACCATATATCATAGTTTGTTGTAAATCTAGCATATATTCATTCATTCTACGAATGGAGTCTCGTCCACGCAATAACTCAGCCCAGTGAACAAGAATTAAAAGAAATGGAGCTTTAACGCCTGGCGGTTTTGCTCCAACTGCGCTAACTAATTCGATATGAGTATGTTGTTGCGCCGCTGTCCTTATCGCAACTTGCGTGGTGATGGTCCAGTCGTAGCAGAACTGTAAGACGAAAAACTTCATTTTATTTTGAGATAAACTTAGCCCACACCTGTTGTCAGTAATGTATATTTTTGTGGTTGTTTGTACAGTGCAAGATAGGAGCATTTTGCCCATACAGCACTGGTTCCGTCGGGGAATTTTTCCGTACATGTGTAGAAAGCGGATTATGGTCCCATCCGAAGTCAGTATTGCAGGCGCAACCCCTGGGACGTGAAGGCCGCCATATTCTTGTCGACCATCGATCGCTTTAGAATTATCACACCCTTATACAAAAGTGTCAGGTAAAATTTTTACGACCTATTTACTGTTTTGAGGCCCTCAGAACTAATTTCCATTTCTTTCAGGATATGGCAGATAGCCTTGGCAATGACGCAAGCAAACCGGGTAAGTTGTCGTTACTACGTAGTCTTATCATTGAATCTAGTATTCCCCAAACCAACCAGGCCCCGAGTTCACATAGCATTCTCAGACTTAAGTTGAGAATTTACTCAAAATTGTTAACCTTATTTTAACTAAAACATAGTTCTTTATATTAATTATTTTTGTTTTAATGTATTAAATATATCAATATGAAACTATGTGCAAAGTTTTGTGTTTCTACATCAAAGATATTTCTCAAAAACCCTGATTGAAAGTCTGAGAATGCTTTGTGAACTTGGGGCCTGGTTAAAATACAGATCTATATTTGGTTGTAGCGATAGATCGCGTCTAGGGTCATAGTAATACGAGCTGTTTTAACCCTATGACGTCAGACTTGATTAAGCAATCAGCGATGACGTTTCTAATGGTTTACCCACTGTTCCGTGCATCAAGACCGTTTCATTGGCTAACCCATCACGTCATCCAAAACACGTCACAATAACAACTCTTTCAGATCCTAGTGTAGTAAAGACGAGTAAAACGAAATTTTGAACTATAAAAAAACGAAACGAAACAGGATGTGTGGTTTAATCAAACAATAATGGCGAAAACAGTTTGTTGATATTTGGAGAAAAACCTATTGTTTTTTTGGGGTTTTTTTCTCTATGGTCACATTCACAATGCACGGGGTTGGAGAATGCGAATACAACTAACGCGTTAGTAATACGACAATTAATGGGGGGGGGAGGTCTGTGTTAAATTGACATTAAGAAAGAGCTAAATCTGCCTATTGAAGTGTTTTCTTTGGACCTTAAATATTACATAAACTATTAATTAGACAAAATCATAATCATCTCTTGATGCCATCGATTGGCTCTGATTTTAAGTAGACTCGGCTATACATGTATATTTAAAATTGTTTAATGTAGAAATGGAGAAGCTATTCTAAGACTCGAATGAACGGTATATACGGTGGTGACGATCAATACACACATCTTGTCAAATCTACAACCAGTGATAACTTGGTTTAAAAGTAATTTTAATGAAATTTTCAATATATTCATGTTGTATTATCTATTTTTAAACTATTATAGCGAGAACGATCAGCTGTTTATCTATATCTTACATAATGACCCCTTTTTTATTATTTATGTTAGCAAGAACCGTTGTGTCGATGGGAAGAATGCAGGGCGGCCATTACGACATATGGCGGAGATACTGTAAAGAGCTAAAAGAAGAAATTAAAGAGAACGTGGGCGAACTGGTTTGGGCGTTGTTCTCCGATAATATTATTAATGACGAGGATAAGGCACAGACAGAGAAAAGGAAGGCATCAGAAGGGAATCAGGAAGCTACCAAGTATCTGATTGGCATCCTGTTTGATCGAGGAAACGATGTTTTACCGCGAATAATTCAAGTCCTTAAACAATGTGGATATGAACACTTTGCCGCCAAACTTGATGCAGATGTCAAGGCCTTGTTAAATCATTGATAAATGGTGAACCATTAGTCATATACCTGGAATTGTCATCCCACTAATTTCTTCATCCAGATCTAAGCTTAGACTTTCGATAGAATTCACTATTCAGAAGGGGGATTCTGTCCCTTTGACCAGACGCTAAAGGAACTATATATGGGCGGATCCGGGGGGGGGGGGAAATCCCATCCTGCTCAGCTACATAAAAAATAATGCCTTGCATCCATGAAATTACATCACAAAGTGATCCTACATCAATATAAAATGATTTCTCTGTTTAAAAAAACTCAAATTGTATGTATGCCTGTGTAATTTAGAGACGATGATGGCAGATTTCCGTAACAGAAACCATCAAACCCCCTCCTGCAAAAATTCCTGGATCCGTCCCTGCTATACCAGGCGTGTAAATAACCTTTAGCCATTTTAATTAATTACATTACATGTACAATACTCGATAGGATATCAAATGGAATTCAGTGGTCAGTGCTTCATACCATGACCAGATGATGACTTGCAGGGAAATACACAGTGCAGTTATAGATACCATAATCTGATAAATAAACAATACCATATATTATTATGATCACTTTTAGCTAATTTCCCTTGTTTTGTCTTTGGAAATCGAGGTTAAGTCTTTAATATACCAGAATCCTGGTTAGGCCTACTGCACTAATACTGATCTTGTCAAAACTTAACAGTGATAATTTGGTTTAACTCTTTATTAAACTCTTAACGTAATATGAATGTATGTAAAGTGATTTATATTAAATTCTATGTTATTTCATCTGGTTTATCGCCCTTTTTATCGGGAAATTGCACCGTCTAAGCGACGACGTCATAAGGTAAGCATTTTTTTCCGTCCACCGGAGCCAGCTCTTATGACGTCATATGAGGATTGTGGGTTAGGATAAGGGCTGTGGCCTGCAGATTTCGTCACAGTCTCGAGATGTAGACAGCGCTAGCCCTAACCCTAACCCTGGGCCAAACCTAACCCTTATCCTAACCCACAATCCACATATGACGTCATAAGACCAGGCTCTGGTGGAAGGCAAAAAACGTTTACCACGTCATAACAACTATAGTATAACCAAAGCCGTATATAGATAAAGTTGCGACAACTGTGAAGCCAGAAAATTCACATGACGTCATGAAAATATGACGTTATGTGTAAAAAGACGCCATCTTGGGTCCCAAGTACCTACGCACTATCTATTTATAATATGTCCTATTTTATTGTTGTGTCGCAATTGGCTGCCCAGACATACTGGGTGTGAATAAATATGTCATAGATTTCTGCGAAAAAGATTCTATTGGAGATAAAAGATATATTTTTAAAACGAAAAGTATAGCCGAACATACTATCATTATTATTATACAACAGAAAGTGTGTGTTATATAACCTAATTCATAAGAAAATAAAATAGAAGATCGCCAGATAAGAGCGCAATGTATTAAATATATTTAAAAATCAAGCTCGCCTTGATGTTGACAAATACGTAAGACTACATGAAATAAGACATTTTTTATGATATGATTCAACACTATAAATCGTATGCAACAAGACGGTATTGTATGCCTTATGTTGAGCTGAATAAATTATGATTTTTATACGCCCACATTGACATGTGGTCGTATATTGTCGTTGCGATTAAGACCATTAAAATAAAAAGACAGTTTTCATATTCATTCAAAAGCACATTCAATGTTCATTCAAATTTCATACAGTCATTTTTTAAATGTCCCAAAAAACACACATGGTCCTTGTAAGCACATGGTTGACTAAGCATGCACTTGGTTTTGAGCGTGTTATCTAGTCTCGTACACCAAATTGTTTCTATTTTTAGTCACGTTTAATTTTAAAGGCTATGGCGGTGCTCGATTCACAGTCCAGAACGTCCCGAATCGACAGAATTACAATCGAGTGACGCGGAATTCAGTCCTGTCACAGTTCTGCCAGTCCCGACAGCTGAGGTGGAGTGAGTAGAATCGTGACGTATTCCTACGTAAAAAATATGTTTCAGCAGTCATGATTGGTTGGGATACTTTTTATACAGTCGACGCATGCGCTGTAATCCGAAATTCTCCTTTTCACTCGATTGACACCAGTTTTGGAATTCAATTCCGGAACTGTGAATCGAGTACCCCCCCTGTCTTGCAGTTAAGTTCGATACAAACTAATGTTTTTTCCCCAGTCGTCGCCCCCGTCCGTCCGTCCGTCGGTCCGTCGGTCCGGCGTCCACAATTGCTTGTGGACGCTCTACAGGCTAAAGTTAATATCCGATTGACTTTAAATTTATACACAGTGTTTAAGGTCATGAGACGAAGAAGTCTATGTTTTCCAGCAATTTTCGATAATAAGTACCAGAGTTATGGCCCATGATCAATTCAAAAAATCTTGTGGACGCTCTTGAGGCCAAAGTTAATATCCGATTGACTTGAAATTTATACACAGTGTTTAATGTCACGAGACGAAGAAGCCTATTGATTTTCAGCGATTTCCAATTAGTGCCAGAGTTATGGCCCTTGATCATTTAAACTAATCTCGTGGACGCTCTAGAGGCCAAAGTTAATATCCAATTGGCTTTAAATTTATACACAGTGTTTAAGGTCATGAGATGAAGAATCCTATAGATTTTCAGCGATTTCCAAAGTTCCAAAGTTATGGCCCTTGATCACTTCAAAAATCCTGCGGACGCACTAGAGGCCAAAGTTAATATCCGATTGACTTGAAATTTATACACAGTGTTTAAAGTCACGAGACGAAGAAGCCTATTGATTTTCAGCGATTTCCGATTAGTGCCAGAGTTATGGCCCTTGATCATTTAAACTAATCTTGTGGACTTTAAATTTATACACAGTGTCTAAGGTCATGAGACGAAGAAGACTGTTGATTTTCAGCGATTTCCGATAATTACTGCCTGAGTTATGGCCCTTGATCACTTCAAAAAATCTTGTGACGGTATAGAGACCAAACTTATCATCCGATTGACTTTAGATTGAGTTTAAGGTGTTGAAACGAACAAGTATTTTGATTTTCAATGGATTTTGATAACTGAACAGCTAAATCCATGATATTAAATGTTTCATGTATATACTAATTGTTAGCGTGGGGTAACACTTTATAAAAAGCAATCAAGTTCTAATGATTTTCTGATAATTACATAATGAGTTGTTACTCTTAATCAGTTTTTAGTGTATTACAAATGTTTCATTAGCGAAAAAAGTAAAAATATGGGACAACCCTTGTTGACTGCCCGCACGATTTTGCTGCTGTGGGCGTATGTTTCGTTGCCTGGCAACCTATCTTTTCAATTATTTGATTTGTTTATTTTTTGCAATGTCTATTTTCTGTCTTGTCCGCAGATTTATCTTTGAGATTTTGGGACAATATGGGACAACCCTTGTTGACTGCCCGCACGATTTTGCTGCTGTGGGCGTATGTTTCGTTGCCTGGCAACCTATCTTTTCAATTATTTGATTTGTTTATTTTTTGCAATGTCTATTTTCTGTCTTGTCCGCAGATTTATCTTTGAGATTTGGGTTTTGCGTGTAGTACGATCCTGTTGTACCTACTATTGTTGTCATTAAAACATCTATGGGTGGTTAACAATGTGTACCGGTACCTAAAATTTTCTACACCAAGTCTACTGCAGCCAGATATTTAAAGCGTACAGGGTACATCATGTTTTGGAGACAGTCCGAACTACAAGATACATCATGGTTTAGAGTCTCAGTGTCATGGTTTAGAGACTCTACCCGAACTACAGTTTAGATGCCCACGACCCCCGATCCGCCCTGGTAGCTGTGTTTGAGGAATTTAAAAAGAAATTATTTATCCCCCCACCACTGAAAGACACTGATTACGAGATATCGCTCTCCGAAAATCTCCGGAGAACGTCACGCTGTATTAAATTATGTAAATTACGTCATTTTTTCCTTGACCGAATTCGGCCGATTTTGAGTATGAATTTGTCTGACATTTTTATCAATGAACCAAACAGCATTGGTTTCTTTTCCAATAAATTGTAGCCCGTAAAACGTAACCGCAAGAAAAAGATAAAACGTTTTGTTTAGTAAAGCTATATGACGCCATGACGTCATAATTTTTATGGCGTCATAGATGGGACCCACAATGGCGCCTGTAAATGAGTTGTCGTAACTTTCCCTATACAGGGCTTTGAGTATAACTACAGATTCACGTCACGCCATTCACTCAGTAGACGACGGTTTCCCTAGACGGTCTACATTTTTTTGCTTCCATGTATTTAGTTTTGTTCTTCTTTCTGTGACGGTTGTAATGTGTGTCCTAATGCATTCAATATACTTCAATCCTCTTCTTTATTGATTTAGTGCATTTATTTTTTTTTGGAACTAGACCTACTTCTTTGATACATTTAACGATGTGGTTACTTGTATAACGGAATTTATACAACAATATGCTTGCATTCGTAATTCTTGCAACATATGACAGATCATGACTCATACTGACATATAATTATTTCCTTGGGTTTTATTCCCAACTTGTTTTCAAATATGAGTGAAGTCTGTGTCACCACAGGCCCGAGACTGTAGCCTACAGCGCAGTTGACACTTACGGCTAGCCCCCGGATCCTTCACTCTTTTTGAATTGTTTATGTTTGTGGTCTCTTAGTATGATGTCTTGTCTGTATATTTGTTTTTGTGTAGAATTCAATCTCGTTCCCAGAGGCAGCCGCGGAGCCGAAGGCCTCTGGCGCATTAAACCGTCCATTTTTTCCATTTTTTTTTTCAAATCTAAGCCCCGCCCATTCTGACCTCTGATTGGTGAATCTTTTGGGTCGATTTCTCGAAAACTAGAGGTCGGATCGTCGTTTCGTTTGTTGTAAATTGATCCTTGAGTCAAAGTCAACTCACTGACATAAAAAATTGGATCCTAAACGAACAAATTCAAGTTTTTGCAAAGATCTATTTTTCTACGCGTGGGTATATTCGGTCATCCAGGCACGTAAAATCGGAGAACGCTAGATCGGCGACGGTCCTACGCATTTTAGCACATATGACGTCATATATAGATTGTGGGTTAGGGTAAGGGCTAGGACCTGTAGATTTGGTCAAAGTCCCGAGATATAAACAGGACTAGCCCTAACCCTAACCCATGATCAAGCCTAACCCTTACCCTAACCCACAATTCACATATGACGTCACAATTTGCGTAGGACCGTCTCCGATCTAGCGTTCTCCCGTAAAATCAGGGGCAAATAAACGTGAAATTTCGCGCGTAGGAATTACATGTCACCTTCCGGGAAAATGGCTACCTCGATTCACCAGAGAAATTTCTTCAAAAATTTTTCTGGTTTCGAGATTGTGTAGAATTGTGTGTGGTGCAGTCCACCTGCACTTACTATTAGTCATTTCTTCGTGTTTTGGGGTGTTTTTTTTGTGTTTTTTTTTTTTGAAAGACACATTAGTTAAAGGACAATATTGGTGTCAGTCATTATCACATGTGACAGAGCTGATTAAACACGTTTCTAATATAATTTAACATCGAGATCGGACAAACAGGGGCGACGGCATAATACGTCCACATGAAAATGTGGGCGTATAAAAATGAATGTACCCTAGTTAGGGAAGGCCCTAAAGGCAGACAAAAGGGCTCCTCGTTTGACAAAAGGGCCCCTCTGACCAAAGTTAAGGGCCCCCGAGTCCGAGTCACTGAACTGGTATGAAAATCATCAATCAAGACACCCCCAAGCCCCCCGAAAGAGGGTATAAAAATAGTTAAGCCTTCGCCATGATAAACCTTAAAACGCCCCTGAACTTTGGACAAAATGTCAAAAATAGTTTACCTGGTCAGATGTTCTGTAGAATATATTTCCTTAAACACACCAGGCGCGGATCTACGGGTAGAAGTGCATGTCAGTCGCTTGGTGTTGTTTTATTTCCGGGTTACCAGGCGCGGATCCAGCCCTGCTCAGGCTTGAAAATTTTTTATGCCATCTTATTGGCGTTTTAGACCTGTAATTTTGGAATTTACCTTCCGGAAATACGCCAGAATAAACCAAATTGAATCTAATTTACCTAATTAATCGGTTGAGCGCAATTGGTTAAGCAATTATAAAATCTAGACCCCCCCCCCCGCAAAAAATCCTGGATCCGCGCCTGCACACTGTCATGTCTTTACTTGCCCACACTGACAGGTTGACTGCCCTTTTAAGACACAATAAGAGGGAAATATTCTTTAAAATTTGTTAGCTTGTTCAATTGGCGTGAATAAAATACTATTCTATATAGACCTCATGTGATTGCAAAGGCGTTTGTGTGATAATCATATACTATTGTCCCTCATAATCATACGAAACGAAACATACGCTCGCGGTAGCTAAATAGTTGGTAATGTGGGGCATTTATAGACAATTTCATAAAGATCAGATTATAAAATTCGTAGCTAGAATGTTAACTGAACCAAGGGCCTTAGCTTTGGCAGTAATTTTTAGAAATTGTTGAAATTCAATTACAGTCTTTTTTTTCAAATAGTTCAGATGATGACCTTTTGTCATTCGAGCGTTCATACGTTCCAACAAAGTGAAACAAGGGTCATAACTTTAAAAGTAATTAACAGAAATAGCTTAACTTATTTCGTCTAATTGGTAAAATAATATGTACCTGATCAGACATGATAATTGTGTAGCAGTAATATTTTCAGTAAGCTGAAAGAACTACGATCAGCCGGGAGGTAATCGGTAGTTGACCAGCTAACCGAATGTGGACAGTTTGCTTGATACGGCGTGGCCTGTCTGTGTTTTTGTCACCCCTAAGCGATCGCCATTATTCTTCTACATATTAAAAACACGTTTGGTGGTCGTTTAGGGCATTTCCAATTTTATTTTTTAATTATTTCTGTAGTTTTGTAATGGGAATTCGGCTTTAAGTACCATGGATCAATTAAGAGTTGTCTGCTAGTTGCCGAGATATGATAATATGTATCCTAATATCGAAAATATTTTCGAATTCATATTACGTGATCTTTGCCATTTTGGGAGCTAAATGTTTGACATGGTCTATCGCTGATTGCGAAAGAATGTTAAAATACAACGATCGCGTGTTGGGCGATAAGTGTGACAAAGTGATCTCTACATCATATTGAAATATAAATATACAGATAGAACTTTCTGACCTCTGCTGATTTTTGATCATTAATGATATTGACGTGTTCAACTCGACACAACTTCCTCAAGGCACGGACTTAATAAAACAGCTAATGTGTTCAATATGTTATTTACGGACTACACACGAATGGCCTCTGCTCGTTTTGACAATAGGCACGATCTCATTCACGATCTTATTAAATATGCAGTGCAGTTACAGATACTATAATCTCATAAATAAACAATGCCAAATATGTACATCGCTTGTGTATCACTTTTCTTAATTAATTGTATGCTTTATAAGCCAGAGTTTACTGTTAGTTTCAGAAGACTTGGAATGGCACTCCTCCCGGAGTATGCCTATTTCATGCTCTCAATAAAGGTCTATCAACAATGCTGATATTCTGTTATCTGTATGTAGTGTTACAGATATCAGATTTGGATGCCGTGACCGTCCTGGGTCATATCAGATTTGGCGCCGTGAATCAGTGAACCAGACAGAACGGGATCCAGTCCCATGAAGCCGCAGGCAATCTTGTTAGACAGAATTCTCCAGTTAATCTGCAAGTTGAAAAGATTTTGGTTTCATTAGTAATCAACCGGGATTGTTAATTACAATTAGTCAAGATATCAGATTTGGTTGCTGTGACCGTCCTGGGTGGTATCAGATTTGGATGCCGTGACTATATGAACCTGTGAGTGAATCGCCATACCAGCGGGAAGTCTTACCAGTGACCATGGGCCAATAATTACAGCCATAGCCATTAGTCATGGAATCACTGACGTCCGGGTTCGATCCCGGGAGGAAACCCTTGGAAGAAGAAGTTTCCAGTCGTTTTTAAGGTAGGTGCATATTTCCTTGTAACTGACAATGGAACGCCAAAAATGACCAAGGGATAATTTTAAAATTGTTTAAAGATTAGGGATTTGATCAATATAAAGTTTTCGAAAAAAATGGAAAACTAGTAAATAATTAAGTTAAGTAAATAAGAGTTAGTTTTACACATGGGTAAATAATTTCTATAAACGTCGGTAAGAATTCTAAAACTGCAACAGTATAACTAAGCTAAAAGAAATAAAATGAAGTCTCCGTTCTATAAAGTTATAGATCGTAATAATGTAATGTAGTGTTATGTCCAAGTAATGTATATGTGTTTAACCGCGTATGGTTAAGGTATGAATATGTGTAAAATCGCGTTTAGGTTTTAGGGTTATAAAGGAAAATGCCCAAGAAAAATTAAAACTTAATGGCCCTTTGTGTGGGTTGGTATTAGGTTTTAAAAAATGTTTTAAATTGAAACAGGGTGCATTGCAATATATAGCGAGTAGCTTATGCAATATAACTGTTTCTGGATTATTCATGTCGTTTTGTTAAAGAAATATAAAGGAGAATAAGTTTAAAGTATGTGTTCACCCCCCCCCCCCAAAAAAAAAAGTATAACGTGGTAAAATGGATAATTTAAAGTTTAATTTGAAAGTGCGATTAGCTGTCGAATAAATTTTGAATTCCCTGTTATGTCATGAGTAATGTTACGTAAAACCATACTAATGTATTGTACACGTCAAGAACTTATATTTGTAATTTTTTTATTTTTCGTTACATGTAAACGTCAGGAATATAATAACTTATGGGTTGTAATTATTTTATTTTTACAACCAGGAGTATCATACAATCAGGTCTTGTAATAAATAATGATCCCTTGTATCAAGATGCTGTTTCTCGTTTGAATTCAGAACGAAATGTTAATAGGGAGTATCTATATGGACATCTCACACAGGCACATGTCTGTCTTTTCTCTTCTCAGCGTGTAAGATAGCACCCCTTGGCTACAAGCTTGTGATATATACACGAAGCTCTATATAGCACCAATGTTAAGACGGGTTATAATCTTAACCTGTCAATGTCAATTAGTAAAGCAGACTACTAATGAATTTCAATGTTATTAATGACTTTAGGTGATAAGTACTAATTAATACTGCTTATTTTTACTTAGGGGCAGATTAAATTCTATTGTTAATAGTTTATTCACTTAAAAGTAAATACAATTTTGATTTTAAATAAACTTAAGTGTAAGAATATGATTAAGTATTATGACCTCCAATTGAAATCAATGTTGTAAATTAAGGGTAATGTAATTGTAATTGGTCTAATTTAGCAAGTACATTGATCATTTATGGGATTTATTGTACCTTATCTTAACGTACCGCAACGTTGAACCAGACCAGGGCATTCCAGTATGTCAAAAGCTATGACCCTCAAGCCCAGTTTGCAGAAGTGCCTACGTGCATCAAATTAGCTGTGCAAGGAAAAGAACAATTCTAACATGACCTGAACTTATTCAGTGGTGGCAACAGTGAAATTATTGACATTGAAAAAGTGTTTTTTGGATTTTTTTTTTCGGTTGGAACGTATAACCGAGTATTTATATTGAACTTATATTATTGTAGCATGTTTATCAATGTAATTGTTTTTATAGAATTAGGACTTGACTTTGTGATGTCCATATAAAATGTTTTCAAGTGTTGATATTGATATTGTATTGTATTTAATGTATGTTAGATAACGATAATTAAGGGGATGGTGTCGGCTGAGACCGAGGACGAGAATACGCTCCATGGAACAGATGTTTCCACACCAGCACCAAGAAATAAACAAGTGTCATTCACTTTGTCATAATTAATCAAGAGGAATGCCAGAATTTAATGGTATAATGGTATCGTCCTACAAAAGTCAAGGACCTAGTGTTCCGAAAATATCATATAACTATATAATCGTGTGTTTTTCATTACTATTATTATATCGTGTGTGCTCTTCTTAATTCGTGTGTGATGTTCGCCAAAGTCGGATGTGACGTCACGCTAAATAACTGGTTGGCAGAAAGTGGTTCCAGCCAACGCGTATTATTGTAAAAGTGGCTGACACGTGTGATAATATTATGTTTAACACTTACAAATTAGCGTATTTTCAGTCTTTGACGTTAGATCCTAAACATGGATATAAATGTGAGTTATCTTACGATTCGGAAACGAAGTTTTTGCCAGATCTATACCGTTTTTGAAAGACAAATGGAGCGGAGATCCGAACACATGGCCGGACCCGACTTTTGCCAATTTTGTGACATTTACCTCTATGTCATCATTGTACACAAAAGAATCTATGCAAGCTTATAAATCATTAGAATTAGAGGCGTCAAGTAAGTTGAAATTTAAATCAAATATGAATATATTTATACTAAATTATGCCGTTAATTGATCCACCGCCGGTATATAAACAGCTTCATTCCATGTGGATTTTTTCTTTATCAAGCAAGTATACATGAAATTAATTGGTGCAAAGTATTAGTATTTTTAAGTAAGGCCTACCAAACCAAGGTACCCAGGGCTAAGCTCTTATCTATTTAATTGAACATTTAAAAACTGTGTGGCACATCAATTAAAAAATCATAGTTATTATTACTGATTTGATAAAATCTGTCATTCTTTACAGATTTATTGATTTATGGAAAAATATTCTAAATTACTTTTTATATTATTAGGTATGTGGTCAGTGTACATGTACAAGAGATCTTCCAGTCCAGGGGGCTGTAGCAAAGGACAGTTTTGTTTAGATAGAAATTTACAACTTAAATCCACTCATCGTTATTATTCCCAGATACAATTTCAGATGTATATTTCCAAATTAACTTTTTGTGACTTTGTTGTGCACAATAAATGTAGACCAGCTCCAAGTATGGTTATTGTACGTGTTGCACTTGATGTAGCATTTTGCAAAACTTTAATTTCAAGGTGGGAACTGTTCATTAAAACTTTTATTATTATGGAACTTGTCACTAGGGAATTGGAAAATCAGAAAGAAGAGACATCAGCATTAAATAACCAAGGTAAAGTCAATAACTTTGTGACTCGGTGTATTTGTTCGGAGCCAGAGTATGGTGGAGAGGTGATCAAGTGTGACAATTCTGATTGTCCGTATGGATGGATCCACTATATAAATGTGTTAATGTTAGAAGAAAATCAAGAGGACAAAAGTTTTGCCTAAATTGTAAAACATAGAAAAACACATACGTCAGAAACATACATGTACCTGTGTTTTATTCAATAAATTTAATATGTTTAATGATCACATGTATGTTTTAAATTAATGATACAAATGAAATGGGGTTTAATTTTGTCAACACAACTTTCGGTCTACCCTTTCCAGACCCCCCCCCCCACCCAGGGAAATTCACCAAATAAGCTATGCATTAAGATTGCAAATTGAAGAACATATCATAACGATACAATCAACATGTGGAACCATGTATAGACTCATCTTGCTACTAAGAATGTTGGAGTTTTTAGTCTCTCAATCGCTCTCACAACATGAATTATGACATGTGCAATCTTTCGTGTTTGTTCAACCTCTTAAGCACATAATTGGGATTTTCCTCTTGTAAAGGACGGGGTGATAAGGGTTGCATTTCTGTTGGTCAGATCTTCCAGTTGTCCAGATTTTTTAATAAATACTTCAATACAGTAAATGATACTGACAGTTCTTGAATAAGAACTATTAAAAACTGAGGGCGCGTGTTTTGTAAGGCTGTCTTTGATAGGCCACTGAATCAGAAAGTTAATTTTTCCGGCCAACATAGTTAAGCCTTGATTTGATATGTCGGATATGGTTGAAAGAGAAACATCAAATCTGTAAGTTAAGTACTGATGTTGAAGATTTAGCCTAAATTTCATCAGGATACACATCAATACAGATGTTGGTGAAATCGCTTTACATGTATATACAGGCAACAAACAGGAACAAGATGAAATTTAATTATATTATCAATGAAAAAACCCCCAAACCCATTTATAACAGACCATCAATGGATCCTTGAATGAAGGCGGAGTGCAGGTAATTAAATCAGAGTCGGTAGTATTTACATTAGATGCAATAATAGTGATCCCTGAGATTAAAATATTACCCATCTATTAAAACGGGAATGGAGCCCTCCATTAAGCTAATTATATTTTAGAAAGGCGGGATTTATTAAACTATTAATTAATAATTACAATAACAAGTCACAACAACCCCGAGTGATAAGCAATACAATAATAAGAAGAACCAATTATTGAGTATCATTTTGAAAACGGTTATTTGTAATGATTTACGTAGGCTAATTATTATTAATTTCGAATACCATTTATTTAAAGGAATATATTATGGTTAGCCTAGTTGCGAATACAATACGTAATTTAAAGATTGTCATAAGGCGTGAGGAGGAAAAATCGGGATTACTTAGTTGGTTTGTGTCTTCCTATTTGAATGGCTTTGTCATCGTGTAGTCGTCGTCTCCTCATATCTTAAAATTTAATCATTGCTTGGTAATGACTAGACGAACCCAACGGAAAAGTCGCTAAGTAAAAAAAAACAACTTTAATCAGATTATATACAGCGCAAAATGTCTTTCTGTAATAGCGATGTCAGTCAGACAGCCAGTCAGCCATTTGTAAACAACCGATTTTGCCAACCAATGGTGTCACGTGACTAATCGTGACGTCACGGCGAACATCGCTAAATACCTTCAATTGATAGAGATGAAGACAGTGTCCCACCTGTGAGAATGGTATTAGTTATTTATTTTTAATAAATAACTTAAATGGGTGGGGATGGAATGTGACAAAGTGATCTCTACATCATATTGAAATATAAATATACAGATAGAACTTTCTGACCTCTGCTGATTTTTGATCATTAATGATATTGACGTGTTCAACTCGACACAACTTCTTCAAGGCACGGACTTAATAAAACAGCTAATGTGTTCAATATGTTATTTACGGACTACACACGAATGGCCTCTGCTCGTTTTGACAATAGGCACGATCTCATTCACGATCTTATTAAATATGCAGTGCAGTTACAGATACTATAATCTCATAAATAAACAATGCCAAATATGTACATCGCTTGTGTATCACTTTTCTTAATTAATTGTATGCTTTATAAGCCAGAGTTTACTGTTAGTTTCAGAAGACTTGGAATGGCACTCCTCCCGGAGTATGCCTATTTCATGCTCTCAATAAAGGTCTATCAACAATGCTGATATTCTGTTATCTGTATGTAGTGTTACATAAGACCGCCATCTTCTTGCTTTCAGATAAATTAAGTACGAAAGCTTACCCAGCTTGGTCTCAAATTCCGACCCCAGAAGTATGATTTAAAATGTTAATTGGGGTAAAGGTGTAGCTTACGATGATTTTACTACAGTCGCTATTATTGATGACAGTTAACCGACACTAACCAGGGACGGATCCAGGAGGGGGTTTGCCAGGTTCCTGTTACGGAAATCTGCCATCATCATCTCTAAATTACATATGCATACATACAAATTGAGCGTTTTAAAGAGAGTATTCATTTTTATAATGATGCAGGATCACATTGTGATTTAATTTCATTGATGCAAGGCATTATTTTTTTATGTGCTGAGCAGGGTGGGGTTTGGAGCGCTTCTACCCCCACCCCCATCTGGATCCGCCCCTGCTAACTTAAAAACTTCAAACTTATTGTGTGTCAGGGTTTATATTTGTGGTTACGGGGAGGACAGCAGTGAATATTCGCTAGGCCGCTACAATGCCAGGGAAGTATTAGGTTACGAAAGTGGAGTTACGTCAGACAGTTTGATTTGAAATTAGAATTAGGACAAAGGTGTTGGTTATATGATTATTTACCTTTACAATCAAGTAAGATCTATAAATAGATTAATATTGGGGACGACTTTAAACCGAAACTTACTTTTAAAAAAAACTTCCCGCTTATTGAATTGTGAGTCAGGCTTATTACGGCAGACCACGGGAAGTATTAGTGCAGTTGCTCCAGACATTAGACATTTTGTTGAAGGAAAGTAGGCTATATCTGACAAGGTAAACCATATATCATAGTTTGTCGTAAATCTAGCATATATTCATTCATTCTACGAATGGAGTCTCGTCCACGCAATAACTCGGCCCAGTGAACAAGAATTAAAAGAAATGGAGCTTTAACGCCTGGCGGTTTTGCTCCAACCTGCGCTAACTAATTCGATATGAGCACGTTGTTGCGCCGCTGTCCTTATCGCACCTTGCATGGTGATGGTCCAGTCGTAGCAGAACTGTAGGACGAATAACGTCATTTTATTTTGAGATAAACTTAGCCCACACCTGTTGTCAGTAATGTATATTTTTGTGGTTGTTTGTACAGTGCAAGATAGGAGCATTTTGCCCATACAGAATTTTTCCGTACATGTGTAGAAAGCGGATTATGGTCCCATCCGAAGTCAGCATTGTAGGCGCAACCCCTGGAACGTGAAGGCCGCCATATTCTTGTCGACCATCGATCGCTTTAGAATTATCGTACTCTTATACAAAAGTGTCAGGTAAAATTTTTACGACCTATTTACTGTTTTGAGGCCCTCAGAACTAATTTCCATTTCTTTCAGGATATGGCAGATAGCCTTGGCAATGACGCAAGCAAACCGGGTAAGTTGTCGTTACTACGTAGTCTTATCATTGAATCTAGTATTCCCCAAACCAACCAGGCCCCGAGTTCACATAGCATTCTCAGACTTAAGTTGAGAATTTACTCAAAATTGTTAACCTTATTTTAACTAAAACATAGTTCTTTATATTAATTATTTTTGTTTTAATGTATTAAATATATCAATATGAAACTATGTGCAAAGTTTTGTGTTTCTACATCAAAGATATTTCTCAAAAACCCTGATTGAAAGTCTGAGAATGCTTTGTGAACTTGGGGCCTGGTTAAAATACAGATCTATATTTGGTTGTAGCGATAGATCGCGTCTAGGGTCATAGTAATACGAGCTGTTTTAACCCTATGACGTCAGACTTGATTAAGCAATCAGCGATGACGTTTCTAATGGTTTACCCACTGTTCCGTGCATCAAGACCGTTTCATTGGCTAACCCATCACGTCATCCAAAACACGTCACAATAACAACTCTTTCAGATCCTAGTGTAGTAAAGACAAGTAAAACGAAATTTTGAACTATAAAAAAACGAAACGAAACAGGATGTGTGGTTTAATCAAACAATAATGGCGAAAACAGTTAGTTGATATTTGGAGAAAAACCTATTGTTTTTTTTTCTCTATGGTCACATTCACAATGCACGGGGTTGAAGAATGCGAATACAACTAACGCGTTAGTAATAAGACAATTAAATGAGGTGGGTTGTTTTTTTGTGTTAAATTGACATTAAGAAAGAGCTAAATCTGCCTATTGAAATGTTTTCTTTGGACCTTAAATATTACATAAACTATTAATTAGACAAAATCATAACCATCTCTTGATGCCATCGATTGGCTCTGATTTTAAGTAGACTCGGCTATACATGTATATTTAAAATTGTTTAATGTAGAAATGGAGAAGCTATTCTAAGACTCGAATGACCGGTATATACGGTGGTTACGATCAATGCACACATCTTGTCAAATCTACAACCAAGGATAACGTGGTTCAAAAGTAATTTTAATGAAATTTTCAATATATTCATTATGCATCATCTATTGTTAAACTATTATAGCGAGAACGATCAGCTGTTTATCTATATCTTACATAATGACCTTTTTTTATTATTTATTTTAGCAAGAATCGTTGTGTCGATGGGAAGAATGCAGGGCGGCCATTACGACATATGGCGGAGATACTGTGAAAAACTAAAAGAAGATTTTAAAGGGAACGTGGTCACACTGGTTTGGGCGTTGTTTGCCGATGGTATTATTACGGATGAGGATAAGGCACAGACAGAGAAAAGGAAGACATCAGAAGGGAATCTGGAAGCTACCAGCTATCTGATTGACATCCTGTTTGAACGAGGAAACGATGTTTTACCGCAAATAATTCAAGTCCTTAAAAGGTGTGGACATAATCACTGGGCCGCCATACTTGATAGAGATGTCAAGGCCTTGTTAAATGATTGATAAATGGCGAAACATTAGTCATATACCTGGAATTGTCATCCCGCTAATTTCTTCATCCAGACCTAAGCTTAGACTTTCGATAGAATTCACTATTCATAAGGGGGATTCTGTCCCTTTGACCAGACGCTAAAGGAACTATACATGGGCGGATCCGGGGGGGGGGGCAAAATCCCATCCTGCTCAGCTACATAAAAATTAATGCCTTGCATCCATGAAATTACATCACAAAGTGATCCTACATCAATATAAAATGATTTCTCTGTTTAAAAAAAACTCAAATTGTATGCATGCCTGTGTAATTTAGAGACGATGATGGCAAATTTCCGTAACAGAAACCTGGCAAACCCCCTCCTGCAAAAATTCCTGGATCCGTCCCTGCTATACCGGGTGTGTAAATAAGCTTTAGCCATTTTAATTAAAATTTGAAGAAATGTGGCAAAGCTTCATCAAATTGGACGATCATTTAGGTGCATAGAACTTATTGACCCCCTGCATTTTGCTAATATAGTGAATTTTCAACTCTGTTAGTCAAGACTGTCTGTGTTCTAATTAATAAACATGTATTTAATTCGATATGTCCTTTACACGCTACATGTACAATACTCGATGGGACTTCAAATGGAATTCAGTGGTCAGTGCTTCATACCATGACCAGCATTTTTATACTTTCGATTGCCTACACTCATGTGGATCTAAAAAGTTATAGTGGGAGCTCACGTTCTATGACGTCAGGTATCAAGCACGGGACATTTGACCCGATAACGTCAGTCATTCGATTAACCAATTAGCGACCGCCATGCTTTTTAAAGTCTACTTTTGTTTTGTTTTGATTTCTATCCGCTGGTAATATCTACCCACAGTTCCACGCATGAAAAGGTCAAATGGTCGATTCGACAGACCATTTGATTGGCTGACCCCTCATTTCAGGCAGAACACGACTTCAATAACACGTCTTCCAGATCCAAGAGTAGTAAAGACAAGTAAAAACGAAATTTTGAACTATAAAAAACGAAACGAAATTGGATCTGTTTTTTAATCAGATTGCATGACCAGGTGATGACTTGCAGGGAAATACACAGTGCAGTTATAGATACCATAATCTTACTTAATGTCCCTTCAAAAGATTTCTTACATTTAGCCAGTATATAGTTTTTGGTTCTGTGAGATTTGTATTTCATTTGCAATTATTCTTTAATCTTTATCAATGGCCTCATCCATCACCACCTTTATCAATTGACTAGATTGTTATAATCATTACTCCAGTTTATTATTACCATGTGTTGTTGTTTTGACACTGCAGAAGGCCCTTACGCGCAAGCGAATCATTGAAGTAAAATTGAACCTTGTATTAGTTCCGAAATGTCGAGTGGACGTTAAACCCCGTGTCTATTCCTCGCTCGTTTCGTGAATCTTGTTCAAAAGGGTTATAAACACAGTTAAACATGCATTATGCAAAAGCCAAATCTGCCTATTGTGGGTCTTTCTTTAGGCCTGAAATGTTATAAAAACTATTAATTAGACATTAATTAACAAAATAAGACCATAATCAAGTCCCGGGGACAGCGGATACTAGAGATTTTAACTAGATTAGAACGGCTCGCGATTTTAAAATTTAATTTTAGAATGGGAAATCGAGGTTAAGTCTTTAATATACCAGAATCCTGGTTACTGCACTAATACAAATCTAACAGTGATAATTTGGTTCAACTCTTAACTAATATATCTTCATGTAATATGAATGTATGTAAAGTTTTTTATATTAAATTCTACGTTAGTTCATCTGGTTTATCGCACCTTCTAAGCGACGACGTCATAACGACAGATTCACGTCACGCCATTCACTTAGCAGACGACGGTCTCCCTAGACGGTCTTACATTCCTTTGCTTCCATGTATTCAGTTTTGTTTTGTTTCTGTGAAGGTTGTAATGTGTGTCCTAACTAATGCATTTAATATACTTCAATCCTCTTCTTTATTGATTTAGTGCATTTAGTTTTTTTGGAACTAGACCTACTTCTTTGATACATTTAACGGTGTGGTTACTTGTATAACGGAATTTATACAACAATATGCTTGCATTCGTAATTCTTGCAACATATGACAGATAATGACTCATACTGACATTATATAATTATTTCCTTGGGTTTTGTTCCCAACTTGTTTTCAAATATGAGTGAAGTCTGTGTCACCACAGGCCCAGGACTGTACAGCGCAGTTGACGCTTACGGCTAGCCCCCGGATCCATTCACTTTTTATACGCCCACATTTTCATGTGGACGTATATTGTCGTCGCCCCTGTTCGTCCGTCCGTCCGTCCGTCCGTCCGTCCGTCCACAATTGTTTGTGAACAGTCTACAGGTCACAATTTTTATCCGATTTCAATGAAACTTAAAATATAGGTTTATCACCCTAAGATCTCGGTTCCTTTCGATATTGTCATGTATCGGACCGTAACTTCATGGGTTATGGCCCCTGATTGTACGAAAAATCACGTTTTTTAGCTTGTGAACAGTGTAGAGGTCACAATTTTGAACCGATTTGAATGAAACTTGAAATGCATGTTTATAAACCAAAGATCTTGGTTCCTTTCTATATTTGCGCCAATTGGATCGTAAATTCCTGAATTATGGCCCCTGATTGTCCGAAAAATCGCCCTTTTTAGCTTGTGGTCCCTCTGGAGGTCAAAATTGTTATCCGATTTAAAAAACCGTCTAATTGTATCACCGTTACATGGTTATGAAGTTTGAGTTCGAATTTCGTGAAAATCGGACCAAAATTGACGGACAAAATGGCCGCCATTTGTACGCGAATAGTGTGAAAATATGTTATATTAAGGTTGTGAACAGTGTAAAGGTCACAATTTTGAACCGATTTGGATGAAACTTGAAATGCATGTTTATAACCCAAAGATCTTGGTTCCGTTCGATATTTGCGCCAATCGGATCGTAACTTCCTGAATTATGGCCCCTGATTGTCAGAAAAATCGCCCTTTTTAGCTTGTGATCCCTCTGGAGATCAAAATTGTTATCCCATTTAAATAAACGTTTGATTATATCACCGTTCCATGGTTATGAAGGTTGAGTTTGAATTTCGTGAAAATCGGACCAAAATTGATGGACAAAATGGCCGCCATTTGTACGCGAATAGTGTGAAAATATGTTATAAAAAGGTTGTGGACCTTATAGAGGTCACAATGTTGAACCGATTTGGATGAAACGTGACATGCATGTTTATAACCGAAAGATCTTGGTTCCTTTTGATATTTGCGCCAATCGGATCGTAACTTCCTGAATTATGGCCCCTGATTGTCCGAAAAATTGCCCTTTTTAGCTTGTGGTTCCTCTGGAGGTCAAAATTGTTATCCGATTTAAAAAAACGTTTGATTTTATCACCGTTCCATGGTTATGAAGGCTGAATTCGAATTTCGTGAAAATCGGACCAAAATTGACGGACAAAATGGCCGCCATTTGTACGCGAATAGTGTGAAAATATGTTATATCAAGGTTGTGGACTTTATAGAGGTCACAATTTTGAACCAATTTTGATGAAACTTGACATGTAGTTTATTATAACCCAAAGATCTTGGTTCCTTTCGATATTTGCGCCCATCGGATCGTAACTTCCTGAATTATGGCCCCTGATTGTCCAAAAAATCGCCCTTTTTAGCTTGTGGTCTCTCTGGAGGTCAAAATTGTTATCCGATTTAAAAAAACGTTTGATTATATCCCCGTTACATGGTTATGAAGGTTGAATTCGAATTTCGTGAAAATCGGACCAAAATTGACGGACAAAATGGCTGCCGTTTGTACGCGAATAGTGTGAAAATATGTTATATCAAGGTTGTGGACCTTATAGAGGTCACAATTTTGAACCGATTTTGATGAAACTTGACATGTATGTTTATAACCCAAAGATCTTGGTTCCTTTCGATATTTGCGCCCATCGGATCGTAACTTCCTGAATTATGGCCCCTGATTGTCCGAAAAATCGCTTTTGTTCGCTTTTTGTCTCTCTGGAGGTCAAAATTATTATCCGATTTAAAAAAAACGTTTGACTATATCACCGTTACATGGTAATGAAGAGAGAGTTTGAATTACGTGAAAATCGGACTAGAATTGACAGACAAAATGGCCGCCATATGTACACGAGTAGTGTGAAAATAATGTTATATCAAGGTTGTGGACCCTATAGAGGTCACAATTTTGAATCGATTTTGATGAAACTTGACATGTATGTTTATAACCCTAAGATCTTGGTTCCTTTCGATATTTGCGCCCATCGGGTCATTACTTCCTGAATTATGTCCCCTGATTGTACGAAAAATCACCCTTTTTAGCTTGTTTAGCTCTGGAGGTCACAATTATTATCTGATTTAAAAAAAAAAACGTTTGATTATAAAAACCAAACAAATTCTAATGATTTTCTGATAATTCCTTAATATGCGACAACTCTTGTTGACTGCCCGGACGATTTGGCTGCTGTGTGGGCGTATGTTTCGTTGCCTGGCAACCTATTTTTGAATTGTTTATGTTTGTGGTCTCTTTGTATGATGTCTTGTCTGTATATTTGTTTTTGTGTAGAATTGTGTGTGGTGCAGCCCCCCTGCTCTTACTATTAGTCATTTCTTCGTGTTTTTTTTTTTGTTTTTTTTTGTTTTTTTAAAGACACATTAGTTAAAGGACAATATTGGTGTCAGTCTTTATCACATACGTGACAGCTGGTTAAACACGTTTCTAATATAATTTTAACACCGAGATCATTGCTACGAAGTTATAATGTTTGTACGTTGGAAGGTATCGTTAAATATTAGATATTAGGATCCTATAGTTTCACGACAAGATAACAACATCAATATTGATTGAAATTGACAAATATAGAATTGTAATTGGTGTTTTTAATTTCCAATAATATCGAGTTAAGATTTAGCCCCTTTAATACTAGACACTATTTCTACCTGATTGTATAAATGAGTCAATGTTTTGTATCTGGTTTTCTTAGAAATGCTATAATAGAACTTCCTCAATCTCAATTGATAGCTGACCCCCATTTACCCTATCGGGCCTCTGAATAGAAACGAAACTTAAAAATCATCCTTATAATATGACTATAACCAATGTTTAACAATTTCTTTGCCTGGTGAATAAAAAAGCTATTCAATTTTTTAGAGGTCTATCACGTAGGTCATTGACGTCATTAGCATTTTGAAAAAAAGGTATTATGAAATTTCGGATTAATATATTTCATTTTCGGATGTTCGATACGTAGAATTATCGATTTTGTCTTTCCTTTAAAGGAGGCAAGTTGCTAACTAAATATCATCCACAGTTTTAGACATTTCAAATACGACTTTAATCCAATCAATTTAAATCAACAATGATGTTGTGATCTTACCGTCAAAAGACGATAATTTTAAAATCGCGTGCCAGAATGCATGAGCCCCATTTGTAATGAAGCGACTGTGTGAACGAGACCAAACATATCCCGTGAGTCAACCGGTGTTGAATGCCATAACCAGGTGCCTAATACTGACATTTAATTTAACATTTCGTGTAATTCGCCGTACTTAACTGACAAGAAATTATAATAAAACAGAAACGACTGAATGTAAATCAGTTTATATACATTTATATTACATTACATGTATTATATGCATTATGGCCCATTTGTGTCCATTCTGGGTGCCAATTATGAATAGCGATTTAGCTCCTCTGCTGTAGGCCTAGTTTATGCCGTGGGGTTTTCACAATAAAAACAGAGAGAGAAATGGGGTTTAATATCAACTTGACATAAACTAGGGTTTTTCAGGACTTACTTGCTTCAATTTTATTTTAATAATAAACACGCCCTACTTTGACGATAATAGGCTCACGCAGCAGGCCTATCAGTAGTACAAAGGCTGTATTTATTATATTACAATCTGATAATAGTATATGAATGTAATCATATTATACCGCTTGGGTTAAGATTAAAAATAGAAAAATTGAAACGCCGTATCGATACGAAACTTCGTAAAAACTTCCGTGTAAATATCGTCGGCTATTACCACAAGTTATGATGTTATGGGTGACAAACAATTTCAAAACACATCAAAATATATGTAATGGTCAATTATATTATTTTGATTCTTTGTAATAGAATACATACTCTCTTTTTATTAAACAGATGTTTTATTACTGCATAAAGTATTTACATATGGTGGTTGGATCAGGAGATATCTAACTAAAGATGTTCTCCCTAGGTCACAGAAAACCCAACTGCTCCGGGGTCTGAGGGCAGACCCCCATAGTCCAGGACAGACCGACGTCTCCCCTGGGTCTCTCCTCTCTGGTGTCCTCCCGTCTGGTCTTTTCGCCTAACTACTACTACTACTACCTGATGTTTTAACGTCCGCTTCCACAGAAGTGATATCGCAGACTTTTCGCCTAACTCTAAACGAGGCATTATATACTATCCAACGATGCCTGTCAAATAGCTGAGGCACGCCATAGTTAATAGCATTAAAATGAGAACAATGACACATCTTAGCTCTAAAACAACAAGTGTTAAGCTTACGACTATCAAATAGACACTTCGATGATACAAGTTTGTGAGACCAATACATCTTACATAATACTATGTCAGATAAGCTCGCACCTGCAACGTATTAAAGCTTGTCACTTAATATGTCGAAATGAGTTACAATTGAAATTACAATATGAAATATGAATTGAAAATATGAATTAAAAATACAATATTACATTTTAGATCCCAAATGATATTGTATAACATCTTGGGTCTGGAACTGGTCGCTAGCTAACCAGTCTCGATCACTCAGAACCTCCTTGTACTACCGTTACTCATCTTATTCTTCTTGGGGTGGCGCTCCCCGAAAAAGCGTAATGCGCCCAAGGGCGGATCCAGGTTTATGCCAGGTTTCTGTTACGGAAATCTGCCATCGTCGTCTCTAAATTACATGGGCATACATACACATTGAGCTTTTTAAACAGAGAAATCATAAATCATTTTTATACTGATGTAGGATCACTTTGTGATGTAATTTCATTGATGCAATGCATTATTTTTTTATGTAGCTGGATCCGCCCCTGGCGCCGCCAATTCAAATCCGATGCTTCTTCTTTGAACAATTCTGCATCGATCTAATCAATAACATTTTTGACTTTCATCCAAAAACATGGTCAGTTTCTGGTTCTTAGTACGATCCTACTTGTTTTTTTTAAATGGCATATGATTATTTTCTATCGGGTAGGAATCGGGAATTGACATTAAGAACGAAATGAATTGAAGCAAAGCGAAATGGAAGTAATTTTCTTCCCAAGGTCTCAAAGAACAATCTCACGAGATATTAGTGGTCTAGAGTGCCGCGCTTCGACCTCTAGCTGGTCAGTCACCTTTGGCTTGTGGCTGTGGTTTCGAGCCCTGGTGTGAGTGTATGTGGCATGGAGTTAGGGGCGCCTTCTCAACCTCGTGGGTTTCCTCCGGACACTCCGGTTTCCTCCCACTGCTAAAGACCCCTACGCGCAAGCTAATTATTGAAAATAAAATTAAACCATATGTTAGTCCCGAAATGACCTAGTTGTGTTGAGTGGACGTTAAACCCCATTTCTCTCTCTCTCTCTGGTCGGAAAGATAGGTCCTTTCTAATATACTCTAATGAATATCACTACACTGTCGTGCTCCACGTGTCCCAATGAACAATTCCACACTCCTGATTCACGTACACCCACATGAACAACTCCACACTGCCCTGCTCCACATACACCAACATGAGCAACTCCACGCTGCCCTGCTCTACGTACACAATGAACAACTCCACGCTGCCCTGCTCCACGTACCCCATGAACAACTCCACACTGGCCTGCTCCACATACACTAACATGAGCAACTCCACGCTGCCCTGCTCTACGTACACAATGAACAACTCCACGCTGCCCTGCTCCACGTACACCCACATGAACAACTCCACACTGCCCTGCTCCAAACAAGGAAAAAATCGCAGAATATTTACAAGAAAATATTCATTAGGAAATTAGTACCTTAGTCAGTCTTCCCATCTTTATATCACAATATAAGACGAGCCACTATATGGGGCTGGAGGCCCCGTCCATACCGCTACGACTTGCCCAGACTCTACCCAACGCAACGTCTTGTCTCAAACGAAACTCACGACGTAGTGGCGTAACTCACGGCACATAATCTGTGAGAATCGGGCCTGTTTGGACTGGTACCGTCATAGACAAGTGAAGTAAAGACGCGACCTGATTTTTTTTTTTTTTACAACTACCCAAGACGCGGAGTTCTGTCGAGTTGTGTGTAGTCGTAGCGGTATGGGCCGGGCTTAAAGCAGAAGACAGGTAGTGGAACCATTTCTACTATGTTTGCATACTCCTCGCAGTGTTTCGTTTGATTAAAGCTAATCCCACTTCATACTGCCATAAACGAAATAAATTTCTATCAATAGTCCGATTTACAACCAATAGCTAACTGCGTTACAAAAGCATTACGTTTTAAACAGAGCTCCAAATTGTACCAAATATGTTTACGTAACGTTACATCATGACTCACGAATTTATTATGCCCAATTAACCAATCCATAGCAGAATAATGCAGAAAAACTAATTGTGTGACAAACGAGGCTATCAAAACGGATACAATGTAGAAATACTGTATGGAGACGAACAATACTATATAATGCTTTATATCACAGTCCAGCGTTTTAGGGAAGACCCTAGATTAAAAGAAGGGTTGTCATGCTGTGGGCAGATTTGATTGAACTGGAAGAATAGAAACACTAACTCAAAAGTTGGTGATCAGACGCCAATCCAGCAATGGCCAGAGAGGGATTTATAACACAATGACATATGTCATAGAAGCGTCCTGCCATATTAAAATACGTGTTAGTGATTGTAACATAAACCTGTTATCAACACCCGGTTCGAGATCTTGGTAGCATTCCTTATGTCATTGTGTAACTCTAACTTGTTGTTGGCAAGTCTTATCTAACTTTCTTTGTCTTATAAACTGTACTGAATGTTAATACCTGATATCATGGTGTCTAATGAGCTCCTTTGTCTTGAATACTTTTATAAACTCAGAACAGAAACGAATCTGGAGGGAGGTCCAGTCAGGGCTAGGAGTTAGGTCCGGCCAGGACTGAGTGAAGGCCATGGGCGCCTTGGCACGAGACGAGACCTTCTGGAGTTAGCACACTCGTGCTAAGCCACGCTAAGACATTCGACTCCTTCCATTTAAGTTAGTTCTACGGTCGTTTACATTATGATGTTTGTACCTAATATTGTAAGAAGCAGAATAAAAGTATTATTAGAAGTATATACCAGTGTTGTCATTAAATAAGTTGATTAAAGAAAGAAATACTGTCACAGATTTCCCGGGCCATTGCTTCAGGAATATGCTTTGTGTCCAGTCAAAAGGCACATGGATTTTGAGCAGTGTGCCGTCCCATCATTCATCAGTGCCAAAATGCACTGGCCAATTTCTCATTTGGTTTCCCATCTTGTCGATAGATTTGTCCTAAGTTCATGTGCACTGACTATCTCGAGCCTCTTGTACAAATCCCGAATTAGGTCCCTTCTACCACCAGAGCTGGATTAAAATCTTATTGAAAATCAATAGGATTCTTCGTCTCTCGTGACCTTAAAAACTGTGTATAAATATTAACTTGTGGGTATAGAGCGTTCACAAGATAATTCAAAGTGATCAGGGGCCATAACTCTGACAGATGACAGAAATTATCGAAAATCGTTGAATATCAATAGGATTCTTCTTCTCATGACCGTAAACAATATACATATATTGGGTCACAGATGTATTAACTTAAGCCTCTCCAGCATCCACAAGCCATTGCAGACGCTGAACCACCGGACAGGGGCGACGACAACATACAAGTAAAATGGAATGAAATGGGTTTTAACGTCCTACTCTTCTGCACCTGACCTGAGCTAATGGGAGACGGGCATACGCCATACAGTGTGCTATGAGGGAAATTTTGCCTGGGCAGCAGCGCTATGGCCTACTCTTATATCGAATTCCAACTGTCAAGGGATCTCTTACGGGGCCTCGGTTTTCTGTCCGATCCGAACGACTAGGCAGCGGTCCTTTTCATGCCCTCCTGGCAATATACAAACATTTCAATGTGGGTGTATAAAAATAAACACAGTACATTACAATAATAAAGAAGATTTATTTATAAATGTTTTAGATCTCCGTCAACAATAAAATAATTTACTTTATAATCATATAACTACATTTACCATCGTCAATATCTAAAGTCACGTGTTATTATTGTATTTCTCGAACAGTTTAATCGATCGCTAAAACCGTGTTTTCATTAGCCCAGTCGGAGCAGAACAGTAGGACGTTAAATCCATTTCCTTTCCTCCACTTAAAGCTACTGAATACGACCATTTAACATTTAATTAAGGCAGGCTATATAGCAATAATAGATTATCTCCCCTATTGGATGCATTCAGATTAAAAACAGGTCGATCAAAAGATTTAATAAAGGTAATCTTAGCAACAAGAAGTAGAAATACAACAATAGATAATCTACAAGATTGGCTTAAATTAGATTACAAAAATGCCAGGCGATCAATAGATTTTGTCCAAACATTGTCTGATATGCAAAATTTTCATTTCTTCATATCTTTGAGAATACTGAACAGAATCGAATGATTTGTGAACGGATAATCCTTTTAAAGATTAAACTTTTTACACTATTGTAGATGGAAAGAAATTCCTCAAATGATCGACGGCCAACGAAATCTCTTTGATTTGGGAGACAGAGAGAAATGGGGTTTAACGTCCACTCAACACAAACTAGGTCATTTCGGGGACTAACAATATGGTTTAATTTTATTTCAATAATTAGCTTGCGCGTAGGGGTCTTTAGCAGTGGGAGGAAACCGGAGTGCCCGGAGGAAACCCACGAGGTTGAGAAGGCACCCCTATCTCCATGCCACATACGGTCACACTAGGGCTCGAAATGACAACTGCAAGCCAGAGGTGACCGGCCAGCTAGAGGTCGAAGCGCGGCACTCTAGACCACTAGGCCATCCCACCCCCCACCCGATTTGGGACACAAAGTGCAGAAATCAAACGAAAAGTAAAAAAATGGTGTTAAACGTTACTTCTGTTCCACATTGACCAACGTCCTTTAAATTGACTTTAAATTATGAAATGAAATGGGGATTAAGTGGGTCCTTTAAACGGGATTCAAAACAAATCAACAATTTTAAAGTCAACCAAAGCAAAGAGATCTAGCGATTTCTAGAGAACTTTTTACCATAGTTTACTAAATTTTGTAATTTACATATTCCTGCATCTAGTCGAAAAATGTGACTACTCATTCTCCCAACAGTTTTCTTTCTACTCGCTCCAAAAAAATCTAAATTTTCTGATATTATAGTCAAAGCACTAAAATATATTTGGTGATTCTCTTTCATGGAAAAAGCTACAACAAAAAGGGTTCAAAAAGGACAAGCAGATTTACAAAATCAAACCAAATTATCTACCCCTCGTAAACGTGACATTAGATTTAAATCAACAGACTAGATAATCGAGACTATTTATTTTTGAACTACCAGACATAAAATCTAAGTACCAAACCTTTTTATTTTTTGGCATTTTTCTGTCTTCTAACACAAGTTTAATTAGTTATTATATAATTGTTTATAAGACACACAAAATATAACCCACGATTCTCTCAACATCAAACATATAATTAAATGTGTCTTGTCTGTTGGACACAAAAAAAAAGAGTGTCATAAGAATAAAGCAAGAAACTGAATAGATGAAGCTAGTTATAAATAGTAGCTTAATAATTCATATACATAGATTTCGTAAAAAAAAATATATGTATTATTCTAGTGATTGAGAAACGTAAAGATAAATAAGAAACTTTATTTTACAATTTGACACTCACACAAAAGAAAAGACACAATTTAATAAAATAATGTTTTAAATATCCCACTCTCCAACATTACACAAAATTGGACATCTTAAATATACACAAACAATTTTAATATTAATATTTACATACTCATAATAACGTAAAGCTGGCAAAAAAACAAAAAAAAATTTACAAGTTTAAAATAATTTCCAACTGCCAGTCTGGAAATTCACAGACAATTTTTACATGGGAATGGAATGGAGAAATTAAAATGATTTTTTTTATAACCCAATATGAAACAATTATAAGTGAAACAAGATAGCACTATTTTTCTTATTTTTTTTTTTCCAATTAAATTTAGGTAGTTCATAGTTCATTAAAGGAATACATCAGTCATTGCCATTTTTTTTATTCAAAAAATACACAAAGCAAATCATTTCAACTTTAACAAATAAGGACGCAATCATTAAAATAGCTGAAATGGTTGGTGTCAATATTTGTTATTGTTAAAATGATTTCTATTTTCGGTTTTACATTTCTATGCAATAAAATGCCAACAGCTAGATTTCTCCTTTAAGACTTGTTTCTAGATATTTAACAAACAGCTGGAGTAATAGTTCTCCTTTAAGACTGGGGCTGGGGTCAAGGTTTGAACTCTGGCAGGAGCTAAATACACTCATTGAGGGTCAACGTTTGAACTCTGGTAGGCGCTAAACATACTCATTGAGGTAGGAGCTAAATACACTGAAGGTCAAGGTTCAAATCCTGACAGGTAAAGAGATTATCAAAGAACAAGAAGTCTAATTACCTATATCTATAAAATAAATATATTTAATTCTAATGGAAAGACAACTCATGTTTGATTAATGGATTACCACCCTTGGCTTCCCGAGAATTTTGATTCAAATGACAATATAAATATAACTTCAATGAATTAATTAGAATTTGTATATCATTTCACAACATAGGACCTAACGTCTGACACTAATCTATTTTCTTCAGTGAAAAGATTAAATTACAATGGTACTGTATGGAGCATCACCATCATCTTGGAAATCGATGCACAGATGTCCAATGAAAAAGCATAAATAATTTCCTGTGGATTGTACCTGAATACTTGAATCAGTAGAGCTATAGGCTTCTTTTATTTTTAATAAGAGCATCTCTCCCAGAAGATGATAAAGTTATATAATTTTTTAAAGAGAATGAACAATCTCTTCCCAGAAGATGATCAAGTCAAAAATAATTTTTAAAGAGAATGAACAATTCTGAGTTAACTCTACTTCGAAACAATAAAACAGCATCCTAATACAAATAATTTTTAAAGAGAAGAATTCTGAGTTAACTCTACTTCAAAAAAATAAAACAGTATCCTAATACAAATGACTAAATACAACAATTCACTAAGATTTCATATTTTTATAAGAATGAAAAGGAAGCAAAATATACACACGGATAACGAGCACCTGATAATTCAACGGAGACGAGTCACTATAGCTACAAGCCTGAATAACAGGCACAATGAATATAGGGAAATAGAGAGAGAAATGGGGTTTTAATGTCACTTGACACAAACAAGGTCATTTCGTGATTAACAGATGGTCCAAATTTACTTGTCACATACAACCAGGGATTCAAAACCACGCTAGTTGACTCAATGACAGACTTTATGGTACCATGCTAACCATGGTTGGACTGCCTAACACTACTCCTTGTGATGTACAAACAGGGAATCGAAACCACATCAGTTGACTCAATGACAGGCTTTATGATACAGCAGGTAAGCGCTAACCATTCACCCATCCAACCCCCTACACAATGAATATATATAATTTATGTCTGAAATGTCTGTAACAGGTGTCTATTGTCAAGGCTTGTAGCTATTATCATCCACAAAAAAAAAGTCAAAATGTGAACAAATTATCTGGAAAATTTCCTCTCAAAACAATGAGATGGTCGGAAATGATTGCTGGATTTACTTCTTAATTTGATAAAGTATGATTGACTTGATAATCATGACTATTATTATATCTATAGAGCTGGTTATCCAGTATAATGAGAGGGAAAACAATATAATTTATAAATACATTCCTTATGATAAATTGTGACAAAGGTTTTTTAATAAAAAGAACATACGACAATGTTAAAGATAAAATTGGAAGTTAATTTCTACATAATGCAAGCAAATGGAATATTGTGTGAAATCAAGAAATGATGCAAAAGAATCATTTATATTTCATGAAAGACTCATGCTACTATGTTGTTAAATTTATATTTATAACCAATTTAAATAAACATTACAACGAGGGCAGGGCAGTTATTACATCAAATAAATAATTCAAGCATTATTAAATCAAATATAGTCAACACAACTGAAGTAAATCAGAGTTTAAATAGATAACATCTTGTACTCCAAGGAAAGAAAAGGCCAGTTATCTCCCTTCAAAGTTATTAATTCTCGCCATTCCCAAACATCTTTAACAAGAACAGTTTACATAAAGAACAATCCATTTTTTCCCTTAAACAGACCATTTAAACGGTGATTCAATAACTATGTTATTTGTAATTTATTGAAATGGAAATTGTAACAAAGAACTGAAATTTAAGAAAACTGAATACTTGGCCCCCTTATCAAAGGTTCGGCATGTTGCGTTCGCAGCAAATCTTTACTCAAAGTTCTATGTAAACCACCCTGAATTTAATGACTTAAGGGCTGGTTAAACTTGAGTAAAATTTTGCCGAAGTCTCAAAAACTTATTTAACACTTACCCTTGTTCACATTATGAATATATATCGAATACAATCAGCCAAATTATATAAAATATTTGTACTACTTTCAATTTGTACTGTACTACTTTCAATTTGTACTGTACTACTTTCAATTTGTTGTACTTTCAATTTGTTGAATTTGTTGTACTTTCAATTTGTTGTACTACTTTCAATTCAAAATTTGTTTTTTTCTTGTTCATTTTGGTTTTAATTTTTTTCGTTTTCAGATCTTCCACGTAGATGATAAAGAATTAACAGTTTCTAGACTTGATTAGGATGACCTTGATTTGGCTGCAAAAAATAAAAGAGAGGAATGAGTCAAAATGATATAAAATAGGGTTAAACATCCTACTGTTCTGTTGTGAACTGGGTTAATAAAGCTTGGCATACACCATATAGCATGCTATGAGGGAAATTATGCCTGGACAGCGGCCTACTCTTATATCGAATTCCAACTGCCAAGGGATCTTTCACGTGCAAGCCTATATGTGCACAGGACCTCCCTATCCCATCTGAACAACAAGACGGCTGAAAATGATTTAGAAACATAAACCAAATAAATATAATCGTCACTTAAAATTAGGACGCCACGGTGGCTAACCAAGTAAAACATTGGATCGCTAACCTCGAGGGCTCTGTATTAAAACCCTGTGTTGACTGTGAAAAACCATCGAAAAATTTTCAGTGGTGCAGGAAAGAGGGCGTGGCAGTAGACAATGTATAGTTGTTCGGATGGAGAGAGAGAGAGAGAAATGGGGTTTAAGGTCCACTCAACACAAACTAGGTCATTTCTGGACTAACACATGGTTTAATTTTATTTCAATAATTCGCTTGCGTCTACGGGTCTTTAGCAGTGGAAGGAAACCGGAGCGCCCAGAGGAAACCCACGAGGTTGAGAAGGCGCCCCTATCTTCATGCCACATACGCTCACACTAGGGATCGAAACCACAGCCGCAAGCCAGAGGTGACCGGCCAGCTAGAGGTCGAAGCGCAGCACTCTAGTCCACTAGGCCATCCCAACCCCCCCTTGTTTGGATGGGAAGGAAAATCGAGGTTCCTTGTACACAATGACATGCTTGAGAGTACAACTCGGCGCAGCTGCCTCAGTTTTTGTGTCCATTTCGGTCTTCTTTAGCCCAGTCAGAAGAGAAAAGTAGGATGTTAAACACCCCCCACCCCCCCCGTTTCATTTCGTTTATTTTCCAATTAGAATAAGACAAACTGTAGAAATGAAATGGGTTTTAGTGTTCTACTTTTCCAAACTGATCCCGCCGTGAATATTCGTTTGGCCGCTACAATCACTGATAAGCATGACATCGACGAGACTTAATGAGTACGGCATATCAACTTTTTTACTCCGACAAATTAAATTCTCAAACATTTTTTTGAAGTATAAGAAAAATAAATAAAGACGTTTGAAGTATTTGTAGTTAAAAAATATTTCCTGTTTAGTGTAAATGGGTATTAAAATGAGTAAAATGCATCATTTTGCCCGAAGCAGTTATGTGTTATGTAAACAATGCACGAGCCGTTGAGCCAATGACTGACGCCACGTGAAGTTAATGCACGTGTTGTAGACAGTCATCTGTGACAGAGATAATTCGTAAATAATTATCTGTGAAACAGATAACTACTATTCTGCACCAGCTGGGCTAAGTTGGTCATTGACACAAGAACTCTAAAGCAGAATAAATAATTCATTTTCCTATTTAAAGGGAGACAGAGGGCGTGTAACTTGGATGGGTTTCGGGTGGTCTCCAATTAGGATGGTTCAAATGCATCACTTCAGAGGCAAGATGTAATCAATTATAATATATCTAAATCAAAGTACCTGAGCATTTTGAACAGGGACTTGCTGTTGTTGTACTGGTACACCTTGTTGTTGTACTGGGACACCTTGCTGTTGTTGTTGTCCTGGCACACCTTGCTGAACAGGGACTTGCTGTTGTTGCTGTTGTACTGGTACACCTTGTTGTTGTACTGGCACACCTTGCTGAACAGGGACCTGTTGTTGTTGTTGTTGTTGTACAGGCGGCTGTTGTCCATGTAAACCTTGTTGTGCAACTGGAGACCCTTGGACGGGAACACCCTACTCACAAAAATTATTACAGGATTCAGAAACAAAGTAATTTTTAGCCAAAACCATACTTTCACAATAACAATCCACTCAACACAGACTAGGTCATTTCAGGACTTACATATGGTACAATTTTATATCAATAATTCGTATGCACGTAGAGGTCTGCAGCAGTGGGAGAGAGAGAGAGAGAGAGAGAGAGCAAGAGTTTAACGGCCACCGGACAAACTGGGTCATTTCAGGACTTCAGCAGGATGAGGAAACCGCAGGACCCTGAGAAAACCGACAAGAGAAGGTAGATGACCCCCATCCTCGTCAGATACAATGGCAGACTTTATGAGGTAAAGATCACTTGACCAACCAACTTGTTGAATACAAATAAAGCTCACATCTCAGCTTTTATTGTATGGACAACTATATCTACCAAAAGGCAAAATATACAAAATATACAATGATATAATTTGGTGGGTGTATCAAGCAATAATTTCCTCACAAGGTCAAGTCATTGAATTGAGACTCTTACAGCAACCAATAGCAGCTTTGTTGCAGACATGGCATGTCGATTTTGGGTGGCAGCAAGAAATAAATTATGAGGTAAGGTTTTTAAAATAATTTCATTTCTTAAGCAATCAGATATTAAATTTGAAACCACCATTTGGACATAAAAACTTATTTGACACAGTTGATGTTCTTCTTCTCCTTCTTCTATTATTGCTTCATTATGTCCGCTTAAAGCTGTCTTATCTTACTTTGCTTAGCGCACGTGCAGGGATCTTCCCCTCACAAGGAAACCGGAATAAGTAGTGTAAAGTTTACACACCTCCAAGCCACATACACTCACACCAGGGATTGTAACCAGAAAAATAAGCAAGAGATGATTGCACGACACTATTAGACCACTAGGCCATTCTTATCTCCCCACTGTAAAGTTAGTTGGCAGAATTTAATGGATTTTCGGGGAATAAAATGAAATGAAATGGGGTTTAACGTCCTACTGTTCTGCTCCGAACTGGGCTAAGGAGTGCTATGAGGGAAATTTTGCCAGCTCTTATATCGAATTCCAACTGTCAAGGGATCTTTTACGTGCACATCAATTTATACATGGGACCTTGGTTTTAACGAATAACAATCTCTACCTGTTGTACTGGAACACCCTGTTGCTGTTGATGCAGCTGTTGTTGTTGGGCAGCAGCAAATTGTTGTTGGGCAGCTTGCTGGGCTTGTTGCTGCTGAGCAAACTGGGCTTGTTGCTGTTGTTGATGTAGTTGGGCTTGCTGTTGAGCAAACTGAGCTTGTTGTTGTTGTTGATGATGTAATTGTTGTTGCTGTGCAGCTAAAATCTGTTGCTGTTGTTGTAAATGAAGATCTTGTGGACTACCGGGAGGAATCTGCATATTCTGCACATTTGGATGAACCTGAAAAATAAATAAATAACCGTAAAAACAAGAAGAAAAGAGAAATGACTGCCACATAATATTATCTTTATTATATCTATATTCGTTGAATAATGGAGGGATGGGGTTTAACATCCACTCAATACAAACTAGGTCATTTTGGGACTAACATGGTTTTAATTTTATTTCAATAATTCACTTGCGTGTAGGGGTCTTTAGCAGTGGAAGGAAACCGGGAAATCAGAGAGAGGGAGAGAAATGGGGTTTAACGTCCACTCAACACAAACTAGGTCATTTCGGGACTAACATATGGTTTAATTATATTTCAATAATTCGCTTGTGCGTAGCAGTCTTTAGCAGTGGGAGGAAACTGGAGTGCTCAGGGGAAACCCACGAGGTTGAGAAGGCGCCCTTATCTCCATGCCACATGCGCTCACACCAGGGCTCGAAACCACAGCCGCAAGCCAGAGGTGACCGGCCAGCTAGAGGTCGAAGTACGGCACTCTAGACCACTAGGCCATCCCAACACCCCTGAAATCAGGGAACCCAGAGAAAATCCATGAGGTTGGACATAATGACCCTACTCTTTGTCACGTACAAGCGGGGAATCGAAACCACACCATTTGACTCGTTGACAAGCCTCATGATCTAAAGTGCATGCAATAAACCATTCGGCAAACGAATCCAATTCCAGATCACAGATTAGTCAGGGACAACAGAGTATCATTGTGGAGCCCAAGTTTGTTCAGATTCCCCTGAACCATTCTGCTATTTCACAGAAAATGGAAAAAACCAAATAATAAGTTATTAACTATCTTGCTACCAAAGAAACATTTTTATGTGGTTCTCCATTTATCTGCTTATGGTTGGTTTATTAACTTTTAGTACAAGGATTACGGTAATATGAATTTACAGTAATATGAATACTAGCTGTAGTCAACATTTACAGGGTACTGGTGAATTCGTACTGGGAATTGGCCATAGTTGATATTTTTAGGGAACTGGTAGAGATCAATTTTCACAGTGATCTGGTGAGGTATATATATACACATATCGGGAGCTAAAGAGATACGAGTCATAATTAACGTAAGTATTAAGATTGACACATAGTTTCATGGTCGAGGGCGAGACATCAAATAATATATTGATATTGCACAAGGCATTTAGCACAAGAGCTATATCTATACAGTATATCACGCAATGTCTTGCTCGAGACCATTAAACAACTTACAATACAGACACTATCCAGCATGCGCATTCAATGAAATATGCACATGGGTCTAAAATTTCAACTAGTATAAACAATGTAAACTTGGCATATTGTCCATCAAAAGATGACGTCCCATCTGTATTTTAAATAAATATATATTTACATATAAACACTTACATCTTCATCCTCAAAATATATCTTGTGACAATTTAAATACAAAAACAAAATAAAAACAAGAAAACAAACCAATTTTAAAAATATGTCAGTGAACATAGAAATTCCGATTCTAAAGCATTCAACTAGTAGTCATTGCTTGAACTTCATTCAAATTACAACATGCACGGGACATCCTTAAACATCATGTTTCTATTCAGGCATATATAAGACATTCGTCAGGTGAAGATGGGCATGCGCTATATATATATATATTAATATAACTGAGAATTTAAATGGAGTTACGGTCCTTCTTTTCCTCACCAACTGGTCAAAAAGAAGATGGGCCTTCCAGTCTGCTTTGAGGAGAGAGAGAGAAATGGGGTTAAACGTCCACTCAAAACAAACTAGGTCATTTCGGGACTAACATATGGTTTGATTATATTTCAATAATTCGCTTGCGCGTAGGGGTCTTTAGCATTGGGAGGAAACCAGAGTACCCGGAGAAAACCCACAGGGTTGGACATGCAACACTATTCCTTGCCACTAATAACCGGGGATTCAAAACCACGCCAGTAGACTCAATGGCAGGCCGTCCACCCAACCCCTACTATGTTGAGGAAATTTTGCCCTGATTGTTCTGAAATGTGGTAAGGGTCACCCTTAAATGATACAGAAGAGAAGAGTTTGATAGTAATTGCTGTGAATGTTACTTATCGAATGCAATTGCTCGATTTGGTAATATAACTTCTGCTTGACCCGTAATTGTGCTATGAGAGAATATTTGCCCAGACAGAAGAGCTTCTACCTATTCTTTCTACAAATTCCTGTTAAATACTTTTATCAATCTGTACGCCAGAGATAACTACACCCTTTGTTTTTCTCTGTTAAAACTTGCCGGCAATTAATCCGTGTGAATTTAGTGTTTACTTGTACACGGGACCTTGGTTTTTCGTCTCATCCAAATGACTAGACAGCTGCACAACTAACAAGGGGAGACCCTGCCGGAAAATCCTGATGAATTATCTCGACTAATGCAGGGATCGAACACTGACCTCCAGGCTAGCGAGCCAGTGTCTAACCCACTTAGTCACGTTGAGCCCCCATAATCTAAAAACGAACTTGATAAACATGCTTTAATAAGATACTCTGCTACTATTATTAGATTTCTGATACTATAAATAGATTCCTAATCAAATGCATCAATATAATTTAAAGAGACAATCCAATCAGATGCATCAATACAGTTTAAAGAAACAATCCAATCAGATGCATCAATACAGTTTAAAGGAACAGGGAAGTTAGTTTAAAAAATTTAAATTGGATTTTAAAAATTTAAAGTTTGTGTTTTTAAAATTTAAAAGGGATGAGGGGAGCAAGGACTTCTGGAGGTTAAACAGTAGAGGTTTTATTTGGATTTCTGTAATGTAATTTATTTGCATCAAGGAAAGGGTAAAAGAAGGGAGAGAGAGAAAAACCCCTGTATAAGTTGAGGGGAGCAAGGACTACTGGAGGTTAAACAGGAGAGGTTTTATTTGGATTTCTCCGATGTAATTTATTTACATCGAAGAAAGGGTAAAAGAAGGGAGAGAGAGAAAATTCCCTGTATAAGAAGAGCGGAATCTATGAAGGTTAAGAAATGAGAGAGTTTATTTGGGTTGTAGCCTAATTCAGATACATCTGTGAGGTCATGTTGTCAATAGGCCGTATCAGTTTGTGGAAGGCCATGATGTCAATACCACTGACCGTATCAGTTTGTGTTACATATAGAACAGAAAAAAAAATTGTTGAGGTTATATTTTTCGAGCAAATTTGTTATATCAATGAGTATTATCTTGTACTGGGTTGGTTTGTAATATCAATGAGACTGGGTGAGCTTGTAATATCAATGAGACTGGGTGTGATTGTAATATCAATGATACTGGGTGAGCTTGTAATGTCAATGAGACTGGGTGTTATTGTAATATCAATGAGACTGGATGAGCTTGTAATATCAATGAGACTGGGTGTGATTGTAATATCAATGAGACTGGATGAGCTTGTAATATCGATGAGACTGGGTGTGATTGTAATATCAATGAGACTGAGTGAGATTGTAATATCTGTGAGTGTTACGCTGTACTGATGAGATTGCAATACGAGACTGGGTTATATTTTAATATCAATGAGACTAGTTATATCTTAATATCAATGAAACTGGGTTATATTGTAATATCGTTGGGTTGTGAGTTAAGTTTATCAAAGATATTGAAAAGTGCATTCTGAATTAAAGAGAGGGAAAGGCAGCATGTGGGGAAACGGATATTAGTAGGAATCAACTTTCTGGAAATAAGGTATTTGGGTAAAAGTTTGATAATTCAGGGAAATGGGTGTCAAGGCCAACTTACATCCTCATGTTCGATATCACGATCATCGTAACCATAGCCCTCGTGTTCCCCCTCATGTTCCTCCTTAAGTCAAAATATAAACACCATCAGTAAAACTTTAATATAAGTACAAAAATGAAATGAATTGGGGTTAACGTCCTACTGTTCTACGTATACCATACAGTGTGATGTGAGGGCTATTTTGAGCGGACAGCGGCGCTCCGCCCGACTCTTAAATCGAATTCCAACTGCTAAAGTATCTTTTACATGCATGCCAATGTGTACACTCGACCTCAGTTTTCCGTTTCATTCAAACAACACAGCTGTCCTTGTCAGGCCCTCTGTCCTGCATCACTGACAAGGGGGAAGCCTCGCTGGCAAATCGGGATGGACTTTCTCAGCCAATGCAGGGATCAAACACCGACTTCCAGGCTAGCGAACCAGTGCCTTATCCACTTATCCACTGTGATCCCACTATCAGTAATACTTTAATATCAGTAAAGGGATATAGCCCCATCAAGTCATACACTTAATTCCTTTCAAAACCCAATATATGATATGATACCATAATCACAAGTCATGCATGAATGAGAGAGAAACAGAAAAAAACGTGGTGTAACGTCCACAAACTAGGTCATTTCGGCTCTAACATATGGTTCTGATGGGGATCTTTCGCAGTGGGAGAAATCACGGAGGACCCAGAGAAAACCCATGAGGTTGGAATGGTGTCCCTACTCCTTGTCACGTACAACCGGGGAATAGAAACCACGCCCATTGACTCAATGACAGACCTTATGATACAGCATGAACATGCTAACCATTCGGCTACCTCCCCTTCATGCAATTAAACTTTCATTACCAATACTTCAAAACCCCGTCGATGCTAATATGTGTGACTGTCTGTCTGTTCATGGTTGGCGGTTACACCTGGGCTATCACAGAGGCTGAAATTTGGTGAAATGGGGTAGCTGTAACCGGGGAATAACACAGGCCAGGTGTCTTTGAACTACCTCTTCCGTTTTCGGAGTTATACTAATTTCAACCCGTACAGTCATGGGTCACCCGCCAGTATCAAAATAAAATTACTACTGCAGAAAATCGTTACCAAATCATTTAAAATAAGCCAATGAAATTGAGTTTAACTTCCTACTTTTCTGCACTGTGACAGATCTTAAGCATGAATGTCTGACAGCCCCATGTGATTTTAAAGCTGAAGGGGTAATAAGGGGCCCCAGAAAACCCCCACAACCTTTGGGTGGGCTGGCAACCCTAGGGGCCCCGGAGAAAACATACAAGCTTGGGATGGAAACACCACTCCATGTGACTCAATGGTAGACTTGGATCCAGGTTTGCGGACCCCCTCCTAAGCTGTGTAAAATTTGGGGATGTGATGCCCTAAATGGTTGGAAATGGCATCTACCATATTTCAATTTTTCAAATTTTCTTGGGAGGGGGGCAGCATCCAAACCCCTGCATCGTGAGCCCCAAGCCCCACCCACCTCTCCAGTGAATTGTCACTACATCACTTTACTATGGAAATATCTGGACAGCTCTGTGCTGAAAATCCTTTATCCGACCCTGTTTATGTTCTAGAGCACCCAACAATTCCTACCCACAATCTCCCACCTATGTCATTTGAAAGTCAAGCTATATTAACGACATAATAAAAGATAGGTTGCCAGGCAACGAAACATACGCCCACAGCAGCTAAATCGTCCGGGCAGTCAACAAGGGTTGTCGCATATTTTTACTTTTTGGGGGGATGAAACATTTGTAATACACTAAAATCTAAAATCTGATTAAGAGTAACAACTCATTATGTAATTATCTGAAAATCATTAGAATTTGTTAGCTTTTTATAAAGTTTTGCCCCACGCTAACAATTAGTATAGGAAATATTTAATATCATGGATTTAGCTGTTCAGTTATAAAAATTCATTGAAAATCAAAATACTTGTTCGTTTCAACACCTTAAACTCTGTGTATCAATCTGAAGTCAATCGGATGATAAGTTTGGCATCTATAGTGTCACAAGGTTTTTTGAAGTGATCAAGGGAGATAACTCTGGAAGTAATTATTTGAAATCGCTGAAAATCAGTAGGTTTCTTCGTCTCATGACCTTAAACAGTGTGTGTAAATTTAAAGTCAATCGGATATTAACTTTGGCCTCTAGAGCGTCCACAGGATTTTTTGATATGATCAAGGGCCATAACTCTGGCAATAATTATCAGAGATCGTTGAAAATCAATAGGCTTCTTCGTCTGATGACCTTAAACACCGTGTATAAATTTAAAGTCAATCAGATATTAACTTTGGCCTCTAGAGCATCCACAAGATTTTTTGAAGTGATCAAGGGACACAACTCTGGCACTAATTATCAGAAATCGCTGAAAATCAAAAGGCTTCTTCGTCTCATGACCTTAAACACCGTGTATAAATTTGAAGTCAATCGGACATCATCTTTGTCCTCTAGAGCATCCACACGATTTTTTGAAGTGATCAAGGGCCATAACTCTGGCACTAATTATCGGAAATCCGTGAAAATCAATAGGCTTCTTCGTCTTATGACCTTAAACACTGTGTATAAATTTAAAGTCAATCGGATATTAACTTTAGCCTCTTGATCATTCACAAGATTTTTTAAAGTGATCAAGGGTAATAACTCTGGCAGTAATATCGGATATTGCTGAAAATCAATAGGCTTCCTCGTATCATGACCTTGAACACTGTGTATAAATTTAAAGTCAATCCAATATTAACTTTAGCCTCTAGAGCGTTCACAAGATTTTTCAAAGTGATCAAGGGTCATAACTCTGTCAGTAATTATCGGACATCGCTGAAAATCAATAGGCTTCTTCGTCTCATGACCTTAAACACTGTGTGTAAATTTAAGGTCAATCGGATGTTAACTTTAGCCTCTAGAGCGTTCACAAGATTTTTCAAAGTGATCAAGGGTCATAACTCTGGCAGTAATTATCGGATATTGCTGAAAATCAATAGGCTTCTTCGTCTCATGACCTTAAACACTGTGTATAAATTTAAAGTCAATCGGATATTAACCCTGGCCTCTAGTGCGTTCACAAAAAATTGTGGACGATGGACGGACGGACGGACCGACGGACCGACAGACAGACGGACGGACGGGGGCGACGGCAATATACGTCCACATTTCTATGTGGGCGTATAAAAATGAAACTAAAACCAGAACATTTGGAATTCAAGCTAAATTAACGACATAATAATAACTAAAACTGAAAACAGAAAAGATAAATTGTGCAGAAAATGAAAAATATCACAGAACCGAAGACAAGCAATAGATTTTAAGGACCTGTAACCGATATTAACAGATAAAATAATTCTTGTTACTTCACATAAATTAGTGAACTTAAATAAAGATGCAAAAGTTTTAGAAGAATCAAAATTAAATTAATTGAAATGGGGACTATAACTATTTGATATTAAAAAAATAGAAGATATATTTGAATTTAGAATGGTTGATTCTAATAATCAATAACCCAGTAAAACTAAATAAAATCTGGGATTAAAATCCATGAGTGGCATTTAGTGATGGAGCGTGTTAAAAAAAACAACACAATTTATATGGAAAACAATCATCATACGAGAATACTTGTCAGAACGTTATGCTATATGTGTATAAATCAGTGATTGCTTTCCATTTAAATTGTGTTGTGCTTTTTTTTTTAATCTTGGATTACGCCCAAAAGGTTATATTTGAATTTAGAATAGTTGACTTTGATAGCCTATGACCCAGTTATACAACATGAAATCTGGGATTATGCCAAATAAACACCAATGTTGTTCTTTTTATTTTGTCCTTTAAATAAAAGCAATGTTATTTTCTAAAATGTAAACCTTTGATCATACTTTTGAAGAGAAGATTTTTCTGACATTAATAATTTTTTATCTAGTTTGCTTCATCGTAGGGAGAGAGGGAAATGGGGTTCAACGTCCACTTGACACAAACTAGGTAATTTGGGGACTAACATATGGTTTAATTTTATTTTAAAAAATTTTATTTGATAAAAATTGAACTGACCTCAATAAATAGATTTAGCCCCAGATGAGTAGCACTTATTAAAAACCAATAAATTATTGCCAGGCAGATTAGACTCTATCAAAAGTATTTTCAGGTCTACCTCATAAACCGACTTTTTATGTACGCGTTTCCGCTATAGTTGGTCTAATGCAAATTTAATGGGACCGTTTCCATGTAGTTGTTTCCACACTCCATAAAATAATTGCTCAATGAGCGATTTTTTTTTTCTGCATGGAGTATATGCCAATGCGGATATTCACATCTGCCATACAAAAACAGATTCTCTTCCACAAAGTCAATCAACCGCTTTTGTTGCAGGAAAGAGGAACACTCCAATGGAATATCACAAACTTTACTGCAAATTTTTGCAGAAATGCTGCATTTTTTTCTCAGGCAGAAACATATACATGGAAAGCGAGCCATAAACTAAAACTATGCATCTTTATTATTCTAACAATTGTTACTGAAAGAAGAGTTGATAATGAATGAAGATTTACGTTAAGGCCTTCAGCCGCTGCCCGGATATGATGTTGCGCAACATATTCGTTGTACTCGTCATCAGTGAAATTGTCTTCCTGGTCAAGGGTCTGTAAAAACAAATCGAATAAAAGAAATAATTGTAAATATTTACGTTTAATTGTTGTTGTTGTTGTTGACGATGATGTTCGTTCATAAATTCTTGATATTCTTTATCATCGAATAATTCCTCGTTATCAAGCGTCTGCAAAAAAAGAGAGCATATACATCTGTGCAAATGAAAATAATGACATTTCAATTTTTGGATCAATTTGGGTAGAACAGGCCAGACGAGGAGCAGTCACGCCGTCTGTGATCATTAGAAAACGGATATTCATTCATCGAGTGGCAATGTTAGGTTATGGTCTACTTCATCTACCTGAAACCTAAACCTAACCCTTGTCTGGCTCCTTGTGTTGGAATCACTGACCTCCTAAACCCGGCCTGAAAATGGACTCTAGTGAAATGATTTTTTACCAAGTAGGTCTTATTAGACTGTCCCATTCAGAAGACGACCAACGTCAAGAACAGTCACTTCATTTCACTTGAGTGTAGTGAACTGAAATTCATTTTGGAAGTTGACCTTGTAAATCTATTCAAACTAGGCTGCACGAGATATCGTTGAATCGACATATATCAAGATTCGAAAAATAAATCAGTTTAAATTCTTCAATATCAGCAAGTTTAAAAATATCAATTATTCATTTATTCTCTTGTTATGTATAGGATATTAACCTACCCAAGGTTGATATCTATCATATCAATCCGAGGGAGAGTAGGTTTATATCTGACATATACAACGTTCACTCTTAAATTTAATGGACTCTTCTAAAAAAAAGGCAGCAGTGATTGGTTAATTGCTCGACAGCACGTGATGTGTTTGTTTATACGTCGCCATTTTATAGTAATTGAACTGAAGAAAGCTGAAACAAAATGGATGGTAAAACGAAGTCAGACGAATAATCAATCCTTTTTAGTCATCATATTGACGATAGAATAGATGTGAATGCAACTATGATAAGGATCTATACAAAGCCTGAAGAAAATTTGGATCAAAAGGCAATCTTTTCCGATAATTCTGACAATGAACCGTGACTGAAGGTTACTCTTTGGTATGTTCAGAGAAAGATTTGACCGACTGTTTTGAGTGGACTGTAGCTGTAGCTAAAAATACTGTACAAAGGAACTCTTGGGTGATAAATACTTCCAAGTCTTGGGGTGTGTGGAGAAATGATTTGGGCAGAAAGAAAATTCTGAAAGATATCTTCGACATGGACTGGAGTGTGGATAACCGATTTAAATAAGCCGATAAGTACGCCGTCTATTTAGGTCCTGAATGCTACAAACTGTACCAAAACAATTTTTTTTTATTGTCAAAAGAATAAAACTTTATTTCTGTGTTCTTTGTATTATTTCGATCTTCTACGTCAAGAGCGGTTGATATGAGTCGAATATATCGACCTGTAATGACGTCATCAGCGGTTGATATGAAATATCAACCTCTCAGGACGTCATCAGCGGTTGATATGAACCAAATATATCAACCTCTGATGACGTCACGAGAGGTTGTTATAAGATATAACTGCTATGGACATCAAAGAAAAAAACTACTACCAGTTGTATATCTGCTAAATATTGACCTGGCCCCGAGTTCACAAAGCATTCTCGGTCTTAAGTTAAGAATTAACTCAAAATTGTTTGAGTCATTTTAACTTTTGTTGTTTAAATGTATCAAATACATCAATAAGAAACTATGTGCAAAGTTTCTTGTTTCTATATCAAAGATATTTCTCATAATCAATGATTGAAAGTTGAGTAGATTCTAAACATCAGTTTGAGAATGCTTTGTATCACAACTGCACTAAAGATAACCCAATCGAATATAGATTGCAGCACTAAATATCACCCAATCGAATATAGACTGCAGCACTAAATATAGACTGCAGCACTAAATATAACCCAATTGAATATAGACTGTAGCACTAAATATAACCCAAAGAATGAAAAAAATACGCAAAATATTACCTTCCATTCATCATTTTCTTCAAATTGTTTATTTTCTCCCTTTGGTCCGGTGTACTTCAAGAATTCCTCCTGAGTGATCATGAAGTTACGATCTTGATCAATCTCCGTAAAAATATGTTCTCTCATTCTATTCATTTCTTCGTTTCTTTCAATCGGGTCATCTTCTTCTTGATCTTTTTCTCCGTACACTTTATCTAGCTGGATAATAAACATATATATGAGATTGTTAACCATGTTGGAGAGAGAGAGAGAGAGAGAGAGAGAGAGAGAGAGAGAGGTTATCTAGCTGGGAGAGGAAGACCAACATAATGTTCAATTTTATTTCAATAATTCGTTTTCGCAAAGGGGTTTTAGAAGTGGGAGAAAACCGGAGGACCCGGAAAAAACCCACGAGGTTGGACAGACGGCCTATACCATGCCAAGTACAACCCGGGGATGCAACACCACACCAGTTGACTCAATAGCAGGTCGTATGATACAGCGCGTGCACGCTAACCATTCAGCCATCGAACCCCCCAGGAAACCGGAGGACTGACAGACATTATGATATAGTGTGCACATGCTAACCACTCAGCAACCCAAAAACCCAAACCATGTCAGAGCCAAAACAACAAGAATAACCTTGACATTGATAGAATATGACCAGTAACAAATACCTCTACTTGTAAGAGAGCCTCAACTTCATTTATAGTCCAAACACCATCACTATTAGTATCTAGAGAAAAAAATAAAATTATTTCACAGAAAATTACAAAGATCTGACAGTTCACATTTTTTCACAACACTACAAAGATCTGACGATAGAAATTACTATGGCCCTATTAAATACAACGTCTGGTTTTGACTTCCGATTTCAAATCACATCTACATTAAACAATGAAGTGAATGGGGTTTAAAGTCCTACTGTTCTTCACAGACTGGGCTAATGGAAGACAGGCATACGCCATACAGTGTTTTATGATCAAAACTGAGTCAGGACAGTAACTGAATTCCAGTTGTTAAGACTTTTTATACATGCATGCCCAGGGGCAGTTTTTAGCACATTTTGTCGGTAGGAAGACGAAGTGACGTATCTTCATACCGTAGCCAAATGACGATAAGTCACTTCGTCTGCCTACAGATGATTTGACACATTTCCCCAAATTGGGCCTTACTCTAGAAGGGGCTCACCAAACTTAAAAATTTTGCAAGTAATCTGGAAGGAGAGCTGCCAGGTATTAATCAATTACTAATTATGAAGTAAGGCATAGTTGGCCTAAAATATGAAGGAATATAGGCCTAGTTAAAGTTATTCATATCCTACATTATAAGCTGTAATACAAGCCTCCAAGCATATTTTACAACTGGCCTTGTGTCTACCACATGAACACAGGACCTTTCTATTTAAATCGAACAATAAATAATGGTATACTTTGTTCTCAGTCTTGAAAAGTTAATTAAAGATTTCAAACTAATTATTTGGTTGATCTCGAATCAACCAAACACAACTTTTGACTGAGGAGAATTAGATGTAATCCCCCCCCCCCAACAAAAAACCCCAACGAAATGGCAGAATCTTTGTAATGGAGAATGAATAACATACCATGTAAGTTGAAGAATGTTCTTGGTTCAAAATCTTCTTTATCTAAATGATCCTGATTTTCCCAGACTTCCTCAAATTGATCTTTACTGGCCTGTAAAACAAATGATATAATAATAAATAATATAAATAACAAATGATATGAATAACGAATGATATGAATAATCAAGGGCCATAACTCTGGCACTAATTATCAGAAATCGCTGAATATCAATAGGCTTCTTCATCTCATGACCTTAAACAATGTGTATAAATTTAAAGTCAATCCGATAATAACTTTGGCCTTTAGAGCGTCCACAAGATTTTTTGAAGTGATCAAGGGCCATAACTCTGGTAGTTATTGTCAGAAATCGTTGAAAAAAATAGACTTCTTCGTCTCATGGCCTTAAACACTGTGTATAAATTTAAAGTCAATTGGATATTAACTTTAGCCTATAGAGCGTCCACAAGCATTTGTGGATGCCGGACGGGCGGAACGACGGACTTGGGCGACGACAATATACGACCACATTTCAATGTGGGTGTATAATAAGGCTGGGAATCGATATGAAATTTGAATATCGATTATTGGCAAGAATTTGTCAGCGATTATCGATAATAATCGATTATCTTTCTTCCGGAAAAACCCAACTTTACCGACCTGTTATTTGTGTTGATCGAGTTACAGTAGTCTAATAGGCCTACTGTGCCGATGTGCGTAAAAAAATCAATTAATGTAAAATAATTAGTTGCTAAATGTAGGATTAACTTATTCTAAGTTTTTTATTCCAATATCTCCGATAAATACAAAGACAATACATGGTTTCTCTTTGCAAGTTACTGGCGACCACACAATGCTACTAATAATAGAATAAAATATAATAGAAGGCGTCTATTGATTGGACAATAAAAAAATAATTAGCGGCTTTCAAAGTAGAATTTTTATGATTGGTTAATTTTGACGAAAACCAAAGTAGAATTCTTTCAAGAAATTACGAGAGGTATAGATATTTTCCCGGGAAGTCAAAAACTTGTTTTGTATGGGCTGTATCTGACATGATTTAGTAATAAAAGCTGAGTTGATCATTAATAATACAATTAGTTCTTATCGTGAAAGCAGACAATTTCTCTACAAATCAATCAAGAGCAAAGAAGGGACATAATTCTAATTTTACTAAATCACTTACGATCGTCATTGTTCACAAAGTGCGTGAGCTATTTTAGTTTCAACTAGTAATAACAATAAAAACAACGAAAATGTTAAAATAATGTATTTAATCTTAAAGTTTAGTTTGTTTTTTTTACAATAATATATATTTAAAATGTGCCAGTTTGTAGGCAGAGGGGGGAAATAGTTGTTGTGTTGACGTTGTATTCGTTCATTTGCTGCACGCCAGACTACGGCAAGTTCAGTCATTGAAAGTGACCGTAACTTCCCCTCAGAAGGTAAATATACCGATAATCGATATTTGAATTTCAATATCGATTATCGTATCGCTAAATAACTTCTACCGATTATCAATTATATCGATATTTTTGCACAGCCTTAGTGTATAAAAATAGGTTGCCAGGCAACGAAACATACGCCCACACAGCAGCCAAATCGTCCGGGCAGTCAACAAGAGTTGTCGCATATTAAGGAATTATCAGAAAATCATTAGAATTTGTTTGGTTTTTATAATCAAACGTTTTTTTTCTTTTAAATCAGATAATAATTGTGACCTCCAGAGGCACAACAAGCTAAAAAGGGTGATTTTTCGTACAATCAGGGGACATAATTCAGGAAGTAATGACCTGATGGGCGCAAATATCGAAAGGAACCAAGATCTTTGGGTTATAAACATACATGTCAAGTTTCATCAAAATCGATTCAAAATTGTGACCTCTATAAGGTCCACAACCTTTATATAACATATTTTCACACTATTCGCGTACAAATGGCGGCCATTTTGTCCGTCAATTTTGGTCCGATTTTCACAAAATTCATACAAAACCTTCATAACCATGAAATGGAGATATAATCAAATGTTTTTTTAAATCGGATAACAATTTTGACCTCCAGAGGGACCATAAACTAAAGAGGGCGATTTTTTTGGACAATCAGGGGCCATAATTCAGGAAGTTACGATCCGATGGGCGCAAATATCGAAAGGAACCAAGATCTTTGGGTTATAAACATGCATGTCAAGTTTCATCAAAATTGGTTTAAAATTGTGACCTCTATAAGGTCCACAACCTTGATATAACATATTTTCACACTATTCGCGTACAAACTGCGGCCATTTTGTCCGTCAATTTTGGTCCGATTTTCACGAAATTCGAATTCAACCTTCATATATATCGATATATCGAAAGGAACCAAGATCTTTGGGTTATAAACATGCATTTCAAGTTTCATCCAAATTGGTTCACAATTGTGACCTCTACACTGTTCACAACCTTGATATAACATATTTTCACCTCTATAAGGGTCCACAACCTTGATATAACATATTTTCACACTATTCGCGTACAAACAGCGGCCATTTTGTCCGTCAATTTTGGTCCGATTTTCACGAAATTCGAATCCAACCTTCATAACCATGGAACGGTAATATAATCAAACGTTTTTTTTAAATCGGATAACAATTTTGACCTCCAGAGGGACCACAAGCTAAAAAGGGCGATTTTTCGGACAATCAGGGGCCATAATTCAGGAAGTTACGATCCGATTGGCGCAAATATCGAAAGGAACCAAGATCTTTGGGTTATAAACATGCATTTCAAGTTTCATCCAAATTGGTTCACAATTGTGACCTCTACACTGTTCACAACCTTGATATAACATATTTTCACACTATTCGCGTACAAATGGCGGCCATTTTGTCCGTCAATTTTGGTCCGATTTTCACGAAATTTGAACTCAACCTTCATAGAAATGTAACGGTGATATAATCAGACGGTTTTTTAAATCGGATAACAATTTTGACCTCCAGAGGGACCACAAGCTAAAAAGGGCGATTTTTCGGACAATCAGGGGCCATAATTCAGGAAGTTACGATTCAATTGGCGCAAATATCGAAAGGAACCAAGATCTTTGGTTTATAAACATGCATTTCAAGTTTCATCCAAATCGGTTCAAAATTGTGACCTCTACATTGTTCACAAGCTAAAAAACGTGATTTTTCGTACAATCAGGGGCCATAACCCATGAAGTTACGGTCCGATACATGCCAATATCGAAAGGAACCGAGATCTTAGGCTGATAAACCTATATTTTAAGTTTCATCGAAATCGGATAAAAATTGTGACCTGTAGACTGTTCACAAACGGACGGACGGACGAACAGGGGCGACGACAATATACGTCCACATGAAAATGTGGGCGTATAAAAATGATAAATGATATGAAAACAAATCATATGATTATGAATAACAAATGATATAAATAGAAAATCATTTAAATACCATTTCATAAGAAAAGATTACTTTTTCATGGCATTTAATGACTCCAGATTATCCAGTACTTACCGGGTGATTCACTTTTTCATGTTTTGCATGTTTTTTTTTTAATTCCTCTAAACGAGCTTGTTCTTTCTTCTGTTCTTCCGGTGATAAATGACTTAATTTCTCTTTTTCTTCGTACTGTTTCTCCATTTCATATTCTTTAAATTCTTCACGTCTCTGTTTGTCTAATTCTTCCAGATCGGTTGTCGTCTGCAGGTTAAAAATACCCAACAATTAATTTAGAGTCATTCCACGAGAAAACCATGCAGAAGGTGGGAAGGTGGGGGTTGGCAGATCAAGTTCGTCTCAGGGGGATGTTATCGACTCCTCTGGACTACTTCACAGCCAGTCAATCTCAAATTTAACTGTTACTGAGGTACAGCCTCCGGCTGATTTTTGTACATTTTAGCCTTTTTTCACGTCATTTTTGGTCTATTTTCAGCCACACATTCTGGCGAGTCTAGGGTTTTGGTGAAAATTGCGGTGGTTGGTGATGTTAGTGATGTTAGTGAAGGTCTTCCTGTGCCCCAATGTAAAGGTCTTAAGGTCACATCTATTCTCTGGGAATAATAGTCGGCAAAATTGTAACATATGTCACGTACGACTGGGGAATCGAAACCATGACAGTTGACTCAATGACAGACCTTATGATGTAACAGACAGGAGTTAACCATTCGCCACCCCCCCCCCCATGGGAATATATGTTGGGCCCCCAATAAAGGACTCCAGGGGGGTTGGGATGGCCTAGTGGTCTAGAGTGCCGCGCTTCGTCCTCTCGCTGGCAGGTCACCTCTGGCTTGCGGCTGTGGTTTCGAGCCCTGGTGTGAGCGTATGTGGCATGGAGATAGGGGCGCCTCCCACTGCTAAAGACCCCTACGCGCAAGCGAATTATTGAAATAAAATTAAACCATATGTTAGTCCCAAAATGACCTTGTTTGTGTTGAGTGGACGTTAAACCCCATTTCTCTCTCTCCCATAAAGGACTCCAAGAATTATGAAGAGCCAAATCAAATTACACTGACTAGATTTTTTTTACCTTTTTAATTAAATGTTCCAAATCTTTCATTTCAAATGAGTGTGGGTTCATCACATCTAAATGACCAGGCATCTGGAAATCTTTTACTGCTCCTAAAATAAACGATCAAAAAAATAAAATGATTAGTAAAATACTAGAGACACTATATACGTATGCAGAAGATTCCTTTAGACGTAGATATTAAACTAAAATAAAGTAAACACATCCATTCTAGTAGTAAGTGCAGGAGGGCTGCACCACACACAATTCTACACAAAAACAGATATACAGATAAGACATCATACTAAGAGACCACAAACATAAACAATAGTTATTTTGTTTTCAAAATTGTATGAAACGTGTCGACAATAAAATAACGATCTAGAATGAACGCATTTTCTTTATTTTACATATACATAAACAAAGAAGTAGTTGTACTTTATCTACTTTAATAAATTTTATTTCGTTTGAAAATGGATTGGAGAAAGTCTGGGCCTATGTCGACTCCTCTCCGTATTATTTAATAAAGTTTTTCAGAAATTTAGATTTTCATGTCTGTAACTAATCTCAACACGGTAACCTCTTGAAGACAATTAATAATATCTAAGCCATCTGAAAGTTCAGCAAGTTGATTATAGATTTAATGTCATGTGAATAAATGTCTAAATAATAATAAGTAAAACATTTGAAACCAGAATATAAAAGAGATCTCCAGTCTACTGTAGTAGGGAGAGAGAGGTTTAACGTCCACTCGACACATACTAGGTCACTTAGAGACTAACACATGGTTCAATTTTATTTCAATAATTTGCTTGTGTGTAGGGGTATTTAGCAGTGGCAGGAAATCAGGGGACCCAGAGAAAACCTATGAGGTTGGACAGGCGACCCTACTCCTTGTCATGTACAATCCAGGAAACGAAACCATGCCAGTTGACTCAATGACAGACCTTATGATACAAAGGAAATATGCTAACCATATTTGTCTTTCCAGAGTTGTATATGACAAGGAGTAGGGTCGCCTGTCCATCCTTGTGGCTTTTTTTCCAGATCCTTCGGTTTCCTCCCATTGCTAAAGACCCTACGTTCAAGCGAATTATTGAAATAAAATTGAACCATGTGTGAGTCCCAAAATGACCGATTTTTTTCAAGTGCATATTAAACCCCATTTCTCTCTCTGTTATTTCAGAGGAAGGATAATCTATTTATATACATTCATCAGCTTTAACTTATAAGACATAACACGTGGTTCAAAATAACTAAAACCTCATAAAAATAACTAAATAAATAACAAACTAATAACTCATGTATACAGTCAAAAACATAAAAATAAACTCAATATGGTGACAGGTGCTGTGTTCAGTGAGTGATTGAAAATTGATTATAATTGATCTAGTTTAAGTTAAATCATAGGTCTCTATAGGTCTATACATACATAGAATAATACTTCTAATACAAAGAGTTATTATGCTTGAATAAGAAGGGAATTAAACTTGGTTATCTATTGATTTCTTTTTATTATACTAATATTTAATTAATAAAAGAGCAGATAAAATTGAAAGTAGGTGTGAACTGTATGTATATCTATATTTTATATTACTCAGATTCTTTAGAGTTATTAAGTTTGAAAATTACAAATATTAAACTGGGACCTCTTCAGTGTTTTATTATACTACTATTTAAAGATACATTATGGGAGATTAGATAACGAGTTGGCGGTTCTCACTATAAAAGTTACAAACTAGATAATTTAAAGCCAATTTGCTGAAAATTTCAGTCAAATTCAACCACTATTAAGTTAGAACTGAGCGAATGTAAGTTCCGCTTAGCCTCGGTCATCATTACTAAAGTCCGTAAGACAAAAACAGTTGTCTCAGTTATCCTAGGGAAAATATTTCAGCGAATCGAAATATAATCCAACAAAAATCTCATGCTAGCCTCGAAATCGAGGGTTGATTATGATCTGAATATGTTAATTAATGTCTAATTAATAGTTTAGATAACATTTCAGGCCTAAAGAAAGACTTGCAATAGGAAGATTTAGCTCTTGCATAATGCATGTTTAATTTTAAAAAGTTCAGATACAATTGAAAGTATGGTGTATATATGCATACAGATTTTTTAGAATAAATTAATAATCAATATATCAGCAATATATATATATGACTTTACATAGTAACACCTGGTGTTATATCAATATATCACAGTTGATATACCACAGTAAATATACCACAGTTATTATCTACAACAATATATCATAGTTTTTACTCAATAATATACAGTTAATATCTATATTAGTCTAAATGTACATCCTATCCTATCCAATATCATTAAAGTCAATTTGTTGATTTTCACAAAGCATCTATTTTCATTATTTCAGTTAAACATGCATTATGCAAGAACGAAATCTGCCTATTGCAAGTCTTTCTTTAGGCCTAAAATGTTTTCTAAATTATTATTGTGACATAAATCAACTGATCCCGGCCATAATCATCTCTTGATGGCTTTGGATTTATTCGATATTTAATAGATTAGAAAGGTTCAGCCATATTTTGATTTAACTTAAAATAGAGGAGCGTGAATTTGCTTTGAACAACCAGTATGGTGGTTGAAAGTATTGCACACATCTTGTAAAACCTTCAAAGGCTAATATCTGCGTTGGTAATAGAGTAATTTGAATGAAATTTTCAAATTATTCATTTTACATTATTTACTTTCGAACTATTATAGCGAGAACAACCATTTCTTTATCTAAATTTTACAAAATGTATCTTTTAACATTTAATTAAAAAAGAAAATTAAAATATCAAAGACCGATAAAAATGAATCGAAATATGGAGATGATACAAATAAAACAATCTACTGCACATGGTTTGATTTTCACAAAAGCAAAATATTCCGAAATAAAATTAGTTGCATTACAACGTTATTAGCAAAATTAGCAATTTTAACCATTTATATTTTTAGAGGCAGTGCATATTTAATCAGTACAACATTTGTTTAACACAAAAAAGAAATTGTGTGCGATAAAATAGACAAGAAGCAGCATATTATATGCACCGGTGACGGAGAGAGGGAAAAATGGAGTTTAACGTCCACTCGACACAAACTAGGTCATTTCAGAACTAACACATGGTTTAATGGGAGGAAACAAGAGGCCCAGAGAAAACCCACGAAGTTGGTCAGTCGACCCTACTCCTTGTCACGTACACCAGAAACGAAGTATTGACGGCAGCCATCTTGGAATTGTAACATATCAAAACCACAAGGGCCCGTCAATCACTGCACAATTGACCTAATAACAAACACCTAGTTTCATGTCAATAGTACATAAATTGGAGAGGCGTATTATTTAAGATGTCGCGAAGATAGGCTTTAATACTGTTAATAAGGAAAGATTTTAAATAAGAAGAATTATAACTTTGTTAACTTTTAATAGTGATCACATTGTAGATGGTCGATATATTGATATAGCCGCTCGTCGTCATTTGTATTTTTCTAAGAATATCTAACTATTCATGCTTAATCCACAACAAAAATGTATAAAGATTGAATATTTAACTTTTTTCTTTGAATTGTGACTTTCACGATCTACATCCACAGATAAGACTATCTTCCTCAAGTACATGTAGACAAAATATAAGATAGGCTGGCACTGCCAGGCAGGATACGCCCACATTTTCGAGAGATGGACAGAGAACAAGCAATACCGAAAGTGATTTTTCCTACATCTTTAAGTCCTGTATTTCATACTGTATTGGGAGCAGCCATTTAGTTGCTCAGTTCCAGTCTGATATTAATGAAACTCGAAACCGACAATGAATATGGTGTGACGGTACACAACCTAGAAATGTGACTTTTCATCAAAATCGGATAAGAATTGTGACCTGTAGCGAGTCCACAACCATGATATACCATATTTTTACACTATTCGCGTACAAACGGCGACCATTTCGTCCGGCAATTTTGGGACGATTTTCACAAAATTAGAACTCAACCTTCCTCATCAAAATCGAATTAAAATTGTGACCTATACAGGGTCCACAACCATGATATATCATTTTTTTAACAGTATTCGCGTACAAACGGCGGCCATTTTGTCTATCAATTTTGGTCCCATTTTCCCGAAATTCAAACTCAACCTTCCTTACAGTGTAACGGTGATATAATCAAACGTTTTTTTAAATTGGATAATAATTGTGACCTCCAGAGGGACCACAAGCTAAAGAAAGGGTGATTTTGCGTATAACCAGGGGCCATAATTCAGGAAGTTACGATCCGATATGCGCAAATATTGAAAAGAACCAAGATCTTTGGGATATAACGATGAATTTCAAGTTTCATCAAAATTGAATTAAAATTGTGACCTTTACAGGCTCCACAACCTTGATATACCATTTTTTAACAGTATTCGCGTACAAACGGCGGCCATTTTGTATGGCAATTTTGGTCTGATTTTCCCGAAATTCGAACTCAACCTTCCTTACGGTGTAACGGTAATATAATCAAACGTTTTTTTAAATCGGATAATAATTGTGACCTCCAAGCTAAAAAAAAGGGCGATTTTGCGTATAATCAGGGGCCATAATTCAGGAAGTTACGATCCGATATGCGCAAATATCGAAAGGAAGCAAGATCTTTGGGTTATAACCATGAATTTCAAATTTCATCAAAATCGAATCAAAATTGTGACCTCCACAGGGTCCACAACCTTGATATACCATTTTTTAACAGTATTCGCGTACAAACGGCGGCCATTTTGTATGGCAATTTTCGTCCGATTTTCTCGAAATTCGAACTCAACCTTCCTTAGGGTGTGACGGTAATATAATCAAACGTTTTTTTAAATCGAATAATAATTGTGACCTCCAAGCTAAAAAAAGGCGATTTTGCGTATAATCAGGGGCCATAATTCAGGAAGTTACGATCCGATATGCGCAAATATCGAAAGGAAGCAAGATCTTTGGGTTATAACCATGAATTTCAAGTTTCATCAAAATCGAATCAAAATTGTGACCTCCACAGGGTCCACAACCTGGATATACCATTTTTTAACAGTATTCGTGTACAAACGGCGGCCATTTTGTATGGCAATTTTCGTCCGATTTTCCCGAAATTCGAACTCAACCTTCCTTAGGGTGTAACGGTGATATAATCAAACGGTTTTTTAAATCGAATAATAATTGTGAGCTCCAGAGGGACCACAAGCTAAAAAGGGTGATTTTTCGGACAATCAGGGGCCATAATTCAGGAAATTACATTCCGATAGCCGCAAATATCGAAAGGAACCAAGATCTTTGGGTTACAAACATGCATGTCAAGTTTCATCAAAATCGGTTCAAAATTGTGACCTCTATAGGGTCCACAAACTAAAAACGTGATTTTTCGTACAATCAGGGGCCATAATCCATGAAGTTTTGATCCGATACATGCCAATATCGAAAAGCAGCCGAGATCTTTTGGGGATAAACCTATATTTCAAGTTTCGTCAAAATCGGATAAGAATTGTGACCTGTAGAGAGTCCACAACAGAGTTGGGATTTCAAAATTTTTCGTGTCGGACATTTTACCGAAAGTAAAGGGGCATAACTCTTATCGTTATTTAAGCAGACGAATTCATACCACAATTAAAAGTCACATGTCAAAATATTCAAATCACGTGCATAACAAAATTAGGTGAACCTCGCTATTTTTCATATTTAATTCCTGTACGGTATTCAATTCATACCACAACTAAAAATCACATGTCAACAAAATATTCAAATCCCGTATGTAATAAAAATTGGTGAACCTCGCTATTTTTCACACCTAATTCCCGTACGGCATTCAAATTTATGTCAGTAAATGCCGTACAAAATTAAGCATTTTCCTAATACTTTGAATGAAAGCTTGCCGATCCTGCTTCGGCATAAAATTCACAACCGTAATATTCCGTTAGATTTATGTGGATAATAATTGTGACCTCCAGAGGGACCACAAGCTAGAGAAAGGGGGATTTTGCGTATAACCAGGGGCCATAATTCAGGAAGTTACGATCCGATATGCGCAAATATTGAAAAGAACCAAGATCTTTGGGATATAACGATGAATTTCAAGTTTCATCAAAATCGAATTAAAATTGTGACCTTTACAGGCTCCACAACCTTGATATACCATTTTTTAACAGTATTCGCGTACAAACGGCGGCCATTTTGTATGGCAATTTTGGTCTGATTTTCCCGAAATTCGAACTCAACCTTCCTTACGGTGTAACGGTAATATAATCAAACGTTTTTTTGAATCGGATAATAATTGTGACCTCCAAGCTAAAAAAAAGGGCGATTTTGCGTATATTCAGGGGCCATAATTCAGGAAGTTACGATCCGATATGCGCAAATATCGAAAGGAAGCAAGATCTTTGGGTTATAACCATGAATTTCAAATTTCATCAAAATCGAATCAAAATTGTGACCTCCACAGGGTCCACAACCTTGATATACCATTTTTTAACAGTATTCGCGTACAAACGGCGGCCATTTTGTATGGCAATTTTCGTCCGATTTTCTCGAAATTCGAACTCAACCTTCCTTAGGGTGTGACGGTAATATAATCAAACCTTTTTTTAAATCGAATAATAATTGTGACCTCCAAGCTAAAAAAAGGCGATTTTGCGTATAATCAGGGGCCATTATTCAGGAAGTTACGATCCGATATGTGCAAATATCGAAAGGAAGCAAGATCTTTGGGTTATAACCATGAATTTCAAGTTTCATCAAAATCGAATCAAAATTGTGACCTCCACAGGGTCCACAACCTGGATATACCATTTTTTAACAGTATTCGCGTACAAACGGCGGCCATTTTGTATGGCAATTTTCGTCCGATTTTCCTGAAATTCGAACTCAACCTTCCTTAGGGTGTAACGGTGATATAATCAAACGGTTTTTTAAATCGAATATTTTATTTTTCATATTTAATTCCTGTACGGTATTCAATTCATACCACAACTAAAAATCACATCTCAACAAAATATTCAAATCCCGTATGTAATAAAGATAGGTTGCCAGGCAACGAAACATACGCCCACAGCAGCTAAATCGTCCGGGCAGTCAACAAGGGTTGTCGCATATTTTTACTAATTTCGGTAATGAAGCATTTGTAATACACTAAAAACTGATTAAGAGTAACAACTCATTATGTAATTATCAGAAAATCATTAGAATTTGATTGCTTTTTATAAATTTATACCCCACGCTAACAATTAGTATATACATGAAACATTTAATATCATGGATTTAGCTGTTCAGTTATCTAAATTCATTGAAAATCAAAATACTGGTTCGTTTCAACACCTTAAACTCTATGTATAAATCTGAAGTCAATCGGATAGTAACTTTGGTCTCTATAGCGTCACAATAATTTTTGAAGTTATCAAGGGAGATAACTCTGGTAGTAATTATTTGAAATCAATAGGCTTCTTCGTCTCATGACCTTAAACACTGTGTATAAATCTAAAGTCAATCGGATATTAACTTTGGCCTCCAGAGCGTCCACAAGATTTTTTGAGGTGATCAAGGGCCATAACTCTGGCACTATCGGAAATCGCTGAAAATTAATAGGTGTCTTTGTCTTATGACCTTAAACACTGTGTATAAATTTAAAGTCAATCGGATATTAACTTTGGCCTCTAGAGCGTCCACAAGATTTTTTGAAGTGATCAAGGGCCATAACTCTGGCACTAATTATCGGAAATCGCTGAAAATCAATAGGCTTCTAGGTCTTATAACCTTAAACACTGTGTATCAATTTGAAGTCAATCGGATATTAACTTTGGCCTCTAGAGCGTCCACAAGATTTTTTGAAGTGATCAAGGGCCATAACTCTGGCACTAATTATCAGAAATCGCTGAAAATCAATAGGCTTCTTCGTCTTATGACCTTAAACACTGTGTGTAAATTTAAAGTCAATCGGATATTAACTTTGACCTTTAGAGCGTCCACAAGATTTTTTGAGGTTATCAAGGGCCATAACTCTGGCACTAATTATTGGAAATCGCTGAAAATCAATAGGCGTCTTCGACTTATGACCTTAAACACTGTGCATAAATTTAAAGTCAATCGGATATTAACTTTGGCCTCCAGAGCGTCCACAAGATTTTTTGAGGTGATCAAGGGCCATAACTCTGGCACTAACTATCTGAAATCGCTGAAAATTAATAGGCGTCTTTGTCTTATGACCTTAAACACTGTGTATAAATTTAAAGTCAATCGGATATTAATTTTGGCTTCTAGAGCGTCCACAAGATTTTTTGAAGTGATCAAGGGCCATAACTCTGGCACTAATTATCGGAAATAGCTGAAAATCAATAGGCTTCTTCGTCTTATGACCTTAAACACTGTGTATCAATTTGAAGTCAATCGGATATTAACTTTGGCCCCTAGAGCGTCCACAAGATTTTTTGAAGTGATCAAGGGCCATAACTCTGGTACTAATTATCGGAAATCGCTGAAAATCAATAGGCTTCTTCGTCTTATGACCTTAAACACTGTGTTTAAATTTAAAGTCAATCGGATATTAACTTTGGCCTCTAGAGCGTCCACAAGATTTTTTGAAGTGATCAAGGGCCATAACTCTGGCACTAATTATCGGAAATCGCTGAAAAACAATAGGCTTCTTCGTCTCATGACCTTAAACACTGTGTATAAATTTAAAGTCAATCGGATATTAACTTTAGCCTGTAGAGCGTCCACAAGCAATTGTGGACGCCGGACCGACGGACCGACGGACGGACGGACGGACGGACGGACGGACGGGGGCGACGACAATATACGACCACATTTCAATGTGGGCGTATAAAAACGGTCGAGACAAGAATTGTGTGTGCTTTATCAATCTCATCTTCAATGATCTATCCATGATTTAGTCCTATCAAGATCATGGACCTAGTTTGTATCGCCTTCTATTAAGTGTAACTCTAAGTGTGAATTTAGCGAAACGTCATAATGTACAGTTTCTATTTATGTATGTCTAAATATAAATGTAAGTTTTAAGCTGTGACACCTCTCTATTTTTTTATAATTTTTATATTCAACTTTCACAAATCTTGTAAAAGATTCAGAATCTCTCAAACGACGAACAGCATATGACGTCAATAAAACCAGATTCTATATAAATATGGCTATTACAATAGTAACAGATATCATCAGAAACAAACTGGCCCTTGAACAGAAACTATATGGTTGTCCCTCTGGTTTGTTAATAGCAAAATCATTTCTTTTTGACACTGACATACAGTGCTGCATTTAGGTCAGTCAGAAAATCATGTTGCAAAACCAATATATTTACTTTTTCTAATCAATCAAATTAAAGAAACATTATGTAAGATTTAGATAAAGAGCTGGCCGTTCAAAATACTTCAAAAATTGATAATGAAAAATAAATATATTGAAAATTCCATTCAAATTACTTAGTCTCGATTCGCCATTTTAAAATTTAATTGTTTACTGTTGGTCGTTAGGCTTGTCATGTCAATAAATGTCTATATAATAATTTATATAACATTTACAACCACAATAAAGAACTGCAACAGATGGAATGAAGTAATTTGAATGAAGTTTTCAGTTTACATTATCTATTTTTGAACAGTCAGGCCCCAAGTTCACAAAGCATTCTAAGACTTCAGTTAAGAATTTAATCAACTTTCAATCACTGTTTATGAGAAATATCTTGAATCCAGAAACACAAAACTTGGCACATAGTTTATTATTGATGTATTTGATACATTAAAATTAAAACAACAAAATTATTATAAAAGACATTATTGTTGTTAAAATAAGGCGAACAATTTTGAGTAAATTCTTAACTTAAGTCTGCGAATGCTTTGTGAACTCGAGGCCTGGTCTTTATCTAAATCTTACATCATATATCTTTAAAATTTAACGTAAAACATTATCAAGAGACTAATAAAATAAATCATTTTGCTACAATAAACCATGACCACTGGGAAACTAGGAATGGCACCCATTGTTGATTTAAAATAGAAAGTGAGTATCTATATTCTAAAACTATTTGTGAACTTCTGAAATAAAAGGGAAGAGGTATAATGGGTTCTAAAAAAAACAAAGATACCCTGATCTAAGTTTCGTGGTTCTTGTCTAAAAGAAACAGTTGGCTTTTCATGCACGTACATGTATGAGGAAACTAGTTTAGGACTTCAAGCAATTGATACATATAAGCTGGGGATCGAAACTGTACCGACTCAATGACAGATCTCATAATCTAAAGAGCACACGTTTGACCCCACTCGACCAATCAGCATTCACGATATATTCATCGTCCTACTGTTCTACACCGACTGGGCTAATGAAGACGGGAATAATTTTTCCGGGACAGGGGCACCACTCGTGTTTCAACTGTCAAGGATTCTTTAACGTGCACGGCAATGTGTACGCAAGAACTGATGTTTCGTCCCATATGAAATCATATACATTGTCTCTTGCCAGGCCCTCATCCCCACGACTAACAAGGGGGAATGATTTAGGAAATAGGGGTCCAGTTTGTTTCATCAACAAGAATCTGGCTTTACCAAACAAATAAAATAAATAGTGAATAAAAAAGAAAGAAAGGTTGTTTTAAACTTAGCTGTGACAAACCATGGTAACTATTAGGTAACTAGAAGGCAGCAAAAAGAACAGGTGACTATGGTTGGCATGGCAACAGAACGCAACCATAGTAACAACAAATTACAATTGAGGCATACCTCCATGATAGGCTATATTATGCAAGACTTGCGTACCCTTCATTGTCCTCATTTTTAACCTGGCCAACTCCTGTAAGCGTTCGACTTCTCTGCGCTTGATTTCATCTAACTTGGTTCGGATGTGGTTTCCTACAAATTCTAAATTCCTAGCTATACTACCATCCTGCAAAGTACATAAATCAATAAATTAAAAAAAAAATAATATAATAGTCATCGGAGGTACACTGTATATTATGGAATAATTTTATTTTAATAATTCGCTTGCATGTAGCTGTCTTTAGCAGTGGGAGGAAACTGGATGCAATGGTGAAAACCCATAAGATCAGGCCGTCAACCCTTCTCCTTGGTTACCATTGTTACGCTTAGGATTGAAACCACACTACTCAACTTATTCAAAGGGCATATGTTAGACAACTCAACCCCCACAGCCCCCAAATAATTTACTTGTGTCTAGGGGTCTTTAGCTGTGGGAGGAAACCAGGGGACACAGAGAAAAAAACAATGAGGTTAGATAGACAATCAGGTGCGGATCCAGAGGGGGGCGCACCCGGCACACGCCCCCTCTATTTTTTGAGGTGGCGAACAATTTTTAGCTCCATATATTCTCGCGGGAAAGGAAAACAAAAAATAGTTTAGGTTATAAATCGTAATTTACAATACTAATATGAAATTAGTCCTTTTGGCCATTTTTTCCACTCAAAAATCATGGTTCCGGGCTTCGCGCTCCCAAGTGGGTGTGGCACGCCCCCTCTTTCTGAAAATTCTGGATCCGCCCCTGACAACCCTGCACCTAACGCACACACTTGGGATTGAAACTGTGCCACCTGATTCAATGACAGACCTTATGATCAAAATCATGCAGACCATTCGACCACCCACGACTGCGAGTAAAACAAATTACATGTATTGCATTATTAAGGCTAAATGCATTTATTTGTTTAGAAAATTCTGTAAGTTATCCCTGAACCAAATAAGGGGTAACGAGGCAAGATTTTCTTTTTTATATATATATAATATTAATATGGTTTATTTGCAAAAATATACATACAAATATATGCCTTTAATACAAACGGAATCAGAACATATTATACAATTTACAAATCTTCTCCCAATATTTCAATGATGCGCTGGTGCATAGTGGTTTTTAGAAGTGGGAGGTAACTTGAGGACCACTCAGTTCCCTAAACAAGTATTCTGCAGTAGCACAAGAATAGTTGGTGTGAACATATCAGACTACAAATTCCAGTAACACTAACACAATACCCGGAGCATGTTCCAGACACCTTTCAAACACAATAAGCACGCGTATTTGACAAAAATTGTTACCCGGAGAGGGAGAGAAGTAGACTTTAACATCCACTCGACATAAACTTTGTCATTTTGGTATTAACACATGGTTTAATTTTAGGTCAATAATTACAGTGGGACGAAATCGGAGGACCTGGAGAACCCACGAAGTTGGACAGGCGACCCTACTCTTTGTCACATACAACCGGTGAATCGAAAACACACCATTTGATTCAATGACAGACTTTATGATGCAGCGCAAACGTGCTAACAATACGGCCATCCAACCCATAATATTACCAGGCCCTGGTGTTGTAGGGCGAGAATCTCGCCTCAGTCCCCCATAAATTTCAGCCCTGTTACCAGGAAAAAAAACACAACATTCAGAATTTTTACACGTACCTTAATTTCTGACACGTTAGCTGCTTCTAATTTTTTCCTGAAATCATCATCTTCTTCTAATACTGACACAACTTCTCTTAAATATCTATCATACTCTAATCCTGTATTCTATTGATCAAATAAAATAAAATTAACACCATATACGTACAAATTATATTCCTATAACAACACAAACTTGTCATCAAGTTCAGACATGATGTATATGATACTAGTTGTAAAACAGAATGATGGACATCTTGAAACCAACAGATCCTATATCGTTTTGTTTTTTTTAAGTTAAAAATTTTGTTTTACGTGTCTTTACTACACTAGGATCTGGAAGAGTTGTTATATAACAGGCGTTCTAGTTGATGTGAGGCGTCAACGCTGATTGTTTAATCAATGGCTTTCGTCATAGGGTAAAAAGTCGGTCATGTGACCCTTGACGCCACCTTCCAGTTCAAGAGTCAGTTATTCATGTAACTAAATTATAACTGTTTAACGATGGGACACCCTGGTAGAGTATTGCAGTTATTTTAATAAAATGTTTATAACTATTGAGTGCATTCCAGTTATTTCAATAAAACGTTTAAAACTATTGAGTGCACCCCAGTTATTTTAATAAAACTTTTAAAACTATTGAGTGCACCCCAGTTATTTAAATAAAACTTTTAAAACTATTGAGTGCACCCCAGTTAATTTAATAAAACTTTTATAACTATTGAGAGCACCCCAATTATTTTAATAAAACTTTTATAACTATTGAGTGCATCCCAGTTATTTTAATAAAAATATCGTAATAAACAGATAGAAATTATCAACTGCATCCCAGTTGTTCTAATAAACAGTTTAAATCTATCGAGTGCATCCCAGTTATTTTAATAAATAGAGAAAAAGAAAATATTTTAAAATCATTTCCACCACCACCTACATGCACTACTGGTCCTTAAAAAATGAATTTTTGGAAACCAAAACACCTTTTATAAACCTAAAAAGTTTGAATTTGTACCATCTTGTTTGAAGGGAATTAAAATACAATGTAAATGTACATATTTAAATTTGAATAAAAATGGAAAGACACCTTGGGACCATATGTAGGGCATTATTTATAATTGCTGAACAGGGCTGCACGTTTTATTTTAAGGTCTATAGAGTCACGTAGAAGTGTTTTGATTCCACCATCAGGCACATTAGGTGTTGCCTGTCCTGTGAGAGGTGGGAATAGGAGAGATGAATGGGGTTTAACGTCCACAACACAAACTAGGTCATTTTGGGACTAACATGGTTAATTTCATTTCAATAATTCGCTTGCACGTAGGGGTCTTAAGTGGTGGGAGGAAACTTGAGGACCCAGAGAAAACCCACCACAAGGTTGGACAGGCGATCCTACCCCTTGCCACGTACAACCAAGGATTCGAAACCATGCCAGTTGACTCAGAGAGAAATGGGGTTTAACGATGACTCATCACAAACTAGGTCATTTCGGGACTAACATGTGGTTTAATTTCATTTCAATAATTCGCTTGCGCATAGGGGTCTTTAGCAGTGGGAGGAAACCGGAGCGCCCGAGGGAAACCGGAATGCCAGGAAGAAACCCACGAGTTGAGAAGGCGCCCTCATCTCCATGCCACATACGCTCACACCAGGGATTGAAACCACAGCTGTAAGCAAGAGGTGATCGGCCAGCTAGAGGTCGAAGTGCGGCACTCTAGACCACTAGGCCATCCCACCCACCACCCCCCCAGTTGACTCAATGACAGGCTTTATGATGCAGCATGCACATGCTAATCATTCGTCCATCAACCCCCTCTATTGTTTAAAGGAATGAGTGATTATTTAATGTCATCTATAACTATCCTATTATTTATCAGGGTTGTCTACTTGATAAATGACCCTACGCCACATTTCAGGTTTCATTCTACCTTTTTCTAGAGCTACTTCCTGTAGCGGGATAAAACATATACATGCAATAATTAATGAGACATTTCAAATTTTGCATGCAGTGATTAATGAGGCCTTCTTTATTTTTTTGAAATAAAACAGGCCATGCAACCCTTTTTAAATGATGCGAGATTACATGTATCTGAGAATTAAAACATTAAATATTTTTTCTACGTGGCCTGTTTGCAAGCATAACCCAAATCCTTGTTACACACCAAGATTCTAACTCAGGAAATTTAAATCTAAAGCCCTGGGGCCTGTTTCACATAATTTTAAAGTAATTTAAAATCCAAACTTTAGTAATTTGATTGGATAATATTAGATTGATTTTAGTGCTTAGTCAATCAAAATTGAAGTATCTACTAAAATTTGGATTTATCTACAGTTAAGATTTCGAGAAACGGGACCCAGTGCATTAACTTGCTCACCATGAGCAACAAATGGAAAATATCTACAAGTACATGTGTACCATAAAACGAGAATTTCATATTTTCTAAGAAAGTCAAAACAAGTCAACTCACTATTATACGATTATAGGCATTATTTCCCACATTCAAAAATCATTCACACGTGGAAACAATAACACAATTACCTTCCTTGTTTTTCTATTCCCCCCCCCACCCGCAATAGCTACCTTCAAACATTTGAATTTGAAGTTGAAAATGACATTTTTGCCAATTTCTCAACTGGCAATAGTGAAGAATATTCTTTAACAAGGTAGGACTGTTTATAGATGCCATCTATTATAAGGCTTTATTTTAATACATTTTAAAAATATAACTTACAAATATGACATTCTCGCTTTAAAACCTAGCATGTGCATGTGTTGTTATTAATTAAAACAAACAAAAAATTCATAGAAACAATCAACTTAATCAAAACTGCTTTTCCGTTACGGGAAAATTCTGATGTTATAATCTGATTAAAATACAGATCTTTATTTCGTTTCGTTTTTTTTTTATACTTTTGATGGCCTTCACTACATAAAGATCTGACCAGTCGTACTAGGAGGTTGCATCAGAGGTCATACGATCGACATTTGACCCTATGACATCAGACATTTGATTAACCAATCAGCGTTGATGTTTCTAGTGGATTACCCACAGTTCTGTGCACCTCACGACAAAAGCTTGCCGTAACAGATCGTCTCATTGGATAATCCCCCAAAAGAGTTTCTAGTGTAGTAAAGACAGGTAAAACGAAATAAACGAAACGTAACAAGATCTGTGTTTTAATTAGATGGTAAACATACATATTGTTAATATCGCTTCTAGGGTTTCGCATATTAAGGACTTACTGTGTTATTTTAGGACTCTAGGAATCACTTTCATACTACAACATTGTGAAAGCTTAATCTTTATTATTGAAAAAGTTATGATAAATTGAAATTTACGCTCAAATTTTCTAAAATAGATTAATAGAAAGTATCAATAATAATTCTATCACTTTTAATGATAAAATTTTAAAAATTCTTCATATGAGGATCACCAACATAAAGGTGAAATATTCCTAGTGTTTGGGCAGAGATAAAATTGATGAGCCAGAGAGAGAAAGAAATGGGGTTTAATGTCCACTTGACACAAACCAGGTCATTTCGGGACTAACATATGGTTTAATTTATTTCAAAAATTTGTTTGAACGTAGGGGTTTTTGGCAGTGGGAAGAAACTTGAGGACCCATAGAAAAACCCATGAGGTTGTACATGTACCAGCAACCTTATTCCTAGTCACGTACAACCAAGGTATCAAAACCACACCATTTTTGACTCAATGACATATCGTATGATATTATTGATGAAGCTGCTTGTTTCTTAAATAAATAAAAGAATAGAAAGATGAGAAATCTATTTTTTGGGTATAAATCTGAATAGTTTTCTCATTACATTTACCACTTCTTCATCTTTTGAGTTCGCTTCGACTGGTTTCGGTGGTGCCACGGGTTTACCAGATATATTTAATACATATAATAAAACAATGCTAGCTACAGCCGTTGTTATTAACTTTGGAATCATGGCTGAAAAATAAAAACGACAAGAATAAGTTTTATGAGAGAAAGAGCTGAGGTTTAATGTCCAGTCGACTTTTCAGGACTAACATGGTTTAATTCTATTTTTAAAAGTGGCTTGCGCGAAGGGGTCTTTAGCAGTGAGGGGAAACCAGATGACCCAGAGAAAACCCATGAAGTTGGAGAGGTGACCCTACTCCTTGTAAACTCGAGCTGGATGATATTTTCGGTAATGCGATAAATCGCGATATTAAAATTTGAATTCTTGTATTTCATAAACCACCTAAAAAATTGTGGTATAATGATATATCGTATTGTGTGTTTTTCTATCAATATACCGGTATTTTACACTCTTATAATCACGCTATTACGTGCTGCATTTGGGATGGGATTGACATCGAAAAATTCACAACATTACGACATGATCGATTACTTGGATGACTTGTCACTTGTTCATTGACAAGGCCTACTAAATACATGATTAGTATAGTAGTTTTCTTGAATATTAAACTTGATAAATAAATTCATAATTGAAAAATAGGCTGTAGCAGTGATGTCTTGGTAAAATGGCCCTCATACAACTTCAGCACATTGCATGGCATACGCCCATCTTCATTAGCCTGGATGGAGCAATACTATAGGAGATTAATTACTATTTCATTTGCTTTGTCTGCGATATCACTTCTGTGGAAGCGGACGTTAAAACACCAGGCCCCAAGTTCACAAAGCATTATCAGACTTAAGCTGAGAATTTACTCAATATTGTTTGTCTTAACTAAAATATGGCCATTTATAAAACTTTTGTTGATTAAAATGTGTCAAATACATCAATAAGAAACTATGTGCAAAGTTTTGTGTTTTGGATCAAAGATATTTCTTATAAACCGTGATTGAAAGTTGAGTAAATTCTTAACTTAAGTCTAAAAGGGCATCCTCGTCGAAATGTCGCTTAGTATCAAACTCAGTAATTGTGTATCCATAAAATTGTACCTTGTGTTAAGTCTGAGAATGCTTTGTGAACTCGAGGCCAGGTAGTAGTAGTATTTCATTTGCTACCAGGAACCAGGAAAGCTTAAGACCGAGAAGATTTAAAATCGTCTCAACACAAACTAAAATATTTCAGGACTGACATATGGTACATTTTTATTATAATAAATAGTTGGCACAGGGGATCTTTAGCTGTGCCCCCACCCCTTGTTCAATCTACTGTAAAATATGACATAATTATCTATAACACCGACATAATTATCATTGTACAGCTAATTCGGGGGGGGGGGGCTCTAATATTTGGGCCCATGGCTACAGTAATGAGTAAGTCATACATCTAACCCCCTCCCTGCAAATTTCATTTATGCAGTTTTTGTCTCTTTCTGACATCATAGCATGTTACATACATACTAATAATATTTGTTATGCGCTTAATAATCCATCCATATATGCATGCTGTTGCTGACCGAAATTGGGGGGGGGGGGGCTTTAATATATGCATGCTGTTGATGACCGAAATGGGTGTTTAATGTAATAAAAAACCCATCCGTCTAATGTAATAAATATTCATCTAACTTATGAATATGATCCTTTAAAAAAATAGGTTACATTTTATTAAAACAAATTATAAATTCGATTCAAATTCCGTATTCTGAAACCATATAACGCTCATTTATTAGCATAGTCGGGGCAGAACAAAAGGAAGTTAACCAAATTTCATTTCGACTCTGCCTTTTATCAACAACAAAAGAATTTTTTTTTTAAATTCATGTCATACATGATTTTGAAGATAAGTAACACTTCTTATCTATCACAGAAAAATAAAACCGAAAATAAAAGGGGTGTCTAAAGTCTAAGTTTTATTTTTATTAAGTGTTTACTATTAAATAAATAACCCTTCTTTACTATAAAAGCTTTTCTTTGACCAAATTATACAAATCCATATCGAAAGTTACTTACCTGTAATTTTAGAACAATACAAAGCTAAGAATTCTGTCTTTCACAGTCAAACAGATGTTTTTCACTCACGAGCACAAAAATTAATAATATCAACCGGATGAATACCTGACAACTCATCCCAAAGACAACTCATCCCAGACAACTCATCCCAATAAAAGACAATTCATCCCACTTTTAAAGACAACTCATCCCAAGTCAAAAGACAATTCATCCCAAGTCAAAAGACAACTCATCCCAACTTTTAAAACCCCCCCACTCATTCCAAGTTACAAAGAAATATCACAACTTAATCACTAATATGAATTTATTACATCAACAATTTATTAAATTATATTTTCTGGCATATCGACGTCAGGGCAAACTGATAAATGGGATGTAGTCTGGTCACTAACATTATGATATTTGTCTTTGAAGTGCTTAACCAATTTAATTAGTTTGTAAGTAAATACTACAACTCAGTTTCGTTAATCGTTGTTTTTGTTGGAAGTGCTTCATGATGAAAGAATAAAACAAACACATCTACCAATCTGTTATAATAACAAATGAATTGAAAGTGTTGATTAACTGAATTTTCTTTTAAGTAATTTTATATTATAAGATTCTTAATCAATCCAGTTTGTCTATAATATATTGCATAACTGATAAATTATAAAATAATTTTATATTATAAGATTCTTAATCAATCCAAATAGTTTGTCTATAATAATTAATATATTGCATAACTGATAAATTATTCAGCATGATTCTATAACAAAATATATGATGGTTAATATATTAAGTAACCATAAAATAATGAGATAATTGAAAGCCATTCTTTGGTTTGTCACTTGTTACCTTGAGATTAAGATTAAAGTGAAGTAAAACTATTGTCTTTTAATCTAACTGATTGATTGATTGAATGATTGACTGTAAATTAACACTTAATCTTTTCCTCAAAGATTCACTTTTTTAAGTCACATGTCTAAAGAAGAATCCTACATAAAAAGTAATAAAAGAAAATGTTGAATGCCTTCTTATAATTTGTTAAAACCGATTTAAATCTTTTAAAAAAAAATAATGAATTGGATTTGTGTCAGATAACCTAATTTTTTTCTTTGTTGCTATCAAATTTGATGTTTATCATATGTAAATATTCATATGTAATTGAAGAGTAATTGAAATGTAATTGACCATTACATGATTTTTGGAATGTAATTAATTACATTTCCATTACTCATTACTTTTGAAATATTCCATTACTCATTACTTGACATTAAAGTCTTACCAGTATTACAAGTTCTATGCTGCCATCGTTCACACCCGTTACAGTGAACAGCCCCCTGTATTAGGCAAACTACTGATTCACAGACTATACAGCTATCAGACATTTACAGATTAAACATCCAATATATGTTATATATTATGGACAGGTTGATTAAATTAAATTACATGTATTTACACTTTGTGAGTTGAAAGTTGGTAAGCACAAAATAAAAAGTCCTTGTATATTAAAAAGTTAATTTAAAATATTTGATTTCAGTATTTTTATACAATACCCCAGCTTTAACACTTACTCAAATCATTTTAATAAACGTTATAATATTTGTCTTTGAAGTGCTTCACCAATCTGATTGGTTTTGGTCTGAGTGGTCTTCAAAGATAGCATCTGTATTGAAACAAATATCACTTATATTTGCTGGGATGAGTTGTCTTATAATTATAACCTGAGTCTCTCTTTATCCATGTTTTAAAGATGGGATGATTGTCTTTTATAGTGGGATGAGTTGTCTTTTGACTTGGGATGAGTTGTCTTCTAGCTTGGGATGAGTTGTCTTATTGGGATGAGTTGTCTTGGGATGAGTTGTCTTTGGGATGAGTTGTCTGGATACCAACCGGATATAGTACGTGGTTTCAGTACAAGATCCGCATCAGACATCAATGCTTAAAGATGATTGGTTGAAAATAGTTTATACCACGTAATCGTTCACGGGGTCATGCTAATTTATTTATTTTATGACATGACTGGGTCAGTCTTTTGTGTCGAGAACATTAAGACTTTTAATGGCGTTGCCTCCTGCTATTTTGATATAAATATTCAAATTAAATAAACAACCGAGTCTATTTGAAGTTTTCCGTAAATAAACCTGATAATTATGTATGTACGTTGCACGCGGAACAGTGTTGTGTATCAAAAAATAGAGCAGAGAGACGGAGAATAACAAGCGCGCAAATAACTGCACAGTATTTAATTGAATGTAAAATATATGCTTGTATTAAAGTTGTGGATATTGTCTGATGTATATTCCTACTGCGTAGATTCGTTAAAACATTGAAAGAGAATGGCAAAACTACATCAATTTTAGTAAAATTTGGGTTATCAGGGCCGGCGGAAGCAATTCTTTATTGCGGGGGGGGGGGGGGGGCTTCCATCCTAGACGAATAAAGGCGTTTTATAGCTGAGACGCTGGAGGCGCCAGCCTCCTCGCGAAAAAAATCAAAGAAATTGGAAAAATAAAACGGGAGAAAAATGCTAAAACCGATAAGAAAAATAAATATGTACCCTACTAAAGGGGCCCTAAAGACAGACAAAAGGGCTTCCACTTCTGACAAAAGGGCCCCTCTGGCCAAGGGAAAGGGGTCCGAGTCAATCGTTGTCTATACACTGTTACTGTCACTGAATAAGAATACAGTCATTGCATTGGCATAAAAATCATCAATCAAGACACGTACCCCAACCCCGCGAAAGAGGGCTCTCAAAATAGTATAGCCTCCGCCATGATAAACCTTAAAACGCCCCTGTAGACGAAGGTCCAGGGCCGCAATAACCTGGAGAAAAAGGGAGTACTGGCGACTAAAGCCCCACCCCCTACTCCGCCGGCCAGGTTGTGCCATCGACAGCAAAACTATGAAATAAAAAGGAATTTCTGAAATACCGTCCAACGTCCCACTTGTCTGAACGAACATGGCAATGAAGACACATTACGTAGTCTGCGAAAGGAGAAAAACGTGCCCGTTCGGCAACGTCTCTTGGCTATATAATACCCCGAAAATTTTTATTTTAATGAAGAACGAAATTTTTATTTTAATGAAGAACGCCAGCACTATAGATCAACATCGTTTTATCGTGCCATCCCAGCGACTAGACACTGTTCTTTACCAAACACCTCTGAAAAGGGGAAACCACACCCAGCAAACCCAGAGGTTGCGAAACCAATTAGGGCAAATTTAGTAAAAAAAACAAATATGTGATATATTTTTAGATATCAAACTGTCCAGTTGATTAGGTAATAATAATTATTTACATGGAATACGCTTTCCACGAGTTCCCGTGTGTTTTTCCATAAAGTTTCTAGGTCAGATTTGTTGAGCGCTACGGTTGGCCCAGAAAGTTCTTGGAGGAGCTCAACTTATGTGACAAAGTCATCTCTACATCAGATTGAAATATACAGATAGAACTTTCTGACCTCTGTGATCATTAATGATATTGACGTGTTCAACCATACACAACTTCTTCTAAGGCACGGACTTATTAAAACAACTAATGTATTCAATATGATCTTTACGGACTACACACGAATGGCCTCTGCTCGTTTTGACAAAAGGCACGATCTCATTAAACATGCAGTGCAGTTACAGATACTATAATCTTATAAATAAACAATACCAAATATTATGTACATCGCTTGTGTATCACTTTTCTTAATTAATTGTATGCTTTATAAGCCAGAGTTTACTGTTAGTTTCAGAAGACTTGGAATGGCGCCCCTCCCGGAGTATGCCTATTTCATGCTCTCAATGATCTACCAAATATGCTGATCGTCTGTTGTATGCAGTGTTACATAGAACAGGGGCCTATTTCACGAAATTTTAACTAAGATAAGATCCCAATTTTAGTAATTTGATTGGATAATATTAGATCGATTTTAGTGCTTAGCCAATCAAAATTGAAGTATCTACTAAAATTGGATTTTATCTTAAGTTAAAATTTCGTGAAACCAGGCCCTGTACATTAAACCTCATTTCTTTTTCGGGAATAAATTTATTTTCCAAAGGGCACACTGCTTTACCCACAATGAAAGGACCGACGGCGTCTGCTTCCCATTTACCAAAAATTATTGGGATAATTAAAAATCGTTTGTTGGAACGGTGGAGGACTACAACTTACCCTAGGTGCTATTGAACACACAACCATCCGCCATTGTCATTTTAGCAGAGTCTGATCAAAGTGAAATAAACAATTAATAGAATTCAAAACATTAGCTGCTGGATATTTGAACTTGAAAAATTTATTTGTACTTCACGTAGACGTCCCTTTTTTCAGCACCCGTTATCGTAAAGCTGTAAGGGTTTCGCAAAACGTACCCAGGACTTGAGTTTAAGAATTTACTCAAAATTGTTCGCCTAAAATATTACCCCTTAGATTCTTAGAAAACTGTCGTTGTTTAAATGTATCAAATACATCAATTAGAAGTCTGAGAATGCTTTGTGACACCGGTTGTAAGGCTGTCGGCAAGAATGTCACGTTTCTCACTGAGATTCAAGCGAGGAAAATGTCTAGTCGCTTAGGTGGGACAAAATGTCACGGTCCACTCGCATACATATTCAGGAACGGACTGGGTAGATTTGGGACCCCAATCCCGGTGAAGAATACCCAACAGGATCTATTATTGTAATGTTATCCAGCGCTCTGCAACTATCGTTTCTAAAGTTACACCCCTTTATCGCCCCAATATTCCGCATGCCTTATATTATGAAAGGTTTAGACGGGACTGGATAAAGCTGGCTGAAAAGGCTATAGTGGCTCTTGCATCAACAGTGATAATGGGACATATTGGTCATTGTCCTCTCTCTACACTCAAAACTCAATAGATTTATATATGGAACAAAAAATGTAATAACATTGGGTTTAATTCTGCTCCGAACTCGCTGAATGAAGACAGGCATTCACCATACATTGTGCTATGAGAAAAATTTTGCCCTATATCGAATTCTATCAAGGGATCTTTTACGTGCACGCCAGGACTTCGATTTTTTGTCCCATCCGAACGACTAGATAGCTGGCCTTGTCATTAACAAGGGAAAACCACGCCGGAAAATCCCGATGAACTTTCTCGGCTAATGCAGGCATCGAACACCCGACCTCTTACTCACTTAACCGCCGCGACTCTCCTAGCCATGCGACCGAACCCTATCGATTTCAACATAGTGCTACCATACATATTCTAGCGATGGAGGTCATAGTTTTATTTAACGGATTCCTTTTTGTTGTGAGAGGACAAAACCTATCCTTGAAATAGATATGCCTCTATGTATCAGAAGAAAAAAAATTCCAACGGTGCGAGTCCATCTCTGTAACGTCTGCCTAGTCATTTGGATAGGACGAAAATTGCGCGTAAAACAGCCCTTGACAGTAAAATTCAATAATGAAACCAGTAACATCACATTATAGTCTCAAAGTATTGACATCTTCATTAGTCCAGTTGGCGCAGAAAATTAATAGGACGTTAAACCCCATTTCATTTTTAAAAGTATTGTGTTGACACAACTTAAATTACATTTCGGGGTTGGGATGGCCTAGTGGTCTAGAGTGCCGCGCTTCGACCTCGAGCTAATGGATCACCTCTGCCTTGCGGCTGTGGTTTCGATCCCTGGTGTGAGCGTATATGGCATGGAGATAGGGGCGCCTTCTCAACCTCGTGGGGTTTCCTCCGGGCACTCCGGTTTTCTCCAACTGCTAAAGACCCCTATGCGCAAGCGAATTGTTGAAATAAAATGAAACCATATGTTAGTCCCAAAATGACCTAGTTTGTGTCGAGTGGACATTAAACCCCATTTCTCTCTCTCACATCTACATTTAATACAGCCATATATATATATATATATATATATATATACTACAATAAGCTAATAATTCGCAGATCGTGCTGTCTCTTTTATTAGGCCTACACAAAACAATCATTATTTGGTGAGATAGACACGTGCCTAACTTACATCAGACGTGTGCAATTTATTATAATATTTCTACGTTAACAATACACAAAACAACAACGTCAAATTATCATTATAATATCATTGATCAAGGAAAAACAACGCTTGGCGAGTATTGATTTTTTTTAGGTTGGAATCGTAACTACTAACGATATCGATTATCCCGCGCTGCTAAAACTCGCAGACGTCATCTTTGATATTTGTGTGCTTTCTTCAATAACAGCCGATAGTGTCATATTAAATTTATCAAATATAGAGATATACATTGGCGCCGTATCCAAGAACGAAATATATTGAATCCTCCGCAGTTATAAATCTATCAGATCGCCAACCGTAGTCGGCTCTCCCCGCTTTTTTAAAAGAGCCTTTAGTCTTGTGTTTTTTGTGACCTAATTGACCCATTTAGAAGCTATAATAGAATGTCAATGATTCCATTAGCTTGCACAATGATCATAGATGAGATTATGAACCAGATTATTATATGGGCCATATATTAATCACGAAAACGCTTGAAGTTTATCTGGGCAGTGTAATGAGATGAAACGTGGTTTATTAACCTATACTGTTTTACACCTATCATACTATAATTAAAGATTCCAGGGTCGTATGTAGGATTTTAAAAGTGGGGGTGCAGCAGAGTGTTGGGGCGCCAATATAATGCCCAAATTACTGATCGATTTCTTTTCAGGGGCGGCACATTTTTAAGGACGGGCATTTGCTCCTAGTGCCCCCACCCCCTTCTTTTGGATTCGCGCTTGTGGTGGCGCCCAGTGGCATCAACATAAATGACATAAGAAAGTTTGGATCAAGGCAAACGAACTAGGTACCCATTGGCGTGTTAGCACCCTTGAAAGCGACCCCTGCACCCCTCCTAGTTAAATTCTCGGCTCAGAGTGGATCAATTTGACTGAAATTTTCACCAATTTACATTATCTAGTTTTTCAACTATTGTAGTGAGAACTGCCAACTCTTTATCTAATCTCCCATAAGGGATCTTTCAGGGCCGTATACGCCTAGAGCTTCGATCATCATTGGTACGATAAAACAAGTCTCAATTAAATCAATGATGAACGTTGCGCAGCAGATAGTATTCTAATACAGTAAACATCACAGGCTAGTGATGACATCGAGAGTGGATTATGGTCTGGATTAGTTAATTAATGTCTAATTAATAATTCAGATAACATTTCAGGCCTTAAGAAAGACTCGCCATAGGCAGATTTAGCGCTTGCATGAACACATGTATCCACCATGCAGTGTGCAACAAAGGGCATTTAGCCCGGGCTTCTGCGATTTCGCCTAATTTTTGACGAATGCAAACGGTTGTTTCACATGTACGTAGGACCTCGGTATTAACTCAATGGTTAATCTCGCATCTGCCCCTGATATAACCCTTCGAACGTTTGACCGTTTGTTTTGAGGAGGTTTTTTTTTCACTCTAGCTTCGTTAGCGATATCATTCTGTTAAATTCTGTATATTCTCGAGCTTTTAGACTTCCCGCTTTAGTACGCAGTTTAATCAAATCGACCCAAAAACCGTAATAATTATTATTACAAATATATCTCATTCTGGGTAAGGCCACGGCACTGGTACATAGAAATGTGTCCTGGCTACAAGCCGATCAAGAGGGGGCGCGCCAGGCGCACGCCCTCCCCCCCCCCTTTTTTTTTGAGGTGGCGAAAAATTTCGAGAGAGAGAGAGAGAGAGAGAAGAGAGAGAGAGAGAGAGATGGGTTCAATGTCCACTCGACACACATACTAGGTTATTTCGGGACTAACATATGGTCAAAATTTTCTATGTTTCAATTCCCTGCATGTAGGTGACAAAGAGTGCATCGCCTGACCAACCCCATTGGTTTTCTATGCCAATGTTTTGGCTATTGATTCGTGAAGATAGTTTCAATTACATTTTGGACCTCATATTCTACCGTTTACCTCTGTTTGAGGTAGAGGAATGGGGTTTGACGTTGGCTCGACACAAACTAGGTCATTTCAGGACTAACACATGATTCAAATTTATCTTAATAAGTCGCTTGCGCGTAGGGTCTGTTACAGTAGGAGCGCCGAGCGGGGCGGAGAAACCCCACACGCGAGGTTGGATATATCTGTTACATAATAATTATCATTGTGATATACTATGATGATAACCACCGTGTTATGTTACATCTAGGGATGTGATAAACTTTTATATGGATGTGATATACTTTATATGTTTCAATTACATTTCCTTCACCAAATTCCCCCGTTTATATCTGTTTGATGTTCGAGTGGAACAAACAAAAAAATAATAGCCTATAATATAATTGTAGTATCTCAGTGGTTCTTTTTATTGTGAGGTGAAAAGTTGACAAGCGAAGACAAAAAGTGGGTTTCTGGATATGGACTATAGCGCACCTGTCGTTTGTAACAGTTGATTAGCCGATGAGCGGGAAAACACCTGCATTGTTCGTCATGACAGTTTTCTATAGTGTGAGACTGACTGCATATGGTTGACTCCTTCTGCACCCCATTCTATGGTATCAGCGGAGGTGTTGGGATGACATGCTCCTCGCGGTGTTTCGTTCGATTAGACCTCACCTCAGTAGAGGGGTATATCTATAAGGTGTCGAGCTTCGGGCTCTATAGAAATACTATAGCTGAACGGTTACATTTAGCTTCCAGTCGTCGTGTATAGGGGGTCGGGGACTCGGCCTCGTGCCGTTGGACCGGGATCGAAGGATCAGGGGCCCTTTGAAAAAGAAGACGACTGACATATATTTTCAAAATAAATAAAAATCATCTTTGCAACTACTAAAATGGCCTAAATCCGAAGAAAAAAGTGACCAATGCGTGGCCGTGGCGTGTGTACGGTGTGGAAAAGAAAAGTTTGTTGGTTGTCTTCTCCACAATGAAACTATTTTTTCCGAGGGTGCTGAGATAATCACCCATGAAGCTATTCATAATCGGGTCGTGGCTTTATTCCGGTTTCCAAATGTTCTTCCTATTCCGTGAACATCAGGACATAGCAGGTATCTAGATAACAAACCTTATCCCTCCACCCTCCGTGTTTCGAAAAAACAAAAACATCAGTATTATCTCAACGTTTTTAGCTACGTTCTCGTAGCTAAGCAGGTATCTAGCTCGCTTCTCTTTTACATTCTGACGCTCTTGGGCAATCTAAACATGATGGTTATGTTCATGCTAAAACTTCTTAGTGGGCTGGGGTTCAATCTGACGGATCGAGTTATTGTTATAACAGTCGAAATTCCCACATTTCTGACAAGTAAGGGCATGGGAGATAACCCCAAATTTCTTTGACCTTCCACCGTTGTCCGGAACACACGGATTGAAAAGTACTTTAAGAGAGAGAGAGAGAGATAGATAACGAGAGGGGGAAATGGGGTTTAACGTCCACTCGACACAAAGTAGGTCATTTCAGGACTAACATATGGTTTAATTTTATTTCAATAATTCGCTTGTGCGTAAGGGTCTTTAGCAGTGGAAAGGAAACCAGAGTGCCCGGAGGAAACCCACGAGGTTGAGAAGAAGCCCCTATATCCATGCCACATACGCTGACTCCAGGGATCGAAACCACACCCGCTAGCCAGAGGTGACCGATCAGCTGTTAATGGTTTCATTATTGAACTTTACTGTCAATGGTTTTTACGCGCATTTTCGTCCCATCCAAACGACTAGGCAGACGTTACATAGATGGACTCGGACTGTTGGAAAGTTTTTTTCTTATGATACATAGAGGCATATCTATTCCGAGAATGAGTTTTGTCCTCTCACAACAAATTGAAATCGGTTAAATAAAACTGTGGCCTCCATCGCTAGAATATGTATGATAGCATTATGCTGAAAATCGATAGGGTTGGGTCGCATGGCTAGGAGAGTCACGGTGGCTAAGGGGGTAAGACGCTGGCTCGCTAGCCTGGAGGTCGGTTGTTCGATGTCTGCATTAGTCGAGAAAGTTCATCGGGATTTTCCGGCGTGGTTTTCCCTTGTTAATGACAAGGCCAGCTATCTAGTCGTTCGGATGGGACAAAAAATCGAAGTCCTGGCGTGCACGTAAAAGATCCCTTGATAGAATTCGATATAAGGCAAAATTTCCCTCATAGCACAATGTATGGCGAATGCCTGTCTTCATTCGCAGCAGAATTAAACCCAATTTTATTACATTTTTGTTCCATATATAAATCTATTGAGTTTCGGGTGTAGAGAGAGGACAGTGACCAATATGCAAGAGCCACTATAACCTTTTCAACCAGCTTGATCTAGTCCCGTCTAAACCTTTCATAATATAAGGCATCCGGAATATTGGGGCGATAAAGGGGTGTAACTTTGGAAACGATAGTTGCAGAGCGCTGGATAACAATAATAGATCCTGTTGGGTATTCTTCACCGGGATTGGGGTCCCAAATCTACCCAGTCCCTTCCTGAATATGTATGCGAGTGGACCGTGATATTTTTGTCCAACCTTAGCGACATTTTCCTCCCTTTAATCTCAGTGAGAAACGCGACATTCTTGCCGACAGCCTTTCAACCGGTGTCACAAAGCATTCTCAGACTTTGATAGCTTCTAATTGATGTATTTGATACATTTAAACAACGAAAGTTTTCTAAGAATCCAAGGGGCAATATTTTAAGCGAACAATTTTGAGTAAATTCTTAACTCAAGTCCTGGGTACGTCTTGTGAAACCAGGGCCTTACGATAACGGTGCTGAAAAAACAGACGTTTACGTGAAGTACAAATAAATTTTTCAAGTGCAAATATCCAGCAGCTAATGTTTTGAATTCTATAAAGGGTTTCTTTCACTTTGATCAGACTCTGCTGAAATGACATGGCGGATGATTGTGTTATCAATAGCACCTAGGGTAAGTGGTAGGCCTCCATCGTTCCAACAAACGATTTTTAATTATCCCAATAATTTTTGGTAAATGGGAAGCAGACGCCGTCGGTCCTTTCGTTGTGGGTAAAGCAGTGTGCCCTTTGGAAAATAAATTTATTCCCGAAAAAGAAATAGAGTTTAACGTACTGTTCTATTCTGCTGGGCTAATAAAAATACGCCATACGGTGGGTTATAAGGGAAATGTTACCGGCCGATATGGAATTCCAGCGTGCGCGCGAATTTATCTTCTTCGCGCCAACTGGATTTTTCGTCTCATGCGAACATCTGCGTCTTGCATAATAGGGACTTGGGGGGAATCACAGCATTAAATTCCAATGAAGTTTCTCAGGTATACCACCTGTATGGACAAAGGGTGATACGGATTAGCGAACCAACGTTTGAATGGGTCACCATGACGCCTTTCCTAAAGTTAGTAAGGTGTGAATTTTAAATAATGGACAATCCCCTTTACTTCACTAGTTTTATTACGTGCGTGCTGTATATTCCGTGATATGGTGTAAGACACTGCTTTTCTGTACCCATATTCGAATACGCATTAAAATGGACCCAATTTAAAGCAGGTTTCTCACCCAGAATCGCTCGAGCCCAATAGCTGGTTTAATTGCAATGCTATTTCGCTCGGGGATATACACGTACAAAATGCGATCAGTATTTTAAAATGTTTACAAATGTGAGCCGATCTGTGTGAAAATGACTGTCACGGACCTGTTGACTTTAAAAAACACGACTGAAAGACAATGCGGTTATGGGGACTTCTGCAGTGGTTGTTAATGGTGGACCTAGAGAAAGCCCACGAAAGCCTTGCTTATTTGTGATCCACGCCATTGAGCAATGATTTACGATTTTAATTAGCTGCCCTATGATCCAGTTAAAATACATTTAGATGGGACCAAAACTTCACCATAGAAGGCACCAATTTTGATTGTACAGTAGCTCCAATAGCGGAAAAAGAGTTAATGGAAATTTCCAAATCCAAAGTTATAAATGACCTTGAAACAAACTTATGCAGCTAAATGTATTGAATCTGTTCCAATGTCCGATATCCAGTAAGAGAATTTCTTTTGGATCCAGACTTTATCACTTTCACAACAGAACATTCACATAGCTACACATTTTTGTTTGAAGATTTTTCACAACTTTTTTTTATTCAGGATATTTGAATGGGGAACTGGATCAGCCCATGTAAAAATCGCAAACCCTCCTCTCCCCCATGTCACAGTTTCACACAAGAAACACACAAGAAACACAGGTTTCACAACAAACAACACAGCTGTAATGTCCATAATAAGATTTATTACATACAGTAAACAACTAGTAATTAATGAAACGGACGACACAAATTTTACAACTTGATTCAATATGGTATAATGAGGACCCTTGACTTTGAGGTTGTGAGTTTATAACCCTATGATATGAATTTTTAAAGTTTTTCTATGTATATAAAATAAATAAACTACGCATCAGCTTTCTCTGCCTCTGCAGTTTCACCGTTGTTTGATTTCACTTTTTTCGTGGGACTTTCATCTTCTCCATTTGCTTCCTCAGATGATCGTTTTTCAGTTGTTGATTCTGTTGTTTCTAAAAGTAGAAAAGGATCACGATTTTAGTTTACAGAATTAAAGATTACAGAGGAATGACTCTGGGGATTAACAATCGCTCCAAATAAACAATCTCAGATAAAACTTACAGGGGAATAGCTCAGAACATTACCTTTGGAAATAATTATAGTATGCTGCAATATGTACAGCTGCACCAACCCCCCCTCCACCACCCAACCTAGAAATGATGGACTGGATTGCAATGTTCTGTTCAGACCTTGAAAGTCCAACTAATTTCTATCAGTCATTTGAGAACACAACTTGCTTGCGTCATTTCACTGACCAGAGAAATGGGTTGAACATCCACTTGAGTAAAGTTTGGACATTTCGGGACTAACACATTGTTTAATTTCATTTCAATAATTTGCATCGCGTGGGGGCTTTTAGCAGGGAACTGACAAAGATGTAATCCGAAGGTAGTGCTATTATAGTTGTGTACATACCTGTTTTACTATCGGCATCTTTAGATTCTGTGGCAGCATTTTGATTTGTATTTTCTGATTTTTCTGTGGCTTCTGTTTCCTCTGTTGTAGCAGATTCTGCTTCTGCCTCTACCTCAGCTTCCGTACTTTCGGCTTCTTTTGTTTCACTTTTCTGAAAATGGAGAGTTTTGAGTTATTTATTTGTTAAATAAAAAACCTATCTTCAAAATACAATCAACCGTATACCATGATCAAAGTGGTTTATATTTCAATTTGATGAATTGGTCAGGATAATAATTTAATAAAACTTATTTCCTGCTTCATGAGGAAGTAGATTTAAGTCAAGTTAAGATCTAAAAATACTTTACATTATGTACGATCTTGGAGTAGGACACTTCAGTCGGTGGACAAATCAAGGGACCAGGGCCCTGTTTCACGAAATTTTAACTTAAGACAAAATCCAATTTTAGTAGATACTTCAATTTTGATTGGCTAAGCACTAAAATCAATCTAATATCCAATCAAATTACTAAAATTGGGATCTTATCTTAGTTAAAATTTCGGGAAATAGGCCCCTGGAAATGATTATTTAAAAACTTATCAATAAAACGTCCTTACCCCTTCCTTTAATTCCTTGACATCTTCAACTGTTTTAGTCACCGTTGGGGTAGTTTCGGTGGTCTCAGTTGTTTCGGTACTTTCAACTTCAACGTCGGTCCTGAAAAAGAACGTCATATTTATTTACTTTCTTCAACAACGTACGACAATTCCGAATAGGAAATCCGCGTAACTCAACATCTATTTCTAACTATTAGGAAGTCTGCCAAAAACCTCCACTTGCAGACGATTGTACAAATAAACGGGTATATTTGTTTAGAAACAACCCTCAGCACGCTGGCCTAATGAATATCAAATTTTCAAATGCGCTCTTCGCTGTTTACGAATTCAACAATAACTTAAACTTAGCCCCTTAAATTAAATAAAGGATTTTACCTTTATAAAACTTGCATCACATTGTCAAGAATTCGTTAAAGAGACTAGGTCTAGTTCAACGTCGTTGAAACAATATTTGAAGAGTGGCTACCGTGAACCGAGAGATTCAGCGAAGCCAGCCAGCTATACACGCTTTTCATCACACAATGGTGTGTTTGTGTTCAGAAATTCTCGTGTGGCTGACTGGGTTAATTACGGCATAAATTATTAATATGAGGTGAACAGCTAACATCATTAATTGCAAAATTTTAGCAGATCTTACTTTGTTCCAGGCATGATGATTGTTATAGTGAGATTCCTTTTCGTGACAAAATAACGAACAGTCCTTCCTCGCTGGCTTCTCTTTCCAAACAAAGGATCAGCAGACGACCTTCCGTTAAGATTCCCGCCCGGTGCGTGCAATTAATTCAACATGTGACCAAAAAAATCATTCTCATTGGCTAAATAAATATGACGTCAAATTTCAGCTTTTCATTGCGCATGTAGAAAACGCGCGCTTTTTGCTGACATTTACGGATATCTCCGGAAAGAGTACTCGACAGTTTTCGCTACAATGTAAATACGCCCATAGTAAAGTCACGTGGTGAAAAAAGGACACCATTGTTGATGTAAATTACTTGAAATTAAGGACAAAGTTTTCAAAATGCAGTGCGAATTTTCGGATTTAAATGTTCTGTTAAAGGTATATCGCATATTTGACTTGGTTTACATCTAATTAATGTAACATTTCGTTCAAAAGCTACGATAATTGTACTGTTTGTTATAGACAGGATCTACCATTTATCACGAAGGGCTACGAGGTTGTGAAATTTAGGATGCAAGTGTCAAATATTTTCAGATTTTGATCACTAAAATTTACATCACCTTTTTAGTTAATTTTCCTTGAATCGTAATTTTTTTTTAAATGTTTCATTTAATGATCTTGAACGTAGTAAACCCAAGTTTTTTCTTTCGACAAATTGCTTGACCCCTTTCTTAAAGTGGACGACTCTATTTCCTGCAGTTAAGACCAAGAAGGATCACACATGTATATTCACACACAAGTACATCATCGAAATAAAAATAGATGTTGTACACACACCCAGTCAGTCTCCTTAGTCATTTTTTTATTGAGGAAAATATGTATGAAATTTCAACATGTCGTGAAATGATTAATCGTTATATAGTCACAAATAAATCCTATAAAAATACTTCCTTTCAATTCAAAGCTTCAAGGTTTTTATAACATATTAAATTAATAATTAAAATATTTAAATATTATTAATAAATGTTTTATATTTATAAGTAAAATATTTTCAGCAATTTAGAAGATCGCGGAACTCCACAATATTTTGTTTATGTTAGGCTGAAACTGTAAGAAAAAAAAAAAAACAATTGATTTTATCATATGAAATAAATATTTAGTTTTAACATTTTATATTTTTAAAAAAAATTTTTTTTTGGGGGGGGGGGGGTAAAATTTTGATTGTCATACTCTGCAGTGTCATAATCCACGAGAAGGTTCATTTGTCCAACCTCATTTGTTTTTCTGGTCTCCTCTATATAACTACTAAAGACCACTACAAACTTAAATTGTTGAAATAAAATTGAACTATATATTAGTCCCAAAATGGCCTGGCGTGTGTGGAAGTCCTCTGGTTTCATCCAACTGTTAAAGATCCCTACACACATGCGATTATTTAATACAATTGAACCATATGTTAGTCCCAAATTGACCTAGTTTTCTGACCACTCACTCAGACTTCAGAAACAATTTAACTTTCAAACTCTGTTTTTGAGAAATATCTTTTATCCAGAATTACAAAACTTTGCACATAGTTTCTAATTGACGTACCGGTATTTGATACATTAAAAACAACAAAGGGTCCTAAAGGACTATATTTTAGTTTTAGTTGAGAAAGCTTGTGAACTCGGGGGGCAGGTAGTTATAGAAAAAAGTATGAAGTTTTTATTTTAATTGTGTGTTTGTTCATCCAAAGAAATAGACTAAATTTTGTTTGATTTCATACTTTGATTTCATACTTCACTACAACTTAAAGTTCAAAGCCAAAAAAAACCCAACTAATACTAAGTTATGGCATCATCACTTTAATGACATGAAGAGGATTAAAGATAAATTAGTCTTAACACTAGGCTGTGTTTCAAATTTCCTTTTTCTATGATTTTCGGCCATCTGGCTTATTTATTTAGGTTATAAGGAGATAATTATATACACTGAAATCGAGGACCCCCACAGATTCCACCCATCCTAACTGAAAAGTCAAATTGAAAAATTACTTTTTACTGACCGCCAAAATCTCAACCTAATTAGGGTCTCTTTAAAAGCTACTGTTAGAAGAGTTTTTATTGTTACCTTTCAGTAAAGCATCTGTTAATTAATTTAACTTTTCCTAGGCAATTGAATAGTCTACATGTTACAATATTGAAATTTTTTCCCACCTTTTGGGTCAGATTAAATAATAGAATATTTAAAAATATTCTTTTGTGTACAGTAGTCTGAAAAAAAAATATAATGAAATTTGAAATAGAGTAAGTTAAGACTAATTTATTTTTAATGCTATTTGTTTGATTAATTTGACTTTTCCTAGGCAATTGAATAGTCTACATGTTACAATATTGAAATTTTTTCCCACCTTTTGGGTCAGATTAAATAATAGAATATTTAAAAATATTCTTTTGTGTACAGTAGTCTGAAAAAAAAATATAATGAAATTTGAAATAGAGTAAGTTAAGATTTTTAATGCTATTTGTTAGCTCAGCTTAGTCTTAGTGAAATCAGAAATCAAGAAAAAAAACTATTTTAAATACTATTTCAAAATCTAATATTATCTTAATTTTTTGTTAATGATGTCTGAAATCGAATCAAAAATGATTTTAAATAGTATTTCTTTGAATGAAACTTATATAGTCACAGTCTTATTGAAATCTGAAATCAAATCAAAAACTATTTTGATTACTATTTCTTTGAATAAAATTTATTTTGTCAAAACATAATAGGCCTTATAGAAATCTGAAATCCAACAAAATTTATTTTAAATTAAATACTATTTCATGGATTAATTTGTTATATTTTTGAAATTTGAAATCTAATCAAAATTATTTTTAATCCCATTTCTTTAAATTAAAATTATATTGTCACAACTTAGTCTTAGTGAAATCTCAAATCCAACAAAATTTTATTTTAAATACTATTTATTAATTGAATATTATCTTAACTTAATATTAGTGAACTCTGAAATCAACCAAAATGAGTAGGGCAGACACTAAGCTATCTATTCCTTTGTCCAGGTCAAACCACGACAAGTGTTTTGTGAGGAAGAAAAAAGGGAGTTAGAAAGGGGATTGTTAGTGACTAACCATTGTCTGTATGTAGTACACTGGAAGTGTCACTTCTTTGGCCCCTTAAAAAAAACAAACCTTGTTTATCATGTAATCTATTAATGAATACCATACTTAGCTCAGATGATAAAAGGGAGTCTGAAGGGATTTTTAATCAAAAACCCTGTTTGACATCTTAAGCAACTCTTCTATAATATTATGTAATGCGAGGAATTATATGGTTCTTGAACAAAGAGAGTCAAACAAACCCCTCTTTTGATTTTCTCCCCTACTGACCATCCTTGTCTCCGCTGGGCACTAACGACTTTCACACCTTAGACAATAAACATCTCTAGATTTCTTTCCCCAATTCCATTTAAATTCGAAGATTCAAAATGGTTCAGAACTTCAGATTAAAACCTCATGCCTGTTTCACAAATATTTGTATAAGATAAAATCTAAACTTTAGTAATTTGATTGGATGATGTTAGATTGATTTTATTGCTTAGCCAATCAAAAATGAAGTGTCTGGTAAAATTTGGATTTTATCTTTTGTTAAGATTTCGAGAAACAGAGGCCCGTTTAAAATCTAACAAATATTGTCATTAGTTTTCGATATGAAAAACTTGATTCATGAAAACCAGACTCTACAAAATGGTGTCACCAATTCAATAAATAATGTTATTGAACAAAATTGTTAATATAAAAATATAAAATTACTGTTTGATTTTTTAGGAAAGAGAAATGGGGTTTAGCATCCACTCGACACTAGCTAGGTCATTTCGGGACTAACACATGGTTCAGTTTTATTTCAATAATTCGTTTGCGCGTAACGGTCTTCAGCAGTAAGAGGCCCTTGAGAAAACCCATGAGGTTGGACAGGCGACCATCCCCCTCTTCATGTACAGCTGGGAAATGGAAAACACGCCATCCCTTTTGAATATGATGCATCGCATGCTCACTAACCATTCAGCTATCCAACACCCCCAGATATGGGGGAAACTTGTTGGTGACTCTGGCTTGTTGTGATTAATAAATGTGATATTTCATAATTTTTATTTCATCAAATATTTGTAAATGCAGAAAAGATGAATAATTTGGATGGTACTAAATGTTTTTCGTGTGTTTTTCAGGCATCCTCCAAAGATGATGTTATACAGATTTGTCGGGAAGCATTTTTATACCGAAATAAACCAGTATTATCTGATAATGTTTTAAATATGGCCATAGATAAACTGGGTTCTGATAGATCTACTGTTGCTAAGGTCAGTTTCTAAATACAGTCTTGTCATTTTGCGAATTTTTTATACAGTGGAGCCGCTCTGACACAGTGTTCAAGGCATTATCTTTTTGTTCTCAGTACGATTCAAGTTTTGACCGAAAAAATTCCTATGTTTTCCAGCGTGGTTGCCCTTTGTTAGTGATGCAGGACTGAGGGCCTGGCAAGGACAGCTGTCTAGTTGTTTGGATAGGATGAAAAAAGTCACATGTGCACATTGGCATGCACTGTAAAGATCCCCTGACAGCTGGAATTTGGTATAAGAGTAGACCGTTGTGCTGCTGTCCAGGCAAAACTTCCCTCATAGCACACTGGCTTATGCCTGTCTTCATTAGCCCAGTTTGGAGCAGAACAATTGGACCTTAAAGTTCCAATAGCATATTTTTAAGTTATATTTTTAAAATGTATTAAAATAAAGCCCTAAAATAGATTTGACCGATAAACAGTCCTACCTTGTGAAGGATAATCCTATTAATCCTATAATTCACTATTGCCAGTTGAGAAATTGGCAAAAATATCATTTTCAACTTCAAATTCAAACGTTTGAAGATGGCCGTCCATAGAGAGGAATGGGAAAACAAGGGAGGTAATTGAGTAACTATTTCCTCAATCAGCCTGTGTTAGCCCAAAAAATTTTGCCCATGATCATATAATAGTGAATTGACAACCTTTTGAGCAAAAGACATAGAAATAATTATGTTTTGACTTTCTTAGAAAATATGAAATTGGAACTTTAAACCCCATTTCATTTCAGTTTTATAAAAGTATCAGGTCCATGTCTGTTTCAGTTATGTAAAAGTATAATTTACTGATTTCGATTTCACTTATATAAAAGTAGCATGTCCATCTCTATTTAACTTATGTGACATGGAGGGAGATAGGGGCGCCTTCTCAACCTCGTGGGTTTCTTCCGAGCAATCCGGTTTCCTCCCACTGCTAAAGACTCCTACGCGCAAGTGAATTATTGAAATAAGATTAAACCATATGTTAGTCCCGAAATTAGCTAGTTTGTGTCGAGTGGACGTTAAACCCCATTTCTCTCTCTCTATTTCACTTATATGAAAATATTATGTCTATTTCAGTTATATAAAAGTTTGAGTGTGTTATTAAAGATGTCAGTATTCCATGGATCATCGGATCCCAAGTTTCTACTCCAGTTATATCCTAGTAAGTTATTAATAATCATTATATCCTAGTATGTTATTAATAATCATTATATCCTAGAAAGTTATTAATAATGATTATATCCGAGTAAGTTAATAATAATTATTATATCCTAGTAAATTATTAATAATAATTATATCTTAGAAAGTTATTAATGATAATTATATCCTAAGAAAGTTATTAATGATAATTATATCCTAGAAAGTTATGAATAATAATTATATCCTAGGTAAATTATTGATAATAATTATATCCTAGTAAGTTATTAATTAACTTATCTAGACAGATACATGCAATTGAATGTGAACGTTTTTCTTTCAGGTGATTTTCAGAAGAATTTAAAAGAGTTATTAATTAAGATAACTATAGATAATATGAGTAGCTGGAAGTCTATAGCTAGTGCTAGTCAAGGTGAGGTTATTACATATCTCTCTCTCTCTCTCTCTCTCTCTCTCACTCTCTCTCTCTCTCTAGTCATTTTGGGCCACACTTATATCTTAACCTCTCTGTTCTATTAAATTTGCATCATTTCTTATAATCAGTTGTTTCAGAGTTGTTCTCCCTCATCACTTGTGCGTAGAATTCCAAGTGTTTCATGTTGTTAACTCAGTGAATGATTAACATGTGTTTTGATATTCATCATTACGCTCCTATTCCAGTTATGAAAACCATCAAATTTTCATAATTCCCAGTTGAAAGCACGATTCTGAAGTTTTCTCGATTCTGTTCAGTTATAGAGTGTAGTGGAATAAATGTATTATTTTGATTTTATGTACAAAAAGAAATAAGAATGTGGCTCTGTCTCTGTTCACCATTAAATAGAAACAGTTGCCCCGGTGATACAGCTTGGCGCCGGTCCATCTGAGACCCATCTTGTGCTCAGATCCCCGACAACTATATAAAGGGAACGTTCTCACAATCTCACTTCGTCTTCGATATCACCTCGGTGGAAGTGGACGTTAAATAAAGCTATTTCACACACACAATCTCACTTCAGACAGAAGGGTTCGAACTGAACGAAGCTAGTCGTTTTATGAGAGAAATCTGGATGGCTACTCCCCACTCATAGATTTCTAATTTTATATTAATTTTAGTTTTTGCATTGATAAAATTTATGTAAAATTTTAAGTTGATTTTAATGTTTAATGTCTTATTTGAATTTTATTTTATTTATTTCTTTTGTATATTTAATTTCTGTACATTATTAATTTCTGTACATTATTAATTAGGAGATAAACACTATGTTTGTCCAGAAACGACCTAATCATTGTTGAGTTTACGTTAATATGTGTCTCTCTCTCTATTTTCAGTATCGTTACCTAATTTAGTAGATTTTGATTGGCGTGTGGACGTGAAGACATCCTCTGATTCTATAGCAAGGATGTCCGTTCCAACTTGTATCTTAAACATGCAGGTAACATGATACTATTCTCTACCATACTCTGTAAAATATTACTTTGGTGTACTTATTTAAATGGTGAGTTGGGTGGCCGAATGGTTAGCATGTGCGCACTGTATCATAAGGTCTGTCATTGAGTCAACTGGTGATGTTTTCGATTCCCTGGTTGTGCGTGACAAGGACAAGGGTCGTCTGTCCAACCTTGTGCGTTTCCTCCAGGTCACCCGGTTTCCACCCCTAAAGACACCTAAACCTAAGTGCAAGTGAATTATTAAAATAAAATTAAACCATATGTTAGTCCCGAAATGACCTACTTTGTGTCAAGTGGATGTTAACCCCCCCTCCCCCTTGTTTAAAATGACATTGTAATTATATTATTTTTCTAGAGAATTGGGGAAGAATCTGCAATCAATTCTCAAGGCGTAAGAGACGTCTATGAATGTGGCCCATCTATTTACTAGCCGCCCTTAAGATTGACTCCCATGAACATTAGAGGGTTTACATAGTTTCTCTAAAAAAATTTCTTAACCAATAATTGTTGTTTTGGATAGATATTCATCTTTCACAATATTGTTATTTATTTGTTTATTCTTGTGTTGGGTGTGTACTGAAACTGTACCTTATAGGTTTGAAATATCAAGGGGGGTAACTCATGCACCTTTCACCCTAAAGCCATATTATCTCCCCTTAGACCACAAAGACAATTGTCAATATTTGATCTTTTCTCCCAAAAGTTTAGAATTAACTAATCTTTTCCAAATGGAGAAAAACAATGAAGTAATAAATCAGATTGAAAAAGTGCAATAAATCCATAAACATTCATTGAAATTCTTATTATAGGGACAATAACGCTCTTGCTGGCTTGACAGCTCCAGAAAATAAATAATAGCCTTATTATAAGTACTAGATGTTTAAGTGTCCCACCTGTTGTGTAAATTATCCATTACATCCTATTTTACTTGTCCAGAGGGTTCGAAAGTATTTTAAAATCCAAGTCATATTTTAAAAAGTTTACGTTAGGCTTTTCAAACCATTTAGTTGAATTTTTCCAATTTTATAAATTAGACATGTTAAGTTGAAATTTGTATCATCAATTAATTGGAATATTGTAAAACAGTACAATTTGTTGACCAGAATAAAGATTGGAACATATTATTCAGTTACAACAAGAGTGGTATTGGGTCTTTAATCATTCAATATGTAAGATTTAGATAAAGATCTGACCATTCTTGTTATAATAGTTCAAAAATAGATAATTATGTTAAATGAAAATTTCAGCCAAATTACTTGATTCTGAGCCAAGTTATCACTGTTTGTAGTTAACAAGATGTGTGTAGAGTTTTAAATTAAATTTTTAAATGTTGAACTGTTGTTTAATCTATTTAAAATCTTGAGTATCTGATGCCATCGAGAGTTTATTGTGGTCTTGTTTTGTTAATAATTTAGATAATGTTTCAGACCTAAAGTGAGACGTGCAATAAGCAGATTTAGCTCTTGTATAATGTATGTTTAGATGTTGATAAAGAGGCTGATTATCATTTGAATTCCTTGTAAATTATAATATTGTGAAAAGTGAATCTCTTAAAAACAATATCAGCAAAAGAAAATGTGGAATTGAAACTTCACATGGGAGATCTCGATTCATAGTCCAAAACGTCCTGAATTGACAGAATTGCAATCGAGTGACATGCAATTCAGCCCATTCACAGTTCTGTCAGTCCTGACTGAGTACGTGGTGTGAGTAGAATCGAGACGTAATTTAACACAACGAATAGGTTGGATTTAGATATTTAATTAGCCAATTAAAGGATGCGTTGTAGCCAGATATACCCCTTTTCACTCAATTGTCACTATTTTTAGGATTGAGAGAATTCAATTCCGGAACGTTCATTAGAGTATTCCTATAATTTTCTGACAGAATGGAATATTCAAGGGAAGTAACTCATATATTCTTTCCCTTTCGCCATTTTATCTCCCCCTTAGACTACACAATAAAATTCATGTATATTAAGTGTTGTACTGGGTTGGTAGATTTGGTGGGGATAGGATTTCTTCTTGCCCTTTTAGGGCGAAAGACCTTAAAGCAAGAATTTCATTTTTTCTAAGAAAGTCAAAACATAATTATTTCTTTGTCTTTTGCTCAATAGGTTGTCAACTCACAATTATACCATCTCAGTCATTATTTCCCATTAACATCAGAAAAAATAATGCAATTACCTCCCTTGTTTTCTGTTTCCCCCCCCCCCCCCCCCCCCCCCCCCATGCAATAGCTATCTTCAAACGTTTGAATTCGAAGTTGAAAATTACATTTTTGCCACGTTCTTAATTGGCAATAGTGAATCAGACGAATTAATGGGATTATTCTTTAACAAGGTAGGCCTTTTTATAGATACCATCTATTTCAAGGCTTTATTTAGTACAAAATATAACTTAAAAATATGAAATTCACGCTTTAAACCCCCTTGTCGTACTTCAGCTACTTGATCTATGTGTTGATGGCTTATAATATATGGGGGATTGGGATGGCCTAGTGGTCTAGAGTGCCGCACTTTGACTTCTAGCTGGCCGGTCACCTCTGGCTTGCGGCTGTGGTTTCATTTTGGTGTGAGCGTATGTGACATGGAGATAGGGGTGCCTTCTCAACCTCGTGGGTTTCCTGCGGGCACTCCAGTTTCCTCCCACTGCTAAAGACAGCTACGCGCAAGCGAATTATTGAAATAAAATGAAACCATATGTTAGTCCCGAAATGACCTAGTTTGTGTCGAGTGGACGTTAAACCCCATTTCTCTCTCTCTCTCTCTCTTTTTATACACCTGGTACCTTCATTGTACATAAAATTTGTTGTTTTCTTTGTCAGGTTCAGGAAACGGCAACTGATGTAAATTCTATGCCTGATGTTAATGGTGTGCAGGTTGAGCTCTCGAAAGAAACACTAGACACCATGTTGGATGGTTTATCAAAAATACGAGACCAGTTAAATTCCGTAGCCAATAGATGATCAGCTCGTAAATTATTTTATGAATTGTTATTTTGGACCAGCGGTATACTTTCTAAGGCATTCATCACACAATAAGTCGTTAAGTGACTCTTTGTACCTCATTGATCGAACATAATTATAACATAACTTTATAGATTTATAATTTCTTAGTCGACAGAAGCTTTCTGTTGCTGCTCCTAAACTGTGAAACAAACTACCATCACATATTAAGGATGTAAAATCACTGTTTACATTCAAATCCTTACTAAAAACACATCTATTTAGTGCAGATTATGGGAATCTGTCGTAAATATGACTATTAGAATTGATTTTTATAAATTGTTTATTCATGGAGGTGCCGTATGGTTGGATTCATTACTGATCATTGTTTGATAAAGATACCCGTTGTATATAGTAGTAAATCCATTAAGTTTTGTTATTATGAACAATATAACCCCAGGAAAGACTGCAAATTTAGATCTTACATAACTCTTCTTTATTTTTTAACTTTTAAAGTAACATGGCACAACTGAAGCCGTTTTGACTGCTGGAATATAGAATGTAAAAGTTTGGTCATTCCTGTTCTAGACTATATTTGATATTATTTTCATTCAGTCCCAACTTTAATAATATTGTATAGATAGAGAGTGTATTTATAAAATCCGAAAAATAAAAATGTAAATTATTAAGAGAATTGTATATTTACACGCATGTTATAAAACAAAACACAAGTACAAGATTCATCAAATCTGAATTTAAAACTGCAGTAGATTTGAAAGATATTTATAGGAACTACCGGTACATTGCAATTTTTTCGATGAAAAAACTCTTTTTACTGGAAATCTTCAATGTTGCTCTGTCTTTGGTTGTTTTGGCCATTTACAATAAGCTCATAACAAAAAGATATTTTCTGGTTCTTATAGTGTTTTGTGTGTGCTCAGAGAGTTTAAATATAAATAAAGTTATTAAGTTTATTTTGTATATATGTAATTAGTAAAAGCACTGCAATAAGACAAAATAGCAGACACCAGAAGGGCTGTGTCTGACAATATCTGTTACAGATTTTTTATTTCCAGTGTTGTTAAAATAATTCCGAAAAATAATAAAGATTAATTTATTATTATTTTATCTATGATTGGTTGTTTTGGTATTTATGGAGTGGGGTTGGTGTCTCAAAGGTCTAAAAGATGCTGTGTAGTTCGTAAGATCTGTTGTCGAGTGGGGCTGTTTGTTTGGTGTCTATTCCAGACTTGTACATGCATACATTGTTTCCATGGCATTTAGTAATTGAACTGGAATATACATATCACAATTCTGTGGAATACAATTATTGCTTATTACCGAGCGAAGTTTCGACTAGGCTTCTCTAATCGGAATCATGCAATGATAAAATATGAAAATATACATGTATACAACAATGCTTGGTTAATCCTGACCAACCAGAGATACCTGTCTAATTATCTTGAAGGGAGACAACCGTCTAATTACCTTAAAAGGAAAATAACTTGTATGCACATGTATGTTTTCTATAAGAAGCCAGCAGCAGCTTATCTTTGATGAAGAAAAAGATAGTTGAAAAGGGACCGTTTGTTTGTGTAACTCCTGTACTTCACATCATAAGATCTATCATTGAGTCAACTGGCCTGGTTTTGAACCCAAGGAGTAGGGTTGCCTGTCCAACCCCTGTTTTTTGAACCGCATCGGTTATCTTGTTCCTTTCCACTGCAAAGAATCCCCCAACATGCAAACAAATTATGGAAATAAAATTGTATCATAAGTTAGTCTCAAAATTACCTTGTTTGTGTCAAAGGTGTCTCTCTCTCCCCATACATAAAAAGAAACAGATTACAACTGTAAAACAAAAATCAGGCTTTTTTGTGGAAAAATAACGTGTTAGATTGTTAGGCATATTCCTGAAGCAATGGCCTCTGGCCATTACTGGATTAAATTCTTGAACTTTTGCGGGAGTATGTCTATTCTTCCCGTTCAATCAAAGCTATCACTTGAGTACAACAACATGACAGTCCTTCGTTTAATCTGTGTCTTCCCTAAAACATTGGACAGTGATTTAAGGTATTAAAAACGATGAAAGTATGTTCGTTTCCAAACAGTATTGTTTACATTTCATTCGACTTGATAGCCTTGTTTGTCATGCAATTAGTTTTACTGCAATATTCTGCTATGCACGGGTTAATTGGGCATAATAAAATCTTGAGCCATGACATTATGTTATGTAAACATATTTGGTTCAATGTTGGCACTCATTTTAAACGTAAAGCTTTCGTAGAGCAGCTAGTCATTGGTTGGTAGTCGGACTACTGACCAATCAAAATTTAAAACAACAATATCCACTCATTACAGCAGTGAGTAGTGGGATTACCTCTAATCAAACGAAACACTGCACAGAGTATGACTGTTCGGCATCTAATCAATCGCCACACATGTCTAGCTCCATATTCCTGCAGCAATGGCGGGAGAAATCCCTCTCTTACCATTGCTGCACTCGGCTAATCTCGACAGATTCCGTAAACTACATCTAGTCTCGGATGTATGACAGTAAGTGATATGTACCTACGCCCATACATTTGCGATGCGGCTACCGGTTTACTTTAACAGGAAAACTTGATGCTATTACACAAATTGGGAACCTATTCGGCTAGCGACCTATTCGACCGATCGAGCTGCAACCTGTTCGTTGGAAACCTATTTAGAGTAAAGACAACAGTCTCTATTTATCAACCAATAAAATCCAACGTTATGTCTATCAAATGAAAGTAGAATATATTATTTTTTATCCATTCCTTCAGCTCAGAATAGACGTGTAATTTCGTCATTATCTTACAGCTGGATCGGTCGAATAGGTCGCTAGCCAAATAGGTCGCCAACTTGTGTTTGGAATGGGCGCAGCCATGTTTCATCCGGAACCTTTAAAGTAGTTCCAATATGGCGGAATTCATCATACAGCCGAGTTTAGATTCCCGAAATCTTCCGAGGTTTGCCGAGTGACCATTGCTGGATAGAAGTCATATTCTTGAAATTGGGCGGGGCGTGTCTCTTTTTAACGTCCAATCAAATCACTCCTCTCTTCTCGCATTCGGCATAATTTTCAAAATGGCCGACGAAGAAAACATGTTGGCACTGGAAAATCGAGCATAATAAATTTTGCGGGTTATGACGTAAACAAGTCGCGATTGTCACTAGATACATTGCGGTAACATATTTTGAGGTCTGTTTAACCCCGATATTGTTTGTTACAATGTAGGTCATTGGTTGGTAATGGCACTAATGACCAATAATAATTTAGAACAACAATGTTCACTCAAGATAGCAGTATGAAGTGGATTAGTTCTAATCAAACGAAACACTGCGCAGGAGTATGGTCTAGCTCTATCAAGCGTTAGTGTGGACTGCAAGGGAAGACAACTCTGTTTGGGAGATTGTCATGATCTAATATCACAACAGAAAAACTTGTTTCAATGCAGTACACAAATAATGCAGCAGACAAATAGTGAAGCCTCCATGCCCCCAACTCTCCCCAAGCCTGCTTTGTATCTAGAAAACAGGCACTAAGTTAGTTGCCCGACATTTTAAGTTCTAAATTGACGACTTTTAATCCAAAGCACGAAGCATACTTGGAGATTTGTTTGGTATTTATTATGTTACAATATGAGGGATTATGTAAAGATTTGGTATCTCTAACTATAATACTTAAAGTAGCTAAGTCTCTAACTCAATATCATCGAAAAGTCTTCAACGTTGAAAACACAAATTATTTATTAATTTAAATCAACATTGATGCTGTGATCATACCAGGAAAAGATGGGCTTCTGATATCCAATATTTAAGACGAAATAATTTTTATACCATTGGTTCACGAATCGTGTACGAATCGTGTACCATACGACGTTTCAGACTCATTTTCAGCTAGAAACTCAAAGAACAAGGCTAAGTATACTCCACGTTACATCTCAAACGGTGAGCATGCGCAATAAATACTATGTAGACTGGAATAACCAGACGCTATATATATTGTGATTCAATTGAGACCTCTGGTGTACTTCGCCAAACATAACTGATAGTGATTTGATATTAGACTCTAGAGTAAAAACGGAAACGATTGAATGTAAATCAGTTTATATACATTCATATTACATTATTGTATGGCTTGCGACCCATTTGTGTCAATTTCTAGGCCCCAAATATTAGCGATTTAGCTCCTTTAATGATGTTTTTATCTGAATTGATAGGGTACAAGATAAATTGTACGTGATTATAAATATTGATAGGTCAGTATTATATGCACCGAGTAGATGATAAGCTTTGAATGTGTACTTGGTTACAGATGTCATTAACATGTTCATTGCATGTTCCTATTCCGTATTGGGGGGGGGGGGGATGTCGGGCCTGTAGCCAGCTCATAAAATTTTGGGGGTGCTACGGAATGTTTTGGGGGGGGCTGAGGATGTGGCCAGCTCAGAACACTCCTAAGAAATCACTATTTTTTGGCGAAATATTTAGGGGGGCTAATTCGATTTGAGGCGGGGTGGGGGGGGGAAGGTCTTAGCCCACCCTCCATCGTGGCTACGGGCCCGTGGGTGTATTGCTGAATGGTTACTGCATGCATGCTGTATCGTAATGTCTGTCATTAAGTCAACTGGCATGGTTTCGATTCCCGGTAGGATCACCTGTTCAACCGAGTGGGTTTTCTCCCACTGCTAACAGTCCTATGCACAAGCGATTATTGAAATAAAATTGAACCACATGTTAGTCCTGACAGTGACAGTTGAGGTGTGAGGGTGGCAAGATGAGCAACACCTGCTTGACACTATCCTTGTTAGGAAATGCTGTGTGCAATATGATGGAAATTTTGCTCGGACAGCGGCATAATGGCCAACTCTTATATCAAATTCCAACTGCCAAGTGTTCTTTTATGTATACACAAATATATATTATCCCTTGTCAGGCCGTCTGTCCTGATCTATTGACATGGGGGAACCACGCCGGAAAATCCTATTGACCTTTGTCGACCAACACAAAGTTTGAACGTGGGACCTCAATGTTAGCGATCCGTCTGACTCATCAAGCTCCATGACTCCCCATCTAGGATTCAGGACATTGTTCCTCATTTCATTTTGTAACAGGCGACATGTTTCTCATGCTGATGTTCTTTTAAATCCCTGTATCAACTTTACAGATGCCCTATTATTTATGGTGGGGAGGGGGGGCGGATGGCTAAATGGTTAGCGTGTGCAGCTGTAACATATAAAACCTGTCACTTAATCAACTGGCGTAGTTTCGAAATCCCGGTTGTAAGCTCCCCTATCCAGCCTTGTGGGTTTTCTCTGGGTTCTCTGGTTTCCTCACACTGCTAAAGACTCTTACACGCGCAAGCGAAGTATTGAAATAAAATCGAAAACCACATGTTAGTCCCGAAATGACCTAGTTTGTGTCAAGAAGACGTTAAACCCCATTTCTCTCTCTTTGTTGAAATAATAGGGGATTCAGCATTTTCTTTAAGTTGACCGAGACCTTTAAAATTTTATGTGTTATCTTTTTTAATAAAACTTGATAAGGTCAGTGGGATATGGTATGAATGTTTATCACGTTCTACTGTCACCGATAAGAATAAAATCTGTATTCAACTATTCATGATTGACAAATCGTATCAACATGTTCAATGCATGTTCCAATTTTAAAGATAATGGAGTAAGACGTTGGCTCTCTAAACTTGAGGTCCTGTGTTCGATGCTGGTGTTTGTCACGAAAATCCATTGTTCGATCCCTGCACTTGCTGAGAAAGTTCATCACGATTTTCCGATGTGTTTCCACTTTGTCAGTGGTTCAGAACAGGGGATCTGACAAAGACAGTCGCCTAGTTCTTCAGATGGGACGAAAAACCACGGACCCGTGTACACATTAGTGTACACATAAAAAATACCTTGGCTGTTGGAATTGGATACAAGAGTAGGCCTTTGTGTCCCTGCCCAGGCCAATTCCCCTCATAGCACATTGTATGGTATATGTCCGTCTTCATTAGCCCAGTATGAGGAGAACAGTACAAAGTTAAATTCCATTTCATTTCGTTTAAAGATATGAGAGCTGTGGTGGGTGTTTGGGATGGCCTAGTGGTCTAGAGTGCCGCGCTTCGACCTCTAGCTGGCTTGTCACCTCTGGCTTGCGGCTGTGGTTTCGAGCCCTGGTGTGAGCGAATGTGGTATGGAGATAGGGGCACCTTCTCAACCTCATGGATTTTCTTCGGGCACTCCAGTTTCCTCCCACTGCTAAAGACTCCTACGCGCAAGCGAATTATTGAAATAAAATGAAATCATATGTTAGTCCCAAATGACCTAGTTTGTGTCGAGTGGACGTTAAACCACATTTCTTTCTCTCTCTACGAGAGCTGTGTTGGCGCAGGAAGAAGTTGGCTTACTAAACTGGAGGTCCCGTGTCCAATCCCGCTGTTTGTCGTGAAACTTCATTGGGATTTTGCGGTGTGGTTCTCACTTGATGGTAGTGCAGAACTGAGTGCAAAATTTCTCCAATCGCACACTGTATAGTGTTTAGCCCAGTAGGAAGTAAGCACCACTTTATTTGAATGATACACCTAGTCCTCATAGCAAGTTGTCTGCCTAACCTTCCTGCTTTGGCCGAGAAAGTTCATCTTGATTTTCCAGGGTGATTTCCCCATGTCAGTGATGCATAAGGAGGGCCCGACAAAGACAGCTGTTTAGCCATTCGGATGGGACAAAAAAACGAGGTCCCGTGTACACATTGGAGTGCACGTAAAAGATCCCTTGGCAGTTGGAATTCGATATAAGAGTAAGCCTTAGTGCCGCTGTCCGGGCAAAATTTCCTTTATAGCACACTGTATGGCGTATGCCCGTCTTCATTAGCCCAGGTTAGGTGCAAAAGAGTAGGACGTTAAATCCCATTTCATTTCATTTCATTTCACTGCCTAACCTTGTGAGTTTGCTCCAGTTTCCTGATAGTCTCTCTCTCTCTCTTTCTCTCTCTCTCTCTCTTTCTTTCTTTCTTTCTCTGGTGTTTTTAATAGACAACAATAATATTTATTTGATACATTTAAATATTAGGTCAAGATTTGATTGACCTTTGGTCTGTCCATTAGTAGTAAACAATATTCTCCCAATGATAAGTGATCCAATTTAACGACCCAAATATCTCAACCTTGACCCACAGATTAACTTTATAACCAGGAATTCATTTGGTCAATTTTTCTATATATTTTGTCTGTCCTTAAGCATACATCAGGGGCAGACCTAGTAATTTTGAAAAGGGGGGCGTCGCAAAATGAGGGCACTTACTGCAGTGATGGGGCACGCCGCTGCATCTGATATTTTCTTCTAAGTAAACATTTGGAGAGGATATATTTGGGTCTGAAAAAGGGCACTTTCAGCAGTAAAAAAGGCCCGTTCAGCGGTAAAAAGGGCACCCCCCACTGGATCCGCTAAATCATCCTACTATATGTCTTTCTTTTGGCCTGAAATGTTATACAAATTATTAATTAGACATTGATTAACTTATCCAGACTATAATCAACTCTCGATGTTATCACTAGCCTGTGATATTTACTGGATTACAATTACAATTCTATTTGCTGCTCGTCTTTCATTCATGATTTAATCATGAAATGGATAATCCAGACTAGACTGTGTTTTTTCTCGTACTGACTTTAGTAATGATGATCAACGCGTGGCTCCAAATTTAATCGCTTAAATCTTGTTTCACCATCCAAAACCACCAAATACCATTAAATACTAACCCAATAACACTAAATACTAACCAATACCATTAAATACTATCTAAAAACTAACCAATATTGTGTTTAATAAAAACTGACAAGTACTCACTGACTCTCGCTGGCAAGATACAATCTCACGTGATCTCATGATATTGGGCGTTGATAAATATATATTTAGGTATTGAGCCTAAAAACTGCTTCACCCAGTTGTGGACATCATACATATCAGTATGCCATTAGTATACAGATAAACACTAATATCAGGATCCGATACAGAGGGGGGTGGGTTGGGGGGGGGGCGTCCAAACCCCAGCCTGCCCAGCTACATGTACATAATAAAAAGATAGGTTGCCAGGCAACGAAACATACGCCCACAGCAGCTAAATCGTCCGGGCAGTCAACAAGGGTTGTCGCATATTTTTACTAATTTCGGTAATGAAGCATTTGTAATACACTAAAAACTGATTAAGAGTAACAACTCATTATGTAATTATCAGAAAATCATTAGAATTTGATTGCTTTTTATAAAGTTTTACCCCACGCTAACAATTAGTATATACATGAAACATTTAATATCATGGATTTAGCTGTTCAGTTATCTAAATTCATTGAAAATCAAAATACTGGTTCGTTTCAACACCTTAAACTCTATGTATCAATCTGAAGTCAATCGGATAGTAACTTTGGTCTCTATAGCGTCACAATAATTTTTGAAGTTATCAAGGGAGATAACTCTGGTAGTAATTATTTGAAATCATTGAAAATCAATAGGCTTCTTCGGAAATCGCTGAAAATTAATAGGTGTCTTTGTCTTATGACCTTAAACACTGTGTATAAATTTAAAGTCAATCGGATATTAACTTTGGCCTCTAGAGCGTCCACAAGATTTTTTGAAGTGATCAAGGGCCATAACTCTGGCACTAATTATCGGAAATCGCTGAAAATCAATAGGCTTCTAGGTCTTATAACCTTAAACACTGTGTATCAATTTGAAGTCAATCGGATATTAACTTTGGCCTCTAGAGCGTCCACAAGATTTTTTGAAGTGATCAAGGGCCATAACTCTGGCACTAATTATCAGAAATCGCTGAAAATCAATAGGCTTCTTCGTCTTATGACCTTAAACACTGTGTGTAAATTTAAAGTCAATCGGATATTAACTTTGACCTTTAGAGCGTCCACAAGATTTTTTGAGGTTATCAAGGGCCATAACTCTGGCACTAAATATCGGAAATCGCTGAAAATCAATAGGCGTCTTCGACTTATGACCTTAAACACTGTGTATAAATTTAAAGTCAATCGGATATTAACTTTGGCCTCCAGAGCGTCCACAAGATTTTTTGAGGTGATCAAGGGCCATAACTCTGGCACTAACTATCTGAAATCGCTGAAAATTAATAGGCGTCTTTGTCTTATGACCTTAAACACTGTGTATAAATTTAAAGTCAATTGGATATTAATTTTGGCCTCTAGAGCGTCCACAAGATTTTTTGAAGTGATCAAGGGCCATAACTCTGGCACTAATTATCGGAAATCGCTGAAAATCAATAGGCTTCTTCGTCTTATGACCTTAAACACTGTGTATCAATATGAAGTCAATCGGATATTAACTTTGGCCCCTAGAGCGTCCACAAGATTTTTTGAAGTGATCAAGGGTCATAACTCTGGTACTAATTATCGGAAATCGCTGAAAATCAATAGGCTTCTTCGTCTTATGACCTTAAACACTGTGTATAAATTTAAAGTCAATCGGATATTAACTTTGGCCTCTAGAGCGTCCACAAGATTTTTTGAAGTGATCAAGGGCCATAACTCTGGCACTAATTATCGGAAATCGCTGAAAAACAATAGGCTTCTTCGTCTCATGACCTTAAACACTGTGTATAAATTTAAAGTCAATCGGATATTAACTTTAGCCTGTAGATTGTCCACAAGCAATTGTGGACGCCGGACCGACGGACGGACGGACCGACGGACGGACGGACGGACGGACGGGGGCGACGACAATATACGACCACATTTCAATGTGGGCGTATAAAAATTGAATGCTTTGCATCGATGAAATTGAATCACAATGTGATCCTACATCATTATTAAAATTGAAGTCAAACGGGTCGTTAGATTACTCTCTTTTAAAAGCTTAACGTGTATGTATGCCTACGAAATTTAGAGATGATGATGTAATCATGCATTGTCAATTGTCACATTTCCGTAACCGGAACCTCACAAACCCCCCATCCTCCCAAAATTTCTCGATCGGCCCCTGAATACGTTGGTAGGTAGACGAAGTGACTTACCGTATGAAGATACGTCACTTCGTCTATGAATATAAATAACATATTTTATCTGTAATTACTGGTACCTGTATCCTAGTAGATAATAATATACTATAAGTTATTATTGGGTAGTATTTGGTGGAGTTGGACAGGTGACATATTTTATCTGATTATACTGGTATCTGTATCCTAGTAGATAATAAATACAAGATAATAATATGTCATTAATTAATATCTTTATAACTGTTTAAAGTGACATGAACATCAAACCAGAATGACCAACCAAAACAGACATTTTTCTTGTGGTGTTTTTTTTATTGTGATATCAAAGTTTCAGAAATATTTCATCTGTCCAACCTCTTGGGTTTTCCCTGGGTACCCTGGTTCCCCTCACTGCTAAAGACCCCTACGCGCAAGCAAATTATTGAAATAAAATTAAATCATATGTTAGTCCCGAAATGACCTAGTTTGTGTTGAGTGGACGTTAAACCCCATTTCTCTCTCCTCTTTCAGAAATATTTACAGAGGTGTGTCCCAAATCATGTTGAATATACATATCAATTTCTGTGAGATCAGTTTTAACGTTCGCTCGACACAAACTAAGTCATTTCAGGATTAACATGTGTTTCAATTTATTTCAAAAATTTGCATGTGCATAGCTAAGGGGTCTTTAGCACTTGGAGGAAACCGGAGGACCCGGAGAAAACCCACGAGATTGGACAGATGACCCTAATCCTTGTCACGTACAACTGGGTATCGAAAAACCACACCAGTTGACTCAATGACGGACCTTAAGGTGTTACTTGCTCAAGCTTACGATTTGGCCATCCAATCTCCCATAACCCCCCCATGAAATGGTGTGTTGGTTTGAGTTCTTGTTGTCTGGCATGTGGAACTGTGGGTCAACATTCACAGCGATAGAAAACAAATCAAAGCAAAAGTTGTATTTACGAATACCCGCTTGAAACATCAGCGCCGTTTGGTTTATCAAACAACATGACGTTATTGGGTCAAAGGTGGCTTGTATGACCCCTAACATAACCTTCAACAACAACCGGATAGATCTTCATGTAGTGGAAGCCATCGAAAGTATTAATACAACCTCTGACAACAACCGGATAGATCTTCATGTAGTGGAAGCCATCGAAAGTATTAAAACAACCTCCGACAACAACCGAATAGATCTTCATGTAGTGGAAGCCATCGAAAGTATTAAAACAAACTCCGACAACAACGGAATAGATCTTCAAGGAGTGGAGGACATCGAAAGTATTAAAACAACCTCCGACAACAACCGGATAGATCTTCATGTAGTGGAAGCCATCGAAAGTATTAAAACAACCTCCGACAACAACCAGATAGATCTTCATGTAGTGGAAGCCATCGAAAGTATTAAAACAACCTCCGACAACAACCGAATAGATCTTCATGTAGTGGAAGCCATCGAAAGTTTTAAAACAACCTCCAACAACAACCGGATAGATCTTCATGTAGTGGAAGCCATCGAAAGTATTAAAACAAACTCCGACAACAACGGAATAGATCTTCAAGGAGTGGAGGACATCGAAAGTATTAAAACAACCTCCGACAACAACCAGATAGATCTTCATATAGTGGAGGCCATCGAAAGTATATAAAAAAAAAACAACACAAAATATCTATCTGTAATTTAATCAGTCTGCTTAAGTATAAATATTATTACCCTCTAAAATGTACAAACAATAATAACTGACTTAGAATTACAACTACATTTAAAATTAAATGCACAACAATTTGGTATCTGGGAAAGTTTTTATTGGATATACTAAATAATTTTAAGTACTGGGTCAGACAGTTCTGTCTATGGAATGCAAAAATAACAAACGTGAAGAAACAATATGTAAGATTTAGAAGTGGCCGACTGGCTGTTCTTGCTATAATGGTTTTTAAATAAATAATGAACTATTAATATATTGAAAGTTTCCTTCAAATTACTTTATTCTAGGCCGAAGTTATGACTGTAGCATATATTTTTTATTATCATAGCAACTTAATTTGATAACATACATCAAATTTTGATTATATCCATTTTATCGTTAAATTTTAAAATCTTATGGGTGTTCAAATCTATTTGAATCTTGGCCATCCTTTGGTCTAGAGAGTTAATTAATGGGCTTGTCATGTGACTCATGTCTAAATAATAATTTATATAACAATGAAAGCTAAAAGAAACACTGCAAAAGGCAGATTTAACTCTTACATAACGTATATTTACAGGGACGGATCCAGGAATTTTTGAAGGTGGGGGTTTGCCAGGTTTCTGTTACGGAAATTTGCCATCATCGTCTCTAAATTACATATACAAATTGAGCTTTTTAACCCTTTGAACACTGACTTTACATGGGGTGTTGCACGTCCCTCCCTGGATTTACAGGACGTCATATTAATTATGACGTCAACGTAAGTGGAGCTTGAACATGCCTCAAGCTGCAAAACCGACATTTCGGGTATATGCGATACAACGTCAAGCCGGTTTTGCGGCATTTCGGGTTCTAAGGGTTAAAGAGAGAAATCGTTTTTATACTGATGTAGGATCAGTTCGTGATGTAATTTCATTGATGCAAGGCATTATTTTTTTATGTAGCTGGATCCGCCCCTGCTCTAATCAACTATAAATAAAACATTTCGTTTTCTATACAAAGTTACAGATAAAAATACTTCAGGTATCGTTTAACAATGGAATTTGAAAAAAATCGGATTAAAATACCGATCCATATTTCGTTTTATTTTTGTATACTTTATACTACATGAAGATCTGACAAGCGGCTTTTGACCCTATGATGTCATACATCAATTAAACAATTAGCGTTCACGTTTCTAGTGGTTTACCCACAGTTATGCGCAGAACACGCCAAGAAGTTTCCGTAACAGACCGTTTCATTGGCTAATCCCTCACTTCACCCAAAATGACAGTAAAATAACAAATCTTCCAGATCCTAGTGTAGTAAAGACAAGTAAAACGAAATTTTGAAATATAAAAAAACATAACAAAATGGGATTTGTATTTTAATATGATTAGATGATAATGGTTATAATTGGCAAGACCATTGTAAACTTTCAGACAAATCTTGAGAGTGATCATGTGACTACTAAAGCATAACAGCAGAGAGATGTTAATTAATAATTAAAACAGACCTTATTTGGAAATGTGGATAATATTATTATCGCAATACAAATGATAAAAAACATGCTTCAATAGTTAATCGTAGCATCTGAACATATTTCACAGATTTCAGCATATATCCTTATCATCTTCTATAAACATTTCACTATGGTAACCAATTATCACTATGGTAACCAACCTATAAATGGATTCTGACATCATCCAGTTTCACCATGGTAACCAATTATCACTTTGAACACCTATACAAACAAATCTCCCTTCTTACAATGCAGTGAATTTATACTGACGTGCACTAGTGAATATTAGTCAAAGGATTTTCAGTTGTCCATGTAAGACAGTCTGGCCATATAAATGATCAAAATTGCTAGTGAGTCCAGGGACCCATATGACAATTTAACCCATGTGCCCTATTTCTTGAAATTTTAACTGAAGATAAAATCCAAATTATTAAAATCACTCTAATATTATCCAATCAAATTATTAAAATTTGGATTTCATCTTTGTTAAAATTTTGTGAAACAGGCCCGAGTTCAGCTAATGCTCCTTATTCAACTTACAGTAAGACAGTAACTACCCCAACATGCCTTTCAATTCATAAGAGAGAGAGAGAGAGAGAGAGATGGGGTCTAACATTCACTCTGCACAAACTAGGTCATTTCAGGACTAACATATGGTTCAATTTCTTTTCAATAGGGGTTTTTTAGCACCGGGGGGAAACCAGAGGCCCTGAGAAAACCCATCGACGGAGGGGATGGAAACCATACCACTTGACTCAATCACAATCCTTTCGATTTCACGTTAAACCAGGCCCAAAACTCTCCAACCCCCCAAAGTACCAGATGAACTGCTCCTGATAAAACCTGAAAAGTCAGTGATGCGTGCCTTATATCTTCGCGTGTAAATTAGTGACTGGGGTCTTATTGCCAAGCGTGTAAAATTAATCAAGGGGCAATTCAACATGCTAACAGGAGGAGTTGCATGTACAAATAATATTTCCCAGAAAATTCAGTAAAAACCTTCTTCTCATTTTCCACTTGACATAACACACAACAGAGACAACGTTTTGAAAGTTTTCATCTAAACCGAAACTCTTTTCATTCTTTGTTCATTCAAGGTGTCTTCTCTCTGTAGTTCTTCGCCAGACAAACCAACCGATTTCACAAATTTCAAAATGGCTTCTACATATTCGTCGGGGTGGTGATGGAAATGACTAACGTGGGGCGTATTTTCCCAGCATTTAGTTGTAACAGGATTCCCCTGGGCGATCCATTTATTGGCCACGACCTCTATGTCTTTATCAACACCAATGGGATCAGCTCGCGAGTACAACATCAGCGAAGGCAGCTTTAGAAAGTTGGCGTGAAATGCCGCTGACGAGGTCAAGTAATGTTTTGTGACAACGTTTTCGAAAACTTTCAGGTAACCAGAAATTGTTGATTCAATGATCGATCTTCCAATTTTATTTTCAGCCAAGATGTTTGCTATTCCTCGAGGCACTCCTCCAAAGTCAACAGGACTATCGAAAATTTGTCCATGAATTCTCCTACATATATCGTTATATTTCGGAGCCTCTTTTTCAAATTGTACCAGCATCTCGCCACAAACATAGCCCCCAACGGAAAAGCCATGAATCAACAGGGGTTTATCTCTTTGTTCCTTCTCCTCCAAAATCTTTAATACTTTTCTGACGGCACCTTGAGCTTTTTGGGGTCGAAGTACGTCTAAAGGACCCACGCGAATACTTAACACATCGAAACCTTCGCTGGCATAGAGGTTACCATATTTAGCAATGTGACGCTCTTTTGCGTTCATCCAGCTGAACAGAACAACTAAAGGTCGTGAACTGTTGTTGACGGGTTGCAATGTCTGCAATACCAGGTTGGTGTCCAACTTTTTCCTGACAACATTTGGTTTGGTTGCCAACCATCTTACGCAAACTGTAAGTAGTGGTCTCTGAAACACACAACAAAATTATTATGCTTATTAAAGAGAGAGAGAAATGGGGTTTAATGTCCACTCGATACTAGGTCATTTTGGGACTAAAATATGGTTCAATTTTATTTCAATAATCCGCTTGCACGTAGGGTCTTTAGAAGTAAGAGGAAACTAGAGGATTCAGAGAAAACCCACAAGGTTGGACAGACGACCCTACTTCTTGTCACGTACAACCAAGCAATCGAAACCACTAGGAAATTTTCAGCAAATTGCCTTTACATTATCTAATTTTTAACTATTACTAGTGAGAACTGCCAACTCGTTATCTAATCTCTCATAATGTATCATTAAATCAGATTTACACATAATCTCTTTAAAGAAATCCATTATTATATCCATACAGTAAAACGATAACTTCGGGTAGATTTTTTAAGTCTGGATTTTTATTTAAAAATATATGCAATAAACGTACACATGACATTGTTTCTTTTTTATTAAACAGACATGTCTAAATATTTATTTTTCAAAATATTAGTTTTAAATTTTAATTTTGTGTTTCTTGCACTTACTTCTTTCACATTCAAATTTTTGTTTAAAAATTTTCAAAAATCATTTAAAATAAAATCACACCAAAATCTAGTAGTTTAAAGTTGACTGATTAGTATCAATAATGATTGAGTATAGGCCTACTGTTCAAATTACAGCACAAGTCAAGTATTTAATTTCCTCACCACTGTTCAAAAATTAATCATAATACATCATTAATCAATTGGGTTTGGGTTGTTTATTTTTTAACAGTGATTGAGAAATTAAACGATTATAAATTGGACACACATCATTATCAAAATTAAATGGTATGGTTGAAACTGGACACAAGTTCAAGTACAATTAGATCAATTAGATGATGTTTGGTGATTTTAATTTACAAATTTTTATTAATTTTAAACAAAGATTTGATCAAATTGAATGATGGCGAAAGAAATTTTATAGTGCTACTGCAGCTACAGTATAAAGCAATATTATGTGTGCCGACGTGGCGAGTCTCCGAATTAATAAGCGCCGTTTCAACTCGGTTAATTTTGATTTTGAGTCATTTTGACTAATTTTGTTGAATACGGTCAAAGACAACGCATGCTCTATTGCTGTCAGTAACGATTATGAATGCACATAAATTTAATAATACAGTATAGAACTAACCTTATGGCTTAAAACGCTTCGAAATGTGGGAAAACTCATCCTTGCTGTAAACGAACCAAATGTTCAATAAAATTCGATACTTAATCTGTCGAATCTTTGCTTTCAAGTCAATGTGACTCCATCGAAGTACAGAAGTAAGGGTATATTTACATCTCGACTTTTATCACGCCATGCTGTAATGATACATGAACTCTTGACCCCTATTGACGTGATTGCTTCAACCAATGAAAATAGTCATTTACGGGCTGCAAAATTTCCCTTACGGAAGCTCAAAGAAGACTTGAATCATCTTTAATAAGAGATATTGAATTATTTTAAATTTGACAGAGAATCCAGCAGATCCGAAATATGGACGTTTTTTTCCCCTTAGTAAAAAATACTATGGATGGAATGACATTGTATTTTACTCAGGAATTCTCTTTCGACCTTCTTTTTTTTTTAATTTGCTATTTTTTATTTTTTTGTTTTGTTTTATTTTGTGAATTTGTGAGTTTTTAATTTTTTTTTTTTTTTTTTTTTTTTTTGGGGGGGGGGGAATTTTTGTTCGTTTGTTGTTTTTTTTTTTTTAGTTTGTGTTGGTTTTTGATTTTCTTTTGTAATTTGTTGATTTCTTTTGGTGGGGGGAGTTTACATTTTGTGAATGAAAAGTGCTTGGACCCTACTCCGACTGGGCTAGCCTAGTGGTCTAGAGTGCCGCGCCTCGACCTCTAGCTGGCTGGTCACCTCTGGCTCGCGGCTGCGGTTTCGAGCCCGGTTGTGAGCCTATGTGGCATGGAAATAGGGGCGCCTTCTCAACCTCGTGGATTTCCTCCGGACACTCCGGTTTCCTCCCACTGCTAAAGACCTCTACGTCCAAGCAAATTATTGAAATAAAATTAAACCATATGTTAGTCCCGAAATGACCTAGTTTGTGTTGAGTGGACTTAAACCCCATTTCTCTCTCTCTCTCCCTCTCTCTCTTTTGTCGAATTCTAACTGCCAATGGATCTTTTACATGCACATCAATGTGTCACAGGACCATGGTTTATTGTACCATCCGAATGACAAGACTAACTGTCCTGTCTCAGCAAACACCGGGATCAGGATCGAACCCGTGATGTACGACTAGCGAGTCAGCATCGTACTCACTGAGCCCCCTGTGTCTTCCTTTTTTTACAAGGGGGGTTGGGATGGCCTAGTGGTCTAGAGTGCCGCGCTTCGGTCTCTAGCTGGCCGGTCACCTCTCGCTTGCGGCTGTGGTTTCGATCCCTGGTGTGACATGGAGATAGGGGCGCCTTCTCAACCTCGTGGGTTTCCTCCGGCAACTCCGGTTTCCTCCCACTGCTAAAGACCCTATGCGCAAACGAATTATTGAAATAAAATCAAACCATATGTTAGTCCCAAAATGACCTAGTTTGTGTCGAGTGGACATTAAACCCCATTTCTCTCTCTCTCTCCTTTTTCTATAGGACGAAATTCTGTAATATTTAGTGGTTTCAATTCCTCGGTTCTATGTGACAAGGAGTAGCGTGGCCTGTACAACCTCATGGCTTTTGTCCGGATTCTCCAACTGCTAAAGATTCCTACGTGCAAGTGAATAATTGAAATAAAATTAAAACCATTTGTTAGTCCCTACTGTTCTGCTCCGACTTGGCTACACACTATACAGCGTGCTATGGACGAAGGTTTGTCTAGACAGTGGTGCTACAGCCGGCCAGGTTCTTTTACGTGCATTCTATTGTGTACACAGCTCTTCAGTTTTTCGTCCCATCCAAAAGACTATACACTTCCCTATTTCTACAGAGTCTATACAGGGTAGTACAACTACAATCGCTTAATGGAATTACCAGTGTTTTGAATCCAGTGGAGTCACAGTGGCTCAGTGGGTGGGAGAGAGAGAGAGAGAGAAATGGGGTTTAATGTCCACTTGACACAAAGTAGTTATTTTCGGGACTAAAATATGGTTTAATTTTATTTCAATAATTCGCGTGCGCATAGAGTTCTTTAGCTGTGGGACGAAACCGGAAGACACGGAGAAAACCCACGAGATAGGACAGGCAACCCTACTCCTTGTCACCAGGGACAGGCTTTATGATACAGCATGCTAAGCATTTGGCCATCAGACCCCCCTCCCCCCCACCCCCACCCCCACCCCGGCCTCCCGAGGGGATAAGACTTTGGTTCATTAACCTGGAGGTTCCGTGCTCAATACTGGTGTTGGCCGAGAGAATTCATCTCGTCTGTGTACGACAGACGCCCTGGCAATAGGAAACGTACTGTCGTTCGGAACGTACGAAAAAACAAGGTCCCGTGTACATGCATGTTAAAGAAGCACCGAAAGCTGGAATTGAGAGTTAAGCCATAGTGCCGCTGTCCAGGCAAAATTTTCCCCATAGCACACTGCATCGCGTATGCCTGTCTTCCAGTCGGAGTTGAAGATTAGGATGTTAAACCTCATTTCATGTCTTCAAGTGTTTAATGCCTGCTTCCACCAAGGGTGCATACTCCGCACAGCGTTTCGTTTGATTAGAGGTAATCCCACTACACTGCTATTATGAGTGGATATTGTTGTTTTAAATATTGATTGGTCAGTAGTCCGACAACCAACCAATCACTAGTTGCCCTACAAAAGCTTTACATTTAAAACGAGTGCCAATATTGGACCAAATATGTTTACATAACGTTACATCATGGCTCACGATTTTATTATGTCTAATTAACCCGTGCATAGCAGAATACTACAGTAAAACTAATTGCGTGACAAACAAGGCTATCAAGTTGAATGAAATGTAAACAATACTGCTGGAAACGAACATACTTTCACCGTTTTTAATACCTTAAATCACTGTCCAAAGTTTTAGGGAAGACCCAGATTAAACGAAGGGCTGTCATGTTGCTGTACTTAAGTGATAGCTTTCATTGAACGGAATTTTCATAAGTTCAGGAAACAGACGCTATTCCAGCAATGGCCAGAGTGGAAATTCTCGGGCCATTGCTTCAGGAATATTTCAAGGGTGTAATTGCAGACAACTTGACTTAATTTTTATACGTCCACATTCATAATGTGAACGTATTATGCCGTCGCCCCTGTCTGTGTGTGTGTGTGTATGTGTGTGTGTGTGTGTGTGTGTGTGTGTGTGTGTGTCTGTGGTTCGCCTACAGGGCGCAATTCTTCATGGATTTTCTTCAAACTTGGTATACTTATTCCTTATACCCCAAGGAAGATCCCTATTGTTTTTGGGGCATGCCCGACCCCCAGGGGCCGAGCCACGCCCATTTCTAGTATTTGTTTGTTTGTCGTCTACAGGCCACATTTCTTAACTTATAATCTTGAAAGTTTGCATACATATTCTTTGTACCCTAAGGAACATCCCTATCGTTTGGGGTGTATGCCCCATCCCCAGGGGCAGAGCCACGCCCATTTTTTTTTTCGTGTGTCTTAGTGTCGCCTACAGGGCGCAATTGTTGCTGGATTTTCTTCAAACTTGGTACACGTATTCCTTGTACCCTAAGGAAGATCTCTATTGTTTTTGGTGCATGCCCGACCCCCAGGGACAGAGCCACGCCCATTTCTAGTATGTATTTGTTTGTCGTCTACAGGCCACATTTCTTAACTTATAATTTTGAAACTTAGCATACACATTCTTTGTACCCTAAGGAACATCCCTATCATTTGGGGTGCATGCCCAACCCCCTGGGGCAGAGCCACACCCATTTTCTTATCGTGTGTCTTTGTGTCGCTTACAGGCCGCAATTCTTATTGGATTCTCTTTAAAACTTTGTATACTTACTCTTTATACTCTAAGGATGATCCCTATCGTTTGGGGTGTATGCCCCACCCCAGGGGCAGAGCCACGCCCATTTTCTTTTCATGAGTCTTTATGTCGCCTACAGGGCGCAATTCTTACTGGATTTTCTTCAAACTTGGTATACGTATTCCTTATACCCTAAGGAAGATCTCTATTGTTTTTGGTGCATGCCCGACCCCCAGGGACAGAGCCACGCCCATTTCTAGTATGTATTTGTTTGTCGTCTACAGGCCACATTTCTTAACTTATAATTTTGAAACTTAGCATACACATTCTTTGTACCCTAAGGAACATCCCTATCATTTGGGACGCATGCCCAACCCCCTGGGGCAGAGCCACACCCATTTTCTTATCATGTGTCTTTGTGTCGCCTACAGGCCGCAATTCTTATTGTATTTTCTTTAAAACTTTGTGTACTTACTCTTTATACTCTAAGGATGATCCCTATTGTTTGGGGTGCATGCCCAACCCCCAGGGGCAGAGCCACGCCCATTTTCTTTTTGTGTGTCTCTGTGTCGTCTAGAAGCCGCAATTCTAACTGGATTTTCTTAAAATCAGCGTGGTACTTGGTTTATGTATTCCTTATAGCCTGAGGGCGTCCACTATTGATTTTGATGAATGTCCCGACCCCCAGGGGCAGAGCCACGCCCACTTTTTGCCTTTAGTGTTAGGAAGGCACAATTCTGAATGGATTATCTTGGTATAGTTATTCCTTATACTCTAAGGACGACAACTATTAATGTTGGTGCACGACCCTCAACGCTAAACAAACCAAACGCCTAGCCTTCTTGACAAAGTACCATATCAATCAAAGCAGGAATGTGGACGTATATTGTAGCGTTAGCGTTATGTTTTTCATTATTTTGCTGGGGGCACATGCAGGGGTGTATCCTTTTGGAGGAAACGGGAGTAAACCAATGAGGTTGAGAAGGTGTCCCATCTTCAAGCCACATATGCTCACACCAGGATCGCAAGCCGGAGGTGACTAACAAGCCAGTGTTTGAAACAATAAACTGCTAGCAGGTGATCCCAACCCCCAGCAATGACAACACTGCCGCCACTGATTTTCGTTTTTTTATACTTTCGATCGCCTACACTACGTGCAGATCTAACCGCGTCAGAATTTGTACGAGTGGCTTTTGACCCTATCACATCAGACATTGATTACTCAATCAGCGTTGACGTTTCTAGGGATTTATCCACAGTTCAGCGTAGAGAATGCCAAGAGGTGGCCATAACAGACCGTTTCATTGGCTAATCCCTCACTTCAACCAAAACACTGGTTATATAACAACTCTTCCAGACCCTTGTGTAGTAAAGACAAGTAAAACAAAATTTTAAACTTTAAAAACGAAATGAAACAGAATCTGTGTTTTAATACCATATTTTTCTGTATATAAGGCGCATGCGTAGATAAGACGCAGGGCGACTTTGGCAGAGGTGTTTCGTGAAAAAAATATATGCGTGAAACTCATGCCATACTATACGTGACTCAAATCCACCTGCGATCTCCAGTAACTGGGCCAAACACTATTGTTTACAGTTATAATAATTACCGATATTTAGCTGTATCAAGGTATATATATATTTCTTTATGAAATAAATTGCTTTTGTTACATTTGTTTCTATTAATTATAACATACAATTGATTATTTCATAACTTTAACATAAAGTGTATTTTCTTGTGTATCGAACATTTAATGTATAAACCGTCAATGATTGAATGGAATTTCATGCATATCAAAAAAGTGAAATGATATGAAATGGGGTCTAACGTTCTACTCATTTGCACCTAACCTGGGCTAATGGAAGACGGGCATACGCCATACAGTGCGCTATGAGGGAATTTTGCCCGGGTAGCGGCGCTACAGCCTACTCTTTTCTTGAATTCCAACTGCCAAGAGATCTTTTACTTGCACTCCAATTTGTACACGGGACCTCGGTTTTTCATGCCATCCAAACGACTAGGCAGCTGTCCTTTTCAGGCCCTCCTTCTGCATCACTGACAAGGGGAAATCACGCCGAAAATTGAGATGAACTTTCTCGGCCATGGCAGGGATCGAACACCCGAAGTCCTGGCTAGCGACCAGTGCCTTATCCACTTAACCACCGTGAGCCCCCGTGTACCCCGTGAAGAGCAGATCCTTCACCCTATAAGAGAGAATGAAAAATAAATATATTGAAAATTCTATTCAATTACTTTATTCCGAGAGAAGTTGAAGCTTAGATTGTTGATTATCGTAACAACGGTACTGGACAATCCAGACTAAGTCTTGATTATCCATATTATCGTTAAAAATAATTGACCTAAATCTACTCAAAGGAATGTATCTTTAAAAATATTTGACCTAATTCTACTCAAAGGAATGTATCTTTAAATTTTATAAAAATAATCTCTTTAAAGAATAACAAATATTAATAACAATTGTAAAACCACAACCGAATCCATTTTTTTCTTGTTAACAACAAATATTCTTCAAAATTTATATCAAAACAAATACTACATGTAGATTTCTAGATTATATCAAAAACTAGCCATATATACAAATACTACATGTAGATTTCTAGATTATATCAAAAACTAGCCATATATACAAATACTACATGTAGATTTCTAGATTATATCAAAAACAAATACGGAAATGAAATGAAATGTGGTTTGACATCCTACTGTTCTGCTCCTAACTGGGCTAATGACGATGGGCATACCTCATATGTGCACAGCATTGGGTTCATAATACCTTGATTTTTCATCCCAGCTTAACTCATATAACAAGTAAAGACAATTCAATTCATATAGCAAGTAAAAGGCACCTCAACTCATATAACAAGAAAAAAGGCACCTCAACTTATATAACAAGTAAGAACCTCAACTCATATAACAAGTAAAAGGCCCCACAATTTTTATAACAAGTAAATAGCACATCAATTCATATAACAAATAAAATAAAAAAAATAGCAGTGGAAAAATACACAATTTGAAAGTATGTTGCCATTATCCGATTGTATTTATGTTCCATTTTGATCGGAGTTCTTTAGAAAGCCTTACAACAACTAAATGAAAGAGAGAGAGGGAGAGACTTTGATGCCTTCGCATCACAAACTAACTCATTTTGGGACTATCATATCGCCCAACTGGAGTTCTTGTTTCAGTGTGGGATTAAAACCACACCATGTGACTCAATGACAGACCTTATGATCTAAAGTGCCAGTGGTATACCATTCAGCAACTTCCAATATCTTACTTTGATATGTCACTACTTATTAGTCCTCGTTTCTTTTAAAGTAAAGGTCATACAGTTTTGAAATGAATCTCGGGGGAAATTCACGATCTGTTTCTAGCAAGAGCAATCGGCCTGGTCTTCTGTTTCTTTCTCTTTGTTCTGCATCAATCCATGAGAATATATTACATAGCCGTTCTTGATGTTTACGAACAATACTATCCTTAGATCTAGAGGCAACGGAAATGTATTTCATAAATCCCTTGGACTGCAATAAAAGTACAAATTTTGCCTGAAAATTAAACAGAAACATTTAAATTGGCATTATAATTGAAAAGATATGGTAAAAAAAACCAGAGACAATGAAGGAGGGAGAGAGAGAAAGAGATGGGGGTTTAGCGTCCACTCTACACAAACTAGATCATTTTGAGACTAACATATGGTCCAATCGCTTGCATGTAGGGGTCTTTTGCAGGAGGACCCAAGGTTTGACAGAGGACCCCTCTTTTTTTCACATACAATGACAGATTCTGTAATGCAACTATTCGGATATTGACCAAACTTTGTCATAATGCGAAAACACTTTCTAATATCTAGTAGATTATTTCACTTACATTTTTGAAGACTTCTTCAATAAATTTTTCTGAATCTCCAGGGACTGTTTGTCTGTCTTTCTGGCTAAAACGAGGGAAACCTTTCACTCTGCTTGGTTCATCACTAACAAAGGAAACTTTTTCATGAGTAAATTTTGCCGCCAGTTTATCAGCAATGGTCCTATTCTTCTCATTGTCGTCACCACATATAAAAACTTGAACTTCTTTTACCTTGACTGTAAAACAAAATAGAAAGACTGCGCATGATTTTAGCATTATAGGAATCCCATGGGAACTGAAACATAAAATGATATAGGCTTTAACATCCTACTTTTTGTTTTAGTTACTACTCGGCTACAAAATGAAATGGAGTTTAACGTCCTGGTGTTCTGCTCCTAAACTGAGCTAATGAAGACGAGCATACACCGGGTGGCAGCGCTGCAACCTACTCTTGTATCAAATTCCAACTGCCAAGGGATCTTTTACTTCCACACCAATGTATACACGGGACCCATGCTTTTTCCTGCCATCCGAACGACTAGACAGCTGTCCTTGTCAGGCCCTCCATCCTGCATCACTGACAAAGGGAACCACCCCTCAGCATATTACCCACTTACCCACCGCGATCCCCTACTGGACTAATGAAGACAGGCATACACCATTTAGATATTTCAATTACCACATGTTAGAACTTCAAATAATATTCAACGCTGGCTCAGTGGATAAGACACTGGCTTGCTAACCCAAACGGCAGACGTCTTATTTTTCGTTTATTTTGGTTGTCATTACCTTCTGGTTCTGTTGGTGGAACTGTTGATGGAGCACTCCAGGTCATAGACTGTTTCCATTGTTCTTCACGTGTCAATGGATTATTTTTGAACCAATCTTTGATGTATTCAATTTTATCTGTTATACTTAAGGCCATTTCCTGATTAATGCTTCTGCCATTTAACGGCATTTCTGATCCATTTCCAACATTTTGCATACGATGGGCACCATTTGGTTTCTGTTGATCCATTATCTGATGTTCAAGGCCAGGTAGTGATGAAGATGTTGAATTGTTGACTTGGTGATCAACTATCTGATGTTCAAGGCAAGGTGGTGATGCAACTGTTGAATTGTGGACTTGGTGATCTAATGTTGGTTCAGGTCCAGCTGTAACAGATGCAAATCTTGACGTCGGATCCTCAATAAATCTGTTACTCGGACCAGGACTATATAAATGATGGTTCTCAAAGGGGTTTTCAGGGCTATCTGTAATTTGACGCTGTGAGGAACTTGCATCATCATCACCAAACGATATATTTTGTTGAATAAAAGTTGGAATATTTCCGCCTTCTGTTGGATTACTGCCAGGTTCGCACACTCGTTGCCTTGGGGTAGACGGAACTTGGTTAGAACTATCAATGTTTGGTCTGTATTGAGTACCTGGACGATGTGGTGCTATACCTACGCTCAGATTATTTTCATTGGATATATTAGTTGATTGACTGACAATTGATTGATTATTATCACCATTAAAGTTATCTGGTTGCCAGTGGAGACAACTCTGAAGACGAAAAGATGAAAAATTAAATTAAAAATGCATTATCTAAGAAATGTAGATAATGGGCTGGTCATCCTTCAAGAATTGATAATAAAATTGAATATATTGAAAACTCATTCCAAATACTTTAACACTGTTTTGACAAGATGTGACATAGATTGTGCTAGAGAGTAGATTATAATCTTGTTACGTTAATAAATGTCTAAATAATAATTTATATAACGTATTCGACGCCAATGAGATGGGTTGGAATGACAAGATATGCTTTAATCCGTTTAAATCCCCACCATCTAATGGTCTAGAGAGTAGATTATAGTCTTGTTACGTTAATAAATTTCTAAATGTATAACATTTGAAGCCACAATAAAGATTTACAATAGATGTAATGCGTCTTTAACTTTCGGCACCAATGAAATGGGTTGGAATGACCAATGAAATGGGTTGGAATTACCAATGAAATGGGTTGGAATGACCAATGGAATGACCAATGAAATGGGTGGGAATGACCAATGAAATGGGGTGGAATGAAATGAAATGAGGTGGAATGACCAATGAAATGGGTTGGAATGACCAATGAAATGGGTTGGAATGACCAATGAAATAAGAGTTTCAGAACCAACCAAGGTAAGGAAGAAAGTGGTCCTATGATCGGCCTACTCTGATTATAATTCCAATGGTCTGTGAGCATGAAAGAGATTTCTATTTCTTGTAGCTAATCGTACAAAATCTTGAAGAGATTCAGGGGATGCTCGATTCACAATTTCGGAATTAAATTCCAAAACTGGTGTCAATCAAGTGAAAAGGAGAATTTCAGAGTACAACGCACGTGTCGATTGTATAAAAAATATCTCAACCAATCATGACAGCTGAGACATATTTGTTATTACGAATACGTCACGATTCTACTCACTCCACATCAGCTATCGGGACTGGCAGAACTGTGACAGGACTAAAATTCTGCGTCACTCGATTGTAATCGAGCATCCCCAATGTCTATAATCAAGGGCAATAACTCTATAATCAAGGACATAAACTCTATAATCAAGGGCAATAACTCTATAATCAAGAACAATAACTCTATAGTCAAGGGCAATAACTCTATAGTCAAGGGCAATAACTCTATAGTCAAGGGCAATAACTCTATAGTCAAGGGCAATAACTCTATAGACAAGGCAAATAATCAAGGGCAATAACTATATAGTCAAGGGCAATAACTCTATAGTCAAGGGCTATAACTCAAGGTTAATAACTCTATAATCAAGGTTAATAACTCTATAGACAAGGGCAAAAACTCTATAATTAAGGACAATAACTCTATAATCAAGGATAATAACTCTATAATCAAGGACAATAACTCTATAAGTAATTATTACTCATTTAAACAGTACATTATAAATTTCATACTAAGCATATGATATTGAATGGTTTAACCCATGAATTTAGATCATATGGCCTGTCATTGAGTTATGTGGCATGGCTCTGTTCCCTTAATTGTACATGTATGTCACTTGGAGTAGTGTTTCCGCCGGGTCCTCCCAGTGATGTAAAAAAAAAAACTTCTCGTAAGCAAATAATTTGAAATAAAATTGTACTAGCTAGTTTCCTTGTAAAACACATACATAAACTTTCTAGTGAACACAGAGATTATTTGGCCATTATATATTAAGAATGTGTTGCCATGACATCTGCTTGAATCCATTCAAATAATTAATGAAATATCATATTCTTACATGATGCTCATCAGGTATATTATTTCTTCTGGATGTAAAACGGTGATTTGATTGCAGTGTTGGAGGACAATCCCATGATGTTTGTACTGGTGTCAGGAAGCTGGCTCTTGGGTTACAATTTCGTAATTCAGACCCTCTCTTTCTTTGTAGTGTTTCTACAAATAGAATTCTTTATCTTATAAAAACATTTCATTCGGATGGGACGAAAAACCATACAAATCATGACAACATATATAAAGCACCTGTAACAGACATTGTTAAACACATATTTATATAAATGGTGTGTCGTAATTAGTGTCTGACAATGTCGGTGAGATGATGACACAGGTGACTAATGTCTAGGCTTGCTCACTATTCCCTACAGTACAATACAATTGTACAGCTACACGTTTTACCCGTGGATTCAGGGCATTGACAGAGAATGTGGTGTTCACTACTCGTGGATTCAGGGCATTGATAGAGAATTTAATTCAATAAAATAAAGTAACTAACCTGGCCAGGATTCAAGAATTTTGTTTATTCCATCTATCGTATGTTGTAACCATATAACCAACAGGTCCATATATGTTTTACCATTTCTACTGACGGCTTCAAATATTGCCATAGTAACACTTGATTCACGTTTTCTTTCATGTATAGCCTGTAATTAAACCGATATTAAGTTATTTATTTTGTTGCCGATTTAATAATAGATAATCCAGAAAATAAAAATAAATCATGGGCATGGGAACCAAGAATGACATCATTACGGCCATCTTGGAATTGACTCAATGACAGGCATACATCACGCACGTGCTAACCATTCGACCATCCAATCTGCCAAACATGAAGGCCTATTGGTTGTTCAATAATGCTTTGGCCTACTTACTGATGGAGTTTGTGTTACCATAGATATCAATATTTGGGACTGTCGATTGTTTGTTTGTTCAGGATTGGCGGCTACACTAGGGTTGTCCCGAGACTGAAATGTGGTTTTTACGGGTATAGTAGCATGAACTGGCGAGTAACACAGGTTAGGTGGTGTTGACTGTTTTTAAATCACAGAGAGAGATAGAAATGGGAGTTTAACATCAACTCGACACAAACTAAGTCGTTTTGGGACTAACGTATAGTTTAATTTTATTTCAATAATTCGATTGGCCGTAGGGGTTTTTAGCAGTGAGAGGATACCGGAGAAACCGGGGAAAACCAACGAGGTTGGACAGGCAAAGAAGACGATAGCACTATGGCATTATAAAGTTATGTTAGTTAACATGTTTAACGTCTAGTCAACACAAGCTAGGATATTTTGGGACTAACATAATTCAGTTTTATTTTGACATAAACAAGCGAAAAATCAATAACACACAGGCCTTATGATCAATATGAGTGCATTTATCGCTTAGCCATTCGGCCACCCAACACCCCTAAAACTATATAAACCTGATCTTTATTCCATTGGTATGGGATGAGAAACTGCTATCTTGTGTACACAATTGCATACACTAATAAGGATCATTTACATCTAGAATTTAAAGCTGTAGTGCCAGTGTTCTCAGCACATTGCATATCTGTTTTCATTGGTCTGGATAGAGCAAGCAAAAGAGAGAGAGAGAGGGAGATAGAGAGAGGTGGGATTTAACCTCCAGTCCACTCGACACGTACTAGGTCATTTTGGGACTAATATATAGTTCAATTTTATTTCAATAATGAGGCTGGACGGGTGGCCATACTCCTTGTCACGTACAACCAGGGAATTGAAAGACCTTATGATGCAACGCCGGCATGCAAACCATTCAGCCATATTGATCAGAACCCTGCTGGATAGAGCACAAAGGAGGAGGTTAAATCATATTTCATTACATTGTGCTATGTTGGTAATTACATCTACCCTTTCCCCATGTCCCACATTTAAAGGATGCAGGTCTATCTTTATTATCTTGGAAATGAACTGGGATTTAACCTTCTACTCTTCTGTTCTGTCATCAGCTTGGAATCTGAATATTAACCCATTTTATTTCATTTCTGCAACTGTACTTACTATAATCTCAACTGATGTTAATCCAAAGCCTTCACCTACTACATGGTAATCTCTTCTGCCCGTTACATCTCTGGGGTCCGTGATGTTTGCCAAGTCAAATAAAACCTTCCATGGAATGTACATTAGGTTAGTTCTTGTTGCTAAATGAGCTTCATCTTCTCCATATTTTTGAATCATCAGTTGAAGAGCTTTTCTGTTGGCCATTTTTATCCAGTCAAAATTTACTCAAAATTGTTGAGTTTAATCCATTGTAACCAATGAATAGTTTGAAACTGAAAATTAAAATGAATATTCAAAGTTACTTTTTACAATAATTGTGAGCCAGCCAGTGGCCCTAGTCAACTTTAAATGGTGTGGTGTGGAGTGGAGTGGGTGGTGTGTAGGGCAGTATCACATAGTGGTGCATAGTTGACAGGAGGTGTGTAGTGGAGTTAACTTCATAGCACTGCATAGTGGAGTGCAGCGGTGCGTAGTGGTGCATAGTTGGCAAGAGGTGTGTAGTGGAGTTGACTTCATAGTATTACATAGTGGAGTGCAGCGGTGCGTAGTGGTGCATAGTTGGCAAGAGGTGTGTAGTGGAGTTGACTTCATAGTATTACATAGTGGAGTAGAGTTAAGTGCGTAGTTGACAAGAGGTTTGTAGTAGAGTGGTGCATTGCTGACTAGAGGTGTGTAGCATAGTGGAATGGAGTTGTGCATATTTGGGTTGTGCATAGTAGAGTGGAGTGGAGGTGTGTAGTAGAGTGGTGCATAGTTGTCTACAGGTGTTTTATGGTGTGGAATGGAGTGGAGTGGACTGGACTGGAGTGTGCGTAGTTGATTGGAGGTGTGCGTAGTTGACTACAGGTGTGCCTAGTTGACTACAGGTGTGGAGTGGAGTGGTGTGAGGCGTAGTTGATAAAAGGTGGGGAGTGAAGTGGGGTGGGGCGTAGTTGATTAGAGGTGTGAAGTGGAATGGAGGTGTCTAGTAGAGTGGTGCGTAGTTGACTACAGGTGTGTAGTGGTGTGGAGTCGTGCGTAGTTGAGGTGTGGTGTGGAGGTGTGCGTAGTTGTCACAACCATCCGAGAAGTCGAAACCACACCAGTTGATTCAATGACCTTATGATACAGCGCACACATGCAAACCATTCGGCCATTCACCCCCGCTCTAGTCAACACAAGACAGTGTGTGTGAGTGAAATAGCTTTATTTAACAACCACTTCCAACCAAGTGATATCAAAGATAAATAAACGTTTTGCTGGACATTTGGAACTTGTGTGTGTGAAATGGCTTTAATTAACGTCCACTTCCACTAAAGTGATTTTTGAGCTATCATGACAAGAGCGGTCATAATGTATCTTTAAATAGTCAATTTCGTAGAAACGTAATAGATGCACCGATTAAGATCCACTTGATGCTCTGAATAATCTAAAAATTCGTAAATTTTTCACATAATGCAAGTAATTACAGATTTTGTTCCCTTTTTTTTTATACCTTCGATGGCCTACACTGCATCAAGATCTGACAAGTTGTAGAGTTCATACGAGTGGCTTTTGACCCTATGACATCATTTTTTTATAAACAATATTTTATTTTTTAAAATGATGTCATAGGGTCAAAAGCCACTCACATGAACCCTATGTCATCATGCATTGATTAATCAATCAGTGTTGACGTTTCTAGTGGTTTACCCACAGTTCCGTACACCAAAAGGTCTAGAACTCCCCATAACAGACCATTTCATTGGCTAATCGAATCCCTCACATTATTCAAAACACGTCAATATAACAACTATTCCAAATCCTAGTGTAGTAAAGACAAGTAAAACGAAATTTAAACTATAAAAACAAGATGAAATAGGATCAGTGTTTTAATCAGATTGCAAGTAATTATGTCAACATACCCTTTCAACATGATCCTGAATGTCAATATTACGTGCAATATTACGTGATGTAAGTTTAGTCCGTCCTTCTGTCCATAGAAATATAGACTAGAATATGAGCAGACAGAAAGTTACGATTACAAACAGAGATTGATGGAATGTAAGTTTTTTGTAGAATTTTTGCTCTTTAAATTAGTTGCTTTAAATTAATTAATATCTTTGGTATATTATTAAGCCAGGCTGATACTTACACGACTTTTGGCCACAATTTTGCCGTGGCCATCAGTGTCCACATTGGCATGATGAGTGCACGCATAGTTTGCACATTGTTTACGCACTGACCGCATTGACACGACGAATTTGCGCAAATTGGACGGTGTCGTACCGATACATGCCACGGAATCGTGCAAGTGTCAGCCTTGCTTTAGATTCACATGTACTTAAAATCAAAATGAGCGATTGGATGACAGAATGGTATATATAAAAGATTTATAATTTGGTAAACATTATCTTGTGTTCTTTTTATAAATTTGATTTTCAGCATTCGACCACAGAAAATGGAAAAAAATATAAGATATTTCTTGAAATCATAACTGAAGCTCATACGTTTAAATTTGAAACATTTTCATATTCCAGCATGGTTCCCCTTGTCAGTGGTGTAGGACAGAGGGCCTGACAAGGACAGCTGTCTAGTCATTCGGATGGAACAAAAATCATTGTCACGCACATAAAAGATCCCTTGGCAGTTAGTATTCGATAATAGAGTAGGCCGTAGTACATCTGCCATGGCATAATTCCTCTCATAGCACACTGTATGGTGTATACCTGTCTTCATTAGCCCAGTTGGAGCAGAACAGTAGGAGTTTTTTAAGCTTTGAAAACAAAAAAACCAAAGGCATAAAATAAATCATGATAATTTGAAAGCAGTTACCTTCTCTTCAAATAGTTCTTCAAATGATCCTTGCAAATAGCCTAGCTAACTTAGCTACGGCCTTGTAAACAGTCTATTCTAGGGTTTAGTAGTTTTCCCTAATTTACAAGAAATATAGGAGTGCAATTTTTCTAAGAAAAAGCTATTTGTTACTAAGCTTCTATTCATAGAGCTTTTGACCTGCTTTATGAAGTCCTTTTATTCAGCAAGCTGACCTAATTTTGAAAGCATAGCTTAATACTAAAATTATCGCACAAGGAAATACTTGGGTTTATGCACCTAACTCCAAATTCGGGTCATTGTACCTTTTCAAGCCGAATGGCAGGTGAGCCCTGTGTAGCTTAAAACTCTTTCTACAACTTATGAAATAGTGACGGAAATGTCATTTCTAAAACAAAATGCATGAAAATTTAACAAGAATTAATTTTTTTTTTTTTTTTTTTATTAACATCAGTAGCAGGCCTACAGCCCATATTACATGTAACATAAATATATAGATAACAAATAAGTTTGAATAAAATAAAATAAATACATATTGGAGAAAAAAAATATAAAATGTTAACACATTATTCAAATTTCACCTAAATAGTCATCTCAATCTCGAAACCAGAAAAATTTTTGAAGAAATTTCTCTGGTGAATCGGGGTAGCCATTTTCCCGGAAAATGACATGCAATTCCTACGCGCGAAATTTCTCGTTTATTTGTGTCGTACGCCCCTGATTTTACGTGCCTGGATGACCGAATCACTTAAAAATATACCCACGCATAGAAAAATGGATCTTTACAAAAACTTGAATTTGTTCGTTTAGGATCCAATTTTTTATGTCAGCGAGTTGACTTTGACTCAAGGATCATTTTATAACAAACGAAACGACGATCCGACCTCTAGTTTTTGAGAAATCAACCCAAAAAGATGGACCAATCAGAGGTCAGAATGGGCGGGGCTTAGGTTTGAAAAAAATTGGAAAAAATGGACGGTCTAATGTGCCAGAGGCCTTCGGCTCCGCGGCTGCCTCTGGGAACGAGATTGTAGTCATCTCTTATTTTCATAGCTCTATATGTATACCTTGCTATAACATCCGCCAAGCCCTCGTTTGTCATAAGTTTTATATAGTAATCTACAGAACTAATTCTAAGGTTATCCTTACCAAGAAGTTTACTCCTCACTGTTTTATATAATGGACATTCTATTAGAAAGTGAATTTCATCCTCAACAGTTATAACATGGATAATATTGAAACAATATTCACACCTTCTCTCATTACTAACTATGCCATTCCATCGACCAGTTTCAATAGCTAATTTATGGCACCCACATCTAAATCGTGCTAAGATATTTCTTAAGTTTTTACTTGAGAAATTATTCAAATAGGTTTCACACTTTAAAGTTGACTTAAATTGCTTGTACAAAGCCAGTTTCTCATTTAAATTTAAATTTTCATGCCACTCTTGCTGCCAAATATCTGAAGTCTTACTTTAACATTTTGCAAGAACATTGGTACGTCGTTGTCACCCTGTGCTATCCAAGCATAACTTAAACCTAGGTTATCTAGAATAGTTTTAACGTGAGTTGCCCAGGTTATCCTACCAGTCAGATAGAGATCAAAAAACATTTTATAACACGCCTTTGGATACCTGTGCTCAGGCATTTTCAAAATTTTAAGCCAATACTTAATTAAATTGAGCTTAAACAACACATTAAGTGGTAGTCTACCAAACTCACCGTAAACGGCAGCATTTCCTGTTGTGGAACTAACAGGTATTTCCTGTTGTGGAACTAACAGGTAACATTCTCTTACAAAATTTTAAATTTACTGATTCCAGACATTTATAATCTGTGTAACTATGGTGGATCACGGTGGCTAAGTTGATAGGACGCTTGCTCGCTAGCCTGGAGAGAGAGAGATATGGGGTTTAACGTCCACTCGACATAAACTAGGTCATTTTGGGACTAACATCTGATCTAATTTTATTTAAATAATTCACTTGCGGGTAAGGGTCTTTAGCAGTGGGAGAAAACCGGAGGACAGGGAGAAAGCCCATGAGGTTGGACAGGTGACCCTACTCCTTGTCATGTACAACCAGGGAATCGAAACCACGCCAGTTGACTCAATGACAGACATTAGGATACAGAGCGCGCATACGGTAACCATTCAGTCATCCAAACCTCCAGATAGCCTGGAGGTCGGTTGTTCGATCCCTGCATAGGCCGAGAATGTTCATCCAGATTTTCCGGCGTGGTTTCCCCTTGTCAGTGATGCAGGAAGGATGGGCTTGACAAGGACAAGTGCCTAGTCATTTGGATGGGACGAAAAACCAAGGTCATGTGTATGCATTTGCATGCACGTAAAAGATTCGTTGGCAGTTGGAATTCGATATAAGAGTAGGCCGTAGCACCACTACCCGAGCGAAATTTCCCTCATAGCACACTGTATGGCGTATGCCCGTCTTCATTAACCCAGTCAGGAGCAGAACAGTAGGACGTTAAACCCCATTTTATTTTATTTTGTTTATGTATATCTTGTAACTGGAAAGGAATAGAACAGGCGCGGATCCAGAATTTTTTGCGGGGGGGGGGGTCTAAGTTTGATAATTGCTTAACTAATTGTGCTCAACCGATTAACGGGGGGTTTGGGGGCCGTCCCCCAGAAAAATTTGGTAAATTAGATTCAATTTGGTCCATTCTGACGTATTTCCGGAAGGTAAATTCCAAAATTACAGGTCTAAATCGCCAATAAGATCGCATAAAAAATTTTCAAGCCTGAGCAGGGGGGGGGGGCCGGACCCCCTGGACCCCCCCCTCTGGATCCACGCCTGTAGAATATTTTATTGCATCAGAATGTCCTTTGAACAGGGACAAAAATATGGAGAAGCATAAATTCAGAGCACTCACATAAATAGACATTACACTTGCTGCTTATGGACACAATGCATACATGTACAATTTTAAATTAGACATGGTCATATACATTTAATAATGAAAATACGAAACAAAATGAACATAGTATCACGTAACCAGAAAGTATAAAACCCACATACAGGGTACGTAATATACAGATGAATATTTGTCATAATTTTATTGGGGGGGGGGGGGGGGGGGGGAACAGAAAAATGGAACCTGGAACATTCCATTACCAAAATAACAATTACGAATTAAACATGGTCATATACATGAGTGTTTTTCAGGGAATCCAGTATTTTTCTTGTAAGATTGGATATCTCTACTTTATATATTCACCAAAATTTGCATACTTTTATTAGTTTTATTGGCAATAACCATCCGATATAAATACTTTCCTGGGAACCCATCTTTTAGTGAATCGTTTATTCTACGATCCAATCCAGAGTATTCATAAGGATATAAACCTGTGAATCTGCTTTAGCAATTAAAATAATGGTAGAGGACAGAGACCTATTCCCCCCCCCCTGCTAAATTCGATTGCCCCCCCACCTCCATTCAATTCCCCCCACCCCCACTTGCCCCTAAATTCATCCATGATTGTTTTTGAGAATACAAAATATGTATGCTTTGTTCACCTGAATTTTTTGCTAACTCCAGGCCCTACTTTTATTTTTCACCTTTTAATGCAAATAAAATTCTATTCTATTCCACACACAACATCAAATTATCATATATTATATATATATATAATAATATCACCTGCCGTGCATGGTTAATTTGATTCCACTTGGTGACAAGGAATAGGGTCGCGAAACACCCCTACGCGCAAGCATTTTAATGAAATAAAACTGAACCATATGTTAGTCCCGAAATGACCTTGTAGAGTGGACGATAAATTTACTCTTTATCGCTCTCATATAAAATATCACTGAAGGGAGACAACTCCATATTACAACCTATTGTTATTAAAATTTTAAAAGCTTGTTTTGTATAGTCTGAACCAGGATGTAAATTATTATTTACTGAAGCCATTTTTATATATTTAGGTCAGCCATTGAGTCAACAATAACATTTGTGATTTTGAAATATGCTAGTTTGGGGGTCTTTAAAGTGCATAACGTTGTCATTTAAAATATTCCTATTTCCGTGGGTTTTCTCCTTTTTTTGTGGCTTACTTTCTTAATCACAGTCGCAGTGGTAATGCAATCTTCTTGCTTTTGTTTACAATTACAGATAGATCACATAAAATTACGAGAAATATTTTGGCATAGACAATACGAACAATACAGCGCAGATGACCGTGGTATTCTAATATTCTTTGATTAAATTCCGGTGGTCGTAGTGTAGATTAATGATTGTATAAACCTACCTTATAGGTGTCAACGTTTCTTAATTCATAACATCCGGGAACAGTCAAGGGACCGTCCAAGCCAGCCCTCTTATCCTGCGCACCTGTTGTCAAGGTAACAGTAAGTTAACAATGAGATGAAATAGGGTTTACATCTTACTAATAATGAAGTCATGCATGCAGTGCAGTGCAGTGCTACTGCTAAGGTAAAAATTTACCCCTGACAGGTGCTCTCTATTACTCAGCGAATTTCACGAATGTTCTTTTAAATAGCTTTATTTAACGCCCGCTTCCACCGAGGTGATATCGCAGACAAGAACAACCTCTAACACATTCGGCTTTTTATGACTGAGTACATCTTTTATACGTATTAAAAACGTTTTAGTTAGGTGAAAACGTTTATTTTCAAACGTTTAAAAAACCTCAAATTGTGGACTCTTTTTAACGTTTCTAAAACGTTTTGGCTAAACGTTTTTTCTTGCGTAATAGAAACAATAAAACAGCGTCGAAGAAAAACATTTGAAAAAACATAAAAAAAACGTCTTAAAAATGTTCTTGGACATGTTAATTTGAACGTTTTATCAACGTTTTTTTAATTTAATATAAAAAACGTTTTGTTTTTTTTGTCCTTTAAAATAGTTTCTTCCTCAGTCATATATTTTTGTTTGTACATTACACTTTAGCGTTTGAGTTGACTGTAAATGTTGATGTCATTAATTAATAGCAACACCTCTGTATTCATTATATTTTCATTCCGTTACCCATATTGATTCAAACAAGTGACACCAGAGGAATCCTCAGATTTATGTTAGTCATAAAATATGAATTAAAAATTTTTGAAGTTGGTAGGGATCTTTAGCAATGGGGAGACCCGGAGAAAACCCACGAGGTAGGATATGCGACCCTACTCCTTGCCACGTACAACCGGGGAATCAAAACCACGTCAGTTGATTCAATGACCATTCAACCATCCACCCACTCCATCCCATCACTGAAATAAATTAAATATCTACCAACTGCAATATTTGACCTACAAGACTGACCATAAAAAATCTAAAGCTGGTAGCTAAAAAGAAAATAAATAAATAAATATTGTAACATGTATATAAATAAGTCTTTACTCAATGAAGTTTAATATCAAACTGACTGCCTTGTACATAGATACAATGTTACAAACAATAAGAGTAAACAATGTTCACCCAAACTAAGTTCAAACAATTCAGTTCACTCATTACTAGTTAAGGTATATCATGTACCCCCCGGATTTTGTATGATTTTGAACATTAAAAATCATATTTTAAAAAAACATAGAGTATTGTTCACTTCACAACATGTCCTTATTTCTTGCATTTTCTAATTTAAGTTCACCATTTGTATATGTCACTAAATTGTCCATATTAAATGCCACACGTAATCTGTTGAATGTGATTATTTCGCCAATATCTGGATTATCCCTACATTCTTTGGTTAAAATATCAGCCACCATATCTTTATCACTATCTAACCAACTAAATGATTCAACAGAACCATCAATGAGCTTCTCTTTCAAACCTCTAATACTGTTTCTTAATAACTTCCTCTCTACTTGTCTGCTACTAGCTATCGACTCTAGTGTTGGCTTGGAATCTGTATAAATTTTAACAGAAATATCACCATTTATATGACCAAACAACAACTGTTCTAATTGCTCTGCTAAATATTTGGAATCATCAACCAATTTTACCATACTTCTAGTCTCAGCATCTTTAGCAGAATGACACACCTGTGGAATGGTTTTACTCTTCCAATATAATGGTAATACAGCATGGTTCTTCTTATTACCTAATAAGATAATACTGTCACTGATTGACTTATCATCACTTTTATAAGATGCATCACCAATACCAAATACTTTCAAATCTTCTTTTCTACCAATTCTTGTAAACTTCACTGTACTTTCTTTACTCTTTATTCTCTTAACTACATGATTTATTTTCTTCAAATCTCCAATGGTGGCGGAACTATTTTTCTTAGCCATTAATAATGCCGTAATTGCTAAATCAGGCCTTGTGTTTTCAGCAAGCCAATTTATTTTCCCTGTATATTTTCTGTAAATTTTAGTTTCTGTCTTTGTTAATGGTTCATCTTTCTTTGCTTTCCTCACCTCAGTAATTTCTTCAAGACTCTCAGCATAAGCTTGCATAGATAAAGTTATTCCATATTGATCTTTCTTTACATCAATTCCGGTAAATCTAAATACATTATCTTCAATTTTGGATATAGTTAAATTTTGTTTTATCTTCTTGGTAGTTTCAGTTATAAAATCTGTCGTTCGAGCTATTGAAAAATCATCTACATGTGTTAAAATCATTCCAATCAACTTTCCACCTTCATGCTTGTAATAAAATGCTTCATCTCCACTGACTGTTTTCATTCCACTTTCCTCTAAAATTTGCTTTACTCTCAACCAAAATTTTCTACTCGCATCATCTAATCCATATAAAGGCTTCTTTAACTTCCACAAGGACCCAGGTTTTGCAATATCTTTTGGTGGATCAACAAATACATCCCTGTTGAGTACTTTAGACTGTAAAAATGCTGCTCTGATATCTATCGATCTTAAATGAAATTCTTCGTTAGCTGCCAAAGCCATGAATGTTTTAAAGCTTTCTCTGAGAGCTGTGGGTGAATCACTTTGGGGCTTTTCTTCTTCCTGAAATCCTCTAGCTACCAATCTTGCTTTATAATCACATTTCTGACCATCATGTTTTTCCTTCTTTGTAATTATCCATCGACTAGTTATTCTCTGCTGTCCAATATCTTCTACTTCTTCAAATGTCTCATAATCTGTTAGGTTCTTGATCTCCTTCACTTTAGCTTCTATAACTTCTGGGCTCTTGTGAAATTTAACCGGTACTTCTACTACATAATTAGTTATTTCTTCACTGAAACATTCTGCCTTTTCAGCTGTCATCAAATAAATACCATTACTATCTGTCTCTAATTCTCTTGTTGTATCTCGTGAAAGTTCTTTTCTTCTGCTTCTTGTCATAATCTTATGTTCATTCTTGTTCACTGATGCCTCACTAGGTGTTGATTCTATTTTGACTTTAGACTTATTACTTCCTGCTTCAAGTTTACTGCTATCTTCATCTACTACTCTATACGGTTGAACCTTACAATCTGCAATCTTCTTCAGATCTCCATTTGCCCATAACCATACATCTCTTCCACGATGACAAAACACTTTAACAGGTCCATTCCAACTGACTCTATTCTGTTCTTGGTAAAAGACCAAATCACCTTCAATATATTTTGCATTATTAAAACTTCTATTTTGAGCCACTGCTGCCTTCATTAATTTGGTTCGATATTCACTCGTTCTGAAGTCTTCTGTAACTTTTTGGTGTCTTTCCATAATTTTCTGAACAGCTTCTTGATCAAAGAGAGATTCGGTTGCTAAGTCTCCAGTAGTAATTCCAGGAATCGTGACTGATTTTCCTGTTACCAATCTTAAAGGGTCATATCCTAAGACATTGACGTTAGTGTTATGTGTCCATGCTGCCATATTCACTGCTTGGGTTAAAGTTATGGTCTTATCACTTTCCATCATCTTCTTCACTACTACATCAGCACTGTAATGGTTTCTCTCATTAATTCCATTACTCCAAGGTGAATATGTTGGTCCAAATTTGATGATAAATCCACACTTTGTTGACAGCTCCAAAAACGAACTATTCTGGAATTCTGTTCCATTATCAGCCCAGAAACCTTTACTTGGAAAACCGAACCGCCAATTCCAGGTATTATTCACTGCTTCTATAACGGATTGTGCACTTTTATTCTTCATTACAATGCCTTGAATAAATCTTGTAAAAGAACAAACAGCCCATAAAACAAACTTATCTCCAAATTGCTTCAGATCTAGTGTTACAATTTGATTAAAATCAGTCACTTTCGGGAGAGTTACTTTTGGTTTACCCAGCGACTTCTTATACTTTTGACATATTCCACAGTTTTCAATTACTCTCTTTATTACTGATCGAAGTTCTTTATCTAATAAATTAGCGTTTCTATATGCAAATAACATATTCTCTTCTCCCTTGTGATTTGTTACTTCGTGTATCCGTTTAACACTTTTATAATTCTTCACATCTATGCTACCATTAATGAAGTATACAGTGTCTTCTGTTGTCCAATCACTACATGATTCTAATGGTATTACCAAATGACCTCCTTTTGTTTCTTCAAGTTGAATGGCATATATCTCTCCCAAATCAATTGTCAGAATATTTGACGTGAAATCTTGCGTAGCTTTCCATTCCTTCAGAGTTTTCTTTCCACAAAGTAAAGGCACATTAGCATTTACAAGATAAATTGACAAATATTTATGAATATACTGTTCTGGTGACTTTTTCTGTTTTATCTTCAATGGTATGTCATATACTTCAGTGCTGGTATACTTTTCACTTGGACCAAATCTGAAGTTTTGGTTACGTCTTCTTACATTCAATTCTTCTTTACCAATATTATTCTTCTTTAAATAATTGTTAAACCATCTTTCACCTGCAAGACTCTCTGGTGCGCCACTATCTACAATCATAACATCAACATCATCATCAGGTTTAGTAAAATGGATCTTTACACTTTCATCTAATATTATATCCTCACTATCAATAAAGTCACAAATTTGAACGTTGGCTGTTTTCAAACTCTTCACTTCTTCTTCTAATTTCTTTATTCTTTCTTCTCGATTCATTCTCTCTTTACTCTGATATCTCTCTCTACTCATTGATCGATCATTTCTTTCCATTGAAAATCTTCTATTTGCTCCAAATCTTCTTCCTCTTGATACCGACTCTCTCCTTCGATATGTTCCTCCAGAATTTGATCTCCACCATCTGGGATTAGATGCTGACCGTTCAAATCTCCTAAAATCTGGTGTTCTCTTCCAATGTTCATACCTACTTCTATCTGAATTATTACTGGTCCAATAAGCCTTTTTCTCAGATATATCATCTCGTTGTCCTTCTATCTTCATCTCTCTGTATTTCGCCTTTAACTTCGAAAACATTTCACTTTCTTCTAAATGTTCAATCTCACGCTCTATTTCACGTTTTTCACTTTCATTTAACTGACCAGCCTGGAAACATCTTTCAATAAACAAATGTCCCATGCAATAATTAAGTTTCTCTCTGATATTAAAGTTCTCCATTTCCGAAATCATACTTTCAAATTTCATCCAACTCCTTTCACCGCTTTCATCTCTATCAATCTTCAACTCAGTAATTTTACCAATCAAATATTTTGCCTTTTCTTTTCTCGTCTTAGCAAACTTTTCTTCTAATTCTTTCAGAATATTGGTAACTGTTCTTCCGCCACTAGTTTGTAGTTTCTCTATTACTGTTGTAGATACATATTCAACCAGTCCTTCTCTTTCTTTGTTCTTCTTTAAACTTTCTATCAGATCCCAATATTTGTTCAATTCGCTATCTCTGTTATTCTGATCCCATATTTTCACTTGCTCTTTGTATTGTTCAAACGTTTCCTTGGTCCATGTGGGAGGGAGTCTGGCTTTGGTAATCTGAGTGGTGCCTGATGAAATATTCTGTTGATTGTTTTCAACCAGTAATTCAACTATTTTCTGTTGACTAGTTATAAAATCTTCCATTATTTTACTTAAATTTGTGCTACTATCTCCACATTTCTCATCATTAACCTTACTTGCTTGGCCTGCTTTGAGTTGTTCTAATGCCAATTCAGCCCTTGCAGCTCTAAATGCCACCTCGTGTTCGTACATGTCTATAATCTTCTCTTTCTCAGCTTTCTTTTGTTTAGGTTTAATAGGGCATGTGTTATCGTCATTCAAAATATGACCTAATATCGGTCCACCACAAGTTTCACATACAAAATGTTCAAACTTTCCACTGTAGTCAATACTACCATATTGGTCTAAATTTTGAAGTTCATAAATCATATTTTCCACAGGTTTGTAATATTCAAAAATATCTCTAGTATTGGACATTATTAATTTTCTTTGAAGGCATTCAAGGGGGTAGGGGGTAGGTTGTGAATATATTTAAACACGCTTTCTTCGGTCCAACTGGCTCCATTTTGTTTCATTACACAACTTCTTCAGACTTGTTCCAACCATTGTGGCTGTCAGAAAATACCATTTCCATATCAAAACTTCTGGCACTATGAATATTCCTGTTCCACTAAAAGGGTTGAATTCTATAGTCTCTCTTTATGTATAACAATTTCTGAACCTTTAAACTTCATATTATCATTTCACAATAAGTCCTGATCTGCACTCACACAGTCATATCCACAGCCCCACCCCATCCCTTGAAATGGGGGAGAGTTTTTAGAACATAGTCAATCTAACTTAAATCCACATATAAAATACAACTTTCACAAGATAACTGAGTCCTAGGAACACACACGCTCTGCTACCATATAAATAAGTCTTTACTCAATGAAGTTTAATATCAAACTGACTGCCTTGTACATAGATACAATGTTACAAACAATAAGAGTAAACAATGTTCACCCAAACTAAGTTCAAACAATTCAGTTCACTCATTACTAGTTAAGGTATATCAATGTATTTATTTGAATTGCATTTGGATAAATCAAACTAGGGCTAATAGTCTATAACACATTACGACAACACTCAACAGTCATTGAAGTAGACCACCACTGTCACTGATCCAGACGTTTTTAACTGTAAACAGACATACATGAATACACTGTATGAATATGACTATATAGCTTACAACAGCTACAATTTCCATTAAGTTGTATTAAAACGAGTTCTGCATATTTGAAAACTTGCGATATTTTGCACAATCTTCTTCTGTATTATTTATTAATATTCTAGAATATTTTTTGTGTAATTGGTAGAAAACATAATCTTCTTCACAAATCCATGTGCGCGGGTAAAAATTTTATTTCCTAAATATTATTAAAAAGCCAATAATTCCTCCAATTTGGCATTTATTGGCTTCAAATTCAACTAAAACACCGACGTAAACTCTAGCCTATAATAAATTTCGAGTTTTAATCTTTTTATAATAAGTAGGCGTTTGCCAATACGACTCCACTAAACAGATGAAAGTTTATAAAACGGTACACAATTCAGTCCACCTTTAAGAATAACTGTAATCACTAAATGATAAAAGAAGACTAAAACGTTCTATAATAGGTAACTATTCTGTACTTAAACAATCAGTTGGGATGATAATTGATTAACTGTAAAAATAGATAAAATACAAATCGTAAGTTGTACAGTATGTGGAAACTAAGGGAAATTAACTTCTCTGAACAATACATGAAACTTGAAACCCTATCAATTTAAATATGATAGATAATAGAACAGTCCATTATACAATACTACAATTGAAATAGAATCTTCCAGTTCCAGACATAACAATTAACCCAAAACTAAATGATTAAAATGCATTATAATTATAAAATAAAAACACTAAAGTTTCTGGACTAAAATAAAACATATATTTGTGCAAGACAAATGCATTCTTTATATCAATCAATTAGGATGCAATAAAACCTAAAATAGTCAATTTACTTTGCAAGGAGGGCTCTATAATGAAATGACAATAGAATTTTGGCAACGCCAAGTGGAAAGGGTAGGAGTAGAAAATAATCTATGTAATTATCGAAACAATGAATTGTTATAAATAATAATTATTTCTGAATGGACACAAAATATTAATTAATAACATACCAAATTGTCAACTACTACACCCTGCAACAACTTCTTAAACTTTACCACAGGTATAAAAATGCAGATCAAAAATGCTTAAATTTGGGTCAACTGTCAACATTGGAGGTGTTTTAAAAAATATGTATAAGATAAGGTAATCTGGACCCTCATTGGTTTTTTTTATATGCATTAAATATAGGTATTTTGCAAAAACAAAAAAAAAAAAAAACGTTTTTATCGATCTTTATTGTTGCATTTATTCATTTTGGTAAATATATAAAAACCTTAAAGAAACATTAAAAAAACGTTTATATTATCATATATAATAAACGTTTCTAAAACATAAAAAATACATATTTATTACGTTTCACGTTAACGTTAAAGTAATGTTTGTCAGGCAACGTAAGTTATAAACGTGTGTTAAACGTTTAATAAATGTTTTTAATTTTTTTTTTCATATGACGTGTAGAGTAATTTATACCTATTTATTGGGTCTTTATAAACGTTTCATAAACGTTAAAAAAAATCATATTTACTACGTTTCAGTGCAAACGTTAAAAAAATGTTTTGTAAGAAAACGTTAATTATGAACGTTGATTAAACATATATTAAATGTTTTTATCAATGTTTATCGAAAATGTCGTAAAAACGTTTAAAAAACGTTTAATAAACATATTTTTTTACCTAACCTTTTAGAAAACAAGAAAAAAACATTTTTTAAATATTTTGTGTTTGCTGGGAAGAAATGTTTTCGGCATCCACAATAACCGCCTTATAGACACACACTCAAATTTAAATTTACCAAAAGATCGTTTATTTTTCGGGTGAAAATGAAATGTATTTATGTAAACAGTGTTGTGTACGCCGCATGCAAATTGCAAAGAAGTACACGGCTTTAAACAGTAACAACCAAGGGACCAAGGACTGAGCCCTGTGGTACACCGTAATTTCATGGATTCTTGACACAACCTGCAACTACAAAAGCACCTTATGCAGCAAGTTATGAGCCCATGGTACACAGTAAATATTAATGAATTTACAGATTTATAAAACAGTAAACCTAATGCAGCCACAAAGATTCCATATGTATAGGCTTTGTCCAGAATGCCATGAGTGGCGTTTAATATAAATATTTTTAAGAGAGCCATTCAGTGCATTTCCAAATGAAGGCAAAACATAGGAGCTAGAACTGAGCCCTGTGGTACAACATTAAGGTAAATAAAATAGGACCTATGGTACATCGTTAAGGGAAATAAAATAGGACCTAGAACTGAACCCTGTGGTACATTGTTAAGGTAAATTAAATAGGACCTAGCACTGAACCCTGTGGTACCTCCTCAAGGTAAATAAAATAGGACCAACGACTGTTGTACACCAAATTCTAAAACACATTCAGAAGATAGATTATCCATATACGTATTTACTACTATACTGAGTGTCCTATAAGTTTCAGTGCAGAATTTATTACAAATGTTTAATTGAAATGAGCAAGGAACAAATTAAAAAGAATAAAATGATCGACGGTATCAAAATCCACAGATGTATCTAATAAAATGCAGTGATGATGATAAACTGAAAGTAAACTGCTATTACAAACATACCAATCTCTTTCACAGAGGTCAGGCGCGGATCCAGAGGGGGGGTTTGGGGGGTCCAAACCCCCCCCCCCTGCTCAGCTACATAAAAAAAAATAATGCCTTGCATCAATGAAATTACATCACAAAGTGATCCTACATCAGTATAAAAATGATTTCTCTCAATTTGTATGTATGTCTATGTAATTTAAAGACGATGATGGCAGATTTCCGTAACAGAAACCTGGCAAACCCCCTCCTGCAAAAATTCCTGGATCCGCACCTGGAGGTGTTACGAAAGTCTTCTTTAATAGATGACTACTTTCAACATGTCACATCACCTCACACACCATTGGCTAGGGGCACATGCCTTTTACTTATTTTAATACCCATTTGAATTATATAGGAAATATTTTATACCAACAACTACTTCGAACACCTTTATTATTTATAGTTAAAAATTTGGCTTTACTTGTTTATACTACACTAAGACGTGAAGAGTTTTTATATTATCAGCATTCTGGTTAACGTGGGTGATAAGCCAAGTAGCAGTTCTTAGCAAACTGAGGGTATCCCACTAGAAAAATCAACAGTGATTGGTTAATCCAATGTCAGACATCTGAGGCTGAAAAGAGAGACAGAAATGGGGTTTAACGTCCACTCGACACAAACTAGGTCATTTCGGGACTAACATATGGTTTAATTTTATTTCAATAATTCGCTTGCGCGTAGCGGTCTTTAGCAGTCGGAGGAAACCGGAGTGCCCCGAGGAAAACCCACGAGGTTGAGAAGGCGCCCCCATCTCCCTCCCACATACGCTCACACCAGAGATCGAAACCACAGCCGCAAGTCAGAGGTGACCGGCCAGCTAGAGGTCAAAGCGTGGCACTCTAGACCACTAGGCCATCTTAATCCCCCTAGGCTGAAAAGCGGCTAGTATGATCTCAGACGCAACCCCTCCATTACAACCGGTCAGATCTTCTAGTAATGGAAACCATCGAAAGTATAAAAACAAAATGAAATACAGATCTATATTTTAATCAGATATTGTGCCATGAAACTTTTAAGCACTCTGAAATGGTGCTGCTCCGATGGGGCTAATGAAGACACTGGGCTAATGCCATAAGGTGTGCTATGACGGAAATTTTGCACTGGCAGTGGCACTATTGCCCACTTAACTCTTATACCCGAGTCCAACTGTCGAAGAATCTTTTACATCCACATCAAACTGTTCACAGGACCTCAGATTTTCAGTTCTATCCGAACAGCTAGACAGCTCTCCGTCCTATATCTCTGACAAGGGGAAACCAGGTCTCCCGTAATTTGGAAAAACCTAGATAGTCAAATTTTGGTGAAAATATTTACACATGTATATAATAATAGTTTTTTTTCTCCTTCACCGAAAGGGCTTCTAATTATCTACATCTAAAAAGACAAAATAAAATTGGTTATATTCAGTAGCTTAACAAAACAGTTTTCCTTTGTTTACTCAAAACTCCATTCAACAGTGTTACTAGGTTTTTCCAGATTACGGGAGAGTTCTGAAGCCGGTATGATTTGTATTTGCCGTGATAAACCTTTCGGATTTTCCAGTTTGTCATATATTGTCATTTACCACTGCCTAGAAAATTGCCTAATATTTTAATTATTTAGAGGAACAACAAACAATCCATTGTTTATATTTACAGTATTTATTGTCTTACATTATGGAAATAATGGATTGAAATAATGGGTAACAAACACAAACAAAACAATAGGGAGTTGTCTGCCCTTTGATTTTGCATGGATTATCTCTATTGAATGAAAACATGGGGGCCATACTCACGAAAATTTAAACTTAAACATCTTAGGGATGCAGCTTTTCATTGGTTATAGGTTGAAATTCGTGTTCAAATTTGAGCTCTTAACCAGTGGAAAGTTTTTGTTATTAAAATAATTTGTCTTAAATTTTCGTGAATAAGGGCAAAGGTTTCTTGAATGAAAACATGGGATGTTTGAGACAAAGACCACAAAATGATTATCTGAGGGCTTTTTATTGGTTGAGCGAGGTCTGGACATAAGGCAAGTTGAAGATTAGAATTTGTTTATGAATTTGTACCCCCTCAGCCAAGCCTGGACATAAAACACCGTCGGTTAGAAATGGGGTTTAACGTCAACTAGACACAAAGTAGGTGCTTTCGGGACTAACATATGGTTTAATTTTATTTCAATAATTCGCTTGCGCGTAGCGGTCTTTAGCAGTGGGAGGAAACCGGAGAAATCCAACGAAATTGGGCTGGCAACCTTACTTCTTGTCACGTACAACCGGGGATTCAAAACCAATGACAGACGCCTTTTGTCCAGGCTTGTTTTTAATCAATGAAATGGTTTGCATTGGATGTTTTATTGTCAATGGGACAGACATCAGGATAATCTGAGTTGCACAATACATGCATATCATAGGATTATATTTACATATCAAAATAAACAATTTACAATGCTGAGACAAGCGAAAGGTCACCACGTCATAAGACATGGAAAATTATTCTGATAAATTAATATTTTATAACATAACAAACATTTTTTTTTACTATAACAAACAATATCATAATCACTGCAGACCTAGGGTCTTGATGTAACAAAATCCTTTTCTTAACATGTTAGAACTTCATGAACTGCCAGTATCTAAGGCCGAGCTTTAACAAGAACTAGGGACATATTTCCAAAGGATATATTTTTTGCAAATTTTCTATGAACCAATTGCTAATGGGTTAGTGGGAATTTAATGCCAATTATAAGGACTTCTAAAGATGTTTCTTGACAATAGGTCATAACCATCTTCTTAATGAGTAGGAGAGAGAGAGAAAGAGAGAGAGGAGTTAACTGCACTCACTCAAACTTGATAATTATAAGGACTTCTAAAGATGTTTCTTGACAATAGGTCATAACCATCTTCTTAATGAGAGAGAGAGAGGAGTTAACTGCACTCACTCAAACTTGATAATTATAAGGACTACCATATGGTTCAACACAATTTCAATTTGTTGTAGATGCTACACAAGAAGAGAGTGAGACAGAGATATACAGCAAGGTGAATAAATGTTGGCAGTAACCTGATCATGATGATCTTCACAATTCTAATATTTACTTGAGCAAAAACATTTCGGGAGAGAAAAAAAAAACACATTAAGGTATATGAAAACAATAAAAAAAAAAAAAACCTCTGCCAGAGAAAATATAAAATAGCTGTTGCATGAATATCGAACTAAAGACCTTAGACAAATATTTATAGGACCATGAATGTTTATCAAAATATCGGCATGGAAACTTTGCGACATTTTTTAATGATCCAACATGTCTCATAAGAACAGTTTTTAATATCATAGTGGGGATTGGCCACATAAAACGTGCCTTGGTTATTTTAGCGTTGCCCTAAAATCTGCCTATTGCAGGTCTTAAATGTTATCTAAAATATTAATTGGACATTAATTTACTTATCAAGGCCATAATCAACTCTCAATGTCATCGCTAGCCTACAATATTTACTAGATTAGGATCCAATTTGCTGCTCAACTTTCATTCATGAATAAATCATGAAATGGATAATCAAGACTATGTTTCTTATTGTTTGGACTTTAGTAATAATAATCGAGACTAGGTCGAAAATTCAATCGATAACTTCATCGGTTCATAAAGGATCTATTTGTCTGAAGTTTTCAGCAAATTGCCTTTATGTCATCTAGTTTTTAAATATTATAGTGAGAACTACCAGCTCTTTCTTTACAAAATGAATAAATAATTGCAGCTAATCGAAACCGTAATAACTACATAAAATATAGTATAAGGCATTGCCATAGCAACTTGTTATCTGAGAAAAGCTATGCTACATGCTGCCTGCAATCCTACGACTTAATTTTAAACCTACTATCAGTTTTAAAATATTTTCATAATTCAGTAAAAAGTGAAGCATAGAGTAACATATTTACAGAATATACAGTTTGGATTATAAACAAAACAAATAATAGAACAACTAACAACAATACATTATATGTACCAGAAAGGCGTAGAGCACACATTGATATTATACACTGAACTATGGATAATACGCAATACTTATTTATACACAATATTCAATCATCACTCGTTAGAATTATACATTTATTCGAACACTTGTTATTAGAACTCTTCTTTTTATTTAAATTTAAAGATTCATAATATAGCTATTTGTAATAGCTCCTTGATGTTCAAGATATGAAAATAAGAATATCATATACATACGTAGGACATATGAAATGAAATAGGGTTTAACGTCCTACGGTTCTGCTCTGACTGCTAATGAAGACAGGCATATGTTAACAGTGTGTTATGAGCAAAAGTTTGCCAAGGGCAGTAGCACTATGAACTACACTTATAACAAATTCCAACTGCCAAAGGATCTTTTACATGCACTCCAATATATGGGACCTTAGTTTTTCGTCCAATCCAAACAACTAGACAGCTGTCCTTCGTCCTGCACCATTGACAAGGGAAATAACATCGGAAAATTGCAATTAAGACCAATAGAAAGATAGGTTGCCAGGCAACGAAACATACGCCCACAGCAGCTAAATCGTCCGGGCAGTCAACAAGGGTTGTCGCATATTTTTACTTTTTTCGGTAATGAAACATATGTAATACACTAAAAACTGATTAAGAGTAACAACTCATTATGTAATTATCTTAAAATCATTAGAATTTGATTGCTTTTTATAAAGTTTTACCCCACGCAAACAATTTGTATATACATGAAACATTTAATATCATGGAATTAGCTGTTCAGTTATCAAAACTCTGTGTAACAATCTGAAAATCGGATGATAAGTTTGGCCTCTATAGCGTCACAAGATTTTTTGAAGTTATCAAGGGAGATAACTCTGGAAGTAATTATTTGAAATCTCTGAAAATCGATAGGCTTCTTCGTCTCATGACCTTTAAACACTATGTGTAAATTTAAAGTCGATCGGATATTAACTTTTGTCTCTAAGAGCTTCCACAGGATTTTTTCGAAGTGATCAAGGGCCATAACTCAATAGGCTTCTTCATCTCACGACCTTAAACACTATGTATAAATAAAATAAAACCAAGTACGAACAATCCAAACCATTAGGCAAAAATCAAAGTCCTAAAGAACGTAATAGGCAAAATAGTTAGGCAAAGTAGTGTAATCAGCAAATGGACTGTTCATCGTGTACGAAATACATTTAAAGTCAATCGGATATCAACTTTGGCCTCTAGATCAAAGGCTATAACTCTGGTAGTAATTATCAGAAATTGCTGAAAAACAATGGGCTTCTTCGTCTCATGACCTTAAACAACTGTGTATAAATTTAAAGTCAATCGGATATTAACTTTAGCCTCTAGAGTGTCCACAAGCAATTGTGGACGCCGGACCGATGGACAAACGGACAGGGGCCACGACAATATACGACCACATTTCAATGTGGGCGTATAAAAGTGCTCAAATATAGAAACTGTTGTCAAGAGTGTCAGACATCTGAAAGTGACTAAAGGATATTCTACATGTATGTTCTTTATTCAAACTTTTCAATGGTTTTTAAAAGAAATAACCACATCATATGTTTGTTTAAAAAGTAATACTGGTTGTTACAATATATCTATGTACTATAGGTTTAAGTTCAGCTCATGCTAAAGCCAGATATTACTTTTACACATCATAGGTCCAGCATTAATTAACCTATGAAATCATACTGGAGCAGTACATACACCAAAAGCATTACCAGACGTCTATTATGTGTCCTCTTTAAGGAAGGTTTGTGAGAGATTTATTATCATATACAACTTTAAAACTCCATTAACCTGTGAAATGACACAGGAACATTACATATACCACAGGCACCGCATTACATTACATATGTACTTTCAGATGTATTTATTCAAGTCTGGTCTTTCATAAAAGATAGTTTGTAAGACCTTAATTATTGTATTTATCTTTATAACTCCATTAACCTGTGAAATCACACCTAACAAATGCGAAAGGCATTACAGATGTACTTTCAACTCTATTTATTTAGGTTATATTTATATGTCCTCTTTCATAAATGTTTGTGATAATTTTGAGATGATTTTGTCTCAACTTCATAGAAATGTCAAACATATTAATCATAGTTATCTCCATATAATGTTACATTATGTCAATGTTTCAAGCATTGAACTAAAATTGAATTAATATAGAGTATTTCATCCATTTCATAACCAACGAAAATAAGGAATAATATGCACAAATTTAATAAATTGTGAAAGACATCTCGATCAATAATTTTACATTCTAGTCTGATTTAGTCTTTGACAATATTTTCTTATAACCACAAATTTTCTTGATTGATGTTTAGAACTTCAAAGGCTTGATATAATGAATTGCAACTTTTATTTTTACAGGATTATGAAATAAAGTTTAAGCATTACTCACACAATAGAGATAAAATGTGATATATGATTGAACAAGTGCCCAACAATTTAGGATTATTTGATCATTATAACAATAACATTCTATCAAAACAACTAACTTATGGACATTAACTTCTTCTGTGTCCATGACGATTTATACGTTCCTCAGGCCGTGTTAACATCCACAACAAATCTTTGTATTGTGATGGCCATGTGTATTTTACAGTCTGATTCAATAACCATCGAGGTAAATCGTCGTGTGATGTTCCCTCGAGTATCACGGGTACAAAACGTTTGTTAATATTACCATTCTGTGTGAACTCTCTATACATCATATCATAAAGAAATTTGGTGTGAAGACCATCGGATGACGACGAATCTTTAGCTCGGCTATCATCGCATGTATCTCTATGATATTTTTTAGACGGACAAACCAAAATAAAATCAGCCTGGAAAACAAAATAATTCATTTATAAATATATACTCAGCTATTTGAAAGAAACAATAGTCATTTGAGCTCCGTAAAACTTAGTTTTGTGTGCCCAGAGAGAGAAATGGGGTTTAACGTCTACTCGACACAAACTAGGTCATTTCGGGACTAACAAATGGTTTAATTTTATTTCAATAATTCGCTTGCACGTAGAGGTCTTTTGTAGTGGAAGTAAACCAGAGGGAAAGGAGAAAACCAACAAGGTTGGCCAGGTGACCCTACTCTTTGTCACGTATAACCAGGGATTCGAAACCACACCAGTTTACTCAATGAAAGACCTTATGATAAAGCGAGCATGTGCTAACAATTCAGCCATTCAACCCCCCTTGGTGTGACCAATCTTTACAAGTAATTAGCCTGTGTGTATGGGTCTTTAGCAGTGGGAGGGAGCCAGAAAGCCTGGAGAAAATTCAAGTAAACAAGTGCAGTTCTGGACCAACCGGGTTAATAAAAAGGAGCCTATGTCATATATGGCATTTTGACCCGACAGCGGCGCTACAGCACACTCTTACATCGAATTCCAACTGTCACAGCTTCTTTTACGTGCACGCTAAAGAAAGTGGACACAGGATCTTGGTTTTTTGTCACACCCAAATGTTTATATGGTGTCTCTTGCTATGCTCTCTGTACTACACCAACGACAAGTGACAAGGAGGAAAACTTCCGGAAAATCATAATTATCTATCTCTGCAAAAACTAGGAGAGAACTAAGGAATTCTGGGTCATGAGTCAACCTCTTACTCACTGAAATATCGCATCTCCACCCAAACAAATGTGAATTATACTTCTCAAAAAACAAACGTGAATTATACTTCTCAAAAAACAAACGTGAATCATACTTCTCAAAAAAACAAACGTGAATCATACTTCTCAAAAAAACAAACGTGAATCATACTTCTCAAAAAAAACAAACGGGAATCATACTTCTCAAAGAAACAGTAACAGTGTTCTTAAAATATTTTATTGACTTACCTCTTCAAATTTCTCTTTATAAAATGATAAATTTTGACTTTTGCCATTTTTTCCACTTGTATGATTACGATTATAAATATCCACGCAGCACTTAAAACCATTTTTTTCAATACAATTACACAGACTGAGGACTCTCTGCATGTGTTTATCACTATCATGAGCAAATGTAACAAGGACTTTACTGCAATCTGAAAAATATATAATAGTTGTTAGAGAGAGAGAAATGGAGTTTAACATCCACTCGGCACAACCCATGAGGTTGGACAAGCGACCCAACTCCTTATCAGGTACAACCGGGGAATCGAAACCATGCCAGGTGACTAAATGACACACGTTATGATACAGCGTGCACACGTTAACCCTTCATCCATCCAATCTCCCAATATTTGTTAGTGATGATACGGAATCAACTGGAAATGAAATTGAATGCGGTTTAACGTCCTACTGTTGTGCTCCTAAACTGGGCTAATGAAGACAGGCATGAGGGAAATTTTGCCAAGGCAGTTGTGCTACGGCCTACTCATATATCAAATTCCAACTGCCAAAGGATCTTTTACGTGTACATCGTATTCAAATGTCTAGAAAGCTGGGGCTTATTTCACGAAATTTTAACTAAGATAAGTTCCAAATTTTAGTAATTTGATTGGATAATATTAGATTGATTTTAGTGCTCAGCCAATCAAAATTGAAGTAGCTACTAAAATTGGATTTTATCTTAAGTTAAAATTTCGTGAAACAGGGCCCGGTTCTTGTCAGTCCCCCCCCACCCCCACCCGGGCCCTGCATCACTGACAAGGGGAAACTAAACCGGAAAATCTGTACGAACTTTCTCAGCCAATGCAGGGATCGAACACTACTCCAGACAACCCACTTAGGCACCGTGATCCCAGAACCAACAACAGCATGGATATGTGCTGTGGGGGAATTGCCTTTCTGCAATTTCTTCTTCTGAAATGCTTACAAAACATATTTCCAGGAGTCAATTTCTTTTTTAAATTTCTGGAGGACGGTCCCCAATTAAATCGATCCCCTCTCAAAATGAGATGTGTGAACCCCTGGAACAGTCACAGAGAGAGAGAGAAATGAGGTTAAACATCCATTTAAAAAAAAACTTGGTCATTTTGGGACTAAAATTGGACACAATTTTATTCTAATAATTGGAATAAGCGGAAAAAACCCACGAGGTTGTACAGACGACCCTACTCCTTGTCACATACAACCAGGGATTCGAAACCATGCCAGTGACTCAATGACAGGCTTAATAATACAGCATGTATGAGCTAACCATTCGGCCACCCAACCCCCAACATTTTAAGGTATTTTTTCATCAATGATTACATGTGGAGACTGTTGCCTATGACATAGCATTTCAAATGCTAAGGGTTCTTCTATGTGAACCCCACGTGTACCTATCAGATCGCATTTTTTTTTTTTGCGTCCTATCATGAATGGTTAGTGAGCAGTAATTTGAGTTTGAAAGATAAAGTAAATTTCTAAAAATCACAATGAGGAAACAAATGGTTGCCCTGTCAATGATGTCATGATTAGATATGTATCACTAAATCTTTAGACCTACTCAAAACCCTGTCTTTAAAAACTGACTTCTTTTGCAGAACTTAGAAAATTACCCTTTTTAAATTCAGCTGGCATCTTGTTGCCTGGTAACGATAAGGATTTCTTCATTTCTCTCTCGATGCCTGCGACACTCTCATCATCTAACGAACGGACCTTTGACTCTCCCGTAGAATCCGATATACTGCGTTTGGTTTGAAACTTAGAATTTAAATTACCATGGTTGCAGGGCTGTCGACGAACATCTTGCTCTGTTTTGATGAGGGTAGTAGGCCTTCGCGTATGCTTGCCCATTTTCTGTTCGGCTACTACAGTCTTGTAACGTTCATCTGGCATGTACTCTTGAGGTAACTGAGACAGATTATGGAGATTATCCAATGGTGTACTTCTTTGTTCTGTTCCACTGCTGTGTTTCTTTCTCGGAACCTGACCTCTACTAGATCTGCCATTGGTCCAAGGTGACGTTTCTGGATCAGATGAAAGCGAATCATCCGAATTCGAAGAGGAGTTTTCATATCGTTTGGAGCTAAGTCGCGATTTCGAGCTGGGCATGGACATATTTGTAGATAGCAGATTCCCTTCACCCCGCAATATCGTACAAGGTAATTCTGCTGGCGTTTCATGTCGGAAATTCTCATTTTCTGTGTCATTATTGGAAAGACTAAAATGGTGATCGCGATCATTATATTTACAATAATTAACCTCCATGCTATCGAAGCCTTTATGTGATGTGCTGCGAGAAACCCCGCGCTTATTCATATAGCTAGATACCGGGGAGGTGGTGTTGTCACAAACTGGGGAGCGATCACAGCCATCATATCCATCGCCATGGTGTTGTACTTTACGATTTTTGACAGGTCGCTGATTGAGAGGAGAATTATCTGGCTGATGTGATTCATAATGCGATCTTGAGTTACTAAGATATTCATGAAATGGTGGCCTCATGGACGAGGGTATAACGATGGGCAAAAAATAACTAGGCGTAAATCCGTTAGGCATGAACGGACTTGTTGGACCAATATAAGTATTCCCGTTCATCAAATTCAGAGAATGATAATGTTCACTTGGAAAACCCATAAAGCTGTTCTCTTCTGGTACATTCTTTTCCTTCCTCTCTGATTCTTGAAATTTTTTACGTATATCTGAGAAAAAAAATATAAACAACAGATGACATACAAATTCTTGGAATCAAAAGAGAGAGAGAGAGAGAGAGAGAGAGAGAGAGAGAGAGATAGGGTTTAACGTCCACTGGACACAAACATATGGTTGAATTTCGTGTTGGGGTCTTTAGCAGTGGAAGCAAACCGGAGAACCCGGAGAAAATTAAATGCTTGTAAATTAGACATTCATTATGAAAATTAATCCGTCAGCTTTAAACTGGACAAATGTACAAATTCGATGCTTTGGGGCTATTTTAAATGATTTTTATGAATTTTTAAACACATATTTGGTATTGAATGAAGGTGAAAGAAAGTTGGGCTAAATAGTTTATAGTTGTGTTCATCACTGTTGTCATAGAAACTTAAGAAGAGAAATGTATGGATTAAAGCATTAATCATTGTGAAATGCTGGCAAGTCCTGTTGTCATAGAAACATAAATAGAAGCAGAATATAGATTATAGTGTTAATCACAGAGGTTTTAATGTTTGGTACTAAACTATGACTACACACAAATAGTTTGGATATGTTCCCAGAGAGAGAGAGAGAGAGGGAGAAAGAGAGAGAGAGGGAGAAAGAGAGAGAGAGAAATGGGGTTTAACCGAAACTTGACACAAACTAGGTCATTTCGGGATTAACATATGGTTTTAATTTTATTTCAATAATTGGCTTTGGCATTGGGGTCTTTGGCAGTGGGAGGAAACCGGAGGACCCTGAGAAAACCTACGAGCCAGTCGACTCAATGACAGGCTTTATGATACAACACGCATCTGCTAACTATTCGACCATACAATCCACCGCTACCCCTCCCCTATGGAAAATGGGACCAAATGGCAAACTGGAGCCCTATTTATAATTTGAAATATCTCAAAATTTTCTGAATGACTAAACTAACAATGTTCATGATCCATCATCTTCAACAGGGAGAGAGAGTGGGGGGGGAGGGGGGAAGGGAGAAACCAGGTCATTTCAGGAATAACACATGGTTCTATTTCATTTCAGTAATTCACAGGCAACCCTACTCCTTGTAACATACAACCAGGTAATCGAAACCATGACAGTTGACTCAATGACAGACCTCATGATACAGAGCGCATGTGCTAACTATTCTGTTATCCAACCCTGCATCTTCAAAAGACAGCTTGATCTCGCTTTTACTCCCTACAACCTATCAATTGCTTCATGTAATACCCTGTATGTTTCGGCCCTAATTTTGTTCAATGTCAAAGTTTCTGTTAACGTGTGTGCATTAAGGGAGATAACAAAGCTTAAAGTTCAGGAATTGCAGACCATTCTAGCAACGGCTAGATGATTTAAAACTTGAGGGCGTTACTTGAGGAACTTTCCATGTAATATAGGAGTCGCCTTGGATCCGTGGTAGGACAATGATGGGCTTTTCGAATGAAATATCATTATTATGCCTGGGGAAAAGACATTAGTTTTATCAAACTTAACTACAAGACAGGGCCTTTAAAATTAAACGCTGGTGGACGAGACTAGATAACATGCTTAGCGTGCATTCAACCAAAACCAGTGCGTGTTGAGTCAACCATGTGCTTGAAAGAGACCATTTGTTTTTTTGAACATTTGAAAAATGACTATATATGAAAATTGAATGATCAGAATGTATATGATTGAATAAATGTGAAAACTGTATTTTTATTTTAATGGTCTTAATCCCAATGCCTTACAACAGATATAGAAAGCAGAAATGGCACAATCTGGTTAAAATACAGATCTATATTTCGTTTCGTTTTTTATACGTTCGTTAGCCTACACTACATGAAGATCTGACCAGTTGTACTGGAAGTTCGCGTCATGGGTCATACAAGCGGCTTTTGAACATATGATGTCAGACAATGATTAATTAATCAGCGTTGACGATTTGCCCACAGTTTCTTCCATAGCACGGCAATAAGTTCCCGTAACAGACGATTTCATTGGCTAATTACTCATATCAACTAGAACGCCTGTTATATATCAACTCTTCCAGATCCTTGTGTAGTAAAGACAAGTAAAACGAAATTTTAGACTATAAAAATGAAACGAAATAGGATCTGTGTTTTAATCGGATTGGAAATGGTAAGGACATTAACATGTCGGTTTTAGTCAAATTAAAACATGCACCCGGCCACTATAGTATCATAAAACAACATTTTACTCAATTGAGAAGTAATAAAATTAAGCAAATACTATAAATCAAGGAGGCTTCTGTTTTATGGTCAACATCATAAAAGTTTTACAGTCACACAATAAAATAAACCATGTTCTTTACTTACTTGGTAAACTCTCTGTTAGTATTTTGAGGGCGTCTCCTCTATTCATCTCCTGTAAGGCCTTTAAAACTTTATTGACACTATTTCCAGCCTTTTTCAAATAATCATTAAATAACTTGAGCGTGTTGCGGCCTTCATTATTACTTTGTGCATAAATAACCTGTAATATATATTGATTGATTTCACTGATTGATTTTATTGATTGATTTTATTGATTGATTGATGTCAATATGTTTATTAATATACAATATTAATGAAACAAAATAAAATTGACGTAATGAAGACGGGCATACGTCCTACTGTTTGACTCCTATATTTCCTACTCTTCAGTTCTGAAATGGACTAATGAAGACAGATATCATAGAGTGTGCTATGAGGAAATTTTGCCCAGGCAGCAGCACTATGGCTTACTCTTACAACGGCCTAGAGATCTCCTCAACCTCGTGGGTTTCCTCCGAGCACTCCGGTTTCCTCCCACTGCTCAAGACCCCTACGCGAGAGCGAATTATTGAAATAAAATTGAAACCTTATGTTAGTCCCAAAATGACATAGTTTAACGTGGAGTAGACCTTTAATCTCTCTCTCTCTCCCTCACTCTCTCTCACTCTCTCTCTCTCTCTCTTGAATGATTTATATTATATAACATTTGAGCCAATAAATACCTATTTATATAATAATAATAATATAATTACATTCAAAGAGAATTCAAGAATAAGATAATTATATAGCCATATTAAAATATAATTTTAGTGAAACCCTACAAATAGGCACCATATCTAACTTGATCGTATTACCTCTTTGTCTTAAAATTATACCTAATCAATTAAATTAAACTGAGCAAATATAATTCAAGAAAAATGAACAAACAAAATATCCATTTGAAAAAAGATAGAAAACAATCTTGCCAATATCCCAGAACGAGAAATCTTTAGACGAAATTATTAATCTTACCCTAAAATCTGTAATTGTTTTACTAGCCATCCCAACATCCTATTCGACGAAGTACACCTACATCCTTAAACTCACCAATTTATGTAGTGTGCATTTCAGGACTTCCTCGTCATAAATAAGACACATGTATACATGTAAGGCTATATCAATATTTTTACTATTTCGGGGGTGGCAAGATTACTGATCTATGAGTAGGTGATTTACTATACAACAGGATATGATGGGTTTTTGGTATAACTAAGAAACAGAATCTCTAACAATCCCAAACGGATATTTATATGTAGAGAGAGAGTGAATGGGGTTTAACTATTAACGTCAGCTTGACACAAACTTGGTCATTTCAGAACTAACATACAGTTTGATTCAATTTTATTTCAATAATTTGTTTGTGTTTTAAGGATCTTTAGCTGTGGGTGGGATCCAGAGGATTTTCAACACTTTATTTCAGGAGAAAATAATTAACATCAACAATTTAACAACTTATATTCAAATAATAATTTCCTTCAGTATATTCCTTAAGCTGGTCCCTCCAACTAATGAATCATCTTAGTTCGTGCTTTCCTTGGGTTGTCGTAGACAACAAATCATCTTACATACAAAACTGGATCTGTGTTTTAACCATCCGATTGACTAGGCAGCTGTCCTTGTCAGACCCTGTTTATGCATCATTGACAAGGGGAAATCACGCCCAGAAAATGCAGGCAGGGATCGAACACCCGACAGAGCAAAGCGAGTTCTAAAACCTTACCCCACTTCTATTAATCAACACTTTGGGTCAAAAATTATTCAAATCGATTACTAATTGAACAAGCCAACAGTGAGGCTGATGCCCCCCGCCGAAATCCCAAAATAAATAGAAGACACATATTAATTAATCTCACATTTATTTTTTTCAATGTATCGAGCAATCAAACTGTACACGAAGTGTCATCCAAAAGTGTTTTATAAAGAAAAATGCTAAAACCGACGAGAAAAATGAAAATGTACCCTAGTTAGGGGGACCCTAAAGGCAGACAAAAGAGCCCCTCTGGCCAAGGGAAAGGGCCCTCGTGTCCAAGTCAATCGTTTCTATACACTGTTACTGTCGAATCCATTACTAAATGAGAATGCAGTCATTGTATTGGCATAAAAATCATCAATCAAGATGAACCTAAGTTATCTTGTCCCAAAGTATCAACCAATTAAATTGCTTATCTCTGCTTACCCTAAGCGGAAAATGCTCATCTTCGAACTCCATCAAGGCATTGACCCAATAAGCATATACACCAAGTTTGAACATTTTAGCTCAATTAGAAGGAGAGTTATTGTGTTCCAAAGTCTCGACCAATCAAATTGCGTATCGCTCTGCTTACCCTGAGCAAAAAATGCTCATTATCGAACTTAGTCAAGGTATTACTGTAATGAAACTATACACCAAGTTTCATCACTCTCACTTAATTAGAACTAAAGTTATCTTGTCCCAAAGCATCAACCAATCAAATTGCTTATCTCTGCTTACCCTAAGCGGAAAATGCTCATCTTCGAACTCCATCAAGGCATTGACCTAATAAGCATATACACCAAGTTTGAACATTTTAGCTCAATTAGAATGAGAGTTATTGTGTTCAGGACCAATCAAATTGCTCTGCTTACCCTGAGCAGAAAATGCTCATTATCGAACTTAGTCAAGGTATTACTGTAATGAAACTATACACCAAGTTTCATCACTTTCACTTAATTAGAACTAAAGTTATCGTGTCCCAAAGCATCAACCGATCAAATTGCTTATCTCTGCTTACCCAAAGCGGAAAATGCTCATCTTCGAACTCCATCAAGGCATTGACCTAATAAACACATACACCAAGTTTGAACATTCTAGCTCAATTAGGAAGAGAGCTATTGTGTCCCAAAAAGTGTGATGGACAGACGGACGGACAGATAGACAGACAGACGGACGAACCCATTTTAATAGTCCCCAACTTTCTTCGAAAGGCGGGGGACAATAAGACAAGAGAGAGAGAGAGATAACTTGGATAATGAAGCCAGACACACGCCATACAGTGTGCTAGGAAGAAAATTTTGCCTGGACAGCAGCAATATGGCCTACTCTTATATCGAATTCTAAAATGTTAAAGGGATCTGTTACGTGCACACCAATGTGTACACATGACCTCTTTTTTCCGTCCCATTCGAGCAACTAGACACATGAACTAGACAGCTGTCATGCCCTCCGTCCTGCATCACTGCTGGAAATTTGTATATACTTTCTCGGCCAATGCTGGGATCGAACACCCGACATTTAGGCTAGCGAGCAGGCACCTTTCCAACTTAGCCACTGTGACCCCTTCTGGATTAAAAGAGAGAGAGAAATGGAGTTTAACGTCCACTCAACACAAACTAGGTCATTTCGGGACTAACATATGGTTTCATTTTATTTCAATAATTCGCCTGCGCGTAGGTTTCTTTAGCAGTGGGAGGAAACCGGAGTGCCCGGAGGAAACCCACGAGGTTGAGAAGGCGCCCCTATCTCCATGCCACATATGCTCACACTAGGGCTCGAAACCACAGCCGCAAGCCAGAGGTGACCGGCCTGCTAGTTCTGGATTAAAAGTAATACCAGTACAAATTTAACGGCTTCCACTGTCCGAAATCCAGGTAACAATAGCCATTTGTAATTTAGCTCAGAATGAAAATTGAAAGAAATTTCAATGTACATTTTTCATTATCCATTTTTATGGCAAGAACTGCCAGCTTTTTATAGCAAGAACTGCCAGCTTTTAATAGCAAAAACTGCCAGCTTTTTATAGCAAGAACTGCCAGCTTTTAATAGCAAAAACTGCCAGCTTTTTATGGCAAAAACTGCCAGCTTTTTATAGCAAGAACTGCCAGCCTTTTATAGCAAGAACTGCCAGCTTTTTATGGCAAGAACTGCCAGCTTTTTATAGCAAGAACTGCCAGCTTTTAATAGCAAAAACTGCAAGCTTTTTATCCAAATGTTGACTAACGTTAAAAGATTTAACATATTTGAACAGAAACAATTTATTTCCACTTCAGAAATACACTCCACAAAAAATCAATAAATTTAATGTACATGTAGCTGTACGTGTAACAGCATTCCCCATTACCGCTAAAATTCAAAGTGAAATTTATTGACAATTTCTAAATATTTGAACTGAAACAATTCATTTCTACTTCAGAAATACACTCAACAAAAAAACAATTGTAGCTGTACATGTGACAGCTTTCACTATTATTGTGCTATAAAGTTCTAAGTGAATTTTACTGTCTATCTTTAAATATTAAATGCAAGTAGGTCAACATAACACTTGAATGTTTCAGTATGACATGTAACTGTTGTCCAAACTAATCCGAATTGAATATTCGCAGGGCCGCTACAATCACTGATGTAGAGACTTAAGGCATATTAACTTTTTTACTCCGACAAATTGAATTCTAAAAAATGTTTTAAGAAAATAAATAAATAAATAAAGTTATTTGAAATATATCTGGATAAAAAGGATTCCATATTTAGCATAAATAGGTACAAAAAATAGTACGCAGAGGCGTAAAATGGGTAAAAATAATATCATTCTGCCCATAACATTTCATATGCACGCGTGACCATCAATTTAGCATAAAAAGGTACAGAAAATAGTACGCAGAGGCGTAAAATGGGTAAAAAAAATATAATTCTGCTCATACCAGTTTATATGCACGTTTGACAATAACTTATGATGTGATGTCACCCGTAGAACTATAGCGGTCTGACTTGTATTTACTATTAAAGGTCAGTCATCTGTGAACGAGATTGGTAACAGTCTACACATTCACTGTCTGTTAATACATCCACGTGGTGACGATCTAACATGAGTGACAGGTGATTTGGGTTATTAATCTTAATCATGTCTTAAAAACAAGTGTATGATGCCTTAAAGATATGTTCCCACGTACAAACTGAGTGATTTGATGATATATTTTGACTAAAAACATATTCAAACTAATTAATTTATCAAAACTTTGCTTCAAATCCTTCTCAAACTGGGGGGGTTGGGATTGCCTAGTGGTCTAGAGTGCCACGCTTCGATCTCTAGCTGGCCGGTCACTTCTGGCTTGTGGCTGTGGTTTCAATTCCTGGTGTGAGCGTATGTGGCATGGAGATAGGGGCGCCTGCCCAACCTTGTGGGTTTCCTTCAGGCACCCCGGTTTCCTCCCACGGCTAAAAACCCCTACACCCAAGCGAATTATTGAAATAAAATTAAACCATATGTTAGTCCCGAAATGAGCTAGTTTGTGTCGAGTGGACGTTAAACCCAATTCTCTCTCTCTCCCTCCTCAAACCACTGTTTACACGAGGGAATACCCCTGCTATAAAAAAATCTATTAAACAATGTTAGGGTGCCCCATGTGCCTACTGAAAAGTTGTTCTTGACACGTTGATCGTGCACGTTTTAGTTGAATGACTTACTACTGATTTCTGACAGTCTCGCACACTCGTTGAGGCTATAAATAGAAACAGCATGCGGAAATGTTCAAAACACCAAACACTACTACAGTCGTAAAAAATCTATTGTTGACGATTCTGAATAGCAATAATACTTAACTTTTTGGTTATTACGGCATCTTTAGAAATTACGCTCGTTTTATTTTTTAAATTGCCTTATAATTAACTGTACCATTAGAAGCTGCATATTTTGGTTAAGTACAAATAATATCTCTGACTCAACATCCGTAAAGCAAGAATATGATACAAGCAGTAGTTTCATTTTACTTTTACAAGGTTCTTAAAAATATTGTTGAGTTGTCTGATGTTTGTGTTTCTAAATTCAATTTCTTGTTCCATGTTTCGTAAAAAAAGTAGTCTTGACTATCCTGACCCGTCAATTAGACGTAGAATGATCAGTAAACTAGTTAAGCGAGACTAATTTCAAAACAAGGGCACGTAACCTATCTTTTATTCAAAAAGGTCTGGATGTTATGGACGCCACTCCAAACCATTTTTCAGTATTATTTATGTATGGTTAAATGGTCATAGCTTATGAAGTACAACATGGTCGTTTATTTAGTGACTATAAATGTGTGAAACCTATTTAAGGCTTTCTAAATATATTAGTATTGTGGTGTGATTGTCGAGATATTTGGAGATATTCATTTAGGGTGGGGCACCCTAACAATGTCATGTTTGTGTCACATGACTCACTGACAAACTACCTAGCGACGCCTGCAAACTCAGAGGAGAATTCATCGCATACACAAGACAATTGTGTCTTTAATTAAATTCTCGGAATATCCACTGCCCACATCTTTTTCCGTATTTTTTATCTAAGAAAGTATTCATAAAGTTAATCAACATGTACATCAAGCCCCCAATCTCCGTGTGTAGCCTTTGATGTCATGCGAGCAGGCGCCTGCTCATTGAGCTGTCGATTAGGGAAAAACCCTTACATTTTTGTCCTATATAGTTCCATGAGTGTTTTTCATGGAATCCAGTATTTTTCTAGTAAGATGGGAAATAACCACGATATATACTTTTCTGGGAATGAGAGAGAGAGAGAGAGAGAGAGAGAGAGAGAGAGAGATGGGGTTTAACGTCCACTCAACACAAACTAGTTCATTATGGGACTAACATATGGTTTAATTTTATTTCAATAATTCACTTGCGCATATGGATCTTTAGCACTGGGAGGAAACGTTTGTCACAAACAATTGGGGAATCGAAACCACGCCAGTTGACCCAATAACAGACCTAATATTACAGTGTGCACATGCTAACAATTCAGTCATCCAATCGAAACCCCGTCAGTTGACTTAATGATACAGCATGCATACGCTAACCCAGTGGTTCTCAACCTTTTTTTGTCAAAGGCACACACTGGGGCACATGAAAAAAAATAGCGGCACACCTGGCTAAATTTATAGGAAAAATATTTGAATTTTGCTAAATAAAAACATAGCAAGTCATAGACGGCATACAACCACAGACACACATCGACTGACTCAAACTAAATAAAGAAAAACACTGCTTCTAGACACTCAATTAGGATCTTGTTTTTTCCCGCATTTTCTTAGTAAGTCGTTAAAAAATTTTGCGGCACACTAGTTGAGAACCACTGTGCTAACCATTCAGTCATCCAACCACCTTCAGGGAACGTATCTTTAATAACTCCACTTGGTGATGATCTGACATCACTGACAGTTGATTTGCTCAATTAATCAGGTGTGCCATGCCTTAAAGCAGTCATTCTCACTCAACTTTTTTTCCCCCAAGGCACACCTCTCTCTCTCTCTCTCTCTCTCTCTCTCTTATGTGTGTTGAGTGGACCTTGAACCCATCTCTCTCTCTCTCTCTCTCTCTCTCTCTCTCTCTCCCTATCCCCCTCTCTCTCTCTCATTCAAATCACATTATGTTCTTGGCAAAGCTATGACTCTTTGAAGATATAGCGTAAATTGTTCATTATCATGGCACCAGTACCTGACAATAAGACTTATCCTTGATTTTTTAAGTTTCAGAAATATTTAAATTTATAAAAATGGGATCAATAATTGGTTGGCTTGTACAACAAAGGTAATAAAATCATTATTACTGTATACATGTATGATGTCTAAGACATATAAAGATATTGATGTGAATTCAGTGTAAACTTCAAATGGATAACTTAGTTTAAAACTGATGGATATTCTTTTCCAATAGGCCATGTCATTCACAGTAACCAGCTTATATACATACTAATTGTTTTTAAATGGAATGAAACCGGGTTTAACGTCCGACTGTTCAGCTCCTGCTGGGCTGATAAACACAAGCATATGCCATAGAGTGTGCTATGAGGGCAATTTTGCCCGGGCAGTGGCGCTACGGCCTACACTTATATTGAATTCCAACTACCAAGGGATCTTTTGTGTGCACGCCAAAGGGGAAACAACAGCAGAAAATCCCGGTGAACTATCTCGTCCAATACAGGGATCAAACACCTGACCTCCAGATTAATACATGTCCGGCACTAAGTTGAAAATGTCAGGTACGATTTCATTAGCGTCTGACCAGGCCTGGAAATAACGGTTTTAGATATATCTGACAAAATGTCAGACACTAATGAAATAGTACCTTACATTTTCAACTTAGTGCCGGACATGTATTAATAATATCATTAAAAAAGACAAATCAGTGTCGGACAAAATGAGAGGCACCAGAAGTTTTGTGCCTGACAAAGCCTGAATATGTGCCTGACATTGTCAATAACAGGTGCCTTATTTCCAGGCTTGCATCTGACATTTGGTCAGGTACATCTAAAACCTGTATGTCCAGGCCTGATTGCCTACACACTTTATTTATATGATCGTCTGTTATCATACATCTTCAAAAAAAACAAACTTGATCTCGCTTTAATTACGTAAATCTTATCAAGGCCCATACGACACACCTGTGCTTGCCTACTCCATGATCAAACACGATAGCAGATGGCTTCCATCTTGTTTACTGACGGTACTACTTATTTTAAGACAGACTCGGCTTTCCAATTTATAATATCTACGTCATTGGGGATTTCCAATTTATACTCACTGGTTGCTATGACCCGCTATGGCGTTGTCTAGAAACGCGCGTGCTCGCGTTAGTTTAAAATTTTTGCTATACGTTTAACATGGACTATTTGATGTAATTTGCCTGATTTGATTTGGCCCCATTTCCATAAATTTAGGTTGTTTTTTAGAAATTTTTAGCAAATGTTAATCTTAGGTGTTTTTTAATTCTAGCCGAAGTAAATTTTTTTACAATTTATAGCGAGTTAAGTTATCGTCTCTAAGAGGCGGGCGTAGTATTTTAAATGGCGGCCATTTGCCATCATGTGTATTCTTGAAGTAGGTACACATGATGTAATCGTATGATCAAGGCCTTCATGTTATATTTACCCAGCTTGGGACCCCATTAGATTCCACGATCATCGTGAATACCAAGTCTCGTGCATTCCAGCTAAACTGTCTACCTGCGATAATCCAGTTGCAAAGTTCAACGTTCGTTCAATGTCATGGCTTCCGTGGAAGTCGCTATGTCATAGCATCTGATTGGACGCTACAGCTCATGTGTCTGTAGATAACGTAGCTATAGGTTCTGGAATTGCTAAACAATCGAACAACGTCACGATGTTGTAAAACTCGCAGTTGTTGCTTTAGGCTTAGTGAACTGTTAGAAAATGGTGCTAAATTAAGCATACATTATGCAAGGGCTACATGCATATCTGCGTACTGCAGGTCTCTTGTTGGGCCCTAAATGTCATATAAATCATTAATTAGACATTAATTAACACAACATGACCTTTATCAATGACACATGATACTGCCGATTTTCATTAGATTTAAATCTGATCTGACGACCGTCCAACAGCCATTGATGAATAACTGCAAAAATTGGATAATCAAAACTTTATTTTATTTTCGTCACAACATCAACAATACAATCGAGTCTACAAAGTTTTTAAAATGAGTATCTATTTCCCAGCTTACACGTAGACTGAAGTTATTTGACTGAAATTGTCAGAGTATTCTCTTTACATTATCTAGTTTTGAACTGTTATAGTGAGAACTGCCAACTCTTTATCTAATCTCCCATAATGTATCATTAATCATGTATTATGCAAGAGCTAAATCTGCCTATTGAAGGACTTTCTGTAGGACTGAAATGTTATCTATATTATTCATTAGACATTAATAAACTTATCCAAATCATAATCAACTCTCGATGTCAACGCTAGGTGGAACTTTCATTCGCTTAATTCTTGGTTCATATTGGATCAATTTGACTGAGATTTAAGGCAATATAAAAAATTATAATATATACGTTTAAGGTTGCTTTGCTCCAAATAAAATTGGGAATGTTTTTTCACCTACTTGTACATACATGGATACCATTACATGCATTCTATAGCTTTTGTTGAGTCATATTAACTGTTTATTTATCTATTGCTCAAAAATATGGGGGGGAATTTTTTAACTTATATGGATGGCTACTTGCAATCCATAGCCTTTGTTTTGTCATATTAAATTTCATGAAGTGTTCATTATTTATTTTGAAGCTTTTCTAGTTTAAACATACATTATGCAAGAGCTAAATCAGCCTATTGCACGTCTTTCTTTAGGAATGAAATGTTATATAAACTATTCATTAGGTATTGCGAAACTTGTTCAGAAAAAATACTTAGGTTCGGCGAACTTGACTTTTAAAAGATTGGGTTGGTAGGATAACCTTGAAGTACACTGGTAGTAATCTCCAACATTTTTCATATTTCTTTTTTAATGTTAGTTTTCTCTTACATTTCCTAACTATTTGTACCATTTTCTATTCAATAGCTTTAAAATTTTAAAGAATATTTTTTTGGGTAACCTCACCCTTTAAATAAGCGATCGCTTTCATTCAGTATGGACGATTAGCTAAAGATAGAGAGAGAGAAATGGGGTTTAACATCCACTCAACACAAACTAGGTCATTTCGGGACTAACACATGGTTTAATTGTATTTCAATAATTCGCTTGAGCGTAGGGGTCTTTAGCAGTGGGAGGAAACAGAAGTACCCAGAGAAAACCTACGAGGTTGGACAGGCGACCCTACTCCTTGCCACGTACAACCGGGGATTTGAAACCACGTCAGTAGACTCAATGGCAGGCTGTATGATACAGTGCACGCACGCTAGCCATTCAGCCGTCCAACCAGCCAGATAAGATAAAGAGCTGACAGTTCTCATCATAATAGATAAAATATAGAGAATGTAAAGGAAATATGGTGAAAATTTCAGTCAAATTGTTTCACTTTGAGCTGAGAAAACCTCATTTCAATAACACTGTAGCTTTGATTGACATTCTTAACGTTGTTACAATAATAAACTTAGTAAAGAATATCCATTTTTATGGTTAATCATCAATTGGTGTTGAACTGCAGAATGGATTAAAATATGTTGAAAAACGGCCATATCAGATGGCAACGGATATGATAATGGTCTTGGTTATGTTTATAAATGTCTAATAATTAATATCTTATATACCATATATCAGGCCTAAAAAAGACCAGCAATAAGCAGATTTACCTCTTGTATAATGTAAGGCCTTCTAAGGGAGAGAAGCAAGTCTGGTAATACGGCACCTGTCACTGACAATGAAAGGCACAGATTCAGACTTTAAAATCTCTGGTGTCGGTTATTTTTTCAGCACTGATTTGTCTTTTTTCTTTATTGATTTTATTAATACATGTCCGACAGTAAGTTGAAAATGTCAGGTACTATTTCACTTATGCCTGGCATTTTGTCACATACATCTAAAACCGTTATTTCAAGGCCTGGAGAGAGGGTTACTGATTACAAAATTTAGTGTCTACATGGGCATACAGATACATAATTAAATCAGTCAATTTCGACAATTTTTCAATAATAATTTATAAGATATGGAAATTAGTGGAGGGCTTTTCAGCTTTAGGTGTCTTAAGCAGTGGGAGGAAACTGGAGTGCCCGGAGGAAATCCATGAGGTTGAGAAGGCGCCACATATGCTCACACCAGGGCTCGAAACCACAGCCGCAAGACAGAGGTGACCAGCCAGCTAGAGGTCGACATTGACAACAGGAAGCCATACTGGAAATTTCCAGATGAACTTACTAAACCAACACAGGGATATTACCCCCTGCTGAGCCCCACGGCTCTAGTTTTATTAGACGGAAAGAAAACAAACCTCTATATCATCGGCTGTGTAGCCGAGTTTTTCTGCCAATAGACGCCAATCATTTCCCGTCACAACACTGACAGGGTCCAGTTTATTGGCAAGCTGTATTTTTACTTCATGTCCAACAAATTTAAAAGGGATCTCACAATCCAGCCCTTCAGCGCTATCATTGTCTAATTCCGTCATCTTGAATCCAATAATCAAAGAATTGGATTAAAATCAATGACTCTACTTCTGAAACTTCATTTATCTGAAAAATAAATAACGTGAAAACAAATATATGGCAGGTTTAGCGTCTAGAGAGAGAGAGATATGGGGTTTAGCGTCCACGTGACACTATGTCATTTTTTTACTAACATATTCTTCAGTTTTATTTCCAAAATTCGCTTGCGTGTTAAGATCTTTATCAGTGGGAGGAAACCGCAGGACCTAGAGAAAACCCACGAGTTGGATAGTCGACCTAACTCCTTGTCACATACAACTTAGGAAAGAGAGAGAGAAAGAGAGAGAGGGGGAGAGAAATGGTTATAATGTCCACTCAACAAAAACTAGGTCATTTCAGGACTAACATATGGTTTAATTTTATTTCAATAATTCGCTTGTGCATAGGGGTCTTTAGCAGTGGAAGGAATTCGGAGCAACCAGATAAAAACCCACAAGGAAGGCCCGGCGACCCTACTCCTTGTCGCGTACATCCAGGGATTCGAAACCACGCCATTTGAGTCAATAACAGGCTTTATACTACAGCACACGCGTGTTGTAGGGGACACGGAATAGGGTCACCAGTCAACCTTGTGGGTTTACTCCAGGTCCTCTGGTTTCCTTTCATTGCTAAAGACTCCACCCCTATAATTTGAACCATGTTTTACAAAAACTTTTAGTCCTGCGAAGACTTTAAACCCCATTTCTCTCTCTCTCTCTTTCAGTGACTTAAGTCTCTCAAATCTGCGTAACAACGTATGTCGCTCGGAGAAAGAGACACCCTCTTAACTATGTAGATTTACTCCGGGCACCAGCCACAGAAAAGACCCCTGCATGTGCGCTAAGGATAAAAAAATTGAAAATAAGACACTATGTCTGCGCGATATCACCTTTTGGTGGAAGCGGACGTTAAACAATAAGGAACAACCCAGAATAATTTAGTAAAAATGAATATTTCATAGCTGTTGATTTTGGAGGCAGAACAATTTGGTCAAAGTCTACTAAAGATATAGGCCATAGATAGTCTACTAGCCTAATAATATTATATAATCAATCAAGCTTCGGTCCACTTAATAATAATTGGTGTAGCCTAAATTTATTTTAGGTTTAATGAATTGTGCATTGTAAAAATTGAAAAGCCAATCTAATGATTCTATATATACTAAAACCTCAATGAGTCAATGTTATGATCACATATGAAGAACCCCAATTACTGATGTCGATGACATTTGACAGAACAGCATGAATAGAAATTCTTTATCTCAAATTAAATCAACACAAAAACACACATGACATAGAATAATGATAATGGGTTAAAAGAACGCTAAGATAACCGATACTGTATAATCACAATACCTGAAGATGCTACACATGAATATGTCCAACACTGTTTAACCCTTTTGTAAAATAAACTGTGTAGTTACAACCATTCGGTGGATTATAAATATTAATTTCACTTTTTCCGTTTCAGGAAGTTAGCCATTGTTATTGATAGTCCTCGAACTTCCAGACTCCCAAGTTGACACGCGGTTAGGTTATGTACATGACCGACATAACACGAGAATAGTTCTCTGCATTCATGAATGGACATTTTTTTAATTTGACTGTTTTGTCGTTACTGTCGCTGAAAGAAAAAAAATGAAAAAGAGGGAGAAGTGGCTTCATAAAATAAAATAGGTTGCCACGAAAAATACGCCCACCAGCAGCTAAATCGTCCGGGCAGTCAACAAGAGATGTCGCATCTTAAGTAATTATCAGAAAATCATTAGAATTTGTATGGTTTTTAAAAAGGTCTGCCCGCTAACGTTTAGTATACGAAACATTTAATAATATGGATTTAGCTGTTCAATTATCGATTTTCAGGAAATTCAAACTCAACCATCATTAATGTGTACCGGGGATATCATCAAACGTTTTTTTTTTTAAAAATTCAGAATGAGTCAAAAATATTAACTTATTTCCTCCAACAAATTAAATTCTAAAACATTTTTTTATGTATTAGAAAAATAAAGACGTTTGAAGTATTTGTAGTTAAATGAGTAAAGGCAGCATTCTGCCCGATTCAGTAACGTCGTATGTAAACAATGCACGCTCTATTAAGCCAATTATGATTGACGCCGCGTTATGTTACGTCACATGTTTCACCTTGAAAACTCAATTTCTTTACTAATGCATATCAGGACCGGGGGGGGGGGGACCAGTGGTCTAGAGTGCCGCGCTTCGACCTCTAGCTGAGCTGGCCGGTCACCTCTGGCTTGCGGCTGTGGTTTCGAGCCCTGTTGTGAGCGTATGTGGCATGGAGATAGGGGCGCCTTCTCAACCTCGTGGGTTTACTCCGGGCACTCCGGTTTCCTCCCACTGCTAAAGACCCCTACGCGCAAGCGAATTATTGAAATAAAATTAAACCATATGTTAGTCCCGAAATGATCTAGTTTGTGTTGAGTGGATGTTAAACCCCATTTCTCTCTTCTCTCTCATATCAGGACTAATTAAACATACAAGGCCCATTAGTGACACAGCTTGCATTTATCTACAAATATCGTTTTTAACAGACCCTTAGGTACAAAAGACAACGCCCTACTATCATCAGTATTGCAAGATTTTATTCGGAATATTGTGACTGGTTATGTGAGTATTAAACGAATGCTGGGAAGTAATTTCAAGGTCAGAAAATGTGGGTCAATTTACACCATCTTACATACAGACGCAATAAATACATTCCAGAGTTCAGCTGGCTTGAATGCCACGACGAGGCTACACACGCGGACACAGCGAAAGCTACTTTTAGCCTTTCTCTCCCCTTTCGCCCATTTGCATGGCGATTATTGTTGACTTTTTAGTGTAGAATCGAAGACAAGGGGTTGGAAATTGCATTTTCTGGTGTTTTTTGGTGAATATTCATAATTTGAGAGTTTAATGTGGGGCGGAAAATTGCATGTTTAGTGGCCTCTACTTCCAGTTTTTGTATCCCAAGTTTTTCAGGCCAAAATTTGTAAAAAAAATAGTTAGAGCAAACCGCAAGAGACGAGAATTAATATTAAAGTCAATGGGGAAATCATTATAGTGATGTAGCCCCCCCCCCCCAGTACACAAGGAGCCTGTTGCTCAAATCTCCGTTAACTTTTAACGATACATTATAATTAAACTTGAAATAAACTAATCGTGAACATTAACGGAGAGAAAGATTGTTGCTGGAAAACCCGTTAACTTGTCGTTATATTCAACAGCGGGGTTGAGCTCCGGTATCTGTTAACAATGACATAGAGTACCAGTGTAATTTTCTATAGAACAATCAAGCGGATTGGGCCCGGGGGGGGGGGTATTCTGTTTTCTATAGGATGAAATTCTATAGTATTCTACAAAATTTTTGGGACCTGGAGGAAATAAGTATGGTCCCAAATGTATTCTGTGGTGCAAATCCCATATTTTTTCTTACAGATTTACGCTTAAATGTCTACAGTTAGTTATCTTTTTGCCTTTAATCAAGCTTTGTTAACAGACTTCACAGTTGTCCCACTGTCTCCAGTTTCTTGTTAATATTATTAACTGCAGCATGCTATGTACATTGAATGTAAAAGTTTGAAATTCAGCCCATGAACAAACTTTTTTGTCTTGTTTATCATTCTGTTAGCTAACAGATAATGAAATTGACTTTTCAGCAACAGGAATTTAACAGACCGTTTACAAACGAGACATTAGCAAGATAAGGATAAGGGCCTGTTAAAGTTCAATCGATCTTAAAAGAACTTAGTTTTGAGCTGTAAAATTGACGGACAATGTATAGTTACGGGCCTGGTAAAACGAAAACGATTGAATGTAAATCAGTTTATATACATACACATTACCTTTACATATGCGTTAGACCCATTTGAGTCAATTTGTAGGTCCCAAATATTACCGATTTAGCGCCTTTAAGCTATCACAAACTTACATGTAACTTGAATAAAAAGACCTAAAATAACATCAGTAATGGTTTTGGTATATGTAAGGCTTACGTGTGATCTAAGACGACACATAATGTAATTTAAATAGTTAGAAACTGGTAATGCTTTTGGTGTATGTAATGCTCCAGTATGATTTCATAGGTTAAATAACGCTGGATCTGTGATGTGATTATTTCTGTTAACAAAACAGTTTTAATGCCGAACATATAGTCACTTTGAGTAGGGGTGGGGTGGGGGTGAATTTCCGAATGGTTAGCACGTGAGCGCTGTATCACAAAGCATGTCATTGAGTCAACTGTCGTGGTTTCGAAATTTCGGCTGTACGTAACAAGGAGTGAGGTCGCCTGTCCAACCGCGCGGGTTTTCTCCGGTTTCCTCCAACTGCTAAAGAGCATTACGCACAAGCGAATTATTGAAATAAAATTGAACCATATGTTAGTCCCGAAATGCCTAGTTTGTGTCGAGTGGAAGTTAAACCGCATTTTTTTTATCCCAATCTCCCACTTCGAGTAGAAGATATTAAATGACTGGCACTCCTGGCAGCAGTTTATAAATTTGGACACTTATTTTATTGGTCTTATGTGCTGTGACCGGTAAATGTTACGACCGGGAAAAACATGCTCAATTTGTATTGCATCTGAATATAAAAATATCTCTCTTTGCAAAACTAGTGTACTGATGTATTGATACCTGGCCTTGAGTTCACAAAACATTCTCAGACTTAAGTTAAGAACTTACTCAACTTTCAATCACTCTTTATGATCCGGAAAAACAAAACTTTGCATATAGCTTGTTATTGGTGTATTTAATACATTTAAACAACAAAAGTTTTTTAAAGGACTATTATATACATAGTTACAATAAGGCGAACAACTTGAGTAAATTTTCAACTTAAGTCTGAGAATACTTTGTGAACTCATGGCCAGGTTTTGCATTTCAGTTCTAGGATTAGTAGGATTGTTAACTTTAACTTCAATTAGCGCCATAGAAAACGTATCACTTACTTTTTCGTATAACGAAATGATCCTGTAAACATATCTTATTTATTTTGCTTTTGAGAACAATAGTCAAATGGGAACACATCAATAACAACACATTTGTACACTTATGGATGTTTAATCTGTAATCAACGGTAAAGGTCAGAGGGGTCGAAACCAAAAGTACGACACAGATGTCAGTAGCGCGTGTGTCCTCCATGGGCTCTTACGCACGCTGTGCAGCGACCTCGCATGGAATTAACCACCCGTGTCGTGTAATGTATCTTTCTATACTAGCTACTCCACCCTTCTGCTTTGAAAATGTTTATTGACCTGAATTTGAAGTTCAGGTATTGCCTTGTGATCTAATTTTAGGATCAAGCTGCATTCACAAATAGACCGACTTGCGAAATAAAAGGACTCGGGTAACAAAAAGTTCTAATAATAGAGGTTTATTATCAAACAGATTTTTCCCTACTTTTCTCATAAATTGGGTATGTTGTACTCTGGAATAGATTGTTTACTAGTCCATAGCTAAGTTAACGTCTGGCTATTAGCAAGAATAAGAACAGAAAGTAGGTAACTGTAGGAAAGAAATATGGCCCCCAGAAGATAGGAAACTGTGGGAAAGAAATATGGCCCACAGAAGGTAGGAAACTGTGTATACAAAGATTGTCAAGCACCTGTTACTGACATTGTCAGACATACCGGTCCTGTCAATTAAAATCCATCTGCAATCTGATTAAAATACAGATCTATATTTCGTTTCGTTTTTATACTTTCGATTGCCTTCGCTACATGAAGATCTGACAAGTTATAGGGGGAATTCACGTTAGGGGTCAAGTGGCAAAGAATTCGCCGTAAAAGACCGTTGCATTGGCTAATCCCTCACATCATCCAGAACACATCAATGATAATAACTCCTCCCGTTCCTAGTGTAGTAATGGCGAGTAAAACGTTATTTTGAACTATAAAAACGAAACGAAATAGGATCCGTGTTTTTGTCGGATTGGATCCATCTGATGACAGTGATTTCGTCCTGCAATGACTTGTCTTTCGTCTGTGTTTTTGTTGATATATTTTGAAAGTTGACTCTTTAAGGCTAATTGTAGCTGACTCGGGTCCATCGTGTCAAAAAGCACTCTCAGACTTAAACATACATTATGCAAGAGCTATACCGGCCTATTACAAGTCTTTCTTTGGGCCTGGAATGTTATCTAAATTATTAATTAGACATTAATTTACTTATCCAGACCATAATAAACTCTCGACATCTAGGCTAGTCTTCGATGTTGGCTCGATTACAATCCTATATGCCATGCTGCTAAGTGCTCAACTAAATTAAAAAATGGATAATCTAGACTATGCTGTTTATCTTATTGATTTTAGTAATGATGATCGAGGCTAGGCGGAAATTTGAACCGCTTTTTTCTCGGCTCACAGTAGATCAATTTGCCTGACATTTTCTGCAAATTACCTTTACAATTTCCAAATATAGTTACAATACAGGTGAGTAATAAAGGCTTCAACAATCGGAAGTGACGAACGCGAAAGGAAAACAAGAGTTTCCTGTGGCGTTTGTCACTTCCGATTCATGAATCCTTTATTACTCCACTATGGTAGCGATGATCTCTGTGTTAATATTATATTTGGAAAGTGTTTAATCAGTTCTATCACATATTGTAGAAGTGTTTTTTTTCGGTGGTTTTTAATCTGAATAAAAGAGAGATCCAATATTGTCGTTTCAAAGTAATTTATTAAGTGAAGATCATAATTCAAACATTAATAACAATATAACGTAAATACTATTTAGAGGGTAGTGTAGCTTATAATAATATATATACATAGGGGGGTGTAGCATATAATAATAATAATAATATATATATAATTTCAATGTAATACAATAGAGCTAACTCGCTTGTGAAGAGGTACAAATTACTGATGTCGAATTAATTAAATATACGAACTTCATTAAATGTAACTATTAAATCTTTGTTAAATATAACTATTAAATCTTTATTAAATATAACTTTTAAATCTCTATTTAGCAACAAGTATTAATCGATAATAACATATACCGTACTTTTTAGTCACTTATTATTTCCACTAATCTAAATAACACATTTCTTTAATAAACAAGTAATCTATCGAATATATAGTACTTTTCCGTCTATTAAAAATATATATTGTAAAATATTCGCTAGTAGTGAAACAAGTAATAAATCATGTAAATTCTTACTTTTCCGTTTGATTTAGCGTGAACCATTTTTTAAATTATTTTTAGACATTAATTATCTATTATCGAAACATATTTAAACAAACAAGTATTTCGTCGACAAACGTACTTTTCCGTTTTATTAAATATATATATATTGTAAAATATCCTCATGTAATTAAACAAGTAATGAATCATATCAATTCTTACTTTTCCGTTTATTAATTAATATTTTACGTCGATGTAGAAATATATCTATTAATGTAATACTCGATTCTACTAATCGTATTTATCCGATATAAAGGGATATAATTCTAAGTCAAAGTTTAGAATAAAATATATATAAAGTTTAAACATTTAAAATATACATAGAGGCTTACCTGAATAAAAGAGAGATCCAATATTGTCGTTTCAAAGTAATTTATTAAGTGAAGATAATGGTGAAAGTTTAGTTAGATATATTTATATCTTCCAAAAATCCCGGCAAATATTAGAGATGCCACGTGTTGGATTAATCTCATTTTTGATTGGTGGAAGACCATTTACGGAAGACGCCCATTACTCGATACGAAATCTGATTGGCCGGATCTAGACTCGCTTGACTTAATATGTCAGGTAACGACTACCCGAGTAATAGCGTCAGTTTAATCCTAGCTATTGTTTTAAAAGTTTAAGCTGTCACCATTAATCTTACTTAATTACTTTAAAATAAACAACCAATAAAGGACCCTCTATTCAAGTTCTTCTATATCAGTATACAATTATATAATATGCTTAAGATCTATTGACACCAAATCAGCGTCAAGGTTGATTTATGCATTTTACTGCATTCTTATCTCGCCGTCTTTAATAAACATATAAACATTTAAAATAGACCATATAATCTATAAAATATACACTCTTTAAATTGCATAAAAATAAAATATCTAAAATAAAATATACGTGCATATTTTGTCTATATGCACTGTTACAATACCCCTCGTCCGTGAAAAATTTTGTCCTCAAAATTCCAATCATCAAACTATAGCTAAGTGCGTAAAATCACACTAACCTTAATTAAAACCAAACTACATATACATAAATAATATACACAAGAAAAAAAATATAGGTACATAATATACCAAGTACAAATATAGATAATAATATATGAAAACTATAAAACGACATTTATCGGAATACAAAATAGGAAACGGTTTGAGCTAATTACAACATCAGAAAATGAATGGGAACTTCGTATTTAGGCATAATTTTGTGGCAATATAACAGATGTATACCCATGCTCAAGCAACAGATAGGTCGTAAATGAATGAGATAAAATTTGTTTAAGTTTATAAGCCTGGTACAAGGATAGTTGAATTTTATACTTTGGTCTGATTATATCACCTGTAATTTTATTGGTGACTTTAAAATTTGGCATGTCCATAGTAAGAGTAGGGAACATAGAAAAATTAAGGAAAAAGTTATTAATGTTATCAGGATGTATAATATCCCAATAATTCCCACATAATGGTTAATTCAAAACAGTTAACTGTACACAAGAATATCCGGACGTTACTTCTAATATTATTTTTTGCCTTACAAAGTTGACTCTTCCAAAATTTAAAAAGTATAACAAAAAATGTGAAAATAAGAATTGTGACGGCTATTGTGTTAATATAACGCGTCTAGCTCTACGAGACATGGTATACAAAAGGGATTGGTTTGTAGGAAAATCAACCAGCAATTAATGCGTCGTATTAACATCAGTGGCGCAGACGGGGTGCGAAAAAAAAAAGCAATTAAAATTTAAAAAAAAAAAAATATCTATCTATAATTTTGATAAAACACATAAAATGAGAGAAATAAAAGATATGTAACAAGCTGATATATATTTTGAAACATTGGTTGATCAGACCAACAATTCTAGCACTAATAAACATAGACGAATCTATAATTGTCTAGCTTGCTACATTAACAGATATAGGAGGGGGTAGCCACGGATGTTATTATACGTGCATTGGTTGAAGCTAATTTCCCGATAAACGTACTCTGAGCTGAGCATGTTATAGCCTTTCCTGCATTTGTTTTGGGTTCATGAAATTCATAATGTCGAGAGAAATGTTCAGAAAATGCTGCAACGTGTTACCGTTTTCAGACCAGATTATAACATTTTTCTGTAGATTATTGCATATATTTTTTTTTTTTTTTGCAACACGTTCGCACTGTAAAATATAAATCCATCTGATAAAATCTTACGGCCTGTTTCTAAATCTGATAAAAGTCTCCCCGCCTTCGAAGAAATTATTTTTTAAAAAAAAACATTATCTGAAACTCCATCACCATAAAAACACAAAAATATTTACAGTTGATTCCAATCAATTGAAGGTGTCGCAATTTAAAACACACATTTCTATGCACACAATTACTGCACTCAGAAATAACACTTTTTTTTTTTTTTTACACTACACATGTTTTAGTTCCAGAACTGGTGTTCCATATTGAAATAAATTTGTATTTGGTCGACGTGGTCTTCTTCGCCATTTGGCATTTTTTTTCGATTCTTTCATTTGGGCGATATCTATTTCCTGTGCTTCCGGAAGTCGCCATGTTCTGTCATGCGCACAGTTAACTGGACAATTTCGACATCAGCCAGGATCTTAAAACATCTCCCCAATTGTAGAAGTGTGGTTTTTCGGTCTTTTATAATCTGAATAAAAGAGAGATCCAATATTGTCGTTTCAAAGTAATTTATTAAGTGAAGATCATAATTCAAACATTAATAACAATATAACGTAAATACTATTTAGAGGGTAGTGTAGCTTATAATAATATATATACATAGGGGGGTGTAGCATATAATAATAATAATAATAATAATATATATATAATTTCAATGTAATACAATAGAGCTAACTCGCTTGTGAAGAGGTACAAATTACTGATGTCGAATTAATTAAATATACGAACTTCATTAAATGTAACTATTAAATCTTTGTTAAATATAACTATTAAATCTTTATTAAATATAACTTTTAAATCTCTATTTAGCAACAAGTATTAATCGATAATAACATATACCGTACTTTTTAGTCACTAATTATTTCCACTAATCTAAATAACACATTTCTTTAATAAACAAGTAATCTATCGAATATATAGTACTTTTCCGTCTATTAAAAATATATATTGTAAAATATTCGCTAGTAGTGAAACAAGTAATAAATCATGTAAATTCTTACTTTTCCGTTTGATTTAGCGTGAACCATTTTTTAAATTATTTTTAGACATTAATTATCTATTATCGAAACATATTTAAACAAACAAGTATTTCGTCGACAAACGTACTTTTCCGTTTTATTAAATATATATATATTGTAAAATATCCTCATGTAATTAAACAAGTAATGAATCATATCAATTCTTACTTTTCCGTTTATTAATTAATATTTTACGTCGATGTAGAAATATATCTATTAATGTAATACTCGATTCTACTAATCGTATTTATCCGATATAAAGGGATATAATTCTAAGTCAAAGTTTAGAATAAAATATATATAAAGTTTAAACATTTAAAATATACATAGAGGCTTACCTGAATAAAAGAGAGATCCAATATTGTCGTTTCAAAGTAATTTATTAAGTGAAGATAATGGTGAAAGTTTAGTTAGATATATTTATATCTTCCAAAAATCCCGGCAAATATTAGAGATGCCACGTGTTGGATTAATCTCATTTTTGATTGGTGGAAGACCATTTACGGAAGACGCCCATTACTCGATACGAAATCTGATTGGCCGGATCTAGACTCGCTTGACTTAATATGTCAGGTAACGACTACCCGAGTAATAGCGTCAGTTTAATCCTAGCTATTGTTTTAAAAGTTTAAGCTGTCACCATTAATCTTACTTAATTACTTTAAAATAAACAACCAATAAAGGACCCTCTATTCAAGTTCTTCTATATCAGTATACAATTATATAATATGCTTAAGATCTATTGACACCAAATCAGCGTCAAGGTTGATTTATGCATTTTACTGCATTCTTATCTCGCCGTCTTTAATAAACATATAAACATTTAAAATAGACTATATAATCTATAAAATATACACTCTTTAAATTGCATAAAAATAAAATATCTAAAATAAAATATACGTGCATATTTTGTCTATATGCACTGTTACAATATGTGATAATGACTGGCACCAATATTGTCCTTTAATAAAGCAGATATGCGCCCATATATCTGTTATCACTCATCACTTCAGTCAGTTATATAGAGGGATAACTCGTGCTTTCCTTTTTCGTTCGTCACTTCGAATTTATTACTCATCTATCGTAGCAATGGTCTCTGTGTTAAAGTAATATCTGGAAAGTGTTTAGCCAGTTCTATCACATAATAATGTGACAACGACTGACACCAATATTGTCAATTGACAGAATTGCTGTTTTGTCGATGATTTTGTTAAAAAGTCGGACCTAAATGATTGTGATGTGGGACCTACTCAATAGGAACACTATTTAGTATAGGGGTAGGTAAAATATGATTTTGTTTGGTTGTCAGTGCAAGTGTTTCGGTCTTTAGTGGTTAAAGGATACCAGCCATGATTTAGCCCATGTGTTATTTCATCCAGGCCATTGCTTAAAATATTTGCGCATTTGGTTCATCAATTTTCAGATAAAGGGAAAGTGTCGTCAGCAAAGTGTCAACATCTGATGTAATGTCATTCGCAACGTCATTTATATAAATGAGAAAAAGGAGAGGAGCCAGAACAGATGATGTAATGTCATTCGCAACGTCATTTATATAAATGAGAAAAAGGAGAGGAGCCAGAACAGAGCCCCGTGGCACGCCCGCGTGAATGGTTTTGGGGGAGGAGGGGACACCCCCAGTAACAACAGACTGTTATCTCCCTTCTGAATGGTTATAAAACCATTGAAGGATGTCTCTCGGTATCCCCGTATCCCCGTAGCTTCAAGCTCGTAACAGAGTCCAGCATGCCAGACCCTTTCAAAAGCTTTAATTATGTCACAGAACACTGCTGTCGTATAGAATCCCTGGTCGATGGCTTGACAAATGTGGTGTGCGATATCAGTTAATTGGTAAATACTACAATCCCTATGCAAAAATCCGCTCTGGAGATTAGTAAGAACAGAATTCCCTCTTAGAAAGTTAAAGACATTTTTATAAATGCATTTTTCGAACATTTTACTAAGATAGTGAGTAGTAATATGGGCCTTTAAAATGGCAATTACGTTGGCAAATTGCCAAATATTAGGTACTAATTTCGATACAAGTGAGTGATTAAATAATGTTCATAAAGTTTCAGAGATTTCTTTGGATATTGATTTTATTAACATTGAACGAACTTTGAACTTTGCAACTCGATTATCACAGCTAGACATTTTAGCCTGAAATAAAAGCGCGAGACTTGGTATCAGCGACGGCCAAGGAATCTGGTAGGCTCCCGAGCTGGGTGAGTACCCAATCGAAATTAGTGCTGAAATATGTAGGGTATTACATGAAGGCCTTGATAAGATGTATGTAGTTAAACAAGGTCAAGCCTATTACTGAAGATGTGCACATCCAGTCCACTTACATTCATTTTTTTTATTTCCAGTTTCAAACTATTCATTGGTTAAAATGGATTAAACTCAACAATTTTGAGTAAATTTTGACTGGATAAAAATGGCCAACAGAAAAAAAGCTCTTCAACTGATGAGTCAAAAATATGGAGAAGATGAAGTTCATTTAGCAACAAAAACTAATCTAATGTACATTCCACGGGATGTTTTATTTGATTTGGCAAACATCACGGATCCCAGAGATGTAACGGGCAGAAGAGATTTCCATGTCGTAGGGGAAGGCTTTGGATTAACAGCAGTTGAGATTATAGTAAGTACAGTTGCAGAAATGAAATAAAATGGGTTAATATTCAGATTCCAAGCTGATGACAGAGCAGAAGAGTAGGAGGTTAAATCCCAGTTCATTTCCAAGATAATAAAGATAGAACTTTTAAATGTAGGACATGGGGAAAGGGTACATGTAATTTCCAACATAGCACACTGTAATGAAATTTGATTTAACCCCCTCCTTTGTGCTCTATCCAGCAGGGTTCTGATCGAATATGACTGAATGATTTGCATGTGCGTGTTGCATGATAAGGTCTTTCAATTCCCTGATTGTATGTGACAAGGAGTAGGGCCACCCGCCCAGCCGCATTATTGAAATAAAATTAAACCATATGTTAGTTCCAAAATGACCTAGTTTGTGTCGAGTGGAATGGAGGTTAAACCCCATCTCTCTCTCTCTCACTCTCTCTCTCTCTTGGGATCATCATGGGGGTCCAACCCAAGATTTGCACGACTCTGACTTTGAATGTTACAGTCATTGTGGCATTGAATTCCAGGGTGGAAACATCAGTTTAATTGTTTTAATGACCAGAAAGCAAATTTTGATATGCGTCGGCTTACCCCAAAAAATAGGTTGCCAGGCAACGAAACATACGCCCACACAGCAGCCAAATTGTCCGGGCAGTCAACAAGAGTTGTCGCATATTAAGGAATTATCAGAAAATCATTAGAATTTGTTTGGTTTTTATAATCAAACGTTTTTTTTTTTAAATTGGTTCAAATTTTTTTTTAAATTGGTTCAAAATTGTGACCTCTATAAGGTCCACAACCTTGATATAACATATTTTCACACTATTCGCGTACAAACGGCGGCCATTTTGTCCGTCAATTTTGGTCCGATTTTCACGAAATTCGAACTCAACCTTCATAACCATAGAACGGTGATATCATCAAACGTTTTTTTTAAATCGGATAACAATTTTGACCTCAAGAGGGACCACAAGCTAAAAAGGGCGATTTTTCGGACAATCAGGGGCCATAATTCAGGAAGTTACGATCCGATTGTCGCAAATATCGAAAGGAACCAAGATCTTTTGGTTATAAACATACATGTCAAGTTTCATCAAAATTGGTTCAAAATTGTGACCTCTATAAGGTCCACAACCTTGATATAACATATTTTCACACTATTCGCGTACAAACAGCGGCCATTTTGTCCGTCAATTTTGGTCCGATTTTCACGAAATTCGAACTCAGCCTTCATAACCATGGAACGGTGATATAATCAAACGTTTTTTTAAATCGGATAACAATTTTGACCTCCAGAGGGACCACAAGCTAAAAAGGGCGATTTTTCGGACCATCAGGGGCCATAATTCAGGAAGTTACGATCCGATGGGCGCAAATATCGAAAGGAACCAAGATCTGTGGGTTATAAACATGCATTTCAAGTTTCATCCAAATCGGTTCAAAATTGTGACCTCTACACTGTTCACAAGCTAAAAAAAATGTGATTTTTCGTACAATCAGGGGCCATAACCCATGAAGTTACAGTCCGATATATGCCAATATCGAAAGGAACCGAGATCTTAGGGTGATAAACCTATATTTTAAGTTTCATCGAAATCGGATAAAAATTGTGACCTGTAGACTGTTCACAAACAATTGTGGACGGACGGACGGACGGACGAACAGGGGCGACGACAATATACGTCCACATGAAAATGTGGGCGTATAATGAAAGGTTACGTGCCCTTGGCATGCTACAGATCGGCACAACACAGGCGGTTGTGGCGCGGACGATGAATGTTTCTCACTCTGTCATAAGCAGGCTATTGTCCAGATACCGTGATACACAATCAGTACAGGACAGACCACGCTCAGGTCGACCAAGGGCGACAACTCAAGCCCAGGATCGATTTATCCGTACCTTGGCCTTGAGAAATCGTGTCATCACAGCAAATCAGATTAGTGCTCGTCTTCAAACAGACACTGGTGTGAGAATGAGTGGCCAGACGATTCGGAATCGACTGCGTAGGGGTCACCTTTGCGCCCGACGTCCTCGTGTGATCCCTTGTTTGAGAGATCATCACATTCAGGCAAGACGTCGTTGGTGTAGGGATCGTCAACACTGGGATAATCGACGCTGGAGCAATGTGATGTTTTCAGATGAGTCAAGGTTCACTGTTGATTTTTTGGACAGACGTAGGAGGGTGTGGCGTCGTCGAAACGAGCGCTTCCAAGACGTTAACGTCATCAGGCATGATCGATTTGGGGGTGGTTCTGTTATGGTGTGGGGAGGCATCACTGTTGCTGGAAGAACGGCTTTACAAGTTGTTGCAGGGCGTGTTATAACAGGCCAGTACTACCGGGACAACATCTTGGCAATCCATGTTGTGGCGTTCGCACGACGTCATGGCCGCCGTTTCATCTTCCAGGATGACAATGCAAGATGTCACAGGGCCAGGATCGTTACAGGTTACCTCCAACAACAGAGGAGGATTTACCCGTTACTGACTTTGTCGTGATGCTGTGGTAACTTTGCTGTTTGACCCCGGGTATCATTTTACCCTTATAATGGTCAGTCTGTGCCTTACTTAGTCTAACGATAATTTGGAATAAATCGATGAATGTGATTTCATTTCATTTTGTCATTTGTTTCTTCGTCAGTTTCATTAGGTGACTTTAATAACACTTAAAAATCAAATATCCCCTACTTTTTTTGAATAGTATATAAGACAATAGATTGTTTGTTGTTCCTCAAAATAAACGACTATACATGTATGTGACAAACTGGAAAATCCAAAGGGTTTATCACGGCTAATACAAATCATCCCGGCTTCAAACCTCTCCCGTAATCTGGAAAAACCTAGTAACACTATTGAATGTAGTTTTGAGTAAACAAAGGAAAACAGTTTTAAGCTACTGAATATATAACCAATTTTATTTTGTCTTTTTAGATGTAGATAATTAGAAGCCCTTTCGGTGAAGGAGAAAAAAAAACCTAATATTATATACATGTGTACTAAGTCCAAATATGGGTCTAACTCAATTTTCACCAAAATTCGACTTGCTAGGTTTTTCCAGATTACGGGAGACCTGGTTTCCCCTTGTCAGAGATATAGGACGGGAGGGCCTGACAAGGACAGCTTTCTAGACCTAGTGTAGTAAAAACAAGTAAAATCGTACAAAATTCTAGACATTTAACTAAATATATTCCGAAAGGAAATTAAATAGGCTTTCCAGATATTATTAGTAAAAGTAGGCACATTCATATTAAAGGGGTGCACTCTCTTCCTAAACATGACCAATTTTTTAAAAATTTTAAAGGGAAAAACTGTTAATATCCCGTGTCAAAATTCGGACCATCGTACAAAATTCTGATGATCCAACTAAATATATTCTAACAGGCAATTGAATAAGCTTTCTAAATGTCATTAGTAAAAGTTGGCACAGTCATATTAAAGGGGTGCGCTCTCATCCTAAACGTCGCCAATTTTTTGATATTTTAAAATGAAAGAACGGCAATATTCCGAGTCAACATTCGGACCATCGTACAAAATTCTGAGCATCCAGCTATATAAATTCGGAAAGGTAACAGAAAAAGCTTTCTCAATATTATTAGTAAAAGTTGGCACAATTATATTAAAGGGGCGCGCTTTCAACCTGAACATAGCCAATTTTTCAATATTCTATATATAAAGATAGACCGGTATTTATTTCGAAGTTCAAATTCGAACCATCGTACAAAATTCTGAGCATCCAGCTATATATATTCTAAAAGGTAATTGGATAAGCTTTCCAAATATTATTAGTAAAAGTTGGCACAATCATATTAAAGGGGCACACTCTCAACCTGAACATAGCCAATTTTTCAATATTATATATGTAAAGATAGACCGGTATTTTTTTCGAAGTCCAAATTCGGACCATCGTACAAAATTCTCAGCATCAAGCTATATATATTCTGAAAGGTAATTGGATAAGCTTTCCAAATATTATTAGTAAAAGTTGGCACAATCATATTAAAGGGGCGCGCTCTCAACCTGAAAATAGCCAATTTTTCAATATTTTAAATTGAAAGAATAATAATATTCCGAGTCGAAATTCGGACCATCGTACAAAATTCTGAGCAACCAGCTATATATATATTTCTAAAAGGTAATTGAATAAGCTTTCCAAATATTATTAGTAAAAGTTGGCACAATCATATTAAAGGGGCGCGCTCTCAACCTGAACATAGCCAATTTTTCAATATTCTATATGTAAAGATAGACCGGTATTTTTTTTCGAAGTCCAAATTCGAACCATCGTACAAAATTCTGAGCATCCAGCTATATATATTCTGAAAGTTAATTGGTTAAGCTTTCCAAATATTATTAGTAAAAGTTGGCACAATAAATATTCTGAAAGGTAATGGAATAAGTTTTCCAAATATCATTAGTAAAAGTTGGCACAATCATGTTAAAGGGGCGCGCTCTCAACCTGAACATAGCCGATTTTTCAATATTCTATATGTAAAGATAGACCGGTATTTTTTTCGAAGTCCAAATTCGAACTATCGTACAAAATTCTGAGCATCCAGCTATATATATTCTGAAAGGTAATTGGATAAGCTTTCCAAATATTATTAGTAAAAGTTGGCACAATCATATTAAAGGGGCGCGCTCTCAACCTGAACATAGCCAATTTTTCAACATTTAAAGTGAAAAAACGGTAATATTCCGAGTCGAAATTCGGACCATCGTACAAAATTCTGAGCAACCAGCTATAAATATTCTGAAAGGCAATTGAATAAGCTTTCCAAATATTATTAGTAATAGTTGGCACAATGATATTAAAGGGGCGCGCTCTCAACCTGAAAATAGCCGAACTATCGTACAAAATTCTGAGCATCCAGCTATATATATTCTGAAAGGTAATTGGATAAGCTTTCCAAATATTTCAGAATATATATAGCTGGTTTCTCAGAATTTTGTACGATGGTCCGAATTTTGACTCGGAATATTACCATTCTTTCAGTTTAAAATATTGAAAAATTGGCTATTTTCAGGTTGAGAGCGCGCCCCTTTAATATGATTGTGCCAACTTTTACTAATAATATCTCGAAAGCCTATTTAATTACCTTTCGAAATATATTTAGTTGAATGTCTAGAATTTTGTACGATAATGCGAAATTACACCTCTATTCTGAGCTAAAGGAATGGATAAAAAAATAATATATTATTCTACTTTCATTTGATAGACGTAACGTTGGATTTTATTGGTTGGTAAAAATAGATGAGTTTAGGCGACTGTTGTCTTAATTCTGAATAGGTTGCCAACGAAGAGGTTGCCAGCTGGATCGGCCGAATAGCTCGCTAGCCGAATAGGTCGCCAGTTTGTGTTCGGTGGGCGAGGAAGGCCGTTTCCCTCTCACAGTTAGTATTTAGTTATTATCTAATTTAATTGTACATTTGTAAGAACTTTAGCTTTGTTATTGTGTGGCCTATATTTTAATGTTTATGTATATTGTTAGTTCATTTTCGTAACTCCGTCCTTACACGCGCTGTCATTAGCCCGCTATCTATTGGTTGCACGTGCTTAGGATTGACAGCAACAGTAGGTGTGGCTTTACCACGTGCTTATGTCACGTAATTCTGGGGTATATACTACCTTGCGCTGTCCAATTTAGTAGAGTTGAAGTCGTGATCACCCGAGGTAAGACAGATACCAGTCGATTGCGAGTCTGACCCCGACGTATAGGGAGCGATAGGGAGGGCCCGGTTAGGAGCTATGGAGATAGCCCAACAAGGAGCGTTTTAGAGAGCCCGGCAAGGAGCGTTAGAGTCTGACCCCGACGTATAGGGAGCGATAGAGAGAGCCCTTCTAGGAGCGTTTAGAGAGCCCGATAAGGAGCGATTAATAGAGCGCGACTAGGAACAGTATAGTGCTGACGAGTGTTGGTTGGAAATGAGCTATTTCTGTATTAGGGGAATAATAAAGAGAGTTGCTGATTAATCTGGTGTTAGTCTTTCTGAGCCAGCTGCTTGGTTGGCTACTCCCACACCTCTACAGTAGTGAACCCTCAACAGAAGAAACGGATAGAGCCAGGCCCACTCTACCACGGTAATCTGCTCTATCCGGAGATCCAGTTCACTACATTTGTAATAAATTCTGCACTGAAACTTATAGGAAACTCAGTATAGTAGTAAATACGTATATGGATAATCTATCTTCTGAATGTGTTTTAGAATTTGGTGTACAACATTTGTGGTCCTATTTTATTTCCCTTGAGAAGGTACCACAGGGTTCAGTGCTAGGTCCTATTTAATTTACCTTAACAATGTACCACAGGGTTCAGTTCTAAGTCCTATTTCCCGTAACAATGTACCATAGGTCCTATTTTATTTACCTTAATGATGTACCACAGGGCTCAGTTCTTTGGAAATGCACTGAATGGTTCTCTTAAAAATATCTATATTAAGCCCCACTCAAGACATTCTGGACAAGGCCTATACATATGGAATCTTTGTGGCTGCATTAGGTTTACTGTTTTATAAATCTGTAAATTCATGAATATTTACTGTGTACCATGGGCTCATAACTTGCTGCATAAGGTGCTTTTGAAGTTGCAGGTAGTGTTAAGAATCCATGAAATTACGGTGTACCACAGGGCTCAGTCATTGGTCCCTTGGTTGTTACCGTTAAGGGCCATGTACTTCTTTGTAATGTACATGCGGGGTACACAACACTATGTACATAAATACATTTCATTTTCACCCGAAAAATAAACGACCTTTTGGTAAATTTAAATTTGAGTGTGTGTCTATAACACGGCTATATATATTCTGGATGCCGAAAACAGGGTTTAGTTCTAGGTCCTATCTTATTTTCCATAACGATGTACCATAGGTCCTATTTTATTTACCTTAAAGCGATAATTTCATATTTTCAAAGAAAGTCAAAACATAATTATTTCTATGTCTCAATAGGTTGTCAACTCACTATTATACGATCATAGGCATTATTCCCACTCTTAACTTATTAACAAAAGGAAATGATAACACAATTACCTCTCTTGTTTTTCTGTTACCCCCATACAATAGCTATCTACAAATGCTTGAATTTGAAGTTGAAAATGACATTTTTGCCAATTTCTTAACCGGAAATAGTTAATTATAGGAATAATAGGATTATTCTTTAACAAGGTGGGACTGTTTATAGATACCATTTATTTTAAGGCTTCATTTTAATAAATTTTAAAAATATGACTTAAAAATATGAAATTGCTGCTTTAATGATGTACCACAGGGCTCAGTTCTAGGTTGCATTTTTGGGGAAATGCACTGAATGGCTCTCTTAATAATATTTATATTAAGCCCCACTCAAGACATTCTGGACAAGGCCTATACATGTGGAATCTATGTGGCTGCATTAAGTTTACTGTTTTATAAATCTGTAAATACATGAATATTTACTGTGTACCATGGGCTCACGACTTGCTGCATGAGGTGCCACAGGGCTCAGTCCTTTGTGAGTTGGTCACTTGGTTGTTACTGTTTAAAGCCATGTACTTCTGTGTTATGTGCATGCGGCGTACACAACACTATGTACATAAATACATTTCATTTTCACCCCAAAAATAAACGATCTTTTGGTAAATTTGAATTTGAGTGTGTGTCTATAAGACGGCTATTATGGATGCCGAATGTGTTAGAGGCTGTTCTTGTCTGCGATATCACCTCGGTGGAAGCGGACGTTAGATAAAGCTATTTAAAAGAACATTCGTGAAATTCGATATGAGTAATAGAGAGCACCTGTCAGGGGTAAATTTTTACCTTATAGCAGTAGCACTGCACTGCTCTGCTTGGCGCATGCACGACTTCATTATTAGTACGATGTTAAACCCTATTTCATCTCATTGTTAACTTATTGTTACCTTGACAACAGGTGCGCAGCATAAGAGGGCTGGCTTCGACGGTCCCTTGTGTGTTCCCGGATGTTATGAATTAAGAAACGTTGACACCTATAAGGTAGGTTTATATAATTATATAATCATTAAACTACTCTACTACCACGGGAATTTAACCAAAGAGTACCGTGGTCATCTGTGCTGTATTGTTCGTATTGTCTATGCAAAAGTATTTCTCGTAATTTTATATGATCTATCTGTAATTGTAAACAAAAGCAAGAAGATTGCATTACCACTGCGACTGTGATTAAGAAAGTAAGCCACAAAAAAAGGAGAAAACCCACGGAAATAGGAATATTTTAAATGACAACGTTATGCACTTTAAAGACCCAAAACTAGCATATTTCAAAATCACAAATGTTATTGTTGACTCAATGGCTGACCCAAATATATAAAAATGGCTTCAGTAAATAATAATTTACATCCTGGTTCAGACTATACAAAACTAGCTTTTAAAATTTTGATATTAAAATTCAATGATATTTTATATGAGAGATATAGAGTTTATTGTTCACTCTACGAGGCCATTTTGGCCTAACATATGGTTCAGTTTTATTTCATTAAATTGCTTTCGCGACCCTATTCCCTGTCACCCAGTGGAATCAAATTAACCATGCACGGCAGGTGATATTATTATATATATATATATATATATAATAATATGATGTTGTGTGTGGAGAGAGAAATGGGGTTTAACGTCCACTCAACACAAACTAGGTCATTTCGAGACTAACATATGGTTTAATTTTATTTCAATAATTCGCTTGCGCGTAGGGGTCTTTAGCAGTGGGAGGAAACCGGAGTGCCCGGAGGAAACCCACAAGGTTGAGAAGGCGCCCCTATCTCCATGCCTCATACGCTCACACCAGGGCTCGAAACCACAGCCGCAAGCCAGAGGTGACCGGCCAGCTAGAGGTCGAAGCGCGGCACTCTAGACCACCAGGCCATCCCAACGACCTGTTTTGTGTGGAATAGAATAGAATTTTATTGCATTAAAAGTAGGGCCTGGAGTTGGTAAAAAATTCAGGCGGACAAAGCATAATGTTTTGTATTCGCTAAATTTATCATGGATGAATTTAGGAGCAAATGGGGGTGGGGGGAATTGAATGGAGGGGGGGGGGGGGGCAATCGGATTTAGCGGGGAGGGGAGTTTGAAAAGGTCTCTGTCCTCTACCATTATTTTAATTGCTAGAGCCGATTCACTTAAACATGGGTTCCCAGGAAAGTATTTATCGGGTGGTTATTGCCAATAAAAGTATGGCAATTTTGGTATATATTGAAGGTAGAGATATCTAATCTTGCAAGAAAAATACTGGATTCCCTGAAAATTACTCATGTATATGACCATGTCTAATTCGTAATTGTTATTTTGGTAATGGAATGTTCCAGGTTCCAGTGGTCGTTCCCCCATCCCACCAAATAGAATTATGACAAACATGTGTCTGTATATTACGTAGCCTACCCTGTATGTGGGTTTTATACTTTCTGGTTACGCGATACTATGTTCATTTTGTTTCGTATTTTCATTATTAAATGTATATGACCATGCCTAATTTAAAATTGTACATGTATGCATTGTGTCCATAAGCAGCAAAGATTTGTAATGTCTATTTATTATATGAGTGCTCTGAATTTATGCCTCTCCATATTATGCCTCTCCAAAGGACGTTGTATTCTACTCTGTTCCACTTACAAGATATATACACAAAATGAAATAAAATAGAGTTTAACGTCCTACTGTTCTACTCTAATACTGAACTAATGAAGACGGGCATACGCCATACAGTGTGCTATGAGGGAAATTGTGTCCGGGCTGCGGTGCTACGGCCTACTCTAATATCAAATTCCAACTGCCAAGGGATCTTTTACGCACATGTCAATGCGTACATGTGACCTCAGTTTTTCGTAACATCCGAACAACTAAACACTTGTCCTTGTCAGGCCCTCCATCCTGCATCACTGACAAGGGGAAACCATGCCAGCTGGGGGTTTGGATGACCGAATGGTTAGCATATGCGCGCTGTATCATAAAGTCTGTCATTGAGTCAACTGGCGTGGTTTCAATTCCCGAGTTGTATGTGTCAAGGAGTAGGGTCACCTGTCCAACTTCGTGGCTTTTCTCTGGGTCCTCCCAGAGAAAAGCTATGCTTTCAAAATTAGGTCAGCTTGTAAAATAAAAGGACTTCATAAAGCAGGTCAAAAGCCTTATTAATAGAAGCTTAGTAACAAATAGCTTTTTCTTAGAAAAATTGCCCCCCTATATTTCTTGTTAATTAGGGAAAACCGTACCCTAGAATAGACTGTTTACAAGGCCGTAGCTAAGCTAGGCTATTTGCAAGGATCATTTGAAGAAATATTTGAAGAGAAGGTAACTGCTTTCAAATTACCATGATTTATTTTATACCTTTGGGTTTTTTTTCATAGCTTAAAAAACTCCTACTGTTCTGCTCCAACTGGGCTAATGAAGACGGGTATACACCATATAGTGTGCTATGAGGGAAATTATGCCATGGCAGCGGTACTACGGCCTACTCTATTATCGAATTCCAACTGCCAAGGGATCTTTTATGTGCGTGCCAATGTATATATAAGACCTTGTTTTTTGTTCCATCAGAACGACTGGACAGCTTATCAGGCCCTCTGTCCTGCATCATTGACAAGGGGTAACCATGCTGGAATACAAAGATATTTCAAATTTCAACGTATAAGCTTCAGTTATGATTTCAAGAAATATCTTATATTTTTTTTTCGTTTTCTGTGGTCGAATGCTGAAAATCAAATTTATAAAAAGAACACAAGATAATGTTTGCCAAATTATAACTCTTTTATATATACCAATCTGTCATCCAATCGCTCATTTTGATTTTAAGTACATGTGAATCTAAAGCAAGGCTGACACTTGCACGATTCCGTGGCAGGCATCCGTACGACACGGTCTGATTTGTGCAAATTCGTCGTGCCAATGCGGTAAGTGTGCTTAATAATATGCCAAAGATATTAATTAATTTAATGCTACTAATTTAAAGAGCAAAAATTCTACAACAAACTTATATTCCGTCCATCTCTGTTTGTAATCTTAACTTTCTGTCAATTTTAGTCAGTCTGCTCATATTCTAGTCTATATTTCTATGGACAGAAGGACGGACTAAACTTACATCACGACATGTTTATTGGCGGAAAGTTAGGACTATTCACGGGGATCAGTGGAAATCTATCTGCTGAAATTTACCTGTTGCACGTAATATTGACATTCAGGATCATGTTAGACTTATGGAAAGGGTATGTTGACATAAATACTAGCAATCTGATTAAAACACAGATCCTGTTTCGTCTTGTTTTTATAGTTCAATATTTCATTTTACTTGTCTTTACTACACTAGGATCTGGAAGAGTTGTTATCTTGACATGTTCTGAATGATGTGAGGGATTAGCCAATGAAACGGTCTGTTACGGGGAGTTCTAGACCTTTTGATGCACGGAACTGTGGGTAAACAACTAGAAACGTCAACGCTGATTGATTAATCAATGTCTGACGTCATAGGTCAAAAGCCACACTTCTGACCTCTGACACGACCTTTCGCAACAACACTGATTGATTAATCAATGCATGATGTCATAGAGTTCATGTGAGTGGCTTTTGACCCTATGACATCATTTTTAAAAATAAAATATTGTTTATAAAAAAAATTGATATCATAGGGTCAAAAGCCACTCGTATGAACTCTGATGCGAAATATCGCTACAACTTGTCAGATCTTCATGTTGTAAAGGCCATTGAAAATATAAAAAAAACCGGAACAAAATCTAGATCTGTACTTTACCCCGATTGTAATTACTTGCATTATGTGAAAAATTTACGAAGTTTTTCCGCTGATCTTTAAAATATTTAAAGCCCCAATAACACTCTTGTTGTAACTGAAAAATGTGTCCCAATCTTCATTCTGGTCAACAAATCGTATTACTTTAGAATATTCCAATTAAATGATGATATAAATTTCATCTTAACACACCTTATTTAAAAAATTGGAAAAATTCAACCAATTGATTTGAAAAGTCTAACGTAAACCTTTTCAAATGTGACTTGGATTTTAAAATATTTTCGAACCCTCTGGACAAGTAAAATAGGTTGTAATGGATAATTAACACAACAGGTAGGACATTTAAACATCTAGTTTTTAGAATAAGGGTATTATTTATTTTCGGGAGCTACCAAGCCAGCAAGAATGTTATTGTCCCTTTAAGAAGTGTTTAGATTATTCAGAGCATCAAGTCGATCTAAATCTGTGCATCTTTTACGTTTCTACGAAATTGACTATTTAAAGATACATTATGACCTCTCTTGTCACGATAGCTCAAAAATCACTTTAGTGGAAGTGGAGGTTATTTAAAGCCATTTCATACACACAAGTTCCAAATGTCCAGCAAAACGTTTATTTATCTTTGATATCACTTAGTTGGAAGTGGATGTTAATAAATTTATTTCACACGCACATGCTATATAGATAAACACTGTCTAGAGCGGGGGTGAATGGCCGAATGGTTTGCATGTATGCGCTGTATCATAAGGTCATTGAATCAACTGCTGTGGTTTCGACTCCTTGGATGGGTGTGACAACTACGCACACCTCCACACCACACCTCTAATCAACTACGCACGACTCCACACCACTACACACCTGTAGTCAACAACGCACGACTCTACTAGACACCTCCATTCCACTTCACACCTCGAGTCAGCTATGGACAACTCCACATCTCTAATCAACTATGCCACACCCCACTCCACTCCACACCTCTTATCAACTACACCCCACCCCACTCCACACCTCTTATCAACTACGTCCCGCCCCACCCCACTCTACACCTGTAGTCAACTACGCCCCACCCCACTCCACTCCACAACTAAGTACACCTGTAGGCAACTACGCACACCTCCAATCAACTACGCACACCTCCAGTCCACCGTCCACCCCACTATTCCACACCATAACACACATATTGTCAACTACGCACCTCCACTCCACACCTCCACTCCACTATGCACAACCCAAATACGCACCACGCCATTCTACTATGCTACACACCTCTAGTCAACTACGCACCACTCCACTCCACTATGCAATACTATGAAGTCATCTCCACTACACACCTCTTGTCAACTATGCACCACTACGCACCGCTCCACTCCACTATGCAGTACTAAGAAGTCAACTCCACTACACACCTCCTGTCAACTATGCACCACTTTGTGATACTGCCCTACACACCACCCACTCCACTCCACACCACACCATTTAAAGTTGACTAGGGCCACTGGCTGGCTCACAATTATTGTAAAAAGTAACTTTGAATATTCATTTTTATTTCCAGTTTCAAACTATTCATTGGTTACAATGGATTAAACTCAACAATTTTGAGTAAATTTTGACTGGATAAAAATGGCCAACAGAAAAAAAGCTCTTCAACTTATGATTCAAAAATATGGAGAAGATGAAGCTCATTTAGCAACAAAAACTAATCTAATGTACATTCCACGGGATGTTTTATTTGATTTGGCAAACATCACGGATCCCAGAGATGTAACGGGCAGAAGAGATTTCCATGTCGTAGGGGAGGCTTTGGATTAACAGCAGTTGAGATTATAGTAAGTACAGTTGCAGAAATGAAATAAAATGGGTTAATATTCAGATTCCAAGCTGATGACAGAGCAGAAGAGTAGGAGGTTAAATCCCTGGTTTCCTCCCACAACTAAAGACCCCTACGCGCAACCATATGTTGATCCCCAAATGACCTAGTTTGTGTCCAGTGGATGTTAAACGCCATCTCTCCCCTAAAATGTTTGCTTTTTTTAGTGACCTCACAATTTCAAGATGGCCGTAATGATGTCATTCTTGGTTCCTGGTTTATTTTTATTGACTGGATTATCTATTATTAAATCTGCAACAGCATAAATAACTTAATATCGGTTTAATTACAGGCTATACATGAAAGAAAACGTGAATCAAGTGTTACTATGGCAATATTTGAAACCGTCAGTAGAAATGGTAAAACATATATGGACCTGTTGGTTATATGGTTACGACATACGATAGATGGAATAAACAAAATTCTTGAATCCTGGCCAGGTTAGTTACTTTATTTTATTGATTTAAATTCTCTGTCAATGTCCTGAATCCACGAGTAGTGAACACCACATTCTCTGTCAATGCCCTGAATCCACGAGTAGTGAACACCACATTATCTGTCAATGCCCTGAATCCACGAGTAGTGAACACCACATTCTCTGTCAATGTTCTGAATCCACGAGTAGTGAACACCACATTCTCTGTCAATGTCCTGAATCCACAAGTAAAACATGTAGTGAACACCACATTCTCTGTCGATGTGCTGAATCCACGAGTAGTGAACACCACATTCTCTGTCAATGTCCTGAATCCACGAGTAGTGAACACCACATTCTCTGTCAATGCCCTGAATCCACGGGTGAAACGTGTAGCTGTACAATTGTATTGTACTGTAGGGAATAGTGAGCAAGCCTAGACATTAGTCACCTGTGTCACCATCTCACAGACATTGTCAGACACTAATTACGACACACCATTTATATAAATATGTGTCTTAACAATGTCTGTTACAGGTGCTTTATATATGTTGTCATGATTTGTATGGTTTTTGTCCCATCCGAATGACTCGATAGCTGAATGAAATGTTTTTTTTAAGATAAAGAATTCTATTTGTAGAAACACTACAAAGAGAGAGGAGATCTGAATTACGAAATTATAACCCAAGAGCCAGCTTCCTGACACCAGTACAAACATCATGGGATTGTCCTTCAACACTGCAATCAAATCACTGTTTTACATCCAGAAGAAATAATATACCTGATGAACATCACGTAAGAATATGATATTTGATTAATTATTTGAATGGATTCAAGCAGGTGTCATGGTTACACGTTCTTAATTCACAATGGCCGACAAGAGAGTTTATGTGTTTTAATTAAAAAGAAAAAGTACAATTTTATTTCAAATTACATGTAGTTATTTTAGCAGAGGTTCCGAAACTCCATTACATTTCATTCCAACCCATTTGATTGGCGTCTAATACGTTATATAAATTATTTTTTAGACATTTAATAATGTAACAAGACTATAATCTACTCTCTAGACCATTGGATGGCAGGGATTTAAATGGATTAAAGCACAATCTATGTCACATCTTGTCAAAACAGTGATAAAGTACTTGGAATGAGTTTACAATATTTTCAAATTTATTATCAATTCTTGAAGGATGACCAGCCCATTATCTATATTTCTTAGATAATGCATTTTTGATTTAATTTTTCATCTTTTCGTCTTCAGAGTCGTCTCCACTGGCAACCAGATAACTTTAACGATGATGACAATGAATCGATTGTCCGTCAATCCAATGAAAATAATCTGAGTGCATGTGTAGCACCACATCGTCCAGGTACTCAATACAGACCAAACATTGAAAGTAGTGATAGTTCTAACCATGTTCCTTCATCACCATGGCAACGAATGTGCGAACCTGACAGTCATCCAGCCGAAGGCGGAAATATTTCAACTTTTATTCAACAAAATATATCGTTAGGTGATGATGATCCAAGGCCCTCACAGCGTGAAATTACAGATAGTACTGAAAACCTCTTTGAGGACCATCATTTATATATTCCTGGTCCGAGTAACAGATTTATTGAGGATCCGACGTCAAGATTTACATCTGTTACAGCTGGACCTGAATTAACATTTGATCACCAAGTCCACAATTTAACATCTTCATCACCACACCGCCTTGAACATCAGATAATTGATCAATCACTTCAAGATGGTGCTCATTGTTTGCAGAATGTTGGAAATAACAGAAGCTTAAGTAAAGATATGACCCGAGGTATAACACCTAGAAATCATTACATCAGTGAATGGTTGAAAAATCCGTTAACACGTGAAGAAGAATGGGATGAATCTTGGACCTGGCGTCCTCCATCACAGTTCCATCAACAGAACTAGAAGGTAATGACAACAAAATCAATTGAAATGAAACAGAATAGGGTTTAAGATTCTACTATACTGCTCTGAGTGGTCTAATGAAGACCTGTATATGTCATACAGTGTGCTATGAAAGATATTTTGTCAAGACAGCGGCAACTCTTATATTTAATTCCAACACCGAGCTCGAACACAAGGCTTGTCTATACAAATCTGAATATTAGAAACATCGGGCCATACACAAATACAAAATTCTGGTTGTCCAATAGGTCTTTTTTGTTGTCCAGCCGAATATATTGGAGATACCGATATCACTTTGTCAATGTCTGTTCGATTCTGCTTTGGTCATGAAATCCCATATCACATCTATTTGTAAATCGTGCAATTTTTCACCTTTACAATATTGGTAGAATCCTATGGAAGAACAACATTGCCAATATTATTAAGTACATGTAATTTAGTTTTACAATTCCACCATTGCTCCACAATACCAATGTCACGGTGTTAAAATACAGAATACACTTTTCAATAATACAAAATACAGTATAATAGTTATTTTGCACATTACACTTCTCCCTTCTGCATTTTGCATAATATAAAAACTCATAATAGAACCTTGCATAGTATATGGGAGACCGGCATATGTCATACAGAATTGGTGTTTTTAGACTTCCTTGAATGATGGAGGGAGAGAGGGATAGATGGAAGGACGGGTGACTATAATCAGATAATAGATTTTGTTTAGAATAACATGTCTAATAAAGTGTCTTGAATGATTTTTTTTTAAAAATAAATAATTCTATTTGTAGAGACATTACAAACAAAGGGACGACCTGATTCAAAAAATTATAGCTTCCCCGACACCGGTGGAAACAGTAAGGGGTTAACCTTCACCATTGCAATCAAGGCGAAGTTCAAGATTCAGTTTTTTACCAAATATAAAAAGAAATAATATACTTGTTGAGCATCATATAAAAATATAATATTTGAATAATTATTTGAATGTCTCTCTCTCTCTCTCTCTCTCTCTCTCTCTCACACACACTCTCTCTCTCTCTCTCTTGTCCCATCCAAACGACGTTTTGCATTGTATTACTCTAAAGTAAAATATCACATTAGTCATTTTGGGACAATTTTATTTCGGATTTGTAAGGGCTAGGGTAGTTGGGGGAGAGGGTGTTGTTGGGTCACAAGGTTAGGCAGGGAGCTTACTCCATGTCAATGACAGACGAGACTACTGGAGTTATCTGCAGTGGATAATAACATATTTTTTTTAAGAAAAACAGTTTCTTTTAAAGAAAAACAGTTTCTTTTAAAGAAAAAAAGTTTTTTTTTTTAACAAAAACAAAAATGACTTTTATAGAATAAAAGAAAGTAGTTCCTGTTTCATTGACAAATCAAATTCATGTAAAGCCATATCTCCTATATCGCAGTAGATTATGTAATTTATCACAAAAGCGATATCTACTGTGATAAAATAAATTATATCGATATCAGATAACATGCTGATCGTTATGCCAAATTGTCGATTTTAATTTAATTTGTAACATTTTGGGGTCAAATTGCCCCCCCCCCAAAAAAAAAAAACCCAAACGATTCCCAAGCAAGTTTGGAAATTGTGACCAAAGATTCTATAATTCATCTCCACCATTATTTCAACTAATTCATACCGATATTTGATGATACACCATTCTGCAGAATGGATATAAATTATTGTCGTTTTTTCGTCAAACTTCCCCTCATAATGCGATTTCCAAACAAGTTTGGAAGTTGTAGGGACGAAATCTCTTTTTTGGGAATATTTGAATATTTTGATGGACATTTTTGAATCAAAAACGCGAAAATTTTAAATGAAAATTTAAAGCGAACGATTTTGAGTAAATTCCTGACTTAAGTCTGAGTATGCTTTGTGAACTCGTGGCCAGTGCGTAGTTCTCTACCCAAGATCAGGGGGTGTGGCTCTGGTCTAATACAAAACAATGGTACACACTATGGCTTGCACCTAAAAGAATCCCTGGCAATTGTAATTCGAGAAAGTATAAGTCGGAACCACCGCTACCTGTGCCAAATGTCCATAACACACAGCATGTGCGAACGCCCTTCTTCATTAATCCCACTTAAAATTAATTTTAAATTCGTGACAATTTCTTTTGGAAGATTATAACGACAAAGAGACCAATATGTCAAAATCATCTGATAAAAATATTGAAGTAGGTTGGCAGAAAAGGAAATGAAATGAAATGAAATGGGGTTTAACGTCCTATTATTTTGCTGTTAAACTGAGCTAATGAGGACGCCATACAGTGTGCTATGAGGGAGATTTTGCCAGGGCAACGGCGACCCGGCCTACTCTTATATCCAATTCCAACTGTCAAGGGATCTTTTACGTGCAAGCCAATTTGTACACGGGACCTCGATTTCCCAAATTTCATGCCTCATGATTACTTCTCCGAATTATGAATGTTCACCAGTAACTTCCAGAAAATATAAACTGAAATACTCTTCTTTGATTCTAGTCAAAAACGCCACGCGAAAGATGGAAGAGAAAAAATTGCCAGTCCACAATAATTACTAGTCTGAATCCATACATAATGAGCGTAGTTACTTCCCTTTTAGCACTTATGTAATAATAAGTAAAAAGTCGGACAAAATGAAATAAAATGGTGTTTAACGTCCTACTTCCAGGGACGGATTCAGGAATTTTTGCAGGAGGGGGTTTGCCAGGTTTCTGTTACGGAAATCTGCCATCATCGTTTCTAAATTACATAGGCATACATACAAATTGAGCTTTTTAAACAGAGAAATCATTTTTATACTGATGTAGGATCACTTTGTGATGTAATTTCATTGTTGCAAGGCATTATTTTTTTTATGTAGCTGAGCAGGGGGGTGGGTTGGGGGTGGAACTCCCCCCCCCCTCTGGATCCGCCCTTGACTACTCTGCTCTTTCTGGGATAATGAAGACTGATAAATGGCATACAGTGTGCTATGAGGGAAACTACGGCCTACTCTTATATCGAATTACAACTGCCAAGGGATCTTTTACGTGCACGCCAATGTGTACACAGAACGTCGGTTTTCGCCTCATCCAACTGACTAAAAGAGCACACAGGTACATGGGGACAGGAGCTCCCTTTTTACTGCGGCACACGGCACACCAGACCTATAAATAATAGTCTATGTGATTTTTCAAAATTTTTGAGTTTCAGTTTTTTTCTGAACATTTTTTAAATTTTTAATCTTATTTTATCCATATTTGATGCTAAATTATATAATATTTACTATCAAACCTGTAATTCATATTTAAAAAAAATAACTTCTGATGTATTTATGAAAGAGAAAGAAAAGACACTTTTCTGTTGATGTTTCTTTTCCGTGGGGTACCTCTGTCGCTATTTACTTCAAAATAGTGAATAAAATTGGGTTACAATACAAATCAACTACCCAGTTCCTTTCCATATATGTTTCTTTCGATAAAACACACGTTTCAGTTTTTTTAAAAAATGTAAAGTCAATTTATTTGCCATAAATCACTCGAGATTTTTAAAATATGGATTACATGTTTGATAGTAAATATTATATCATTTAACATCAAATATGGATAAAATACGATTAAAAATTTTAAAAATGTTCAGAAAAAACCCCAGAAACTCAAAAAATTTGTAAAATCACATAGTTGTCAGATGTGCCATAGTCTGATTATAAAGGCGTTCCTGTCCCCATGTACCTGTGAAAGGTCAGACAAAGCCATGGCATGAAATTGCAATATTGCTCCGGTTCGCCAGCGTCTTACCAACTTTTCAGCGTGTCCCCTAAATTGAGAATCTTGTCATTTATTGCTTGACCTGCCTCTCCCAAGTAGGCCTACATGCACGCCAATGGGTACACGAGACATCGGGATTTTGTCTTATCCGAACGACTAGACGGCTGCCCCTGCATCAATGACAAGGGAAAACCACACGGGAAAATCTGGAGGAACTTTCTCGGCCAATACAGGGATCGAACACCCGACCTCCAGGCTCGCGAGCCAGCGCCCTACCAACTTAACCACCGTGGCCCCTAATTAATAATCGCATGGATTTAGTCGTGGAAAATCTGAAATTTCTTTTTTATATATTTTCGATGGCCTACAGACAAGTAAAACGGAATATTGAACTATAAAAAACGAAACAAATAGGATTAAAAGTACGAACAATCCAAACCATTAGACAAAATTCGAAAACCTAAAAATACGGTATAGGCAGAATAGTGTAATCCGCAAAGGGACTGTTCACCGTGTACAAAATACACGACAATCAGAGTGGACGCACGGAGAAACACAATATGGGCTTTAGATTCCCCCCCCCCCAAAAAAAAAGAAAATGTTTTTGACATGTTCAGAAAACTGCAAAGATAAGATACGAATTTATTGTATCAGTGTGTCCACCAAGGATATCATACACAGTTTAAACACAAGTTGATCATACAAATATAACATAACATCTGAGGCGAATCTTTGTGGATGTCATCATTTTAAAACAACGACACATGAGCTTTAACACAAAAAAATAGCAAATGACGCACATGTGTTTAAGCTTTACATTCCCCCTCAAAAAAAAAAAAAATAAAATAAAAATAAAAATGTTTTTGACATGTTCAAAAAACTACAGTGGCTTTAATAACTCTTTCATAAACTACAATCATAATTGTGGAGAGATAACATCTAGATGGTACATTAAAGCTCCAATAGCATTTTTTTAAGTTATATTTTTAAAATGTATTAAAATAAAGCCCAAAAATAGATTGAACCTATAAACAGTCCTACCTTGTTAAAGAATAATCCTATAATTCACTATTGCCAGTTGAGAAATTGGCAAAAATATCATTTTCAACTTCAAATTCAAACGTTTGAAGATGGCCGTCCATGGAGAGGAATGGGAAAACAAGGGAGGTAATTGAGTAACTATTTCCTCAATCAGCCTCTGTCACCCTTTCTAATGCCCCAAAAATGTTGCTCATGTTGATATAATAGTAAGTAGACAACCTTTTGAGCAAAAGACATAGAAATAATTATGTTTTGACTTTCTTAGAAAATATGAAATTGGAACTTTAAATTAATATACTGAGTTAAATTCTGCACTACCAAACGGTGTAATTTAAGGGTAATACAACCCACCAAGGCGTTTAGCTGTCAAGTCTCTAATACAGTCTTTCAGATGTAATGTTAGACTAGGTTGTTAAAATAACCCCTTTAAAATAGAACAAATTAACCGACATATGTTTCATTTATTTGCATATTACCGGTTTGAAATAAAACAGCGCGTTTAATGCCCTACTTTGTTGTGCCGACAGGATTTATGAAGACGATCATGTGCTTCCTCCCCATTCATATCTATTTCATATATTTCTTAAATCACCTGTTTGCAGTATTCTTAGTTTAACACTTTTAATTTATCTTATAAATTTAAAGGGGGGGGGGTGGAATGGCCTAGTGGTCTAGAGTGCCGCGCTTCGACCTCTAGCTGGCCGGTCACCTCTGGCTTGCGGCTGTGGTTTCGATCCCTGGTGTGAGCGTATGTGGCATGGAGATAGGGGCGCCTTCTCAACCTCGTGGGTTTCTTCCGGGCACTCCGGTTTCCCCCCACAGCTAAAGACCCCTACGCACAAGCGAATTATTGAAATAAAATGAAACCATATGTTAGTCCCAAAATGACCTAGTTTGGGTCGAGTGGACGTTAAACCCCATCCCTCCTCTCTCTCTATATATATATATATATAAATTGTAATTAACGTCTACAGGCTATAGTGTTTTAGTATGGTAGACCCACAATTCAATCGCAACATTATCGGTTCAGAGTGGACCAATTTGACTGAAATTTTCTGCAAATTTCCTTTGCATTATCTTGTTTTTAACTATGATAGTGAGAACTGTCAGCTTTTTTTTTATCTAATCTCCCATAATGTATCTTTAAGTTTCAATTTCTGCTTGGTATATGAATTTGGCAACGCATCAATATACCACCATGACAATATGTCTTTAACATTTACACAAGGGCGGGTCAGATCAATGCAGTTTTATACTGATAGATAATTATTCATCTAGTGCAGAAAGGCTGAAGCCAGTTATTACGATGCGTCACGCACATGAAGCCATAATGATTCATTAATTCAGCCATCAGTGAAGTGAGAAAACAAAGAACGTTTATTGTAACAAGTTTCTGGTTTTTGTAACTCTACTTCTGTCATAATCTGCCTATTATATTGCGTGAACGTGATATACTTTCAAATGACATTTAAGATTACGCAGAACGGAGAAATAAATGACATGCATCACCAACTAAGTAATTTATTCTAGCTAAATAATAACGATAGCCTTTTACGTGTGCGACCTTGAACCACGAGCACCTGCCAAAGTGGGACAAGAGCCCGGGAAATAAATAAACCCACAAAGCAACCAATGGCTGCAGAGTTACAGCAGACCTTTTGAGTAATATTATGGTTATTACTGTAATCTGTCGAGCTTGTTTACCACTTCACTTGATATTTAGGCCGTTCAAATATAGGCTTAATATGTTATTCCTTTTGGACAAAAAGATGCGCCTATGACTTTACAATATGATATCGATATACGCAATTACATAAAAGGATATAATGTCATAGAAATCTGTTAACACATTTGGCATTTCAGGGACGCATTTTCTTGGGACCTCCTTTTGTGTTTGTATTTACACATCTATAAATACTGGGGTTTTTTTGTTTTTTTTTTAAAAAAATTACAAAAACTGTGACCCTTAACTTAACTAAACAATCCGTCTGTTGATTAATAACCTTTCTCGTGCAACACAACATTACATAGAAATCCTTTAAACCGATTTAAACAATTTAGGGAGATGGGGGGGGGGGGCGGGTCACGTGCAGCTGAACTGAATCATGCACCGTTTTAAATGCGGTCCTGCACACGCCATGAGTGCGCAATAACCTTGTTTAACGACCACTTCCTCAGTGAAATGAATGTTTTGAATTCGAGACGTGGTAATAACCTTAAATCGTTCGATTTCAACATGATATTTTCAAACCTATGTGATAAGTGGGCTATTTCAATAGCATATTTTTAAGTTATATTTTTAAAATGTATTAAAATAAAGCCCTAAAATAGATTATACCTATAAACAGTCCTACAAGAATAATCCTATAATTCACTATTGCCAGTAGAGAAATTGGAAAAAATATCATTTTCAACTTCAAATTCAAACGTTTGAAGATGGCCGTCCATCTTCAAGGGAGGTAATTGTGTCACTATTTCTTCAATCAGCCTGTGTCAGCCATTTTAATGCCTGTGAAATTTTGCCCATGATTGTATAATAGTGAGCTGACAACCTTTTGAGCAAAAGACATAGAAATAATTATGTTTTGACTTTCTTAGAAAATATGAAATTAGAACTTTAAGATATTGGAATATACAATTGGCCGGGATAATGCCTTTAAGAAACAAGAGCGCATTTGCACATGGTTCGCTTTCGAGATATGACCCCCCCCCCCCCCCCCACTTAGTGCAGAACGTAATGCCTAATCTAGTCTTTTGAATGAGACGTGAAATCGAGATCCCGTGAACAAGTTGGCTTTCGTGTAGGCTACAGTATAAGAGCCATTGACAGTTGGAATTCTTATAATTAGAGGTCGTAGCGCATAGGCGGTAGGGGCTGAATGCATAACGCATTCTAGGGTTGGAGTTAGGAGTTAGGATTAGGTTTAGGTTTGGGATAAGCGGGCTAGACCTGTTTACATCTCGTGACCTTTGACAAAACCTGGAATTGACCTTAGCAAATAGATCTAACCAGGAACGGTATGACGTCAGACCTATTCAATCCTCTACATACATACACGTTATCCTGCATGTTCCTGAAGCAACGGCCGTCAATTTTACAACATGACCAAATATTCAGATCTTCTGAGTTAAAGCGAGCCTTCTATTGAGGGTGGTTGTCCATTGAAATTCAGCATATAATTACGTTGTCCCTTGAAATCGATATCAAGGCTCGAGGTTTGGTCGATGTCAAGATTTTTGTTAAGCATATTCCTTATCCTGAACAAACACTAACAAAATTGCGTATTCCCCCGGTGACTTAATCTTGAAATTAGGGCCTCGCTGCAAATGCTTTTCAATTTATTTCTCCAGTTTTCTTAATTTTCCCAGTAAGCAAATGTCTATAGTGATATGACACAACCGCCACAGTTGAATTGTATTTTTTTAATATCTTTCTGACAAGGGTCAGAGCTAATAGCTTTGCCTGGTGACCTTAAATATTCTTAAAATCTAGTTAAATTGAAAACAAATTTACAAACAAATTGTTTTATATTTTCTAATGTTTTTTTTATTATCTTTTTCATTTTTATTAGTTTTAAATTTTAAATTTAACAATTTTCAACTCATTCAAACCTTTCATACTTTCAGTACAAAAACAACAAAACAACTTGCACAATATTTACACAAATAATATCTTCATTTAACACAACCCTAGTCTATATGGTAGTCATGGTGATATACCTTCACATTTGACGGATATTTAATTATTCAAAACAGTTTTGAATAAAGCTTTTTTTGGCCGAAAAACATTTCCTTATTTGGTCACATACAAAACAATCCTCATGTCATTCTTCTTAATTCCTTCTTTCATATTTGGTTGATATTTAATTATCCAATTCTGTTTGGAAAAACATATAAAGTAAAGCTTTTTGCCGAAAACATTTCCTTATATGGTCACAGATCTCTCCCCCCCCCTCCTCAAATCACCTTTTGTTCTTCCATATACACTCTTACAATCAATTTCCTTTTCATTTAAAACAAGAGTTATTGTTCTTGGCAACAACTTCTGTATAAGAGCAAATAAAAGTTTTGAAATTCTGAATCAGAAACATTTGGCAATTTAAAAGTTTTGAAATTAAGAATCACAAATAGTTTTAAAATCAATAATCACAAAAAGTTTTAATTAAGAATCTCAAAAAGTTTTGAAATTAAGAATCACAAACAGTTTTGATATCATATCCCAAATATTTTCATTTAAACTCGCTTGACTATCATTCAACTGTCAAGTCCTTTGAAGAAGAAATTGATAGATAATTTATAATTCTATAACCCCTGAGTCTTCTCAAGAGGAAATTGACACATAATTTATAATTCTAGGAAAGATCTGTATCTTGGTCTAACTGACTACCACAAGACATATACATGTAAATATTATATGAAATAAATTCAGTTTTTGAAACAAACGTGTTAACGATTTTATCAAATGATGGATGTAAATGAATAACGAAATGCTCTATGTACAAAATGAAATGACATAAATATTTAGAATTTTTTTAAACATCACAGACAAAAAACAAAAAATTCAACCGGAATTTGTCAAAGCCCATTAAAATAAACTGATGATATGAAAGCACTAAAGTATCTATTTTAAATACATTCGTTTGTATTAGCACTCTTGCACTATCCGTTCCTTAATTTGGAACATCTCAAAATAATGTAGGTCTCTTGTTCTGACATTATTTTGGATAAATAATATGGAAATGCTCATAACTACAACTGAATTTTCCCTTTAGGTTATTTTTTGCTATTGTACGGTGTTAGTTAACAAATAAAATGATGACCAAACCATAATAAATGCCCATTGTCTCCTCTAATTCTTGCCCTTTTTTTCATCTCAATGATATAAATTTAACGTCAACTTTTATAAAGGGCTCAACGTCACTTCTTTCTTTGAACTACGGGTCCTGGTAACCAAGCATGGCTGTCCGTAACCATGGTCACACAATTATCACCCGACCTCTTCCTCCCTGATCGGTTCTCGAAGACGAAATATTTTATTTCCCGCAAATATCTTTGTTGCTATTGTCCACATTTACAGGAAATTGCATCACAGTTTGTCACTCGGGAGTTACTAATGAGATTCGATCGTTTTTCAGATTAACGTTAATATTTTTTGATACAACTATCTATATTAGAGTCAACAGGTGTTGTTATCGAGGGTCGTACTGTTGTTGCCGAATCGGAAGATTGGTTGGCCAGTGATGCGACATTCGTGGAGATCTTCATACACTTGACTAGCATCTTCGACTGGGAAAACTGCATAACTGGGAGGTGTTAACTGAAAAATAGAGAAAATATTTCATAAATATTGGTGCAAAATTTAATTTCATCTCGAATAAGTTTCCGACCAATACACTTCAACAATATAGAGTCAGGTTTGATTACGGTAATTTCACAATATGATCTTGTTACCGCACATTGAAATTATGATAAAAATATTACGGAGGGCCAGACAAGGAGACATGTAGTCGGATGAGACGGAAAACCTAGGCCCAGGCAAAATTCCCCTCATAGCACAGTGTATGGCATATACTCGCCTCAATTAACCCAGTTGAAGATTATAGTATGACGTTAAACCCTATTTTATTTTGATTTAAATATTTCTTTGTAGATTCCATTTGGATGACCCCATATTGAAATTATGACTGTTAAATGCCATAGAGTTGAATTAACTTACCTTTTTCTCTTGAACTGCGTGTACAAGGTCGTACAATTGGTTCAGATTTCCTTTAGGAATACCCACAATGCTCTGTTGTTTGGCTGACAAGGCGTTTAAGCTGATGGATACTTGTGCCATGTTGTTCCCGCCCACGAGAATAAGTCCTTCCTGCAAAATAACACCCCTCTGTTTGAAACATTTATTCTGCCTCTAAATAATCTAAGATTCTATGAAATTAAAACTTTCAAATCTTCAATTTACATTTTTTCTTAAAACAATTTCGATTAAAATTAAACTTTTAAATATATTCTATTCATATTTCTATTGCAAATTTTGATTTATTTTTTGTTACAAATTACGAGTACAAAATTAAATATTATTGGTCATAACTAAATAAATTCTAGAGTACTCACTCTGTTCAAAACTTTAAGAGCTCTCTGCATAGTTCTGGGCGAACTGACAAAATCGATAATGACATCGACTCCACCTCGGCAGGCATCCAGTGTTCGTTCAACAATATACTGCTCATGATCTTCCTCGTTCCAGTGAATAATGTCATAGCAGCCATGATCCTGAGCAACCAATAATTTATCGATGCTGTTATCGGCCATAAATAGTCTGACATTGTTGCCGGTGGCGTTTTCTATGAGGTATTGAGCCAACTGTATACACCATAGCCCTAGGCCGCCTGCTCCCACAATTAACACGTTTACACAAGCTGAAAAATAAATAAGATTAACATTCAAATATTTTCAAACTTCCAGAAATCTTCACAATCTGTAATATTTAATAAACATTCAAACATTTTTACAGAAAACTTAACATATAACTGTTTTAGACTATCCAATAACACAATTATCTGTATATAAATTGAGTCCAATTTCTATATAAATTGGGGAAAATGTAGCTTTTAAAATAATAATCTTCAACACTTACGTTTAAACTGCTGGATTTTTTCGACATGAGGTTTAGCTTTTAAAACAGCAGAATAGGCAGTAAGTGCTGAGCCTGGTAACATGGCAGCGACTTCTAGCGACATTTCTTTGGGTATCTGAATAACATTTCGTGTGTCGTCTATGGCAATATATTCTACATATCCCTGGCTAGCGATTTCTTCGTCTGGGAATATGATGACTTTATCGCCTGGTGTAAAGTTACAGTTGGGAACAGTGTTAGAAATATCGTGAACATATCCAGCTATTTCTGAACCTGAAAAAATAGAAATTAAAATTAAACAGAATTGAAAATCTGAATATTAAGTGTAAAAGATTTCAAAGTTTGATTGACTACATTATATTATTTAGTGATTTCCATAGATTTTATTATTTAGTGATTTCCATAGATTATATTATTTAGTGGTTTCCATGAATTCATAGATATTATTTGAGATTTTAATGGATTATTACTAATATATCTATCAAAATATGATTTTACTTACCTGGAAATTGTGGTCTGAAACCTCTGCGCTTCTGACCCTCTGAATAAGAAGCCCCTGTGTATGCGACCTGAAAAGAGTAAAAGAACATTTATTTGCGGTTTCATTTTTCTAAAATTCTATTATTTTTAAAGATCAACTCGATTTATTTCTGTTATCTGAATATCAAAATTAATATGGTTCTCAAAATTCGTTAAATATTTACCTTGACGATAAGACCGTCTTTTGGTGTTTCTGGCATGGCAAGTGACGAGCTGACACCATCAAATGGCATCGCTAGGCTGTCACTTCCTCCTCTCTGCATGACTTGGTTCTGATATAATTCGTTGTCCAACATCTTTCAAATCTTTGTTTATTGTCCTGCAAAATTAAATATTTTCCTTTGAAAATAAAACCAACAACAACTTCTTTGCAAATTCAAATGTTTAAAAAAAGCACCCCCCCCCCCCCGCCTCTCCGTTTTTGGATGATCAATCAACAGTCGGCAAAGATCCTAAATGAGCGAACTGAAAAGTATCCATTGATTATCCATGTCGAGTTTCAAATCCCATACATTCTTCCACAAATTTAAGTCAGTTTCTTGTTGTTATGGATTACCAAGTCAAGGCATCCTTGCTACAACACTTACGTAATGTATTTAACCCTGTCAAAATGAAGTTGCTAACACGACGGATGATTCCTGAGTGAATACAATAGCCTCTGCCCCACAAATAAGTTGAGCGACTTTGTTGATTGAGATTTCGGTTAATGTATGCAAACAACCTGTGAAGGTCATATTCATCCAATCAGATTGCGCAATTAAGTATAAGCTCCGCCTATTATTCTGCACCGCAACCAAAACATGTCATTCTCCCAAGCTCAAATAATTGTAGCATTAGGAATTCGATATGCAAGAATAAAATAATTCGGTAGGTTTTCGACCTGGGGCTGTCTTTCTGTTAACAGCATGCACTATGTCATTATGTATTATTCAAGTGGTATTTTGCTTTATTTCAAATTGACTTAACATAATTTTAAAAAATAAAGATTTCAATTTAGATCCCATTTTAATAATAATCCGATCCATTGGAATCTAGAAATATTATTTCTTTTTTTATTAAAAAATCAAAAAAATCTTCATCGTCACCAGTAATTAAAATTCTCAACAAACTCTCATGAATAAATTTTAAATTCGTAAAACAAGGACCAATCATTTTTTATTAACCTTCAATATTTTTCCTAAAGTAATAAAAATTTATTATTAACTTTTTGTACTGAGTGATGATCTCATTAATGACATTAGTCCAAATAGGCGGCATCACGCACCGATCATTCCCATCCCTTTGAATATGCGCATGCGTCACACCCTAACCACTGCCAATAATTCCAATGAACAGCTGATCGAAGCGTGCACAGCGCGTGGAGCTATTCATATTCTGACCTCCATGTCCACCGTCCCTGAGTAATTCATTTATTACAAATTATGGTTAAAATGGTTCAAAGATAAAAGGTCATTTTAATTTTAACGAACATCTAATAAAGAATATCTGGCGTTCTTTTGTCGATATGCTAAATCCAAGGCAAGAAGAAGTCTTCGAACTTCGAAGACAAATTACTTCATATCGGTATGGCATCGCACTCGACATTTTGTGTTCAATGAAAGTTCAGTGAATTAAATAAATCCAAGCTCTCCTTCATCCGAGATACAATCCAATTTGAAGTGAAATACTTAGTTATTGCCATACAAAAATTATTTCATTTCCGAATTCCGACCCGAAAACCCGAACTATATTAATAATAATAGCAATAGGCTTCAATAAATAGCATGCCAAAAACAAAACAAACTAAAAACAATACCGTGATATTTTCCGAAACGTTGATAGACAACACTTACCGATAATGTAAAGTGGTTGATCCAAATTAATTTTTAAAATCACAGGATAATATAATCACAAATTCTACGTCTGAATTCCTTCGAATAGCAAACTCAACTGTGGGAAACTCGGTTATCGGGGTTTTTATATAGCTGAAGCAAGCCATTCGCTGTTCACGTGAACAGTATGCAGTAAATAGTACAAATAACGGTCAGTGCGTGGACTAGAACTACCAGCGCCATTATAAACACCTATTCAAATGAGAGACTGGTTAATCATAAGCCAGACAAAGCGTGAAGAGAACCCTTCTAGAGACTCGAAGGGTAAACGGGAAGCGTGTATTTGGGTGAGGCACTCTACTTCACTGTAAATCATTTTTAATGTAAGCACAATTTGCATGCACTGGTATTCTGACCCGAAAGTGACCTTTTGTTTGTGTCATGGACATAAAGATAGTTGTCAAGGCCCAACCATTTCCAAAATTTCTTTCAGTTTCACCCCGATTACCGTGGACCCTGTTGAGGCACTTTTAAAAATAACCGCAAGTCGTGGGGAATACATGCACATATCAGCTGATATCTGAATCACCGATCGTGTTTATTCTCGATGACCCAGTCACATGCCCGGTGTCAATAATGTTAAATTAAAAAGCTGTTTGACTTCGACTACACCATTTGGAATAAAAAAGAATGTACAACCCTTTATGACATCAGGATTAACGGTGTTAAAAATATATTTCTCGGGGTAGTGAAATATCTGTTCAACTGTTATGCAACACGTATGTTCATTTCATGTGGATTTGTCATAACACACATATAATAATACATTTGACATAAGCAAAAAAGAAATGAAATAGGTTTTAACGTCTTACTATTTTGTACCGAGCGGGCTAATGAAAACGGGCGTACGTCATCCAGTGTCCTATGAGCGACATTTTGCCCGGACAGCGGCGCTACGACCTACTCAAATACTATAGGAGCTATAATTTAAACAGGACGAAGTGACGCGAAAATTTTATGTGAGAGAAAAATAAGTTTAATGTACACTGGACACAAACCTTATGGTCATTTCGGGACTAACATATGGTTGGATTTTATTTCAGTGGTCTAATCTGTGGGAAGAAAACCATCGAGAGAAAATGTCACGGAGAAGCGGAAAACTTCAGCTCCCCCGAAGAAATGAGAAAAATATTTTTTGGAGATATTCAATAAATTTACTTGTAGATAATAATAACACCATTTGGATAAACTACGATCATACTTTTCTTCAAGAAATCTAATATCTATCAAAAACTATCGATATCATTCGTTCTCTCATGACACCTAATATCTCTAGCAGTTCATCTTAGATAGCTGGTTGATAAATCACATACAGTATTGAAACACTTTGTAGGTCATTTCGGGACTAACACATGGTTCAATTTTATTTTAACTATTCGGTTGGGTGTAGGGGTCTTTATCAGTGGGAGGACACGGAGAAATCCCAGGAGGTTGGACAGCCGACTCCTAGTCACGTACAACCGGGGAATCGAAATCACACCAGTTGACTCAATTACAGACCTTATGACAAGCACTAACGATTCGGCCATCCATCCCCCATATGTTTTTAAAAGTAATGTGGATCGCCCTCTTTCAACTGTCAGGAAGGGGGTGGGGGATTGTAGTGCTTGGTATTACCCGTACGCAGAAAATCATTAGGTCTGTTATAGAGTAGACTCTCACCGAATCCACCGGTTTCCTTGCACTGTTAATTAATATTGAAATAGAACTGAACCATATGTTAATCTCGAAATGACCTACTTTGTGTCGAGTTTCCCGTTTCTGGGTACTTTTCCTTATCTGCGATATCACTTGTTTAGATGCAGACGGTAAACGGGTACTTTCCTTTAAAAGTTTGGCTGATTTCCACCCTTCACAGAAGCCGACTATTCTTACATGAAGATGTTTTTTGATTTGGCTCCAACTCGAAAAGGTGAAAGGCACCACCAAATCAACCTGCACTGAAATAAAACTTTGAATGGAAATATACACCTCAGTAAGTGCGGAAGAACCAGAATACACGCAAGACAAAACGGGCAAGACAAATCACGCGGACAAGACAAACCCTGGGACAAGACAAACATTCGGACAAGACAAACCCGTGGACAAGACAAACCCGCGGACAAGACAAACCATGCGGATAAGACACGGACACGGAAACGACAAACATGCGGACAAGACAAACATGCGGACAAGACAAACATGTCGACACGACAAACATGCGGACAAGACAAACCTACAGACAAGAATACCAACGGTCAAGACAAATATGCGGACACGACAAACACGCGGACACGACAACCATGCGGACAAAACAAACCCGCGGACAAAACAAACCCCCGGACACGACAAACATGCGGATACGACAAACATGCGGACATAACAAATATGCCGACACAATAAACCACGCGCACAAGACACGCGTACATCGAAGACGTGTGGACATGACATATCCAATGAACAACAAATATTAATTTGAGTGATTTTACAAACTGTATTATGAATTGGTGATCTTTTGAAAACGGCAAGGGTGTAAACGGACAGGCCAATCCGATGTAACTACTAGCAACCGAGAAAAGAGCGAGAACTGCAAGGTGAATTCAACGCAACTATTAGGCTTACCAACCGAGAAAGTGGCGAGAACGGGCAGACAAATCCAACGTACAAGAAAAGGGCGAGAACGGCCAGACCAATTCAACGTAACTACTAGCAACCGAGGAAAGGGCAAGGCCGGCCAGACAAATCCAACGTATAAGAAAAGGGCGAGAACGGCCAGACCAATTCAACGTAACTACTAGCAACCGAGGAAAGGGCAAGGCCGGCCAGACAAATCCAACGTACAAGAAAAGGGCGAAAAATGACAGACAAATTCAACATAACTGCCAGCAACCGAGAAAAAGGCAAGGACGGCCAGACAAATGCAACGTACAAGAAAAGGGGGAGAACAGCCAGGCCAATCCGACGTAACTACTAGCAAACGACAAACGGAGGAGGACAACCAGGCCAATCTAATGTATTGGCGAGACCAAGAAAAGGTCGAGAGCGATTGTAGAAAGTGGAGTGTGACATGGTTTAGTTTTGTTTAGGCCTATTATGCGGTGAGATAAGATAAGCCGCCATACCTAATATCCAAGGACATTGTCTAGATAACATCAGTCAATATACCATGTGAAGGGTCAGGTAATCTGAGATATTGCCACAAAGGCGCGGAAACAGTAAAAGTTATATCCCATGACGGAGTTCACTGATTCCCGATCCGGATGAGATATTGCGACAACAAAGAAGGAGGAAAAGTAAAAGTTATCTTCCCTGATGAGGTTCATTGACCCCCCCCCCGATTCTATTAAACGCACCGATATTGCGGCAAGGGAGGAGATACGATAAACCTTATGTCCATGATGCGGTCATTGACTTCCGATCACATTCAACTCTGGTACTGGACATTTATTTGCGGGAATGTTTGTCCAGACAGCGGCGCTATGGTCTTCTCTTATTTAGAATTCCAACTGGCAAGGGTTCTTTTACGTGCACATCAAAGGTATCCTTTGTCAGGTCTACCGTCCTACACCACTGATAAGGTATAAAAAGGTGATAAAACTATAATTGAGCTGATATGAGTTCATTTAAGGTCGAATGAAATACCCGCAACAAGCAGATATGCCTCTAGCATAATGCATGTTTAACCATGTAGTATGTGTAGGATCCAGTACGAGACTTCGGTTATGCTGGGGAAAGAAAGACTGAAGAAAATAACCTGAGAAAAAGAAAAATCGAGGTCGGCAGAAAGAATAACTTTCAGAAGAATAACCCCAAATTCCCCTGTATATATTCAAAGCGGCTCACGTTATTCCGTTCATAGAATATATCCTAAAAGATCAAAGAGATTTACCGTTATAAAAAAAGGTGAGAGAGCTTTAGTTGAGCTCATTGTGTATTCTGTTACTTAGGCGTAGGTTGATAGGCTGGGCAATACAATGTAGATGACGTATCAGGGTGGATTTCCTATAGATATATAAATATATAGTCAGTGCACCATGACTACAAACTAACAAATAAACATATTTTATCTATATATCATTGTATATTATGATTAAACAATGATATACGCCCGTGTTCAATGTGGGAGTATATAGTCGAGATCCCTGCCTGTACACATGGGTTTTCTTACTGTCCCAAATTCTCGAAAACACTCCCCAGTCTTCAAAAGCCAAGGACGCCTCCCCCCATTTCATCCCGAAAACGGTAAACTGAAAAATCGATAAATTTATGTTAACGCTTTACAGATCAGAGGAATTGTGAGAGAAAAACATATCCAAATTCTCTACGACCAGAATATCCCTGTTGGTATCCCGGAGTGGTCCGAGAAGAACAGTAGATGGCCGGCTGATGACCCCGGAGTGGTCCGAGAAGAACCGTAGACGGCAGGTTTGGTTACCACAAACTGGGCCGAGAGGAACTGTAGATGGCCGGTTGGTGACCCCGGAATGGACCGAGATGGACCGTAGATGGACGGTTGGTGATACCGGAATGGACCGAGAAGAAACGTAGATGGCCGGTTGGTGAACCCGGAATGGATCGAGATGGACCGTAGATGGCCGATTGGTGACCCCGGAATGGAACGAGATGGACCGTAGATGGCCGGTTGGTGATCCCGGAATGGACCGAGAAGAAACGTAGATGGCCGGTTGGTGAACCCGGAATGGACCGAGATGGACCGAGATGGGTCGTAGATGGCCGGTTGGTGATTCCGGAGTGGACCGAATAGAATTGTAGATGGCTGGTTTGGGATCCCGGACTGGAGCGAAAACAACAGTAGATGTGTGGTTGGGGATATCGGAGCGGATAAAGAAGAATCGTTGATCTTGGGTTTGGGATGTGGAAATGGACAGACAAGAATCGTAGATGGTGGGTAGGCGAATTGTTAGCACGCGCGTGCTGTATCATACGGCCTGTCACCGAGTCAACAGGCGGGGTTTCGAATCCCGGGTTCTCCATTGCATGTTGTAGAGTCGCCTGTCCAACTGTGTGGGTTTTTCCTCAGGTCCTTCGGTTTCCTCCCACTGCTAAAGACCCCTACGCGCAAGCGAATTATTGAAATAAAATTAAACGATATGTTAGTCCCGAAATGACCTAGTTTGTGTCGAGTGGACGTTAAACCCATTTCCCTCTCTCTCTCTGCCATTAAATTACAGCACGAAGTTACAGTGTACGCTGCTCTATTTTCTTGACTTACTTATTGAACGTCTTTCACTCTACAGCAATCAGCTGATAAACCGTGAGATCAGATCTATTTATAGTAACAAGAATTTATCGTTATTGAACACACGTTTCTACTAAGGCTAGCTTAAAAATAGCACAAATGTTTCGCACCAACCGGGAAAATGACGACACAGATATGCGCCTTGCAATGTGCTATTTGAGAAATTTTGACAGGACAGATGCACCACGGTCCGCTTCCCTGCCTACCTAACGGCTCCACGCACTTTGACACTACACTGCTTAAGAGCAGGGACGGATCCAGGAATTATAGCAGGAGGGGCTTTGCCAGGTTTCGGTTACGGAAATCTGCCATCATCGTCTCTAAATTACGTAACCATACACACAAATTGAGCTTTTTAAACAGAGAATTCATTTTTATACTGATGTAGGATCACTTTGTGATGTAATTTCATTGATGCAAGGCATTAATTTTTTTTATGTAGCTAAGCAGGGGGTGGGGGGTGGGTGGACCCCCCTCTGGATCCGCCACTGAAGAAGGGTTGGAAATGAAAAAGGGTTTTAACGTCCCTCTATTCTGCTCCTAAAGTGGGCTAATGAAGACGGGCATACGCCATACAGTGTGCTATGAGGAAAATTTTGCCCGGGCAGCGGTGCTGTGGCTTACTCTTATATCGAATTCCAACGGCCAAGGGGTCTTTTATGTGCATGCCAAAGAGTACACAGGACCTCGGGTTTTCGTCCCATCCGAACGACTAGATAGCTGTCCTCCGTCCTGCATCACTGACAAGGGGCTTTAGAGTGGAAACCATGTATCAACTTGATCGACTTAAAGTTAGCCACTCTTAAATACAGACACAAAGCTAGTTGACCGTCATTTTAAGTCATAAATCGACGATTTTAGTTGAAACTATCCAGTTTACTTCGAGAATTGTGTTAATTATTCCATATTTTAAGTCTAATCCATTCAGTATACTTCGAGAATTGTGTTAATTATTTATTCTGCTTCCATGTAATAAAATGAAAAAGTTTGTTTAGTCTGTGTGTATGACAGATATTTCACAGTATAAAACATTTGGTTATGTCGGGCGTTGAACACATAGATCTATTCTCGAAGTATGACGAGGGGTTGGGATGGCCTAGTAGTCTTCGACCTCTGCCTGTGGTCTCGATCCCTGGTGTGAGCGTATGTGGCATGGAGATAGGGGCGCCTTCTCAACCTCGTGGGGTTCCTCCACCCACTGCTAAAGACCCCTACGCGCAAGCGAATTATTGAAATAAAATTAAACCATATGTTAGTCCCGAAATGACCTAGTTTGTGTTGAGTGGACGTTAAACCCCATTTCCCTCTCTCTCTTTCGAAATATGACGCGGAAGGATTTCTGTACGTAGAATACGCCTGATTCGAGAATCGGGTGTGGACCACGAATGCCAAGTAAAAGCAGATGTACTACACCCCTCCCATCTTCTGGACACGCACCTGCAAAGTTGGTTACCCCCTTGTCAGTGGTGCGGGACGAAGGACCTCACAAGAACAGAGTCATTTGAATGGTATGAAAAACCGAGGTGCCGTCTGTAGAAAGTTGCGTGCCCGTAACAGATCGCTTGACATTTGGAATTCTGTAGGAGGCCACAATGCCGCTGTCCCGGCAGAATTTCCCCATAGCACACTGTATGACGTATGCCCGTCTTCATTAGTCCAGTCTTAGTAAAACAATAGGACATTAAACCATATTTCATTTCGAGAGAGAGAGAGGAGAGAGAGAGAGAGAGAGGGAGAGAGAGAGAAATGGGGTTTAACGTCCACTCGAAACAAACTAGGTCATTTCGGGACTATGGTTTAATTTTTATTTTAATAATTCGCTTGCGCGTACGAGTCTTTAACGGGAGGAAACCGGAGGACCCGGGGAAAAACCACGAGGCTGGACAGGTGACCCCATTCCTTGTCACGGACAACCGGGGATTCGAAACCACGCCAATCGACTAAATGACAGACATTTCATTTCGCTATTTCAGTACATGTACTACGACGTAATATAGTATGTATACCAACCCGTCTTACCTCGTGGGTTTCCTCCGGGTACTCCGGTTTCCTCCCACTGCTAAAGACCCCTACGCGCAAGCGAATTATTGAAATAAAATTAAAACCATATGTTAGTCCCGAAATGACCTAGTTTGTGTTGAGTGGACGTTAAACCCCACTTCTCTCTCCCTCTCCAACCCGTCTTGTATAAAATCAAGGGTGTAGAAAAGTTAATTATACACATTTATTTGTTTGAAATCGATTTATTTAAATTCCACCGAAAACACAGTGATAAATATTTAAACATACATTATGCAAGAGTTAAATCTGCCTATGGTATGTCTTTCTTTAGGCTGAAATGTTATCTAAATTATTAATTAGACATTAATTAACTTATCCAGACCATAATCAACTCTCGATGTCAAGACTAGCTTTCGATTTTAGGCGGATTAGAATCCTATATGCTGCTTACAGTTCATTGACAATTAAATCCAAAAATGGATAACCGAGACTATGCCGTTTATCTTACTGATTTTAGTAATGATGATCGAGGCTAGTCGGAAATTTCAACCGCTTAGTTCTCGGCTCATAGTGGATCAATTTGACTGCAATTTTCACCAAATTACCTTTACACTATGTAGTTTTTAACTATTATAGTGAGAACTGCCAACTCTTTATGTAATCTCCCATAATGTATTTTTAACATAATATTGATATCATTCAGGTGTATATAATATAATATCATTCAGGTGTATATAATATAATATCATTCAGGTGTATATAATATAATATCATTCGGATGTTAGTGTATATAATATGGTAGCACAGCTGTCGTATCGGTTGTTAGTCATCTATGTTTCTTAGTTTTGTTAAACTTACATTATGCAAAGGCTAAAGTTGCAGGTCTTTCTTTAGGCCTGAAATGTTATACAGATTATTTTATAGACATTAATTAATTTATCCAGGCCATAATCAAATCTCGACGTCATCACTAGCATCCGATATTTACTGAATTAGGATCCATTCTGCTGCGCAACGCTGATTCGTAATTAAATCAAGAAATGGATGATCGAGACTATGTTTTCATCGTTCCTACTTTAATAATGATGATCGAGGCTAGGTCCAATATTCAATCGCTAAATTTTCAGCAAATTCCCTTTACATTATCTTGTTTTTGAGTATTATAGTGAGAACTGCCAGCTCTTTATCTCATCTCCCATAATGTATCTTTAATTGTACCCACGACCCGGGTTTTGGTCAAATTAAACATCCAATCAACACTAACTAGGTAATTTCGGAATTTTATTTTACTCGCGTGCGCTTAGTGGTCTTCAGCAGAGGGGAAACTGGAAGACCCAAGAAAACTCACGAGGTTAGGCAGGCGATCCTACTAGTTGTCACGTACAAGCTTAGGATCGAAATGAAATGAAATGAAATGGGGTTTAACGTCCTACTCTTTTGCACTTAACCTGGGCTAATGGAAGGCGGGCATACGCCATTCAGTGTGCTACGAGGGACATTTTCCCCGACATTTTAAGTCATAAATCGGGCAGCGGCGCTACAGCCTACTCTTATATCGAATTCCAACTGCCAAGGGATCTTTTACGTGCACTCCAATGTGTACACGGGACTTCGGTTTTTTGTCCCATCCGAACGACTAGGCAGCTGTCCTGTAAGGCTCTCCTTCTGCATCACTGACAAGGGGAAATCACGCCTGAAAATCGAGATGAACTTTCTCGGCCAATGCAGGGATCGAACACCCGACCTCCAGGCTAGCCAACCAGCGCCTTATCCACTTAGCCACCGTGACTCCCCTTAGGATCGAAACCACGCCATTTGACTCAATGACAGACCTTATGATCAACAGTGCAAGTGTTAGGCGACTCGATCACACAAGCTGTGAGGAGGACATCAATCAAATCGTTACTATACTTGCAAATGTAAACTAAAAAAATTTTAGGTCGATCGCATATTTCAAGTCACGCGCATTAATCCATCTACGCCATTTGCATTTGTTTGTCACGTATATGTGATTACGTAGAACAAAATATGCCAAATATGGAGTTGTCACATGACCGCCGCGATAAAATAATTACATTGGTTAAAATGTATACCAAATAGTATTTATGATAAATATTTACATTTTATATCGGTCAGACAGCCTTGGTTGAAACCGGATATTTTTATTGGTCGCTTTGAGATGCTGTATATTATCATTTTTTTTTTAAAATGAAAACAATAAATTTCATTCAGAAATTGAACAATGAATGAATAAAATAAAATAAAATGTTGTTTTATGGTATGTCATCTCCAACTGGGCTATATTGCGTCAAAATAAATTGAACAGGATTGAGGAAAGGGTATGTATGACTTCTGTCCAAGATAACAGAGAGAGAGAGATAAATTGGGTTTAACGTCCTCTCGACACAAACTAGGTCATTTCGGGACTAACATATGGTTTAATTATATTCCAATAATTCGCTTGTGTATACGGGTCTTTTAGGAGTGAGAGGAAACCGGAGGACCCGGAGAAAACCTACGAGGTTGAGCAGGCGACGCGTTCTACTGGGGAATCGAAACCACGCCAGTTGACCCAATGACAGGCCTTATGATGCAGCGCGCACACGCTAACCACTCGGCTATCCAACCCCCCGACATAAAAAAGAATTAGGTGAATAAACAAAACAAGAAATACTTGATCAACAACAGTCGTATTTACGTATTTACCCATTTTACACGTTATGGTCTATATCAAAAGGCCATCTGCCGATTTCCTCAAGGTCACGAGAGTTATATAGAGCACGTGCATGCTACCGAGGAGTGTGGGCTAGGGTTAGGGTAAGGCTTAGGGCTAGGGTTAGGTTTAGCGCCAGTCCTGTTTACATTTCGTGACATTGTGAAATAAATCGAATCCACTTAGTCACTGCTAAAGACCCCTACGCGCAAGCGAATTATTGAAATAAAATTAAACCATATGTAAGTCCCGAAATGACCTAGTCTGTGTCGAGTGACGTTAAACCCCATTTTTCTCTCTCTCTCTCTCTCTCTCTCTCTCTCCCGAGGTATGTAAGTACTACGGAGCAGTGTAAAAGAAATAATCGATATCTTGGAAGAAATGACTACATATACCCTCGGGACTGTTCAAAAATATCAGAGATTGCACAATACGACGTCATAACCGATAAACATACGTCATACACTGGTGTCTATTTCACTTGTTTTTTAAAAGGATAAGATAATCATAAACATAATAATACGCCATAACAAACTATGACACTGACAGATTTATAGACACGTTTAAATAAATCTTATTTTATTACCTCGAAAAGTTAGGTAAGGCGAGTCTTGAAACGATCGTTTTTATGTAGGCCTATGCGCACATTTGATAAAATGAAATGTGGTTTAACGTCCTACTCTTCTGCTACAACCGGGGGTAATTGGGACGGGGCATACGCGAGGGAGTTATTTTGACCAGGTAGCGGCTAACACCGTTGCTTGCCAGGACTCTGTACCAATAACGATATGGGAAACTGACTCCGCCAACACCGGGGTCGAACCGCGGATGTCAAGTTTAGAGAAACAACTTCTTAAGCACTGAGTAACTCAAATTTGAAAAGCCGTATACGCTCACACCAGGGATCGAAAACATAACCGCTGGGGCACCGGAAAATCCGAGAAGCAGGGCCGGATAAGGTGTTGCACCCACCCACCCCCACCCCTGGGTTTGAAGAGGGTCAGAGGGTTCTCCCCACAGAAAATTTGTGAAAAAGGGTGCATCAACAAAGAAATTTGAAGTCTTCTGGCTTACCTAAGCAACCAATGCTCGAATACATCTGAATTGTTAAAACGCTGAAATATTGAAGGGAGAAGGATTGTCGATCAGACAATCTCATTGCTGATATACGAAAAACATTTTAAAGGACAGTCAGCAAAAAAGTAAGGGCAGTGGGGTTCTCCTGACCCCAAGAGCTCCCTTATCCCGAAAATAGCCCGAGTCTCCGCTGATTTAAGTACCATCGACATGAGACTTTGCATGCATGTTTCCATTTTTGATATGTCTTTACAATTCCAGATGGTCGCTTCTAGATACTCTCGAATTTGTTCTTATACCTGCCTGATCAAGTTTAATACGACAATAAACCACCATAAGTTTTAGTATAGATGAACGATTAAAACATCTGGCCGGGTAGACTTGCCAACTGATATCAAAACACGAGTATTGCAACGTGAATTTTACCAGTGACATAACTCTCTCTTTATATTGATTCAGATAAGTATGCAACACTTTCACTGAGGTCATCCTTCTTTTATCCATAATCTCCTGAAAAAATAAACCCCAACCCTCAAATCGCAATCAGTGGCTTTATGGGTAGAAAAAGAGAGGGAGAGAAATGGGGTTTAACGTCCACTCAACATAAACTAGGTCATTTCGGGACTAACATACGGTTTAATTTTATTTCAACAATTCGCTTGTGCGTAGGGGTCTTTAGCAGTGGGAGGAAACCGGAGTGCCCGGAGGAAACCCACGAGGTTGAGAAGGCGCGCCCTATCTCCATACGCTCACACCAGGGATCGAAACCACAGCCGCAAGCCAGAGGCGACCGGCCAGCTAGAGTTCGAAGCGCGGCACTCTAGACCACTAGGCCATCCCAACCCCCCTTTATGTGTAGGATGGGAATAAAATGAAATGAAATGGGGTTTAACGTCCTACTGTTCTGCACAGACTGGGCTAATGAAGACGGGCATACGTCATTCTATGAGGCCCATTTTGCCCGGACAGCGACACCAAAACCTACGCTTATTTGGAATACTAAGTGTTCTTTTACGTGTACGCCTATCCTCGGTTTTTCGCTGGAAAACTGAGATCCCATATACGCATTGGCGTGGTGTGCACGTAATATAACCCTTGACAATTAAAATTCGATATAAAAGTAGGCCGTGGTGCCGCTGCCCAGGACAAATCTCAATCACCATACATGGACTATGTCCGTCTACGTAAGTCGAGTAGGACGTTAAAACCCCTTTTCATATCGTTTAGTATATTAATGTGGCTGGGCTGGGCTGCTAATCGAGATTTTATGATGATATTGTATTAAACGGTAGTATTATTGTATTAATGCATGATAATATTATGTGGCGAGGCTGTTAATCGAGATTTTATGGTGGTATAGTGGTTTGATCCCTGTTGGCTGTTAAACCAGTTCGGCTAGATAGATAGGTCTCCACTAAACCCATTAACCGACTTCTGTCGTAACGAATACTAGAGTACTCGACTAGCTATAGACTGTACTGTTGCTATACCAACTGACCGAGTTTTATTGTAATCACTATGGTATAATACCAAACACATACTTATCTTGTACAGATCAGCTATTTATAAATTTAAAGGGTAGATTACACAGTTTGGTTTATAAATCAAGGTCAGACAATTATTAAATGAAATGGGATTTGATATCCCGTTTTTCTGCTCCGACTGGGCCGGTGAAGTCTTGCAAACTGTGGCCTACTCTTATGTCGAATTCCAAATTTCTAGCGTCTGGTTATTCCAGTCTACAGTGCATACGCCGTTTGATTTGGTGCAATGTTTCTAGCCTCGTTCCTCGAGTCTCTTGCTAGAACTGGGGCTGAAACGCATTATGGTACACGATTTGTGTACCAATGGTAAAATATTTATTTTGTCTTAAATATTGGATATCAGAAGCCCATTTGTTTCCGGTAAGATCACAACACCAATGATGATTTAAATGGATAAACAATTTGTGTTTTCAATGTTGAAGATTTTGGATGATATTGAGTTAGAGACTTAGCTACTTTAAACAGGTATTATTAACATGAAAAAAACCTTAATCAACTGTCAATGCCACCTCATGTGTCGGATGTTAACTGGATATGAATCCTATTTGCTGTTCAACGTTCATTGATGATTTAATCCAAAGTTGGATAATCGAGACTATATTTTTCATTTTACCGACTTTAGTAATGATGATCGGAGCTAAGCCTAAATTTAAAATGCTAATATCTTGGTTCGGAGAGGAGCCACTGGACTGCAATTTTCAGCATATTCCCTTTACATTATCTAGTCTTAAACGATTACAGCCAGCGAGAACTGCCAGCTCTTTATCTTATCTTCCCTAATGTATATTTAATTAATGCCTAATAAATAATCTAAATAACACTTTGGGCCTAAAGAAAGAAACGCAGTAGGCAGATGTAGATCGTTCATGTTTGTATAATACTCACATAAGACCACATTTCACTGGGGACGAATAAAAACTGTGAAAGAAAATATTGCTCTTTTTAAATGGCCGTCCATTTTTCAGATCACTTGTCAAGGGCGGATTCAGGGGGGGGGGGGCACTTGGATGACTAGTCATCCCCCTCCCAACCGGTATATAGCAATCTCCAGTCCTATATATATTATATAGCACACGGTGTGCATCTTATCAGACACACAATCAGCATCTATGTTACTAGCGGCAGAAATGAGCTCCGTAAACTGCGGTCGGTGAGACAAAACATGGGGTTGTCACCCCCCTCAAAAATATCCTGGATCCGCCACTGCTTGTATCTATGTGTCTTTATAAAGCCAGTTCATAATAAAACTTGTGTATCGGTGGTTTTTAATGTATGTAATTTCATATAATCTCACCAGTTTATTTATGCTTTTTCATATAACCTCTGTATATTAATGCAGTCATTTGTTAAGCTTATGAATATAAAACACATTAAGTCAGCTATATATGGAATGTTTAAACGACACTGATAAGGTTATATTATATTTGGTTTCCAGATAGAGTTAGATTATATTTATTTTAATTCCTGACCTCTAATACCTAGTACAAAAAATATCTCAGTTTTGAACTCACTGCTGTGCAGCCGTTTTCAGTAGCCCGGTAGGAGATGAAAAGTAAGCGTTAAACCCCATTTCATTCCCACTATGTAGTTTATGGATCAGGATCAAGTCAAAATAATCCTACACTCCAAAAAAGGTAATGGTTGGTGATTTTGGCTAAAAAAAACAAAACAGGGGAGGGGATGGAGGTGAGGGCGGGGTGGAGTGGTGTAGGGGTGCGGTAGAGTGGTGTAGGGGTGAGGGTGTGGTTGAGTGATGTAGGGTAGGGGTGGAGTGGATAAGTGTTGTAGTCGAGGGGGCGGGGTGGAGTGGTGTAGGGGAGGGGGTTTATATCCTTTGATCTGTTACCATCATTGTTGGTCAGGTTTTGTCAGTGAATTACCCTAATTCAGATTCTAAGAAGGCTTTGTGAACTGGGAGCCAGATTACGATAGCAGAAACATGGCGGCTATTGCTAGTTTAAATAGCAAATAATGTTATTCTGTTTTCCACACTTACCTCGCTGCACTCAGATAAAGTAGAACAAAACTACGTATTATCGTATTATAGGAATGTATTAGACCGAAAAATATAATAATAGCTATGGCTAGGGTTAAATTCGGTAGGAATTTGTCCATAGGGTAAGGTTCGAAATTAAATTGGGTTTAACGTCCTACTGTTCTGCCCCTGACTTAATAAAGCCGGCCATTGAGGTTAATTTTCCCAGGACAGCGGCACTACGGCCTATTCTGATATATGGAATTTCAAATGTCAAGGGATCTTTTACATGCACGCCAATGTGTACACGGGACATCCAAACGACTACACAGGTGTATTTGTCAGGACCTCGGCCAATGCAGGCGGTTATAACTATCAGGAGCCGAGTTGACAAAGCATTCCCAGACTAATTTTTAGGAATTTACTGAACTTTCAATCACTGTTAATGAAAAATACATTTGATCCAGAAACAAAAAACTTTGTACATAGTTTCTTATTGATGTATTTGATACATTGAAATAACAAAAGTTTTATCAAGGGTGTGCAAGTTCGATTAAATTCTTAACTTAAGTGTGAGAACTCAGGGTCTGAACTAATAAATTTTAATAACCTACGTGGATACATACAGTCAATAGGCTTTGTCATACCATTTCAAGTATAGTAAAGTTTTTATTATTTATTTCTACAATTCCTAGCCTAAAGATACATTTGGTAAGATAAGATAAAGAGATGGCAGTTCTCTTTATAACAGTTAAAAACTGGATCATGTAAAGACAATTTCAGTCAAACCGAGAAATTAGAGATTGAATTTTGGGCCTTGTCTCGATCATCATTACTTAAAGTTACATTATGGGAGATTAGATAAAGAGTTGGCAGTTCTCATTATAATAGCTGAAAACTAGATAATGTAAAGGCAATTTGCTGAAAATTTCAGTCCCGACTGTCCATTTTAAAATTTAATCCTGAATGAGCGCTGATCAGCAGATCGAGAGTTAATTATGACCTGGATAAGTTAATTGATGCCTAATTAATAATTTAGATAGTATTTCAAGCCTAAAGAAAAACCTACAATAAGCAGATTTAGCTCTTGCATAATGTATGATTAATTACTGGCTAAAGGGTAAGACTCTTACCTGTGGACAAGGCAAAATATAGACATTGCCCCCCCCCCCAACCCAAATTAATATCATATCAGTGGATGGATCCGGGGGCCAGCCGAAAGTGTTGACTGCGCTGTACAGTCCCGGGATTGTTATGGTACAGGCTAAAGTAAAAACAAAAACAAAATGATTTGCAAAAGTGACGAACAGAAATAATGCGACCAATATTATGATCGTCTGATAATGGCGTCGGTCTATTATTAACATGCGAACGCCAAAACGTCTTAATCCCTTGGCAGTTGGAATTCAGTATTAGAGTAGGTCATAGTGTCCCGACCCAGATAAAATGTCTTTAATAGCACACTGTATGCGGGGGGGGGGGGCGCTATTTGGGGTTGCGTGGCTGGTGGTTTAACGTGTACGGGTTGTACTATTTTGCATACCGATAGTCCATTGGCAAATCACGCTAATTTACCGAGCTTTCGACTAATAGTTTGGATGCAGCTATGGCGGGTGTGGCGCCAGCAGGGTAAGCTTGCTCTTCCGGACACCTGTTACCACTGTTCGTTGTGTATCTTGTACACGATGAACAGTCCATTTGCTGATTACACTATTTTGCCTTTAACGTTTTTTAGGACTTCGAATTTTGTCTAATGTTTTGGATTGTTCGTACTTGGTTTTTATTTTATTATAACGTAATGTGGCGCGATTTCGATTCCCCTCCTGTACGTTATTATAACGTAATGTGGCGCGATTTCGATTCCCCTCCTGTACGTTACAAGGAGGGGGGTTGGGATGGCCTAGTGGTCTAGAGTGCCGCGCTTCGACCTCTAGCTGGCCGGTCACCTCTGGCTTGCGGCTGTGGTTTCGAGCCCCGGTGTGAGCGTATGTGGCATGGAGATAGGGGCGCCTTCTCAACCCCGTGGGTTTCCTCCGGGCACTCCGGTTTCCTCCCACTGCTAAAGACCCCTACGCGCAAGCGAATTATTGAAATAAAATTACACCATATGAAAGTCCCGAAATGACCTAGTTGTGTTGAGTGGACGTTAAACCCCATTTCTCTCTCTCTCTCTCACGTTACAAGGAGTACGGTAGGTTCGCTTTTCAAACCTCGTGTCCCCCGGTTTTCTCCTTGAGCTATAAACACCCTGTAGATTGCCCATTTTTATTCTTTCTATTTTATATAACCATGAGTCATCTTACTGTGTTTTAATTATATTACCTTGTTTTATTGTTTACCTGATATATTTAACCTTTATATACGACATACAGGTAAATATGTTCACCTTCACGGCTATAAATAAAACATCAGCTGAGCTTTGAAACGAAGGAGTATCGTATGTTAAATAGAGAGAAAGAGAGAGAGAGAGAGATGGGTTTAACGTCCACTTGACACAAACTACGTCATTTCGGGACAAACATAGTATGGTGTTAAAATTAGAATTTTATTTCAATAATTCGCTAGGGTCTTTAGCAGGGGGAGTAAACCGGAGAAAACCAACAAGGCTGGGGAGTATATTTTATACAATATGAAAATATACGACCAGAATCTAGAACAATGTATTATAGTCAGACCATATTTCCAACCAAAAAATGCTGAAACGAAAGACTAACATTCTTGCTGGCTTGGTAGCTCCAGAAAATAAATAATACCCTTATTCTGAGTACTAGATGTTTAAATGTCCTACCTGTTGTGTAAATTATCCATTACAACCTATTTTACTTGTCCAGGGGGTTCGAAAATATTTTAAAATCCAAGTCACATTTGAAAAGGTTTACGTTAGACTTTTCAAATCAATTGGTTGAATTTTTCCAATATTTTAAAATAGGTGTGTAAAGATGAAATTTATATCATCATTTAATTGGAATATTGTAAAATAATACGATTTGTTGACCAGAATGAAGATTGGGACATATTATTCAGTTACAACAAGAGTGTTATTGGGGCTTTAACCTATTAAGCAACAGCGTATGTATATATGAGGTGAAGTTCAATGTCCACTCAACAAAAATTAGGTCATTTCGGAAATAAGATATGGTTCAGTTATATTTTAATAATTTGCTTGCGCAGGGGTCTTTAGCAGTGGGAGGGCGACCGGACGAAATCCCACGAGGCTGTAAAGCCGTCCCTACTCCTACGTACAAGCCAGGAATGGAAACTAAGCTACTTGATTCAATGATAGATCTTTAAACGCGCATACGTTAACCATTCGCCCCCCCCCACCTACACAAAGTAAATCTGATTTTCTACAACATATGAGAAGAGTCACGATGGCTGAGTAGGTAAAATGGCCCAAGAAAAAAATCATATGAAATGGGGTTTAACGTCCTCCTGTTCCTTTTTAAATGCAAATGGCTACGTTCAGTCATCTACAGTAGACTGCGCATGTCTACCAAATTGGGTGTCTTGTTGTTTAAAGTAGCCAAGTCTCTAACTCAATATCATCCAGTTTTCGACATTGAAAACATGAATTATTTGTCATCTTAAATCAACATTGATGTTGTGATCTCACCGGGAAAAGATGGGCTTGGTATCCAATATTCAAGACAAAATACACATTTTACCATGGGTACACGTTTCAGCTTTATTTATAACAAAGAGTAACAACAGAAACGATTCAATGTAAATCAGTTTATATACACTCATATTGCATTATCATATGCGTTGCAACCCATCTGTGTCCATTTCTGGGTCCCAGATATAGCGATTTAACTACTTTAAATTGATCAATATAATTACTCTATTTATAAATAATTAATTGCGTGTCAACAGAGAAAACGGAAACCAACTATATATTACGGAATCTGATCTATAGAGATATTTCCGATGTAAACGGAAATTGAATATATAAGCTTTGAATCAGCGTTGCGAATTGGTGACCTTCGAATGTGTTTTTTTTTTGTTATCGTTGGCTGGCGCACAATCTTGGTCGTGAACAACAGGTTTGGTCTAGTGTCTGCTTTTTGTTCAATTCTCAGAATTCAATTCAAGGCACAAAATTCGTATGCCCGTCTTCATTCGCCTGGTTGGTTGAGCGAGAGAGAGGGGGGGGGGGGGAGAGAGAGGGAGAGAGAGAGAGAGAGGTGGGGCGATGGGGTTCACTCGAGACAAACTAGGTCATTTCGGGACTAACATATGGTTTAATTTTATTTCAATAATTCTCCTGCGCGTAGGGGTCTTTAGCAGTGGAAGGAAACCGAAGGACCCAGAGAAAACCCACGAGGTTGGACAAGCGACCCCACTCCTTGTCACGTACAACCGTAAAAAGACAGGGGTGGGCTAAATCCACATTACGAACTTATTACATACATTTGAAGTGTAACTTAGAATTGGGGGTCTATATATAAATAGTCGTAAAATACAGAGGTGACGTCATCCTTTGATGTTGCCGTACCATTATTTCCAATAATGTACGGGCAACTTGCCAATCGTGCATTATCTGTACCAGATAAAATATTGGTCTCCTGTGACGTATTTCATTGAAAAGCAAGTGCAAGTGTCTGTATTTTAAGTTATTTACTGGTCTCGAGCTAAAGACATTGCGTAATATATTGAAACAACACTCGGCTAACACCTCGTGCAGTATACTCGCTCTCGACCATTAAACAACAACATAAAATATACCACCAACTCCTTGACTCGGGTGGTTTCGATCCCTGGTGTGAGCGTATGTGGCATGGAGATAGGAGCGCCTTCTCAACCACGTGGGTTTTTCTCCGGGCACTCCGATTTCCCCCACTGCTAAAGACCCCTACGCGCAAGCGGATTATTGAAATAAAATTAAAACCATGTGTTAGTCCCGAAATGACCTGGTTTGTGTCGAGTGGACGTTAAACCCCATTCCCATCTATCTCCTTGACTCGGTGTGTTTATCCTTGTCTATCGGTATTTAATGTTGGTAAATCAACGACAAACTTGTTGCCTCGCCCCACCTCACCCTTTTTATGTATCATTACACACTTGTAAAGGTAAATCTCTTTGATCTTTGAGGTATATTCTATGAACAGAATAACGTGCAGCCCGACAGTCGAGGTGGCTGTGGATATATACAAGGGAATGGCGGCTTTCCATATATACAGGGACCGGGGAATGTGGGGTTATATTTCTGAAAGTTTTTCCTTAGAGCCCCAATAACACTCTTGTTAGTAACTGAATAATATGTCACAATCTTCATTCTGGTCAACAAATCGTATTATTTTACAATATTCCAATTCATTGATGATATAAATTTCATCTTAACACACGTAATTTAAAAAATTGGAAAAATTCAACTAATTGATTTGAAAAGTCTAACGTAAACCTTTTCAAATGTGACTTTGAGTTAAAATATTTTCGAACCCTCTGGACATGTAAAATAGGTCGTAACGGATAATTTACACAACAGGTAGGACTCTTAAACATCTAGTACTTAGAATAAGGCCATTAATTATTTTCTGGAGCTGCCAAGCCAGCAAGAGTGATATTGTCCCTTTAAACCCGTAATGGGCTATTATTCTTCCAGGGTAGGGTTTTGTTCCATAACAAACATGATATAAGGAATTCTGAGATATTCACATTCTGCGTAGATGTAGACATAGAAGCAAGATAAAGTGCTCAATTTCGGTTATGCTGGGGACGAAAAATCTCAGATACAACCCTCGACAGAAAACCCTTTTTCTTTTTCTCTGGTTCTTATCTTCAGCCTTTCTTTCCCCCGCATAACCTCAGTCTCGTGCTTTATCCAACACCAATGTACAAAACTTTCTTCCTTAGGACTCTTTCCTGAAAAGGACTGACATTCGGTGTGCGTAGTGTTATGAAAGTCGTACAATCCCCATTCTGCTCTAAATATAGAAACTTGGAATTCCCGGTATTATTCTGTCAGACTTCAAACCACACGATATCACGCCTTGTCCATGTCAATTACCACATGTACTATTTCCTTATGGCTTTTGTCGTTTTATTAGATGTTATTCAAGTGTATTGTCACACACACACCCACGTATTTAAATTAAAAATCAACGCAGCCCACACAATGCACAAATTTAAAGCCAAATCATTATTGCGTCAGTGATATAAGTCATCGAAGTCCATCCGATTGTCGTACATGTTTCTATCACGAGCTATCCATGCGTACTGAGACGCTATGTCATCATAGTGTCTGTATTGTACAGTTTGAATAACCGATACAGAGGCTGATCAGACCTAGTCAATTCTCTTAACGTTCATCGATTTATACTGCGATAACACGAAAAGGTATGACAGAGAGAGAGAGAGAGAGAGAGAGAGAGAGAATGAGGGAGAGAGGGTGGTTAACGTCCACTCGACACAAACTAGGTCATTTCGGGACTAACACATGGTTAAATTTTATTTCAATAATTCGCTTGCACTTACGAGTCTTTAGCAGTGGGTAGAAACCGAAAAAAAAAAACACGAGGCTGGACAGGCGACCCTACTCCTTGTCACGTACAACCAGGGAATCGAAACCACGCCATTTAACTCACTGACACCCCTTATGAGATACAGCACGCGCTAACCATGCGCGAGAGAGAGAGAGAAATGGGTTTAACGTCCACTCGACACAAACTAGGTCATTTTGGGACTAACATATTGTTTCATTTTATTTCAATAATTCGCTTGCGCGTAGGGGTCTTTAGCAGTGGGAGGAAACCGGAGTGCCCGGAGGAAACCCACGAGAATGAGAAGGCGCCCCTATCTCCATGCCACATACGCTCACACCAGGGATCAAAACCACAGCCGCAAGCCAGAGGTGACCGGTCAGCTAGAGGTCGAAGCGTGGCACTTTAGACCATTAGGCCATCCCAACCCCCGCTAACTATTCGACCATCCCCACCCCACCCCACCCCACCCACGAAAGGGTATGTATAGACGATTGGAAACCTTTAACTAACTGTCGTATTTTCTACTTTCTGTCGTATTTTCTACTAATTCAAATCGCGAAAGTCGAAATGACAAAATAAGAGCAAACCCAAGTCGATGAATTAAAAGGGTGTGGTACTGAGAAAATAGAAAAGGAATAGACCCAAACACTAATAAAATTAAAAGAAATCATAGCAATCGCATGGTTTCTTTCTGCTTACAGTCCCAGAGAAAGAATTCGGACCTGACCGACACTAGGAATCGGTTAGACCCCTGCCCCTCGATGGTATATATGGAAGAACATTTAGTTTAAAACTTTTGTTTTGATGTAACCTAGTGCAACGTACTTTTATTCTGACCGAATGACAGTTAACAAGAAGTTTTTTTAAATATATTAATGACGTTACCCTACAGTCATCTGCAAATGTTCAAGGCATGTTTACTTCGTGTTCGCTTACCGGCATAAACGTGCAGACATGCAATAGCGCATTTCATTGGCTACAAGAATTTTACACTAATAACACAGGAATTCCTATTGGTCGAGCCAAATATTTAATTCATGTGACCATGAGTTCTTCTCACGGTCTGCGTGCGTCAATCAGGCGCAATGCCAGTGATGTTCCTTTCATGTTTCGAGGTCGCTAAAAATCATGAAAAAATACACTAATTATATAAACGTAGAAGTCATTATATGTATTAACACGCGCCAAGAACGTGTAGTCATGGTTACATGCAGAGACTAATGAGTGGCAGCCAATTTCTTTATTTATCAACAAAGTCAAGCGACGAAAATGGAGCGAGGTTGACTGCACCCTAAATGGGAATTTGTGCGTCTATATTGAGAGCCAGATTTATTCAAACCCAACGACCACGATATAAATAGTTATAAAAGTTTGTCAGTCCTTGACTTGGGGGTGTTCGTCCTTCATTCCCAATATAGACCATTGACTTGAAACACAGGATCCCGATTGTTACCGTTTTCTACTCGCCAAAAGATGGCGACGTCGACGCCAATGGACAGCGACCAAGACGGAAATTCTAGAAAGATTATTTAAAAAAATGAAATAGAAATTCACTTATGGTTATACAAACATTATATTAATTATACAACCGAGGTAGAAATTCGGGGAATGCTCTCTAGTCCGCGGGTTCATTAGTCCACCATATTCCTGAAGCAATGACCCGAGAAATCCCTCTCCTCTCTGGCCATTGCTGGATTAGTTTCTGATTCTTGAACTTTTGCGGAAGTGTGTCTATTCTTCCACTTGATTACAGCATCATGACAGTCCTTCGTTTAATCTGGGTCGACTAAAACTTTAGACAATGATTTAAGGTATTAAAAACGGTGAAAGTATGTTCGTTTCCAAACAGTATTGTTTACATTTCATTCGACTTGATAGCCTCGCTTGTACGCAATTAGTTTTACTGCAGTATTCTGCTATGCACGGATTAATTGGGTATAATAAAATCGTGGGCCATGACGTAACGTTATGTAAACATATTTGGTCCAATATTGGCACTCGTTTTAAATGTAAAGATTTTGTAGAGCAGCTAGTCATTGGTTGGTAGTCGGACTACTGGTCAATCAAAATTTAAAACAACAATATCCACTCATTACAGCAGAGCAGTGAGTTGATGGAATTACCTCTAATCAAACGGAACACTGCGAGGAGTATATTAGTCCACCGATATCTGTTATTATGGGTTGGGTTAGGGTTAAAGTGCACTATTCAGCGGGTTCATTAGTACACCGATATCTATTATGAGAGAGAGAGAGAGAGACAGAGAGAGAGAGAGAGGTGGGATTTAACGTCCACTCGACACAAACTAGGGACTACCATAAAAAATATGGTTTAATCTCACTTTAATAATCCACTTGAGCAGCAGTGGGCGGAAACCGGGGTACCCGGAGAAAACCCACGAGGAATCAGCGTTGAAATATGTGGCTGTAACATAGGCTATCTGCGATGTAACAGTAGACTCGGAACTGTATAATAATTGTATGCTTCACGTAACGTTGAGAGTTCAGATTACCAGCGACGGGAAGTCGATCTCTTACGGGAATTATAAACGTCCACGCAGGCGCCTGTAACATGACTTGTCTGCGATATCACCTTTGGTGGAAGCAGATATTAAACACCAAGAATAACAACTGTTACACAATTGATGATATATCATTAAATAGCCTCATGAAATCAATTAGCAATATATGTTACAGAATGCTAGATGCGAGAGATGCGGCATGTCATCTTGACAGGTGATATAAACACCCCTGGTGTTCTTGGTAGAATTCCTTACGTCATTATGTAACCCTAACTTGTTTTATTTAACTGTCTTTGATAAGCTAACTTTAGTGAATGATAAACCTGATATGATACATAAGACAGGTGTCTAATGAGCTCCTTTGTTTTGACGGGATTTATAAACCCACCAACAGAAACGAATCGAGGAGTGAAGTCCAGTCAGGGCCAGGAGTTAGGTCCGGCCAGGACTGAGCGAAGGCCATGGGCGCCTTGGCACGAGACGAGACGAAAGCTTCTGGAGTTAGCACACTTGTGCTAAGCCAAGCTAATTAAGTCATTACTCGCCCCCATATAGATAGTTCTACGGTCGTTTACATTACGATGTTTGTACCTACATGTAATATGTAAGAAGCAGAATAAAAGTATTATTAGAAGTTATACTAGTGTTGTCATCAAGAACCTGATTAAAGAAAGAAATACTGTCACACAACACAACTGTAATATGGAAAATCTCTTTCAAACTAATTATATGTTTAATTATAGATCATATATATATATATAGCCTACTCGTGTCTGAGTTTAATATCATATATTATCAAAAGACAACTGAGGTCATAAAGTTCTAAGCACCTAAATCGACGTTTAAATTGGTGAAATTTATAGAGTACATTGTTACAACATGTATGTCTAAAATCTATTACGTTCATATTCGCAAAGTAAATGTCCCATGCTGCGGCAAGTTCTAAATTAAGCCACAATTTTCACTTGGAATCACATCGAATTGAAAGTTTCGGCACATTTCAGTATTTCGCGTGAATATCGCACAAATTATTGGCGAAATATGGCCCACGAATCGTCCATGAAGTTCGCATTCATGTCACGGAAATTGTTCTTGTCTCAACCGGTGCTGTTTTGCTTTATTTCTTACAAAGGCGCGGCCAAGAAAACAAGACGCACATATTGCGTATTTTAATACAAAACCAACCGTGTTTACAATGCACGTGCACACGTGTTGTCATCAACAAGCTTCTTCGTTGTTTTCGCTTAATTTTGTTTGTAAAAAAACTCTGGATAGCCTTGTGGTGTTTACTAGCAATGCGGTCATTGGTATTGATAGAGTGAAAAAAGCCACTGGATAACCTTGTTGATGTGTCTTTGTTTACCAGCAATAAGGTCATTCTGTCTCAGATGTGAACGTTCTGGCGATATATATAGAGTCAATATATTTACATTACAAATACTCCGCGGACTATTTCACGTGTTGACGTTCTATCTAATACAGCACATATGGTGGTATTGAACACACAGCCGCTCGCCATCGTCTGAACACATGTGACTGTTGCGATACGCATCATCATCATCGTCATCACTTAGACAAGACACTCACGCCTTTAGCCACGAGAGAGATTATCTTGGTTTCAGATGGTGGGGGTAACGTGGGGGGTGGGGTGGTGGTGGTGGTGGTGGTGGATACGAAACGTGGACGACTCACTCACAACGAGATTTAGAACGGATTCCACTACAGATGCCTTCCATCTTACTTCATGCAAGATAGTAACTAAACGAGATTGTACCGGAGCGGGATTTTTCAAATCTCACTTGGCGTGACTGGCCCCTACGAAGTTGTAAAGAACATTAAGCATTATATCCTTCCGATGTAGGCTACTGACTCTTCCTCCCATGCGTATTTTATCCCTAGCAATACGAATTACTATGGTCTGTCTCAGTTGTATCTTTGCATTAAGTTGCTTGTTACTGTATCCGATTTATTCATATTAACCTTCATCGTCGTATATATAAGAATTCTAAACACAGAGATGTCATGTTGATGCGGGATCGTGGCCAGCTCATAAAATTGGGGGGGGGGGTATGGAATGTTTTGGAGGGGCTGAAGATGTGGCCGACTAAGCACTCCCCATAGCCCCCCCCCCCCCGTTGGATACGGGTCCGTGTTGATGAAACAATGAAGTCCATGCTATTCGATTATGTGCTGACTTAATATAGAAGTTTGTAGGATTCAGATTAATGACCTGCCTATATTTATATCCTACTACAAATAGAAGTAGCTAGGTCTACGTGTTGACCTAGATTATAGTATCTATAAATATTTCAATAGTTCGTGCAGGATAACAACACTATACACAAGCAACACCCTCGGTAAGACAAACCCACGAACACGACAAAAATTACACAGCCATTGCAAGCAATAAACAACAATCGGATAATTTTGCAACCAAACATCCATGCACTGCCGCTCTCCTCGGTTTGTAATGATACAGGCTTCACTCAACAAAAAATAAACAACAACAAAAAAACAAACGCACAAGACATAATAAATTTAATAAAGATATAATTATTAATTTATTCGTACATAAATAAGTAGACTTAAAGATTTAAAGAAGAATATATAAATCTACAATTAGTATGTACACGTGTGTTCTTGAAAACCACAATATATCTGAATGAACCACAGACAATCTCAAGTATAGAAACGGTTTTAAAGGTAAAAGTGTACGTAGTGCCGGATGGTTGGACTGACAAGGAACATCGTCTAGTCTTTCGTATAGGACAAAATCCGATACCCCGTGTACACGCTAACGTACACATAAGAGAACCCGGTGTGGTTGTCCCTTGTCATTTGTGTAGGACGAGTGGCCCGACAAGGCCCCCGTAATCTGGAAAAACCTAGTAAGTCAAATTTGGGTGAAAATTGGGTTAGACCCATATTTGGACTTAGAACACATGTATATAATAATAGGTTTTTCTCCTTCACTGAAAGGGCTTTTAATTATTTTCATCTAAAAAAATAAAATTGGTTTTATATTCAGTAGCTTAATTCTAAAACAAAAAAGGTTTTTTTTGTTTTCTCAAATCTACATTCAACACTGTTATAGGTTTTTCTAGATTACGGGAGAAGGGCATCTGTCTAATCATTCAAATGGGACGAAAAACCAAGGTCCCGTGTTCTCATTGGTGTGCACGTAAAAGAACCCTAGACAGACGTACGTCACATGCGTAGACCATATATAGCGCAGCTGTCCCGGTACAAGTTTCCTCATAACATACTGCAAGACGTGTGTCGTCATCATTAGACAATACCATTTCATTTCCTTAGAGTTGATGGAGCAGACGAAATAGAACGTTTAAACACGCTTCGATCAAATTAACTTAACAATAACCCGCCAGTGTATATATGCATGGTGTTTCAGCTATTTTAAAGTAGGTCAGGTGCTGAACTTACTGTACTGAGTCCCACAAAAGGACGCGGTCGGTCGAGAAACCTTCTGGGCAGCGGTATGACCCCTATTTATGGCAGCCGGCTAGTTTATGATTTATTTTGTTTTAAATGAAATCTTTATTTGATAATCAATGAAACGACTGATTACATAGTTCACGGGGGTAACCACTTCACAGTGTGTAACATCATATCTTAGAATCGCATTAAAATTTCAAAATCATACAAAATCTTTGATCTTTGATTTGTTATTGAAAGCTATAGTATATTTTTTTTTAGAATTTTTTAGTAGAACAAAAAAAAACTAAAAGCAAAAAAAGGCAAAACAAAAGACAAAAAAAAAAAAAAAAAAATAAAAGCAAAAAAAAAAAAAAAAAAAAACCAAAAGAAGAAAAAAAGGATAGCTGGAGGTATGGTTTTAAGATTGCATCAATCTTAAGAAGTAAAAGTACTTGGTGTTTTTTTATCACTACGCATTTTTAGTTTTTTTATGTATACATACATATAAGGAGTTGTTTACGTTTTTTTACATACCTTACTGTTCAAATTGTTATGATTTATGAGGAGCTCGAGGTTATGTCTGTTATTGATGATAGCTAGGTTGTGATAAGGTTGGGTTTTTTGTTGATATAGGGTACACAAGGGTCATCCTGTCACGTAGCTATACCCGCTAAACAGCACATAGACAGTCTTCACTCATATTCCGGCGGGATTTCCCCTTGTCAATGATGCAGAAGGAGGGCCTGACAAGGACAGCTGCATAGGCGTTCGGATGGGACGAAAACCCGAGGTCCCGTGTACACGTTGGAGTGCACGTAAAAGATCCCTTGGCAGTTGGAATTCGATATAAGAGCAGGCCGTAGCGCCGCTGCCCGGGCAAAATTTCCCTCATAGCACACTGTATGGCGTATGCCCGTCTTCCATTAGCCCAGGTTAGGTGCAAAAAGAGTAGGACGTTAAACCCCATTTCATTTCGTTTCCCTCATATTCCTGAAGCAATGGCCCGAAAAATCCCTCTCTGGCCTACTCGTTGAAAGACACGGGGGCCCAGGGAGTACGGAGTTGGTTTGCTAACCCGGAGTCCCGTTTTCGACCCCAGTGTTGGTCTATGAAATTCATCAGGATTTTCCGGAGTGCCCCCCACCCCTTGTCAGTGATGCAGGATAGAAAGTCTCGCAGGGGACAGCGTAAAGGCGTTCGGTTGGGGCGGAAAGGTCGAGGTACACTTAATCGATCGCACGTAAAAGATCCCTTGGCAGTATAACCTCAATTTATTTTTACCTGTTTTCTCGGGATGTACATGTTGGATGCTTTCAATAAAAGAGGAATATAATTGAAGCTTAATCATATAATTAGATGATATATGACATTCAGATTTTCTGTATTTCGTGATAACAATTTCTGACGTGACTTAAATCACCAATAATTTATATAAAAAATAGCTGTTTTTTTAACGTGTCTTTAGATATTAATAGAGGGGCCAAACAAATGCAAAGAAAGCTATGCTTGTATCCACCTAGTATTACAATTTGAATCTGGCTTGAAAAGTCCTTGAATTTGTTGGCGGAGAGACCTTCAAACCGCGTTTAACATTTCTAGGGCATGAATTTATGATAACTTTATTCCCATACGAAATCTATTATAGGCCTGTCTACAATTAGATCGGCTTGGGAACAGACATAAGAGAGAGAGAGAGAGAGAGAGAGAGAGAGAGAGAGAGAGAGAGAGGGTGTTTAATGTCAGCTCGACACTAACTAGGTCATTTCGCGACTAACATATGGTTTAATTTTATTTCAAAATTTCGCTTGTCCGGAGGAAACCCACGAGGTTGAGAAGGCCACAATACTCCTTGTCACATACACTCACACCAGGGATCGAAACTACAGCCGCAAGCTCCCCCACCCCACCACTACAATTTATAAAAGACGCATTTCAAATGAGTACACAATTTCTTTTTTTTTAATGGCGGCCATTCCCAGCTGACAGTTCTTGCTAGTTCAAAAATAGATCTTGTAAAATGAATATATTGAAAATTTCATTCGAATTATTGTATTACTGGGCAAAGTTATAAGTGTTTGAAGATGTAGCGCAGTGTTTATTATCGGTACTGGACAACCGAGTCTTACTCTTGTTTGTCCAGTTTATCGTTAATTGTTTAAATCTCGAGGACGAGAGAGGCTAGCAGTGGGAAGAGATTGGGGGACCCAGAAAACAGGTAGGACAGTTGACTCAATGACAGACCTTGTAATATAACGCGCACACGCTAACCACTCGACCACACTACCCCAAACTCCACCCCCTGGATTTCATTTAAGACTAGGATATTTTGTAACTATTAGATGCACGACAGAATAAGTTCTAGTCATTAATTAGCTTTGAATCACAGTACTTATCGAATATAAACAATGATCATCTCTGGGTGGGAAAAATTCATTTATAATTTATAACTATGTAATAAAATGGTGTGAAATAAAAACACAATTCATATGGTAAAACCATAACTGAGTTTATTTCACACTACGTTCCTCTTGTCGCTTTTCCGGCGTGGTTTCCCTCATAGCACACACATTCACAGGCACTTGAAGGTATTAAAATAAAACTTCTTACTACTGCTTGACTATAATAGTATGCCTCTAGTACATACTATATAGTCAAGCAGTAGTAAGAAGTTTTATTTTAATCCCTTCAAGTGCCTGTGAGCAAACTGTATGGCGTATGCCCGTCTCCATTAGCCCAGGTTAGGAGCAGAACAGTAGGACGTTAAACCCCTTTTTATTCCCTCTTGTCGCTGAAAAAAAAAGTGAAATAAACTCAGTGATAGTTTTCCATTTAAATCGTGTATTATTATTATGTACGCAATTAGTTAATGCCATATAAGGATTGTAACAATGATATTGAAATACAAGTTGGTAGGTGTTGTCGACTTCTAAATTTACAAAAACAACCATCGTTTAAGTGATATGAATATTCATTACGCAATGACAGTGTCACGTCACTGTCTGGGACACGACATGTTTGCCCCACATTCCAATCTGTTATTTTGCGAGTGTCAAATATTAATACGTATTTCATTGTTTGATATTAAAGGAGATAAGTCTCTAACTTTTCCATAATATTGGAAATTAAAAACACGAATTAGAATTTGATATATTGATTAATTTCAATCAATATTGATGTTGTTATCTTGTCGTGAAACAATAGGATCCTAACATCCGATATATAAGATAAAGTTAACATTTCATAGTCAATACACGAGTCATGTACCCTATGGTTTCAGGTGTCATTGTGCAATGAACAAATAAAAATATATTCTACAACAAAATGTGGTAGTAATTAGTAAAGGCAGATTCACAAACGACAAAATAATAATTGAAAAATACGTGTAGAACGGATTAAGCATGCGTAAACCACTGTCGTCATATTTGATCTGTTCATGTATTTCACCGAACATGATTGATTGAAATAACACAATACAGGGGTGGATCTAGGAATTTTGAAAAAGGGGGGGGGGGGCGTCGCAAAATGAAGGCACTGACTGCGGAGACGGGGCATGTCGCTGAGAGGAGGGTTGGGGGGGGGGGGGGTCCCAAGAAAATTATCTATGATTTCCTGTAGCCATTCCAAAAGCCATTTGGCTGATATTTTCGTCTAAGTATAAGTAAACGTTCGGAACGGACATATTTGGGTCTGCGAAAAGGCACTTGCAGCAGTAAAAAAGTGAATCTGCCTCTGCAATATTGTTTTCAAAAACTGAAAAAAACACTTTATATACATTCATATATGCTTTTTGAACCATTTTTGTCTTTTTCAAGGTTCCCCAAAATAGAGCCACACAACTTTTTAAAGGTCAAATAGTAATATTTGTTTTATTGTTTGATATAAGGCCTTAAAGCATTCCGTGTTTTGTGTATCCTGGTATTATTTATATCATATTTCATTGTTTCATTTTGAGCCCTAATGTGTACCGTGTTGTGTGTATTGGGCCTTAGGGTGAACGATATTTCGTGCGCTGAGATGAAAGTCCGGATTCCGGTTACAGTTCAGAGGCGTGGTGAGGGCAATTATTGAGAAGAAATTATGAGTAACAAAAAAGATTTTGGCACAAAAACCCTTTTACTGACCGCGGAGCTGTGGCCGGCGTAGCCGGCCATCGCGAGCGCCGAAGGCGCGAGCCCGCGGCGGGGGGTCCGGGGGGCCCTCCCCCGGGAAAATTTCGAAAATTAGAAGCCCAGAAACGCAATCTCCAGCAATCCGAGACAAGAAATACGGTAATAAAATATGATTAAATTTTCCAACTTGACTCTTTCAAAATTTTTTTAATTGGGTCAGATGAAACAATTTTTCCACTTACAAATGTTTTTCATTTTTTGAGTAATTTGATTGTGATTTTGGCGCAAAAACTTTTTGGCGCATGAGTATGGCTACTCATGAACTCATTCTCACCACGCCCCTGTTACAGTTCATAATAATAATAATGATATTTGTATCGCACAACTATTCAATCCACTAGGGAATGCACTAGGCGCTAATTGCAATTAGTTGCAATTCGAAGAAGAATAAAAGTTCTACAACGAACTTCCCGCTTTTCCATACTAATGAAGTCGGGGATACACCCAAGGCCCTACATGTCAATGTGGCGCCCTAGGTCAAAAGCTTCAGTGGCGCCACCGCCCACTCCTGCATACTTTACCTGCTTTCTTTGTTCAGTGCCTTTGTTATGATTAAAAGAATTTTAAAATACAATTTTTATACTTTTAACACTTTATTTAAACAACTTTTTATTAAATCAACTCAAACGTAAATTGTTATGTTTATTTCCCCGTCAACTCTGTAATATATCTTAGAAAAATCATAATTCTGTCTTCTCAATTAACTGGTTTGGGGGAAGCGAAGGCTGCTGATTTGCCTCTAAGGGGGCTAATACATAACTATTTAAAGGGTCTCCCTTTGAAAATCTCTGGTATCCACTAAAATAATTGTCTCTTAAGTCGTACACTTGATGGGAATTTTGATCCTCTCCTCAACACCACGATTGTTCAGGAAACATCCAGCTTTGCCATCTGGATTTTTGTGAAAGCTGGTACCTTACGTAGTTTTTTTTGGGGGGGGGGAGGGGGGGGGGGGTACCGATCGGGCTCTCATCAGTAGTACAACCGACAACGACTCCCATAATAAATGCCTGTCAAAGACACGAAACGACTACCATGTGATAAATTACCGGTAAACGTCAATATAAGGGAGGTAACTTCAATTAACAACATGCCTAACGAATATATGGAATGAAGACATGTAATTGTTGTGGTACGCCATGGACACAGACAGATTGGACCGGAACGTACTGACCATTGATTTTGCAGGAGGATCCCGATCCCACAGCAGGGGTGGGTCTAGGAATTTTGAAAAGGGGGGGGGGGGCGCCGCAAAATGAGAGCACTGACGGCGGAGACGGGGCACACCGCTGAGAGGGGGTTTTGGGAGGGGGGGGGCAAGATAAATTATTTGTCATTTCCTTGCATCTGTAGCCATTCAAAGAGCTATTTGGCTGATATTTCGTCTAAGTAAACGTTCGGAACGGATATATTTTGGTCTGAGGAAAGGCACTTTTAGCAGTAAAAAAGTGCACTGTCGAAAATTCAATCCGCGTTTGCATATGGTACAAATAAACACTCACTATTGTTATCGTTAGTTTTGACAAGTGGAGAGCGGTGGATTCTGTCCGAAAAAAATAATGCAAGCTGCACTCAAGAATCGAACAGTAGCATAATTATCCCTGACTGAGCAATATAATTATGAATAGCTTTTTTGTATCCGCTTTGAAACCGCCTACTTTTGTCCATAGAACTGAACGGAATATTTAGTTTTATGATATGTTTTGTCCCACCCCAATTAAATCCATGCAAGTGTGTTATTGCGAAACTCCCGGTCATACTAGGCTCAAGCTGTCCTAATCGACGATGCTAGTCGAAAACATTTTGTATATTTCGAGAATTTTGAAAAATATATATGGATTTTACTTTCATTTCATAAAAAATAAAACGGGTTTAATGAGTCTTTTTTGTATAACAGATGTGAACCAGGGTGGAGTGCATTACAAAACAGTAGTCGCTATACTAATTGTGGGAATATGGCGGTCATTTTGAACAGAGATCATTTGAAGTAGGGTGGACGGCATGGTGTGCTATAAAATTAATTTTGCTAGTATAGCGGGATTTGGGTGTGGGTGGCTGAATGGTTAGCACGTGCGTGCTGTATCATAAAAAGCCTGTCATTCAATCAACTGCCAAGGTTTCGAATCCCAGGCTGTACGTACGTCACACGTGACAATTATTGAGTATTGGTCGCCTGTCCAACCTCGTGGGTTTCTCCGGTTACTCCCGTTTCCTCCCATTGCTTAAGACCCCTACGCGCGAGCGAATTATTAAAATAAATTAAACCATATGATAGTCCCGAAATGACCTAGTTTGTGTTGAGTCGACGTTAAACACCATTTCTGATTCTCTCTCTCTCGCTTGTGATTTTGCACATACCGGGAGGTGATCCAAATCTTAAATTTAGATATTAACTACTTTGTGAAAAGTTTGTCTAACTAGAGCTGATCAAGCTATTTTAACAATAAACGATATGAGGTAATTTCAAAACGACATTTAGCAAAATGTTCTGGTATTTGGTGCCTGCCTTCATTGTATTTGCGTTCTCTTTTTTGTTGAGTCCAAGTCATTTGTGAGAATAAACTAAAATTTCCAAGATGGCCGCGTTGTGACACAGAACTTTAACATCCGGCATATTTTCCTTGGTAAAGACTTTTTTTGGCAACATTTATTTTATGTAGAGATAATAAGAATATACACTGGGCAATTGTGTCATTTATTGGGTATTTTCAAATGAAACAGAGGCGCGAATCCACGTAATCTAATGTCAAAATTATCCAACGACGAGATCAGATAGTCGATTTTCTTTTCCTCAGCTCAGACGCCGACGGATTTTTTTTTATTGAATGTTGACAGCTGTCAAATTACATCAATTGATAATTAGCGAGGGCGACATGTGTTTACCTTTGAACCTATTCTGATTGCGTGGCTTATGTTTTACTTTGTAGGCTAAGGTATTATTTTCGATGTAGACCTCCTTCATTTAATAGCCTGGTGGGAAATTAAACCCAATTGTTAATTTAGTATTTCATTTAATGTAGGGCTAATTCCTACGTATTCTTAATTCAACTTTTTGTTTAGGAATTACATATAAAATTTGGTAGGGCTACCCTAGAGTAGTTAAATTTAAAAAGCAGTGTGTGTCTCCACTAGCCTTGACTTAATAATTTAGTTTTGACATGATGTTTTATAGAAACCAGTGATAGGCCTACATGTACATGTAGGCTAAGGTTTCAGTTTTATATAGTTTAATTATTTGACCTAGGCCTCGTGTTGACCCAAAACAACCCTTGACAGTTGGAATTTGACATTAAGAGTAGACTGTAGTGACGCTCTTTGAGAAAAATTTCGCTCATAGTATAGCACACTGTATAGCGTATGCCCATCTTCATTAGCCCATTTGTAATTTGTATAATAACCAGTGAGTTCTTGTCATATTCATAGAACTGTGTTGTGTTATGAAGATGGGCATACTTTTCAATCTGATTAAAACAGATCCAATTTCGTTTCGTTTTTTATAGTTCAAAATTTTGTTTTTACTTGTCTTTACTACTCTTGGATCTGGATGACTTGTTATTTAAGTCGGGTTCTGCCTGAAATGAGGGGTCAGCCAATCAAATTGTCTGTCAAATCGACCGTTTGACCTTTCCATGCAAGGAACTGTGGGTAAATATTACCAGCGGATAGAAATCAAAACAAAACAAAAGTAGATTTTAACAAGCATGGCGGTCACTAATTGGTTAATAGAATGACTGACGTTATTGGGTCAACTGTCCCGTGCTTGATACCTGAAGTCATAGAACTTGAGCTCCCACTATAACTTGTTATATCTACATGAGTGTAGGCCATCGAAAGTATAAAAATACGAAACGAAATATAGATCTATATTTTAATTAGATTGGCATACTTTTATTTCGAATGCCAACTGCCAAATGTTCTTTTTCATGCCACCCGAATGACTAGATAGTTATCATTGTCAGGCCTTCCGTTGGCAGCAGAAAAGTAGCAAGTTATTTTTTAGTTAAACTGAATTTGCATTTCTTGACAGACAAACTAGATAACCATTGATCTATCTGTATTTATATTTCAGATCAGCTGTAGTTTAAACAAATTAATTCTAAGATAATAGTAGTGTAGAATCTGTTACCATGGATATGTTAAACAGACTAAAGAGTGCTGTGAGCAGCGCTCTACCAGGAAACCCCTTATCTCGAGATTTTGACACCCATTCCCAGACGGCAAGTGGAGGACCAGGGATGCTTTGGAGGATATATAATGGTGTAAAAAGGACAACAAAACAGGTTTATTCAATTTATTCTCTTTTAATCACTGCTTAATGCATTTATGTTTAAGAAAGCTTTTTTCTATACTTTTAAAACCCACTTGTCACATCAGAATATTTTCTAAGCTACCCTTGGGGTGGCCTAGTGGTCTAGAGTGCCGCGCTTCAACATCTAGCTGGCTGGTCACCTCTAGCTTGCGGCTGTGGTTTCGAGCCCAGGTGTGAGCTTATGTGGCATGGAGATAAGGGCACCTTCTCAACCTCGTGGGTTTCCTCCTGGCACTCCGGTTTCCTCCCACTGCTAAAGACCCCTACGCGCATGCGAATTATTGAAATAAATTAAAACCATACGTTAGTCCCGAAATGACCTAGTTTGTGTTGAGTGGACGTTAAACCCCATTTCTCTCTCTCCCTGTTATATTTTGCTTTTATAGTTTTATTTAGCTTTCCTATATATTTATTTTATTGTATATTTGATTGCATTGTATTGTACAGCACATCTGAACTGAACACGTTTTGTGGAAGATAGCTCTCTGTAAATCTTAATTGTAATAATTAAAAATTAAATTTTTTATTCACCGACATTTCATTGTGGGCGTATTTCGTTGTCTCTCTGTCTAGCGTTTTGACCCTCTTTATGAAAATCTTTTTCGACAGATTCTTTTCAAATTTGTGGTCATGAGAGGACGAACCCTATTGATTTTCGATGTTATGAAATTTTGTGTATAATTTGATAAAATTGGGAGTCTGAAGGTCTTGTGTTCAGTCCCTGTGTTGGCGTATTTTAAGTATATTAGTATTTATTTCTCGTGGTTCCCCATTGTCAGTGCTGCAGGAATGAGGGCCAAACAAGGGACAGTGTATAGTCGTTTGGATAGTACGAAGAACCGACGTCATGCTTACATATTGGTGTGCATATATGTAATAGAACTCTTGTGAGTAGGAATTTGCTATAAGAACTAAATGTTAGTCCTGAAATGGCCTAGTCTCTCCCTCTCTCTCTGTGTCTCTTTGTTTCCCTCTCTTGTACAAAATATTTGTTATGTAGTAACTTGTAGGCTTGTAATAATTAAACGAATCCTGTTTTGATTTTAAATGTAACATGACAATGACATATCTTGTCTTGTTTCAGGAGGCATCCATATTTTTATTGGAAAAGAAAGATTTAGAGAGATATTCAAGACGAGATCGCGAGAGAATTTTAGAATCAATGAGAAGGGGTGTGTCACAGTTGACCCGATTAAGGCACCCGAAGATATTATCAGTTATTCAACCCCTAGAGGAATCAAGGTAGGTAACTCTACAGAGTTAAAAATTCTTCCCACATTTTTATTTGTGATTATTTATGTGCTTGATTTAATGCCTCGTTGATTCCCTGGTTGTTCGTGTGTTTTCTCTGGGTCTTCCGTTTTCTTCCTACTGCTAAAGACCCTATACACAAGCGAATTATTGAAATGAAATTGAACCTTGTGTTAGTCCCAAAATGATCTAGTCTGTCTCGAGTGGGCGTTAAACCCCATTTCTCTGTCTCTCATACCATGCTGTTAGGCATTCGGTACAGAACAGGAGGACATTAACTGATTTTGAGCAATGTTGTGTGTCGTGATCATGTCCTCACAATTTATTTTTTCTTCAGAGAAACATTAGCCTTTGCTACGGAACCTGTGTTCGCAAGTTTAGCTAATGTTCTTGGTAACCATGACAACATAACACCAATACCGAAAGATTTAAACGATTATGAGCTTTATGAAGTCGAAATGAGACATGGGTTACTACAGGTAATTTTAAAGGATCTAGTTTTGTCAAAGACTCTGCGTGATTTTATCGCCATGGAATCCTTCGTAAATTACAATATAATGAAAGTTGAATGTCTAATAGGAGGGGGGGGGGGGTGGATGGCCGAAAGGTTAGCACGGGTGTGCTATATCATAAAGCCTATCATTGAGTCAACTGGCGTGGTTTCGATATCTCAGTTGTACGTGTAGGGTCCGGTTTCCTCCCACTGCTAAAGATCCCTACGAGCAAGCGAATTATTGAAATAAAATTAAAAACCATATGTTAGTACCGAAATTACCTAGTTTGTGTTGAGTGGACGTTAAACCCCGTTTCTCTCAATCTCTCTCTGAATCTCTATTAGGGATATCAATATAACTCGCGCCATTCAGTCTTGAGATAGATCTATAACAAGAAGGTCACCATCTTTATTTGACAGATCTTTAAACTTACATTAGGCAAGAGCTAAATCTGTCTATTACAAGTCTTTCTTTAGGCCAGAAATGTTATCTGAATTATTAATTAGACATTAATTAACTTATCCAGACTATAATCAACTCTTGATATCATCACTAGCCTGCGATATATTTACTGGATTATGATTCGATTTGCTGATAAACTTTTCTTTCATGTTTTTGTATCGTACTGACTTTACTAATGATGATCGGGAAAACACTGAAAATTCAGTTGCTAATTCTTGGTTCAAAGTGGATCAATTTGACTGAAATTTTCAGCAAATTGCCTTTACATTATCTAGTTTTTAACTATAATAGTTAGAACTGCCAGCTAATCACCTGTTAATGTGTCTTTGAATAAGAGCTGGTATAGGCCACCTTTCTCTCCGTAAATACTATGGATCAGGGTTTACTATCTTTTTTTAATTTCAGGTGATTGAAGGCATCACCTTTCTTCACAACGATGCCAAAATCATGCATCATAATATCTGCCCAGAATCCATTATGCTGAATAAAAATGGTTCGTGGAAACTGTCCGGGTTTGATTTCTGTTTATTGAATAAGAACCCATCAGAACAGGCAGTAAGTATTTATACCTGTAATATATTAAACAGTAAGTATTTATACCTGTAATGTATTAAACAGTAAGTATTTATACCTGTAATATCTTAAACAGAAATAATCCCGTCTGACTAACAAAAACTTAGTGGGAGTCACGATGGTGCAGTGAATAAACCGTTGACTCGCTCAATCTGCGATCGGATTGTCAGCTAAATATCCTTTTCAGAATCTATTCAAGTTTGATAAGATCTTTTTCGACATTCAAAAGTAAAAGTACAGTGCTAAGACCACCTAAAGATAAATTTTAAGTGTTCCTATTTTTTATTAGAGCAGGTTTTTCTTTAGTTTTCTAATGATTTTCTGATAATTACTTAATATGCGACAACTCTTGTTGACTGCCCGGACGATTTAGCTGCTGTATAGGCGTATGTTTCGTTGCCTGGCAACCTATTTTTATATTTTATGATGGCGTGTATTGCATTAAATCTTCGAGTGTATAAATCAGGGGGGTAAAAATATTTTTTAATCCACTAGCCCCGGGCTAGTAGTCTACTGTCAGACACTAGCCCGGCATCCAGTTCCACTAGTCCGTAGTTGGACAAGGTACAAACTTTAATCGTCAATAATGTACACTGCAGATTGTCACCCATTTGACTACATTAAATGTATTCTTTCTAACTGAACTGTATTCAATAATATACGGGGTACATGAGTCGATGTGGAGTATACAGTTTTTCCTGGCCTCAATCCATATGACGAATGTTTTTCAACTCTACCGCTTATCAAATTACCGCACGGGATACCGTTCCTGCAATACTGTGCCGACGTACGCCAACAGAAAGTGACCTATATTAATAATTAATGTAAAATAATCAGTTTATAAATGAAGGACTAATTTGATTAATATTACGAGTTTTGTTCTTGGTCAATTTAAACTAGTTTTTATTCCAATATATCCGATAAATAGCGGACAACGCAGGTCCTTATCTATTTCTACGATAAAACTAAAGTAGACATCTCCCATCATGCATTGTAGTCTAGATTGTCACATGACTTTAAATTGCGAGAGGTGGGAAGTGCTTCTTACATCCCCCATCATGCATTGTAGTCTAGATTATCACATGACTTTAGATTGTATTGACTGAGATCTATATTTAGCCCCACTATAAATAGAAGAGGTACAACCTTCCCGTGTTCGTTACAGTCACAGAAAAAACTACTGTTATGCTATGCTTCGTTTGGATTGGAGAAATAAAAGTGCAGTATTTCACATCTCATTTACGTAGTTTAAATCACAGAAAAAATGAGCAATGAAAGGGCACTAGCCCCGGACTAGTACGGCTAAATAGGTCACTAGCCCGTAGGTTATTTTTGGTAGTCCCGGGCGTCGGGCTAGTGGATTTTTACGCCCCTGGTATAAATGGAAAACTTGATCTTTTGACAGTGAATTTAACAAGTTTACATTTTTATTGAAAGTTTAATTTTTTCACATTCACTTTCAGTGTTAATGACCTCATTTGACCTTTGACCCTGAATATCTCAAAAATGCCCCAAAAGTGGACTGATTACCACTGCATCGTATTCTATGCAAAAAAAAATGCTGGCGAAATTTGTGCCCATTTGATTAAAACTTACAAGACATTGATAGAAATAAACAACGAACAATCAAATCAACTGAATGGATAGAGGGGCCAGTCGTAAGCATCCACTGTGACGTGCAGTCCGAGGCCTGAAGTGAAATGATACATTTTTAATTCAAAATGAAAAACAAAACAATGAGTGATATACAAGAAAAACGTAACCGAAATGATGTGACTGGTCTTAACGGCAATCGTCTGTTGAATGGAGCTAGAACATCAAATATTTTAACAATAATAAGGGTGATAATCCTGATAGAATACCGTAAATTCTAACATTATGTCCTTAAGTACATTCTAACATTATGTCTTTAAGTAAATTCTAACATTATGTCTTTAAGTAAATTCTAACATTATGTCTTTAAGTACATTCTAACATTATGTTTTTAAGTAAATTCTAACATTATGTCTTTAAGTACATTCTAACATTATGTCTTTAAGTAAATTCTAACATTATGTCTTTAAGAATTTTCCTGTTAAGCATGTTCCTGAAGCAACGAGTGCTTGTTTTACAACGTCTGGACGTTGCTAGAATACTTTACAATTCCCAAACTTATAGCTACGTTATCTACATACACGTGAACAGTGGTGTCCAATCAGAGGTTGTGACATTGCGACCTCAGCGGAATCCTTGACATTGAACGAACCTTGAACTTTTCAACTGGATTATCACAGGTAGACCTTTTTGCTTGAAAGCACGAGTCTTGTTATTCATGACGATCGGTGAATCTGATAGGTTCCCAATCTGGGTTTGTACCCAGTCGAAATTAGAGCTGAAATATGCTGGTATTACGTGAAGTCCTTGATAAGATGTACGTAATTAAAGCGAGATCAAGCCTTCTATTGAAGATGGCTGTCGAGGAGCAGCTGTATCTTTGGTTAAGATTAACTTTATCTAGTTGAATTATTTTATTATTTTATATATTTAGCATTTAGTGAATGATAGAGCAAAGGTAGAAATTACTTGTATTTTTATTTTTGTTAAAAATCCTTTTTTTCCCCTGGCTTTTAAGGGCTTTTTGTTATGGTTTGTTTTATGTGGGCATATATTGTCATCTGCTGCATCTGTCTTCCGTTCCTTGGCTGAGATTTGTCATTTTGTGATCAGGAATAAGTTGATCAAAACTCCCGATTGCAAGGACAAACATCTGTCTAGTCATTCAGATGGGCGGAGCAACGAAGATCCCTTTGCCGTTAGAATTTGATATAAGAGTAGAATGTAGAGCCGCTGTCTGGGGATAAATTTCCCTCATAGCACACTGTATAGCATGTACGCATCTGCATTAGCCTATTTGGAGTACAAAAAGTACAATATTAAACCCATATCATTTTTATACGCCCACATAGAAATGTGGACGTATATTGCCGTCGCCCCCGTCGGTCCGTCTGTCCGTCGGTCCGTCCGTCTGTCCGTCCGTCCGTCCGTCCGTCCATCGTCCACAATTTCTTGTGAACGCACTAGAGGCCAGGGTTAATATCCGATTGACTTTAAATTTATACACAGTGTTTAAGGTCATGAGACGAAGAAGCCTATTGATTTTCAGCAATATCCGATAATTACTGCCAGAGTTATGACCCTTGATCACTTTGAAAAATCTTGTGAACGCTCTAGAGGCTAAAGTTAATATCCGATTGACCTTAAATTTATACACAGTGTTTAAGGTCATGAGACGAAGAAGCCTATTGATTTTCAGCAATATCCGATAATTACTGCCAGAGTTATGACCCTTGATCACTTTGAAATATCTTGTGAACGCTCTAGAGGCTAAAGATAATATCCGATCGACCTTAAATTTATACACAGTGTTTAAGGTCATGAGACGAAGAAGCCTATTGATTTTCAGCGATATCCGATAATTACTGCCAGAGTTATGACCCTTGATCACTTTGAAAAATCTTGTGAACGCTCTAGAGGCTAAAGTTAATATTGGATTGACTTTAAATTTAAACACAGTGTTCAAGGTTATAATACGAAGAAGCCTATTGATTTTCAGCAATATCCGATAATTACTGCCAGAGTTATGACTCTTGATCACTTTGAAAAATCTTGTGAATGCTCGAGAGGCTAAAGTTAATATCCGATTGACTTTAAATTTATACACAGTGTTTAAGGTCATAAGACGAAGAAGCCTATTGATTTTCACGGATTTCCGATAATTAATGCCAGAGTTATGGCCCTTGATCACTTCAAAAAATCTTGTGGATGCTCTAGAGGACAAAGATGATGTCCGATTGACATCAAATTTATACACAGTGTTTAAGGTCATGAGACGAAGAAGCCTATTGATTTTCAGCGATTTCTGATAATTAGTGCCAGAGTTGTGTCCCTTGATCACTTCAAAAATTCTTGTGGATGCTCTAGAGGCCAAAGTTAATATCTGATTGACTTTAAATTCACACACACTGTTTAAGGTCATGAGACAAAGAAGCCTACTGATTTTCAGCGATTTCAAATAATTACTTCCAGAGTTATCTCCCTTGATCACTTCAAAAAACCTTGTGACGCTACAGATGCCAAACTTATCATCCGATTGACTTCAGATTGATACACAGAGTTTAAGGTGTTGAAACGAATAAGTATTTTGATTTTCAATGAATTTTGATAACTGAACAGCTAAATCCATGATGTTAAATGTTTCCTATACTAATTGTTAGCGTGGGGCAAAACTTTATAAAAAGCAAACAAATTCTAATGATTTTCAGATAATTACAAAATGAGTTGTTACTCTTAATCAGATTTTAGTGGATAACAAATGTTTCATTCCCAAAAAAACTAAAAATATGCGACAACCCTTGTTGACTGCCCGGACGATTTAGCTGCTGTGGGCGTATGTTTCGTTGCCTGGCAACCTATCTTTGACCTTTTAAGCTTGTTGTGAAGGGTAACAGATTGAATACTGGGAAGACAACCCTCCTCTTTATCATGTTTTAACGGATTGATTTAAAACTTGATGGTAATGTAATTTAGAATTTCTTGACCCCTTGTCTTCACATACAGAATATTTATGAAGTCTTGTGAATGCAGTACAGGACAAATAATGATTTGAGATTAGCGTTTTACTGGCAATTATCAATTAACTAAAAGCTTTGATCAAAGACAATTGATTAGGATTTGTTGTTAACATGTGATATTATAACTGAAAGATTATTATTTTAAAACTTGGTATTGTTAGTTAGTGTACAGGGAAGAACACTTTTGAATTTCCAAATTTTGAATCTTAGAAATTTCAAAGGCTTATCAATCACCGGTTGTACGTGGCAAGTAGGGTCGCCTGTCCAGCCTCGTGGGTTATCTCCAGGTACTTCGGTTTCCTCCCACTGCCAAGGACCCCTACGAGCAAGCAAATTATTGAAATAAAATTAAACCATATGTTAGTCCTGAAATGGACGTTAAACCCCATTTCTCTCTCTCTCTTTCAACGGCTTATCTCTCCGCTCACACATTGAATTTTAAAGCATGGGACTTGGCTGTTGGTGGGTGTTTTATGGGGCCTGACAAGCTCCCGATTTTTGTTTATGTTAGGCTTTTATACGCCCACATTTTCATGTGGACGTATATTGTCGTCGCCCCTGTTCGTCCGTCCGTCCGTCCGGACGTCCGTCCACAATTGTTTGTGAACAGTCCACAGGTCACAATTTTTATCCGATTTCAATGAAACTTAAAACATAGGTTTATCACCCTAAGATCTCGGTTCCTTTCGATATTGGCATGTATCGGAGTGTAACTTCATGGGTTATGGCCCCTGATTGTACGAAAAATCACGTTTTTTAGCTTGTGAACAGTTTAGAGGTCACAATTTTGAACCGATTTTGATGAAACTTGAAAAGCATGTTTATAACCCAAAGATCTTGGTTCCTTTCGATATTTGCGCCTATCGGATCATAACTTCCTGATTTATGGCCCCTGATTGTCCGAAAAATCGTCCTTTTTAGCTTGTGGTCCCTCTGGAGGTCAAAATTGTTATCCGATTTAAAAAACCGTTTGATTATATCACCGTTCCATGGTTATGAAGGTTGAGTTCGAATTTCGTGAAAATCGGACCAAAATTGACGGACAAAATGGCCGCCGTTTGTACGCGAATATTGTGAAAATATGTTATATAAAGGTTGTGGACCTTATAGAGGTCATAATTTTGAACCGATTTGGATGAAACTTGACATGTATGTTTATAACCCAAAGATCTTGGTTCCTTTCGATATTTGCGCCCATTGGATCATAACTTCCTGAATTATGTCCCGGGATTGTCCGAAAAATCGCTTTTGTTCGCTTTTGGTCCCTCTGGTGGTCAAAATTATTATCCGATTTAAAAAAACGTTTGACTATATCACCGTTACATGGTAATGAAGAGAGAGTTTGAATTACGTGAAAACCGGACTAGAATTGACGGACAAAATGGCCGCCGTTTGTACACGAATAGTGTGAAAATATGTTATATCAAGGTTGTGGACCCTATAGATAGAGGTCACAATTTTGAATCGATTTTGATGAAACTTGACAGGTATGTTTTAAACCCAAAGATCTTGGTTCCTTTCGATATTTGCGCCCATCGGGTCATTACTTCCTGAATTATGTCCCCTGATTGTACGAAAAATCACCCTTTTAGCTTGTGGTGCCTCTGGAGGTCACAATTATTATATGATTTAAAAAAAACGTTTGATTATAAAAACCAAACAAATTCTAATGATTTTCTGATAATTCCTTAATATGCGACAATTCTTGTTGACTGCCCGGACGATTTGGCTGCTGTGTGGGCGTATGTTTCGTTGCCTGGCAACCTATTTTTATTTTTATTAAGGATATTTATGTTTATATTCTGGTAATTGTTTTTTTCTTTCATTAAATCTTAATAGAAAGTAACAGAATTTTATAAAAATATAATAATTTTTTTGTCCAATATTCATTTATAAGTGCCCTAAGAAAAAGCTTCTAGCACGGTTAATTGGTAAAAAGATTAGATGAATTTTCCATTTTCACTGAATGTGTCATGGGAATCTTTAGAGATATTAGCAACATGAACCGATTGCAGGAATCGCTGTGGCTAAGTAGGTGAGATGCTGGGTAGCTAGCCTGGATGTAATGTGTTTGATCCCTGCATTGGCCGAGAATGAAAATTTCCCTTGTCAGTGGTGCAGGACTGACAAGGATAGCTGTCTAGTGATTTGGATGGGAGGAAAAACTGAGATCCTGTGTACACATTGGCATGCACGTAAAAGATCCCCTGGCAGTTGGAATTCGATATAAAAAGAGGCTGTAGCGCCGCTATCTGTACAAAATGTTTCTCATAGCACATGATATGGCGTAAGAACTGGTAATGAATATTGCTTGTTTAGAAAAAGACGGCTACATTTAGAAAGGGTTATCTAGCATATAAAGTGAATGTGGTATTTCACAAAGTGACCCTCTGTATTAGCAGAGTTGTCTTTATGCAAAAAAGTAGAATGTTTAACCCCATTTTATGACATTGCCTTCATGAAAGCGTCGTTTCAAAGAAATTTGAAATTAATCACGATGATTTAAACGGATTATTTAGTCGAATGCTGATTTTTCCTGTGAAATATTTTGACTTTCAGGACCCATTACAAAATTTTACTTCTTGCACAACCGTATCTCCCATTGCATCTTCCACCTACCCCATACTTCAGAAATGGTGGCACCATAACAATTTTTTTCTCACCTCTACTTTATATATACTAGCGCTGAGTCAACAAAATACGCTATTGCTTGGTTAGATACCTCTTAGGCATTTTTTGGTTGGAAATATGGTCTGATTGTGATACATTGTACTAGATTCTACTGGTCGTATTTTCATTTTATATAAAATGTCCTGTCAAGTTGTGATACTGTACTGCGGTGTAAGGTCTCATTCTTGTTAGTATTTAGGCAATTTTGCAACAAATTTTAATTTTCATGTAAGGACTTTCTCGAGAGCAGCCTTTAAGTCAAGACGAATGAGAGCAAATCCTTACAAATTTATAGCCACTGTAAGAGTAGCATTAGATGCAATCAGAAGCTTATGAGACATTTGTTGATCTCTTTCCTGGCCATAAAATATTATTCAGGTCAAGGTATATCACATTTAGGTCAAGGTAAATCACATTTAGGTCAAGGTGAATCACATTTAGGTCAAGGTAAATCACATCCTATTACTTGCAACTTTGATATAAATTTTAACTCCAAATATTGATATAAATGGGTGAAAAAATCAAAATAGGGAAGGAAATTATTGAAATAAAATTCTATTGATTAAAACACTGATCCTATTTCTTTTCATTTTTTATAGTTTAAAATTTTGTTTTACTTGTCTTTACTACACTAGGATCTGGAAGAGTTGTTATATTACCGGACATTTTACGGCGAGTTCTTAGAACTGTGGGTAAACCACTAGAAATGTCAATGCCGATTGATTAATCAATATATGATGCTATAGGGTTAAAAGCTGCTCGTACAACCCCAGACACGACCTTCCTGTACAACTCGTCAGATCTTCACCTGGTGTAATAAAACAATCTGTATTTTAATCAGATTATAAAATTGCACCATATATTAGTCCCAAAATTAACTAGTTTTATATTGAGTGGATAAACTCTCTATCCACTTCTCATGTCAGGGGCGGATCCAGGAATTTTTGCAGGAGGGGGTTTGCCAGGTTTCTGTCATGGAAATCTGCCACCATCGTCTCTAAATTACATAGGCATACATACAAATTAAGCTTTTTAAACAGAGAAATGATTTTTATACTGATGTAGGATCACTTTGTGATGTAATTTCATTGATGCAAGGCATTATTTTTTTTCATGTGGCTATAATGGCCTAAAATTAACTTATTTCTTTTGTTTTTTCAGCCTGTTTATGAATTTATAGAATGGGATTCTGAATGCCCACCAACTGCCCAGCCTAATCTGGACTACCTGGCTCCGGAATACGCTATAACTATGACTTGTAGTCCTGCTAGTGATATGTATTCACTGGGTGTCGTTATCTACTCGTTGTTTAATAACAGTAAACCACTGTTTGATTGTCACAGCCAGTTGTCAACATTCCAGAAAAACGCAGAAGAGGTTTGTTATAAGTAATCATTATTCTAAAAGGGGGGTTGGGATGGCCTAGTGGTCTAGAGTGCCGCTGGGCACCTCTGGTTTCCTCCCACTGCTAAAGACCCTTACGCACAAACGAATCATTGAAATAAAATTAAACCACATGTTAGTCCCGAAATGACCTAGTTTGTATCGAGTGGATGTTAAACCCAATTTCTCTCTCTCTTTCTCTTATTCTAAAAGAAGAGTTTGATGGCCGAATGGTCACCACTTGCGTGTTGTTTTGTCTCACTTCTAAAGAAGGCCCTACACGCAATCTCAGATAAAGAAACATAAAATAGCATCGAGTGCCTGGAATTTCGTGGGACCTGTTATTTATGAAATGATCTATATTTAAATCAAGGGTACTTGTTTAATCATTCGGAGTGGATTAGCAACACACAGATCCTTTAGCAGTTTAGAGTGGTTGATTTGCTGAATGGTTTAACCTGTTGGATCATGGTGTGGATTTAATTCTCTGCTTGAATGACGCAAGGAGTAGAGTCACCTGTCTAACCTCGTGGGTTTTCTTTATGCGTGCAAGTGAATTATAGAAATAAAATTAAATCATATTTCACTCCAGAAATGTGTCGAGTGAACAGGTGGAACTTATTATCACCCTTGTGTTTCAGTTACGTAATTTCCGTTCCACCTTATTGGGAAGTATTCCTCAAGAACTACAGGATTATGTAAAATTGATGTTGAATATTGAAGCGTCTGTTCGGCCAGCACCAGAACAGTTTGCAAAGGTCTGTATAATTTGTCTTTTATCAGAATAATAATCAAAATATCAAGTCTAGCCTTAAAATGCTGACTGTGTAGAGTCGAATCCCGAGTCGCTGACCTTAGTACCAAGTCGTGTCGCTTCCCAAGTCTTCACAAAGCTTAAGTCGCTGTTGATGTCAGAGAAAGTTCCCTTTGGGGGGGTGGGGTTGGATGGTTGAATGGTTAGCACATGCAAGGTCTGTCATTGAGTCAACTGGCATGGTTTTAATTCTCCTGTTGGACGTGACAAGGAGTAGGGTCACCTGTCCAACCTCATAGGGTTTTTCCGGGTCTTCTGGTTTCCTCCCACTGCTAAAGACTCCTAGCTACACGCAAGCGAATAAAATTGAACCATGTGGCCTAGTTTGTGTCGTGTGGACGTTAAACCCCATTTCTCTCTCTCCCCCCACTCTCTCTTACTGTGCCATCGATTTCTTACCCTATATTACTTATTTTTCAGATATCATTTTTTGAAGACGTTGGTTCTATGACTCTACAATACATGGACACACTCTTCCAAAGGCAGAATCTAGAAAAATCACAGTTCTTTAAAGGACTTCCAAAAATATTAGCCAAGTTTCCAACGGTAAATATTAAGATGTGTTGTTCAAGACATGAATTTTTCTCCAGGTCCACCGGTTTCTTCCCACTGCTGAAAGTCGTTTATTAATCTCAATATATGGAGAACAATTTACCTAATTTGTAGGAGTGTTTAGTGACTCTCGTGAAGGAAAGTCGAGCTTCATGAGCTAAAATGTACATGTACTTTAAACAAGAAGAACTGAATACATACATGTAGACATTCCATTCCATTACCCCAACCCTGATATGTATATGAGGCCTGGTATAGCGGAATAGTTAGCCATGTATGCTGTATCATAATGTCTGTCAATAAGTCAACTGGCGTGGTTTCCATTCCTCAGTTGTACCTGACAAGGAGTCGGTTTTCTCTGGATCCTTCGATTTCCTCTCATTGTCAAAGAGAATTACGCGCAAGTGAATTATTGAAATAAAATTGAACCATGTGTTAGTCCGGAAATGACCTAGTTTGTGTGGAGTGGATGTTTTAAAACCTCTCTCTCTCTCTCTCTCTTCTTTTATTAATCAATCATAAAATCTATTATTTTTTTGTAGCGTGTCAATCAACAAAGAATCTTACCAGCTCTATATAACGAATGTGTGAACAATAATATGATACCGTTTGTTTTACCGAGTATTCTACTGGTAGCGGAACAATCCACGGAACGAGAATATATCACACTTATTCTACCACAGCTTATACCATTGTTTAAAATAAAAGATCCAATTCAGGTCAGTCGGATTACGTTATTATGGTATGGAGTGTTTATCGTCTAAAGCAGTGGTTCTTGACCTGCAAATAAAATGACGTATACAATACATTTAAACAGATAAAGGAAGTAATGTGAATAAATATCTAAATGATAAACTATGTAACATTTGAAGGCAGAAAAAGACCTGCACAATTTTAATGACTTATGATTGGGTGCTTCATATTTTTGTCTTCCATACTACAGATATAGAAATAAGACAGAGCTTACAATTAAGGAAGTCTTCTATTGATTTTATTGCTTGTCTGTAGTGTTATCACCCCTGTATCAGTGACAGTAGAGTTATGAGGTATGCTTGGTTTCAGTCCCAAATTGACAGAATTCTGATCAAATGATACAGAATTCAGCTCTGTCATAGTTCTGCCATTACCAACAGCTGAGGTGGTGTGGGTAAAATCGTATCACATTTTACGGAACAAATATGTTTCAGTTGTCATGATTGGTTGAGATATATTTTATGCAGTTGGCAAATGCCTTATACTCCGAAATTCTCCTCCTTTATTCTCAATTGACACTATTTTTGGAATAGAGATAATTTAATTCCAGAGCCTTCAATCAAGGTGTTTTTGATCTATTTGTTATTTATATATATATTTGATATTGCAGGTGTCGTTGATATTTCTACAGAATATGAATTTATTATTGAGTAAAACTCCCCAACAAGACATCAAGGCTCATGTGTTACCCATGATAAACCAAGCCCTAGAATCCAATAACCCACAGATACAGGTAGGTTTTAACAGGCTCCAGGCTACAATAATCCACAGTCAGTTGATTCCTCGATTTTACCTGCTCTTCCTCGATACTTTTGAAAAATATAAATGTACGATTAATTAAAGATACATTATGGGAGATAAGATTAAAAGATGGCAGTTCTCACTAAAATACTTAAAAACTAGATAGTGTAAAGGTAATTTGCTGAAAATTTCAGTCAAATTGATACACTATTAGCCGAGAACGAAGCGAGTGAAATATTCTCATAGACTCAGTCATCATTACTAAAATCATTAATATAAACAGCGTAGTCTCAATTATCCACTTGATTGATTTAATGATCAATGGCCGTTAAGCGGCATATAGGAATTTAATCCACCAACATCGAAGGCTAGCCTTGACATCAAAAGTTTATTATGGTCTGGATAAGTTAATTAATGTCTAATTGATTATTTAGATAACATTTCAGGCCTAAAGAAAAACCTGTAATAAGCAGATTTTGCTCTTGCATAATGCTATTTTAATATGTGTCATCTATTTATTTTGGGGTTTCGGCGGGGTACCTCAGCCTCACTGTTTGTTTATTTTTAACAATTCGTAATGTCAGGCAATCTAACCTCCGCCGATTCACTCAGATATAATTTTTCTTCAATCTAGTGTGTCACGCTTTGTGTGCTAACTGACTGGTCATCTCTGGCTTGCGGCTGTGGTTTCGATCCCTGTTGTGAGCGTATGTGTCTTGGAGATAGGGGCGCCTTCTCAACCTCTTGGATTTACCAGTTACCCCAATTTCCTCCCACGAGAAAAATATCTGGGCGTTGGCTAAGCATAATAGAATAAGAAAACATGTCTGTGATATCACCAATAGTGGAAATAGACATTTAAACACTAGTAGTTATAGAAGAAGTCACAATCCCTTTGGTGGCTATTGTTGTGTCTGATACAGATTTGTATATTATCTATGTTGCTTGATATACTTATAATATAGATATACAGTTTGACACGGCCTACTAGAACTAAAAATTATATATATTTTCAGGAACTGTGTCTCGGCATTATTCCAACATTTGCCGAACTTGTTGAGTACACATCTTTAAAGAATTCATTGGTACCAAGAATAAAAAAACTTTGTTTGACTACGTCAGTATTAGCTGTAAGTATTGGTTAATCTAGGAGCTGTGAAAGTCTGATTCCCAAAAGGGGGGCTGGGCGGGGTGGATGGTCGAATGGTTAGCATGTTCCAATTTCGTGTTCGTAATGGAATTTTCAGTTTAGCCATGATTACTAAATTCAGTATGATAAAAAAGCATAGACTCGATTATCCATTTCATGATTAATTCATGAATGAAAGTTGAGCAGCAAATTGGATCCTAATCCAGTAAATATCGCAGAATAGCAATGACATCGGGGGCCAATTATGGTCTTGTTAAGTTAATGTCTAATTAATAATTTAGATAATATTTCAGGCCTAAAGAAACACCTGTAATAGACAGATTTAGCTCTTGCATAATGTGTGTTTAATATATAAATGTAAATAATGTTTATTCACCGAGTCTTGTATAATCCCACATTCACTTGTAAAAAGTCTGAATCCTACAGTTGGGTTGGGTGTTGGCTCTCAAACCAGTGTTGGTGTTCTTCTGCATTTTCTGGCCTGGTTTCCTCTTGTCAGGAGTACAGGAAGGAGTGGTGTCCCTTTGTAAGTAGTGCAGGAAGGAGTGATGTCCCTTTGTCAGTAGTGCAGGAAGGAGTGGTGTCCCTTTGTAAGTAGTACAGGAAGGAGAACCAGGCAATGAACAACGTCTGGTCGTTGGTATGCGGTATGCCCATCTTCACTAGCCCTGTCGGAGGAGAACAGTAGGACGTAAAACCCCAATTCATTTCTTATTTAACGTTATATTGCCATGGTTGACCCCTGAACACCGAGAAAGTGATTGGACAGACGATCGAATCCTTGAGTTGCTCGGTAGATTATTAAACACTGTATGATTGTATTTCAGGTTCGTGTCAACTGTTTATTATGTTTGGGTCAGATGTTAGAGTATATGGATAAATGGTTTGTACTTGATGAAATCCTGCCATTACTACCCAAAATACCAACCAAAGAACCCGCTGTGTTGATGAGTATTCTAGGTTGGTACTATCAGGCTTCTGTATAATCGGTCGAATACATTAATGGAGATCTTATTCTTAAAATTTCTCAATAATCAAAAGTTTTCTTTACATTTTTGGGACAATATCTAAGTTTACACAGCTTAATCGCTCCGTCCGTCACATTTTTTGGAAAACAAGAATTCTCCAACTTGGTGTAGGTGTTGTAAGGTCTATTCCTTGATGGAATTCGAAGATGAGCATTTTCTGCTTAGGGTTAGCAGAGATAACTTTGACACGATAACTTTAGTTTATAATTAAGTGAGAGCGATGAAACTCATTACGTTGACTAAGTTTGGTGAGAAGTTTTTACATATACTAAGGAGCGATAAGCAATTTGATTCGACTAGACTTTTGAACATAGCATTAGGTAAATGTCTTGGCAGAGTCCAATAATTAAAATTTCGAGCTATTGCTAAGCAATTTCTTTGACTTTGATTCTATCTGATAGAGAGTGATGAAACTTAGTATTTATTTGATAATCAGTTTGATTGCTTGATACTTTTGGAAAAGATAAACATGCAATTAATTGATATATGTCATCTATCTATTCATTTCGGGATTTTGGTACGGAACATCAGCCTCACTGTCAGCTTTTTCAAATCCAGATTGAAAACTCATCCGTTCACAGAGTACTATTATGGATGAAATTAAACCAAAATATATAACTTAGTCCTAATATGGGCATTTATTTGGATGTTATGTTAAAATATGGTTTGTGAAATAGTGAATTATTATTATTTTGACCAGGTATTTATAAAGTAGCGTTCAGTCACGAGAAGCTAGGAATGACCAAAGATATTATGTCCAACAAGATTCTACCATTTCTTATACCAATCTGTATGGATAATGGACTCAACCTAGCCCAGGTAAATAGAAACATATATTAGGGTTAGGCGATGATGGACTCAACCTACCACAGGTCGCGACATTTTCAAAAAATATCGCGATATAATCACTATATCGCGATATTTTATAAAAGGTCAATACTTTCAGTTTATCACCTTTTAAATGTAAATAAACATGCATAAAAAGTTGGAAATACCCCTCTATTATTATTTTAGGTCAATATTATTTTTTATCATACAGTACCATATTAATAAAACATGAATTTGAGCTGGTTCAAACACAGATCTATAGCCATGAAAACTTGCTGAAGTTGTTGTTTATTACAATTTTAATATAAAAAATATTTCGAATGAAGGAGGCCCAAACAACATAAAAAAAGATTTGTGTTATTGCAATTTTAATATTCAAAATATTAATTATAATATTTCATTAAAATAAAAAATATTTCGAATGAAGGAGGCCCAAACAACATAAAAAAGATATGTGTTCATTGAGCCGTGCATATTTTTATAGTCCCGGGTACGATTGGACTTTGTTTACAATTGCAAAATCGTTCTTTCCCATTCAAGAGAATACCTTATTGAAAATGCATTATACAATACAAGGTTACTAAATTAAACTATAAAACATAAGTACTATGTCAAAAAGTCTCCATTGATTTCGTCCCGGTTCACGATCGCCATGACAGGTCCGACGCTGAATGATAATCAGTCTACCGGAACTCTCAATTGGCATTATTTATATTTCTGCTTTATTAAAATTTGATACATTCTTAAAACCAATTATTTCTTTCGAAAATCAAAGTATATGTCTTCACAATTCGTGAAGATGTATAGAAATTGAACAGAAACTGGGATAATTCTAACGGATGGAAAGGTGAGCGAAAAGTCACGTGACGTAAATAAAGCTCTGTATCGGCATTTGCAAACTTTGTGGAATGAATACTCGGGAGTTTATAGAAGTATTTTTTCATCATTAAGCAATAAAATATCGTAAATAACATAAAAAAGAAAACATTTTGTTCAACAGTTATGTTAAATATCACCCAGGAAAATCAAAACTGTGATGTTCGGTTTTTCGATATTTTTCTGAAGACGGTATTTTTAACGGTTTTTATTTCTGTGACGGTTATATATCGAAATACCGAAATATCGCCCAGCCCTAGTTGCAGGGTGGAGGGCTTGACAAGGACAGCTGTCTAGTCGTTTGAATTGAACGAAAAACAGAGGTCCCATGTACACAGTGGCGTGCACGTAAAAGATCCCTTGACAGTTGGAATTTGATACAAGAGTAGGCCGTAATTTTTCTCATAGCACACTGTATTGGGTATGCCCATCTTCATTAGCCCAGTTCGGATCAGAACAGTAGGATGTTAAACTCCAATTTATTTCATTTCAAAATGATATTTTGTAGTTTAATGCGTATATGACGTTAGTGAAAGAGATGTTGTGTAAAGTAGAAACAGAACAGAGAACGAAGTTAGAACAACTAGAACAGATGAAGCAAGAACAAAAGTAAGAATTTATTATTAAAACTTGTATATTCTGATCTAATTTTAAATTAGTTTCAGTTTTATGAAAAAAGATCCTGAAATGGCTGAATCTTTTTATTGTCCATCACTAGATCAGCTAGAAATGTTATTAATTAAAGCTAGAGTCGCCTCTCCGGGTAATCCAGTTTCCTCCCACTACAAAAGACCCCTACCCACAAGTGTATTATTGAAATAAAATTAAACAACTTTAGTCCCGAAATGACCTAGTTTGTGTTATGAACATTAAACTCTCTCTCTCTCTCTTTCTTTTATTGAGTTGTCTGCTAATTGTCTATTGGAATGAGGAAAAACGTGATCTGTAGTAACCACTTGGAAGTGTAGTTTCTCTGGTCCCATGCATAAAAATCAGATTTAATAAATAAATACCCTCAAAGATACATTATGGGAGATAAGATAAGATAAAGATCTGGCAGTTCTCACTCTAATAGTTAAAAAGTAGATAATGCAAAGGGAAGTTGCTGAAAATTTTAGCGATTGAATTTTTAGACTAGCCTTTATCATTGGTATGATAAAAAACATAGTCTCGATTATCCATTTCATGATTGATTGATAAATGAAAGTTGAGCAGCAAATAGGATCCTAATGCAGTAAATATCGCAGGCTAGCAATAACACCGAGAGTTGATTATGGTCTGAATGAGTTCGTTAATGTCTTATTAATTTAGATAACATTTCAGGATTATGGAAATACCTGCAATAGGCAGATTTAGATCTTGCATAATGTGCGTTTGAATTTGAATCATTTCAGATCCATAGAAATAACAAAAATAACGTCTACACCAGATCCTAAAACATTAGTCAGTGTTGGAGACAACAAACCTAAATCTATGGTAAGTTTGCTCAACAGCAAGATTTTATTCCTTTATATTTCTTTTGTGGCAAGGAATTTATTCTTAGGAATTTATTTTTTAGGTTTAGGAATTTATTCCTTTTGGTTGAAGAATTTATTCCTTTATTTGGGGGAATTTAATCCTTTAGGTCGTGGAATTTATTCTTTTCGTTGAGGAATTTATTACTTTAGGTTGTGGAATTTATTCCTTTAGGTGGAGGGCTATTCCTTTATTTTGGGAATTTATTCCTGTAGATTGTGGAATTTATTCCTTTAGGTGGAGAAATTTATTCCTTTATTTGGGGAATTGAATCCTTTAGGTTGTGGAATTTATTTCTTTATTTGGGGGAATTTATTATTTGGAGGAATTTATTCCTTTTTGATTGAGGAATTTATTCCTTTTTGATTTAGGAATTTATTCATTTATTTTCAGGAAATTATTCTTGTACATTGTGGAATTCATTCCTTCATTTTGAGGAATTCATTCCTTCATTTTGAGGAATTCATTCCTTCATTTTGAGGAATTCATTATTTTATTTTGAGCACTTTATTCCTTTAGGTTGAGTAGTACCCCTAAAACATGTACCATCCAGGGTTCAATTTAGTCTAAAACGAATGAGTAGCAAATTTTTGTGACAGATTCACATTTTGGCTAATCAATTCAAAATTTGAATAGCATTTGCTCAGATTTGAGGAGCAGTAAAACGTAGCCTTCGTCACAAAAATTTGCAATTCTGATTTTTCGGGTATAAAAGTGATTACGTTTTTCCACCGAAGTAAGGCCTTCGTTGTATACTCCGCTTCGACTTATGCACGGATGAAGGTAGAAAAAAAAAATTGACATCTCCAAAAAAAAAAATTCAGTTACCGTCTCTCCACGATTCAGGACGCACTAATCGTCTAAAACAAAACTACACGTACTTTATGTTAAACCATTCCAATCGAAATATTTGTAGACGTGGCTTTGCTTGTTTATTTCTTTACTTAAATATCCCCCTCTCCGCCTTCAAAATATTATCAACTCGAGAATATGCCATAAGCATCAAATATATTCAGACATTCGTCAAAAATGGCTTGTTTCACGCATCTCGCGAGATGTCTACTTTTAGTTTTCAGTTAAGTTAACCAATCATACTATACTGCGTTGTATTATTCTATTTTTAGTAACACTTTATAAACACGTGTGATTAAAAACGGAGTCTGCATTGTCTTCTAGTTATGGGATATATTGAAATAAAAACGGTTCAAATTAATCACGACCACGACTTGGAATATTGAACAAGTTAGTCCTGCATTTATAAATTGATTCTTTCGTAGGCCTAAATATACTCCACAGTCATCCAAAATATAATGAATCGCACTTCACAAGTTTGAAAGCAATTTTTGGCTAATGAATAGAATAATTCTATCGCCATTACCGCGATTTGAGTCGCTTTTTGTGATGCGATACCGCTTAAATTGAACCCTGGTACCATCCCTTCAGATTTGTTTCAGAAGATCACATATATTTGGTGAATTTTTTTTGATTCATGTTTTTTCTAATTGTTTGTTTGTGTAGATGAACCAGTTTTTAAGTGGATTTGGTATAAGTGGAATGATGAGTGCCGCCCCGAAAGAACCCGAGAGTTCTCCAAAACCTGAACATCCGACTGTTACTTCATCAGCTCCTACATCACAAAAGGTTTGTACCAGGGTTCTTCATTCATTTTCAAACGAGAGGCCGGGGGGTTAGAGGACCGAATGGTTAGCATGTGCGTGTTGTATCACAAGGTCTGTCATTGAGTCAACTGGCTTGGTTTTGTTTCCCCCGTCGTACGTGACAAGGAGTAGAGTCCCCAGAAGTGTACCCTTGTACGCAGTATAGTTTCCCCGTGTCAAACTGTTTGTCTATATTTACATGTAGTTACAGGTTTTCAACACAAAAATACCCTTTTAGATAGAATTTTCCCTTGATTTTCAACATTTTACTTTCATTTTTTTGATTTTCTACTTTTAACTTTTTATTTTTTGATTTTCAACTTTTTTATTTTCTACATTTTACTTTCGATTTTTTGGTTTTCTACTTTCAGTTTTTCTACTTTTTCTATTTTTAACTTTAATTGCATTTGAACACAATACCCCACCCTGGGGTCTACTCCTATATTGAATTCCAACTGTGACAAGATCTTTTTACATGCATGCCAATGTGTACACAGGATGTAGGTTTTTCCTAACATCCAAACGATGTCCTTGTCATGCCCTCAGTCCTGCATCACTAACAATGGGTGAACCATGCTGGAAAGTCTGGATGAACTTTCTTGACCAATGCAAGGTTCTAACACCCAACCGCGATGGCTAGAGAGCCAGTCTTACCCAATTTGCTACTGTGACCCCAACTGTCAACTCTTCATCTAATGTATCTTTTGGATTATATGATTTTTGGCCCTTGTTTGACTCCCTTATATCGATATGATGGTCAATTTGAACGACGTCCTTTGGTGACTTTTGTTAACCAGTTTAATTTATTTATTATTGCAAAATTTCTGTTTCAGGTATCCTTGTCATTGGAAGAGAAACAGAGATTGGCCAAATCTCAGGAAGATCATAGAAAGTTTAAATCACAACAACCGTTAAATCCTAAGCAGACCGATACAAAAAGTTTACCAAATAACCAACCACGCGATCTTACGTCATCCCTTATAGACTCAAATATAAAAAATATGAACAAAACCAGTCTGAGTTCTTCAACAATGTCCAGTGCAGGAGCATATATGGGAGGTAACTCTGGTGGTTACATGGGAAGTAACTCTAATACAACTTCTTATATGGGAAGTAACTCTAATACAACTTCCTATATGGGAAGTAACTCTTCAACCCCTGCTTATATGGGAGGTAATTCTGCTTTTGGAGCAGGTAATTCAGTAAATGGAAATAGAGCAAATGCTTCAAAATCTGTTGATTTGTCAGCTTTTGATAATCTTCTTCCAAATAAACCAAAGAAATCTTTAAACGAAATGAAAAATTCCCAAAGTGCTCAAAGTTTTGGACAGAATCAGAGCATGGGAAATATGGGTATGCCTAGAATGATGGGAAGTCCTGCACAACAGGGTATGATGGGTAATCAGAGTATGATGGGATACCAGCAGAGTATGGCTACCAGAGCTTTTGGACAACCACAACAGTTTGGTCAAATGGGTGGAAACCAGATGATGTATGGACAGCAAAACATGATGTCATCTCAACAAAATATGATGACATCACAGCAAAATATGATGACATCATCAGCAGCTATGGGTTCTAATGTTATGATGCCTCAAAACATGTCCACGAATCAGAAAGTGAACAATTCTAATAGCACTGATTTATCAGATATTTTTGGATGATATGTTGTTATAAGTGTCATGTGAATTATATGTGCAATATTTATTGAAATATGTTATTCAGTTACGACTGTTATGAAATGTGATTAAAATCTTCTCTAGTGGGCTTAAAACTCAATTAGAGAAGTAGACAGATTTTTGCGACATAATTTCATTATGGAAAGGAACCTATGATGAGTAAATAGAATGGCCATTTAAATCTAGGCAGAGGCCTCGAAACAGGAGTTGGCTAACAAGAAGGGTTGAAAGATCGATTTATGGGAAGGTCTCAAAATGTCTATTTACATATTTTAAATGTTAAACCAGGGAAAGTCTCAAAAGGTTTATTAATATAGTGTGGTGATTAGAAAGGTATAGCCAGATGAATGAAATGATTTTAACGTCCTACTATTTTGCTCCAACTGGACTAATGAAGACCGGCATACGCCGTACAGTGTACCATGAGTTAAATTTTGTCATCATGGTGTAATGAAAATGCAATTACGTTAGTTATAATAAAATAAAACCAAGTACGAACAATCCAAACCATTAGACAGAATTCAAAGTCCTAAAAATGTTATAGGCAAAATAGTGTAATCAGCAAATGGACTGCTCCCTGTGTACAAAATACACGATAAACAGTTATCAAACACGTTTAAATAAGCATAGCAGTTCTATCGAAAGCAGGGCCGAATGGTTAGCATGTGCGTGCTGTATCATAAGGTCTGTCATTGAGTCAACTGGAATGGTTTTGATTCCATGGTTTTACGTGACAAGGAGTAGGGGCACCTGTCCAATCTAAGTGGTTGTCATAGTTTCTAGGCTGTGATATAAAACTAAGTCTGGTCATGATAATCTAGACTACATGTGTAGACTACATGTCTAATTTTGTAGAAATATTACTGACATGGAATTCAATTTGAAAAATAACGAGGTGCACATATCATTTTATTACCTACGAATTAGAATATTTAGTTGTCATGTGATTTTTAATTGTCGTCTGAAACCGCCTACTTAAATATTAATAAGAGTTATGCCCCTTTATTTCCGACTTAGTCTTCATAGAAAAAGCATAAGATATTGTTACAGAAATTGTCCATCAAGAAATAACATGAAATAGCAACCCTGTCATGGACAGTCTTCATAGAAAAGGCATAATATATAATAAAAGCAATTACCCTCTGCCAAAATACGATGGGATACCAGGGTCTGTTCTGTATTTAGATACTTTAGATACAGTATGCTTTATATTCTTAGAATGATATGGAGTAATTTGAACCTAACATAATCAAATAAAACTCTATTTATGGAATAACAACTACTCTGGTTTATTACACTCTGCAAGAACTTGTGAAATTATGTTGAAACATCGCAAAATCCATTAAAGGTGTTGAAAATGGGAAACTATTTTAGATAAATACTTTCATTTGTCTTCAGAATTTATTATTTAAAATCAAGATAGTAAAATAATTTGAGAGATGTAGAATTATGTTCATTATAATATTCAAATTATATTTGTCCATTTTTGTAGATTAAGGATACATTATGGGAGATTAGATGATGAGCTGGCAGTTCGCACTACAAAAGTAAAAAAACTAGATAATGTAAAGGCAATTTGCTGAAAATTTCAGTCAAATTGATCAACTATGAACGTAGAACTAAGCGAATGAAAGTTACGCTTCGCCTCGATCATCAGTACTTAAGTCCGTAAGACAAAACTAGAAGTCTCGGTTATCGGTTATCCATTTAATTGGTAAACCATGAAGAAAAATATTGCAGCAAATTGAGCCACAATCCAACAAAAATCTCATGCTTACCTCGACATTGAGAGTTGAGTATGGTCTAATAAATAATTAATGTCTAATTAATAGTTTTTATAACATTTCAGGCCTAAAGAAAGACATACAATAGGCAGATTTTGCTCTTGCATAATATATTTTTAAAGAGGTAAACCTCTTATTTAATATTATCCATACTGTTCAAAGTTAAAAACTCAAATTATAGTTTGTCCATTTCAATCAATATTGATATTGTTTTCTTACGGTAGAAATATGTGATTTTACTATAGAATATTTAAGACACAATATTTATGTTATGTTACCATGAAAATATGTGATCTTCATGTGCAGATCTGGGGGCGGGAGGCGGGGGACTGTGTCCCCCCCCAACCCTCAGCCCCAGTTATATAGTTAATTTTCTTTTTCTTTTGCTTTGTTACTGTTGTAGTTCACATATCTGCTCTTTAAAAGATGATATATCCATGATTTTTGCATTGTCTCTGCCCAAGCAATCCAAGGTTGCAAGGTATTACCTTTTTCTCCAATGTGTGCCCCTCCCCCTCGACAAAATCCTGGACCCGGGCCTGATCCTAATATCCAATATTTAAGACAACATCACCACAGGATTTGCGTATTCTATGGACGTTTGTAATGACCAAAGAAGAACATGCCAGAAGAAAATGCAAAAGTAATTAAAAAACGATTGATTGACGAATTAGAGCAAGACAAAAAGCGTGTAGAATGGATTAATTAGGCACAAATAATTTAGAAAGGATTTATTCAGAATTCTTATATACAATCATAGAGGCAATAATATGAATAAGTTGGATACAGTAACAAGCAACCTAATGCTGCTTCCAGAATGGAGTGACATGAATATAAATTTAATGATCAGCTGGTAATGTAATGCAATGAGAATGATTATCAATATTAGACAATTGATTACGAATTGCAATAGAATTTTTAAAAAATTGTAGATGAATTACTTTATATACACTTAAGTTACATTAAACATACATTATGCAAGAGCCAAATCTGCCTATTACAGGTCTTTCTATGGTAACTTAAACATGCATTATTCAAGAGCTAAGTCTGTCTATTGTAGGTCTTTCTTTAGGCCTGAAATGTTATCTAAATTATCAGTTAGACATTGATTAACTTATCCAGACCATAATCAACTCTAGATTAAGACTGGATCTACTGCTCAACCCTTATTCATGATTAAATCAAGCAATGGATAATTGAGACTATGTTTTTTATTGAACCAACGATGGTAATGATGATTGAGGCTAGGCCAAAAATTCAATTTCAAAATTCTCGGTTCAGAGTACATCAATTTCTCTGAATTTTTCAGCAAATTCCCTGTATATAATCTAGTTTAAAATTTTATAGTGAGAAAGTGAGAACTGCCAGCTCTTTATGTAATCACTAATCACACATAATGTATCTTTAATGTGTGCTCATAGAGCCATTTTCGTCTATTTTAAGGTTCCAGGGAATAGAGCCACACCCTTTTTAAATTAATATTTACAGAATAAAGCTATACGTCCTTTAATCACAAAAAGTATGTATATCATATTTAATCATAGTTCACATTTTATCATGTTACATTCCAAAAATAAAACCTATCATAATATAAATGTTATTTAATATATTAAAGTAGCTAAGTCTCTAACTCAATATCATCCAAATTCTTACACGTTGAAAACACAAATTATTTGTCAATTCAAATCAATATTGATATTGTAAACTTTTGATATCCAATATTTAAGATTTAAGACAAAATAAACATCCTACCATCGGTACACGAATCGTGTACCCTAGTGCATTTCAGCTTCCTTTGTAACAAGTGACCAGAATGAACAAGGCTAGACAAATCCCAATTTCTGAAATATTAGCGATTTAGCTCCTTTGATTATGATATCTGTTGTTATTAAATGGGTAGATACTCTTCTTTTGTTATAGTTATGATTTAGCAACCCTAGAGCCCGGTGGACAATCGAACCGATCATGACCTACCACCATTGGAGGACTGACCAGATTGTCAGCTTACCTAATGGCATGTGGGCCCCTGAGAAAGGGGTCATTCCATGTCAAGTGGGTCAAGGGTGGCCCCTCAAAATAATCTGGAAAAATGTATGTTTGTATACATGTAACAACTAGAAGCTGCAAAATGTGTGGTCTGTAGCATGGACATTGACTGAGATATGGAAATTTGAGTTTCATGAGTTAACAATAAGTTTTCGAAACAAAGTATGTATCGATAATTTACTAAAGTTTAAGATACTATTGAAGAACTTTTTTTGTGTAGGTTATGAATCTGCAATCAGATTAAGACAAATGAACATTCTAATATGTGTACACAAATCGCGTGCAGGCATGCTTTCCATTACCATTTGTAATGAAGCAACTCGACGAACGAGGCTAAACATGCCACTGCCGGTACAGTGCGGAATGGAATAACCAGCCGCCAAAGATTGCCATTCAATTGGGATTCTTCGCGTATTTCGCCGAACCTAACAGTTGAGACATTGTAGTGAACACAAAAAGGGGGAATCACGGTGGCTAAGTGGGCAAGGCGCTGGCTCTCTAGCCTGGAGGACGGGTGTTCGATACCTGCATTGGCCGAGAAAGTTCATCTCAAAATTTCCGGCGTGGTTTTCCCTTGTCAGTGATACAGGACGAGGTCCCGTGTACACATTGGAGTGCACGTAAAAGATCCCTTGGCAGTTGGAATTCGATATAAGAATAGGCCGTAGCGCGGCTGCCCGGATAAAATTTCCCTCCTAGCACACTGTATGGCGTATGCCCGTCTTCCATTAGCCCAGTTCAGATGCAGAAGAGTAGGACGTAAAGTTTATATCATAGTACAATATCACATGCGTTGCGACCAATTTGTGTCCATTTTTAGGTACCTTTAAGTAGTCTTACTGTCACGATTTACCGGAGGCTAGCAGACGACGCGGGTTTTTTTGATATCCTTTTAGTTTGTATTGAATTTCTCAGATGAACAGAAAATGAGGTTTATATGATCATTCATTGCAGATGACAACATTTATTGACGTGATTTCTATTCGCTGGAAACTGTATTCAGTATTCAGTATCCCGGATAAAAGAAAAAGACATTTGTTTCAACAACGATGCTACAAAACCAGTCCAGTTTAGTTTTCCACAGCATTTAAGCTTAATGCGAGGACTCAAGAAGTATTTTCTGTAAACATAAGTGACTCTGATATACGGGAATTCAATGACGCCAGATCTGAAGTTGAAGAAAGGAAGGAGATAACGGAATCTTAGTATCAAGTCATGGATATTTTCGTGTGGATACAATTAACAGTCTTTGGTTTTGTATTCAACGGCCCAGTTCTCACAAATCTAGATTATCCACCCAAATGGGGATCCCCAGCATCATGGACAAAGGTAAGACCAAAAATTTCACCCTGGCAGAATTACGGAAGCTCCTTTGGAAAACTGCAAAATCAAGCAACTGTTTTGCCGACAGAAGTAGATACTGCGCTCACTTTTGTTCGACCAGACCCGACGACTTCCATCTACCCGTCAGTCCTTGTGTCGACATATAACGACCCAAGCTATTCTCGGCTGGCAATGAAGAGAGATTTCTACTCAAATCGCCAAAAAACCCACTTGCTACATCAGACTGACCAAAGTCACACCAAATTCAGTTTTGGATTCTCGAAAACATCCCCCGTTTCTGATGAATTGATTTCTGTAACACCACCATTACCCGTCTCCACCGGAGCCATGACAACGAACATCGAGCCAGGCCATGTCAGCGACTTCGTCTCTGAATCCACTTCCGTCTCCACCGGAGCCATGACAACGAACATCGAGCCAGACCATGTCAGCGACTTCGCCTCTGAATCCATTTCTCCAACTCTCTCCCAACCGTCTTCAATAAATGCAGTTGACGACTCGTCTTCGGGTCAGCTGGGTCCTAGTTTGTTAACACCGGGTTTTCAGATCGGCTACAAAAAAACTGAATATAACGGATATACACCGGGGCACTATCAAACACATTCTGTCTCTCAAAAATCATCTACTGCCTTAGTTAAACCACCCATTAACTGTGACAGCTCATTATTGTCCAGAATAGACATAACAAAAGCTACTTGTGAGAGGCAACAAGCAGTTGGGGATTTCTTTTGTTTCGATGATTTTCCATCTTGTAAGGATAGATGTGGGCGTTTTTTTCCAAGCAGCTGCTCCTGCGATGTATATTGTGAAATTTACCATAACTGTTGTGATGATTTTAAGGGCGTTTGCCCAGATGAATGGAACCATTCTAAACAAATATTTTCCAGTCTTTTAGAAGTAAACATAAGTTGTTTAAAATACGCCAAAGGATATCTTGTGATTGCCAGCTGTCCACCCAACACGAATACAACCGAGGACTACAAGTGTCAGCACGGTAGTGAGATGCCAATTTCTGTTCATAATTTCCATTTTAAAAATATTCACTGTCTACGATGTAATGGATTCAAGGATGAAAACGCCATGCTCTGGTCTGTGGAAGTTTCTGTGTATTTTGAAGACTTCGAAGAGGAAGATGCATTCTCTATCGGGGAAGGAGTCTCCGAACATTTGTCAAACACGGGTGTTTATGCTTGGAAGACTCCCGAATCGGCCAACAATTTACACACGTGTCACCGCGCAATGATAAGCAGCTGTCCGCCTGATAGTCCTTTAGACATACAAGACAAATGTCAATCTGTTCGCGCACCTGTTACAGTGGTAGAAAGAAAAGACGATGCTACAAACATACGGGCGACAAGTCGTTACGGAAATAAATATTGCGCTGAATGTAACGTGAGGTCGTCTTATGTTTGTGTGGGTTCATCACGTGATTATTACATAACCAATCAAGGTCATGGTCGATTTAGCAACATAATTAATTGGCATATAATTGACAACAAGACTATTCTATCCGCCGGTCCAATGTCGCAATGGAAGACAATGACGTGCAATGGAAGTAATTTTGACTCCATGTCGATGGCATGCAAGATGGAGATGTGCCACGGCCAGCTTGTTATCGTGAATAACAAATGCTCGGTGTCGTTAGTTCCACATTGTGCCACTTTTATCTTGGAATTAGGCCTACATCAAAGAGACGAATCCACATGTACTAATGATACGTGTCTCCGGCCTCTGTTTCATACGATAATGGCAACACTGATTAATGTCACAAATAGTACTTATTCGGGGATGTCGCTTGTAGAGATGGCCATAAACCCCAGTAAGGTCCAGTTGTCGTTCAAGATGAAGTTCAAGAAGTCTAATGAAGCACGCGAAAGCCCTACTTGGCCTCGGCTGTTGTCGATCTACTCCCCAACGGTTAATGATATACTGGTCCATCGTGGATTTACTGGGATGTTCTGGTTCTGTGCTATGTCATCTAGGTACGATAAGTGTGAAATCGACTGTAAAACAAAAAACTACACTATCCATGGACCAGCTAGTCCCCGCCCCGCAGTTTCGTCAAGGTCTGCCATAACACAACCATTATTATTGGTAATCATGTCTGTGGCACTTTGTACGAGGTTCGTAGTAATCCATTAGACAGTGCAGATAATAATGTAAAACATGCAAACTGATCCTATTTCGTTTCGTTTGTTACAGTTCTAAATTTCGATTTACTCGTCTTTACTACACTAAGGTCTGGAAGAGTTGTTGTATAACCCGCATGCTGGATGAAATGAGGGATTAGCCAATGAAACCACTTTACAGCGGCTTCTCGGCGTCCGATGTAGGGAACTGTGGGTAAACGACCAGAAACGCCAATACTGATTGATTAATCAATGTCTGGCGTCATTGGGTCAAAAGCCGCTCGTACGACCCTTGACGCGACCTTTCAGTACAACTTGTCAGATCTTCATGTAGTGTAGGGAGAACGCCGCTAGATCGGGGACGGTCCTGCGCATATTATGGCGTCATAATGTGGATTGTGGGTTAGGGTAAGGATTGAGCTGGGCCCAGGGATTAGGGTTAGGCTTAGGGCTAGCCCTGTTTACATCTCGAGACTTTTACTAAAGCTACAGGTCCTAGTCCTTACCCTAACCGACAATCTATTTACATGTATGAGGTCATAAGTGCTAAAATACGCAGGGGTGTCTCCGATCTTGTGTTCTCTGTAGTGTAGGCCAACACAAGTATAAAAAACGAAACGAAATATAGACCTGTCGGGGTTACATTGAGTGGTATATAAGAAAATGGACCGTTAATTATTACACTATCACTACAAAACACTAGATCGAAATGTAAGGTTATTTCAATAGTAAGACCGTCACTAAAGTATGTTAACGATTTTGTGGTGTATTTGACACTAAATACAGAAGAAGAAGGCCGACACAAGTTTTAATGATGGTGGCACTATCCCAACTGCATGTTGCTATGACAACTATATCACAATATAAATTAAAACAACATATATATTGCATGATTTATAATTAATTATAATTAACTCCTTGTTTTGTGCTATTAATTGTCCACTTGATCATCACTAATCTGTATTTTTAAATATCAATTTTGATGTAATGATCCATGATCATAAGAAAATACTGGACAATAAAAAATATCCCATGAAATCAGAGAGTTGTTGAGGCTATTCAAACACAAATAGAACTCGTAAAATATCCCAGCTTACAGGCATTTCCATTATCTATGGAATCTTTTCGTTATTGTCACGAAATGAAAACCCAACTTTTTTAGAAACGGTATTTTAAAAGGGGTTACGGCGGCTAAGACGCTGGATCGCTAGCCTGGAGGTCGGATGTTCGATCCCTACATTGGCCGAAGAAGTTCATCCAGATTTTCCGGCGTGGTCCTCCCTTGTCAGTGATGGAGGACGTAAGGACAGCAAGTACAAGATCTCTTGATTAGGCCGCAGTGCTGCGGTCCGGGCAAAATTTCCCTTATAGCACACTGTATGGCATAGGCCCTTCTTCATTAGCCCAGTTCAGAGCAGAACATTAAATTCCATTTCATTTCGGTATTTTATAAATCAACGGCCAGTGTGTTCCAAGGCGACTCTCACTCTGTCAATCTAGCCGATCCCACCCCATTATAAGTGTAAGAAGGCACTAGATAATTTTCATCAAATCGAACGATCAGTTAGGCAGTGGCGGATCCAGGGGGGGGGGGTGAACCCCCCCACCGCACAGCTACATAAAAAAATAATGCCTTGCATCAATGAAATTACATCACAAAGTGATCCTACGTCAGTATAAAAATGATTTCTCTGTTTAAAAAGCTCAATTTGTATGTATGCCTATGTAAATTTAGAGACGATGATAGCAGATTTCCGTGACAGAAACCTGCAAACCCCCTCCTTCAAAAATTCCTGGACCCGCCCCTGTTAGATGCTTATCTATTTTCTCTATTGTCGGGGGCTATGTAACCAAGAGTTTGCTGACAGTGAGACGAGCGGGGATGAGACGGAGAGACGGGAGAAAGAGACGAAGAGAGACGAGGAGAGACGGGAGAAAGAGACGAGGAGTATAAAAATGAAATGAAATGGGGTTTAACGTCCTACTCTTCTGCACCTAACCTGGGCTAATAGAAGACGTGCGCGCTGTACCATAAGGTGTGTCATTGAATCAACCGACATGGTTTCGATTTCCTGATTGTATGTGATAATGACAATCTGATTAAAACACAGATCCAATTTCGTTTCGTATTTTATAGTTCAAAATTTCGTTTTTACTTGTCTTCACTACTCTTGGATCTGGAAGATTTGTTATTTAAGTCGTGTTCTGCCTGAAATGAAGGGTCAGCCAATCAAATGGTCTGTCGAATCGACCGTTTGACCTTTTCATGCGTGGAACTGTGGGTAAATATTACCAGCGGATAGAAATTAAAACAAAAGAAAAGTAGATTTAAACAAGCATGGCGGTCGCTAATTAGTCAATCGAATGACTGACATTATCGGGTCAAATGTCCCGTGCTTGATACCTGACGTCATAGAACGTGAGCTCCCACTATAACTAGTTAGATCTACATGAGTGTAGGCCATCGAAAGTATAAAAAATATAGATCTATATTTTAATTAGATTGTGACAATGAGTACGTGGCAAGGAGTACGGTCGACTGTCCAACCAACCTTGCGGATTTTCTCCGGGTCCTCCGATTTCCTCCCATTGTTAAAGGCCTTTATGTACAAGCGAATTATTGAAATAAAATTGAACCATATGTTAGTCCCGAAATGACCTAGTTTGTGTTTAGTTAAACCCATCTCTACCCACCCCTGCCTCTCGCTAACCTGTATAATTTACAAATGCTACAATAGGATGGAAAGCCGTTTACTTTTAACTGTAGACGTTATCCCCATCCCCGAGGGCGCAGGCGAATTATTGAAATAGAATTGAGCTATGTGATTTTTAAATTTTTTAAATATACATAGTATGATTCCATTCAGTCTGTTTCGAAACATTCACCATATGGCTTCAAATGTTATATAAATTAATAATTAGACATTTATTCACGTGACACAAATTAGGACATTTCGGACTAAGATAAGGGTCATTAGCAGTTGGAGAAACTCCTCTACGTTGGACAGGCGACCGTACATTCGTAACGTACAAGACGATACCACGTCACTCCATTCAATGTCCGACCTTATGATTGAACGCACACGCGTCAAACCACTCGGACACCCTTCTTAAAGAGGTGGATACAGTAAGAGTTAAACCGTTTTCGCTGTAATAATTTCGAAATACTCAATGGAAAATGCCAGTCAATAATCATTGTTTAAAGTTTTGATAAAAGTACCGTGGTTTCTTTGGTCTTTCCAACCATTGTTACCATATTAAATAAAATCGTGCTCAGGATTTCCGACGTAGGTGTCCCGTGTCTGTTGGGCAGGACGGGGGTGGGGGTGTCTTTCAAGACACAGTATCTGGTCGTTTGGATAGGATAAAAACACGTAACAAGACCCTTTGCAGATGGAATTCGGAATATGTGTAGGACTCAGTGGCGATGCCCATGCAATAGGTATTATCCGGCGCGCGCCAGTTATTATCCGGCGCGCACCAGTTATTATCATTATATTTTTATTTTTTGCGTCCCTTACCGGGCTCCGTACAAATATAATTAACTCCAGGCAAGAAATATATTATGGTATTTGAATGTTTATAGCATTATATTAGTTGTGTTGGCTATTTGTACAATAGTAAAAAGTCAAATAAGTTATGGCCAGTTAAAAAGATGGCCCGTGCTTACAGACTGGTAATACAAAAAGTATATTTGATAAATTCAAGCAGCAGCAATTATAATGTTGTGAGTAGTATAAGCGAGAAGGGATCATTTACACAATAAGTACTTTCTTTGAAACAGAAAAAAAAAAAAAAAAAATAAACAAAAGCTCAGATTCGCTTTTAATTTTAGTTAGTGGAAACGCGCACGTGCTAACCATTCGGTACTCCACCCCTATCACCACCCATACACAAATATAATACCAACTCATTTACATAACGTGGCAATTATATACTGAGCGCCATAGAAAACACATCACTTAGTTTTTCGTATATCAAAATGATCCTGTATAAACATATCTTATTCATTTTCCTTCTTATTGTGAACAATATTCAAATGGGAACACATCAATAACAACACATTTATACACTTATGGATGTTTAATCTGTAATCAACGGTACAAAGTCAGAGGGGTCAAAACCAAAAGTACGACAAAGTGTGTTTTGAGGGAAATTTTGTTTGGGCAGCGTCGCTACTCCCCCCCCCCCTTATCGAATTTCAACTGACAAAGGATCTTTTACGTGCACGCCAATTTGTACACGGTACCTCACATTTCGTCCCATCCGAACAACTAGGCAACTGTCCTTGCCAGTAATTTTATTAATTGTTACTTGAATTGTAAAGTGTTTATGATCAACAATATATCCACTGACGGGGTTAACGAGTTTCTCCCAACCAATTAAATCAGTACCACAGCCTAACGTCCCACCAGGTCTAACAGTCCCATTGCATTGTTTAGCCACAGATTGTCTATCATCTGTTTTATTTATAACTTTATATGTGACGTCAACATTACATGACGTAATACTTTTATCTTCTACGTCTTTCAGGTATAATGTAACAAGTAATAATGATGAGAAGACTCTAATTACACTGGTACATCTCGTAAATTCTGAAATTACATGTTGTTGACCAAGCAGTCCATACGACACAGTGTCCACATTATAAATATCTTCAAATATATTAAGATTATAACTTATAATCTTACCAAGTTGATTACTTGACAAAGTTTTATCTATCTCTGCTTCTTGAAATGTTGAATATCTTACATCAGGTATATCCAATTTTCTGCAACAACTTTCATCTTTTTCATGTATAACTTCAGGTAATCTTTGTAAAACTTCAACAATGGACGAATCTTCTAAAACATTCGTTGAATATTTAACGCTAGCTTATAAATCTTCTGTTGGTCTTTTTATATCCTCCATCAATTTTCTGAGTTTTCCATCAACATCATCATACAAATACTCGCCAATGGATGTTTTTATTTCTTGTTTCATATCCTCTCCAAGTTTTTTCACCTCTCTACAAATTGTATAGACCTGTTCATCAATCTTGTTGTATTCTGTCTTCACCGAATCACCCACTTCACCATACCTCAAGTTTAATCTTTCACTGAAGTTTTCAAGCTCATCAATGTGGGATTTTATTTCTTCATTTAAAGTTTTTAATTCTCTTTTGATTTTTGCATTGTCATCTTGTAAATTTAGAAATCGGTGTCCATTATGACCAATGACATAGCAATCAGAACAGACGACCATAGAACAATCTTGGCAGTAAAATGTTACACTCGATTGTTGATGATTTAAACAGGCATCACGTGATCTGGATTCAAGTGTCGCACCGTCTTTAGTCACAGTCGACAATGCATCGTATCTAGAGACAACATGATCCTTACAGACTTTTAGTTTACCATGGAACGTTTTACAAGAATCACATAGATATTGTTGACAATCTTTACAACCAAATTTAGATACAGTATTTATACAAACGTCACAATGTGGAATGTTTGTGTTTAATTTTGGTTTCAGTTCTTTCATACCACGATCTGGTATTGATGTTTCGACAGGACACAAAGGACACGGGAACCGGTTATTACTATTGGGTTCGTTCACATAATCCTCTAAACAGACGAAGCAGAACGAATATTGACAATCGATTATTACAGGTTGTTGAAAGTCGTTTAAACAAATACTACACACTTTCTGTTCAGCCATGTTCAAATGTAACAACACCTAACCATAATGTTTGTCGAGAATGTTATTTAATAGATTCATATCAGTAGAGCCCCCCCCCCCGCCAGTAGACCAATTGACCTCTTGACCTCTTTGAAAATGGTGACGATTCTTATCTAACAACCTTTGAACAAATCCAAAATTACCGTGACACTGATATCAGCTATACATTTGTGTGCTTGATAACGATAACGACCAGTGAAATGGGGCGGGACCATCATGCGGTCGGGATTGCCCTTTGAGGTGCCAACGGGCCGAAATCTCTATTTAAGGTGGTTACCCACGTTTCAAATGTAATCGTTATATTTATTACTCAAAGGCCACGGGTGTTCAATGAGTAAGAGGATAGCTAACTAATCTGGAGGTCCTGTATAGTTTGAGAATGTTCATCGTGATTTTCCGGCGTGGTTCCCTCTTCCAGGCCTTCGTCATTAACCTAGTTGAGACAGAACAGTGGTGGGACATTAAACCCCATTCTACTTCTTATACTGATTACTCTGAGCAGTGAAAGGGGGCGGATTGATGTATGTCAAGAATAATCAGATGTCGCATTGGTGAAAATAGGTTGTAATCTCTACTAAGCTTAAATCATCTCTTCCTCAATAATATATATAAAAGCTTTATCATCGTTTTTTACTTCTTATGAACGGCATTGAATATATTTCAATGTATCAGTTTCGAACAGATGAAGTGGATAATTTGGTTTAATATCAGTCCGGAAGAGGTGGAATAGATAATTTGGTTTGATATGTCAGTTTCGGAGAGATGAAAAAGATAATTGCGCCATTTTTTGTATGAGATATAACGGACAGATTTATTTTGGTTATAAAACAGGGGTTATGTTTTCTTTATTATTCCAATTAACAAAACCATGCTAGCAACTAAAGACAGAAAAAATGGGGCTATTTTCACATATTTCACTTTGAGTTCATATTGCGTATCTGCCTTTACACGTTTATGAGTCCATTGGTTTTATCTTCGTTTATAATTCATGTATTCTTTTACTATGTCTGAAGTTAAGTCAACTGGACAATTCCTTCCGGCAGCGAAAACCTCTGTTACAAGTCTGAAAATATATTATAAAAATGGACGATAGATTCACGGGCCCTTTAAATACGCCTATCAGCTGTCAAGTCATATATGTTTGCTCACAAATCAACAATTCCAGTTGAGCAAGAAAGTTTCATTATATCCTGTATCACCTTCGCCAGATTCATGGGTAGTCAAATTGTTCATTGTCCCAAGCAGGATGTTAACAACAGCATCTGTGTGCCCGTAGTAAAGTATGTCATTAAGTCAGTTTTTTTAAAATTAACCGACGTCGCAGTGAACCCAGGGGTGGATCTTTGAATTGTGAAAGGGGGGGGGCGCCGCAAAATGAAGGCACTTACTGCGGCGACGGGGCACGCCGCTGCGAGGGGGTTGATGGGAGACAATTATCCGTCATTTCCTTGCATCTGTAGACATTCCAAGAGCTATTTGGCTGATATTTTCGTCTAAGTAAACATTTGGAGAGGGCATATTTGGGTCTGAAAAGGGCACTTTCAGAGGTAAAACGGCACTTTAAGCAGTAAAAAAGGGCACTCTTGACAATTTGGGGGGGGGGGGCCTCTGGACCCAGTGAGTAAGGCATTGGCTCCAGAAGGATTGTGTGCCCGTAGTAAAGTATGTAATTGAACAGAAAGAAGTTCAGTAAACACAGGGGCTCTCGGATTCGATCACTATGGGTCGAGAAAGTTACACGGATTTTTTTAGTGGTGCAAGATGGCGTGGCTGGTACGAAACAACCTCTAAATGTTTATCACTCGGAAAATCTCGACAGATTCCGTAAACTACATCTAGTCTCGGATGTATGACAGTAAGTGATATGTACCTACGCCCATACATTTGCGATGCGGCTACCGGTTTACTTTAACAGGAAAACTTGGCGCTATTACACAAATTGGGAACCTATTCGGCTAACAACCTATTCGACCGATCGACCTGCAACCTGTTCGTTGGAAACCTATTTAGAATAAAGACAACAGTCGAATTAACTCATCTATTTATCAACCAATAAAATCCAACGTTATGTCTATCAAATGAAAGTAGAATATAGAAGTGTAATTTCGTCATTATCTTACAGCTGGATCGGTCGAGTATGTCGCTAATCAAATAGGTCGCCAATTTGTGTTCGATATGGGCGCAGCCATGTTTTATACGGGACCTTTAAAGTAGTTCAAATATGGCGGAATTCGTTATACAGCCGAGGTTAGATGTAGGTTCCGTAGGTTACGGAATCTGCCGACGTTTGCCGAGTGAAATGTTTGTATGTCGTTAGTGTAAGATGGAGGACCTGGTACGAAACAATCCCCACGCGCCTGTGTGCTCGCTCTGATTAGCGCCACTGAGACAGGATGTCAAGTAGGATATTAAACCACGTGCACTCAATTGTATGCCGTATACGAGTATATGAGCCAATGAATACGTTAGTTTGACATTTTGAGAAATTGTTGTGTTGTATAGTGTTGACGATTCGTGGGAAACTGCTGTTATTAATTTCAAATCTATGACAGCCTCACCTGTAGTTGATAAAATCAGAAGGGTCTAGAGACGACGCCACGGCTACTAGGTTTGGTATAACGATGTGACAGAATCCACTTGGCACAAAACACAGCCCCTACAATATAATTATTAGTCTGAGGGTCTGAGTCTATCCTTAACCCATGTTGTTAACATAAAAGATGCTAACATGGACTTGATAGAAAATGTCATCGATTTCCAATATGATACATATCTCTATTGTTAAATCGTCAGCCGTTGGTAATTGTGTTTTTTTATCGAACAATCCAAATAATCCAAACATACAAAGCCAATGGGCAAAGGGAAGTAACTCGCATTTTATTGCAATTTAGATCTCCGGATAGTTATTGTAAACTTCGTCAAAATATTGTGTACATGCCATGCATTGTGGTGAACCAAACAATGACACAATGGCAGTATGTAAGCTGTTTTTGATTGGTTCGTAGAATCCACCTACGTGGTCAAGGAAATCGCCAAGGGTAGATAATTTAAATTCGTTAATACCCTATGAATGGGCCCAGGGGATGCTGAGTATCGACTGGAAGTCTGTGATACCACTCGTGGTCCTCTGATGACCTAGCGAGGCGATTATGGCGTGTCAAGGGAATATTAATATATAAACAGTAACATTTTAGAGCCATAGAAAGATTTACAAAATAATGGCTTATATAGCTCCTACATAATGTCTCTTTAGGAATACTCACCATATTTCGAAAACTGGTTGCATAGTGTTGATTACAATCCAGAAAGCTGCTGTTATAGGCCGACAGAGATCGTTCTATCTGACAAATCGCCATTTTCTTTATAAATTCTTGGCCCTTTGAAAAAATTAAGACCGACATACCAATGATTGCGATGTGGAATAATTAGAAATAATTATTATGGATGGTGAAATTGGCCGATTACACAAAACATGTAACTATAAAATTAATACTGGTCTTGGTTGTCATTTCAGTCCACAATTCCATCCATTGATCCATAGCTGTATGTAAACTGCCTTGAAATTTTCCAAAATGTCCCATTAGGGGAGTTGGGGTGAATGAGTTAACGCATGCGCATTAGACCATAAAGTCTGTTATTTACAAAGTTGCGCGGTGTCAGTGTTGACTCCCGGTTTCTCGATTGTAAGCAGCAAGCTAAAGACTCATACGTGCGAACTATTGAGATGAAATTGAACCATATGTTAGTCCCGAAATTGCCTTGTTTGTGTCGAGTGGGCGTTAACCCCCCCCCCCCGCTCTCTTGCGTAGAAGGTCCGTAACGACGACGATAACCACCTTGAATGTATCCACAGAAACTATTTTGGGTAATTATTATGATAAATGACTAACCTGTGAGGTAAATAAATGACTATTCTCTTTTAATTTGTTGCAGTATTTTTTACCGTAGCTCAGTGCGTATCCGTCCTCTCCACAGGGCAATCTTTTCTCAAAACATTCGAAGAAACTACAGTCGCCATCTTTTACTTTGGATAAGCAGTCTTCTGATATATCTATAACATACAATATAAAAACAAACTAACAATTTTACACGGTCTTAAAGTTGCAATTTTATATTTTTAAGTTAAACTTTTAAAATGTATTAAAATAAAGCCCTAAAATAGATTGTATCTATAAACAGTCCTACTTTGTTAAAGAATAATCCTATTAATCCTATAATTCACTATTGTCAGCCAGCTGAGAAATTGGCAAAAATATCATTTTAAACTTCAAATTTAAAAGTTTAAAGATAGCCATTCCATGGAGTTGGATGGAAGAAACAAGGGAAATAACTGTGTTATTATTACCCGTGTTACTGATTTTTATACCTGTGAAATAATGCCCATTGTTGTATAATAGTGAGTTGACAACCTTTTGAGCAAAAAACATAGAAATAATTATGTTTTGACTTTCTTAGAAAATATGAAATTCCCGCTTTAAAACAACCGTTTTGGAAATTTTCTTGTACATTGATTAGGCGAACGTCTGTCATGTTGGATTTTACTAACTATCACCGTTTTCCGGTGCGCGAAATTTAGGATGTTACAAAGTACACACCTAAATAAACGCGAAAATCCATACATACATTTTCGTGCATCTTTTTTTCGGGGCGGGGGAGTAAATCATAAATTGATTGGTCTATTGATAATAATCAGAAGCACTCCGATATGATAAAGCAGGCGCGGATCCAGGGGGGGGGGGGGTCAAGGGGGTCCGGACCCCCCCTGCTCAGACTTGAAATTTTTTTTTGCGATTTTATTGGCGACTTTTAGACCTGTAATTTTGGAATTTACCTTCCGGAAATACGTCAGAATGCACCAAATTGAATCTAATTTACCAAATTTTCCTGGGGTGGGGCCCCCAAACCTCCCGTTAATTGGTTGAGTGCCTTTTATCAAACTTAGACCCCCCCCCTGCAAAAAATCCTGGATCCGCGCCTGTAAAGATGGTGGTCGAGAAGTTCCCCAGGACCACACTCTTGCAAGACCACACAGGGTGTATCGACAACTGGGAAAGCAGAGTCAATTCGGAACACAGATAGGTACTTAATCTTATTGTGGTTTTATCCCGTTTACATCAATGTTTGGATTTAAAATGATATGCATGTCTTGTTGGATTATAAGGTATTTCAAACATAGCTGTAAGGCAGGGGTGGTCCAATTTTTACCTACCATGCGCCAATTTGTTCACACGCGAATTCAGACTCTAGTCTCCCCGTTGTGAGATATGTTTAAAGACGTGATAAAATTAGCAAATATAAAAACAATGTCTGATAAACATAGTTATCTTTAACAGGACTTTGGATGTGGTTTGAGTAACGAAAAAGCTGTAAAAAATAATAAAGTAGGCTTACTGCCTTACGTCATCATTAACACAGGGATGAAATACGCCGCTTTTTATCATGCAAGGTACCATGTTTAGTGCACGCGCTAGAGATCGGCCATCTTTATTTTTAGGGCTTTAATCAATTGTTTGACACTTTTAATTAAACATTCGACAAAAAAAGAGCCTTAGAAGGGGCATGTTTCTATACAGAAGAAAATTCTAGCATCTGATTTCCGGAAATGATAGAAATATGGGATTCTACTATCCATTATTTAAGACAAAAGAGAGAGAGAGAGAGAGAGAGAGAGAGAGAGAGAGAGAGGGGGGAGAGAGGGAGAGGGTGGATAGAGAGAGGGGGAGAGAGAGGGAGAGAGAGATGGGTAGAGAGAGGGAGAGAGAAGAGAGAGAAGGGTAGAGAGAAGGAGAGAGAGTGAGAAAGAGAGAGAGGGATAGAGAGAGAGGGGTACAGAGAGAGCGAGAGGGATAGAGAGAGGGGGAGAGAGGGAGACGGTGGATAGAGAGAGGGGAGAAAGAGGGAGAGAGATAGATGGGTAGAGAGAGAGAGAGAGAAGAGAGAGAGAGAGAGAGAGAGAGAGAGAGAGCGAGAGAGAGAAAGAGGGAGACGGTGGATAGAGAGAGGGGAAGAAAGAGAGAGAGAGATGGTAGAGAGAGGGAGAGAGAGGGAGAAAGAGGGAGATAGAGAGAGTAATACGCGGTTCAATTTTATTTCAATAATTCCCTTGTGCGGAGGTGTCTTGAGCCTTGTGAGGAAACCGGAGGACCCGGAGAAAACCCTACTCCTTACAACTGGGGAATCGAAACCACACCAGTTGATGCAGTGACAGACCTTATGATACAATACAATGCGCACGCGCTAACCATCCCCCCCCCCCCCATCAACGAGATAACAACAATTACTGCGTTTATTACTATGCGACGTGTCGATAAAGGCGAGAGTTTCCTCGTCGAAACGTCGCATAGTAATAAACGCAGTAATTGTGGATCCGTGAAATTATAGCCTGGATGTATTAATGTCTCCAATTACTAAATTAATACATATCAAAGAAGAAAGATTGTGATTAAAAAGACCCGCGTATTTCATTTCAGAAATTGAAATACAAAATTTGAAAAATAAATGTAAATTTATTTATATGCATGCATATTGCATTACAATGTGCTTCAGATCCTTGCTTAAAGTAGCTAAGTCTCTAACTCAATATCATCCACAGTCTTACATACTGAAAACACGAATTCTTTGACTTCTAATATCCAATATTTGAGACAAAATGAACTTTTTTCCATTCGTACACGAGGCGTTTCAGCGTTATTTGTTACAAGTGACAAGAAAGAATGAGGCGAGGCTAGACAAGTTCCACAACTCATGTCAAACAGCGACGCCATAACTTATCTACAGGGCATGCGCAAAAGACGGGAGTAAATAAACATAAATGATTTGAAATCAAAACGGAAACAATGTAAATCTGTCCATATACAATCAGATTACGTTAATATATGCGTTGCGACCCATTTGGATAAATTTCTAGATCCCAAATATTAGCGATTTAGCTCCATTAGATAAAGAGTCATTCATATTACATTACAAAGTGCTTTATATACGAACAATTTAAGGCGGGGGGGGGGGGTGGGATGGCCTAGTGGTCTAGAGTGCCGCACTTCGAGCTCTAGCTGGCCGGTCACCTCTGGCTTGCGGCTGTGGTTTCGAGCCCTGGTGTGAGCGTGAGTGGCATGTAGATAGGGGCGCCTTCTCAACCTCGCGGGTTTCTTCCGGGCACTCCGGTTCCCTCCCACTGCTAAGGACCCCTACGTGCAAGCGAATTATTGAAATAAAATTAAAACCATATGTTAGTCCCGAAATGACCTGGTTGTGTTGAGTGGACTTGAAACCCCATTTCTCTCTCTCTCTCTCTCTCTCTCTCTCTCTCTCTCTCTCTCCAATTTAAGGCCCCTCAAATATAGAGTCGTTCATATTGCATTACAATTTGCTTTAGACCCATTTGCGACTATTCTAAGGTTCCATTCATACGTATTTTCAGATTTTATGGTTTCATAGAATAAAGTGACGAGCTCTTTAAAATCACTTACCGAACTGAGCATTTACGATTTTATTTGCTGTAAACCAACTGATGAGTGGGTATGACGCCACTAAACACAAAACACTGAACGAAGTAAACAGCCTGAACACAAACATGGTGTTTCATCGACTTCAAGGTCCACAGTAAATGATATTCGTTGAGTGTTTCACTGGTTTTATTTTCAGATGAATTCGATGTGTTTAACGGATAAGGATGCGTCAATAGTATTGCTCGCCCTGGCTCAAACTGTCAACAATATTTTAACCAACATCTTGCATACATATGATTATTACACAATCATAATAATCGTTTATCTAGTAACTTTTAAAGGGGCTTAATTTAAAGCGACAATTCGTCATTTGAGGGATTTTTAATCCTTAACTACATTACATACTAAACCTACGCTGTCTATTTACAACCAGTCAAGCTTGACAACAGACACTAAGCTAGGTTGTCCGACATTTTAATTTTAAATGGACGATTTTAGTCGAAAACACTAAGTATTTATTTCGCTTCTATTTAATAAAATAGAAAAGGATTCTTTAGTCAGACATGAAACGGGGTAAATATATGTTAGATCAATGGTGGCCATTTAGAGCAGAGATCTAGTTTTCTAGGTGTTAGTTCTCTGAGTGAAGAATGCTAACATTATTGGTACAGTAGAATCTCCAAGATCAACATTGAGCATCCGCTACGGGCGATATAAACAAACCAGCGCCACCAATATGACAGTTAACTATCCCAATATTCAGTTCTCTGACTCCACGATCGTATTGATCGGTTATACTATTTCAATGTCGTTTATAAAGATAAGGCGTTTAACGTCCACACGACACAAACTAGATTATTTCGGGACTAACATATGGTTTCAATTTAATTGCAATAATTCGTTTGCGTGTAGGTTTCTTTAGCAGTAGGAGGAACCGGAGTACACGGGGAAAACCTATGAGGTTGGACAGGCGTTCCTATTCCTTGTCACCTTTAAGTTTGATGCCCTGTACATGATAAGATAGTAGGTTATTAATAAACAGACTTTAAACTGATAGAGTAACTTAAACAGATAGAGATATTACATACAGAGAGAGAGAGAGAGAGAGGGGGGTAGAGCGAGGGAGAGAGAGGGAGGGAGAGAGAGAGGGAGAGAGGGGATAGAGAGAGGGAGAGAGAGGGAAAGAGAGAGAGAGAGGGGAGGGAGAGAGAGAGAGCGAGCGAGAGAGAGAGAGAGAGAGATAGAGAGAGCGAGATATTGCTAATTTCTTGCGCCCAGGAGTCTTAAGGAGTGGGGAAAACCAGAGGACTCGGTAACGGGAAGTGATGGGGGGGGGGACGTCCACAGTGAAAAGCGGAGGACCCGGTGAATACCCACAAGGTTGGAAAGCCGACCTTACTTCGTGACAAAGTAAAGCTTCTATAAATATGGAAAATGCCTATAAGCTGGGATATTTCACGAGCTCTATTTGGGTTTGAATAGCGTAAACAACTCCCTCCATCCGTCCTGACAAGGGGAAACCACGCTGAAAAGTCACGATGAATTTTCTCGACTAACACCGGCAGCGAACCCGCGACTTTATGTCTCAAACCCACCTCTAGAAAAAAAAAAACCAACCCAAAAACAAATTAAAATGAATTTGATGAAAGTCATTTTGGCATAAACTAAATATAAATAGTCACAAAAAAACAACCATTTTACAGACTATCAAAACAAATTATAAACAATTATCTCAATAGTTTATATATATTTATAGTACAAAAAAAAAAGAAGAAAATCACACTACACACTATATGAAACCTATCTTAGTACACAATTATATCTTCCGATTTCGACCAACGCCTTAATTGACTCTTTTTTGTTTGCTGTTAATACTAGAAAAATTAAAATAACCTTTCACTATCTCTGAGTAGTTGATAAAAGGACCTATTTCGGCAGCCATTTTAAGAATAATTTTGAACTATGGAAGAGACGAGAAATTGGATTGGACGATTAAAATAGGCACACTACCAAAAAAGGGAGAGACAAACTCGTGAGTAAACACCCTAAGAATCAGCTCCAAGTGCAGCATTGGATAAAGAAGAATCTTGCGCGGACCATCGTATACACCACAAAAATCGTGATAAGGGCCCGGTGTGAATCCATTGCAAACTACAATATTGTGAAATGGCTGAATCTCAGCCCGAAAATGGTTCAATTCCGTCTAGCTTTTACAAAGTTATGTTAAATTCAAATTTAATCTATCTATTCCTCGAGCGTAACAAGACGCTGCCATCTTTTATCGTTGGTATTTTGATTTTGTTGTCCTAATCAAACATGCATTATGCAAGAGCAAAATCTACCTATTACGAATCTTTCTTTAGGCCTGAAATGTTATCTAAATTATCAATTAGACATTGAATAACTTATCCAGACCATAATAAACTCTTGATGTTAAGGCTAGCCTTCGATGTGAGCTGGATTAGATTCCTATATGCCGCTGAACGGCCATTGAAATTAAATTTAAGATCTAGATAATCGAGACTATGCTGTTTGCATTAATGATTTAAGTAATGATGACCGAGACTAGGCGGAATTTCACACGCTTCGTCCTCTGCTCATAGTGAATCAATTTGACTGAAATTTATTTTACACCATTAAAGTGTAATCTTCCATAATGCACCTTTAAATGTTCAAGATGCATTATGTAAGATTAAGATAACGGTCTAAAAATTTTCTCCATGTGTACTTTTTAAAATTAAATTTGAAAGGTCTGTAATAAACAAGAATGTAAAAAGAGGCTAGGTGTTGGATTCGGTTTGCCAAATTATGAATGTGTGTGTATAAAAAGGGAATATGTTAAAAATTTCAGTGAAATAACTTAATTCGGAGTAGAGTTATCGACGTTTTCAGAACAGTATAGTCTCAATTGTCATTGCTAACGTTGTTGCAATAATAAACAAAGTCTCGATTATTCAGTTTTAAATCAAATCATTTTAATGATTACTGCTAATCAGGACTGTCGGAAGTTCAGGGAGCTATTATAAACCTTGTTGGTGACTAAATGTCTAAATATAATTTTTGAGGCCAAATGAAAGACTTTGTAATATGAAGATTTAGCACCTACATAATCAGAGGCGGATCCGGGGAATTTTTTGCAGGAGTTGGTTTACCAGATTTCTGTTACGGAAACCTGCCATCATAGTGTCTAAATTACATAGGCATACATACAAATTGAGCTTTTTAAACAGACAAATCGTTTTTATACTGATGTAGGATCACTTTGGGATGTAATTTCATTGATGCAAGGCATTATTTTTTTCATGAAGGGACCCCCCCCCCCCCCCCACTGGATCCGCCCCTGATAATGCACCTTTAAAATTATCAATCTGAGTTCATATTTAACAAAGGGGGGGGGGGGGTGGTGGTGGATGGTCTAGTGTGCCGCGCTTCGACATCTAGCTGGCCGGTCACCTCTGGATTGCGGCTGTGGTTTCGATCCCTGGTGTGAGCGTATGTGGCATAGAGATAGAGGCGCCTTCTCAACCGTGTGGGTTATCTCCGAGTATTCCGGTTTCCTCCCACTGCTAAAGACCCCTACGCGCAAGCACATTATTGAAATAAAATTTTGAAAAAACATATGTTAGTCCCGAAATGACCTAGTTTGTGTCGAGTGGACGTTAAACCCCATTTTTCTCTCTTTTTTCTCTCATATTCAATATGTATTTAGCCATCAGAAATTTGATATTTTTGCGAAATTTAAACAGCACATCGAGACTTTGTTACTCCAGCGAATATCAAATAAATTTGTTATAGTTATAGCTCCTGTTTATATTGCGTTCGATGCGTGTCATATTTACTGTTGGTCGACATGTCGCCTACATAGGTCGAGGCCATTCTCCAATGCAAATCTCACTATTCGCCACTGATTTCCTCATTGACTGTTGAGCGAGGCTTGATCACCCAGTTCCTAAGCACCTATCGAGTTATGATAGGTTTATAAAGGGACTGGGTGATACAGACTTCTTTTGTCCTCATTTCGTCGTAATTCCGGTTCGTTCAACATATGAATCGCCAAGTGAACACACTTTAAGTTTGATTTGTAATTGATAACGATGTAAAATGATCAATTTAACTACATTGGAGGGCTTGTAATGCTCAAATAAAATCTCGTTGGAAATTAAAACGATGGAAAGTCTTAGAAGTAGTGAGTATTGTGAGATGATAACAGACGATATATCGTAAACCAGTCATACAAAGATGGCGTCTGAATTACGTTCTATTATACTATACTATATAGTCAAGCAGTAGTAAGAAGTTTTATTTTAATCCCTTCAAGTGCCTGTGTGTTAATCCTTGTGTCTTTAACCGGCTCTTAATTGTTTCCAAAATGTTACAGTGGCTGAACGCCTGTATCCACATCATGTATGAGGTTCACCATGCAAGTCTCGCTATGCAACAGTCAATATTGAGACCTGTCAGGTGGCCAACCATGCTTGGGGGAGGGGGGGGGCTGGGGAGGCTAAATGGCAATGGTTGAATCGTCGGGCGAGTACGACTTGATCGAACTCACGATTCCATGACTTTAAAATTTTAATGTAAGCAAATGAACAATCGGATTAAAATACAGACAATATTTCGTTTCGTTTTTATAGTTCAAAATTTCTTTTTACTTGTCTTTACTACATTAGGATCTGGAAGACTTGTTATTTAACTCGTGTTCTGCTTGAAATGAGTTGTCAGCCAATCAAATTGTCTGTCGAATCGTGTTCTGCTTGAAATGAGGGGTAAGCCAATCAAATTGTCTGTCGAATCGAGGGTTTGACCTTTTTTGCGCGGAATTGTGGGTATGCATTATCAGCGATAGAAATCAAAACAAAGCAACAATGATTCTGATTGGTTAATCGAATGACTGAGGTTATAGGTCACATGTCGCGTGCTTGATATCTGAACTTGCTGAACGTGACCTCCCGCTATAACTTGTTAGATCTACATGTAGTGTAGGCCATCAAAATTATAAAAAAACGAAACGAAATATAGATCTGAATTTCAATTAGATTGGCAAATGAATTACCATGACAGTCACGGACAGACAAATTATTAAACAAAAGAACTAAATAATCCAAAAAACGCATAAAACATTCTTATCCACCATGTGCAAAGTTTGTTTTGAACTTTTTCCGACCATATTTCTACAATTTCTTCTTTTGTATACGAATGTCCAGTAATTCGATTTTTAATCCAACATATATCAACATATGAAATAATGTAATGGAAGTCTCGGTGATGAACCAAATTAACTGCAGCACGCTCCCTTACTATACCACAAATAAAAATATCTTCCAAAAAACAGTATTTTGTCTTTAAAGCGGCACTGAGTAATTTGGTTGTTATATCCCCCGATAAAACATAGGCGGGCCCAGTTGCATAGTGTGGATGATATTTATAGGGATAAGCTATCTCGTCCACATACCACTTGGACTTTGGGTTTCGATTAGCCAATGGAAATTTAACAACATTCCCCATAATCATATTTCTCCCGTCATGTTTACGTAATTCCTCGATCAACAAGGGAATATTGATAAACACGTCACTATCAACTTTAAGTATATATTTTACACCCTGACAAAACGTGTTAGCGAAACGAAGAATGGCCTCAGATTTAATTGTGAGATTACGGTAACTATCGTAAAAATCTTCTTGAAGAATATCGTGGTACTTTTCACTTTCAGTCTTTATATCAACATAGCTTGTCTCTGGACGATATCCGAGGATAAAAACCAAACGTATTTCTGTATTATTCACAGCTATCGAGCCCCAGGTCTGCCTTATAGCCTCTCTTTCTTCAAACTCGGACGTTCGTGAAAAAACTGTTATTAACAGAAATATTTTGTCTGGAAAAGGTTTACAAATCTCCGATTCTTTGATAAGATATTTATAGTCGTGGGTTCGATTGTCATCAAATAGGTCATGGAACAGGTCTGGACCGGAAATGACATTAGATTGTCTCCAAATAAAAATAAAACTAAAGGCCGCAGCTATTAATATATGTTTCTTCTTAAGCCTTAGTATAATCATCCTACATCTATACATCTGTAAATAAAACGACGAATTAATATTAGAAATGAAATGAAATGGGGTTTAACGTCCTACTTTTCTGCTCCTAACCTGGGCTAATGAAGACGGGCATACGCCATACAGTGTGTCATGAAGGAAAGTTTTGTCCGGGAAGCGGCGCTACGACCAACCGAATTCCAACTGCCAAGGGATCTTTTACGTGCACGCCAATGTGTACACGGGACCTCGGTTTTTCGTCCCATCCGAACGACGAATTAATATATGATATTGGTTGTAATTGGAATGGTAAAACATCACTGATTAGATATTGGTTGCCGGGTAACAGAGGCGAAGGGGTAGAGCTTATCATGTGGGTCCCCCCTCCCTCCTTCCGGATAATTTTGAAAATTTAACGGTCGTAAACATGTTTTGCTGGCGCGAATCGTAATAGTGAGACCCTAGCATTAAGAAGGTTGTATCTCCATTTATTTCTATGTAACACCTCACTAGTTCGCGCAAATAACATTAATTGTCAAGCCGTATGAGCCCTTATAGGCTATGTGTATAAACGTACTTGAGTAACGTCCTTGCTGAATAACTATGTCACGATGAGTGGATATGTATACGTATGCACAGCATTAACGATAACTAAATTTATTATTTATACATTTGGAGCATGACGTAATTATTAACATTTTTAAGTAACCAGAAACCTTTTATGAAGGGTGTTTCACGTTTCGCGAGTGTCTTTTTATCAAAATAAATCTAGAAATATTAGATAAATCTATACATACAATGGTCATGTGTAGTGGTGCGCGATGAATGTTTGAAAATTGATCTGCTGTTCTTGCCCATGAATTAAGCAACTCCAAACTTGTCTATTTCAACCAAGATCCCACTCAATGCCGATCTAAATTCCAATCAGACTGTTACAGCTGCAGTCACAAATACTAATCGATGCCCGAAAATGTCGCACAAGCAAGAATGGCTACATTTTTGTTTTCACTTAACCCGTCTGCCCGAAAAATAAGACTTCCCGAAATGGTAACGCAAAAGGGCCAGTAGCTAAAAACGTTGTATTTCGTAAATTTGGGGCAATAATCCAGAAAGCTATGGTTCAATATATGCCAATATCTAAAGGAACCCGGGCCTTGGGATGTATTAAAATTAGGTGAAAATTCGAATTGTGACATCTATAGTGTGTACAACCTTGGAATTGATATGCATATATATGTTAAATTTAGCACCACGTGAAATCACCATCGGATGTGCTGTCATTTAGAAAAGAAATAGAATTTCATATCATTTCTGAGTAATTTCATCAGCTAGAAAGCGTCCCTAGATCTCAAGGAGCGTCTGGGGCCTAGGCGTCCCATTGAGTCCCGCCTAAAGCCACAGGATCGTAATGATAACAGTTGCAAACTAGCATTAGAAATTACATAAATAGAAGTTAAACGATACCACGACAGAATTCTGAACCTAATAAACCGAACTTTATTCACTCATTTCTAGGCTACTAGTCTGGATGGATGCTTACCAATCTTAAGCTGTCGGTGAGCTCCGCTTGGGAACAAAATACTCAGCGAGTTAACCGACATTTTAAGTCCTAAATATTTCAAGACATGTATTATTCATTCTGCTTCCATTCTATAACACCGAATAGGGTTTAGTCTTTGTGTATGTCAGATGTGAAACTCAGTAGAATCGGATTACAAAACAGTATACTAATTGTTGGATACAGGGGCGGATTGGGGCCGGGAACCGACCCGGCCTACTGTGGCGGAACGGCTCCTTTTATTGACCGCGGAGCCGGGACGAGCGGTGGTTGTCCGGGGGCTCTTCCCCTGGAAATTTTTGAAAAATGAACCCCAAATATGCGATTTGGTGGCATATCTGATTATAATCTCTGTCAAATAATACATTTCATAAATCGATCAACTTAGGCCAAAACCCCGACCTGCAAGTAGGCTAATTTACAACCACTAACCCGTGGAATTGTCATATTATTAATTAACGTATTATCATTTTATCGTCAAGAGTGAAGAGAATTAATTGTACTGGTTTAAAAATGGGACTAGTTGAGAAAATTTTGACCATTTGATTAACCAGTTAGGTATATTGAATCAGAAGGAATATTTTCATTGAAAAATGTCCCATTACGGTTTTTTGTTGCTGGGAGCGCTACTTGATTCCCCCTGTGATGGAAGGCCACGAGGCACATTGATACAGAGAGACGAAAATGAAAATCATAAAAGTTGCTTTTTGAATTTTTGATTCTGGCGTATCTCCACAAACAGGGTGCAGGTGATTTAATAACTAGTAAATTTGACAGTGTCGGGTGAATCCGATGCAATTTTCGATTAAATTCGGAATTCCCATTGCTGGATTCCGAATTCTGAGCACACTCAGCACACCCGGCCCCGAAAGTCTATTATATCAGCCCATTCCAGACTTCAGTGATGGCGTGGCGGCCCGTTAAAGCCACCGGGCACATACAATATGATCATCATGGCTCCATGGTCGGTCAAATACCCCCTTCACCCATATAATGTTCAGCAGAAAAAGATTTTTTTAGACGAATTGGACAAAATTATTTTTTTTCATTTTTTGTCCGACCGGCCCTTCGATATGGCCGCCATTCAAGATAGAGATTTATTGTTGAAATATAAAGGAGATGGATCTTTGTGTAGAATGGAGTGGATAGCGTTTCGTATCAACTGTCCGGCACCATTGAATAAATGTAAATAAATACTTACTATTGAACAAGTGTAAGTGAAGTGACCTACCATTTTACATAACCTTTTATCACCTTCCAGTAAAATATAAACCCCCTTATTACTACAACATACACTATTTTAACACTGTACTTACTATGCGTGGATATTTCGTAAATCAGATATTATTGACGTTGTACCGTGTATTAATTCTCCCTCAAGCGGAACAAGCATGTACTTTATCATAATATATTACCAACAAACCCCACAGGTACATTTTTTGGGTTGGGTTAGGGTATTTTTTTCATTTTTTAAAAATTCGTCCTATTTGGTGCAAAATCATATAATATTTACTTTCAACTCTGACCATATTAAAATAAAAAAAAACTTTCTGGTGTATATAATAAAAGAGAAAAGAAAGGCATTTTTTTCTCCGTGATGTTCCCTTGTCCGCTATTTAATCCAAAATCGTGAATAAAAGTGTCCTACCTTATAAATCAGCAACTCGGCTCATTTCGCTATTATATTCCTGTCGATAAAAACACATATTTCACATTTTTAAAAATAAAATGGTAAATCAATCGACATTTTTACAATCCATCGACATTTTGAACTGACGAAAGTGGTAATATAAGGCAGACCCTTTAGTTAGATAGTTAGATGTATCTTGTAGTTCGGACATAGTCTCTAATCCTTAATCTACCTTGTAGTCTCTAAAACATGATGTACGTGTACCATGTAATTCACATAGACTCCCTCAACCATGTTTACACTGTAGTTGGGATGAACCATGAGTTTTGTGAATAGGAGGTTGGGATAAACCATTACTTTTGTAAATAAGTAGGTCGATCGTCAAATGAATATGAACTTTACAATATGTTAATCCTGAAATGACATAGTTTCTCTTAAAGGGACAATAACATTCTTGCTGGCTTGGTAGCTCCAGAAAATAAATAATACCCTTATTCTAAGTACTAGATGTTTAAGTGTCCTACCTGTTGTGTTAATTATCCATTACAATTAACCTATTTTATTTGTCCAGAGGGTTCGAAAATATTTTTTTAAAATCCAAGTTACATTTGAAAAGGTTTACGTTAGAGTTTTCAAATCAATTGGTTGAATTTTTAAAATTTTTTAAAATAGGTGTGTTAAGATGAAATTTATATCATCATTTAATTGGAATATTCTAAAATAATGCGATTTGTTGACCAGAATGAAGATTGGGACATATTATTCAGTTACAACAAGAGTGTTATTGGGGCTTTAAATGAATATATTGTTAACGCGCTTAAAATATCTTGATGCAATAGACTTGTTGTAGAAAATTCTAGGTAAGCCTACACACTGTTATCCACCCATTGATGTTTTTATTTTAGGACAATAACTAATAACGTAAAATTTAAAAATATATAGACACAGTTGGTTTAACCCGAATGTAGATATGAATCATCTACGGTGTATATACATGTATGTACCTTTCGGGTGAATCATATCAAAATGTCTTACGTATTTGTCGACAGGTGTACTTGCTCTATTGTTCATTTTAGCCTTTGGATTTTCTTGTTTCACTCGACTAAACAAAACGAATGCGTGTTTTTATAAATGGAGCAAAAAGCCGATAAATGTTGAGATGTGTGAAACATGCTTATTGAGATAATTTGTAACAAATCTCAGACATTCTTTTCATTGGAAATGGGTTGCAAAATACCCAAACAGTCGCACAAACTCAATTTTTAATGGGATTCTTGATTCGCGATTGCTGACGGTCGTTTTCTGTTTTATGTGACGTAAAAACCAAATAAAACAATGAAGTTCGCCGACGAAGAGCTCAACAGGCGGCGCGCGTGAATTATGGGTTATAGTTCACGGCTTTATGTCAACATACGATCAATGAGGTAAACGCTTTTTTCCATCCACTGGAGCCTGGTCTTATGACGTCATATGTGGATTGTGGGTTAGGATAATAAATTATTTGATATTATTATCTATAATTTCATGGCCACTCTTCATTAAACTCAGTCCCTAATCTTCTATGCATCAGTGTGTATTTTAATATTAAATGCGTCACTATTAATATTACTACAACTGTCTTAGGCCTTAAATTTAGAATCAAGCAATTGTTAGGCCTAGTTGTTTATATTTAATGAATGAGCATATCTGTTTTAAATAGAAAATTATCTAACATTGATAAGACATTTTTTCTATAAATTAAAGGACTACTTATACTGTTATGTTATTATCATTCACTTTAATCTCAAGCATAAGTGTTAATACTAAACATGTTGTGATTTTTGATTTCTATTCTAGGAGAACGCAAAAGATTGAAAAAGGATTCTGTTCCATCATTATTTAAATTCAAAACGTCTGTATGCTCAAGGAGAAAGTTGAAGAGTCTTTGAAGATCCAGTTAACCCGGTAATTTTTGGGAATGAAGAGAATGAAGTCATCAATGAAATCGTAATTGATCACTCCTGTGTTGAAGTCGCAGTGCCTGTTGATTATGAACCATCCCAAAATAATAATGTTGAAATTCAATGTCACTTTTTGTCAGATATAAATTCTAAGTTCTCCATTGAAAATTTCTGTGAAAATCCAAGAGCCATTAAATATTACTCTGGGTTTAATAATTATAATCATTTTATGTTTTTCTTTAATCTTCTTGGGCCTGTAGTTTTTGATTTAAATTATAAGTGTTCTTTGTTGGAACCCAAGGATCAACTTTTCTTAACTTTCATGAAATTAAGACAAGCCAAGGAAGATTTGGAACTCAGTTTTTTTTTCAAAGTCAGCGAAAGTACTGATTCCCAACTAATTAATGTATGGACCAATTTTTTATACTTCCAATTAAAAGAAATCAATATTTGACCCGAAAAATCTATTGTGCAAGAGAATATGCCTAGTAACTTTAAATCTGCATTTCCTACAACACGTGTAGTACTAGACGCCACAGAAATTCCTATTTCAAAGCCACCGAATGTTGATGCCCAAAGTATGACATCTACATACAAAAATAAAAACACACTGAAAACAATAATCGGTTGTTCACCTCGAGGACTTATATCGTAGATCAGCTAGTGACAGACAAATAATTGAACGATCCACACTAGTCAATAATAATGATATGTTTGAATCAAAGGATAGCATAATGGCGGACAGGGGTATTATGGTTCAGGATATCTTTGCATCAAAAATGTTTTTGTCGACACCCCAACAATGTTGAAAGGCAAGTCGCAACTAGAACCTGATCAAGTCATACATGATCGTCGGATTGCTTCAAAGAGAATTCATGTGGATCGAGTGATAGGTTTAGGCAAAACCTACAAAATTTTGAAAAAAGATCTACCTGGCAGCAAACGAGCTCTTGGTTCGAGAATTGTATTTTGCTATCAAATTTCCGTCCATCAATTGTCAACAGACTTGCCTAATCACATTCCCCCCAATAGATCAAACAAAGAAATCTAGTAGGCCTGTAATATAATACTGTGTTTATTACTGTAACTACATGTACATAACATATACCTATAAGTAATAATAACAATTCAATAATCAATTACTAATGAAAACAAACATGTACACAATCTTTGCATTGTACAAGTCTCTTAAAAATACATTATGCAAAATTAAGATAAGAGCCGATCGTTCTTGCTATGATAGTTCAAAAATAGATTATGCAAAATGAATATATTGAAAATTTTATTTAACTTACTTTATTGTAAGCCAAGTTTTCAATGTCTGTAGTTTCGACAAGAATCTGTGTGCATTGATTGTGTATGTTAATATGTCTGATAATTTATATTATATAAAACTTAAGGCCAAAAGAAAGACCCGCAATTAGGCAGATTTAGCACACTTGAATAATGTATAGTATCTTGCCATGAACGATGGTAGCGGCTATTAAAAGAGAAAACCTCTTATATTAAAAACCTTTCAAGAAATAACATTTCTGTGGAAGCGGACAAGTACCATGTAACTTTGTTTATCAATATAATAGTCATGTTCTAATATTTAAATATTGTACATAGCACCATTGTTAAAAAGCCTTACAAAAAAGTATCCTGGTTTTCAGACAATCCTGTGTAACCTGAAAAGCACTGCATGACCCGTTTTTATTTGAAAATATAAAACATGAATAAAGCCATTTAATTATAGGTATATATATTGCTATCCAGCCACCTCAACTAATTTATCATATATAATACATAACCCTGACAATTTTAATTGAAACAGGATACATTCCTATAAACAACATGACATATATACTTAGTCAATGGAAATATGTGATGAAGGCATTTGATTTAGCCCAGTGATCTAGTAGAAATTGTAAATATTACTGTTGTTGAACAAAAAAGGGATGCTATATAAGGTTTTAGTTTAACCTGCTATCACATTGATTAATTTCGTTTTATAGAACTGCTGTAATTGTACATATCGCCATTATTGTTATAATTATAAATGGGATGAAATATAAGGTCTTAAATATTTATATGATAATATAATTAAAGCTTAGGTAATAACGAACCTTTACAATAATCATTGTCAACTTCTATTTTTTCCATATAAAGATCTTTATGTGTAAATATTATAAAAAACATAACTGGTGTTTAGACAAATAAAGCTGTCCTTGTATCTGAGAATAATACCGACTGTGTCTAGAAAGCCTGACTTTGCTGCTACCATCCAAATATTCCAGACAAGGGAAATATTTTCCCGGAGCAATATTTAAATCCCTTCCTGTATATGGATATTTAATTTCAATTATTTTATCATCATCAATTACTCCATCAGGAGTTACACCAAGATACGGATAACTTGGGTGCACAAAAACTCCACATTTAGACACAATGAAACACGTCTTTTTTTCGAAAGATTTGCATGCAACAATTTCAAATTTAAGACCATGTATTACAGGCGGGCCACTAAGAACAGGTGGAAAATAAATACTTTCGTTTTGCGATCATATCCCCAAATCGAGAGGCAGTCAAACGCCACTCCCTAGCGTCAAGCCATTTTGAACACAAACTCTCTCTCCTTGTACATGCATTTAGCTTTATTGCTTCAGTCTCTTTTATCTGAAAATAACTGTCAACCCAATATTGAGTAAATGGAAACATTAAATAATCATGATCTTTAACAGCAGATAACATATCAGCTTTGGGATATAAAAATTTGATCGTTAAATCAAGTTGTTCTGAAACGCAGAAGTTATGCACACGGTTCCTAACATCAGCTTCAAAGCTAGCCTTGTTGCGATGCGCTGAAGGACGTGGATCATCTAAGCGAGGTTGTTTTGATTGAGGGGCTTTCTCTGATTTTACTGGGGATCTTGAAAATAAATCAAAATGTTATTAAAGGGGCATTGGCATTGTGGACGTTTAGATAAAGAGCTGACAGTTTTTGCTATAATAGATAATGAAAAGGGAATATGATGAAAATTTCAGTCACATTATTTCACTCGAAGTCTGGCTATTGGCGACACATATAGAGTCTAGCTCTGATTGTCATTATTACGATAATAAACCGCAAAAGTATTTAAATTTACTTCATATCAGAGATATCTAATGGCAATCAAGGCATTGATCATTGTGTTGATCTTGGTAGTTAATTAATGTCTAATTAATAATTTATATCTAAGGTCTTAAATAAATAGCTTCAGACAAGGACATGCTAAGGAATTACATTGTCAACCAAGGACATAAGTAGAAATAAAATCCCCAACTCTGCCCCAGATTCCTTGACTAATAATAAGTGCAGGTGGACCGGACTACACGCAAAACAAAAATTTTGTATCTTAACATTCTCTCTTACCTTCATATTGCCTTTTTGGCATGTGGAAAGATTGCAAATTCTCAGTACAACTTCTCTTGATTTTACACTGCCCATCTTCAATGAATTTAACAAGCATCGGTAAAACTGCAGCCAGGTGTTTGCAGGTTCCATGTGGGCCTTTACCAGCAGGACATTCACCGTGACTATTTACAATTTCACCACTACTCTTTTCAACGCTGAGTTTATAGTTGTAAGTTACCTGTAATAAAATACAGAAGTATCTATACATGTAGGGTATAAATAATAAAAGTAATAAATTATCTCTTGCAAAGAAAAATATCTCTATCAATGAATGGTCATAAGAAATATATCAGTCCTTAGTAATTTCAGAATATCTGATCCATTTCGTTTTTACCAGAAATCTAATTGCTGTTTACTAAAAATGCGATGCAGATAATGTGATTGGCATGATTGACAGAGGTAGGCTTTAATATCTAGCCAATAAAACAGGAAACAAAATTCTCTGATCAGCTCTCCCTATTAAATTATAGCATAAAGAAAGATTTAAGCTCACAAATTACCTTCTTTTTCATTGCAGCAGCAACAATTCCTGTAAGGTAAATACAAGTACCGGTATCTATTTCACATAAACTGCATGCATTAACTCGATCACTTTCCATCAACTTCTCTCCTTTCTGTAGTGCCTTTAAATCATGGACCATCCCATGATCAGATACCATTCTGTATTTAAAATAACCATCTATTTGACATCTATCAATTATTGGTAACGTTGATCTGTGTTCAGGCACAAGTTGTCGAAATCCTGAACTAGGCCACTGTGGAATTGTGTACTCAGGAAGATGGATAACAGGATTTCTAAAGTTATCATTTTTATACGCCCAGATTTTCATGTGGACGTATTATGTCGTCGCCCCTGTCCGTCCGTCCACAATTTGTTTGTGGACTCTCTACAGGTCACAATTCTAATCCGATTTTGACGAAACTTGAAATATAGGTTTATCCCCATAAGATCTCGGTTCCTTTCGATATTGGCATGTATCGGATCAGAACTTCATGGATTATGGTCCCCGATTGTACGAAATATCATGTTTTTAGCTTGTGGACCCTATTGAGGTCACAATTTTGAACCGACTGTGATGAAACTTGGCATGCATGTTTATAACCCCAAAATCTTGGTTCCGTTCGATATTTGCGCCCACCGGATGGTAACTTCCTGAATTATGGCCCCTGATTGTCCGAAAAATCGCCCTTTTTAGCTTGTGGTCCCTCTGGAGGTCAAAATTTTTATCCGATTTAAAAAAAACCGTTTGATTATATCACCGTTACATGGTAATGAAGGTTGAGTTCAAATTTCGTGAAAATCAGACCAAAATTGACAAACAAAATGGCCGCGATTAGTATGAAAATATGTTATATCAAGGTTATGGACCCTATAAAGGTCACAATTTTGAACCGATTTTGATGAAACTTGACATGCATGTTTATAACCCAAAGATCTTTGTTCCTTTTTAGCTTGTGGTCCCTCTGGAGGTCAAAATTATTATCTGATTTTAAAAACCGTTTGATTATATCACCGTTACATGGTAATGAAGGCTGAGTTCGAATTTCGTGAAAATCAAACCAAAATTGACGGACAAAATGGCCGCCGTTTGTACGCGAATAGTGTGAAAATATGTTATATCAAGGTTGTGGACCCTATAGATGTCACAATTTTGAAGAAACTTGACATGCATGTTTATAACCTGAAGATCTTGGTTCCTTTCGATATTTGCTCTCACTGATTCGTAACTTCCTGAATTATGGCCCCAGATTGAACGAAAAATCACCCTTTTTAGCGTGTGGTCCCACTGGAGGTCAAAATTATTATCTGATTTAAAAAACCGTTTGATTATATCACCGTTACATGGTAATGAAGATTGAGGTAAAATTTCGTGAAAATCAGACTAAAATTGACAAACAAAATGGCCGCCGTTTGTACGCGATTAGTATAAAAATATGTTATATCAAGGTTGTGGACCCTATAAAGGTCACAATTGTGAGCCGATTTTGATGAAACTTGACATGCATGTTTATAACCCAAAGATCTTGGTTCTTTTCGATATTTGCGCCCATTGGATCGTAACTTCCTGAATTATGGCCCCTGATTGTACAAAAAATGACCTTTTTTAGCTTGTGGTCCCTCTGGAGGTCAGAATTATTATCCCATTTAAAAAACCGTTTGATTATATCACCGTTACATCGTAATGAAGGTTGAGGTCGAATTTCGTGAAAATCGGACCAAAATTGACAGCTGTTCTTGTCAGGCCACCCATCTTCATCACTAACAAGGGGAAACCACGCCAGAAAATCTAGATGAACTTTGTCACCCAATGCAGGGATCAAACACCCAACCTCAAGGCTACCGAGCCAGTATCTTACCCACTTAGCAACATGATCCCCAGTCAAATTTGAAGCCTACTGAAATGAACCTTTATAACCCAAAGATCTTAATTCATTTCGATATTTGCACATATCAAATTCTAACTTAATGATGTGGGAAAAATCACTTTCGGTATTGCCTTTTCTCTATCCATCTCTCGAAAATGTGCGCATATCCTGCCTAGCAGTGCCAGCCTATCTTTATCATAGCATCTAACCTTAAAAGATAAGAATATTATTATTAATCTAAATTTAAATAATTTTATTATTTATACATAATTTATATAATAATAATAAATAATATATAAACATAATAATGTAATCAGTATCATAGGAATCGGCATAGGAAAATTATTAATTTTCATATGATCGCTGATAAGGACAAGTATGTACCCCCTATGGTAAAATAAGATATTCTATTTTAATCTTGTGCAGATATTTTACCGTAAGCAGTCATGGGAAGCTGGTTGGAAGCAGACGTCTGCAGACGATTTTGTTGAAAAAAAACTTCATCTTCCGGACACCTGTTACCACTGTTTGCCGTGTATGTTTGTACACGGTGAACATTCGATAATAATATGCTGATTACACTATTTTTCCTGATTACACTCTTTTACCTATACCGTTTTATTTATGGGGAATACTGCAGGTGTAGGCTGTCATTGATAGTCCATTGGCCAATCACGCTATTTTACCGAAATTTCGTCTAATAGTTTGGATGCAGCTGTGGCGCGCCGGCAGGGTAAGCTTACTCTTTCGGACACCTGTTACCACTGTTTGTTGTGTATTTTGTACACGATGAACAGTTCATTTGCTGATTACACTACTTTGCCTAACTAATTTGCCTATAACGTTTTTTTAGGACTTCGAATTTTGCCTAATGGTTTGGATTGTTCGTACTTAGTTTTATTTTATTTCATAAAACGGGTCATGTGCTCAAATGGGCGCCTCTGATTCGATAGCGTCATCAAAGTTTGTAAACAAACAACATCCAAGGCCTAATTGACTTTGATTTCTCCATGATTTTTGCTAGATTTCTTTGATTGTGTTGCAATTGATAATAATTATATAAAGCTTATTTAATTGAGGCTTATTGAAGTTCTTATATTTGTTGTTCTTATTCAGGTCAATTGAGGAGAATGCCTTCTAAGAAACGAAATCGTCGACTGTTCAATAGTCAACCAACTACTCCTGGGAAAGCAGCACTTCACGTCAGTGACTACTACAGCTTACTGCCATAAGCCATCCAGGATTTTAAGAAGGGACACATCTTCCATCTCTTGATCAGTAATCAGCGACATGTTGGTTCAGTTCAGAAGATCTGGTATTCCTGTTTCTTTTTATTGTATATCAACAGTCTTAGAATCCTTGGAAAAATACCGGAAGTTTACAGATCAGGTGGAGTTTGAGACATTTGAGAAAGATTGTAAAGAGGATTTTGTTTATGGAACCTTGAAGCCTAAATCCTGTGTTGTCACACACCCATCGAACTCGTATGTGCCTTGTTCTTTTCAAACATGCTGTGTCTCATCTTTTGCCATCTCCAGTAAAAACAAGACGGTCATGCGGTAACTGCAATATACTTAAGAAGAGTCTTCGGAAGTGTATTGCTGAAAAACGAGCATTGAAGAGCAAGCGTAAAAAGTGTAGGCCTGTTATGAGAATAACTGAACCACTTCCAACTGCTGACATAGGCCCTAGGAGGAAACGGATTAATTACCAACATCTCTCCCCCCCCCCCAAAAGACCCCGGGAATACCTTCATCGACGAGGTGAGACAATCAGAAGACTCAAAAAAAGAAGGTTGTTTTTTCACCTGATGACAATGACATTCAGTTACTTCAAGACAAGATCAGGAAGCTTGAAAAGACGAAGACAAGATATCAAGAGAGATTAATCATGTTAGAAAGTGATTTGAAAAACAGCAAGAAAGTTAGTAGCGAGGAGTTTAAAGAACGCATGAACGATTTTACCAGAATAGATATTTAGAATTACAGGAAGAGCTGGACAGTCACCAAGAAGCCGTAGTAGAATCAGATTTTAGAAAAGACGGCAAATGTTATAACTTCAGAATGGGAATTTTAGTCTACGAGTGCCTCATGGAGAATGTACCAACAGACCAAATCCCAGCCTCGATAGAAGCCTTTGCCCATAGATTTGGCGTCAATTTAACATCAAAGGACATTCCCGTAAAGAGTTCAGTGAAAAACATGGTTGTGGAGTTAGGATTATTAAGTGACCTGAAGGTGGTCGAAATGCTGGATGAGACTGCAAACACCACTATAAGCATGGATGATGCTACAACACAAGAAGGATGTCATGTGAACGAGATCCACACGACCACAGAAGATCAATGTTTGGTAGTTGCGCTTGATGAACTTCCTGGAGGTACAGCTAAAGACTATGCACAGCATGTGATCAAGTCGGTAGAGCATCTAGCTTCTGTTTACTGTATTTTCAACAAAAATTCTGAAGAAACCATGCCAATCAAAGACGTCTACAAAACTATATCATCTCATATTTCATGTTCTTTAACAGACAGGGCTGCAGCTAATCATGCAGCAATTCGCATAGTCAACGAGGAATTAGGAGCCAACCTTGTAGAAGTAAACTGTCATCTACATCCCCTGGATATCATTGCCAGCAAGTGTAAGAGCACCCCAAAATCACTTGAAACTTCCAAGAGCAAGTTGTTCAATTCCGGATGTCGTGCTGAGAAAGTCATTCTCTAGCAATGAACAAAATGCGGTTTAATGATTCCAAGGGAGATCCCCATGGATTCAGAGTATTTCTCAATGATAACAATTTGCCACAGTCCCTGTAGTCCCGAAATGACCTAGTTTGTGTTGAGTGGACGTTAAACCCCATTTCTTTCTTTCCACAGTCCCTGATTGTCAGATACAGAGGGAACAGACTCCACGTTCTTTTCAAGTTGGCTGCCACATACATCACTCACTACGCTGATATGAAGACATATCTCACTACAAGATGTCTGCACAATTCTGAATTGAAGACGTGTCTAATCAAGGAGTACATAGATGATCCTACCACCAAGCTCCAACTGAGAGTATTGACAATCATTGGAAAGATCCTGTCTGGACCATGGTTTAAACGCTTCTATCGCAGCCAAGACAAACAAGTTCATCACCTGGACGCCTTCACAGCAATCACGGAATGTTATTCTCGCATGGAGGAAATGGCGACAATGGAGACCCCCTTGATCGCAGTGATGCGATCATTTGGACATTGGATGCTGACTCTGCATTTCAATTCTCAAATATGCTGAAAGCTGTCCTCGCTGCTATCATGACGGTTGTTCAACAATATAACAACTATTATTCAATGGAGATAACAGATGACCTCCGTCCCAAGCTTGCTAGTGCCCGTACGCACAACATGAATTCGGAAGAAGTGATGGGCATGTTCAGTGCGTCACAAGCCCGAGCTCCCCGTGCAACACTTCTCTTCATATCTTCAAAGATTAGAGCTAAGAAAAACAAGACTCTTGACTACATTCTATCGCACCGAGATGCTGAAAGGGTAGTTAACACTAGTGTTGCAGCCGCAGCAAAGTTGAAGCGCAGGGCACATGTATCGGCTACCGAACTAAAAAAAGAACTCTCGAGAAGGAACGCAGATAAAATGCAAAAGAAGAAAGATGCAGACAGATGGAGACGAAGATTAAAGAACTTATAAGAAATGGTGACACAGACTATGCAACAGCATTTCCATCACTGGAAGGTTCAACATGTGATGTTCTCTCAGACATTGTCAGCGGGGGTGTAGTTAAGCGTAAGATCCTACACATCTGGGCTCAGGAGGGATCCTTCGAAGACATCGCCTTCAATGGCAAGGTCGAAAAACTCAAAGGAACAACCTACACGATCTGCTACTGGAGACAGGACAAAGATTATGAACAGGATGGTGAAGACTTTAAGGTGCAGCTCCATGAACTGGCTGTGGATTTTATTTGTGGAGATGTTGTCTTTTTCTAGTTCAATAAACTTTGGTACAGCCTTTAAAATTCTATAAATCGTGTCCTTTTTTTTCGCCCGATGTCAAGGTTAGGTGCATGATGACCATTAGGTAACAAGTATGTCTGAAAGTAAAGTGTTTTGAAAGGACAGTAGGATACTCTTTTAGTCCTGAAAATATGGTGGTGATAGCATGAAAAATAAGAAAGTTATGGCAGTTTATGTCGCGATTTCCACGAAAACGCCTGAAACAGGTCTTACTTTTTACCGATTGTCTTAGCTAAAGTCAACGAAATGCGGCTTAAAATGGTGTCTGAAATTCTTTTGCCTTAAAGTAAGTTGTTTTAAAGGGGCATTAACGGAACCTAGAAGTCCTGAAAATATGTTGGTTATAGCATGAAAAATAAGGAAGTTGTGGCAGTTTATGAACAGGCTGTCTGTCTGGCAATAACATGTTCCATAAAATGGTGATGATAGAGACGAGCAGAATTTAATTTTACCTGTTCCGGCAACCCATTGAACCACAGCAGCGCTTCTCCCTGGAGTAACAACATCAACATCATCATTTTATCACCCATTCGCTCATTTCGGATACTCTGTAAAACGACCCATGCATGGATTCGTTTCAGCCACATTCGAGCGTCTTCATTTGGTGTTCCAAAAACTGTCAATCTTTATATTTCCACCGGTAGCCATTTTGTATTCACTTACACCTGTAGTGGTAGCGACCGTCACCTATTTTGAAATAGTATTTTTTTTCTATAGAAGCTTGATATTTTCAAAAAGCAGTAAAATCACCAAGTTTATCAAAATCGGTGCAGAATTGGCTGAGTTACAGTCCGCTTTGTAACGCGAACTGGCACACCCCTTGTTTGCGAAATTGGCTTCAATTTTCAACCCCACTCAATGTCTCAGAAACCAAAAGTCCTACAGACATAATTATTTAACAAAAATTAAGCTTATTTACTTACCAACACAACCATGCAAACACTTTACATATAGCTCTAGAAGTTTATTTTTATAATGTTTGTAATGACGGTATAGAAGATTAAAAATTACGTAAACTTTAACTTTAGGGTATAAATCATTAACAATTATACAATGGAATCAACATATTTAAACAAGACTTTCTTTCTGAGTATTCAAACATTAAGAATAACAGATAAGTACATATTAACAAAATATTAAAAAAAAGAAAGACATAAATAAATACGTACAATAAAATTATTTATCCACATAATATATATCATATCATAAAAATACTCTCCTCCCTGCCCCAACATCACTACCACCCCATAAAATAAAAATAATTCAAATAAACTTGAAATATTAAAATAAAACTATTTAGCTAACTAACTGTGTCATAATGTTAAAAATAACATAATATAATTATACCCTCCCCCCCCCCCCAAAAAAAAAAAAGAAAAAAAGATAGCCAACAAAAATTAATAATATATATATATTAAAAAAAAAAAATTAAATAAATAAGGACCGAAAGAAAATTATTATTTATCAAAGATTAATGTAGGTAACTGTAGTAAACAGATCAATATAATGTTAATAAAAACAGATTTTTCTCCAAACCAGCTCTCCCCTGAATACCAAAATATAGGTCTACCATACTAATAACTGAAAATATATTAGATTTAAAAAAATTATATAATGTAAAGGATTATATAGTCAGCAGAGCAATATTATTATTCATGCCATGATTTATCAATGTAAATGTTTTAACCTCACGGGTCTTGTGTTGCTTTTATTTTACTCCCAAACTCTTAATGGCACCAATAGATATATCTGACGAGAAGTACTGCCACGGTTAAGTTAATTTTATAAGATATAAATCAATAATGTGGCATGGCATATCACATAATGTATATAATCATCTTTAAATGAAATAATAAACATGTAGTGTAGTCAGACTTTTTTTAACCAACTGGATAATAATTCTGGTTTCAAAAGCACTTCTCTATAGCATGCATGTTCTTACATTTCTCTTGTCAAAATCAGTCAAGCTGTTAACAGTGGACTGTACCCAAAATTTTGGTGGAGTTGCGTCCCTTTGGAATACGACACGATGCGGATTTCCAGGAATTGCCAATTTCCACGGGGGTTTCCGTTCCCTGCAATATTTGTTATCACTAATTTAATGTTTATATTCACGATTGTAAGCAACACTTTGGGCGAATATGCACGTATGGGACAATTTAACAATAAAAGAAAACTTCAACAATAAAATAAAGGCAGTGGATATTTGCCACAAGTGGTAAGCAATAATTTCAAAATATCCTCACGACTACAGACCGCAATTACCAACCGATTGCAATGAAACTTACAGAATATAATTTACATTATTATAGATACATTATGGGAGATTTTGACAAGGAGTTAAAAGTTCAAAAATAGATGTTGAAACAAGAATATATTGAAAATTTCAGTCAAATAACTTTATCCTGAACAAAGTTGTTACCACTATAATTTTTTACTAGAAATGGTAGTTAAATTCATCGACACCCTTTTCATACTATGGCCGATTGTTGATTGACAGGCGTTAACGCCACCTACATAGTCTCGATCATCAAGTAATGTTTAAACGGTATCTAGTGAAGCTTGTGTATAGCCTCGGTCATCACTGTCTTTTATGAATAATTTCCGGAAGTATGATGACGTCAACGTCACGGAGAAACCCCACCCACGACGCCATAGTGATTAAATCAGTCGACGAAATCCTGTTTTAATCCGAGCCCAATCCAAGCCATCCGTGGTTCTACAGTGTTCATTTTGGGCTTGTTGTTTAAATAAAGATCTAATTTATAATTTCTATGACATCTGAGGCTCAAAGGAAGACCGACAAAAGTCAGTTTTTGCTCTTCCATAATGTATGTTATCGCGGAGTAGCCAAAATTTCGGCCACTCCCGGTTAGCGGTTTCCGAGATATCGGGTTACCACACATTTCACGTGGCACGCCTACAGATTATCAAACGATATCCACGAAACTTGCAGGACATAATAACAATAATAATATCTCGGAGTAGCCAAAATTTCGACCACTTCCTGTTAGCAGTTTCCGAGATATCAGGTTACCACACATTTCATGTGGCACGACTACAAACCACAATTATCAACCGATATCCACGAAACTTGCAGGATATAATAACAATAATAATATCTCGGAGTAGCCAAAATGTCGACCACTTCCGGTTAGCAGTTTCCAAGATATCAGGTTACCACACATTTCATGTGGCACGACTACAGACCACAATTATCAACCGATATCCATGAAACTTACAGAATATAATGACATTAATAATATCTCGGAGTAAGCAAAGTTTTAACTACTTCCGGTTAGCGGTTTCCGAGATATCAGGTTACCACACATTTTAATGTGGCACGACTACAGACCACAATTATCAACCGATATCCATGAAACTTACAGGATATAATAACTAAACTATGAAGGCGTGTCGACTTGACATATAAGATTAGAGAGAGAGAGAGAGAGACGGGGTTTAACGTCCGCTCAACACAAACTAGGTCATTTCAGGACTAACATGTGGTTTAATTTTATTTAAATAATTAGCTTGCGCGTAGGGGTCTTTAGCAGTGGGAGGAAAACGGAGTGCCCGGAGGAAACCCATGAGGTTGAGAAGGCGCCCCTATCTCCATGCCACATACGCTCACACTAGGGCTCTAAAGCTGCAAGCCAGAGGTGACCGGCCAGCTAGAGGTCGAGGCGTGGCACTCTAGACCACTAGGCCATCCCAACCCCCCATATAAGAATAAGCCGTAATGTCTATGTGTAGTCGGCAAATATAGTGCTCGAAATTATATGTTGTTTTGGTCTGGAGCCATTCCAGATTGTGTGACAGTACCCATCGGTTTTTCCTCAAGGTATCTGCCGTACATACCTTCGCTAAGACAGAAACAGCGTTCCTACTTCAAATCCATTTCTCTCTTTCTCGAAAATATCTTCTGCGCCACACAATTACACATACAAATCTACGGACGGGATTCTATAACGCAATAGGCGCCCATAGCCAGCTCCCAGATCCATTCAATTCATCTGTACGTACGTTTATGATTTGTGCGTATTGTGTCTTGTCCGTCCGTAGATTTGTATGTGTAATTGTGTGGCGCAGAAGATATTTTCGAGAGAGAGAGAAATGGGGTTTAACGTCCACTCGACACAAACCAGGTCATTTTGAGACTAACATATGGTTTCATTTTATTTCAATAATTCGCTTGCGCGTTAGCGGTCAGATATTTTCGAGGATACTAGGTTGACATTAGTTCAAGAATTTAATTTATGGATTTGATGTATACTTTTAAAATAATTCTTTAAATAATATTTTTTAAAGTCCTAGTATGGGGATTAAAAATCCTCTTTCATTAAATTTTTTAAATCTCAGTATAGGGATGTTTTATATTTAATTTAGAATCCTCGTCCTCGTGGCTTTCTTTCTTCCCTTGTGCGCGCGCACCTCTCTTTCTCTCCTTCAACCAAGGTAACGGGGCCGTCCAGTGCAAGGTCAGGTCACGACGAACTTGGTCATTTTGTAAATGCCCCGTAACTGCTATCAACAAAATGACTATTAGGCAATTTTTTCGGTGTTGAAAATTTAAAGAGGAACTTCGATGGGTGAATGAAAAATTTAAAGAAGAGAAATATTTCTACTTACAATCAATATTAAGAGTCTGTCTTTGAATTTCCCATTTTAAACCCTACTGGGGTATTTGAACTAAGGAATAATTTGTAGGTATATTTTTTCAAGAGAAAATAAACCATATTCTCTGAAAATGATATTTTGGAATCAAATTATAACATGGTTGCAAAGACCTTTTTTGTTATTTTCAAAAGTTATGAGGAAAAATTAAATGACCGGAGAGTGCTAATCAGGATAAAATGTCTTCAACATCTATTCAATATAAATGAGCAGCAAGCTAAGAAACTGGATTCTGTTTTGGAACAGTTGAAAACCACAAGAGAAAAGTTATACGCTATTACTAGAACAAACAAAACCCCCAAAGAAAACAAATTGTGTCTTTAGGTGAGCAACAAAAAAATGCGCAAAGTGAAAAAGTAAATTTGTGGTCTGAATTTTTAAGCAGGGAAGCAAAATTGCATGACACGCAGGAATTGATTCAAAATGCAAGGGCAGAAAGTGGGGACTTACAGCACTTTGTTGAAGATTCCAAAGAGCAATCTAGGGCAGACAAAAAAATTTGGAAAAACAGGCAATTTAAAATCCAGAAATTAGTACAAATATCAAAAGATTAGAAAAGGCAAAAAACTTTTTTTTGACATTTAATATGGTAAATATACACTGCATATTAGAGATCTTAACATAGAAGTTACTTTGCTAGAAAAAGAGAATCAGGAATTGAGTATTACATTAGATGTAATACAAAAAATAAGAATGAATGAAATATTGTTTAATGGCACGTCAGCTCCATTTACGAGACAAACTAGAATCAAATTATCTACATATACATAAATACAAACAAATATCACAGTAAACATCAGCTAAAAATAAATATCACAAACTTTATGTATATATATTTAAAACCTGAAAGAGGATGTCGGAATATGTACAATTAAATTTTTCGATAAAAATTTGTCTCTTTTAAAAAGCCTAGCGCTTTACAATATAGACCCGGCCGGGCAAACAGATGATGAAGTGATTTAGAACGGTAATACCGTGATCTTATACTTGAGATACGTGCACTATATCAAAATATGATTAATTGTTTTTGAAGAAGTGCAATATACATGCGATGTCACAGAATGTTGTATGGAATTATTGACCGAAGGGGAGGTAAGTCAGAATTTAATACCACTTGTTATAAATTCTGTTGTAACGAAACTTACAAGTTCCGTAGCAAATAAACTTCAGAGCCAATCTTTGCTTGTTTGTAGACTGGTGGGCACTGCTTTATCAAAGGACTTTGATTCTATTTCTTACTTCAGGTGGAGGCTAATACATATGTAAATGCCATTCAAAATATTATAAATGATATCGTATTTTTTTTTAGTGGTACCACGGTACACGGTAGAGCATCCGAGGTGTTCCTGTTAACCCTTTGAACCCTGACCTCCTGGCACTTAACAGTACTGGTACCTAGCCTCCTGGAGGAAAATCAGCTATTTACAAACATATATGAAAAACAGTTGAAACATTCATTTTAATAACCTATAATCAACTCAAAAGCATGCCAAATGATAATTATAGCATGTACTAGCTAAAATTATCATAATATTTAATCTTATTGTGCCAGTCCATGCAGCATGTTGAGCCTTACGTTTTCTATATGGGGGCGTGACTTGTGCATCGGCCGTGTCAGGAATACCTGGGTCAATATCTTCCGAATTATTGTCTAAAACCACATTGTCAAATTCTTCGATAAAATATCATCGGCAGGATAATCTTCGTCTAAGTTTTGTTCGTCTGAGCTCTAATAAATTAGCGACTTCTTTGACTGAATAGAACTGACGCTTCCTGTTAGTTCCGCTGCCACTGGGTTCCATTTTGACAGGTAGAAATTAGCTTCGATATTATCAAAAAATCAACCTCAAAATCAAATCAAAGATAAAAGCATGGAGGCTGACATCTTTGTGACGCTATCCCAGCATTACCACACAATTCTTACCCCTGATTGGTCGTTATATTTAGCGTTCTTTAAATAGGTATGACAGCATACCTTGAATCCCGGTGGATCGGGATTACGGTGTATGAGCACTTACTAAAATTCCCGATAGATCGGGACTACATTCTAGACAACGGCCTTTTTCAGGGCCTACTTAGTAAATGCAAAAAGAGTTGTTTGCCCTTCCTTACACCCCCGAAATTGCACACACATTCAGATTAGCTAGAAATGCTGCTTCTGCATCGACTTGAAGAGGTTTCTCCAAAGTGCTGGTGTTACGCTATACTAACTTTTCATGGTCGTCGAATAAATATTGCATTTAGTGCAGCAGTATTTGTTAATGAAGACATTCGTGATATCCTGAAATAATTTTTTGCAAGCACTTTTTTTTAACGTAAAAGAAAAGGTCTGTTTGGTTATAGGGCAATGGCCAGCTTTTTAGAAACTGATCAGCACACCATTTTGGTCGATTTTGGAGAAGGCTGGATCGATCCTGGAAATTAATGATGTACTACATCAAATGAAACTCACTTGGACAACCAGAGCCGCTTAACCTGTTAAGCGTGTCCTTTTTAAAACGTTAACTTCCCCCCATTGCGTAATTAATGATAGCTGTGTCAGTGTCAGTCAAGAAAGGGTCCAACTTGGAAAAAACGTAAATTTGAAGATAATTAATAATGGCTGGTCTCATTCCAAAGCTTGTTAAATGGAGTTATTCCCCTTACAGTTTAACTGGAGTTATTTCCCTTACAGGTTGCTTTCTCGTACAGCAACCATGTGGGGGAAAAATACCTCCCAAGACGTAATATTACGTCATACACACAGTAAGTGACAGTTTGCCAGGGCGTAATATAACGCCCTACGCGCTTAACAGGTTAAAGATGCCATTATTGCGTACAAATCTTCTAAATTGTACAATGTTTGTTTCAATTACAGACACTTGGACTCTTTTAAACGTAATTGCTCTTGAACTTTTAAGTGCTCAACTGCTTATTATTATTAATATTATCTTGTGGAACGACAAGCAGCAACACAGTTACCAGGGAGGTGCTCACTAGTCCGCGGGTTCACTAGCCACCGATATCTATTATTACGGTCAGGGTTGGGTTATTGTTGCACATATTTATAATATATTTTAAAGCGGTGGGCTAGTGCACCCGCGGATTAGTGAACCCTTCTCGTTACCAGGAGGAAAGTATTTTAGTCCTTCTACCAAACTACTTGAAACTTCATCTTATATGCCAACAACTAATCCTAGCGTTAGAGATATGGCTATTCTTGACAACCTTGTAGCGCATCAAGCCATCATCTTCCACCTTGTCCCTTGAAACAATTTTGATGTGGACTTCCGTCTGGCTTGAAACTATGTCTGCAAATAAAACAGACAATATTTTAAAACTTGCAATGAAATTTGGCCCAGCATATGTAAAGAATTTCCGAGAACGACAAAAGAATAACAAATAGGGGAAAGATTGGCAACAAAAACATCTCAAATGAGGAGAAAATCGATTTAATATTAAATTGGAAGGTATGGGGGTATTGGTCTGTTGATGAAGAAGATGGTTGCATGGCGAGAAACAAAACATTATCCCTGATACGGTTTTAAGACTCGGCATACCTCAAGAGATTCCGGAACCTACATCTAGTCTCGACTGTTTGACAGTAAATGATATGTACCTACGCCCATACATTAGCGATGCGGCTACCTGCTTAATTGAACAGGAAAATTTGACGCTAGTACAAACAAACAAGACACCACCGGGGCGGCCATGTTTCATCTGGGACCTTTAAAGTAGTTCCAATATTATATGGCTGAATTCGTCATACAGTCGAGACTAGATGTAGGTTCTGGGATCTGTTGAGGTTTGCCGAGTGGCAGTTTTAAGCCAGATTAAATTCCATAACCCGATTTTAACCCCGTTTGGTCCGAACGAGCTATTTCAAGAATCAGCCCCATAAACTAAATTTGATACCTGACAACGCTGTGGAAATATCTGACAAATCTTGTATTATGGAAATCGGGAAGAGGTTTCTGAGATATACGTTTCTGAAAAAGAAACACTATTTGCAAAATTAAAGGCAGAACAAAGATTATTAAAACAACAGAAAACAAAGTTACCTCGGTATCTCGATAGCCCGTATGACCTTTTAATAACAGTGTGCAATATAATGCAAAGAACTTGATAGTTCAATTCAGTGGTTTAAGGCAAACGTTACTGGAATAACCAGATTAAAAGCTGATGTTATAAGGTCGGGATATGACATTGTGTAAAAGAATTGTCCTAAAGATGCTCGGTTCTTTCCATTACTAATTGATTTAAAAATGGTGACGTATTAGTAGAAGATGAGCAATTCGTCATCGTTGTCACTCTCAATCCATGTCGGTGGCATGAAACGTACATGGGGAGGAAACACAGTGTAATATTACTAAGCAAAATGCTTCACTTCCCAATATTTTACTTGGTTTATTGCTTTTCTGCATCTTTGTATTTTAAGACACAATCATGTAGGGAACAAGGACGCTGTACACCTAGTGTCACCTTGGCATTTCCTTTGCTTTAATCAAACTGGTATTCTTAAATTGCTTGCATATCCAAAAACATTTACATAGTTCCAGATTAATCATGAACAAAATTGGTAAAATTGGCTCCTGCTTAGTGGCGTGTACAGATAAGTATTGTTATAATTGATGTGTCCCTGTTTTTTTGGGGGGGGGGGGGGCGGGGGGAGGGATACGAAAGAGAAAAAACCGCCTGATGCTCTTGTTTCTAACATTGTATTTCTTTGTCCTGATGTGTTTATTGAGATTGTAACATCTGTTTCATCGTCTCCACGTGCTATTTTTCAGAGCTTATGGGCTCTTGTAGTAGTAAGAATTAAGGCAGCGGACTGCAGACGCGTATGAGTAGGAAGCATTGTTGAGCGAAACAATTTCTTAAAATCTTCCGGTCTTACATGAGACGTGTATGGATCTCAAAGAAAAGCTATTAACCTTCTTTTGTATGATCGTTTCAAGTCTTTTTATTTCGTATTTCCAGAAATTTAAGCTTCCTGATGATTTTTTGGACAGACAAGATCCATTTCAACGACAAAGGATTGAACAAATACTATCATCGTATTCGTCGCATGTGTTCATCTTCGTAATTGTTAATTATAGGGAGGTTAAGATTTGACACGAGAACGTGTGGTTCTTCTTGTTTGTGTTTTTTTTTACAAGTTTTAAATTACTATAAATTTCACACACCATTTTAAACAATTTAGCCTATTTATCATGCCCTTTTTATACATTTTTGGTGCTAATGCTATGTTTACAAATCGGCGCGCCACTTACAAACAAAGGAACTCGGACGTAATTTTTCTTAACCGCATTTTAGCGTCGAGGCACAGAGTAAAAATAACCAGAGTGGCGACTCGCATTACTCCCTATAGAAACAACCCGACGCGCAATGCATGATGGGATTCGTCTGTAATACACACACACACACTGACAGTACGCTCAACGTTATGATACCTATATCGATGAACTAAATCTCTTTAATTTCGTAGTTTATAGTATTTTCGGTAAAAAAAAATACTGAGAATTATCACATACAATAATGTTAGGTGTGTTTGTGTTTCGGGAATTTATAAAACATGATTAATATTTTTAAAACATGCCTATGAATATGAAATGAAGTAATGAAGTGAAAGACGGCAATTGTGGCGGTTTACTAATTGGTTTATAAGGCCGTAAACTATTGTTGATTTTATTTTATTTTTTATTAACTTTAAAACTAATCCACCAAATACTTGTTGTTTCGATTCCTAGATTTGAAATATACATTCCCATAAACCTTAAAATGGCCCATTTGAAAATCTCAAAGAACCACGCCCTTTTTAATTTTTGGATAAGGCCTATTTTACTCAACATGATTTATTTTTTCTCCCAAAGAAAAATACCCCTGTCTTCTAGGGCGTATTACTTAATTAAGTATGCTTTCATTAAAATATTAAATAATAATTTAAGAATATTAAAATTGAATTTTTTAAATAGCCCTATAACATTTTCCAATAAACAGATTTGAGCCATTCGTTGTTTTCCAAGATAAAATGCCTTTGGCTCCAATGTTGACTCCCTGTCTTCTTTTATGATTTTTGTTCTTTTAATTAATGTTGGCTTTAATTTTTAAAAAATGAAAAAAAATAATTAAATATTTTATTTTCAATAGTATTACATTTTTCAATAAACATATTTGAGTTGATTAGTTTCTCTTTTTACAAAACCAAAAACAACTTGAAATTGAATATTTTGCATATTGCTCTGGGTGCCATATATAATGTTTTGACCGAATTTATATAGACCCCCTACTACCACGAAATTGTCCATTTTACACCACTGCATAAGAGTATCTTTTTTTAAATTATTATCAATCTGAAGTGTGCTCTAGATATCATGACATTAGGTCTGATCTGTGTTTAGAGTTACTTTTATTTTTGTGATAATTTTGTCAACTGGTTATTTAGAAATAGAAAATTTAATTTATACTGTGTAATATAATGGAATTATTTATAAATAGAAAATTTAATTTATACAGTGTTCTATTATGGAATTTATAGGTGGTCGGATTAAGGCCTACATTAAAACTATTAAAAGGGAAAATGTGATTTTGAATAGCATAACAGTATTAGGCTTACTGTTTTATTTAAAGTTTATTGCAACTGATAATTGAGCAAAACAGTATTTTTGTTAGATACCATAAACTTAACACTTTGTTTACCACAAGTAATTGTAGGCCTATATAGAATCGCATATTTCGATACAGAATCTTAGAAAAAATTAGGCTTGTTCATTATATCATATGCCAGAATCCAATTCTTCAGAAAATATAGTTAGTTCCCTCGCACACGATTCTTTTTCAATTTCTTTAAATGGTTGCATAGGCCTTTTATATTATGGAATGTAAAAAGAACATATGCAGCTTGTGCAGATTTAATTGGTAAATCTTACTATTTAAAATTTGATCCTTTAAAAAAAAACACAACTAGACATGTAATTCTAAAATTACGAAAATACTAGATAGCAATTAAGTGATGGTAAAGAATGCAAGGAATGGGTTTGGTAACATCGGAGCGCAACTACTTCTTGTCCTGCGTCCGCGAAAGTATTAAAAAAAGGCCTATAATTAAAATAACAGAATATTGATATTATTAATACTTTTATTAGACCTATGACATGTCATTGAGTCAGGTGGCGCGGTTTCGATTCCCCGCTTGTACGTGACAAGAGGTAGTGTCGTATGTCGAACATCTTGGGTTTTCTCCGGGTCCTCTAGTTTCCCCTCACTGCTAAAAAAAGACACATACATACCTGTATTACTGTAAGTGAAATATTGAAATAAAAATTAAACGTGTTAATCTCGATATTTCCTAGTTTATCATGAGACTAGGAGCATAGATCTACTTCTCGGGCAGTACTGACAGTAGGCCTATAGACTGGTTTAAGTTGCCTACTTTAACTTGGAATAGGCCCCCGGAAAAATGCAATATAATGCCAATTAACCTATCAAATATGAAAACATCTTTCACCAAATATGTACTCTTACAAAATAACATTTTTGATAATATATATATTGCTGTTATTATAACCTATTATGTTATTATGGCTCAGTATTTATTATATATTTATAGCACTAGGCCCACATAGTAAAACTCTGTGCTAGGCCTAGCACTCGACGATGACTCGTATCGTACTCATCATAGCAGACGACGCGACATAGACTGAGATGTTTTTCTTCGGGAAATCTAAAGAATTTTAATCCCTTAATAGTACCTAAAATTAAAACATCCTGCGTAGGACCTACTCTGGCTACCATATCCACCACACTAATGTTTACATTTTCTTTTGTTCTACTGTAAAACATCTTCTTTAGCCGCCATGTTTAGTGACATTACAGACGAGACCCAAGATGCAATGCGCGACCTCCTCCGTATGCAAATGAAGAAGTCTCAACTCTGGTTATCTTTACTCTGTGGTCGAGGCCCACGAGAACGACGCCACCTCGTTCTCGGGTCAAATCTTAACCTCTCTTATATCGTGTGTTATTGTAATTTGTGTCCTGTGTGTTTGTCGGTGTCCTATTTAAATCCGCCGAGGCCGGTCCCAAGCCCGAGCTGTGAAAGCAGCAGGGTTGAGAGTATGGCCACGTAAACTTACTACGTAAAACTACATTTTATGGCAGTAAAAGCAACAAATCTAAACAAACAGTAGGCTACATGGATATATTGCAAATACTCAAGTGAACAAATTATAAGTAAAATAATCATAAGTATGATTTGATGCTGTAGACCTACTTTTTACACAGCAAAATGTTATATTGCACTTAATAGTTACACGAATATTATGTCAAATTAGGTTGCTAGTGGTTTTGTAAAATCTATTTTATTTCTTAAGAGACAATCACGGCTCAATATTAACTTGATTCGTAATTTCACAAGGGTCACTATCATTACTAAAATAACTCCTTTTATTTATATGTTAAGTTGACAGACAAAAAACCCCAAACAAACAAAACCCCGAAACGAATGTTTCACAGCATCCCAGGTAGCAGTCCTACATTGGGCCAACATTGGCCCAACATACGCAGTTACGTCGGCCCAATGTTATTGTCCAACGTTGGCCCAATGCCTTTTTGTCCATCGGCCCAATGTTGGCCCAACGTTGGCCGAACTTACATTGGGCCAACATTGGGCCAACATTGATCCAACATTGCATCTGGTATATTTACATCTGTTGGCCCAACATTGGGCCAATGTTGGCCAACTTACAGCCCCTCCCCTCCCCTTTCAAAATAGCCTAGACCTTATTATCCATGTATGGCAGCAAAATAAGGCCCCTAAGCCACCTAAATCTACCCAAATCCACCATTATTTCAACTCTTTATAAAATGAAAAATGACACATTGGCATTAAGAAAAATAAATCCTCTCCCCCCCCCCCAACAACCTCCCCAAGGCACACTATTTGTTTTATTGTTCTTTTGGGTGGGCTCTTAAAGAAAAGTGAAAGCCTCGGACTCTAACCCGGGGGGATGTTGGGTATTCACCAAAAGTAATTGAGGGTATAAGGAATAAGTATGAAAAGTTTTCAAGACGATTGATTAATAATCACGGCCTGTATGACACACACACATAAAAAGAAAATGAGCGTGGCTCTGATCCTGAGTGTTGGGCATGCACCAAAAACAACAGTGATGATCCTTAGGGTATAAGGAATAAGTATGCAAAGTTTGAAGTAGAAAAAATGGGCATGGCTCTGCTCCTGGAGTATAACTGACTAAATATGTAAACTTTCATGAGTATTAGTTAATAATTGCAGAAATGATAAGGCTATAGTGATTTTAAAATAAGGTTTTCTCGACTTAGTGCCAAGCAATTTTAATAACTCTTTTAGCACATCCCCTTTACATTATCTAGTTCTTAACAATTAATAGTTCATTATTTTATCTTTAATCTTCGTCAGAGGAGAGTAGATCTTCAACTTCAACAGTATCTGCAAATAAATAATGATTTAATTACTACCACAAACTTAGGTCTAATAAATAATGGGGGGTTGGATGGCTGAATGGTTAGCACGTGGATGCTGTATCATAAAGCCTGTCATTGAGTCAACTGGTGTGGTTTTCAATCCCCGGTTGTACGTGACAAGGATTAGGGTCGTCTGTCCAACCCCATGGGTTTTCTCCGGGTCCTCCAGTTTCCTCCCACTGCTAAAGACCCCTACGCACAAGCGAATTATTGAACTAAAATAAAACCATGTTAGTCCCGAAATGACCTAATATCAACAATAATTAATTTTGTCATTTTAATATATTAAAAAGTTAGGCTCCTGTACCATTTCATTCAGATGCCAAGTTGGAAAAGTGAGTAAGATGCTGGGGTGCTAGGTTAGAGGTCGTGGGTTTGATCCCAGTAGTGCAGGAAGGATGGCCTATCCAGTCGTTCTGATGGGAAGAAAATCTAAGGTCCCATGTATACATTGGCGAGCACGTAAGAAAATGTAAGAAGACTTCCAAAATACATACCTTTTCTCACATGCTGCTCCTTATTCTTTCTTCTCATATTTCTGCCCCCCTCCCTATCAGAACTATAGCGAAGCCAGGCTTTAATGCGTTGTTCGGTGCTGGCCTCTGAATGGCCCTGTTTTCTGCAGGCAGCTATAATTTAAAAACAAAGATATCATCTCGTAAAATGTAATAAAAACCATTTAAAATAAATTCTTATACCATAAAGATGCATTACCAAATATTGAAAAAAAAAACAGGCCATAGATAATTAAAAAGTAAAATATTTAAAACTTTATTTAAATTACTCTGAGCGATGTAATCATTGTTTTGAGTTTTGACGGATATGTTTATTATCTGAGCAATTGTTCTTGTTAATCAAGAGTCAGTCTTGACTCTCCATTTTTAAATGAAATCTTTAAATGGCGATTGTATTTAATCAATTTACGTCTGTGCCATCCGTTGGTCTAGAGAGTTCATTATAGGCTTTTCGTGTAAATAAATGTCTAATTAACAATCTATATAATATTTGAAGCAAAATAAAAACCTGTAAATAGGCATATTTTGCTCTCCCATAATGCATCCTAAGTTTATCGTATACTTTTATCATCTAAGGAATTAACGTCACTTTTACTTCATTTATGCAGGTATGAAAAACACTAACACTTCTGGTAAATGATAGTGATTCATGTATCATTTGCCAGTAGTGTCAGTGTTTTTCATAACTGTATAAATGAAGTATAAGTGAAGTTGTATCCTTTAATTTACATTTAAATGACCTGTTTCATATTTAAAATCAGTCTAGACATATAACTTTAGTATGAAATGTGAATGATAAGGGGAGACATCACAGCTGTCCTGAAAGATTGCAATGCTTAGAAATAGTACTATGTTTTACAGTACTATACATGTAGTTTGTGATTGTTCATAAATATCAGGAATCATTTCCTTCAGCGCTACAGACATGAAAATTTATCAAATGCTAAAATTAGACTATGAGATAGCTTTGTGATGTCAAACCGGGTCTACCCAAATCCACCCAAATCTACCCAAATCCATCATTATTTCAACTGATATCACAATAATTTACATCGATAATTGATCATATACAGTTCTTTCTGTCAAATTGTCATTTTAGATTTAAAATCGTAGCGTTTTTGTGTCAGAATGTGATTTCCACGTAACTTTGGAAGAACTACAAATTTAATGGTGGTCTGCATCCATGTGGGTATATACACGAGTTATGTCCCTTACATAGGACGACGAAACACGCACGAATTGTTGGATTTTAAGACAAAATTTTAAAGTAATTATGGCATATTTAGCTAAACGAATGATAGTGTATTAAAAAACGATAAAAATAATTGTGATATAAGCGGAAATAACGTGGTTTTGGGTAGATTTGTGTATTACACTATTCCCTTTGTTTCGACTTCCAAACTTACTTGGAAATCGCATTTTGAGGGGCATTTTGACAATAAAAAGCTGCGATTTTAAATTAAAAATGTCAATTCCACATAAAGAATGGTATATTATCAAATATCAATATAAATTATTGTGGTATGAGTTGAAATAGTGGTGGATTTGGGTGGATTTGGGTAAATCGTGCTACCCCTTACACCGCGATCGTCAACGAAGTCTATGCCTACACAAGTTCTCGATTAGCCTAATTAATTGTAAAGACCTTAATCAAATTCGAGGGGCTTTTATATTCAGCTTAATAATGATAGTCTCTGTTACTGCCTGATGTATATAGATGTGCGTGTTTTACATACATGTAAATATGGTTCAAATAGTTTGTGTTTTTGTTTTTTTTATTATAGCCTTAGAAGAAGCAATTGACGATTTTTATATCATTTCCACATACACAGTTGAGAGTTAAAATAGAAGAAGCAATTGACGATTTTGATATCATTTCCACATACACAATTGAGAGTTAAAATAGTTGGACTTACCTTCGTCACGAACCCCAAAAAAACAAAACAACCTGGCGCCCTAGAAGCATTTTTCGCGGCAACGTAATAGTCACGTGATCAGTTTTCGCGGCAAAACAAAACGCGGTAGCACGATTTACCCAAAGCGTTACCACAACGATTTCGATATCATTTCCACATACACAATTGGGAGTTAAAATAGTTGGACTTACCTTCGTCACGACCCCCCCCCCCCAAAAAAAAAACAACCCACCAAAACAAAACAAAACAACCTGGCGCCCCAGAAGCATCTTTCGCGGCAACATAATAGTCACGTGATCAGTTTCCGTGGCAAAACAAAATGCTAGCGTTACCAAAATATTTACTGAAGAATTAACCGGGATATTTGTCAGCTTCTAGTTGTTTCACAATAAGCCTTAATTAAAAAGTATTGTGTTATTAAATGTCAATCTACGTCGTTAACCAATACACCCGAGATTATAACGTCAATTTCTATAGATAAGCCAGCGCATTGCAATTTATGTTTTAGGTCCGTATTATGCACTGAATGTGTGTAGCAAACGCTGCACAGCAACTTAATATACATTAATCACCATTTTCTGTGCTTTGTGTTATTATTTCAATTGAAAAACACTGGATGTAAAAACCGTGACATTTAGGTGCGGGAAAGGCATCTCGCTTACAGGTCATTATACATTTTGTTTAATACTTGACGGACGCACACGCTTTTTCTTGCTTTCCCGACCCGTGTCTTCAGCAACATTAAAGTAGACCATTATCGCCTATTTATTACACCAATAACTTTAATGCGTTAACTGAAATTACGATTCCCGAAAAATTATAAAACAAATAAATGATCGATGTCGCACACCGCCGAGTGGAACCCGACGAAGTGTTTTAATCCGCAACCAATGCAGTACAAATTCGACGTGTTCAATGACAATGTTTTTTTATACTTAAAAGTCATCGAATTTCGGGCCCTTTATTTTACTGACAAGAAAGCAGAATATTTTCTCTCCAAATAATATTTTGAAAGCTCCGCTTTAACTTTCTATGAGGATTTTGAGTGTGACTTTTTACCTAAATTCTAAATTGCCGTCGGGGACAGTGAGTGCCAGCCAATATCATGACCTTGACACAGGGTACAACCCTGTAACAGACCTTGCCGGTCACGACTTTGACCTTGACATTTATCGGCGAAAGTCTGGGTGGTACATGAGGTTTTGGGACTTTTTCGATCCCAAGGTCAAGGGTCAGATCAAAGGTCAAGGTCCCATTTGAAAAGTAAGTGAATTGCCCAGCCAAGGTCATGACCTTTGATTTGCCACGCAAACCATGGGCCCCACCATATGTCCGGAAGCACCTGACTGGTATCCTTGACATTCAGATGACCTTGACCTACAGGGGTCACGTGTGCCGAGAAGACAGTTTGAAAGGTCAAGGCCCAGTGATCCTGATTTTATTAGATGGGCCCCTAGGTGTAAAAAACCAAAATACTTCCGGGGTCCTTAGCAGGTCAAGGTCACGACTTTTGGTTGACGATTTTAAAAAATGAAGAACAAATGTGGGATCAGTCTATCGGGTCACCAAATCCCGGGCCGATCGGAAGTTATTTTTTTGGCAAACTTCCCTACAAAGTAAAATAGTTGAGCATTGAAGCGATGTGGTCAAAGGGCAGATAACTCGCCCATCCCAAATCGGATCCGACGAACTTGAGGTCACGGCCACTTAAACTAAATTGACCCCAGGGAGTCTCGTGGTGACCTTGGTTTGACAGTCAGAGGTCAAGGTCAAGGTCAAATTACCATTTTGCGCCATTTTGACCCACTTCCAGTCTCCGTAGAAGGTTTCAAGGGTACCACGTGACGCACAAGGGTCGATTTAATGGGGATAGCCGCAAGAACTGGTTCCGGGGAAGATCGGAAAAAATTAGAAAAAATAATGATTGAATTAGGACCAACGGGGGAACTGGAGCCCCACGGGACCTGGGTGGGGGCATTGGAATATGTGGCTCAGTTTGTGGGACCATTCTTGGCCTCAGCCTCAAGTTTCATACCTATTTCACTTCTGGTTCCGGAATTTAGCCCCAAATCACAGCAAACAAAGTCCCTGCAGCTGCTTTTTCCAAGTCTAAGTTCAGGAAATGGAGCAAAGCGTTCCAGGTTTGATTATAATATAAGCAGCAGGGACGAGCGTGATATTTAGCTACTGCACATTAAAGTCAAATGATAATTAACGTGAAAATTTACACGAAGTATGTACAATGTTGGCCCAATGTTGGCCAAATAATGAATGGGAATACGTTGGCCATGCGACGTTGGCCCGACGTTGGCAGTGCGACACCGTCGCTGGCCAACCATTGCCGACATTGGCCCAACGTAAGACTGCTACCTGGGATGATAACCAAGCAACCAAAGATGATCATTTTTGTGCAAAGTATTCAGAACCTTACAAATATTTTGTCAGATTAATCACATTTCTTGCACATACCACAGGCAATACTTAATTTGATCTTCAGTTGTATTTGCCGGAATTGGTAATACTGTAATGGGTTTAGAAATACAAAATTTATTTGGCATTAGTTGTGTTATTTAATACAGCTATATTCACCTTCATTACATAATATGAATTTAAATGTACATGGTGGTAGATAAATTTGGCTGCCCGATTTCACGCATTCTACCTTGTACGCATCTCTGTTATCCACATTACTAATGTAATTCCACAGATTATTCTTTCAATTTTCTTGAAACGACACAAAAAGCTTCGAATGATAAAATCTAGTGCACTACACGTCAACTCAAGCATGATTCACTTAATTCATTTACTTACAGAAGGTAACCATTCAGTTCCAATTAAATCATATTTTGTGTTGACGGTCATGATGAAGACCTTACCCACAAGAATGTAATGTTCTTGTTTTTCCCAGTTGTGGAAGATCTTAAGCGGGGCTTATGTCGACTTTGCAACTAGATGCAAGAGTGCTTATGTCGATCACATCAGCAACCGGGAGCAACTGAATTCTGAGCGCTTATGTCGACTCAGGACTGTTGAACGGTAAGCCCCCCTTTATATAGAATATATATCTCTTGGCCTTGCACTATCATGAGCAAATAAATTAATGTTTTAAAGTTCATTTCATAATTTCCATGCATGGCAATGAATATTATATTTGAATGTAATATTATCTACATGTAACTGAGAGGTTTTGACCATTTCACTTTTAGCTGATGCGTCTGAAAACTTTATATTGATTTTGATTACATTTTTTAAGGCCTACCCTTGTTACCTTGATTTTCTGCATACTTATAAGGGTTCGACTAACCTTAATAGTAAGTGCAGGGGGCTGCACCACAACCAATTTTACACAAAAACAAATATATGAACAAGACATCGTACTCTGAGACCACAAACAAAAACAAATCAAAAAGAGTGAATGGATCCCGGGGCTAGCCGTAAGCGTCCACTGCGCTGTGATGACACAGACCTCACTCATATTTGAAAATAATTTGGAATAGTCCAAAGAATAATTAGTTAATGTCAGCATGAGTCATGATCTGTCATATGTTGCAAGAATAACGAATGCAAGCATATTGTATTAATTCCGCTATACAAGTCACCATACCGGTAAATGTGTCAAAGAAGTAGGCCTAGTTCCAGAGAGGTTGTTCGAAAAAAATAAATCAATAAAGAAAAGGATTGAAGTATATTGAATGCATTTATTGCACAAATTCCAACCGTCACAGAAACAAACAAACCTGAATACAAGGAAGCAAAGGAATGTAGACCGTCTCGGAAGAGAGCCGTCTGCTGATTGAATGGCGTGATGTAAATTTGCCGTTAGAGCGGTAATAACGATTGCAGTAGCAGGGTTTCCAGGTAGACATCAACTACCCAAAATACTGTGTATGAGTAAAGATCTTGCACTGGTGGACTTTGCTGGAAACCACCCAAGTTCGACTCACCTTAAGGTGGCAGTAGGTTTCTAAGTGGGCAACAACTTCCCAAAATTCTGTGTATGTGTAGAGATTTTGCACCGGTGGACTTTGCTGGACTAACCTTAAGATGGCAGTAGGTTTCCAAGTTGACAACAACTCCCCCTAAATACTGTGTAAAGATTTCTTGCACCTGTAACCAGACTTTCCCGAAATCCTACCCAGCTATCTCCTTGTCGTGGCAACATTTGCTTAATTCTACCCATCTAATGCGACAGTAAGAATTTTTCAAGCCAAACTGATTAGCATTTAATTTTTGCTTGGTCGCTACTGGCACTGACTCCGAATAGATGACATCGTGACGAGTCAGTAAGCTCCCGACATTTTTTTTTCTTTTGCAATTTAAATTTCGAATATTTCCTAGGTAGTGCGAAGGCGTTATAATATTAGTCAAACGCACCTATTCTACAAAGACCAGTTTGTTGCATGTTACAAGGCTGAATGATGCGACATACACGTATAGAACACGGGAAATATCTCATTTACATTTAAGTTTCACATATTGTTGAAATTTATTTGATGAATTTTAGATGCCAGGAATGTTTAATGGATCCATTTTCTCTATCAGTGAAATTTTTATACTCATTTCATCGAAAACAAGCCAACAGTGAGGCTGATGTGATGTCCGCCGCCGAAATCCCAAAATAAATAGATGACACATATTAATTAATCGCACATTTATTTTTTTTTCAAACGTATCGAGCAATCAAACTGATCACGAAGTGTCATCCAAAAGTGTTTTATAAAGAAAAGTGCTAAAACCGACGAGAAAAATGAAAATGTACCCTAGTTAGGGGGACCCTAAAGGCAGACAAAAGGGCCCCTCTGGCCAAGGGAAATAGCCCTCGTGTCCGAGTCAATCGTTTCTATATACACTGTTACTGTCGAATCGATTACTGAATGAGAATGCAGTCATTGTATTGAATTGGCATAAAAACCACCAATCAAGATGGACCTAAGTTATCTTGTCCCAAAGTATCAACCAATCAAATTGCTTATCTCTGCCTACCCTAAGAAGAAAATGCTCATCTTCGAACCCCATCAAGACATTGACCTAATAAGCATACACACCAATTTTAACTCAATTCGAAGGATAGTTATTGTGTTCCAAAGTCTCGGCAAATCAAATTGCTTATCGCTCTGCTTACCCTGAGCAGAAAATGCTCATTATCGATCTTAGTCAAGGTATTACTGTAATGAAACTATACACCAAGTTTCATCACTCTCACTTAATTAGATTTAACGTTATCGTGTCCCAAAGCATCAACCAATCAAATTACTTATCTCTGCTTACCCTAAGCGGAAAATGCTCATCTTCGAACTCCATCAAGGCATTGACCTAATAAGCATATACACCAAGTTTGAACATTTTAACTCAATTAGAAGGAGAGTTATTGTGTTCCAAAGTCTCGGCAAATCAAATTGCGTATCCTCTGCTTACCCTGAGCAGAAAATGCTCATTATCGAACTTAGTCATTGTATTGTATTGTTAAAAAGTGTGGATTAATGGTTTAGAGCCGAGCGTTGTTTCAATATATTACGAAATATCTTTAGTTCGAGACCATTAAACAACTTAAAATACAGACACTATTCCGCACGAGCTTTTCAATAAAGAGAGATAAATGGGGTTTGAGGTCCACTCAACACAAACTAGGTCATTTCAGGACTACTTTTCAATAAAACACGTCAAACGAGTCCACTATTTAATCTAGTATAGATAATGTACGATGGACAGGTTGCCCGTTTGTTATTGTGAATATGGGAACGTCAACATCAAAGGATGACCAGGGGTGGGGTGGGTGTCATAATAATATCATCTTTCCTAAAATATGTGTGATCCAAGGATGAAAGATTTGTTTGGTTTGAATGATTTTGCTGTGATTCAATATCCCAACCTTCTGTAGTATTTTATTACTGTCAATAAATAATTGAAAATGGTTATTGTGTAATAAAAGTTGAACTACATTGTTATTTTCTAGGTGGTCTACAATGCCAACACTTTCCTTACTTGTTGTTCCTTACTTGTTGAGTTTTCATTTGATGAAAAATAAATCAGATTGAAAACTGACTGCCTTGTCCCAAATTTCATTACTTCTCCTTGCAGCCATACATCAATTTTGATATTTAGAACATGGGGCTGTAGCTTTTATTTCAGAAAATGTTGGCCATCCCTTACCAGAAACCAATACACTCCAGTATTGTTTATATGACATTTCATAGCCATGGCCAATGGTTACTGTACTTTTTCGGTTGTCCCAGTTCCTACTGACAAATTGACAAATTTTGGCTCGAAGGGCATCAGAATTATAAGTTCCAAAAACCCTGACACAGTAGAAAAAACAGTGTAGTGAACTGGATCTCCGGATAGAGCAGATTACTGTGGTAGAGTGGGCCTGGCTCTATCCGTTTCTTCTGTTGAGGGTTCACTACTGTAGAGGTGTGGGAGTAGCCAACCAAGCAGCTGGCTCAGAAAGACTAACACCAGATTAATCAGCAACTCTCTTTATTATTCTCCTAAATACAAAAATAGCTCATTTCCGACCAACACTCGTCAGCACTATACTTCTCCTAGTCGGGCTCTCTAAACGCTCCTTGATGGGCTCTATTAATCGCTCCTTATCGGGCTCTCTAAACGCTCCTAGAAGGGCTCTCTGTATCGCTCCCTATACGTCGGGGTCAGACTATAACGCTCCTTGACGGGCTCTCTGTATCGCTCCCTATAAGTCGGGGTCAGACTCTAACGACTGGAGAACTGGTCTCTGTCTTATCTATCCTACTCTTACCTACGACTCGACTCCGATTCAGACTACTGCTATGGGGCAAGACGAGGTATAATATACCCTAAAATCACGTGACGTAACCACGTGGTGCAAGAAACACCTATCAATCACAACCACGTGCAGCCAATAGACAGCGGGCCAACGACAGCGCGTGTACGGACTGAGCTACGAAAATAAATTAATAGTATACATGAAAATTAAAATATAGGTGACATAATAACATAGCTAAAGTTCTTAAAAATAAAATGTACAATCAAATTAGATAATTACTAAATACTAACTGTGAGAGGGAAACGGCCTTCCTCGCCCAGTTACCAATAGACAAAGACTGAAACCTGCGCGATGAGTTCGTCTAAACTGAGGACGCAGATCGGGCTATAAATCAGATCACCACATAACCCACGCCCCCGCCTAATGCGTCCCGCATTATACAAAAGTTACAAAAGAGTTATGAAATAAAACACATAAAGTATCAAACACATCTATATATAAAACTATGAAGCAACTGTACTGTCACTTCCTAAAATTAAAGTTTCTCAAAATAATTAAAAGTTCATGAAGTTTCACAGATATCACAAACGTTCATCCACCATTAGGGTTCCATCAGTAACGTTCATGAATAACACAAATCACATCATAACCACAAAGTCTCTAATAATAACAGGATAAACTCTAGATTTCCGAACATCTAATTAAAGAGCACCATTATTCTATTAACACACATAATTCTCCAAGTAATGAGGACGTCGTGATAGTCGACCTGTACGGGAACGGAAACCTAGCCTTAAAGGATAGTCGCCGTCAGTGTCTTCGTCATTATCGCCAATACAGCCATCAGAGAGTTCCTGGTCAGACTCCTGCTCCGATACGACACTGTGATAATCTTCTTCCGGATCAATAATAATTCTCCTCCGATACTCTCTAAGACGGTCTATGTGGACCACTTGTCGTCGGTCGGATTCTTCGTCCAAAATTTCGTAAGTTATGTCCGATATCTTCTTCGTGACACGGTACGGACCACTCCAGTGTTTCTGTAATTTGTTCGGAATCCCTTTCTTCTTCACAGGGGAATACAACCATACAAGTGAATCTTCATATAACGGCTCTCGTCCCTGCTTTGGATCGTAATAATTCTTCTGTCTTCTTAATTGTCCGCTAAGGTAACGTCTCGTAAACGAATGTGCCTCTTCCATCGTCTGTCGAAGAGCTCGACTCCAATAATGGGTCTCTTTGTAGACTTCATCAGGTGGCAAACCAAACTGGAGGTCGACAGGTGTATTTACCTCTCGCCCAAGCATCAAGCAATTCGGAGTACTGTTGGTAGATTGATGTACCGTGGAACGATAGGCAAACATGACATAGGGCAACACGTCATCCCAGTCATCTCCTTTTTCTTGTACATACGATGACAGCATCGACTTCAGAGTTCTGTTCATTCGTTCGACTTGACCATTTGATTGCGGGCGGTATGGCGTCGTTCTGGTTTTGTTGATACCTAAAAGTCTGCACATCTCCTGAAAAAGTTCACTCTCGAACTGTCTCCCTTGATCCGAATGAAGTTGGCGGGGGAGTCCAAACCTCAGGAAAAAGTTCTCCACCAAAACCTTGGCAACCGTTATTGCTTCCATATTCGACATCGGGTAGGCCTCAGCATACTTAGTAAAGTAATCGGTCATGACCAAAATATAACTACTTCCTTGAGTGGTAGCAGGCTCAATTCTTCCAACGATGTCGACTGCTACTCTCTCCATTGGTGCTCCGGCAGTGTATGCTTCCAAAGCAGCTTTTCGCTTCCTAAGTTTAATTGGAGAGCAAATATTACACGTTTTCACATAGTCTTCTACATCGGCTTTCATTCCTGGCCAAAAGTATTTCAGTTTTATTCGGTCTATCGTCTTCGTTATACCCAAGTGAGCGCTCGTTGGAGGATCATGTGAAAGAGCAATAATTTCACTTCTAGCAGCTAAGGGTACAACTACTCGTTTTCGTAGGGGACGTAATTCTTTTCTCTCTTCTAGACACAGGACACCGTCTCGAACATGAAGTTGATTCCATTTGGACCAAAGTTTCTTCACCAGTATGCTCTCTGGAGATATGGTTTTCCATTCTGGTTTAAGATCACCTTCCTTCCAATCAATCACCATTGAAATATCTGGATCAGCTCTTTGTTGATCTTTCATCCTTGTATTTTCAACTTCTATAACGTTCACTGCTCCTGGTATTCTCGCTGACCCGTGTGTTTGTCCACACTGAACACAAGGTTTCCTGGATAGTGCGTCAGCGTTTCCATGGACTCTTCCGGCTCGGTGAACAATATTGAAATTATAAGCAGCCAACACCTCGAGCCATCTGGCGAGTTGTCCTTCGGGGTTCTTAAAGTGCAGCAGCCACCGTAGTGCTCCGTGATCAGTTCTTATCTCAAATTTTCTTCCATACAAATATGGCTTAAAGTACTTTACGAAATGTACTACAGCCAAGAGTTCCCTTCTTGTTACACAGTAGTTACGCTCTGCCTTACTTAAGCTCCGGCTCGCGTAAGCCACGACTCTTTCTTTTTCGTCGATAATCTGGGATAGTACGGCTCCAATGCCACACCCACTAGCATCAGTATCTAGTACGAATGGAATGGTATGATCTGGATAAATTAACACAGGGGCGCTCGTAAGTCGATCCTTTAGCATTTCAAACGCTTCTTGACACTCCGAAGTCCACAAATAGGCTCTTCCTTTCTCGGTCATTTTATGAAGAGGCGCTGCTATTTTGGCATAACCTTCAATAAAACGCCTATAGTAGCTGCAAATTCCCAAGAAACTCCTAAGCTGTGTCACATCGGCGGGAACTGGGCATTCTCTAATTGATTTCGCTTTATCTGGATCTGTTGATACTCCCTCTGGCGACACAATATGCCCCAGGAATTCTACCTTATGCTTCAACAGGAAACACTTCGAGGGTTTCAGCTTCAAACCAGCGGCTTCAGTCTTACTAAAGACTAGATCTAGGTGCTGTACATGCTCAGCAAACGTCTTTGAGAAAATAATCACATCGTCTAAATACACTAAGCAGATGTCCCACTGTAGTCCAGCAAGCACTGACTCCATAAGCCTCTCAAAAGTACTTGGGGCGTTGCACAAACCGAATGGCATGACTCTGAACTGAAACAGACCGTGCATAGTGGTAAACGCTGTCTTAGGCTTATCCTCTGGCTTCAGCTCCACCTGCCAGTATCCTGACAATAGATCTACAGTTGAAAACCATTTGACACCTCCAAGGCAGTCTAATGTTTGATCAATCCGTGGCAAGGGGTACGCATCTTTCTCGGTAACCATATTTAGTTCTCTATAATCCACACAGAACCTAAGGGATCCATCCTTCTTCCTCACCAATACAATTGGGCTCGCCCAAGGACTCACTGAAGGCTCTATCACATCTCTCTTGAGCATGTCTTGCAATAGAGTTTCAATATCCTTTCGTTGATGGATAGGGACTCGTCGTATCTTTTGTTTAATTGGTTTCGCGGAGCTTGTCTTTATCTCATGTTTCACTTTATTGGCTCGTCCCAAGTCATCAGATGAAACAGCGAATAAAGTCTGATGGCGCGCCAAAAGTTTTCCAATATCATGTGCTTGCTCCGTCGTTAATCCTTCCACTGAACGGCTATATAAGTCTAGTAGATGCCTTGGGAGGTCATTACGTTTCTGCTCGGCTCCACCATTAATGACTTCTGCAGGTTTCTCCACAATATCAACGGGGGCAAAACTTCCAACGGTCACATCTTTGTGCAACGTCTTTGCACTATCCGAAGGATTCATGACTCTGATAGTAAATTCATGTTTGTCTTCTTTCGCCTCAACTAAAGTACGGGCAGGTATTACATTATTTCTATTTACAAAATCTTCAACGGGCTCAATTATTCCAGAGGTAGACATGAAGAGCTTCGACTGGTTTCCCTTCAAATAAGCTTTGATCAATTGTTCATGTTTCGGGGGTACTGTAACTGTTTCAGCTAATTGTATTCTGCAAATACCAATAGAGCCTTGCATCTGAGCGGGATGCTCTACATCTTCGACTGTCAATGATTTCCCAGTGATATCCAAAGTACATCTGTGAGCTTGCATGAAATCAAGTCCAATGATACATTGGGATCCAATCTCGGCAACTACCGCTTCCTGTCTGTATTCAGCTCCATTCAGATTAAAAGTGAAAATGGACTTCCCATATGATTTTAATGATTCACCATTGGCAGCTTTTAGGACTTGTCCAATTGGTGATAACTCTGGTCGATTCGAGATGCTCTCATACAATCTCAATGAAACGATTGTCAACGTTGCACCGGTATCCAAGAGACAATAAGCGCGATTACCACAAACCGTGGCAGCTATATGTAGACCAGACTCGCTTGGTTCACGGAACACAGCTGAAGAAATTCGGCTCTTTATCCTACGCCTCCTTGAAATTCCTCTGAGTTCAGCTCTCCGGGTACCGCACTGACGAGCAATGTGTCCTTTTCCTCCACATCGAAAGCATGTTCGTTGATCACCAAAACTTGCTCCGTCTCTCCATGTTGCGTTAAATTGGTGTCTGCTGGCTTCTGCGTGACGTTCTTTCGGTTCTGGTTTAACATTCAAGGTCTTCATTTGCTCTATAGTACTTTTCAGCTCGCAAATCTCGTTTCGAAGTCTCTCGGTTTCTGATCCAGTCTCAACAGCTCTTGCACGACTTGGTTGTTGACCTCGATTACTTGCATACATAAAAGCTTCAAATTCAACTGCAACCTGTATTGCTTGCTCTAAGTTCGATGGTCTTGATTGCTGAATTCTCCAGACCAATTCTCTGTTCTCTTGTAGCGCATCAAAGAATGCATCTCGTGCAAGGACATCTTGTAGATCTAAAGTAGCAGTAGGGTACGCTAGACTCACTTTTCTTCTAACCGCCTGTTCCAGTTCTGGCAGGGTCTCTCCAACTTTTCTGCGCATGGCTCTAAGCTCTGCTCTGTACATCTGGGTTTGGTTTGGAGGTAGAAATCTATTTCTGAGAGCTTCCATTAGTCTTTTATAATTTCTTCGCTCTTCCGTCGGCACCGATGGCAACACAGATTGCGCACTGCCCTTTAAGACTCCGGCCAAGTACAAAGCCTTCTCTGTTTCATCCCATCTATTCAATTCAGCACAGGTCTCGAAATGAATCTGATAATCCATAATTGAGCTCGTTCCATCAAATGGCTGAGGAGTAATCATGTTCCTTCTGGGCATACTAGACTTCCTCTGATCATGCTCTTTCCATTTGGTGTTATTCAATTCTGATATACCGCGGCTCGGTCCAGAAATAAAATCTTGCTCATCTTCACTGAGCTTCGGCATTTCCTGATGATAAAGTTTCTCGTCTCTAATTAAATCTGGACTTCCCATGACATCAGGAGTCGCAGCTCTGGCGGGGGGTCTACAATTACTTGCTGACCGCCAGTTATCACATACTGAAGCTTCAGAGCTGTTCCTTGGAGTCAACATATTCGACTGTTGATAATCTAGTTCTTTCTTCTGTTCCGTAAAACCAGCATCAAATGATTCTTCAGCATTGGCTCTGGCTCCCGACAAATTCTTCATCAGGCTCTGTGCATTATGACTAACCGGTTTCGCTCTTTGTCTTGAGATCGTATCGCGAAGCCTTTCTAATGCATTCTTCCTCCTTGGCTCTTCTGTGGATTCTATAGTTGAGCTAACATCAAACTGGGCAGCTCCTCTCTCAGCTCTGAAATAACTCGGAGAAGTCTGGCTATCTGGCTCCATCCGATCTGTCTGGATCCCACCTGGGGGTCTGGTTCCGTCTCGGGGTTTGTCAATCTGTATCCCACCTCTGCCACCAGAAAACTTCTGTAGTGAACTGGATCTCCGGATAGAGCAGATTACTGTGGTAGAGTGGGCCTGGCTCTATCCGTTTCTTCTGTTGAGGGTTCACTACTGTAGAGGTGTGGGAGTAGCCAACCAAGCAGCTGGCTCAGAAAGACTAACACCAGATTAATCAGCAACTCTCTTTATTATTCTCCTAAATACAAAAATAGCTCATTTCCGACCAACACTCGTCAGCACTATACTTCTCCTAGTCGGGCTCTCTAAACGCTCCTTGATGGGCTCTATTAATCGCTCCTTATCGGGCTCTCTAAACGCTCCTAGAAGGGCTCTCTGTATCACTCCCTATACGTCGGGGTCAGACTATAACGCTCCTTGACGGGCTCTCTGTATCGCTCCCTATAAGTCGGGGTCAGACTCTAACGACTGGAGAACTGGTCTCTGTCTTATCTATCCTACTCTTACCTACGACTCGACTCCGATTCAGACTACTGCTATGGGGCAAGACGAGGTATAATATACCCTAAAATCACGTGACGTAACCACGTGGTACAAGAAACACCTATCAATCACAACCACGTGCAGCCAATAGACAGCGGGCCAACGACAGCGCGTGTACGGACTGAGCTACGAAAATAAATTAATAGTATACATGAAAATTAAAATATAGGTGACATAATAACATAGCTAAAGTTCTTAAAAATAAAATGTACAATCAAATTAGATAATTACTAAATACTAACTGTGAGAGGGAAACGGCCTTCCTCGCCCAGTTACCAATAGACAAAGACTGAAACCTGCGCGATGAGTTCGTCTAAACTGAGGACGCGGATCGGGCTATAAATCAGATCACCACAACAGGTTCCATCACCAGGAACATCCTGACTGGTAAATGTTTTACCATTTATAATTATTTCACACATTTTTAAACAAAATCGAATTAAACTTTAATTGATTTTCTTTTGGTTAATCTTTAAGAATTAAATTAATTAGATCAACGTTTGATAACCTGTCACCTTTTGTTTACATAATCGTAGCAGACGACAGCCCGCGAAAATATTAGCCAATGAGAAGTCCGTAAATATAGACCAATGAAATTTCTCCGATGGTTATCACTAATTTGACCACTTTCTATTAAGAGCTTTATGTCGTGAAAGATAGCATATTTAAATTATATTTGTGAGTGTTCGATTAAAAATAAAGTGTGTAGAATTATTTTTGTTAGTTACGTGATCTCGTTTGGGAGTTTTAGTAATGCCAATTTTGCCCAGTGTATCCGGTTATGGTCTGATTTTATTAATCAACAGCACTGATTTATATTATATAGATCAGTGATCAACAGTCTGTGGGTGATATTTTTATTACGCTCCTGTGTTACCAGAAAATAGCTTTGCGTCTGATCAATGACGTCACATATTTTTGACGTCACTGAAAATAATTCTCACTTTTTTTTATTTATTTTAAAAAAAAAAAATTAAAACAAAATAAATCATTTTAATTTTGATCTAAAATTATAATCAGTTTGGAAAAACGAAATTATTTTACAGTACTTGTATCACTTGGGAAATTTAATAATGAAGGTTTTATATTTGACAACAATCACAACAGCTTGCAAATTGGTTCTACCCAGGCAAGGCCTGGAACATGGAAACTGTACTTAATGGTCATGTGTCCATTGGTAGGTCTGCCCTTCTTCGTATTCCAACTGTCAATCTTCTTTTACATACGCCACTATTTTGTAACCCCCGCCCCCACACAATCCTTTGTCGTTACTGCGGCGATATCTATTCCCTTGTCTATCATATTCCTGAAGCAATGGCCCGAGAAATCCCCCTCTGGCCATTGCTGGAATAGCGTCTGTTTCTTGAACTTATGCGGGAGTGTGTCTACTCTTTCCGTTCAATGAAAGCTATCACTTAAGTACAGCAACATGACAGTCCTTCGTTTAATCTGGGTCTTCCCTAAAACTTTGGACAGTGATTTAAGGTATTAAAAACGGTGAAAGTATGTTCGTTTCCAAACAGTATTGTTTAAATTTCATTCGACTTGATAGCCTCGTTTGTCACGCAATTAGTTTTACTGCAGTATTCTGCTATGTACGGGTTAATTAGGCATAATAAAATCGTGAGTCATGACGTAACGTTATGTAAATATATTTGGTCCAATATTGGCACTCTTTTTAAATGTAAAGCTTTTGTAAGGCAACTAGTGATTGGTTGGTAGACAGACTACTGACCAATCAAAATTTAAAACAACAATATCCACTCATAATAGCTGTGTGTAGTAGGATTACCTCTAATCCAACGAAACACTGTGTGGTGATCACCTGATTGAGCCCATAAAATTAATTAACGCTAACTGATATTGCCGACAAGAAATGTTTGTTTTTTAATCTGCAAGGAGAAGAATCACAAAACCTAATGTTTATTAAACACAATATGGTAAACCATCATAATTAAACATGCATTATGCAAGAGCAAAATCTGCCTATTACAGGTCTTTCTTTAGGCCTGAAATGTTATCTAAATTATCAATTAGACACTAATCAACTTATCCAAACCATAATAAACTCTCGATGTCTAGGCTAGCCTTCGATGTTCGCCGGATTAGATCATATACGCCGATTAACGGCCATTTAAAACTAAAAAAGATGTGGATAATCGAGACTACGCTGTTTATATTAATGATTTTAGTAATGATGATCGAGGTTATGTGGAAATTTCTCACTCGCTTCATTATAGTGAGAACTGCCATCTCGTTATCTTATCTCCCATAATGAATCTAGACCATGTGATATCCCAATAAATAATCTGAATTGTAGGGAAGACCAAACAGCTCTTTATTCAAAGTCGTTAGTCATAAAACAAATATTGATTTTAAGATACAACTGTTAATTTTAGTCTACAATTGTCGAATACAAATAAAAAACTAAGAATTAAGAACACTGACTAAAGGGCTGTTTGGTCTTCCATAAATTTGTAGATCTGCAGTTTGTCACGTGAAAGTCGAGACATTATTTGTGTGACTCATTTTGTGTGATAGCAAGTACCGGTAATAAAAATCTTGAAGAAAAACACGCTTTCAAAATTACTAGTTCGTTTCCAAACCAACTCAAACTAAAAAGCTACGTTTCGGCACTCCAGAAAAACAACTTGGCAAAATATTTGCAAAAATATTACCACGTTTGGTTAAAAATGCCAGACGTGTCATTCTAGGGTTTATAGTGCGAACCGTGCAATGTTTTGGAAATTTACAGTTGGTTGAACTTGAAGAATTAATTTACAACAATCGACGTGCCATATCGCTGATGCTTGGTAGTGGTCTGATTATTATTGGATAATAGGGTTGTTCCCCTTTATGTATATATATTCACCCTCAAAAAATTCATTTCCAAGACATGGGTTTGAGTGATTGTGTTGCAGCATTCAGTCTTTAAATCAGGTTGTTGATGACATAGCACACATTTGTCCACTTCGGAGTAGGACGTTAAACCCCATTTCATTTCATAAACAAGTTGGCGTTAAGATCCAGGGGCAATCGGGGGGGGGGGGGGAAATCGATGATTATTTTTCAAAATTTTCTGAGAGAAGAAGGTCGGCGAACGGTCGCAGAAGCACCATAAGGATGCCACTCTGGTGTGACGGGGGCCTTACTTGAGAAAAAATTCGATTATACCGCGCTCTTATTCCGGGCCTGTCACGACCTCTCTAATCTTATAACGTTTCCACTGGTATATAGGTAGGGTCATTGTTCGTAGTTGGATCTAGAGGGGGGGGGGGGGCAGGGGGTCCGGACTCCCCACCCCCCCTCCTCAGGCTTGACAATTTTTCATATGCGATTTTATTGGCGATTTTTAGACCTGTAATTTTGGAATTTACCTTCCGGAAATACGTCAGAATGCACCAAATTGAATCTAATTTTTCTGGGGGAGCGCCCCCCCCCCCCCCTAATTGGTTGAGCGTCTTCAGCGCTGGCGGCGTTGGGGTACGCCCACCGCAATTATCAAACCTACAACCCCCCCCCCTGCAAAAAATCCTGGATCCGCGCCTGTGGATTAGAGTGATGTTACATACATCAAATTATAGACAAAGATTGGATGACCAAAGTTATTTATATTCTAATCTTAAGTCTTTGGTGTCGGTTGAATTGTGAGTGTAATACACGCCATGTTTAAATAAATTATAGACATTATTAATTGGTACATAACTCTAACGCACCCGTCAGAACGGGATGTGGGCACGGTGGATAAATGGGTAAGACGCTGGCTAATTTGCCTAGCGGACGGGTGTTCAATCCATGCATTGGTCAATAAAGTTCATCTAGACTTTCCAGTGTGATTCTCCCTTGTCAGTGATGCACGTTAAAGATCCCTTGACAGTTGGAATTTTTTATAAATGTAGGCCGTAGCGCCGCTGTCCGAGCAAAACTACTCTCATATGTAGCACACTGTATGGCGTATGCCCGTCTTCATTAGCCCAGTTCGGAGCAGAACAGTGAGACCCCCGTCAGATCTGGCGGCATTTTTACTGCGCTCCTAAGGCGATGGAAAATGGTCCCAGAGCGCGTTCAGACCGCCATAAGCGTGTTGGAAACGCCAGATCTGTGGTCTTCATGGTCGTCAGTGATCGCCGAGTCACGGCGTTTAAGCAAACACCAAGGTTCTGTGATCTGGCCTGGGAAGCTGTGAGAACGCGACTTTTTTTCAAGTTCGTAATTTTCGGGACATTTTCTCGCGATGTGTCTACGTTTACTGGCGACCTTGTATATTTGCTTGTTGCTGTAAGGTCCCAGATGCGCTGGCAGTTCGTAAGACGTTAAACCCCATTTCATTTCATTTCAGAACGGCGTGGCCTCCTTACTGTGCTGCTGCAACCGTTCGACTATAAAAAGCACAACGTCGCCGGCGAACCATAACACGATGCGGGAAAATGTCCCCAAAAAATTACAAACTTGGTTGGCTTATATCGCATTCTTACGGCGCCGCCGTCACGACCTCTCTGCTCTTATGAAATGTATTGGCATGGCAACCGCGAACCCACGTCTTCTACGTGTGTCGCGATTGCACGTGTGTTCCAACTACGTGATCAGGGTAGCTATATAATCTGGTCAGATTTGGGGATATTTTTTTGTGGGGAGGGGGGTGTGTGGCCTAGTGGTCTACAGTGCCGCGATTCGACCTATAGCTGGGCGGTCACCTCTGGGCTGCGGCTGTGGTGGAAATAGGGGCGCCTTCTCAACCTCGTGGGTTTCCTCCGGGCACTCCGGTTTCCCCCCACTGCTAAAGACTCCTGCGCGTGCACTAAGGTAATACAAATGAAAAATAAGACCTTTCTGCGATATCACCTTCGTTGGAAGCGGACGTTAAACAACATGGGAAATTTTAAGATGATCATGGTACAGTCCTTATATACAGTTGTGATTTTAACACAGAAGAGTCAGAAAGTAAAGATACGTGTATAGGGAATAGCACGCAGAATTCAATATCATTATTCAGATGGTTGTGACGTATGCTGAGCGCTTTGGGCTGATAAAGTTATTAATGTTCAAAAAATGTTATACGGCATGGAATACGACGGTTTTAACATTAAGTCATTGTATAGAGAATTACTTGTCCATGTCAGCATTCCCAAGATTTCTCAACGTGGTTTCCTCTTGTCAGTGGTGCCGTACAGATGGCCTTGACCTTTGCCAGCATCCCCAGGATTTCCCAACGTGGTTTCTCATGGTCAATGTTGCAGTACGGGTGGCCTTGACATTTGTCTGTATCCTCGGGATTCCCAACGGGGCTTCCTGTTGTCAATGGTGCAATACGGTAGGTCTTAAATAGATTTTACTACGATGACAAGAGAAGGCGTCTCACTTGTTCCTCTCGCGACAGGGTAGATAACACCGTGTTTTTTTAAAGTGACACTTTGAAAAACAATAATTTTTTATCCCCCCGTCCCTTATTACATCTGTAAAGCTTCTTCGCTGTTAGAACTAACACTTAGGGGGCATATGTCTTGAATATAGGGAATTATCTAAACGACGTGGGTTTAGTCCCTGTATTTAGTTAATCTGAGTACAGGGAACGCCCTTGTGTGTCGATTCATCTGCGATATCACCCAGAGTGGAAGCGGACTCTAAATTCCCAATTATAAACAACAACATCCATCAACGCTAATTCCCCTGACACGAGAATGATGAACCTAAACGAGAAGATCAATAGGTCCTGGTACTTTTAACACATGACCACGCTGACAGTTTGGGCATCGGGGTGAACATGTGTACTAAGTGCAATAATCTTTAGTGTAATCACACCCTTAAGAATATTAGTCGTGTTATTCGTCTTTAATTTCACGTGTAATGTGTGCTCTGGGAAACTTGTGATGGTCATTAAGTGTACATTTACTTGCAGGTTGTCATCTCATTTCGGGACTAAAATATGGGTTCATTTTATTACAACAAATCTTTTGCGCCTAGGGGTCTTAAGCAGTAGGAGGAAACCGGGGGACCCGGATAAAACACACGACGTGGGACAGGCGACCTTACTCCATGTCACGTACAACCGAGGATTCGAAACAACGCTAGTTGACTCAATAACAGGCTTTATGATACAGCGCACACGTGGTAACTATTCGGCCATTGACACACCACCCCCTATCGCCCGTTTCAGCACTGTTGATGAATATATTATAATGGTGACAAATTTATGAATTGTTTTTATTTCATTCTTTCCATATTTCATGCGTTTGGTATTCATTCATTCAATTAAACATTTCTTTTATTCTTATGTTTCTATTAATCCTTGGTTATTAATTAGACGTTAAACTACTGGCAGCTGACATCTTAACGATTTTAATTACTATCTTATTGTTTTACTTATTGTAATATCTTTTATATTTTAATCTTTCTTCTCTAATTGCTATTAGTGACAGTAGCGTATATAGTTAATTCCTTAGATACCATTTTATTATAAATCCCGATTTGTACATTTATAGAACATTCTAGGTTTCATTCCATTTCCAGGACAGTAACTCTGTCTGTCGGACGTGCTGTTCTGTGTATATGATGTTAAATGTTTTCCGGTAATAAATAGTCTCAAGGATAGTTCCAGTCTTAAGTTATTACCGAAGATTTACACTGTTACAATATTACAGGGGCGGATCCATGGGTTCAGGGAGAGAGAGAGAAATGGGGTTTAACGTCTACTGAACACAAACTAGGTCATTTCGGGACTAACATATGGTTTAATTAATAATTCGCTTGCGCGTAGGGGTCTTTAGCAGTGGGAGGAAACCGGTGTGCCCGGAGGAAACCCACGAGGTTGAGAAGGCACCCCTATCTCCATGCCACATACGCTCACACCAGGAATCGAAACCACAGCCGCAAGCCAGAGGTGACCGGCCAGCTAGAGGTCGAAGCGCGGCACTCTAGACCACTAGGCCATCCCAACCCCCCATCCATGGGTTAAAACTCCACCTGCTTAGCTTCATAAAGAAAATTGTAAAACAACACTTTATGAGAAAAGCGATCAAACAACTCGATGTGTAGCCTATGCCTATACGTAATTTGGGTGATCACGGTGGTTAAGTAGGTAAGACGCTGGGTAGCTAGCGTGGAGGTCGGGTGTTTGATTCCTGCATTGGCCGAGAAATTTCATCCAGATTTTGCGGCGTGGTTTCCCCTTGTCGGTGATCCCGTGTACACATTGGCGTGCACGTAATAGATCCTCTGGCAGTTGGAAATCGATGCGGCTGTCCGGGCAATATTATTTCCCTCTTAACATACTGTATGGCCGTTTTCATTAGCCCAGTTTAGGATCAGAACTGTTGGACGTTTCTATACGTAATTTAAAGACGATGGCGGTATCGTGTATCATCAAATGTCCTTAACAGGGGCCTGCCCCCCCCCCCCCCGCGCAAAGATACCTAGATCCGCCCCTGTATTATATTAATGGTGAAAGTAATCCACATGGAATGGTTTTGTTTACAGTTATGAAATCCATCTACTGCAATTTATTTCTTAATGCCAACAAAATGACTTCATACGATTAAAGTGGAGGTGTATCCCAAGAGATGGTAAATGGGAATATAAATATCATTTTCATTACCACAGCTTAGTTGTCACTCTATTCTACCATAAATTTCTGGTGGTCTGAATAATACGTAACCAAACCTAAACGCAAACTAATTCAACACGAACTAATTAAACATGAACTAATTAAACATGAACTATTTAAACGGGAACTTATTAAACACGAACTAATTAAACATGAAACTAATTAAACACGAACAAATTAAACATGGACTATTTAAACGGGAACTAATTAAACACGAACTCATTAAATACGAACTGATTAAACATGAACTATTTAAACGGGAACTAATTAAACACGAACTAATTAAACATGAACTATTTAAACGGTTAAACGGAACTAATTAAACCCGAATTAATTAAACGGGAACTGATTAAACACGAACTAATTAAACACGAAATAATTAAACGCGAAATAATTAAACATGAACTAATTACAAATGAACTAATTAAACATGAACTAATTAACTACAAACTAATTAACTACAAACTAATAAAACGGGAACTAAATAAACACGATAACCGGTCGAGTTTTGATATTACAACCATTATAAGGATAACCGACCCAGTTTTAATATAACATATGGTTTTAATTTTATTTTAATAATTCGATTGCACGTAGGGGCCTTTAGCAGTGGGAGACGATCCTATTCGTTATCACGTACAAACGCAACTAATTAAACCCGAATTAATTAAACGGGAACTGATTAAACACGAACTAATTAAACACGAAATAATTAAACGCGAAATAATTAAACATGAACTAATTACAAATGAACTAATTAAACATGAACTAATTAACTACAAACTAATAAAACGGGAACTAAATAAACACGATAACCGGTCGAGTTTTGATATTACAACCATTATAAGGATAACCGACCCAGTTTTAATATAACATATGGTTTTAATTTTATTTTAATAATTCGATTGCACGTAGGGGCCTTTAGCAGTGGGAGACGATCCTATTCGTTATCACGTACAAACGTGGATTCGAAACCACGCCAGTTGACTCAGTGACCGGCTTTATGATACAGCACGCACGTGCTAACCATTCGGCCATCCAAACCTCATTTAATATAGTGTTTAGTATGAAATTCACTAGATTCAAGAAAACGGATCACATTTATGATCGAGGTAATACTAATGGCCTGTCCTCGCGCCACAAACAGTCTTCGCTTTCTGCACACTCGGTACCACCAGGGACTTGGCATTGATCATAATTCATTCGACAACATCAGACGAATATGGTCCCTGATCACCTACAACGGACACACGCCGTGTTACTCAGCCACTATGATAAATAGCACATGTCTAAAGATTTCCCTTTAATTGAATTTCGATACAGTCGTCCATTCCCTTAAGAGAAGACTTGTTCATGATGTGAACGGGTAAGATTGAATCGCTCTAAAGGCAACATTAAGTCGTTTTATCGGAGCTAACTCGTGTTTGTTTTACTCTAGAGAATCATTCTGATATTTAAAAGGTCTCTATTCTATAAACTTAAGGCACACTCACACATCTAGCTACATGTGATTAATCAATCCGCAAACCTGTTTCGTGCAAGGCACGCTCGCACTGTCGGTGGGTGTATACAACAGCTCTGTAAATTCTAAAAGATTTTTCAGATATTTAGAAAGTCTTTTTTTTTTTTTACAAACATATACAGATAGTTAGCTTTTATTATTCAACAAATGAAATGAAATATTTGTCAAGACGGCTGTTACATAGCTCTTAGGCATCCGAAAGGGATTATCCGAAACCTGTCTGAGAACCGTTCTTATATTTAAGGAGGGAATAGATCAATTCAAAAACGTAAGGTACATTCACACAGCCAGCTTCCTATTATCAAACCGCAACTGGGATATTGTTTTGTTCTTTATTAAGGCACGCTTACAGAGTTCGCTTATATTATCCCACATCGGATATTGCCTGATGTTGCATATATGAAAATATCTCTATGTGTATCAAAGTCGCTCTGATAACTGGGGGTTGGGTGGCTAAATGGTTAGCGTGCGCGCCCTGTATCATACGGCCTGCCATTGAGTCAACTGGTGTGGTTTCCAATCCCCGGTTTTACGTGGGTTTACCATATGTTATGTTAGTCCCAAAATGACCTAGTTTGTGACGAGTGGACGTTAAATCCCATTTTTCTCTCTCTTTCGCTCTAATAACTAAGTTATCATAACTATCATAACTATCATAACTTCAATATACTCGGATAGCTGTAATATTTCCAAATAGCTTTAGCATAATTTGCCACATGGATTTTTAATCCATGTAAATGGTTTCTTATTAATTTCATATATATTGGCCCCAAGTTTACGTAATTGTCATTTGTGCTTGATAACGATAAGAGGATACTTGTCAAAACGTCGTGCTTTTAGAATAACACTAGTGATTGTATCCCATAAAAACTGTGTTCTCTTAACGTGTTAACGGATCGCTAAATGCCACTTAAAGATTAGCTTTAGCATACCTGGGTAGCTTTTATTTATCCGAATAGGTTTAATCTATTTGGATTGCTTTAATATATCTGAATGACTTTAATATATCCGAATTGCTTTAATGTTTCTGAATAGCTTTAATATATCTGAATGGCTTTAATATATCTGAATGGCTTCAATATATCTGAATGGCTTTAATATATCTGAATGGCTTTTATATATCCGAATAGCTTTAACATATCCGAATGGCTTTAATGCCTCTGAATAGCTTGATAAGAAAATGACGCCACTGTTTGACACGACTTTTGGAATATGTCCAGCCTCGTTCTTCGAGACCCTTGTTACAAATGGCGCTGAAACGCATAATGCTACACAATTCGTGTATCAATGGTCAAATGTTTATTTAGTCTCAAATATTGGACATCAGATTCGATCTTTCCAATGTTGATTTAAATTGACAAATAATTGGTGTTTTCAATGACTTAGACTTTGGGTGATTTTGAGTTCGAGACTTAGCTACTTTAAATTAATGAATACACAACGGGCACAGTGGAAAATATGGATGTCTCCATTCACAACGCAACACAAGGAAGCATCAATAAGAGCTCTTTGTAAAAAAAAAAATAAAATGAAATCTAACTGGTTTACCTTAATAGACTTATCTTAATCTGTTTCCATGGTAACTATACTCCAGAAGGAATGTATTTACCTACGACTAGATCTACTTAGTTAATGGAATTTCTCTTTATAAAAGAATCGAGAATGATTTGTTTGGAAATTAAGCGTCTCAGCGTGACAATGTTTCCCTGAAGACACCCGATACTAAGTGTTTTACCGTCGTATGTCTTTTAGACCTTTTTTTGTTTATTGTCTTGTAATTCATTTTACTTACTTATCAAACTGAAGCGGGGTTGTATGACCGAATTGTTAGCATAAGGTCTGGCATTGATTCAGCTGGCATGGTTTCGATTCTGCGGTTGAACGTGACAAGGAGTAGAGTTGCATGTCCAATCTCGTGGGTTTTCTCCGGGTCTTCCGGTTTCCTCCCACTGCTAAAAACCCATACGCGCAAGGGATTTATCGAAATGAAATTGAACCATATGTTAGTCATGAAAGGACCTAGTCGAGTGGACGTTAAACCTATCTCAATGTGATACAGTGTGAATTCTACGCGACAGTTCAAGAATTGCCCTTGTCTCTCTCTAGGAGGTTATTACGCATTTGGAATGGAAATTAACGTCAAGGCTAAATCTTGGACGTGCAGGGTTGGGGGTATAAATTTGAGTGTAGACCAAGCCCCAGTAGAAACTCACCCAGATATTCAAACAGCCATTATCTGTTGAGAACAAGGGACCTGCGAAGTCATCCAGCTTGGCAATAAAGTTCTTAAATACTGTGGTATTGTTTTACGATCTCAAGAACACAACAAAGAAGAAATCCTAAAGTAGCAGTAGTACTACAAATGTGTTATGAGGGGAATTTTGCCCGGACAGTGGCATTATGGCCTACTTATGTTGAATTTCAACTGCCAAGGGATCTTTTACGTGCACGCTAATGTATACACGGGACCGCGGATTTTTTTGAAAATCCGAACGACTAGACAGGAGACCATGTCAGGCCCTCCTTCCGCATCACTGACAAGGAGAAATCACGTCGGACAAATCTAGATGAACTTTCTCGGCCAATGCAGGGGATCGAACACGCGATTTCCAGGTTAGCGAGCCAGCGTCTTACCCACTTAACCACCCTGTCCCCCCGCCCCGCTCATGTCTTAGGCAAACGAAGATGCGACCACCAGGATACTGAACCAGCGACCTACCCACTAAGCCACCGTGCCCTCCCCTCCACCGCGTGCCCTCTGTCAAAGGTTGAGGGGACGCAAAACCCATTACATGTATATCCTTGTACAGAAAGGTTTTTCTTTTTGTTCTTTGAGAATAAGAAGAAAAAACCCCAAAAGCAAGTCTTTGTCATAAAGCTATTGTTCAAACGCAAAGAATAAAGATGATTTTTTACTCACATTTTTATGGGTCGTGATTGCTTTTAATATTAAAATATTTTCTATTGTCTTATAGCCACATTAGATTTTACGATCCTATTATTGGAATAATAAAGGATATAGTATAGGTTGTTTGTTGTATTGAACGGTTGTTGCCTGAAGGTTGCAATATTTATACTTGTTTAAACAAACACTGCATGGTTAAAATATATGACGTATTGACTGTACGCTATAAGCACTCCATGGTGTATATTTGATAAAGTACTGGAGGAGGAGTGGGGGGGGGGGCATGTGTGGGTCTAGAATCGATAGCATGCGAGTCAATCTAACTAAAACACAGACCCTCTTTCGTTTTGTTTTTTATAGTTCAAAATTTCGTTCTACGTGTTTTTACTACACTAGGATCTGGAAGAGTTGTTATATTACCGAGGTTCTGGTTTAAGTGAGGGGTTAGCCAATGAAACAGTCTGTTACGGTGAGTTCTTGACGCGCCATACACGGAACTGAGGGTAAACCTCTAGAAACGTCAACGCTGATTGATTAATCAATGGCTAACGTCATAGGGTCAAAATCCGCTCGTACGACTCTGACGCGACCTTCAGTACAACTTGTTAGGTCTTCATGTAGTGTAGTTCATCGAAAGTATAAAAGAAGAACCCAAACGAGATGTAGATCTGTGTTTTAATCAGATTGCCCGTGAGAATGGTCCAGGGCCGTATCTAGGGGTGTGTGGGGGTGCGGGGGTGTGGGGGGTGGGGGTGCAGGGGGTACAGTCCTACATACGGCACTGGTATGGTATAGTTCTTATGTTATTCAGCAGCCCAATTAAAGTCGTTTATGATGAATGGATACACAAAGCAGTCCCTTTAAGTTTTGTACGCAGGATATACACTAGACAGTACCATTTGTACCTAGATTTTTCCAGTATTTTCTCTTGCCCATGAGAGTACGTGTTCAGAATAAAGTAATTTGACCGAGATTTTCAATATGATTGTTTTCGTTATCTACGTGTACGTGCACATCTGTATTATAACAAGTACAGCTAAGGGGGTGGGGGTGGTTGGCCGAATGGTTAGCATGTATCATAAGGTCTGTCATTGCATCAAATGGCGTGCTTTCGATTCCCCGGTTGTGAGTGATAAGGAGTTTTCGTGGTACTCCAGTTTCATCCCACTGCTAACCCCTACGCGCAAGCGAATTATTGAAATATAATTGGACCTTATGTTAGTCCCGAAAAGACCTGGTTTGTTTCGAGTGGGTGTTACCCCCCCCCCCCGTCTCTCTCTCTCTCTCTCTAAAACAGAAATATAAAAATAAGAGATCGACGAGACACAAGTTTGATTGTGCACGAGCGTGATAATGTACCCCGTGGGTAAAAGTATTGTATTCCGAAAAAAATAAAAATACATCCGAGACAACAAATGCATTCTGATTCCTTGTATTGTTTGTGAAAGCCACGCTATTGGTTCAGTAATTCAATGGGATCATTAAAAGGGTTTTAAGCCATTAGACTTGAATTGTTCATGGAACGAACTTCATGACGATCCATAAACGTTCAATAACTATGTGATATACAATAGGTGGTTTTATAGATAATATTGTGTTGTATGTACTACCGTGTGACAAATCATGTTTACTTTACTTCACTAAATTACCACAAACCAGTGACTCTCAACCTTTGTTTTTACCAACGGCACACATTGGAACACATGAAAAAATAGCGGCACACTTGGTTAAATGTGCTATGAGGGAAATTTTGCATTATGGTCTACACTTATTTCGAATTCTAAACGTCAAGGGATCTTTTACGTACACGCCAATGTGTAGGGCCTACACTGGACCTCGTTTTTAGTCCCATCCGAACGACTAGACAACTGTCCTTATCAGGCGCACGAAGAAAGATATATATGTATAACTATCTTTGTAATACTGTGATAGACTGGATGAGACATGAACTGGGAGGATCTTGTGTTAGGGGTACACACGACACCAGTCAAGTCATTCCGGGGGGAACCACTATCTGATATAGTTTCATTTCAACAAATGGGTTTAGTGGGATTGAAACCGAAGCCATTGCTCGCGTTCGATCATCCAACCGTAGCATATTCTTGATGCATACGTTATTGGGGGGTTGGGATTGCCTAGTGGACTAGAGTGCCGCGCTTCGACCTCTAGCTGGCCGGTCACCTCTGGCTTGCGGCTGTGGTTTCGAGCCCTGGTGTGAGCGTATGTGGCATGGAGATAGGGGCGCCTTCTCAACCTCGTTGGTTTCCTCCGGGCACTCCGGTTTCCTCCCACTGCTAAAGACCCCTAGGCGCAAGCGAACTATTAAAATAAAATAAACCATATGTTAGTCCCGAAATGACCTAGTTTGTGTTGAGTGGACGTTAAACCCCATTTCCCTTTCTCTCTCTCTCTCTCCATACGTTATTATTCTTGTACGATGTGCAAGTAAATGTGCTGAACATTTCGACAATCCTCAACTTGCCTGTCTGAATTTTGAACAACTGCTGCAAGCAATGTTAACACACCATTCTGATCAAACGACACAAAAGGAAAATTCCGATCCATCACCAGGCCTTGAATAGGATGCTCAGACCATACGAAACAAAGACTCCTTATTTTATTCAGTTAATATCCAGCATGAAGGGCAGACAATCCGTTAACTGATATTATCTTTAAATGACTACGGGCCATGATTGTCACAAACTTAATGAGATTGGGTTCATTTTATTAGAATCGGGGAGCTCGTGCAAGCGGTGTTTATGCCCTGGGGATTACCTCCCCTAACACTCGACATGTTTAGCCGCTTAGACTCATTAAACGCGGCCATGTTAAGCCGTCTAAAGGAGACTGAAGGAGCCAATCAAATTCCTTGTTACATGTAGTCTTAGATTGATAACAAGTTTTCATTGATTCTGTAAGAAATTGAACAGCGACTTAACTTTCCTATCTTCAAGATAATCATCTTATCTAAAATGAAAAACTGATCTGTTGAATTTCTCAAATATTCCAGATTCATTTCTATTTTGTTGATTGTTTCATCAAAACATTCCGCTTGGTGATTTGATCATTTTCATGTATCAAGTATGCACACGTTGAAGTAAGTCCGTTACGTTTACTTTCGCCGACATATTATAAAGATCTCGATTAGAAAACGCAAAAGTTTTCGACTATACAGTGATATTCAATTTTCGTACAAAGGCACGGATATAATTTTTTAGGTTGACTAATATTCCTGTACAAGACTATGTGTAATAATCGAGGCCTGATCCGTGAATATATACTCAGCGCAACAGAAAACTTAGTTTTTCGTATAACAAAATGATCCTGTAAACATATCTTATTTATTTTACTTCTTATTGAGAACAATATTCACAACACATCAATAACAATACATTGGTACACTTAAGAATATCTAATCTGTAATCAACGGTACAAAGTCAGAGGGGTCAAAACCAAAAGTACGACACAGATGGTTTATTCCATGCGACTTTGCCTCACAGCGTTCACAGTATAAGGCTGTTTTACGCATAAATGCAAACTATAGAGGCTATACGCAAGTCACCCCTTGCCAGGACAAGGTTGTAGTGCATCTGGTCAAATTTTGATAGACAGAGAGAGAGAAAGAAAGAGAGAGCAAGATGGGGTTTAATGTCCACTCGACACAAACTAGGTCATTTCGGGACTAACATATGGTTTAATTTTATTTCAATAATTCGCTTTAGCGTAGGGGTCTTTAGCAGTGCGAGGAAAACGGAGGACACGGAGAAAACCCACGGGGTTGAAAGGCAGCCCTACTCCTTGTCACGTAAAACAGGGGGAAGCGAAACAAAGTGAAGTTGAAGTAACGCCTATGTGTAACAAAGTTATCTGAACATTCATTTAGGTGCAAAGAACTGTATGACCTCTGTTAGTTTTGATATTTATTATAGTGGACGTTTCTTTTACTGTCTAAACTTATTTAAGGCACGATCTTGTTAACTACATAATTTATTCCATATGTTATTTACTAGCTACATACGATATGTACAAACGCCATAGAACTTCCTTATTTGATGATCCCTCCTGTCCACCTTCCCGAAGTGTTGGAGGCTTTATATACAGTAGTGTATACTCACAGTAGGGGAGTGAAAGACAAGACAGCCAGAGAGAGAGGGAGAGAGAGCAGACGGCAGAGACCGGCGTGTGGATTCGCCTGAGTCCAGCCGCTGCGTTGGCAGCGGTGTAGAATGGATGTTACAATGTAGTTAGATATGTTCCAGTATATATAGACTAGTTCCTGTAGTGTAGATGTAGGGCTATTTGTGTATTTGTTGATATTCTGTTCCCGATGTAAATAAACCATATATATACGAAGCTGACTCTCTATTAACTAAAATACTGTTACAGTGATTAGATTTGGTGTCATCGACCAACGAGACCCTTGGGTGTGTTCCCGTCAACCAAAAAAAAAAAAAAAAAATCCCGCGTGGCAGACAAATGAAGTTTCACCGCTAGCCGCCCGTTGCGTTTGTGAAAAAAAGAAGTTTAAATAAAAATCCAGGACTGAAACGTTTATCTGTGAAACCGTGGGTGGCAGGCGCAGTTTCGTTGATATAAAAAATTCTTAATTCACGGATGGAAATGGAGCAAATCGCCAAACACGGGGAAATGACGAACAAAAAGCCATGAAAGACGTTCCGATTAATGGCGACGGACCAGCGAGAAAAATGTGTGTGATTGTTGTTTTACGGTGAGTCATTTTGTTTTTAAAAGAATGTAAATTGTCCTCGTTTGTTTTTGAACACATATTTTGGCTGTTAAAGTGAATCGTAATAAAGTATTAAGAAGTTTGTAGTAAGAAGTAAAATATTTTGTGATTGTTTGACTAGAATTAAGTTCCTAATTAGGAAATTCTTGAATAGACGGTTGAATAGATTTTTCATCGTCCATCGCCATATTTGCGGTGAAGATATTAACTCACAAACATTCACATAATATTCACGGTTTTATCTCCTGTTAATTTTTTTGTGTGTTTTTATATACCCCGACGTAACGGGAGAGTTTTTTCAAGAGTTTTTACCTCGTAAATTCGAGAGATTTGTGTATTCCTATAAGGAGGAATCGGTTTTGTATACCCTCAAGGAAGAAGGGTCGCGCTTAGGTTAGAAGCGTATGTGGTGTTTTGTTTTGTTTAAAGAATAGAGAGATAAACCGTTGTTAATTTTGATAAGTTCTTTGAAAATATCTTATTTAAGATTAGTAAAATGTGTTCAAATCATTCATTCACCATTTATCTCAAGTAAAAAACAAAATGACAAAATCCTATATTAATTTCTTACTATATATTATGTACATTTTCTATTTTATAAAATGTTTGCTATTTTTTTATTAACATTATATTTCAAGTATACGAATTCCCTTTTAGAAATGTTTACGATCGACGTTTATATTGTGTACATTATTATAATATCGTGTGTGCCGTTCTTATTTCGCGTGTGATCAATTAATGGAGATGAACCCAGTGTCCCAACTGTGTGAATTGTGTTATTTATTTACTTTCGTAAATAAACTGTGGGTGAGAAAGGAAATGTAACAAAGTTATCTGAACATTCATTTAGGTGCAAAGAACTGTATGACCTCTGTTAGTTTTGATATTTATTATAGTGGACGTTTCTTTTACTGTCTAAACTTATTTAAGGCACGATCTTGTTAACTACATAATTTATTCCATATGTTATTTACTAGCTACATACGATATGTACAAACGCCATAGAACTTCCTTATTTGATGATCCCTCCTGTCCACCTTCCCGAAGTGTTGGAGGCTTTATATACAGTAGTGTATACTCACAGTAGGGGAGTGAAAGACAAGACAGCCAGAGAGAGAGGGAGAGAGAGCAGACGGCAGAGACCGGCGTGTGGATTCGCCTGAGTCCAGCCGCTGCGTTGGCAGCGGTGTAGAATGGATGTTACAATGTAGTTAGATATGTTCCAGTATATATAGACTAGTTCCTGTAGTGTAGATGTAGGGCTATTTGTGTATTTGTTGATATTCTGTTCCCGATGTAAATAAACCATATATATACGAAGCTGACTCTCTATTAACTAAAATACTGTTACATATGTCGGTTCATGTCCTTGTAACGCCATCTTGATAATATACTTTTATCTTCGGTTTACGAATTCATTCGACTTACATTAGAACGTAAACAGCAAATATCTAAAGCCAAGATCACATAATGTGGTGGGTGCCAGCCGCAAGTAACCGGAAGAAAATTTGGTATGTGCAGGACCAAGGGTCCCTAGGGGTAGTCTTCGTTCGCGTACAGTGTCGCACACAAGCGTAAGTTTCCCTCGTAGGTCGCACACTGTGGCACGAGCAACCGGCTGGAAGATAGGCTTAACTTTGTGTTTGATTCTTTTGTACAAATACAACTTGTTTTTATATCTGATATCAAACCAGACAAAAACATTGGATGTGTCGTAAAAATATTATGGTAGAAATTCTCCTGTGAATTCCTCCTGTCATTCGCACAACATCTTTAGAAGTTCATAATGTATTTACAATAAGGACTATTATATTTAACATTACCAAACGGACGAACATTATAACAATACATATATCGACAATATCAAAGAGAGAGAGAGACAGAGAGAGAGAGAGAGAGAGAGAGAGAGAGAGAGAGAGAGAGGGGGGAGGGGAGAGAGAGGGGAGAAAGAGGGAGAGAGAGGGAGGGAAAGAGGGAGGGAGAGAGGGGGGATCGAGAGAGAGAGGGAGAGAGAGGGGGGAGAGGAGAGAGAGAGAGTGAGAGTGAGAGAGAGGGAGAGGGAGAGAGAGAGGGAGAGAGAGAAAGAGAGAGAGAGAGAGAGAGATAGTTTAACGTCCACTCGACACAAACTAGGTCATTTCGGTCTACTTTCATTTCAATAATTCGCTTGTAGTGGTCTTTAGCAGTGGGGGGGGGGGACCCGAGGACCCGGAAAAAACCTACAAGGTTGGACAAAGAATAAGACTTCGGGTCGCTTTCCTCAGAGGTTCCATGTAAAGAACAATGTATAGTCGTTCGGATGGGAGTAAAAACCGAGGCTCTGGGTACACATTGTCGGGCGGGTCAAAGAACCCTTGGCAGTACGATGGTAGAGAAGGTCAGATTTGAACACTATAGCTACTGATTGAACCAAGATGGTTAGTAAATCAACATATATAAAGAGAGGATATAAAACATTAGCTTGTTATTACTTGCTATTGAGCTCCTGGACGTTTCGATTAGGCGATTCCTACGTGACAAGGAGTAGGGCCGCACGTCCAACCTCGTGAGCTTTCTACGGTTCCTCCGGTTTACTCCCATTGCTAAAGATCCCTATGCTTAATTGAAGGACGTTAGTCACGAAATTACATATGTACTTAGTGACACCCATATCTCTCTCTCTCTCTCTCTCTATCAGGAGACCAAAATGGTGTGAGTCAGACGTCGTGTAACCTACTTTCCCAAAGTTACCGCCAGATCGGCGCGAGTACACGTGTCGGCACTTTCATTTGAAATTTTGGCGATGTTGGGGGGGGGGGCAAGGAGTTCTATCTCAACTAGAACGAATAGACACTGCAGGAAAACTGTGAAACTGTTAAAGACCCATATGCGCAAGCGAAATATTGAAATAAAACCATGTGTTAGTCCCGAAATTACATTGTTTGTGTCACGTGGATGTTTAACCCCATCTCTCCCCCTCTCTCTCTCTCTCGCTAATAGCTAATGCAAAGAATAGATAATGCAAACAGCGCACTATATACTACATGTAAAGTTTGAGTTTATCTTTAAAGCTTGATGGTGTAATATAAATTATAGAGAGAGAACTGTATCAATATTGATATGAATCAGGTTAATGTTGACTCTCGTTTCATTCTTGTTGTTTACACGGCCATATTATATCGTGATGTACCGTCATTAACTAATGAATTTATTAACATTATCAACACATCTTTCCCCATAAATATACACCGCATGGATTCATCTATAGTACAGAAGGGTTACAGTTGCTTGCTATCTACAGGGCGAGGCATGGGAGCGAGGGTGAGCGCGGCCAGACGTGTCGGGTTGGATGACAGAGAAATGGGAGGGGGGGATGACAGAGACGAGAAGGGATGATGTACGTTTATTAACTAATATACTTATAAACACCATCAAAAGATCATTGTCCATAAATACTGTATGGATTCAGGTATTGGTGGTTTGTCTCTAGGAGAGAGAAGCGAGGGAGGCTGAGGCAGTGGATCGAGGGTGGGCGGGGCAAGATGTGACGGGGTGGATGTCAGCGAAGGGGGAGGGGGTCGATGTATCTTATTCATTAACTAATAAAGCTATATACTGGATTCAGAGGGGAGATATGGGTACTATAAGCTATATTGAGGGGTGGGGGAGTGATGAGGGCTAGGATCGAAGGACCTGGGTAGATGAGAGAGAGGAGAGAGGGGAGGGGGAGAGAAAAGAAAGGGGTGTGGGAGAAGAGAGAGCGAATCGGACACGGTCGAGCGGAAAGTAAATGTTAAAATACAATATAGGAGATAACGAGTTGGAAGTTCTCACTATAATAGTTAAAAACGGACTAATGAAAAATTGGTCCACTATCAACGGAAAACTAAGTGAATAAAAGTTCCGCTTAGCCTCGGTCATCATTACTAAAGTGGGTTAGACAAAACTAGTAGTCTCGGTTATCCATTTAATCCGTTAATCACGAAGGAAAATCTTGAAGAAAATCGAACTACAATCCAACAAATATCGCAGGCTATCCTTGACATCGAGAGTTTGTATGGCCTGGATAAGTTAATTAATCTCTAATTGATAGTTTTTATAGCATTTCAGATCTAAAGAAAGACCTATAATAGGCAGATTTTGCTCTTGCATAATGTTTAATTTTTTAAGATGAAGGCTCCTGTATTATTGGGGGGGGGGGGCTGCATTGTTAGCACGTGGCTGCATTGTTAGCACGCACGTGCTGTATCATAAAGGATGTCATTCAGTAAATGGACCTAGTCTCGATTCTCCGATTGTACGTGACAAGGAGTAGGATTGCCTGTTCAACCTCGTGGTTTTTCTCCGGGTCCCCCGGTTTCCTTCCACTGCTAAAGACCCCTACGCGAAAACAAATTATAGAAATAAACTTAAACCATATGTTAGTCCCGAAATGACCTAGTTTGTATCGAGTGATAAGGGGAAGTGTTGCATGTCCAATCTCGTGGGTTGGCTCCTAGTCCTCCGGTTTCCTCTCACTGCTAAAGACCCATACGCGCAAGGCATATATTAGTCATGAAAGGAACTAGTCGAGTGGACGCTAAACCCACCTCTCTCTCTCTTATATTCATATTTTTTCCTTATTTAATCACGTTGACTGTCGGGTCGACGACGGCCCAGTAAAGACGGTAAACACCATTTCATTTCATTTCCTTTGATTTTATTATTATCCTTATTAATATTAATTCCTTTTGATTTTTTATTAATTAATAATAATTCATAAGTGGTGTTATTAATTTAAGATATGTACTTGTCCTGGCTTTCATCTTGTTATTATCCTGCATGGGTTCTAATCTATTGTTAATGCCAGGGGGTGGGGTGGAGTAGATGGCCTAATGGTTAGCTCATGCACGCTGTATCATAAGGTCTGCGATTCAGTCAACTGTCTTGGTTTCGATTCTCTAGTTCAATGTGAAAATGAGTAGAATCGTCTGTCCGACCTTACGGGTTTTCTCCGGGTTCCCTGGCTTCCTCCAGCTGCTAAACAAACCAAGCGAATTATTGAAATAAAATTGAACCAAATGTTAGTCCAGAAATGACCTATTTTTGTTGAGTAGACATTAAACACACTCGCTCTCTATTCATGTGTCCAGCTGCGGTAAAGGACAATTCTAGTTGTCCAACAATGTAACATATGTGATAAAAATAGTTAAACACATTCCAAAAATATTTGCTATGATTAATCCGTAATAAAAATTTGAAGTGAAGCCAAAAGAAGAAAAAGAAAATCAGTTATTCCACTGCGAAAGTACCCTTCCGCAATGACGTGGTTTGTGTCTAGTGGACGTTACGCCCACACCCACGCCCACGCCCACTAAACACACACGCTCTCTCTCTCTATTTTATTTTCCAGGTGGGAGGGGGTGGGGGTGGATGGTCGACAGACGAGAATATCATCGTTGAGTTTAATATCGATGATACTGGCCATCTTTGTGTGTCACGGGATTTTATTCCAGAGGCCGTGTTTTGTATCGTGTGTAACTGGTGGACTCTTTTGACACCCCAGCAAGAAGGCTATCGCAATAGTCTAAACGGAACAGGATTCAACCATTCAGAATTTTCATTGGATAAGAATTAAAATCCAGGTACAAATACTCTCTATTTAACCAGTGAACAAGAAGCTCTCTTAAATATTTTGGTTTAAAATTTCGTGACTATGGCGATTTGCTGTAAGCATAATTTTGGGTTCATTGGTCCGATATTTGTTATTAGCATTAGGATTGGGTTAGGATTAGAGTTTATTAGTCTACCGATATCTATTATAACAGCCCCCTCCCGCGAAAGCACTAGTGCATTCGCGGACTAGTGAATATATGGTTTAATTTTATTTCAATAATTCGCTTGCGCGCAGGGTTCTTTAGCAGTGGGGGGAAACCGGAGGGCCCAGAGAAAACAAACGAGGTTGGACAGGCGACCCTACTCCTCCTTGTCACGTACTATATAGTATTCGAAACCACGTTAGTTGACTTAATGCCAGGGCTTTATGGCACAGCACGCACGTGCTAACAATTCAACCATCCAGCCCCTTTAAAAAGAAAACCCCCCAAAAAACCCAACAGAGAACAAGAGTTTATAAGAAATTGATATTTATTGTAGTATCATGTGATATACACTTCATGATGGAAATACTGAATAAAGAATATGACGTCAACTTAATATGACGTCACCTAACAGTCAAAACATTTTTTTTTTTAAATAGTGAATTCAATATACATGTATAATATATATATATACGCACAAAAATATAAAAGTTTTGAAAAAAATGACAGTATTTGTAATCACAAAATAATGTAGTTTGTTTTTCAAAAACGTTTATATTGTTGTGTATTTAATACCTAGTCGTAATCATCTTTAACTTTCCATATATTATGTATAATTAATCGATAAATACTGGCAATAATCAATTTGATTATCGAGCATAAGTTGATATGACACTGTAAAATAAAATAACACAAACGTTAATGACGTCATATCCGCCTCTTTGACGTCACTACGTGTAATATGACCTTATATTATAGCACGTAAAATGGCAGGCAATAGCACGTGCTGTTAAACGTCCTACGGGATGTCAATAATGTATTAACAAACAATTTAGCAACACAAAATAACAAATAAAGATGAATTTCTTCCAACACATTCTTTTTTCTCTCTATCTTGTAATCCGTTCAACATATATTTTTATAATAAAATACAGTTCTAAACGGGAAGAGGAAAATAAAAACAATACTTCAGGCAATGCAAATCGGATTGTTGTCAAATATAACATTTTCATTAATAAGTCTATCAAGTAATTTCATGTGAAGATAAATTCGTTTCATGTAAAATTCGAATTCGTTTTCAATATGAATTGTATTCATATTTGATTCATTTTGTTACAAATCAACAATTAGTGTTAGAATATATTCCACTGACGTCATACAAATATATATCATAAATTAGCTACTACGTAATTTCGGTTGGGCGAAATTTGATACAGGGAAGATAACTCTATGTTCTCTGTTTTTCAAAGTGTATCCGGTTCCGGTCCGAATTTTTTCTTAAGCCATCACTCTTATGTTACCGGAAAAGAGCTTTGTTCAAGCTCTGCGCTTCGGTCTATCTAATAAGAGTAGTCTGTTGATGTTAGCTGACCCATTAAATAAATCACAAACCCCTCCCTTTACGCCATGACAGAACAAGTACTAATTAATTAATGAATTTAGAAAGTAAACCCGACTTGCATATCATTAAACTAACACAGTTATATATGGCTTCATATATCATGGACCATGGAACATTAATCTAATTATACATTCTTCCTTCTCTACAAATTGAAAGCGATAGTAACAAACAATCTCAATAAAATCAATATGTAACATTAGTAATGAATACCGAATTATTTATCATCAAATAATATATAACATTATATTTCACTAAATAATATATAACATTGGTAATGAATACCGAATTATTTATTATCAAATAATATATAACATTGGTAATGAATACCGAATTTTTCATTACCAAATAATATATAACATTATATTTTACTAAATAATATATAACATTATATTTCACTAAATAATATATAACATTATATTTCACTAAATAATATATAACATTATATTTCGCTTTATAATTCCACTATTAACAATTAAACGAGTCAACAATTAAAGATGTTTAGAAACTATATTATATATGTATCTATCTACACTGTACATCTACACTACCAACATTTATTTTTATATGACACAAAAACCAAGTAGATTTATATATCAATCACCCAGAATATGATAAAAACAAAAAACAACAGTCTTATATCGACCAAATACGCGATCTCCACCATAGTTGTCAAAGCGCATACTACGTTTCATAACGATCGTACAGGGATTGTCGGTGTCTATATTTCGTTTCGTTTTTTTTATACTGTCGATGTGTGTGTGTGTGTGTGACGGGGTGGGGGCGTCAGGGGTCACATGAGGTGCTTTTGACCCTATGACGTCAGGTTTTGATTAACTTATCAGCGTTGATGTGGTTTCTAGGATACGCACAGAACTCGCCGTAACTGACACGTTTCATTGGCTAACCCCTCCTTATATAACAACTCTTCCAGATCCTAGTGTAGTAAAGACAAGTAAAGCGGAATTTTGAACTATAAAGAAAACGAAACGAAATAGGCTGTGTTTCAATCAGATTGAGATTGAGAGACAGACTGTAAACACTTGTTTGTATAAAAATCTTATGCACATATGATTTTCACATGTATAACCGATTTTTGTGCACGCTGACAATTTAAATTTAGATGGAACATTTTTCATTACTGTTTGTCAGCTGGACGTTCAACAAAATTTCATTTTATTTTTTTGTCAGCTATGGTATTCTTGTATTCGTCAATCGGAGAATCCCCGAGAAAACGTTCCATCGGTTATTGTATTCCATAGTCAGTGACGGCGCATCAAAAATCGGTGGATGTTGTTATCGTTTGAAGTAAGCGGGAATGCGTTTCATTGAATTTATCACCAATGTTTATTTTTCCCCTTCGATCAAGCAACCTTGCTAATATCATTCCTTAGTTCACAGTATATAAATCACTATATAACAATCAACCCATATCAGATTTAATAATTCACATTTTAATAATTCACATAATTCACAAATTCATAATTTAATAATTCGCAATTCAATAATTCAACAATTTAATAACTCACAATTAGTAACTCACAATTTAAAAATACCCAAACTAGTAACTCACAAATTTAAGAAACAACTCAACAATTTTATAACCATATAATACATTTGTTGAACCATAATGAATTGGGTAACAGAATCCTTTACGAAGAACACATCAAATGCGTTTAAAACACACTGTTAAATATCACGAATAGCAATTAACGAAATTAATAATTTTTTTAGATTTTTATTCTGGAATCAATTTCATCTCTGATTAAATCTATTGTCATATCCAATTTTCACATCAATTTGATATTAAAATAATGAAAGCGTCGGGCGTTAAGCTCACTTAGAATAGATTAGAATCAATCAATTATAAAACTGTTTTCTAAAGTCCTACATCATGTCCAGAAGTCATTTCTAAAAGCTATACAAAATTGCCACAGTGTTCCAGCATAGTTAAATTGGTAAACAGAAAATTTGAGAATTTTCAATGCAGTCTTAGATCCAGTGAAACGTTAAGAAGTTATAAGAAGTTAGAGTGGGGTGGGAAGGGTCTTGTTTTGGGTAAGAAGAGGATGTTGTTCTGCTCGTTACTGAAGAAGCAGGACAAACAAAGGGAGAAGCGACCAATAATGTCTGCTTCTTTCCGAAAGCCCCATTAAAATGTAATAATACGTATATATAGTAAGTAATGATATATACACATTTGAATGCTATATATATATATATAAGTTTTTATATCCATTCGATATTGTAATGACTTACAATATGTCCATTCGATATTGTAATGGCTTACAATATGTCCATTCGATATTGTAATGATTTATTTACATCTGAATGTTACACAATGTTTATTATAACATACTGTATGGCGTATGACTGTCTTCATTAGCTCATTCCGAACAGTAGGACGTTCAACCCCTTGACATTTCATGTTGTAAAAACAGAATGGAATGAAACCATTTTTGGGGATTCAACTTTGCAATGTTGTTATATGCATGGGAGTAACAAACCCTCAAATGACATACATAGACTTTAAATGGGTTAAACAACAACTAGTGCTGGGTTATATTTATTTACATCGCTATACAAATCCATATATCAATATACAATACTAATGACGTATTCGCCAATAATGTCCAGGTTCTTGTTTCTCGAAATTTTAACTAAAGATAAAATCAAAAATCAATCTAATATTATCCAATCAAATTGCTCTAATTTTGATTTATCTTAGTTAAAATTTCGTGAAACAAAGTATTAGATAAGGCCAAAAAAAGTAAAAGCCTAGTTTCCTGTGTTAACGGTCCTTGTTTTCCAAGTTTCATAAATCGGTCTTGGCGAGATTTTATCCCCACAGACAAATTCTGACATTGACATTTCGGTATTGACCACAGCGTAAATCGTCATTGCTTCAAGAGCCCTACTAGTGATACCAGAATTAAATAATGAACATGTTATCGTATTTAAAATTACAAGACTCAGGATTTTACAATGCAAGTATCCATGTAGGTTATCAAAATTAATTAATTTCATTTAGGCCACAAGACAACCCCACTAGTAAACTATTTTCCGACCGACCGACCGACACTGATTTGGGACAAAGTAACCACAACTACAAGTATTGTTCATTTGTTGGCCTTATATAAACACTTCAATATATATGAACACTAACCCATTGCATAATATCAATGGAACTCTATATAATTTTAAAATATTGTTCTCCGGGAAAGATCCAAACATCCCCAGCATCAGTTCAGTAAAGTTAATGGCACATATTTTTTTAGTCTCAACATACTATTGCTATATTTCTTAAAGCGACATTTATTTGACAGGCACAGAAGCCAGACGAACCAAGATGGCGGAATATCTAGCAGAAGTTTCTCTTCATGTCAGTGCGAGTCGCGAACATTAAGAGAACGGATCGCAGATAATCAAATTATTTGGATGATTACTAAGTTCTGTAACGTACGGTGATACGAAACGATTCAATAAAAGCGACATTATTAAGAAAAACTCGCACGAGAAGGCCACCTGATCCCTTTTCCCGCCATTAATACGTTACGTCTGCAATTATCCGTCACGTGACCGCCACGGCTGTATACAAAAGTTTGATTGGAAAAGATACTGTTGGCGAAATTCAGTTAAGGAAATTGTCGATTGGTCTGGGTAATCTTGTTTGTCCGCGAATAGTACACAGGAAAATAAGATTTATCCAGTATAGCATTTCGCGTTCAATAGACAGCGTGGGGTTAATGGATTTAAAAAGAAAACGTAATGCAATCTTCTAGCCATCTACGACGATCACAAAAGCTCCGTAAAGAAAACCTAATTCTATTCTAATAACTCATGCGTTTGTGGTTCGTTTCAATCTACTAATGTAGTGTAACCTACACATGCCTACTGAAGGTCATCCATTAATATGTGTACTAGTCGTGAACTCGGCCCAAGACATGGCCTCTTGGGTCAAAGAATTATATTTTGTTTATTCAGCAGAGTTTGATCCCCGGTTGTACATGACAAGGAGTAGGATCGCCTGTCCAACCTCGTGGGTTTTCTCCGGGTCCTCCGGTTGTGTCCCACTGCTAAAGACCCCTACGCGCAAGCGAATTATTGAAATAAAATTAAACCATATGTTAGTCCCAAAATTATCTAGTTTGTGTCGAGTGGACGTTAAACCCCATCAGCAGATTTTTGTTCGTTTACAACACCGTCTAAACCACAGGGATATAAATATTATTAAAATAAATTTAAACTTTCTAATTTCTGAACAATGGGCATGATCTTCCTCAAGGCTTGCATATAGGCTTGCATATTGGCACCACGATACGCAGCTCAGTTTGCCGATCACTCGAATGATCTAAACACCGTCAACTTTAAACAAAAATCTGTCATACGCAGTATAACATAAAAAAACAAAAAAACAAAACGCAATAGACATCTGATATTAATTCTCCCGGTTTCCTCCCCACTGCTAAACGACCCCTACACGAAAGCAAATTATTGAAATAAAATTGAACCATATGTTAGTCCCGAAATTACCTATTTTGTGACGAGCCGAGGTTAAATCCCATGTCTCGATCGAAGAGAGATGAATAATGACAAAAACCAAACACCTAATTAACCCGTCCCATTTTTGTCTATCGATATGGATGATTGGCCCGTATGCCAGAAAAATTTCATGGATTTCGTCCATACCTGGAATTTCGTAAATTGTACTAATATATTATCAGTCCTCATGTCAGTATGATTTGTTCAGCAATATTTATATTCCAATGAGATCAAATGTGATTATAGGATACGTCAATATATACTAACAGTAATTTCACATAATATTTTTAAATGCCTAAAATTGTTATTTAATCTCAAAAATCTCCGCCTCCATCTTTCATGTAGCTATCTTTTGATTCCTTCTGGACCAATTCTTCCCTAGTTTCGTAAACTGGCGATTGGTTGGGCGAAGTGTTGTAATCGATCGATTCATTTTGCATGGCTCCGTACTTTTTGTAGGTGAAATTGTTGCTATCGGGATGAAGTATTTGTTCAGGGCGCCAAGTTTCCTCAGCAGGTGGATCCGCCCAGGGCTGCTTCTCACCGGAAGCGAATATGGCGTAGAAGACGACTCCAGTGAAATGTATCATGCTGGCAATTAGAAAAACATACTGCCATTCTCTTGTCGCCTGTAACGAAAAACAAAGACATTTTAAAATTTAATTTGGACATTTTTTTTGTCGATTGGAAAATATTTGAAACATCGGTAAAATTTATTTATGGATTTAAAATTGAAATATTCAACATCATGTTTAAAATATTCAACATTGTCAGATAAATTTTATCAAACGGTACTTACAGTTTCAAAATCTCGTTCTTGACCTTTAGTAATACTCTGCACAACAATAGGGCACAACATACCCGACAGTGTACCAACACTATTAGATAGTCCCATTAATATACTAGCATACCGAGGTGCGATATCTAGATGGTTCACATTAAATCCTGAAACACAGCATATAATAAACATTAATATACCAGCATACCGAGGTGCGATATCTAGATGGTCCCCATTTAACCCTGAAACACAGCGTATAATAAACATTGATATACTAGCAAGGCATGAAATAGGGTTTAACGTCCAACCGTTCTGCACCTAACCGGGGATAATGAAGACGGGCATACGCCATACAGTGCGCTATGAGAGAAATTTTGCCCGGGCAGCGGATCTACTCTAATATCGAATTCCAACTGCTAGTATTCAGGGAGCTGGGGGTGGGGATAGCTACGGGCTATTAGAAAGCCCAGCCTTGCTTACAACCGTCGTTAATTGTCAACAAATCAAGAAATGCCCTGGTTTGTGCCGAGTCGATGATAAACTCTCTCTCTCTCTCTCTCTCTCTCTCTCTCTCTCTCTCTTCGTCACACCAGGAAACGATATAATATATAAATTGCAAACAACAAAACTGGTAACGGATTCTACCGAGCAGAAAATCTTCTTAAAGAAAATACCCACAACCATTTTGACTACGATATAATCTCGAGGCCTTAACCCCGTGACTCCATACTTGTTTCGTTAAGCCGGCCACTTGTAGTAGATATTGTCAGATTAAGGGTATTTTAGACGCCCACAATAAAGCTGTCATAAATAGGGATTAGATATAAGGGTCATAGAGAAGGATTTGTATCCAGACCGCTGCAGGTTCGAAACGCGATCAAGTAGTCCTTTAAATTCTCGCGTCCTTGTCTTAAACTCTTGAATCCTGTATAAGGAGACCGATTAGGCTGGTGTAAGCAATTACACAAAAATAAAAATATTGAACTCTTTCGAAGATTTGGCCGCAGGAAGCCATTGATTCTACATACACCGGATGTAACTTTTCACTATATTTCCGGTTCAAAGGCGGAAAGCAAGAGAAAAACCTATTTTAATTTGAATTATAAATGGGCAACCAGCGTAGGATTTAATGGTGTCATGCAGGTCCCCATTTACAGGGATCAGCGGTAAAGGGAAAAAAATCAGGTTTCATCCGGTTTCTAAAGGAGAGAGAGAAATGAGGTTTAACAACCTCGTGGGTTTCCTCCGGGTACTCCGGTTTCCTCCCACTGCTAAACACCCCTACGCGCAAGCGAATTATTGAAATAAAACGAAACCATATGTTAGTCCCAAAAAGGACATAGTTTGTGTCGATTGGACTTTAAACCCCATTTCTCTCTCTCTCTCTCTCCTTAGCAGTGAGTGGACCCGTAGAAAATCCACGAGGATGGAATGCGACCCCACCCCTTGTCACGTACAACCGGTGAATCGAAAGTATCCCACTTGAGTCAATGGCAGACTTTCTGACCCAACACCAACGCCACCCACTCCAACTCCGTCTTTACCTACATATTAGATCAGTTTGGTTTCCAAATATCCCTACACGCAAGCGCATTATTGAAATAAAAATTGTTACATATGTTAGTCCCGAAATTTCCATCGCTCCCCTTTTCAATTAACAGAAATAGCCAGATAAAAAAACGTCATATCATTAACAGTACACCATGTACTTATTTCAATAAATGTACCGAAAAAATAAATCTTTCAATTAATCAAAATCGATCGCCAATTCAACCGGAAGTAAACAAAATGTCTAAACAACCCACACGTTAAATAATACAGCGCGTGCTTCATTAGTTTATTTACAGTTTTATCTTTTCAAATAAATGTATCGAAAATACAACATCTCGACATAATGCGTCCCCAGCTGTGAAGCCGATCCAAAAGAATAATTGATAACGTAAAAAGTTGACATGCAATTTCTCGGTTGAATGGACGCTGTCATTCAACTATTCGTTTCGCTTCTCGCATTCTCCGTTTTACCGACAACCCGTCGGTAAACTGACGTTTTCTCTCCATTAAGGAACAGCCGAGCAGTAAATCACACTTCAATACGTGAAAATAAATATTTACAGTTGAACTAAATTCGAGGTTGATCGAGTTTTTTTTTTAAGGTTTTGTTTTTAGGTGTTCTTTGGCGGCGCGGGGGGGGGGCAGGGGGAGGGTGGTGAGAGTGAGTGAGAGAGAGAGAGAGAGAGAGAGAGAGAGAGAGAGAGTGAGAGAGAGAGAGAGAGAGAGAGAGAGAGGGAGGGTTTCGACACAAACTAGGTCATTTTTGGGACTAACAGATGATTTAATTTTATTTCAATAATTCGTTTGCGCGTAGGGGTCTTTAGCAGTGGGAGGAAACCGGAGTGCCCGGAGGAAAGGGAGGGGTGGTGTCAGTGAGCCATGGTACAATTATATCACAGTTACATAAACGCTCTCTCTGAGGTCCACTTAGATATATTGAATTATCTTTATCTCTTCTAGATTTCATTCGCGTTACTTTTTAATTTACGCAATTGCCAGACCAGCAGACGACCAGTGACACATTATGAAACAGAATAAAATATTAAGACAATCGCTGATTGGTAGATAATCTCTGTGGATATAGCTTGATGCCAGTCTGACTTCGTCCATGATTTAAAATGTTCACATTAAGTGATTATTTGATGGAATCTGATAACGCTCCATTACATGTTGCAACCAGGCTTGAGAAATGGTTAATTATGCGTGGCTTGTAACATGGCCGCTCACATAGATTGCATTTAATGGCGATAGACAACTCAATACGAAGATAATGGATGACGTCAGTGAAGCGGAAAGGCAACATTAAATATTTGTAACGTAATGTGCATGTATGTTTCGATAGTAGTTATTTTTTATCTGCTTGACATGTTTTTTTCGCCATTGAACTATGGATGTGTTTGGTATTAATAATAAGGTGACAAGACAGGCGACAACGGGGGGCTCTCATGGATTGATAGGATTTACAACTAGTTCGTTTGTTCTGCTTTTGTTCAGCTAATGCCAGGTTCCCACTGCAGGGACGGATCCAGGAATTTATGCAGGAGGGGGTTTGCCAGGTTCCAGTTAAGGAAATCTGCCATCATCGTCTCTAAATTAAATAAACCTACATACAAATTGAGCTTTTTAAAAAGAGAAATCATTTTTATAATGATGTAGGATCACATTGTGATTTAATTTTATTGATGCAAGGCATTCAATTTTTTTTTATTTAGGGGTGGGGGGATAGAGAGGCGAGGTTTAACGTCCAGTCGACACAAACTAGGTCATTTGGGGACTAAAATATGGCTTAATCGAAACGGGCGCGCTAACCATCCGGCCTTCCATCCCCCACCCATGCCGAGATCGTACACGCGACCTCCACAAGCCTAATGAAAGGATCAGTTTTTTTCTAGACAAAGCCCATAGTAAATGGTATGTAATTTATAGAAAAGGTCACGACAGGGTCTCTGAGTGTAAGTCAATGGAATAGCCTAGCTAGTAATGAGGTCGTCTAACAGGAAACTTTGTTGCAAGAACAAACCGAAAACTGTTTCAAGCGATACATTGTTATCCGCAACAAAGTCTTTCCGTGACAAAGTTTGAACAGATCTCTATCTAATCACGGCAGTGTTTACGTTCACCGATCTCAACAGAGAACATTTTTCGTGACTATTGTACTGTAGTTAGCAAATCTCCGATTACCAGCCAGCGAATATAACGTCATATTGATCGCTAACGCTTACAATAAACCGCCTTAGATCCGCCATATTGATATTTTCCCATAGTGCAACGCATATTGTATTGACTTGTCCCATCATGCAATGCGCTATCAGATCCCCGACTTCATTCAGTGTCTATTGAAAAGTGGGTGCTTTAACAAACTAGAAATCTTCGAGTACATTTCCGTCTTTGACAAAAATCTCCGTTGTGGGGTCGGTGTTTGAATAAATTCTCAGCGTATTATCATCGAGTATTGATTGCGATTTTCTGAGATTTCTTGCTCTTTTGTGCCGCGTAAGAACTTCCTGCCCTAGAATATTCTGTAAATAACCTGTCAGACATCATTTGTTTTATGGGGAATTGTATTGAAACCAGTGACTGGGTGCAAAAGAAAAGACAGATGAAGCTATCCATTGTTTTATGTTTAAAAGGAAAAAAAATGTTTTTAATATATCAACTTCTTTGTTTTCTCAGAGTTCTTTTGTTTAGATATTGAGCGCCATTTTGAAATATTTACGATAATTATGATAGATTTGGCTTACTTCGGCAACAAAGAAATTACGACCATGTTGATGCTCTGAATTACGAAGACATTTGAATATCTGCAACAACTGCGCTTTTTCCCAAAGGTGCTCAACTAATAGTAGAAGGACAGCGCGAATGGGGCATGACCTGAACGTTAATCTGATAAAAAAAAACCCGCCCCGACTCCCCCTACCCCTTTCATCCTACTATACACCTCACTATCGATATGTTTTATTGTTGCTCGAAAAGGTCGGCCTTTTTGAAATTTGCATATTTATAAAGTATTATAGCTAATTAACGTTCGAGTGAGAATCGCTGGGGTGAAGGGTTATATTGCAGCGACACAAACAATGTCATTTTATTTAAATTTTTCGGTAGCGCGTAAGGGTCTATAGCAGAGCGGGGAAACCGGAGGACCCGGGAAAAACCTACGAGGCTGGAAAAGCGAGTCTACTACCTCTCTTTTGTAACATTCAATGTATTTCTATTATTTATTTACATTTACTTACAAAAACATGACCGAAATTTACTCAACATTCAATCACTGTTTGTGAGAAATATCTTTGATCCAGAAACACAAAACTTGGTACATAGTTTCTCATTCATGTGATGGATACATTAAAACAACAAAAGTTCAAATGAAGCGAACAAATTTGAATAAATTTTTAACTTAAGCCTGGGAATGTTTTGTGAACTCTGGACCAGTTATTCTGGTATTTAGTTCCAAACTTGTATACCAACATAGATATCAATTATAGACAGAGGTTTTCCTTGTTAATCTGATTTAAATACAGATCTATATTTCGTTTCGTTTTTATACTTTCGATGGACTTCATCACATGAAGATCTGACCAGTCGTAATAGGAGGTCGCGTCAGAGGTCATACAAACGACTTTTTGACCCTATGACGTCAGACATGGAGTAATCGATCAGTGTTGACGTTTCCAGTGGTTTTCTCACCGTAACAGAACGTTTTATTGGCCAAGCCCTCACCAAAACACTGGTAATTTAACAACTTTTCCAGATCCTAGTGTAGTGAAAACAAGTAAACCGAAATGTTGAACTGTAAAAACGAAACGATTAAGGGTCCACGTTTTAATCAGACTATCTTTGGTATATTATACGTATTACTTACCAGAAATAGCGAAACCGCTGAATCCGACTGCGAGTGTTAAACATACGACCGACGTAGTAGTATCTCGAGCAAACGCAACACCAAGTAGAAACACTGCTTCCATTCCAAATCCTGAAAAAAATAAATAATGTCTCTTTAAAGTTACTTTCGATTAAACTCTGTTAGTTATACAGTCGAATTTAGGCCTATTAGTATAAGTCATGGTGGAATATGGTCAACTCTGTTAGTTTATACAGCAGAATTTAGGCCTACTAGTAATTGTAGAATATGGTGAACTCTGCTAGTTTATACAGTCGTATTTAGGCCTACTAGTATAAGTATTGACGTAATATGGTAAACTCTGCTAGTTATGCAGTCGTATTTAGGCTTACTAGTATAAGTAATGACGTAATATGGTCAACTCTGCTAGTTAGATAGTAGAATCTAAGCTCGTTAGTTTATACAGTAGTATAACAAATAGTGGAATATGGTAATCTCAGAGCAAAAATCTTCGCTCTTAGAAAACAGATTTCTAAACTTCCTTTTTTTCAACAAAACGACATTAGAACTTTAAAAATACCTAATTTATAATCGATCAACGGCAACCTGGAAGTAACACAATTATTTAGCATTGTAAGTTTTTTCACTTGTAAATCTAATGATGAAGTCTGTGCTATTACTGACAGAGATGGAACATGTACAAAGCAATGGAGAGAGAGAGCGAGAGAGAGACGGGGGATTTAACGTCCACTCGACAAAAACTAGGTCATTTCGGGACTAACAAATGGTTTAATTTTAGTATGAGTCTTTAGCAGTAGGGGGGGGGGGGCGGAGGACCCGGAGAAACCCCAAGAGGTTGGACAGGCGACCCTACACCTTCTCACGTACAACTGGGGATTCGTATAATCACGTCAGTTGACTCAATGACAGGCTTTATAATACAGACCGCACGTGCTAACCATTCGGCCATCCCATCCCCCACAAAGCAATGGACCGGCATCGATTGACTTGATCAGGTCGCTCTCCTTTTGCTTACAATGTCCGTGTATTTGTCTTTGAGTTTCTAGTTTTGATTAATTACAGAAATATTTCCTATTAAATGATAGTTTTAATTGTGTTTGATTGTTATTTTGTTGCATATTCTGTATCTAGTTGTCTACTTCTCACACACCCGTATCATTTCCGGGGGTTGGGATGGCCTAATGGTCTAGAGTGCCGCGCTTCGGCCTCTAGCTGGCCGGTCACCTCTGGCTGGCCGATCACCTCTGGCCTGCAGCTGTGGTTTCCATCCCTGGTGTGAGCTTATGTGACATGGAGATAGGGGCGCCTTCTCAACCTTGTGGGTTTCCTCCGGGCACTCCGGTTTCCTCCCACTGCTAAAGACCCCTACGCGCAAGCGAATTATTGAAAATAAAATTAAACCATATGTTAGTCCCGAAATGACCTAGTGGTGTTGAGTGGACGTTAAACCCCATTTCTCTCTCTCTCTCTCATATAAAAAGACATAGATGGATTTTATATAGAGCACTATATGCCACTTCTGGTGTGGGAAAGGGTTAATAATCGCATAAATAATTCATATAAAACCGCATAGATAGATTTTATACAGACCATTAGGTACCACTTCTCGTATGGGGAATTCACATTGATAATATAATTTTAGTTGTGTTTTGTTTATATGTGGGTAAATCGCTGGTTCACTGGCGCGGAGGTTGCGTGTTCCGTCCTTGCATCGACCGATAAAGTTCATCGGGATTTTTAGGCTTGGCTTCCCCATGTCAGTGATGCAGGACGGCTTCCCCATGTCAGTGATGCAGGACGGATGACCTGGCAAGGACTGCTGTCTAGTCGTTCGAATGTGACAAAAATACGAGGTATCGTGTATATATATTGGCGTGCACGTAAAAGATCCCTTGTCGGTTGTTATTCGATATGTGAGAAGGCCATAGTGCCGCTGCCCGAGCAAAAATGCCCTCGTAGTATACTGTATGGCGTTTTATTAGCTCAGTTTAGGAGCAGAACAGTAATCGTTATTTAATTGGAAACTGTTTCCAATCTTTCGATATGCGATGGTCTATTTTAATTATAATATTTTTAGAACGTAAAATATTATCAAAAGTGAAACATATTGAATTTGGTGCGATCATGTGTTGGGTAGGTTTTATCAGTAGATGAAACCGCCATAATCGTATTATTATTTTATCGTTCAGGGGGAGATTACATGGCCGTCTTATGAGATAGTGATATAATTGGCTTTAAGCAGAAAAGAAAACAAAAAGTCATTGCCGGTGATCATGGACGGCAGCTTATCTCAGCGGTAACTCCAAGATTGGTGGAAAAAATGGGATTGAGATAACGCCAAAAACGCCACGAAAAATTCATTAAACGGCTTCAAGTTAGCGAGTTAGAGAACGGGTCTTAGAAGTTGTCGTGGCGAAATTCATTAAATGAGTGGGAACGAGATGAAGACAGGACTATAACACCCCAGGACGTACAGACATTGCTTCGTGCAACTTTAATTAGCTTCACTGCGATTAATAAATGGTCAATGAAGCGGATTTGAGTCAAGCACGCAGAGGGACCTAAAGCGAAACGAAAAGCTTGTAAGTCGGTGAACGGGGGAATCGTCAGATCTACGATCATTGGCCAGAAGCACAGATGAGAAACCGACTCAATTAAATTAGAGAATGGCTACTGGAAATGAAAAACGGGTTCTTATTGATACCAGCACGGAATGTTGCTTAGTCCAAGATCTCTGTCTTCTCAACGACGTGATTTCATGCAACTTTTTCCTGGTAGTTCCAATATAGGATCCAATGGCAGATGGGAGAATACGCGGACTTGATCAAAAAGTCTGTAAACTATGGCCACGGTCTCGTATTATCTCATTTATATGTCACGTGGTGTGTGAATTGATTTATGATGTGAGAACAATGTTATAAACGTCGATTGTTTGGTGGTTGAACAGAAGCACGTGACCCTTTCAGACTAATTACTAATCAGTTATTTTCACATTCATAAACTTTATCAAAATTTAGAGAATAACGCCTCCACCACTGCTATCAGTCCATCAGATATGAATCTCTATCCGACTTTTGGATCGATAATATATTAGATTTATCATGTCATTGGTTTGTCATCCAGATTTTCTGGCGTGGTTTCGACTTATCATTGCTAAAGGGCGGGAGGCTGTCTAGTTGTTCGGATGGTACGAAAAACCATGTACACATTGGAGTGAAGCTAAAATATTCCTTGGTAGTTGGACTTCGATAAAAGAGTTGGCCGAATCGCCGCTGCCCGGACAAAATTCACCCTAATAACCCATTGTCTTCACCAGTCCACCGAAGCAGAACAGTAGGACTTTAACCGTCATTTAATTTCATTCATTTGAGAAATTAGAGCAACTGGCAACACTTGTTTTTTTTTTAGAATCAGCTATTTTAGAAAAAGAGGTTAAGACAAGCAGTATTTATTTATCAATAAAACTATTAGCATTAACTAGAGCAGATCCCGATTAATTAAAGACAGAGAATCGAGGCAGAACTAATGGAATCAGTTTTAAAGAGAAAACTCAATAATAATCCTTGAGTTGCAATTAGCGACAAAAAAAAAAACAAAAAAACAAAAAACAAACAACAACACCCCCCCTCCCCCAAAAAAACCCCAACTAAACAAAACAAAAAAAATCAAACATTTATAAGGAATGCAATCACTACATTATCTCAAGAATGGCGGGGATCACGTTGGCTAAGTGGGTAAGACGCTGAATTGCTGGCCTTGAGGTCGCGTGTTCGATGCCTTAGGTTGAAATATGACGTGGAAAATTGCATGTTTAGCGGTCATTACTTCCAGTTTGTGTATCTCATGTTTCCATGGTGAACCCCATACATGCTTTTGAGCAGGAAGTTGCCACATGTTGCCCCATCTGTGGTAGAAAGCCTCCTACCCAACAAGAATTTGGGAAAAGGTTCGCGAGGGTCTAAGAGACGAAAATTACCGTTAAAGTCAGTGGGGAAAAATCGGTGGCCTGTTCAGGGGTTAATGTCGCGATAGCCACACTCGGCAAACCTCGGCAGATTCCGGTACCCTACATCTAACCTCGGTTGTATGACAGTAAGTCATATGTACCTACGCCCATACATTTGCGATGCGGCTACCGATTTACTTTAACAGGATAACTTGCCGCTTTTACAAAAAGTTCCCAAAATAGTGTCTTTTGTAGAGTGTGTAGAGTTTTCGTTCCAAAGTTGTCCTTTGTATAAACGAAATCGGATAAACTTAAAAGACAAAACAGCTTCTGATATTGAAAACTATGTACGATTGCCAAGATTGTATCTCTATTCCTACAAAACTCAAGGCACCATCCGGGACCTTTAAAGTAGTTCCAATATGGCGGAATTCGTCATACAGTCGAGGTTAGATTGTACTAGAATCTGCAAAGGTTTGCCGAGTGGCGCTAGCCAGGGACTGTAATCTTTATAAATGGTTGTTTGTTGTGAATTGAAACCACGTCAGTTAATTCAATGACGGACCGTGCTTACTTTAATGGAGATTTATAATTGACATTGAGAAACCTTATGAAAATAATATTTTGGTAATTAACCGGGAAGCATTTGTCTTCTTTTGATAAAAAAAATAAATAGATAATATTGATGGTAGAAAGTCGAATTCGATCTTATATTCCATTAAAACAAATGTTATGAGACTATAGCGTTTACTTGAGGGTAAATGTCCCTTTTAATGGAGTGTAGATTTTCCTTTTAATAGAGTGTAGTTTTCCTTTTAAATGGGGCGGATTTTTTCCTTCGAATAAAGTGTAATTTCCCCTTTTAATGGAGTGTAGTATTCCCTTTAAGTGGGGCGTAGTTTTCCCTTCGAATAAAGTGTAATTTCCCCTTTTAATGGAGTGTAGTTTTCCTTTTAAATGGGGCGGATTTTTTCCTTCGAATAAAGTGTAATTTCCCCTTTTAATGGAGTGTAGTTTTCCCTTTAAGTGGGGCGTAGTTTTCCCTTCTAATGAAAGGTAATGTCCCCTTTTAATGGAGTGTAGTTTTCCCTTTAAGTGGGGCGTAGTTTTCCCTTCTAATGAAGAGTAATGTCCCCTTTTAATGGAGTGTAGTTTTCCCTTTAAGTGGGGCGTAGTTTTCCCTTCTAATGAATAGTAATGTCCCCTTTTAATGGAGTGTAGTTTTCCCTTTTAGTGGGGCGTAGTTTTCCCTTCTAATGAAGAGTAATGTCCCCTTTTAATGGAGTGTAGTTTTCCCTTTAAGTGGGGCGTAGTTTTCCCTTCTAATGAATAGTAATGTCCCCTTTTAATGGAGTGTAGTTTTCCCTTTAAGTGGGGCGTAGTTTTCCCTTCTAATGAAGAGTAATTCCCCCTTTTAATGGAGTGTAGTTTTCCCTTTAAGTGGGGCGTAGTTTTCCCTTCTAATGAATAGTAATGTCCCCTTTTAATGGAGTGTAGTTTCCCCTTTGAATTTGGGGTAGTTTATCTTTGAATGAAGTGTAATTGTCCCTTTAAAATAGTGTATTCTGCCCTTAAGGGTATTTTTCCTTTTCAACGGGAGACAGTTTACCCTTTTAATAGAGGCCACGTCTCCTTTTATTTTAGGACATTACAGATACCTTATTTTTAGCCATAACTGTAGTCAGTGCAGTTAGGTGAATTTCCCAATTGATCATAAAGATTACGGATATCCGGATATCCGAAGATTTATTGGCGGTTGTCAGCAGGAAGAATCCCTGGTTGTATTTAATTAAATTTCCAAATTAGTCAGGATTCGATTTTGGTTACAATGTAACGTGGGATTAGGTAATATCGATTGAAATGATTTGTTATTTTTATCGATGATGAGATTTTAAAAAACTCAAATGTAAAATGAAATGTGGTTTTACGTCCTACTGTTCTGTTCCTAAACTGGGCTAATGGAAGACGGGCATACGTCATACAATGTGCTATGAGGGAAAGTTTGCCCGTGCAGCGGCGCTACGGCCTACTCTTATATCGAATTCCAACTGCCAAGGAATCTCTAGCGTGCACGCCAATGCGTACATGGGACCTCGATTTTTCTTCTCATCCGAAAGACTAGACAGGTGTCCTTGTCAGGCTAATACCCCCAAATATAAAAACAGTTTAATATATTGTTGTTCGTCTCCAAACTATATTGTTTTCATTGTACCCAAGTCGATAGCCTCGTTTGTCACACAATTAGTTTTTTCTGTAATACTCTTTTGTGCACTGGTTAATTGGGCATAATAAAATCGTGAGGCATGACTTAACGTTATGTAAACATATTTGGCCCAATGTGGAGCTCTATTACGCAGTTAGAAATTGGTTGTTAATCGGACTATTGACCAGTCATAATTTGCAACAATAATTTGCTTTCTTTACAGCTGTGAGTAGTGGGATTAGCTCTAATCAAACGAAACTCTGCAATGAGTATGAATTAGTATTCACTTTGTATTTATATCATGTAACGCCTTACAGTGGTGATCAGCATTTGACATAACCGGCGAATGTGAACTTCTAGAAGAATGACGATGTTAACCGGAGCTGGGAGCTAAATTTCTAATGACATTATAAAATAAATAGCTAAGATAGTTATAAAGTGAATCACGTTCACCCTAGATGTAGAACTGACAGATGACTCCAGGGAAACCGAGAGTTAAACAATGCCACGTCAAATACAGGCCTCCTTACATAGAGCATCACAACTCGCTGTGATAACAACGAGAAATATTTCAAAATGAAAAACAACGAAATGGGGTTTAATGGTTTAACATTCCACTTTTCTGCATTAACTGGGCTAATCAGTGCGCTATGAGGGACGGTTTGCTCGGAATGAGCGCTTATGACTTTCTCTTATTTTGAATATTTCGATTTTCATCTGTCATGGGTTGTTTAATGAGAGAGAGATAGAGAGAGAAAGGGGGGAGAGAGAGAGTTAACTCTCCTGCATGGACTTTAGCAGTAAGAGAAAACCGGGGAACTCAGAGAAAATCTACGGGGCTGGACAAGCGACCCTACTCCTTGTCACGTACTATCGAGGAACTCCTTCGAGGAATCGAAACCACACCAGTTGACTCAATGACAGACCTTACGATACAGCGCACACACGCTAACCATTGGGCAATCTGAACCCGGCCACCAATAAGGCCAATTTTGTAAGTAAAGGCGTCTAGTCGTTCGGATAGCAAACAAAACAACCTTCGATAGTTGGAATCTGAAATACGAGTGGACCTTGGCGAAATTACTCGCATATCGCATTGCATAGGATATGTCATTAACTTGGGTGGCTATCTGATTAAAATACCGATCTATGTTTCGTTTCGTTTCGTTTTTAATTTCAATAGCCTCTACTACACGACGAACTGTTATAGTGGAGAGAGAAATGGGGTTTTACGTCCACTCGACACAAACAAGGTCATTTTGAGACTAACATGGTTTCATTTTATTTCAATAATTCGCTTGCGCGTAGTGGTCTTTAGCAGTGGGGGGGGGGGAACCGGAGAGGTTGAGAAGGCGCCCCTACCTCCATGCCACACACGCTCACACCAGGGCTCGAAACCACAGCCAGCTAGAGGTCGAAGCGCGGCACTCTCGACCACTAGGCCACCCCTCTCCTGTTGTAGTGGAAGGTCGTGTCAGCGGTCATACAAGTGACTTTCGACCCTATGTCAGGGTTGATGTTTCTAGTGGGTAACCAACAGTTCCGTGCACCACACGTCAAAAACTCGCCGTAACAGACATTTTCATTGGCTAATCTCTCACGTCATCCACAACGCGGGTTACATAACAACTCTTCTCGATCCTAGCGTAGTAAAGACAAGTAAAACAAATTTTGAACTGTAGAAAAAAACCGAAACGAAATATCAGATGATGGTGGCGACAAGTAGGGGGTTAAATTGAGATTTCGTCTAATGGTTTGGATACAGCTATGACGGGTGTGGCGCAAGGCAGGGTAAGCTTACTCTTACGGACACCTGTTACCACTGTTTGTCGTGTATTTTGTACCTGGCGAACAACCCATTTGCTGATAACACTATTTTATCAAAGGTTTATTTCAGGATTTCAAATTTTGTCTGATGGTTTGGATTGTTCGTACTTGGTTTTATTTCATATTATATTACATTTCATTATCCATTCCAACACATTAGCACTTTATTTAAACCAAATCGGAATAGAATATCTATCTCCATTATGTCGGGGTTTTCATACAAGATACATTTCCTATGTATTTCCAGTCTCCTACTAGGATTGCATAGGAATTTTTTTTATGATATATCGGACGCCAGAAGATGAATATTCTCTTTATTTCTTAACGGTGATCTCTATGGAAACGATTAACCATTAATAATATACAAAGAAGACGCTTTCAGTAAGTTCTCCCATAAAAAATCGAGTTTACACGAGTTCACCCCTGATTTCATGATGGCTATATACCAAGAATTATCCTCTCTAATAGTAAGTGCAGGGGGACTGCACCACACACAATTCTACACAAAGACAAATATATGGACATGACATCATACTCAGAGACCACAAACAAAAACAATTCAAAAAGAGTGAATGGATCCGGGGGCTGGAATGCACTTTAAACATATCCTTCTTTGAGGTTAAACATGTTTCATTGAGGTTAAACATGTTTCATTGCATCGACATATCACTGTACAATACAATATCTTCATTTTCCTAATCGGCGCCGAATAGTAGGACGTTAAACCCCATTTGATTCAAATGTCCGATAAACATAAAACATAATATGCTAAATATAAAACAGAGCTCCCATAAAACTTTATCTTCATTATCACAGCCGGTAAGATAAAGTATGACTTAACCCCGATTTCATTTGCAATAAAATAAGATTTTACACGAATTCCACCCTCAAAAACAAATTCATGGACATAAACCACTTGCAGGATAATTATACATGCTAAGAACACAAAGGCGGTGCTTGGGATGAATCTCCCCGTAAAATGTGATTATTGGACCTTGATTTCATTATGTATTAGCTTTATAAGATGTATTAAGTGTGGCCATACAATAACGGGAGTGTATTAGTTAGCAAGAGTCATCGTATGATAAAGCGATCACTGAGAAGTAATCAACTACGACGATTGTTTCATCCTCCAGGGGGATTTCTTCCTTTAACCATTATCTCCTTTTTACTAGCCAATTATTGATGTTCACTTCCAACCCTAGAAATATTATAGTTCGTTAATCATCGGTTATTTACGGCACTGAAAATAATGTAATTGAATAATCATCGGTGATTTTCGTATCTATATAGCACTGCTTCGACTCGACAGTTCTCGGTAATCATCGTGCATTTGCGGCACTGAGCAATTTTGCGAGTTATATTTTCTTTCTATGTACACGTATATAGTATTTTAATAACCACTCGACAGTTCTCGGGAATCATCGGATATTTATGGCACTGAGCACCATTTCGAGTTATGTTTTCTTTCTATATATTATTTTAATAACCACTCCACAATTCTCTGGGGATCATCGGGTATTTACGACCCTAAAAGTAATGTAATTCAATAACCATGTTCATTTCAGGTATTGGATTGGACTACGTGAATGAGTGTACACGCTATAAATGGCCTAAGATCACCAATTATTTCCCCATTGACTTTAATGTTAATTCTCGTCTCTTAGACCGGTTGTAATTTTTTCCAAAATATTTGTTAGGTAAGACGCTTTCTGCCACAGATGGAGCACACCCTTGGCCAAAAGTATGTATGAGGTTCTTCATAAAAAATTTGAAATAGACAAGCTGGAAGTAGAGAGAGCTAACCATGCAATTTTCGGCCCTCCCTTTCAACGTAACTAACTTCACAACTCTTGTGTCCTTCCGCCTCAAAATCATGAATATTCACCAAAACCTGGCAGAAAATGTAGTATTTTGAAACCCTTTTCTTCGATTCTACACCATAAACTCAACAAAAATCGCCATGCAAAAGGGGCAAAAAGGGAAAGGGCCCATGAATATTTGGTGATCTGTGTCCAAATATAATTTTACGTCATTATCTGATTTTGATTATTTAACTGCTCATTACAAATGAATTAATGACGTTATTGAAGAGGCGATGCAGGGGCGATAATTAACCAGCTCATGACTTTCAATTGATAGTAATCTATTTACATTAAGAATCAAGTCATCCTGAAAGTAATAAAACACCACGATAACTCTCGTGAAAAACAATGGCTGACGGCTCCACCTATGCGAGATAAACTGGTGAATATTTGTTCAAATCATTCGATTTATCTGATAAAATTTGTTTTCAAAGCCTGTCAACTTGAACAAAAATTCAAAAATAATATGTTCAGCCTCTATTGCCATTTGTATTAATTCACGTTTACGTATAAAAAAAATACAATAAAATATATTTTTTAGTTTGATAGGTTTATTGCAACACAATGATCAAATGATCAAAAACATTGGATAATGTGTTTCTCAAAAAGAAAAATTGTCACTCATTAATATCGAATTTGAAAAACCATGTTTTGTCCAAAGACATTCGTAACTGTCGAATGATTTTCTTAAGAAAATACGTAGTAACAAAATTGACATTTTTATGTAGTTTTTTGTCAAAGGCTTAAAATGTCATGTCAAATGAATGAATGAGGTTTCGCGTCTTACTTTCTGCACCAACTGGGATAATTCTGAATGGCAAACGTGTGCTTCGAATTCTTGTTTTATTTCGATTGGCAATGTTTCTCAGTTGATCTTTAGCATGATTGTAGTGCTATAAATCGAGAGGGAAAGGGAGCGAGAGAGAGAGAGAGAGAGAGAGATGGCGTTTAACGTCCAATCGACACAGACTAGGTTATTTCGGGACTAACACATGGTTCAATTTTATTTCAACTAGTAGGAATCGAAACCACATCACTTGACTCAATAACAAACCTTTAGATGCAGCGCACACGCGTTCATCATTCAGCCACCCGCAGGGGTAAAACGGGACGTTGCCAAACGACCGATAACCAGTAAACAAGGCTGGAAATCTAGTCAAGAACTTTCAATTTTCTCTAGTGAACGGACGCCGTGGCTCCAGCATATGCATTTCATTAACCAACGGTTGAGAATTCGTTACGATTTCCCGAAACGGCTTGCGAGATTATTTAACGGTAATAAATTTAACTAAAATCGGTTAGACAAGAAAAGAGAACAGACGCGCGATTGGTGCCTGACGGGATCAGCTTTAAATCACATAACGTATCCCACGCCATCTTGAATCTCGCGAGACCCGGTAATAACAAACGAGATGTATTCTGTTGCCATTATTCAATGTACGGCAATGAAGTGGGATTTGTTATGCGGCTTATGTTTAGTCTCGATACTCAGGGGTATATTAATGTTCTAGTCTACAGACAGTCTGGTTTAACAAGACTAAGTATTATTTTTTCTCTAGAGGAGACCAGAAAAACGTTAAACTTATTATACATCATTTGCTTACTTCTGCTGTGTCTCTCCTGGGCTCTTCCCAACATACTCGAGGATAATGCATTTAAATACATGTCTAAATTCTACCTTTAAAGCGATTTCTCCGAGGAATGGAGTATTGCCTGACATTATAGAATGAAACAAACTAGAACACGGACATTTATAGGATCAAACGATGGAATAAATAGCACAGTATATTAAGTCGAATCGGTTTCCTTGTCAAATTTACTACTCGGGTAATTAAAAACCTACGTCAGAATTGTTTCTATTGAAACACAAGAATTATTTATTAAACCGGGGCATTTATAATCAGCCAAAACCATGACAACTGTAATAGATTGACGTAAAGATCTTTCCCGGTACCCCACCCCACCCACTCTAACTTAACCATGTTGCTATGGAAACATAACTATTATTCAACTGAGTAATTTGTAATTTGCCAAAAGCATAGGATTATACTAGGCTGGTGCCCGTGGAACGTCTATTTTATAGATCCTTAGTGCTTCCTGATAGAAAAGCCGGAAACAAATACGAGACCGATTGTGTACGATATCACCATAGTGGACGTTATTATACCCCATCCCCCACTACCCCACCCAACCCCCACCACCAGCCTAACTTTGTTGGCGCAACACTGTTACTATGGAAACAGAAATATCATTTAACTGAGATGTTCCTAGTGGTTTCTGCGAACTGCCCCAGAAACAAAAACTCGACGTCTAGACGAAAGGAGCACATTTTGATCTCCTCTCCCCTCCCCCATGACTTAGTTGAGAGAGAGAGAGAGAGAGAAATGGGGTTTAACGCCCACTCAACACAAACTAGGTCATTTTGGGACTAACATATGGTCTTTAGCAGTGAGAGGAAGACTTAGTTGGGCTCAGGCTAATAAGTAAATACATTTGTGTAGGTTGCCGTTCGTTTCCTTAAGATCCAAACACATGAATAAACTATGTCTTCCACTTCCGGTCAAATAAAGTTCTTCTCGCTTTCATTCATTCTTTGTCTATAAATTAAGAGCTGCTGTTTCTGAATAAACGAATGAATGAATGGGAGAATGGACAAATGAATGGGTGAATAGGTGGATGGGCAAATGAATGAATGAACAACTTACCTCCACAGTTAAAGATTTTTCTGACGACGGTTGTAGTGAGAATTTGTCGCCGTAGCATATCTGCGATCTGACCTCCTATAGGCACAATGATAGCCATGACTAGATGGGGCAGAGCTGATAGGGTTCCACTCTGAAAAAATGTTGAAATAACTATATTATTATTAATCTAGTTCCACTCTGAAAAATAACTTTATCATTATCATTTTTCTCATTATTTTTATTGGTATATTTTTGTAAATTTTGTTTCATTCTGCAGTTTACACCGAGGCAGGATTTAACCCTTTAATATACTTGGTTGTCACATTTACCATTCTGTTCAATATATAACTTATACACAATTATATGGAATACAGGAAGAGGCGGTGGTCAAATGGTTAATGCGTGCTTTAAAAAAAAGGAAAAAAAGCGCGAGCACGCGGCATCATTATGTCTGTCATTGAGTAAACTGTCTTGATTTCGATTCCCCTCGGGCCCGTAGCGCCCCCCCCCCCTCGCCAAACCGAATTAGCCCCCCCCCCCCCAATATTTAGCGCCAAAGATAGTGGTATCTTAGGAGTGTTCTTTGCCGGGCACATCACCAGCCCCTCCAAAACTTTCCGTAGCCCCCTCCCCCCCAATTTTATGACCTGGCTATGGGCCCGATTCCCATGTTGTAATCGATAAGGAGTAGGGTTGCTTGTCATACCACGTTGGTTTTCTCCGGGTCTCCCGATTTCCTACCACTTATCCAAACACTCACGGGCAAACGAATTATTGAAATAAAATTGAACCTTAAATTAGTTCCGAAATGAGAGAGAGAAAGGGAAATGGGGTTTAACGTCAACTCGGCACAAACTAGGGACTAACATATGGTTTCACGAGGTTGAGAAGGCGCCCCTATCTCCGTGCCATACACGCTCACAGCAGGGCTCGAAACCACAGCCGCAAGCCAGAGGTGACCGGCCAGCTAGAGGTCGAAGCGCGGCACTGTAGACCACTAGGCCATCCGTGTTCCGAAATTACATAGTTTTTGTGTTTAGTGGACGCTAAACCCCATCTCTCTCTCTATATATATATATGGAATACAGTTAAGGTTTTTATTTACTAAGTGACGTTTTGATTAGGGTTCTCTCTCAAGTCTTTATCTGTAGCAAAATATTGTTTGTTGCAATGCGTGGAATGGGTTTTAACTCCATGTTATGTTTTGCGTCACTTGAATGTGACTTGGTTAATTTGCTTGGAAATAAAGTGAATGAATTTGTCGACATAACTATAAAAACCACTTCACGTCAAATCAACATGTCACATGTCGACCTTGACCTCCTTGGCCTTATCAAATACAGGAAATGATAGCCACGGTTGTCAGGTCGTCAGGTCGTTAGAAATAATAAAAAAAAAAAAACATTCTGTTTTTCTAACAATATCGGATATGTTTCGGTTTGTTGCTGTGTAACGTTTTAGTAACAAGATTTTGAGAGAGATTGAAACAGCAATTTTGAGACAGTTTAAAACAGCAATTTTGAGACAGTTTAAAACAGCAATTTTGAGACAATTTTGAGACAGTTTAAAAAAGTAATTTTGAGAAGATAAATTAAAACAATAATTTTGAGGCCAACAGTAATTTTGAGGCCAATTAAAACAGTAATTTTGAGATCAATTAAAATATGATCAAATACATTATGAAACTCTCGAGTTCCGGCAACGTAGGAAAAGTTTTCTTCCAGTATAGAATAGTAGAATATTTTTCTATGAGTTTTTGAAACATATCCAGTGGAGTTGGTAATTCCAATTAATTGATGATAAAAATTTCATCTTAACACACCGAATTTAAAAAATTGGAAAAATTCAACTACATGGTTTGAAAAGCTTTACGTAAACCTTTTCAAATGTAACTTAGATTTAAAAATATTTTCGAACCCTCTGGACAAGTAAAATAGGATGTAATGGATAATTTACACAACAGGTAGGACAATTAAACATCTAGTACTTAGAATAAGGCTATTTTTTTCTGGACCTGTCAAGCCAGCAAGAGTGTTATTGTCCCTTTAATTAACTGACCAACAGACTGACAGGTCTTAAATGGCCAACACGATAAAGACTTTATTATAATATGAGAAAAAGTCAGACATCTTAAAATAACGGTGACCGGAAAGAAACACTCGTATTTGACGAGTATTGTCCATACTCAGAGACAGACAACCGATAAAATGGCGGTGCTAGTCTCTGTGTGTTTTTGAATGACCCACATCTACAGAGTAGGATAACTTGAATTACTCCAAAGTCTACTCTTTATCACGAGTAAACAGGGGATCGAAACAACACCAGTTGACTCAATGACAGACGTTGTGATACAGGGCGCCTTGAATATCGATGGAAATGAAATGAAATGAAATGGGGTTTAACGTCCTACTCTTTTGCATCCAACATGGGTTAATGGAAGACGGGCATACGCCATACAGTGTGGTATGAAGGAAATTTTGCCCGGGCAGCGACGCTACGGTCTGCTCTTATATCGAATTCCAACTGTCAAGGGATCTTTTACGTGCACTGCAATGTGTACACGGGACCTCGGGTTTTCGTCCCATCCGAACGACTAGGCAGCTGTTCTTGTCAGGCCCTCCTTCTGCATCACTGACAAGGAAAAATCACGCCGGAAAATCGAGATGAACTTATCCACTTAGCCACTGTGACCCCCCCCCCCCGAATTTCGATGGAGACTAGACAGCAACGCTACTACTCGACCAAAACCATTACTCATGTTCGTTTTCGTTTACCCGAACACATGTTAAGTCCTATTTAATTTGTGAATGAGAAAGTTCTTACCTTGGAAACTTCAAACTGGAAAACTTTAAGGAAATAAGTCGGTTGGCTGATAATAAGGAGATAAAAGGTCCAACTACGACAGAAATTAGCCACCATGATAGCATAAACTGGCATTGATGTGAAGAATTTCAACCACGGTGTTTTTACATTCTGAAAATAATTAACACGCGATTGATTACATTCTGAAAATAACTAACACAATATAACATTCTGACAATAGTTAACACAGGATAACATTCTGATAATAGTCAACACAAGATTACATTCTGAAAATAGTTAGCAGAAGATTACATTCTGAAAATAGTTAACACAACAAGATTACATTCTGAAAATAACATTTTGACAAGTATTCACAAAACGTTATCATTCAAGCAAACGTTATAAAGTACATGTGTTATAGTTTATTCTGAAAATAGTTAACAACAGGAAGATTACATAGTTAACACAACGAGATTACATTCTGAAAATAGTTACCCCCCCCCCCCCCCCCCAAACCCCCAAGAAGATCGAACGATTGAAGGCATTCATCGACACGATAAGGTATCGTTTGTTTTATTCTGTAACTTAAATTGGTCCTTAACGCTTCTCACTGTAAGATACTCAACTTGCAAACATTTGACTAAAATTATTGTGTACAGCTGATAATGAATATTGTCCCCCGAGTTCAGTACCATTATAGTGCCAATCAATAAGTACCCAACTCTTCTTTTGAACACCAGGTTATTTTTCGCAAAATATTCTCAGATTTAAGTTAAGAATTTATTCAACTTTCAATCACTGTTTATGAGAAATATCGTTGATCCAGAAACACAAAAATGTGCACGCTTTTTTTTATTGATGTACTTAATAAAACGACAAAAGTTTTAAAGAGTTCTATGTTTTAGTTAAAATAAGGCGAACAATTTTGAATAAATGTTTAAATCAAGTCTGAGAATGCTCTGTGAACTCGTTGCCAGATATCATTACGGGCTTTGTGACTACCATCTGTCTAAATATAGGTTTTTGTCCAGTTATCGCTAGAAATGCCCTTAGCGATTGCAAGAAATGACCGAGACATCGACGGAAATTCCCGAGACATCAACGGAAATTCCCGAGATATCCGTTGAAATGCCCAAGACATCGATGGAAATGCCCGAGACATCGCCAGAAATGCCGGAGACATCCCCGGAAATGTACAGGACATCGCCGGAAATTCCCGGGACATCGATGGAAATGCCCGAGACATCGCCAGAAATGCCCGAGACATGGACGGAAATGTCCTAGACATCGATGGAAATGCCCAAAACATCGATGGAAATACCCCAAACATCGACAGAAATTTCCGATACATTATCTTTGTTCTTAAATTAAAGAGTAGAAGGCTTATTGAACAGGGGGCACAAGCCTAGGTTCTGTATCTGACCGAAAACAATTACAAGAAAAAGATGGAGTTTCAGTTTACCTTATTAATAATGGAGGTATTTTCACCAATCGAGGTTTCGATGTAAATTTTTTCAGCTTCGGTAATACTGGGATGAGTTGCTGGTCTCTCGAAGGAGAAGAACCACCAAATGATAGACCACAGTAGACCCAACACACCTGTAATTAAACATTTAAATAATTTCCCTGAGAGATAGGACGAGAGAGGAAAAGTGTGTGTGTGTGTGTGTGTGTGTGTGTGTGTGTGTGTGGGGGGGGGGGGGGTCGGGGTATCATGATTCATAAGTTTTGGTGATTGGTTACTTGAAATTATACAAAAGCAATTATATAAGATTCCTAGTTTGCTTAACTGTAAAACTTCTTTATGTACAAAAGGGTGGGATGGGGTTGCAAACACAATATCCGATAACTGGTCGGGGATTCACCTTAATTCCCCAACACCCCCACCCATCAACATACCAGTCCTCATTTTACAATGATTGAACGCCCCTAGTCCGCGGGCAAAGGTTAGGGTTAGGCCTAGTTATGGTTTCGGAACTGTCTCTTGTCCTTATTACATTGATCGTTGCTAAAGGACGGGGTTTAATGTCCGCTCGACATAATCTAAGTCATTTCGGGACTAACATTTCAATAATGCGCTTGCTCGTAGGGGACTTTAGCAGTGGGGCGAAACCGGAGGACCCGGCGCAAAGCCATGACGTTGGACAGGCGACCATACTCTTTGTCACGTGTAACCGGAAAATCGAGCTGGCTATAAACCCTAGGAATGGAGAACGCCTGACCTAGAATATAGTCCAGATATATCGATATTTCATTAGATTTGAATATCACCGAGACATATATCAGAAACCCCAGAAGGGCCACGTGATTTAATTATATAAGTAAAATCTGAATATATCTTATCATATCTTTCAATAATGAACTACATTTTATTCGTCAATTATTGCACAATTCTCATTCTGTCTGAGTCCACATGGAATCGCTAATTTTGTTATCTGAAGATATTTGGTGAACGTCCTTCTTGTCAATCATCTAACCGTCCAATGAGACCAATAAAGTTTACCACGGTCTTGGTTCTCAAAACTAAGTTATCTATCCCGGAGGATAATGTTATTTTTATAATTATGGTGTTCTATATAATACATAGACTTATAACCTCTTACACTTGGGGACCGGGTGGATGGCCGAATGGTTAGCACGTGCGTACTGCATTATACGGCCTATCATTGAGTCAGCTGGCCTGGTTTCGATTCCTCGGTTGTACGTGACAAGGAGTGGGGTCGCCGGCCCAACCTCGACCCCTGCTAAAGACCCCTCTCTCTCTCCCTTATATTTAGGTAACATGTTTCTGTGGTTATAACGGCCACGACTGACCGAAGTGTTCCCCATAATCAGCATTTAACACAGTTTATACGGGGAAAAATCAAAATTTTAAAAAACAAACGAAATTGTTTTCAGACAATCATCACAAAGAATACATTTGAATTTAATTATTGTTATTTAGGGTTCTTAATCTTAATTAAAGTGACCTTCTGCATTGGCGCAGACTTTTATCACAGATTATAATAATTTATCCCCAGGAAATGCAATCCCTAATAAAATGATTATTAATTTTAGTCTAGAATTAACGGATGAAAGCAACATCGCTTGCTTGATACAATTGTTCCGGACTTGACATTGTTCTGTTAAACCTTAAAGTTAATGTCTGTTCCGACTTTTTAATATTGTTGTAATTGTAAAATGGTGAAATTAATGTAAGTTCCAACCTTTAAACTGTTCTAATTGTAAAACGTCGAAGTTAATGACACAGTGTCAATCAGTTGTAAAATATAAGTTCAAGATTTTGGATGACATTGAGATAGAGATTTAGCTACTTTAATGTATACTTTATATGTAGCTGATTTTCTAAATGTTCCCGTGCTGTATCATAAGGGGTGTCATTGAGTCAACTGGCGTGGTTTCGAATCCCCGGTTTACGTGACAAGGAGTAGGGTCGCCTGTCCAACCTCGTGGGTTTTCTTCGGATCCTCCGGGTTTCTCCCACAGCTAAAGACCCCAACGCACAAGCTAATTATTAAAATAAAATTAAACCATTTTGTGTTGAGTGGACGTTGGACACCCCCCCCTCTCTCTCTCTTCTCTCTCTCTCTCTCTCTCTCTCTCTCTCACACACACACACACACACATTATCGTTCACTTTCATCATTATCAGCGCGGTACGAAAACCCGCACAAAAATCAATAAATGTTTTAAGGCATTTCATAGCTTTTTGTCCTTCAAATTACTGTCACTTTATATTAGCCTCGCGATAAACTATAGCACCCTGTTTAAACAGCGCTGAATGTCCTAGAAAAAACCTTTACTTCCCTTCTTGACTAATAATAACACATAACACTTTTAAAACACAAGTACCACGACTTAATATAAAGTGCCCACGACTTAAAGGAGCTAAATCGCTAATATATGGTAACTAGAAATTGAAATTTAAATGAAATGAAATGGAGTTTAACGTCTTACTGTTCTGGGCTAATGGTAACACGCATACGCGATACAGTGTGCCGTGACGGAAATTTTGCTCGGACAGTGGTACTACGGCCTACTCTTATATCGAATTCTAACTGTCAAGGGATCATTTACGTGCACACCAATATGTACTAGGGAATTCGGTTTTCCGTCCCCTTTGTACGACTAGACAGCTGTCCTTGTCAGACCCTCCGTCTTGCATCACTGACAAGGGGGAATCACACTGGGAAATCCGGATGAAAACTAGAAATTGACACAAATGGGTCGCAACGCATATAACAATGTAATGTGAATGCTTATACACTGATTTACATTCAGTCGTTTCCGCTTTTACTCTTATTTCAAATCAGTTATGTTCGGCGAAAAGTCTCAATCGAATGGCGTCTGGTTACTCCAGTCTTCACCGACATTATCTATTGCGCATACTCTCCAGGTGAGAATGTAAGGTCATCGTTTGACATGACTTGTGGAATAAGTCTAGCCCCGTTCCTCGCGCTCCTTTTTACATATGGCACTGAAAAGCAATATGATACACGAATCGTGTACCAATGGTAAAAAGTTTATTCTGTCTTAAATATTGGATATCAGAAATCCATCTTTCAATGGTAAGATCACAGCATCAATGTTGATTTAAATTAACAAATAATTTGTATTTTCAATGTCGACGTTTTTGGACAATATTGAGTAAGCTACTTTAATATAAAGTGCCATGGAGAAACGTTCTTCAGTTATGTTAGAAGATGTTTTAACGATAGTTTTCTAGGGTCGTGATATTGTCATTATCGACAACTCATCTGCGATTCTTAATGGCGTTTGTAAAAGCGTTTGTATCGACTTTGAAGTGGTTTATTAGGGCTTGGCTTTCACTAAGATATTTGCTGACAATCCAGGGAGATGGCGAGAGGAGAAGTGGAGAATTTGATGGAACATGATGAAGAAAAGTGAGAAAATGATGAACTGTGGTGGAATAAGGGAATTTCTGTTCAGGTCATGCTTAAAGGGACTATCCCGAATTGAACAGATCCTCAAAAATAAAAGTCTGTGTACGTATGAAATTTCAGCGCCAAAATATAGAGGAATAGTGTATTGAGCTTGTCTCAAAATTTTTAAGATTTGGGGTCAATTTTTTCTATGGGTCACCTGATATTCTATTGCCGTTCCTTGAGAGGTCTAAACAGTGAATGGTAAATTTCACCTGCACCTTTTTTAAAAGTCGTTTTTTTACCAGACACCACATAAATAAACCTCGGTAATGATGGGTTTAAGTTTTTTGAAAACCTTTAATATATATTGAATTAGTTGCTAGGCTCTTATTTAGGGGCTTTTAAGTTTTTTTCTCCAAAATATTATTGGGATTGGTCCTTTCGGGTTTAATTTTATTTGAATAACTAGCTTTCGCATAAGGCATGTTAGCAGTGTGAAGACACCGGAGCACCCGGAGAAACTCAAGAGGTTAGACAGGCAACGATGGTCACATATAAGTTTGGGATCGAAACCATCAAACCAATCAGTGAGCATGTTGGTTGGTTGCAAAACTACCACGGTCATCACTGTGCCTAAGAGCTTAACGAAACAGTCTTCCGAATGGAGCGGCCAACCTCGGTCCCGTCTATACATTGGCCCGCACCTATATATTCCTTGACAATTGGAATTCGAAATAAGAATAGGCTGTGGTCACGCTGCCTGGGCAAAAATGCTCTCATAGCACACTGCATAGCGTATGTCCGTCTTTATGTAGTTCAGTCTGAGTAGAAAAGTAGGAATTTAAACTCTATTTTAATGAAACAGAGCGTGGAAAATAATTCTGTGCTATAATCTATAGAGAAATGCCAGGGTTTATTAACTTGGAAAAAGATAAGACCGAAATATCGATCATAAATTCTACAATAATTAATTTTTACATCTACAAATGTCATCGGCTATTTTTTTTATGTGACGTTTATCAAAAGAAGCCATCACTCAGCCACTTTTAACCATGGCATGGTCTTACTGTTCCATTGAAACTATATTCCATATCTTCCCACAGTTGTAGACGATCATGCTGTAAAGCACGTTTTAGTTGTCGCTGAGGATTTATGGAGAAATTCATCAACACGAATCGAACCTAATGCGAAATGAATGAAATGTTATGACGAGTTTCTGCAATACAACCTACTTTCTTACAAGCAAATACTAATGATTTGTCCAAGCAAACAGGGAGAGAGAGCGAGAGAGAGAGAGAGAAAGAAGGGAGAGAGAGAGAGAGAGAGAGAGAGAGAGAGAGAGAGAGAGGGGGGGGATAACGTCTATTCGATACAAACGAAACTATGTCATTTCGGGACTATTATATGGTTTAATTGATAGGTTGGACATGTGACCCTACTCCTGGTCACGTACAACCGGGGGTTCGAAACCACGCCATTTGACTCAATGACAAACTTTGTGATATAGCACGCACGTGCTAACCATTCGGCCATAACCCCCACCTCCTACCCCCACCCATGAAGCATACGCTTAATTTACACAATGAAGGTGAAATATATGTTGTGAGTAAACAAGAGCGAACCCCGGCAACAAGAACATTATACAGTACGAACGGTTGAACACTGTACTCCAATAGTAAGTTAAATCTCAAATGAAATGGGGTTAAAGTCCTAACCTTGTGTCCCGATTGGGCTTATGAAGACACATACAGTACTATTCCCATTGTGACACCGAGGTCCCATATACACATTGATGTGAAGGTCGTAGCGCAGCTGTAAGGGTCAATAATTCCCTCATATAGCATACTGTATGGCTATGCCCGTCTTTATTAGCCCAGTCGGAGTAGAACAGTAGGACGTTAAACCCTATATTCATTGCATTTTATACTAGCAAATAATAAAACCTAGGTTTAAGATTTATGACTGTTTTTAAAGCAAATCATAATCACAAATTATAAGTAATTTTACTTGTAAGTTAGACAGGGTTATCTGTGTCAGCAAAGAACCAAAATTATTTTTTTAGAAAATTTATTTGACACCGATAAAAAAGTGGGTGCTAGATGATGGTGTTATTTGTGTTGGTGTACATTATGATGATGATAATGATGGTAATGATGATGATGATGATGGTAGTAATAATGATGATGATGATGGTGGTGGTGGTAATGATAATGATGATTATGATGATGATGATGATGATGATGTTAATGATGAAAAGAAACTTACCGAAGACGTAGAAACCAGATTGCCAACCTAAATATTGTGTTAACACACCAGATAGGGGCATACCTAACACAGCCCCGGCATACGACCCTGAAATAAAGGGAAAGCAGTAAGGATTAGAATTCCTAAATATGGTGGACGAGGGAGTTATGGCATGATCACGGTGTATATGAATATGTTTTTCTTGTAAAGATGGGGTGGGGGTTAAGGCATGGGCGCGTTATACTATTTTTGTAAAGGTGGTGGCGGTGGGGATAAACATCGGGAATGTCCAATATGTCAAAATTTCAGACCCCTGACAAAAACTCTATACATATTGTATCAAAGTACTTTCAATGACTGTTTTCGATTCGAATAGCCTAAAACCCAGGACAAAGTTTGGTCTCGAACAATTTTGTTTAATATTAATTGATGAAAACACTAAACTGAAACCCGTTGGACCATCCGACTGCCCGGACTCCCTACACCCCACACCCACCAGTCTTGATTCTAGGTACTTAAATAACTAGCCATCATAATCTGAACAGGTCTACCCACTTAATATTTATTTGAAGCCGTCATATTTTTATGGAATCGTGAGATTTCCAGTCTTTCTGAAGATTCCCGAGGTACAGCCTTTTAAAAGACCACTGGTTGAAAACGTTTGTAATTTAAATTTCAACGATTTGCAAACGGAAGTAAGGAATCTTACAAGTGAGTTCGGGTCGGCGTTTTGCTTGTACTTAATTAAAAAAGCACTGAAAGATGAACTACTTTGATATTCACAAGTCAACAGAGTAGAAGAAAAATACATCTTAAATTCTATTCTATAAAGTAAAAACCACGATTTAGTCTGGTTGATAAAAAAGGCTTAATTTCACCAAGCAAACAAAGACACAGATGAGACAAGATTTGGCGCGGAAATGAAGGTTACAGAATCGAGTGTTTTCGCACGGGATCAAATTTCTTTAAGCACTTCTGACGTCATCAAGTAGCTTTAACACAACAGGTCGAAACCAGTACATAATCGCAATTAAATATTGTAAAAGCAGACTTGAAGAATTGAAACGGAAATAGGTCTAATATGTCTTCTAGTTTATTCCTTCGTGAAGGACTTATGGGATTCACATACAGCTCGATGATTTCAATATATTCTTCAACTTGAATAGGACAAAGGCGCCGTGAATTTTGAAGTAAAAAGTCTTTCAACGTCTAGAATATGAGGAAATATATATTTCATGACGTAGGAAGTAACTAAGGCCCCCAACAAATAAACCCATATCCTGTACATTATGGCGTAAGACCTGATTATGGACAAAAATAGGCCTATATATATATAAATATATAAATAACTTATTTCTACACAAGATGTGAAGTAGATAAAGTGGTACCGAGGGGGCGAAAGCAACGTGCATCTATTTAATTTGTGTGTAGCGCCACTGACGTACATAGAGGGGCATAGAGGGAAAGGCAAAACAGGTCTAGTGGTGAAATCACATCAAAGAGTGAAATTAATATGAACTTTATTTTAAATTTTTTTCACTGTTAACTTTGTTATATACAAGCTTTTCTACAAATCTGATTACAATACAAATCTAATATATTTCGTTTTCGTTTTTTTATACTTTCGAAGGGGTGGTATGAGTGGTTTTTGCCCCATGACGTCAGACATTGATTACTCAATCAGCGTTGACGTGTCTAGTGGTTTACCGATAGTTCCGCGCCTGGCACGCCAAGATTTCGCCGGCAAATCCCTAACTTCAACTAAAACGCCGGTAATATAACAATTCTTCCAGGTCCTAATTTAGTAAAACGAAATTTTGAGCTGTAAAAAGCGAAACGAAATAGGACCTGTGTTTTGGCCAGACTGACTTTCGTATAAACAGTTTATTTTATAAGTTTTTACATATTAATAATGTCTCCTTTTCTTAATTTTCTAAATAGGCCTACTAGGCCCTATACTAGAGTCGGAGAGACATACGATTAACGAGTTTGGTATATGTTGTAATTTTACATGGGGGGGCGGAGCTTTTTTTTTGTTTCTTTGCATTTTATATAAAACGCTGTTATTCTGTTTGTTTTGTAGAGCTTTTCTTTTCTTCTAATTATTAATGGCATGGATTAAATTTGTAAAGTTCAAATATCAATAAATCTTCCGTAATATTTTCAATAGCTGTCAACAATTCTTTTTTCTTTCCTAGTTTCTGTATCAAATGAGATAAGGTAGTTTTATCTTTTAAAGCCTTTAAACAGGGTCATGCGAAATTAGATTTCTCAAAGTTAAAAACAACGCCATATTGTGATTCATTTCTTTTCAGTGTACAAAAGGGAAGTTAATGGATGCCTGCTGATGTTTAAATTAAATTAGCTACAACGAATAGCAATTAGTTTTCAAAATCTTTGCATAAAAATACCAATTCATTGAGATAGATTTCTTTAAGCGACTGTCACAGAAAGATCTTTTCTAGAAAACACATTACTTTTGTTTAACCTTTTCGATTCTGAAGTTAAGAATAGTGATTAACGTTGCGTTTTACAGGACTCAGGCTCGCTTAATTCTTCAATCAAATAAAAGCTCGTTTATAAACTTATAGTTCAGTGTTTTTAATTTCAATTACAACAAAAATAGATCGGAGGGGATAGGATCGATACTAATCTGACATTAATCAAAACTCTTGATCGTCTGCAGACCAACTTTAATTAACAATATAAGACTGGTTGTCAGAGGGAACGATAGACAAGATTACACAGTGACAATGCTCTGCAAAATTGATGAGCCATCAGATGTATTAGTTAACAATTGGGCTTTAGAGTCTTGGTTACGGTTTCGTCATTGTCTCAACTATTGAATGTGTTTTATTCTTAAGAAAACATAGAATATCAATACGAATTGAAATATACAACTTTGTTGACGATAAATCACCCGCCATTAATGTTGTTTTGTTTTGGTTTTTTTCTTATACAAAAATATAGACCTCGATTAAGGCCTCATCGACCAGTAAATCTACGGAAAAAAACCCTAAGATCTGGAATAAATTTGAAGAAACAGGGTTAAAATGTTTTTTGTTATCTAGGACACTTGGATATGGGCGCTGGTATCATGAATTTAATCCAAGTATTTTAGCAAAAAAATCCCCAATACTAATAACGCATACCGTATACATACCTATATAAAATATGCATACTTATATCAAATATACATATATGTAATGTACATACATATATCTAATGTAAATATCTAATACAAATACATATATCTAATATAAATATATAATATAAATACTCATATCTAATATAAATACACATATCTAATATAAATATACATATATTTATTATAAATACACATATATTTATTATAAATACACATATATTTATTATAAATACACATATATTTATTATAAATACATATATCTATTATAAATACATATATTTAATATAAATACATATATTTAATATAAATACATATATTTAATATAAATACATATATTTAATATAAATACATATATTTAATATAAATACATATATTTAATATAAATACATATATTTAATATAAATACACAAGAAATGGATTAAGTACAGACTCTTTAATTTTGTCACACGCCGTTCAATCAGTTTGTGTCAAATGGGAAATTTATTGTGTCCTCGTCAAAGTCATATATTTTCCTCTTTAAGATGAATTATGCCGTTGATTAAATTTTGCCGCAGATCTGTCTGAACTTATATTTACGATAATAGATTTTCACTGAAAACAAATTTATCATCTTCGTGCCTCTTAATTGGTTTTAATTATTTCCATGGTAAAAAAATCATTATTCTCTTGAAATAAATTATTTTTCGCGCTCATCTTTTAACTCAATCACTTATTTCTTCCAGACTTTGATGAACATCATGAAAAAGAGTTCATATTTGACAAATTTGTTTTTCTTGATTCCACGTGCACAGTCTTTTCACTATCACTGCAACAACAGACAGTGTTCCGGATTTTACAACAAAACGGTCGGTGTTAGCGTATTATTTGAAGAAACTAAATTGGTAATATTTAGGACCTAGAAATTGACACAACTGATTTATATATAATCGTTTCCGTTTTTATTTCAAATAAGTTATGTTCGGTGAAATACGCCAGAAGTCTCAATCAAGTGGTAATCTATAGTGTCTGGTTCTTCGAGTCTATACCGATAGTATTTATTGCGCATGCCCTCGAGAATAATACATCCCCGTTTGTTATGACTAGCCTTGTTCTTGTGTCTCTTGTTGCTGAAACGCATTATGTTACCAATGGTAAAATGTTTATTTTGTTGTAAATATTGGATATCAGAAGCCCATCTTTTCCCGGTGAGATCACGGCATTGGTGTTGATTTAAATTAATGAATAATTGATATTGAGCATGCGAGTATATCATCAGGGCCTGACAAGTGGCCTGATTTCGAAATCCCGATTGTACGTGACAAGGAGTAGGATCGCATGTCCATCCCCTTTCGGTTTTTCCGGTCTTCCTATTTCCTGCCACTGCTAAAGACCCCTACGAGCAAGCGAATTATTGAAATAAAATTGAAAAAATATGCTAGTCTCGAAATGACCTAGTTTGTGTCGAGTGGAAGCTAAACACCCATTTCTCTCTCTAAATATGCAGAGTCAAAATAATTCAAATCTTCACAGAATGTTATAAATAGTCTTGGTTCTATACTTACCACAGAATGATATAGTTGCTAATTTAGATCGCTCTAAAGGAGGAGCCCAATGTCTCCAGATACCATGACAAGCTGGATACGTCACTCCCTGAAATAAACCAAGGCGGATTCAAACTCACTATAAACCAATAAATACAATGCATTTCCAATGTAGGTGTGATTAGGACCTGGCAAGGTAGGTTTCTTGATGATGATGATAATGATGATGATGTTCTAACATTGTTATCTCGGTGAGTCGCTTTAAATAGTATTAACATTCTGAAAACTCACCTCAACTAGACCCTGTAGAATCCTAACCGTAATAACCATACCGTAATGTACCGTGGCTGCCCCAGGTAAAAACAGATTCAGAAAGGAAGATATACCAATAGCTAAACCAAACAATCTGAAAATTGAAATAAAAATAACAATTTTATCCAACAGAATAACAAATTTATCACCCAGAATAACAAATTTATAAATTTCTCATCCAGGCTAACAAATTTATAAATTTATCACAACGAACAACAAATTTATGCATTTATCACACAGAATAACCACCTTTTTAATTTTAACAAATTTATACATTTATCACCTTGAATAAAAAATTTATCAATTTATCTTCTTGAATAACAAATTTATCAATTTATCACACAGGATAACAATTTTATCACACGCAACAATAGATTTATCATATGAACAACAACTCCAATACACAAAATAACAAACCCAATACACAAAATAACAAATACAATACACAAAATAACAAACCCAATACACAAAATAACAAATACAATATACAAAATAACAAACCCAATACACAAAATAACAAACCCAATACACAAAATAACAAACCCAATACACAAAATAACAAATACAATATACATATTAACATAACGGATTAGGCCAATTTGATGAATTAAGATCTAACGTAAACAAGCATTATGCAAGAGCTAAATCTGCAAGAGCTAAGGTCTTTCTTTAGGCCTTAATTAAGTTATTTAGACCATAATCAACTCTCGACGTTATCATTAGCTAGACTGCGATATTTACTGACTGCTGCTCAACTTCTATTCATGATTTAATCAAATGGATAATCGACACTATTTTCTACCGTAGCGAGGCTACGCCGAAAATTCAATCGTTAAAATTTTCAGTATATTCCCTTTACATTATCTAGTTTGTAACTATTACTGCCAGCGTTTTATCTTACCTCCCGTTATGTATCTTTAAATATATTAAAATCTAACTAACTATACTTTATTTTAATTCAAACATAGGCCTTTTGAAATTTAAACATAAACAGACTGGATGATAATGACTGAAACATGGAATTTAGATGATCTCGAACAAACTAGTAGTTCAGGGATAAAAAAAAATAGCTAGTATAAAATTGTCAACGTAAGATTTGTGTGAAATTAAAAAGAAAATCCTAAACGGAAATTGCTTATCAGAATCTGCCTTTTAATTATTTTGGGTTTTTCTTTTTTTAATAAAGTAGTGTAAAATATGCCACAAAAAAAAATAATTAAAATTTATATATTTGTTTTTTAACTTTATAATCCGAGGAGATTGTAGGATGAGTTATAAAAACCGAGATATAATTTAAATTATCCATACGAAGTTTTCTTGGGACAATGATTTTGTAAATATATGATGTCCCTAAGGGTCTATGTTATCGGAATAATACATAACTGCTTTGGGGGGTTGGGATGGCCTAGTGGTCTAATGTGCCGCGCTTTGACCTCTAGCTGGCCTGTCACCGCTGGCTTGCGGCTGTGGTTTCGAGCCATCGTTTCCTGCCACTGCTAAAGAACCCTACGCGCAAGCGAATTATTGAAATAAAATTAAACCATATGTTAGTCCCGAAATGACCCAGTTTGTGTTGAGTGGACGTTAAACCCCATTTCTCTCTCTCTCCCTCTCTCTCTCTCTCTCTCTCTCTCTCTCTCTCTCTCTCTCTCTCAGACTGAACTTCATAAAGGCGGACATACACTATGCAGTGTGCTATGAGAGCAGGTTTTGCCAAGGCAGCGTCACCACAGCCTATTCTTATTTCGAATTCCAATTGTCAAGGAATATATAGGTGCGGGCAAATGTGTAGACGGGACTGCTTTATCCAAGTATTTTAAAGTTATCGCTTAAAGATACATCATGCAACATTTATCCAAAAAGCTGGCTGATCTGGATATAATAGTTCAATATAGATAATACAAAATGAATATATTGATAATTTCATTCAAATTACTTTATTCTGGCCGAATTATGACTGTTGGAATATGTAGCTAGGATCGTTTATCATAGGAGCAACGCGGCTTGACAACCTAGACTTACTCTCGATCGTCCAGTTGATCGTTAAATTTTTAACGTAAGCACTGGTAGTTCTTCTATAGATTCAACTTTCACATCTGATTAAAACACAGATCCTATTTCGTTTCGTTTTTTTATAGTTTATTTTTTTCTATGATCTGGAAGAGTTGTTACATAACCTGCGTTCTGATGTGATGTTGGGGGAAAGGGGCAATGAAGTGGTCTGTTACGGCGAGTCTTTGGCATGAGTTGCACGGAACTGTGGGTAACCGACTAGAACCATCAACGCTGATTGGTTAATCAAATGTCATAAGGTCAAAAGCCTCTCTCTGATCTACCTTCCACTATAACTACATGTAGTTAGATTTCCATGTATTTTGTACACGGGGAGCAGTCCTTTTGCTGGCAATCTAATTAAAATATAGATCTATATTTCGTTTCGTTTTTTATACTTTCGATGGCCTACACTCATGTAGATCTAACAAGTTATAGTGGGAGCTCACGTTCTATGACGTCAGGTATCAAGCACTGTACATTTGACCCAATAACGTCAGTCATTCGATTAACCAATTAGCGACCGCCATGCTTTTTAAAATCTACTTTTGTTTTGTTTTGATTTCTATCCGCTAGTAATATCTACCCACAGTTCCATGCATGAAAAGGTCAAACGGTCGATTCGACAGACCATTTGATTGGCTGACCCCTCATTTCAGGCAGAACGCGAGTTAAATAACAAGTCATCCAGATCCAAGAGTAGTAAAGACAAGTAAAAACGAAATTTTGAACTATAAAAAACGAAACGAAATTGGATCTGTGTTTTAATCAGATTGATTTGCTGGTTACTATTTTGCCTCGACCGTTTTTATACGACTTCGAATTTTGACTATTGGTTTGGATTGTTCGTACTTGGTTTTATTTTATTTATATTGACTATTATATTCAGGCCCTTAACTAGCTTGATGACTGCGGAGGGGAAGTGAAGTTTTTAGGGGGGGGGGCACATGCATCACAGTCTACAGGTCTGATTATATTGGAGGTGTTTACTCACCTATTAGCAGGTAGTCTTGACGCTAGGTATCCTCCTGGTATCTGCGTTATTATATAACCCCAGAAGAAAGAACTATCAACTATACCAACTGTTTCTGGCGTCCAACTAAACTCCGGTTCCTAAAAATATATAAACATATCTACATTAAAAACATAGTAATAAACAACCATAGCACAAGTGGCGAAGAAACCATAGCACAAGTGGCGCAGAAAGGCGGGGAGCGGTGTATTAAGGAGTGGCGTATGAAGAGTGGTGTATGAAGGAAAATGGTGGCGTGTTAAGGTGAGGACTGGTGTGTTAAGGTGAGGAGTAGCGTATAAAGAGAAGAGTGGTGTATTAAGTCGAAGAGTGGCGTATGATGGAAAAGAGTGACGTATGAGGGAGAACAATGGCGTGTATAAAAGAAAATGGGCGTTTGAAGGAGAGGAGTGGCGCATGAAGGAGAAGAGTGGCACATCACATGAAGGAGAGGAGTGACGTATGAAGGAAGATAGTGACGTATAAAGGAAAAAAGTGATGCGTGAAGGAAAAAAGTGACGTATGATAGAGAGGAGTGACTTATGAAAGTAAGAAGTAGCGAAGTGACGTATGACGAACTGGAAAGGATATATGAAGAAGTGGCGTATGAAGGAGAGGGGTGACGTATAACGATGACGTATGATGATCCGCTGTGGTTGGGGATGTTAGATAATTTAATATCATAGATGGCGTATATGGTGTTTATCGGATTTGGTTAGCAAGTTAATCTAAACTTTATACTCCAAGTTTAATAATATTTTTTTTTAAATTTTATATCACATGTTTAGAGAGGGGCGGACTTCAAGGTCACTTCGGGACTAACATATGGTTCAATTTTATTTTGATAATTTGCCTGCGCGCAGAGATTTTTATCAGTGGGGTAAACTGGAGCGCCCGGAGAAAACCCACGAGGTTTGACAGGCGAAACAGCAAACTTACATATTAGATCAAGTGAATGTACCCGGGGATAGCCGTAAGCGTTCCAGTCTTCACCCAAACGTTGTATAATACTAGAGGGGGAGAGAGAGAGAGAGAGAGAGAGATAGAGAGAGAGAGAGAGAGAGAGAGAGAGAGGGTTTAACGTCCACTCGACACAAACTAGGTCATTTTGGGACTAACATAGAGGTCGAAGCGCGGCACTCTAGACCACTAGGCCACCCCAACCCCCAGAGAGAGAGAGAGAGAGAGAAAGAGAGAGAGAGAGAGGTTTAAGGTCCACTCGACACTAACATATGGTTTAATTTCAGTTTAATAATTCGCCTGTGCATAGGGGTCTCTAGCAGTGGGAGGAAACCGGAGTACCCGGAGAAAACCCACGAGATTGGACAGACGCCCCATCTCCTTGTCACGTACAACCGGGGATTCGAAACCACGCCAGTTAACTCAGTGACAGGCTTTATGATACAGCGCGCACGTGCTAACCTTTCGGTCATCCAACTCCCCGTGGTATATAATACTATAACGTATCAAATGACAAGTTCTATATACGACCCCATAAAATAATGGGATGAAATACGAGAGAAGTGTCGGGTATATATTATATATATTTTGTTCATGTGTACAGGCATTAATACCATCGTATATTTCATTAAGTATAGATTGCTCTTAACTTGCGACGGTATCGTATATCGAAATTTATTACCGGGAGGCTCTGAAACTTGGAACTGTGAGAGAGAGAAAGAGAGAGAGAGAGGGAGAGAGAGAGGGAGGGAGAGGGGGGGTGTATGTGTTGCATGTAACTACATCCGTCGTCAGTTCGAATTCGACGTGGTTTTCCCCGTGTCAGTGGTGCAGGACAGAGGACCTTTTAAGGAGGGAAAAACGAGATCCCGTGAATACATTGGCGTGCACGTAAAATATCCCTTGACAGTTGGAATTCGATATAAAAGTAAGCCGTAGTGCCACTGTCCAGGCAAAATTTTCTTCAAAGCCCACTGCATGATGTAGACCCGTCTTCATTAGCCCGTCAGAGCAACCCCATTTCATTTCATTTCATTTTCATTCGGCTTTGATAATCTCATGTATTTGTAATTAAGTTTCGTATTACATAGGATCAATCGATAGCATTTTAATTTCCTTTTTACCAAGATTACAGCACAAACTACCAGACCAATTCATAATAAGACAATACTAATTCGTGAAATAATTATAAAACAAACGTTAAATATAATTTGGTGAGAGTCATAAAAGTTTCTGGGGAATAAATCTGACAAAAGGAGTGTAAAAAGTGTATTAACTGTCACGTGTAACATGAATCGCCCTCCTGTGTATTATACAAGTTATTCCATGGTCGGGATAATATTGAATTTTAAAGGAGAGAGGGGGAGAGAGAGAGATATAGATATGGGGAAGAGAGAGAGAGAGAGAGAGAGAGAGAGAGGTGGAGGGAGAGAGAGAGAGAGAGAGAGGGCAGTGTTTTATTTATCAATGAATAATTGGTACAACATTGTCATTTATTTAGTGACTATACATGTGTGAAAGTGATTTTAGGCTTGGTGTATATATAAATATTGGGGTGTAATTGTCGAGATATTGGGAGATATTATATGGACACAGATCACCAAGGGCGAAAGTTATTTTTAGTCCTTCTCTTCCTTTCCCTTTTTCCGCCTTTTGCATGGCGATTTTTGTTGAATTGTTGGTGTAGAATCGAAGAAAAGGGTTTGAAAATACATTTTCTGCCAAGTTTTTGTGAATATCATGATTTTGAGGCGGAAGGATACAAGAGTTGTGAGGTTGGTTACGTTGAAAGTGAGGGTCGAAAATTGCAAGATTAGCTGTCTCTACTTCCAGCTTGTCTATCTCAAGTTTTTCATGAAGAACCTCATACATGCTTTTGGGCAAGAGTCTGCCACATGTTGCTCCATCTGTGGCAGAAAGCGTTTTACCCAACGAATATTTTGGAAAAAGTTACAACCGGTCTAAGAGACGAGACTTAACATTAATGTCAATGGGGCAATAATTAGTGATCTGTGGCCATATCGTTGGGCACCCTAGGCACTTCCGTTGTTATCATGATTTGAAATGAGGGTTATCTTACCTGAACGGTACTATTATATTGTGATCTATCTCCAGTAAACTGTATCGTCTCATTCTTCGTCATGCTCAAAATGGCCACGCCAAGATTACACCGTATACCGAACGATAACACAAATCCTACACTACTCAGAAGGGCAATTTGATAGCGTTTGGACATGTCACATTTTAAACAGGGACACCGACTCGGTATGTAAGAAGAAGCCGATTTTTCTGGTTTCTCCTCCTCCTCGGAATAGGCTTCGTCGAGTTCGTCATATTTCACCAACGACTTTTCGTCTTGCTGCTTGTGAACTAATCTGAAAAACATTAAAAAGAATAACTCACTTAAAATTAACCCAATGGAAGTAAAAGAAAGGCAAAATAAAAGTTGCAAAACTAAACAAAAATATATTTTTATAAAAATTCTGGTAGAACATTATCCAAATTGATCACCGTCTTTATTAATCCAGTCGATGCAGTGCATGGAACGGCGTTGTATAGTCGTTCGGGTGGGACGTTAAACTAAGGTCCCGTGTAGACATTGGCGTGCACGTAAAGACCCCTTGACAGTTGGATTCGATGTAAGAGTAGGCCGTAGCGCCACTGTCCCTGTACAATTACCCTCATAGCACGCTGCATGGCGTATGGCCTTCATTAGCACAGTCGGGGCAGAAGAGTAGGACGTTAAACCCCATTTTATTCATTCATTCAAGTTATGACTATTTAACGTTTGCAACGGCCATCGCCATCTTTATTGCCATAGAAACAAAAAAAAAAAAAAAAAAAAAAGCCGTGGTGTCTCAGTGAGAAAGACGTGAACTCGATAACCCGGAGATCACATGTTCAATCATGTCGTTGGCGGAGAAACGTCATTGGTATTATCCGGCGTGGTTTCTCCTTGTCGGTGATACAGGACGGAAGGCGTGACAAGAGACAACGAATAGTTGTTCAGAAGGGACAAAAAGTCAAGTAAATACAATAATTGGGGGTTTAACGTCGTCTCATGGACATTGGATGTGGTAATATTGGTGTGGTTTCGTTTGTAAAACTAGGGATAGAATTTCGACCGAATACATTCCGACTGACATCTCAGAATGTTGTGAAGGTTCTTCCAGCACCAGGTTGCGATTCAATATAATAAAGAGACTCACTTTTGAATCACAGCGTAGCGTGTTTTCATTCATATAGTTATTTCCCCCTGTCAGTGATGCAGAAGGAGGGTCTGACAAGGACAGCTGCCTAGTCGTTCGGATGGGACGAAAAACCGAGGTCCTGTGCACACATTGGAGTGCACGTAAAAGATCCCTTGGCAGTTGGAATTCGATTTAAGAGTAGGCCGTAGCGTCGCTGCCCGGGCAAAATTTCGCTCATAGCACACTGTATGGCGTATGCCCGTCTACCATTAGCCCAGTTTAGGTGCAAAAGAGTAGGACGTTAAACCCCATTTCATTTTATTTCATTTCATTCATATAGAATTGGAGTGCCCGTAAAACATTAAAATACCACGGAAAACACTCGTTTAATATTGAACAGGAGTGGAGAGAGCCACCGGAACTGAACACCCTCGCCGCCTACTAGAAACCAATAACTCTAAGCGATCTTTTGTTTATTACTAATGGCCTACGTCAAATATTAAGCAATATACTACTTTAAATCGTAAACTATTTAGAAAAACGATAAAGTGTGCTTTTTAGTAAGTTATGCGGAATGCTTAAAACTACAAAATAAAAAACAAAAACAAAATGCATTATGTATTTTAAAAGCTTAATGGATACACCATTGCTTCCGGATAATGTTTGTTTGAATTCTCAAGGGGCGGATAGCAGAGTTGCAATGAAGCTTCATTTTCAGCTTTGATGTCTCCTTATCGAGAATATTCCATTAATTTTAATTTCTACATATTTTCCATTTTGTTTCCTGAACAAATTATTTGTGATAAAAAATGACGCGACTTGCAATAAAACCCCTATTCGGTTCAGCACGTATAGCGTATAAAGCGATCATGAGCTGTATGGGATGAAAGCTCCATAAGAATAGTTTGACGGGTGTAATAATGGAATTTATAAGAGGATTTGGTTACGATAGAGACAGCTTAGTTGATGTGTCAGTCAGCGTTTGAAGATTTTGTTGGGAGATCAGAAAGAACTCATTAATCAAGCTTCGACGCGAAATCAATACGAAAAACACACAGACATTTCTCTTAGACAGTTTGTCCATAGCAGGAAAAAAAAAAGAATACGCGTAACATTAGTTTTTGAAAATAAAAAAAACCCCAACTAATCTTTGTAGAAAAAGTCAAACAATATGATGTTCCGTTGTTCTTGTGTCTTTGAAATGAAATGAAATGGGGTTTAGCGTCCTACTACACCGACTTGGCTAATGAAGACGGACATTCGTCACACAGCGTGCTACAAGGTCAGTTAACTCCTGACAGGTGAGTTGCTACGGCCTACTCTTATATCGAATTGAAACTGTGAAGGGCTTTTACGCGATCGCTAATGTGTGCATGGAACCCCCGTTTACCTCCTATTCGAACGATTATACGTTGACCTATGCCACCCCGCCCACCCCCTCCACCGCCCTGCATCACTGGCACGGTGGAACAGATCCCTTCTTCTTGTGTCGTGGAATGTCTATAAATAACAACAGGAGAGAGAGAGAGAGAGAGAGAGAGAGAGAAATGGGGTTTAACGTCCACTCAACACAAACTAGGTCATTTCGGGACTAACATATGGTTTAATTTTATTTCAATAATTGGCTTGCGCGTAGGGGTCTTTAGCAGTGGGAGGAAACCAGAGTGCCCGGTGGAAACCCACTAGGTTGAGAAGGCGCCCCTATCCCCATGCCACATACGCACACACCAGGGCTCGAAACCACAGCCACAAGCCAGAGGTGACCGGCCAGCTAGAGGTCGAAGCGCGGCACTCAAGACCACTAGGCCATCCCAACCCCCCAACAACAGTAGGAAAGAATAGGTTTTGCGAAATGTCAACAATTAATTCCCATCCTTTTGTTTTTGTCTTCCGCGCACCGAATCGTCTTACTTTTCTGCACGAGGCCTGGCTAATGAAAACAGACACACACCCTGCAATGTGCTTCTCTTATTTCAAATTCCAAATCCCAAGGGTTCTTTCATGTGCATCGATCAGCGTGTACACGCTGAAACACGAGACATTAAGAACACGGAAGCCATTTTATTTATTCATAATAACAATATAACGTTGCTGAACAAGCAATCAATAATTGAAACAATTACTTATAGAAAAAGGAACCGCTTTATCCCCGGGTTAGCAAGCACAATAGCATCCCGCGGTCTAGATAATACGAAACGCACATAGTACGCACTGTTAACAAAATCTACAACCTACATAGTAAATTCATAATTAGCAAGTGCACAATTTTGATATTAGCAAACACACAAGGTTGATATTAGTTACTCGCACAATAGTGATATTAGCAAGCGCACAATATTTGTGATATTAGCAAGCGCACAAAATTTGTGATATTAGCAAGCGCACAATATTTGTGATATTAGCAAGCGCACAATGTTGATCATATAACCAAACATTAGCAAGCGCACAATATTGATATTAGCAAGCGCACAATGTTGATGATATAAGCAAGCGCACAATACTGGCATTAACAAGGGCACAATGTTGATATTAGCACGCGCCATGCTATACTGGTATTTGCAAGCGCATAATATCGATATTAGAACGCGGACAATATTGCACAGGGGCCTGTTTCAGGACATTTTAACTACGATAAAATCCAAATTTTAGTATTTTGATTCGATAATATTAGATATATTTTACTGGTTAGCCAATCAAAATTGATTATTTACTAAAATTTGGATTTTATCTCTAGTTAAGACTTCGAGAAACATGGCGCTGATCAGAAGTCCCAGTAATTAATATATTTATTTTCCTTCTGATTTACGAATGAAGCTTGTGTGTTTATACTCTCTCTGTCTCTTCACTTCCCATCCCCCTTGGAATGTTAAAATGAAATGTTATAAGCACATGAATGATCTAATATAGAAGACAATATGATTAAAACATAGATCCTATTTCGTTTCGTTTTTATACTTCAAGATTTCATTTTACTTGTCTCTTACTACACTAGGATCTGGAGTTGTTATATAATCGACGTTTTTGGTTAAAGTAAGGGATGTTTCAACGACGTTTTGTCGTGGGCAGGGTTATGTATATGTACAATCTCAGCCAATGCAGAACAATTTAAATATCGACCTCAATAAACCGAGATTTACCCGTAACAATTAGTTTATTATATAGATGATGTCTATTAATAATCATAATTGAAGAACAAAGCAAATACGTTATTAACAGCACATAAAACATCTAATCTAGAGCTAAACATCTAACCTTTTCGTTCCAGCTTTTATCGAAATCTAGATCCAATATTTGTACTTACTTAGCGACTGGTTGTTTGTTATATACGGATGTGGACTACTGATGTAAATGATAAGTTTGTGTGGAACGAATGTATTAGGGTAGATATGGTGTCGTGTAATTTACAGAGTGATTGTTATAAAGATACGTCCGAGTTCATTCATTTTGACATGAGATCAATGGTTTTTGCGGGGTTTTTTTTGCCATGGGAGCCTTAGAGTTCGTTCAATAAGGGTCTTGCAGACTGATAAAGGAGCAATGGCATTCTCTTATTTTCTTTTATTCTGTAATGGCAGCTCTTGCATGGGAGCAATGATGATATTTCATTTTGTCGTTGGGTCTAAGGCGATCTTTCATTTTGCCATGGGATCAATGTTTTGTTGAGTTTTTTTTCTTTCTGCCATTGGTTTTTTTTTTCATTCTGCCATCGAAGCCACAGATTTCTCTCATACTGACATTGGAGCAATGGCGTTATTTCATCTTGCCATGGGAGCAGTGTTTTTTATTGTTGTTTTGTTTTTGCCATTGGAGGCAATAGATCGGAGACGGTCCTACGCATTTTATGACCTCACATATGGATTGTGGGTTAGGGTAAGGGTTAGGCTTGCACATATAGATTGTGGGTTAGGGTAAGGGTTAGGCTTGCACATATGGATTGTGGGTTAGGGCTAGCCCTCTTTACATCTCGAGACTTTGACGAAATCTACAGGTCAGAGCCCTTACCCTAATCTGCAATCTATTTATGACGTCATATGTGCTAAAATGCGTAGGACCGTTTTCGATCTAGCGTTCTCTGTTTTAATAACAAACAAAACACAAGTATCCTCCAAATTTAAGATCATGATAAACACGATTTAACCGAAACGAAAAAATAATTACTTCCTTCCAGAAAGAACCATCGACAGATTATCTCTCTTTAAAGTAATTTGTTTGATCATAGAATAATACTAAATTCCGTAGCTATGAGAAGAGAACATTTCTCTAGAGGGTCTGCCGACACAAGTTCACAGGACGTTAGACAAATATCATCAAACACGTATAATCTTGTCAATAGAATTCACGCGTTATCCTTGTTCCAGTCCATATAAAATAAACACCAAATGATCAAAAGTTTAACCTCGACTATGGTTCCACCATACTAAACCTACGCTGTCTGTCTAAAGTTAACCCCTCTTGATAACAGACACTAAGGTAGTTGACCGACATTTTAAGTCCTAATTAGTCGAAAATGCTACGCATACTTCGAGACTTTTGCTGTGAATTTATTCTACTTCCATTTTATAAAATTGAAAAAGTCTCTTTATTCTTTGAGTGTATGACAGACGACGGAAAAGTATACTAATCTGTAGATATGGCGGCCATTTAGAGCAGAGATCTATTCTCAAAGTATAAAGCAGATGGATCTCTGTGTGCAGAATGGCCTGATATAATGAGCTAACCATAAATATGGGGAATCCCCTAAGGACGAGATAAAAAGACAAGAGGAATGGAAGGAGATTAATAACTCAAGACCGCTAGTTGACGGCGAGTTGACAGTAATGCCACCTAGCGACTTAAAGGCCTCGGTTTTTTCTCCCCATTCATCATACCTATCATGTAATACGGCCATTATGTATCTCGCTTCGTTTTTACACTTGGATATGGACTAAGACTAGTAATTATTTCCCCCTATTTCATGAATGTAGTGCCAGTTATTAATAAACATTTTTTCCCTGCCCTCTTCCTCCATTTTCGGGTTGACTTTTTGGTCTAGAATTGGAGAAAAGGGACAAAATTTGCAATTTCATAGCTCATAGCAGTTTTAAGTAATAGTGATGATATGATAGCGGAGGGATAGGGGGTGTAAAGTGCCTTTCTGCAGAGCAATCATTGTGCCGGAAGTTAGATTTCAACCCCATTCAACTTCAAATCCCCGTAGCAAAAAATCTAAACGGTGAACATTCTACAAATTCATGATGAGGACATTGCCAAATGTGCTTCCTATTGTGCCTATAAAGATTGGAACCAACGTAACTTACGTTGAGCAAAAAGTACAGCCTGTGATGTTACAGCCATTTAACATTGAAGTCAATGGGCAAATAAATGGTTCGAGTCCATATAATATAATTACGGTTACTCTAGTTTTACTTTTGTTAAGAAATGGTTAAAGTGTCAATAATCAGATTACTCGATGTATATATCATATCTATCATGTAATACGGCCATTATGTATATCGTTTTTACACTTGAAAATAATATAATAACGGTTATTTTAGTTTTACTTTTGTTAAGAATTGAAAAGAGTGTCAATAATTAGATTTAGTCGATGTATAACCAGGCCCCGAGTTCACTTAATATTATTATCCGACTTAAAGCAAGAATTTCATATTTTCTATGAAAGTCAAAACATAATTATTTCTATGTCGTTTTCTCAATAGCTTGTCAATCTTTCACATCGGAAATAATAATACAATTACCCCCATTACCCCCTTGTTTTTTTCCGCCCCCCCCCCCATGCAATAGCTATCTTCAAACGTTTGAATTTGAAGTTGAAAATGATACTTTTGCCAGTTTCTCAACTGGCAATAGTGAATTATAGGATTAATAGGATTACTCTTTAACAAGGTAGGACTGTTTATAGATGCAATCTATTTTAAAGCTTTATTTTAATATATTTTAAAAATATAACTTAAAAAATACGAAATTGTAGCTTTAAGTTAAAACTCTTGTTGTTTTGAATATGCCAAATACATACTGAAATAATGACCAAAGATATTTCCCAGAGTTTGAAAGTTGAGTAAATTCTTAAGTCCAATAATGCTTTGTGAACTTGATTGGACAGGATAATGGACAAGTGTCTAACTCAATGAGCCAGGCCTGTTCCCAGTTTTACGCCCACTTCCATTTAGGGTAATATCGTAGACAAATCAATGTGCCACCACTGATTCAAATGAATGAAATGAAACGGAGTTTAACGTCCTACTTTTCTGTAGTGACTGGGCTAATGAAGTCGGATATACGCCATACAGCGTGTTATGACTGTATTTTGCCCGGACAGTGGCACTCCGGCCTATTCCAAATGTCAAGGGTTTTTATACGTGAACGCCACTATGTACACGAGACCTCTGTTTTCTTTCCCATCCAAACGACTAGACATGTCTCTTTGTCAGATATCCGTCGTCCCGTACCACTGAGTAGGGAAAACCACCCGGAAAATCACCAGCAACAACTAGCGTCTTGCACACCACCCAACCCGGGGGCTTCCCATTCGTTGATACGGCAGGTCATGTAATCTGGACGTAATTAACTATATTGGATATTTCTCGAGGACATAAAAAGCAATCAACAATAAATCGTGAATAGCGTGAATCGAAGCATATTTACTGTAATTATTGTAGCAATCGTATTACATCTTATAATTAATTAATAAAACCAGGCAACTCTGTTAATATTGGAATCTTCTATCTATTTATTCTACATTCAACTACTCTCAAATTCTCTTTATCTCGCGTTTTCACGCCATCCTGCACGCGCACATTTTCCACATCATTGCGCATGACTCTATATTAGATTCAAAACGAGCGAGTGATAATGTATCGTGGGAATCGTTGCTAAGGAAAATTTTTTTTCACCGGAAATGAAAACCTGTTAAACCTCTTGGCGATGTTCTGCTTGACATATCTTAAGTTTTATTGGGAACTTTTAGATAGATTTTGCTAAAAGGAAATAAATTAGGCGGGCTTCGGCATGTAGTTGCTTTCTATGTCTATTGATGATGTGTGTTGGTAATGGTCTACTGACGGCGATTTAGAAACAGTGTAGAAAGCTAATGGCGGAGGGTTTTATTGTTTAAGAGAAAGCAGCAAGGGGGATAATTGGCAAGTCAAATAAAAGGTACAGACAACGATTCCGTCTGACTTCCGTTTACGTGGTCAACATGTCGTCAAAATACTGGGTCAATTGACGGTTTTGAGAAGAAGTGAAATGAAATAGGTTTTAGCGCCATGTTGTTCTGCTCCAACTGGGTTAATCAAGACAGTGCTATGATGAAACTTTTGCCCGGACATTGTTGCTCTAATGCTATGTTCCCACGGTCGCGCAATACGCTACGATAGGATTTTGTCGGTTGAGTTCATGATCTGGTATGCGCAGAAACGTTTCGATACGATCAACACGATTGCTCCGACTGACAACACTGTGATAAGACGAAACAGAGAGAGAGGTGGGGTTTAACGTCCACTCGACACAAACTAGGTCATTTCGGGACAAACATATGGTTTAATTTTATTTCATTTAATCGCTTGCACGTAAGGGTCTTTAGCAGTGGGAGGAAACCAGATTGCCCGGAGGAACCCACGAGGTTGAGGAGGCGCCCATATCTCCTTGTCACATACGCTCTCACCAGGGATCGAAAACCACAGTTGCACGCCAGAGGCGACCGGCCAGCTAGAGGTCGAAGCGCGGCACTCTAGACCACTAGGCCACCCCACACCCCATGTGATAAGACCTGACAGGACCACCATGATTACTGGACGATGAAAACCACGATTAGATTCCTATTGAGAATCGTGATAATGGGAGCCTAGCATCTGTAGTTGTTTTTCTACTAGTGTCAGTACACGATCAACTTTAGAATGAATAGCACGTGCGCGCTTTATCATTAGGTCTGTCATTGAGTCAAATGGCATGGTTTCGAGTCCGTGACAAGGAGTAAGGTCGTCTGTCCAACCTCGTGTTTTTTTCCAGTTCTTCGGTTTCGTTTTCCTCGTAGGCGAATTATGAAAAATACAACTGAAGCATATATTAGTCCTGAAATGACATAGTTTGTGTCGAGTAGACGTTAAACCCTATTCCCCGCAATGATGGTGGAATAAGTTATTGTACTCGACAACGTTACCTGTTCATTGTAGGATGATTGTAGAACTCTTGATCAAGTCACGATATATTCTGATCATCATAACATTACACAGCACTGATAACCCGGCACACCCAGTTACCTCAATACAATTATCTCTCTCTCTCCAGTACATAATGGGTGCTCGCTCCTGTACTTTAGACTGATTAATATCTCTGTTTCTTCGTTGTTTCGTTCCCAAGGGGATTGCTACTTTTTTCGGAAATAAATGTATACATTCTTGTTTTATTTTTGTCTTTTGTGTTACGCTGACATGAAATAAAATGAAAAGGGCTAATTCAGACCGTCTATTAGGAAAATTTTGCCGGGACAGTAGGCGCTACAAGTTACCTTTACATAGAATGCCAACTGCCAATGGTGAACACAGGACCCCTTCGTGCACAAAAAGAACCCTTTGCTGTTGAAATTCGATATAAAAGTTGATCGTATTACACTATTTGGCGTATGCCTTTCTTCATTAGCCAAGTCGGTACAGAAGAATAGGACGTTAAACTCCATTTCATTTTATGTTCGGTTGTGAATTCTATGAATGATTGGTGATGGGGTGGCAGAATGGTTATCGTGCGTTTTGTATCGTTATGTCTGTCATTGAGTCAACTGGTGTGGTTTACATTTCCCGGTTGTACGTGGCAATGATTAGGGTCGCTTGTCCAACCTCGTAGGTTTTCTCTGGGCCCTCCGGTTGCCCCCCACTGCTAAATACCTCTAACCGCTAACGAATTATTGAAATAAAATTGAACCATATTATGTTAGTGGTCTAGTTTGTGTCACGCGGACTTTAAACCCCACTCCTTTCACTCTCCATGAATGATTCGAGTCCATGTTATGACAGTTATAGATGTAGGTCCATGTGACATGCCAATACTCCAATTGTTGGTGACCGGAAGGGCAAGTTGCGAAAAATTGAACCATATATGAAAGTGACCTGGTTTGCGTCGAGTGGACGTTAAACCCCACCCTCGCTCTCTCTCTCGTCTCTCTATCTATGAATGATTCGAGTCAATGTTAGAAGGTGTTTATAACGATTATCAATTTATTCGTCACCATCAAACCATTGGACATGACGATGATCTGTTTGTTCATTCAATACTCTATTTAAAGAGTTGCACACCGAGAACCTTGTCTGACCTGGCAGCCTCCAGACTAACTTTCCAGTTTAACTTTCCTAGACATATTGATATGATACCATCTTTGGGGAGAAAGCTGTGATATTATTTGTAAGGAGGCAGTTTTATAAAATTAATGTTTAAAATTTAAAGGAGCTAAATCGCTAACATTTGGGATCTAGAAATTGACACAGGTGGTTCACAACACATATAATACTTTAATATGAATATATATAGACTGATTTACATTCAATTGTTACCGTTTTTAATTTAATTTTAGATCAGTTCTGTTCGGCGAAATAAGCCAGCAGTCTAAAAAGTTCTAGCGTCTGGTTATTCCCTACATACGCCGTTTGATTTGGTGCAATGTTTCTAGTCTCTTGCTAGAACTTGGGCCGAAACGCATTATTGTACACGATTCGTGTACCAATGGTAAAATGTTTTTATTTGTCTTAAATATTGGATAGCCGAAGCCCATCTTTTTCTGGTAAGGTCACAGCATCAATGTTGATTGAAATCGACAAATAATTCGTGTTTTTAATGTTGAAGATTTCGGATGATATTGAGTTCGAGACTTAGCTACTTTAATGTTAGGGAGATCAGATTTTAAGGGAAGCAGTTTTTTAAAGTTACAGTTTAAAATTTAATATTGGGAAGATAAGATTTTTAGAGTTTGGTAGCCTAGACGAATTGCTGTATTATCATCTGTGATGGATACAGTTTTTAAAGTTTATTTTCTGTGGGAAATGCTGTCATCTTATTTGTTGGGTATCAAGTATTCGGCAGCGCCGCTGCCTGGGCGAAATTCTCTTATGGCACACTACATTGCGTATGCTCGTTTTCATTAGCAGAACAGTAGGACGTGAATCCCTATGTTATTTCATTCATTCATTTAATTATCTTAATGCGCTTCTCCAATTCATATCAATAAAATCAAGTTTCCGCCCTAATGACGTCATACGTTTCTAAGGTTTGAATAATACATTCTAATATATCAAATTATATATAGACGCAAGTTAAATTGGGTGGATATTTTTAATTATTAACTCATGTTTGGCTTTCAGATAACAAAATGGTCGAACACAGAATTGGAGATTAAACAGTGAACAAGAAAGGAAACTTCTCCTTGAACATCAAAGAAAACCATGTTTTATAATAATGTCCATTTATTATTTAACAACACGTCGCGTGCACACATCTCTTAATATCTTCGTGTCGGTTTATGTTCATTTGTTCAACTTTCTATAACACCTACCCGAATAGCCCACGTCTATTGTTCGTCTACAAACAACATCAACCAACCCGATTAACTCATGCGTATATCATAATTTGACGGTTTAAATTACTGATCAGACTCCCTTTGTTTGCTCGATAATCGGAAATAGTCTGAAAGTATATAGCAACACATTTGTAATTATATTAACTTCTAATGTTCAACTTAATAAACAAACGTATTTAGAATTTTAACCCACATCTTCGAACAAACGTCAGTCAACGTTGAAAATTAGAGACCGACGTTCTCTGTTCGCTCTAAGTGCGCACGAAAATCGAAGAACCATTGTTGTAGTTGAATTATTGTGTTGACTTTTTTCCTTTTAAACTGAGTTTGTGTTATAGAGTCTCCCAGATTTATCTTGTGGACATAGCGAAATTAAGATCCGTTCAGTCAATACACTTCATACAAAGATGCAATGACGTAGCCATATTGTGTTAGCAGTCGCCATATTGTATCGGTGGCGTCCATATTGATTAGCGGAAATAATGACGAAACGATAGTTCCAATAATTTTGAGCCTTGTTTTGCTAAGTCGACTCAGTTAGATTTAATAATATTTACACTTTATTGTGATTGAGGAGACATTCCAATCTTAGCAGAATAGGTTGAGTCAATATTGTATTTACTCGTGAAATTATTCTACATCGCATCGGAATAACAGCGGCTCTGTTATTTTAGTTGGGCGAAGCCTAGATATAGAATTGGTTTTATGAAATATAATAATTTCCACAACAAAATGGGACTGATGACCGAATAGATATGGCCAAATAGACGGAACTCCGAACACAACTGTTAACTTAAAACCACATTTTTATTTTTTTTAGAATTTTAACATTTCGGTAATAAAAATCTAGTCATTCCAAGACCAAATAAATAATATCTTATAAACAATCTCCTTTATGACAGTTCTAGATTTAGAGCCATGTCCAAGAGTTGACGACCGGAATGAAAAGTTGCGAAAGATTTAACATGTCTACCTAATTGACAAGACTTCCATTACCCAATCTGTCAAGTTTTCATTTATACTAAACTTGTGCTGTCTGGGTGAAATTAGTCCCGCTTAAAAACAGAAACTAAGCTTGTTGACCGACATTCTAATTCCTAAATCAACGATTTTAGTCGAAAACATTAGCCATATTTCGCAAATATTGAGAATTATATATTCTGCTTTTATTTGGAAAAAAAGGAAAAGGTTTTATTTATAACAGCTGTGAGCCAGATGTCCGCGGAGGGAACCCGGTCAAAATACTGACATTATTGTTTAACCCGTTGCCCTCATCAACCTGGACGTGGGTGTGGCGGGAGAATGCTAGTCTCGTTTACATTGGGCAGTCGTTAACAATGATTGTAAATTGATGCTTATTGTTCCATGCTGGTAGCTGATTTTTCTAAAATATATGCGACTCCATGTTGTCGTCTTCAGTAATATCACTTGCTAATATATACCTACAGATAAAGATGGAGGAATCTCAAGTATTGTCAATGTTTTATTCTAGGACAGGTTTTAAATCATGCAAATTTAGGCCTACATAGAAATAAGCATTGTTACAGGTTAGTCTCAATATTACCATAGCATCCTACTTGACAAGACGTTAAACCCCATTTCAATGGTAGACAGACACGCGGCCTACTTCAAAAGCAGATAAACCGTTCCTGTGAAGTCTTTTTTTAAAACTATTGTGGTTTCTTTTTAAATTTAATTTTAGCTGTAGACAAAACAAAACAAAAAAAAAAAAAAAAAAAAAAAAAAAACACAACCCACATTAAACAAAAAGATTTCGTTTTGGGAATTTAATAGATATAGTTAGTAGCTAATTAGTAACGAATGGTGAAATTATTATACCGATATTTTATCATCCCAGACCTATATTTTGATGTTTACGTTTATATCGTGTGCCACTGCTTATGAAATATTCAATATAGCCTCGGATACATATCTCCAGGGACGCTGTTGCTTAGTTTCCACATTAGAACATTCTTTTATGAGCGTGAGTAATCAACAATCCGTGACGTCATCAGTTTTTGAGGTGTCATTCCCAAGGGGGAGTAATTCTGAATGAGAAGTGCGTGTGCATATCAACTAGGACTGAACAGGAGAAGTAGTGTTAATAAATATTTAATGACTATAGTTTTATTATAACGATCGACTGATTGTCAATGGTATTTTTTTTCCTTTTAGCAATCACAACAATGACATTTATAATGAATAAATCAGGTTCTAATAGGTCGATCATAAACCAACTAATTGTAGAAGTCGCCATTAATACTTCGACTTGGTTCATAAAGACGGGTATACACCCAACGCCGCGGTCTACTCTAATATCGAGTTCCAACTGCGAGAGGATCTTTTGTGTGCACGATGTACCCGGGGCGTTGTTTTTTTCCATCCGAACGACTAGACAGCTGTCCTAGTCAGCCTCCATCCCCGTCCAGCACCACCGACAAGAGAAAACCACACCAGAAAATCCCGATGCACTTCTTCGGGCAACACCGGGAGTGAACCCGAACCGTGACCTTCAGTCTAGAGCATGTACTTTAAGTGTTAATATATACAACGGCCTTGACTGTCTTCTGTTGTCTAATTACGTATATTGTGTTATGCCTCACATATTTTTCATATCATGCCGACAACACGCGGTCTATAATTTATTATTTCCTAAAATAGAGTGGCAAAAACACCCTCGGGGTGATTCCTTAAATGGGCCACCATAATTTGGTAACCATGGTTTAGTTCAATATCATTGCTGGTCCATGTAAAAGTTAACCAATAGTGCACTGTTATGTGCTATGCCCGTCTTTATTAACAGAACAGGAGCATGTTACACCCCAATTCATTTCATTTTATGTTCTCCCTTATAATATAGAACTAGTTATAGTTGTTCGGCTGGGACCAAAACTCGAGGTCCCGTGTACACGTGAAGGATCCCTTGGCAGTTGGAATTCGTTATAAGAGTAGGTCGTAGCGCCGCTGTCCAGGCAAAATTTCACTCATAGCACACTGTATGACACACGCCCATCTTTATTATCCCAGAGCAGAAAAGTAGCCTGTTAAACCAAATTTTATATTCTCCCTTATAGTACTAGTCGTTGGGATGGGACGAAAACCCGAGGTCCCATGTACACATTGGCGTGCACGTAAAAGATCCCTTGGCAGTTGGTATTCGATATAAGCTCGCCTTCATTAGATCTATAATCTATAGGTGCAGAATTGTAGGACATCAAACCCGGTTTCATTTCATTTTATTTCTCCTTTGTATAACCCACGTGACGTCCATGTCTGTCTGGTATTATGAATTAATAAACAGATATCGTTGGATTCTGTTTTCTTCTGTTACAATAAACAAGACAAGACGAAACCAAGACATTAAACTAACCAAGTGAAATGATTGAAAACGGGAAATAATAACTCTGTAACACCAAATCGGAAACAAACGAAAAACACAACACACGTTTAATGAACGGTACGTTTTTGGATGCTTAATTAAATTGGTGCTGCCTGGGTTGAGATCGTTAATCTAATTTGTACATTCTGATGTAAAACACGTGTTATTCTACTTGTTGTGTTTCTCATGTTCTGGGGTTAGGTTGATCCAATTGACCAATTTACCACGGAACATTGCGAATCATCAAAACTGTTCATGCTTAATCTTAATATCTCATAGATCTGGGATTGTTTGATATATGTAAAGTACAAAAGGAAGTTGGTCTGATTAGAGTTCACGTTATCTCCTGGTAGGATAATCGTCTCTTTGTTTCCTTTTAAATTTTAAAATCTTTTGAAGCAGAGTCTTTGTCGGTTTTGGGATACACGATTATTTTGGATTTTCGAAAACTGGTTGTTTATGATTTAACGGAATCATGTAGTTTAGCGAGATAAAGAGAGAGATGGGGTTTAACGTCCACTCGGCTCAAAGTAGGCAATTTCGGGACTTCCATATGGTTCAATTTGATTTCAATAAGCCGCTTGCGTATGGAAGTCTTTAGCTGTGGGGGAATTAAAAAAGATATTCAGATATGATGGTCGGGGAAGGGGATAGTATCTGTAAATGATCAAATAGACAAATAAAAGAAGAATCGTGTATACTATGGACCGAAAGACAAAGCGTCGCCGACAAAAAAGAATAGTGGCAAGGTCAGAAATAAAAATATGTGAATAAGAGCCTAATAAAAACAACAAATTAAAAAATGTCCAAGTAAAACTGAATGTCAACAAGGAGTGAATCATTACAGTCCTTTTTATAAAAATAAAAAAATAGGTTCAAAAACTTAATCGTGTAAATGTATTTAAAAAAAGAATGAAAATGTGCGAATAAGAGCAGAAAATAGAACATATTAGCGCCGTTTTGTTTTTGCATACTAGGAGCGAGGTGATAATGTTTTTTTTCCCGAGGTGTTCAACAACTCCAGACATCACGAGCTAGGTAGTAATATTATTAAACGTCGTCTAAGATAAACTCGACATACGTAAAGGTTATATTTTACGTCACTTGGTGTTGCTCTTGACTACGGTTGTCAATTTGCAATTTTGGTGGGTTTTTTTTGTTTGTTTTGTTTTTTGGTGCTAATCATTCGTGGGGTAAATAGGATTGGTAGGTCAACGGGGATATTTCGATAATAAATTGTCAATTTTGATTTTGTGCTAATCGGTAGGTTTGAGGTCAGAGAGAGAGAGAGCGAGAGAGAGAGTGGGGGGGAAGACAGAGCACAAACTATGTCATTTCGGGACTTACATAAGGTTCAATTTCATTTCAATAATTCGCTTGCGTGTAGTGGTCTTTAGCATTTGGATCAAACGGAGGACCCGGAGAAAACCTACGAACTTAGATATGCGACTCAACTCCTTGTCACGTACAACTGTGTAATCGAAACCACGTAAATTAAGTCAATGACAAATCATACAGCGCGCACGTGTAAACGATTCGGCCATCATATCCCCTGTGTTGATTGGTATCGTTTTGTTTTTGCGAGAACGCTTGTTTAATTCGAGATGTGCCCCCCCCCCCCCTCTAAGAAAAACGAAATACACCTTTATAACCCAGACACACAACGTACAGAAACAAAACCGCGTAGGAAGAAGACGAGTTTTTAGCTGTAGACAGGAACTTCCTGTCTTTAATATCCAATATCACAACATAAACCATCCATAAGTCATGTTATCCTTGGCTATTTCCGTCAATGGATTAGATGAATATTTCACGATTAAGTACAGGGGCTTGGTCATTCGCCACGAGAATAGACACGAAGCTTGTCAACCGACATTTTAAGACCTTAATCAACGATAATAGTCGAAAACACAAAATATACATCGAAAATTTGAGAAGTTTTTATTCTGCTTCCATTTTATGAAATTTGATTTTTTGTTTTGGTGTTGTAAAAATGAAAAAAACGACTTAGTAAGAATATGACGGCCATATAGGACAGATATCTGTTCTAATGGCGGCCATTCAAGGAAGAGAACTATTCTCGAAGTAGTTAGTTCACTGTGAACAGAATGTTAATTGGTTTGTTATGTTGTTCTATGAGATAATAGATCTCTCGCGAGACCGTCACGTGTATTTGAACTTATCTCAGACAAAGGTTATCGCCATTTCTATGAACTGTTTTACGTGACGTCATTGGCTGTCTAAATGATAACTTATGTTAGATTCAAAGGCAGAAAAAATACCTGTAACAGGCAGATTGAGCCGTAACAGAATGTAACTTTAACGCTTTCTAACAAAATAGCTTTGGGTTTCTTGTGTTGGTTGGATAGAGCGGAACGGGGTTTAACGTCCACTCTAAACTAACTAGGTCATTTTGTGACTTACATAATAATATGGTCAATTTTATTTCAATGATTCGATTGCGCGTAGGGGAATTTAGAAATGGGAGGCAACTGGAGGACCCGGAGAAAACCCACGAGGTTAGAGAGTTGACTCAATGAAAGACCTTGTGATGCAACGCACACGCGCTAACCATTCTGTGTTGATTAGTGCAAAATATTATTCGTTTTGTTTTGAGGAAGCGTTTGTTTAATTCGAGTTTGGGTCAGTTTAATTACACCTTTTAATAAAATTATTTGCATTGTGACGCTGTTAGCTATCCAGATATTGTTGTTTTTCACTAAAATTTGAGCTGTTGCTAAGCAACCTTTCCGATTTACATCATTGGTTTTCCCAGCTTTGTTTAGGTTTATAATTTTTTTTATAATGAAGACAAATAAAATCATTGTTAAAGGGCATCAGATGACACAACGTTCTGGTGCCCTACAAAACACTTTCCAAAAATTGTTCAGGAATTTGGCAGGTTTGCTAGACAAATTCTCTAGAATTAACACCCTTGATGTTATAGGGGGTGGGGGGGTAGTATTTGTATAATGTTAACAACGTGATGCAGGACGGGGGGAGGGTCTGACAAGGACAGCTGTCTGGTCGTCGGATGGGATTGGCGTTCACGTAAAAGAGAGAGAGAGAGAGAGAGAGAGAGAGAGAAGAGAGAGAGAGGGGGGGAGAGAGAGAGAGGGAGAGAGAGATGATTAATGAGACTATATTTATGTAATGACAGTCTACGTATATACAGTTCAGGTAAGCTACTCATAGTTGGTGTATCCAACTTAATTTCTATTTTACGTTTCAAAGTATAATTATAAGGACCAGCAGACACGTGGCATTATCTACAGGAATTATTTGTCTGGTAGAGTTATAGAGCAAATCTATCTTTGTTCTCAGACAAATACTCTAGAATTAATACCCTTGATGTTATAGGGGGCGGCACGGGTATTAATTACAGACGCTGTTAACATGGGCTAAATCTAACAGTTAAGGCCCACTGCAAATTTCGTCCCGAGATGTAAATAGGGCACGCGATTGTTTATGAGATTGTGGGGTAGGGTTAGATCTAACCTATAAGCAGGATACAAGGGGGATGGGCGCTAGAAGCCTGTGTTGTCACACGGGGTGGATGGCCGAATGGTTAGCACTTGCGTGCTGTATCGTAAAGCCTATCATTGAGTCAACTGGTGTGGTTTCGAATCCCCAGTTGTACGTGACAAGGAGTAGGGTCGTCTGTCCAACCTAGTGGGTTTTCTCCGGGTCTTCCGGCGGTTCCCCCCCCCCGCCACTGCTAAAGACCCCTACGGGCAAGCGAATTATTGAAATAAAATTAAACCATATGTTAGTTCCTAAATGACCTAGTTTGTGTCGAGTGGACGTTACCCCCCCCCCCCGGGAAAGAGGTTACATTCTTTTAAAATAAAATGAACCCAAGTACGAATAATCCTAAAATCATTATTCAAAATTCGAATTATGGGATAAATATACGTCTTCCGCTAGAAGCATCGAAATCAAATGAAATGGGGTTTAACGTCCTACTCTTCTGCACCTAACCTGGGCTAATGGAAGACGGGCATACGCCATACAGTGTGCTACTCTTATTTCGAATTCTATCTGCCAAGGGATATTTTACGTGCACGCCAATGTCTACACAGGCTCTCGGTTTTTCGTCCTATCCGAACGACTAGACAGCTATCCTTGTCAGGCCCTCCGTCCTGAATCACTGGCAAGGAGAAACTACGCCGGAAGGCTAGAAGCAAGCAGACTATTTAATACCCTTAATGGAATAAATACGTGGGCTGATCCTTGTCGCAAGCAAATAAAGGAAAGCAAATTTCACCAGACATTAAAGAACATATACAAATTTGACAATCATTGTCAACGAAGATAAATCTTTCGAGTCGGGTGAATTTCTTTTCAGATTTTGACGCTTTAAAAAGGCGTAAAAGATTATTTTTTTAATTTTATTTTTAAAATAAAAAGAGAAAAGGATTTCATCTTTTGATTTCGAAATAACTCTGATGCCCTTTATCTTACTGACTTAAAATGACATTGGTAAAATAGAGAAATATCATAACGCCTACTCAACATGGTCGAGATCCAAATGGAACAAAATGAAATGGGTTTAACGTCCTCAGTTTCTTCAACGACTGAATGAATGAAAGGAGGGTGGTTGGTATCTCGAATGGTTAGCACGTGTGTGCTGTATCATAAGGTCTGTCATTGAGTCAAGTGGCGTGGTTTCGAGTCCCTGTGTGTACGTGACAAGGAGTAGGGTCTCCTGTCCAATCTCATGGATTTTCGCTGGGTCATTCGGTTTCCTCCCACTGCTAAAGACCCCTAAGCTCATGCGACTCATTAAATTAAAATAAATTTTTTATATATATTGTTTTGTTGAAGGGAGAGGGGTGATAAAGGCCTAGTCTGTTCCCCAATCCTATTCTTGTTGAATAAAATATAGTTTAAAAAAAAAATTAAAATAAAACTAAACCATTAGTCCCGAAACGGCCTACCCTCTCTCTCTCTCTCTCTCTCTCTCTCTCTCAAAGATCCCTAGATAACCGCCTTTCTCTGGTCGTTGAACCGCAACTAGCTCGTTTCTTTCTGATTTTGACAGAGTCATACATTGAAAGAGTCCGGCATTGTGAACTTAACGTCCCCGCATTAACCCCCATTCTCTGTCGGAACTCCAATTATGGGTTATTAGTTTTTATATATATATATATATATAGTGAGAGACGTGTTTTAACAATGTCTACCTGTCAGTGTCGTTACCTGTGCGAGTCGTTGTATTTAACTGTCACGCTATACTCTCTCGGATTAGTCTGACTCTTACCAAGGATTTATTCACGTTCTCAACATGATATACAGGAATAATAATATCTAGTCTGACCTATTTTCAATCAACACAACAAATTCGCTTCTTTCAGGACTAAGCAGGGCGATATATCACATTGAATTGAGAGAGAGTAAGAGAGAAAGAGAGAGGGGGAGAGAGTGTGGTCAATTGCGGCCAGCAGCGCAGTACGGACACCATCCGGTCTGACGGGGGCATTACGGGTTGTAATAAAATATCGCACATTAAATTAGTTGTCCCCGAAATCGTCGTAAGACACTCAATTATAGTATGAACTGATCTTTCCGTCGTGTTTGCCCCTTGTCTAGTCGTTTGGATGGGACGAAAACCCGAGGTCCCGTGTACACATTGGCGTATACGTAAAAGTTCCTTTGCCAGTTGGAATTCGATATAAGGGTAGGCCGTAGCGCCACTGCCCGGGCAAATTTCGCTCATAGCACACTGTATGGCGTATGCCCGTCTTGATTAGTTCAGGTTAGGAGCAGAACAGTAGGACGTTAAACTCCGGTTCATTTCATTTCTCACTGAAATATATCTGGAATATCCATTTTAAGATGTCTTCAAGACAATAACGTTAAATCCTTTAAACCAATCCACCAATAGAAAGAAAGGTGAAAGAAGAACGATAAGCGAGGTGTTAGCTGCACTAAATAATTAATTATAAGCCAGCTTATTCAATATCCTCGTACAGAATAGTCGATGTTAATTTCCTCGAGATGTGTACGTGTACAATACCGCAGTGATGAGAGTTAGGTAGGTCAAACCTGACCATGAATGGCGTAAAACATTATACTCAGACCGCTTTTCATTGACAATATAGGTGATCATAAATATGTTAATCCATAATCGATATGTTCGACTCGTAATAATCGAACATACAAAATTAAATGGGGTTTAACATCCTACTGTTCTGCTCCTAGTCTGGGCTAATGATGACGGACATACGCCATACAGTATGCTGTGGGGGAAAGTTTGCCCGGGCTGCGGCGCTACGGTCTACTCTCATATAGAATTCCAACAGTCAAGGGATATTTAACGTGCAGGCCAATGTATACACGGGGTCTCGGGTTTCCGTCATTGCCAGGTTGCTCTACTTCCTGCAACCATATGACAAGGGGGAAGCAGGTCAGAAAATCCCGATGAACTTTCTCGACCAATACAGGGAGCAAACACCCGCCCTCCGTGTTAGGGAGTTAATGGAGACGGATTTTACAAAGGTGTTACAAGCTATGCCAATCTAGAAAACAAATGAGAAGTGACGTTAGATGTTCGAAATAATTTAAACACCTGTTGCACGATAACCATCAATGTTAACAACTACTTGGGGAGAGAGAGAGACCCCAAAATACATAACAAACTCTTTATCCTTTAACTGACCAAATGTTACGTATTTGTGTTTATACGAAAAATCAATAATAATCGCCATTCAGAGAAATGGGGTTTAACGTCCACTCAACACAAGCTAGGTCATTTCAGGACTAACATATGGATCAATTTTATTTCTATAATTTTCTTGTGCGTAGGGGTCTTTAGCAGTGGTAGGAAACCGAGGGAAACGGGACCCACGAGGTTTGTCAGGCAAACCTGCTCATGTTTATTATGAACTATGTTTTATTTAATCAGCTTATACTGAAATATCTGACCCGAGGTCACTTGCATATATTAACTTCCTTGTATCGTCACCAATGGTATGATCTCTATCTGGGATATTATACTTCCGCCATTTTCAATACGCTAATCGGATTAGTCAAATCTATCGTCATGTGTTGGACTAAAATTAGTATTGGTCATAGGTTTTATTTTCATTTCCAATATCCGGTTTTAGTCGACATTAAATAAATTGGTCAGTTGTGTTAGCGAGTTTTTAATATCTACATCTGAAGTACATGTATGACGGTTTAGCTGGGTACCTGGTTTGGTTTGGACAGCTGTCTAGTCGTTCGGATGTGACGAAAAACCGAGGCCCGTGTATACATTGGCGTGTACGTAGATGATACCGTGGCAGTTGGAATTCAATAGAAGAGTAAGCTATAGTGCCGCTGCCCGGGCAAAATTTCATGCATCCGCCTACGCGTGTGCGCGTCTTCATTAGCCCGGTCGGAGCAGAACAATAGGACGTTAAACCCCATTTCATTTTAATCCAACGGAATATAAGCCGAGGGATTATCGATGGCTAGAGTTTTAGTTTCCTAATTAAATGTTAATTGATCAATTAAGGGAAGATTAAGTCGAGAAATATTAGAAGAAGAAGAAGATTGTTTTATTTAAGTGTCACACATAAAAGTGTCCGGCCAAAATTGACCTATGAGACACTAAAATCATTATAATACATGTTATAAATAAGGGTGATATATATTAAAGTCTGACATTATAAAACAAAACTTATAATACATGAAAATAACACTGTTAAGTTACATTTATATAAGATACAATATTAAATGGCTGAATTATATCTTTTGCTATACATACAATACACTATGGCGGCGATGGATCTGACATGGTGTTTATTGGACAGCAGATAAATGGCCTTATCAAGAGAAGATAAATTGTGAAAATACTGGTACATGCATTAAGTTTATAAAAGAGCTCAGATCTTAATTCTTTATAGAAACTGCACTCAACAAGGAAATGAACCATTAGATATAATCCCAAACAAAATGCAAATGGCGATCAACCTCTTTCAATATGTGTTGCCTGTCTAACCTCGTGGGTTTTTCTCCGGTTTCCTCCCACTGCTAAAGACCCCTATGCGCAAGCGAAGTATTGAAATAAAATTGAACCATATGTTAGTCCCGAAATGACCTAGCTTGTGTTGAGTGGACGTTACCCCTCCCCTGTCTCTCTCTCTCTCTTTCTCTCTCTCTCCCACCCCAGCCCTCTCTGGATATGTGTTATTACCTATTCTTTATACAACTGGTAGTAGTTTTTTTCTTTGATGTCCATATGTCAGTTACATCTCATAACAACCTCTCGTGGCGTTATCATAGGTTGATATTCGGTTCATATCAACCACTGATGACGTCATGACAGGTTGATATATCATATCAACCGCTGATGACGTCATCCTAGGTCGATATATTCGGCTCATATCAACCGTTGATGACGTAGATGATCGAAATAATACAAAGAACAGACAAACTCACACCTGCAAACAGACTAAAGTTTGCCATTAATCTGACATTTAATATGTAGGGAATGCGCTGCAATTGAAATTGCAATATAAAATATGAATTAAAATTACAATATTACATTTTAGATCAAAAATGATATTGTGACAAACTCACACCTGCAAACAGACTAAAGCTTGTCATTAATCTGTCACTTAATATGTACGGAATGCGTTACAACTGAAATTGCAATATATTAAGTTATGAATTAAAATTACAATATTACATTTTAGACCAAAAATGATATTGTGTAAAATTACTTCATTACCACAATTTTCAAAATAGTGGAATATATAAAATTATATGTGAAACGATTTTAAAACAATAAAAAATTAAAGCATAATACAATAATTAAAGCATTGAAAGATATAAAAGAAGTACAACATCAAAACTAAAAATATTCACAAAAGTCACTGGTCACATTACATGTTTGTTTCGCGATCAGTATATTCTATTTTTTAAAAAAAAAACACACTACGTAGGAACACAATTTGCGAAAAAAATCGTCACACAAATGAAGCCGCATAAATGTTAAATGAAACACACGAACGTAGATGGATATCTTCCAAAGTATGCGGGAAAACTCGTCACAAATAAATGCTGTATAAATGTTAAATGAAACACACAAGCATAGATGGATATCTTCCACCAATTTGCAGTTGTCCACCATGTATGTATCATCACGTCAGCAATTATTTTCCACCATATATGTCCACCATGGATGTATCATCATTTATTTTTAGTTTGTATTTTATCCATTTATCTACTAGTTTGCTTAGTTTTGCCAGTATAGGTAGCCAGTTTTTTTCAACATTGTTGTGACCAAACCATATTCCTAGGAGTTTTATTTGTGTTTTTATATTTATTTGTGGAATATCGTTTCTATGTATAGTAATATTATTTATTTTTAGTTTTTCTATGTCTTCCATAAGGTAGGTATATGATGTACTGTTTGTTATAATTGATGATAGATCATCTGCCTGTTGAAATAGTTTTATTTCTTCGGAAGTATTTGGGATATAGATTCCTTTTATGCAATTGTTCTGATTTATTTGTACCGCAACAGGATTTATGTATGGCAAGACAGTATATTATATAACATTGATAGACAACACCCTTGCCTTATTCCTCTTGTTACATTAATCTCCCTTGTAAATGAGCCATTTACCTGCACTCTACTGACAATGTTTGTATAGATTATTGTAATCCATCTTACAATGAACTCTGGGAAGTTGTATTTTTGTAATAGCTTTATAATGTAGTTATGTTCTATCATGTCAAAGGCTTTCATTTGATCAAAGCTCAGTAGTAATCCTGGTATATTTTTTTCTTCCATGTATGTAATAATACTGTGAATTGACATTAGGTTATTTAGTATAGATTTTCCTTCCCACACCCCCGTTTGCAGTGGAGATATTATGCTATTTAGCATTGGTGTTAATCTATTTGCTAAAATTTTTGTTAATATTTTGTAGTCCTGACATAATAGACTTATAGGTCTATAGTTTTTCAAATAGTTTGAGTTGCCTTTTCCTTTATAACTGATATTAATTATTGCTTCTTTCATTGTAGGTGTGAGTTCACCCTTCAGATAAATGTTGTTCAACACCTCTACAAAGTCATCACCTATTATGTTCCAGAAAGTTAGATAAAAGGATTTTGATAGGCCATCTATGCCTGGAGACTTGTTATTTTTAAATTGTTTTAGGGCACTTAGTGCTTCTTCATTTGTTATCAAATGTGATATTTGTTCTCTATCTTCAAGTGTAATTTTTGATAGGTTATTTTTGTTTAAATATGTATCTATTGTATAGGGATTTATGTTTTGAGATGTATATAGATTCGTATAATATTCATGTATGGTTTTTAGTATATCTTGTTTAGTTGTATGTATGTCCCCATGATTATTTTGAAGTTGTGTTATCTTTTTATTACATGCATTCTTTTCTTCGGCTATTTTGTAAATATCAATATTTGATTTGTCTGTGATATTTATATCTAATTTTGACCGAATAATATATCCTTCATTTTTATAGTCTTCAATGTGGGTGATGTCACTTTTAATTTTGTTAATTTTATTTTGATCTGGCTTCTGGGTTTGTTCTTCATCTTCTAGACAGCTGTAGAGAAGTTTTAATTTTGATTGTTTGATTTTTGATATGGCTATACAGAAGGTTTTTGTGATTGATTGAATTTCTCGTTTCCCTTTGTCCCACCATTCATTACTGTGTCTGAAATTCGTTTTCTCCTTTTGCCAGAATTCCCCAAATTTTGCTATGGTTGATTTATAATTGTTGTTTGTGAGTACTGAATTGTTAAATTTCCAAAATCCTCTTCCCCATCTATAGCTGTCTAGATTGATTTTCAAGGATAAAATTTTGTGATCTGATTTTGTATTTGGATGGTGATTTAAGTGTGTAACATTAGTTAGTAGGTTATTAGATATGTATGCTCCGTCAATTCGACTAGCACTACCTTTTGTATTGGACCATGCATATAATATCTTGTCTGGAAATTTAATCCTGAAAACATCTGATATTTCTATTATTTTTGTGATATTGATAAGTAAGTCAATAACTATCTGGAAGTAGTAGGTATCATTTTTGGAATCAATCTTATTTTCTGTTACATTAAAATCACCAATTAAAATGTAGTATTCTTTCTCATTATAAATATTTATTATATGATGGTGTAAACTTTGAAAGAAATTTTGTTTTTCTTTAGTTGAACCAGGAGGGCCATATATATTCATTACATTGGTTGTTTTATCGTTAATGTATAGTGATATATGTTGGTACCTTCCTTGATGCTTGTTCCAAGATAGTTATTATCAATAGTATTTGATATAATTTTATAGTTACCATCTTGATATATCTTGGATTCATTTATAATTTTAGTATTTGACACTGTTTCTTGTAAACAAAGTATCTCTGGGTGGTTGAATATATCTGTTAAGATGTTTATTTTTTCATCAAAGCCTCTTTGAATATTAGAGGATATAATATGCATAATTATTGAGATAATCAAGATTTTAACTATAGGCATTGTAGAATAATAATTGTATTGTTATATATAAACTTATTCGGTTAATATAAATTCACTAATTGAGTCCAATTCACTTTTTAGTCCCTGGTGTCCTCCTCTCTAACTCTAAACTAGGCTTTATATATACTATCCACCAATGCCTGTCAAATCCTAAGGCACGCCATAGTTAATAGTATTAGAGATCAGAACAATGAAAACTAATTAAATATATTCACACCTTAGCCCTAACACAACAAGCGTTAAGCTTAGGACTTATATCAAATAGACACTTGGATGATACAAGTTTGTTCAATCACCCTAGAAGAGATATATGCAAACTTATATCGAAACTAAGGGTGAAAGAGCGGCTGCGAGACCTCAAATACCAAGTCATCGTCTGTGAGTGCGGAGAAGAATGTACCACCAACCATGTCCTGGTAAACTGCGAAGTATACAAGGAGGAGAGAAGGGAATTGGTGGAATTGCTGGAGGCCAACAACATACCGCTCAACACCAAGAACCTACTCTTTCCGAGACCAGAAGTCAAGCTGCAAATCTTCGAACCAATCAACAATTTAATGAACACAGTTGGATTAAGTAGAATAGTGAAGTAAGAGGGAGTCACGCTTAGACGGGCTCGGTATCTAAACACTAAACTACATATGGGATATTCACCAAACTAGCAGGGTGGGGGGTTGGGATGGCCTAGTGGTCTAGAGTGCCGCGCTTCGACCTCTAGCTGGCCGGTCACCTCTGACTTGCGGCTGTGGTTTCGAGCCATGGTGTGAGCGTATGTGGCATGGAGAGAGGGGCTCCTTCTCAACCTCGTGGGGTTCCTCCGGGCACTCCGGTTTCCTCCCACAGCAAAGACCCCTGCGCGTGCGCTAAGATAATGAAAATGGAAAAAATAAGACTTGTCTGCGATATCACCTTCGGTGGAAGCGGACGTTAAACACCAAGAACAACAACTAGCAGGGTAGTGGAGTAAGGGAGGGTCACGATCAGACGGACTCGGCATCTAAAAACTACTCCGCTTAATGTGATTGTGGAGTAAGGGGAAGTCACGATAAGACGGACTTGGCACCTAAACACAAAAATTCCAAACAGAGTATACAGAACGGGTTAGTTGAGTAAGGGGAGACCATGATAAGACGGGTCTGGCACCTAAAGACTATACCCAGAACGAAGACATCTACCAATCCAGATAATAAGTTTTTATTAGTAAATAAAGGGAAGATCTTCCCACTAAACCTAATCCATGGCTTATGGCCGACAATGGAAAGATTGCAAAATCATATTCTAACAACAGGTAGCAGCTTCGGCTCTCCTACTTCTAGTCTGCGATATCACATTAGTGGAAGCGGACGTTAAACATACCATTCCAGTTCCAGTATACAAGTTTGTACAACAAATACATCTTACATATACACGTACAGTTGAAGAGAAAACTAACTCATCCTGTTGGTATTTTGTCATTATGTCACTTGATCGATAAAACCCGCTAAAAGCATTTTAAAAATCCGCTAGTTCATTCGGTAAACTCATTATAGTCCATTCAAAGAACCAAGTCAGATTTTTAATCTCGTTTTGCCTGATGAAAATGGGTTTTTGTTTGTGGATGCGATACAGGAACAAAGGGCTTCGTTTTAACGTAAGTGGCGTAAAGACCCGTTCATTGTTTCGTCTCTACGGAATATAGGGCTAGCGATTTTAGTATTTGCCTTGTTTTTGTTTACGATGTTAATAAAGGGTTTAGAATGACGATATAATAATAGGTAATAAATAGATGTAGATTATATATACAAAGTTCATTATTAACAGGAGCGTAATAAAAGTCGCAATCAGGATTCGATATTCTTAATCACATTAATTGTATGACTCATCTAGCGTACGGTTTCAACTTTTAAACAAGGGATACAATATAGGAAAATGCTGAAATTCGCTCTGCTGTGCTTGTTCAAATGGAATATGTCTTTTGATATATTACAACCCCTGTAGCCGCCAGTTCAATTACAAACTGTTGGATTAAGAAATCGAGTTTAATGTCCATTCGACACAAACTAGGTCATTTCGGGACTAACATATGGCTCAATTTTATTGCAAAATAATTCGCTTGCGCCTAAGGGTCTTTGGCAGTGGAAGGAAACCAAGGGACCCGGAGAAAACCCACGAGGTTGGACAGGCGACCCTACTCCTTGTCACGTACAACCGGGGATTCGAAACCATATCAGTTGACTCAATAACAGACTTTATGATACAGCGCGCACGTGCTAACCATTCTGCCATCACCACCACCCGCACTGACACGCCCGTTATTTCTATCACAACCCACCGTGGCTGAGCGCACTAAAAATTGCTGACGTTTTGGTTTGCCGTAATTGTTCCAAAGTGCTGCCATTTCATGTCTGTTCTCCGTCTTCAAGAATCTAGTCGGATCAGAAAAGTAGGACGTTAAAAACCATTTCATTTCATTTCCTATTATAATTTGTATACAGTACATACATTACACGGGAATTCAACTTTAACTTCGCCTTGGGATTACTTCGCTTTTTTACGTTGTCAACGTTAGATTGCATGACCTTGGTCGTATTTATGCTATCTGTTACTGGAAGCCTTGTGTGCAATTTGAAGGTGCTTGACTCAAATTACTATGCGTTTTATAATAATTAACATTAAATATTAAAAGATATATGGTATGATCAATCGATTCTCCACGTCATCATTTCCATATTAAGCAGTAAGAATCACTTGTAAACTGCAATATTGTAACACAAGGTACAATTTTATGGATACACAATTACTGAGTTTGATACTAAGCGACGTTTCGACGAGGATGCTCACGTCTTTATCAAGCAATGATACAAATTTGTGAATAGTGTAGGCAAATATATACAGAATATGCAACAAAGATAAAATCAAATACAATTAAAGTTTAATGATCTCAGGACATGTCTATTGGACAATAACACCCCTCTAAATGCGAAACAGGAAGTGTTTATCGACATTGTAACATGCTTTTTTAGGATTTTAAAAGACATTACTAAAACAGAGGGGTGTTATTGTCCAATAGACAGTGTCTAATTGACCAATCAAAACGCAGGGTTTACACTGAAGCATGTTACAATGAGAGGTAATGTGATTTAAAATGTTCAAGCATTATAAACTAGAGTCACTCAACACAGTTTCATCTACCGCTAATATCAAGTTTGAGTGACATGTCATTGACACAGATTGTTAAGTCGCTGACATCTGTCGTGCCATCTACGTGCTCTGACGATATTTTAAACTGACTCGTTGAATCTCTGCATGGCTGCCAGTGACAGTGTCATGCCATTCGCATGATACGTTTCCAAACCTTAATGTACGTGTAAGTAACAGGCAACGTGCTCAGAATTGTTTGGAAATGTTACACGAACCAGATTGTTCGGATTAAGGTTGTGTTTTTCTCAAACAGTCAACTCTGGAGTGTTTAGGGAACGGCCGTGTATCCAAAACGACAACCAAAAGACAAGCAAAAGGAATTCATTTACACCTTTTATGTTATTAATGTAACGAGGTGGCTTGGTGCTCACTCTGTCACCCCCCCCCTCTCATCATTGCACGTTTATAAAGCCGTTCTAGCCCCCATCCCCTCTCTCTGTCTCTTTCTCCCTCTCTCTCTAATCATTGTACGTTTATAAAGCCGTTCTAGCCCCCCCCCCCACCTCTCCCCCCCCCCAATCTCTCTGCCTCTCTCTTTCAAAGATTCCTTGGCATTTGCACCTAGATTAAACTCTCTCTCCCTCTCTCTCTCCCTCTCTCTCATGATAAACGTTGATAAAAAACCTAATCCCCTCCCGACCCCCCCCCCCCCCAAAAAAAAACAAACTTACATGGAATACTGTTGATTGGATTCAGTGTGATAAGGACAGCTGCCTAGTCGTTAGGATGGGATGAAAAACCGAGGTCTCGTGTACACATTGGCATGCACGTAAAAGATCCCTTGGCAGTTGGAATTCGATATAAGAATAGGACGTGGCGTCGCTGCCCGGGCAAAATTTCCCTCATAGCACACTGTATGGTGTATGCTGGTCTTTATTAGCCCAGTTCTGGTGCAAAACGTTAAACTCCATTTCATTACATGATCCAGTGGTTATCATGCACGATACAGATACTAGCATTGAAGAATTGGATTAATGTCGTCCTTGAATCGTTAAATCCAACAATTGTATTCCATAAAAGTTTTATGTTGTTTTTTTTTTATTATTTATAAATTTAATATAACCATTGAACAAGTGCTACTTATCGGGTGATGACATTTGTGTTATTTCATTCTGTGTACTTTCCGCGATAATGGAGTTGAACGAATCCATTCGACGAATAGGCCTACTGTCATGTATTTAATTAAGCTGTCGTCAACGTGCTATGTGGGTCAGCACGAGACTTAGATGGATCTAAGATGGCGTGTTGTGTCAAGGAAAAAATCGGTCCGGATTGGAACTGACAAGCGGAGACAAGAAAAGGTGAGGAGTGTTTCACCTTCTCACCAGAAATCCGTTCAACATGGCCGACAGACAATAACTAATACATGTAGATTGTGTTTTAAGTCACCCATTTCAATCGTTCATTTAACGGACATGGGTTTAACGTCCTAATTTTTGCTATACGTTCTACTGAATAATTTTTAGGTGGCGCTTGCTTGTTAAGATATAGTCTAAAAAGGATATCGAATGTTACTACAGTTACAATTCATCATATCGGGGTATATTTAACCATTCCTTCAAGAGATTCAAATTTCTGAACACGGCGGGGATTCCTAATGCTTCAAATGATTCGTACTTCCAACATCCTCGGTATCCTGGGGGGTTGGGATGGCCTAGTGGTCTAGAGTGCCGCGCTTCGACCTCTAGCTGGCCGGTCACCTCTGGCTTGCGGCTGTGGTTTCGAGCCCTGGGTGTGAGCGTATGTGGCATGGAGATAGGGGCGCCTTCTCAACCTCGTGGGCTTCTTCCGGGCACTCCGGTTTCCTCCCACTGCTTAAGACCCCTAGGCGCCAGCGAACTTTTGAAATAAAATTAAACTATATGTTAGTCCCGAAATGACCTAGTTTGTGTTGAGTGGACGTTAAACCCCATTTCTCTCTCTCTCTCTCCCCTCGGTATTCTCAGTGGTCACATTCCGCTCCACTACAGTAACCCCTGGGTTAATCCATCGGGAGAGACACATATTCAAATTGTCTGCCCTTCAATACTGTGTCATTTGATTTTTGATTGGTTCCTAGAACCAAGTTACGATCAAGGAAAGATAATTTGTATAATAACGAATGACTTCAGTGTTCAATCATGTTAATGCGCATGTGTATATAGGTGGATCACGGTTTTTAGTCCTATCCCGACAACTAGTCACACTTTTATTGTCAGCCCAGCCCAACACACGCCATACCCAACAAGAGAACACATGGTTTGAATTATCCCGAAGTAGCTAAGCAGGGATAAACGACATAATCACCGTTTTTTCTCAAACCTGAAAAGTGTTGCTTTTAGAAGCACGCCCGGGGCTACGTTGTCATAGATTTAGTTTTCCATTTCAAAAATACATCTCTTATCGCCATAAATAACAAGATCCCGGACTATTTGCGGAGTAATACTATAATGAGAGAACGGTTTAAGGCAAATTATTCCGGGAAGAAGAGCAATCAGCAGAGCTTTTAACAATTGCATCTGAAAGTAACATCCTCGCCATTTTAAAGCCGATTTATCTCTTCTGCACACTGAAATAGCTTGTCATAAAAAAAAATCAGAAATTGTTAGATATTTTTATTATTTTTTTTAATTTTTTCACTAGAGAGAAATGTCCTTATGTAAGCACTACCTTATTAAACCCTTTCTTCTCAAAATAGAACTGAAAATACCCAATGGAGAAAAAATCGTAATCATGTCCAATATAAAATCTTCTGTTGTTTGTTGAATTAGGTGGGTCACGGAGGGGGAGAGAGAGAGAGATAGAGAGAGAGAGATAGAGAGAGAGGTGGGGTTTAACGTCCACTCAACACAAACTAGGTCATTTCGGGACTAACATATGGTTTTAATTTTATTTCAATAATTCGCTTGCGATTAGGGGTCTTTAGCAGTGGGAGGAAACCGGAGAGTAACCAGGGAAAACCCACGAGGATGGATTTTAAAGAGAGATCCCCCCCCCCCCGACCCGCCCTTGACTATAATGTTTATATATTTACATAGTAATATCTTTACATACTATGAATAAACCTTGTTTCCATGGCTATGGGCGTAACAATCTTCCCTAAATATCGTCACACCTGTTTTCCAAACACAAATGTCGTCCAGACACGCACTGGAAGCTTCTACTTTTAATTTAATAAATGTAATATGTCAGCAAATATATGTCGAAAAAATAATATTCATCACTATACGCATTATCTAGTTGTTCATCGCAATATTCATGAACGGTAATGCACATTTGATCATCGGCGATAGATCTGGGTTCGTAGAGTTTATTCAAACATTCTCATATGCTTGAAATAGTTGCCGTTTGTGGCTGCCTCCTTTTATGTGAATATGTGGGGTGTAAATTTTAATTTATGGTTGTTACATTTTCCTCAAACTGAATGTCACTGAAATGGGGTTTAACGTCATGTTCCGCTCCCAAACGGGCTAATGACGACGGGCGTACACGTTACCGTGTGTTATGACGGAAATTTTGCCCGGGCAGCGGCGCTACGGCATACTCTTATACCGAATTCCAATTGACAAGGGGTTACGTGCACGGCAATTTGTATACGAAACCTAGGTTTTTCATCCCATCCGAACGACTAGACATCTGTCATTTGACAGGCTATCCGCCCTGCATAACTGACAAGGGCACGCATGTTAGAAAAACTGAAGCGTTGGTTATTAATGAATTATAATTTCATATATTACCCGCTTGCTTTCAGACCCTACAATTATACTTTTATTATGTAAAATATTTATTCAATAAATAGTGCCAGAAAACAAAATCAATTTTCTCTTTTTCGAAATGGGACGTAATTGTTGGCGCGTGCGCTTTGTATCATAGGTCTGTCATTGAATTTACTGGCGTGTTTTCAATTTCCCGGTTGCACGTGACCAGGAGTAGGGTCGCCTGTCAAACCTCCTGTTTTTTTTTACTGTTCTTCCGGTTTCCTTTCACGCACAAGCGAATTATTAAAATAAAATTGAATCATGTATTCGTCCCGAAATGACCTGGTTTGTGCCAAGTGGACGTTAAGTCCCATCTCTCTCTCTCTCTCCCCCTCGTCTCTCTCTCTCTCTCTCCCTCTCTCTCTCTCTCTCTCTCTCTCATAGCAAGTTAGAATGATCAAATCTTTATTAGACCATTTATTCATATATCCGTAAAGCCAAGGTACAATATTCTAATATTATCTTTATAAATAATATGGATAAATGAACATCTGATTAAAACACGGATCCTATTTCGTTTCGTTTTTTATAGTTCAAAATTTCACTTGTCTTTACTACACTAGGATCTAAAAGAGCTGGTATATATCAGACGTCCTAGTTGGTGCCGTGAGGGATTAGCCAATGAAACGGTCCGTTGTAGTGAGTTCTTAGTGTACGATGAACGGAATTGTGCGTATTCCACTAGAAACATCAACGCTGATTGGTTAATCAAATTTATGACGTCATGGGATAAAAAGCCGCTCGTATGATCCCTGACACGACCACTCGCCACAACAAGCCATATCTTCATGTAGTGTAGACCATCGAAAGTATAGAGAAATGAAACTAAATATAGACCTATACTTTCATCAGATTGCATTCAGTGTTACATGATCAATTATGAGTACAATTTAACGTTTGCCGAGCCTTGGAAAATGTCCAAATGGTTATTAAGATATGGCTGTATTATCCTTGCAACTAATCATTAAATCGCTTGTATAAAAGCACACAATTTCAACGGACTACAAAAACCCACAGATTACGTGCCGAAACGTTAGTTGTGTTCGAGAAATCATTTTATGATATTAGAGTTACTTATCTTGCAACGCTCGTAGAGATTTCGTCTTTGTAAAGAATGATAAAATAAACCCAATATTTCTTTACAGATTGGAATAATATTATTGCTTAATTCTGAAAATCTGTGACTATAATCTCGTGAACATGTGGAAACAAATTTTGATATATTACGTTTTAAAAAAATGGTGTATATTGATCGAGAAGAGACGGATTTCAATAGACGAATAACTATTACTGGGATATTGGGGTGTGTTGCGTAATATCTCGCAATTGGGTTTTTGCGCAATATCGGAAATGATACATTCCAGGAAATAGCAATGGTAGAGATGGCGCATCTCTCTCTCTCCCTCTCTCTCTCTCTCTCTCTCATTGTTAAAAAGACCGAATTAGTGAGTCTTTCTTCAGTATATTTCCACTTTGTTCCATATATTTTAAAATGACGCCTCTTGATCACTCAGTCATTTTCTATCGGTTTCCAAAAAATAAACAACCCAAAACACGGAGATCATAAAATATAATGATAGAACAAATTCATGTAAAGAGAAAGGCTTTGTTGCTGGGACATAAAGTCATGACAGTCGAAAGATCGAGCCGAAGACATTGAATTTTTGTTGACAGAACGTGAGGTTCGCGCGCAGCTCTCGTGCAATAGTAAACCATTGTTGTCTGGGCATTATTTTAGCTAATTACTTGTCAATGTCTAGTAAGAGAACGTGGAATGTAATACTGGCAAATCATTACTCGCTCGCTTTCAACAACACAATTAACTATAATTCTATGCCATTGATGGTAACCGCCGCCATTTTGTATTTTGGAACTCGATCCTCGACCACGTTTGTCGTAAATTGTCATTAGCCGGATCGCGTTAAGTCATACAGTCCGCCGATTAACTGAAATAACACTTGAATATGGATATAGATGCTATAAGATTGTTCGGTTATTAAATTAGAGCCAAGTCTCGGGTTACGCGAGTTTCGCATTAAACAAGGTTTCATGTTGGCAATTTGATCGGAATGATTAACATTTACGATTACCAATCGTTGTGTTTATTACACGAAACGAAATACGAAACCTTCTTTCGTCATATTTCATTTAGTCTGACGGGATACAGACAAGTTATGTCGTCTATGTCCAGAAGAGAGAAAGGGAGAGAGAGGGAGAGAGAGAGAGAGAGAGAGAGAGAGGGGTGGGTGGGTGGGTAGGGGGTGTAACGACTACTATGTTAATTCGCGACCAACATATGGTTCAATTTTATTGGAAATTCTTGGTACGAATGGTATAATATGAAGATTGCGGTGTCTTTCTGCTCTCCCCAAACTGTCCATAAATAGACTTTCCCCGTAACATGCCTGTAAATAGACTCTCCCTGGAAACCGACAGAAATTTAACGGCCTACTGTTCTACTCCGAACTGGGATAATGAATACGGGCATACGTAATACAGTGTACTCTGGGGAAATTTTTTACCCGGACAGCGGTACTACGGCTTACTCTTATATCGAATTCCAACTTTCAATGTAGTTTTTACGTGCACGCCAATGTGTACACGGGACCTCGATTTTCGTTCCATCCGAGCGACTAGACAAGGGGGAATCACGCCTGAAAATCATGATGAATTTTCTTGGCCAATGCAGAGATCGAACATGCGACCTTCAGGACGTAAAACTCCATTTCATTTCCTAACATTTCTAGATTATTCCTAGTTCACCCTTGATGACCCTTCATCAGCTACAATTATTAATATTCTGCTTTCAGAACAAAAACAATGTTTCCACGCAAAAACAGGGTTGGAATAGAAGTAAAATATATTTCTATACAATTACTTGAAACGTGATAATATAAATTAGCACCCATGCCTTCTAAACATTAAAAATAAATATGGTGTGAAATTTATATTATCGCGCTTTTCATATGTAGTTATCAAAGTCAATAAAATATGAACTGTTTTTGGTCTGTTCTAGTAGTTTTGTTCTCCATTTCAAAAAATCAGGCATCGAGTTCACAAAGAATTCTCAGATTCTAGAAATTACTCAAACTAAAATATAGCCCCTTATAAAACTTTTGTTGTTTTAATGCATCAAATACCCCAATAAGAAACTATGTGCAAAGTTTTGTGTTTCTAGATAAAAGATATTTCTTATAAACAGTAATTGAAAGTTGAGTAAATTCTCAACCTAAGTCTAAGAATGCTTTGTGAACTCGGGGCAAATAGATAAGCTGCTTGGCAAGGAAACAAACGTCGACAGCAGAAAGGGGGTTAGAATAAAGAATTCTGAACAACTGTTATGGTCAGTACAGAGGGACTGCACCACACACAATCACACAAAACAAATCCACGGACAAGACACAATACGCAGAAATCACAAACACACGTATATATCGGATTAAGCGATTGAATCAAGGGGCTAGAGGGTCTTCAAAGCGCGACAACTAGTATGCACTTGGCTGTAATACGTTTACAAGTCTCATTTCCTAGCCAGCTGTCCCCCACTTCCGGTCCAGTACTACATCTGTGGATCATATGGTCTGTCATTGAGTCAAGTGGCATGGTTTCGATTCCCCGTGTGTACGTGACAAGGAGTAGGGTCGCCTGTCCAATCTCATGGGTTTTCTCTGGGTCCTCCGGTTTCCTCCCACAGCTAAAGGCCCTACACTCATACAACTCATTAAATTAAAATAAAACTGAACCATTAGTCCCGAAACGGCCTACTCTCTCTCTCTCTCTCTCTCTCTCTCTCCGTCGCTCTATCTCTCTCTCTCTCTCTCTCTCGTCCACTAATAAAGCTATGAGATGTAACAACCTGATATTATGAATCGTGTAACTAGAATATTAATATAAAATGGGTTGGTGCCAAGATTCAACAATATATCGCAATTATGCACTTATATCTGGAAGCTTTCAATATGGAAGCTTATAAAAGCACGAGGTGACGGCCATTAATTACAACATGCCCCCGTGTCGTTTGTTTCCACATCTCTCGTCTGTACAACTGGGCTACATTAAGTTAGCAGCGGGGTGCTCCCGTGTTCGACAATACCATGTTTACGACTTGTTAACGACGGGTAGCACAAATGGAACTTTTTAAAATGGCGCTCGGTGCACTTAGATCTTAGCGGATCCCCGGGAATTAAAGAGACAGTTACACTGTACCCCAGTGTATCTTTTACAAGCTTTGTGTCGAAACTTTACAAAAATAAAATCCTGACCTTATGGTCTAAAGCGATTCCTTGATATGAAATGAAATGGGGTTTAACGTCGTACTGTTCTGCTCCAATGAAGACAGGCATACAGCGCGTTATGAGGGACAGTTTGCCCAGACAGCGGCATTACTACCATATCTAATTCCAAGGGATATTTTGTCAGGTCCTCCGGGGAAAGCCATGCCGAAAAAAAACAGATCTAAGGCGAGAGAGAGAGGAATGGGGTTTAACGTCCACTCGACACAAACAAGGTCATTTCGGGACTAACACGTGGTTTTTAATTCTATTTCAATAATTCACTTTTGCGTAGGGGCCTTTAGCAGTGGGAGGCAACCCGACGATCTGAAGAACAACCAAGATGTTGGACAGGTGACCCTACTCCTTGTCACATACAACCGGGGATTCGAAACCACGCCAGTTGAATCAATGACATGCTTTATGATACAACACGAACGTGCTAAACATTCGGCCATCCGCCACCCCGTGATCTAAAGTACTTCCTTAAAAGAGTTAACTCGAGTAGCACTGAACTTGTGGTATAATTATATATAATTTGTTTTAACGACACGAAAGACTCATTTGTTATTAGTGTGTCATTTGTTGGCCAGGATTTCACACCCTCGACACATCAACTAAAGAGAATGGGTTGGCGTGCGCCTTACAAACGAGAAGTAAAATACTTGTACAGATCTCGGGAAGAAGTACCGTGTTTCAGGTCGCTTTGTAGTGGTTAGAAACGATTATCTCCACCCGTCGATGAGAGGTACGTTATCATCGGGACACAGGTAACCAACAAGAGGGAGAGAGAGAAAGAAAGAGAGAGAGACAGAGAGGGAGAGAAATGGGATTTAACATCCACTCGACACAAACTATGTCATTTCGGGACTAACATATGTTTTTTAAATTTTATTTCAATTATTCCTTGGGCATAGGGTCTTTAGCAGTGAGAGGAAACCGGAGGACCAGGAGAAAATCCGTGAGGTTAGACAGGCAATCCTACTCATTGACACATACAACCGGGGATTCGAAACCACGCCAGTTGACTCAATGATCGTGACACAGACGTCACTCAAATTTGAAAACAAGCAGGAATACAACCAAAAGAAGTCATTGTGTAATGCCAGCATGAGTCATGATCTGCTATATGCCACAAAAATACCAATGTAAGTATATTGTGGTTCATGATTAAATCCCCAAATCGTCTAATCAACAATATACCAACACTTTTTTGCTCTGTTTCGTTTTCCGGTTCTTTACTCCAACAACCGATTAAACGAAACGAAAATTAGGTTCTTCTAGTTTTAATTGAATGGATAGATGTTAGTCCCAGGACGTTTCTCATATTGTAGATAAAGTTAAATCTACCAATAATAAACCAAGAACCACGAATAAATGAACTCTATTATTTTGTTTGTTGGGTTTTTTTCTATTTTTTCCCTTTTCTTTTCTTTTTTGTTTAAATGAAAAGAGATAACGTTACGGTATCATTTTGAACTCTGTGAACCGTCTACATGTATTCTGTGGCAATGGGTAGTCAGCAGGGAATTCCACGCAGTTCTATCTCAAAGACCAGATCGCAAATAATGAAATAAATGAAATGAAACAGTCAGAAATTGAGAACGAGTATGATGAGCTGGTATATTAACTACAAGTACATTCAATGAATGGCCGCCGGAAACCGACAATTCATAAAATCATCTACAAATTATATCAAAATACAATTACCGATAACAGGCGATGTTGTACTAGTTACAATGGCTTCAGGCTGGTCTGGACAATAAAATATAATTAATTCTCTTATTGTTTTCTCTTTACACCAGCAACATTCACAATTTAATCAGTTATTGTTTTAGTTTCGTTTCGTTTTAGGGATGGGCATTGTACTTACACCCACACACTTTCGTTTCCGTTTCATATCTACAATATCAATATTTACGAGCTTCCTGTTAAATGGACCCAGCTCACTAATTATCCCTACGCTGATTACACACGAAACAGGGGCGAAAGTTATTTTTAGTCTTTCTCTCCCCTTCACCTTCCCACGAACATTGTTGATTTTTCGCGTAGAATCGAAGAAAAGGGTTTGAAAATTGTGTTTTGCCTATTTTTACGTGAATATTTATAATTTTGAGTTACAAGGACAGTTGCCTAACCGGCATCGGAAGGCAACCTAGTGGTCTAGAGTGTCGCGCTTCGACCTCTAGCTGGCCGGTCACCTCTGGCTTGCGGCTATGGTTTCGAGCCCTGGTGTGAAAGTTTGTGGCATGCAGATAGGGGCGCCTTCTCAACCTCGTGGGTTTCCTCCGGGCACTCCGGTTTCCTCCCACTGCTAAAGACCTCTACGCACAAGCGAATTATTGAAATAAGATTAAACCATATGTTAGTTCCAAAATGACCTAGTTTGTGTTGATTGGACGTTAAACCCATTTTCTCTCTCTCTCTCCCATTTCCGGATATAGTTTCCAAGTACTCTTCATCTAGGTAATGCCTTTTGCGAGTAACGCGCCAAACATTACAGTGAGAGAGAAATGGGGTTTAACGTCCATTCGACACAAACTAGGCCATTTTGGGACTAGCATATGTTTTTTTTTTAAATTTATTTCAATAATTCGCTTGGGAGGAAACCGGAGTGCCCGGAGGAAACCCACGAAGGTTGAATACAGGGAGAAAACACGGGATGTATAATAGGTTAGCTATTCAACGTCTTACTCACCGAGCCACCGTGGCCCCAGAGCTTTATATTAACGCCAAACACAATAACATTTCCTTTTCATTAATTTATCTTGCAATTATTAGTGTTTCATATTGCCATACGGAAATCGATGAAATCAATATCTATCGTTAGTGTATTTCCGTGGATTATGGGAGTATTCTTTTAAAATTTTTAGCATCCTACTCGTCTGAACCGACTGTGAAATGAAGTCAGGTATACACCATGCAGTTTCTCTTGATTATGGGGTATTCTTTTAAAAGTTTTAGCGTCCTAATCTTCTGAACCGACTGTGAAAATGAAGTCGGGTATACACCAAATACACCATGCAGTTTGCTATTGGGAGGGGGCGGGAAAATTCAACTGCTTAGAGAGCTTTAACGTGCACGCCAATGTGTACACGGGAAGTATATCACTGACAAGAGTGAGCCATGCCTGAAAAATCCCCATAAATTTTATCGACCAACAGGTGATCACCAGGTTAGCGACCCACGGTCCTACTCCCTGAGTCACGACGACTCCGTCTGTAATGGGATAGTTCCTGTAGTTATGATTGTGTTCATACAAAGATAATCGGTTTTGTATTCTCACAAATATCTGGTTAGGTCCGACATTACCGACATTAATGCATTTATTCTCGTGAGTGTCTCCCGGGACCTGAAATGGTCTAACGGCTTTGCTATTTCTATGGCACGTCTGGTTAAACGAAAGTTGATGCTAATGGTTAATAGCAGTTAGAAATCACTCGGGACGTATAGGGCAATAGATACAACACTTTTACCCACCTAGGGGAGCCGAATGAAAAATTGTAATACTAATGATTATGGAAGGGAGCATTTATTAATCTTTAGTTTAATGCGGATTGTTTCTTTTATTTGTCTTTGACATAACAAGTCGTCACGTGATTATTTTTATTGTCCATATATGGTTGTACAATAATCGGATGCTATTTGTAATACGAATCCTATCGATATTCAGAACTTGTCCGTTTTTGGTCAAAGAGAGAGAGAGATAGAGAGGGGAAGAGGGAGAGAGCGAGAGAGTGAGAGTGAGAGAGGGAGGGAGAGGGAGAGAAAGGGAGAGAGAGAGAGAGAGAGAGAGAGAGAGGCGGTAACGTCCATTAGGTACAAAACTAGTTCATTTCGGGACTAAAATATGGTTTAATTTTATTTGAATAATTCGCTTGCGCGTAGGTTTTTTTTTCGGTGAGGGTAAATCAGAGGACCCGTTCAACCATTCAATAGGGAGAATTACACGACTCGATGATCTGAAGCGCACGTGCTATCATCCAGTCATCTTATCTCGGGGTATATTTGACCCACCCAAACGAACGATATCGCGGTATATCTGACCCACCCAACCGAACGATATCGCGGTATATCTGACCCACCCAATCGAACGATATCGCGGTATATTCTGCCATCAATACTGACGTAACCGTGTTAAATATGCGCCATTGTGAATAATAGTCGGGTGTTATAAAATAGCTGGCGTCATCTGTATTTGAGTATATTACCTATAGAAGAGATCGTGCCAGATTTAAAACTATATAAAAGCTCTCTAATCGATCAGCTAGTTTGTTAAGTTTATGTCAACATGTTTTCTACGGTGTTGATGTGTGATCTAATCTAACATGCCCGCACAGCAAGGACTTCGCAATTAAAGTGGCTAGTTCGCCAGTCGAATACCCTCAGCTGCTTATATGGATATGAACGAATGGCGATATAAATCCCCTTCCCCCTCTCCCAGTGCCCCAGTCCATGTTGATGCGTGATCCAAGGAATTTTCAACTAAAGTGGCTAGCTCCCAATACAAACAACATCATCTTATAGGATGATTGAATAGCGAAATAACCGTAGCTTCCCCATTTAAAATTACTTTTCTAAAAAACGGTCCTCCCACTGCTAAAGACCCCTACGCGCAAGCGAATTATTGAAATAAAATTAAAAACCATATGTTAGTCCCGATATGACCTAGTTTGTGTCGAGTGGACATTAAACCCAATCTCTCTCTCTCTCTCTCTCTCTCTCTCTCTCTCTCTCTTATCCACTTTTCGGAGATTTGATTATAATCTGAATAAGTTAATTAATGTCTAATTAATAATTTAGATCTAAAGAAAGACTTGCAATAGGTAGATTTAGCTCTTGCATAATGTATGTTTAACAATAAAATACATGCAAAGCCAAGTACGAACAATCCAAACCATTAACCCTCGCCCCCCCCCCCCACACACACACACTCACACACTCTTCTGTCCTCTCCCAGAGAGAGATGGCGCGTATGTTAGGATCGGAGAAAGGTTGTGAAGAAAGCGTACCTTTCATAAAGGAAATATTTCTAAAGACAATGCATCTTTGCGGTGATGTTTGTTAGGGCATGAATTGAAAGATGCATTAGTTGAGAGCTTAACAAATTAACTTCATTCTCGGCAAAATGATTACTGTAGTTTTGCATAGTATTAACCAGGGTACTTTTATATCCGAGACTTAGCCTCACTTTCCCATTTTCAGATCAAATTTAACCATTCTGATCAAGTTCAAAATCTCAACTATCCGATGCCACCGAGAGTTGATTATGGTCTGCTCCGAACTGGGCTAATGGAGACGGGCACACGCCATACAGAGTGCTAAGAAGGAAATTTTGCCCGGCCAACTCTTATATCGAATACGGACTGTCAAGGGATCTTTACCGTAAACGCCAATGTATACACGGGACCTCGGTTTTTTGTCCCATCCGAATGACTAGATTTATATATATAATGATAGAGGGCCTTTAATTTCTTTAATTTTGTTATATATATACAAAATTAAAGGCCCTCATAATATATAATATCGGTTTTTCGTCCCATCCGAACGATTAGACAGTTGTCCTTCTATAATGTCTGTTTAAAGATAAAGATAGAGGGCCTTTAATCTTGTGTGTGTATATATCTAAAGGTATTTTTGTAATCTGTGCTATAATATTGATCATGCTAACAGCTAGTTTGACTCATATAAGTCAACATTGTGTAAAATTCTATAAAAACATTTCTACTCAAGTTACGGTAATCCTGCCGATATTTTGATTAAAAAATCTACATTACAAATGGTAGAGTTACTGTGAAGAAACAAACTGAATATTATAGATTCCATGCAGTTTCAATGGCATTAAGTAATTGAACTGGAATATACACATGGAATACAATTACTGCTCATTACTTAGCCACGTAGAAATATGTAGTATTCGTGACGTTGATTCCAATACTGGGAACTATTTCACAAAATTTTAACTAAGATAAGATCTGAATTTTAGTTATTTGATTGGTCAATATTAGATTGATTTTAGTTCTTAGCCAATCAAAATTGCAGTATCTGCTAAAATTTGATTGTATCTTTAGTTAAAAATTTCGTGAAACAGGGCCCAGTTTTACCCTTGATCTGCAGGGGAATTAGTATCTTCAACCAAGACCAGGGGGGTGGATGACCGAATGGTTAGCGCGTCCGCGTTCTATCATAAGGTCTGTCATTGAGAAATGGGGCTTAACTTCCACTCGACACGAACTAGGTCATTTCGTGACTAACATATAGTTCAATTTTATTTCGATACTCCGCTTGCGTGTAGGCGTGGTTATAGCAATGGGAAGAAACCGGGCAACCCGGAGAAACCCCATGAGATTGGGAATGCGACCCTACTCTTTGTCACGTACAAGCGGGGAATGGAAACCGAATGACAGAACTTCTGATGCAACCATTCGACCACCCAATTCCGTCTTTTTTTTTTTAATTTATAAACTACACAAATTAAACATAAAAATACATCCTGTTGGTATGTTTATTCATTTATATCAAAAAGTAAGGGGTTTGATGGCCGAATGGTTAGCGTGTGCGCGCTGTGTCAATTGGCAAGGAGTATGGTCGCCTGTCCAACCTCTTGGGTTTTCTTCAAATCGTCGAGTTTCCCCCGACTGCTAAAGCCCCACCTACGCGCAAGCGAATTATAGAAATAAAATTAAACCATATGCTCGTCCCGAAATGACCTAGTTTGTGTCGAGTAGACGTTAAACCCATTTCTCTTTCTCTCTGTATATATGAAATGAACTTAAAGAAATAGTTTGTTAGTCCCAAGACGACCAAGCTGTGGTTTCCATCGACGTATGTATTCATTCATAAACATGTAAATTTGATCGAACCAACGTTAAAATATTTACAGATATTTTTTACACCAGATGCCCTGTAGGGTATATTTTTAGATTCGTGACTTTCTAAGAACCCTATTGTATTTCTTCAAGAGGCTTTCAGCGTATTAACGGAATGTATTATTCAATAAGAGCAAAACTGAAGTGTTTAAAACTGTTTTAAAATATTAATGAGCGTCGATTCATCAAAGACTCCTTAAACATCTAGAGTTTGGTTTAGATTTTATTCTAATAATATACATAAACCGGATATGATGCATGGAAAACACAAAAACAAAATGGCGCAGACTAACCAAAGCGGAAATGACAAAAGTGACGTTAATTAGGGATTGGGCTGGAGTTGAAGATGAACTAAATATTGATGACGTGGCTCTATTCATTTAAAATTAAAGAAATTTCAAGTCGGAATGAGTATTAAATGTAGAATACACAGAATAATGTGTGTTTGTGGGTGTGTGCGGTATGAGAGAGAGAGAGAGAGAGAGGGAGAGGGAGGTAACATCCACTCGGCACAAACTAAGTCATTTCCGGACAAACATATAGTTTAATTTCATTTCAATAATTCGCTTGCGCGTAGGGGCCTTTAGCAGTGGGCGGAAACCGTGGACCCACATCGCCATTTATAGTTGTCAGAGTAATAATAAGACCTACATTAATTCGTTTACACAAAAAATTTCCTCAGAGTCGTACACTGTATAGCATTTGCCGGATTCATTAGCTCAGAGCAGTAGGACGTCAATAAACTCTTGTCTATCTCAATGCAAGAAGTCTTTTCCGTTATCATTATTTATATGATATAGCCCATGGAAAAAAATGCACACGGCTCCCAATCCTCGCTACGAGCGACAGCACATTTTGGTGAAACTTTCAAGCGAAAAAACACAAGGCCAAATCGACAAGAAATAACATTTATTGCATTAAAAGAGCTTGTTACATTCTTTGTTGCAATAATTGCAGTTTAGGTCTTTGAAGCTTTATAATTACATATATACAGTTCAGGGTTTTTTTTTTTTGGGGGGGGGGGGGGGTGTTTTTTTTTTTTATAAAAAAAGATATTATATTTCATAACTGATGAAATTTTATGCAATTGGCACTCAGTTGTATGCAATAAAATCGCAAAAACAGTATCTAAACGGTCAATTAAATTCGATCAAAACATGAAAAAGACACAATTTATGTTTATATGGGCTATTTTCACAAAAACGTAGAAATAACGGAAAAAACAACGGTTTATCCAATATATGACATAATACAATTTTCGTAACCGTCAAAAAAACTTAACCGTTAGTCAATTTAAAGATACCAATTCGCGAAAATTTAATTAAATGAATAGCACGAAAACAATCGCATAATGCAGATTTTGGATTTCGGGCACTTTATTTTGTTAACAAGCAGATATTTTCCACAATAATATTTCTTTCTTTTTTTTTTCACTTTACACGGGCACCCGGATCAGCCCGGCATATCTGCCCGGCATATCTGCCCGGCATATCGTCAACAGAATCAGAAAGAAGCTGTTTTGGGTCAACCAATATGACGTCATGCCGCCTCCACGCCATTAAAGCTTCTTGGTAGTATCCCGTCCTCGTTAGCGCCGTCGGGGCAGAGAAGTAGGGCGTTAAACCCCATTTTATTCCACTTAATATACCCGGGATGTTTCCTTTAAATGAGCGGAATGTAATTTTTCTCAACACACTGCTGTCGCTTTAAAGTTTTTCAAGCGAATACAAAGAGATAAATTGCTACTGACAATACGCCAGGTGACTTTATAAAATGGGGAGATAAAATATTTATAGGAAAACAATTGCTTCGTGTTCTAGCGTAGCTGGCATATAATGCATGATAAATGATCTACGTACATGCAATTCTCAAACATGTCACTTAAAATGAACAACAATTGTTCGGTTTATCCTTGAAAGTAAATTGAGCATCCAATTTTCAGAGAATCAAATTGTTTCAGTTTTCGTTGTAAATTTCAGTCTAGATGTGAAATAAAGAAAGCGCATCTTGATATTTATCGAGGGGAGAGAGAGAGAGAGAGAGAGAGGGGGGAGGGGGAGGAGATAGAGATATAGAAACCACACATTAATACCATATATAAGGTGTAAATGAATGAGTGAGATCGGGTTTAACGTCCACTCGACACAAACTAGTTCATTTTGGGACTAACATATGGTTCAATTCATAACTAATTCAATCTGATTAAAACACAGATCTTGTTTCGTTTCGTTTTTTTAAAGTTCAAAATTTCGTTTTACTTGTCTTGGCAACACTACACTAAGAAGTAAGGGATTAACCAATGGAATGACCTGTTACGGTGACTTCGTGACGTGCCATGTACGGAACTGCGGGTAAACCACTAGTAGAAACGTCAACGCTGATTCAATAAATATGTCTGACGTCATAGTGTCAAATGCCGCTCGTACGACCCTTGACACCCCCTTCCAGTACAACTGGTCAGATCTTCATGACAGTGTAGGCTAACGAACGTATAAAAAAACGAAACGAAATATAGATCTGTATTTTAAGAGAGAGAGAGAGAGAGAGAGAGAGAGAGAGAGAGAGAGAGAGATTGGGTTTAACGTCCACTCAACACAAACTAGGTCATTTCGGGACTACAATCCGATTGAAAGTAAATTGTTGGAAGGATTCATAATTTTCATTGGCTCTGTTTTAAAATCAGAACACAAACAGATACTTCTTGACCTGAGAAAATACCGCATTCTTCAACTAGTTTAGATTAATTATTCGTGAATGAAAATTCAGCATGTGAATAATAATCCGACAAGTGGATGATAATCCGGAAAGAGAATGAAAATCCGACAATTGAATGAGAATCCCGCAAGTGAATTCAGCAAGTGAATGAGAATCCAGCAAGTTAATGAGAATCCAGCAAGCGAATGAGAATCCAGCAAGTGAATGAGAATCCGGCAAGTGAATGAGAATCTATTAAGTGAATCCAGCAAGTGAAACCAGCAAGTGAGTGAGAATCCGGCAAGCGAATGAGAATGCAGCAAGTGAATGAGAATCCGGCTAGTGAATGAAGTATTTTCCTGTTTGTTCCACACACCGGGCCATTTTTGTTATCTAGAGTTTCGCACAGGGAATATCCGTTTACAACTTTCGCTCGTCCATATTATATTTTGTAAGCAGTATTTATCATTTGTCCATTGGAATTTGGACGGAGGGCCGAACATGTGACACGGTATATTCGCTCCTCTAGGACGAAAAACAGGGATCCCATGAATACATTGTAAAATACCCCTTAAATAGTTGGAATTCGATATAAGAGTAGACCACAGTGCCGCTGTCCAGGCAAAATTCCCCTCATAGCGCATTGTATGGCGTATGGCCGTATTTATTATCCCAGTTGGGGCAGAAAGTAAGACGTTAATTATGATTTTAAATTAATATAGATTAATATCAAACATAGAATACATTGTATTTCGCTATCATTCAAATCAGTTTTTGTTTTTATTAGAGGAAACAGTAAATATAATTTCATTGTTCATTTTAACAACACTCTTCCGTCTTCCATTAGCCCAGGTTAGGTGCAAAAGAGTAGGACGTTAAACCCCATTTCATTTCATTTTTAAATAAACACTCTATCTCTCCTGAGTCAACCAAAACATTAAATGCGTCAGTTTTTAGCTGTGGCTCATTATGCATTTGCTGTTTTTGTGTTAGCATTAGAATTTTCTATGCTGTATTAATAAGTGCGGGGATGGGGGTGTACCATATATACGGAAAAGATAGGCCTACAATATGCAGAAATCATGAACAAATGAACAATTAAAATGAATGGACCCGGGGCTAGCAGTATGCAATATTGTTCTTTTTTAAATTGAAATTTCGGCTTTTTTGCTGATTTGCCATGCAAATATAAATATTTCATCATCGTTAATGTAAGTTTTTCGGAAAGAAAGGGGGTGGAGTGTGTTAAATGTCTAGCAATTCAGCGTCATAAATTATATCTCTTAGACGGTGTAGAATTAGAGATGTTTGAAACTTGTCAGGGGACAACATAACCTGGATTTGAATTCGCTTTAATCAAGCCCAACATCATACAAGACAATCCGCTGAAATTTCTATACAGTGGGGACCCATCAATAATATTACGAGATTACTCCATTTATTAATTAATTAGTGACTCAATAATTTTGTTACTGAGATATATTTTATATGACTTGAACCGCGCAGAAACAAAACAAAACAAAACGATTCTATCCGTAAATTCACGTTAAAAGTATGTTGCTTTAATTTTATTTTATTATAGTATGCAAAATGGCTTACTAGAAAATATGCCAATTTTATTTGCAAAGTTTGCAAACTTCAAATGGCAAATTGATTAACTAGAATATTTAAATTAATATACGTTGTAGTAAATGTTGTTAAAAATTTTAAAAAAACTCAAAACAATTTATATGGAAAACAATCACTGGTTTATTATGTAGCACGACGTTTCGACAAATACCTTCGCATCGTTTTCAAGCACGGATGAAAATTAGTAAACAAAACGAAATAGTAAGCCATCAGACTTCTGTTGTTTTCAAACTTTTTTTTATACCACTATAAATATCACCTTTTACCTTTACTAAATATCATTTGGACTTGAAAACGATGAAAGGATCTTTATCGAAACGTTGTTTTCCATTTAAATTGTGTTATGTTTCGTAATATGTTCAAATCGCGAAATGCCACTCAAAGAATCTTTGGTTAGAAGTTACACTTGGATTAGGCATTTCGTTCTTATACTGAAGTCTTCCTCATAATTTTTAAAATATAAAATGAATTTTAATACCATACGTCCATCAACGAATTCAGTAATAGACTAACGTTTATATTTCATTCCAAATTTAAGAATATACACAGCTTGGAAAAAAAATGTTTGGCGAAATGAGCAACCAAGGTGACTGGTATATCAAATGTTTATAAACAATTATATTTACTGCCCCGGGGTCGGTCGAAAGAATAACCCGGTTGATAAGAGGGGGGTGGGGTATCAAATTTCTGAACGGTTATTTCAAAAATAGACAAAAGATAAAGCAATATTAATCTAGATCTTTTGACTGGCAGATTTTAGAAAATACATAATTGTAGCTAAATTCTGATATGCAGAGCGCGGGGGTTAAAAGTTATCAATTGAAAATGACTTAAATCTTCGAGTTTCAGATTATTCCTTATCTTTGCATTTTGACATAATTGAAAGTCATCCCGTGTTTATATTTCAAACTTAACTAAATAATAAATATATTTATATAAGGTAATAAATTCTAATGTTAAAACATTCAACTTAAAAGTTCGCTATTTTGATTAATATGATTTGATAGAGTATGGGACTTCAAAATAAAATGGACCGAACGTTGACGTTTATAGAAGAATGAGCGTGCGTGCGTGCGTGTGTGTGTGTGTGGGGGGGGGGGGGGTATGTAAGGTCCAGAAGTTGATAAGTTTGGGTTCGTTATTTTTAAAAGTGAAATAAGTTGGAACTTACCGGTGTATCTGTATCTTTGTCATATTGGCCGCATCTTTAGGTGCCTGAATGACTCGGTCTTTCAAGTTCTCAAACGATCCAAAAGGCATTTTGACTCCTTTTTAATTAATGAACTGAAACACTTTCAAACTCTATTATCATTGACACGGGTGTGTGGACCAGGATCGGTTCTTAAACCGGCTAAATGAGGGTAGTAATCTCTTAATCCAGATTTAACAGCATTCCATCACTCTCCACAACAAAACAAAAAGCCAGAATTGTCACACAAAAATTATCTCAAATTAAAATTCCCACGAGTGCGACTGTAACGCGTTTAAAGCTGTAAACGCAGGCGACACGAGACGGATGTTGGTATGAATGAGCGAGCACTAGGAGAATGCCATCCGTGGAAACGGCAATATCGGCAGTACATGGAATGACTCTACACTATATTATATCGTTTGTCCTACCTGAAGGTTTCAACCAATCAGATCACAGGAATCAACTCATTGAATATTCATGAGCAAAATATAGTCCCCCCACTCTTTTTTATTGTTATTTTAGTACGGCTATGCACTGATGTTGAATGCTATATATGTATATATATATTGTTAATTTTTATTCTAAGGAAGAATTCCAATATTTTTCTCCCCCGAGTCCATTAGTTAATTGAGTCGGAGAGAAACAATTGGCAGTGTGTTTGACTGGTGGTCGAATGGCTTGAGTTTTATGACTGAGTCGGTGGAGTTGGGGTTGACTGTGTGGAGTTTATCAAAGCCAACATAGCATCGTTATTTTATCGATTGCTGCCATATTCTTGGATACTTAGTTTCCCCTAAGACAACCCAATGGTGTAGCTTCAACCAATAATATATCAGCTTTCTTAATATCTCGTGTCACTCACGTTACTGTCAAATGAATGAATGAGAGAGAGAGAGAGAGAGTGAGAGAGAGGGAGGGAATATCATCTTACACTCAAGACAAACCAGGTTATTTCGGGACTAACACAATTACATTTCAATAATTTGCTTGTGTGTAGGGGTCTTAAGCAGTGGGGGGAAACCGGAGGACCCGTAGAAAACTCACGAGGTTTGACAGGTGACCCTACTCCTTGGCATGCGCACGCTGGGAATAAAAACCACACTAGTTGACTCATTGACAGACCTTGCTATCTAAGCGCGTGCGTGCCATCCAAATACTGCACGAATGTCATCCATAGAGTATCGGCATACCATTACGAATAAAAAATTTAAAAACTGTCCACTTTATGCACGCGGGGATTAGAAAGTATTGGGACTTGTAAAGAACTACATCAAGACGATCGTATGTTACATGAAATGAAATGGGGTTTAACGTCCCGTATGGTACAAAAACAAGGCCCCTTAATAGACTCTACATAGCATATGCCTGGCTATATTAACCCTGACGCAGCAAAAAATAATATAATAATAAAAGTCGCGCAATATAGTGACATGTACGTACGAACAGATGACGTGACCATTCGTCTAAAGCCATACTAAACTTAGACTACATGTCTATAGTGAGCTCCGCTTGAAAACAGACACGAAGCTAGATGACCGACATTTTAAGTCCTTAATCGACGATTTTAGTCGAAAACACTAAGTATAATTCGACAATTTTGTTAAGTTTTTATTATGGTTCCATTTAATAAAATGGAAAATGTTTATTTAGTCTGTGTGCGCATAACAGATGTGAAACCGCATTACAAAATGATATGCTAATTTTTGATATGGCGGCTATTTAAGAGAGAGAGAGAGAAATGGGGTTTAACCAACCTGTTTCACAGAGAATTACTAACGAATTATCCCTGTAACGGATGGCTGTCTAAAACACGTGCGTTGACTTGCACGCCTCGTAGTCATTGGCTCAACGGCTCGTGCAATGTTTACTTAACACCTAACTGCTTCGGGCAAAATGATGCATTTTACTCATTTTAATACCCATTTACACTAAACAGGAAATATTTTTTAACTACAAATACTTCAAACGTCTTTATTTATTTTTCTTTTACCTCAAAAAAATTGTTTGAGAGTTTAATTTGTCGGGGTAAAAAAGTTAATATGCCGTACTCATTAAGCCTCGTCGATGTCATGCTTATCAGTGATTGTAGCGGCCAAGTAAATATTCACTGCGGGATCAGTTTGAAACCGCATTACAAAACAGTAAGCTAATTTTTGGATATGGCGGCTATTTAAGACAGAGATCTATTTTCGAATTAAAAAGTAGGCGAATCTCTGTGCGCAAACGTGGTCACACAAGAAGGTGTAATGACGACATGTTGAAATATAAAGGCTGTTTCCGGTTCATTAGATATTCTATATTATTATATACCGTCTGTTTACCAAATCTAATTTATATTGTTAAATTAATCCCCCATCTGTCCACGTGTTAATAAATAAATCATGCTATTATAACAATACATACTGTTGTCTCTGTGAACTGTCCGGGCCATGGTGTCCCTTGTATTCATTGGCGTGTACATTCCAATTAATCCTTCATAAATAGACTTCATTCAATTGCTGCTCAGGCCAAATTCCCTCATAGCGCAGTAGGGGGGGGGGGGGGAGAAATGGAATTTAACGTTCACTCGACACAAGCTATATTATTTGGGACTGACACACGGTTCAATTATATTTCAATAATTCGTTGCGCGTAGGTGTCTTTAGCAGTGGGAGGAAACCGGACAACCCAGAGAAAACTCACGAGGTTTGACAAGCGACCATACTCGAGGGGGTTTAACGTCCACTCGATACAACAAACTATATTCGAGACTAACATATGGTTCAATTATATTTCAATAATGCGCTTGCGCGTGGTTTTTTTTAGTAGACAACCAGAAAACCCAGAGAAAACCCACGAGGTTTGACAGGCGACTTTGTTAACTGTGGGAGCCACGATGTCCTTGTACACTTAAGTGGGTAAAAGACGCGTGATCGGTCCCTGCAATGGTCGAGAAAGTTCATCGAGATTTTCCGGTGCCCCCCCCCCCCCGCTTGTCAGTGACAAGGACAGATATCTAGTCTTTCGGAGCGGGCGAAAACTCGAGGTTCTGTGTACACATTGAGTGCACATAAAAGATCCCTTCACAGTTGTAATTCGATATAAGAGTAGGACGTAGTGCCGCTGTCCTGGCAAACTGTATGGCACATGTCCGTCTTCATTAGCCCAGTTCGGAGCAGCGAATTATTAAAATAAAATTGAACTATATGTTAGTCCCGAAATGACTAGGTTTGTGTCGAGTGGAAGTTAAGTCCAGTTTCTCTCTCACTGTAATGTTTGGCGTGCTGCTCGTAAAAGACATCACCGGGATGTAGAGTACGTGGAAACATCCGAGAATGGGAGAGCGACGACCCATGGCTTCCGATGCTGGGCGGGGTGAATGTGCATCGATGTAAATAGGGAAGTTTAATCAAGTTTTCTGGTATTTTTTTGTATAAGCTGTCCTATATGTCCCCTTTTATATTTGTCCCCTTTCTCGCATGGGGCCGTGGTGGTTCATTAGGTAGGAACTAGATTTCTAACCTTGGGTGTTTTCCCTTGTCAGTGTTACAGACCTAAAGACAGACCGACATAAGGTAGATTTAGCTCTTGCATGTTTAAATAATAGTAGAAACAAGAGACAACTTGGGGATCATGAGTTCGATCCCTGCATTGGCCGAGAAAGTTCATCCAAATTTTCCGCCGTGGTTTCCTCTTGTCAGTGATGCTTAATCCGCCCTCATATATTCCCAGAGAGAGAGAGAGAGAGGGGGAGAGAGAGGGGGAGAGAGTTTAAAGCTTTTAGGGTTTAACTTCCACTCGGCATAAACTAGGACAGTTTGAGCGTATAGGTGTTTTTAGCACTTGGAGGAAACTGCGAAACCCGGAGAAACCCTACGAGGTTGTGAAGTCGACCCGACGCCTTGTCACGTGCAAGCTAGGAATGAAAACCACGCCACTTGGCTCAATGACAGACCTTCCGATGCAACCATCTGGTAGCCCACTCGACATATTTTAATAATTCGCTTACGCGTAGGGGTCTTTAGCAGTGGGAGAAAAACCCACGAGGTTGGTAATCGGATTTAAAACTTGCCTATTAACATATTGTCACGAAAACAAAGGATAAATTTCTTAAAAATGAATTATTCAAGAGCTAAATCTGTCTTTATTTAGGCCTAAAATGTTATGTAAACTATTAATTAGACATTAATTAACTTATCCAGACCATAATCAACTTCCGATGCCATCTTTCTTTAGGACTGAAATGATTTCTGCATTATTAATTAGACATTAATTAACTTTTTATCGTACCGACTTTAGTAATGATGATTAGGCTAGACCGAAAATTCAATTGCTACAATCTCGAGTCAGAGTGGACCAATTTTAGTAATGATGACCGACGCTAAGCGGAACTTTCATTCGCCTAGTTCTAACTTAAATAGTGGATGAATTTGACTTAAATTTTCAGCAAATTGCCTTTACATCATCTAGTTTTAAACTATTATAGTGAGAACTGCAAACTATTTATCCAATCTCCCAGAATGTATATTTAATTAAAATGCATACTGAGTATTTGGTCTGGTTCAAAAGCTGGATAATAGCCAGAAATTAGTATGACTGTTGTAATTTATAAAACGATTTGTACGACACCCACTCCCAGTTATACTTCGTAATGAGCAATTCACAGCTTGTAATAATCCTAGCTGCAACTGCTAACAAAAAATGATTAATCCTGGGAAATAATTTAACATATGATGACATTTTGATTACTTTTATTTCACAAGTTATTTATTATTCCTATCTGTTCTCAATCAATGACTTATTGTTTTCTTATTTGCTTACTGTAAACGCCCGCTGTATCATAAAGCCTGTCATTGAGTCAACTGGCGTGGTTTCGAATCCCCGGTTATACGTGACAAGGAGTTGGGGCGCCTGTCCAATCTCGTGGGTTTTCTCCGGGTCCTCCGGTTTCCTCCCACTGCTAAAGACCCTTACGCGCAAGCGGGTTATTGAAATAAAATTAAACCATATGTTAGTCCCAAAATGACCTAGTTTGTGTCGAGTGGACGTTAAACCCCATTTCTCTCTCACTGTAATGTTTGGCGCGTTACTCGTAAAAAGCATTAGAGACTTTTGGCAAGCGTAAATTTCTGGTCCGTATCGCGTATCCGTATCGATTTTGTGTGTGACGTCAACAATGCTTGTGTATTTCTCATACGTGATATGGCACACGGATACGGCAGCACGTATCGAACAGCTTTCATACGGAAAAGGTACATATAACATCGTCGTCTTTTTACCATACTTTTTGCTACTTTTAGACGCTGAAATGTTGTGTTATAGTAGACACTTGACTAGTACTGAAGATCTTAGTAGATAACTGACATCATGCTGTAAATAGAACTAAGCTAGCCCAGTTACCCATATGTACACGCCGCGAAAATCTGCCAAAACTCTAAAACGACCTTGACGCAACGTATCACGTGGCGATACGGATACGTGATACGGATGCGGAAAATTCCACTTGCCAAAAGTCTCTATTACCTAGATGAAGAGTTCGTGAAACTATATCCGGAAATGGGAGAGGCGACGACCAATGCCTTACGATGCCGGATGGGGTGAGTGTGCATCTCTCTCTCTCTCTTTCCCTCTCTCTCCCCTCTCTCTCTCTCCCCCTCTCTCTATCTGTAATAATAAAAGGATATTGATGGGACGTTTCAAATTTGTATATTGTTTATTATCTTCGAATTTAAATTATTTATCATGCCGGTTGTTTCTCGTAGGATTTAAAGATCGGAGATTGTACACGTTTATTTATTCTTTTAAATTGTATTTTTTTTGGTGTACAGAAACATAAGTAAATCAATCGGGTGGGGAGGGACGTGCGCGGGGATTAATGACGACACCTCCAGATTAGCGAGACAACCTCCTAATCACTAACTTTTGTTTTTCACAGTCGATCTATTTCTGACGTGTCCAGAATTTAGGACATCCTGTGTATGGACATGTATATTACCATATTAGCAAGCTGATTAAAACACCGATACTATTTCGTTCTGTTTTTAATAGTTCAAAATTTCGTTTTATTTTTTCTTTACTGAAATAGTTGTTATCATTAACGTGTTTTGGATGATGTGATAGATAAGCCATTGAAACGGTCTCAGAAGGCCAGCTGTGGATAATCCATGAGAAACATCAATGCAGTTGGTTAATCAAATGTTTGAGTCATAGGGTCAAAAGCCGCTCGTATGACCTCTTACGCGACCTATAGTCACAACCAGTCAGTTCTTCATGTAGTGTAGGCCATCGAAAGTATATAAAAAAAAAAAACAAGAAAAACCCCGACCTATTTGTGTCATTGTGCGACCTATTTGTGTCATTGTGCGACCTATTTGTGTCATTAGCGATTCATCTCCTTTAAATAACCAAATTATATTCATATCCTTTCATAACCCAATTATTATCACATCCCTAAATATAGTTTATAATTATTAAAAGTAGTGAAAATAAACGCAAACTGCTAAACAATCCAGCATAAATAACTCTACACTGGGTCTTCCGGTAGGTGACGTCAAACCAACTCCCGAGTACAGATTGGAGTTGGAGTGAAATAAGAGTATACCGTAGCCCCGCTGTCCAGGAACAATTTCCCCCGGATCCATTCACTTGATTTGATATTTGTTTATTTTTTGCAATGTAGATTTTTGTTTTGTGTGTAGTGCGGTCCTCCTGCACTTAGTATTAAGTGTGACCGACCGTCTAACATAAGCCAAGTCGGATCAGAAAAGTAGGACGTTAGACCCCATTTCCCCTCATTCACTAAGAGAAACGTCAACGCTGATTGGTTAATCAAATGTCTGAAGCCGCTTGTATGACCCCTAACGTGACCTCAGACTACAACAGTTCAACGTCATGTAGTGTAGGCCATCTAAAGTCCAAAAAAGAAAAGAAATATAGATCTATATTTTAATGAGAGTGAGTGTTTAGGCCAAGATTAGGCAGTGGGGAGGTTAGGCGGCCCACCTACATACCTCGGATGCCCCAATACTTTGAAACGGGGGGAGAGAGAGAAATGGGGTTTAACGTCCACTCAACACAAACTAGGTTATTTCGGAACTAACATATTTTATTTCAACATTTCCCTTGTGCGTAGGGGTCTTTAGCAGTGGGAGGAAACCGGTGTGCCCGGTGGAAACCCACGAGTTTGAGAAGGCGCCCCTATCTCCATACCACATACGCTCACACCAGGGCTCGAAACCACAGCCCCAAGCCAGAGGTGACCGGCCAGTTAGAGGTCGAAGCGCGGCACTCTAGACCACTAGGCCATCCCAACCCCCACTTACTTTGAAACAAAATTTGATTAACCTTTAAGGTAAAATATATATCTGAAGAATATAATTAATTTTTAATTAATAATACCCCAATCCCATCCCTCCCTCTCCCCAATTCACGAATTACGATTACTAGATTTTAAGAATTATTATAACGAATTATTATTACTACATTCTATTTATAATTATTACTAGATTTTACGAATTATTATTACCAGATTTTGCTAATTATTATGGGTAAATTTCACAAATTATTACTAGATTTTACGAATTAATATTACTAGACTTTACGAATTTTTATAATTGGTGAAATCTATTTCTTAATTAATATTATAATGTGTCGACTATGCATATCTCTAACATATCTTTACTTGTCAGTCACTTTTTGACAGGATACTAGATCGGATACGGTCCTGCACATGTGATGTCAAATGTGGAGTGTGCTTTAGGGTTAGGGTTGGTGTAGGGTTAGGGTTAAGGCTATTTACGTCATATGTGCTCCAATATGCAGGACCATCTCCGATCTAGCGTTCTCGCAACACATTCGGCGTTTTTGAACGTGTGCTTATGTAAATTTCGGATATATGCGCCTAACTTAGAGGCCTCTTCTCTGCAGCTCTTAGGGTGACAATAGTAAGAATTTGCTCAAAGGTTGGCAACTTAACCTCTAGAATATAAGATAATAAAAAAACTTAACCTCTAGAATATAAACCAATAATTCAAACTACAGCTAAACAAGAATGAATCTACAATACGCTGCTAACATTGATACAATTTAATTATTGCCTTCGCTCTAAAGGTGTCGCAGGAACAAATACCGATAACTCTTGTGATAACCTTTTGTTTATCGCTTATCACCCAGTCTCAATACATCCAATGACCTTTTAAAATCACTGAATAATTTAAAGGGGGATAATTACTGGCTCACGTGAACACTGGTTTGGATACAGCTCACCAACTATTTCTACGCTGTCACCAATGTAAGGCGAAAGTGATCTTTAGTCTTTCTCTCCTTTTCCGTTTTTCCCCTTCTACATGGCGATTTTTGTTGACTGTTTGGTGTAGAATTGAAAACAGGGTTTGAAAATACATTTTCTGTCAGGTTTTGGTGAATATTCATGATTTTGAGGCGGAAGGTTGGTTAGGTTGAAATGTTTACGTGTCTCTACTTTCAGCTTGTGTATCTCAGGTTTTTCATGGTGAACCTCATACATCGATAGCATTTATTGCGTATGCTCTCCAGATAGGAATATAGCCTTACCGTTTTACATGATTTTAGGAATATGTCTGGCCTCCTTCTTCGAGTCCATTGTTACTAATGGCACAAAAACGCATTTTGATACAAGATTCGTGTACCAATGGTAAAATGTTTATTTTGTCTTATAAATTGGACATCGGACTCCCATCTCTCCGGGTAAGATCACATCAGTGTTGATTTAAATTGACAAATGTAAACAAAAAGTCATCTTAAAACACACTTATAAAATCACTGTCGTAAGCAGAGAGGGTGGACCATCTTCTCTCTCTCTTTCATAATAAAACATGTTAAAACAGTAGGCCCAGCTGACTGATGTTTGGCGTCATCAGCGCGGATAGAAAGAAAAAAAGCGGTGAAAAAATATCCACTTGCGTTGTGTGGAAAAGCGAAGTGCTTGCAGTAAAAACCACATAGCTCGATCCGTGGATTATTTACATATTAAAACCTGTTCGTCCAATCAATAAGTTCCACACATAAAATAAATAATCCCGCAATTAAATTAATGCTATGTTGCTTTGGTCAGTGGGGATTACATCAAAATTGCTGATGTGCACAGGATTTCTGGAGGAGGAGAGTCATTAATTAACGCCCTTTAAGAAGGGGATTATACTAATCTTAATCCGATTATAGAAACTAAAACTCTTTCATATACGCCGAAACAGTATTTGTTTATTTCTGGACAACCCTTTCCATCGATTGATGCGTGGGAGGGGGGATATTAGTGGTCACTGTGCGTCAAATAGAGAGGGGGGATTAGATTGGAGGGAGGGGGTACATCCACTCAACACAAACTAGGTCATCTCGGGACTAACACATCATTCAATTTTATTTCAATAATTCGTAGGGGTCTTTAGCAATAGAAGGAAACAGGGGGACCCACAGAAAACCCACACGAATGAACAGGCGATTCCACTCCTTGTCACGAACAACCGGGCCCTTAGTTCACAAAGCATTCTCAGACTTAAATTGAGAATATGCTCAACTTTCAATCACTGTTTATGAGAAATATCTTGGATGCAGAAACACAAAACTTTGCACATAGTTTCTTATTCACGTATTTGATACATTTAAACAACAGAATTATTATAACGGGCTATATTTTAGTTACAACAAGTTTGAGTAAATTCTTAACCTAAGACTGAGAATGCTTTGTGAACTCGGGGCCAGGTAATTAAAACCACACAGTTGACTCAATGACAGACCTTATGCATATTCAACACGTCATATCCAAGAATTAATTAATTTCATCATTATTTCTCAAAATGATGGACAATTGATTCATTCCACACAAAACCTGTCAGAATGCTAGATCGACGAAAGTCCTGCACATATGACGTCATATGTGGATTGTGCGTTAGAGTTAGGCTTGTTCCAGGGTTAGGGTTAGTGCTAGCCATGTTTACATCTCGAGACATTGACGAAATCTACAAATCGTATCTCTTACCTTAACCAACATAATATGACGTCATGTTTAGGACCATCTCCGTTCTAGCCTTCTCTCAACACCCGTGTATCGTATCCACCATGTGACGTAATTAGACGAATGTTATCGAATAACACGTGGGTCGGACAAAAGAAAGCTCTGAAACTTAATCAACAGACAAAGGGTGGACAACCGAGGATTAATGTGCACGAGCAAGGATAATCGGAAATAATAATGAATTAGATTCCGGTATTGAGTTAAGGTTACAGACGCAGGAAACAAATTACCACGACGGTTTCAATAGAATTTAAAATCATGAGGTTTCAATTAGATAGTGAACGAATGTACCTTGAAATCTGTTCAGTTTTAATCGCTACAGAATGCAATATGCGTGTTTGGGTGTGTGTGTTGGGGGGGGGGGGTGTTTGAGAGAGGGAGAGAGAGATGGGGGATAACTTCCATACGACACAAACTATGTCATTTCGTGACCAACATATGGTTCAATTTAATTTCAATATTTCGCTTGCACGTGGTTAGCAATGGGGAAACCCACGAGCTTGTGTGTGCTGGGAATTGGTCGATATGTAACTTGTCCTAAATGTGTGCAGAATGGGGCATAACGGAACGATGTCGGTCGACGCATGTGATCTACGAGCGATTGATCCAGTCGAATCCAAGCTTTCCAATAACCTCTAATCGTGTTTAGTAGATTTCTTCTATACCTCGCGTAAAGTTGCCTTTCAATTAATTACCCGGAATTAATAATTAATGATGGCCGTCGATGGATTATAAGATGATCGCGTGCTAAAGGTCTATTGCTCGCGTGGTTCGGGGTCAACGTAGCGTCTGCTCGTCTCGTGAAGAGGGCGAGATAGAACATGTTTGCTTGAATGCGTCTACTTCCATCATTTACTCGCGGTTTTGAAGGCAAGACGCAAAAGGAAAGAGATTTTACGGGATGTTCAAAGGGGAACATCGACGCCGATGTCACGCTATTTTAAAAATAAAATGGGCCTGAACATGCTACTTCCCTCACTCACCAGGGTAATGATGAGAATTTAGCCCGGAAAGCGGCACTGCAGCAATCGCTTATATGTCGAATTCCTACCGTCAAGGGAGTGGGGGGGGAGGGCACATCGAAAAATCCAGCATGGATGTCATTAGAAGCCGGCAACAGGCAAATTTCGCCGTTAAGATTAGGTCAAATGCCCGCTACTTTTTAGCCCAAAATAAACGATCCATAATTTAATTTTAAAAAAAATAATTTGCCTAATATCAATTTATACACATGTAATCCCTAAACGCCAAGAATACCTTGGGCATAATTATATGGAGCCGGTAAATCTTATAACGGTAAACCATATACCCGATTATTTAGGACTCTCTGTCAATCTATTCATTTTTAAGGTCGTGACAATCGAAACTGTCAAAATGGCTGCCACGCGAGTTGTCTTCTCTAGCAATTCACGCGGGACTTGTGTACAAAATTAACACGACGAAGCGAAAGCAGGGCATTTTAGACGACTTTTTTAAAAAGCAGAAAAATAATAATGGTTTGAAAAATATTACTTAGAAATAGTGTGTGCTACACTATAGGCTTTATTGGCTACAAGAACTGCATGTACACGTGTGAGTATCTACCGTCACCGCGAATACCGACACGGCGACACTACGTCGATGGCCCAGTTACACCACTGAACGTGCATTTTCTTTCAGTTTCATTCTCAAAAATGCCAAGTCTAATTTGAACTGTATACAATATTGCATACGTGCATTCTAGTATTTACTGTATGTTATGAATGCACTGTGAAGTGAAGGCCGACTACAGAACAGACACGAGTCTGACGAGAACAATTTCAATATAACCTAGTTATGACCCACGACATACCACAGTGGATTTCTTATGACACCAGCCTGTCTAGTTGAAATGTGACATTTTTGTTTTCTATTTTGGCCCATTCTCACAAAAAGTGAACATTTAAGCACTTTTGCAAACAGGATTACTAAAATTTTAAACAATCGTTACAGCTGTAACTTTTATGGCGTCGTCTTGCGCAAACATTCGGGTTTCCGAAAACATATGTATTTCTCTATGTCCAGCCGGTAAAAAGATTTGGCATCACATTTCCCCATACTTACCAAAGTCACAAAATGTACTTTGTGATATCTACGTTACAAATAAATTCAATGTAGTGATTCTATGGAAACTAAATTATATGCAAGGAAATGTTCAAATGTTGTCCTAACTTTCAACATGAGCTTATCCGGAAGCCGTCAAAAGCAAAAATGGAGGTTTTAGTAAATAGATAATTAGTTTATCGATCGCAGATATGAAACAGTCCTAAATTATATAATAACGCAAGCGCATCGTAGACAATATGTTAGTCGTGGGTTTGTTATATAAACATACAAACTATTATTTTCACATAATGGTTATTTTTAGAGCAAATACCACCTTTCCTGCGTAACATATACATCGAAAGTTTAAACCCAGGTATGATAGAGATAAAATACAAGAGAGTTATAAAAGTCTTCATAAATGTAACGTAAATATTCGAAAATCACAAGGTTATAAGTGAATTCGAATTTTGTAACAAACATCTTTATAAACATTCGTTATTTAAAATGAGAATGCCGGTGTGTCTTTACTCGGTATTACCAAATACTAGATCATATATTATGTCCGGATTTTGATTTTGTGGTTGAAAGGTGTAAAAACAAAGACACAATTAAATGAATTCCTCCAATGGGCTCAGATTTATTTTATGATAATACAAAACTTTTAATAATTGAAACATAAATATATTCCTTTGTTCAAAGAAATGTGTGTTCAAGTTTGATTCCCGTGGTAACGTAAATATGACCTGAGTCGTAACGTAAAAAGGTATAACTCCTATCGGCAGAATTATGTACAGAACAACAATCCAAAACAATTTAAACAAAATACAGGAAAATGTTAGTTGCTTACAATTTGTTCCTACACAAATATAACGTTATTTCACCTTAAAATATATTTGGTAACGTAAATCAAACTGTTCCTCCCCGATGATGTGAAGGCGCTTTTTTCAACACAGTAAAAAAAAAAAAATGACCCCATGGTCACGTCTAATTTTGTTTTGTGAAGCTTGCGGTTATAACAACAATATTGTGGTTAATTTTAACGATTTTATAGAAAACAAACAAAATGTAATATCAATTGACGCCTCGCGAACAGAGCTCTATCAGCGATAGTAGCGACCGAACGCTGCTAATCAGTTTGAACATAATTTTTTAGAGTGTATTAGGAAACATGGTATATATGTTTTCTATATTACATCGATCTTCGTCACCGGCTAAATTTTTCAAAAGGTTCTGGTCTTCTGATCGTACACAGAATATTATTCTTGTCAACCCATATTTCATCTTTATGGTTGTGGCCACTTGAACATTGCTTTTGATGCTTGCATGAATGAAACATTAACATCATCGTCGTCTTCCTCTGAAACAAAGCCAATATACCATTTTTTGTCATATACACATGCTACGAAGTCACCATCCTTACATGCCACCTGTTGTAAACCAGTATTCGAATCAACTGTTTCATGAATTATATCATTATTGGTAGTATTAGGAACTGATTGTTGCTGTTGCTGTTCATCCCTGACTGTGGTATTCCTCTTGTAATCCAAAATATGCAAGTCCCAATGACTACAAACCTCACCAGTGAGACAGTCGTGGCAGTAACAAGAAGTTTCCCCGACAATAATGGATCGAGTGTCGTTGCTCGATACGGCATGGTATTTCATTGTCCCTTTGATTGGTTTTATTTTAAGACATGAGGTCACTTCAAGTTTCTGTTGACACGCGTCCCTTTCTAACCACAAAAATGTAACTTCACGCATGGTTGAAGTTGAAGCCCAAGTGAAGAAATCGGCAGCATCTTGGATAACTGCTGCACCCATTTTGATAGCTTCATCTGCGAAACGTTTAGTAGCTCCTCCTAAGCCGTCACACGGACCTTTACCATGCCCCGCTTCGAAATAATTCCATCGTGCTGCGACGTTAAACAATTCAACATGATTAGCAATTACTTGAAATATATGCTTATTTCTATATTGGCTTGATGGACTATCTGTCCAGTAATGAATATATTCAAGATTTGCGTCTATCTGCTTCAATTGTGGTACAAGGATGTCAAGAATAGACCAGACAGTGCTCGTATTATGAGCAAGTTCATTAGAAATAACAACAAAACTTCTGTGTTGGAGACTTCCATCCAGTTTGAAATAGGCCACTGCTGGATGAAGGGTGATAGCTGTCTGGTGCCAATATGCACTCTGAATTTCGTCAACAGATCGGCACGTATAATTTTCAGCGAAGTCCATCTGAACAATCGTGTGATTCTAAGAAGTTGCTCCTTTAAACGTCTCATCTGTTGATACTGTTCCTTCATTCTGTAAACATGCATACGAAAGTCTTCCAATTCTGTCTTTATGATTCCAATAAATTCTGATTTCTTTAAATTTACCAATTTCATTTTCTTTATATTCTTTTCACCATCAACTCGCTTCCATGTATTGTAATTAATTTCTTTGTTGTCTGGTATTATTTTAGTTAACTCATCAATAATGTCATTTAGATCTAGATTTCTTTCAGGGTTGTCGCTTACTGATACAGAAAGTTTCCGAAGACATTGCATCTTAAGTGCCATGATCTGATGGCGGATACAGAGGCAGGCCTGTCTGCTGGTGAATTTAACTGTCAAAATATAGATTTCTTTCAGGGTTGTCGCTTACTGATACAGAAAGTTTCCGAAGACATTGCATCTTAAGTGCCATGTTCTGATGGCGGATACAGAGGCAGGCCTGTCTGCTGGTGAATTTAACTGTCAAAATATTTTTCGGACGCAGTCGACAAAATGTTGCTAAGGAAAGTTCATAGGTTGCATTCTCGGTTAAGAATTTTTGGTGAAGATTTGCTAAATAATCTGTCAGTACCTTGGTTTGTTTTGTTTCACCATCTTCACATTTTTTGGAATCCTTCTTACCCGGATTTGTTTTACTGTTGTCGTTTCTATTAAAGAATTCGGTAACTTCTTTTTGACATCTTCTCGTAACAGATTTACGAATAGTCACGGTTTTACTTGCATATTTTGAGATGGTGCCTCTGCTCAGTCCGGTGCTTTGACTAACACCCTTCAGACATCGATATTTTTTGACAACTTTCCCGGCTATTATAATAAGAACAGACGACTTATTCTTTTGCTTAGCTTTAGATATCTCATCAATCAGTACATTCCCAATAAGTAGTTGACGTTTTACGGATTTTGCCCTTTTAGGAGTGATGTTTAATGATTCTACCATTGAGTTGGTCTTTGAGTTAGGGGTACTGGCTGCCAACAGCGATGGTTTCTTTACGCGAGAAATTTTATTTCTCAATCTTTCAATTACTTTGTGATTCTTCTTACACTTCTTATTGAGATTTTCTATTTTCTTCTCAGCTCTTTTAAATCTACTCTTCGCTCTTTCCAAAGCCTTGGCTGTCCGTCGTTTCCTTGAAGTCGTCTGGTTAACTGGTAGTTTTACTATCAATCGGGAAGAATCATAACCACTTTCAGTTAAATCTTCACTATCTTCACCCTATTCTTGTTCACGATCTCTAACTAATAGTCGATGTCTTCTGTTCCTTATAGCTGCAATTTTGTTTCGTTTCTTTCTGTCTGTTTCCGCCAAACTACTCAATGGATTATAGTATTTCATCACCCTACATGTTTCTTTTTTAAGATACTTATCACCTTCCCTAAGTTTTTTCCGTTCCCTGTAGGTTCCGGCCTTTTGGATTTCTGCCCTTGCCTTTGCCATGGAAACCTGAAAAAATAAACAAGATATTTACGTTACTCTTTACGTTACCACTATTAAAGTTCAATAATCCAATTTAATAGCGAAAAGTACGTAGTGTAAATACTTTTTTTTCGTGTGAAGAATAATCTACTTTTAGGAATATACACCCAATTGACATTGTTTGTCTTGATTCATTATTTTTGGAAGGCTGGATTGCCACATGAACACTCATTTTGTAATGGCATTAATGATTATATTTTTCTAAATTCCCTATCACTAAAAGTACCAATAGATTGCTTGTTTCGTGTAATATGACTCATTTCCATGTGAAATATCAACGTCACTAGCGTGATAATTATTAGACAGTTATAATATCTCCTGTGTTTTGAAATGAAACTGAAATCTAAAGATGACAGAAATGTGCAAAATAGCAACATAAATATTACTTGGCTTACCGTATGATGACTCCGATTTCAGGGTGTCAGCTGTTTCAAAACGTAAACATGAGAAGTGTTCAGGAAGGTCGTTGGCTACGTTTTCTTTGAATTGAAGGTCGAAGATCTATCCAAATCGAGGCTGATCACATGTCCAAACTTAGGCGAATATACAAATTTGACTAGGTTGATAACGTAAACATCGGTAACGTAAAAATGATTTTCACAATGATGTAACCTTAGCTAGAAGAAATAGTAGGAACACGTTTTGGATACCATGGTTTCTGGTGCTAATATTTGATATACTTTTAATGTATAGAAACAGTTTTTAAATATTCAAGCGTTTAATAACTAAAATGGACGTAACGTACATATTTGCCGAAATCAGGTCTTTTTATAAATTCCGAAAGCATGTCAAAATTAAATAAACCACAGATAACTCATAACAGTAAGTTCACATGTTTTTATAAAGTAGGGAATATGAGCTTATATTTCATAAAATTAACGTATGATATGGACCCAATATAACGGCACAATTATACGTTGTAATACAGATAACCTCGGGTAAATAGCCCGAGTTTGAATTTGGCGACAGTTTTTAATGTCATCATATATGGCTTAATTATTTGTATTATCGTATACATTATAGGTGAAATGTTGGAAGATGTATGTAATATGAAAGTAGTATAAATAGAATATACTTAAAATCGAATATTTGGTATTTGTCACTCTTGGTGTCTTAAGTAATTGCTTGGCTACAGTAACGTAAATATCGGTTTTTGAACTTTCATGTCATTGTGCAGTGCTGCTTCAAGTAAATAAACACTGATTAACACAATATTTTATATAAATGGTCAATGTCTTTGATACGGAATAATCAAACTGTATCGATTCAACTTTCTGTAGGATATTAATAAACAGCTGCGACACGTAAATGCTCACTTTTTGTGAGATTGTACGTTTTATGTGAAGCTACGGCTTCGTTTTCAGATTAAAATTATGGTAAATATTAAAATTTGTCATTTTGATTTTAGTATTTTATTCAGTTTTTGTCATATTAGAAACTAATCTATTATTAATAATAGTATTAGTATGTTATATTTTATTTCATATTGAATGATTTATTACATGTGTATATTTTTTTATTTATATATGTATTTATTTATATGTTAATTTAATTAATAAATAAATTTCATATTCCTTTGCCCGTGCCATTTATAGGAGTTTACTTAGCTACAGTGTGTCTGTAATATTTCATTTTAGTGTGTCAGCAGTATTCCTAGCAAATAAACCAGTTCGTATTAAAGTATGGAAGACCAAACAGCTCTTTATTCAGTGTTCTTAGTTCTTAGTTCTAAATTCATACTCCTTAATTCCTACTTCTTCATGTGTTGTCATATTTCGACATTTGTACACTAAAATTAACATTTGTATCTTAAAATCAATATTTGTTTCACAAATCAGACATTTGTCATGTCAGATCTGAAAAATGTATTTTAATATAAGATATTGAATAAAGATCTGTTTGGTCTTCCATATTAAAGACTTCCATAGATATGAATAATTCTTTGTTCCTTTCAGATAGCATCAGTACACAACCTATTAAAACGGCAATTTCATATTTTTTAGTTATATTTTTAAAATATATTAAAATAAAGCCCTAAAATAGATTGTCCCTTTCAGATAGCATCGGTACACAACCTATTAAAACGGCAATTTCATATTTTTTAGTTATATTTTCAAAATATATTAAAATCAAGCCCTAAAATAGATTGTATCTATAAACAGCCCTACCTTGTTAAAGAATAATCCTAAAATTCACTACTGCCAATTGAGAAATTGGCAAAAATATCATTTTCAACTTCAAATTCAAAGGGGGGGGGGGTCGAGAGTGCCGAGCTTCGACCTCTAGCTGGCCGGTCACCTCTGGCTTGCGGCTCTGGTTTCGAGCCCTGGTGTGAGCTTATGTGGCATGGAGATAGGGGCGCCTTCTCAACCTCGTGGGTTTCCTCCGGGCACTCCGGTTTCCTCCCACAGCTAAAGACTCCTACGCGGAAGCGAATTATTGAAATAAAATGAAACCATACGTTAGTCCCAAAATGACCTAGTTTTTGTCGAGTGGACGTTAAACCCCATTTCTCTCTCTCTCAAATTCAAACGTTTGAAGGCCGCCATTGCATGGGGGGGGGGGGGGAAACAAGGGAGGTAATTCAAGTAATTGTGTTATTATTTTCTGTGTCAGGGATTTTTATGCCGGTGAAATATTGTCCATGATTGTATAATAGTGACTTGACAACCTATTGAGCAAAAGACATAGGAATAATTATGTTTTGACTTTCTTAGAAAATATGAAATTTCCGCTTTAATGTTACCCCACCTAGCACAACTACTTTGCCGTCTATTAGCACTCTTGTTACCATCACAAATACTGACACTCAAATCTTTTCGCTTGGCTCTAACATCTCCCAGCTTGGTACTAGTACTTACAGCTCTCAGCATGACATTCCTGGTACCCAGTTTGCCACCAGCAACACCCAGTTAACAACCCTTACCACCAGTGTGACCAACAGCACCCAGTTAACAACACTTGCCACCAACAACAACAATCACTTAGATAGCAAAACTGCAAAAGACAAGATAGCTCAGCCCGATTTCATACTTGTTTAACAAAAACAAACCCCTTCACAATCATGTAATCTGTTTTGGCCTTTGTTCAACCTTATCATTAAATGAAAACAAACGTCTTGCTTCTCTTAAAAATAAATTTCATCATAGAGAGAGAGAGGGGGGGGGAGAGAGAGAGAGATGGGGTTTAACGTCCACTCGACACAAAATGGGTCATTTCGGGACTAACATATGGTTTAATTTTATTTAAATAATTCGCTTGCGCGTAGGGGTCTTTAGCAGTGGGAGGAAATCGGAGTGCCCAGAGGAAACCCACGAGGTTGAGAAGGCGCCCCTATCTCTATGCCACAAAATTTCATTATGATTGGCTGCATGATAAACAAATATCATTTTGTCCTAAAACTGGAATTTGATGGCTGTGCTACACCGAACATGGGGGCACGTGCCGTTCCCTATGTAAAAAACGTAAATGTTCTAACACTCAAAATAAATCCACAGCCTTTGCAGATACACCCTCAGTGAGACTTAAAAAATCAATTCTACAAGAACATTTAAATAGCAAAAAACATAGTGCTGTGGAAACAACTCTTAAACCGAGTTTCGTAATTCCAAAAAGAAGTAACTACAAAAGATCTTGTTTAAGGAGGTGTCTTAAATAAAGTTTTTAATTCGTTTTATTGGTTGCTAAAAGAATCTATTGCCAATGAAAAGATAAGTAGTTTGCTCAAGCTAATTGAGGAGATAGGTATTAATGAAATAAAATATTTTTTAATCACAGATCTCGTGCCTCCGTAAGAGAGATATTGCAAACAATAGGCAAAGAGGTCGATATTAAGGTAGTTAACAAATTGAAAAATGCAGATTATTATTCCATTTTGGTTGATGATTCCTCTTACATTTCGGGTATTGAACAAATGATATGCTTGGTACAATATTGGAATACACAGGAAAAGAACGCTGATACTGATTTCCTATTTATTGCTAATGTTTTGGAAGAGGCGGTTTCACCTTCAGCTGAAACTTTGTATAATGTCATTAAATGTCCAGGGATTAGTACAGATAGTGCAGCTGTAATGGCAGGTAAGAGAGAAGGAGTTGTCACTAAACTAAAAACTGACAACCCATCACTCCTTGCTATTCATTACATCTGTCACCGTCTGGCTCTTGCTTGTGTAGATACAAATCATAAAGATTTAGACTGCATAAAGGAAGTAGAATCCTATGTTACCAGCATCTGGAAGGTTTGTCACTGCAGTCCCCTGTCAAATTCTGCAGCACGGCTTGTGACTCGGACACGTCTCCGTGAACATATCACTCCCGTTCTTCGAGACCTCCATTGACTTCCCATTGTACAAAGATGTCGCTTTAAAATTTTATGTTTAACCTTCAAATTAATTTTCGATCCTTTGGCTCCTGTGTATTTAAAAGAACTTATCTGCATTCGAACACCGAAACGTTTAACAAGATCGTCAGAAGCTATCAGACTCAACTTGCCAACTATGAAGTCCAACAAAACATATGGGGATAGAGCATTTATGCACAGCCCACCAAAGGCTTGGAATGAATTGCCTGCTACAATTAGGAACATTGAAAAATATGACTTTTTAAAATCTTCGTTAAAAACATTCTTGTTTAAAGACTATTACAACCAGTTTTAAATGTTTAGTAATGTTGAAATAATTTACTTCAATTTCTACCCTCAACATTGTAAAGCGCGTTGAGATATTATTTGTATATTGTAATGCGCTATATAAGAATAAATTATTATTATTAAAAGCTCAAGCCGAATTAAAGGGTATGAATATTTCAGAGAATAATAAAATAAATGATTACGAAAACATTGAAAAGGGCCTGTCGAACAAGGTGGTTATCATTTGATAATGCAATTCAAAGTTTATATGCCGAACTGTTAGCAGTAGGCTAATCCAAACCTTGAATAATTATCCAAATGATCCTACAGCTTATGAAAAAAAAAATTCAAATAGATTTATTGGTTCATTATACATATTGAAGTATGTACTCCCTATACTGGCTAATCTTAGCAAAATATTTCAAATGGGCTATGTTAATTTTTCACTAATACAACCATCAACTACGAGTTGTAAATTTAATTTAAAGGCATTACTTCCTTGTACTGCAATTTTTTGATAGTTTAGAACATGATCTCAAACAGGGGAGATTATTAATTTTGAAAATAGTATTTACACCTGGTGTCATTACTGACTTGAAATCATTTATAGCTAAAAGTGTTGAAGCTTTGTGTACAAATATTGACAGTAGATTTGAACAGTCAGATATACATAAGTGTTTCTCAGTTTTCGACCTTAATCTAATTCCAGACCGTGCAGACACAAAATTTCACGAGTGTGATATATCCGAGATAAAAAAACTCTTGTGGATCACTTTTATCCAGGTAATGATAGGGTACAGGAAGAAGCCATGGCTGGGTGGCAAAATTTAAAATCATTGCCTGGAAAGGAGATATCCCAAGTACAGCCACTGCAATAGAATATATCCTTAATTATGAGTTCCAGAACCAGAAATACCCAATTGAACAAGTATATTTCCATTTAACTCACTTACCAGTTTCTAATGTCTGACCAGAGAGAAGTTTCATCAACATGAAATTAATTAAAACTTGTCTAAGAGATGATGTAATGCAATCCATTTTTCAAATCAATCTGCATGGTCCTCAGTTGTTCTCTGACGATACTGATATATAAGTCTTTTTCGGCTTTCAAAATAATGTGAATGTCATCAATAAAATGTCTGCTGGTTACAGTTGCTAGCTGCAATTATTAAAATCAAGAATTTGGATTCTAACGAATGGGTTTTGGTACCTTCTGCCCAAAGGCGTACGAGCTGGTGGGGGGGGGGGGGCAAAATTATACTTTGTAAAAGTTTTATAAAAAAATATTGTGTTCTTGAATGGGTCCAATTTAACAACGTTTAAATACAGAAGGTCTATAGTTAGGCAATTAAATAGAAATCTTAAAACTCAAACCCTCTATTGTTTGAAGTACAGTAAACCACGAGTTACAGTTACATAAACAACTGTTTTTAGTTGTGTATATTACAAGTAAATTAAATTTAGTGATGATTTAGAAATTAAAAACTTTTTCATCGCGAAAGAGATATAGAACCGTCATAGGCCTCCAATTAAAATTTAACCTTTTTTTTAATTGGTAAAAAATCACTATAAATGCATAATTATTCATACGCGATTTTGTAAAAAAAACACCCGTATCTAGCGGGCGTGCAGGGGGTACATTGCAGCCCCCAAAAAACAAAGCGCCCCGAGAAATGGCGACCCCTGAAAACTTTGACAACCCCTCAAATATAAAATAATACACGTGGTTAAGGCACTGATCAAGGTCGGTTTTCAGGGCACTCACACTCTAATATCACCTATACGTAGGCTATGAGGTGCCACCACATACGCGGATCCAAGGGGCGGGGCACTAGGAGGAACTGCCTCTCCTAAAAAGTCTTCCGCCTATGTAAAAAAGTGTCCATATGAAATACAAAGAATGGCCGAAAAGGGAGTTTCCAGCAGCGTTAATTTTCAGAATTTTCTGAGGGTGAACCCCAGACATGGGTGTCACCCCCATAGGCGAAATGCCCCTGCTTCAAGTCCTTTCTGGGTCAGCGGCTGTCCAACCACATGACATTAGAGAGTTCTTTCGGTCGCCCTATCCGTATTTGATATGGCCTAGTTATCGGTCTTTGGGGGCGCCGCCATCAAATAACATTTTTAGAGATTCTCGTTCTGATCGCCCTATGCACATTTCCTTATTGGTGTTTCTAGTTTAGAGGACCAGAAGTTTCTTACTTTGTTGTGTTTAACATCAAATGAGAAATAGCGACACAAAAATTGACACACGGGATTGTGGCTCCAAGTGCGTCGAAAACTTGTTTACGGCAGTCAAATTTTCAAAGAATTTCCGCGTGTGTGTGTGTGTGTGTGTGTGCTTGACTGGATGTCGCCGCTCCGCACTCAGTACCTCGGACATTATATTGACGCCCCCTTCCACTCGGCTGCACCCCTTCTTTCAAAATACTACCTCCGGTCCTGAGCAACATTCGGGTCGGAAATATAGTCGGTACTCGGTCCGTTTGTTTTTGGGCACCAACCACCACGCACCCCCCCCCCCCCCCCTAGTCAAAAAAATCCCCGTACTCCTATGCTTCTGTCCATACAGGAAAGTAGATGTGCTGAGTTAAATAAAGAATATTTAAACTAAGGGTTTTGTAATCGTATTAAAGGGAGGGAACTCCATTTTAAAGTACACTATTATGGATTCAGACCAAATTTCACCTATCCCCAAATTGTCGTTCGTCTATTTACGGCAATCCCCCACCCCATTTGCATGCCCATTTTTGTTGATTTTGCAGTCTAGATGGGATTAATAGGTTGTAATTAATATTTTCTGCCAGGTTTTGGTAAATATTCATAAAGGCGGAAGGATAACAGTGTTATGGGGTTGGCTACGGTGATAATGTACTGCAAATAGTTACGTGTTTTTAGAATGCTTCTGCAAGTTTGTATATCTCAAAATTTTGGGAGTCCACCTCATTCACATTTGGATGCAAGGACATGGCCATTTGTTTCTATGTAGTTAATTGCATTAAGCCCAACGAAAAGTTGGAGCCGGGCAAAGAGACCAGAACTGACATTGAAGTTAATGGAGAATTAATGGTTGTCTCCACAACAGCACCAGACTAGCAAATGTTTACCCACCGACGTCCATGTTAAACATACATTATTTGAGATAAGATAAAGAGCTGGCAGGTATCATTATAATAGTTATTATCTAGATAATGTAATGGGAATTTGCCGATTTTTTTTTTTTTTTTTTTTTTTTTTTTTTTTTTTTGTCAAATTGATCCACCCTGAACCGATAATTTAGCGATTGATTTTTTTGGCCTCGCCTCGATCATCATTAAATATTTGATCATGAATTTTATCGTTGAGCAGCAGGTCGGATCACGCCCATGCATTGTTACAGCATTTGGACGACATTTTGCAAGGATGATTTGGGGATGACTGTGGCCTTTATGTCACTTACTTTATCTCCCCCATCCCTCGAATGTACTCTTAATATTCCCCAAAATAGCTATGAAATTGCAAATTCCGTCCCTTTCTCCAATTTCAGATAAAAAGTCAACAAAAATATACTGGAAATTTGGAGAACAAGTTTTAAATGAAACAATTGTCTATTTGTAACTGGTATTACACGGCCTGTTGACAAAGAGAAAGAGAGAGAAATGGGGTTTAACGTCCACTCGACGCAAACTAGGCCATTCCGGGACTCCCATATGGTTTAATTGCATTCCAATAATTCGCTAGCGCATAGGGGTCTTTAGCAGTTGAAAGAAACCGGAGGACCCGGAGAAAACCCACGGGTTTGGACAGGCGATACTAATTTTCATGTGGACTTGAAATATAGGTTTATCACCCAAAGATCTCGATTCCTTCCGATATTGACATGTGTCGGACTGAAACTTCATGGATTATGCCTCCTGATTGTACGAAAAATCACGTTTTTAGTTTGTAATATAAACACTGTGGAGGTCATAATATTGAACCGATTTTGATGAAACTTGAAATGCGTGTTTATAACTCAAAAATCGTGGTTACTTTCGATATTAGCGCATATCGGATCATAACTTCCTAAATTATCGCCCGTTTTTAGCTTGTGGTCCTTATTGAGGCCAAAATTATTATCCGATTAAAAAAAAACACACTATTTTTTAAACCTTGAAATAGTCAAAAAATGGTTTTTAAAAAGAGAGGCAGAGAAATGGGGTTTAACGTCCACTCGACACTAGGCTGGAAAGGCGACCCTACTCCTTGCCACGTACAACCAGGGATTTGAAACCAGGTTTTAAAAGCACATATTAATGTAACATCAAAGTATATAAAGTGATTTATATTCAATATTGTAATTTGTATTGCCTACAACCAAGAGGCTTTAAATTGATTGCCTTAGTTTAAGGCAGTGACTGAAGACAGATATTACCCCCCACCCCTCTCTTTCTCTCTTTGTTCACGCTATACCACAACCAGAGAAAGTTGAAAGTTAATCCCATTATAAGAAGATTAGAGACCAAGCAACGGTAGAAAAATGTAAAGTTGCTCAGTAAAAGACTCAAATATTTCTATTTACAATAAAATCTACGCAATATACAGATGTATTTCTTAGGTATTATCGTCCAGTCGTATACACGTAACAGAACACTTGCAGCATTATAAAACCCCAAATTTACACGTAACTTTAATAAAGTTCTACAATGTACAAGCAAAATGGTCAATCACTCTTATTCGGAATCGGTAGGAATCAAGTAGAACCAGTCAACATTATGAATTCTCAACATTCGTTCCAAAATGCCATTCGAAAAATTATTCGATTGTTGCGCAGATTTTGAGAATTTATAACGCACATCGAATGACGTACGAAACCGTCGATTGCTTCCAAAATACCACCCGAAGTCTGGTTGGAAGGTGTCTTTAATGTAGTCCGAATTCACCTCGAATGCAGTCTGTCAAGACGCACCCGGAATAGCAAATTTTATTTCAATAAAAGAGGAAGTTTAATTCCTACGACATTCCGACCCTAGTCGGACTAGAGTATAAACCATACTCGTTCCAGCGCGCTCATACCTCGCGTTAACGTAGGCCATATATTTTGGTAAAAAAACATAATTCACATTATTATAAAAAAAAACACTTGGTTCGGTAAATCCCGGTAGTAATATAAGACATTTGGATCGCTAAATCCCGGTAGAAATATAAGTAAGAAAAGGATATACACATTGTTAAATCTGTTTGGGGTTTTTGTTCTTCGCTAATCGGATTATATTGCGATTGTTTCGAACTGAAAGAACTATGAAACGTGATGCGGGGATCTTTGAATATTTTGTATAGGAAATAAGATACCAGTTCATCGTTATTGATTAAATCGGCCTGGACCCAAGACTGCAGTCAATGTAATTCTATTCGTCTCACTCATTCCGTTGAAACTATGCCGGTGCCGTACATAAACCAAATGGAATTATTGGTTGCTGTTAAATTCAATGATTACTGCAATTATAAACAAGTAGGTGTAAAATAGTTGTGCTAATGTGAAGAGATTTATTGGTTTCCATTTTTGATTATGCTTTACAAGGGGACATTGTCGGAGAGCGGACGGTTCTCACTATTATAGGGAATTTACTGAAAATCTCAGTAAAACTGATCCGCTATAAACCGAGATATTAAAGTCGGTACGATAAAAAAAAAAAAACAACCGAAAAACACATAGTTTCGGCTATCCACTTTTGGATTAAATCATCAAGCAGCGTTGAGCAGCAATCAGATTTTAAACCAGTTAATATCGCAGGTTAGCGATGATTATGGTATTGTCTTTTTAATTTTTGTTTAATTGATAATTTAGATAACATTTCAGGCCTAAAAAAGAGCAGCAAAAGGCAGATTTACCTCTTGTATAATGCATGTTTCATAGTATATATATATAACATTCCAGGCATAAAGAAAGAGTTACAATGTGCAGATTTAACTATGACTAAAAAAGCATATTGATGTTTTCATATAATAATTCTATTTTGGTTTTTAGAATGCTGAACGAATTATTTGGATGTTGGTCTTTTATTATACGGTGATGGTAGTCAATGGACGTACGTGTATTTATTTCCATTTGTCGATCACAATTTGTTGAATTATCCACACCTCCACTCACTACGAACGAAAAACAATAACACACAGATGTCTAGTCCTTCGGGTGATACGAAAACGCCAGATTCCATGTTCACATTGGCATGCACGAAAAAGATCCCTTGGCAGATAAAATGCAATGAAAAAAATAGAACGGGTATAAGTTACCTCGTGGCACACTGTATGGCGTATGACCGTTTACATTAGCCAAGTCGGAGCAGGGCGAAGGGAATGTGACCTGGCCCCAAGTTCACAAAGCATTCTCAGACTTAAGTTGAGAATTTACTCAACTTTGAATCACTGTTTATAAGAAATATCTTGGATCCAGAAACACATAACTTTGCATATACATGTAGTCTCTTATTACGGTATTTGATATATTAAAACAACACATGTTTTATAAGGGGCTATATTTTAGCTACAATAAGGCGAATAATTTTGAGCAAATTCTTGACTTAAGTCTGAGAATGCTTTGTGAACGCGATGCCTGGGGGGTTGGATGGCCGAATGGTTAGCACATGCACGGCTGTATTATAAAGCCTGTCACTGAGTCAACTGGATTGGTTTCGAAACCTCGATTGTACGTGACAAGAAGGGGATAGCACTTGCGTCTTGTATCGTAGGATCGGTCAATATCGATGTCCCTGGTTGTACGTGAAAAAGAGTAGGGTTGCCTGTAAAACCTCGTGGGTTTTCCACGGATCCCCAAGTTGCCTCCCAGTGGTAAAAAAACCCTACACGCAAGAGAATTATTGAAATAAAATTACACCATATATTATTTCCGAAATGACCTAGTTTGTGTCGAGTGGACGTTAAACCTCATCTCTCTCTATCTCTTTCTCAGATTGTGATCAACCGCCACCAGTAGTTGGAGCCTACAGAAGGTTGTCGGACAATTGGGTAAATTATACATGTTACAGTCATCATGTATTGACATTTGGTCATCTCACCAGAGAATGTAGTAGCGGACAATTTACTGGAATGGCACCGATATGTACAGGTCAGTTCAGGATTTTATTAAGTATCAAAGACAGGATTTTAAACTACATGTATGTACAAATGTCATATTCCTGAATCATTGGTCCGTGAATTCCCTCTCTGGCCATTTCTTGATTGGCTTCTGATGCTTGAGATTTCGAGGGAGTGTGTCTATTCTTCCCGTTCAACCAAAGCTATTCAAGTACGGCAACATGACAGCCCCTTGTTTAATCTGGAATTTTCCCTACAACTTTGGACAGTGATTTAAGTTATCAAAAACGGTGAAAATATTGATCTTCTCTAAACAATATTGTTCACATTGTATCCGTTTTGATAGCCTCGTGTGTCACGTAATTATTATGTTTTTTTGCAATATTATGTTATCCACTGGTTAATTGCGCATAATAAAATCATTAGTCATGACGTAACGTTATGTAAACATATTTGGTCCAATTTTGAACTTTGTTTAAAGCGAAATGATATTGTTACGCAGTTAGCTATTGGTTGTTAATCAGACAATTCTAATCCAACGAGCCACTGCGAGGAGTACGGTTGCAATCATTTAACATAGTTTAAAACTGTTTGCAACCATATACCAGCTCTTTATATAATCTCCCATAATATATGTTTAATGTCCACTCGGCTTAAACTAGGTGATTGTGGGACTAACCTATTAGGGTTCATATTTATTTCATAATTTGATTGCGCGAAGTAGTCTTGAGCAGTAGCAGAAAACAGGCGACCATATACGCTTTGTCACGTCAAGGGGTGGGATCAAAACCACGTCACTTGGCTTAAAGATACATTATGGGAGATGAGATAAAGAGTTGGCAGTTCTCACTATAATAGTTAAAAACTAGATAATATAAAGGTAATTTGCTGAAAATTTCAGTCAAATTGATCCATTATTAGCCGAGAAAAATTATTCACATAGCCTCGGACATCATTACTCAGATCATTAATATAAACAGCATAGTCTCGATTATCCACTTGATTGATTTAATTATAGGAATTCAATCCGCCAACATCGAAGGCTAGCGTTGAATTTTAGAGTTTATTATGGTCTGGATATGTTAATTAATGTCTAATTGATTATTTAGATAACATCTCAGGCCTAAAGAAAGACCTGTAATAAGCAGATTTTGCTCTTGCATGATGCTATTTTAAGTAATTGTTATTGTGACGATTTGACTTTCAGTTGACTGTAGTGAGCCAAGTGAAGTACAAAACGGATACTGGTCCTCTCTGAATGGAGGAACATTGGCCGGTGCTGAACTACAGTATGCGTGTAACCATGGATATCAGGTAATAGGGTCAAATACCCCCGTGAGATGTTGGTCAATTCAGAGATGGGAGCCACCAAACATCACCTGCATTGGTAAGAACAATAACAAGCACCTGCCGTCAAATTCCAGAGGAATGACATGAAATGAACTGGAGCTTAACATCATCCTATCGTACTTTCCTGCTCTTACTGGAATAATGATGACGGGTAAACGCCATTCATTGTGCTGGGGGGGGGATTCCATTTGGTAAGGGTTCGCTTAGGTAAATGCTTCGTCCCACCGAGTAACTACACGATGTTCTTTGTAAAGCACAAGGGGGGTTGGGATGGCCTAGTGGTCTAGAGTGCCGCGCTTCGACCTCTAGCTGGCCGGTCACCTCTGGCTTACGGCTGTGGTTTCAAGCCCTGGTGTGAGTTTCCTCCGGGCACTCCGGTTTCCTCCCACTGCTAAAGACCCCTACGCACACGCGAATTATTGAAATAAAATTAACCATATGTTAGTCCCGAAATGACCTAGTTTGTGTTGAGTGGACGTTAAACCCCATTTCTCTCTCTCTCTTGTCAAGCACAAAGACTAAATAGTTAAACCTTTCTTTCGTCTAAAAATGGTTGGATTTCGTAAAGTTGAAGAATTGAAATTTTGAAAAATGTTACACTAACTGTAGACAGTATGCGGATCCAAGGTGGGTAAGACGCTAGCTCGCTAGCCTGGATATCGGGTGTTCTATTCCTGCATTGGCTGAGAAAGTTCAACGGGAATTCCCGGCGTGGTTTCCCCTTGTTAGTGTTGCAGGAAGGAGAGCACGACAAGGACAACTATTTAGTCGTTCCGATGGGACGAAAAACCGAGGTCCCGTGTGAACTTTACCGTGCACGTAAACGATCCCTTGACAGTTGCAATTCGATATAAGAGTAGGCCGTAGTGCCACTGTCCGGACATCATTTCCCTCATAGCTCACTTCGTTAGCCCAGTACGGAGCAGAACATTTTGACGTTAAGCAAATATATTCCGATAACTAGGCGATTTTGCAAAAGTTATGTATTTCTTAGAAAATGTACGGGTGTCACAAAAAAAAAACCCAAACAACCAACCAAGAATATGTCAGAGAAATAGGCGATTTTGCAAAAGTTGTGTTGTTTTTAAAAGGTTGATTACATTTCAATAACCATAAAAGATGTTTCATATTTTAGATTCTTCAAATATACTAACCAACCCAGATACAGTCAGGATATCCAGTAAAGCGATGCTGCTTGGCAACGAAGCCTATCTAGCAACGGACATGAATTCTGCTACGTGTGTCAAATCTGACTTGGAAACCGAACCTTCACTATATATAACTCTACATGACGTATTTGAAATAGTTAGTGTAACCATTAAAACAGGAATGAGTATGTTATCATATTTATATTTCTTTATTAAAGAGCCATGACATCTTTCGTAAAATCGAAACACCCAAGATGGCCGCCACGAGACATTTTGTGTTTTATTTTGCCAGACTGAATTGTATGGGGATCTTGATTGTGATACGAGGGGGGGGGGCGAATGGTTAGCGTGCACGCGCTGTATCATACGGCCTGCCATTGAGTCAACTGGCGTGGTTTCGAATCCCCAGTTGTACGTGGCAAGGAGTAGGGTCGCCTGTCCAGCCCCGTGGGTTTTCTCCGGGCACTCCCGTTTCCTCCCACTGTTATAGACCCTACGCGCAAGCGAATTATTGAAATAAAATTAAAACCCATATGTTGGCCCCGAAATGACCTAGTTTGTGTCGAGTGGACGTTAAACCCCATTTCTCTCTCTCTCTCTCTTTCTCTCTCTCTCCTATTGAAAAGTCCTATATATTGACCCAGTATTTACCTGAAGAAGGATTTAATATAAACAAATGACCTAGTTTGTGTCGAGTGGACGTTAAACCCCTCTCTCTCTATGTCTCTCTCTCTCTCTCTCTCTCTCTCCCTCTCTCTCTTGATTGTGATATACTGGACACTAGAATTGTGATAAATTCAATCGATGCATGGCCCAAAGATTAGTTCGACAAGAGGGAAATGAAATGGATTTAGCGTCCTACTCCTCTGCTCCGAACTGGGCTAATGAAGACGGGGCAAGTAAAAGAATTCAAGATAGCTCCGTGGATTCTTACAATTTGCTCGTCTCATCATCACGGTCAAGCTCTCCAAAAACAAAACGAAACATCCGTTGTTTTTGTTAACAGCTCATCATCATCATCGTCATCATCATCATGGGTTACAATCTCCAAAAAAACGAAATAAAATCACATGTGGCTTTATACACAACTTATTATTATTATTATTATTATTATTATTATTAGCTGAAATGCCAAACATGCTGGTTCGACTTAAGGCTAAAGATGGCCAAATATCGAAGGACCTGTATACCAAGTGTTACAACTATACAGATCCTATTAGTAGCGGGTCTACGCTCCAAATCAGCTGTGACAGGGAGCTGTATAGGCGAGCAGTAGGAGACACGTTGATCATATCTGTCAATTATGGAACAAGCAATGGACAATTAGAAATCTGCGATTTGCAAGCATCTGGTGCAATATTCAAAGGTATTGGTATAGTACATGTTTTTAAAATGCAGAGGCAGATCTACGGTATGTGACTAGGGTTACTAGTCCCCCCCCCCTCCCCATTGGTGTATAGGAATCCCGAGCCCTACAAGCTTCCACCGGGACATGCACGCATGGTGGTATATATATTATATAGCACACGGCGCGCATCATATCAGACACACAATCAGCATCTATGATACTAGCGGCAGAAATTAGCTCCGTAAACCGCCGTCGGAGAGACAAAACATGGGGTTGTCACACCCCTCAAAAAAATCCTGGATCCGCCACTGAAATGGCTATCCTTGCCAGAGAAGCCCACAATATACGCTAATTATCTATAAATATAACATACTAAACTTACGCTGTCTGTCCACAGTCGGTCCCGCTTGAGAACGGACACTAAGTTAGTTGGCCGACATTTTAAGTCATAAATCGACGACTTTTAGTCAGATATTTGATGAATATTTTAATTCTGCTTTCACTTCATAAAATTGAAATGGTTTATTAGTCTTGTTGTGCATAGGGGGGGGGGTAGTTTAATCGATAGCACGTGCGCGCTGTATCATAAGGTCTGTCATTGAGTCAACAGGCGTGGTTTCGATTCATCGGTTGTACGTGACAGGGAGTCCCACTGTTAAAGACCCTACGCGCAAGCGAATTAATGAAATAGCGAACGACCCTACTCTTTGTCACGTACAAGCGGGGAATCGGAACCACACCACTTACTCAATGACAGACTATAATAAAGAACAAGATATCCTAAAACGTTGAGGATATACGTGGTGATCTTTTATGTTTATTTTTTCCAGGGGGCTGCTCTCGCCCTTTTCTCCAACCCGGTCAAAAGGTCAACATTAACTCCACCTTATTTAAAAGCGTTGCTATGGTTAGCTGTGAAGAACCTTGGTATCCAATAGCGGGAAATGGTTTCATATACTGCAAACATTATTTTACTTGGTCGAAACCATCTCTAGTGTGCTCAAGTATGTGTTTATCTTTATTACTGAAAGAATTTTCATCGAGTTCATCGGGCGTGGTTTTTCCCTGTCAGTACAGCACGACGTAGGGTGTGGCGAAGAACCGCGATAATTCGATGATCCATTTCGGATTTAATCATCAATGAGCGTTGAGCAGCAGTTCGGATTCATATCCTGTGATAATCCAACACATAAGGTGACATCGAGTGTTGATTGTGGTTTAGATAAGTTAATTAAAGTCTAATTAATAGTTTTGATAACATTTCAGTTATGAAGAAAGACTTGTAATAGATAGATTTTGCTCTTGCATAATGGATCTGTAAGTCTGTGTTATCATATGGAATACCAAACAGCTCTTTATTCGACGTTCTAAAACCTTAGTTCATAATTCATAGTCCTTAATCCTTATTTCTTCATTAGTAGTCGAATTTCGACATTTTTGGTCGTATTTCGACATTTGTACACCAAGTTCAACGTCTGTCTCTTAAAATCAATACTTGGTTTATAAATCAGACATTTGTCATATCAGATTTGTAAAAAAAAAAAATAATATAAAGATCAAATTCATTTTAGTAAATCAAAACATAATCTACATTTACATCTCATCTTAGACATGCAACGAAAAACAAATCTCGAACAACATATATCTAAATACACATCTCCAAATACAAATCTTGCAAAACAATTCTCCAAAAACAGTTCTTCAATTAAAATTCTCCAAAAATATTTATCGAAATTCAAAACCATTTGTCTTATTGTATATACGTTTCCTCGATTCTGCCTTGTTGTATGGTTACTTATTGTATGCTCATGTCGTCAAAATGTTCTGATTCGATGAATTTCGACAAATGGTTTTGGAGAAATGTTATTGAAGAAACGTTTTTGGGGAAATGTTTTGCAAGATTTATATTTGGAGATTTCTTTTTAGAAATTTGTTTTTCCAGATTTGCTTTCAGTTGTATTTTTCTGATGAAGTGTAAATGTAGGCTAATAACTTTTGATTTTCTAAAATAATTTATCTTTATATTGAAATACAGTTGAAATACATTTTACAAATCTGACATGACAAATGTCTGATTTGTAAAACAAATATTGATTTTAAGATGCGGAATTCAGTCATGTCAAAGTTCTGTCAGTCCAATAAAGGGAGGTGGCGTAAGAAGAATAATTGTGTCGTAGTTAAACGCAACGAATATGTTTCTAGTAGGTTGAGATAGGTTTTTTTGTATGCAGTCAGCACTCCAAAATTCTCCTTTTTACTCTGTTGGCAATATTTTCGGAATTGCGAGATTTTAATTTCAGAAAGTTCAATCGAGTATCCGCTTTGTATCATCCATTGCGTTTAATCTCGTTTTTAGTGGATGACGTCATTGCAGCTATCCCATCCCTGAATGGTACGAATCTTACAGACAACGACTATACTACATGCTGTTCGCCTACATCAGATATGTCGTGGCTTGTTGACTTACAACACACCTACGAAATCAGGAGAGTCATTATCACAATGGGAAGTAAGTAATTACCCATCCAGGTGCGGATCCGGAGGGGCGCCCGGCGCACGCCCCCTCTTTTTATTTTTTTATTTTTTTTTTTTTTTTGAGGTGGCGAATAATTTTTAGCTCCATATACTCTCGCGGGAAAGGAGAACAAAAATAGTTTAGGTTGGAAATCGTAATTTACAGTACTAACATATGGTTTCATTTTATTTCAATGGTTCGCTGGCTCGTAGGGGTCTTTAGCAGTGGGAGGAAACCGGGGGACCCGGAGAAAACCCACGAGGTTCTACAGGCGACCCTACTCGCCCATCAAACCCCCTACTTTCATCAGATTTGAAATCTGCCACCATCGTCTCTAAATTACATAGGCATGAATATAAATTGAGCGTTTTAAAGAGAAAAATCATTTTTATAATCATATAGTATCACATTGTGATTTAATTTCATTGATGCAAGGCATTCATTTTTTTTATGTAGCCGAGCAGGGTGAGGTTTGGACCCCCCTCCCCTATGGATCCACCCCTGTTCCTTCTTGTCAGTGGTGCAGGACCGAGGGCCTAGAAGGGGAAAACATATAGTCGATCGGATGGGACGAACATTGGCGTTCAAGTAAAAAAAAAACCAAGATCCCATGTAAACATTGGCGTGCATGTAAAAGATCCCTTTGTAATTGGAATTCGATTTAATAGTAGGCAGTAACGCAGCTGTCTGGGCAAAATTCCCATCATAACACACTGTATGGAGTATGTGCGTCTTCATAGCCCGGTTGATGCAGAACCCCATCTTATTTTATTTTGTTTTATAATCAAGATGAAGACAACGTGGTGGTACTTTTGAGTGTTGAAAAGGGTGAAGAAAGTCAGCAGTGTGGATCATTTGTCGTGTTACCTGCTAACTCCACCCATATCATCGACTGTCCACGGGCACCTGTTGGCAACACTATTAGTGTACGGGCAGTGTTTTCGCCAGGCATAATCTGTGAAATTAAGATCCATGGTCGAATTTATGACTCAAGTAAGTACTAGTTTATTGGCTTTCAATGATCCATTATTCAAGAGCTAAATTTGCCTATTGTATGTCTTTCTGCTCCTTGAATCTGACTTTGTTTTACCACAGACGTAAGCCAGAGGTGACCGGTCAGCTAGGGTTGGAAGCGTGGCACTCTAGACCACTAGGCCATCCCAACCCGCCGCGAACAAACAGTTTACGTTAAGTTTGACGTTCGGGCTTTATTGATGTAAAAAAATAAACCTCATAAATAATCACCCCAACAACACAGACATTTCTATTCTGTTTGTGGGATGTGGGGGTTCGCGTGCGCGCTGTACTTTAAGGTCTGTCATTGAGTCAACTCGTGCGGTTTCGATTCCCTGGCTGTACGTGACAAGAAGAAGGGTCGCATGTCCCACCTCGTGCCCCTCCCCCCTCTGCTAAAGACCCCTACGCGCAAGCAAGGTATTGAAATAAAATTGAACCATGTGTTAGTCCCGAAATGACCCAGTTTGTGTCGAGTGAACGTTACCCCCACCCCTCTCCTCTATTGAGTTTAGTAATATAATTTGTTGTTTCAGATTTAGAGTGTTATCAAGAGAGTTCTGGGACAGATTATAAAGGTGGTAGAAATACAACGATGTATGACCAACCTTGCTTACCATGGAGTAGCATCGCGACGTATGCCAACGCCCAATTTTTCCCTGATCAGTTCTTCTCTAATGTTTCGAATAATTGTAGAAATCCATTAAACAACATTAAAGACGCCCCATGGTGTATTGTTGCTGGTGGTACATGGGAATATTGTTCATTGTTTAAATGCAGTAAGTAGATCATGTTGGTTTTGCAAACTCTCCAAAAATCATTTATCTTGAGAAGTATGCCTATGTAATTTAGAGACGATGATGGCAGATTTCCGTAACAGAAACCTGGTAAACCCCCTCCAGCAAAAGTTCCTGAATCCGTCCCTAACAGACCTGCAATAGGCAGATTTAACTCGTACATAATGTACGTTTAAGAAATATCCCACAAGGCTCAAACAATTTTAAGAAATAGATATATTTAGCAGAACTTTCAAACATTAATGACGGTACGATTCCCATGAATAGGTTTTCTAAGGCCAACAGTTCCTATGTATGAGGAGAGAATCTGAGACTGGCTGGATCCGGGGAACAACTATATTTACTAGCAGCTAAACGGAACAGGTTTCTCCTCTGGTCTGGGAGAATCTTTTCTCAGTCTAAATTGTTGTAAAGCCAGTGTCGGACCAGGGTTGCGTGTTTATCGCGCTGCTGTGATCGTACGATGACCAGAAAATACACAAGGTCGCCAGCACAACGTCACAAAAAGGTCCCAAAAACTCCAAACTTGAAGAAGTTCGAGTTCCCACAGCTTTCCAGGTCAGATCTTGGCGTCTGTGTGTCAATCATTTGATTAGAAGTAGGACGTTAAACTTCCTTTCATTTGATGAGATGCAAACAAGAATGTGAACTCCCCGAACGGAAAGTGGTATCGGGTGATCGGGACGGATATTTTATCAGGTGGTAATTTCGCTGGTACATAGACCTTAAACCAAACACCAGACTATCAACTGCGGAACGTGTCTCGTTATTTATCGAAATTATAGATGTCCCTTTTTCTAGACAAAATTTTCTATTGTATGAACGCGTAGTTACTGTAGTATCATATAATGAATAACGGTGGGCAAGACGCTGGTTCGCTAGCCCGGAGGTCGGGTGTTCGATCCCTGTATTGGCAAAGAGAGTTCATCTGGATTTTCCGACATTGTTTCTTTGGTGCAGGGCGGAGGGCCGGACAAGGAAAGCTGTCTAGTGCTTCAGATGGTATAAAAAAAACCGAGGACCCGTGTATACATAGTCATGCACGTAAAAGATCTCTTGGCAGGTGGAATACGATATAAGAGTAGGGCATAGTGCCGCTGCCTGGGCAACATTTCCCTCGCAGCACACTGTAGGGCGTAAGACCGTCTACATTAGCCTAGTCCGAGCAAAAAAGCAGGGCCCTGATTCACGAAATCTTAAAGCCCCAATAACACTCTTGTTGTAACTGAATAATATGTCCCAATCTTCATTCTGGTCAACAAATCGTATTATTTTACAATATATTCCAATTAATTGATGATATAAATTTCATCTTAACACACCTATTTTAATAAATTGGAAAAATTCAACCAATTGATTTGAAAAGTCTAACGTAAACCTTTTCAAATGTGACTTGGATTTTAAAATATTTTCGAACCCTCTGGACAAGTAAAATAGGTTGTAATGGATAATTTACACAACAGGTAGGACACTTAAACATCTAGTACTTAGAATAAGGGTATTATTTATTTTCTGTAGCTACCAAGCCAGCAAGAATGTTATTGTCCCTTTAACGTAAGATAAAATCCAAATTTTAGTAGATACTTCAGTTTTGATTGGATAAGCACTACAATCAATCTAATATTATCCAATCATATAACTAAAATTTGGGTTTTATCTTAGTTAAAATTTCGTGAATAAGGCCCCAGGACGTTAAATCCCATTTTATTTTATTTCATTTGCTTACTATTTTAGGTGAGATTTGTAGGCTGTCTTCTCAAGGGGTTGAATACGATGGTAATATATCTCGATCAGCAGTAGGATCACCGTGCCTGAATTGGAAACAGTCTCTGTATACACAGCACATGTTTACATTTAATATAATCAACAACAACAAATGTCAAAATAGATTTTCGAGGCAGAACCAACCTTGGTGCGTGACCGGATCCTACACGTTTGAACAATGTAACATACCCACATGCCGTGAGTAAATTCCACTCGGCAATCGTCGACAGATTCCGGAACCTACATCTAGTCTCGGCTGTACTTTAAAGGTCCCGGATGAAACATGGCTGCGCCCATGGTGTCCTGAAACTACTTTAAGGGTCCCCCAATGAAACATGGCTGTTTGTTTGTAATAGCGTCAAGTTTTCCTGTTAAAGTCAACTGGTAGCCGCATCGCAAATATATGGGCGTAGGTACATATCACTTACTGTCATACAGCCGAGACCAGATGTAGGTTCCGGAATCTGTCGAGGATTGCCGAGTGAATAAATTTGTACCTTTCTGATCCAAAAATAATATGATACATGTAGGTCATACGAGTTCTGGTTTATTGTTTCAGTTGTTTCGTTTCGACGCTGGGATATTGCTTTTTAATCTGAGGAACGGTGGTATTTTTACCCCTTCACGTGACTTCGTTTGTCCTCCATTATGACGCTATTCCAGAGTCGATCTATTTGGATACTCGAAAATTCAAAATACCACGATTTTGAACATTTTAAGGCAGCGATCAAGGTAGATAAACGGGTAAGGCGCTGGTTCGTTAGCATTTGCCGAGAAAGTTCATCCATGGTTCCACCTTGTAAGTGATGCAGGACGGGACGAAAAACCGGTCTCGTGTACACAATGGCGTAGGCTACATCCCCTGACAGTAGGCAGTAGTGAACAATTTCACTCATGGCACACTGTATGGCGTATGCCCGTCTTCATTAGCCCGGTTCGGGGCAGAACAGTAAGACGTTCAACCCCATTTCATTTCTTAAGGCTTAAATAATGTCGTATTTATATTTTAACAGCCAAGTCATATTCGGGAACAGTATCCCACTTTACAACAAGTCTATCTAATCCGGCTGCGTTCAGTGACGTGTTGGTGTGTTATTATCGGCAAGGATTCCTAGCGCAGGCTTACACGATCCAATCAGATTATCTCACCCATTTTACAACTGTCTGTCAGGCAACAGGTGAAAACAGAATTCAGGCTTTCTGTTCAGATAGTAACTATTCTTGGGAAATGTTTGTCCTGATTTGCGGTGAGTATAGTTCTTATAATATGATTAAAGCCAACATCAAAGAAAGAGCGGGGATTGGGTTTAACGTCCACTCGATACAAGCAAGTCTTTAGTAGTGGGAGGAAACCTAGGAACCGGGAGAAAACTCGGGAGGTTGGACAGGCGACCATAGTGCTTGTCACGAACAACCGGGGAATCGAAACCACGCCAGCTGACTCAATGATATAGCGCGCTAACCATTCAGCCAATGGTGTGAAATTCTGATATTCATTATAAGCAACGATTGCTGCTGTTCTAATGTGCCCCTGACGTCGAGCCTTTCGTCTGCAAACGCATTGGAACTGTTGACCTTACCTGATAAAATTTGACATATTCATGAGGATATTTACAAAGTGCTATATACGTAGCTTATGATACGATAGCGGCGTGTCGGTGTTCGAAATGCTGTCCTTTTATGTATATGAACCTACAGTTGTTATTTTGTTTTTGTTTGTTGCTAGATGAAGTTGGAACTTCAACAGAATCTTTAATCACGACTGAACAGAGTTCTTCAATGACGATAGAACCAGTTTCTTCAATCACGACTGAACAGGATTCGACTGGGCTCGGTTCTTCCGTAACAACTGAACAGGGTTCTTCAATCACCACTGAAGAGAAATCGTCAATCACTACTGAACAGGGTTCTTCGCATGGACCATCAACAGAACCAATTCCTGTAACTGTTACAGATGCAGCAACAACTTCCATACAAACGGAATTGCAGAATACTAACGTGACATCGCCCTCCTTGACGACCAGACCCACCACAAAAGCAATCCCGAACAAATGTCGATGTAATTGTGGTTTATCAACCATGTCAGAGTTAGATGTTTCGCGCTATAAATTTCAAATAATTAAAAATCTATTATTAAATAAACATAATCTTTCTAGAATGTATCGCACGAAACATTCCATCCCGGATGACAGACCAGCGGCGATAGCTTCTGGTGGAATAGGCATCGCTGTGCTAATAATTGTAGTGTTATTCTTAGCAACCAATGATCTTCTTAATTGTATTCCCACACTACAATAGTCAGCCATGTTAAATAGTAAATGTATCAGGTTTATTCATTAATTTGCATTAGTAACTCAATGGGATGTTTGCGTGTACTCACAGGGTTTGATTAAAGGGGGGTAACTAAACGACAGTCAAGGCCCCACAGGTTTGGCCTAAAATATTAGTCGTATCTCTGCGAGGAATCTGGCGTTATATGTAGTTCAATGGTCGAGTGTGAGACATCGCGTAATATATTCCTATTGCACGAGTGCGATAGCATGTCTTGCAAGAGACCATCATACAACTTGAAGTACAGACACTATCAAGCACGTACATTTCAATGAAATACGTCAAGCGGGTCCAATTTTGGGACTAGTATAAATACTGACACTCGGCACATTTCCGGTACCACTTTTTGTTTCCCTGTTCAGTGTTTTGGGTTTTTTTTTTGTTAGCGAACTTGAATCAAATATACGTTATCGTGTTCTTTAATGTAAATTATTGTAATAGAAAGATATTATGTTATTACATCTGACGTATTCTGCTATTGTAAGTTTTAAATTAGTCCATGAATTATAACATACACATTACTATGTTTATTACATGATTTAAATTAATCCATGAATTATAACATACACTTTACTATGTTTATTACATGTTTTAAATTAATCCATGAATTATAACATACACTTTACTATGTTATTACATGATTTAAATTAATCTTTACTATGTTTATTACATGATTTAAATACGGTACATGAAATGTATATTACGTTATTACATGTTTTAAACATAGTACATGAATATAATATTGTACATGATTTGCACGTATTTCAATTATTGAAAGAATGAATTAAATGAATCGTGACACGTCAGCTCCAACGGGGTGATATTGCACCAAACAGAAGGTAATGTTACACGAAACAAAGTACAATTTTCCGATTTAAAGAGGGCGTATTTTTTTTTTTTTGAATAAAATTCATTTAATATTCTAATGCATGGCTATAATAACCTCCTTAAGGATTTGTTAAGTTTAAAAGTGGAACAATCACGTGCTATCACTGTCAGTAGTACAACTATTTATGACTATCAAAGAGCTGCAATAATGTTTGTATATTTTGCTTTACGTCACTGTGATCTTTAGGTCCTTACTTTAATTTCGATTGTATACTGTATATTTTTGTATTTTATTCTCTGTATTGTGTGTATTTCATATGCTGTATTGTCTGTACTCTTCATAATTGGAGGAAATAAAGAATATATATGTATCAGATGAACACCTAGTTTGAACATTCCCCTCAAGAGTTATCGTGTTCCAAAGTCTCGACCAATTAAATTGCTTATCGCTCATTTATCGAACTTAGTCAAGGTATTGATGTGATGAAACTATACACCCAGTTTCACTCCCACTCAATTAGAATTAAAGTTGTCGTGTTCCAAAGTATCAACAAATGAAATTGCTTATCTCCGCTTACCCTAAGCAAAAAATCTCCATCTTTGAATTCCAAAAAAATACCAACACCAAGTTTGGTCATTCTAGCTCAAATAGAATGAGAGGTTTTTTTTTTGATCCAAAGTCTCAACTAAGCAAATTTAAATTTCTTATCGCCCTGCTTACCATAATCAAAAAATGCTCATTATCAAACTTAGCTATGATAGCATTATGCAAGAGCAAAATCTGCTTATTACAGGTCTTTCTTTAGGCCCGAAATGTTGTCGAAATAATCAATTAGACAATTAACTTATCGAGACCATATTAAACTCTTGACGTCAAGGCTAGCCTTCGATGTTGGTGGATTAAATTCCTATATGCCGCTTACCGACCATTGATAATTAAATCAATCAAGTGGATAATCGAGACTATATATTATGCTGTTTATATTAATAATTTTAGTAATGATGACCGAGTCTATGTGAAAATTTCACTCGCTCCGTTCTCGGCTAATAAAGGATCAATTTGGCTGAAATTTTCAGCAAATTACCATGACACTATCTAGTTGAAACTATTATAGTGAGAACTGTCATCTCTTTATCTTATCTCCCATAATGTAACTTTAAGGTATTGATGTAATGAAACTATACGCCAAGTTTCATCATTCTCCTTTGATTAGAACTAAACTTACCGTATCCCAAAGCATCAACCAATCAAATTGCTTATCTCAAGCAGAAAATGCTCATCTTCGAACTCCATCTAGAAATAAAACACCAAGTTTGAACAAATAGAATGAGAGTTATTTTGTTCCAAAGTCTCGACCAATCAAATTGCTTATCGCTGCTTACCCAGAGCAAAAAAGGTTCATTATTGCACTTAGTCAAGGTATTGATGTAATGAAACTATACACCAAATTTCATAACTCTAGTTATATTACAGCTAAGGTTATCGGGTCTCAATGCAAGAGCCAATTAAATTGCTTATCTCTGCTCACCAAAGCATTGACCAAATAAACACCTACACCAAGTTAGAGCACTCTAGCTCAGCTAGGGAGTGTGACGGACGGAGGAACGTACTTTAATAGTCCTCCGATTTCTTCGAACGGCGGGGGACAAAACAAAAGAATCAAATAGTTAAACATACATTATACAAGGGCCAAATCTGCCCATTGTAGGTCTCACTTTAGGCCTGAAATGTTATAAAAACTATTAATTAGACATTAATTAACATATCTACACCATAATCAACTCTCGACGTCAAGGCTATCCTGCGATATATGTTGGATTGTTGTTCGATTTGCTGTTAAATTTTCCTTCGTGATGATCGAGGCCACGAAGAACTTTCATTCGCTTAGTTCTCGGTTCATAGTGAATCAATTTGACTGAAATTTTTAGCAAATTGCCTTTACATTATCTAGTTTTTAACTACTACAGTGAGAACTGCCAATCCGTTTTTCAGCAAATTGCCTTTACATTAGCTATGTTTCAGCTATTATAGTGAGAACTGCCAACTGGTTATCAAATCTCCCGTAATTTTATCCTTAATATCCCCTGACGGCTGAATCCAAGAGGGGTTCTTAAATATTTTATTCTTCGTTTTCATTTTTGTTGGGTTTTTTTTCGTTATGTGCTGATAGTTATACCATTTGAGCTAACCGAAAAAGAGAAAAGGTGATGCTACGTTTCTTTGTATTTAAGCTGACCATGCTAGATTCATTGTTGATTCCCTTGAGAATGACACTTTCACCAAAGTCGATGTTGCAAGAAATGAACTCATCTTGGACATTTTCAGGAATGATACAGCAGAACTTTCCCTACTTCCCAGTAGACTGGTTGGACCTCGACTATTGTTGGGATGTCTGATGACACTGGGGACTACTTCATTGTGCCTTTTGTTCAAAAGGTATTTGAAAAACGAGATGCTTTAGAGAAAAGTGTTTTATAAGTGTGCAGTCAGTCGAACTGTATTTTGAGAATGTCGATAAGGAACATGAAGTGACCTCTCATAACTATGAGATACTAATAAAAGTAGAAACATCTATCAAAACTATCTCATGACATTCTACAACAATGTAATTTTTTTTTTGAAACTCAGTGTCAGGTACAGTTTTAAGCCTGATCTGCCCAACATAATGATTAAAACACTTATATATGGAGTTGAGATCAAGCAGGTACTTTTGGAGATAAAACGGTGCAGTCTTGCAAGGTCCTTCCCACTTAACAAATCGGTCAAAGGTAGAAGGCTTGCCTACTGCCGTTTTCTCAATATCAAGTCTATCATAAGCAACCATTTTAACTGCCTCCTTGAGACGTAAGATCAGATATTTGTCTAAAAAGGCAGTATTCTATACTTTCCCGGGCTAGAGGCCCATCGTCACCAACTAGGCAGGTATTTACTTCAAATTCACAGGTCGTTGCACGCGGTCATTGTAACTATCTCGAACTACACCAGTGGATAGCTAATGTACCGCTAATGATCCTCAACTACTTGATGATCTAACCTGGACGCCACGAGATGAAATGCATTACTTTAAACAGGGTACCAAAGCTATCCTAAGAGGGATTTTATTACTGGCGAGTTTAGTGAAGCTCTCGCGGGTGGCGTCAGTTGTGCTCCTCTTCACAATCTCCAAAGCGAGCAGGTATTCGGAGTTTTGGACATCAGTCAACAGCGCCGGAGAAATGCAGCATGCATTTTCACACGACTGAAGAACTGGCTGAGTAGTAAGTCGGAGGATGGACTTGAGGCTTTCTTCCAAGGTGCTTGTAAACAAAGGGGTTTCCTCAGAAAATCACACAAGGACTTTGAAATCGCTACAAATTAAAATATCGTGACAAATCATCCGATGCTACAAAGAAGAAAACCAGGGCAAGTGTCAGTCAATTATGAGTGTTGTTTTGATGCGGGTGACTTGGAAATAGATGACGATACTGACCCCCTCATCGTCTGAGTAGCAGCAGAAGATGATTGGGTGACCGTGGCATTTAATGATGGATTTTTTTTTTTAAATCCTTATTTAATTATTATTTTTTATAATATACTACTTTGTTTACATCTTTTTCTTTCAAAATAATACGATTTGATTTGAGGTGAAATGAAGTGATAACCGATTGATCCGAGTGTTTCTCTTTTAAGGCCTCTTCTCCAAGAAGGCAGAAACTGGCTCAACAGTTTACTATTTACATCCAGCATTTCTCTCACAATCGTGTGTTACCCAACCCGAAAAGGTTCTTCCATCCATTCCAACAAGTGGAGGACGCCTTTACAAATTATCCAAGACGTCTCAGTCTTGGATGACAGGATGACTAGTCCGCCGCTATAAGAAATACTATAAATATGGGTATCAATAAATCTAACTCGAACCTCTCCCTTATAATAGATATCGGTAGACTAATGCACCTGTGGACTAGCACCCCCACCCCGTTTTCCCAACAATAATGATTTCTAAGGAGTGTTTTAAGACGGCCACATCCTCAGCCCCTCCAAAATTATGTAGCCCCACCAAATTTTATGATAACAAATAAAAGCCAGGTTTTCATACATATAGAGATTAGTCGGTTTCAACGCCTGTTTGTAAAATTGTGGCGTTGGCCCAGAAGATTCTATGGGTTTTTCCCGTGTGGGGAACCCTTGTCAGTGGCTATTCCCCTTTTACCACACACATCCAAACCTATGCTAATCAAAATCTAAACATGTTTTTGTTCAAAGAACTAAATCCCAATGTGTCAATCAAAGAGAACTGGGCGAATAAAATTTTCAACCAAATGCATTTTGCATTGTCTATTTTTGAATTATTATAGCAAGAACGACCAGCTCTTTATCTAAAGTTTGCATTATGTAACTGATACAGAGTTGTTATGTATTGCCGTAGTAGTGTACCCTTTATTGTTGCGGTTTTATTTTTTCCAATATTGCCTGCTCCACTGTTGATGCCAATGCACCCCCTCGTTCATGCTGTTTGCCCAACGCTAAAACATATCAATTTTACCAGAAACGAACTTAATGTAAACGGCGTAACTATAATGGGTACGGTTCTTCCTCCTTTTCTACGAATGTGCACGATACATAACCTGAAAAGAATTGGTAAAGGGGTTTGGCTTCATTTTTAATGAGTCAAACCGGTGTTAGATTTAGCGCAATTGTTACTGTATAACTTGAGCTTCGTCTACACTAGGCTTGAAAAAGCCGGCTTTTTAAAAACCCGGCTTTTTCAAGTGTAGCGTCTACACTGACTGAACGGAAAAAGACGATGAACACCGACCTTCGTTATTTGTGGAACTTCCGGTTTATTTATTACGCCATCGGCTTCAGTCAATTTTGCAGAGATAATAATATAATAATAATGATTACTTTGGTGCAATTATATATCCAGCCGTTTTAACTTGCTTCTGACCTGTTCGGTGGACCGAGAGAAGCCAGCTTCGGCTAATTCAGCGCATATAACCCTGTAAATTGTATTGTCTTTGACAGTTCCATCAAACAAAGCTTGAATGTTCCCCCACCCCCAAATCTCAATTAGCAATAAGCACTCCTCGTTAACCCATTTTAGGTTAGGCATGTTGAAATTAAATAGGCTAGGCTATAGATGGATTTGAGATTTACCGCAATTTCTTAGAACCGGAAGCAATGCCAATGTTATGAATGTACGGAAGCTCGGGACGAATGACATCCGGGTACTTGTTAAATCCCGGATTTACCGTCTACACACATAAATTTGCCGTTTTTTTTGAAAAAGCCGGCTTTTTGATTTTGAAAAATCCCTCAATAATTGCCGGATTTTAAAAAGCCGGCTTTTACGATTGAGAAATTGAAAAAGCCGGCTTTTAGGAAAAAAACGGCATTTAAAAGGCTAGTGTAGACGGTGAATGCTGCTAGTGTAGACGTAGCTTTGGATTTAGAACTGAGTAAAGATAGCCTCAAACCGCCACCCCTTCCAAGGCACCTTTATCTCACAACCTACATGTGCATTTTTCCCCCGTCTTTCGAAGAAAGCAGGTGACTATTGATATGGGATCGTCTGTCTTTCCGTCCGTCACACTTTTTGGGACACAATCACCCTCTTTCTAATTGAGCTCTAATGTTCAAACTTGGTGTAGGTGTTGATTAGGTCAATGCCTTGATATGAGTTCGAAGATGAGCATTTTTCTGCTTAGGGTAAGCAGAGATAAACAATTTAATAGGTTGATGCTTTGGGACACGATAACTTTAGTTCTAATTAAGTGAGAGTGATGAAACTTAGTGTATAGTTTCATTACATCAATACCTTGACTAAATTCGGCAATGAGCGTTTTCTGCCCAGGGAAAGCAGAGTGACAAACAATGTGATTGGCCGAGACTTTGGAACAAAATAACTCTCGTTCTCATTGAGCTAGAATGTTCGGAATGTCTTGAATGAGTTCAGTGATTTACATTTCGAGCTTATGCTCAGCAAAGCTAATCAATTTCATGTGGCGCTGCATAGGGAGAAAATAATCTTAATTATATCTGATAGAGAGTGATTAGACTTAGTGTATAGTTTGATTGCTCCATACTTTTGAAAACAAAAATAAATAAATGTGCCATTATTTAATATGTTGCATCTATTTATTTGGGGATTTCGGGCGGGGGGACCTGTAATCTTCAATAGAAGGCTTGATCTCGCCTTAATTACATACATCTTATCAAGCCCTTCACGTAATACTCCGCATATTTCGGCACTCTAAGTTTGATTGGGTCACAAGCACTGCTTGGGAGCCCATCGTATTCCTTCGTTAAAAATATCTGAGAATTATCGGAACACATTCATAGCAAAGAGACTTGCGACTGCCGGTTTTCGTGCAAATAAACACATCTTTAATTCCCAAAACTGCTTCAATTGTTTTTTTGGTTTTTTTTGCGGGGTGGTTTCAACGGCTGTAAACTTGTCTGTTTCCTTTTCTGTGGGGACCGCCATGGTTATTTTGTTATGTGCCACGACCTCTGATTGGACAATGCTAATTAATCACGGGGGGTTGGGATGGCCTAGTGGACTAGAGTGCCGCGCTTCGACCTCTAGCTGGCCGGTCACCTCTGGCTTGCGGCTGTGGTTTCGAGCCCTGGTGTGAGCGTATGTGGCATGGAGATAGGGGCGCCTTCTCAACCTCGTGGGTTTCCCCCGGGCACTCCGGTTTCCTCCCACCGCTAAAGACCCCTACGCGCAAGCGAATTATTGAAATAAAATTAAACCATAAGTTAGTCCCGGAATGACCTAGTTTGTGTTGAGTTGACGTTAAACCCCATTTCTCTCTCTCTCTCTCTCTCTCTCTCTCTCTCTAATTAATCACGTGTAAACACAACGGGCGTAAAAGTTCGGGAAGTGCTGAGTATTGAAGCAACGGTTAGATGCTTAAGGAACATGCCTCGATGTAGGCTTGTACGAAGTTAGGAGTGATAACTGCTCCTGGTTCATAAGGAATCAAAGAACTTCGGATAAAAATAAGACATGCTACTTTTGTGAAAACCGAATCTAACCTTAACAGACATATGACGAGACACAATATGAGCGAAATTTGGATACAACCACAAGGTCTAAGGAGTAGGTTGAAAGGTGACTTTAAACTGAAGCACATGAGAAATTACCATTGTAGAAAAGTCATTCAAAACGGTGAAGTTCCGACTGGGAAACGTTCAAAAAAAAAAAAAGGAAGGAACAAAAATGTACACCATGATCTTTCTGTATGGATGTTGTTGCTTCATGGGGATCAATTGGCTAAGTGAGTAAGGCGCTGGCTCGCTAGTCTGGAGGTCGGGTGTTCGATCCCTGCATTGGCCGAGATAGTTCATCCAGACTTGGTTTCTTGTCAGTGATGCAGGATGGTGGGCCGGACATGGATAGCTGTCTAGTCGTTCGGATCGACAAACAACCGAAGTCCCGTGTATACATTGGCGTGCACATAAAAGATCCCTTAGCTTCCATGGCGTGCACGTAAAAGATCCCTTGGCACTTGGAATTCGATACGAGTAGGTCATAGCGCCGCTGCCCGGGCCAAACTACAAAGGTTACATACAGGAAACTACAATGTCTATGATAGTTACTTTAAGCATTATCAAAATATCCATGATCTGAGTTTAGTATCCTTTCTAACTCAAACCCGCTCTCTCCAATATGAAAGAATAATGCGTCATCTATTTAGGGCGAGACAATTATCATGGTGGGTAAATGTTTCGTATAGGCACCGTTTTACGTCAACACTATTATAGGTAATTGTACTAATCGGTGCACGAGATGACTGGACGATAGTACCCTACTTTCCAGAAATGGTTACTGACATAATTGTCGGTGAGTTAGTCTAAGATAGTAGTAGAATAATGCAAGCTACTTCATTACCCTAGTTTTCGTCATACATCATGTAGGTAAAGAATGTATATATTAAGAAAGGACACCCCTCTTAGTACTAAAATAAGCCTATAGTGTTACATAAAAAGGGAAGGGACCATTTATGATTTAGATAGAAAGAGGAATGTAGTCATTCTTATTTGAAAGATGTTCTAAAACCTAATACGTTTTATATCGTCATCAAATAGTGTCTAAAACGAATACAAGCTTACAAAACGTTAGCCTTTTCTTCACTTTACGACGTGGAGAAGCGAGTCTACTTCCCGTTTTTTACGTCACCCACCATATAAGATGGAGAACCATGCGCCTTTTACGACGAAGCTGGAGATTTTGGTTATTTTAGGACAATGGAGGCACACAAATTCTTCATAAATAATTCTCATTATTAGTAATAAAATAATTGGTATGGTATCTACGACCGACTACGAATTACTCTTATTGTCCCGAAATGACCTGGTTTGTGTCTAGTCGGCGTTAAAACCAATTTCTCTCTCTCTCTCTCTCTCTCTCTTTAAATAATTCACTTACGCGTAGGGGTCTTCAGCAATGGGATAAAACCGGGGGACCCAGAGATATCCCACGAGGTTAGAGAGGGGACCCCACTCTTTCTCACGCACAAGTGGCGAATTGAAACCACAGAAATTGACCCAATGTCTATCCGACCCCCATGTAAGATAGACTGTCCAACTTCATAGAGAACTATAAACCTGATGCAGATTATGAGGAGCTATCAACTGTGACACTTAATCATCTGATATCGACGATCTGGTGAAATGGCCAGGATGCTGGTGAATGATTGAATTAATGGACCAAACACTAGTACAAATGCAAACCCATATTTTAAAATTGGTTTTGGTTGTCATGTTGCACTATGAGTGAGTCTACTCGCGTGGTTTCGAATCCCCGGTTGTACGTGGCAAAAGGAGTAAGGTCGCCAGTCCAACCCCGTGGGTTTTCTCCGGGTACTCCGGTTTCCTCCCACTGCTAAAAACCCCTACGCACAAGCGCATTATTGAAAAAAGTTTGTTTTTTTCTTTGTTTTTTTTAAAGCTAGTCCCGAAATGACCTAGTTTGTGTCGAGTTGACGTAAAACCCCATTTCTCTCTCTCTCTCTAAAGATACATAGTCGGAAATTAGATAACGAGTTGCCAGTTCTCCCTACATTAGTTAAAAATAGGTTGCCAGGCAACGAAACATACGCCCACACAGCAGCTAAATCGTCCGGGCAGTCAACAAGAGTTGTCACATCTTAACTATCAGAAAATCATTAGAATTTGTTTGGTTTTTATAAAGTTCTGCCCCATGTTAACGTTAAACATACGAAACATTTAATATTATGGATTTAGCTGTTCAATTATCGATTTTCAAGAAATTCACACTCAACCATTATTAATACGTAACGGGGATATAGTGAAATGTTTTTTTTTTAATTCGGAATAAAATTGTGACCTCCATAGGGTCCACAAGATAAAAAATATGATTTTCGTACAATCAGGGGCCATAATTCAGGAAGTTATGGTACAATGTGCCCGAATATCGAAAGGGGAACCGCGATCTTTGGGTTATAAACTTAAATTTCATCAAAATCGGATTAAAATTGTGACCTCTACAGGGTCCACAACCTTGATACACCATATTTTTACGCTATTCGCGTATTAGCGGCAGCCATTATGTCGGGCAGTTTTGGTCCGATAATACGACCTCAACCTTCATTACAGTGGAACCGTGATATAAGCAAACGTTTTTTAAAATCAGATAATAGTTGTGACCTCTAGAGGGACCACAAGCTAAAAAGGCAATTTTTCGTACAATCAGGGGGGCATAATTCCGGAAGTTACGATACCGATATGCGCAAATATATAATGGAACCAAGATCTTTAGGTTATAAACATGTATTTCAAGTTTCATCACAATCGGTTCAAAATTGTGACGTCTATAGGGTACACAACCTTGATATAACATATTTTCAAACTATTCGCGTACAAACGGCGGCCATTTAGTCTGTCAATTTTGGTCCAATTTTAACGAAACTCGAACTCAACCTCCATAACCATGTAACGGTGATATAATCAAACGGTTTTTTAAATCGGATAAGAATTTTGACCTCCAGAGGGACCACAAGCTAAAAAGGGCGATTTTTCGGACAATCAGGGGACATAATTCAGGAAGTTACAATCCGATTTTTCGGACAATCATGGGACATAATTAAGGAAGTTACAATCCGATGGGCGCAAACATCGAAAGGAACCAAGATCTTTGGGTTATAAACATACATGTCAAGTTTCATCAAAATCGGTTCAAAATTGTGACCTCTATAGGGTCCACAACTTTGATATAACATATTTTCACACTATTCGCGTACAAACGGCGGCCATTTATTTTGTCTGTCAATTTAGTTCCGATTTTCATGAAATTTGAACTCAACCTCCATAACCATGTAACGGTGATATAATCAAACGGTTTTTTTTAAATCGGATAAGAATTTTGACCTCCACAGGGATCACAAGCTAAAAAGGGCGATTTTTCGGACAATCAGGGGACATAATTCAGGAAGTTACAATCCAATGGGCGCAAACATCAAAGGAGCCAAGATCTTTGGGTTGTAACCATGGATTTCAAGTTTCATCCAAATCGGTTCAAAATTGTGACCTCTACACTGCTCACAAGCTAAAAACGTGATTTTTCGTACAATCAAGGGCCATAACCCACGAAGTTACAGTCCGATACATGCCAATATCGAAAGGAACCGAGATCTTAGGGTGATAAACCTTGTTTTAAGTTTCATTGAAATCGGATAAAAATTGTGACCAGTAGACTGTTCACAAACAATTGTGGACAGACGGACGAACAGGGGCGACGACAATATACGTCCACATGAAAATGTGGGCGTATAAAAACTAGCTAATGTAAAGGTAATTTGCTGAAAATTTTAATCAAATTGACCTTAAAACTAAGCTCCGACTGGGCAGAACAGTATAGCGCTGTAAAGTTAAGTTCCAAAGTTAAAGATCGTTGCTAAGACCACATAAAAATACATTTTAAATGTTCCCATTTCCTTAGTTTTTATATTTTACGCTGACATTTGCTTTAAATCTTTCTAGTCTTAATCGGAAAATCTGACCTTTTGACCTCCGGCGTCACTAACAACAAAGATAAATTTAGCAAGTTTACATTTTTATTGAGAGTGATTACTTTAGATTATTTTCAGCATATTTTCATGATATAAGAATGGCTGCGCATTCAGTTTCAGTGCAAATGAACTAAGTTGACCGTTTACCTCGACCCCCCCCCCCCGCGGCGCACTGATTACCACGCATCGAATTCAACCCAATCTAGAAAAGTTGGGTCTAGTTTTGTGCCCATTTGATGAATATCCCTCCGCACCGAGCCTCCGGTCTATTACATCCTCAAACGCTGTAAAACTCTGACAGTGATGTCTAGCCTTAGATTTTAGCGGTTGCTATATATATTGCTCGGACGTAATGTCAGTTTTGGCATAATGTTGATGAGGCCTATATTTATTCCTCGCCTTTCGAAGAAGGCAGGAAACTATTTCAATGAGTTCGTCTGTCTGTCCGCCACCCTCTTTGGGACCCAATTAATCTCGTTCTAATTGAGCTGGAATGTTCACATTTGGTGGAGTTCGGTGATGACCACTGTCTGCTTACAGTAAACAGAGACAAGCAATCTGGTTGATGCTTTGTGACACGATAGCTTTGGTTATAATGAAGCGAGAGCGATGAAACTCCGAATTTGGAACAGAACAACTTCTTGACTAAATTCAATGATTAACATTTCGAGCTGTTTCATTGATCGACGCTTTGGGTTAAGATAATCTTGATTTTATCTCATAGAGAGGTGAAACTAAGTGTTGAGTTTGATAGCTCGATACTTTTGAAACAAGTAAATGTGCGATTAATTAATTTGTTTCAACTATTATTTTGGGATTTCGACGGGGGAGATCAGTCTTACTGTTGGCTTGAGCAGCTGCTATTTTCGATTTCTTCATTGTAGTAGTTTCAGTAGATTTCTTGTGACTAATGACTTATTAGATAGACCATGCTAGTGAGGTGGTGAGGGGGGCAGGAGGTTGGATTGGTGACCATACTCATTGTCTGTGTGGTGTGATGGTAATGAAATATTTTGCATTTATATGTAAGTGTATATGCTTGTATGTTGTCCAGAAATACAGCACGGTTTTGTTCTCTACACGCTTCACTAGTGATTGCTTTATTTTTCCCAACAGTATACCAAATTATTGAAGATTGCAAAATGTCTGATCAGGTAAGCCTGTAAATAATTATATGAACCGCGTCTACTACAATACAGCCTAAGCTTTACTCTAAAACAAAAGATGCAAAACGATGGCTTACCCCAACGTGAAATTTTCAAGCAAAACAAATCAGCAACACAAACTATTGTCTTCTTCATATTATTATTATTATTTCTACGTCTTCTTGTGAATATCTTACATATGTAAATCACCACAAAAGTTATCACAGCATAATGTCCAGTGTAATCATAACTTTATACTATAATATATACTATAAGATAATGTCCAGTGTAATCATAACTTTATACTATAATATATACTATAAGATATTCACAAGAAGACGTAGAAATAATAATACTAATATGAAGAAGACAATAGTTTGTGTTGCTGATTTGTTTTGCTCGAAAATTTCACTTCGGGGTAAGCCATCTTTTTGCATCCTTTGTTTTAGAGTAAAGCTTAGGCTATATTGTAGTAGACGCAGTTCATATAATTATTGACAGGCTTACCTGATCAGACATTTTGCAATCTTCAATAATTTGGTATACTGTTGGGAAAAAATAGAGCAATCACTAGTGAAGCGTATCGAGAACAAAACCGGATGTGTACAGGTGGCTGATAAACAACCATCTGGAAGTGAGATCGACTAACCTGCCCAGGTCATAAGCCTCCATGTCCGCCATATTTATTTCATTTATTGGAAACAAGTATGGCGGCTGGAGGCGTTAACTTTTTTTTATTTAATTATTTCGGTATTTTTGTAACCGGAGTTCAGCTTTAATTAGTTGCAGACCACCATTAAATTTTACCACCTCGGTACAAATTGTAGTTCTTCTATTTATAGCAAATCTCTCTCCTTCTTTTTTCTCCCCTTTCGCATGCCCATTTTTGTTGATTTTTTGGTCTAGAATTGACAAAGACGGTTTGAATTAATATTTTCTGCCAGGTTTTGGTAAATATTCATGATTTTGAGGCGGAAGGATAACGGAGTTATCAGGTTGGTTACTGTTATATGTACGGCAAATAGTTACATGTTTTAGTATGTTTCTTCAAGTTTGAGTATCTCAAAATTTTGGTGGTCAACCTCATACAAATTTAGGGCAAAGACGTGGCCATTTGTTCCTCTCTCTGTAGTGAAAACCATTCAGCCCAACGAAAATTTGGGGAAAAGTTGGAGGTGGGCAAAGAGTCGAGTATTAACATTGAAGTCAATGGGGAAGTTAAAGATCTCGCCTTACAGATGAGTGTCTGACCATGTCAGTTGAATAAAATATACTGAGCGCCAAAGAAAACGTATCACTTAGTTTTTCGTATAATAAAATGATCCTGTAAACATATCTTACTTATTTTGCTACTTATTGTGAACAATATTCAAATGGGAACACATCAATAACAACACATTTGTATACTTATGAATGTTTAATCTGTAATCAACGGTACCAAGTCGGGGAGAGGGGGGTTGACTCAATATCACGGCTTTTGAGATCATTGTTGTGGGCAAATTCTTGTGAACGAAAGGATCTGAAATGTCAGTTAATGGTCCAGAACCTTGGGGACCCGTCTGTCATTTCCGTCAGTTTTGTGAGAGTTGACTATTAACAGGGCGGTTCACTATAACCGTAAATATAATAGAGCGGAGACAGTATAATATCACATAACAGTGGAATATCAAATTAATTATTTGCGACTGGGCCTGATTTTCGTCAATTGGGTCGAATTTGATGAGTTCACCGATGGGAGAAAATTCTGATGCAAGAAGGTATAAGACCATATTTCAGATATGGACTTATGAAAAAAATTAAGATATGGACAAATAATAACTGAATTTTGGATTGGGTCTGAGGTGACTTTGTCCAACAGAGCGCTTACTTAGTCTTGTGATTCCCACCCCCTTTAGATTTTTTGTTTTGTCCCCCGCCTTTCGAAGATCTGTCTGTGTCTGTCCGTCACACTTTTTGGGACACAATCACTCTCTTCTTAATTGAGCTAGAATGATCAAACTTGGTGTATGTGTTTATTAGGTCAATGCCTTGATGGAGTTCGAAGATGAGCATTTTCTGCTTAGGGTAAGCAGAGACAAGCAATTTGATTTGTTGACTCTTTGGTACACGATAACTTTAGTTCTAATTAAGTGAGAGTGATGAAACTTGGTGTATAGTTTCATTACAGTAATGCCTTGACTAAGATCGATAATGAGCATTTTCTGCTCAGGATAAGCTGAGCGATAAGCAATTTGATTTGAAGAGACTTTGGAACACAATAACTCTCCTAATTGAGTTAAAATGTTCAAAATTGGTGTGTATGCTTATTAGGTCAATGCCTTGATGGAGTTCGAAGATGAGCATTTCTGCTTATGGTAGGCAGAGATAAGCAATTTGATTGGTTGATACTTTGGGACAAGATAAGTTAGGTTCATCTTGATTGATGATTTGTATGCCAATACAATGACTGCATTCTCATTCAGTAATGGATTCGACAGTAACAGTGTATAGAAACGATTGACTCGGACACGAGGGCCCTTTCCCTTGGCCAGAGGGGACCTTTTGTCAAGCGTGGGGGGCCTTTTGCCTGCCTTTAGGGTCCCGTTAACTAGGGTACATTTTCATTTTTCTCGTCGGTTGTAGCATTTTTCTTTATAAAACACTTTTGGATGACACTTCGTGTACAGTTTGATTTCTCGATACGTTTGAAAAAAAATAAATGTGCGATTAATTAATATGTGTCATCTATTTATTTTGGGATTTCGGCGGGGGACATCAGCCTCGCTGTTGGCTTGTTTACATTGGTTAGGAAAATGTCAGCCATCTTGGATTTAGCAGATTTTACGGCTTTAAAGGTGGAGTGTAAACCACAGGACATATCTTCAAATGAAAGAATGACCCCAAAAATATTAATTTGCATGTTCATACTACACTTAACTGGACATTTAGGATTTTCTTATACATAGATTTGACAAATGTCTGCCATCTTGGATGTTACTTATTTTTACTGCATGAAGGGACCAGTTAGCACTATTTAAATGAAAAAAAAAAAAAAAAATACACCAAAATCATTTATCTATGTGTTATGATCGGTTTTTAAGATCTTAAACCAACAGTTTAAGGTTTTCTTGAACATTGATAAGGCAGATGTCAGCCATCTTGGATTTTAACACATTTTATTCCTTTAAGGAACCAGTGAACACCACAGGATATTTCTTCGTATGAAAGGAGGACTCCATAAACATTAATTTACCTGTTCATATTACAATTATAGATTTTTTTACTACATTGATTTGACGAATGTCGGCCATCTTGGATTTTATTATTTTACCGCTTTTAAGGACCAGTGAGCACTACTGGCTATATCTTTAAATGCAAAAATACCCCGGAAGCACCAAATTATATGTTCATAGTGATTTTTAGGTTTCTAAACCAACAGTTTAGGGTTTTCTTGAACATTGGATTTTACCACTTTCCGGTGAGCAAAATTTGGTAAACTTTTGGGATTTTATAAAGCACACCTCAATAAACGTTAAAATGCACAAAAACCTTTTCTTGCGATTTTTTTTTTTTTGGGGGGGGGGATACATTCGTAAATTTACTGACCTGTATTCAGTTTATTGAATAAAATAATGTTTTTAACTGCATTTTCTTCACTAATTGTTGTAATTTATGCAGCTCCTCGTATATCCCCTTTAAAACAATAGGCTATAATAATAACACGATATTTGGATGTGGGCAATCATGTTGTTCATTTTAATATATATGATGATAACAGAATTTTTTCATTAAACTGAACAAGCTGTTGTCGGTTATCCTGTTTCATATAATATTTAATGTCCAGGGGCCTGTTTCATATAATATATTGAATGTCCAGGGGCCTGTTTCATGAAATTTTAAGTCAGATAAAAATCCAAATTTTACTAATTTGATTGGATAATATTAGATTGATTTTAGTGTTAAGCCAATCAAAATTGAAGTATCTACTAAAATTTGGATTTTATCTTTAGTTAAAATTTCAAGAAACAGGGCGCAGAACTTATTGGTTATATGTTGTCTCTTTTTGTAAAACAAATTGCCCCTGGGATCATGAAGATGTATTTTATTCCATATTATAATATCTGACTATAAATGAACAAATGGGGTCGTTTCAGGTGGAGGGAGGAATAACGCACTGAGCTACTGTTTTACTCAGACTGGACTGATGTGATGCAATAAACGTGTGAGACCGACACAATCTTATACTTCATAGTCAAAATATAAAAACAAAAGGCAAGAAATCTTGACTTTTATTACATTTTCAGATCTGAAAGGGTTGGGGATTGGCTGAAATATTAACGTAGTTGTATTGCATCGTACTTCACGTGGCATGGTTACGACTTCTAGCTGAAATGAAGGATCAAATCCAGTTAAAGTGACCTACCAAAGTATAAGAAAAGGCTTCTTCTGTGTCCAGTAAGAAAAGAGGACCTTTGACTTCGTGGCAAGACTCTCTGTGTTTGTGTCAAGCGTTGATTCTAAATGTCCAAAGTTTAGTAATATATAATAGGCATAGGCGAGTTATACCCCTTTAATATTTGGTTTAATTTTCCTGACGGGCTACATTCATTTTATGTGTTATCTTTCTTCAGTCTGGAAAAAGTATAATGGCTGATTGATGTTAAAGTAGTCTCTATCATCCAAACAAATATCTACGAATATAAGTTTGTATGGAAAGTAGGTCATTGTCTGGATTATCCAGTCGTTTATGTTATCACGTTCTGAATCTACCAAAACAACTCGCTTGTGAACAATAACACTCTTTCGTTTTTAAAGGTTTTAATTAAAATAGAAATTTTCTCGCGTCAAAAATCAAACGTATGGCTTCTCTCACAATCTTCTTAATTCTTCATCGCGTTTTGCTATGGACAGACGAGCGTATTTTTCTGCCCGATGACGGCGATTAAAATTTGTCAGCGATTTGTTACGGCCGATAATCTACGGGCATGCGAAGCGATCGTCTCTAGAGCGTACGTCACTCTGTGAGTAATTAGCGACATATGGCAAGTTGACTTTTTCTCATCCCTATTACGTATCCGTATTTTCACGTGATACGTTGCGTCAGTATAGTTTTAGAGAGAGAAATGGGGTTTAACGTCCACTCAACACAAACTAGGTCATTTCGGGCCTAACATATGGTTTTAATTTTATTTCAATGATTCGCTTGCGCGTAGAGGGTCTTTAGCAGTGGGAGGTGCCCGGAGGAAACCCACGAAGTTGAGAAGGCGCCCCTATCTCCATGCCACATACGCTCACACCAGGGCTCGAAACCACAGCCGTAAATCAGAGTTGATCGGCCAGCTAGAGGTCGAAGCGCGGCACTCTAGAGCACTAGGCCATCCCAATCTCCCTATAGTTTTAGATTTTCGCACCGCGTACGAATGAGTAGCTGAGTTGAGATTAGTTCTATTACAGCATATGCTTAAACTACAAATTTCCGAAGCTTTTTGAAATTTAATTAAAATTAGTGCTCCGAATCTTATTACAAATTTTCGACTTCGACTCGACAGAAATTTTTGGTTTCACTAACGCATCATTTCAGAAAGTACATACCCCCTTTTACTGATTTGCAAGGTGTCATCTCTCCTAAATTTATCACGAAGATCAACAAGCACGCAGACAGACAGCAAAAATATCAAAAGTAATGATTAAATGGCAATCTTTATCATGGTTAAAATCGCATCAAATATACACCTATTTGTTCTAGAATACACCGAGATTCACAAAAACACCACGATATAACATAAACAGACGTAATGCTGTCCCAAATGAACAAAATGAAATGGAGTTTAACGTCCTACTCTTCTGTACTTACTGGGCAAATCAAGAAATTTTGCCTGGACAGCGGCTCTATGGCCTACTCTTATTTCGAATTCCAACTGCAAGGTATCTTTTACGTCCACGCCAATGTGTACATGGGACCGCGGTGTTTTCGTCCGATCCGATCGACTAGACAGCTGTCCTTGTCAGGCACTCCGTGCTATGACACTGAAAAGGAAGAACCACGTCGGAAGAAATTAATTTATGACTATAGATAGATTAACTCTTTCATGCATGGGACCTTTCGTCCATGTTGATATTGATGATTATGGGTATTTGTATTTGATTATAAATCATGATTTTTTTTAAATTGCCATATTTGGTGTTATATTTTTGCCTCACTTATGTAAGGTTAATGCACACGGGACACTTGAAGACCAAATTATTACTGAAAAACAGACTTACAAAAACATTACAAAACAACTTTATTTCGAAAGCTAAGCTGAAATATAAACTTATCAACTATCCAAAATATATTTCATCAGAACAAAATGCAAATATACTCTGTATTAGAACTACCCGGCCAGATGGTAGTTATAAAAACAGTCACATACACCATCAATACAGAGATAAACCCTACACTTCGCCCTCTTCATCATTTTCTTCACCAACTGAATCAATAACCAAAAAATCAGGGTCCATTGCATCATCCTCAGAAAATTGACTGTCCAGACGATCATCCTCACAGCCCGATGTTATGAGGTCACTGTCATTATCATCTAGTATTTGCGTGGCAACATCTTCCGCAGAAAAAAAAACTCGTTCGCTACGTCTGAAATATAAAGGTTTATGTATGAAAAGATATCAAATTCATTGCTTCAGGGTTCCGTCTAGTTATACACGATTTATCAGAAAACAAGACAAAAATAGCGCAGTGGACCAGTGCTCCCGATGCATGAAGCACACATATTATGTGACATAAACCTCACGCCTGTGGGGTTGACATAAAACTGCCTCTAAATACAACAATTATGAATTGACAACAATTATGAAGGCTTCCACATGTTCTATGTTATCTTATAAAATAATATATCCTATTGATTTGGGTTATATAAGCCAACCCCTGTTTGTGTGTGTGTGTGTAGGGGGGGGTCAAAAAGATAAAATATAAAACTCACCTCTTTCTTGTGGGCGCGGCCATCTTGGAAATATGCCTAGTAAATGGGAGACAACTGCTAATAGAATTAAAAACTACAGCATCTCACAAATGTATTTGGAGAGATGGGTTCCTTGTGCAAGCTGGGTGGCGGGTCAGAGGAAACCTCACATTTGTGAGGCATATGCATGAAAGGGTTAATGTGGTTTAACGTCCACTCGACACAAACTACGTCATTTCGGGACTAACATATGGTTTAATTTTAATTCAATAATTCGCTGGTTTAATTTTAATTCAATAATTCGCTTATAACATATGGTTTAATTTTAATTCAATAATTCGCTTGGGGGTAGGGGTCACTAGTAGTGGGGGGAAACGGGGAACTCGGAGACAACCCACGAGGTTGGATAGGCGACCCTACTCTTGTCACGTACAACTGGGGATTCGAAACCACGCCATTTGACTCAATGACAGGATTTATGATAGAGCTTGCCTTGATAACGTTGAGATGAATGGACATAATGTGCTAAACATATGTTCTTCATAAGTACCAAATATATTTATTGATAAAAGGTTAAATGGTATTTTTATTTCTATAATAATTAGTTTGGTCAGTAATAATATACAACATTTCCAATTAATAATGGTTCTTTTATTGCTAATATCTCAATAACGGTATATACAAATGGTGTTCAGTCACATTTCAAAGAATTTTGGTAGCAATTAATAATTTAATTAAATCGCCCACTTTGAGTAGATTTTCTGTATAAATACTGCGTTATATTATAGGTCTTTCGAGCTTGATCATAGGCCACCAAGACAATTTATCATGAATCTCTCTGTAGCCCTTGCTGTATTTGTCGCGCTTGTCGTTGTTTTACAGTCAGATGCGGCCAGGCATAGAAACAGGCGACGAAATAAGTGCAGAGGCAAGCCAGTGGGAGAAAATGAAAGTAGTAAGTTGAGATGTTTCAATTCGTTTTATTGATTTACTTATATATTCTATATATTTTGTGGGTAAACTCAGTAACCAAGGCGTTCGGGGTTCCATCCTGGTGTGTCATGTGTGCTTCCAGTGCAGCAGGGCATTTGGAATTCGGAATTAGGCAGTTGAAATTCGATGAAGAATAGGGAAATCCCGGCCAAAAATATTTCCCTGTAACACAGCATGTCCATATTATCCCGGTTTGATGTAGAAAAATAGAACATTAAACCCAACCTCCGCTCGACATCCTTCCGCGACTCCGCCACCGTCAATTATAGATGCCAGTTCTTAAACAACAGGTTGATTGCTTTTAACCCGAGCTAAAATTAGAACAGATTCAGTCAATTGGACAAATATATGTTTTTGGTTTTAGCTGGTAAAAGGGACGGATATTTGAATATCACCATGGAGACATTATAACATATTGTTTATTAATATAATTACAGTAAATGAGGAACCGCTTGTAGACGTTACAATACAGCCCATAGAAGTTACAGAAGCTCCTATAGAAGTTACAGAAGCTCCTATAGAAGTTACAGAAGCTCCTATAGAAGCTACAGACGCTCCTACAGAAGTAACAGCAGCTGCTACAGATGTTACAAGAACTACAACTATACCTGCAACCACTACCTTTGACCCATGTGAGTTTACATTTCATTCCGTTGCATATAATTACATTTTTGAAAACTTTGAAATTATTCTGGTTCCAGTGCTTCTTATACACTTAACATTAACTTCGGTTTCCTCTTTTCAATTCCCTGTTCGCACGGAAATCACTTATCCCAGGAGGCAACAGAAAGCCAGAACTTACTAATCTCAGGGAACACGGGATTCACTGACAAGGAGTTGATTTACTATCCAGGAGGTTCGGGATTATTGGCCGAGAACGTGTCTCAGGATATTCCCGTGTTGCGCACCCTTGTCATTGATCTCACGTAAATAACTCTTAATTCGACGATTTTACGAAAAGGCCACAGGCGAAGCACGACTGTCCTCATAGCACACTGCATAGTGTATGTTATTCTTCATCAATGTGGTTGGAACAGAGGTTACTTTTTACTGGTTTCAAAAGAACGCTATGTCCACGGGATGGGATAGTGAGAGAGAGAAGGAGAGATGGGGTTTAGCGTCCACAAACTAACACATGGTTTAATTTATTATCCAATAGACATGTTCTGAGACCGCCCCCCCCCCCCCTTCATGGGATAGTAGGACAAATTCGGATGAAATATTCTTAAAATATCCCAACCCTTCCTTTTCAGTCTGTGGTGGTTTTGACGGTTCTTGTCGTGTAAACAATCAACCTAATGAAATATTCCAACCCTTTCTTTTCAGTCTGTGACAGTTTTACGGGTATTTGTCGTGTAAGCTGTTTGGGTGATGAAGCGGACTTTGATAAATGCGATAATGGTGAGAGGTGTTGTGTCTCAGGTAAATATTTTTCTGATAATATTGAACCACGTATTGAGTTTCGGGCGACTCAATTACTAGGACGTGGACTCGGTAACTTTAAGACCCCGAGTTAGACCCCGGTGTTGACAGGCGACTCAATTAGTAGGACCTTGGCTTGCTAATCTTAAGACCCCGAGTTCGACCGCGGTGTTGACAGGCGACTCAATTAGTAGGACCTTGGCTTGCTAATCTTAAGACCCCGAGTTCAACCCCGGTGTTGATCGAGACAATCTGATTAAAATACAGATTCGATTTCGTTTCGTTTTTATAGTTCAAAATTTCGTTTTACTTGTCCTTACTACATTAGGATCTGAAAGACTTGTTATTTAACTTGTGTTCTGCTTGAAATGAGTTGTCAGCCAATCAAATTGTCTGTCGAATCGGGGGTTTGACCTTTTTTGCGCGGAATTGTGGGTAGGCATTATCAACGATAGAAATCAAAACAAAGCAACAACGATTCTGATTGGTTAATCGAATAACTGAGGTTGTAGAGTCAAATGTCGCGTGCTTGACATCTGAACTGGCGGAACGTGACCTCCCGCTATAACTTGTTAGATCTACATGTAGTGTAGGCCATCGAAATTATAAAAACCGAAACGAAATATAGATCTGATTTTTAATTAGATTGTGGTCGACAAAGTTCATCTGGATTCCCCGGCCAGGCATGGGACAACGTATAGTTTTCGTGTGGGGACGAAAAAAAAAACCAACAGAGGTTCAGTGTACAAATTGGTGTGCACCTAAAAGATCCCTTGACAACTGGAATTCGATTTGAGAAACGTCCGCAGCGCTGCTGTCCCGGCACAAATGTCCTCTTAGAACACGATACGGCGTATGCCGGCCTCATTAGACCCGTGGGAACAGAACGGAAGGGTGTTAGACACCCCATTTGTTTTAATCCCCTGTAACTTTAACCCTTCCGTTTCCAACTGATCGGCAATGCGTTGGCATTCTCCAATAGCTGATTTCATGTCATTTCGTTCGGATAGGACGAAAAACCGAGGTCCCGTGTACACATTTGCGTCCACATAAATGATCCCTTGGCAGTTGGAATTCGATATAAGAGTACGTCGGGCAGAATTTCCCTCATGGCACACTGTATGGCCTATGCCCGTCTTCCATTAGCCCATGTTAGGTGCAGAAGAGTAGGACGTTAAACCCCATTTCATTTCATTTTCTGCAAGTCAGCAGTCTATGTCCCTTTAATTGTTGACCACCAATGTATTTTTTATAGTTTTAGTGTAATGACTAACAAGAGGAATCATACACCGGAAGTATGCAAAAAAATCAAGAAATCGAAAGACATTTAACTGCAGAACACTAAATTTATTCTTTTTTTGTGGGGTCAATTTTAGGAGGGGGCCTGTCCCCACCCGCATTTCAAATAAACATTCAGCAAATTGACAGCTACACGTTTTCACACTAGAATTATTACAACCAAAAAACATGTCTTAGTTTAACATGTCTTTGTAAATTCCTCGCAGTTCTGCAATCTCAATAAAGTTTTCTTGAACCAAAAAGTTTTATTACTTTTTGATCTGAATTTCCACTATTCAACAACACGGACCGTCCCAATGTATTCTAGTCAGTGAGAGATAAATGGGTTTTAACACCCAGTCACGTCAAGCTATGTCATTTCCGGACTGACACGTGGTACCATTTTTACTTGTAGAATTTGATTGTTCTAATCGCTACAGCAGTGGGAGGAATCTGGAGAGAACCCACGAGATTAAGTAGATAACCTTACTCTATGTCACGTACAAGTTTGTGATCGAAACAACGCTACTTGACTAAATGACAGAGCTTATGTTTTAAACCGCAAGCAATAGACCCCGCCTCTTTTCGAAATAGATGTGTGTGATGAAATGTATTTTCCTTCGTTTCAGCGGATTGAGTGAATAAGAAGGAAAATATTTTCTCATCTGGGGCGTATGAATACACGCATGTGTACGTGTTTGTATAGGTTTAGTCATTCAGGTCGAAGCCGCCACCATGTTCAGTTCACATTCGTTTATTATTGTGGCTTACTGACTCTGTTTTGAAAAGTTATAATTCATTATATAATTTGTCTTTTATATATTTGTAGGTGTATAGTAAAGTGGTGTATTATTGATGTATGGCGGTGATATTATGCATAATATATTGAATTATTGTTTAATTATTATTGTATATCAGTCGTGAAATAAATTGTAGTCGGTTAGGTGGCTTCGACTCTGCTACCCAAAAAGGTCTTTATCTTATTTATATGGGGTTATATGTCGGGCTGCTGTTTTTGGGAACATTGACTCCGGTAAAGGTGTCCTGGTTGCATGTATTTAGTGACGAAGGGGAGAATGTATAGGACTGAGTGTGGGTGTGTAATGTGTATGCCTGTGAAACGCAGATTGTGCATGTGCACTTGTGTGTTTCGAAGTGTGTGACATTTGACAGGTTTTACACCAAAAATTCTCAACCTGTGTGTTCGTCTCCTGATTTTCCCAAATCGGAACCTTTGGCAACATTGCCAGGGACCTCTTCTACTTGTGAAAATCTCAACAGCCTGATGGGTGTCGGGTATGTTTTATTTCCATTTAGCTGTCACGTAGGTTCCTTCAACCATATTCACACAGTATTTTAGGGTCGCCATTTTTGGAATAATTTTGTAGCCGTGTAAGAAAGATCAAGTAACGTTCAAAAACGGGGAAATAAATCGGCAGTTGTAGTCATATATTGTTGGACTTGAAATAATCAAAGCAATCAACATCGTTATAACTTTTCATGCTCTATGTCCTTTAGGGGGAGGAGGGATGGATAGCCGAGTGGTTAGCACGTGCGCGCTGTATCGTAAAGCCTGTCATTGAGTCAACTGGCGTGGGTTTTCTCCGGGTCCTTCCGTTTTCTCCCATTGCTAAAGATCCTTACGAGCAAACGAATTATTGAAATAGAATTAAACCATATGTTAGTACCGAAATGACCTAGTTTGTGTCGAGTGGGCGTTCCACCCTCGCTCATGTACAAAATGAAAAAAATCATACATATCAGGACACCTAGACGATGTAATTAAAAAAAAGGGTGAGGTCAGAAAGGCTGTTTAACGTCCACTCGACACGAGGTTGAGAAGGCGCCCCTATCTCCATGCCACATACGCTCACACCAGGGCTCGAAACCACAGCCGCGAGCCAGAAGTGACTGGCCAGCTAGATGTAGAAGCGTGGCACTCTAGGCCACCCCCCCCACACACACACACACTCGTATTAAGAGGGTCTTATTCCAATAGAGATGTTTTGAGATCATAAGAACACAAGACGCGTTAGAATGAAATGAAATGAAATGGGGTTTAACGTCCTACTGTTCTTCTCCTAACCTGGGCTTATGAAGACATACGTCATACAGTGGACTATGAGGGAAATTTTGCCGAATTCTAACTGCCAAGGGATCTTTTACGTGCACGTCAATGTGTACATGGGACCTCGGTTTTTCGTTCCATCCGAACGATTAGGCAGCTCTTAATGCCAGTTCCTCCGTCCTGCATCACGTATACAATTCGACATAAGAGTAGGCCGTAGCGCCGCTGCCCGGGCAAAATTTCCCTCATCGCACACTGTATGGAGTATGCCCGTCTTCCATTAGCCCAGGTTAGGTGCAGAAGAGTAGGACGTTAAACCCCATTTCATTTCATTTTCTGCAAGTCAGCAGTCTATGTCCCTTTAATTGTTGACCACCAATGTATTTTTTATAATTTCAGTGTAATGAACAACAAGATGAATCATACACCGGAAGTATGCAATAAAATCAAGAAATCTAAAGATATTTAACTGCAGAACACTAAATTTATTCTTTTTATGTGGGGTCAATTTTAGGAGGGGGCCTGTCTCCACCCGCATTTCAAATAAACATTCAGCAAATTGACAGCTACACGTTTTCACACTAGAATTATTACAACCAAAAAACATGTCTTTGTTTAACATGTCTTTGTAAATTCCTCGCAGTTCTGCAATCTCAATAAAGTTTTCTTGAACCAAAAAGTTTTATTATTTTTGGATATGAATTTTCACTATTCAACAACACGGACCGTCCCAATGTATTCTATTCAGTGAGAGAAATGGGGTTTAACGTTCACTCGACACAAACTAGGTCATTTCGGAACTAACGTATGGTTTAATTTTATTGCAATAATTCGCTTGTGCGTAGGGGTCTTTAGCAGTGGGGGAAACCGGAGTGCCCAAAGGAAACCCACGAGGTTGAGAAGGCGCCCATATCTCCATGCCACATACGCTCACACCAGGGATCGAAACCACAGCCGCAAGCCAGAAGTTACTGGCCAGCTAGATGTAGAAGCGCGGCACTCTAGACCACTAGGCCATCCCCTCCCCCCTCGTATTAAGAGGGTCTTATTATCCAATAGACATGTTCTGAGATCACTAGAACACAAGACGCGACAGAATTAAATGAAATAAAATAGAGTTTAACGTCCTACTCTTCTTCTCCTAACCTGGGCTAATGGAAGACGGACATACGCCATACAGTGTGCTATGAGGGAAATTTTGCCCGGGCAGCGGCGCTACGGCCTACTCTTATGTCGAATTCCAACTGCCAAGGGATCTTTTACGTGCACGGCAATGTGTACATGGAACCTCGGTTTATCGTTCCATCCGAACGATTAGACAGCTCTTAATGTCAGTTCCTCCGTCCTGCACCATGTATACAAACTGAGCTTTTTAAAGAGAAATCCCACACCTATTATAAAATAGGATCACATTGACAAGGGGGGATCACTCCGGAAAATGAAGCTCTCATTAGAAATGGCGCCCGAAAGCATTCGTGTACCAACCGTAAAATGTCTTAAAAATTGGAAATCACAAGGCCAACTTTAGACAAAATTATAACAACGTCAATGTTCATTTAAATTGACCAATATGTCGTGTTTGTAATGTCGAACACTGTCGATGACACTGAGTTAAAGACTTGCCTCGTTTAATAAACAATGTGGCACTAGATTTGACGATATGGAATTTCATATAGTATAATAAAACAGTATACATGTGTATCTATGATTATATCTTGTAATTTGAAACGATCAAACTATGGACATGTATCTGCAATGTAATGGTTTATTTAAGTTGCTAGATACGGAGTGTATATATATCAGAACATATCTACTGATAAAACTATATCTTACATTAATTAATTTAATGTTTCCAGTGACAACATTTGATCGATCGGAGAGAATACACACACTCCCTCAATATCTCAAGTATCAGAAATCAGAAGCCAATCCAGCAATGGGCAGAGAAGGATTACGGGGTAAAGGGTGGTTTCCATTTACCCGGGTTGACCTTTAGGTGAGGGGAGGAAAGGGTGGTTCATTTACCCGGGTTGACCTTTAGGTGAGGGGAGGAAAGGGTTGTTCATTTACCCGGCTTGACCTTAAGGTGAGGGGAGGAAAGGGCGGTTCATTTACCCGGGTTGACCTTTAGGTGAGGAGAGGAAAGGGTGGTTCATTTACCCGGCTTGACCTTAAGGTGAGGGGAGGAAAGGGTGGTTCATTTAACCGGGTTGACCTTTGTATAACAATGCACAGGACGGGGGGGGGGGGGGGGTTGCTCTGTTATATGGGAACCGCCAGATTACTGAGTCAACGTCTTACCCACCGAGTCTACGTGGCTCCAGGGGGTCAACAGGGAATTGGAAAACGGTTCTTGAGTTTTTACACACCGAATTTATATGAGGTAATTTGCTACCAGAAAAAAACGGAAAATCAGCAATCGTGCCATGTAGGTTCTGCAATCCAAGTAAAGGAAATAAAAAAAAAATATTTAAGAGACAATCAAAACGCAAAGAAGCGAATAACAGTTGGGGGCCACGGTAGCTAAGTGGGTAAGAAGCTAGGTTTGGGTAAATAACAGGGTCTTTAGACGCCGTTTGAATACAGACACGCTTGGACTATTTTGGACTTGCAGGGACAATTTTTTCCATTATTTTGGTGCTGCGTACGCAAAAGCTCTCACACCAAATTTTGACTTTTGTGCTAGACATACAAGTTGGTTTTAATGAGAAAACGTAAGGAACAAGATTCGCATCCGTGCTACTGCCATCGGAATATATTATCTTCATTGTTAGTTCCTCGGGCTCGATCTCAACCTTTGTGATGGATACGGCTGGTCGAAAATCATCCACATCGGTTTGTCCAAATATCACAGAGGTGCCAAATGGTGTCCAGTCTAATCCATGAGGCGTGGGGTTCAGCAGACGCATGTTGCCGTCCTGGTACAGCACAAAGACTTGAGAATAGCCATCTGACCAAGGTAGACTTACGTATATCCTAAAGTAAGCGATGTTGTTCCATGTGTCTCCTGTTGATGGTCGAACTAACTCCATGCTTTCCGGTGCCTGCCACCAGAAATCCACTCTGATACCCTCCAGGACGACCCTGCCGCAGGAATAGAGCCGTATTAGAATTTGTTTCATAATTTACGGTCGTTTGGATTTCTCACGACAGCGATTTTAATACCGTCTACCATCGTCTGCAGTCCAAACGATTCGAGATACATTTTCCTCGGAAGAGTATCGTTGTTCTAATTTAGAATTTGTTTCATTATGTACGGTCGTTATTTTTTCTCACGGCAGCGATTAAATACCGTCTACCATCGTGTGTGCAGTCAAAACGATACGAGATACACTTTCGTCAGAAGAGTATTGTGGTTCTAATTTACCCAGAATAAAAGAGTACGGGAGTAAAAAGATGTGGTCATGCCAAATGTATCATAAACATCAAAAATGATTGAAACGTGATTGGTAAATGACAATCCGTTATCGTCGTATGGTGCCTTTCTTTCTGCATGCGACTTTCTTTCTGCATGCGACTTTGACTTCATAGACCGTAAAAATGGAATACGAAAAAATATCTCAATATACGTCAGAATTAACAGTACAAATACATTTTGTAACCATCTTAATGGAATAACAGATTGAGACGGGTCATCTAACTACTTCGCGTATTGATGGCAAGTGTAGCGTCGTTTATATCTGCCATAAATCAATCAGGCTAACGTTGCACAGAAATTGGGTCATAAAATAATTACGAATGCTGATTAGATAATTATCATTTTTTACACCGACCAGATTTTATAAAGCTTTGTTCACCAATGTTTTTGTAATAAAATAGCCTCGTATTAATTGTTGATTAGTGTTTAAACATCTAAATATAAATCATTGGATGGATATACGTTTGCGATAAGATAAGATTATAATGTCTAACATCGTTTAACTTTTTTTAATAATAAAGGTATGTTACAATAGCATCGACAGTTTAATCACTCACCAAACGGCACCAGAAAACCCACATGTGATCAAGTGTATTTGATATTCATGTCCATGGATCCCGTGCAATTTTCCCCCGTAGTGCATGGAATCGTACAGGGTAATAAGATTTCCATCATTGATTGGCTGAGAAATGAGGGCGATCTATTGTTATGCACAGTCTTCTAAAAATTCCATATTCGCTGTGAATTTCAAATGGAGTAACGATAAAAGTTGTTCTTTGTGTTCAGAAATGGTTATCGTTATTATATATATAATATAGCTAATAATGAATATATAGAATATAGACAAATGACTGGCACCATTTGCATTTCTGAAGGTGTGGATATCAAGTATTAATGGGTTATCTAAATTACCGGTAAATACGCTAATCGCGTGCATGAGTCGTCTTAAGGACACTTAAATGGATCTACGGCATAATTTTAATGAGATTGTTGTGAACTTGCCGTTAAATGGATATACTAACCATTGGCTATGCGTTTATTGAATTTTTATATGTCGTTTTACGTGGTCTTTAAGCTGAACAAGCTGTTGTTGGTTACCCTGTTTCATATAATATATTGAATGTCCAGGGGCCTGTTTCACGATATTTTAAGTCAGATAAAAGTCGTTTGAGGTGGAGGGAGGGATAACGCGTTGAGCTACAGTTTTACTCCGACTGGACTGATGTGGTGCAATAAACGTTTGAGAGCGACACAATCTTATACTTCATGGACAAAATATATAAACAAAAGGCAAGAAATCTTGACTTTTATTAAATTTTTCAGACCTGAACGGCGTGGGGGTTGGTTGAAATATTAACGTGTTTGCATTACATCGAAATTCACGTGGCATGGTTTCAACTTCTAGCTGAAATGAAGCACCAAATCCAATTGAAGTGCCCTACCAAAGTAAAAGAAAAGGCTTCTTCTGTGTCCAGTAAGAAAAGAGGACCTTTGACTTCGTGGCAAGACTCTCCGTGTTTGTGTCAAGCGTTGATTCTAAATGTCCCAAGTTTAGTGATATATAAGGACTCAGACTAGTAATTACATGTATTTGCCCATTGACTTCAATGTTAAATGCATGTAACTTCACAGGCTGTATTTTTTTCTCAACATTCAGTTGGTTCCAATCTTTTTAGGCACAATGGGGACCACATTTGGCAATCTCCCCATCATTAATTTGTAGGGGGTTGACCATTTAGATGTTTTGCTAGGGGGATTTGAAGTTCACTGGGGTAAAAATCTGATTGCTCCGCAGAAAGACATTTTACACCCCCTATCCCTCCGCTGTAATATCCTCAGTATTACCCAAAACTGCTATGAAATTGAAAATGTGATGCCTTTTCTTCAATTCTAGACCAAAAAGTCAACCCAAAAATGCAGGGAGAGGGGAGAAAAAAAATAAGAGAAAAATTGTCTATTTATAACTCGCACTACAATAATTACTAGTCTTAGTCCATAATAGGCATAGACGTGTTATACCCCTTTAATATTTGGTTTAATTTTCCTGACGGGCTACATTCATTTTATGTACATCACTTGGAGTTATCTTTCTTCAGTCTGGAAAAAGTATAATGGCTGATTGATGTTAAAGTAGTCTCTATCATCCAAACAAATATTCTACGAATATAAGTTTGGATGGAAAGTAGTTCATTGTCTGGATTATCCAGTCCTTTATGTTATCACGTTCTGAATCTACCAAAACAACTCGCTTGTGAACAATAACACTCCGTATTGTCACGTGATACGTTGCGTCAATATAGTTTTAGAGCTTTGGCAGATTTTCGCACCGCGTACGAATGGGTCGCTGAGTTGAGCTTTGTTCTATTACAGCATATGCTTAAACAACAAATTTCCGAAGCTTTTTGAAATTTAATTAAAATTAGTGCTGAATCTTATTAAAAATTTTCGACTTCGACTCGACAGCAATTTTTGGTTTCACTAACGCATCATTTCAGAAAGTACATACCCCCTTTTACTGATTTGCAAGGTGTCATCTCCCTAAATTTATCACGAAAATTAACAAACACGCAGACAGACAGCAAAAATATGAAAAATCCGACATAACTCATCAAAAGTAATGATTAAATGGCAATCTTTATCATGGTTAAAATCGTATCAAATATACACCTATTTGTTCTAGAATACACCGAGATTCACAAAAACACCACGACATAACATAAACAGACGTAATGCTGTCCAAAATCAATAAAATGAAATGGAGTTTAACGTCCTACTCTTCTGTACTTACTGGGCAAATCAAGAAATTTTGCCTGGACAGCGGCTCTATGACCTACTCTTATTTCGAATTCCAACTGCAAGGTATATTTTACGTGCACGCCAATGTGTACACTAGACAGCTGTCCTTGTCAGGCACTCCGTGCTGTGACACTGAAAAGGGAGAACCGCGTCGGAAAAAATTAATTTATGACTATTGAGAGATTAATGGGGTTTAAAGTCCACTCGACACGAACTACGTCATTTCGGGACCAACATATGGTTTAATTTTATTTCAATAATTCGCTTGCGGGTAGGGGTCGTTAGCAGTGGTTGGATAGGCGACCCTACTCTTGTCACGTACAACTGGGGATTCGAAACCACGCCATTTGACTCAATGACAGGATTTATGATAGAGCTTGCCTTGATAACGTTGAGATGAATGGACATAATGTGCTAAACATATGTTCTTCATAAGTACCAAATATATTTATTGATAAAAGGTTAAATGGTATTTTTAATTCTATAATAATTAGTTTGGTCAGTAATAATATACAACATTTCCAATTAATAATGGTTCTTTTATTGCTAATATCTCAATAACGGTATATACAAATGGTGTTGAGCCACATTTCAAAGAATTTTGGTACCAATTAATAATTTAATTAAATCGCCCACTTTGAGTAGATTTTCTGTATAAATACTGCGTTATATTATAGGTCTTTCGAGCTTGATCATAGGCCACCAAGACAATTGATCATGAATCTCTCTGTAGCCCTTGCTGTATTTGTCGCGCTTGTCGTTGTTTTACAGTCAGAAGCGGCCAGACATAGAAACAGGCGACGAAATAAGTGCAGAGGCAAGCCCGTGGGAGAAAATGAAAGTAGTAAGTTGAGATGTTTCAATTCGTTTTATTGATTTACTTATATATTCTATATATTTTGTGGGTAAACTCAGTAACCAAGGCGTTCGGGGTTCCCTCCTGGTGTGTCATGTGTGCTTCCAGTGCAGCGGGGCATTTGGAATTCGGAATTAGGCAGTTGAAATTCGATGAAGACTAGGAAAATCCCGGCCAAAAATATTTCCCTATAACACAGCATGTCCATATTATCCCGGTTTGATGTAGAAAAATAGAACATTAAACCCAACCTCCGCTCGACATCCTTCCGCGACTCCGCCACCGTCAATTATAGATGCCAGTGCTTAAACAACAAGTTGATTGCTTTTAACCCGAGCTAAAATTACAACAGATTCAGTCAATTGGACAAATATATATTATGTTTTTGGTTTTAGCTGATAAAAGGGACGGATACTTGAATATCACCATGGAGACATTATAACATATTGTTTATTAATATAATTACAGTAAATGAGGAACCGCTTGTAGACGTTACAATACAGCCCATAGAAGTTACAGAAGCTCCTATAGAAGTTACAGAAGCTCCTATAGAAGTTACAGAAGCTCCTATAGAAGTTACAGAAGCTCCTATAGAAGCTACAGACGCCCCTACAGAAGTAACAGCAGCTGCTACAGATGTTACAAGAACTACAACTATACCTGCAACCACTACCTTTGACCCATGTGAGTGTACATTTCATTCCGTTGCATATAATTACATTTTTGAAAACTTTGAAATTATTCTGGTTCCAGTGCTTCTTATACACTTAACATTAACTTCGGTTTCCTCTTTTCAATTCCCTGTTCGCACGGAAATCACTTATCCCAGGAGGCAGCAGAAAGACAGAACTTACTAATCTCAGGGAACACGGGATTCACTGACAAGGAGTTGATTTACTATCCAGGAGGTTCGGGATTATTGGCCGAGAACGTGTCTCAGGATATTCCCGTGTTGCGCACCCTTGTCATTGATCTCACGTAAATAACTCTTAATTCGACGACTAGACGAAAAGGCCACAGGCGAAGCACGACTGTCCTCATAGCACACTGCATAGTGTATGTTATTCTTCATCAATGTGGTTGGAACAGAGGTTACTTTTTACTGGTTTCAAAAGAACGCTATGTCCACGGGATGGGATAGTGAGAGAGAGAAGGAGAGATGGGGTTTAACGTCCACAAACTAGGTCATTTCTGGACTAACACATGGTTTAATTTATTATCCAATAGACATGTTCTGAGACCGCCCCCCCCTTCATGGGATAGTAGGACAAATTCGGATGAAATATTCTTAAAATATCCCAACCCTTCCTTTTCAGTCTGTGGTGGTTTTGACGGTTCTTGTCGTGTAAACAATCAACCTAATGAAATATTCCAACCCTTTCTTTTCAGTCTGTGACAGTTTTACGGGTATTTGTCGTGTAAGCTGTTTGGGTGATGAAGCGGACTTTGATAAATGCGATAATGGTGAGAGGTGTTGTGTCTCAGGTAAATATTTTTCTGATAATATTGAACCACGTATTGAGTTTCGGGCGACTCAATTACTAGGACGTGGACTCGGTAACTTTAAGACCCCGAGTTAGACCCCGGTGTTGACAGGCGACTCAATTAGTATGACCTTGACTTGCTAATCTTAAGACCCGAGTTCGACCCCGGTGTTGATCGAGACAATCTGATTAAAATACAGATTCGATTTCGTTTCGTTTTTATAGTTCAAAATTTCGTTTTACTTGTCCTTACTACATTAGGATCTGAAAGACTTGTTATTTAACTTGTGTTCTGCTTGAAATGAGTTGTCAGCCAATCAAATTGTCTACCGAATCGGGAGTTTGACCTTTTTTGCGCGGAATTGTGGGTAGGCATTATCAACGATAGAAATCAAAACAAAGCAACAACGATTCTGATTGGTTAATCGAATAACTGAGGTTGTAGAGTCAAATGTCGCGTGCTTGACATCTGAACTGGCGGAACGTGACCTCCCGCTATAACTTGTTAGATCTACATGTAGTGTAGGCCATCGAAATTATAAAAACCGAAACGAAATATAGATCTGAATTTTAATTAGATTGTGGTCGACAAAGTTCATCTGGATTCCCCGGCCAGGCATGGGACAACGTATAGTTTTCGTGTGGGGACAAAAAAAAACCAACAGAGGTTCAGTGTACAAATTGGTGTGCACCTAAAAAATCCCTTGACAACTGGAATTCGATTTGAGAAACGTCCGCAGCGCTGCTGTCCCGGCACAAATGTCCTCTTAGAACACGATACGGCGTATGCCGGCCTCATTAGACCCGTGGGAACAGAACGGAAGGGTGTTAGACCCCCATTTGTTTTAATCCCCTGTAACTTTACCCCTTCCGTTTCCAACTGATCGACAATGCGTTGGCATTCTCCAATAGCTGATTTCATGTCATTTCCTTCGGATAGGACGAAAAACCGAGGTCCCGTGTACACATTTGCGTCCACATAAATGATCCCTTGGCAGTTGGAATTCGATATAAGAGTAGGTCGGGCAGAATTTCCCTCATGGCACACTTTATGGCGTATGCCCGTCTTCCATTAGCCCATGTTAGGTGCAGAAGAGTAGGACGTTAAACCCCATTTCATTTCATTTTCTGCAAGTCAGCAGTCTATGTCCCTTTAATTGTTGACCACCAATGTATTTTTTATAGTTTTAGTGTAATGACTAACAAGAGGAATCATACACCGGAAGTATGCAAAAAAAATCAAGAAATCGAAAGACATTTAACTGCAGAACACTAAATTTATTCTTTTTATGTGGGGTCAATTTTAGGAGGGGGCCTGTCCCCACCCGCATTTCAAATAAACATTCAGCAAATTGACAGCTACACGTTTTCACACTAGAATTATTACAACCAAAAAACATGTCTTTGTTTAACATGTCTTTGTAAATTCCCCGCAGTTCTGCAATCTCAATAAAGTTTTCTTGAACCAAAAAGTTTTATTACTTTTTGATCTGAATTTCCACTATTCAACAACACGGACCGTCCCAATGTATTCTAGTCAGTGAGAGATAAATGGGTTTTAACACCCAGTCACGTCAAGCTATGTCATTTCCGGACTGACACATGGTACCATTTTTACTTGTAGAATTTGATTGTTCTAACCGCTACAGCAGTGGGAGGAATCGGGAGAGAACCCACGAGATTAAGTAGATAACCTTACTCTATGTCACGTACAAGTTTGTGATCGAAACAACGCTACTTGACTAAATGACAGAGCTTATGTTTTAAACCGCAAGCAATAGACCCCGCCTCTTTTCGAAATAGATGTGTGTGATGAAATGTATTTTCCTTCGTTTCAGCGGATTGAGTGAATAAGAAGGAAAATATTTTCTCATCTGGGGCGTATGAATACACGCATGTGTACGTGTTTGTATAGGTTTAATCATTCAGGTCGAAGCCGCCACCATGTTCAGTTCACATTCGTTTATTATTGTGGCTTACTGACTCTGTTTTGAAAAGTTATAATTCATTATATAATTTGTCTTTTATATATTTGTAGGTGTATAGTAAAGTGGTGTATTATTGATGTATGGCGGCGATATTATGCATAATATATTGAATTATTGTTTAATTTTTATTGTATATCAGTCGTGAAATAAATTGTAGTCGGTTCGGTGGCTTCGACTCTGCTACCCAAAAAGGTCTTTATTTTATTTATATGGGGTTATATGTCGGGCTGCTGTTTTTGGGAACATTAACTCCGGTAAAGATGTCCTGGTTGCATGTATTTAGTGACGAAGGGGAGAATGTATAGGAGTGGGTGTGTAATGTGTATGCCTGTGAAACGCAGATTGTGCATGTGCACTTGTGTGTTTCGAAGTGTGTGACATTTGACAGGTTTTACACCAAAAATTCTCAACCTGTGTGTTCGTCTCCTGATTTTCCCAAATCGAAACCTTTGGCAACATTGCCAGGGACCTCTTCTACTTGTGAAAATCTCAACAGCCTGATGGGTGTCGGGTATGTTTTATTTCCATTTAGCTGTCACGTGGGTTCCTTCAACCATATTCACACAGTATTTTAGGGTCGCCATTTTTGGAATAATTTTGTAGCCGTGTAAGAAAGATCAAGTAACGTTCAAAAACGGGGAAATAAATCGGCAGTTGTAGTCATATATTGTTGGACTTGAAATAATCAAAGCAATCAACATCGTTATAACTTTTCATGCTCTATGTCCTTTAGGGGGAGGGGGGATGGATAGCCGAGTGGTTAGCACGTGCGCGCTGTATCGTAAAGCCTGTCATTGAGTCAACTGGCGTGGGTTTTCTCCGGGTCCTTCGGTTTTCTCCCATTGCTAAAGATCCTTACGCGCAAACGAATTATTGAAATAGAATTAAACCATATGTTAGTACCGAAATGACCTAGTTTGTGTCGAGTGGGCGTTCCACCCTCGCTCATGTACAAAATGAAAAAAATCATACATATCAGGACACCTAGACGATGTAATTAAAAAAAAGGGTGAGGTCAGAAAGGCTGTTTAACGTCCACTCGACACGAGGTTGAGAAGGCGCCCCTATCTCCATGCCACCTACGCTCACACCAGGGCTCGAAACCACAGCCGCGAGTCAGAATTGACTGGCGAGCTAGATGTAGAAGCGTGGCACCCTAGGCCACCCCCCCACTCGTATTAAGAGGGTCTTATTATCCAATAGAGATGTTTTGAGATCACTAGAACACAAGACGCGTTAGAATGAAATGAAATGAAATGGGGTTTAACGTCCTACTGTTCTTCTCCTAACCTGGGCTTATGAAGACGGGCATACGCCATACATTGGACTATGAGGGAAATTTTGCCGAATTCTAACTGCCAAGGGATCTTTTACGTGCACGTCAATGTGTACATGGGACCTCGGTTTTTCGTTCCATCCTAACGATTAGGCAGCTCTTAATGTCAGTTCCTCCGTCCTGCATCACGTATACAAACTGAACTTTTTAAAGAGAAATCCCACACCTATTATAAAATAGGATCACATTGTCAAGGGGGGATCACTCCGGAAAATGAAGCTCTCATTAGAAATGGCGCCCGAAAGCATTCGTGTACCAACCGTAAAATGTCTTAAATATTGGAAATCACAAGGCCAACTTTAGACAAAATTATAACAACGTCAATGTTGATTTAAATTGACCAATATGTCGTGTTTGTAATGTCGAACACTGTCGATGACACTGAGTTAAAGACTTGCCTCCTTTAATAAACAATGTGGCACTGGATTTGACGATATGGAATTTCATATAGTATAATAGAACAGTATACATGTGTATCTATGATTATATCTTGTAATTTGAAACGATCAAACTGTGGACATGTATCTGCAATGTAATGGTTTATTTAAGTTGCTAGATACGGAGTGTATATATATCAGAAATATCTACTGATAAAACTATATCTTACATTAATTAATTTAATGTTTCCACAGAGGCGGATCCAGGAATTTTTGCAGGAGGGGGTTTGCCAGGTTTCTGTTACGGAAATCTTCCATCATTGCCTCTAAATTACATAGGCATACATACAAATTGAGCTTTTTAAACAGAGAAATCATTTTTATACTGATCTAGGATCACTTTGTGATGTAATTTCATTGATGCAAGGCATTATTTTTTTTTATGTAGCTGAGCAGGGGGGGGGGGGGTGGACCCCCCAAACCCCCCCCTCTGGATCCGCGCCTGTTCCAGTGACAACATTTGATCGATCGGAGAGAATACACTCACTCCCTCAAAATCTCAAGTAACAGAAATCAGAAGCCAATCCAGCATTGGGCAGAGAAGGATTACGGGGTAAAGGGTGGTTTCCATTTACTCGGGTTGACCTTTAGGTGAGGGGAGGAAAGGGTGGTTCATTTACCCGGGTTGACCTTTAGGTGAGGGGAGGAAAGGGTGGTTCATTTACCCGGGTTGACCTTTAGGTGAGGGGAGGAAAAGGTGGTTCATTTAACCGGGTTGACCTTTGTATACATTACAACATTTACATCGACAATGATTTTCACCAGCTGTTAGATATCAACAGAATAACCTAAGAACCATCTTAAAGGAAACCGGTCTCACCAGACGCTACCGAATTCAAGGAACCAGAATTGTCCCTAACACCACTTCGAGTTCGCGTGTACCCCGTGTACCCCGCGCATAGGAATTACTACATCTGGGTTGTTGGAATATTAATGGATGGTCAAAGCATAATAATGATAATTCTTCTTTCAGACATAGTGTGATAGTGTCTAACAATGCTTGATGCATCATTTGAATTTCTTAAATGCTTGATGCATCATTTGAATTTTAGATTTAAAAAATCCAATTTCTTTTATGTAGCTGAGCAGGGGGGGGGGTGGACCCCCCAAACCCCCCCCCCCCCCCCCTCTGGATCCGCGCCTGTTCCAGTGACAACATTTGATCGATCGGAGAGAATACACTCACTCCCTCAAAATCTCAAGTAACAGAAATCAGAAGCCAATCCAGCATTGGGCAGAGAAGGATTACGGGGTAAAGGGTGGTTTCCATTTACTCGGGTTGACCTTTAGGTGAGGGGAGGAAAGGGTGGTTCATTTACCCGGGTTGACCTTTAGGTGAGGGGAGGAAAGGGTGGTTCATTTACCCGGGTTGACCTTTAGGTGAGGGGAGGAAAAGGTGGTTCATTTAACCGGGTTGACCTTTGTATACATTACAACATTTACATCGACAATGATTTACCACCAGCTGTTAGATATCAACAGAATAACCTAAGAACCATCTTAAAGGAAACCGGTCTCACCAGACGCTACCGAATTCAAGGAACCATAATTGTCCCTAACACCACTTCGAGTTCGCGTGTACCCCGTGTACCCCGCGCATAGGAATTACTACATCTGGGTTGTTGGAATATTAATGGATGGTCAAAGCATAATAATGATAATTCTTCTTTCAGACATAGTGTGATAGTGTCTAACAATTTTGACATTTGTGGTGTATGTGAAACATTTTGATACGATGATGATTTTATAAACGTGTCTGGATATAAATTCATTTATAATAATAGAGGTAATTTACATAAAAGAGCAAAAAGAGGCTCTGGAGGTGTCGGATTTTTAATAAAAGAAAGTATTTATAGTTTTATGGATATATCAATTCTCGACGATTCCTACGAGGATATATTGTGGATCAAGTTGAGCTCCAAATCTTGTGATTTTAAAATGTGTCTGTGTGTATGTTACCTGCCACCAACAGGATCTTCTCGTATGTCAGACCCGGATCTGTTTTTCTTAACACTATCTCAACAAATTTACAGTTATCAAAATCAAGGATTATTGTGTATTTGTGGTGACTTCAATTCACGTATTGGAAATAATAGTGATTTCATTGAGGGTGTCGACGATGTCCCATCAAGATCATGTGTGGATTCGACTGTTAACCATTATGGTGATTTATTACTAGATTTTCTAATAGATAATAATATGTGTATGCTAAACGGACGAGTTGGTGCTGAAAATGATTTCACGTGTATATCTATAAAGGGAAAATCGGTTGTAGATTATGTATTCGTTCCCCATGAACAGTTATCGGTTTACACTGACTTTAAAGTTAAAACAGTTACTGATATAATTAATGAACACAATTTAGCTGTGCCGATTACAACACCAGATCACTCTGTTCTTCAATGGTCAATGAAGACACCTGAATTATTGTTACCGAACATCAATAAAAACGAACCCAAGCGATTAGCAAAAGTGAACTCTTATAACGTGAAAAACTTTCCATTAAATTTCTTACAGAATGAGTCTACTCAACAAATGATACACGAAACAATAGTCAGAATAGAAGATGAAATTTTTGGAAACCAAAGTGTGAATTCAGCTTATGAAACTCTTGTGAACTTTCTCAAAGTAGAAATGGATAATTGTGGATTAAAGAGAACTATTCCCTCGGGTGACGCGAACAAAAGTAAAAGTGTGTTTAAACCTTATTGGGATGAAACATTGCAAGCTATGCGCGACGATATGTGCATGAAAGAAAAAGCATGGTTAAGATGTAAACATAATAGCGCTGAGAGTGAGAGACAACTATTCAAACGATAATACTGTGACAGTCGTCGAGACTTCGACAAACTTCACAGGAAATATAAGAGACGTTATCAGCTACAAAAGCAACAAGATTTAACAGACAAGCTGATGAACACAGGTGTTAAACACACACATGATTTCTGGAAAACGTTCGGAAAGATCGGAACAGTGAATGACCGAAAGTTAAGCTTACCCCTTGAAGTCATTGATGATAATGGAACAATCATCAGTGATCTAAACGATGTATTGAACAAATGGAAAACAGATTATAGTGAACTATATAATAGTGAACACATTAACTTCGATGAACAACATAAACAGTCAGTCAAAGAAAATTATAAAACTTTGTTTAATATCGATATGAATAATGCAATTCTAAACGAAGCAATAACAAAAGATGAAGTGAAAGATGCTATATCACGACTCAAACGAGGAAAAGCCGTCGGGTTTGACGATATTCCATCAGAGGCTTTAAAAAACACTGTTTGCATCGACATGTTATTCAACATAATTTCGTATTGTTTCGAAAATGGAACTGTACCGGAGCATTGGACGACAGGGATTATAAAACCCATTGTTAAAGCGAACTCTACTCATCCTCTGGTCCCTCTCACCTATCGTGGATTAACACTCTTATCTGTGCCAAGTAAAGTGTACTGTGATATTCTCAATAAGAGGCTAGCTAATTGGACTGAATCACAGAATCTGTTGGTGGATGAACAATGCGGTTTTCGAGAAAAACGTAGCTGTATGGATCAACTATATACCCTACACAGTGTCATTAATAACAGGAAAAATGTCAAGCAGTCCACATTTGCTTGCTTTATAGACCTGAAGAAAGCGTTTGATAATGTCGATAGAGAGTGCTTGTGGTTTCAACTGTTGCAATTTCGTGTGAACGGGAAGATATTAAATGCTCTGCGTTCGTTGTACAATAACACAAAGTGTGCGGTCAACGTAAACAACCATTTAACAGATTGGTTTGACGTGACTTTAGGTGTGAAACAAGGTTGTCTGCTTTCGCCCTCTTTATTCGCAATATATATTAACGATCTAGCTCAAGAAATAAAGAACCTCAATTTAGGTATAGATATCGATGGATTTAACTTAAGTATTCTTTTATACGCGGATGATATTGTGTTGTTAGCCACTTGTGAAAAGAACCTCCAACTGATGCTAAACTGTGTTAATGAATGGTGCTATAAATGGCGTTTACAGATCAATAACTCCAAATCAAATATTTTACACTTCAGGACAGTAAACACTGAAAGGTCAAAGTTCGAATTTAAATGTGGACAGGAAACTCTTTTGTACAGTGAGAAATATAAATATCTAGGACTTTGGTTTGACGAACATTTGTGTTATAAAATAGCGGTTAAAGAATTAGCTAAATCAGCCAGTCGTGCGTTAGGGGCTCTCGGGAATAAATTCTTTGCACTTGGAGGAATGTCGTTTACTGTATTCAATACGCTATATGAATGTCTAGTTGAACCTGTTTTGTTATATGGTGCTGCCATCTGGGGAACTAGTGAACACAGTGCGATTAACAATGTGCGTACAAGAGCTTGTAAGCTATTTCTAGGTCTACCAAAACGCAGCTCTAACGTAGCCGCATACGGAGATGTGGGGTGGATAACTTCAAAAACTAAACAAGCGCTAGAAGTGTTTAGGTGGTGGCATAAACTTAAAAAGAGTGACCCGGACAGACTAGTTTTCAAGGTCCATCAATGGTCATCGCAAATATCCAAGTCATGGGAGAAACGCGTCCTCACATTAGCAAAAACATTTAATGTCTCTGATGAGATCGCTCAAGCGCATACTAATTGCTCATCAAAACTGTTCATCAAATCTATGTTTACTAAGGTTTTTAATTATGATGAATTCGTATGGTTTAGTAAATTGTGGAATGACAGACAAAATGTTTTAAATGGAAATAAACTGAGAACTTATCGACTGTTTAAAAAGGATTTGTATCCAGAATTTTATGTAACATGTGCTTTGACCAGACAACAACGTAGTGTTATTGCCAAACTCAGATGTGGAGTTCTCCCCCTTGCCATAGAAACCGGTCGTTACTGTAAGCCCCCCATTCCTTTAATAGATCGTATCTGCCCTCTTTGTAATATAGAAATTGAAAACGAAATTCATTTTTTAATTAATTGTGAATTTTTAGACGATATCCGATACAAACTTCTTAATGCCTTCAATTTTGATGATCTTATAAATTCTGATTCTATGAACAAGTTTTTAACCATCATGATGTCTTCAGAAAATATTCCTTTAATTGCTAATTGTATTTTAAATATGCTCAAAACTAGACGATTTTACTTGTAAATATATCAATGACTTTTAATTTAATGTATTTAGTTCGTTCAAAGATACTGTTGACTTTTGTTTTATGTACATATTTTTAGATCGTGTCTCATAAGTCGATAACGGCTGGGTATTATTCATCACTTTTATTGTAATTGTATGTTTGTATGTATATTTTGGATGTAATACGTGACACGTAAATAAAATAAATTATTATTATATTATTATTATTATGTATAACAATGCACAGGACGGGGGGATTTGCTCTGTTATATGGGAACCGCCAGATTACTGAGTCAAGGCAATTTGCTACCAGAAAAAAACCGGAAAATCAACCATCGTGCCATGTAGGTTCTGCAATCCAAGTTAAGGAAATAAAAAAAAAATATTTAAGAGACAATCAATTATTGCAATTAAAAGAAAAACGCAAAGAAGCGAATAACAGTTCGGGGTGACGGTAGCTAAGTGGGTAAGAAGCTAGGTTTGGGTAAATAACAGGGTCTTTAGACGCCGTTTGAATACAGCTACGCTTGGACTATTTTGGACTTGCAGGGACAATTTTTCCATTATTTTGGTGCTGCGTACGCAAAAGCTCTCACACCAAATTTTGACTTTTGTGCTAGACATACAAGTTGGTTTTAATGAGAAAACGTAAGGAACAAGATTCGCATCCGTGCTACTGCCATCGGAATATATTATCTTCATTGTTAGTTCCTCGGGCTCGATCTCAACCTTTGTGATGGATACGGCTGGTCGAAAATCATCCACATCGGTTTGTCCAAATATCACAGAGGTGCCAAATGGTGTCCAGTCTAATCCATGAGGCGTGGGGTTCAGCAGACGCATGTTGCCGTCCTGGTACAGCACAAAGACTTGAATAGCCATCTGACCAAGGTAGACTTACGTATATCCTAAAGTAAGCGATGTTGTTCCATGTGTCTTCTGTTGATGGTCTAACTAACTCCATGCTTTCCGGTGCCTGCCACCAGAAATCCACTCTGATACCCTCCAGGACGACCCTGCCGCAGGAATAGAGCCGTATTAGAATTTGTTTCATAATTTACGGTCGTTTGGATTTCTCACGACAGCGATTTTAATACCGTCTACCATCGTCTGCAGTCCAAACGATTCGAGATACATTTTCCTCGGAAGAGTATCGTTGTTCTAATTTAGAATTTGTTTCATTATGTACGGTCGTTATATTTTCTCACGGCAGCGATTAAATACCGTCTACCATCGTGTGTGCAGTCCAAACGATACGAGATACACTTTCGTCCGAAGAGTATTGTGGTTCTAATTTACCCAGAATAAAAGAGTACGGGAGTAAAAAGATGTGGTCATGCCAAATGTATCATAAACATCAAAAATGATTGAAACGTGATTGGTAAATGACAATCCGTTATCGTCGTATGGTGCCTTTCTTTCTGCATGCGACTTTGACTTCATAGACCGTAAAAATGGAATACGAAAAAATATCTCAATGTTTTTGTAATAAAATAGCCTCGTATTAATTGTTGATTAGTTTTTAAACATCTAAATATAAATCATTGGATGGATATACGTTTGCGATAAGATAAGATTATAATGTCTAACATCGTTTAACTTTTTTTTAATAATAAAGGTATGTTACAATAACATCGACAGTTTAATCACTCACCAAACGGCACCAGAAAACCCACATTTGATTAAGTGTATTTTATATTCATGTCCATGGATCCCGTGCAATTGTCGCCAGTAGTGCATGGAATCGTACAGGGTAATAAGATTCCCATCATTGATTGGCTGAGAAATGAGGGCGATCTATTGTTATGCACAGTCTTCTAAAAATTCCATATTCGCTGTCAATTTCAAATTTAGTTACGATAAAAGTTGTTCTTTTTGTTCAGAAATGGTTATCGTTATTATATATATAATATAGCTAATAATGAATATATAGAATATAGACAAATGACTGGCACCATTTGCATTTCTGAAGGTGTGGATATCAAGTATTACTGGGTTATCCAAATTACCGGTAAATACGCTAATCGCGTGCATGAGTCGTCTTCATTTGTCACGCGGCCTATTCAAACAAAGGACACTTAAATGGATCTACGGCATAATTTTAATGAGATTGTTGTGAACTTGCCGTTAAATGGATATACTAACCATTGGCTATGCGTTTATTGAATTTCGATATGTCGTTTTACGTGGTCTGTAAGCTGAACAAGCTGTTGTCGGTTATCCTGTTTCATATAATAATATTTAATGTCCAGGGGCCTGTTTCACGATATTTTAAGTCAGATAAAAGTCGTTTGAGGTGGAGGGAGGGATAACGCACTGAGCTACAGTTTTACTCCGACTGGACTGATGTGGGCAATAAACATGTGGGGCGACACAATCTTATACTTCATAGTCAAAATACAAAAACAAAAGGCAAGAAATCTTGACTTTTATTACATTTTTCAGACCTGAACGGCGTGGGGGTTGGTTGAAATATTAACGTGTTTGCATTACATCGAAATTCACGTGGCATGGTTTTGACTTCTAGCTGAAATGAAGCACCAAATCCAATTGAAGTCCAGTAAGAAAAGAGGACCTTTGACTTCGTGGCAAGACTCTCCGTGTTTGTGTCAAGCGTTGATTCTAAATGTCCCAAGTTTAGTGATATATAAGGACTCAGACTAGTAATTACATGTATTTGCCCATTGACTTCAATGTTGAATGCATGTAACATCACAGGCTGTAGTTTTTATCTCAACATTCAGTTGGTTCCAATCTTTTTAGGCACAATGGGGACCACATTTGGCAATCTCCCCATCATAAATTTGTAGGGGGTTGACCATTTAGATTTTTTGCTAGGGGGATTTGAAGTTCACTGGGGTAAAAATCTCACTTCCGACACAATGATTGCTCCGCAGAAAGACATTTTACACCCCCTATCCCTCCGCTGTAATATCCTCAGTATTACCCAAAACTGCTATGAAATTGAAAATTTGATGCCTTTTCTCCAATTCTAGACCAAAAAGTCAACTCAACAATGCAGGAATAGGGGAGAAAAAAAATAAGAGAAAAATTGTCTATTTATAACTCGCACTACAATAATTACTAGTCTTAGTCCATAATAGGCATAGACGTGTTATACCCCTTTAATATTTGGTTTAATTTTCCTGACGGGCTACATTCATTTTATGTACATCACTTAGAGTTATCTTTCTTCAGTCTGGAAAAAATATAATGGCTGATTGATGTTAAAGTAGTTTCTATCATCCAAACAAATATTCTACGAATATAAGTTTGGATGGAAAGTAGGTCATTGTCTGGATTGTCCAGTCGTTTATGTTATCACGTTCTGAATCTACCAAAACAACTCGCTTGTGAACAATAACACTCTCTAAAATTTTGTTTGTAAAAGGTTTTAATTAAAATAGAAATTTTCTCTCGTCAAAAATCAAACGTATGGCTTCTCTCACAATCTTCTTAATTCTTCATCGCGTTTTGCTATGGACTGACGAGCGTATTTTTCTGCCCGATGACGGCGATTAAAATTCGTCAGCGATTTGTTACGGCCGATAATCTACGGGCATGCGAAGCGATCGTCTCTAGAGCTTACGTCACTGTGAGTAATTAGCGACATATGGCAAGTAGAATTTTTCTCATCCCTATTACGTATCCGTATTGTCACGTGATACGTTGCGTCAGTATAGTTTTAGAGAGAGAAATGGGGTTTAACGTCCACTCAACACAAACTAGGTCATTTCGGGACTATGGCAAGTAGAATTTTTCTCATCCCTATTACGTATCCGTATTGTCACGTGATACGTTGCGTCAATATAGTTTTAGAGAGAGAAATGGGGTTTAACGTCCACTCAACACAAACTAGGTCATTTCGGGACTAACATTGTTTTAATTTTATTTCAATGATTCGCTTGCGCGTAGAGGGTCTTTAGCAGTGGGAGGTGCCCGGAGGAAACCCACGAAGTTGAGAAGGCGCCCCTATCTCCATGCCACATACGCTCACACCAGGGCTCGAAACCACAGCCGTAAATCAGAGTTGATCGGCCAGCTAGAGGTCGAAGCGCGGCACTCTAGACCACTAGGCCATCCCAATCTCCCTATAGTTTTAGATTTTCGCACCGCGTACGAATGAGTAGCTGAGTTGAGATTAGTTCTATTACAGCATATGCTTAAACTACAAATTTCCGAAGCTTTTTGAAATTTAATTAAAATTAGTGCTCCGAATCTTATTACAAATTTTCGACTTCGACTCGACAGCAATTTTTGGTTTCACTAACGCATCATTTCAGAAAGTACATACCCCCTTTTACTGATTTGCAAGGTGTCATCTCTCCTAAATTTATCACGAAGATCAACAAGCACGCAGACAGACAGCAAAAATATCAAAAGTAATGATTAAATGGCAATCTTTATCATGGTTAAAATGGCATCAAATATACACCTATTTGTTCTAGAATACACCGAGATTCACAAAAACACCACGATATAACATAAACAGACGTAATGCTGTCCCAAATGAACAAAATGAAATGGAGTTTAACGTCCTACTCTTCTGTACTTACTGGGCAAATCAAGAAATTTTGCCTGGACAGCGGCTCTATGGCCTACTCTTATTTCGAATTCCAACTGCAAGGTATCTTTTACGTCCACGCCAATGTGTACATGGGACCGCGGTGTTTTCGTCCGATCCGATCGACTAGACAGCTGTCCTTGTCAGGCACTCCGTGCTATGACACTGAAAAGGAAGAACCACGTCGGAAGAAATTAATTTATGACTATAGATAGATTAACTCTTTCATGCATGGGACCTTTCGTCCATGTTGATATTGATGATTATGGGTATTTGTATTTGATTATAAATCATGATTTTTTTTAAATTGCCATATTTGGTGTTATATTTTTGCCTCACTTATGTAAGGTTAATGCACACGGGACACTTGAAGACCAAATTATTACTGAAAAACAGACTTACAAAAACATTACAAAACAACTTTATTTCGAAAGCTAAGCTGAAATATAAACTTTTCAACTATCCAATATATATTTCATCAGAACAAAATACAAATATAATCTGTATTAGAACTACCCGGCCAGATGGTAGTTATAAAAAACAGTCACATACACCATCAATACAGAGATAAACCCTACACTTCGCCCTCTTCATCATTTTCTTCACCAACTGAATCAATAACCTCAAAATCAGGGTCCATTGCATCATCCTCAGAAAATTGACTGTCCAGACGATCATCCTCACAGCCCGATGGTATGAGGTCACTGTCATTATCATCTAGTATTTATGTATGAAAAGATATCAAATTCATTGCTTCAGGGTTCCGTCTAGTTATACACGATTTATCAGAAAACAAGACAAAAATAGCGCAGTGGACCAGTGCTCCCGATGCATGAAGCACACATATGTGACATAAACCTCACGCCTGTGGGGTTGACATAAAACTTCCTCTAAATACAACAATTATGAATTGACAACAATTATGAAGGCTTCCACATGTTCTATGTTATCTTATAAAATAATATATCCTATTGATTTGGGTTATATAAGCCAACCCCTGTTTGTGTGTGTGTGTGTGGGGGGGGGGGGTCAAAAAGATAAAATATAAAACTCACCTCTTTCTTGTGGGCGCGGCCATCTTGGAAATATGCCTAGTAAATGGGAGACAACTGCTAATAGAATTAAAAACTACAGCACCTCACAAATGTATTTGGAGAGATGGGTTCCTTGTGCAAGCTGGGTGGCGGGTCAGAGGAAACCTCACATTTGTGAGGCATATGCATGAAAGGGTTAATGTGGTTTAACGTCCACTCGACACAAACTACGTCATTTCGGGACTAACATATGGTTTAATTTTAATTCAATAATTCGCTGGTTTAATTTTAATTCAATAATTCGCTTATAACATATGGTTTAATTTTAATTCAATAATTCGCTTGGGCGTAGGGGTCACTAGTAGTGGGGGGAAACGGGGAACTCGGAGACAACCCACGAGGTTGGATAGGCGACCCTACTCTTGTCACGTACAACTGGGGATTCGAAACCACGCCATTTGACTCAATGACAGGATTTATGATAGAGCTTGCCTTGATAACGTTGAGATGAATGGACATAATGTGCTAAACATATGTTCTTCATAAGTACCAAATATATTTATTGATAAAAAGTTAAATGGTATTTTTATTTCTATAATAATTAGTTTGGTCAGTAATAATATACAACATTTCCAATTAATAATGGTTCTTTTATTGCTAATATCTCAATAACGGTATATACAAATGGTGTTCAGTCACATTTCAAAGAATTTTGGTAGCAATTAATAATTTAATTAAATCGCCCACTTTGAGTAGATTTTCTGTATAAATACTGCGTTATATTATAGGTCTTTCGAGCTTGATTATAGGCCACCAAGACAATTTATCATGAATCTCTCTGTAGCCCTTGCTGTATTTGTCGCGCTTGTCGTTGTTTTACAGTCAGATGCGGCCAGACATAGAAACAGGCGACGAAATAAGTGCAGAGGCAAGCCAGTGGGAGAAAATGAAAGTAGTAAGTTGAGATGTTTCAATTCGTTTTATTGATTTACTTATATATTCTATATATTTTGTGGGTAAACTCAGTAACCAAGGCGTTCGGGGTTCCATCCTGGTGTGTCATGTATGCTTCCAGTGCAGCAGGGCATTTGGAATTCGGAATTAGGCAGTTGAAATTCGATGAAGAATAGGGAAATCCCAGCCAAAAATATTTCCCTATAACACAGCATGTCCATATTATCCCGGTTTGATGTAGAAAAATAGAACATTAAACCCAACCTCCGCTCGACATCCTTCCGCGACTCCGCCACCGTCAATTATAGATGCCAGTGCTTAAACAACAAGTTGATTGCTTTTAACCCGAGCTAAAATTAGAACAGATTCAGTCAATTGGACAAATATATGTTATTGGTTTCAGCTGATAAAAGGGACGGATATTTGAATATCACCATGGAGACATTATAACATATTGTTTATTAATATAATTACAGTAAATGAGGAACCGCTTGTAGACGTTACAATACAGCCCATAGAAGTTACAGAAGCTCCCATAGAAGTTACAGAAGCTCCTATAGAAGTTACAGAAGCTCCTATAGAAGTTACAGAAGCTCCTATAGAAGTTACAGACGCTCCTACAGAAGTAACAGCAGCTGCTACAGATGTTACAAGAACTACAACTATACCTGCAACCACTACCTTTGACCCATGTGAGTTTACATTTCATTCCGTTGCATATAATTACATTTTTGAAAACTTTGAAATTATTCTGGTTCCAGTGCTTCTTATACACTTAACATTAACTTCGGTTTCCTCTTTTCGATTCCCTGTTCGCACGGAAATCACTTATCCCAGGGGGCAGCAGTAAGCCAGAACTTACTAATCTCAGGGAACACGGGATTCACTGACAAGGAGTTGATTTACTATCCAGGAAGTTCGGGATTATTGGCCGAGAACGTGTCTCAGGATATTCCCGTGTTGCGCACCCTTGTCATTGATCTCACGTAAATAACTCTTAATTCGACGACTATACGAAAAGGCCACAGGCGAAGCACGACTGTCCTCATAGCACACTGCATAGTGTATGTTATTCTTCATCAATGTGGTTGGAACAGAGGTTACTTTTTACTGGTTTCAAAAGAACGCTATGTCCACGGGATGGGATAGTGAGAGAGAGAAGGAGAGATGGGGTTTAGCGTCCAAAAACTAACACATGGTTTAATTTATTATCCAATAGACATGTTCTGAGACCGCCCCCCCCCCTTCATGGGATAGTAGGACAAATTCGGATGAAATATTCTTAAAATATCCCAACCCTTCCTTTTCAGTCTGTGGTGGTTTTGACGGTTCTTGTCGTGTAAACAATCAACCTAATGAAATATTCCAACCCTTTCTTTTCAGTCTGTGACAGTTTTACGGGTATTTGTCGTGTAAGCTGTTTGGGTGATGAAGCGGACTTTGATAAATGCGATAATGGTGAGAGGTGTTGTGTCTCAGGTAAATATTTTTCTGATAATATTGAACCACGTATTGAGTTTCAGGCGACTCAATTACTGGGACGTGGGCTCGGTAACTTTTAGACCCCGAGTTCGACCCCGGTGTTGACAGGCGACTCAATTAGTAGGACCTTGGCTTGCTAATCTTAAGACCCCGAGTTCGACCGCGGTGTTGACAGGCGACTCAATTAGTAGGACCTTGACTTGCTAATCTTAAGACCCCAAGTTCAACCCCGGTGTTGACAGGCGACTCAATTAGTAGGACCTTGGCTTGCTAATCTTAAGACCCCAAGTTCAACCCCGGTGTTGACAGGCGACTCAATTAGTAGGACCTTGGCTTGCTAATCTTAAGACCCCGAGTTCGACCCCGGTGTTGATCGAGACAATCTGATTAAAATACAGATTCGATTTCGTTTCGTTTTTATAGTTCAAAATTTCGTTTTACTTGTCCTTACTACATTAGGATCTGAAAGACTTGTTATTTAACTTGTGTTCTGCTTGAAATGAGTTGTCAGCCAATCAAATTGTCTGTCGAATCGGGGGTTTGACCTTTTTTGCGCGGAATTGTGGGTAGGCATTATCAACGATAGAAATCAAAACAAAGCAACAACGATTCTGATTGGTTAATCGAATAACTGAGGTTGTAGAGTCAAATGTCGCGTGCTTGACATCTGAACTGGCGGAACGTGACCCCCCGCTATAACTTGTTAGATCTACATGTAGTGTAGGCCATCGAAATTATAAAAACAGAAACGAAATATAGATCTGAATTTTAATTAGATTGTGGTCGATAAAGTTCATCTGGATTCCCCGGCCAGGCATGGGACAACGTATAGTTTTCGTGTGGGGACAAAAAAAAAACCAACAGAGGTTCAGTGTACAAATTGGTGTGCACCTAAAAGATCCCTTGACAACTGGAATTCGATTTGAGAAACGTCCGCAGCGCTGCTGTCCCGGTACAAATGTCCTCTTAGAACACGATACGGCGTATGCCGGCCTCATTAGACCCGTGGGAACAGAACGGAAGGGTGTTAGACACCCATTTGTTTTAATCCCCTGTAACTTTACCCCTTCCGTTTCCAACTGATCGGCAATGTGTTGGCATTCTCCAATAGCTGATTTCATGTCATTTCCTTCGGATAGGACGAAAAACCGAGGTCCCGTGTACACATTTGCGTCCACATAAATGATCCCTTGGCAGTTGGAATTCGATATAAGAGTAGGTCGGGCAGAATTTCCCTCATGGCACACTTTATGGCGTATGCCCGTCTTCCATTAGCCCATGTTAGGTGCAGAAGAGTAGGACGTTAAACCCCATTTCATTTCATTTTCTGCAAGTCAGCAGTCTATGTCCCTTTAATTGTTGACCACCAATGTATTTTTTATAGTTTTAGTGTAATGACTAACAAGAGGAATCATACACCGGAAGTATGCAAAAAAATCAAGAAATCGAAAGACATTTAACTGCAGAACACTAAATTTATTCTTTTTATGTGGGGTCAATTTTAGGAGGAAGCCTGTCCCCACCCGCATTTCAAATAATCATTCAGCAAATTGACAGCTACAAGTTTTCACACTAGAATTATTACAACCAAAAATCATGTCTTTGTTTAACATGTGTTTGTAAATTCCTCGCAGTTCTGCAATCTCAGTAAAGTTTTCTTGAACCAAAAAGTTTTATTACTTTTTGATCTGAATTTCCACTATTCAACAACACGGACCGTCCCAATGTATTCTAGTCAGTGAGAGATAAATGGGTTTTAACACCCAGTCACGTCATTTCCGGACTGACACATGGTACCATTTTTACTTGTAGAATTTGATTGTTCTAATCGCTACAGCGGTGGGAGGAATCCGGAGAGAACCCACGAGATTAAGTAGATAACCTTACTCTATGTCACGTACAAGTTTGTGATCGAAACAACGCTACTTGACTAAATGACAGAGCTTATGTTTTAAACCGCAAGCAATAGACCCCGCCTCTTTTCGAAATAGATGTGTGTGATGAAATGTATTTTCCTTCGTTTGAGCGGATTGAGTGAATAAGAAGGAAAATATTTTCTCATCTGGGGCGTATGAATACACGCATGTGTACGTGTTTGTATAGGTTTAGTCAATTAGGTCGAAGCCGCCACCATGTTCAGTTCACATTCGTTTATTATTGTGGCTTACTGACTCTGTTTTGAAAAGTTATAATTCATTATATAATTTGTCTTTTATATATTTGTAGGTGTATAGTAAAGTGGTGTATTATTGATGTATGGCGGTGATATTATGCATAATATATTGAATTATTGTTTAATTATTATTGTATATCAGTCGTGAAATAAATTGTAGTCGGTTAGGTGGCTTCGACTCTGCTACCCAAAAAGGTCTTTATCTTATTTATATGGGGTTATATGTCGGGCTGCTGTTTTTGGGAACATTAACTCCGGTAAAGATGTCCTGGTTGCATGTATTTAGTGACGAAGGGGAGAATGTATAGGAGTGGGTGTGTAATGTGTATGCCTGTGAAACGCAGATTGTGCATGTGCACTTGTGTGTTTCGAAGTGTGTGACATTTGACAGGTTTTACACCAAAAATTCTCAACCTGTGTGTTCGTCTCCTGATTTTCCCAAATCGAAACCTTTGGCAACATTGCCAGGGACCTCTTCTACTTGTGAAAATCTCAACAGCCTGATGGGTGTCGGGTATGTTTTATTTCCATTTAGCTGTCACGTGGGTTCCTTCAACCATATTCACACAGTATTTTAGGGTCGCCATTTTTGGAATAATTTTGTAGCCGTGTAAGAAAGATCAAGTAACGTTCAAAAACGGGGAAATAAATCGGCAGTTGTAGTCATATATTGTTGGACTTGAAATAATCAAAGCAATCAACATCGTTATAACTTTTCATGCTCTATGTCCTTTAGGGGGAGGGGGGCTGGATAGCCGAGTGGTTAGCACGTGCGCGCTGTATCGTAAAGCCTGTCATTGAGTCAACTGGCGTGGGTTTTCTCCGGGTCCTTCGGTTTTCTCCCATTGCTAAAGATCCTTACGCGCAAACGAATTATTGAAATAGAATTAAACCATATGTTAGTACCGAAATGACCTAGTTTGTGTCGAGTGGGCGTTCCACCCTCGCTCATGTACAAAATGAAAAAAATCATACATATCAGGACACCTAGACGATGTAATTAAAAAAAGGGTGAGGTCAGAAAGGCTGTTTAACGTCCACTCGACACGAGGTTGAGAAGGCGCCCCTATCTCCATGCTCGAAACCACAGCCGCGAGCCAGAAGTGACTGGCGAGCTAGATGTAGAAGCGTGGCACTCTAGGCCACACCCCCCCCCACACTCGTATTAAGAGGGTCTTATTATCCAATAGAGATGTTTTGAGATCACTAGAACACAAGACGCGTTAGAATGAAATGAAATGAAATGGGGTTTAACGTCCTACTGTTCTTCTCCTAACCTGGGCTTATGAAGACACGGGCATACGTCATACAGTGGACTATGAGGGAAATTTTGCCGAATTCTAACTGCCAAGGGATCTTTTAATTGCACGTCAATGTGTACATGGGACCTCGGTTTTTCGTTCCATCCGAACGATTAGGCAGCTCTTAATGCCAGTTCCTCCATCCTGCATCACGTATACAAACTGAGCTTTTTAAAGAGAAATCCCACACCTATTATAAAATAGGATCACATTGACAAGGGGGGATCACTCCGGAAAATGAAGCTCTCATTAGAAATGGCGCCCGAAAGCATTCGTGTACCAACCGTAAAATGTCTTAAAAATTGGAAATCACAAGGCCAACTTTAGACAAAATTATAACGACGTCAATGTTCATTTAAATTGACCAATATGTCGTGTTTGTAATGTCGAACACTGTCGATGACACTGAGTTAAAGACTTGCCTCCTTTAATAAACAATGTGGCACTGGATTTGACGATATGGAATTTCATATAGTATAATAAAACAGTATACATGTGTATCTATGATTATATCTTGTAATTTGAAACGATCAAACTATGGACATGTATCTGCAATGTAATGGTTTATTTAAGTTGCTAGATACGGAGTGTATATATATCAGAACATATCTACTGATAAAACTATATCTTACATTAATTAATTTAATGTTTCCAGTGACAACATTTGATCGATCGGAGAGAATACACTCACTCCCTCAAAATCTCAAGTATCAGAAATCAGAAGCCAATCCAGCAATGGGCAGAGAAGGATTACGGGGTAAAGGGTGGTTTCCATTTACTCGGGTTGACCTTTAGGTGAGGGGAGGAAAGGGTGGTTCATTTTACCGGGTTGACCTTTAGGTGAGGGGAGGAAAGGGCTGTTCATTTACCCGGCTTGACCTTAAGGTGAGGGGAGGAAAGGGTGGTTCATTTACCCGGGTTGACCTTTAGGTGAGGGGAGGAAAGGGTGGTTCATTTACCCGGCTTGACCTTAAGGTGAGGGGAGGAAAGGGTGGTTCATTTACCCGGGTTGACCTTTAGGTGAGGGGAGGAAAGGGTGGTTCATTTAACCGGGTTGACCTTTGTATAACAATGCACAGGACGGGGGGTGGGTTTGCTCTGTTATATGGGAACCGCCAGATTACTGAGTCAATGTATTACCCACCGAGTCTACGTGGCTCCAGGGGATCAACAGGGAATTGGAAAACGGTTCTTGAGTTTTCACACACCGAATTATATGAGGTAATTTGCTACCAGAAAAAAAAAACCGGAAAATCAACCATCGTGCCATGTAGGTTCTGCAATCCAAGTAAAGGAAATAAAAAAAAAATATTTAAGAGACAATCAATTATTGCAATTAAAAAAAACGCAAAGAAGCGAATAACAGTTGGGGGCCACGGTAGCTAAGTGGGTAAGAAGCTAGATTTGGGTAAATAACAGGGTCTTTAGACGCCGTTTGAATACAGCTACGCTTGGACTATTTTGGACTTGCAGGGACAATTTTTTCCATTATTTTGGTGCTGCGTACGCAAAAGCTCTCAGACCAAATTTTGACTTTTGTGCTAGACATACAAGTTGGTTTTAATGAGAAAACGTAAGGAACAAGATTCGCATCCGTGCTACTGCCATCGGAATATATTATCTTCATTGTTAGTTCCTCGGGCTCGATCTCAACCTTTGTGATGGATACGGCTGGTCGAAAATCATCCACATCGGTTTGTCCAAATATCACAGAGGTGCCAAATGGTGTCCAGTCTAATCCATGAGGCGTGGGGTTCAGCAGACGCATGTTGCCGTCCTGGTACAGCACAAAGACCTGAGAATAGTCATCTGACCAAGGTAGACTTACGTATATCCTAAAGTAAGCGATGTTGTTCCATGTGTCTCCTGTTGATGGTCGAACTAACTCCATGCTTTCCGGTGAATGCCACCAGAAATCCACTCTGATACCCTCCAGGACGACCCTGCCGCTGGAATAGAGCCGTATTAGAATTTGTTTCATAATTTACGGTCGTTTGGATTTCTCACAAGAGCGATTTTAATACCGTCTACCATCGTCTGCAGTCCAAACGATTCGAGATACATTTTCCTCAGAAGAGTATCGTTGTTCTAATTTAGAATTTGTTTCATTATGTACGGTCGTTATATTTTCTCACGGCAGCGATTAAATACCGTCTACCATCGTGTGTGCAGTCCAAACGATACGAGATACACTTTCGTCAGAAGAGTATTGTGGTTCTAATTTACCCAGAATAAAAGAGTACGGGAGTAAAAAGATGTGGTCATGCCAAATGTATCATAAACATCAAAAATGATTGAAACGTGATTGGTAAATGACAATCCGTTATCGTCGTATGGTGCCTTTCTTTCTGCATGCGACTTTGACTTCATAGACCGTAAAAATGGAATACGAAAAAATATCTCAATATACGTCAGAATTAACAGTACAAATACATTTTGTAACCATCTTAATGGAATAACAGATTGAGACGGGTCATCTAACTACTTCGTGTATTGATGGCAAGTGTAGCGTCGTTTATACCTGCCATAAATCAATCAGGCTAACGTCGCACAGAGATTGGGTCATAAACTATTTACGAATGCTGATTAGATAATTATCATTTTTTATACCGACCAGATTTATAAATCTTTGTTCGCCAATGTTTTTGTAATAAAATAGCCTCGTATTAATTGTTGATTAGTGTTTAAACATCTAAATATAAATCATTGGATGGATATACGTTTGCGATAAGATAAGATTATAATGTCTAACATCGTTTAACTTTTTTTTAATAATAAAGGTATGTTACAATAGCATCGACAGTTTAATCACTCACCAAACGGCACCAGAAAACCCACATGTGATCAAGTATATCTGATATTCATGTCCATGGATCCCGTGCAATTTTCGCCCGTAGTGCATGGAATCGTACAGGGTAATAAGATTTCCATCATTGATTGGCTGAGAAATGAGGGTGATCTATTGTTATGCACAGTCTTCTAAAAATTCAATATTCGCTGTGAATTTCTAATGGAGTTACGATAAAAGTTGTTCTTTGTGTTCAGAAATGGTTATCGTTATTATATATATAATATAACTAATAATGAATATATAGAATATAGACAAATGACTGGCACCATTTGCATTTCTGAAGGTGTGGATATCAAGTATTACTGGGTTATCCAAACTACCGGTAAATACGCTAATCGCGTGCATGAGTCGTCTTCATTTGTCACGCGGCCTATTCAAACAAAGGACACTTAAATGGATCTACGGCATAATTTTAATGAGATTGTTGTGAACTTGCCGTTAAATGGATATACTAACCATTGGCTATGCGTTTATTGAATTTCGATATGTCGTTTTACGTGTTCTTTAAGCTGAACAAGCTGTTGTCGGTTATCCTGTTTCATATAATAATATTTAATGTCCAGGGGCCTGTTTCACGATATTTTAAGTCAGATAAAAGTCGTTTGAGGTGGAGGGAGGGATAACGCACTGAGCTACAGTTTTACTCCGACTGGACTGGTGTGGGCAATAAACATGTGGGGCGACACAATCTTATACTTCATGGACAAAATATATAAACAAAAGGCAAGAAATCTTGACTTTTATTAAATTTTTCAGACCTGAACGGCGTGGGGGTTGGTTGAAATATTAACGTGTTTGCATTACATCGAAATTCACGTGGCATGGTTTCAACTTCTAGCTGAAATGAAGAACCAAATCCAATTGAAGTGCCCTACCAAAGTAAAAGAAAAGGCTTCTTCTGTGTCCAGTAAGAAAAGAGGACCTTTGACTTCGTGGCAAGACCCTCCGTGTTTGTGTCAAGCGTTGATTCTAAATGTCCCAAGTTTAGTGATATATAAGGACTCAGACTAGTAATTACATGTATTTGCCCATTGACTTCAATGTTAAATGCATGTAACATCACAGGCTGTAGTTTTTTTCTCAGCATTCAGTTGGTTCCAATCTTTTTTAGGCACAATGGGGACCACATTTGGCAATCTCCCCATCATAAATTTGTAGGGGGTTGACCATTTAGATTTTTTGCTAGGGGGATTTGAAGTTCACTGGGGTAAAAATCTCACTTCCGACACAATGATTGCTCCGCAGAAAGACATTTTACACCCCCTATCCCCCCGCTGTAATATCCTCAGTATTACCCAAAACTGCTATGAAATTGAAAATTTGATGCCTTTTCTCCAATTCTAGACCAAAAAGTCAACCCAAAAATGCAGGAAGAGGGGAGAAAAAAAATAAGAGAAAAATTGTCTATTTATAACTCGCACTACAATAATTACTAGTCTTAGTCCATAATAGGCATAGACGTGTTATACCCCTTTAATATTTGGTTTAATTTTCCTGACGGGCTACATTCATTTTATGTACATCACTTAGAGTTATCTTTCTTCAGTCTGGAAAAAGTATAATGGCTCATTGGTGTCAAAGTAGTCTCTATCATCCAAACAAATATTCTACGAATATAAGTTTGGATGGAAAGTAGTTCATTGTCTGGATTATCCAGTCCTTTATGTTATCACGTTCTGAATCTACCAAAACAACTCGCTTGTGAACAATAACACTCCGTATTGTCACGTGATACGTTGCGTCAATATAGTTTTAGAGCTTTGGCAGATTTTCGCACCGCGTACGAATGGGTCGCTGAGTTGAGCTTTGTTCTATTACAGCATATGCTTAAACAACAAATTTCCGAAGCTTTTTGAAATTTAATTAAAATTAGTGCTGAATCTTATTAAAAATTTTCGACTTCGACTCGACAGCAATTTCTGGTTTCACTAACGCATCATTTCAGAAAGTACATACCCCCTTTTACTGATTTGCAAGGTGTCATCTCCCTAAATTTATCACGAAAATTAACAAACACGCAGACAGACAGCAAAAATATGAAAAATCCGACATAACTCATCAAAAGTAATGATTAAATGGCAATCTTTATCATGGTTAAAATCGCATCAAATATACACCTATTTGTTCTAGAATACACCGAGATTCACAAAAACACCACGACATAACATAAACAGACGTAATGCTGTCCCAAATGAACAAAATGAAATGGAGTTTAACGTCCTACTCTTCTGTACTTACTGGGCAAATCAAGAAATTTTGCCTGGACAGCGGCTCTATGGCCTATTCTTATTTCGAATTCCAACTGCAAGGTATATTTTACGTGCACGCCAATGTGTACACTAGACAGCTGTCCTTGTCAGGCACTCCGTGCTGTGACACTGAAAAGGGAGAACCGCGTCGGAAAAAATTAATTTATGACTATTGAGAGATTAATGGGGTTTAAAGTCCACTCGACACGAACTACGTCATTTTGGGACTAACATATGGTTTAATTTTATTTCAATAATTCGCTTGCGGGTAGGGGTCGTTAGCAGTGGTTGGATAGGCGACCCTACTCTTGTCACGTACAACTGGGGATTCGAAACCACGCCATTTGACTCAATGACAGGATTTATGATAGAGCTTGCCTTGATAACGTTGAGATGAATGGACATAATGTGCTAAACATATGTTCTTCATAAGTACCAAATATATTTATTGATAAAAGGTTAAATGGTATTTTTATTTCTATAATAATTAGTTTGGTCAGTAATAATATACATCATTTCCAATTAATAATGGTTCTTTTATTGCTAATATCTCAATAACGGTATATACAAATGGTGTTTAGACAGACTTCAAAGAATTTTGGTACTAATTAATAATTTAATTAAATCGCTCACTTTGAGTTGATTTTCTGTATAAATACTGCGTTATATTATAAGTCTTTCGAGCTTGATCATAGGGAACGAAGACAATTTATCATGAATCTCTCTGTAGCCCTTGCTGTATTTGTCGCTCTTGCCGTTGTTTTACAGTCAGAAGCGGCCAGACCTAGAAACAGGCGACGAAATAAGTGCAGAGGCAAGCCCGTGGGAGAAAATGAAAGTAGTAAGTTGAGATGTTTCAATTCGTTTTATTGATTTACTTATATATTCTATATATTTTGTGGGTAAACTCAGTAACCAAGGCGTTGGGGGTTCCATCCTGGTGTGTCATGTGTGCTTCCAGTCTTGCTTCCAGTGCAGCAGGGCATTTGGAATTCGGAATTAGGCAGTTGAAATTCGATGAAGAATAGGGAAATCCCGGCCAAAAATATTTCCCTATAACACAGCATGTCCATATTATCCCGGTTTGATGTAGAAAAATAGAACATTTAACCCTTCCGCGACTCCGCCACGGTCAATTATAGATGCCAATGCTTAAACAGCATGTTGATGACTTTTAACCAGGGCTAAAATTAGAACAGATTCAGTCAATTGGACAAATATATATTATGTTTTTGGTTTTAGCTTATAAAAGGGACGGATACTTGAATATCACCATGGAGACATTATAACATATTGTTTATTAATATAATTACAGTAAATGAGGAACCGCTTGTAGACGTTACAATACAGCCCATAGAAGTTACAGAAGCTCCTATAGAAGTTACAGAAGCTCCTACAGAAGTAACAGCAGCTCCTACAGAAGTAACAGCAGCTACAACTCTAACAAACATTCTCGTAGACACAGGTGAGTGTACATTTCATTCCGTTGCATATAATTACACTTTTGAAAACTTTGAAATTAATCTGCTTCCAGTGCCTCTTATACACTTAACATTAACTTCGGTTTCCTCTTTTCGATTCCCTGTTCGCACGGAAATCACTTATCCCAGGAGGCAGCAGTAAGCCAGAACTTACTAATCTCAGGGAACACGGGATTCACTGACAAGGAGTTGATTTACTATCCAGGAGGTTCGGGATTATTGGCCGAGAACGTGTCTCAGGATATTCCCGTGTTGCGCACCCTTGTCATTGATCTCGCGTAAATAACTCTTAATTCGACGACTAGACGAAAAGGCCACCGCATAGTGTATGTTATTCTTCATCAACGTGGTTGGAACAGAGGTTACTTTTTACTGGTTTCATAAGAACGCTATGTCCACGGCATGGGATAGTAGGACTAATTAGACCTCGTGTAAACAATCAACTTAATGAAATATTCCAACCCTTTCTTTTCAGTCTGTTTAAGTTTTCAGGGTGTTTGTCGTGTAGACTGTCGGAGTGATGAAGTGGAAGTATCTGATTGCATGACTGGTGATAAGTGTTGTGTCGCAGGTAAATATTTTTTCTGATAATATTGAACCACGTATTGAGTTTCGGGCGACTCAATTACTAGGACGTGGACTCGGTAACTTTAAGACCCCGAGTTAGACCCCGGTGTTGACAGGCGACTCAATTAGTAGGACCTTGGCTTGCTAATCTTAAGACCCCGAGTTCGACCCCGGACGTGTTGATCGAGACAATCTGATTAAAATACAGATTCGATTTCGTTTCGTTTTTATAGTTCAAAATTTCGTTTTACTTGTCCTTACTACATTAGGATCTGAAAGACTTGTTATTTAACTTGTGTTCTGCTTGAAATGAGTTGTCAGCCAATCAAATTGTCTGTCGAATCGGGGGTTTGACCTTTTTTGCGCGGAATACATTATCAACGATAGAAATCAAAACAAAGCAACAACGATTCTGATTGGTTGATCGAATAACTGAGGTTATAGGGTCAAATGTCGCGTGTTTGACATCTCAACTGGCTGAACGTGACCCCCCGCTATAACTTGTTAGATCTACATGTAGTGTAGGACATCGAAATTATAAAAACAGAAACGAAATATAGATCTGAATTTTAATTAGATTGTGGTCGACAAAGTTCATCTGGATTCCCCGGCCAGGCATGGGACAACGTATAGTTTTCGTGTGGGGACAAAAAAAAAACCAACAGAGGTTCAGTGTACAAATTGGTGTGCACCTAAAAGATCCCTTGACAACTGGAATTCGATTTGAGAAACGTCCGCAGCGCTGCTGTCCCGGCACAAATGTCCTCTTAGAACACGATACGGCGTATGCCGGCCTCATTAGACCCGTGGGAACAGAACGGAAGGGTGTTAGACACCCATTTGTTTTAATCCCCTGTAACTTTACCCCTTCCGTTTCCAACTGATCGGCAATGTGTTGGCATTCTCCAATAGCTGATTTCATGTCATTTCCTTCGGATAGGACGAAAAACCGAGGTCCCGTGTACACATTTGCGTCCACATAAATGATCCCTTGGCAGTTGGAATTCGATATAAGAGTAGGTCGGGCAGAATTTCCCTCATGGCACACTTTATGGCGTATGCCCGTCTTCCATTAGCCCATGTTAGGTGCAGAAGAGTAGGACGTTAAACCCCATTTCATTTCATTTTCTGCAAGTCAGCAGTCTATGTCCCTTTAATTGTTGACCACCAATGTATTTTTTATAGTTTTAGTGTAATGACTAACAAGAGGAATCATACACCGGAAGTATGCAAAAAAATCAAGAAATCGAAAGACATTTAACTGCAGAACACTAAATTTATTCTTTTTATGTGGGGTCAATTTTAGGAGGAAGCCTGTCCCCACCCGCATTTCAAATAATCATTCAGCAAATTGACAGCTACACGTTTTCCACTAGAATTATTACAACCAAAAATCATGTCTTTGTTTAACATGTCTTTGTAAATTCCTCGCAGTTCTGCAATCTCAGTAAAGTTTTCTTGAACCAAAAAGTTTTATTACTTTTTGATCTGAATTTCCACTATTCAACAACACGGACCGTCCCAATGTATTCTAGTCAGTGAGAGATAAATGGGTTTTAACACCCAGTCACGTCAAGCTATGTCATTTCCGGACTGACACATGGTACCATTTTTACTTGTAGAATTTGATTGTTCTAATCGCTACAGCGGTGGGAGGAATCCGGAGAGAACCCACGAGATTAAGTAGATAACCTTACTCTATGTCACGTACAAGTTTGTGATCGAAACAACGCTACTTGACTAAATGACAGAGCTTATGTTTTAAACCGCAAGCAATAGACCCCGCCTCTTTTCGAAATAGATGTGTGTGATGAAATGTATTTTCCTTCGTTTGAGCGGATTGAGTGAATAAGAAGGAAAATATTTTCTCATCTGGGGCGTATGAATACACGCATGTGTACGTGTTTGTATAGGTTTAGTCATTCAGGTCGAAGCCGCCACCATGTTCAGTTCACATTCGTTTATTATTGTGGCTTACTGACTCTGTTTTGAAAAGTTATAATTCATTATATAATTTGTCTTTTATATATTTGTAGGTGTATAGTAAAGTGGTGTATTATTGATGTATGGCGGTGATATTATGCATAATATATTGAATTATTGTTTAATTATTATTGTATATCAGTCGTGAAATAAATTGTAGTCGGTTCGGTGGCTTCGACTCTGCTACCCAAAAAGGTCTTTATTTTATTTATATGGGGTTATATGTCGGGCTGCTGTTTTTGGGAACGTTAACTCCGGTAAAGGTGTCCTGGTTGCATGTATTTAGTGACGAAGGGGAGAATGTATAGGACTGAGTGTGGGTGTGTAATGTGTATGCCTGTGAAACGCAGATTGTGCATGTGCACTTGTGTGTTTCGAAGTGTGTGACATTTGACAGGTTTTACACCAAAAATTCTCAACCTGTGTGTTCGTCTCCTGATTTTCCCAAATCGAAACCTTTGGCAACATTGCCAGGGACCTCTTCTACTTGTAAAAATCTCAACAGCCTGATGGGTGTCGGGTATGTTTTATTTCCATTTAGCTGTCACGTGGGTTCCTTCAACCATATTCACACAGTATTTTAGGGTCGCCATTTTTGGAATAATTTTGTAGCCGTGTAAGAAAGATCAAGTAACGTTCAAAAACGGGGAAATACATCGGCAGTTGTAGTCATATATTGTTGGACTTGAAATAATCAAAGCAATCAACATCGTTATAACTTTTCATGCTCTATGTCCTTTAGGGGGAGGGGGGATGGATAGCCGAGTGGTTAGCACGTGCGCGCTGTATCGTAAAGCCTGTTATTGAGTCAACTGGCGTGGGTTTTCTCCGGGTCCTTCGGTTTTCTCCCATTGCTAAAGATCCTTACGAGCAAACGAATTATTGAAATAGAATTAAACCATATGTTAGTACCGAAATGACCTAGTTTGTGTCGAGTGGGCGTTCCACCCTCGCTCATGTACAAAATGAAAAAAATCATACATATCAGGACACCTAGACGATGTAATTAAAAAAAAGGGTGAGGTCAGAAAGGCTGTTTAACGTCCACTCGACACGAGGTTGAGAAGGCGCCCCTATCTCCATGCCACATACGCTCACACCAGGGCTCGAAACCACAGCCGCGAGCCAGAAGTGACTGGCGAGCTAGATGTAGAAGCGTGGCACTCTAGGCCACCCCCCCCCCACTCGTATTAAGAGGGTCTTATTATCCAATAGACATGTTCTGAGATCATTAGAACACAAGACGCGTTAGAATGAAATGAAATGAAATGGGGTTTAACGTCCTACTGTTCTTCTCCTAACCTGGGCTTATGAAGACGGGCATACGTCATACAGTAGGATGACTATGAGGGAAATTTTGCCGAATTCTAACTGCCAAGGGATCTTTTACGTGCACGTCAATGTGTACATGGGACCTCGGTTTTTCGTTCCATCCGAACGATTAGGGAGCTCTTAATGCCAGTTCCTCCGTCCTGCATCACGTATACAAACTGAACTTTTTAAAGAGAAATCCCACACCTATTATAAAATAGGATCACATTGACAAGGGGGGATCACTTCGGAAAATGAAGCTCTCATTAGAAATGGCGCCCGAAAGCATTCGTGTACCAACCGTAAAATGTCTTAAAAATTGGAAATCACAAGGCCAACTTTAGACAAAATTATAACAACGTCAATGTTCATTTAAATTGACCAATATGTCGTGTTTGTAATGTCGAACACTGTCGATGACACTGAGTTAAAGACTTGCCTCCTTTAATAAACAATGTGGCACTGGATTTGACGATATGGAATTTCATATAGTATAATAGAACAGTATACATGTGTATCTATGATTATATCTTGTAATTTGAAACGATCAAACTATGGACATGTATCTGCAATGTAATGTTTTATTTAAGTTGCTAGATACGGGGTGTATATATATCAGAACATATCTACTGATAAAACTATATCTTACATTAATTAATTTAATGTTTCCAGTGACAACATGTGATCGATCGGAGAGAATACACACACTCCCTCAAAATCTCAAGTATCAGAAATCAGAAGCCAATCCAGCAATGGGCAGAGAAGGATTACGGGGTAAAGGGTGGTTTCCATTTACTCGGGTTGACCTTTAGGTGAGGGGAGGAAAAGGTGGTTCATTTAACCGGGTTGACCTTTGTATAACAATGCACAGGACGGGGGGATTTGCTCTGTTATATGGGAACCGCCAGATTACTGAGTCAATGTATTACCCACCGAGTCTACGTGGCTCCAGGGGGTCAACAGGGAATTGGAAAACGGTTCTTGAGTTTTTACACACCGAATTTATATGAGGTAATTTGCTACCAGAAAAAAAAACGGAAAATCAACCATCGTGCCATGTAGGTTCTGCAATCCAAGTAAAGGAAATAAAAAAAAATATTTAGGAGACAATCAAAACGCAAAGAAGCGAATAACAGTTGGGGGTGACGGTAGCTAAGTGGGTAAGAAGCTAGATTTGGGTAAATAACAGGGTCTTTAGACGCCGTTTGAATACAGCCACGCTGGGACTATTTTGGACTTGCAGGGACAATTTTTTCCATTATTTTGGTGCTGCGTACGCAAAAGCTCTCACACCAAATTTTGACTTTTGTGCTAGACATACAAGTTGGTTTTAATGAGAAAACGTAAGGAACAAGATTCGCATCCGTGCTACTGCCATCGGAATATATTATCTTCATTGTTAGTTCCTCGGGCTCGATCTCAACCTTTGTGATGGATACGGCTGGTCGAAAATCATCCACATCGGTTTGTCCAAATATCACAGAGGTGCCAAATGGCGCCCAGTCTAATCCATGAGGCGTGGGGTTCAGTAGACGCATGTTGCCGTCCTGGTACAGCACAAAGACTTGAGAATAGCCATCTGACCAAGGTAGACTTACGTATATCCTAAAGTAAGCGATGTTGTTCCATGTGTCTCCTGTTGATGGTCGAACTAACTCCATGCTTTCCGGTGAATGCCACCAGAAATCCACTCTGATACCCTCCAGGACGACCCTGCCGCTGGAATAGAGCCGTATTAGAATTTGTTTCATAATTTACGGTCGTTTGGATTTCTCACAAGAGCGATTTTAATACCGTCTACCATCGTCTGCAGTCCAAACGATTCGAGATACATTTTCCTCAGAAGAGTATCGTTGTTCTAATTTAGAATTTGTTTCATTATGTACGGTCGTTATATTTTCTCACGGCAGCGATTAAATACCGTCTACCATCGTGTGTGCAGTCCAAACGATACGAGATACACTTTCGTCAGAAGAGTATTGTGGTTCTAATTTACCCAGAATAAAAGAGTACGGGAGTAAAAAGATGTGGTCATGCCAAATGTATCATAAACATCAAAAATGATTGAAACGTGATTGGTAAATGACAATCCGTTATCGTCGTATGGTGCCTTTCTTTCTGCATGCGACTTTCTTTCTGCATGCGACTTTGACTTCATAGACCGTAAAAATGGAATACGAAAAAATATCTCAATATACGTCAGAATTAACAGTACAAATACATTTTGTAACCATCTTAATGGAATAACAGATTGAGACGGGTCATCTAACTACTTCGTGTATTGATGGCAAGTGTAGCGTCGTTTATACCTGCCATAAATCAATCAGGCTAACGTCGCACAGAGATTGGGTCATAAACTATTTACGAATGCTGATTAGATAATTATCATTTTTTATACCGACCAGATTTATAAAGCTTTGTTCGCCAATGTTTTTGTAATAAAATAGCCTCGTATTAATTGTTGATTAGTGTTTAAACATCTAAATATAAATCATTGGATGGATATACGTTTGCGATAAGATAAGATTATAATGTCTAACATCGTTTAACTTTTTTTTAATAATAAAGGTATGTTACAATAGCATCGACAGTTTAATCACTCACCAAACGGCACCAGAAAACCCACATGTGATCAAGTATATCTGATATTCATGTCCATGGATCCCGTGCAATTTTCGCCCGTAGTGCATGGAATCGTACAGGGTAATAAGATTTCCATCATTGATTGGCTGAGAAATGAGGGTGATCTATTGTTATGCACAGTCTTCTAAAAATTCCATATTCGCTGTGAATTTCAAATGGAGTTACGATAAAAGTTGTTCTTTGTGTTCAGAAATGGTTATCGTTATTATATATATAATATAACTAATAATGAATATATAGAATATAGACAAATGACTGGCACCATTTGCATTTCTGAAGGTGTGGATATCAAGTATTACTGGGTTATCCAAACTACCGGTAAATACGCTAATCGCGTGCATGAGTCGTCTTCATTTGTCACGCGGCCTATTCAAACAAAGGACACTTAAATGGATCTACGGCATAATTTTAATGAGATTGTTGTGAACTTGCCGTTAAATGGATATACTAACCATTGGCTATGCGTTTATTGAATTTCGATATGTCGTTTTACGTGTTCTTTAAGCTGAACAAGCTGTTGTCGGTTATCCTGTTTCATATAATAATATTTAATGTCCAGGGGCCTGTTTCACGATATTTTAAGTCAGATAAAAGTCGTTTGAGGTGGAGGGAGGGATAACGCACTGAGCTACAGTTTTACTCCGACTGGACTGATGTGGGCAATAAACATGTGGGGCGACACAATCTTATACTTCATGGACAAAATATATAAACAAAAGGCAAGAAATCTTGACTTTTATTAAATTTTTCAGACCTGAACGGCGTGGGGGTTGGTTGAAATATTAACGTGTTTGCATTACATCGAAATTCACGTGGCATGGTTTCAACTTCTAGCTGAAATGAAGCACCAAATCCAATTGAAGTGCCCTACCAAAGTAAAAGAAAAGGCTTCTTCTGTGTCCAGTAAGAAAAGAGGACCTTTGACTTCGTGGCAAGACCCTCCGTGTTTGTGTCAAGCGTTGATTCTAAATGTCCCAAGTTTAGTGATATATAAGGACTCAGACTAGTAATTACATGTATTTGCCCATTGACTTCAATGTTAAATGCATGTAACATCACAGGCTGTAGTTTTTTTCTCAGCATTCAGTTGGTTCCAATCTTTTTTAGGCACAATGGGGACCACATTTGGCAATCTCCCCATCATAAATTTGTAGGGGGTTGACCATTTAGATTTTTTGCTAGGGGGATTTGAAGTTCACTGGGGTAAAAATCTCACTTCCGACACAATGATTGCTCCGCAGAAAGACATTTTACACCCCCTATCCCCCCGCTGTAATATCCTCAGTATTACCCAAAACTGCTATGAAATTGAAAATTTGATGCCTTTTCTCCAATTCTAGACCAAAAAGTCAACCCAAAAATGCAGGAAGAGGGGAGAAAAAAAATAAGAGAAAAATTGTCTATTTATAACTCGCACTACAATAATTACTAGTCTTAGTCCATAATAGGCATAGACGTGTTATACCCCTTTAATATTTGGTTTAATTTTCCTGACGGGCTACATTCATTTTATGTACATCACTTAGAGTTATCTTTCTTCAGTCTGGAAAAAGTATAATGGCTCATTGGTGTCAAAGTAGTCTCTATCATCCAAACAAATATTCTACGAATATAAGTTTGGATGGAAAGTAGTTCATTGTCTGGATTATCCAGTCCTTTATGTTATCACGTTCTGAATCTACCAAAACAACTCGCTTGTGAACAATAACACTCCGTATTGTCACGTGATACGTTGCGTCAATATAGTTTTAGAGCTTTGGCAGATTTTCGCACCGCGTACGAATGGGTAGCTGAGTTGAGCTTTGTTCTATTACAGCATATGCTTAAACAACAAATTTCCGAAGCTTTTTGAAATTTAATTAAAATTAGTGCTGAATCTTATTAAAAATTTTCGACTTCGACTCGACAGCAATTTCTGGTTTCACGAACGCATCATTTCAGAAAGTACATACCCCCTTTTACTGATTTGCAAGGTTTCATCTCCCTAAATTTATCACGAAAATTAACAAACACGCAGACAGACAGCAAAAATATGAAAAATCCGACATAACTCATCAAAAGTAATGATTAAATGGCAATCTTTATCATGGTTAAAATCGCATCAAATATACACCTATTTGTTCTAGAATACACCGAGATTCACAAAAACACCACGACATAACATAAACAGACGTAATGCTGTCCCAAATGAACAAAATGAAATGGAGTTTAACGTCCTACTCTTCTGTACTTACTGGGCAAATCAAGAAATTTTGCCTGGACAGCGGCTCTATGGCCTATTCTTATTTCGAATTCCAACTGCAAGGTATATTTTACGTGCACGCCAATGTGTACACTAGACAGCTGTCCTTGTCAGGCACTCCGTGCTGTGACACTGAAAAGGGAGAACCGCGTCGGAAAAAATTAATTTATGACTATTGAGAGATTAATGGGGTTTAAAGTCCACTCGACACGAACTACGTCATTTTGGGACTAACATATGGTTTAATTTTATTTCAATAATTCGCTTGCGGGTAGGGGTCGTTAGCAGTGGTTGGATAGGCGACCCTACTCTTGTCACGTACAACTGGGGATTCGAAACCACGCCATTTGACTCAATGACAGGATTTATGATAGAGCTTGCCTTGATAACGTTGAGATGAATGGACATAATGTGCTAAACATATGTTCTTCATAAGTACCAAATATATTTATTGATAAAAGGTTAAATGGTATTTTTATTTCTATAATAATTAGTTTGGTCAGTAATAATATACATCATTTCCAATTAATAATGGTTCTTTTATTGCTAATATCTCAATAACGGTATATACAAATGGTGTTTAGACAGACTTCAAAGAATTTTGGTACTAATTAATAATTTAATTAAATCGCTCACTTTGAGTTGATTTTCTGTATAAATACTGCGTTATATTATAAGTCTTTCGAGCTTGATCATAGGGAACGAAGACAATTTATCATGAATCTCTCTGTAGCCCTTGCTGTATTTGTCGCTCTTGCCGTTGTTTTACAGTCAGAAGCGGCCAGACCTAGAAACAGGCGACGAAATAAGTGCAGAGGCAAGCCCGTGGGAGAAAATGAAAGTAGTAAGTTGAGATGTTTCAATTCGTTTCATTGATTTACTTATATATTCTATATATTTTGTGGGTAAACTCAGTAACCAAGGCGTTGGGGGTTCCATCCTGGTGTGTCATGTGTGCTTCCAGTCTTGCTTCCAGCGCAGCAGGGCATTTGGAATTCGGAATTAGGCAGTTGAAATTCGATGAAGAATAGGGAAATCCCGGCCAAAAATATTTCCCTATAACACAGCATGTCCATATTATCCCGGTTTGATGTAGAAAAATAGAACATTTAACCCTTCCGCGACTCCGCCACGGTCAATTATAGATGCCAATGCTTAAACAGCATGTTGATGACTTTTAACCAGGGCTAAAATTAGAACAGATTCAGTCAATTGGACAAATATATATTATGTTTTTGGTTTTAGCTTATAAAAGGGACGGATACTTGAATATCACCATGGAGACATTATAACATATTGTTTATTAATATAATTACAGTAAATGAGGAACCGCTTGTAGACGTTACAATACAGCCCATAGAAGTTACAGAAGCTCCTATAGAAGTTACAGAAGCTCCTACAGAAGTAACAGCAGCTCCTACAGAAGTAACAGCAGCTACAACTCTAACAAACATTCTCGTAGACACAGGTGAGTGTACATTTCATTCCGTTGCATATAATTACACTTTTGAAAACTTTGAAATTAATCTGCTTCCAGTGCCTCTTATACACTTAACATTAACTTCGGTTTCCTCTTTTCGATTCCCTGTTCGCACGGAAATCACTTATCCCAGGAGGCAGCAGTAAGCCAGAACTTACTAATCTCAGGGAACACGGGATTCACTGACAAGGAGTTGATTTACTATCCAGGAGGTTCGGGATTATTGGCCGAGAACGTGTCTCAGGATATTCCCGTGTTGCGCACCCTTGTCATTGATCTCGCGTAAATAACTCTTAATTCGACGACTAGACGAAAAGGCCACCGCATAGTGTATGTTATTCTTCATCAACGTGGTTGGAACAGAGGTTACTTTTTACTGGTTTCATAAGAACGCTATGTCCACGGCATGGGATAGTAGGACTAATTAGACCTCGTGTAAACAATCAACTTAATGAAATATTCCAACCCCTTCTTTTCAGTCTGTTTAAGTCTTCAGGGTGTTTGTCGTGTAGACTGTCGGAGTGATGAAGTGGAAGTATCTGATTGCATGACTGGTGATAAGTGTTGTGTCGCAGGTAAATATTTTTCTGATAATATTGAACCACGTATTGAGTTTCAGGCGACTCAATTACTGGGACGTGGGCTCGGTAACTTTTAGACCCCGAGTTCGACCCCGGTGTTGACAGGCGACTCAATTAGTAGGACCTTGGCTTGCTAATCTTAAGACCCCAAGTTCGACCGCGGTGTTGACAGGCGACTCAATTAGTAGGACCTTGGCTTGCTAATCTTAAGACCCCGAGTTCGACCCCGGTGTTGATCGAGACAATCTGATTAAAATACAGATTCGATTTCGTTTCGTTTTTATAGTTCAAAATTTCGTTTTACTTGTCCTTACTACATTAGGATCTGAAAGACTTGTTATTTAACTTGTGTTCTGCTTGAAATGAGTTGTCAGCCAATCAAATTGTCTGTCGAATCGGGGGTTTGACCTTTTTTGCGCGGAATACATTATCAACGATAGAAATCAAAACAAAGCAACAACGATTCTGATTGGTTGATCGAATAACTGAGGTTATAGGGTCAAATGTCGCGTGCTTGATATCTGAACTTGCTGAACGTGACCTCCCGCTATAACTTGTTAGATCTACATATAGTGTAGGCCATCGAAATTATAAAAACCGAAACGAAATATAGATCTGAATTTTAATTAGATTGTGATCGACAAAGTTCATCTGGATTCCCCGGCCAGGCATGGGACAACGTATAGTTTTCGTGTGGGGACAAAAAAAACCCCAAAAAACAACAGAGGTCCAGTGTACAAATTGGTGTGCACCTAAAAGATCCCTTGACAACTGGAATTCGATATGAGAAACGTCCGCAGCGCTGCTGTCCCGGTACAATTGTCCTCTTAGAACACGATATGGCGTATGCCGGCCTCATTAGACCCGTCGGAACAGAACAGAAGGGTGTTAGACCCATATTTGTTTTAATCCCCTGTAACTTTACCCCTTCCGTTTCCAACTGATCGACAATGCGTTGGCATCCTCCAATAGCTGATTTCATGTCATTTCGTTCGGATAGGACGAAAAACCGAGGTCCCGTGTACACATTTGCGTGCACGTAAATGATCCCTTGGCAGTTGGAATTCGATATAAGAGTAGGCCGTGGCGCCGCTGCCCGTGCAAAATTTCCCTCATCGCACACTGTATGGAGTATGCCCGTCTTCCATTAGCCCAGGTTAGGTGCAGAAGAGTAGGACGTTAAACCCCATTTCATTTCATTTTCTGCAAGTCAGCAGTCTATGTCCCTTTAATTGTTGACCACCAATGTATTTTTTATAATTTCAGTGTAATGAACAACAAGATGAATCATACACCGGAAGTATGCAATAAAATCAAGAAATCTAAAGATATTTAACTGCAGAACACTAAATTTATTCTTTTTATGTGGGGTCAATTTTAGGAGGGGGCCTGTCTCCACCCGCATTTCAAATAAACATTCAGCAAATTGACAGCTACACGTTTTCACACTAGAATTATTACAACCAAAAAACATGTCTTTGTTTAACATGTCTTTGTAATTTCCTCGCAGTTCTGCAATCTCAATAAAGTTTTCTTGAACCAAAAAGTTTTATTATTTTTGGATATGAATTTTCACTATTCAACAACACGGACCGTCCCAATGTATTCTATTCAGTGAGAGAAATGGGGTTTAACGTTCACTCGACACAAACTAGGTCATTTCGGAACTAACGTATGGTTTAATTTTATTGCAATAATTCGCTTGTGCGTAGGGGTCTTTAGCAGTGGGGGGAAACCGGAGTGCCCAAAGGAAACCCACGAGGTTGAGAAGGCGCCCATATCTCCATGCCACATACGCTCACACCAGGGATCGAAACCACAGCCGCAAGCCAGAAGTTACTGGCCAGCTAGATGTAGAAGCGCGGCACTCTAGACCACTAGGCCATCCCCTCCCCCCTCGTATTAAGAGGGTCTTATTATCCAATAGACATGTTCTGAGATCACTAGAACACAAGACGCGACAGGATTAAATGAAATAAAATAGAGTTTAACGTCCTACTCTTCTTCTCCTAACCTGGGCTAATGGAAGACGGACATACGCCATACAGTGTGCTATGAGGGAAATTTTGCCCGGGCAGCGGCGCTACGGCCTACTCTTATGTCGAATTCCAACTGCCAAGGGATCTTTTACGTGCAATGCAATGTGTACATGGAACCTCGGTTTTTCGTTCCATCCGAACGATTAGGCAGCTCTTAATGCCAGTTCCTCCGTCCTGCATCACGTATACAAACTGAACTTTTTAAAGAGAAATCCCACACCTATTATAAAATAGGATCACATTGACAAGGGGGGATCACTCCGGAAAATGAAGCTCTCATTAGAAATGGCGCCCGAAAGCATTCGTGTACCAACGCGATTCATGTACCAACCGTAAAATGTCTTAAATATTGGAAATCACAAGGCCAACTTTAGACAAAATTATAACAACGTCAATGTTGATTTAAATTGACCAATATTTTGTGTTTGTAATGTCGAAGACTGTCGATGACACTGAGTTAAAGACTTGCCTCCTTTAATAAACAATGTGGCACTGGATTTGACGATATGGAATTTCATATAGTATAATAAAACAGTATACATGTGTATCTATGATTATATCTTGTAATTTGAAACGATCAAGCTGTGGACATGTATCTGCAATGTAATGGTTTATTTAAGTTGCTAGATACGGAGTGTATATATATCAGAACATATCTACTGATAAAACTATATCTTACATTAATTAATTTGATGTTTCCAGTGACAACATTACTCAACATTCTAGATCAATGATAGATAGGCCTGTGTATTCGTCATACTCAGCAAGAGAGAGAGAGAGCGAGAGAGAGAGAGAGAGAGAGAGAGCTAACGTATGAACCATTTTTACATCAATAATTCGCTCGGTGAAACCCCACGGGGTTATACAGGCGAACCGGAGATATACACCACATTGGTCGCGAAATTTCCCCCTTGTCAGTGATGCAGGACAGAGGGCCTGACTGTCTTGTCGTTCGTTTGGGTCAAACAACCATGGCCCCGTGTGCAAACTGGAGTGCACGTAAGATATCTCTTGGCAGTTAGAATTCGACGTAAGAGTAAAACTTCCCCCATAGCACACTTTATGACGTATGCCTGTCTTCATTAGCCCAGTCCGGAGCAGGACAGTAGGACGATAAACCGTATTTCGTTTCATTTCGTATAACAGTTTTAGGTGAAGGTATATTAAAGAGAAAAATCGTTTATTACAATGTGAAATAAACACACGGAAGGGCGTGAAATAATAATAATAATAATCGTTTTCTATAGCGCTGAACATTCAGTCCGTCTAACTGCCCTGTGTTGCTTTACAATGTAGATATGTTATAGAAAAATAAACAAAAGAATTCATAGGAATAGTCACATTACAATATACAAATGGAAAGTAAAGCATTTAAATTATTGTTCAAAGGTTTGGGTCAATAACGGGGTCCTTAGACGCCGTTGGAATACAGCCAAACTTGGACTATTTTGGACTTGCAGGGACAATTTGTTCCATTATTTTGGTGCTGCGTAAACAAAAGCTCTCTCACCAAATTTTGACTTTTGTACTGGGCATACAAGCTGGTTTTTATGACATGAACGTAAGGCACGAGAAGGTACATATTGTTTAATCAAATCGGATAAATAGGATCGTTTAAAGAGTTGAAAGTGATTGTGTTAATTTTGAATGGTTTTGTAAGAAGCGAAGAATAGTTCAAGCTGATTAAAACACAGATCCTATTTCGTTTCGTTTTTTAGTTCAAAATTTTATTTTACTTGTTTTTACTACACTTGGATCTGGATCTGGAAAAGTTGTTATCGTTGAATGATGTGGGGCATTAGCCAATGAGACCGTCTGTTACGGCGACTTCTTGGCATTTAAAAACGGAACTGTGGATAAACCACTAGAAACGTAAACGCTGATTGATTAATCAATGTCTGACGTCATAGGGTCAAAAGGATATTCATGTAGTGTAGGGAGAACGCTAGATCGGCGACGGTCCTACGCATTTTAGCACATATGACGTCATATATAGATTGTGGGTTAGGGTTAGGGTAAGGGCTAGGACCTGTAGATTTGGTCAAAGTCCCGAGATATAAACAGGGCTAGCCCTAACCCTAACCCATGATCAAGCCTAACCCTTACCCTAAACCCATAATTCACATATGACGTCACAATTTGCGTAGGACCGTCTCCGATCTAGCGTTCTCCGTAGTGTAGGCCATCGAAAGTATAAAAACCGAAACGAAGTATAGATCTGTATTGAGAATATGTTAAAGTGAAAGTATCTTTAAGGACATTTTATGTTCCTAAGAATGGGTTTTTATTCCGTTTCAGTAACTTGTAGACGTATATCTGGACTTTGAGTTAAATGCTTCGATTCACATCGACGGTACAAAAGGAAACTGGTTCCGTTGATGGTCGTCCAATCGCCTCCAAGGATCGGATTAGTAGTAGACGTATCACTGACAATGGAGTCAGAGTCAGTGTTGCCAACCTGTACGTACATAGACCGAAATGTCGCAAACGGATGTGTGGTCGTGCTCTTCTTAAAGTCAATATTAGAAACGTATAACTTGGTTTGCTCAATGGACGTTACCAATTTCGCATCCGTGCTACTGCCATCGGAATAAATTATCTTCATTGTTAGTTCCTCGGGCTCGATCTCAACCTTTGTGATGGATACGGCTGGTCTAAAATCATCCACATCCGTTTGTCCAAGTATCACAGAGGTTCCAAATGGTGTCCAGTCTAATCCATGAGGTGTGGGGTTCAGTAGACGCATGTTGCCGTCCTGGTACAGCACAAAGACTTGAGAATACCCATCTGACCAAGGTAGACTTACGTATATCCTAAAGTAAGCGATGTTGTTCCATGTGTCTCCTGTTGATGGTCGAACTAACTCCATGGTTTCCGGTGCCTGCCACCAGAAATCTACTCTGATACCCTCCAGGACGATCCTGCCGCTGGAATAGAGCGGTATTACCACGTCTGGTCCCATGTAACGTCTTTCTAGTCTGAAGTTCACTAGCTGTTGGTCCAGGGCTGTGGATTGTACGGTCACAAATATATTATTAGTTAAATCCTCCTTCCAGGTAAAATCAGGAATATTCCACACCGCGCTGGTCAAACTGTCTGAAAAGGTCACTGGGGAGAATTCAATGATCGTACCGTTTCTATGACTGTAAGATACGACGACATCTGATGGCGCGTCGGGTGAATTCATTGTCATATACAATGTGGATCCAATCTCGGTATCAATGTAGCCTTTTTTACGTCCCTCTAGAGTAAACGTTACAGCCATCTTAGTTATTGTGTACGGTTCGGGGGCTGCCTTGTCTCCGAAGAACAACTCCGAAGAGTTCGATGTCAAGGATTTGGTATTCGGAGAAACGATGACATTTTCGTACAACCAGTATATAGGAGTTAAGAAAGGACAGTTTCTTGTGTCTTCGTCCCGGAGATTCAAAAACGACCGATAAGTCGGAAGGCTAGCTGTGATCTCGTATTTAGTGACGTCAGTATTAAAGATGGCGACGTCCACGTTATCTTCCTCTGCACATTGCGTGCTGTAGCTCCTTTGTACGGCCCGTCCTTCAGTGAGACCTGGTGCAGCTACCGTTACAACTGGTAGATCTGATAAGCATGGCAGAATACATGTCAATATATCTTCATTGACGTCATCATCTTCTATATTAACATCGATATGATCTATCTCGATACCATAGTCATCAGCGAACTCTACCAACAAAGTGATTGTATTCCATCGAGATTCCAGCGTCATACTCGATCCGAGACTTCCAGATGATTTGAAAACGTTCCACAGAAGACCGCCATCAGATCCGGCTGTAGATTCGAATTCTCCGACCTCCACTCCGTTTAATTCTACTGAGCACGTGTCAGCTCCTCCATCATTCGAGAACATAACATTATTTATACTGGCATTGGTTTCTCTTATCAAACAAAAACTAAATGACAACATCGCACCACGATGAAGCCAGACATCTTCGCCGTTACTAGCGTTCGATCTATAACGTTTGGGATTGTTACCTTTAGCTGATTCCGCTTCTATCCGGAGTATTTTGCCACCGCAGCTCCCCAAAGTCGATAACACCAGGTATATACACACGCATGTATGTGGTGTATACTTCATGATGTTTATTCTATGACACGTATTAATATAATGGGTGGATAGATAAATTGAGATTTTATAAAGATTCCCAGGTGGTCGATTTTTAACAATGTTATCATTTATTACTGACTATTAGATAATCGATATTGTGCGATAAATACGTACAGAGCTGTGAACATGTTTATTTCTAGCATCTAACAACAAATGAAGTGAAATGGAGTTTAATGTCCTACTCTTACTTTCCAAACGGGGCTAATGAAGACGGACATACGCCATACAGTTTGCTATGAGGACAATTTTGCCCGCACAGCGGCACTACGGCCTACTCTTATATCGAATTCCAACTGTAAATGGATCTTTTACGTGAACGCCAATGTGTACACAGGGCCTCGGTTTTTCGTCCCATCCGAACGACCAGAAAGCTGTCCTTGTCGGACCGTCTGTCCTGATATCAAACGCTCTTCGTCCATTTTAGATTAAAAAATCAACAATAATGGGCATGCAAGAGGGGAGAAAAGAGACAGGGGAGGGTGGGGGGATTGCTGGTGAAATTTAATGTGGTGGTCTGCCTCCAAAAGAGAAACACGATTTATCCTTCTACGTCACTGACTGAAGTGACGAGTCACTAATAATTCCAAAAGTTATGCGAGACTGTGCATGAATTTTTACAGGAGGGGGTTTGCCATGTTTCGGTTACGGAAATCTGCCATCATTGTCTCTAAATTACATAGGCATACATACAAATTGAGCTTTTTAAACCGAGAAATCGTTTTTATACAGATGTAGGATCACTTTGTTATGTAATTTCATTGATGCAAGGCATAATTTTTTTTATGTAGCTGAGCCCAAACCCCACCTCTGAGGGAGGATATCTGACAATGACAATTCAAAAAAAAATAACTGTCACTAGAAAAGAGATCACAAAAAAGTAGAAAATGTCTGTGCATTACCATGTTTTTGACAAGTAAAAATGATAAACACACTTTTATGGATATACTACTTCTGAATTAATTAACATGCTACGTTTCGATACACATACGGGTATTGTTGTCACTAAAATAATCTGTATGTGTATCGAAACGTAGCATGTTAATTAATAAATTCAGAAGTAGTATATCCATTTAAGTGTGCTTATTTTTAGTGAAATCTATTTCTATATGTCTTATAAGGATTAAGTATAGAATGAATAAAAACAAGAGAATGTATGGACAATTGTTTTTCTCGTTTTCCTTTATAAATATCTAGTGACAGTCAAATACTCGTGTTTTCCTTTTGCGTTCGTCACTTACCTTTCTTGAAAGTTTCAAAACGCATCTATGTGTTAAAATTATATTTGGAAATTGTTTAACCGGTTCTATCACATATTTAATAATGACTGACACTAATATTAAATGCGTCTACTCCGACTGGGCTAATGGCGATAAGAACGATATCACTATAATAACCGATTGCCATTATCTGATTTTAATAACCGAGAGATAAAATTGATCTAAAATATTGTTCACCGTTATATCTATAAATATCATATGAAACGATAAATATTTTAATATTCACCCAAATATAAATTAAAGATACATTATGGGAGATTAGATAACAAGTTGGCATTTCTCACTATAATAGTAAGAAACTAGATAATGTAAAGGCAATTTGCTGTAAATTTCAGTCCAATTGATCCACTATGAACCGAGAATTAAGCGATGGAAATTTCCGCCAAGCCTCGATCATCATTATTAAAGTTGGTACGATAAAAAAAACAACATAGTCTCGATTATCCATTTAATGAGTAAACCATGAAGGAATGTTATGCAGCGAATCGGATCATAATCCAACAAATATCGCAGGCTAGCCTTGACATCAAGAGTTTATTATGGTCTGGATAAGTTAATTAATGTTTTTATAACATTTCAGGCCTAAAGAAAGACCTGCAATTTGCAGATTTAACTCTTGCATAATGTATGTTTAAGGACAGGGCTGTCTTGTGCGACATTGATTTTGACCTGGGCCTTGTTTCAGGCCATCATACTCCTTGTCACGTACAACCGAGGAATCGAAACCACGCCAGTTGATTCAATGGCAGACCTTATGATTCCACGCGTACGTGCTAACCATTCGATCATTCAACCCATTTTAATCGCAGAGGTATTCCACCTTCCATGCCAAACGTATAGCATAAATAAACACAAAAACCATGTATTCACTGTTTATTTTTATATTTGACAAAATCAGGAGTTATTTATTGGTTTTAGGAACTGTAACGTGTGAGGCTGATGGTCTGTAGAAAGCTGTTACTGGGTACTGAGAATGAGATCCACATTTTCGCCAAAAATATCCGGCCCTGTTGTGGCATTCATCTACGTCATTATCTAAAAACGAAACCAGAGTAATAACAGGTCTTCGATAAAAGGGTGCGTTCTGTTATGTGTTGATATAGATAATTGATACTTATTATAGATGTTTGACACTAAATATATATGTTTGATACTAAATATAGATGTTTGATACTAAATATAGATGTTTGAGTATTCAAAGTAGCGTGTAGGGCTTTGGTAATGCCCAGCGATAACTCCCTGATTGAGGGCCCACAAAACTCTGGCATTGGGCCTAGATGACGTTTTAAATATACAAAACAGTTAAAATACTTGTTGTATTCAAATCAAATATAAATCAGTCCCATTAACTAAATTCGGTACCCCAAATGAGATCAAAGCACGGATCCCCATTAAACCTAGCCTGTGGGACTATGGAGCAGCTTGTTCGATGATGTAAACAGCGATACGTTCCAGTTTCAAAAACTTCATTTTATCATTTTAATTTACCGCTTGGACTGGACGCAACCCTAATATGAATGTGTCTCTCTTATATCGAATTCCAACTGCTAAGGGATCTTTTACTTGTACACGGTTTTTAATACCGTCCTAACGATAGCTGCCCTTGTCAGGTCCTCAATCCTGAACCGCTGACAGGGCGAAACCACGTCGGAAAATCAAGATGAACTTCTCAACCAACGTCGGGTTGCAACCATAAAGAAGACCAGATCTTTTTTTTTGTATCAAAAAATCCGTCGGTCACCACTGATAACGTGAAAACAAGGCCGAATATTCCTTGGGAACTTTCGCGGTCACTATCTTAGTAAACGAGAGACAGGAGTGGATTTAAACGTCCACCGGTACGTCATTTTGTGTATGGGTCTTTAGGTGTTGGGAGGAAACCGGAGGACTCGAAGAAATCCCACGAGGTAAGACAGGCGACTCTACTCCATGACATGTACAAGCTGGGATTAGAAACTATGCCAGTTGAATCAGTGACAGACCGTGTGACAAGTCTGGCAATAAGGTACCTGTCACTGACAATGTCAGGCACAGATTTAGGCCTCCTTGTCAGACACAAAACCCCTGGTGCCTGTTATTGTCCGGCACTGATTTGTCTTTTTTTTATTGATAATAATAGATGTCCGGCACTAAGTTGAAATGTTTGGGTTCTTTTTCATTTGTGCCTGACATTTTGTCAGGTACATCTAAAACCGTTATTTCAAGTCTGTTTACACTAGTTAATCCATTCGGCCACCCTTCTTAGTAAAAGATAGGGAATATACGTACCTGTATCTAAGTTACTGGAACCCCAACTATCATAGAAATAATATTTAACAGTTTTATCAGCCGGGCATTTTGTAACCTTTATCCAGCATCCAGCGCCGCCAGTGCTTATAGCTCCTGTATTTAAAGATAAAAAGTATGGGGTTTAACGTCCACTCGACACAAACTAGGTCATTTCGGGACTAACATATGTTTTAATTTTATTTCAATAATTCGTTTGCGCGTAGGGGTCTTTAGCAGTGGGAGGAAACGGGAAGACCAAGAGAAAATCAACAGGCGACCCTACTCCTTGGACAGGCGACCCTACTCCTTGCCACGTACAACCGGGGATTCGAAACCACACCAGTTGACTCAATGACATGCTTTATGATACAGCACGCACTTGCTAACCATTCAGCCATCCAAACCCCCAATATATAAAGGAATCATGCAACTAGAGTAAATAAATTTGTAAATCATGGAAGAGAACTGAGTCGGTTGCGTCAAATTGTGGATTTATGTTCGCTTCATATTGCTTGAACTTGTTGTTAACTATCAACTAGCATGACGTGTAAGTGGCGGTCACATGTTGTGGGGTCTCTGATGAACTTGAACCGTCATGAGCAGGCCCGGAGCAAGGATTTTGTCGAGGGTTGGGGGCACACATTGGGTAATACGTTGCAACCTTGGATTGCTTGGGCGGAGACAATGCGTAAATCATGTTTATATCATCTATTAAAGGGCACATATGTGAACTACAAGAGTAACAAAGCAAACGAAAATGTAAATCAACTATGTCACTGGATCCGGGCCTGGTGAGAGGATATTTTTCGCGGGAAGGGGACCTTCACAGCTTGATAGTGAGAAAGGGGGATTTTACAGCTTGATAAAGGGGGAGGGGGCCTTAATAGCTTGATAGCGGGGAAAGAGGGCCTTCACAGCTTGTTGGGTAAGGGGAGGGTCGTCACAGCTTGTTGGGGAGAAGGTGGACCTTCATGGCTTGTAATTGGAGGAGGACAGCTTTCGTAGTTTATTTTACCTGTTGGTCTGAAGATACTAGTGTAAGGTTTATCACGTTGGCTTCCACAGTATTTCCACTGAGGTGCAGCTCTACGGAGGCATCTCGCTTCACTCATTGATGCATTCTCATGCTGTTCAGCGTAATAGTCTCGTTCAAAGCGAGGTCTATTATCATTTTTACAACCGTAATCAGCGACAAAACAGCCATCTCCACCAAATGTCATAGCTCCTGTTGACATAATACGTCATGTTAAAGGTAAATACGGCATAGCTCCTGTAGATATAATACGTCATAGTTCCTGTCGACATAATACGTCATAGTCAAGGTAGCTCGGGCCGGGGAGTGACATGGGCCAGGTGGCGTTTGACTATAAAGATGGCGCTTGACTGAAGGCGACACGGTACTTGCTCTGCAGTATTATTTGTGTTGTGCAGTCAACTGATGAGGAAATGACTGGATTGTACGACATTCGACTTGCATTTGTGTGTGTGTTACTGATCTGGACCATTTCAGGCCCCATGAGTCCTCCGGCTGAGGGTATGCACACCTCAAAGTATCAATATGACAGAAACAACATTGTTATTCAATGTGATCCATACATCAACCTGTCACAGCCTTGTGCTAAATATAGCTACTCCCGTACTGACCTACTTAACATCGGCGATCAGGTGAGAAACAACGGGGCTCTCCAGCGAATCGATCACGTGACGTGCCTATACATCAGAAGACTTAGACTTACCCGGCGACGCGTAGTTCGAAAAAGGGGTAAAAAGGGTGGCAAATTAATGAAAGAAAAGAAAACTGAAAAGAAAATGAGTAAACTTAGAGGAATAAATGTGAACAATAATATACAAATTGAATGTGATAAAAAATCAGTGTCAATCTCAGCTTTAAAGAACGGAGTACAACTTGCTCTACTTAATTGTCAATCTATCAAAAACAAAGATGCATATGTTAAAGACCTGATGGACAATTATGAATGAGATGCCTTGCTGCTAACAGAAACCTGGCTGCAGGGAGATGACGTCACCTGGTGTCTCCAAACTCAATTAAACCAAGATGGCACTAAACTTGATCATTGTGATAGGAAGGATAGACCAGGCGGTGGCATAGGCTTGGTCTATAGGGATAACAGCAAGGTGAAATTGATAAAACATGATATTTTGCGGACATTTGAATACGCAATATGGAAACTGGTATCCAGTAACATCTGTTTTCACATCATTGGAATTTACCGACCTCCTTACTCAGAGAAACACCGATGGACCGTGAATCACTTCATTGATGAAATTACTGAGTTCCTTACTGATGTATTACCATCCATCAAAAACCCTATAATAATGATCCGAGAAGTCATCCCTCGGGCCCACAAAGTACGCTATCTGGGCATAGAACTTGATGAACAACTTTCGTTCTCGGATCATATCACCACTAAATGTAAAAAGGCAATGTATGGTCTTCAAAAAATAAGAAATATAAGACATCTTCTGACCCAAGATGCTTGTCATACCCTTGTACTAGGGACAGTAATTTCTCATTTGGACTATGCTAATGCAATCTTTATAGGACTTCCGGATACACAGATCCGAAAGCTACAAAGAGTGCAGAATTTTGCTGCGAAGCTAGTTCTGCAGATGGACAAGTACTCCAGCTCTACAACTGCCTTGAAGACGCTACACTGGCTTCCGGTTCGGTTACGCATAAAGCATAAGGTGCTTACAATGATATGGAAATGCCTCAATGGACTGTCCCCGTTGTATCTCAGATCAATCTTGACACTCGCTGAAGATCGAAGGGAAAATATGAGATCAAACAGTCAGTATATGAGGCTTAGCATACCATATGTGCGACGGAAAACCTTTGCCAACCGTTCATTTAATGTCCAGGGCTCTATCTGGTGGAATAACCTGCCAAAAGAGATTAAGAGAATTGACAAAGTAGACCACTTTAAAAATTCTCTGAAATCTCACTACTTCTCTCAGTTTTGACTTTTCATAATACTGTGTATATATTTCAGCCCTTTGTATTTTCATGTATGTACATATCTTGCTTTGTCATGTACAGCGCTATTGAAGATTAGATATTAAAATTAGCGCTATATTAAATAAATAGTTTATAGTTTATAGTTTATACTTGACTATCGGGCCCTATATTTAAGTATCGGGCCCCAACGTGAGTACCAGACCCTATACTTGTGTACCAAGCCCTATACTTGAGTCTTGGGAGCCTGCAATCAAGGAGTTGGCCCCGGCATCACGAAACCTCAGACTAAAACAAAATAAGAGTTTTGAGAAGAATTAAGTTTTACCCGTTGGGCCATAAACAACTGTAACAGGTTTATTTTTAGCTGATCCACAATGTCTCCACATTTCAGCAGCTCGAGCTAAACATTTAGCTTCATCTGTAGCTGCTTGTTCGTGCTGTTCACCGTAGGTATCTCTAAATGTGCCGTGTATTTTTGAATCGACAGGACAGGAGTTCACCAACAACCAGCAACCTGTTCAGATACAGAAGGAGAAAAGGGTTTTAACGTCCAATACAAATTGGGTCATTTCGGGACTAACAGCAGTGGGGGAAATCCCTCTCATTAACCAGTACGTGGGTTATATAACAACTCTTCTAGATCCTAATGTAGTTAAAGTAAAACGAAATTTGAACTATAAAAAAACGAAACGAAATATGACCTGTGTTGTAATCAGATTGCGAGAGAGAGAGAGTGAAATGGGGTTTAACGTCCACTCGACACAAACTAGGTCATTTTGAGACAAACATATGGTTTCATTTAATTTCAATAATTCGCTTGCGCGTAGGGGTCTTTAGCAGTGGGAGGAAACAGGAGTGCCCGGAGGATATACAGATTGCATATTAGTAATAAGAGTAATTAGTTGTGGTGGGACCATGTGGATAATATTGAACTTACCAACGTTAGTGATATTAGTAATAAGAGTATTAGGACTTGTACCATCTGGTAAATAAGAACCTCTGGGTATATTAGTTTCTGGTGCAACTGTTCCAGTATTACATGGACCTGTTGTGTAACTTGTTGTAGTTATGGTTGGTTTGACTCCTAGAACGACATAAAGATTGTGTTTAGTTTGACGGGTAGGTATTAAAATTCACGAGCCATCTTAATTCAAATGGGGTTCATTAATTGTCCTACTGTTCTGCAATGAATGGACTAACAAAGACGTGGTTACGCAACGGTGTGCCATGATGACGAAAATGTTGCCCGGGCGGCGCCTACTTTTATATAAAATTCCAATTGCCAAGGGATCTTTTACGTGCACTCAGTTTCTCGTCCAACCTCAATGACTAGACTGCTGTCGTTTTCAGGTCCTCCCGTCTGCACCTCTGACAACACGTCGGGAATCCCGAAGAACTTTCTCGTCCAGACTAGGGAGTCGTCGTCTTAACCACTAGGCACCGTGTCTCCACTAGTCTCCAAGGCCATGTTTCACGAAATTTTAGCAGATATTTCAATTTTGATTGGCTAAGAGCTAAAATCTATCTAATATTGTCCAATCAAATTACAAGAAATTGGATTTTTAAATTTCGTGAAACAGTCCCCAGATATCCCCAGAACATCTGATCGGATTTTCCAAAAGATTTTATAGAACCAGCGGTCCCTTTAATACTTTGATATATCCTTAGAGACCTACCTTTATTTAGATATGTTGGACCATATGGATACCTTGGACCGACTTTATCTAAAGTTATTGGTTGTGGAAAATTAACTCCGTTTGCCCATTCTTTAGCTGTACATTGTAGCCGGAAATCATTATTCGCCGGCGACAGAAAATCGCTTGATGAAAATGACTAGAAAATACACATATATTATAATAATAAAAACATAAGTAAGCCCCGAAGGCTCGTCCGAAAATTGACGACAACAAACCCATTTTCCAAGCATTTCAGACCAAAGCTTCCTATCTTTTCTTTCTCCTGCCCTGAGTCATGTCTCTTCTTTTTTTCTTCCCCACCCCGCTCCTCCTCCCCCTTCCCCCCTTGTCAAAAATTGATTTTTTTTCTTTTCTTGGTGAAACGTAATACCTCATGAAATTTAAAGAGTTGGCAGTTCTCACCAAAATAGTGAATTTTCGCCCTAGCAGCAAATCAGATCCTAATCGAGTAAATATAGCAGGCTAGTGATGCCATCGAGAGTTGATTATGATCTGGATATGTTAATAACGTCTAATTACTAGTAATTGTTTATACATGTATAACATTTCTTGTGTCGAGTGGACGTTAAACCCCATTTCTCGTTCTCTCTGTATAACATTTCAGAACGAAAGACATGCAATAGGCAGCTTTAACTCTTGCATAATGTATCTTTAATTTAAAGTTTTCGAGAGTCACTCGTGAGATGTTTGCTAGATAAGATTTTAGGAATTTTAAATAATTTTCTGAAATACTTACGTGTTTATTTTCGTATGTATGATAATATGTGTCGTTTTCCATTCCACCTGAATAAGCTATGAATCTCTTCCCATGTTCGTTGTGATAAACATTGTGATAAATTTGGTTTCCTGATAAGAAAAAATGAACACTTACTCTTTAGCGGAAAGCTATCTTAATTCATTCTTTTTTCCAATAAGACCACAAGCTTATTGTTTATGCCAGGTTCCCATCATTTCGGGACTAACACCCGGTTCAATTTTATTTCAATAATTCGCTTTATGGGTCTTTAGCAGCGGGACAATGCATGGTGGTGGGAATCTAGCAATATTCAGTGTGTACAGCGCTGGTACAAAAACAAAGGGAGGGGGAGAGAAAGAGAGACTACTTCTGGCAAATAGGGAACCTCCACCACGCTTTAATGCACCAGTTCAGACAACCTTTTTTGTATCCTTGAAGTTTCAGAAATATCGTTGGCACTTTTCGCAAATTTGACTAAATATTAGAATATCGCTTAAAATCAAACTCAATAAAACTGGAAACCGATTAACGTCAGCTATCCAAATATGAAATTGATATTTGAAAATTCCTAAAATTGAAAAGGTATATGAACCTTCAGGATATCCTTTACGTGAACTATGAGCCATGGCTGCAAGCTTGGGATATCTTGATGACCATAGAGTATTGTTGATGGGCATTTTCTGAAAATATAAGAAACATAATTACTATTTGCTAGCAATATGCCTAGAGCCCACACACTAAATACTGCGTTAAGGGATGTCCTGTTCCTTTTAAATCGATTTAAAGGGCTATAATCCATCTCTAGTACACAGGAGAGATTTACTCGTTTTTAACGGTGTTGGGGCATTGTCAAGGCGCGTGGCCAGAGGGGTGGGGGCATGGTTTCGCCCCGCCCCCACGCCCCCTCTGTTGGCGCGGTGAATATTATTTCACTCCTACATACATGGAAATCACGCCGTTTTGGGCCACCCTGCTGTAATCATATACCTGCATGCACCTAAATATGTAGAACTGCTGTCTCAAAGCTTCGGATTTTATATAATTCGCTGGTAGTCCCCACCCCCCACTTAACGCCAAACTTCACGCCCCCCCCCCCACGATTAACCACTGCTTCCTGGACACGTCCTTATCCCCTCATTGCACATTCGTAAGACACCTCACCCCACCTCATTTTAAACTGTGTTAGACTGTGTTGTATTCATTCTTCTGACCCAAACCCTACCTCCCCCCCCCCTTTTTTTTTTATTAAAACACTATCAGTTTAGATGATTTTTTTCACAATTAGAATTGAATTCTTCTTACTGGATTACAATAAACAATACTTATAAACTTCTTTACGTACTTGAGTCAATTGTGTAACGTGGAACCAACAGTCAAGTAATAGGTCTTGAATTTACATATCTTAATGCCTAACTTAAAGGAGCTAAATCGCTAATATTTGAGACCTAGAAATTGCCAAAACCGTTTTAGTTTGTATAAATTCCAAATTAGTTATGTTCGGCGAAATACGCCAGAAGTTTCACAATCGTGTGGCTATTTCGAGTGTCTGGTTATTTCAGCCTGCATACGCCGTTTGATTTGATGCAATGTTTCTACCCTCGCTCCTCGAGGCTCTTGCTAGAACTAGTGCTGAAACGCATTACGGTACACGATTCGTGTACCAATGGTAAAATGTTTATTTTGTTTTAAATATTGGATATCAAAAGCCCATCTTTTCCCGGTAAAATGACAACATCATTGTTGATTTAAATTGACAAATAAATCGTGTTTTGAATGCCGACGACTTTGGACGATATTAAATAACACATTAGAAGAGTAACTACCGTAGGTCCATATTTTTTTGCGAGCAGAATGCGAATTCAAACCTATTTGATCATCTACTTTAGCTAAGCTAAGAGTGGGATATATTATGACCACTGCCGAATTTCCTTTCTTACGGCACAAAATCAATGTATCTAAAAAGCGCAACCAACCGGTACCGATCGTAACCCATCCACCGCATCATCTACCACAAGTTATTCCTAAGGGTGCTTCCCAAGAACCCCATTTAACAACGTCTTTCAGCGACTAACACCCCACCAACATATACCGCCTTTCAAGATATGCTCCGTCATACCAAAAAGCTAAAAACGCGATTTTTCATAAAATCAGGGGCTACAATCCAGGAAGTTACAATCTAATTTGCACAAATATGGACAGGAACAAATATGGACCCCCATACCCCCTCCCTTTCGTGGGGAGGGGGTATGGGGGTGGGGTGGGTGTAGAACATTTTTTTTTCACTTCATTGCTTAGTAATGTTATTAACCAGAAATCTCGCCTAAGGATCGAAGATGCTAACCCCTCCTCGTAAATCAAGAATTGCTTCCGCGAGATATTCCTCGTCATCCTTCTGGGTCTGTCTGTCTGTCTGTATTTCTGTCTGTATTTCTGTCTCTCTGTCTCTCTCTGTCTCTCTCTTTCTCTCCCTCTCGCTCTCTCTCTCCCTTTCTCCCAGTGTGTGTGTGTGTAACCGAGTTAAAATCATTTTTGTTTACTTACCGCTAAATATGTGGCTAATGAACCTGGGTTACTGTTCTTTGCTATCCCACGACCATCGACTTGCATCGATGAACTTGTAGCATCATAAAATACGTTATATCTGACAATATTATCACGACCACCTCCTATATTGGTATGGATTTCATTCTGTTGTTAAAGAAAAATGACAAGTTCTTTAATAAAATATTGTTTGAAAACCAACTAATGCCTTCTCGGCAAAGACCTAGAACGATTCATACTAAAATAAATAACGGTATGTTTAGCATCCTGAGCGGGGCCATGGTGAGTATATTACTGGCCCGTGTTTGTCGTTGGAGTGGGTCTACCACTGTGGTTTCCCCCTTTGTCATTAGGGAGCCACGGTTTCTCGGTGAGTGGGGCGTTAACTTGCTAACCTCGAGGGTCCGTGTGCGATCCCTGTATTGGCCGAGAAAGTTAATCGGGATTTTCCCGGAGGGCTTGTAAGGGATAACGTGTAGTCGTTCGGATAAGAAGAAAGATCGAATTGCGGTGTACACATTGCCATGCTCTTAACCAGTGCCGGACTGGGCATAAGCTCATTAAAAAACGTGGGCCTAAGCCTGTAAATTGTAAAAAAATGAAAAAAAGACGTCGGGGGGGGGGGGGCTTTGGTCTGAAATGGGTTTGCGGTTGTCAATTTTCAATGTTTTCCGGTGCGTACTTGTGTGGGCCTTGGTCAATGACCTGACAGGTGGGCCTTCGGCTAACCAGTCCGACACTGCTCTTAACAAAACTTTTGACAGTTGGAATTTAATATAAAATCACTGCAGGTTACTCTTACTTCTAATTTCAACCGTCAATGCACGCAAAAGAACCCTTAACAGTTGGAATTCGAAATAAGTGTAGGCCATAGCGCTTATATCATTGCAATACGTTAATGATATATTTTGCGTGGCGCCGCTGTCTATCTACAGGACACTATATGGTCATCATTGGATGTTTCAGCCAGAAAACATATCTATTCATGTTTTCCAGTCACCGAAAAGAAAGACGTCACACCCCATTTAACAAAACAAAACAAATGACCCCGAGTTCCCAAAGCATTCTAAGACTTCAGTTAAGAATTTAATCAACTTTCAATCACTGTTTATGAGAAATATCTTAGATCCAGAAACACCAAACTTTGTACATAGTTTCTTATTGATGTATTTGATACATTAAAACAATAAAAGTTTAACAAATGACTATATTTTAGCTACAAAAAAGCAAACAATTATGAGTAAATTCTTAACCTAAACCCGAGAATGCTTGGTGGTCCAAGGACTGGTTGTTCATTAGATACGTGTACATAAAAGCAAACAATTATGAGTAAATTCTTAACCTACACCCGAGAATGCTTGGTGGTCCCGAGGACTGGTTGTTAATTAGATACGTGTACTTACATGATAGAAGACGTTATACTCGATGTTGACACTAGAATACTGATCATCTAACATCACACCACGTACTGGAGCACCAGGCCAATATCTTATAGTATCATGTACATGGTTGTACCGTATTACATTACCTCTCTAAAACAAAGACATAAGCAATTGAACGCCGAACTGCACACAGCGATCCATCTACTTTGGATGGCAAAATAATGAGAGAGAGAGAGAGAGAGAGAGAGAGAGAGAGAGAGAACTCAGGTTTAACGTCCACTTGACACAAACTAGGTCAATTCGGGACTAACATATGGTTTAATTATATTTCAATAATTCGCTTGTGCGTAGGGGTCTTTAGCAGTGGAAGGAAACCGGAGTGCCCGGAGGAAACCCACGAGGTTGAGAAGGCGCCCCTATCTCCATGCCACATACGCTCACACCAGGGATGGAAACCACAGCCGCAAGCCAGAGGTGACCGGCCAACTAGAGGTCGAAGCGCGGCACTCTAGACCACTAGGCCCCCCCCCCCGACAAATGTCCGTTATTTTAAGAGGAAAAAAAAACAGCCATAATTTACATTTAAACACGAAATTTACATCAAACTTTTGCTGGTTTTTACATTGATAAAAGTGGACATTTCTTCGTAAATTTATACGCTGCTGTGCAGGAGTTCGTCTACGTGTTTTGATTCTGACAACATGTAGTATTTCTAATTCCCCTACGACTTACCATAGTCCAGTCTTTACTAGCATGTATAGCACCACAATCACTAGAATCATGACAACATCTACTAAAATGGTTATATTCCATAATGTGATCATTACCCTGTAATAAAATCGTTATATTCCATGATAAATGTTTATATTCCATGAAAAAACAGGTTATATTCCATGATAAAATGGTTATATTCCATGACGTGATCGTTATCCTGTAGTAAAATATTTATATTTAATAATATTATGGTTGCTATGAAATAAAATGGATATAGTCCATGATGCTATCATTACACCGTAATGGTTATATTCCACGATGTGATCGCTACGCTGTAATAAATTGGTTATATTCCATGATAAAATGTTTATGTAATAGTGTGTATACAATATAAAATTATATGTTCTTGTGACAAGAAGGGTTAACACTGGGGCTGTTCCACTAACCAGGGATTTCGGCATTTCCCAGTTTATTGACCCTTCTTTGGTGGTGCATGAGTGGTAGCTAGTATATCATCGGGAGCGCGTTTAAGATTCCCTGGCAGTTTGAAATCGAATTAAAGGTCGGTCGTAGCGCCTTTGTCTGGGCACAATTTCTCGTATATTTTGCCTGTGCATAGCGTATGTCCTAATTCCGTTTCTTTTTATCTTTAATAACGATCTCTGACTTACGGTGGGGGGGGGGAATCGCATATGCTATCTGTATGGTAATTAACTTAAATCGTCTGTTACATGTCCGGCAGCTACAATAATGATGTTGTACCACTACTTTCGGTGGACCATGATTAGATTTGGGTGTTTATCTTTAATACGTTCGAATTGTCATTAACGCATGTAAATACTTACAGCCCATCGGATGCAGGTGTAGGGGCCATCGTGAAGATGATTATATCTCATTAAAATATTTACTCCTTGTGGACTAATACCATTCGCACCAACTTGAGTAGCGCGACCAAACTTCCAAATATGATTATCTTCTATAACATTTCCCGATGACTCTAATTTAACTCTGTTGCCACCTGTTCAGGGAGAAATTTCCCACAGTGGTTAGACATTATCTATTTGACCTCATGTATGCAAAAACATGAGGTCCCGTGTATTCATTGGCGTGAACGTAAAAGATCCCTTGGCAATTGGAATTCGATATAAGCGTATGTCATAGCTCCAATGTCCGAACAAAATGTTCCTCATAGCACACTGTGTGATGTATGCCCGTCTTCATTAGCCAAGTCGGGTCAGAACAGTAGGTCATTAAGAGTATTTCATTTCATTTCTCATGTAAGCTATGGTGAAAACTGAAAACCGAATGAGTCACACCGAGAGATAGATATCAGGTTCAACGTACACTAAGCACAAATTAGATCATACAGACTCTCTTGCACTGATTACTACACAGTGTATCTAGGGGGGGGGGGCGACAGATAATCCATTAATCCATGAGGCTAAGCAAGTGACAGTAATCGTAATCTGGATTCCATTTTAAACAGCAATCCAGGTATGATCATAATTTGCAAGAAGAGTGTCGATGAAGACGACATTTTCGCTGCTGCGAGAAATACCAATTGACAGTTGGTCATATTAATCAGTTTTCTTACCCGTGAGGCTGACTCCACCATCAGTATCATGTATATCACATCTAGATACCGTTATAGATCTACAATCTTTATCACAATTTACACCATACGATCCTATAATAGAAAGATCACCATTACATCATCAGTATCAACAAGTAAATGATCAGTGTCACCAAGAAATATATCTTGATTAGCATTACCACACAGAAACAGTAACAGGTAAACATCATTTCTATCACCTAAAAACAGAGCTAAATCCAGAAGATAAATGTCGTATCCTCTGGATTCACTTAATAAATCATCATAATTACCCGTGTTTCTGATTTCCAGGTTGGTAATCTTCACATGACTTGATCTGATTCCTGCAATACCATAGCGACGACAAGCTTCCAGGGTGAAATCTTCAAAATTAATGTTGTTAACACCTGATGCTAATCTAGAAATACATAGGTAAAGAGCATAATTATTTTTTTGGCGATGTGAGCTCCTCAGAAGAGAAATGTTTTCCATATGCTGCATCATGCAGGACACCCTGTGCAGAATCGAACTGCTAGATACCGAAGCTCTAATTTGCAGATTTGTGGTTGTATTTTGTTGTTTGATTTCTTACTTTGTGGCTAAATGTATTTTTAGGTTTTCAATATTTATATTTAAACATGCATTATGTAAGATTTAGATTAAAAGTTGACAGTTTTCGTTATAATATTTCCAAACTAGATAATAAAACGGGAGTATCTTAAAAATGTCAGTAACCATACTTAATCCTGAGCAACGTTAGAGCTGTTTAGAGAATATCGCAGAACCAATTGTCATCCTAGTGTTGTTACGATAGTAAGGGGGCTGTATCATACGACCTGCCATTGTTTCAACTGGCGTGGTTTCGAATTCCCGATTGTACGTGGCAATGAGTAGGGTCGCCTGTTCAGCCTCGAGGGTTTTCCCCGGGTACCCCGGTTTCCTCCCACTGCTTAAGACCCCTACGCGCAAGCGAATTATTGAAATAAAATTAAATCATATGTTAGTACCGAAATGACCTAGTTTGTTTCGAGTTGACGTTAAACCGGATTTCTCTCTCTCTGTTACGATAGTAAACAAAGTCTCGATCTGTACTTGGGCGATTAGCTCTTGCATAATGTATCTTTAATAACGATATTAATAAAACTCACTGAATACAGTCGTGTAGTAAAGAAACATAGACTACATCTGTTTGTTGTAGGGTTCCAGTTGCTGTATTTGGCCATAAGTACAGAATACCGGTAGTTCTATCCACATAATATTCACCCTGGATCAAACAAAACATATTTACTATTTAAGGCATCCTCTTTCCTGAAAAACTTTTAAATATGTCATAAAAAAGGATTTTTAATATTTAAGGCATTCTCTTTCCTGAAAAACTTTTAAATATGTTATAAAAGACGACTTTTTGTGATATCGATAACGTTTAAGGTTTTTCAAATGATAATATAATAACAATGAAATTAAAAAGTTCCTGAAAGTAAATTTTTTTCAGCGTAGAAAGGGAATCAACGTCCTACTGAAGACGGGCATAATGAGTGCTATGATGGACGTTTTGCCAGTACCCCGATTCTATGGCTACTCATTATCGAATGCCAGCTACCAGGAAATAAGGCACAATTGACATTGTCAGGCAGAGATTCAGGCTTTGTCAGGCATTAAACCTCCGATGTCTGTCATTTTGTCCGACACTAAATTGTCTTTTCTAATGGTATTATTTTAATAATATCATTAGAAAAAAGACAATTATATATGTCCGGCACTAAATTGAAAATGTCAGGTAGTATTTCATTAGTCAGGTAATAATAATAAGGAGTCTTATAAAGCGCTAAAATCCACGTCACAATAGGGAAATGCTCTAAGCGCTGACTACACACAAAACACACAACACTACAAAATGCACATGATAATGTCATATTCAATTATAACGTTTGAAAAGATGGGTCTTGGTTTGATTTGAATGAAGTTAATGTTTCAGCAGACTTTAGTTTTAGGGGCAATGAATTCCAAAGCGTTGCAGAGATATGTGAAAAAGATCTTGCACCAAATGTTTTCAATTTGAATTTGGGCGTCTCAAGCAGACATTGATCAGTGGAGCGAAGGAACCTGGATGGAACATATGGATGAACAATATCCTGTAGGTAGGGTGGAGCCATTTTTGAAACCGTTTGAAACGTTAAGGAGAGCACTTTAAATTCGATCCGTTCCTGAATTCTAAGCCAGTGTAGAGAGTTTAGAGCTGGAGATATGTGAGAACGCAGCTTAGTCCTAGTGACGATTACGTGTTAAACCGTTATTTCCAGGCCTGGGTGTACCTCTTTTTCATTTTTGTTTCGTCCCAACACAAGGATAGACGCCGCCTTTTTCTTGGCAAAAGTTTTACCCTGAACTCCTATTCATTTTAGTTGTGTTAACTAGCATGATGCTAGATTATAGGTTTTCATTTCACTAGAATTCAATAATGCGAAACAAACTTACTGGTTGGTCCAACTCTGAGAGCATGTTAATGACTCTAAAATAACCACCTTGATTTGAATGTACATTCACCTTGCCATCATAGCGAAGACCTCCTATAATATAAATATGTCCAGCTATGGAAGATTCTATTAACAACATTTGGAATGGAATAAGAATAAACGTCTCGTCAACACTTTGAATGAAATAAGAATAAACGTCTCGTCAACACTTTGAATGAAATAAGAATAAACGTCTCGTCAACACTTTGAATGAAATAAGAATAAACGTCTCGTCAACACTGTGAATGAGGGAGAGAGAAGGGGGTAACATCCACTCAACACAGGTCATTTCGACAATAACATCCGGTTCAATTTTATTTCACTAATTGGCTTGTGTGTAGGGGTCTTTGGCAGTGGGAGGAAACCAGGGAACCCGGAGAAAAACCAATGAGTTCGATTCTTTGGTCAAGCTACTATCGGGGTAAGGGTGCAGGGGTGAAGACTAGGCAACACAACACTGACAAGGTTCGTCTCTCCTTCTAGCAGTTAGTACTTGCCATAGTCACTTGAGTACCCCTATTGCTTGACTTCGGTGGTCCTATAGACAAAATGCCTACAACGATTTGATAATTTTATCCAACGTTGAGATGCCGCTACTATAAATGAAAATGCCATCAGTGTGCATGACAGGTGTGAAACTGGGTAGAAAGGGCATTACAAAACAGTAAATTAATATTTGGATATGACGGCCGTTCAGGGCACAGATCTATTATCGAAGTACATAGTCAACTTATATCTCCGTGCGAACCTTTATGCGACCATTGCGGGGTTTGGCATCAAAAGTTATCTGATGAATGAGATTATTTGTTGTATCAATCGACACAGAATTGTAAGTCCAGCTATACTAGCTAGTAGAGAGATAGACATTTATAAAGTTTCCCACATTTTATTCCAAATAATCTTCATTCTTACCTTTCTTGAGACCAAAGCGACCTTTGGTAGCTAAAGTTATTTGATGTATGGATGAATTAATCGTAGCAACCGGTATAGAATCGTCAGCCCAGCTGTCATACCTAGTAGAAATTAAGAAATGCATATATAAAGGTCTTGATCGGCTTGGTGTTGGTGATCACGGTGGCTAAGTGGGTAAGACGCTGGCTAGCTAGCTTCGAGGTCGCGTGTTCGATCCTTGCATTGGCCGAGAAAGTTCATCGGGAGTTTCCGGCGTGGTTCCCTTCATCATTCAAGCAGAAGGGTGTCTGACAAGGACAGCTGTCAAATCGTTCGGATGGTAGGTCCGTGTACACAATTGCATGTAAAAGATCCCTTCACAATTGGAATTCGATATACGAGTAGGTCGTATTGCCGCTGCCCGGGCAAAATTCCTCTCATATCACACTGTATTACGCATGTCCGTCTTCATTAGCTGAGTTCGGAGTAGAACAGTAAGACGTTATATAAATCCCATTTCATTTCATTTCCGCTCGGAGCAGAACAGTAAAGCGTTAAACCCCATTTCATTTCCGCTCCGTGTTGGGCTGTAACGTTCCCCTTTATTCTCTTTTGTCAATAGTAATACTGTCCTTGTCGCAATTTATGATCATGTGACAAGAGTCTCCTAATGGTATCCTCAACAACGTCATTGTGCTTGATAACGATAAGAGGATACTTGTCGAAACGTCGTGCTTTTAGAATAAAACTTGTGATTGTTTCCTATAAAAACTGCTAATGTGGCAAAATGTGTATAGATCGGAGATGTATATGCTTTTTATGAAAACATAGCATCTTTTCAATAAATTCAGACTAGTCGGCCACGATCCCACAAAAAGTGCTTAGCTACCAAGAGGTTGGGGAGAGAGAGAGAGAGAGAAATGGGGTTTAACATCCACTAAACACAAACTAGGTCATTTCGGGATTAACATATGGTTTAATTTTATTTCAATAATTCGCTTGCGCGTAGGTGTCTTTAGCAGTGGGAGGAAACCGGAGTGCCCGGAGGAAACCCACGAGGTTGAGAAGGCGCCCCTATCTCCATGCCACATACGCTCACACCATGGCTCGAAACCACAGCTGCAAGCCAGGGGTGACCGGCCAGCTAGAGGTCGAAGCGCGGCACTCTAGACCACTAGGCTATCCCAATCCCCTAAGAGGTTGGGGACCAAGGGTCGAGTCACAATATGACTCAGTAATAAGCAATAATGTGACCTCTATACTCCAGTTCTAAATGCCATTGAAACAGTTGACTAGACAACAGTTGACAACAGTTGACTAGACAACAGTTGACAAGACAACAGTTTCCTCGCCCGTATCGTTTACTCCAACAAGAGAAACCTAGTCGAAACGTGGCTTAGTAATCAGCTATAATTGTATTCCATTGAATTGTGGCCTGTATATTTCAGTTCAATTACTAAAAGTCATTGAAACAATTTAATATTGAAGTAGAAATGATAACCAACCAGTATCCATATACCCAGGGTTCTTTCTCTCCAACCCACCGAGAATCACGTGATGAATTCTCATACGTAAACCGTTTACCATTACGACCATCTGGAACTTCATCTATGTTGATAAAATTCTATAAAATAAAATAAAACGTGAATCAATTTCTATCCAAAATAAAGACTATTAAAAATGTAAACTATTTCTACATCAAATACGTTGGTGGTCATTATGGAAATACATTATTACGTGGGCGTGGCCAATGCTAGTGCAGCTAACGGTATACCACCCGCCCAGAAACTATTCCTTTCTACATATTCTAGAAGTTTTCAATTCCGATTAAAGCCACCGATGTCCTTTGTTAATGGGGTTCCTTAAGGTGCTTATGTGTGCTATATCGGGCCAAACTCATACTGCGCGCAGCGTTTCGTTTGATTAGAGGTAATCCCACTACACACTGCTATTATGAGTGGATATTGTTGTTTTAAATTTTGACTGGTCAGTAGTCCGTCTACCAACCAACCACTAAGTGCCCTACAAAAGCTTTACATTTAAAACGAGTGCCAATATTGGACCAAATATGTTTACATAACGTTACGTCATGACCCACGATTTTATTATGCCTAATTAACCCATGCATAGCAGAATACTGCAGTAAAACTAATTGCGTGACAAACGAGGCTATCAAGTCGAATGAAATGTAAACAATACTGTTTGGAAACGAACATACTTTCACCGTTTTTAATACCTTAAATCACTGTCCAAAGTTTTAGGGAAGACCCAGATTAAATGGAGGACTATCATGTTGCTGTACTTAAGTGATAGTTGTGATAGAACGGGAAGAATAGACATACTCCCGCAAAAGTTCAAGAATCCAGAAGCAATCCAGCAATGGCCAGAGAGGGATTTCTCGGGCCATTGCTTCAGGAATATGGGCCAAACTATGCATGCTAGAACCAAACCTCGACAACTTCCTTATTGACATAACTTAGTTTAAACAATATTTTATTCGCTAAATGAAATGGATTGAAAAACAGGCAAAGTCCTATATAAGTTCTCTCCATACCTTGTTAGGCCACTCAGCCAAATGCAGGGGCTGACCGTTTATAAATACTTCTAGTGGAGCTGTTCTGTGAATATAATATCCATAGGAGGACATTTTGCCATAATTCGTTATACCAGCATCAGGAAGGTGGATTTGTCGAACCTGTGTATAATGGAATAAAGAATAGATTGTACCAGGTCCCGAGTTCACAAAACATTCTTAAACTTATTTTAACAACTTACCCAAAATTGTCCGCCTTATTGTAACTAAAATATCATTGCCTTTTATAAAACGTTTCTTGTTTTAATGTATCAAATACGTTAATTAGAAACTATATGCATAGTTTTGTGTTTCTGGATCAAAGATATTTCCCATAAACAGTCATTGAAAGTTGAGTAAATTCTTACCTTAAGCCTGAGAATGTTTTGTGAACTCGGGGGCTGGGGTAAGTAAAGGGTCATTTGACTGAATGGCAATCGCACCACCCCAGCCCTATGTATGAAGTACCCAGTTAAAGCGTTAATTTCATATTTTTAAGTTATATTTTTTAAAATGTATTAAAATAAAGCCTTATAGATTGTATCTATAAATAGTCCCACCTTGTTAAAGAATAATCCTATTAATTCTATAATTCACTATTTCCAATTGAGAAATTGGCAAAAATATCATTTTCAACTTTAAATTCAAACGTTTAAAGATAGCTATTGCATGTGGGGGGCGGGGGGTTAGAAACAAGGGAGGTAATTGTGTTATTATTTCCGATATGAAAGATTTGTAAGTGTGAAAAAAATGCCGATGATTGTATAATAGTGAGTTGACAACCTATTGAGCAAAAGATATAGGAATAATTATGTTCTGACTTTCTTAGAAAATATGAAATCCCCGCTTTACTACCCACCTTGTCATGTGCTTCGTGTGGTATCCTCTGTAAGATGTTCACATCAGTCACCTTGGTGAATAAATTCGATTGTATCCTTTTTCCTCCTGTCTAGAAGCAAGACAAAAGGGGAACTATAATTACAAATAAATTTACAAGCTTAGACGGTAGGTGTCTGTTTATTCTTTGAGTTCCTTATCTCTAGACAAGGGATCCCTGGGAACTACGCGAGTATGGCCCATTATCCCAGGAGACTAAGGGATTGGTCTCCGTGTTGACGGACACATTTCCTTGGGATTTCCAAACTGCACCCCTATAGGAGTCTTTATCCATTGAAGGAAGAAGGGTCCGAAGAAAACCAAGGGGGGGGGGACTGTCATCCTACCTCTTCTCCCTACAGGAGGGGTTGCTAGACCTTCTGATGCTAAGCACACGGCTTAACCATTCCACCATTCCAGATTTTGGTCTCGGTGTTTGCAGAGAAATTCCCTTGGGATTTTCCAAACGGCATTCCCCATAGGAGTCTTTAGCCATTGGAGGAAGGGGTCCGAAGAAAACCCAGGGAGTTGGACTGGCGATCGTACTCCTTCTCGCCTACAATCTGGGAATGACAAAACTCTGATGCCAGGAACAAGCGTTAAAAAATTCCACCACCCAACACGCCCCGAGTCTGGTCGTTGTCGGTGGTTTGACTTACCACATGAACCTGCTGGTGTTGGTAAGATCCGATGGTGACTGGTGCTGTATAACCATGTTTAAATATTAAAGTTGAACTTAGATCATGGTAGCCTGACATCAACTCAATATATACATCTACAAATAATATACAATATCTCATTTAAAGATACATTATGGGAGAATAGCTGTGACAAACAGTAACTGTGTGAATGCACCTTTAATCTGAAAGCCGTACGAATGTACCTTTACTCTTATTGTATGTCCATATAAGGTATTGCGGTGAGTGCGGAGAGGGAGATAGCCAATGAGAAGGGTGTATGACACGCGCTGGGCTGTTGTTGTTGGCGGTGAGTGGGGATGGAAGACAGGACAAGCATTGTCAGATTTTATGTAATGTAAAACTGTAATAAAGATTATTCGAAGCTGAACACCTTCCTGATTTCGAACCAACGGTACGACAATAGCTATTTAAAGATACATTATGTGAGATTAGCTATTTAAAGATACATTATGTGAGATTAGCTATTTAAAGATACATTATGGGAGATTAGCTATTTAAAGATACATTATGGGAGATTAGCTATTTAAAGATACAGTATGTGAGATTAGCTATTTAAAGATACAGTATGTGAGATTAGCTATTTAAAGATGCGTTATGGCCGATTAGCTATTTAAAGATACATTATGGGAGATTAGCTATTTAAAGATGCGTTATGGCCGATTAGCTATTTAAAGATACATTATGGGAGATTAGCTATTTAAAGATACATTATGTGAGATTAGCTATTTAAAGATGCGTTATGGCCGATTAGCTATTTAAAGATACATTATGTGAGATTAGCTATTTAAAGATACATTATGGGAGATTAGCTATTTAAAGATACATTATGGGAGATTAGCTATTTAAAGATACATTATGGGAGATTAGCTATTTAAAGATACAGTATGGGAGATTAGCTATTTAAAGATACAGTATGTGAGATTAGCTATTTAAAGATACAGTATGTGAGATTAGCTATTTAAAGATGCGTTATGGCCGATTAGCTATTTAAAGATACATTATGGGAGATTAGCTATTTAAAGATACATTATGGGAGATTAGCTAAAGAGCTGGCAGTTCTTACTATAATACTTAAAAAATAGATAATGTAAAGGCGAATTGCTGAAAATTTCAGTCTGAACCCAATCTAATTAAAATATAGATCTATATTTCGTTTCGTTTTTTATACTTCCGATGGCCTAGACAAGTAAAACGAAATTTTGAACTATATAAAAACGAAACGAAATAGGATCTGTGTTTTAATTAGATTGCTCTGAACCGAGATTTTAGCAAATGAATTTTGGGTCTAGCCTCGGTCATCATTACTAAAGTCGGCACGATCAAAATCATAGTCTCGAGCATCCGTTTCATGATCAAATCATGAATCAAAGTTGATCAGCATATCGGATCCTAATGCAGTAAATATCGTTTATTTAAAAAACACTTTAGGCTTAGAGAAAGACCCAGAAATGCAGACTTACCTCTTGCGTTCTGCGTGTTTAATATACCATAGACATATATCAAATACTGAATTGACTATGGTTAACAACATTTTGTATCGAGCCAGCCTACTTTGTGCGACAGTTTTCTGGCAGCGATCATTATTTGTGAAGTCTGATTGGATGGTAGAAATTCAGTTCGGCAAAAACCATTGGACAGCTTTGAGGCTTCTTAAATCATGGGATAGAATAGCAGAAAAAGCATTGCGGCGGTGAAAGTTTCAAAACTTTGCGGGGGAGACCTGCATACCCCGCGACGATTGATTGGTTGTTTGAAATTCCGGGAAGCCACCTAAATTATATGCTAAATAGCGTTTGCGGTCGTCAGATTTTCCAAATTACCGTAAGTTCTGTTCTTCGCCTCCCGCAAATGACTGACGCCGCCCTATGTAACTAGATATTTGTTTGGGCATTTCGGGCTCTGCCCCCCCCCCTCCTACACACATACTCAAACACTTTTACGTTCAATATTTTGAGCTGAGTTTTGAGACAGGGTCAATACAACATTCCTCTATATTTTGGCGCTTAAATTTGTTTGATAAAGACTAAACAATCCTAACAGTAATTGTGTTCCATAGAATTGTGAACTGTGTAAATCCAGTGTATGTTTACCTTTTCCTTTAATACCAGTGTCATCAAGTTTATCTGTTGCTTTCTGTAGGCTTTTCAGTGGATCTGTTGCTGAAAGTCTGGGTGAGAAAATAACCAAGACTATTATATAACTTATATTTAGTATAGACTGGATTACCTGCTCTAAATGACGTCGGTCTGGTTCCTACGTCACATTTGCTATTATGACTTCAATAATAATTATGCATGTCAGAAGAAGAGTGACGAAGGAGCGAGTCTGACGGTTTAGGGCAGGTTATCCAGTCCAATACACATAACAACCGGGACATGTAATACAAATTCATGTCTCAACACTTGGAAGATGAGTGACCGATTTTCCAGCCGCAACGTTGATGTGCCTACAATACGAGATTCTATTTCGTGCACATCCTAAGGGTTTGCGTTTTTCTGTTCCACGCCCTTGAATCTGCTCAACCGACAAGGTGGGCTCAGACTAAAGAACAAAAATTGCAAGGAACTTTCTCACGCAACACCGGGATAGGACACGCAACACCGGGAAATGACACACAACACCGGGATATGACACGTAAAAACCGGGATAGGACACACAACACCGGGATAGGACACACAACACTGGGATAGGACACGCAACACCGGGATAGGACACACAACACCGGGATTGGACACGTAGCACCGGAATAGAAAACACAACACCGGGATAGGACACACAACACCGGGATTGGATACCTAGCACCGGGATAGAAAACACAACACCGAGATAGGACACACAACACCGGGATATGACACGCAACACCGGGATAGGACACGCAACACCGGGATATGACAAGCGGGTTCCCCTGTAAGTAATGCAGTCTACAGTATTCAGACATCGATTGTCCAGATAATTAGAGTTTACCAGATACCGCCTGATCACTAGTTTATACAACCAGAGATGAAAGTGTCAAACGTACGGATGAATCAAAGTGAATGAATATTTTCGCAACGATTTTTTGAGAAATAGACTGCCGAAAACATCTAGCAGTATTTCAGATAGTGGGTGTCGAATGGACGTTAAACTCCGTTTTACTCTCTATTCCAGACACTGGTTGTCGAGATCATTAGAGTTGATCAGATATTGCCTGTTGCTTGATCACTAGTTTATCCGAACAGGGGGGGGGGTGTCAAACGACCGAAGTGGGTGAATCAAAGTGAATGAATATTCTTGCCGCTTTGAACCCATACCCAAAAACTTTAATGATCATTCATAGGTTTACAGCAGGATGGGTTCGATAATAAATCAGCCACACTCTGCAACACGCAACTTTATGAGTGGTCAAGAGCGGATCCAGGAATTTTTGCAGGAGGGAGTTTGCCAGGTTTCTGTTACGGAAATCTGCCATCAGCGTCTCTAAATTACAAAGGCAAACATACAAATTGCTATTTTAAAAGAGAGAAACCATTTTAATAATGATGTAGGATTACATTGAGATCCAATTTCATTGATGCAAGGCATTCAATTATTTTTTGATGGATCCGCCCAGGATGGTAATGTTGGATTGAGTAATCACCGTAGAAGGTATTCATTACTGAAACATATTTTTGTAAATTATTAGATGGAGGAGGTGGGAGCAAACACTGATCCGGCCTGCACCGCTGATACTCTCTTAATTTTGTTGATTGGGGTGACCTTAAAAGAGTTTAGATCTGCGGATTTCGTCAAGGTAAAGAGTACCAGGGCTAAACCTAACAAAAAACCTAGCCCTAACTCTAACCAACAATCTTCGGCACCGTGTTTAAATCTCGTGACCTTGACTAAATCTGAAAGTAGCCTTAAAAATTAGATCTGACCGGATGTGACGTTAAAAGTGAAACCTGCTTACCCATTATTTGTATCAAGGCCGCTTGGACTTACATATATATGAACGGACTCTGCTAAAATTGTCGACTGTGATACCAAAAGTATAAAAATCTTGAAAATTAATGTCCTTCCAGGCGTCATGATGAGTGTGTGTCTATGATACCCGGGAAGTTCCCAGTTTTCTTAAACTATCTTTATTTTTAAAGTTTTACAGATTTTAGATTAGATAAACCGGTATCAGTCACGTGCGCGGGAAGAGAAATAACCTATACTGCGTGGTTCTGTGATCGTCCCATTTACAGACCTTTGAAGAGCCTGTGTAGGCCTACTATTTTCGAACTTTTTCGCGCGGTTCACTGTTTCGTTGACTTCCAGCCATGGTTCTTTACTACACTCGAATATTCTGTTCTTTCCACGCTGAAATGGCGAATAGTTCTATCCTTTGGCGCGCTAAAAAAAGGCAGAATTGGGTCTATTCGAACTTTCGACGTGGTTTCCCCTTGTTAGTTAGTCCTGGACGGAGGCCCTGTCAAGGACAGTTGACTATTTATTCGGATGGGATGAAAATTCGAGGTCCCGTTAGAGTGCATATAAAAGATCCCTTGACAGTTGAAATTCGATATAAGAATAACCCATAGTGCCGCTGTGCCGGCAAAATTTCCTGCTTAGCACACTGTATGGAGTATATGCATTAGCCCAGTTCGGAGCAGAACAGTAGGGCGTTAAATCCCATTATATTGCATTTGTCGAGAGAGAGAGAAATGGGGATAACGTCTACGCGCGAATGTGTCGCGTGGACGTTAAACCCCATTTCTCTCTCTCTCGACAAATGCAATAAAATGGGGTTTAACGTCCACTCAACACAAACCAGGTCATATCGGGAGTAACATCTGGTTCAATTGTATTTCAATAATTCGCTTGCGCGTAGGGGTCTTTAGCAGTGGGAGGAAACCGGAGGACCCGGAGAAAATCCCCGAGGTTGGACAGGTGAACCTACTCCTTGTCACGTACAACCGGAAACCCATCAGTTGACTCACGGACCCTATGATACAGCGCACGCGTGCTAACCATTCCGCCTTACAACCCCCACTGTCTTAAAGCACCCACAAGAGCAATATGTGTGTATATGAAGTGATAAGATTAATTTTTTTAGAATTATATTCTAATTTCTAATAAGTTATGTTCGGTGAAATACGCGAACGTTTCAAATTGAGCGGCGGTCGTTGGCACCTACATGTACTTTATAGTCAATTCTACACATTTTTCAATTATTATTTTTACATCCGTGAATCAGCCGATTCAAATTGCTTCCTTGTTGTCTAATTGGCTATTAGGTTTTCATATTTCCGCGTTAAGATAACAACAGCAATGTTAATTGAAATGGACGAAAATTGAGAATTTTTGTTTTTAATGTCGAATATTATGGATAATTATTTTAGAGGATTAGCTCCATGAATGGATAAATAAACATCTTAATACGTGACATATACAAATAATCGACTAAGGAACCTTTAATGGTATTTAGAATGCACGAGACTCAAATTGATAACCTTGAACCCTGTTTGTAATGATAAGGTAGCAACATTTGTTGGATTTCCCAGAAACAAAAATGTGAAATTGATAATATTCCCTGAAATAGCATTCTCCATGCATTGTTCCAATTGATTTGAAAAGTCTAATGTAAACCTTTTCAAATGTGACTTGGATTTTAAAATATTTTCGAACCCTCTGGACAAATAAAATAGGTTGTAATGGATAATTTACACAACAGGTAGAACATTTAAACATCTAGTACTTAGAATAAGGGTATTATTTATTGTCCCTTTAACACTGCTGTAAAGGTTAAACATGCCACTGCACGGGGCAAGATTTCCCTCATAGCATAATGTATGGCGTATGCCCATCTTTAATAGCCCAGTCGGAGCAGAACAATTTTATGACGTTTCTTTTCGTGTAGTTACATGTTATATCAAAACATTTTTAATGTGTAGCCTAAAGATGTTTCACACTTGACTTTGACTAAAGGACTGTCATTAAGCCCCACATAGTCAGTTATCTGAGATATATCAAAACAGTCAGTTATCTTTATTAGATTAAATATACATAGAAGAATTACTATACAACTTCCTTGAGTACTTCACGCCTCGCTCCACTCGTCGATCTATCAATAATTCACCAGATCCAATCCTTGTCCAAAAGTTGCACCAGTCATCTCTTCATAAGAGTTACTTCCCATTTCAACATGGCGGGATAATGAGTTGGATGGACACAGATCACCAAAAAATTCCTACATTGGTCACCCAAACGAAACAAGTCCTGGTCTAAAAATAGACTAACTTTCCCTTATTTTTTTCCTCCCTTTTTCAGACGTTTTTGGTGTTTTTTTTTTTTTTGATGTGGAATTGATGTGAAGGTTTTGAATTTTGAATATTTAGCCAGTTTTGGTGGGAAAAGAGGATATTTATGCGGAGGAATAACATGGGTAAAAGGGCTTGAAAGACGTCTCACATTGAACCGGAAGTACAGAATTGACCCCAGTCTACTTTAACTTTTCCTGATTTGAGATTTCCATGAAGAACCTCATACATCCTTCGGAGGAGATGGCTGCCGGGTGTCATAGTTTATGCCTTGTGAAGGAATTAGCTCAACGAATATTGTGGAAAGAGTTATGGCTTGTGACATGAGTGTGAAATAACATTGAAATCAATGGGACAATAATTGGTGTACTGTGGCCTGTCTGTAGTGAATGGAACAAATTTCACATTTTTTGCTGTGATCAAAGTTTTGAAGATTTTTACTTGAAATTTTCAGAGAAGGTACAGTTGACATTGTAGTTATTATAAACATCTTTATTTCTTATGAATTAAGTCTAGAATAAAATTTGAGGCACTTGGATTAAATTTTCGGTTTGTTTACACTTGTCTTTTCATGAAAGTCACTAATATAGAATGGAACAGTGTAGGACAATGTTTGTTATTTGTTTAATAATTTATATCTACCACTTTTAAAAAGCACATGTTCTAAAATGGCTGCAACATTTTATGCTGATAAAATCAATCAATTTTCTGAATTGTCTGAAAACGGCCAATGTGAAATTTGGCAGGGGTCGAGGACCTCGAATAACAGATATGGCATTATTCGTGTAAAGTGTCCTGATGGTATCTGGCGCACCAGAAAGGCCCATAGGCTAGCATGTATGGTATTCACAAGCTTGAATTTTGATTTACCGGCTGACTTGGATTGCTCACATCTGTGTCATAACAGCCTGTGTGTCAATCCAAGTCACCTGAGTTTAGAGCCGCATCACATAAATAACAACAGGCAAAGATGTAAAGCATTTGGCTTTTGCTCAGGACATGGGCAATACAGTGTGTGTTACTTGTACTTGATGAATATGTAGGTGGGTAGCCTAGGCTATTGGCCACTTTAATTGCATTTTTATTGCCGGGGGGGGGGGGAAGGAATCTTCGCTGGAAATACTTTAATACATGTATTTCCATTACCGGTTGAAACCACGGGGAGTTCTTCCTTCTTATTCAACCATATGAGATTTTTTTTAGTTATTTTTTTTTTATTATTGTTTTCTGTTTTTAATGGCATTCACTTCTCTATTCAGGCTCTGATCTGCATGCAGCTCAGCTGACGTCAAAATCATCATTCACTGCGTGTAAGAATGATCCTGCAGGGCTTCCTCTTGAGTTTCCGTCATCATGCCTTCTGGTAAGTTTATATCCAATTGCCCTTTCTTGTAGCAAGAAACAGCCGAATGCGTCTGTTTGTATTTAGCAAAGTCATACAGTTTTCTTCCCCTTGACCACATTGCACGTCTTTTGACTCCTGGTCTGTTTTTGTAGTTTTTTTGGTAAATACGTTCATTCTCCATTCGATTTAATGCCTTTTTTGTTTTGGGGGAAAGGGAAGCACCAACATTTGAGGCTTTTTTTTCCAAAGATTCCCTAATACCAATATTGTTCCGTAAAACTGTTGATGATAGCCTGCCCATAGCATTTCTTCCAAAATTTACATTTTTGGGTAGGGATACACTTAGAGAACGGTTTAGCGCCTCACATTTTTGTGTATTTGTATGAAATCTAGTTTTTGAAATGGCTTCCTCGCTAAGTCTAATTTTCAGGATCTCATTTAATTTTTTTTATCATTTTCATTCATTTGCAGAACAGTTACATTGTTAGAAGCCAGAAATATGGAACGTAGCCACCACGAATTGTGAAAACCACCCCCACAGACGACTGAACAGTGACGACATTTCGAACAATCACCATCATAGCATTTGACAGTTGCCTCTAGGATTTTAGGTAGGCGTTTCTTGATTTCCTGTAGGTCTCCACAGTGGTTGTGAAACAATTCTTTTACAACTAGACTACATCTGGCCTTGACATCCTGACTGAAGATTTTCTTAATACACAGTTTTCTTGTCTTGTTTTTCCCAGGAACATGTCATCACTAAACTTTGCTCTGCTGCACTGTCTAAATTGAGAGGCAGCCAGGTGTGTGGGATCGGCTAACCTCTCCACTTTCCACATGGGATGTAAAGTTTTTAGACTCTCCTCTATTCCCTCTGCAGATCTTCCGTCTCCGTCCGTTGTCACACATTTGACAAGGACGTCCTGTAGAGCGAACGCCTTGCCTAAATTTCTACCCATGTCCAGCTCGGAAAGTGGAGCCTCAGCTAATAAGTTGGCCGTGCATCCTTCGTGACCTCCTGGACAATCTACAGAAAGCCCTTTCCCCTTCAACCAGGCTCCAGTCCAACAGACTTTGTTCTGCATCACCTAAATTTCGAGAAACAGGGCCTTGGGTGATAAGTTCTTGAATTAGTTAAATTTGTTAGATTTTGACATGCCAATCAAAATTGAAGTATCTACTGAAATTTAGATTTTATCTTAAGTTAAAATTCGAGAAACAGTGCCCTGGGTGATTAGTTCTTGAATTAGTTAGATTTGAACATTTTGACATGCGTGAAGGTGTGCGGTATTAAATCCTATATTTAACAAGGACGGATCCTTGGATCAGAGATGGGGGAGGGGCGCACGTTGCTAGTACCGAAGTCACGAAGTACTCGAAAATAAGATGCCCGAAAATGGTATTTCTAGTTCTAAAGTGTGCCCAGCTGGCCTTCCTCGGAAAATTAGAAGCCCGAAAATGTCATTTAAAGTGACATGAGATAGCATTCGGTTTCAAAGTGCGCCCACTTGATCAAGGTACGGGGTTGGGTAGTGGGGGTTGGGTGGATGGGTTCGTGGACAGGCCATCATACTCCTTGTCACGTACAACCGAGGAATCGAAACCACGCCAGTTGATTCAATGACATGACTTATGATTCCACGCGCATGTGCGAACCATTCAAACCCTCTTAATCGCAGAGGTATTCCTCCTTCCATGCCAAACGTATAGCATAAATAAACACAAAAACCATGTATTCACTGTTTATTTTTATATTTGACAAAATCAGGAGTTATTTATTGGTTTTAGGAACTGTAACGTGTGAGGCTGATGGTCTGTAGAAAGCTGTTACTGGGTACTGAGAATGAGATCCACATTTTCGCCAAAAATATCCGGCCCTGTTGTGGCATTCATCTACGTCATTATCTAAAAACGAAACCAGAGTAATAACAGGTCTTCGATAGAAAGGCGCGTTCTGTTATGTGTTGATATAGATAATTGATACTAATTATAGATGTTTGACACTAAATATAGATGTTTGATACTAAATATAGATATTTCATACTAATTATAGATGCTTGACTAGATACTTGATACTAATACTAATGATAGATGCTTGATACTAAATATAGATGTTTCGTGCTAAATATAGATGTTTGATACTAAATATAGATGTTTTATGCTCAATATAGATGTTTGATACTAAATATAGATGTTTAATTATTCAAGTGTAGGGATTTCGTAATGCCCAGCGATAACTCCCTGATAGTTGGCCCACAAAATTCAGGCATTGGGCCTAGTATTGAGTAATGTGAGGAAGAAATACATTTTAAACATGTAAAGCAGTTAAAATACTTGTTGTATTCAAATTAAATATAAAACAGTCCCATTAACTAAATTCGGTTCCCCAAATGAGATCAAAGCACGGATCTACAACTTGTTCAATGATGTAAACAGCGATACCTTCCAGTTTCAAAAACTTCATTTTAATTTATCGCTTGGACTGGACGCTACCCTAATATGAATGTATCTCTCTTATGTCGAATTCCAAGTGCTAAGGGATCTTTTACGTGTACACGGTTTTTAATATCGTCCTAACGATAGCTGCCCTTGTCAGGTCCCCCATCCTGAACCGCTGACAAGGCGAAACCACGTCGGAAAATCAAGATGAACTTTCTTGACCATAAAGAAGACCAGGCCCCGAGTTCACAAAGCATTCTCAGACTTAATTTGAAAATTTACTCAAAATTGTTTGCCTTATTTTTAACAACAATATAGCCCTGTATAATAATTTTGTTGTTTTAATGCATGAAATACATCAATAAGAAACTGTGTGCAAATTATTGTATTTCTGAATAAAATTAATTTCTCATAAACTTTATTCAAATTTGAGCAAATTCTCAACTTAAGTCTGAGAATTCTTTGTGAACTCGGGGTCAGATCTTTTTTTCTTATCCAAACATCCATCGTGCACCACTGATAACGTGAAAACAAGGACGGATATTCCATGGGAACTTTGTCGTTCAGTATAGTGATCGTACCTACTAGCTTAGTAAAAGAGAGACAGGAGTGGATTTAAACGTCCACCCGGCACGTCATTTTGTGTATGGGTCTTTAGGTGTTGGAAGGAAACCGGAGGACACGAGGTTAGACAGGCGACTCTACTCCTTGACATGTACAAGCTGGGATTAGAAACTATGCCAGTTGACTCAGTGACAGACATTGTGACATGTCTGGAAATAAGGCACCTGTCACTGACAGTGTCAGGCACAGATTCAGGCTTTGTCAGGCACAAAACCTCTGATGCCTGTTATTGTCCGGCACTGATTTGTCTTTCTTATTGATAATAATAGATGTCCGGCACTAAGTTGAAAAGGTCCAGTACTTTTTCATTAGTGCCTGGCATTTTGTCAGGTACATCTAAAACCGTTATTTCCAAGCCTGCTTGTGATGTAATGCACACTAGTTAATCCATTCGGCCACCCCTCTTAGTAAAAGATAGGGAATATACGTACCTGTATCTAAGTTACTGGAACCCAAACTATCATAGAAATAATATTTAACAGTTTTATCCGCCGGGCATTTTGTAACCTTAATCCAGCAACCAGCACCGCCAGTGCTTATAGCTCCTATATTTAAAGACAAAGAGTATGCGGTTTACCGTCCACTCAACACAAACTAGGTCATTTGGGGACTAACATATGGTTTTATTTCACTAATTCGTTTGCGCGTAGGGGTCTTTAGCAGTGGGTGGAAACCGGAGGAAACCCACGAGGATGGACAGGCGACCGTACCCCTTGTTACGTACAACCGGGGATTCGAAACCACACCAGTTGACTCAATGACAGGCTTTATTATACAGCGCGCACGTGCTAACCATTCAGCCATCCACCCCCAATATATAAAGGAATAATGCGACTAGAATAAATAAATTTGTAAATCACAAAAAAGAGAATTGAGTCAGTTACCTCCAATTGTGGATTTATTTTCGCTAGATATTGTTTGGACTTGATGCTAAATATTAACTAGCATGACGTCTAAGTTGCGGTCCCATGTTGTGGGGTCTCTGATGAAACTTGAACCGTCATGAGCAGGCCCGGATCAAGGATTTTGTCGAGGGGGCGGGGCACACATTGAAGCAAAGGGTAATACGTTGTAACGTTGGGTTGCTTGTGCGGAGACAACGCGTAAATCATGTTTATATCATCTATTAAAGGGCACATATGTGAACTAAAATAGTAACAAAGAAAACGAAAATGAAAACCAACTATGTCACTGGATCCGCGCCTGATGAGAGAATATTGTTCGCGGGAAGGGGACCTTCACAGCTTGATAGTGATAAAGGGGGATTTTACAGCTTGATAAAGGGGTAGGGGGCCTTAACAGCTTGATAGCGGGGAAAGACGGCCTTTACAGCTTGTTGGGTAAGGGGGGGGGGGTCGTCACAGCTTGTTAGGTGGACCTTCATGGCTTGTAATTGGAGGAGGGCAACCTTCGTAGTTTATTTTACCTGTTGGCCTGAAGATACTAGTGTAAGGTTTGTCACGTTGACTTCCACAGAATTTCCACTGGGGTGCAGCTCTACGGAGGCAACTCGCTTCACTCGTTGACCCATTCTCATGCTGTTCAGCGTAATAGTCTCGTTCAAAGCGAGGTCTGTTATCATTTTTACAACCATAATCAGCGAAAAAACAGCCATCTCCACCAAATGTCATAGCTCCTGTTGATATAATACGTCATGTTAAAGGTAAATACGGCATAGATATATTACGTCATAGTTCCTGTCGACATAATACGTCATAGCCAAAGTAGCTCGGGCCGGGGAGTGACATGGGCCAGATGGCGTTTGACTACCGCTTCCAGTTTCCGAGTTTTACTACATTCAACCCGTGCAGCACCCATTACTAGGCTCTATCCTTGAGTACCAGGCCTTGTATTTGAAAACCATGCCTTTTACTTGGGTACCAGGCCCTATATTTGCGTACCAAGCCCCATACTTGACTATCGGGCCCTATATTTAAGTATCGGGCCCCAACGTGAGTACCAGACCCTATACTTGTGTACCAAGCCCTATACTTGAGTCTTGGGAGCCTGCAATCAAGGAGTTGGCCCCGACATCACCAAACCTCTGAGTAAAACAAAATAAGAGTTTTGAGAAGAATTAAGTTTTACCCGTTGGGCCATAAACAACTGTAACAGGTTTATTTTTAGCTGATCCACAATGTCTCCACATTTCAGCAGCTCGAGCTAAACATTTAGCTTCATCTGTAGCTGCTTGTTCGTGCTGTTCGCCGTAGGTATCTCTAAATGTGCCGTGTATTTTTGAATCGGCAGGACAGGAGTTCACCAACAACCAGCAACCTGTTCAGATACAGAAGGAGAAAAGGGTTTTAACGTCCAATACAAATTGGGTCATTTCGGGACTAACAGCAGTGGGGGAAAATCCCTCTCATTAACCAGTACGTGGGTTATATAACAACTCTTCTAGATCCTAATGTAGTAAAGACAAGTAAAACGAAATTTGAACTATAAAAAAACGAAACGAAATATGACCTGTGTTGTAATCAGATTGCGAGAGAGAGAGAGTGAAATGGGGTTTAAAGTCCACTCGACACAAACTAGGTCATTTTGGGACTAAAATATGGTTTCATTTTATTTCAATAATTCGCTTGCGCGTAGGGGTCTTTAGCAGTGGGAGGAAACCGGAGTGCCCGGAGGATAATCAGATTGCATATTAGTAATAAGATTAATTAGTTGTGGTGGGACCATGTGGATAATACTGAACTTACCAACGTTAGTGATATTAGTAATAAGAGTATTAGGACTTGTACCATCTGGTAAATAAGAACCTCTGGGTATATTAGTTTCTGGGGCAACTGTTCCAGTATTACATGGACCTGGTGTGTAACTTGTTGTAGTTATGGTTGGTTTGACTCCTAGAACAACATAAAGATTGTGTTTAGTTTGACAGGTAGGTATTAAAATTCACGAGCCATCTTAATTCAAATGGGGTTCATTATCCTATTGTTCTGCAACGAATGGACTAATAAAGACGTGGTTACGTCAAACAGTGCGCTATGAGGAAAATGTTCCCCGGACAGCACCTACTTTTAAATAAAATTCCAACTGCCAAGGGTCTTTTACGTGCACTCAGTTTCTCGTCCAACCCCAACGACTAGACTGCTGTCATTTTCAGGTCCTCCGTCCTGCACCTCTGACAACACGTCGGGAATCCCGATGAACTTTCTCGTCCAGATTAGGGAGTCGTCGTCTTAACCACTACGCACGCAATTTTAGTAGATATTTCAATTTGATTGGCTAAGAACTAAAATCTATCTAATATTGTCCAATCAAATTACAAGAAATTGGATTTTAAAATTTCGTGAAACAGTCCCCAGATATCTTAAAAGAACATCTGATCGGATTCTCCGAAAGGTTTTATAGAACCAGCGGTCCCTTTAATACTTTGATATATCCCTACCTTTATTTAGATATGTTGGACCATATGGATACCTTGGACCGACTTTATCTAAAGTTATTGGTTGTGGAAAATTAACTCCGTTTGCCCATTGTTTAGCTGTACATTGTAGCCGGAAATCATTATTCGCCGGCGACAGAAAATCGCTTGATGAAAATGACTAGAAAATACGCATATATTATAATAATAATGATTAAAAATACACTATATGAGAGTTTGTGAGATGAACGCAGTGCATCCGCAAGTCCACAAAAAGGGACGGGAACAATTTGGTCCTCCGGTCCCCCCCCCCTCCAACTGCTATAGGGCTCTACGCGGAAATGAATTATTGTAATGAAATTAAACCATATGTTAGTCCCGAAATGAACTAGTTTGTGTCGAGTGAACGTCAAACCCCATTTCTCTCGTTCTCGCAGCTTTAGCTCTTGCATAACGTATCTTTACTTTAAATTTTTTCGAGAGTCATTCGTGAGATGTTTGCTAGATAAGATTTTAGGAATTTTAAATAATTTTCTGAAATACTTACGTGTTTATTTTCGTATGTATGATAATATGCATCGTTTTCCATTCCTCCTGAATAAGCTATAAATTTCTTCCCATGTTCGTTGTAATAAACATTGTGATAAATTTGGTTTCCTGATAAGAAAAAATGAACACTTACTCTTTAGCGGAAAGCTATCTTAATTCATTCTTTTTTTCCAATAAGACCACAAGCTTATTGTTTTATGCGAGGTTCCCATCATCATGATAACCACTTCGATCACCTAAGAATGGGGTTTAACGTCCAATCGACACAAAGTAGGTCATTTCGGGACTAACACCCGGTTCAATTTTATTTCAATAATTAACTAGCGCATATGGGTCTTTAGCAGCGGGACAATGCATGGTGGTGGGAATCTAGCAATATTCAGTGTGTACAGCGCTGGTACAAAAACAAAGAGAGAGGGAGAGAAAGAGAGACTACTTCTGGCAAATAGGGAACCTCCACCACGCTTTAATGCACCAGTTCAAACAACCTTTTTTGTATCCTTGAAGTTTCAGAAATATCGTTGGCACTTTTCGCAAATTTGACTAAATATTAGAATATCGCTTAAAATCAAACTCAATAAAACTGGAAACCGATTAACGTCAATTATCCAAATGTGAAATTGATATTTGAAAATTCCTAAAAAAAAAATTGTTTTGATAAAATTTAAAATGTATATGAACCTTCAGGATATCCTTTACGTGAACTATGAGCCATGGCTGCAAGCTTGGGATATCTTGATGACCATAGAGTATTGTTTATGGGCATTTTCTGAAAATATAAGAAACATGATTACTATTTGTTAGCAATTTTCCTCGAACCCCTATACATTGCGTTAAGGGGTGTCCTGTTCCCTTTAAATCCATTTAAAGAGCTATAATCCATCTCTAGTACACGGGAGATTTACTCGTTTTTAACGGTGTTGGGGCATTGTCAAGGCGTGGGGCCAGAGGGGTGGGGCATGGTTCTCTCTCTAATTTTATTAGCCAGAAATCGCGCCTAAGGATCTCAGATGCTACCCCCATCAAGAATTGCTTCCGCGAGATGTGCCTCGTCTGTCTGTCTGTCTCTCTCTCTTTTTCTCTCTCTCTCTCTCTTTCTCTCTCTATCTCTCTGTTACTGAGTTAAATGCACCTTTGTTTACTTACCACTAAATCTGTGGCTAATGAACCTGGGTGACTGTTCTTTCCTATCCCACGACCATCGACTTGCATCGAGGAACTTGTAGCATCATAAAATACGTTATATCTGACAATATTATCACGACCACCTCCTATATTGGTGTGGATTTCATTCTGTTGTTAACGAAAAACGACATATGCTTTAAATTTTATCATGTAAGATTTGGGCCCTCTTTCTCGAAATCTTAACTAAGATAAAATCCAAATTTTAATAGAACCTTCTATTTTGATAGACTAATGACCAACAGTAACCCAAAATCAAATTACTAAGATTTGGATTTTATGTTGGTTAAAATTTCGTGAAACAGGCTCTTGGTCGTTCGTGATATAATAGTTGAAATAGATTATGAAAGATTAATAGATTGAAAATGTCAGTCAAGTTATCGGTGTTTGAAGTTATAAATATTATTCTCGACTGTCAAGTACCATTGCTACGATAATAAAAGAAAGGCGCCCGCATCACGTCGTGACTGGTTATTTTCCGGCGTGGTTCCTCCTGGTCAGTGATGCAGGATGGAGGGTCTGACACGGACAGCTGTGGACGATAACCCGAGGTCCCGAGTACACATCGGCGTCCACGTAAAAGATCTCTTGACAGTTGGAATTTGATGTAAGAGTAGGTCGCAGTGCCGCTGTCCGGGCAAAATGTCTCTCATATCCACTGTAATGCGTATGGCCGTCTTCATTAACCCAGTCCGACACAGAAAAATTAAAGCCCCAATAACACTCTTGTTGTAACTGAATAATACGTCCCAATCTTTATACTGGTCAACAAATTGTATTATTTTACAATATTCCAATTAATTGATGATACAAATTTCATCTTAACACACCCAATTTAAAAAATTGGAAAAATTCAACCCATTGATTTGAAAAGTCTAACATAAACCTTTTCAAATGTGACTCGGATTTTAAAATATTTTCGAACCATCTGGACCAGTAAAATAGGTTGTAATGGATAATTTACACAACAGGTAGGACACTTAAACATCTAGTACTTAGATACTTAGAATAAGGGTATTATTTATTTTCTGGAGCTACCAAGCCAGCAAGGGTGTTATTGTCCCTTTAAATAGGACGTTAAACCACATTTTATTTCAATTAATTTCCTTAATGTCCACTCCGACATGTACAAAGGACATGGGTTCATTTTGTGACTGGTTTTTAATTAGATACGTGTACTTACATGATAGAAGACGTTATACTCGATGTTGACACTAGAATACTGATCATCTAACATCACACCACGTACTGAAGCACCAGGCCAATATCTTATAGTATCATGTACATGGTTGTACCGTATTACATTACCTCTCTAAAACAAATACATAAGCAATGCAATGACAAACTGCACTCAGCGACCCATCTACTTGGGGTGACAAAATAATGAGAGAGAGAGAGAGAGAGAGAGAGAGAGAAATTGGGTTTAACGTCCATTCGATACAAACTAGGTCATTTCGGGACTAACATATGGGTCTGTAGCAGTGGGAGGAAACCGGAGTGCCCAGAGGAAACCCACGAGGTGGAGAAGGCGCCCATATCTCCATGCCACATACGCTCACACCAGGGATCGAAACCACAGCCGCAAGCCAGAGGTGACCGGCCAGCTAGAGGTCGAAGAGCGGCACTCTAGACCTCTAGGCCAACCCCCCCGACAAAATAATGAAATGTTGAAATGTGTCCATTATTTTAAGTGGTAAAAACAGCCATAATTTATATTTAAACACGAAATCCACATCAAACTTTTGCTGGTTTTTACATTGATAAAAGTGGACATTTCTGTGTAAATTTATACGCTGCTGTGCAGGAGTTCGTCTACGTGTTTTGATTCTGACAACATGTAGTATTTGTAATTCCCCTGAGACTTACCATAGTCCAGTCTCTACCAGCATGTATAGCACCACAATCACTAGAATCATGACAACATCTACTGAAATGGTTATATTCCATAATGTGATCATTACCCTGTAATAAAATGGTTATATTCCATGATAAATGTTTGCAATGATTATATTCTATCATGCCGTGATCGTTGCCTTGTACTAAAATATATATTTATATTCTTTGATGTGATCGTTACACTACACGTAAATTGTTTTAGTCCACGGTGCGATAGTTAAGATTGTAATAAAATGGTTATAGTCTATGTCATTCGTTCTCAATCTTTTTTTGCCAAGGGCACACCCTGGAACACATGAAAATATAGCGGCACACTTGGTTAAATATATATGAATATAACCGAAGTTTGATAAATAAACGGCATACTAGTCATACATTCATAGATCCCCCCCCCCGCCCTATATTTTGTCAATTACAGTAGAATCTGCATTAAGCAGCCACCCACGGGAAATTTTAGGATTGACCGTTTAACGGGAGTGGCCTCTTAATAAAATCTCGAGTTTTTTGTGCCGACATCAATTAATATTACGCTTGCGTGCACTTGCATCGGTAAATTTGGCCAAACATGTCATTTTGTCCCAACCTTCAATACTACTGTCATTGTCATGCATTCGATAATATTTATCCATTTTTGTAAAATCTCATGGTTTTTTGTGCTGACATCAATTAATATTACGCTTGAATGCATTGGAAGCAAACACCAATGCAATACTTCACTTGCATCGGTAAATTTGGCCATCGCTGAATCGCCGACATAACTTCTGTAAACTTGTCATTTTGTACCAACCTTCAATACTACTGTCTATCATAGTGATGTATTCGATAATATTTATCCATTTTTGTGAAGAAAATCGATGAATTAATTTTATTTTATCAAAGAAGCACACGAACCCAAAAACATCGCTGATTTAGCTACCGAATCACAGGGGGTGTAACTCTGTATGTAATATTACAGGTGGCGCTAAAAACGTCTATTTAACAACATAGCGGCCTTTAGTCGGTACTTTCAGTTTATTCAATCAGTATCAAATAATGTCCTGTTACGTGTGAAAACAATGATCAGGTTTGTCGTTTAATAAAACAAAAGATTAATTAACAGATAATAACGAGTTAATTAGTATTTTCACATTTCTTTTTATCTGATTTGCGGGAGTCCAGTTAATTGATTACTACTCACGGGATTAGCGGGGGTGTTACGAAGAACGACAAGATGGTATCATTCAACAATGGCCGTTGAATGGGCGATGTTTTGTTAAATCATTTGCAAAATAGTGACCGCTGGCCGCGTTAGAGGAGTGACCGTTGAATAAGGAGATGAAACAATAGAATTTTTACGGGGGGAATTTATTGTGACCGCTTACAAGGAGATGTCGCTGAATAGGAGTGGCTGCTCATACGGATTCTACTGTAATAGCATATGCTTGTCTTCATTTTCAAAACTACAGGACGCTACGCCGATTTAAATCCGTTTCTTTTTATCTTTAATAGCGATCTATGTCTTACGGTGAAAAAGAAATCGTACATCTGCTATTTGTAGAATAATTAACTTAAAACGTCTGTAACAGATTGGCAGCTACAATAGTGATGCTGCACCGCTACTTCCGGTGGGCCGGGATAATTAGATTTGGGTGTTTATCTTTGATACGTTCGTAAAATTTTACAGCCGTCATGGATTGGCAGTTCCACTAAGGGAGTTACACTACTACTTTCAGTGGACCGGGAATAGGCTTTGATGTACACCTTAAATAGGGGAATCGCGTGGTTAAATAGGCAAAGCGCTGGCTGGAGGTCGGGTTTTTGATCCCTGCATTGGCCGAGAAAGTTCATCTCGATTTTTCGGCGTGGTTTCCTCTTGTCAGTGATGTAGAACGGAGGGCCTGACAAGGACAGCTGTCTAGTCGTTCGGATGGGACGAAAAGCCGAGGCCCCGTGTAGACATTGACGTGCATGTAAAAGATCCCTTGGCAGTTGGAATTCGATATAAGAGTAGGCCGTAGCGCCGCTGCCCGGGCAAAAATTTCCCTCATAGCCCACTGTGTGACGTATGCCCGTCTTCCATTAGCCCAGGTTAGGTGCAGAAGAGTAGCACGTTAAACCCCATTTCATTTACACCTTAAATAAGTTCGAATTCACCTTAACTTCTGTAAATACTTACAGCCCATCGGATGCAGGTGTAGGGACCATCGTGAAGATGATTATATCTCATTAAAATATTTACTCCTTGTGGACTAATACCATTCGCACCAACTTGAGTAGCTCGACCAAACTTCCAAATATGATTATCTTCTATAACATTTCCCGATGATTCTAATTTAACTCTGTTGCCACCTGTTCAGGGAGAAATTTCCTACAGCGGTTGGACATTAGCTATTTTACCTCATGAGTGCAAAAACACGAGGTCCAGTGTATTCATTGGCGTGCACGTAAAAGATCCCTTGGCGGTATGTCATAGCGCCGTTGTCCGAACAAAATGTCCCTCATAGCACACTGTATGGCGTATGCCCGTATGCCCAATCGGGGCAGAACAGTAGGACGTTAACCCCACGTTCATTTCATTTCTCATGTAAGCAATGGTGAAAACTGAAAACTGAATGAGTCACACCGAGAGATAGATATCAGGTTCAACGTACACTAAGCACAAATTAGATCATACAGACCCTCCTGCACTGATTACTACACAATGTATCTAGGGGGGGGGGGGCAAGAACCGACAGATAATCCATGAGGCTACGCAAGTGACAGTAATCGTAATCTGGATTCCATTTTAAACAGCAATCCAGGTATGATCATAATTTGCAAGAAGAGTGTCGAAGAAGACCACATTTTCGCTGCTAATTGACAGTTGGTCATATTAATCAGTTTTCTTACCCGTGAGGCTGACACCACCATCAGTATCATGTATATCACATCTAGATACAGTTATAGATCTACAATCTTTATCACAATTTACACCATACGATCCTATAATAGAAACATCACCATTAGATCTTCAATATTATCCAGATCTATGTCATCAGTATCATCAAGGGGCAGTAAAGATATCTATATCATCAGTATTATCTAGAAACATATCTACATCATCAGTATCATCTAGAAACAATAAAAAGTCTACATCATCTGTATCATCAAGATACAGTAATAGATCTACATCTTCGGCACCGTGTAGATCAACATCATCAGTGCCATCAAGTAAATGATCAGTGTCACCAAGAAATATATCTTGATTACTATTACCACACAGAAACAGTAACAGGTAAACATCATTTTTATCACCTAAAGGCAAAACTAAATCCAGAAGATAAATATCATATCCTCTGGATTCACGTAACAAATCATCATAATTACCCGTGTTTCTGATTTCCAGATTGGTAATCTTCACATGACTTGAGCTGATCCCTGCAATACCATAGCGACGACAAGCTTCTAGGGTAAAATCCTCCAAATTAATATTGTTAACACCTGATGCTAATCTAGAAATACATAGGTAAAGAGCATAATTATTTTTTTGGCGATGTGAGCTCCTCAGAAGAGAAATGTTTTCCATATGCTGCATCATGCAGGACACCCTGTGCAGAATCGAACTGCTAGATACCGAAGCTCTAATTTGCAGATTTGTGGTTGTATTTTGTTGTTTGATTTCTTGCTTTAAGAAGTTTGTGGCTAAATGTATTTTTAGGTTTTCAATATTTATATTTAAAGATGCATTATGTAAGATTTAGATTAAAAGTTGACAGTTTTCGTTATAATAGTTCCAAACTAGATAATAAAAAGGGAGTATCTTAAAAATGTCAGTAACATTACTTACGTTACATTACGACGTTAGAGCTGTTTAGAGAATATCGCAGCATCAATTGTCATCCTAGTGTTGTTACGATAGTAAGGGCCCCAAGGGGGTTGGATGGTCGAATGGTTAGCGTGCGAGCACTGTATCATACGACCTGCCATTGAGTCGACTGGCGTGGTTTCGAATCCCCGATTGTACGTGGCAAGGAGTAGGGTTTCCTCCCACTGCTAAAGACCCCCACGCGCAAGCGAATTATTGAAATAAAATTAAACAATATGTTATTACCGAAATTACCTAGTTCGTGTCGAGTGAACCTCAACCCCCCCCCCCCTCTCCCTCTCTCTCTCTCTCTCTCTCTCTCTGTAACGATAGTAAACAAAGTCTCGATCTGCAGTAGGCAGGTTTAGCTCTTGCATAAGGCACCTTTATTAACAATATTAATAAAACTCACTGAATACAGTCGTGTAGTAAAGAAACATAGACTATATCTGTTTGTTGTAGAGTTCCAGTTGCTGTATTTGGCCACAAGTACAGAATACCTGTAGATCTATCCACATAATATTCGCCCTGGATTAAACAAAACAAACATTAAATGAATTAAAACTTTATTTAATATTTAAGGCATCCTCTTTCCTGAAAACCTTTTAAATATGTCATAAAAGACGACTTTTAATATTTAAGGCTTTCTCTTTCCCGAAAAACTTTTAAATATGTCATAAAAGAGGACTTATTGTGATATCGATAACGTTCGAAAAGTAAATTTTCAGCGTAGAAAGGGAATTAACGTCCTACTGAAGACGGCCATATGTCATAATATGTGCTATGATGGAAGTTCTGCCAGCACCTCGATTCTATGGCTACTCTTTATCGAATGCCAGGATTTTTTTTACGCCAGCGAGTTTACGGGTGTACCTAAGTCTGGAAATAAGGCACCCACTACTGACAATGTCAGACAGAGATTCAGGCTTTATCAGACAATAAACCTCTGGTGCTTGTCATTTTGTCCGACACTGATTTGTCTTTTTTAATGATATTATTAATACATGTCCGGCACTATGTTGAAAATGTCAGGTACTATTTCATTAGTGCCTGACACATTGTCAGGTACATATTAAACCGTTATTTCCAGGCCCGTGTGTACCTCTTTTTTATTTTTGTTTTGTCCCAGCGCCAGGACTAGACGCCGTCTTTTTTCTAGGTTCATTTTTATATGAAGCAAAAGGCTTTACCCTCGGTTCCTATTTTAATTTAATTGTGTTAATCAGCATGATGCTAGATTTTAGGTTTTCGTTTCACTAGAATTCAATAATTTGAAGCAAACTTACTGGTTGGTCCAACTCTGAAAGCATGTTAATGACTCTAAAATAACCACCTTGATTTGAATATCCATTCACCTTGCCATCATAGCGAAGACTTCCTGTAATATAAATATGTCCATGGAAGATTCGGGATGGAATGGGACTTAATGTCTCTTCAATGGTTAATTATTTCCATAGTCAAAAGAGAGAGAGAGAGAGAGAGAGGGGGGGGGGGGAGAGGGTAACGTCCACTCAACACAAATTAAGTCATTTCGGGATTAACACCCGGTTCAATTTTATTTCAATAATTGGCTTGTTGATAGTGGGAGGAAACCAGAGGACCCGGAGAAAACCCACGAGGTCGATTCTATGGTCAAGCTGGCGATACTATCGGGATAAAGGTCCAGTGGTTTGACGTAGCACGCTGAACACTAGACAACTCAGCACTGACAAGGTTCGTATCTCCTCCTAGCAGTTCAGTATTTGTCGCTGTCTATTAAGTATTCCCTGTTGCTTGACTTCCATCGTCCTATTGACAAAATGCCTACACCGATTTGATGACATAATCCAACATTGAGATCCCAATTCATTGTCTGTGGTTGAGAGTTTGGGGAAGGGGATGGTGCCTCAGAATAATGAAATTCTACACTCTTATATTAAAGCAGTGGCGTGGATAAGGCTATTGTTGAGGTGGGTTTGGTGAAGCTGGTGTAATTCAGAGAAGTACAAATCAAAAAGTCGGCCAGTTCCCCATACTAAACTCAGGCTGTCGGTCTACAGTTAGCTCCGCTTGAGAACCGACACTAAGCTATTTGACCGACATTTTGATTTCTAAATCGACGAAAACACTAATTGTGAGAATCGATTATTCCGCTTCTATTTATTAAAAATGAAAAAAAAAATATTTAGCGTGCATGATAGTTTTGAAACCGAGTAGAAAGGCATTGCAAAATAGTACATTAATATTTGGATATGGCGGCCGTTTAGGGCAGAGTTCTACTACATAGTCAACTCATATCTGCGTGCGAACCTTTATGCGACCATTGTGAGGTTTGGCATCAAAAGATGAATGAGAGAATTTGTTGCAGCAATCGGCACAGAATTGTAAGCCCGGCTATCCTAGCTAGTAGAGGAAAGATAGACATTTATAAAGTTTCCCACATTTTATTCCAAATAATCTTCATTCTTACCTTTCTTGAGACCATAGCGATTTTTGGTAGCTAAAGTTATTTGATGTATGGATGAATTAATCGTAGCAACCGGTACAGAATCGTCAGCCCAGCTGTAATACCTAGTAGAAAGAAATGCATATTTAAAGGTCTTGATCGATCGGATCGGTGTTGGTGATCACGGTGGCTAAGTTGGTAAGACGCTGGCTAGCTAGCTTCGAGGTCGCGTGTTCGATCCTTGCATTGACCGAGAAAGTTCATCGGGAGTTTCCGGCGTGGTTCCCTTCATCATTCAAGCAGAAGGGGCCTGACAAGGACTTCTGTCAAATCGTTCGGATGGTAGGTCCGTGTACACAATTGCATGCATGTAAATGATCCCTTGACAATTGGAATTCGATATACGAGTAGGTCGCAGTGCCGCTGCCCGGGCAAAATTCCTCTCATATCACACTGTTTTACGCATGTCCGTCTTTATTAGCTGAGTTCGGAGCAGAACTGTAGGACGTTATATAAACCCCATTTCATTTCATTTCCGCTCATTTAAACTACATTTCATTTCCGCTCCGTGTTGGGCTGGAAAGTTCCCCTGGATTCTCTTTTGTCAATAGTAATACTGTCCAGGTCGCAATTTATGATCATGTGACACGAGTCTACTAACGGTATCCTCAACAACGTCAGTGTGCTTGATAACGATATTGAATTCGACAACGTCAGTGTGCTTGATAACGATAAGAGGTTACTTGTCGAAACGTCGTGCTTTTAGAATAGAACTAGTGATTGCTTCCCATAAAAACTGTTAATGTGGCAAAATATGTATAGATCAGATATGTATATTTGTGCTTTTTATGAAAACATAACATTTTTTCAACAAATTCAGAGAAGTCGGCCACGATCCCACAAAAAGTGCTTAGCTACCAAGAGGTTGGGGACCAAGGGTCGAGTCGCAAAATCACTCAATAATAAGCAATAATGTGACCTCTTTACTCCAGTTCTAAATGCCATTGAAGCAGTTGACTAGACAACAGTTGACTAGACAACAGTTGACAAGACAACAGTTTCCTCGCCCGTATCGTTTACTCCAACAACAGAACCCTACTCGAAATGTCGCTTGGTTATAAGCAACAATTGTATTCCATTGAATTGTAATATTGAAGTAGAAATGATAACCAACCAGTAGCCATATACCCAGGGTTCCTTCTCTCCAACCCACCGAGAATCACGTGATGAATTCTCATACGTAAACCGTTTACCAGAACGACCATCTGGAACTTCATCTACGTTGATAAAATTCTATAAAATAAAATAAAATGTGAATCAATTTCTGTCCAAAATAAAGACTATTAAAAATGTAAACTATATCTACATCAAATACGTTGGTCATTATGGAACTAACATGATTACGTGGGCGTGGCTAATGCTAGTGCAGCTAATGGTATACCATCCGCCCAGAACCTATTCCTTTCCAAATATTCTAGAAGTTTTCAATTCCGATTAAAGCCACCGATGTCCTTTGTTAATGGGGTTCCTTAAGGTGCTTATGTGTCAAATATCAGGTCAAACTACGCATTCTAGAACCAAACCTCCTTATTGATATACCTTAGTTTAAACAATATTTTATTCAATAAAATGAAATGGATTGAAAAACAGGCAAAGTCCAATATAAGTTCTCTCCATACCTTGTTAGGCCACTCAGCCAAGTGCAGAGGCTGACTGTTTATAAATACTTCTAGTGGAGCTGTTCTGTGAACATAAAATCCATAGGAGGACAGTTTGCCATAATCCGTTATACCAGCATCAGGAAGGTGGATTTGTCGAACCTGTGTATAATGGAATAAAGAATAGATTGTACCAGCCTCGAGTTCACAAAACATTCTTAAACTTAAAGGAGCTAAATCGCTAACATTTGTATTTGGGACCTAGAAATTGGCCGAAGTGGGTCGCAACGCATATATTAATGTAATATGAATGTATATAAAACTGATTTACATTCAATAGTTTCCGTTTTTAACTCTAATTTCAAATCAGTTATGTTCGGCGAAATAAGCCAGCAGTTTCAATCCAATGAAAATTTCTAGCGTCAGGTTATTCCAGTTTACATACGCCGTTTGATTTGGTGCAATGTTTCTAGCCTCGTTCCTCGAGTCTCTTGCTAGAACTGAGGCTGAAACACATTATGGTACACGATTCGTGTACCAATGGTAACATTTTTATTTTGTCTTGAATATTGAATATCAGAAGCCCATCTTTTCCCGGTAAGATCACAGCATCAATGTTGATTTAAATTTACAAATAATGCGTGTTTTTATTGTGGATGATTTGGGATGACATTGAGTTAGAGACTTACCTACTTTAAGTTAACAATTTATTCAAAATGTTTGCCTTATTGTAACTAAAATACCATTGCCTTTTATAAAACGTTTCTTGTTTCAATAAGAAATAGCGTATATCTTTTTGTGATTCTGGATCAAAGATATTTCCCATTAACAGTGATTGAAAGTTGATTAAATTCATAACTTGAGAACTGAGGTAATTAAAGGGTCATTTGACTGAATGACAATCACCCCACACCACCCTGTGTGGTATCAAGTATATAACAGTTAATTCATGAAAAAACTCTACCCACCTTGTCATGTGCTTCGTGTGGTATCCTCTTCAAGATGTTCACATCAGTCACCTTGGTGAATAGATTCGATTGTATCCTTTTTCCTCCTGTCTACAAGCAAGACAAAGGGGAATTATATTTATAAATAAATTTACAAGCTTAGGAGGTAGGTGTCTGTTTGTTTATTCTTTGAGTATCCTATCTCTGGGCAAGGGATCCCGGGGGAGTGTGTATGGCTCTAGTTAATTATTCCAGGTAATCGCGGTTTTGGTAGTGAAATTTCCTTGGGATTTTCCAAACTGGTCCCTCCCATGTCCATGGTGCAAGAACGGGGGTTTTGACATCAGAAGCTTCAAAACCTTCAAATGGGACGAACATCGCGTTGGAATTCGGTAAAATTGTGGTCGAGCACATTTTCCCTCATATAGCACACTGAATTGCAGAAATGTAAGACGCTAAACTCCGTTTTATTTCACCGAGCCCTTGAAGCTTAATTGATTTTCGACATTTTGGTTTTAACAATATTTGATTTTTGTTAAATTCTACATTATACGAGATGCAATGTATGTAGGCTAACGTCTTGAATTCTGTATGTGGTTTCAAAATGAATGTATTTTGCTCAACTGGCACATCCCTTTCTCGCTAAACACATGTCCAACCCGGGGCTCTTAATAAGTGCACCACCATGGCTTCTATAGATTATGGGGGTTTGAAAACGCCGGGGGGGGGGGGGTGAGATGGCCTAGTGGTCTAGAGTGCCGCGCTTCGACCTCTAGCTGGCCGGTCACCTTTGGCTTGCGGCTGTGGTTACGAGCCCTGGTGTGATCGTATGTGGCATGGAGAAAGGGGCGCCTTCCCAACCTCGTGGGTTTCCTCCGGGCACTCCGGTTTCCTCCCACTGCTAAAGACCCCTACGCGCAAGCAAATTATTGACATAAAATTAAACCATATGTTAGTCCCGAAATGACCTAGTTTGTGTTGAGTGGACGTTAAACCCCATTTCTCTCTCTCTCTCTCTCTTGAAAACGTCGACTCCCTGAATTGACAATGATTTGACAATGATATGACTTACCACATGAACCTGCTGGTGTTGGTAAGATCTGATAGTGACTGGTGCTGTATAACCATGTTTAAATATTAAAGTTGAACTTAGATCATGGTAACCTGACATCAACTCAATATATACATCTACAAACAATTTACAGTATCATCTCTAATATACCATAGACATATCTTTAATCATTTACTGGTTACCTTTAATATTTCATAGGCATTAAATCATTTCTTGGTATCGGGAATTGGGAAGTTACTGGGTCATATAAGTTTATGGTCGATTCACAGTATGAATGATACTGATGCTAACTCTGATGATGTTGGCGACGAGGACGACGATGATGATGATGATGATGATGATGATGATGATGATGATGATGAGGATGAGGAAGAGGAGGAGGATGCATTTAACAAACAATAGCCGTGTCTTAAATTGTGTAGAACCCTAATGCTCCATCAATAACATAGAGGTAGCAACGGGTATTGGTTTTCTGCTCAGCCGGATATATGAAGTTGAGTCGTTGTTTGACTATAATGACGATAAGGAGAAGGGGCGGGGGGGGGCAAGGAAGGGGGGTTTATTTCAATTTCGGTTATTGTTAAACAGAATAAAATTCGAACAAATACTAGCGGGAAAAAAACGTTAAGTAAACTGGCGTGGTTTCGATTCTCCAGGGTCGCCAGTCGAACCACGTTGGCTTTCTTCGGGTCCCCTGGTTTCCATTGATAAAGATTCCTACGCGTAAACGAATTCTTGATATAAAATTGAATCATAGTCCCGAAATGACCTAGTTTGTGTCGAGTGGCCCTCTCTCTCTTCTCTCTCTCTCTCTCTCTCTCTCTCTCTCTCTCTCTCTCTCTCTCCATAGAATTTTGACCTGTGTAAACCAGAGTATGTTTACCTTTTCCTTTAATACCAGTGTCATCAAGTTTATCTGTTGCTTTCTGCAGACTTTTTAGAGGATCTGTTGCTGAAAGTCTGGATGAGAAAATAACTGTTATACTATTTGTTATTATCTAAGAAGTTATGCGAAACTACCAAATATACGTAGTAATAAAATTTGATTGCATCCGTGGCGTTGCAGTGACCACAGTATGAGATTATTTTACGTGCAATTTAGAAGGGCTGTGTTCTTTTCCGTTTCGGGGCCTTCGTTCTGGGCCACAAGTAAGGTGGGTCAGGCGAGAGAATACCGACGAATTTTCTCACGCAAAACCGGGATAGGACATGGACCCGCTTTTTAGTAAACCGGGGCGTATGCGTTAATACAATCCCAACTGCTAAGGTTAATACCGTGGGACCACTGTTTTTCGTGTCACCAGAAGGATAAGGCAATCTTCCTTGCCCAGATTCTAGGTCCTGCGCCATTGATATTTTGTTAAACCAATTTGAAGTCAAACATTTCTGCGCCATCTAGTGGACGTTCCCGCTTACTCTTCGTCGAATTCCCAACGCCAAGTCCTTTTTCTCCAGGGGTGGGGGGTGCAGTATCTCCTTGTTAGGTTCTTTGTCCGCAGCACTGATGCTTTACATACAGTTGTGCTGCTTGGGAGCGACCGGTTACATTCATTTACATATTATGGCCAACTCCAGATTTCGTCAAGTTCTTGATATAGAAACAGGGCTAGCGCTAACCCTAACTCTAATACTAGATCTAACCCTAACTCTAAATAACAATTTTCGGCAACTATCCCTTGATTAAATCTGCAGGTAGCCTTAATAATTAGATCTGACCAAATGTGACGTTAAAAGTTAACCCTGCTTACCCATTATTTGTATCAAGGCCGCTTGGACTTACATATATATGAACGGACTCTGCTAAAATTGTCGACAGTGATACCAAAAGTATAAAAATGTTGAAAATTAATGTCCTTCCAGGCGTCATGATGAGTGTGTGTCTATGGTACGTGGGAAGTTCCCAGTTTTCTTAAACTCTCTTTATTTTTAAAGTTTTACAGATTTTAGATTAGATACACCGGTATCAGTCACGTGCGCGGGAAGAGAAATAATCTATACTGCGTGGTTCTGTGATCGTCCCATTTACAGACCTTTGAAGAGCCTGTGTACTATTTTCGAACTTTTTCGAGCGGTTCACTGTTTCGTTGACTTCCAGCCATGATTATTTACTACACTCGAATATTCTATTCTTTCTACGCTTAAAGGGCGAATAGTTCTATTCTTTGGCACGCTAACGCAGGCGGAATTTGGTCTATTAGAACTTTCGACGTGGTTTCCCCTTGTTAGTTAGTCCTGGACGGAGGCCCTGTCAAGGACAGTTGACTATTTATTCGGATGGGATGAAAAATCGAAGTCCCGTTTATACGTTGGAGTGCATGAAAAATATTCCCTTGGCAGTTGGAATTCGATATAAGAGTAGGTCGTAACGCCGCTGTCCAGGCAAAATTTCCCTCATAGCACACTGTATGGTGTATGCCTGTTTTCATTAGCCCAGTAGGAGCAGAATAGTAGGACGTTAAACTCCATTTCATTTGTCTTAAAGCACCCACAAGAGCAATGTGTGTATATAAAGTGATAAAGATCAATTTTTTTTTAGAATTATATTCTAATTTCTAATAAGTTATGTTCGGTGAAATACGCGAACGTTTCAAATTGAGCGGCGGTCGTTGGCACCTACATGTACTTTATAGACAATTCTACACATTTTTAAATTATTATTTTTACATCTGTGAATCAGCCATTTCAAATTGCTTCCTTGTTGTCTAATTGGCTATTAGGTTTTCATATTTCCGCGTTAAGATAACAACGGCAATGTTAATTGAAATGGACTAAAATTGAGAATTTTTGTTTTTAATTTCGAATATATTATTTTAGAGGATTAGCTCCATGAATGGATAAATAAACATATACAAATAATCCACTAAGGAACCTGTAATGGTATTTAGAATGCACGAGACTCAGATTGATAACCTTGAACCGTGTTTATTATGATAAGGTAGCAACATTTGTTGGATTTCCCAGAAACAAAAATGTGAAATTGATAATATTCCCTGAAATAGCATTCTCCATGCATTGTTTCGTTTGATTAGAGCTAATGTCATTTAACACTGCTGTAAAGAAAACAAATTTCTGTTCCAAAGCATGACTTGTGAATAGTCCGAATAACAACTAATAGCTAACTGAATAGCAGCATGATTTGAACAGAGCTCCAAATTGGACCAACTATGTTTACATATCTCACGATTTTATTATGCCCAATTAATCGGTGCATAGCAGAATATTGCAGAAAAACTAATTGCATGACAAACGAGGCTATCAAGACGGATACCATGTCGGATACCAAGTATTAGGGAAGACCCCAGATTAATCGAAGGGTTGGCATATTGCTGTACTTGGAATATATTTGATTTGACTGAAAGAATAGGTACATTCCCTCAAAAGCTCAAGTATCAGGAATATGCTGAAATAGTAGTTCTCTGCTTTTAATAAATCTCTCTCAAGGTTAAACTGGCTATATAGGCCTACACATAGAATAAAAATAAAATCAACGTGATTATAGGTTCTTTAAGATTATAATATGTGAGATACAGTAGCTAGGTGAGTAAGATGCCGTCTCGCTAGCCTGGGATAGCGTGTTTCATCCCTAGGCCCTAGTGGCCAAGAAAGTTCATCGGGATTTTTCCAACATGGTTCCCCTTGTAGGTGGTACAAGCGCGAGGGCGTGACCAGGACAGCTGTCTAGTCGTTCGGCTGGTCCGAAAACCTAGTTCCCTTGTATACATACGTACGTCAAAGATCCCTTGTTGGGATTCGATATAAGTGTAGCCTAGGCCTTACTGCCGCTGCACGGGGCAAGAATTCCCTCATAGCACAATGTGTGGCGTATGTCCATCTTCTATAGTCCAGTCGGAGCAGAACAATATTATGACGTTTGGTGCAAAAGAGTAGGACGTTAAACCCATTTCATTTCATTTTTAAGTTATATAGTAATATCAAAACCTTTTTAATGTGTAAAGATGTTTCACACTTGACTTTGACTAAAGAACTGTCATTAAGCCCCACACAGTCAGTTATCTGAGATATTTTTATTAGATTAAATATACATAGAAGAATTAGTATACAACTTCCTTGAGTACTTCACGCCTCGCTCCACTCGTCGATCTATCAATAATTCACCAGATGCAATCCTTGTCCAAAAGTTGCACCAGTCATCCCTTCACAAGAGTTACCTCCCATTTCAACATGGCGGGATAATGAGTTGTATTGTTAGATTTTTTGTTAGGTAAGTTTTCGTCTGCACCTAGTTTTGGGGGTTTTTTTGTTTTTTTTTAAAGGAATGCCGTTTTTCTAGTGCACAGAATAAGTCACGGATCTTGGGCAGTTTTGAAAAAAACCTTCAGTATCGACCAATAACCGGGAAAAATCTGTCATATCATGTGTTATAAGGTCCATGGTCATATTAATAATATTATGAATCCGGCCGGCTTCCATCGCAGTTTCGATTTTCGTTCTGTGTGATCGAGGATCGCCACACTTGCATGAAAGAGTGAGAAATTGTTGATTTACTTAGTTTAAAGTGATTTTAACAAAATTGTTGTTTTGTAATATTGGTGTATTGTTATTTTTGTAGGTATGTGTATTGCGATTCGGGGGGTTGGGATGGCCTAGTGGTCTAGAGTGCCGCGCTTCGACCTCTAGCTGGCCGGTCACCTCTGGCTTGCGGCTGTGGTTTCGAGCCCTGGTGTGAACGTATGTGGCATGGAGATAGGGGCGTCTTCTCAACCTCGTGGGTTTCCTCCGGACACTCCGGTTTCCTCCCACTGCTAAATAAAAATTAAAAACCATATGTTAGTCCCGAAATGACCTAGTTGTGTTGAGTGGACGTTAAATCCCATTTCTCTCTCTCTCTCTCTCTGTATTGCGATTCAGAAGCTACGATATCGTTCATATCACACTTCATAACCAGGTCAATATTTACCTAGAGAGCAGTATAAATGAATAATTAATACTTTTAGTCCTGCCGATGTCAAAGAAATAAAACCGTTTTACATCACGATGTTGATGTGGTTCAAAATATGGATCAAATCAATTTAAGAGTGTTTACCTACCTGTGGATAATGTGTGATGTGGATCATTAAGAATGACAGGTTACTTAATGAAGCCACAAAAAAAACATAAAAAAAAGAATCCCTATGCATTGATCGATTCAGAGTCCCGTGAATCGTGATACTGTCATGCGGGTATAATGACAATCTTAATATTTTAGACACATTTTTCAGGTTCTTCTTCATTTTGATTAATCTCCAGACAGACTGTCTAATAAAAGGTCTTTGAGGATGCCAATGATTGGTAATTCTGGCGAGGATAAAAAGACAGAAGATGATGATTGGTGTATTGACTGTAGTGATGATGAAAAGTACAACCCCACACAGCTGAGGAAAGGAGTGTGGGAACCAAAACCTGAGGATGTCATCAGTCTGTTTGAAAAATTAGAAAAAGATAGATTTATAGAATTGAGATGGCAGTGTCCAGGACGACGCCCACCAGATGCAGACAAAAAAGAAGAAGACACCGAAGAAAAAATTCCAGAAAAAGAAGTTTTAGACGAGCAGCCGAAAGAAGAAGAGAAAAAGTAAGTCTAATCATGTTATATTTAGGTAGTTTTTTTATTTGTGTTGTCTCAGCGAGTAAGAACCTAGCTCGCTAGCCTGGAGGTTGAAGGATTGCTCCCAGGGTTGGCAGATAAGGTTTATGATTTTCCTGTGTGGTGCAAGACACAGGGCTAGACAAGGACAGCTGTCGATTTGTTCGCATGGGATGGAAATTCCCTTGGCAGTTGGAATTCGATATAGTGCCGCTGTCCGGGCAAAATTTCCCTCATATCCCTATGACTTTAAGTAAGAGGGGTGATAATATAGGCCTAGCCTTTTCACCAATCCTATTCTTATTGAATAAAATATAGTTTTAAAAAAGTACAATGTATCGCCATGATCTTATTTGTTTTAATGTTGATGTTGTAATTTTGTAGGCCTGTTGCTCCGAGTGAATTTGATTTTGATGATATGGATTCTTCAGTATCTACTGTAATAACACCAAGACGAACACCAGGTAATTAACAAGAGTTATTTCCCTTGATTGCATTGCAACCCTGTTTCAATTAGGCATTTTGGGCCATAGTTGAAATATATGACAAGCTGTTGGATGTTCTGTGCTATTTTTGTCCCCCGCCTTTCGAAGAAAGTTGGGGGACTATTAAAATGGGTTCGTCCGTCCGTCTGTCTGTCTTTCTGTCTGTCTGTCTGTCTGTCTGTCTGTCTGTCCGTCTGTCCGTCACACTTTTTGGGACACAATAACTCTCTTCCTAATTGAGCTAGAATGTTCAAACTTGGTGTATGTGTTTATTAGGTCAATGCCTTGATGGAGTTCAAAGATGAGCATTTTCCGCTTAGGGTAAGCAGAGATAAGCAATTTGATTGGTTGATGCTTTGGGACACGATAACTTTAGTTCTAATTAAGTGAGAGTGATGAAACTTAGTGTATAGTTTCATTACAGTAATACCTTGACTAAGTTCGATAATGAGCATTTTCCGCTCAGGGTAAGCAGAGCAATTTGATTGGTCGAGACTTTGGAACACAATAACTCTCCTTCTAATTGAGTTAAAATGTTCAAACTTGGTGTATATGCTTATTAGGTCAATGCCTTGATGGAGTTCGGAGATGAGCATTTTCCGCTTAGGGTAAGCAGAGCGATACGCAATTTGATTGGTCGAGACTTTGGAACACAATAACTCTTCTTCTAATGGAGTAAAAATGTTCAAACTTGATGTATATGCTTATAAGGTCAATGCCTTGATGGAGTTCGAAGATGAGCATTTTCCACATAGGGTAAGCAGAGATAAGCAATTTGATTGGTTGATGATTTGGGACCCGATAACTTTAGTTCTTATTAAGTGAGAGTGATGAAACTTGGTGTATAGTTTCATTACAGTAATACCTTGACTAAGTTTGATAATGAGCATTTTCTGCTCAAGGTAAGCAGAGCGATACACATAATTGGTCGAGAGTAGTCGAGACTTTGGAACACAATAACTCTCCTTCTAATTGAGTTAAAATGTTCAAACTTGGTGTATATGCTTATTAGGTCAATGCCTTGATGGAGTTCGAAGATGAGCATTTTCCGCTTAGGGTAAGCAGAGATAAGCAATTTGATTGGTTGATACTTTGGGACAAGATAACTTAGGTTCATCTTGATTGATGATTTTTATGCCAATACAATGACTGCATTCTCATTTAGTAATCGATTCGACAGTAACAGTGTATAGAAACGATTGACTTGGACACGAGGGTCCCTTTCCCTTGGCCAAAGGGGCCCTTTTGTCTGCCTTTAGGGTCCCCCTAACTAGGGTACATTTTCATTTTTCTCGTCTGTTTTAGCATTTTTCTTTATAAAACACTTTTGGATGACACTTCGTGTACAGTTTGATTGCTCGATACATTGAAAAAAATAAATGTGCGATTAATTAATATGTGTCTTCTATTTATTTTGGTATTTCGGCGGGGGACATCAGCCTCACTGTTGGCTTGTATGATATGATATATAGTTGATTTCAAAAAGAAGTTCTTTCGAGGGAGATGTGGTGACTTGGTGAGTAAGACATTTGCTTGCAAACCTGTTCAATCACGATTTTTGCTGAGAAAGTTTGTCAGATGGTATGGAAAATCAAGGTGCCATGTACACATTACCATGTACTGAAAAGCGAGAGAGAGAAATGGGGTTTAACGTCCACTCAACACAAACTAGGTCATTTCGGGACTAACATGGTTTAATTTTATTTCAATAATTCGCTTGCGCGTAAGGTTCTTTATCAGTGGGAGGAAACCAGCGTGCCCGGAGGAAAGCAACGAGGTTGAGAAGGCGCCCCTATCTCCATGCCACATAGGCTCACACCAGGGCGCGAAACCACAGCCGCAAGCCAGAGGTCAGCTAGAGGTCGAAGCGCAGCACTCTAGACCACTAGGCCATCCCAACCCCCCGTACTGAAAGGAACTTTGATATAAGAGTGGGCCGCAGTGCTCTGTCCAGGCAAAATCCTACTTTTCTGCACTGACTGGACAAATGAAGACAGGCTTATGTCATGTAGGGATATTTTGCTTGGACAACATCATTCGACCTACTTTTAGTTCAAATTTCAACTGCCAAGGGATCTTTTATGTCCATGCCAATTTGTACACAGGATATCGTTTTTCGCCCCATCCGTACATTGGCATGGTGAAACCATGGCTTTCATGTAAAAGAACCCTTGACATTTGGACTTAATCGCCTAAAAACTACACTGTCCATGCCAAATTTCCCTTGTAACACACTGCATTTTGTATGCCCATATTCATTACCAATGTTCGTGCTGAAATTAAGCATGATAGGCAAGGGACAATACATAGTAGTTCGGGAGGAACAAAAAACAAAGTTCTGTGTAAACATTGGCATGCACGTAAAATATCCCTTGGCAGTTAGAATTCGATACAAGAGGAGCATCTCTGTCTAGACAAAATCTCCAGCATGGCCAACTGTATGGCGTATGCCCGTCTTAATTAGCCCTATCAGAGCAGAAACAACATTTTATATCGATTTGTAGCATAATTCAGCCACATTTAATTCGTTTACTGTGAGGTAGATTTCCAAAGTTTTGTTTTCTTATATTATGAACAAATTTGTGATTTTGTTTTCCAGGTAGTTCAAAAACTCCACGGTCAATAAAGAAAGTAGCTAGAATGGATAAAGTATTAAATGATATGAAAAGACAACGAGATGCTGATCGCGAGGCCAGAAGAGTGTACGGTCACGGACGTTCACCATCTGGAAGTCCCGCTAGAAGCCCAGCCAGAAGTATGGTTGGACAACCAGGACTAAGCACCCCGTTTCGTCCCACACAACCAGCCACATCTACTGCTAGTGTAACAAGTATGTCTGCCAGGGACAACAATACTCTAGTCATGTCGTCAGCTGGGCCTCATCCTGTAGTGTCTTCTTCGTCGGATGTAAACCCTGTAGACACAACAACTACTACACCGTCGTCTGTAACCATGGATACAACGTGACATTAACTTCATGGGCTTGTCTATCTCAGGCCATTTGGAAATGCCACGAGCTGATCGGAGAGGAGATTGAATTAGGCCATTTGGGAATGTCATTTTTATACTGAAAATTCATCTATGTGCAATTCTGGAATTGCCTACATTTAACATGGTGGATGGTAATTCCAGACCTTCTATCTCAGGCAAGTTTGGAATGCCACAGGCTGGTATGAGAGAAGATTACACCATTTGGATGTGTCATTTCTATATTCAAATTTCTATATTCAAATCTCATCTAACTGGAATTCTGGAATTGCCTACCATTAACATGGTGGGTGGTAATTCCCGACCTCCCCAAATGGCTTGAAAAAAGATTCCCCGGGCTCCATGAACCAAGGTCTGGTAGTATTTTAATTATCACCAACTGTCTCAATCAGATGATTTAGACGTCAGGATATTGACCATTCTCCGTATCCCCAGTCGTATCACTCCTATCTGCTGCATTCACAGGATATTTATTGATGTGACAGAACTCAGACATATTGATGGAATTAGGGTAAAGTGGTATCCTCCTGTTCTACTCTACTAACCTGTGGGTCCATTCGTAGAATATCCATTGTTGGGTGTAAAACCCAAGATGTGTAGTCTAAAGCACGAGACTGAGGTTATGCTAGGGGAAAAAAAGAAGGAAGAAAATTACCCAAGAAAGAATGAAGCCGTCTTCTTTCCCTGACGATAACCGAAGTCAAGGACTTTATCTTGCTTATAAACCTTCTATGTTTACATGTACGTAAAATGAAAACATCCCAGAATTACAGTAAGAAAAACCTTATATCATGTTTTTGTATGGAAAAAACACCTACCCTGGAAGAATAACCCGTTATAGGTTTAAGGAAAAACTTTCAGAAGAATAACTGCACATTCCCCTGTATATATCCAAAACTGAAGTCCCAACCCCTCCCCATCCCGGACTTTCAGACCACAAGTTATTCTGGGCATAGAATATACCCCAAAGATTAAAGAGATTTACCGTTATAGGTTTAAAAGGCAAACAATGTGTAGGCCTATATACCGTGTTTAATTATAGAAGGCAGTTTAATTTGGAGCATTTCATAAAATGTTTTTTGATTAGCTTTATAATCTTTAAAAAATGCAATAAATACCTGTATTGCAATATTTTTGTTCAAATATTATGACAATTTGTTTCTCAATATTGTCCAGTAGTACTAGCATGTAGCCTCCATTGTATATCTTCAATACATGGTCCTTAATCAATTTTGAAACGAACGGTCCAGAATTGGGTCAACTAAGGTCTGGTAGGAAATAGGTTAATTATAAGCTTTCATTCGCTTTAATATAAGATACTTCGACTACCATAATTCTTGGTTATTTGTTGTGGAGAATGTTGTATTATAATGTATGTGATTACCAGTTGCGGATCCAGAGGGGGGGGGCCCCCTTTTTTCTTTTTTTTTTTTGAAATGGCGAACAATTTTTAGCCCCATATATTCGCGCGGGAAAGGAGATCGAAAATAGTTTAGGTTGGAAATCGTAATTTACAGCACTAGTATGAAATTAGTCCTTGTAGGCATTTTTTCCACTCAAAAATCACGGGCCAGGCTTCACACTCTCAAGTGGGTGCAGCACTTTCTGAAAATTCTGAATCGGCCCCCGATTACCACAAAAATAACGACAGGTACACCACCTGAAAATTTTTCATATTTAATTCACATATCATCGTGAAGTTACATCAGTAATATTCCAGAATAAATTGCTGTCTTCATTTGTTCAACGAAACATGAACGTTTCAGAAGTCGATGATGTAAAATATTAGCATTTTTCTGCTATTGCCAGTATCAGAAATTGCTAAAGCTTAATAGCTGATAAGGCAGCATGGCATTTCTTCATAACACAATTACTATGTTTTATTTGCCATCATGTAACTTGCAATATTAGACGTATATAATACAGTACTTGTATAACACAATAAGTATGTTTTATTTGCCATCATGTAAATTGCAATATTCGAGGTATATAATACAGTACTTGTATAACACAATTACTATGTTTTATTTGCCATCATGTAACTTGCAATATTAGACGTATATTAATACAGTACTTGTATAATTAGTTCTAGATAAGATTTTGTTAAGAATTCATTTGTCATATTGTACATATTAAGCATCTTTTTATTTCTAATCCTAATCTGTTCATTTCTTAATTGTATAAATGTCTTAACCTCATTAAAGCTTTCCTTCATTTGACTGGTCTTAAAATAACTATCTTTTGTTTCCGTTATTTAGTTGTAGAATATCACGGCAGATTCTGTAGACTATATTCATCTACCAACTCTGTGGTCCCAATTTGTTCAGTAAAATTATTCACAATTAAAGTAGCTAAGTCTCTAACTCAATATCATCCACAGTTTTTGACATTGAAAACACGAATTATTTTTCAATTTGAATCCATATTGATGGATGTTGTGATCTTACCGTGCCGTAATGCATTTTAGCACCATTTGTAACAAGAGACTCAATGAACGAAGCTAGACATATTGTACCAGTCATGTCAGACAGTTGCACATATTCTTATCTGGAGAGCATGCGCAATAAATACTATCGGTGGAGACTGGGATAACCAGACGATAGAGATAGCCATTCGATTAATGCTTCTGAATGTGAATCAGTTTATAAACATGCATATTATAGTATCATATGCGTTGCAACGCATTTGTGTTAATTTCCAGGTCCCAAATATTAGAGATTTCAACTTGCCACACAGCTTCCTTCCTCAATATATGAATTTCGTTTGACGGACATGCATTATCATAATGTGGAACTTGAACAGTTATTCAAGAAAAAGAGGGAGGGAAATAGGGTTTTAAAGAGAGAGAGAAATGGGGTTTAACGTCCACTCAACACAAGTTCGGGACTAACATGGTTTTTGTTTAATTTCAATAATTCGCATGCGCGTAGAGGACTTTAGCAGTGGGAGGAAACCTGAGTGCCCGGAGGAAACCCACGAGGTTGAGAAGGCGCCCCTATCTCCATGCCACATACGCTGACACCAGGGCTCGAAACCACAGCCGCAAGCCAGAGGTGACCGGCCAGCTAGAGGTCGAAGCACGGGACTCTAGACCACTAAGCCATCCCAACCCCCCAGGGTTTTAACATCCACCCGACAGAAAACTAGGTCATTTTGGGACAATTTTTGCTTGCGCATTGGGGTTCTTAGCTGTGGGAGGAAACCAGAGGCGACCCTACTTCTTGCCACATAGAAGAAAGGAATGGAAAAACCATGCGAATGGTCTCAATGCAAAACCTTAAGTGGCAGAGCCTAATTACAGCCTTATAAGTGGATATACCAGGTAAGTGCTTCGCCCAATTCACCAGTCGATTGCATCCCCTTTCACATCACTTGATTTAACATGGCAGTGACCGTTTCTTTAACAATCATGTGACATCTCAGTGTGAGTGGCGATTAGCTAATAAATTCTACACCCGGGCGAAGCGGGCACACCTAGCGAATATGATCTTGGTGAACAATTAAAAGTTAAGCCAAATATATCGAACATGTTTGATTCAGGCAAATCATTCAGCCGAAAGACAAACTCACACTAGGCAAATTTCAGCACTCTTGACGAAATGAAATGGAATGGGGTTTGACATCCTACTGTTCAGCTCTTAAACTGAGCTAATGGAAATGGGAATTTGACATACAGTGTGCTATGAGGGAAATTTTGCCCCGGCAGTGGCGCTAAGGTCTACTCTTACATCGAATTCCAACTGCCAAAGGATATTTTACATGCACGCCAATGTGTGCACAGGACCTTCGGTTTTTATACGCCCACATGGAAATGTGGTCGTATTTTGCCGTCGCCCCCGTCCGTCCGTCTGTCGGTCCGTCCGTCCATCGTCCACAATTTCTTGTGAACGCTCTAGAGGCTAAAGTCAATATCCAATTGACTTGAAATTTATACACGGTGTTTAAGGTCGTGAGACGAAGAAGCCTATTGATTTTCAGCGATATCCAATAATTACTACCAGTGTTATGACCCTTGATCACTTTGAAAAATCTTGTGAACGCTCTAGAGGCTATAGTTAATATCCGATTGACTTTAAATTTATACACAGTGTTTAAGGTCATGAGACGAAGAAGCCTATTGATTTTCGGTGATATCTGATAATTACTGCCAGAGTTATGACCCTTGATCACTTTGAAAAATCTTGTGAACGCTTTAGGGGCTAAAGTTAATATCCGATTGACTTTAAATTTATACAGTGTTGAAGGGCATGAGACGAAGAAGCCTATTGATTTTCGGTGATATCCGATAATTACTACCAGAGTTATGACCCTTGATCACTTTTAAAAATCTTGTGAACGCTCTAGAGGCTAAAGTTAATATCCGATTGACTTTAAATTTATACACAGTGTGTAAGGTCACGATACGAAGAAGCCTGTTGATTTTCAGCAATATCCGATAATTCCTGCTTGAGTTATGACCCTTGATCACTTTGAAAAATCTTGTGAACGCTCTAGAGGCCATAGTTAATATCCGATTGAATTTAAATTTATACATGGTGTTTGAAGTCATGATACAAAGAAGCCTATTGAGTTATGACCCTTGATCACTTTGAAAAATCTTGTGAACGCTCTAGAGGCGAAAGTTAATATCCGATTGACTTTAAATTTATACACAGTGTTTAAGGTCATGAGACGAAGAAGCCTATTGATTTTCGGTGATATCTGATAATTACTGCCAGAGTTATGACCCTTGATCACTTTGAAAAATCTTGTGAACGCTTTAGAGGCTAAAGTTAATATCCGATTGACTTTAAATTTGTACACAGTGTTTAGGGTCATGAGACGAAGAATCCTATTTGATTTTCAGTGATATCTGATAATTACTGCCAGAGTTCTGACCCTTGATCACTTTGAAAAATCTTGTGAACGCTTTAGAGGCTAAAGTTAATATCCGATTGACTTTAAATTTGTACACAGTGTTTAGGGTCATGAGACGAAGAATCCTATTTGATTTTCAGTGATATCTGATAATTTCTGGCACTTGATCACTTTGAAATATCTTGTGGACAAACGCCTTGAGACAAACCATCAAAACTATTCTAATCATTTCTGATAATTATTTAATGGGCTATTACTCGTAATAAGATTATCATGTGTTGTAAATGTTCTCCTTACTGACAAAAGAAACAATATGCGACAACCCTTGTTGACTGCCCGGACGACTTAGCTGTTGTGGGCGTATGTTTCGTTGCCTGGCAACCTATCTTTATTTTTATCCCATCCGAACGACTAAACAGCTGTCCTTGTCAAGCCCCCCATTCTGCATCACTGACAAGGGGAAACCATGCCGAAAAATTTGGATGAACTTTCTCGGCCAATGCAGGACCATCCTATTCAATAAATAAGACAAAGAAAAGCAATGCCAGCACACTTGTGACACATTTAATATGGGTCTTTCACAGGAGACAATTGTACAAATACATTATTTCATCTAGAGTTAAACAAGCGAACAATATATATCATTTATAAGAAAAAAAGGTTTCTACATCACAATATAGATCAGCCATACAATGATTCCTCACACAAGCCACCATACTTAATTACATACAGATGTTGACACGAGTACAGCCCTAAATTTAAAACCAATACGGGAGTATAGTTTTACTGTCCTGAAACCTGTTTTACTGTCCTGAACCTCTATACAGTGAGGGGTTATACTGTCCTAGTCCTAAAACCAATATGGAATAGTCCTGAAACTTGTTCTACTGTCCTGAACTTACATAGTGTAGCATTCTACTGTCGTAAAACCATTGTGGTATATAGTTCTACTGTCCTGGGGCCTATTTCACAAAATTTTAACTAAGATAAGATCTGAATTTTAGTTATTTGATTGGACAATATTAGATTGATTTTAGTTCTTAGCCAATCAAAATTGAAGTATCCGCTAAAATTTTGATTTTATCTTTAGTTAAATTTTCGTGAAACAGGGCCCTGAACCTATACAGTGTAGCATTATTGTGCCCTGAAACTATATGGTGTAGCATTCTACAGCCCTGAAACCATATGGTTTATGGGAGGCAACTGGGGAACTAAAGAAAACCCACAAAGTTTTATATGCGATCCTCCTACTCCTTGTCACGTACAACCAGGGAATCGAAAACCACACCAGGAGACTTAATGACAGACCTTACGATGCAGCAGCTTGATCTTGGTGAACCAAGTGTGACAGATTAAATATGGAAGCAACAGATATGAATTTTTTTTTTTTTTAAACAAAAAAACACCAAAAACTTTCAGACCAGACAAATTTTTACCCATTAGGGAAAACCCATAAGGGCTTGGAAGAAACACTACTCCAAGTGTAACAGGAACCCACGACACTTGCATCTATGACAGGTTAAGCATGGAGGCTGTGTGATCAATAATGACGGTTCTCTATACATATATGTAGTTACGTAGGTAATATAATAAATGTATTTGATATAAAATACTCTTCATTTTAACAATTGATATGATACAACAGAATAAAGAGTAAAATAGATAATATACAAAGCAAAAGAAGAAAAAAAACAAAAAAGCAATGAAATAGAATTTCCAATTTGATAAAGTATATAAAAAGCCCTTTTTATCAACTATAGCTACATATATAACAAGCTTAAATAACAATACAATTAGAGGATTATCTGACATCTCAACCCAAAGACTTTTCATCCCAATATAAGATGTGTTTGGGATGAGTTCACATGGAATGAAGGTTCAAAATATCAAATAATCACTTGATATTTCAAAACAGGGAATTACACAGGGTCCTATTTAGATCAAAATGAGGAGAGGTCCTAATTCCGGTGATAGAGGGTCTAGTATTAACTTGAGCTTTAGTTTGTTTGGTCAATTGGCCCTTATGTTATAAACCAAATACAATAAGATCTATTATTGACACTTGTTCAACCCCTACAAAGCCTTAAAGCCCCAATAACACTCTTGTTGTAACTGAATAATATGTCCCAATCTTCATTCTGGTCAACAAATTGTATTATTTTACAATATTCCAATTAATTGATGATATAAATTACATATTAACACACCTAATTTAAAAATTTGGAAAAATTCAACTAATTGATTTGAAAAGTCTAACGTAAACCTTTTCAAATGTGACTTTGGTTTAAAAAAATTTTGAACCCTCTGCACAAGTAAAATAGGTCGTAATGGATAATTTACACAACAGGTAGGACACTTAAACATCTAGTACTTAGAATAAGGCTATTCTTTTTTTTCTGGAGCTGCCAAGCCAGCAAGAGTGTTATTGTCCCTTTAAACTGTAATCAGCACATGGTCCGATTTAGACTTGGTTAGGCCTTACACGACTTGCACAATGGGACGCTCTACATGCTGTAATTTATCAAATGTTAACAGAGATTGGGGCCAATAAAATATTTTGGTTTCAAGATTGGTAATTAACAACCCATTGCATTATCTTGCGAAAGACAATTTGCTTTAGAATTGTACAGACACCCTAATACAAGACCCATTTGGATTGTGAGGCCCTTACTCGTAGATCGTCTACATCGTGGCTAAATTTGGCCCTGTGAAAGCACTGTAAAGCAGGAATTTAATGCTTGCAATTTATTAATGCTCATGAGCTTGGGGTGCATTAGTTTCTAGTTTAGTTTGTTCACGATAACTTCATACCACAAATAATTCTTGATTTTCGGTCAGCACAAATGAAAGATTAATTTTCAGCAATTTCCATATTTATTTCAATACATATTCATTAAACTAAGTATAATAGTATATGTAAACACTAATTTCTTAAATTTGAAGAGAATTCTAAACACATATAGACAACCCTTAAAATAATAAAATCACTTAATATTGAAGAGAATTTCAAACATCAGGGCTTCCACTTAAATATTTAGCTAGTCGGAAAATTCATCAACAAATTTTTATATTTTCAGCATGATCCAAATATCTTAAAATATATTTTGATGCCATAGTTCTGAAAGGTCTTAAAAGTCAAAAATTGTCGGATTTAGTTTTTGAGATATTAGAGGAAAACCTATTCCAATCTTAATAACGCAATAAGGATATCAACATTTTAATAGCAATGTTTTTGTGAAAGTTACGACCTTACAGTTCTGAAATTTTTCATTTAGAAGCCTCTAAATATGATTAGTCATCCTATGCAAAAAATACTATTTGGGTCATAAGTGGCACTTACAACCTTCCAGAACTATGGCATCGATTTTCTAAGATTCTATTAATTTAACTGTATTTATTGCATTCTAAAGCTAAATTTTTAAAAATTTTAATTATATAACATGTAAATCAACTGACAAGGGCAACCTTCGACTCAATCCAAGTTAGTGTCCATCAATTTGTCCAACACAATACACTTGACAAATGTCTGGTACTGTCCAATACAACTTGTCTAGTGCTGGACATTTTGTCAGACACAAGTACAATTATTATTTTCAGGTTACCTGACAAATACATTCTCCTGTCGGCCGGTCATGACTGGTCAAATATGACTGAATGACAACCCTTGTAGACAACAATTCAGATCTTCTAATTAAGGAATTTATAAATTAGTTGCCCAATCAACCATGATCATGCTATTTTTAGTTCAACAACAGACATAGAATATATAAGCTAAAGGAGGGATATTGGGGTTTGGTGGGATTATGAAAATTGACTGGGAATACATCCACCTGTACAATAAATAATAAGCGTTTAAAGTTGAATTAATATGATAAAATGAAAGATGACAATATTTCATCAATATCTACATAAATGCAACATTTTAATAGCAAATAACAATAACAATATGATGCACAAACCAGGGTGCGGGGGTTCGGGGGAGGCGGGCGCTTGTCCACGGTTCACTGGTGCGCTGCAGGACTATAAATTTAAGTATCGTGAGAGTCAGCAGAACCTTGGACGTTGATGTTCAACTTCAGAAACGAACGAACCAGCAGGATGTATTGAAGATCAAGGTCTAGAGTACCAGCAGACAGTTGAACCACCACAACAACCCTAACCCTTGAACTAATAAGAGTTCATCCCCTCAAACTATGTAACAATGATTAAACAACACACAAAGCCTTTTAAACTTTAGAAGAATTTTTTCCATCTCATGAACGCGTAAGAGATTTTTAGACTGGTATCACCTTCCAGTTTTTTTTTAAGATTAAGTCAGACCTGTTTTACAAGTACGCATTTCTGTGTGCGCTTTCGTCGGTTACATTACGTTAGCGTTAAACATACTTTTTCGCAGCCGAAAACTTGTGAGGAAATGCAGTGAAAATGCGTACATGGAAAACGAGCCTAAGCCTAAAATGACTAAGTTAAACTTGAGCTTTTAGTTTGTACATCGCGGTTCAATTATCAAACAGGGTTATGTCCCTTGTATTGTGATGTCTAATTCTTGACATTTCGTAGTCTCCCCCATGTTTTGCAATCCTTTTATTTTCAAATCATAGCATATTCCTGTAGTTCAAGAACAATTATTGATTTAAATTCTGCCGCCAAATTTTCTTTGGCTTTTGACACAAATTCACTCGTTAAACAAAATCTTGTTTGATTTTTCCGCTTAATTTATCCCAAGATACAAGACAATGAATGCTAAAGATGACACGCTTAACATCTTTTGTAAGAGACAGTCACATACAGATAGGATCTCTGTGCCAAAACTTTCAATTATTTCTTGAGTACCAAACACTAAAATTCTAAAGGATATTGTAACTAAATATATAACAGTTACAAATTCAAGTCATCTGAATCTATAAAGTATTGTCTATGAACGAAGTAGCTCACATATTTCAACCAGCGACCTGTTTTTGAATGTCAAAGTCTTTGCATAAAACGATTATTTGCACCCTTTTTATTAATTCATTCATTAGATTGATGATTTTTCTAGACTTACGTAGTGACATTTTGTCCAATACAATACATGTCTTGTCAATTAACTAACTCAAAATCTGAAAAATTCTCTGACTTCTACATCATGTATTGTATATTAACATAAATTTACACAGAACAAAAGATATAAAGAGGATATGTTGCTAATGGTAACAAGTGGTTTATTAATAGATATTACGTCACAGTATTCTAAAGCTTTAGGCCAATGTGACAGAATTGTTGAAGGTTTTGTTCCCCCACCCTAAAATTTGTTTCATCAAGTCTATTTCTCTGGGACATCAATACAATACAGATAATTTGATTCTAAGTAAAACTCATAATTTTAAGAAAGGCAGCACCCTATGGTCGCCGAGCAACCCAGTATGGTAACCAATGGTAACTATGTACACAATGATCATAACCTAGCAAATTGAGATCATTACATAAAGTACCCCGACGGAGAGGGAGTTCAATGAATGATTATAATTATAACTAATTGATTAAACAAGAGCTGGGACTAAATTCTATATGGTATTCTAACTTAAATTCACTCATCTAGACTACGGTCTAACCAACGCATAGTTCGTCGATCATGCATTTAACGATTATATCAGATGTGGAGCTGTCTATCAGTGTGATACACCAGATGTCGAGCTGGCAATCAGTGACATACGTCTGGTTATACCGGACTAGCTGTCGATCAGTGTGATACGTCTGGTTAAACCGGACTAGTATTATTATCTTAATACATGTTGCTATGATATTTCATGTCTGCGCTAAACAGAGAAATATCTAGACAATTACATGAATGATTTACTGATGCTTTAAAGTTCCAATTACATATTTTCTAAGAAAGTCAAAACATAATTATTTCTATGTCTTTTGCTCAATAGGTTGTCAACTCACTATTATACGATCACAGGCAAAATTTTTTGGGCATTAGAAAGGCTGACACAGGCTGATTGAGGAAATAGTTACTCAATAACCTCCCTTGTTTTCCCATTCCTCTCCATGGACGGCCATCTTCAAACGTTTGAATTTGAAGTTGAAAATGATATTTTTGCCAATTTCTCAACTGGAAATAGTGAAATATAGGATTTTTCTTTAACAAGGTAGGACTGTTTATAGATAGGTTCAATCTATTTTAGGGCTTTATTTTAATACATTTTAAAAATATAACTTAAAAAAAATGCTATTGGAACTTTAAGGAAGATTTAAATAAACAGTCCGCATTTTATGGCCAGTGTAATTATAAATAGTCTGAATTTTACAGCAAGAGTAATTATAAATAGTCTGAAATTTAAAGCCAGAGTAATCATAAATAATTGGAATTTTCTAACCAGAGTAATTATAAATAGTCTGAATTTTATAACCAGAGCAATTATAAACACTGTATTTTAAAGCCAGAGTAATTATAAATAGTCTGTATTTTACAACCAGAGCAATTATAAATAGTCTGAATTTTATAGTTATAAATTGAAAAATAGTCAATAACAGGAAATCAGAGAATATTGGATGTTAGTATCCATAGTAACAAAGCTAATCAATACAATCTATCTACAATACATATATAATAATCTAGGTGTACAATTTAATTCTAATATTTAATTCGTAATTTATAAAACAACCTAAACTATTCCAAGAATACAGCCCTCTTCATGGGTTGGATTTAAAATCAAAACTCCAGGTTTTAATTCTAAGCCGATGAATGTACAACATCCTTAAAATTGTTTAAACATCCCGAGAGCCTTATTCACTAAAATTGTGATTTTCAAAATGGCAGCTTATGGTAACCAATGATAAATGCTAATTCACAAGCACTCAAAAGATCGTGAATAAAGGCCCTCGGACCATTTTGTTTATAGACAAATATTAAGGTTAACTCCTTCTGACGTACAAACATAACATTTCTTAAAAGACAGAGAGAGAAATGGGGTTTAACATCCATTTGACACAAACTAGGTCATTTTGGGACCAACACATGCTTCAATTTTATTTCAGTAATTTGCATGTGTGTAGGGGTCCTTAGCAGTCGAAGGAAACCGGAGAAAACCCACGAAGTTGAACGGAGCTGACCCTATTCCATGTCACTTACAACCAGGGAATCGAAACCAGGCCAGTTAACTCAATGACAGACCTTATGATACAGCTTGCATATGCTAACCATTCGGCCATTTTGAAAATAGACCCTATTGCGGGAAATATAAAACCCTTGATGGACCATTTAGCGTTTGTCCGTTACAATGATTGCGGTGGATTAAATTTTAAACGCAGATTTTATCCATCATATTTGCCTATATTTCTTTAAGAGATTCAACATTTGCCATAGTTTAGATTACAAGGGATCTACAACCCCTAAATTAACAAACCAGCCCCCGAGTTCACAAAACATTCTCAAACTGAAGTTATGAGTTTACTTCAGTTTCAATCACTCTTTATGAGAAATATCTTTGATCCAGAAACAATAAATGTTTGTACATAGTTTCTTATTGATGTGTTTGATACATTAAAAGACCAAAAGTTTTATAAAGGCTATATTTTAGTTAAAATAGGATAATTTTGAATAAATTCTAAAGTTAAATCAAGAACTTACTCAAAATTGTTTGTCTTATTCTAACTAAAATATAGACCTTTATAAAACGTTTGTTTTTTTAATGTATCAATGTATATGTCAAAGTTTTGTGTTTCTGGATCAAAGATATTTCTCATAAACAGTGATTGAAAGTTGAATAAATTCTTAACTCAAGTCTGAGAATGTTTTGTGAACTCAGAGCCGGAAACTTTTAACACCATATTTTTGTTTTGTTTTGTCCATTAGTCAGATTAATATTTAACATTATTTAAAGCACTCTCTAACATTACGTCAGACATAAATTCACCACCATGAGATATAACAATACCAAATATATTTTCAGATTTAAAAAAGAAAGAAATAATAATAACAAGAAACTATCACATGAGATGAAATGGTTCTTTAACAATGTGATTAAAGCAATGCTGAATTTGTTTTTTTTAAATATTCCCTTTCTATATCTCATACACTTAATTTATTTTATTCAACTAGTACCCAAAATACCCACTTTTTCCAGAAAACCACAGGTTTTCCCGCACATGCATTAAATCAATATGGTCTACCAATCAAATGGAGATCAGAGAGAGGCTGCGTGTTCTATATATTGCAGCGCATCATACGTGGATGTTCAAGGTACTCAAAACATTCAATAGAATCAAGCTTTCAGGAATCCCTCATAGATGCTAAAGCACGATTCAGAGGTTTAAGTTCTTATAAAATCTTACGGCTATGACCGAAATCATAGCAAACTAAATCATGGCCGAATATACCATTGGAATATCTTTTCTTATCTACAACTTTAATCAGCAATTTAATTGGTCAATGTGATCAAAAGTGATAATCAATTTAAATCTGGATGATACCACACACAGCATATCAAGATAATAAATAGTTGCTAGGAGACATTCCAGAACTCTCACAGAATTACAATTATTGATTTATTACATAGAGTTTAAAATCCACTTGACACAAACTAGGTCGGGACTAACACATAGTTCATTTTTATTTCAATAATACGCTTGCACGTTTAATAAACCAATAATTAGAATTCTATTTACAAGTTACAGGGTGCTATACTCTTCACGTATATAATACCACATCTGCAACCTTAATCATCCAAATTAAATCGTTCAAAAACCACTTGATAGAGTTACACCTAAAGCATATACATAGCAATAAAAACTTGGGTAGATGTACATACATATTTAGATGGACAGGAAATTATTTAATAGAAAGATGTTCTTTGTAAAGAAAAAAAATATGAAAACAAGAAAAAAACCAATAGAAATATTCAACATTAATAAAATACAACATATACAAATTCTGGTAACGTCGTTCTACTACTAAATGAAACAATAGATATACGAATTAGTAAGCCTAGTGTATAAACACAACAAATTCATTCTTTCAAACAAAGAAAACGCTGAATTATTCCACTTTAAATAGTGTACTAGTTTTTTCTGGGTCACCCCTGATACATTTTTCTGTTAACACAAAATTTACTTATGAAATAAATCAATTGAGACTATCTTTGAAAATGCCAACATTATTGAAAGTTTGTAACTGGACTTTGTAACTTGAGTATATGTGTTGTTGATAATTCGTAACTGGGGTTTATTTGTTATTGATAGTTTGTAACTTGATTTTGTGTTCAAAAGGAAGTAACCGGAGTTGATTTGTGTTTGAAAGACTTTAAGTGGTCTTTATTCGCTAGGCTTTAAATTCATTATTAATAATTATAATTGATATAATAAAAGGTATTTTTTTCTTAATTAGATATAACTTTCTATTACAGAATGTCGATAGCCTGTATTCTATAGTATATAATACTATCTTTTATTGTCATGATTAGTTCCTCTTTAACTTCAGCTATCAAACATCAACTGCCCTGCAGTTCATCTAAATTTTAGCAAAAATAACAATTCCGATTTAATGACCTGAAAAATTAAATCGCATTAATAATGTATGCCATAACACAAATTTATGGTTTTGCTACTTCTTGGTTTATTACATGCAATGCTTCAATATCTTTACAGGTAAAACCGGGGAATAAAAACCACACCTGTTGTCTCAATGACAGACCTTATGATATAGCACATACATTCTAACCACTCCAACAACCCTAGTTTTTAACAATAAGGTAGACATTTTTTATTACTCAAAAATCTGTATACAAGCTTTTTTACTTCAGCAATTTGTAAACAATTTTCGATTTCTCATACTGCCAGAAAGAAATTGCCTGTGTACCAGGCATTGCAATGGCAACAAACCTCTTGTAAATCAATTTGTTTGAAAACTAGGACGTCAAGTTTGCAACATGTGTGCACGTACCAGCGGTTTGATGGGATGCCTGCTAAGGATCAACATCACTAGAGACAAAATAATTGGCTGCCTACCTATTCTTTGGCAGCTAATCTGTCTTTTAACGTTATTGTTTCCTGGAATATCATTTCTTTCAATTGTTCTTTAGGTAAATCATCTAACTCCATTTCAAAGGTAAATGGTTCAACAGCAACAGGCTAAAGCAACAAGAATAAAATCAATTTATTAAACATATGGTATTAATTTGTTACAGTAAATATTTTGAAATATATTGCTATTCAGGAACTAGTGTATCACAACTGCATGCGTGTATTGTAATTCAGAGACTTTTTCCTGTTACCTGTTTGCATAAACAATTCGCATTGACTACTGCTTATTATCACTACTGCATTCACATCTACACTTGTGATATGACATGGCCAATCTCCATTTCAGAAGAACCCTGGTTTGATGTGACTGCTCGTTTTACCCGAAATCATGGAAAAAGTGACTTAGGATTGTTTTTCTCCTGAGATGTGTGGCCGGGTGGGACCATGTTCTTTTGTAACATGCAGTTAGATACCGCAAAAACAATTTCCTGTCTACTCTACTCCGATTAACGACTGGCTTGGGTTCTTTAACATGCACACCAATTTATACATGGGATATTAGGGAGTAAAACTATATATGTTATAACCTCATCAGCGGGATCGTAGTACTGTTCTAAATACGGATGTGCTAGGGATTCTTCTACCGTGATTCTCTTCTGGGGGTTAAATATTAACATCTTATCCAGCAGATCAAGAGCTACAAAATAAATATACACATTTCTATTATTACAGGAACATGGCCTGAACAATAAACATTTCAATTATTATAGGAGCAAGGCCTGAACAATAATTATTTAAATTATTGAAGGAAAACGACATGAACGATAAGCTATTCAGTTGTTATTGGAACACTGCCTGAACAATAAATATATCAATTTTTAATATGAACAGGGCCTGAACAATAAATAATTCAATTATCACATGAGCAAAGCCTGAACAACAAAATATCTAAATTTTTATAGGAACATGGCCTGAACAATTACCATTTCAATTATTATATGAACATGACTTTAAACTATAATTATTTCAATTATTATTGGAGCAAGGCCTGAACGATAAGTTGTTTAATTATTATTGAACCACGGCCTGAACACTGAATATTTTAATTATTTAGAAAAAAGCCTTGAAAAATACATATAAACATATTGAAAGCTTGTGTCAAGACTTTTTTTAGATATATTATAACAACATCAGCAATGACGACCGATATTAGCCTAAAATTTGATGGCTAATCTCAGTTTAGAATGAAACAATTTGAAATTTTCAGCATATTTTGCTTTCATTATCTAGTTTTAAACTGTTATAGCGACAGAGAGAGAGAAACTAGGTCTTTTCAGGACTAACATATGGTTTTTATTTTTCATTTCAATAATTCACTTGCGCGTAGGGGTCTTCAACAGTGGGAGGAAACCAGAGTACACAGAGAAAACCCATGAGGTTGGACAGGCGACCCTACTCCTTGCCACGTACAACCAGGGTTTCGAAACCACGCCAGTTGACTCAATGATTATAGCGAGAACTGTCAGCCCTTATTTACCTACTACCCCTTTAAAGCAATATCAAAAAATAAAGCAACAAAAAATGGATTATATGAATAACATTGAGATAATTATATAGAATATCTGACAAGTAAAATCAACCCTACCATTTCATTCCTCTCGGATGAATAATCACAAAGCAAGGCTCTGGAACACCGAGTCCCCAATAACCCGGACGAAGGAGGTAATTTTACGCCAGTCTTAACGAGCCCCCAAATATGGAGAATGTTAGAATATGTACCTTTAGCATCAGCATTGGGGAATAATCTAGACCATGGAATCTTTGGTTTGTATGGCAACGACTGAATATATCCTCTAGCCTGAAAATATAACACAATAATATATAAAATAGAGAGGGGGAGAGATATGGGGTTTAACGTCCACTCAACACACACTAGAGAGAGAGACAAATGGGGTCACGTCCACTCAACAAAACTAGAAAGAGCGAGAAATATGGGGTTTAAGATCCACTCAACACACACTTGAAACTAGGTCATCTTGGGACCAACTTATGGTTTAATTTTATTTCAATAATTTGCTTGCATGCAGGAGTCTTTAGCGGTGGGAGGAAACCGGAGGATCCGAAGAAAATCCACGAGGTTGGACAGGCGACCCTACTCATTGGGTAGAACCAGGGAATGTAAACCACGCCAGTTGAGTCAATAACACAACTATTGATAAGATTCTTCTAGGAGTTATTTACCAGATTCCAGGAGTCCCGTATAGAATTCTACATATTTTTTGCATTTTGCATTTGAAAAACCTTGTTCGACTGACAAGAGTCCCTTTACAGCGACTACCTCGTGAAAGTTTGAAGGAGTTTCAAGGAATACTCTTATTTTTCCAGGAAATTCAAGTACTGGAAAGCCCGTTTTCATTTTTCCAGGAGTTTTAAGGAGAGTGTGAAACTTGACACAATGTTTATATTTAAGGTACCCACCTTTTCATTCATAATACAATTGAGATCACCTTGACTTGGTGAACCCAAAACCCCTAGAATGTGATTTAACTGGTCCAAATCTAATATACAGTCAAAGGTTTTGTAAAATTAATTGCGTCAATACACTCTGAAATGAGGTTTAACAAAGAAAGAAATACGGCTTAACATCCACTCAACTCAAATTAGGTTATTTCGGGACCTTATGCAAAGGAGTTGGTTACGTGCACCGTTCAATGTGTAAAACTGGTGGACCTCAGAATTTTTAGTGTGCAGCGTTTCAACCATGGCCCCTGAGTGGGGACATTCTAGACCTAGAGTCCAGTGACGTTCGTCAACTGTGGGGCCTTCGTGACGAAGCACCTCAGTGGGAATACTCTAGTCCTAGAGTCCAGCTCTTCAACCAAAGCCCCTCAGTGGGAACACTCTAGTCCTAGAGTCCAGTGAAGCTCGTCAACTGTGGGAATACATACAACTCATAGAGTCCAGCTCTTCAGCTGAAGCCCCTAAGTGTGCACCTCATCAAGTAAAGCCCCCGAGTGGGGATACTTTAGTCTTTAAGCGACCAGTTCAGCTCATCAACTGAATCTCCTGATTGAGGATCGAACTTGTGCTCACATATCTAACACATTAACTTGAGAGAGAGAAACTAGGCAAATTTCAGGACAGTAAATTATGGTTCAATTTCATTTCAATAATTTGCTGCTTGCGCGCTGGTGCATTTTGCAGTGGGAGGTAACCGGAGAACCCGGAGACCCTGCAGAAAAGACACAAGGCTTTACAGGCAACTTTACTACTTCAAGCTAGGAATTATCAAAACACCACTTGACACTATAATAGATCTTGTGATTTCACCATGCTTCGTGTTATTAAACACCCTTACATCCGTCCTCACAGGCACCAAGGAATAGCGCCTGAAAATGTCAGTGACAAATGTCCGATTTCATGGGGCCTGTTTCATAAAATTTTACATAAAGATAAAACCCAAATTTTAGTTATTTGATTGAATAATATTAGATTGGTTTTGGTGCTTAGCCAATCAAAATTGAAGTATCTACTAAACTTTGGATTTTATCTTAGTTAAAATTTCGAGAAACCGGGCCCAAGGTTATAGGCTTGTATTATAATCAAGGATACAGTGTTTTCCTGGGAACAGTGGTCTATTTGATAACATCTCTGCTAGGATACAACCAACAGACCATACATCAACTGTTTCAAGTTAAGGTAAAATATTTATAATAAAAACATATTCATAAAATCAACAAGCAAAAAAAAAAACATTATCAAAATACATATCTGACATCTTCCTTTGATGTTGGCAACATGCCAAGTGTACATTGTTTAGACTAGTTGAAAAATTGGACCTGTGTAACGTATTTCATTGACATGCACACGCTGGATAGTGCAATATCAATATATTACTTTATGTCTTGCACTCGACGATTAAACTAAACATAATATAAAGCAAGAAAAATTATTACTGTTGGGTGAAAATGAAATAAATAATCAATAAAGATGCAGGTGTTCATTTTAAGTATTGCACTATTACATAATAAAAGTTTCGACAAGGCTTCTCTAGTCATTATCAAACAATGATAAAATATGAAAATATAACAAGACAATATATACACGTAAAGAACAATATTTGGTTAATGCTGACCGACCAGTGATTTAAGTTTTTCAACTGGAATTGGATCTGACATCACTGATATTGGTGGGATTTTGTTTCTCTGGCAAATTACAGAGGGAGAGGGAGATAGAGAAAAGGGGTTTAACGTCCATTTCATTCAACTAGGTTATTTCGGTTCAATCTTATTTCAATAATTCACTTGAGCGTAGGGGTCTTTAGCACTGGGAGGAAACCAGAGCACCCAGAGAAGAAAACCCACGATGTTGGACAGGCAACACTACTCAATAACAGACCATATGATACAATTCCTTCATGGTAACCATTCAGCTACTTTACTTTTCTGTCCCTCAACTACCACCCCTGACAAGGGGAGAGAGAGAAAGAGAAATGGTGTTTAACGTCCACTCGACACAAACTAGGTCATTTTGGGACTAACATATGGTTTCAATTTTATTTCAATAATTCGCTTGTGGGTAGGGGTCTTTAGCAGTGGGAGGAAACCGGAGTGCCCGGAGGAAACCCACGAGGTTGAGAAGGCGCCCATTATCTCCATGCCACATACGCTCACACCAGGGCACGAAACCACATCCGCAAGCCAGAGGTGACCAGCCAACTAGAGGTCGAAGCACGGCACTCTAGACCACTAGGCCATCCCAACCCCGCCCTGACAAGGCGGAACCATGCTTGAAAAATCCCAATCTGATTAAAACACAGATCCTATTTTGTTTCGTTTTTAATAGTTACTTGTCTTTACTACACTAGGATCTGGAAGAGAGAGAGACAGAGAGAAAGAGAGAGGGAGTGAGAGCGAGAGATGGGGTTTAACGTCCAGTCGACACAAACTAGGTCATTTCGGGACTAACATATGGTTAAATATTATTTCAATAATTCGCTTGTGCGTCGGGGTCTTTAGCAGTGGAAGGAAACCGAGTACCTGGAATAAACCCACGAGGTTGGACAGGGGACCCCACTCTTTGCCACATACAACGGGGGATTCAATACCAAGCCAGTTGACTCAATGGCAGGCCGTGTGATACAGCGCACTCACGCTAACCACATGGCCATCCAACTCACCAGGATCTGGAAGAGTTGTTACATATATATCAATTTTGTTCCAGTTGATGTCAGGAATCAGCCAGTGAAACTTTCTGTTGCAGCGAATTCTTGGCGTGTAATGTACAGAACTGTTGGTATCCTACTAGAAATATCAATGCTGAATGGATTATCAAATGGCATGCAATCTCCCACTACAACTGGTTAGATCTTCATGTAGTAGAAGTCATCGAAAGTATATATATATTACTAATATCTGAAGAAGCCCATAGAAGGCAGATAGCTAGCTTATATCTAATGTATGTCAGTATGAAGTAAAGTGGAGAATTTTTAACCTGGACGTATTTTTAAAAAATTTTTGTATATATACATGTACATGTATATACATATACACAAAAAAACTATAGATCTGTATTCCAATCTGATTGGAGAAACCCGGAGGTTCTTCAATTCAAACACGAGAACCATGCATCCTTACTGCTTGGTTCATGACCATACAAATAGACCTAATCATTTTTATCAATATTCCTTTGATCAGCCATGTCAGTTTTTTCAAAAGGATACTGGATTTTGTATAACCCTTGGAATTGAGCATAATTTCTGGTGCTCTATACCATCTGGTAGCCACGTACTCCGTCAGAAAGCCGGTATGATCATGGTCTGGATCAGCTACACGGGCTAACCCAAAATCACAGATCTGAAATATCAAATACAAAAGTATGAATCATAGCTACATTCTTGATCCTTTATATCAATGAAATGGGGCCTTCCCACACCAACCAGATTAATGTAGAGAGGTAAATACTATGGAGTATACCAATTTGAAATAATCACAAAATTTTCTCTAACTTTATTCTCTAGGGTGCCCACAAGCAATGGCGGACAGACAGACGGGAATGATAATTATCAGAAATCATTGACAATCGACTAACTTCATTGTCTCATGGACACATACTAAACCAAGTCAATCAGATGAAACTTTACCTGCCAGGCAGTTCACAAGCAGTGACTGATGGTCGAACTGGGGTTTAGGCAGTGGGAGACATATACAAAAAAATTAAAAAATATATCACAGAAATCTCATAAAACAAACCAACGGGTAGGACCAAATTACAATGATATTTTTGAAGGAAAGATGGTTTTTAACGTCCACTCGACAAAAACTAGTTCATTTCAGGAATAAAATATGGTTTAATTTTATTTCAATAAATCGCATGGTCATAGGGGTCTTTCAAAGGAGAGAACCAGATGATCCAGAGAAAACCCACAATTTTGGACAGAAAATTCTGTTTTTTTTTTGAAGGAACATCTGAGAACCAGAAAAAAAAAATTTGTGTATGTATGGATTAATGCATTTGTCTTATTTTTATTCATAGAAATTTCATTGGACCGAGTCATAACTGGAGTACTGAAGACGAGACGAGACAATAAGGGATAATAAAAATAAAAAAATGTTATTTACCTTTAAGTCACAGGTAGTGTTGAGTAAGAGATTACTGGGTTTTAAATCCCGATGTAGTACGTTGGCAGAGTGAATATATTTGAGGCCACGTAAAATCTGGTATAGAAAGTAACACACATGGTCGTTACTGAGCTGTTGTGTTTTTAATAATTTATACATATCTGTCTCCATCAGACACTGGACTATATAGCTAAAATAATGTTAAGGATTTTAAGGCAAAAAATAAAAATTTAAAAACAGACAAAAATATATTATGTAGGAGATCAATATGAAATAAAAGGAAATTGGATTTAATGTAATGCAGAGTGTTATGACGGCAATGTATATCGAATTGCAACTGCCAAGGGATCTTTTGTGTGCATGCCAATGTATACTCGTGTCTCATAACCTACGTTTCTCATTCCATCAGAACGACTAGCCCTCCGTACAGCACCAGTGACAAGAGGTAAACCATGTCGAACATGTGACCTCCCGGCAAGCGGGTCAGCGCCTTATCCACCGTGGCTCCAGGGCCTTGATTCACGAAATCTTAACTTAAGATAAAATCCAAATTTTAGTAGATATTACAGTTTTGATTGGATAAGCACTAAAATCAATCTAATATTATCCAATCATATAACTAAAATTTGGATTTTATCTTAGTTAAAATTTCATGAATAAGGCCCCAGAACTCAATCTGAATAACTGCCTAAATGATAATTTATAGAACAATTGATGCCAGAATAAAGACATGCCATATAGGCAGATTTACCACTTACATAATTCATCTTTATTCTAAGGCCTGATAATTTTTCAGGTACACTATCATCATTATCTCCAGAGTTGTTTATCAAGCAACAATTATAAATACTCTTATGTCACTTTTGTAAATCAGCATTTGTTTCACATTGAATGAAGCCTGAACCGTATGATTACAGTAACAGTGTATAGAAACGATTGACTCGGACACGAGGGCCCTTTCCCTTGGCCAGAGGGGGCCCTTTTGTCAAGCGTGGGGGCCCTTTTGTCTGCCTTTGGGTCCCCCTAACTAGGGTACATTTTCATTTTTCTCGTCGGTTTTATCATTTTTCTTTATAAAACACTTTTGGATGACACTTCGTGTACAGTTTGATTGCTCGATACGTTTGAAAAAAATAAATGTGCGATTAATTAATATGTGTCATCTATTTATTTTGGGATTTCGGCGGGGGACATCAGCCTCACTGTTGGCTTGTTGGATATTGAATGAAGTCTGTATCGTATGATTACAGGGTTAAGACTGTACAGTGTAGCTGAGGCTTATAACTGGCACTCCGATCCATACACTTGATTTGATATGTATTGTTTATCTCATGTCATGTCTGTTGAGTTTGTCATGTCCGTGATTTGTTTTTGTATATAATGCGGTTCTGCACTTTCTCTTAGAGGAAAAGGTATACACTATAACCAGGGTATCAGTTAATCTTGTGTATCTAGCACTTATTTCTTTAACATTCGTTTCATATCAAATCTTTGGTTAAAAATTCATAAAAATACCAGTATTCAAAATCACCAATTTTTACTTTAATCAAGTTTAAAGCTGACTGAGTGTCTAATTTACAAGTATTTAATTTCCTGACCACTGTTCAAAAATTAATCATATACTTCAATAATCAATTGGGTTGTTTGAGATATCAAACGCTTGAAAATTGCACGCTCATTATCAAAATTGAATGGTCAGCTTTAAACTGGACACAAGTACAAATTAGACAATTTTTGGTAATTTAATCGATTTAATTGATACCTGGGTTACAGTGGTTTACGTTATCTTAATAGATGTTTCAAATTATCAAATTTTGTTCAGGAATGCCTCCAGACTAAACAAAACACTACTTGGAAAAAGGCTCCTTAATATATAATAAGGCACCAATTATATTTGAACTTCAAAGCTTGTGTATATTAATGAAGATTGGCATGTCGCAAATAACCACAAATTTTACTAACAAAGTTAATTAAAGGAAATCATTATAAATCATGTGAATTCCATAGTTTATGTGACAACCATTTATAGTCTGGTGGCTGAGGAGGTAATACTGTCACCTCAAATGACAAGTTAATTTGTGTGATAATTATTTATGTGCGAAAAAAAAGGATGAAATATCAAATTAAAGTTAAATTTAGGATTTATTACAGTTTTTCCCTCCTGGTAAAACAAACATTATGCAAGAACTAATTCTGCCCATTACAGGTATTTCGTTAGGCCTGAAATATTATCTAAATTATTAATTAGACATTAATTAACTTATCCAGACCATAATCAACTCTCGATGCCATTGAATACACAAGATTTTAACTAGATTAGAATGGTTCACAATTAAAAAATTCAATTTAAAAGTGGGAAAGTGAGGCTAAGTCTCGAATACACCGGTGCCATGGTTACCATATTCCACACATCTTGTTTGAAATACAAACAGTGATAACTTAGCTCCGAATGAGATAAGTCAAATCAAATTTTAAACATTTTCATGTTACATTATCTATTTTTGAGCTTGCATACATGTATAGCAAGAATGGTCAGATCTTTATCTAAATCTAACATACATGTATCTTTAATATAATCTAGTATTAAAAAAAATAAGAAATATTTTCTATAATAATTAAAGTATTTTTCCCGTGTACAGTAATTAAGCCAGACGAAGAAATGGTATAAAGATCTAACGGTCTATATGTACCTATTAATAGACAAACAGCCTAGAGGATAACATTATCGTAGAAATCTCGCTCATAATAAACGACACCATTAGAAATACAACGCCATGAAATCTCATTTGTTTCATCCAATAAATTGAAGTACCGTGTTAAGGCGCTGTTCATCAATCAACTCCAAGGTGATCAACGGCAGCGACTTCAGACAGAATCTGAACAAAGCCAGAAGGCAAACAATTCTAGGTTGGTTTATGGAAACAATACATGTACATATATCAAGCTCGTTAAACCTTTAAGCTACCTACCTATATTATACATCCTCACAAATCTCTATACAATATCAAATAATTAACTATTCCATATACAAAAAGATACGATGCAAGATAATTGAAAAAAATCAGATGAGTTGTAAACAAGACAAAATGAAATGAAATGGAGGAAAACGTCCTACTTTTCTGAACCGGGCTAATGGAAGACCGGCATACGCCATTCAACGTGCTATGAGGGGGGAAATTTTGTACCAACAGCAGTGCTACATCTACTCTTATAATCCTTGAGTGGCATTTAGTGATTGAGCACATTAAAAAACACAACACAATTTATATGTAAACCAATCACTGGTTTATACACATATAGCACAACGTTTCGACAAGTATTCTCTTATGTATTGGATAACGATAAGAGAATACTTGTCAAAACGTCGTGCTATATGTGTATAATAAGCCAGTGATTGGTTTACATATAAATTGTGTTGTGTTTTTTTTTTATCTACACTTATATCAAACTGAAACTGTCAAGAATAAACTAGACAAAACCTTCAGACACATAATCAGAAGGAACTAATTAATTTCTTGATACATGTGTATATATCATGAATGGATATTAGGAGAGAGAAATGGGGTTTAACGTCCACTCCTCACAGACTGGGACTAACACATGGATCAATTTAATTTCAATAATTTGCCTGTGCATTGTGGTTTTTAGCATTGGGAGGACACTATAGGACCTACTCGTGAATCGAAACCACCCCAGAATACTCAATGATTGAATAGATATAGCTTAGTGGAAGTTGAAAAGTACAAAAATCGACAACGGAAATTACACAACACAGGTATAAAGAAAAATCTTTATATTTTCCTTTTTAATTTTAGTGATTTTAATTTAAGTGATCACTATTTGTATACTTCAAACTTAAACAAATCACTATCTGATCAAAACACAGATGTAGTTTTTTGTATTTCAAAGGAGAGCCCAAAAAAGCTCCCCTCAATCAATAAATTGAAAAAAATGACTCTCCTAAAAGGTTCTCCCAGTTTCGATAGGAGGAATGCTTTAGAAATTAAGGAGAGTGATTTAGAAATTAAGGATAGTGATCTGATATTAAGGAGAGTGATTGGTAGATAAATGTTAATAAACCCCCAATGACTTTGTAAAGGAGAGTGATTTTCAATTTTAAGGGGAGGGGGAAAAAACTCTCCTCGGTCGACATTCAGGTGAGCTGTAGGCGCTCGAGAGCGATCACTTGCCTTAAAACACAATGACTGTATATGTTGTTTCGTTTTTTAATACATTCGATGCCCTACACTACACGAAGATCTGACTAGTTGTAGTGGGAGGTCGTGTCAGAGGTCATACAAGCAAGCGGCTTTAGACCCTATGATGTCAGACATTTGATTAATCAATCAGTGTTGATGTTTCTAGAGGGTTTTCCACAGTTCTGTGAACCGAACGAGAAAAACTCGCCGTAACAGACTGTTTCATTGGTTAATTCCTCACATCATCCAAAACTCGTCAATGAAAACAAATCTTCCAGATCCTAGTGTAGTAAAGACAAGTAAAACGAAATTCTGAACTATAAAAAAAAACGACACGGAATAGGATCTGTGCTATAATCAGATTAACACACGCACAAGCAAGTCTGGACATACATGTACATGTAAGGAAGGCACTTTCAAGACATTGTCAAGACACAAAGTATTGCACAATTTCAATGACAGGTGCTTTATGTTACAGATTCTTTTACCCGTACGCAACCATATACATAGGTTGCTCCTTTTTCCCACATCCGGAAATTACTTGAAGTACTTTACATGTATATAAATAATTGAATGAAATGGAGTCTAACGTCCTAGCTACTGTTCACTTTATATATATCAGCCTTGCGCAATCAAGTCATATAAAAAATCCACGTTATTATCCAAGACAGGAGCAGATGTCTTAATACAAATTGTATTAAACAGAGCTGTGTGTTAGTACATATAGATCAGGTCTCATGGGGTGTTTACTGTAATGTTACAGATTAGATTTGATTTTAAAGTCAGACAATGACTTTAGATTTCGTGTATAATTTAATACTGTAATGGTATTAGCTTGAGGCTGTAGAGCGGTTCTTTGTATTGATTTTATTAGTAGTGGAACTATTCTCGTATTCTCTAACCATCCAGATGTATATATTTAGAGATAACCCCGTATATATTTAGAGAAATGAAATGAAATGAAATTTAACGTCCTACTCTTTTGCACCTAACCTGGGCTAATGGAAGACGGGCATACGCCATACAGTGTGCTATGAGGGAAATTTTGCCCAGGCAGCGCCGCTACAGCCTACTCTTATATCGAATTCCAACTGTCAAGGGATCTTTTATGTGCACTCCAATGTGTACACGGGACATCTTTTTATCATCCCATCAGAACGACTAGGAAGCTGTTTTTGTTGGGCCCTCCTTCTGCATCACTGACAGACAGACACAGAGACTTTAAGATCCACTCCACATAAACTAGGTAATTTTGGGACTAACATATGGTTCAATTTTATTTCAACAATTCGCTTGCACGTACATAGGGGTCTTTAGTACTAGCAGAGAGAGAGAGAGAGCGAGATGGGGGTTTAATGTCCACGCAACACAACCTAGGTCATTTTGGTCCAAACACATGGTTTAATTCTATCTTAATAATTCGCTTGCGTGCAGGGATCTTAATAGTAGTTATAGGACAGGACCCAGAGAAAACCTAAGAAGTTGGACAGGTGACCCTACATACTAGTGCAAATGGAGAAACTGAAGCAGTGTTATAATACCGTGTACAGGTATTTTTATATTCAAGCAGGGATTTAATGTGAACAATATTGATTGACAACCATCACCAATCTGCTCAACTTATTAACCAATTACAAGACCCCTATCAATGTATTCCATGTTAGCCGCACGACTTATACTGACAAACACATATCATGGTAATAATGAGATTCCATTGTGGACAATTACCTGCCAGGAATCGAGCTCGTAAGCCAGAATAAATACTGTTTGTGATTACTAATCAATAATACGCATGATATACAGGAAATAAATCACATTTAACCACCTGTATGTTGTGTTTGTGTGAGAGAGAGAGAGAGAGAGAGAGAGAGAGAGAGAGAGATGGGATGTAACCTCAACTTGACACAAACTAGGTCATTTTGGGACTAATATATGGTTCAATTATGTGTCAATAATTCGCTTGAGAATATTGGTCTTTAGGAAAGGGAGGAAACCAAAGGACCCAGAGAAAACCAACAAGGTTGGACAGGTGAAGCTACTCCTTGTCACGTACAACCAGAAAATCCAAACCACATCACTTGAATCAAAAGTCAGAACTAACGTCCAGCAATCTAATTAAACTATAGATCTATATTTCGTTTCGTTTTTTATACTTTTGATGGCCTACACTCAAGGAGATCTAACAAGTTATAGTCGGAGCTCGCGACATTTGACCCGATAACGTCTGTCATTCGATGTTAATATAGATGTCATTGGCTGGTAATATCTACCCACAGTTCCACACCTGAAAAGGTCAAACGGTCGATTCGACAGACCATTTGATTGGCTCATTTCAGACAGAACGCAAGTTAAACAACAAGTCTTCCAGATCCAAGAGTAGTGAAGACAAGTAAAAACGAAATTTTGAACTATAAAAAACGAAACAAAATTGGATCTGTGTTTTAATCAGAATAATGTCCAGTTGACACAAACTAGGTCATTTCCCAACTAAAACATGGTTCAATTTTATTTTTATAATTCACTATTAAGTAGGTGTCTTTAGCAATGGGAAGAAACCGGAGGACTCGGAGAAAAGCCATCAGGTTGGACAGCGGACCCACCTCAGTGTCACAAACAACCTTGGAATCCTTACCATCCCACCTGACTAATGTCAGGCCTTATGATTCAGTGCGCACATGCTAACCATTTGGCCATCTAATCCCTCACAAACGAAAGCATTATATTATATGTTTTGCTAATGGGTTTAACGTCTTATTATTCTTTACCAATGTGGTAAGATGGTCATAAATCGTGCAAATCAACAATTTCATATTGTTTTTTCAACAATATCTTCCTTGGGACCATTTTTTTCTTTACCTATGACCAAAGAGTTGCTTATTCATTTCGTTCCATTACACTAGTGGTTCTAAACCAGTGTGCCACAAAATCTTCCTAAGTGTGCCACGAAATTTTGAACGACACGCTAAGAAAATGCGAAAAACCACATGATCCTAATTGAGTATTCACTGTAAGTTCATAGCTGTGTTTTTCTTTATTTTGTTTGAGTCATTCTATGTGTCTATGACTAGTCTGTCTCTCTGGTTCTATGCCGTCTGCGACTTGCTATGTTTTCATATTGCAAAATTCAAATATTTTTCATATATATATATATTTAGCCAGGTGTCCCGAGATGTGTCGTTGGCAAAAAAAAGTTTGAGAACCACTGCGTTACACAATGCTCAGCCGACTAAAACACTTTTATAATCAACTTGTGGATGGGAGAGATTGAAATAGTTTTTATGATTTTAAAATTTAACGATAAAATGGATAATTGAGACAACAACCAAGCAACGTATATCTTCCAACACATATGACTTCACTCAGAATAAAGTAATTTGAACGAAATATATAATATTCATTTTTACAGAATTTTGAAGTATTAGAGCAAGAAGGGCCAGTTTTTAAATCTAACAGAATGGATTTTTAAGTAGTTTATTGCTACAACAATTTTTCATGCCTATAGCTAACTAACTAAAACTAAACACAAACTCTTTCTCTCTCCCTCCCCTCTCTCTCATCGGATAGCAGGAATTTAAATGGATTGTAAGATTTTTTTTATTTCAGTTGTATAGCGTATTTCTTGCAACATATGACAGATCATGACTCTTGCTGACATTACATAATTATTTCTTTGCGTTGTCCTCTCAATTGTTTTCAAATACGAGTGAAGTCTGTGTCACCACGATGTCTTGTCCATATATTTGTTTTTGTGTAAAATTGTGTGTGGTGCAGTCTCCCTGCACTTACTATTACAATTAACACAAGATACAATTTTATGGATACACAATTACTGTGTTGTGTTAATATCAGTAATTGTGTATCCATAAAATTGTACCTTGTGTTAATATGCTCAATTACTAAATGCCAATCAAAGAAGATACTATTAGAATAGCTATTTTTCCATACCAGACAGGGATAAACAATAACAAGGTCTTTTTAGCAATCCATCAATCAGATCAAGGCCAAATAACATTATTACAGTTATATAACAGTTATTTCTTATTCTTAGTAAACAAGCTTACAGTGAGACTGACATTCTCTACAGCATGTTTAAATGCATATACATGTAGATGATGCATATAACTCAATTTTGCACAATGATGTTTTTGAAAAAAACAACGCTCTGTTAGGTGACAAAAACTTTAATGGCGAAAAAAGGACATGAAACAGGGTTTAATGTCCTACTCCGACTGGGCTAATGAAGACAGGTCTACGCCAGAGGGAAATTTTTTTTTCCAGTCATGGCGACACGGTCTACTCTTATGTCTAATTCTAACTTTTACCATACTCCTCGCAGTGTTCCGTTTGATAAGAGATAATCTCACTACTCACTGCTGTAATGAGTGGATATTGTTGTTTTAAATTTTGATGGTCAGTAGTCCGACCAACAACCAATGAATAGCTGCTCTACAAAAGCTTTACATTTAAAACGAGTGCCAATATTTCACCAAATATTATGTTTACATAACGTTACGTCATGGCTCACGATTTTATTATGCCCAATTAACCCATACATATATATAGCAGAATACTGCAGAAAAACTAATTGGGCAACAAACAAGGCTATCAAGTCGAATGAAATGTAAACATTACTGTTTGGAAACGAACATACTTTCACCGTTTTTAATGCCTTAAATCACCACCCAAAGTTTTAGGGAAGACCCAGATTAAACGTAGGACTGTCATGTTGATTGAACGGGAAGAATAGACACATTCCCTCATAAGTTCAAGTATCAGAAGTCAATCCAGCAATGGGCAGGGAGGGATTTCAGGGGCCATTGCTTCAGGAATATGACTTTTACTTGCACGCAAATGTATACATGGGACCTTGGTTTTCCATCCCACCCGAACGACTAGACAGTTGTCATTGTCCGCCCCTCCGTCCTGCACCAGTGACGATGGAAAACCACGCAAATTATCATGTTGAACTCTCTCAGTCAATGGAGAGATCACAAGCACGACCTCCAGGCTAGCAAGACAGCATCTTACTCACTTAGCCACCCTGGCTCCCTATAAATGTGATTTATTATAGCAATATGATATTCAAGTTACGTTCCCTGTTTTTATAGTTAAAAAATTTTGTTTTACTACACTAGGATCTGAAAGAGTTGCTATATAATCAGTGCTCTGCGACGAATTTGCCAATGATATTGTCTGTTGTGCCAAGTTCTTGGCGTGAAGTGCACGGAACTGTGAGTAGAAATTCGCAGCAAAGACAAATTAAAAGTTGCATTTCCAAATGCCTACATGAAACATCAACACTGATTGGTTAATCAAAGGTCTGATGTCATACATAGGGTCAAGACCGCTTGTATGACCCCTGACAAGATCTTTTACTATAACATATCAGATTTTTACGTAGTGTAGGCCAACCAAAGTATAAAAATTAAAACAAAATATAGATCTGTATTTTGATCAGATTGTACGATCGCTTACATCAAGGTATCTTTAAAGAGAGAGAATTGGGGTTTAACATCCACTTAACACAAACAAGGTCATTTCGGGACTAACATATGGTTTTTCATTTCATTTCAATAATTCGCTTGCACGTAGAGGGCTTTTGAACAATGGGAGGAAACCAGAGTGCCCGGACGAAACCCACGCGGTTGAGAAGGCACCCCTATCTCCATGTCACATCCGCTCACACCAGGGATCGAAACCACAGCGGCAAGCCAGAGGTGACTGGCCAGCTAGAGGTTGAAGCGCGGCACTCTAGACCACTAAGCCATCTCAACCCTGCAAGGAGTCTTTTAAAGAGATATCATTTGTTAGCTATGCTGTAATTTATAGCAAAGTGACTGTAAATGAACATGGTCATCAATATTAAAGACAATATAATTATGTCATGTCAACTAAGTCAATAATAGACAATTAAGTCAATAAAAGGCAATCTAAGACAATTAAGTCAATAAAAGACAATAAAGTCAATAAAGACAACATAACAGTCAGAATTATGTTATGCCAATAAAAGATTATCAATAAAAGACAGTTAGATATAAGTTTATAAAGACAATTATTAGGTACAGGTATTTTCTACAAAACTGATTTAATATCATGCACATATATACAGTTCTGCGTTTGTCAAAATGTAAATCATGCACATTTCGAGTTTTGAGTTTGTTAAAATGTTAGGTTAAATTATATTGTAATATTTTGCACATGTCGACAGTTTTGAGTTAATGAAAATGTTAGGTTAAATTGTGTTGTCAAGTAGACCGTTTCAGGTTTGCAAAAATGTTAGGTTGAATTGGGTTTGTAAAAATGTTAGGTGAATTGGGTTCGTAAAAATGTTAGGTGAATTGCAATATTGTGTAGAGAGATTGTTCTGGGTTTGTATAAATAAAGTAAAATGTCAGGCTAAATAATAATTTGCAACTTCCACCATTTTTAACAATAAAACCTCTGGATTTGTTTATGTTAAACTGCTAAAGATCGAACTTGTTTACAACACCAGATAACATTATTGATTCAAATAGAAGCACAATGAGAAGTTCTATAGTAAAATGGGGTATAATCCCCACTCAACACAAACTAGATCATTTCAGGACTAACATATGGTTCGATTTTATTTCAATAATTCGCTTGCTCAGTAGGGTTTTTAGCAGTGGGAGGAAACCGGGGGACCCGGAGAAAAACCGACAAGGTTGGACAGGTGCCCCTACTCCTTGTCATGTACAACCAGGGAATCCAAACCACGCCAGTTGACTCAATGATAGATCTTATGATACAGTGTGTATGTGCTAACCATTCAGCACTACGTGTAACTAATGTATGAAAACCGGGAAATAAGGCTCAAATTCATGCTTTGGTTCCTGTCATTTTTAAGTGGCACAGTTTTTCTCTTTTTCTTGTGTTTTTAATAATTTCACAAGTTTCACAGAACAATCTCAGACTTAGGTCAAGAAATACAGCCCTTTATAAAACTTTTGTTTTAATGTATCAAATACAACAATAACAAACTATTTACAAAGTTTTGTATTTCTGGATTAAAGGCATTTCTCATAATCAGTGATTGAAAGTTGAGTAAATTCTTAACCTCAGTCTGAGAATGCTTTGTGACATCTGGGCCAATACAAATAAGGCGTTGCAAGGCAAAATTCGTTTGGTGCCTGTATGTCTGCCTGGCATAGTTTTACAGCTTTCTTCTGTGTTTTATATAATATTTTTAATACATCATATGTTCAATATATGGTTCAAAATGTCAGGTACTAGTTCATTAGTATCTGGCAGTTTGTCACATACGACTAATCGAATCAGTATTTCATCAAGTCATGATTTGTTGGAGTACTGTTCTTACAAATACACTGTATGACTAGTGAGAGAGAGAGAGAGAGAGAAATGGGGTTTAACGTCCACTCAACACAAACCAGGTCATTTCGGGACTAACTTATGGTTTAATTTTATTTCAATAATTCGCTTGCTCGTAGGGGTCTTTAGCAGTGGACTGTATGACTAGTATAAATATTAACATACATTATACAAGATTAAGACAAAGATTTAACAATTCTTGCTATAATAGTTCGAAAATAGATAATGTAAAATGAACAAGTTGAAAATTCCATCCCAATTACTCTATTGAGAGCCTTTGAAGGCTTTACAGGACGTGTGCAATAATTGTTTCTCCATTTTTATGTAAAATTAAAATGGCTGAACCATACTAATTCAATAATTAAATGGATAATCGAGACTATGTTTTTTATCGTATCGACTTTAGTAATGAAGATCGAGGCTTGGCTGAAAATTCAATCGCTAAAATCTCAGTTCAGAGTCAATCAGACTGAAATTTTCAGCAAATTCCCTTTTGCATTATCACACTATTATAGCGAGAACAGTCAGCGCTTTATTTCTTCTCCAATTATGCCCCTTTAAGCAGATGGAAAAATCGTAATAATTATTTTGGATAAAGGATACACATCTTTCATTCTGTCAACAGATTTAGCTCTTAATATATCACGAATATCTATAATCTGTAAAACAAACAACAAAAAAATATTAATTAGTGTTGCCAGGCAACGACCATATATGTGTGTTTTAAATAATAATGTTTATTGATCCTGAAACAGGAAGTAAAATTGATGGACGGGTCTGAATTTCATTGCGTTTCCCCTTTATGGTTTTCAGCTAATTTCACAAATTGAATATTGAAAGTCATATTCAATTACTATTCGAATATTCCTAAGTCGTTATTCACATGTAATTTAAATATTCTTAATCATTTTACATGCTATTTGACTAGTTTTAGTCAATATTCAATTACCATTTGAATATTTTAGTCAATATTCACATATTATTTGACTATTTTAGTCATTTTTTCACATGTTATTTGAATATTCTTAGTCGTTATTTTCATAATATTTGAATATTCCTCGTAAGTATCCACATGCTATTTGAATATTCTTAGTCGTTATTTTCATAATATTTGAATATTCCTCGTAAGTATCCACATGCTATTTAAGGTTGCAACGATATCAAATTCTGATATCGCCATTAATCATGATAACTGCTTTTGGAATTATCGCGATAAATAAAAGTCTACGATTATCAATTTTATCACGATAATTCTCTTTATCATGATATTTCTCTTTATCACGATAGTTATTTATAATCGTGATAATTGTAATTATCATGCACCATAATAAAGGATTGGTTAGAGGATAGGATTTCTAGTGAAAAATAGGGGGTAATAGCCATCTGTAATTTTTCCTCAGTTTGCAGGTGGGTTCTGTTGTCACTTAATAAGACACTATTTATGTTAATCAATCAGTCCACTACCCAACTTCTAAAATATTAAAAACCACCCAAAGTATGTTTTAAAAAATCATATCGATGAACCTGAGTGCGGATTCATAACTTGAAAAAAGCGGCTGGATGACTAAGTCGAGTTACTTGGTTGCTTTGTTTTGGCGGGTTAAACAACCAGACGTACAGTACTAACTTAACATTGAAATAAACATAATATTTTCAGTCTTGTTAACCGGGGATTCGCCGCACCGTTGCTACGGTACACCGATGTCGCGTGCGGCTTTGTTTACAAAATGTGTTTCGGGAACTTTCTCTCACCGATTTTTATTGTATAATTTTACAAGTAGTAATTAAACTATTATTTCGAATTCGATCCGGCCCCCGCACCGGTGAAAATGAACTTTGGATTTATTGCACCGACCTCCGCCCAAAAAAATCCTAAAATACCGGGGATTGCGATTATTCAACTTTGGCCGATACGATATCACTTGAAAAAAAATAATCGCGATAATGCGGCATCCCCGGGGTATCGCTGCAACCTTAATGCTATTTGAATATTCTTAGGTCTTTATTCACTTACTATTCACATATTATTAAGTCTTTATTATTCACTTACTATTCAAAAATAGTCTTTATTCACTTACTATTCAAATATTCTTAGTCATTATTCACAATACACATGCTGTTTAAATTAAAATATTCTAAGTTATTATTCAAATTCAGTTTGAATATTCTTAAGTCCTTATTCAGACGCTATTCAAATATACTTAAGTTTTTATTCACATGACATTTGAATATTATCAAGTACTTATTCACTTACTATTTGAATATTCTTTAGCTTTTTTCACATAGCATTCGAATGAAATGATAGATCTTTGGACCTCACTGTTTATAGGACTGAGATATTTATGGGACTTGCGATAATTGACTAATATCTTTATTGGACTTACATTTTCATGCTTGAATCTGGTTAAGATTTTTATTTCCCGTAATGTTCTTTGGCAGTATGTTTGGTGTTCAAACGGTGATATCTTTTTGATAGCAACTTTGGTTTTGGTGTCATTATCATAAGCAGATCTGAAAATAATAAATAAAAAGACTTGAAAACAAATAAAATATAGTCCTATACATGTATGTTTGTGTACTAAATATCCCATCTGATTCAAATATAGATCTATATTTCGTTTCGTTTTTTATACGTTCGATAGCCCACACTACATGAAAATCTGCCCAGTTGTCCTGGAAGGTCACGTCTTAGATCGTACAAGCGGCCTTTTTGACCCAGTGATGTCCGACATTAATTAATCAGCTTTGATGTTTCTACTCGTTTACTCACAGTTCCATGCATGGCATAGAAAGAAGTCGCCGTAACAGACCATTTCATTGGCTAATCTCTTACATCGACCCAAACGCAGATTACATAACAACTCTTCCAGATCCTAGTGCAGTATTAGTAAAACGAAATTTTAAACTATAAAAAAAGAAATGAAATCGGGCCTGTGTTTTAATCAGATTGGAAAATATCCCAATTTAATTAACAGATGAAGATATAAATGTTAGATGACAAAGTAGTGCTCCAGTCAAAAGCAACACCTAAACGGGGGGGTTGGGATGGCCTAGTGGACTAGAGTGCCGCGCTTCAACCTCTAGCTGGCCGGTAACCTCTGGCTTGCGGATGTGGTTTCGAGCCCTGGTGTGAGTGTATGTGGCATGGAGATAGGGGCGCCTTCTCAACCTCGTGGGTTTCCTTCGGGCACTCCGGTTTCCTCCCACTGCTAAAGACCCCTATGCGCAAGCTAATTATTGAAATAAAATTAAACCATATGTTAGTCCCAAAATTACCTAGTTTGTGTTGAGTGGACGTTAAACCTCATTTCTCTCTCTCGCAACACCTAAACTCACTTTTTTCTTATTTTGAGAAAACAAAGGGAAACATAATGAATGAATGAATATTTTAACCCCTTCGTGTTCATTGGTTTGATTATTGAGTTACTAGGCTTTTCTGTGGTATACTAGGCAAATGAAGGAAGTTGTTTACATGTAAGTTGTGTCATGGTGTAACTGCTTACGAAATCAAAAGATTGGAATAACTAGTACAACACAGGAAGCATATACCCTGGTGGTAACAACAAATTTGGTCACAACTCAATTTTGACAAAAAAGTGAGTTACTGGGTGTTGCCTTTTGACGGGAGAGTGGACAACGAACAAACAGAAATCAAAAGTTGATACAAAAAAAGGGTTATTGAACTGATAACTACAAAATTGTTTGTAAAATATGTGTAACAAACTGAAATAAAATTGAGTTTAATATTCTTATGTTCTTCTGCGACCAGGCTAATGAAGACAGGCATATGCCATGTAGTAAACTATGATGAGGGGAAAATTTTGCCCAAGCAGAGCATCAAAACCACGCCACTAAGTCAATGACAAACCTTATGATCCAATGCGCATGAGTCTACCATCCATATCGACACAACAGCACCCACCCCAAAACTTGTAGCAGATACATGTATGGCAGGCACTAGAGGAAATGAACCTGACAAAGTCTGAATTTTTGTCTGAAAATGTCTATGGCAGGTGCTTGATTTCCAGGCTTGACAGCACTGATTTGTACACATTGATAATTATACATTCCAACCATGATTTATTGAATTCCACAGCATATATTACAGTGGTCTTTCAATGGCATTTAATAATTGAACTGGATTTCACAATACTATAGAATACATTTACTGTTTATTACGGAGTAATGTCGCTCAGTAACGAACAAGCAATAATTGTTATTTCCATAGAATTGTGATTTGTATATCTCAAAAACTATAGAGATTGCAACATACTTTTATAATACTGATTATATTATTACATCCTTACTATTGAAACCACAACTATTTGTCTTTTCAAAAATTTCAGGTCATGTACAAACAATTTTTCAAATCTGTTGCACACATTGATTATTAAGGGGGGCAAACAAAGGACCAACTCGCTAAAGCAGCTGTGGTAAACCTACGGTATGCTATAAGTACAAGCCTGTAAATCAGGCACTGGTCAGACATTGTAAGGACAGGGCTAGAAATTCACGCGAATCTCTGAATCTAATTCACACAAGGATTCTTACAAAAGCTTATCCTGCGAATCTACAAGGATTTGAGTCAAATTTTTCTTTAAAAAATCGATCTTAGAATTGTCGAGTCCATCTGTTGTATGTCATTCAGGGTCAGTGTTCTTAATCTGTTGTATTTTGTGGGATTTAGCCGATTAATGTTTAATGTAGCCGATTGGTAAAACAATGAATCGGCCATATGGTATCATAAATAATCAATCTCCTTTTGGATAATATAACACCACGTCAATTACATGTATTACGTATTAATAAAGAAGTGTCAGCTACAACAACAGTCATACATGTACATTAGTGAGAATGTGGTTCATAATCCGAGTAATTAGCACATATAACAGTGACTTCGACAATTCGGTAAAACAAAACAAGCTTACTGATAATAAATAATAGGTTCAGGATACGAATAGTAATATGAATCGTACTACGATACATATCGTATGGTGACTGCAGACAGACACAATACTCAGGATCTCTTTTTTTCTACTTTTCTTCAAGGATGTCAACAAATAATATGGAGGAAGAAAAGCGATGACAATGCTGCTTTATTATCCAGGGTGTACCTGATGATACATTTGTATGTACCGGTTTTTCCTCAATAGGCCATCTGTTCGTCCCCACACCCCGCTGCCCAGGTGACTCAAACTTTTCTTACTCAACACACAACTAAGTCAGAAAACATTTTCCTTACACCAAAATAAAAAAATATCCTTCCTCATTCATCGGTTAATATTATTTAATACATTTTTATAGCGCATCTTCCACAAAAGTGTTCAGATGCGCTTAACAATAACAAAGTAAAAATACAGAAAAGTTATACAAAAATATAACAGTTTCTTAAAAACAGCTTAACGAGAAATGCATTGTAAAATGATATAAAGAATTCTAACTACACATAAAACAGTCAAACTCAAATTTGTATAAAGAGTAAAATGCGTGTTTGAATAAATGGGGCCTGTCATTTTGTCCAGCACTGATTTGTCTTTTTAATGATATTGTTAATACATGTCCGGCACTAAGTTGAAAATGTCAGGTATTAATTCATCTAAAATTGGTATTACCAGGCCTGATTACTATTATTCTTCTTAATACCATATATAGGCATCACAGTGGTTAAAAGGGTTTGGTAAGATGCTGACTTGTTAGCCTGGAGGTCGGGTATTGGATCCCTGCATTAGCAAAGAGAGTTCATCCTGATTTTCCGACGTGGTTTCTCTTTGTCAGTGATGCAGGACGGAGGACCCGACAAGGTCAGCTGTCTAGTTTTTTGGATGAGACAAGCACAAAAGTCGAGTTTTTTGGATGAGACAAGCACCAAAGTCTCGTGTACACATTGGCATTCACATTAAAGATCTTGGAAGATGGAATTCAATATATAAGAGTAGACTGTAGTGCCGCTGGCCAGGCAAAATTTCCCTCATAGCACACTGCATAGCGTATGCCTGTCTTCATTAGCCCAGTTCAGACTGTCTGACACTACTGTAAATTATAAACGGTTTCTTCAATTGTGAACAAATTACTGAATAATTGTTATTAAAAACTTGCCTATGTGTTTGAAATTACCTCCAGTTAAATAAAATCCATTGCACAATTAAATATCCCAAGGAAAAAAAAAGTTCTCTCTTAAAAAGTCAATATTTTTGCTAGTATTTTTGATCGAGTCTGTCACAATATTACACGTGAGTCCGTTGGGCTAAACCATCGTAATATGTTGAAGGGGGAAAAGGTTGCCAAATTCTGACAATCACATATGTTGTACTTGGAATCAAAACAGCCCACAACCTTTTTGATTGTTTGAGTATCGGCAACAAAACTGAAGACAATTGATTGTCAGTCTACTAAATTGTATTCACAATGAATATATCACCAATTATACGAATATTCATAACATAATATTGCTTTTCACCCATGTATAATATTATCTATATATTTCTATAAAACATATTACATTCCTGTCAATTATGTTATGCCCGTCTTCATTAGCCAAGCTCGGACACTAAGATTAAGATGTTCCTTTTATCCATTGTAAAGTCGTTCACACTGATTGACAATACCCCACCGTTTAGTAGTAAAAAGTTGCCCAGTAAAATTGACTGACGCAGATTTCAGTTTCGACAAGGATTCAACAGGACAGTTCCTGAACGTGCAGGACCTGTGTAATGAGACTTACGTTCAGAGCTGAACTAGCATCAACCCACTATTATGGCCAGTTGAGCTATATAATATAGGCCTAATTAAAAACATTGTTTACTGACAGATGACTGTATTCACATACATAATTCATAAATTCAACTTCTATACGTGCTCATTTCTGACAGTCTGGTTCACCCTACCAGGTCAAATAGAAGTAGGCGCCTTTATTAGGAACCTGGGTGCAAATCTGTGGTTACAAGATTTGACAGTTGACTGCAGGCCTGCCATCAGGGATCCATCAGGGATCAGTTAGTGAGCATCAGGAAAATAATAGAAAATTTGCAGTGTTTTTCTCCAAGATAAAAGCAGAAATCACTTGATATAAGTGCTATATGCATACTAATAATGCAAAGTGTGCAAAAACTCATTTAAAAACTAAAGATGCAATAGAAAAATGGTCAAAATGATGCAGGTGTCAAACCCATTTCTCAGAATTGAATGACTTATTTATCTCGGCGACTGAGTGATTTGTTTTGGGTCGCGTTTGAAGCAAAGTTCAATACGAATTTCTCAGCTGAAATATCATAATATGTACTTACACTACCATGCCGTATGCACCTTCTCCAATATATGATAACTTAGTGTAAGTTGGGCCGACTTCAAAGACTTGTCCCCGCACCACTTCATAATTTTCATCATTGGTTGATGTTGGTGTATTCAGAGCTGCCATTTTGGAAAATGACGCACGGCATGGCTTTCCTTGTCACGTGACAATAATCTCTGACGTCACCCGTCAAGCTAAAAGCTAGCATTAGTTTGACAAATAATTTTCTGATTCACGCTGTTTAATGATTATTAAACAAATAAAACAAAATATGGCCTTCAATGGCCAAAAATATTCAATCGTTTCCGATCCCCTGTAGTTATAAAATATAAACATATAAAGTGTCAGGCTGTTCTAACTTTGTAATAAGATGACGCGTAAATAGGGTTAGCAGGTGCCTGTGTTGATTTGTTGATGTGGCTACTGTATCTTAAAGGGACGGTCTCTTCTTGTAAAATACGTGCTCTGTTTTTTGTTGTTTTTCTTTTTTAATTGTGTGGTTTAAGCGGCATGCAAAAGTATACAATCGGACTTATACAAATATACCTCATTTTTCAAGAATTTAGGCTATAATAGCTGATGAAGTAGCCTATATTTTTTTTTATATACGGTACTTCATTGGTTGGTAACATCTATAATTGAATGATTTTAAAGTGGCATTTCAACCAACCCATACACAGCACTTAAAGCCCCAATAACACTCTTGTTGTAACTGAAAAATATGTCCCAATCTTTATTCTGGTCAACAAATCGTATTATTTTAGAATATTCCAATTAAATGATGATATAAATTTCAACTTAACACACCTAATTTAAAAAATTGGAAAAATTCAACCAATTGATTTGAAAAGTCTAACGTAAACCTTTTCAAATGTGACTTGGATTTTAGAATATTTTCGAACCCTCTGGACAAGTAAAATAGGTTGTAATAGATAATTTACACAACAGGTAGGACATTTAAACATCTAGTACTTAGAATAAGGCTATTATTTATTTTCTGGAGCTACCAAGCCAGCAAGAATGTTATTGTCCCTTTAAAATTTCACGTCATATATCGTATTGACTTGTTGTATTTTAAATCACCTGATATAATTCAGTGTACAATAAGTATTTATATGCATATGCGTATATAAGCCGCGGTGTGGAGGTGGGGGGGGGGCTGCCCCATATTCGGACGGGTTTATTTGAAACCAAAATTAATATAATGTTTTGAGGGGAAAAATTCCCTTCTTGTCTGCCCTATGCGACGGATTTCGGTCATCGATCATTATTTCTTTACATTGACTAATGGATAAAATATTTAAAATCAGTGTAATAATTAGTGGCTAACACCACTCTAGAGTATTTAAACTTTTAAAGGGCCAATCCCAATTATATTTTTGAGAATAAAACTGAGTAATTTTGCGTGAAAATCCGTTACAATTCTCTACCTCGGGGCCAGGGAACTAAACTCAATATATGCCACACGTCTTCATCTGGAAATGGAAACCGGTGTCCCGAGCTGCATTACACGATGTCTGGACAAAACCAGACTTATTTTATAAAAATAACGTGTAGGTGAAATTTTCCAAGTAAAGCACGTGGGTCATGCACTGTAAAGGAACGGCAATAGATTATCAGGTCACCCAATGGAAAAAATCTTAAGAGTTGCATGTACGGATAAGCAGTTTTGTCGTTCACGTCCAAACGATTAAATATTTTGGGCTGAAATTGGACAAGGTAAATACACCGCTCCTCTATATTTTTGCGCTTAAATATCATACCTATACAGACTTTTATTTCTGAGATCTTGATTAAATCGGGACGGTGCCTTTAAGTAGGAGATGATGATATTTTGAAAAATTTTAACCTTAATTTCGGGATCACTCTCAAAAGTTGTAGTAACCCATCCCATTTATGAATACCCTTTTTTTTTAAAAAAAAAATTCGGACCCGCCTATGATACTTCTTTTGAGGTGGTGGGAGGTGGGGGTCTAATATTATATAGCACACGGTGCGCATCTTATCAGACACACACTCAGCATCTATGTTACTAGCGGCAGAAATAAGCTCCGTAAACCGCCGTCGGTGAGACAAAACATGGGGTTGTTACCCCCCTCAAAAAAATCCTGGATCCGACTGGGGGGGGGGTGATCCAATACCCCAACCTTGTTTCCCACCACGTCTGGATTTCAGGTGAGCAGAGAAATATAAGGGTGTCACTAAATAACGGCTGCTCGAGAGCGCTTCATTTGTGTTTATTTAGTGGTTAGCGCTTATCAGAACCTAAAAAAGACGCCGAACTTCCAGTAGACTATACGATTAAACGCTGAAAAAAGAAGCTGGCGGAGGATAATCCAAGAATTACTTATGTTTCGATATAGTACAGGGACTTAAAGACAAATACAAGTTGTAAATGGATTCTCCCTAAATCAAGTCAAGTACCAAAGGTTATTGAGAGAGAGAGAGAGAGAGAGAGAGAGAGATGGGGTTAACGTCCACTCGACACAAACCGGATAAAACTCTACTCCTTGCCACTGATGCAGGACGAAGGGCTTGGCAATGACAGCTGCCTAGTCGTTCGGATTACACGAAAAACCGAGGTCCCGTTTACACATTGGCGTTCACGCAAAAGCTCCCTTGGCCGTTGGAATTCGATGTATGAGTAGGGCCGCCGCCTGGGCAAAATTTCCCTCCATAGAACACACTATGGCGTATGTCCGTCTTCAGTAGCCCAGTTTAGGTGCAGAATAGTAGGACGTTAAACCCCATTCCATTTTATTTAGGCCATTCAGCCCTCAGTTTTTCTAGCGATTAAAACCTACCCGTCGCTTCAGTGACTAACATGTCACTCTTAATTACCTAAAACAATTAATAATATCTTAACACTCTAACATTTCAACTTCATGGAATGCCTTCTAAAAATTTTCGGTAAAAATTCTCGTTAGACTGGGAATCAACTCAGCAACTCGAAATTCATGCCATTCTCTAGCCTAATCCGAATACACGTGAATCTGCCAAACATCAAATATTTACCAAACCTATACGTTTTAAACTAAATGGAAAGACTATGATTATTTTCTTCGCATTTGAGAATATAAAGATCTATTTTAAATTTCATCAGAATCGGATAAAAATTGTGACATCTAGAGGGTCCACAACCTTCGTATTTATACACAATTTGCGTGCAAAGAGCGGGCATTTTGTCGGACAGTTTCATTATGGTGCAATGGTGACGTATTCAAACGGTTTTTAACCTCGGATAAAAAAAAAATGTGACCTCTAGAGAATCCACAAACTGAAAATGCATAACACAAGTTACAATTTTATGGATACACAATTGCTGAGTTTGATACTAAGCGACGTTTCGACGAGGATACACTCGTCTTTATCAAGCAAATAAGACGAGAGTATCCTCGTCGAAACGTCGTATAGTATCAAACTCAGTAATTGTGTATCCATAAAATTGTACCTTGTGTTAATATGTTCAATTACTAAATTCAAGTCAAAGAAGATAAAAATGCATGATCCAGGAAGTTAAGTTCAGATACGGTTATTTCTAAAATGAACTAAGATCCTTGTGATATAAACTTAAATTAAAAGACTCTGGAGGGTTCACAACCTATTTGGTAAGTGGGGCGGCCATTTTGTCCGACAGTTTTTGTCCAATTTTCACAATTAACGTCGATTTTTCGTACAATCCATGGCCGAAATTCAAGAAGTTAATCCGACCATTTTGTCGGTCAGTTTTGGTCCGATTTTCACGAAATTACGATGTTAACGGTTATATTTTCGAACGGTGTTTTAAATCGGATTATAATTGTGAACTCGGCAGAGACCACAGGCTAAAAACAAAAATTGCCTGTGATTTGACCTAAAATTTGTGACTTACTGTACCGTACGACAGAGCTAATGTAAACAGAGCAAATAAATGTACATGTAGGTTCTTCGCGAAATTTACGTGGTTTGTTCTTGCATTTGGAAAAATATAATAAGGTATACGTGGCGTGATGACTAGTATTATGCTGTTATGTCAATTTACTGAACATCAAGTTTTACTTTCTACGTCCAACTTAAAGCTGCAATTTCATATTTGTAAGTTATATTTTTAAAGTATATTTGAAAAAAAAAAGCCTTAAACTAAATGGTATCTTTAAACAGTCCTATCTTGTTAAAGAATAATCCTATTAATCCTATAATTCACTATTGCTAGTTGAGAAATTGACAAAAATATCATTTTCAACAACTTTAAATTCAAACGTTTGAAGATAGCTATTGCATAAGGGGGGGGGGGATAGAAAACATGGGAGGTAATTATGTTCTTATTTCCAGTGAGAAAGGTTTTTAAGAGTGGGAAATAATGCTCATGGCGGTATAATAATGACTTGACAACCTATTGAGCAAAAGACATAGAAATAATCAGGTTTTGACTTTCTTAGAAAATATGAAATTCCCACTTTAAAAAACCGTCTATCGGCCACAAGTAGACAGGCGAACATTTTAAGCCATGAATAATCCGCTTACAGACTTGATAATGCAATATGTAGTGACGCGCTTCGCGGCATGGTTATGAGCTTTTGCGTACCAGTATCAAACACACACCGTTGGTTAGATATGCTACAAATCGACTCCAACAACAGCAAGCCCCCCCCCCCCCCGGACCCCTAATGTGCATGCACGAAAACACTTAACCACTAACTAATTTTCTTGCACGTAAGGGGGGTTGGGATGGCTTAGTGGTCTAGAGTGCCGCGCTTCGACCTCTAGCTGGCCGGTCACCTCTGGCTTGGCGCTGTGGTTTCGAGCCCTGGTGTGAGCGCATGTGGCATGGAGATAGGGGCGCCATCTCAACCTCGTGGGTCTCCTCCGAGCACTTCGGTTTCCTCCCACTGCTAAAGACCCCTACGCACAAGCGAATTATTGAAATTAAATTAAACCATATGTTAGTCCCAAAATGACCTAGTTTGTGTCGAGTGGACATTAAACTCATTTCTCTCTCTCCCTTGCACGTTAGATTCTATATTATACTTGATGTCCGATTGGTCATAATCTTGGTCGGTCAATTTAGGACGTTTGGAAAAAAGTGTCGGACATGTCTAGAATATATGGGCGAAACACCAGCCCTTGTCTAAAGATATGGGAGGAAATAAGAGAACCCGGAAGAAATCCCGCAAAGTTAAACAGGTAACTCTGCACCAAGACAGACCTTCGGATCAAAACGATGCCACCTGACACCAAAACAGACCTTATGATGTAAATGACAATCATTACATTAATCAACCACCTCTTCCCTAAATCGTCTTGTGAGAGGAAACCAGAGATAAACCCATGAGGTTAGATAGGCGACCCTATCTTGACTGACCTAATGATCTTAAGCGCAATCATTACACAAGTCAAATTTCTTGCAAATGGGAGGAAACCTGAGAACCCGGATAAAAACACACAACCTTGTCTTGACAGACCTTATGATTAAAATTTTACGCGCAAGAGAAAAGAACTGAATTGAGAGAACACACATTATCGAAAATCAGAAGCGTTTTAATTTGATACAAAATAACATAATGATAATTATAATAATAAAGAGATATTATTCTACAGCAGCCATTAGCCAATATTCTGAAAAATATACAGCGGGTAATACAATGAGTATTATTTCTCTACCGGTTATTCTTACTTTGTACAAAGTGTATTTAAAGGACACCACAGACAAGCAGACATTTTGTCGAATTCCTATTAATCCTGAAAACAAAGAATTGGTATAAAATCAAGCCTGGATCAATTTGATTAAAATACAGATTTATATTTTCGTTTCGTTTCGTTTTTTTAACACTTTTGATGGATTATACAATATGAAGAACTGGGAGGTTGCTCAGGAGTCATACAAGCGGCTTTTGACCCCATGACATCAGACATTGATTAATCAATCGGCGTTGATGTTTATAGGGTTTTACCCACAGTTCCTTGTAGAGCATGCCAAGAAATCACATCAACTAGAACGTCTGTTATATAGCAACTCTTCCAGATCCTAGTGTTGTGAAGACCGGCAAAATGAAATTTAGAACTATAAAAAACGAAACGAAATAAGATCCGATGGAGTTTGGGTAGGGTATAAGGTACCTGTCAGAGAGTTTGCCAGACACAAATTAGGTAGGCCTATATATCATAATATACCCTGTGTGATTATTGGTCTGAGGCAGGTGCCCTCATGTCCAGGCTTGTATAGGCTGTGTGATATTCAGGCTTGTATAATAAGCTATCTTTCAAAGGACAATGTTGGTGTCCGCACGAATGTCGCAGAACTGGTTAAGCACCGAAATAAACTATAATTATCTCTTGAAATGTTTAAGTCGAGAATTAACAAAAACAAGGGAATGCATGGATTCTTGCTTTTTCTTATTATGTGATACTCCTTTCAGAAATATTTTGTTTTAAATGAATATCCTTGCACAGTCTTATATGAAAACCTTTTGTCTTCCAAGGAATTATTAGTGAACTGAAAATCGACTGTGCATCCGTTATCCCCCCCCCCCTTTTTATTTGGCGTCATTTCACGTTTCTCCAAATCTTTATTACGCATCTATCGTAGCAAAGATCTGTGTTAAAACCATATTTGGAATGTGTTTAACAAGTTCTGTCACCAACATTGTCCTACCCGCCTGGAGCCTTGTTCTCAGAAACTTTTTGTTGTTTTCAGATTGATTCTTCGATTTCTGAAAACTTAATCAATCAGTAAAACCTGTGTTGGTCCCATTTACTACCAGCCTAGGACCTTATTCTCAAACACCTGAGCTAAAATATTTAATGAAGGCTGCAATTTCATTGGTTGAGAGTTTAAAATGCTAGATTAATTTTAGTTTTTAGCCAATCAAAGAGTAGAATTCTTACAGTATTTCAGTTCATGTTTTTGTAAATAAGGAAGGGATCAGATAAAAAAAACAAATGCCATGAATTCGTACAAAAAGTTGCCGAGTCTGTAGTTGTCTTCAAGAGGTGGAAACTTTCATGAGAGCCCTACAGTACATAAAATTGTCTATAATAAATCAGAGATGAATGATTTTATATACAAAACTAGGCCTACAATTGACACTCTTCTATTTAGGTGAGGAACATGAATTTGCATATTAGATAATATTTAAATTAATTTACAAATGTACCGGTAAAATTATGATTAACTGCTGAAAACGGAAGACAAACCATAGGCGAATTAATTTTTTTCAATTTAAAGCAATCTACTTATTGAATATGGACAATTAAATATAAAAGTTTAATGTACACTTCGGTGAATATTAATTGATTTTTTTGTTTACTCCACATTCTGAGCGTTATATTAATTTTTATATATATTTCAAAGAGTTTTTAGCTGCAGTGTGACAAGAATTGAAATCAGGTAAAAGGGTTTAATACTTATACATAAGATGACAAAGAGCTATAGAACAGGTTCGTTTCAAAGTCACTAAATTTTTTTAAAAAAGAAGAAAAAAAAATTAACAAGGGGCAATAACTCCTTATAACTTCAACAAGGGGCAATAACTCCTCATAACTTCAACAATGGTAAATAACAAAAATAATTTATACATTGTACATCAATTGGTGAATTATGTAGCATGTTCCTCAATATGTTCCGTATGACCATTCAGAGCAACCACAGGCTGCTCAATTTGTTGTTGATCAAAAACCTCCAGGTTCCATTGAATCTAGGCTCAGGACCAAGTTACCTTGAATCAAGGTCCAGTAACCAAGTTACCGTCAAGCTAAGCCTGGTAACCAGGTTACCATGAAACTAGGACTGATGACCAGGTTACCATGGCATGAGACAAGCCTGGTAACCAGGTTACCATGAATCTAGGCCTGATGATCAGGCTACCGTGAAGCTAAGGCTGGTAACGAAGTTTCCATGAAACTAGGCCAGATGATACAAGACGACAAAACAATTACTAAAGCAAAACTAAAGCCCTTTCTACCATCGTGCAAAAAAAGCAAAAAAGACAGGATAACAAATGATATCGGAAGTCTTAAATAAAAATCTAATACAACAAAGATACAATATAATTTTACAAATATCGCTAACTGAAATGACCTAGAAGGAAAAATAGATGGGGTAGAAGCTTGAGTCAAACAAAACTCTTAGCAATCTCTAATTTCTAACAATGGCAAGACTTTATTTTAAACCAACAATTTGTATTATGAAATATTTTTTGCAGCAGCTGAACTTATAATAAATTAACAATTATAGTGATGCTTGAATTAAATTCCATTTTAATCAAAGCTTCTACCACCTTCGATTTAACTCCTAAAATATGTAAATATTTGGTAATACACAACCCTGGAAATAAAGAAACTGTCACAGACATTGACAGACATAAATTCAGGCTTTGTCTGGTACAGATTTGTTTTTAAACTGTTTTTATGGGTAATTTTGATTTAAAAAGTATTTATTCAGAATTCTTATATACAATTAAGGAGGGAATAATATGAATATGTTGGATACAGTAACAAGCAACTTAATGCTTATATAAAACTGCTTCCAGTTTGGGTAATTTTAACACATGCCAGTCACAATGTTGATTAATGTCATGTACTAGTCTATAATTCATTCAGGTAAAACTAAAGTCCTTATTTCCAGAGTTGGTAATACACAAAATGATCGATTACTCATATATATTATAATTCGTGGCTCAGTATATAACCTTAATGTACAGGTAGGTAAGCAATCTATTTGTTCGGAGAAAATCTCCTAATAAGGAGTCTTACAATTAAACAGGTAAGCAATGTGTTTATTGGGAGAAAATCCCCTTATTAGGAGTTTTATAACTCAGGCAACATCAATTTTTAACATATAGTCTTTGAGGGAGTACCTATTACAATTTAGCTTCTTATTTCTGGGGAAGAAAACAAAATAACTCAAAAACAAAAAGTACTTGTTTGCTTTTGTTTTTTCAAAGGCCCTTTTCTCCCATATTCTCAAGTTTCGAAAGTGTAATCAAAAATTGGCTCAGCAGACACAAGTGACTTATTAATTTATCAAGACTGTGAAGAATTAATAATTAATTAGGTTTAGCCTAAAAACTCATTGTTGTGTTTTTGGACCCTAATAAAGATTCCAGAAAAGCTGATAAGAGGAATTCATTTAGTAAAAATTTCAATAACATGTATTAGAAGACACAGATAAATATATATTCTTTGAAAAGGCTTGTTAAAATAATAGTGATATAATACGTTATATGCTTCCATATGAATAATACCCTCGGACGTACATACATAGTCAAATATTAACAGTACGTCTCTAATTCTGCTATAAGAAAATAAATAACATATTAATTGTTCTATTTCCATTATACAAATATTCTAAATAATACATGTATATCGTATGATAATTCAGCTCTACCAGAAATTTCAGCAAATATATATAATTTAGAGTTACCTCCCTTGGCGAAATATTGCTTAAAAAGCACAAATAATCCTTGCTCAGAGAATGTACAGATATTATTACAGTAAATTTCCTGAAATCCTTCCAATGATCTGATGTCTGATAATTGATGTTATTGAATGGGACGCAGAAAAACAATAAGAACAATTAAAGATATTTGAGATTTTCTTCAAGATGCATTACGTAAGATCTAAATCTGACTATTGCTGATCTTTATTTCAGGTTCAAATGTTATATTAACTACTTTTTAGACAATTATTAACATGACACTATTTGTGCAAAAACAATTACTGGTTTACTCTATTTGTGGAATAACAATTACTGGTTTACACTATTTGTGGAATAACAATTACTGGTTTACACTATTTCTGGAATAACAATTACTGGTTTACTCTATTTGTGGAATAACATTTACTGGTTTACTCTATTTGTGGAATAACAATTACTGGTTTACTCTATTTGTGGAATAACAATTACTGGTTAACTCTATTTGTGGAATAACAATTACTGGTTTATTAGCATGCTACGATAATAAACGATCTACATAACATTTTCAATATATTTATTTTTTATTATCTATTTTTAAAACTATCATAGCACGAACTGTCAGCTCTTTTTCTAAATCTTACTACATATCTTTAATATAACTATCGGAGCAAGAACGGCCAGCACTTAATCGAAATCTCAGCACTTTATCTAAATCTTACAAAATGCATCTTTATTATAACTATTGTTCACCTCGTTATCTTACATAATGCATCCCTACACGGGTCTCTACTTTGTTCAGATTTTTTGACGAGTTATTTTTAAATCCTGGGGATATTTTTCCAACCAGATGTGCCGGTATTACAAAAAATAACAAGAGTAACACATGACTATACAAAATGAGAAAGAAGAAAAATATTTAATGCTGCCAATAGCAATACCATTCATTTCGAGGACGTCTCTTAACTTAAAGTTCTCATCAATAGACTAAAGATATCTTCCCAACGCTACTCAATTGAACGTTCCGAAATTGACTTCGCAACCTAAAATATAGTGACAATTGTACGAAACGGGGCATTTCAGGCTACAAAATAGCTGAAACCTGTGTTTTATTACGTCGCGATTTTACTCACTCAAACTACCTCCATTACCGGGACTGCAATTTGGAACGTTCAGGCAGGACGAAAGTTTAAACCAATCAAAGAAAGGGAGGCAATTGTTATATATATATATATATAAATTGTTATTATATACATATTATGACACATTTTAAAAAACAGACACTATTAAGACCTGACATATTTGAATATAATAGCTTCTGTTGTAAAGAATGAAAAATCACCTGCTTGAATTTTATTATCAAATTTTACTATTTGTGTGGCTAATGCTCCTAATTTCACATCCTGAACAAAAAAAAAAAACCCTCACATTTTATCAAATGTTTCCACAAGAAATAAATTACACCAAGGTCTTATTGTAACATCAGCTACACTGACATGGTAATTCTTCTTCTGCTAGCTACGGTCTAACATAGGGTCTTATCTCAGACTAGCCAAATAAGGTCAATCGTGATTAAGAGGCCCAGTCCAGTGAATTAAAGGAGCATGAAAAGGAAACCGCTGTCCGAATCCAAATACCCTAGGCCCAGATTAAAGTGAGTCCCTTATATTATTATCTTACATTATTATACCAAGGGTGTCACAATAAAACTGTTGGCAGCTATGATTACACACGGCCTTATAACGAATCCTGACTGCATAGATGGGTTTTAATGTATAAAATTAAAAGATTATTTTAAGATAAATAAATATTGCATTCAAAATCAATGAAAAGGGAAAGTGACAATCAAATACAAATGTTATATGTCTCCTTGATTCAAAATTAATAAATTCTTATCCGTGATACGTTTGACCACGTTTATTAAGATGATGTTAAATCTGATTATAAAATGACTATACATAAGATTATGATGGGTTGTAAATCAGAATTCATTTTCATTTTAACAATTTTCGTCTCCGTGCACGTCTTCTTCGTCAGTGTGTTGTTCCACCTTGGCCAGTCTATTTTCTAATTGTTGAATGCGTTTATCCTGTTTTTTTACTATGTCTTGAAGCGATTTTAAATCTTTTACTAATTTTTCAGGATCAAATCCGTCTTTTAGAAAGTCTAAGGTTTTCTGAGGCAACTGAAATTAGAAAAACAAACATAAGATATATGAATAACAAACTTGACAATAGGCTAAAATAACACAAAAATAGGAAAGTTCTTTATTCATAAATTTAAGAAAATATTTTAAAAAAATAGTATATAATTCTTCAGAAAACAAGCTGACAAATATATGTAACAAAAAAGAAAAAGAAATTAATCCTTCAAATCTGCATTTGGGGCCAAACCAAGGCAACAAATAATAAACAAAAACGTATTTAATTCTTCAGAAATATATATGAGACATAAAGAAAAATAAATTAATGGGCCAAACCAAGGCAACAAATTAATGTTGATGTACATGTATAAAACCGCTGAACATCAGTTGAGGGAAATGAATGAATAAATAAAATGTGGTTTTATGGTACGTCAGCTCCAACTGGGCTATATTGTGCCAAACATATGGTGACAAATTACATAATATCGCAATTTTATATTAATATACATCAATTTGTGGGAAATAAGATTCCACATTCTATTTCGATTGGGCTAAAAAATATGGGCATATGCCATATAGTGTGCTATGAGGAAAACCTTGCCAGGTCAGCAACACTATGGCCTACTCTTATAGAATTCCCATCTGTAAACAGAACTAAACATTGGCCCTTGCCAGCATGCTATGAGGAAATTATTGGACAGATACATGTAGTGGCGCAACAGGCTACTCTTATATCCAACGTCAACTTTAAAGGGTTATTTTACAAGAGGCCTCGGTTTTTCACATAATCAGAATGAATATATAGTGTGGTTTGCCAGGCCCCATGTAATGAAACAGACAAGAAGGAACTTTCTCGGCTTATACCACAATAGAACATGGGACAGCTAAAATTTGACTGAGTTGCCGCAGCCCTGGCTGTTGAGGGACATTATTATGAAACTGAAAGAACATATCATAATCTGGGTAAAAACTTTTGATGGGGCTCCATTTAATCTGATTGATTTTGTTTTCTTATTCAAATATTAAATAATCAATTTGTGTACATTTCAACGTTGATCAAGTTAGAAATAAGTTATAGTCTGAAAGTAAGTTATAGTCTATAAAAAAAGTTATAGTCTAAAAAAAAGTTAATAGTCTAAAAAAAAAAAAAAGTTATAGTCTCAAAAATAAGTTATACTCTGAAAAAAATTACGTTATAGTCTGAAAATTGCAAATGATGCTCAGCGGCTTTAAACAAGAGGTGAACAAAAAATATAAATTCCAGAAATATATATTACAATGATACAGAGATTAAATAATTAATTAATAAAATCAACTGTTAATTGAATATTCAATAAATAAGCATGCTTCTGTAGGTATATAATAAACCAACTGTGAGGTTGATGTCCCCTGCCTTAAGCCTAAAATAACAGGCTCCGAGTTCACATCTCACTAACTGAGCCAACAGCTTCACCTCAATGAGAAGTAGAGTTGCTGTGTTCCAAAAAGCTGTGACAGACAGACAGGTGGACCTATTCTAACACTCTCCTGTTTACTCTGAAAGGCAGGGGACAATTAAAACCGAATTCAAAATAAACCAAACACAAGAATTATATATAATAGTAAGTATATACGGAATCAAACGAAATCCACACGTCAAGCCATATATATCTTTCCTATATTAGTACACGCCACACAAAAAACATTATTACTGATCAGTAATGACTATGACAAATATTAAAGGGAATGGACCCTTAAAAAATTATAGTCGGACTACATATATTTCTTATACGCCCAAAATTGAATGTGAACACTCTACAAATTCAATTTATTATCCAATGATTTTAAAAATTACATCTGTTGTTTAATTAAAAAAACATTATTCAAGAGCTAATTCTGCCTATTCCGTGTCTTTTGACGGGTTATCTAAATTATTAGCTAGATCCCAATTGCTGCTCAATTTTCATTCATGATTTAATCATGAAATGGATAATCAAGACTGATTTTTATCGTACCAACTTTAATAATTGCTAAATTCTCGGCTCATAATGGATCAATGGGACTGAAATTTTCAGCAAATTGCCTTTACATTATTCAGTTTTAACTATTATAGTGAGAACTGCCAACTCGTTATCTAATCTCCCATAATGTATCTTTAAATTACATAATTTCAGATAGTAAATTTGGGGGAATCTGGCAAAAAAAACCACAAGGTTGAACAGGTGACCCTACTAGAAGTTTCAAACAAGCAGGGAATAGAAACAATGTTATTTCACTCAATGACGAGTTAATCACACACCAATATTGATGGAACAGATAGCTCAAATAAGATGTACAGAAACAGAGACAAAAACCTTCAATGTTGACTCAAACTAGGTCATTTCACAACTGATGCATGGTTCAATGTTGTACAATGTGCGTGCGCTAAACATTGTTCATTTTAAATAAAGAATAACTTTTGTTGTTACTTAAAATTATGACCAATTGGATGACCAATTATATATCTTCATTTGAATTTATAAACATTTTTTGACTGGAATAATAGTTTATGTGTTATTTTGTGTTCTCTGCAATATGTGTGAAATAGCTTTATTTAACATCTGCTTCCACCGAAATGATACCGCAGACAATGGAATTAATGGATAATCCTGTAAGTAGCTCAAGGGAGATAAGCTATTGACCCGTTCATTGGCTTAGGCGAGAAACAGAAGTAGTTAATTAATTAGGTCAATGAGTTATTAATTTATAAATACAACCATTATTATTATTGAATATAATATAATCACTCTTTCACACAGGTTATAAAACAATAAAAACACCAAACTTTAACCCTTTTGATATAGGAGGATTCAAACAGGAGCTCTCATTTCAATCTCTTGCCAGCTTATAACCAACTAGTCTCTATTATCCACACAAATATTCTACGAATATTAGTCTGGATGGATCCTCAAAATTTGACGGAAAATAGGTCATTGTCAGGATTATCCAGTCTTTTAAGTAACTACGTACTGAATCTATCCAAACAGCTTGTTTGTCAACAATGACACTCTTTAAAATTTTGTTTGTAAAGGTTTCAGTTGAAATGGTAATTTTCTCTCGTCATGAATCAGACGTATGGCTTCTCACAATCTTCTTAATTCTTCATCGTCTCTATTTTGTTTCTAATAATATATGTGCCAAGTGAATTGTGGGATATATTTCAACCACGCTTTATAGAATCTAGCAAAATCGGCCCGGCTTCATAAGATCTAGCACTTACCCGAGACTTTAGCCAAAAGGTTCCATTGCCCATGCGTAACCAAATGTTTGGTTTTGTATTTGGTAGATTATCCAGTAATTTTCGTCAAAAATTGAGAACCGACCCAGACCCTCCGTGTGTTGAAGACAAGGAGGTTCTGGGTGACCAAGACTAATAACCAACATGGAATGTGACAAGTCTTTAGCATTAGCTAGCATTAACTCAATCAAATTCTCTGATTTATGCTTAATAACCAGTGGCCCTGCTTGATTTATTCTGAATGACCATAGTTCCGCAATATTGGTGACAAAGTCACTTGATTTAACAGGACTCCTGCGAAAATTCAGCCGCAGTGTCTTGACGAGAGCAGCGAATCTCACCTGAACGGCGTACGTCGTTTGTAAACCGGCTCGCTAATCAGCGCAGAATTCAAGTAGGACCATTGAGACAAGTAATTGCATGGATGATTGACAAAACCACTACTGGGTCAATCAGTCAATATAACAAACAATCAGTCAGTGAAGACTGGCAAATACAAGTGAAATAAGAGCCCCAGTACAAAGTGAAAGTAAGACAGTGCTTAATAGCCACAACTACCAGTCTAAATATAGAATAAATTTTGCTTTTCCTATTGATCATTGTTTATTACAGTGGTTCCCAAGACAAAAATTCGGTTTAACGTCTTGCTCTGACTGGACTAATGAAGACAGGCAGTTGTAGTAGTAGGTCGCGTCAGGGATCATATGAGAGACTTTTGACCCTATGAAGTGAGACATTGATATTTCTATCAGGATATCCAAGAACGTGATGCAACAGACCGCTTCCTTGGCTAATCCCTCACATCAACAAGATAATAAAAAACGAAACGAAATACGATCCGTGTTTTAATCAGATTCTAGTTTATCTACATGTGAAGGATATTAATTAATTTCATGTTTATCTTTGAGAAATACCCATTTCCTAACGATCAGACTCATGTCCCAACAATCGTGATTTATTAATACAAGCCTCAAGTCTACAATCATCTATCTTATCCTTTGATAACAATATCAAGGCCATTAAGCACTGTCCATGTAGACCAATCCAACCAATCCAAGAATTAACAATAAATAAAATCAAGCAGGCTAGGATTAGATAAACTGGTTTTATAACTCAACGTCAAAATACGTGTTTGCCTACTTCTATATATATATATACATGTATATTACGCTTTCTCCGTCTCCTCCTCGTCCGATAAATTGGTGTCATACTGTGACAGCTTTTCTTCCAAAGTTTTGATTCGTCGTTCGTGAGCTTTGACAATAAGTTTGAGTTTTCTCATATCATCTAGAATTCCTTGTGGGTCGAACCCCTGTTTTCAGAAAAAGAACTTAAGTCCGGACTGATGTATGTTTATCTTTTTTTTTGTATTATCCAGTTTTAAAGACCCTTCATCACATTAGTCTACTTGTATAATAAGATAGCCAGTTAAAATGTTGATAGCACGGACAGAATTCAATGTCAATTCCGTATTCCTGGTAATTTTGAAAAAAGTGAGCCAATTAAGGGAAACCAGAGGTATTGTCAAATTCCAGAAAAAGGGTCGATATTTCAAGGCTGATTGATTTTGAAGTTTGAAACTTGAAATCTAAAATATTGAGGTTTGAAGAACAGATAGTACTTTGTGGGACCAAACGCCCTTCCCCCCATCCCCACAAATTAAATAATGCAATCAACCATTGGTTGGTTTGCAAACTTTAACTCCCCTCCTCAACCTCTGAATTAAATAATGCACTCAACGATTGGTTCCTTTGCAAACCTTAACACCCCGCCCCCAACCCTGAAATAAATAATGCTCTCAACGATTGGTTCCTCTGCAAACCTTAACACCCCACCCCCTTGAATTAAATACATCAATCAACAATTGGTTGGTTTGAAAACCTAAACATGTTCAATCTTGGCAAACAACATTTTAAAATGACACAAGAAAAAACAAAATGTTAAGATTTCTAGAAAGGGAATGAAATTTCCACAATATTAGTTATTGAGAAATTGAATAATAAATCATTAGAAGTATATTGCACACTATATAAGAATTAATAAAGGGGATATAAATCATATAGTTTGACCAAATATAAATGTTCAAATAAGTTAATACCACACCAGTATTATTTGAAAAGGGAATAAATTAAAATAATGCAATCAAATGATTTAGTTTTTCTCTTTAAAACACAATCAATGTGGGAAAAGCTACCAGTGTGGCTTCCATCCCAAAATAAATATTGAAACAGGCTCAAATTGAATAAAAGAAATATGTGATAAAACTTACAGGCGGTAAAGCAGGAGTAGCTGCAGCAGCTTCATTATTAGCAGAAGCTGGTGTGGCACCGACAGATGCCCGAGATGGCATTTTATCTAATACATTGGACTTCCGCACCACTTTAAAGGCTTCTTTTTTACTTGGTGCATATCCTCCTTTCAGTGAAATCTGTGAACATAAAGTCAAACAATTATTAAGAAAGTTTCTATGGCATTAAGTGAAAAAAAAAGAACAAAGAAAAAGAAATGGGGTTTAATGGCATGTTTTGTAACATGTTATACATGATATACAAGGGACTTTGACTTTACAGAATACCAAAATAAAATTTGGGGGAGGGGGTACAATCTACTGTGACTGGGCTAATGAAGATGAGCATGTGTCATACAGTGTGCTAGAGGTGAATTTTGTCCAGACAGCGGCACTACAGCCCTCGCTTGTATCAAATTTCAACTGCCAAGTGATATCTTATGTGCACGCATGCCACACAACACATTGACAGACCCTATGATCTAAAGGCCATGTATTAGACCACTCACACCACTTGTAGCAAGTACAGCAACACAGAGATATTTCCTCAGAATCTAATTATCTCCCTTATAAGACCACAAACTTTATAGAGGGAGAGAGAGAAATGGGGTTTAACATCCATTCGACACAAACTAGGTCATTTGGGACTAAAACATGGTTTAATTTTATTTCAATAATTCGACAGTGCGTATGGGTCTTTAGCAGTGGGAGGAAACCGGAGTGCCCGGAGGAAACTCACGAAGTTGAAATGGCGCCCCTATCTCCATGCCACATACGCTCACACCAGGGCTCGAAACCACAGCCGCAAGCCAGCTAGAGGTCAAAGCGCGGCACTCTAGACCACTAGGCCATCCCAACCGCCCGGAAGGGGTACAATCTACTGTGACTGGGCTAATGAAGATGGGCATGTGTCATACAGTGTGCTATGAGGGGAATTTTGCCCAGACAGCAGCACTACATATCCCTCTCTTATATTGAATTCCAACTGCCAAGGGATATCTTATGAGCATACATGCCACTAGACTCACTGACAGACCCTATGATCTAAAGGCCATGTATTAGACCACTTAGAGAGAAATGGGATTAAACGCCCACTCGACACAAACTTGGTCGTTTCGGGACTAACATATGGTTTTTGTTTTTTAAATTTTATTTATTTCAATAATTCGCTTGCGCATAGGGGTCTTTAGCAGTGGGGGGAAACCGGAGTACCCTGTCGAAAAACCACGGGGCTGACCCTAATCCTTGCCACGTACAACCGGGGGTTGGGGGGTGTACATTGAAATGGAGTAATAAAACCTGAAACCACACCAGTTGACTCAATGGCAGGTCGTATGATACAGCGTGCGCACGCTAACCATTCGGCCATCCAACCCCCCTAGACCACTTAGACCACACGATCACTCGGACAGCCTAAATAACAGGCAAGTAAAATTTGTTGACCCAAGAAATTGTTACTGAATCCAATTAAAGCAAAGTAGCAACACAGAGTTATTTCCTCAGAGTTTAATTATCTCCCTTATATGACCACAAACTTTATAGAGAGAGAAGACAAATGGGGTTTAACATCCATTCGACACAAACTAGGTCATTTGGGACTAAAACATGGTTCAATTTTATTTCAATAATTGGACTGTGCATATGGGTCTTTAGTAGTGGGAGGTAACTAGGGCTGGGTAAAATATCGATATAAATCGATAGTATCGATTGGACGGCCCAGAAAAGCACTATCGATAGCGGTGGGTTCAGCGCTCACGCTGTCGATCGCCAAATTCGCCAATTGCGATTAAAATATAATTTTGGCTAAAGAATATTCAATTTGGTGAAATTTTTGGCGATATTTTTTTCCTGTATGGCGATTCTTTTTTTACCTGGAAATAAAAAAAATATCGGCACAAAGCTTTGATTTCAGCGCGTACATACTAAACAGTGTACCGTCGATCGCGCTTCGTTGAGTCAATCAACAATCAATTAGGTATCAATAATAGCCCTATCTTTTGTCTCTTGATCAATCTGGGATTAGTGTTGATAAGTATTTACAGTCAGAGCAGTAATAAACTAATTAAGAGACAAAAGATTTAATTGTGTGTTTTCAAATACGAATCGGTTGCTTTGTTGATGGTTTCGATATATTCAAAATGGCGGACACTGTAAACAATACTCACTCGATTTGTTATCGGGATTATTGGATTATGACTGCTTTTTGATCTATTTCATAACGAAATTGACGATATCGTTAATAAATGAAGCCAGGTATGTTGTTACAGTTTATAAATGCGTATATAAACTTGGGACTGTCGAAAGCCATGTATTATCAAATCATATGCCATGGGTCGTAAGCGAAAAATTGAACAGCCTTCTTCAACGTCTGACAGAAGAATGTCAGATTTTTTTTAATATTCCACCACCAAAATGCCCGAAGACTACAGATGATACTGACATGATGATATTACAGCCCTAGATATTGAACTGATACCCCAAAAGACCACCGCAGAGAAAAATTTCGAAAAACGTAAAATAATAAGTGCATTTGGAAAAGGTATATCTTTCACTTTCAGGGATGAATCGAAATTTTCAAATTCTTGGTTAAGGTATGATACAGCTAACAAAACAATGTTTTATTCAACATGTGAATCAGTCTTCAAAAAATGGGAGTCTGCAAAGCAGAGAAGAATTTTTTAAATTTTAAGATATATATTGTATGTATTTATGTAAATAAAATTCCCGAAAAAAATGTTTAATAGTTATTTTATTTTGGCGGAAAAAATATCTGGCTGATAAATTAAAAAGAAAAATTGGCGGAAAAAAAATGGAACCCAGAGTGAGCACTGGGTGGGTTACTATCGATTATCGCTCTTCCGTCTATTTTTCTTGCGTCTGAAATGTCAATGTTTTCTTTCAGTTAATCATAATACACTGCTCACTTTAATTACTATCCAGTAAAAAAATTGTGACTGCTTATTGAACAGCCGTTTTCATAAACTCACTCTCATTGAAACGTTACTTTAGTTTTGAAGAAATTATTGTAGAATATCGCTAAATCGGAGATACCCGGATGTGTAAATAAAGTTAGAGTTATTTCCCTTTGCAAGCTTCAGAATTCGTCGGTACAGTTCACTTATTTCTGTACGTGTGCCTCAGTGATAGAGTACCCGGTACAATAAATAGCACACATGGAAGACAAAACGCTTATTGATTTTCCCGGCAAAGCTAAAAGTGCGGTGTGGAAGCACTTTGGGTTTTAGACAGGAGCAAACGATCTTTCGTATGGTTTTGAACGTTGAACTTACACTGTAATCTGTATCGTATCCAGTCTTGATGACGAAAATAAGTTTGTTTTCGATACTATCGATTATCGACCGACATTTCATTGCCAATTATCGATAGTAAAAATCACTATCGATACCCAGCCCTAGAGGTAACCCAAGGACTCAGAGAGAAAACCTACAGGCAACCATACTCCTTGTCACATACAAACAGGGAATTGAAATCACACCAGTTGACACAAAGACAGGTCTTATGATACAACGCTCACATGCTAACCATTCAGCCTCCCAATCCTCCCACATAATACTTAACCCAAGGGAATAAAACGGTCTCATTCTTTTTCAGATAGTCACAGACTCTGTCCTGCTGTGGCTTCATATAGCTGATCATAGAGGACGGAGATGGGAAAGGTGTGGCCTAAGTGTTTCTAAGGGTTTTAATATTAATCTTTTTGTCAGTCAGTACAGTTTTTAACAAGAATTAAATTAATTACCAAAACAGGGTCAGCATCTTTACGGTCAACCCACCACTCTTCAGCAGAAATAGCAGGTACATCAGCTGCTGTATCAGGATATAAATCTTCTTGAAAGAGATCAGACTGAAAAGAAAAATAATGCTTTATTTGATATTTGTGAGAGAGACTAACATATGGTTTCATTTTATTTCAATAATTCGCTTGCATGTAGGGGTCTTTAGCAGTGGGAGGAAACTGGAGTGTCCGGAGGAAACCCACGACATTGAGAAGGCGCCACTATCTCCATGCCACATATGTTCACACCAGGGCTCGAAACCACAGCCGCAAGCCAGAGGTGACCGGCCAGTTAGAGGTTGAAGCACGGCACTCTAGACCACTAGGCCATCCCAACCCCCCAGAGAGAGAGAGAGAGAGGGAGGATTAACACCCACTCCACACAAACTAGGTCATTTCGGGACAAACATGGCTCGATTTTATTTGAATAATTAGCATGCGCGGAGGGTTTTCTTTAGCAGTGGAAGGTAACCTGAGAAAACCGACGAGGATGGAGAGACGACCCTACTCCTTGTCACAGAACAACCAGGGAATCGAAACCACGCTAGTTGACTTAATGACAGATGTTATGAAGCAACGTACTAACAATTCAACTGTCCAACGTCGCTTGATATTGGAAATTGCAGTGGCTCCGTGCGTGGGATGTGAGTTCACTATCGTGAAGTCACTTGTTCGATCCTGAGAAGTTCATCAGGGTTTTCTGGATTGCTTCCCCTTGTCAGTGGTGCAATGTATAATTGTTGGGATGGGACAAAAACGAGGTCTCGTGTAGACAGAGGTGTGTACGTAAAATAACCCTTGGCAATCTGATTTAGACATAAAATTAGACTGTTGCTCCGCTGTCAATTGCCAATCAGAGCAGAACAGGCTTGGTATAAGGGCGGCTCAATGTCAGGAATTGACATAGTCCTAGTGGTGTTGGTAAAAACATTAGGCCAACCAAACCACCTGTTTGTCATAAGGAAGTCTGACATAAAATTGGGTTTAATGTCTTATTGTTCTGCTCATAAACTGGGATAATGTCGACAGGCTGAAAGAAATTATGCCCTGGCAGTGTGCTACGGCCTACTCTTATATCGAATTCCAACTGCCAAGGGATCTTTTACGTACACTCCAATGTGTACACAGGACCTCGGATTAGTTACTTTGATCCACATAAGGAAGTCTTATTTGGTAAATAGCTGGTGTCATTTATTTCTGATTATTCTGTTTTTAATCTACCGTAAACTTCGCATAAGTCAGATAGGTATAAGTCGGACCTTCGCTCAACCCGGATAAAATCTTTTGGACCCTGCACGCTTTTCTAATTAAATTTTTGCGTTTAAGTCAGATTTCTTAAGTCGGATCTTTGCTTAACTCGGATCAAAATGTTTGGTCCATTTCATCTAATTCTGACGTCCAGGTCACTTTCGGCCTGAAAATCTAAAACGCGGTTAAGTATTCTATGCACAGATCCCCAAAAGACTTTTCGCTATCATTTTGATTCAAATCAGTCGATTTGCTGCAACACAAGAATAGAATTTTCCAGGAAAATTCGAAACTCGCTATCTGCTTTATGAGATACTTTCAGGGAAAATTTAGGGCATTTTTCAATATGGCGACAAAACAGTTCAAGTTATCTACTCGCACCTAAAGGGAGGATATCTACTCGCACCAAAACGGCAGTTATCTACACTCACATACGAACAAAAGCTTGAAATGTGACTTTGAATCTATTATTACCCGGTTTTTGCAGTTTAATTCTTATCGAGCTAAGATTGAATTTCCGTCTTCGGATAACTCAGATCTTCACTTAACTCAGATAAAATTTGTCAGCCCACTTACATCTGACTTATGCAAAGCTTACTGTATAAATTTAAACTTAAATTACCCTTCTTGGTACTGTAAATGGAATTACTTCACACAGGCCTGAATTGTGTAATTTGTAAATTCTGTGAAAAGAAAGATGAAAAATAGAGTTATTGTATCCAAAAGCATCGATCAATCAATTATCTCTGCTTAGCTTAAAGAGAGTATGCTTATCTTCAAACTCCATTCACATGATAAGAGAGACAATCGTGGGGTTTAACGTCCACTCGACACAAACTAGTTCATTTTGGGACTAACATATGCTTAAACTTTATTTCAATAATGCGCTTGCACATAGGGGTCTTTAGCAGTGGAAGGACCCGGAAAAAAACCCAGAGGTTGGACAGATGACCTTGAAATGTACAGCCGGGGATTCGAAGCCACGCCACTTGACTCAATGGCAGGATTTATGATACAGCGCGCACGTGCTAACCATTCGACCATCCCCCCCCCCCCTTCACATGATAAAACCTACATTCTAGCTCAATTATGTTCCCCAAAACCTCAAACAATCAAATTGCTTTTCTCAGCTTAGCCTAACAGACAGACAACTTAGTTCCTTGGATTGTTGGACTTCGATTCCAATGGCTAAAATCATGTCATGCTTTGTTCCTGGACCCCGTTTCTCAAAATTTTAACTAAAGATAAAATCCAAATTCTTGTGGACACTTCAATTTTGAATGGCTAAGCGATAAAATCAATCTAATATTATCCGATCAAATTACTAAAATTTGGGTTTTATCTTAGTTAAAATTTTGTGAAACAGGCTTCTGGTCAGCAGTTTGATGGTACTTGTGTTTTATGACCTTACAAGGGGTTAGGTCTAAATATCAAGGCCACCTGCAGATTTTATTAAGGTCACGAGATGTAAACAGGACTAAAGCAAACCCTAAACCCTGACCCTAAGCAACATTTCTCGGCAACAATCACATGCCCTAGCCCTGTCTAGATCATGTGACCGTGACAGAATCTACAGGTGGCCTTCATATTTAGACTCGACACTTACAAAAGGGATACTAGACTGAATATTCTGCAATTGGGTTCTCCCAAGCCCCCAAATAGTGACAATTGAATGAAAATAGGGATTTCTAGTCACTCGATGGTAATTCTGTCAATTCCAGACTGACCATCGAGCATCCCCTTGCGTAATGGGGCTTTTACACATTGAGGTATAGCATCAGCGTATGATGATGTATGAGAAATTTAGAAATTTTAACAAGTTACGTGCATGCTGAAATACGATGGTAAAAGTTGTTGCATACCAAACACGGCTCAAAATTTTGTGCATGCAAAAAAATTTAGCGTACATGTCTGCCGACATATTGCTTACATGTTAGAAGTACGCAACAGGTAAGTTACGAACGCGATAACACAAGTTACATATATATTTTCATAAATTGAGATACGTCTGCTACCAGTAGGGCAATTGAGCAGCATACACGTAACTTATTTCAAACCTATAGGCAACATAGTTCTGACGTCCTTAAAATTTTAGTTTAAACGATATTTTATTCATCTGAAAAGGATTGAACAACAGGCAAGGCCTACATAAGTTCTTTCCTTAAAATTACTGAACGTGTTTGAAACGTGTATGGAGGTGAGCATGTGCAGAAATCTATATTCATGGCGGACCCCGAGAAGCTGTGATGATGAGAGTATCAAATGCCGTTCTACGACATCAAAATGACCTGATTGACTCACCACATTACACACCTTGTTGTTGTTTTTTGTCATCCTAAAGAATCTGAGTTTTATGTTCCAAAGCATGAGGTTCACCTGCAAAGGGCATATTGAGTCTTCTTGGCGCGCTTTAGCGGCTCTTTGGTGCCTGACCTGTTTGTCATTAAGGTTATATATTCGTTCAGCACGTCCAAAAAGATCATCCCCTTGATTTGAAATTCAGCTTGAGCGTATACCAGTGTGTCAAATAATTATTTCATACTTCGGAATAAGTTGTCTAAAACGTTATAGTGACAGGTCTATAAAATAGAGTTATCTACCTTGCTATTTCACACTGATTGACATTCAAACCTCGCTTGGGCATAAAACCCATTCCTCTCTGTGGATCGGCAGCTTGGTACAATGCAAGATAAAACAGTTCTGGTCCATTATCACCTTTAACTATTTCATAGTATCGTATAATTGTATCACCCTACATAAATAAATAATTCAAAAAAATTTAAACATGCATTATGCAAGAGCTAAATCTGCCTATTGCAGGCCTTTCTTTATGCGACAAATCTTGACAGTGGTTGCCTCTTCTGCCAGTTGACGACAGGTGTTAAAACGTCAAACAATTTGAACAATAAGGGCTTGGAAAACACTATAACAATACGTGTGGTGAGCAAACAGGAGCAAAGCCAGACAACGAGAACATTCTGCAGTACGAAGGGCTAAAATGCTACTCTAATAGTAAGTGCAGGAGGACTGCACTACACGAAAAAGTAATATACGACAACAAAACTACGGGTGTATAATGAGAGAGAGAGAAATGGGGTTTAACGTCCACTCAACACAAACTTTGTCATTTCGGGACTAACATATGGTTTAATTATATTTCAATTATTCGCTGGCACATAGGGGTCTTTAGCAGTTGAAGGAAACCGGAGTACCCGGACAAGGTTGGACAGGCGACCCTACGCGTTGCCACGTACAACTGGGGGAGTGGGGGGTGGTGTACAATGAAATGGGAGTAATAAAACCTAATAACTCACTTTTCCGATTAAATATACCATTTCTGTATCTGGGTCGTAAAAAGGGAACATAACTCCATTACTCTTATCTATACCGTCTATCTGTATGGGCTCCTCCAAGTTTTTCTGTAGATAAAGAATAGTACATGATTTATAACTTATTTTAAAAATACAACAAATTTTTCAGTTTGCTTTAAATAACCAATCGGATAAGATGTACTTTTTTTTTTACAAATATACAGCCGGATAAGATGTACTTTTTTTTTTTTACAAATATACAGCCACACAAATTAATGTTTTGTTTCATAGGCAACTGAAAACTAAAATTGTTGGAGATGGCAGGCTGCTGCTTTTCTTTTGCTTTCTTCTCTAATTGCTAGAGTTTGCTCGACGAGGCTGATGATTTTTTTCTTTAACCCTTAACCGGTCAACCTCATTTTGACGCCATGGCCTGAACTGGTCACACTAAATAAGGTGAAATATTTACATGCACATTTCAAACGTTTACTGCCGGATAATTGTAAGTGATGGACTCTTGACACCAATAAAAACGTTGAAGAGGATAAGTTGATCTATAATTTGCACTAATTGTTTGACCATTTCAAAATGCAAATTGAATAAAAAACTAAAGTAAAAAAATTTCCTTGCTGTGGTCGCATACAAATAGAAGTATAAAGTTGTGGTGCAAATATGAGACTATGACCGGTTATGAGTTAAAAGAGCAACTCTACACAAAGCAATATGACACGCAATACATGTATGAAGTTGGAACATTAACATCAAAAATATAATAGAAAATATGTCCTGATGTAATTGGTTTTGTTTTAACCGGTTTGCACAAGACAACTTGAAACTGGTCTGTGTAACTAGTGCTCCTCTGAATGTGTTGTTCAGACTGTCGGTAGTTATGTATGACAGTACCATTAGTTATTGTATTGACAGTATCAGTGATTATTGTATTGAGAGGTGTTACATATGACAGTACCATTAGTTATTGTATTGAGGGGTGTTACTTACAGCAGTATCATTAGTTATTGTATTGTATAAAGAATACTGACAGTTTATTGGTCAGGCACTAAAATCATAGTACACGTTTCATATATTCTTATACGATAAGTGTCAACTACTGATTTTGGTACATGGTTTGTCCCACTTGGGCGTTTTCACACCCACTTTTTGATCACATTCAACATATCATTAATTTCTCATTTTACAACAGATTATTACCTCATCCCATATGGCGTATTGTCTTTCACTCATCTTGGAGAAACCAGTGGTTAATATGATACCATTTTTCAAATAAACACAACGGGCAGGTTTGGCACCTGGATGACACGATGTTTCCTGAAAACACAGAATTATTACCATAATGTCAGAATTAATACAATAATTTAGGCATTAATCAAATAATCTTAGAATTGGACAGATGACGAAACCACAATACATGTATGAGAAATAGGGTTTAAGGTCCACTTGATACAAACTAGATTATTTTGGGACTAACACGTGGTTCAATTCTATTTCAATAACTCACTTGTGTGTTGGGGCCTTAAGCAGTGGGAGGAAACCAGGACCCAGAGAAAACCCACGAGGTTGGACTAATGTATGAGATATAGGGTTTAACCGTCACTCCATACAAACTAGGTTATTTTGGGACTAACGCGTGTTTCAATTTTATTTCAATAATTCGATTGCATGTAGGGGCCTTTAGCAGTGGGAGGAAACCAGTACCCAGGGAAAACCCACGAGGTTAGACTGACGACACTACTCCTTGTCACATACAACTGGTGAATCAAAACCATGTCAGTTGACTCAATGACAGGCCTTTATACAGCCGACTCAATAACAGACCTATGACTTTACACACATAAGTCACACAATTCCGCCCTCCCCCCCAACCCCTTCCTAAATCTATATAATAAATCTAAAATCTCACTTGTAGGAATTCACCGGTTCTTGGATTTATCACTCGTAATTTTTTATCTTTACATGTTGCTGCTAATTTGCTACCATTATAGTTAAAAGAGATGCACAGAGGTAAGTCTGGCAACCCAATCTCAATTAACGGCTCCCCTGTCCCAACATTCCACACAAATAACTTATTATCCGAACCTGTCAAAAGCAAATTATACATCATTCAATTTATAAGACCTAAAGCTCCCAATTCAATATTTCCTATAAAATATTCAAAGTTAATAGAGAGAGAGAGAGAGAGAGAGGGAGAGAGAGAGATGGGGTTCAACATCCACTCAACGCAAACTAGGTCATTTCGGGAATAACAAATGCTTGCATTTCATTTCAATAATTCGTTTGCACGTAGGCCGTAGGGGTCTTTAGCAGTGGGAGGAAACATGAGAAAACCCACGAGGCTGGACAGACGACCCTTGTCCTTGTCACGTAAGACCGCGAAATGGAATCCATTTCAGTTGACTCAATGATAGACCTGCTAATTATTCGGCCACCCTGTGCTCCAGGACTAATGAAGACGAGTATACAGAGTGCTGCGAGTGAAATTTTGTACGGACAGCAGCGCTATGGTCTACTCTATATCAAATTCCAACTGCCAGAGGTTATTTTACGAGCATGCAAATAGCTACACAGTATCTCTGGTTTTTGTCCCATCCAAACAACTATGTTTGGTCCCTTGCTACGCCCTTTGTCCTGCCCTACTGACAAGGGATAACCGCGACGGAAAACATAGATATGAACTTTCACAAAGCATTCTCAGGCTTAAGTTAAGAATTTGCTCAAAATAATTTGCCCTACTTTAACTGAAATATAGTCTTTTGTAAAACTTTTGTTATTTCAATGTATCAAATACATCAATAAGAAACTATGTGTAAAGTTTTGCGCTTCTGGATCAAAGATATTTCTTATAAACAGTGATTGAAAGTTGAGTAAATTCTCAACTTAAGTTTGAGAATGTTTTGTGAACTTGGAGCCAGGACCTCAGTTTAGCCAGCCAACATCTTACTCACTAAAACAAATCACCATGGCTCCTAAAACAAATCAAAAATCTACTCAAATACTCACCGCCACTGACGAGTATATTCATAGCCGAGGGATGCCAGACCACCGATCCTACCCGTTTTTGATGGGCATATAAATCCACAATGGATTCAGTAAGGTTTTCAGTTAAACCACCTTCAGGAATCTGCCAGACTTTAACCGTACAATCTTCGCTGGCGCTGGCTATGATGTCATCATTGTGTGGGCACCAGGCGATGTCTAATACAGCAGCTTTATGGCCGCAAACAAGCGGTCCATCCCTTTCTACTTTTCCTACCTAAAATAAATGGAAATTTATTTAAAGGTAACTAAAATATATCAAAATTTATTTAAAACTAACTGGGCTAATTCCTTCATTCATAGCAAAAAGTATGGCATATTTATCTTCATTAGTCCAGTCGGAGAAAAACAGTAGGACGTTAAACTCCATTTCATGTTTTTTTTCATTTTCTGAGGACGTCTACTAATATATTTTTGGTAAATTTTTGGCCAGGGGCCTTATTCACGAAATTTTAACTAAGATAAAATCCAAATTTTAGTTATTTGATTGGATAATATTATTATTAGTTTGATTTTAGTGCTTAGCCAATCAAAACTGAAGTATCTACTAAAATTAGGATTTTATCTTTAGTTAAGATTTCGTGAATCAGGGCCCTGGTAGTAAACCAGTGATATTTAATTCTATAATTGTCTGTAAGTCGTCTATTTATAGAATTACTAACTGATGTAGACTATTTATAGATCGTATACTGTAGACACTGATCTATTTATAACCATGACACCAGTGTTCTTTTAGTAGTTTTAGTGTAGCAGGTTCAATTCTATACATATTGTTGGCATAGTTATAGAATAGAATGCAATGGAATGAAAAATGTTTTATATCCAACATCTACCTTTTCTGGGAGAATGAAGACTGACATACCATATATCAGGAAATTTTGCCCTAGCAGTGGCACTATGGCCTACTCTTATAGCGAATTCCAACTGTCAAGGGTTCATTTACTTGCATGCCAATGTGTGCACAGGGCCTCGAATTTTTGTCCCATTTGAACAACTAAGCCGATTTTCCTTGTGCCGGCAATTGAAGAGAAGCCTGAATAAGCCTTGTTTAGTCGAATTCAAATTAATTAGAAAAGCAATAAATTGAAGGCCAATAATTTAAGAGTTAACTACGGCCAATCGGATTAATACAACATAGATCCCAATTCGTTTCGTTTTTTTATAGGTCGCAATTTCGTTTTACTTGTCTTTACTAGGATCTGGAGGAGTTGTTATCATTGACGTGTTCTGGTTGTTATGAGGGATTACCCAATGAAACAGTCTGTTACGGTGAATCTGTGGGTAAACCACTAGAAACGTCAACGCCGATTGATTAATCAATGTCTGACTGCTGACATTATAGGGTCGAAAGTCGATCAAACAGCCCCTGGTGTGACCTTCCAGTACATAGGTCAGAGCTTAATAAAGTGTAGACTATGGAAAGTTTAAAAAAAACAAATGGAAAAAAAAAATCTGTATATTAATTTGAACAATGGTATGGAAAATATCAAACAGATTTATGTTACACACTGTTTGTTCGAGATTATTTATAAATATTATTTAGAATACAACATTATACACAGCAAATTATCAAAAAATATTGAGGTCTGTTTATATCAAAGGATGTGGAAGCTTATTGACTATTTCCTGAAGTTGATATAATCATTGTGTGACTCAATTCTGACCTCCTCTAGGGTTTGTTTCAAAATAGATTAACCACCGAGATATGAAACCATCAACAATACCACATTTTCTATTTTAATTTATAAATTACAGAAGAGAGCAGATATGTGATTAATTTTCGATTTCTACTACCTGTAATGTACATTTGAATACACATTACCTATCGACGGAATCTGATCTGGTACATGTTAATGAATTAAGACATGAATTATGTGATGGAAACACAACAACTTGATCCGTTCAATGTCAGGGTGTTCTCAACTAGCATCTAGTCAATTACAAATAAAGTACAATAAAGCTTTACACAGTTATTTCAGCATTATAGGAGAAAAAGAGGAAGAGAGAGACAGGTGGGGTTTAACGTCCAGTTCACTCACACAAACTAGTTCATTCCGGGATAATCTAATCTAAGATTTAATTCTATTTCAATAATTTGCTTTATCGACCCACACAGTTAGACAAGCGACCCTACTCCTTGTCACGTACATGTACAACCAGGGAATCGAAACCACGTCATTTGGCACAATGATAGAAATTCACATTTCACACGCACACATTAAAGCCACTAAACCACCCAACACCCTTAGTTCTATTGGAAATAACTACCATATACAATTAAATATTTTTTGGGGAATATATCTTTAACCACTGCACAAAGTGCATTAAATTTCTAACATGTTCAATGTGCTACTGTTCTGCTCCGAACTGGGGTAATGAAGGCTGGCATACACCATACAGTGTGCTATGAGGCTAATTTTGCCCAAGCAATCGCACTACGGCCTTTTCTTATATCGAATTCCAACTGCTAAGGGATCTTTTACGTGCATGCCAATGTGTACTTGTCAGACCTTCAATCCTACATCACTGACAAGGAGAAACCACACCAGAAAATCAGGATGAACTTTCTCGAGCCAGTGTCTCACCCACTTATCCACTGTGATCCCAACAATTTAAGAAATAACTACCCTGAATACTTTCACGGTAATATATCTTTAAGAAATAACTATGCTAAATAATTTCATGGTAATGTATCTTTAAGCACTAAATACATTATATTTCTTACAAAAAAAAACATCCTTACGAGGTATTATAAATTTATAAGTTCAACTATTTGGTTTCCAACAGCAAACAAATAATTACTTTTACATAAAGAGATAAATACATGTATATTTAATTCCCTCTTGTCAGTTGAAGTTAATGGGACTAGAATATCAGTTGAGAGTTAATATAAAATGAGTCACAATAGATTTATGACTAACTGAATACTGTATAAGATAGTTAAGATTCTTGACATCAATGTATTATTAGTTAATAGCTTGTATTGGATCAATTTTACTTTACTAATCAATACAAAGAAACAGAATCCTTAGACATTCAAACTTGCTCTGGAGAGAGAGAGAGAGAGAGAGAGAGAGAGAGAGAGAGAGAGTGTGTGGTTTAACTCTAACTCCATACAAACCAGGTCATTTTGGGACTAACATGTGGTTCAATTTTATTCCAATGATTCGCTTGCTTGCAGTGGGAGGAAACTGTAGGACCTGGATAAAACCCATGAGGTTGGACAGGCAACCGCACTCCTTATCACATACAACCCGGGAATCGAATGACAGACCTTATGATACAGTGCACAAGGGCTAAACAATCGACTATCCAACCCCCATCCACTGAATGGAATGGGGTTTAAAGGCTGGTCAGGGAGCCCTTGTGGCCAAGTTGCAGGTTCTCTCTAGGTGATGGATGGGAAAGTTCTAGGGAGGTTTCCCCTTGTCCGTGGTGCAAAAAATTGCCTTGCCAAGAACAGATGTCTAGTCGATATGAAATGAAGTTTAACGTCCTACTGTTCTGGTCCGCCTGGGCTAATGAAGACGTCCATACGTCATACAGTCTGCATACGACATACAGTGTGCTATGAGGGAAATTTTTGCTCAGACGACACTATACTCTACTCTAATATCAATCTCCAACTGCCACCAAGGGATCTTTAACATCCACGCCAATGTACATGGAACTTCGGTTTCACTTGCAAATTTGACATACATGTACATGTACGCCACGTGGATTCCAATAAGGCAATTTTGCCATGGCAGTGCTAGCAGTGTTTCCACCTACTCCTCATTGTATCTGAACTACATTGTATCAAATATTGTTTTATGTGCTGTACTGTACACACCATGGGATATCCTTTTTTTCCATTAAAGGAGAGAGAGAGCGAGAGACAGAGAAAAATGGGGTTTAACGTCCACTCGACACAAACCAGGTCATTTTGGGACTAACATATGGTTTCATTTTATTTCAATAATTTGCTTGCACGTAAGGGTCTATAGCAGTGGGAGGAAACCGGAGTGCCCGGAGGAAACCCACGAGGTTGAGAAGGCGCCCCTATTTCCATGCCACATACGCTCACACAAGGGCTCGAAACCACAGCCGCAAGTCAGAGGTGACCGGCCAGCTCGAGGTCGAAGCGCAGCACTCTAGACCACTAGGCCATCCCAACCCCCCTTTTCATTAAAGGACAAATCTAAAATATATTTTGGAGAATAAAACAGCTTAATTTTACATTAAAAGCCCTTAAAATCCTCTGCAATAGGGCCGAGCAAATTAAGTCAATATATGTGATACACTTTCAAAAAACTTAAAAACATAAATCTTCATCTATAAATGGAGACTGGTGTCCCATGCTGCATTATACCGTGTCTGGATGATTACCGCCTGTATAAAACAATATGTAGATAAAATTTACTTTTTTTTTTTCAAGTACAGTACGTGGGTCATGCACTGAATAGAGCTCTAAAGGAACGGCAATAGATTATCAGGTCACAAAACGAAAAGATTAACTCCAAATCTTAAAACGGTTATGTGTACGGACAAACGACTTAATATTTTAAGCTGAAATTTTTTAATTTTTGGAAAAGGTAAACTATACACCATTCCTCTATTTCTGGCGATTAAATTTCATATGTACTCCGACTTTTATTTTTGAGACTGTTAAAATCGTGATGGTCCCATTAACATAGAAACAACTCAAAGCATTTTAAATTGTCATTCGAACAACCTAGAGACCACAACTGAAAATCTTGAGGAAGTTTCCCTGTGAACACCTAGATGGAATCCAGGACACCCCTGATCCGATTCGGATTAGAGATTACATGTATTAGACCCCTCAAAAAAAATTTGTTTAAAGGTACATGTAATTAAAACACAGGGCAACATGTTTATGTTGACTACTATTCCAGTTCCAATTTTCATCAACAATTTTTGAAGCAGTGTGGAGGGCCTGACAAGGACAACTATCTAGTCTTTTGGATTGGACGATAAACCAAGGTCCTATGGCAGATGGACTTTGATAAAAGTTGGCCATAGTGTGCTGCTGCCCAGGCCGAATTTGCCTCATAGCACACTGTATGGCATATGTCCATCTTCCCAGTTGGAGCAGAACAGGACGTTAAACATCATTTCACTTATTTCAATTCCATTGAGAATTATAAAACCGTGAAAATTTAATCTCTAAAAGGCAAATTAAAATAGTTTGATTATGTTTAGTACCGGTATCGATATTTAGAATAATTAGAACAATATTCCGATAATGTATTAAAACGCAATATTTTGATTTTCATAAATTAAATTATAATCAAATAAACAAATAAGAGCAGGGCCTACATTAAAATAGTGTGGATTTGGTTGTAAAATATTAGATTTTGTTAGTAGAAGAGGAGATCAGCAATTTAAAATCAATAAATTGATTAGTGATCCAAATTAATAAGGTCTAGTAATAAAGTACACAGTTTTACATAGCAACAAAAATGGTTTCTATACATCATATATGTAAATATTTATTCTCTTAAGTAGATAAGGTTTTGGCAATAAACTGATATATACGATGTAATTATGTCACCAAGAGTGTTATTATTGACTAACATTCTGTAATTCATTATAACATGGTGTAAACTCTTAATGATGACTAATTTAATTAGCTCATGAACTCTGACCTCGTACACTGAGCTGTGACTAGGAAGTGAGAAACTAATGGCCTATCTATAGTAATTGATCAAATTAAATCCACACACTCCCCAGAGTGGCCCAGAGGACACAAAAATAATTAAGATCCATTTATGTTTATTCATGGTAACATCTTTCTTTGTGGATCAGGGGTTCAAAACTCTCAGACCAGTAATACAATCGTATGATTCATGCAGTTTAGTACAAATTAATGATATTAATATATGGGTCACTAACCTTTGATAATGGTAAAACAAGGAATGACCCTCCCCCAGCCGAATCTGTGATCACTGCGACATATTTAGGGTTGACAGCACAATAGGGGGCCTCCCAAGATGAACGGCTGATTCTGATGTTGTCATAACACTGGTCTCTTTTTAAAGGTTTTCCAAATACATGGCGAAATTTACTATTTCTCATAGTCCACGCCATCTGTCAAAAATAAAAAAAAAGGAAGTTTCATTTAAATTATATCTATGATAATGATATTGTAAAAAAGCCTTGGTACAACGACTAGATGTTATTGTTCTTAACGGTACTTCTGTTGGCTCGGTTAGTTCTTTTGTCACGAGTTTCCAAAAGCTACGAGTGACTTACTTGATCGAGTAAAACACGAACGCTTACTTGGAGTCGGCGTCTTCGTTTTCATAAGTTTATCAATACAAGTTTGTATTTTGGTGAGAAAAATAATGTACATGAATAGTAATTCATTTAGGTATACTCACGGTTACTGATTGTTAATTATTTTACTCGTAAAAGCATCAATTTTCGGTGATGAGTGGTTTACTACAGAAACTTTAACGCCCTAAAGCTTCCTACGCGGAGACGGAAATATGATTCAACGCATGCGCACCACTGAACTATTTCTAAGCGATTGAATCACCATAAATGGCTAAGCCATGTAAACTACTCGGTTGAAAGAATTTAACAAGTCTATAATCTTTATTGGAGCTAAATTATATAAAATTAATTAATAAATGTACATTATATAATGTAGACAGGGCATGATATGTCCGAAGGCGCTTTTCTGTTAAATAATAATAATTATTCATCATTTTACTATAGGCTTCACCGGAAATCCGAGTTCGAGTTGAAAATATTGCTCAAGTTATACAGTGGGATAACCGGGAAATTAAATAATATATAGCAGGCATAGCAAATAAAATAAATTTAACTAAATGTATAGTCCCACCTGTATGCACCAAATGGGTTTCCTTCAAACGATCGTGTAGGCCTACTGCTTTATCATTTATCATCAGACGGTGGGACGGGATTGGCATTTAAAGCATGAAATAATGATATAGACATGTGTGATATCATAATTAATATTTGGAATCAATGATATTGAATCACAATGTGATCCTATTAATTCATTATACAAATTGACATCAAGCGGGATGTTGGATTTCCCTCTTGAAAAGGTTCAATGTGTACGTATGCCTACATAATTCAGGGGGGGGGGGGGCTAGTGGTCTAGAGTGCCGCGCTTCGACCTCTAGCTGGCCGGTCACCTCTAGCTTGCGGCTGTGGTTTCGAGCCCTGGTGAAAATTTACAAATTTGCCATGAAAAAAAAGCAAGTCCAATACGATAAAACTCTAGCAATATATGTTTACAATTTTGGGCGCAGTTCGTTATTTTTCTAAATTATTCTCATGAAGTATTCTCTCTCTTACGCAACGAAGTGAAGAACAACAATTTGCCCAGAAGGAAATAAATATTGACATTATAAACGTTTTGAAATAAAAATGAACCACAAAGAAATACTTTGCCAACAAATCGTATAGAACTTTTCAAAACCAGGAAGTTTTGAAGGACGGGGTCATGGCATATTGCTCTAATTATTATGATATATCAATAGCTTATATTATACTTAAGCACGATAGAAGTCTACTTAGGAAATAAGCCAATGTCGCTTATAAAAGATACGAACTGATATAGAATGGATTTTAACTGAAATGAAATTGTGAAATGAAACGGGATATAACGTCTTAGTTTTTTTTCTCCGAACTTGACTAATGGAAGACGGGCATACGGCATACAGTGTGCTATGAGGAAATTTTAACCGGGCAGCGACACTACAGACTACTCTAATATCGAATTCCAACTGACAAGGAATCTTTAACGTGCACGCCAATGTGTAACCGGGACCTCGTTTTTTTTACGTTCACCGAACGACTAGACAGGTGTCCTTGTCAGAACCCCCGTCCTGCGTCACTGACAAGGAGAAACCACGCCGGAAAATTTCGACGAACCTTCTCGTCCAATGCAGTGATCGAACAACCGACCCCCAGTCTAGCGATCCAGCGTCCTACCCACTTAGCCACCGTGACCTCCGAATGGGTTTTTAGCGTCCTACTTTTCGGCACCATTTCAACCGAGCTAATGAATACCGATATACATACGTCACGCGATGTGCGATGGGGGGAATTTAGGCCGAAAATTTAATTAAATGCGGGGTTTAACGTCTGACTGTTCTGCTCCGAATGGGCCAATAAAATGATACTAAATGGAGTTTAACCCCCCAGTTTTGCTGTACCAGTCGGTCTAATGAACTTGCTTAAAGATACATTATGCAAAAAATTAAATAAAGAGCTGTCCTTCTTTCTGTAATAGTTCGAAAAGCCAAGTTATCGCTGTTTGTAGTTTTGACCAGATGTGTAGGACACTGCATTAATTGTTTATTAACGCAACCACAGTACTGGTTTATTCGAGTTTTTTGCTAACAAAAGTCAAATTAAAAATTTACATTTAAGGCAAAAATGAAACCTGCATTAGGCAAATATAGCCCTTTTCTTCATGTATCTTTAAACAGCATTATACAGGAGCTAAATCTGCCTATAGCGGGTCTTTCTTTAGACCTGAAAAATTACCTAAATTATTATTTAGACCATAATCAACTCACGATGTCAACTCTATCCTGTGATATTTACTGGATTTGGATCCGATTTGCTGCTAAACTTTCATTCAACATTTAATCATGAAATGGATAATCGAGACTTAAGGTTTTTTCCGTACCGACTTTAGTAATGATGATCGAGACTAAATCCCGGTTTAGAGTGGATGAAATGAAATGGGGTTCAACGTCTTAATTTTCTGCCCCTAACCTAGGCTAATGAAGACGGGCATATGTTATAGGCCTAGTTACAGTGTGCTATAAGGGAAATTTTTCCCGGGCAGCGGCACTACGGCCTACTCTTATTTCAAATTCCATCTGCCAGGGGATCTTTTACGTGCACGCCATTATGTACACGGAACCTCGGTTTTCGTACCATCCGAACGACTAGACAGCTGTCCTTGTCAGGCCCTCCGTTCTGCATAACTGACAAGGGGAAACCACACTGGAAAATTAGAATGAACTTTCTCGGCCAGTGCTGGCATCGAACACCCGACCTCCTGGCTTGCGAACCAGCGTCTTACCCGTTCATTTAGCCACGCGATCCCCCTGAAGTGGATGAAAATTTACTGAATTTTCAGCAAATTCCCTTTACATTATCTAATTTGTAACTATTATAATGAGAACTGTCAGCTCATTATGTAACCTTCCATAATGTATCTTTAATGTACATGTATATGACGACCAACAGGGATTACGTGAACAAATACACGTATTCTTCAAATAATTTATAAAATGCATAATATTCACTTTCCGGGACCCTGGAAAGCCTTGAACAAAATTATAGACCAGTTGCTCAATTCTGTGAAAAAATCTAAAGACCTTCCTTGTTGGATTTATTCATAGCCACCACGAATATCATACAATGTAAGGGTGTCGTCGCTACGAAAGGAAAACTTTTAAAGTCTGCATTGAAGTTGATTTTATTATTTAAAAAAGGGCCTTTGCCAATTTCTCTTATGAATTACCTATTTATTTGGCACGTTTGTCGAACTCCACAAGCCTATTAAAACGGCCCCAGATGTGTGCCAAAAAAACCCCCTAAAAGATAGAGTTATTCTGTTGTGGACCTCAGATGAGATATGTTTACTACATGTTGACGGTGTACGCGAAGGATCCCCCGGCAGATGGAATTCAGCAAAAGTAGACATCGGCACGGCGACGTTGGCGGACGGGCGCACTTTGCGGTAACGAGGTTCCAGCCACACAAAAGTTGGTGCAATAAAGACAGTAGGACCACTAAACAAAACATGTACTGACGAAATGGGCCAATAAACCAAATAGGCCTGCGTTACATTTTTATATTTTTCTTTTTAATCATTTCATATGCATGTTTTCTTAATTATACCCATGGAATCTTTGAAAAAATGTTGTTTTTTTTTTCTCTGTTTAGCGCGCACAGAACAAAATATAGGATATCCGCGCGAGTTGCGTAAAGACCGCTTCTTTTGTGTAGCGGTTGTAAGAACAGCCTTGTTAAACGTCCAGTAGACTCTGTGGAAACAGATTGAATTACGCGCGGAAACAGGAGTAGGCAGAGGATAATCCAAGGATTTAGGGCCTACTAAGGCTTCGATATTTATGGTAAATGGACAGGGACTAGCGACAAAAACAATTAAGTCATGTGAGAATTGACAAACAAGATAGGGTCAAATAAATGGTGATAGTTTTCTTGCTATAAAAATGTCTTAACAACCAATTATTAACATAAAACAGATTCTTAGTTTCGTCATGGGAGTTTTATTTTTAAATTGATATATTTTAGAGCGATTTGAAGCAAACTTTTGATAGATAATTAGTCCAAATAAATCATCCTATCACACAGTTTGTACGCGGGAAGGCATCTTTAACACGTGTTATAAAGATAACGTTTCGCAAGTAAGGGGACACAACTCCATTTTATGAATCCCCCTTTGCCATTATTGGGTTGCTATAATTAGGATGTAAGTATGAAAGTATGAATGATTTTGGTCAATCTGAAAACCTTACATTCTAATTAATCAGTTTGTTTTGGACACAGGGTTCGAATATGGATCTCGGAAGCCCCACGCCGACATGTTTTATTTCCGACGAACTGACAAACCATAAACTATGGATTCCTCAGACGTACAAGCTTCGAGAAGTGGAGCAAATTACTCGACTTATGACTCAGTCATCCAGACGCATGTTCATTTTTGACAAGGGCATTTATGACTAGGCTTTTAAAAAAGGAAAGTGTAACTGGCTGCTGCGATGGCAAGGAGAGATACTTAATCTACGTTAATGATATCCGTCCGTAAGGCACTGGTTCGGTAACCTGGAGCACCGTTCAGTCGCGGTGGGTGGGGCGTTGGAGTTGGCCTAATGCCGTAATGGTTAACGTGTGCGCGTTGGATCACTAGGTCTGTCATTGAATCAAGTGACTTGGTTTCGATTCTCCGGTTGTACGTGACGAGTAGTGTTGCCTGCCCAACCTCGTCGGATTTTCTCCAGAACTTCTTCACCCCCCCCCCACACACACACACACCTACAGACTCCTACAGGCCACTACACACAAGTGAATTATTGAAAAAAAATTGAATCATATGTTAGTCCCGAAATGACCTAGCTTGTGTCGAGTGGATGTACCTCCCCCCCCCCACACACCCCTCTCTCTCTCTCTCACACGCACACACTGCATGGCCTAAATCGTTCTTTATTAGTCCGGGGGGGGGGGGGGGGGCGTGGCTAGTGGGTAAAAGGCTTGCTCGCTAGCCTGGAGGTCGGGTGTTCGATCCCTGCATTGGCCGAGAAAATTCATCCAGATTTTTGGGCGTGGATTCCTTTTATCAATGATGCAGGACGGAGAGTCTGACAAGACGCTGTCTAGTCGTTCGGATGGTGCGAAAACCCAAGTCCTGTGTACAAATTGACGCGCACGTAAAAGATCCCTTGCCAGTTGGAATTCAATCTAAGAGTAGACTGTAACGCCGCTACCCGGGCAAAATTTCCCTCACTGCACACTGTGTGGCGTATACTCACTCGTCTTCATTTCATTTCACTTAATCTTCTTTATTCCAGAAAGTTCGAGATAAACCATCATAGTTCTCCTTCTCTTAATGGTATGTCGGGAAACAGAATTCAGATTGAAAAATGGGATGCTGCTAAAGATGGCAATCTGAACGAAGAAAATATGAAACGAAAATTAAAATCACAAGGATACAATTATATCGTGTATGAATTTTCTCCGGGAACCGATTTTCCCGACCACACCCATCCCATGTCTAAAAAGGATTCCATCATTAGTGGAGAGTTCGAATTCAGCATGTATGGTGAAACTGTGATATTAACCCCAGGGGATATGGTTGAGGTCCCGTCCAACACCGTTCACAATGCCAGAGTTGTTGGTTCTAAATCCGTCAAGTTTTTTGATGCTACAAAGTAAAAATAAACAAATGGACACGAAAAGAATTTTTGTATATTTTCATAAGATATAAAATATAGTCGGTCGTTAAAGATAGTGATGTCATTTGAAATAAAATTGCAGACATTTGATAAAATGGAATGGCGTTTAAAGTCAAATGTTTCTGCTTCAACTAGGCCTTATAAAAGCATATACAACTGGTAGTAGTTTTTTTCTTTGATGTCCATAGCAGTTATATCTTATAACAACATCTTGTGACGTCATCAGAGGTTGATATATTCGGTTCATATCAACCGCTGATGACGTCCTGAGAGGTTGATATTTCATATCAACCGCTGATGACGTCATTACAGGTCGATATATTCGGCTCATATCAACAGCTCTTGACGTAGATGATCGAAATAATACAAAGAAGACAGAAATAAAATTTTATTCTTTTGACAATAAAAAAAAAAAATTGTTTTGGTACAGTTTGTAGCATTCAGGACCTAAATAGACGGCGTACTTATCGGCTTATTTAAATCGGTTATCCACACTCCAGTCCATGTCTAAGATATCTTTCAGAATTTTCTTTCTGCCCAAATCATTTCTCCACACACCCCAAGACTTGAAAGTATTTATCACCCAAGAGTTCCTTTGTAAAGTATTTTTGGCTACGGCTACAGTCCACTCAAAACAGTCGGTCAAATCTTTCTCTGAACATACCGAAAAGTAACCTTCAGTCACGGTTCATTGTCAGAATTATCGGAAAAGATTGCCTTTTGGTCCAAATTTTCTTCAGACTTTGTATAGATCCTCATCATAGTTGCATTCACATCTATTCTATCGTCAATATGATGACTAAACAGGATTGATTATTCGTCTGACTTCGTTTTACTATCCATTTTGTTTTAGCTTTCTTCAGTTCAATTACTACAAAATGGCGACGTATAAACAAACACGTCACGTGCTGTCGAGCAATTAACCAATTACTGTTGCCTTTTTTAGAAGAGTCCATTAAATTTAAGGGTGAACGTTGTATATGTCAGATATAAACCTACTCTCCCTCGGATTGATCTGATATGATATCATATCAACCTTGGGTAGGTTAATATCCTATACCTAGCTAACAACCCCCCGTGCGTGCTTCTACGAGCAGTCTACAGGGACAATTTTAGTTCTACAGGGACAATTTTAGTAAATCCGCGCATGATATTTATGCGTCACTTGCGTGTTTGCCTCACCCTAAAAGATCACAGACTGCCTGTACAGACATTTTGGTCCTGCACACACGAAACTTTCACCCGGTTTCTTGCGGCTGGTCTGCAATTTATACCAAGCTGTACGTCCCATGTGTGTCCTGCTCCTGACTGGGCTAATGAAGACGGGTATATACCATACAGTGTGCTACGAGGGAAATTTTTCTCAGACAGCGGCACCACGGCCTACTCTTATATCGAATTCCAACTGTCAAGGGACGTTTTACGTGTTCGCCAATGTGTACACGGAACCTCGGGTTTTCGTATTATCCAAACGACTATACATCTGTCCTTGACAGGTTCTCCGCCCTACACCACTGACAAGGGGAACTCGCTATGAACTTTCTCGGCCACGACCCACCATGACTCCCAGTTTGCTTGTATCTCTTCTTTCTCTTTATCCACGCCAATGCCACAAACGTGGACGGGTGTAATTATTTTCAAGCTAGATTTGGCCGCCCCATACGGCCTTAAAGCCCAGGTCTCATCTGCTTATCATTTGGCAAAAACTAAAATAAACCAAAAGAGACAAGATAAATCCATTTCTTTGAAAAAAACAAAACAATATCTTTAATATCGATCATTATAAATTCATTAATATCATTTTTGCAATTATTAACATAATATATATATCATTATAAATTCATTAATATAATACATATCATTTGTGCAATTATTAATATGAACTTGGGGAAATGCTAATTTTAGGCCGGTTCGGAAGGTTTCGGTATTTCCGGAGTCCACAGTTGCCGCTTTATTTTGGGGAATATAACTAACTCAAATTCCAACCCTAACCCTTTTAAGAGAGAAGAATGATAAATTGGATCCAAGTTTAGTCTTCTAAAAAGGGTTGGGGTAGTGATCTTTTAGAGGCATTAAGTAATTGGATAGAGCAATAAACTATAACACATATTTATGGAAGAACAATTACTGATTTATTTGGGGTAATTGTCATTATTCCCCAAATTCTTATTTATATAAAGCGGCCATTTTGGACTCCGGGCCTATAATTAGCCTCTCCCATAAACTTGTTAATACGACCAGGAGTAAATGGCCAGTTGTCAGAAATGTGAGTACCAAAACGACGGGGCCCCAAAAGCAAGGGGAATCAAACCCAATTTCAATCGTAAGACGTAAATAAAATGAAACGGAGTTTAACTTGATACTTTTCCGCGCCATTTCTATCGACGCTTCTTTACGAAGAAGGGGGGTCCGGTTTGCATCCCATTCAATGGATTAGAAACTTTTTCTTGTCCTGCGTCCTGCACCACTGACAAGAATTCCAGACTGGAAAATCCCATGGAACTTTCTCGGCCAACCGAGGGGTCGGACCCGGAACCTCCTGGTTAAACCCAGCGCAAACAGACGTTTTCTTAGGCAGTTTGGAAGCCATTTGTATTGCGTCGGCATTTCTAGAAGAAATTACCCGCGTTTGCATAACTGCGACGACAACGACTAAGAACCAGTGCCAGATTAACCATAGGGCAAGGCACATGCCTTGAAGCAAGTCAGAAATCTGGACCACGAAGTTATAATAATTATAGTACTGTCACAAAATACTCAATCTGATTTATTTTGTACTAAACTTTCTGTTGTTCAATTTAACTTTCTTCCTTTTATCGGCGGTCAAAAATATTTGTATTTTCAGGCCACCTATCAAAATGTGCCTTTGGGCTAGCAGAGCCTAATCCGGCACAGTCGCCGGCAACATTGCTCCTCTGAGATCGATTTCTCGGGATCATCCCAGTCAGTGATCGATCAGTGATAACAAAAAAAAAAAATGAAGACCCAATTCAAAAAAATCGTGAAATGAATTTTGAGATTGTTAGGTAGGGGGAACCAAAGGGGCATCTGTACAGAGGGAATAAAATGAATATCTTTCCACAGGATTGAATAGAAATGTAATTTCCGACGATTAAATTTTATTCGAGAATTGACGGTCGCCTGCGACTGACTGCGCTCAAGGGTCCGGTGATCCCATGATCCGACACTGACGTACTATATTTATAATGTACACTGAACAAAGAAGGTTTAAAGTTCACTAGGTCATTTCGGGAATAACACATGGTTCAATTTTATTTCAATAATTCAGTGAGAGGAAACCCGAAGACCCCGGGAAAACCCACGAGGTTGGAAAGGTGACCCTACTTCTTGTCAAGTACAACCAGGGAATCAAAACCATGCCAGTTGATTCAATGACAGACCTTATGATACAGCGCTAACGTGCTAACCATTCGACCATGCACCCCTCCCAGTTACAAACATCATGGACATGAAAATAAAATATAAACACAATATAATCAACATATTAATACACAAATTGTATCACAAAACAAATTAATAGAAATATTTATCTGTTATTGAATTAAACTATAAAATAGAAATAGTAAAAGAAGTATTATGTTACATTTAGATAAAGAGAGTGAGAGAGAGAAATGGGGTTTAACGTCCACTTGACGCAAACTAGGTCATTTTGGGACTAACACATGGTTTATTTTTCTTTCAATAATTCGCTTGCGCTTAGGGGTCTTTAGCAGTTGGAGGAAACCAGGGTGCTTCGAGAAAACAAACACGGTTGAGAAAGTGCCCCTATCTCCATGCCACATACGCTCACACCCGGGCTCGAAACCACAGCCGCAAGCCAGAGGTGACCGGGGAGCTAGAGGTCAAAGCTCGGCACTCTTACTAGGCCATCCCAACCCCCCCTTTAGATAAAGAACTGACCATTCTAGGTATAATAGTTCAAAAATAGATAATCTGATTAAAACACAGATCCTATTTCATTTCACTTTTTATATTCCAAAATGTCTTGACAACACAGCCATCTGAAAGAGTTGTTATATAACAGGCGTTCTAGTTGCTAAGAGGGATTATCCAATGAAGAGGCCTGTTACATCCAGTTCTTGGAACTGTGGGTAAACCCCTAAAAACATCAACGCTGATTGGTTTAGCAATGTCTGACGTCATAGGTCAAAAGTCGCTTGTATGACCCCTGACGTAACCTCTCACTACATGCAGTAGAGGCCATCAAAATTTGATCAGATTGGAAAAATAGTTTGAATTACTGAACCAATAATGATAATACCACAAGTTTCCTGCTGATTTCATTTGAATACAGGATCCATTTGAATCCCATTTTTAAAAAAAGCAACATTTTTTTATTGACCCAGAACAGTCTGGCCCTTAGGCAGTAAATTATTGAAATTTGCTTTTACCATTTTGGGTTTTATCAAGAATGATTTTATCTTTGTTATCATAAATAAAATATTGTCATCTGCATCTATGACATCATCAGGAATCCATGACATCATCTATATGACAGGATTCTATGATATCAGGAATCTATGACATCATCTCTTGGCCTGTATTAGGAATCTATGACATCATCTGTAGCGCTCAGGAATCTATATCAACATCTGTAGGCCTATGTCAGAAATCTATGACATCACCAGTATATCAGGATTCTATGACATCATTTTTGTTAAATATAAATAAAATATCTTCGTCTGTCCCAGAACTCTTCCGTGCTCTATCAAACTGTTCATATCTACTACAACATAACACTGAAATAAACATATACAATTCATTTTATAACAGTGATGACTACACGACTCAACAACAGGGATGACTGCATGACTAAACTACAAGGATGACTGCATGACTGAACTACAGGCATGACTGCATGACTCAACTACAGGCATGAATGCATGACTCAACTTCAGGCATGGACTCAACTACAGGCATGACTGCATGACTCAACTACAGGCATGACTGCATGACTCAACTACAGACATGACTGCATGGCTCAACTACAGGCATGACTGCATGACTCAACCACAGGCATGACTGCATGACTCCACTACAGACATGACTACATGACTCAACATTGTGAATGCAGTGATGACTGCAAAAATCAACTCACTGATGTCTACATGACTTAACGACGCCATCCATTGATGACTGCATAAATCAACTCACTGATGACTACAGTGATGACTGTATGACAAAATTCTGTCATTATTAATCTAATTCTGTAATGAGGAAGTAAATAGATCCAAGATGGCTATCTGTGTACCAATAATAAATAAATGAAAGATGGTGAATGTCCTTTGCTTGAGTTTAGGCCCCATCAATTTGATTTTTCTGTTTGGGGCCTAAATTCCCATTGCATACTTCAAGTTGAATCTCTAAAAGCAATGGTTCAGTTCCATTCAAAATTTACAAAGATATGATAAATAGAAAATATCCTATTTTTGTACTGTTTGGTCAGATTATACAGGCCTTACTGTACCCTACTAGGCGTATACTGTACATATTACATATCTATACCGTCTTCAAATGTATTAGGGTTTTTATAAAATATATGTTTACGAAAAGAATCAAATCTGCACTTACCCTCTTTGGATGAGTTAGGGTTTTTATAAAATATATGGTTATTAACAGAATCAAAACCAACAACCACCACAAAATGACCTAAAATAAGAATGTAATAAATTCTTATAGATGTTGTCAAACATAACTGATGTGGTCTTGGACTTCTCCTGGCAAGCAAGACATTGTCTTACTGTTCTACTCTGAACTGGGCTAATGAAGACCAGCCTACGCCATACAATGTGCTATGAGGCACATGTTGCCCGGGCTGCGGTGCTTCAGTCTACTATTATAGCAAATTCCAACATTGTACCTCAGTTTTCCGTCCCATAAGAATGACTAGACAGCTATCCTTGTCAGGCCTTCCAAGGTGAAACCACTGCCAAGGTGAAACCACCCTGGAGTATCCTGATGAATTTTCTCAGCCAATGTAGGAATTGACCCCGCAACTTCCCGGCTATGTTTGTTTACAATAATGATGCATGAATTATTTCGGGAGGGAGAGCATTTGTTACTTGAATTGGTTAAATTTACTGGATAATCAACCACATGAAAAAACAAACTCTCAGTTACACCTGGGCAATGGAACCCAGACCCTCTATACATTGAAGAGCAGGAGGTTCTGGATGACCAAGACTAGATGAAGACTGGATTGTACTAACCTTGATATCCTGTATGACATATATCTATACAACACGATAAACAGGAAACCTGAAAAATAAATTATCCTCTAAAATATTCCATATCTTTCATTATGAGAGGAACTTAAGGTTGGTTTGTCCAGTGATATATGTTGTCGTTTCAATCCCAAATTATCATCTAAAATGTTCAATGTCTTCCACTAAGACAGGAAAGTTGGGTTGTCCAGTGGTATGTGTCATTGTTTCGATCCCAAGCTTGTATGTGACAAGCAATCTTAAGAGTTTTCTCCAATTCATCCGGTTCCTGCCGCGAGTGAATTATTGAAGTAAAAGTGTACCATATGTTAGTCTCATAATGACCTGGTTTGTGTTTCTGTGTGTGAGAGAGAGCGAGGGGGAGATATGGGGGTTTGAATAATTCTTTTGTTCATTGGGATTTTTTAGAACAGGTCTGGGAAAATACCCAAGAGAGAGAGAGAAATGGGGTCTAACGTCCACTCAACACAAACTAGGTCATTTCGGGACTAACATATGGTTCAATTTTATTTCGATAATTCGCTTGTGCGTAGGGGTCTTTAGCAGTGGGAGGAAACCGGAGTGCCCGGAGGAAACCCACGAGGTTGAGAAGGCGCCCCTATCTCCATGCCACATTCGCTGACACCAGGACTCGAAACCACAGCCGCAAGCCAGAGGTGACCGGCCAGCTAGAGGACGGAGCGCGGCACTCTAGACCACTAGGCCATCCCAATACCCAAGAGGTTGGACAGGTGACCCAATTCCAGTGTTGCTATTTTGCAACTGATACAACAAATTCCAACTTTCAATTTGTACACAAGACCTCATACAAATTGTCCCTTGCCAGGTCCCCCATCTTGCATGACTGACAACGGGGGGACCACGCCGGAAATTCCTGATAAACTTTCTCAGCCAATGCAGGGATCGAAACCAGGTGAGCCAACATGTTACTGACAGATCCACTGTGGTCCCCATCAAACTATTTATAAAATAGAGAGAGTAAATTATATTACCATATTACGACACCAGATACATTCTAGTTTAACCCAATCTGTTAAACATATCGCCACAGCGCCATCTTTTATATATCCAGTTATTTCCTTTAAACTCAAACACCTTCAATAAAATCGTTTATTGTTTTTAATGTGTTCAATCAATGTTGATTTATAAATTAAAAACTTCTAGAATGTTTTGATCATGAATTGAGTCTTCACCAAGCCTGAGTCCTATTTATCAACTCTTTCAAGTCGCATGTAGTCTCGACTGTCAAGTCTGAGTTGAGTTACGAGTCGCAATAAATATTTCAAGTCGCAAATCGAGTCAGAAGTGACTAACTTGGACTTCAGTTCCCTCTTCTGCTTTTTAGTACATTCATTCACCTTATTCAGTGTCGGTTAAGTCACGGTTTGTGCCCTTCCTTCCCACAAAAACTATTCTTCCTTTAGGCCTATAGGCCTAATTGCAACCTGTTTCACAGAGAAGTACTTACGAATTTTCTCTGTACCAGATGACTGTCAACAACACGTGCGTTGACGTGCGTTGACTGCACCCGGCGTAGTCATTGGCTCAACGGCTCGTGCAATGTTTACTTAACACCTAACTGCTTCGGGCAAAATGATGCATTTTACTCATTTTAATACCCATTTACACTAAAAAAGGAAACATTTTTTAACTACAGATACTTCAAACGTCTTTATTTATTTTTCTTTTACCTCAAAAAAAATGTTTGAGAATTTAATTTGTCGGAGTAAAAAAGTTAATATGCCGTACTCATTAAGCCTCGTTGATGTCATGCTTATCAGTGATTGTAGCGGCCAAGCGAATATTCACTGCGGGATCAGTTTGGCCTAATTGCAGTAGCATCTAGTTTTGTGTATATCACATCATAATACCTACTGTGAATTATATTTTACCTTTTCTCAACATTTACTCCATTTTCTGCAGCTTTAGAAAACAAATTATTCACTTTCCCCTCATCCTGACAAAAAAATCTTGAATAAAACGACTGGAAATAGAAAACAAAATTTGTAAAAACACTTACTGATTGTGAACATTCTAATTAAAATCTTTGCCACCATGCTTAATTCTATTGGAGGTCATATTTCATTTTACCTGTATAGATTTTAATATTCACATCATTTAAAATTTGAATTCCATTTTTAAAAACCAAAAACTAAAATATGATTTTTGCAAACTGATTAAAATAGGTAAAATCCAAATTTTAGCGGATACTTCAATTTTGATTGGCTAAGAACTAAAATCAATCTAATATTGTCCAATCAAATAACTAAAATTCAGATCTTATCTTAGTTAATTTTCGTTTCTTTTATACTTTTGATAGCCAAAACTACATGGAGATCTGACCAGTTATAGTGGGAGCTCACTGCAGGGGTCAAACGAGCAGGTTTTGACCCTATGAAGTCAGACATTGATTAATCAAGCAGCGTTGACGTTTCTAGTGGTTTACCCACAGTTCAGTGCAACAAAAGGCCAAGAACTCGCCATAACAGTCTGTAACTAATTCACCACATCATCCAGAGTATTCCAGAGCATGTCAATGATAACAACTCTTCCAGATCCTAGTGTAGTAAAGACAAGCAAACCAAAATTTTGAACTATAAAAAACGAAACGAAATTGGATCTGTGTTTTAATCAGATTGTGTTTTTTGTTACCTTAGAAGCGTAACATTCATTTACGCCGAGAGTTATCGTAAACAGTTGATGAGATATATCATATCTTTTCATCAAATATGCTAGATGAATAGTCCAAACACTGAAACAAAACAAGACACAAATTCACTATATAAAAAGACTGCTAATATTACAATAAAAAAAAAGTAGAGACATTGAACCCGAACTCACAGGACTATTTTAATGCCCGACAGTTCTCGTTAATTAAAACTTATACTGACAAATTAATATATTGAAAATTTAATTCAAATTAGTTTATTTTGAGCAAAGTGTTAGAAGATGCAGCATCAACTGTTTATTATCTGAGAAATTTTGATTCGCAATTTTAAATGGATAATCAAAATTTAGTTTCACCTTAATTTCGTTAATCTCTTGGGCATTCTAATACATTGCTGCCTATTTGTCTAAATCCTTTGATGTAACTATTTTATTTATATGTCTCTTAATTGTGTACAGCGCATATGGGCACTTTACAGTGGAAGCTATGGGCTTTATAAATTTTTCAATAATAATAATAATAATAATTTCAATTTCTGCCATCGGATGATCTTGAGAGATAATTATGGGCTTGTCATGTAAATATATTGTCTGATTAAAATAGCATTATACAAGAGCAAAATCTGCTTATTACAGGTCTTTCTTTAGGCCTGAAATGTTATCTAAATAACCATATCCAGACCATAATAAACTCTTGATGTTAAGGCTAGCCTTCGATGTTGGCGGATTAAATTCTTATAGCGGATCTATTTGACTGAAATTTTCAGCAAATTATCTTTACACTATCTAGTTTTTAACTATTATAGTGAGAACTGCCATCGCTTTATCTTATCTCCCATAATGTAACTTTAATAAATTACATAAGATTTGAAGCCAAAATAAATACCTGCAATAGACAGATTTAATTCTTACATAAGTAAAATATAGATTAAAGTCTAACGTACCTTTCTTCACACTGTAAATAATCCAAATCTATTGTATATAACTTATCACACGGCTTACCTAAATACCTGGCAAATAAAAATATACTCTCATATTATTCCTACACACACAGAGAGAGAGAGAGAGATAGAGTCCACTAAATACAGAGAGAGAGAGAGAGAGAGATGGGGTTTAACATCCACTAACACAACCTAGGTCATTTCAGGACAAACATATGGTTTAATTTTATTTCAATAATTCGCTTGCACGTAGAGGTCTTTAGTAGTGGGAGGAAACCGGAGTGCCCGGAGAAAACCCACGAGGTTGAGAAGGCGCCCCTACCTCCATGCCACATACTCTCACACCGGGAATCGAAACCACAGCTGCAAGCCAGAGGTGATCGGCCAGCTAGAGGTCAAGTGCAGCACTCTAGACCACTAGGCCATCCCAACCACCTCACTGAGTACAAGCTAGGTCATTTGGGGACTAACATACGCTTCAATTTCATTTCAATGATCTGTTTGTTTGTAGGGGTTTCATGTGAGTGGTTCATTTAATGACCTAAGGCAGTGATTCTCAACCAGTGTGCAGCAGTATCTTCCTAAATATGCAGCGAAATTTCGAACCCACAAAAAAAATTGCGAAAAACCCTGTAATTCCATAGCTGTGCTTTCTTTATTAGTTTCAGTCATTCTATGTGTCTATGACTAGTCTTTGTCAATGGTTGTATGCCATCTAGATGACTTTATTTTGCAAAATTCAAGTATTTTTCAAGCCAGGTGTGCCGCTATATTTTCGTGTGTTCAACTGACCTAATAAGTGTCAAGGTACTATATAATATTGTCTTACTTTAAAATCATGTGAGCACAAGCTAGACCACAATCCCAGCTATAGAACTGTGTAACATGAGGAATATCTATAGATTTATTCACAACACCATCATCTGAAACATATAACAAAATTAGGTTGCCAGGCAACAAAGCATATGCCCACCGCAGTTAATTCAATCAGGTAATCAACAATTAGGATTGCCAAATATTTTATTCTTTTGTCAGAAATAAATAACAAAAAATAAATTATTCATACTTCTTGTCTGAGTTAAAATCTATTATTTCGAATTTGAACTGTCAAGGGTTCTTTTAAATGCACGTCAATGTGTACACGTCACGAGAAGTAGAACACTAAACGCGAAGCACGATTTACCTAAATCCACCCAAATCCACGATTATTTCAACTCATATAATAATAATCTGTATCTATATTTGATAATATATACTTGTCGAACAGTCAGTGTCAATGTCATGTAAGGAATTGAATCTGAACATCGCAGTAAGGGCCTTGCCTGTACAGTGTACGTGACGGGGGAGTGGGTGCGTTACTGTTGTTAGGACTTGAAGTTCTTGATTTAAAGCTCTCCTTTGCTGCACTGCTAAAAAAAAAAAAAAGAAAAAAAAGAAAAGATATTGTATTGAGCCAAACGGATCGACTCTATAATTTGTTTTTTTATTGTTTAAAATGTTTATAACTGTCAAATAAAACCGTCTACGTCACGTTGTGTGAAGTGTGTACTTCAACTTGTTGTTTACTTGGGTTTTCCAATCCAATGACCAATTCAACAATCTGGAGACGACGATTTTCACTTCTAAATTACCTTCTAATTCATCGGCCATTTCTAAACACATATAATAAGGTGAGTACACATTTCTGTTTAGTCAATTACATCAACACATTTTTTAACTGTATTGTTTTTATAACATAACGGAGAAACAAATAACATATTGTCATTTCTTGTTTACACTGGAAGTCACGAAATCAAATTGTAGTTATCTCCCCTAGTTGTCAGGATCATACAAGACTTTAAACCTTACAAAATAATCATATGAAATGGGGTTTAACCACTGATATATAGATCAGTGGGTTTAACGCCCTACTGTTCTTCTCCTAAACTGAGCTAATGAAGACGTGCATAGGCTACGTCATACAGTGTGCTATGAGGGAAATTTTGCCCGAGCAGCGCCACGTCGTAATCGAATTCCAACTGCCAAGGGATCTTTACGTGCACGCCAATAGGTATAGCACGTACGGGACTTCGCGGTTTTTCGTCCCATTCGCACGACTAGACAAGCGTCCTTGTCAGCCCCCCCCCATCCTGTATCACTGACAAGAGGGAACCACGCCGGAAAATCTGGATGAAATTTCTGGCCCAATGCACAGGGATTGAACACCTGACCTCCAGGCTATAGCGATCGAGCCAGCGTCTTACCAACTTAACCACGTGATCCCCCAAACAAAATGAAATGGGGTTTAACGTCCTACTGTTCTTCTCCTTACCTGAGCTAATGAAGACGGACATGCGCCATACAGTGTGCTATGCGGGAAATTTTGCCCGGACATCGACGCTACGCTCTAACTCCTATATCGAATTCCAACTGCCAAGGGATGATTTACGTGTACGCCAATGTGGTTACGGGACCTCGGTTTTTCGTCTCATCCGTTTGAATTAAACCTTACAAACTGTAGCCTTATGCATACAGACTTTTCATTGGTTAGGAGATAAAACTCTTGTACAAATTTTATCTCTTAGCCAATGGAAGTATTCCTAAATTATTTGAAAACGATAAGAGAATTGTGTTGTGTTTCCTCGTCGACTTGAATGTTATTTTTGGTCTTAAAGCGATAATTTCATATTTCCAAAGAAAGTCAAAACATAATTATTTCTATGTCTTTTGCTCAATAGGTTGTCAACTCATGACTATACGGTCATAGGCATTATTCCCTACTCTTATAACTTATTAACACAGGAAATGATAACACAATTACCTCCCTTGTTTTTCTATTGCCCCTATGCAATAGCTATCTTCAAACGTTGGAATGTCAAGTGGAAAATAATATTTTTGCCAATTTCTCAACTGACAATAATGAATTATAGGATTAATAGGATTATTCTTTAACAATGTAGAACTGTTTATAGATGCCATCTATTTTAAGGCTTTTTTTTTAAATAAATTTTAAAAATATAACATAAAAATATGAAATTGCAGCTTTAAACATTCGCTAAATTTTTCCGAAATATTCGTTGGGTAGAACGCTTAAATCTACCACAGATGGGACTAACATTTGGCAACATCATGCTCAAAAGTACGTAGCCTATCCTTACGCCTTAAAATCATGAATATTCACCAAAATGTGGTAGAAAATGTATTTTCAAACCCTTTTCTTCGCTTCAACACTCAAATGTCAACAACAACAAAAAAAAAACAAAAAAAAAAACATGCAATAGGGGGGAAGGGGGAGACAGAAAGACTAAAAATCACTTTCATCCTTCATTCATGAGCTGTCCAGTGTAAGAAATGTTTGGTGAGCTGCGTCAAGATGCCACGCAAAGATTGTAACCTACAGCACTATTTCAATTTTGTCTGCGAGATCACTTCAGTAGAAGCGGATGTTAAATAAAGCTATTTTACTGCGAATTTAATCAGTTTGCCTCGTCGCGCGTTTGTGTGCTGTCCTCAAAGGACAATTTAGGTGTCAGTCATTATCACATATGCGGTAGAGCTGGAGTAGGTGGGCCCATTTTTTTATTATTTAACATACATTATGCAAGAGCTAAATCTGTCTATTGTATGTCTTTCTTTAAGCCTGAAAATTTATCTAAATTATTAATTAGACATTAATCAACTGATCCAGGCCTTAATCAACTCTCGATGTCATCGCTAGCCAACAAAATTTACTGGATTAAGATCCGATCGGCTGCTCAACTTTCATTCATGATTTAATCAAGAAATGGATAACCGAGACTATATTTTTTTTTATCGTACCTACTTTAGTAATGATGACCGATTCTAGCCTCAAGATTAACTCGCTAAAATCTCGGTTCAGAGTTGACCAACTTGACTGAAATTTCAGCAAATAGCCCTTACATTAGCTAGTTTTTAACTGTTATAGTGAGAACTGTCAGCTCTTTATCTAATGACCCTCCCAACAAAACAAACACAGCAAGCTAATGGCAAATGACCATAATGTTTGATTTGGTGATAATTTGCTTCAGCCACGTAATTTAATACAACATCAATATCTACAAATCTCCCATAAACAAATTATTTATTAGGAGAATAACTAGATGTGATGGGTCATAGAAAAACACTTTGTGCTATTATACTAAATGGGTAGGCCTAAGGGGAAGGTCACACGACAGAAAGAATTAAATGAAGTGAAAAGTTGTGTAAAGTCCTTCCGTTCTGCTCCGAACTTGGCTAATAAAGACGGACTTACGTCACACAGTGTACTATGAGGGGAAATTTTGCTAGGACAGTGCCAATTCCAACTGCCAGGAGTCTTTACGTGCACGCCAATGTATACACGAGAACTCATCCTGGCCTACTGACAAGGGGGGGGGGGGCTAATGAAGACACTCATACGCCATACAGTGTGCCATGAAGGGATATGGCCTACTCCTATACCGAATTCCAACTGCCAGGGGAGTTTTTTTAACTGACGCTCTACTAGAATCCTGGGTATGTGCAATCAAGGTGAGCGTTAGATGACATGGTCTGTCACTGAGTGGGGGGGTTGGGATGACCTAGTGGTCTAGAGTGCCGCGCTTCGACCTCTTGCTGGCCGGTCACCTCTGGTTTGCGGCTGTGGTTTCGATCCCTGGTGTGAGCGTATGTGTCATGGAGAAAAGGGGCGCCTTCTCAACCTCGTGGGTTTCCTCTGGGCACTCCTGTTTCCTCCCACTGCTAAAGACCCCTACGCGCAAGCGAATTATTGATATAATATTAAACCATATGTTAGTCCCGAAATGACCTAGTTTGTGTCGAGTGGACGTTAAACCCCATCTCTCTCTCTCTCTCTCTCTTAACGAGTTTATATAAAGCGCGCCAGTAAGTTGCTACAGGAATTTAATCGGGTAATTAATCAACACAATCATAAAATGGAGGAAGTAAATTCTCTATGATGTGAAGATAATCATGGTGACAGGCAATTTTTAACGAGGATTTCGTGATGGATCTTGACAATAGACAAAGGTAGGATAATTGCTTCACAAATTGCAGTTAGAGTAATATCAGAACTTTGCGTCATCTAAAATGATAGATTTTAATAGTAACTAAAAGCTAACAGTTATCGGTATCAGACTATACCACATTAAACTCACATTTCTACAATAACATTCGTCATAATCCCAGTTTTATTAACCCCGATGGTTCTGATAAAAAGGAGGTCAAACCCTATTTCGGTCCAGTCGTGACAGATGGGCTACAGCATTGGTCAAGCACCGAACAATAGCCGTTAAATGTTATGGGAAATACACCACTGGGCGTTAAAGTGCGTAGAAATAATTGTCTAACAAACTGTTGACTGGGTATTCAAGACGCTAAATGACTGATATTAAAAAGTGAACATCGATTCTACAGTGAAATATCCTGTTAAAATACGGAATCAATCAGCGAGCCAGAATTAGTAGAGGTTGTTGGTGCCAATTGAAAGATCATTATTGTTAGGCCTGGAGGAACTGAAGTCTACAAAGTGTCAAGCAAGACGTTTGGGTATCTTTTTTTGAATTCCCGGAAACTGATATGTGACCAAAGCAGCAAGAGTTAACCAGAACAAACCGTTCGATTTGTCAGACCCCCGGGTGTCTATTTTTCAAGTCCCGACAATCCCGGAACAATGACATAATCGTGATCCAGAGTTAAGTCCGCTGTGTAAATGTTGATATGTTATCAACGTAGGAACTAAGAGTTAGCCAGAATTAGTCATCAGACCTTTGGGGTGTATTTGTCAAGTACTGTAAACCCCCAAAAGATTAAATAAATATTGTGATCAACGGCGAAAACGAAAGTTGCCAGAATTAGTTGTCGTTGTTGGGATCTAATTAAAGGTCAGCATTGTTAGTCCAGTGTTGGTTGTTTAAGGTTACTAAAGACTCGATGAAGTCTTCTATCTGTGCTAGGACTTTGACGGCTTATTACTGAAGATTGAGTTATTCTGAACATAGGATTTATAGTTGACAACCCCTGTGACAATCTTTGGATTTGTACCATTAACGGATCAGCCCAGCACCGAGACAAAAAGATGCCCACCAAGATTCCAATTATCCTCTTCGTTATTTTCATATCTGTGTCTGTTGTTACACCTTCAGCTACCTATGATGACAACCGACGCCTAGAGAAGGATCTGCTGTCCAATTACAGCCAGACCATACGTCCGATATTCAACCAATCCACCGCCATGAAGATTGACATTGCTGTTAATATCAATGGCATTATGGAAATTGATGATGTTGGACAAATTATGGTGACAAGTGCCCACTTTAACCTGCAGTGGAAGGATGAACTTCTGACCTGGGATCCCGCAGATTATGGAGGACTTGAGTTCATGCATCCTGATCCCCAGATTAGGTGGAAACCCAGAATAATGATCATCAACTCCATCTATAAACGCGATGTTTTTGCTGATGAGAGTCATACGTACCTCGTACAGTCGGACGGCAACGTCACCTGGGCACCGTCCGCCGTCTTCAGCGTCTTTTGCAACCTGGATATGACAAAGTTCCCTTTCGATGTCCAGAAATGCACCGTTAACATTCTTCCCGTCGAATACACGTATAAAGAACTCCAGTTAAATATCGACCCGTTTATACCATTGCACGATGTTCAAGAACATGGCGAATGGGTCATCATTGGAGCTAATGTTAAAGATTTCGGAAAACCTCATCATCCCAGACCCAAGCACAAAGTCAGCGTGACTTTGGTTTTGGCTCGAAGACCAGCGTTCATCCTGCTGAACGTGTACCTCCCAGTGCTGATTTTGTCGTTTTTGAATGTGGCTGTTTTTGCCGTACCCGTGGATTCCGGCGAGAAGTTGAGTTACGTACTAACCGTGCTGTTATCGTTAGCCGTTTTTATATCTATTGTAAGCGAAATGCTGCCTACGACGTCCACGAACATTCCCCTGCTCACCATCTATCTCTCCACCCTTCTGTGTCTGAGTACCTGTTCCGTTCTGCTCACCGTATTCATCATCCAGGTGCACCATCGACCCCCAGAACGTGTCATTCCGAGAGCTCTTCTGCTGGTGACGAAGGTGATGAAAGGAGCTACCGTGAAGCGATTGGAAGCCGAGAAGCACCAGGAAGAGATTACATGGACACTTGTAAGTGAGGCGTTGGATAAACTGTTTTTGTATTTATCCACTATATTTGTTCTAGCCACGTCTCTTATTTTGATAATTATTATTATGAACTGAAGTCAATGTGACAGATCAATATGGACGACTAAACAGCTCTTTATTCAGTGTTATTAATTCTTAGTTCTTAATTCATAGTCCTTATTTCGACATTTGTACGCTAAAATTACCAGCTGTATCTTATAAACAATATTTGTCATATCAGATTTGTAAAATGTTTTTTGTTTAATTTGTTTAAACAAATAAAGGAGTAAGAATAAAGGGCGTGGATTAAGACATATGGACTAAGAACACTGAATAAAGAGCTGTTTGGTTTTCTATGGACCAAGTGTATCACCTGTCGCCTGTTGCCTGTCGCCAACTGCTTCGAGACAAGTTGCTACTGCAGTGAAATTAGTCAGAAATTGACGATGGTGTTACCAACATTTTCTTTAATTGTGCAGTGGTATGGATGTGTAAGGCGATGGTAGTCTTAGAGCGGGGTGAGGGTGTTTGGTCTCTTACATTGAAAGAAGGTTATTATTGTGTCGGAATTGACAAGGATTTCCTTTCCTACGAAAATCCACGTGTGAAACGTTTTTGTTTTTTTGGTTTTCCTTCGGGCATTTGTGACTTATGAATTAATACAAATGTGATATATATATATATATATATATATATATATATAAAAAATAGAAAAATACGTCCAGGTAAAAAATTCTCCACTTTACTTCATTCTGACATACATTAAATTATATAAGCTAGCTGTCTGCCCTCTATAGGCGTCTTCAGATATTAATAATGTATACAAAATATTGCAAATACGATACATATATATATATATTTTCTTAGAACAATAGATTTCCATGACAATCCATTGTCATGGAAATCTATTGTTCTAAGAAAATATATATATATATGTATCGTATTTGCAATATTTTGTATACATTATTAATATCTGAAGACGCCTATAGAGGGCAGACAGCTAGCTTATATAATTTAATGTATGTCAGAATGAAGTAAAGTGGAGAATTTTTTACCTGGACGTATTTTTCTATTTTTTTATGCATTATCTACCGTAAACAAAGAAGTACTTGTACTTTATTTACTTTAATATATATATATATATATATATTATATGTTGATTAAACATTTCGCGGCATACTTAGGCATATCTCGCTGTATCTAACCTGGAGAATAAATGAAATAAAATGAAATGGAGTTAAACGTCCTACTCTTTTGTTCCTAATCTGGGCTAATGAAAAAGGGCATACACCATACCGTGGGCTACGAGGGATATTTTGCCCGGGCAGCGGCGCTACGGCCTACTCTTACATCGAATTCCAACTGCCAAGGGATCTTTTAGGTGCACGCCAATGTGTACACCGGACCTCGCTTTTCGTCCCATCCGAACGACTAGACAACCGTCCTTTTCAGGTCCCCCGTTCTGCATCACTGACAAGGGGAAACCGCGCCGGAAAATCGAGATGAACTTTCTCGGCCGATGCATGGATCGTTATTGGAGAACAAAACGACCAGTTGTTATCTATGCAAGTTAGGCGACCTCTTCCCTATAGCACAGTACTTGAGCCAAAGATAAATAAAACCCCTCCACTACAATTTAATCACGAGATCTGTTGTTGAATCAAATTGCGTTCTAAATCCAGCATGGCTTCTGGATGTTAGAGATATTCACACTGAATTTCGATGGCACAGATTTATAAATTGCATACTGTTTATGTTTTATGTGAGAGGACTGAGGTTTAGCGTCCACTTGACATACTCAAAACAGACCTCACGATCTAAAGCGCACGCATAGACCATGTCGCCCCCCCCCCTTATTTTAAAAAAAGAAACGTGATTATAACTAGCCTTTTAATAATATATGGTTACCCATGGCAATCTGATTAAAACACAGATCCAATTTCGTTTTGTTTTTTATAGTTCAAAATTTCGTTTTTACTTGCCTTTACTACTCTTGGATCTGGAGGAATTGTTATTTAACCCGTGTTCTGCCTGAAATGAGGGGCCAGCCAATCAAGTGGTCTGTCGAAATTTTGACCTTTTCATGCGTGGAACTGTGGGTAGATATTACCAGCGGATAGAAATCAAAACAAAACAAAAGTAGATTTTAAAAAGCATGGCGGTCGCTAATTGGTTAATCGAATGACTGACGTTATTGGGTAAAATGTCCCGTGCTTGATACCTGACGTCATAGAACGTGAGCTCCCACTATAACTTGTTAGATCTACATGAGTGAAGTTCATCGAAAGTATAAAACATAACGCTAACGCTACAATATACGTCCACATTCCTGCTTTGATTGATATGGTACTTTGTCAAGAAGGCTAGGCGTTTGGTTTGTTTAGCGTTGAGGGTCGTGCACCAACATTAATAGTTGCCGTCCTTAGCGTATAAGGAATAACTATACCAAGATAATCTATTCAGAATTGTGCCTTCCTAACACTAAAGGCAAAAAGTGGGCGTGGCTCTGGCCCTGGGGGTCGGGACATTCATCATAATCAATAGTGGACGCCCTCAGGCTATAAGGAATACATAAACCAAGTACCAAGCTGATTCATTCAGAATTGCGGCCTATAAACGACAAACACAAAAATTGGTCGTGTCTTGCCTGTGTGAGTCGGGACATGCAGTTGACGTCCTTAGGCTATATGGAATACATATCCCAAGTTTAAAGACGATCCATTAAGAATCCTGGCCTGTAGACAACACACATAGACACGAAGTAAAAATGGGCATGGCTCTGCCCCTGGGGGTTAGGAAATCACCAAAAACAATAGGGGTCATCTTTAGGGTATAAGGAATAAGTATAAAAAAAGTTTTCAAGACGATCGATTAAGAATGGTGGGCTGTAGGTGACACACAGACAGACAAAAAAAAAATGGGCGTGGCACTGTCCCTTTGGGTTGGGCATGCACCAAAAACAATAGGGATCTTCCTTAAGGTACCAAGAATAAGTATTCAAAGTTTCAAGATGATACATCAAGAAATGCAGCCTGTAGACGACAGACAAACAAATACAAGAAATGGATGTTGCTGTCCCACGGGGGTCGGGCATGCACCCAAAACAAAAGGGGTCATCCTTAGGGTATAAGGAATAAGTATTTTAAGTTTCAAGATGACCGATTAAGGATTGTGGCCTGTAGGCGACACACAAAAAGAAAATGGGCGTGACTCTGCCCCTGGGTGTTGGGCATGCACCCCAAATGATGGAAATGTTCCTTAGGGTACAAAGAATAATCATTTAAAGTTTCAAGATGATACGTTAAGAAATGTGGCTTGTAGACGACAAACAAATAAATACAAGGAATGGGCGTGGTTCTGCCATTGGGGGTCGGGCATGCACCAAAAAACAATACGGATCATCCTTAGGGTAAGTATACAAAGTTTTATGAAAATCCAGTTAGAATTGTGGCTTCTAGGCGACACAGAGACACACAAAAAGAAAATGGGCGTGGCTCTGCCCCTGGGGGTTGGGTATGCACCCCAAACGATAGGGATCATCCTTAAAGTATAAAAAGTAAGTATACAAAGTTTTAAAGAAAATCCATTAAGAATTGCGGCCTGTAGGCGACACAGACACACGATAAGAAAATGGGTGTGGCTCTGCCCCAGGGGGTTGGGCATGCACCCCTAATGATAGGGATGTTCCTTAGGGTACAAAGAATGTGTATGCTAAGTTTCAAAATTATAAGTTAAGAAATGTGGCCTGTAGACGACAAACAAATACATACTAGAAATGGGCGTGTCTCTGTCCCTGGGGGTCGGGCATGCACCAAAAACAATAGAGATCTTCCTTAGGGTATAAGGAATACGTATACCAGGTTTGAAGAAAATCCAGTAAGAATTGCGCTGTGTGGGCGACACAAAGACACACGAAAAGAAAATGGGCGTGGCTCTGCCCCTGGGGTGGAGCATACACCCCAAACGATAGGGGTGTTCCTTGGGGTACAAAGAATGTGTATGCATAGTTTCAAGATTATAATTTAAGAAATGTGGCCTGTAGACAACAAACAAACAAATACTAGAAATGGGCGTGGCTCGGTCCCTGGGGGTCGGGCATGCCTCAAAAACAATAGGGATCTTCCTTGGGGTATAAGGAATAAGTATACCAAGTTTGAAGAAAATCCATGAAGAATTGCGCCCTGTAGGCGAACCACAGACAAACACACACACACACACACACACACACACACACACACACACATACATACACACACACACAGAGACAGGGGCGACGGCATAATACGTTCACATTATGAATGTGGACGTATAAAAACGAAACGAAACATAGATCTATATTTTAATTAGATTGTACCCATGGTTACCAATAGATGTATAATATGAAGCGTACCGGTTAGACCACTTCCCCCCCCCCCTCCACTACCTAATTTGACTGTCTATAAATGTAATGTTATCAATGGCTGAATCTGTAAATCTTTTTATTTAAATCAGATCTGTATAAACACCAGTATATGCAGCTACGAATGGATGTATTTACAGATTTATTTTTATATTAGTCCCGTAAAACGATGATGTCTTAAACAATGGATGTAGCACAGGCACTTGAAGGGATTAAAATAAAACTTCTTACTACTGCTTGACTACACTAGTCATGCAGTAGTAAGAAGTTTTATTTTAATCCATCAAGTGCCTGTGGGATGTAGGTAGATGAACGTAACGATTCACTCGAAACATGGAGTTATTTCCCTTCTACGCAATTATATTAACAGGCCAGCACTTATTTTGTGTGTATATACAGCAATATAAGGACGGCGGGTGGGGTGGGAGCTAATGCGTGCACGTTACATCATAAGGTCCGTCATCGAGTCAAATGACTTGGTGTGACAAAGTTATTTTTACATAGAACTTTGCTAGATTTGACATTATATTATATTTGACGTTTTCAACTATATACAACTTCTGCTAATCTGTTCAATATGTTATTAACGGGCAACACACGTATGACCTCTGCTCGTTTTGACAAAAGGCACGATCTCATTAAATATCTTATTTATTTATATGTTATTTATAACCTACACATGATCTATGTGTTTAACACTCGGCAGAACTTCGCGACATTAAAGGGAAGATGCAGTGCAGTTATAGAAACTATACTCTCAATTCCAAATAAGTTAATCTGTCATGTATCATTATTCTTAATGGCTGTATGCTTTATAAAGCCAGAATTAACTGACAGTAAGTCAGACTTGAATAGAGCTCCTTCCGATCTATGTCTATTCCATGTTCTCAATAAAAGATCTACAACCTATGCTGATGGTCTGTTATCTGTAGTGTTACAGATATAAGAAATGGTGCTCGTGATCCAGTGAACCAGAAACAACGTGAACCAGTCCTCATATGTAGCCGTAGGCCATCTTGTAGACGCCAGAATTCTCCAGTTACATGTAATCTCCACATTGAAAAGGTACGTTAGCTTTTGTCTTTGTTAATTTTCGATTATGGCTGAACATCCTGAAGTTGCAACTTTATTTCAGAATTTAACTGGGGAATTAAGTGGGCTGTCTACAACTTTAAAGCATCATGGCATTTCTAATTTAGTTGAGTCTTTTTCGGGGGACCCTAAAACTTTTGAACCCTGGATAAAAAGTATTGAAAAATATTCCTTTTTGGCAGAAATTGCTACAGATAAGGTTAAATATGTGGCTTATCAATCCAGTAAAGGTACGGTGAGCGATTTTTTGAATAGATATTTAACGGAACACCCGAATTGTACTTGGGAAATTGTAAAAAAGGAATTGGCCACACGATATGACACTATTGTTGACCCGCAACATGCGTTAGTCATCTTACAACAAGCAAAACAATATATTTCTGAAAATGTACAAATCTATGCTGAACGTTTACTTTCTTTGGCAAATAAGGCTTATAATTCTGCTGAAATTCTTTTAGAACCCGTTCAGCGACAATTAGTAGGATATTTCATAACGGGATTGTTAGATGATCGGTTAAAGCTAAAATTAATTCGCGACAATCCTAAAACTCTTCAAGAAGCCACGGTTTCGGCTATGACAGAACAAAATTTGCAAGCTCGATTTGCGTTACGTCTAAATCAGCGTTCTACCTCTCGATTTACCAATAATCCTGAGCCAATGGAAATTGATCATCTTCGGCCCATGCAAAAATGTCAAAACTGTTATAATTACGGCCATCGTACTAATGAGTGTCCATCCATAATTAGTTTACCACCTGCCATTAATAGTGTTCAGGATACTAAACCACCTTTTTATTCCAGTAGGTCTAATTTTATAAATAAACCCCCCTTTTCTCCAAATAGGTCAAATTTCACACACCGACCGCCTTTCCGGCGAAATCCACATATTATTTGTTGGAATTGCAATAAACAGGGACACATCAGTCGAAATTGCGAGCATAATAGGTATGTTCATCGCCCTCCCCATCCACCTAGGTTTAATGGTTCCCGGCGACATCCCCATTTAAACTAAAACGCTCTTTTCATGTTGAAGCTAATGGAAAGAGCTCACAAAAATTGCCTTTATTTAATTTAAATATTTCTAATAATCCAAGTTCTTGTTTACTAGCATTAGGATCTCAAAACTTCCGATCGTTAATTGACAGCGGAGCTGAAGTAAGCATAATTAATAATCGCATATACCAAAAATTACAATATAAACCTAATTTAATCCCCGACAAGGTTAATTTACAATCGGTCAATGGAGAGTCGCTAATTATTCATGGCTATGTCGAATTACCCTTTACAATAGGCAAAACTAAGATGACACATAAATTTTATGTGGTATCAAATATCAATCGGAATTTTATATTAGGGCGCGATTGGTTAATTAATAATGGCGTTAGATTATATTATGATTTAGGGTGCTTAAAAGTTAAGGATGAATATATACCTTTGGTTGAAGATTTAAATATATCTTCTTTAGTGCGAATAGCTAACCAGGTAATTATTAAACCTCAAACGTCTCATTTATGTTTCGTCAACGCCAAACCAGTTGCTAATTTAATGCATGACGATTCTGTTATCATTTCGCCTGTGGATTTTGGCTTCATTAGTAATCAACCCGGGTTGTTAATTAGTAATGGGGTCAGTAATGCGACTAAGCGACGTAGATTTCCCCTTATGATAACAAATAGCACTAATCGTACGTTTAAACTTAAAAGGGGATGTATTGTTGGTAGGATTGAAAATATTGCCTCAGGCAAACTAATAGCTTTCACTGCAATTTCTCAAACAAATACGGCCCAAACGCCGCCGGCGGTTAATCTCAATGATGTTGATGTACCCGCACAATTTAAAGACCGATTACATAATCTTATCTCCAGTAATAATGACCTATTTGCAGCCACAGATTTAGATCTTAGTCAAACTGACACAGTTAAAATGACGATTAATACTGGATCACACCCCCCAATTAAACTTCCGCCGTATAGGACACCTCTTAATAAGCGACCTGTAGTTGATCAAGCAATTGATGATATGCTTAAGGCCAATATTATTCGGCCTTCGTGTTCCCCTTGGTCATTTCCTATAGTCATCGTTTCCAAGAAAGATGGTTCGAAACGGTTCTGTGTCGATTTCCGGAAATTAAATAAAATCACTAAATTCTCATCATATCCCCTCCCCCTGGTGGACGACATTTTAGCTCAATTGCACGACAAACAGTATTTTTCAAAATTGGATATGAAATCGGGCTATTGGCAAGTGTTAATGGACAAAGCTGATAGAGAAAAAACAGCATTTTCATGTCATCGCGGGCTTTACGAGTTCAATACTATGCCTTTTGGAATCGCCAACGCCCCAGGACTTTTTCAAGGCTTAATGGCTATTGTTCTTCGTGATATGCAAACATTTGCTATTGCATATTTAGATGATATTTTAATATTCTCTTCATCCTTAGAGGATCATTTTAAGCATATTAATTTAGTTTTTGACAGGATTCGTGTTCATAAGCTCAAATTGAAATTAAAGAAATGTAGTTTTCTCCAAACTGAGACAACTTATCTAGGTTTTGTTATCACGCCCAATGGCATTAAACCCGACCCTCAGAAAGTCAGTGTGATCAAAAATATAAGTCAGCCCCAAACTGTAAAACAAGTTCGATCTATCATTGGCATGTGTTCTTATTATCGTCGTTATTTTTCTAATTTTTCCAAACTTGCTGAACCATTGATTGCTTTAACCCGCAAGAATGCAAAATTCGAATGGACTCTTCAATGTGAAAATTCATTTCATGCCTTAAAACAAACATTAGTTCAAATACCAATGTTATCGTACCCTAATCCAAACAAACCGTATATTCTGTATACGGACGCGAGTAATTTCTCCGTGGGGGCTTATCTTTGTCAAACTAAACGTAATTCTAAAGGCATAGAAGAAGAATTGCCAGTTTATATGCTGTCTCATACACTTAGTAATACACAAAGTCGTTGGTCAACTATTGAAAAAGAATGTTATGCTATCCATTATGCATTACAAAAGTTAGATTTCTATTTACATGACGCAGAATTTATTATACGTACTGATCACAAACCCTTAAAATATTTACTTGATTCACCGATGAATAATAAAAAACTTGAAATGTGGTCTTTAACAATAAGTGCTTATAACTGTAAGATTGAATATTTATCGGGTAAACAAAATGTTATCGCTGATTTTCTTAGTCGAATGCCGACTCAATTTCAGGAGGAAGAACTGCTTAATTCAGAAGTAAACGATAATACACTAGAAATCAACGCCATAAATTCGAATCAGTTTGAACCACGGGAATTTGCAAAGTGCACGGTCGATTTAGGTAATAACGATAATACCGTTAAACCACCTACTTTAGAGGGTTATAACATGATTGAAGAACAGGTTAAAGATAAGGATATTGTCAATATCATTGCACAGTTAAGAAGTAATAAACCATGTGCAAGTAATAATAAATACTTATTAATGCAGGATGTCTTACATTACATTTCTGATCCTAATGATGAACCGACTCCGAGGTTATTTGTACCAGATCATTTACGATCTGATGTAATTAAGGAATATCATGACATGTTTCATTTAGGTATAGATAAAACTTACAGTTTTATCAAAGAAAAGTATTATTGGCCTAATTTATATAAACACATTTATCAGTATGTGTCCAGATGCGTAACATGTCAAAAGCGTTCATCAAAGAAAATTAAACCTCCATTACAAGAAACCGATATCCCACCATACCCCTTTGCTAAAGTTTCACTTGATTTGTCTGGACCATACCCATTATCACTCTCGGGTAATAAATACATCATATCATTTGTTGACTGGTATAGTGGGTGGCCCGAGGCATATGCGGTCAAGGATAAAAGTGCTGATAACGTAGCTCATTTATTAATTGACGAAATCTTTCCTAGATATGGCACACCGTTACAATTAGTTACGGATAATGGGAGCGAAAATGAAAATCGCACTATGCATCAAACATTAACTGCTTTAAATATTCACCATATAACAACATCATATTACCGACCCCAATCGAACAGCCGTGTTGAAAGATTCCATCAAACGATGGTTAGCGTCCTTTCAAAAAAGTTAGAAGATAATTTAAATACATGGGATTTATATTTAAACCAAACATTGGCAGCTATTAGGTTTAATATTTGTGAATCTTCAAAATTTTCACCATTTTATTTATTATATTCAAGAGATGTAGTTTTGCCTATTGATAATTTGCTGAAACCACGACGGAAATATTTAGGTGAAGAATTCCATCAAATTGCTCTTGAAAATCAGCATAAAGCATTTTTGTTAGTCCATAAAAACCTTAAAAAAGCTAAACGTCGCCAGGCTCACTATGCGGATAAAAATAGTAAAGCCATTGCTTTTGAGGTTGGAGACCCCGTTTATATCAAAAATCATTTACGTAAAAGTAAACTTCAATCCAAATGGAAACCTTTTTATAGAATTATCACAAAAACAGGTCCTCTGTCTTTCATTGTTAAAAATCAATTAGATGGCTCAACAACAAAATCACATGCTGAACATTTGCGTCTAGCCAATTTAGATAACTGGGACATCCCAACTGATAATATTCCAAAGTTAAGGCAAGCTAATTATGTTGTTCCACCTGACGATTCTTCAGATGACGATATGGACCATGTAAACGATCTTGACCCTACACCCTTTGATATCACTGACCAATATAGACGTGAACGTGACGATTCCTCTGACGAGGACGATATTCCGCTCATGGAATTAGCAAAACGCCTTCGAAACAAAGATCGGATTGCATCTAAAACATATGTGCCTCACACGTCTGATGAGAAATCCGAAACATACATTGATGAACAATTAGAAACGTGCCGTGATGATAAGCTCGAGCCATGTGTTGATAATTACGTTCAAGAAAGCATGGACGTTGATGCTGTTGATATTGCGATAACTAATTCGAATACCCATAATGATCCTAATGCTAATTTAAAACAATTACTTACGAGTATAATTGGCATGATTAAGTAAGCTTCAAATGTTTTCCTTGTATATATATTAGAATTTTTTTTTTATATTTTATTTTGCGGTATTTTTAATTTGAAGGATTAAGATGAAACTCTCACTCATTTTCATTTTTCTTGGCGGTATTAATTCTTTCCTTATTCGTGAAAATGTTGTCTTTCGACAAATAAGTGAATTTAGTACATCGAGATCTCGTTGGCTTGTCTCTTTTGTTATTGATTTAAAGCCTTATAATACATTTATTTCCTCGTTAAGTCGAGATAAAAAGAAGGGAATTGCTACTGCCCATCAGATAATTTCTAAATATATTAAGCAACAAACCAATATGGACTATGCTAGTTTATTTGCTAATCGTTTGCAAGATATTCAGGATATACAATCTTTATATACAGAACTTAGAACAAAAGCAGGTGAATATAAGCTGATAGCAATCGGCTTGTAAAAACTTGTTCTATCAAAAGTCCACTGTATCCCATTAATTTAAGTAAATTATGTGTAATCGCTTTGTTTATGCAAAACACAAAATTGAGTAAAGACGTGTGTACCGTAAATGTTCAACCTACAATAATTTTGCCTTTAGCTGAATATCTAACCGATGGTTATTGGGCCGTATCCACTCAAAATTTATTACGTTTTTCACTTGTTTGTAATCAAAAAAAATATTCAACCTCAACGTTATCCATTACTGCAAAGCCACCTATTGATATCCTAAAGTTAAATATGTCTTGTTCGGCATCAAATGAATATATTTCTCTTTTACCAATTTATAATCGAGAAAGCACTTTTCATGTCCAAAATACCTTTCAAAACATTAATACTCATTTTAATATTTCAAGTCTTGCCTTGTGGAAACCTTTATCTATAGCATTTCCAAATCTTGAAATTCCTGAACTTCCCCCTACCCTAAAAGATGTGAAAGAAATACCTATTAAGAAATTTATCAAAGAACTCACACCTCTTAAAGTTGTAGACAAGCCATGGCCTCACACAAATTCTGTATTAAGTATTATTGGGCTCATTTTAACTATTAGTGTCGTTACTTATATTTTGGTACGATACTTTCAAATTCGTCAAGGAAAATTAGCCAAGAAATTCGAAAATGACAGAGTCAGGGCAACGTATGCTGCTCATAAGGAGATGGTGTCGGCGGAGACCGAGGACGGAAATACGTTCGCTGGAACAGATGATTCCACACCAGCACTACGACATAATCCTGTGACATTAACTTTGTCATAAGTTTATCAAGAAGGATGCCAGTGGAAAATTAAATATTATGATGTCAGTACCAAATTTAATGGTAACAGGAAGTGTACACTTAGAATGGTATCGTCCTACAAAAACTTCTAGGACCAAGGTTGTTCCGGACTTGTAATATAAATATATATATATATATATATCATCGCGTGTGTTTTAAGTTTATCATATGTACTTTTATTATTTCATGCGTACTGTTGTTATATCAGGTTTGCTGTGTTATATCGCGTGTGCTCTTCCTAATTTGCTAGATTTGACATTATATTATATTGGACGTTTTCAATTGTGTTTGTTATGTCCTTTTGGTACATAACTCATGGGTGATGAAGGAATGTGACAAAGTTATTTTTACATAGAACTTTGCTAGATTTGACATTATATTATATTTGACGTTTTCAACTATATACAACTTCTGCTTATCTGTTCAATATGTTATTTACAGGCAACACACGAATGACCTCTGCTCGTTTTGACAAAAGGCACGATCTCATTTAATATCTTATTTATTTATATGTTATTTATAACCTACACATGATCTATGTGTTTAACACTCGGCAGAACTTCGCGACATTAAAGGGAAGATGCAGTGCAGTTATAGAAACTATACTCTCAATTCCAAATAAGTTAATCTGTCATGTATCATTATTCTTAATGGCTGTATGCTTTATAAAGCCAGAATTAACTGACAGTAAGGCAGACTTGAATAGAGCTCCTTCCGATCTATGTCTATTCCATGTTCTCAATAAAAGATCTACAACCTATGCTGATGGTCTGTTATCTGTAGTGTTACATTGGGCTCGATTCCCCGCTAGTACATGACAAGGAGTAGGGTTTCCTGTCCAACCTCGTGGCTTTTCTCCGGGTCGTCCGGTTTTCTCCCATAGCTAAAGACCCCTAGGTGTAAGTAAGTTATTGAAATATTATTAACCACATGTTATTACCGAAACAGAGGTCCCGTGTACACATTGGCGTGTACATTACATATCCCTTGAGAGAGATAGAGAGAAATTGGGTTTAACGTCCACTCGACACAAACCAGGTCATTTCGGAACTAACATATGGTTTAATTTTATTTCAATAATTCACTTGCGCGTAGGGGTCTTTAGCAGTGGGAGGAAACCGGAGTGCCCGGAGGAAACCCACGAGGTTGAGAAGGCGCCCCTATCTCCATGCCCACATACGCTCACACCAGGTTTGAAACCACAACCGCAAGCCAGAGGTGACCGGCCAGCTAGAGGTCGAAGCGCGGCACTCTAGACCACTATTCTGATATAAGCAGTTGTAACATTATCTTAGTTCTAACGCACAGAGCAGTGATGCCATGGTGGTGTTATGAAGGTTAAGCCATGAAGAAACTGAATACACTGGAACTCTTGTTGTTTTGGGGGTATGCTCATCGACAAAAGGCTCAATACCACTCTTGTTGGTCAACAAATTGTATTATTTTACAATATTCCAATTAATTGATGATGCAAATTTTATTTTAACACACCTAATTTAAAAATATTGGAAAAATTTAACTAAAAGATTTGAAAAGCTTTAGGTAAACCTTTTCAAATGTGACTTGGATTTTAAAATATTTTCGAACCCTCTGGACAAGTAAAATAGGATGTAATGGATAATTTAGTACGTAGAATAAGGCTATTATTTATTTCCTGGAGCTATGCCAATCCAGCAAGAATGTTATTGTCCCTTTAAGACCCCACCAATTCGAGTACGTCGACAGCAAACTTGGACATGCTTGTTCCTTTTGCAACTGCATCTCAATAATTGAACTTTGAGTTTTGATATGACCAGGGCCGTATCTAGCGGGGGTACATTGCGCTCCCAGAAAAATAAGGCCCCCCCCCCCTCCAAATAAAATATAAATGATAATTTGACAATCTTTCAGTTACAAAATAATGTATACACTTGATTATGATCGCACAGTGATGCTCTTAAGGTACTGATCAGTCGGTCAGTTTTAATTGCGCCCTGATCCAAACTTACGTGGAGGCTACGCCGCCCCACCACTCTGCAACACCCCACTTTTAAAATCCTACAAACGGCCCTGGATATAGCGTCACAATTTCAAAATGGTTGCGATGACGTCATTCTTGATTGTTAATTCATAGTTCTCCCGAGCTTGTTTAATATGGAACTGAACGCATCAACTACAAAAAAAAGCAAACATTTATTAAAAGGCCATTGTCGTTTACGAATAAAATAACAAATTTATAATCAAAATAACAAAATAAAAAGAATGGTACAACAAGCAAGAAGAATTAGATAAAATTTGTTGAAACGGTGGCGGCACCGTCCAGTCTTGAGCTAAATACGCCCGTGTTCTAACGTCTGAAATACAGTCAGACGTAGCGTTATATAAGAAAAATTTCTTCATTAGGAGTTCTGAATATTCCCGGTCTCCCTGGACAATTAAATTAGCAGTTAGTGTATTACATGAGGCAGCGGGCACCTGTATTATTTCATTCTTACTGACAACAATCCAACAGAGATAGTCTTGTTTCGTAGTATTCGCTGCTGATATGATAATAGACTTATGGCTTGATATGTAAGTCAGTGATCCCACACAGTTGTAGGTGACGGTATCCACGACGTCTCCACCATTGAAATAAGAAAGAAATATTCGCCGCGGAGCTGAATCCGTCCCGTGCACGATACAACCACTTCCACCCAGATCGTCTGTGAAGGAACTCACCTTCTGCATAGAAAGTGGCAAGTTGCAGAGCACGCGATTAACTAGTTTCGATTCCCGCACGACACTTTGAAGCGGAAACGGATGTACCACCTTCATCGGTAATCTGGGATCAGCAAGATGCTTGAAGTTTTCATTGTCACAGATTCTAGCATCGGATAGATAAACGGGCCATTGTAATATTGAACTGGTTCGAAATCTCATCACGGCCGGCGATGGCGTGTCGTAATGGAAGCACGTGAAGCGAGGATAGCACCCGTTTGCAAATTCTTGTAACAAAACCCTCCGTAGAGGCAGCGCAGTAGAATTGAATGTAACACAACGAAACTCGCCTAACTGTGGAAGCACCATACTAGAATTACCAATTTCAATGTCCTGGTTTCCGCCAAGCGTGCTCTTGACCCAGTTACCATGTATGGAGGGTGGAAAGGAACAGTATTTCATCGTATCATTTGAATTACATTGGCCACACGTTCGTGGACACACGTCTTTCACTTCCGTCGCACAGAATTCACCCATAACCTCGCATCCGCGGAACTCGTCCGCACACACGTTTGTAACGTTGCGTTTTTCTAGACTGTCTAGACGCAGATATCTATCGTTAATACCATTTATGCGACCGTGTTTACAAACCATGTCTAGAAAAACATATATCCGCGACACATCGCCATTTTCTGACGTCACAACTCGTATACACCAATAATACCTGTCGTTGTTTTTGCGCAAGATGGCGTATATGTCGCCATCGTGTTCCCAAGTAGCAATACACTTTGTCTCTTGCACAAGGTCAAGATTTCCCTCACTATGTAAACAATTTTTGTTGCGGAATCGAAACGTCACTCCTTCCCCTGCTGTACAGTCACTTTCAATCCGAACCGGCGGGATGGCGTCCGTGCATTTCTGATTGCGTCTCATCAATCCGCCATTGAAAAACAACTTGAAGTTATAACCTCCCGCAAATGGACACGTGACACTTTCGTAAATAGAATGTTCATTGGAAATCCAGGGCCATGGATCAAGTGAGAGCCATTGGTCGCGACATAGATAACGGTTTGTGATTCCCGTTTTGATGTGTGACGTACTGACTTGGATGACACTCTTGCTCCTACGCATGAACCTCAGACACAGAAATTTGTCGGTGAAGTCTGATTCAATGTGTTGAACTAAGAACCTGTCATCTTGAAACTTTGTTCTGCACTGTCTTCTATATTTGGAGCACTCCTTCGTACCCTTGCGACAATCGTAAGCGGTGATTTCATCCCCTACGACATAATATGTAACAATTGTCATCGTATGGTTGAGAACCCAGGGTTTTGATTCGGTTGTTTGGAGATAATCAGGGAAGAGACAGAGTGGTTTATCTTCAGACGTCTCCATGTAGACAAGACGGACCAGGGTGAACAGCATCCACAGAATTATAATCCTCGACTGGGAGTCCATGATCAGCCTGGAAAATAGAATAAACATATAACTAAGATACACCATGTAAGAGATAAACCAGCCTATTGCAGATCTTTATTTTGGTTTTAAAGTAGCTAAGTCTCAATATCATCCAAAATCTTCGACAATGAAAACAAAAATTATTTGTCAATTTAATTCAACATTGATGTTGTGATCTTACCGAGAAAAGATGGGCTTCTTATATCAAATATTTAAGACAAAATAAAAAAAAATGTCAGTGGTACACGAATCGTATCGTGTACCATAATCCGTTCCAGGCCCATTTTTAACAAGGGCCTTGGAGAACGAGGCTAGACGGTGGTGCATGGAGAGATTACGCAATAATGTAGACTGGAATAACCAGACGCCAGAGATTGGCATGCTATTTCGCCGAACTTATGTGATTTGAAATTAGAGTAAAGACGGAAATGAATGAATGTTAATCAGTTTATATACATTCATATAAGACTATTTTATGCGTTGCGACCCATTTGGGTAAATTTCTAGGCCCCAAATATTAGCGATTTCTTTCCTTTAAATATTATATTTTAGACATTTATTTACAAGACAAGTTTATAATCAACTCTCTAGATCATCAGATGGTTGTGATTTTCAATGGATTTAAACACGATCGCCAGGTAATTAAAAGTGCAATATGTAATCTACCTATTGAAGGTCTTGTGTCTGGCTTTAAATGTTATATTAACAATTATTTAGACATGTATGCACGTGCCAGACCCATAATCTGCTCTCTGGGTCATCGCATGGTGTGATTTTTAACGAATTTAAACACGATCATCGCCAGTTCATAATTTGATTTATGCCGTTAAATAGACACTGCATTTATACCGCCAGATAGAAACTGTATTATGTGGCAAGGATACACATCTATTGCAATAAGAATCGGGATAATATTGTAAGCTATCTGTCGAATATCTGGCCCCGAGTTCACAAAACATTTACTCAAAATTGTTCGTTTTGTCGTAACTAAAGTATAACCCGTTATTAAACCTTTGTTGTTTTAATGTATCAAATACATTATTAAGAAACTACGTGCACAGTTTCATGATTCTGGATCAAAGATATTACCGGTACTTATAAACAGCGATTGAAAGTTGAGTGAATTTTCAACTTTAGTCTGAAGAATGGTTTGTGACCTTAGGGCCAGGGCCCTATTTCACGAAATTTTAACTAAGATAAGATCCCAATTTTAGTAATTTGATTGGATAATATTAGATTGATTTTAGTGCTTAGCCAATCAAAATTGAAGTATCTACTAAAATTGGATTTTATCTTAAGTTAAAATTTCGTGAAACAGGGCCCAGGTCAGTTTAATTTGCAACTAAGGTCGTCACTTTTGCGAACATTCCGTATTTGTATAGAACCAATCACTGCTGTTATGGCTACAGACAAGATGGAAGTCATCAGTACTGGAACAATATCTATACTAGAGTGTTAAAGTGTTCAAAGGTGTGTCATTCAGTTTCTAACCCAAGCTTGCACATGACACAATCTGATTAAAATCTTGTTTCGTTTTTTTTTTCTTTTATATAGTTCAAAATTTTGCTTTACGCGTCTTCACAGGAGAACGCTAGATCGGAGACGGTCCTGTGCATATTATGACGTCATATGTGGATTGTGGGTTAGGGTAAGAGTTAGGCTGTGGCCAGGGTTAGGGTTAGGGCTAGCTTTGACGAAATCTGCAGGTCCTAGCCCTTATCCTAACCTCAATCCATATATGGCGGTATAATATGCACAGGACCGTCTGCGATCTAGCATTCCCCGTCTTCACAACTCTAGGATGTGTTACGGTGAGTTCTTGGAGTGCTCTGCACGGAGCAGTGAGTAAACCACTAGAATCATCAACGCTAATTGATTAATCTATATCTGACGCTATAGGGTCAAAGCCGCTCGAATGACACATGACACGACCTCCCAATACACCTGGCCAGGTTTTCAGGTAGTGTAGGCCATCGAAAGTATAAAAAAAGAAATGAAATAGATTATAGAATTTTAATTAGACTGCACTTGACAACTAGCAGGGTGGTCTGCACAACCGCTAACGCACAAACAAATAATAGGAATAAAATTGCACCATGTTAATCCGGAAATTGGCTATGACTAATATCGTGATCGTGGGGTGTCATGGTAACTTGTGTTTGAAGCAGGGCCGTATGTAAGATTTTAAAAGTGGGGGTGCAGCAGAGTGGTGGGAGGGGGCGCCAATATAATAACCCGAGTTACTGGTCGCGGAGCGGCGACACCCAGAAATCCCCCCCCCCCGCCTAAATTTTTGAAAATTTGACTGTCGCAAAGCCGTTTTCCATGCACTTGGAGCCGCAATCCCGTGTGTCAATTTTGGTGGCACTATCAAATGTTGATAGAGCGACCAAAACCAACTCTTTAATGTCTTGTGGTAGCACAGGCGCTGCATTAGAAAAGGTTGATAGGAGCGGCATTTCGCCTATGGGGGTGGCACCCACGTCTGGTGTCCACCCTCAGACAATTTTGAAAACTAATGCTGCTTGAAACTCCTGTTTCGGCAACTCTGGTGATATCTAAAGGTCGATTTTGTATTATATAGGCCTATGGATTCTTTTACAGGGACTGCAGATGCGCGTCTGTGGTGGCTACTAATAGCCTCCACATGGGTGATATAAGAGTGTGGGCGCCATTAAAACCGGCAGATTGATCAGTGCCTTAAGAGCATCACTGTGTGATCATAACCATAATGTGTATTATTTGATATTTTAAAGGTTCTCAATGTTTTTTGGCAGTGGAATGTACCCCCTGCACCCCCGCTAGATACGGCCCTGGTTTGAAGTATTCATGCGGTAACACCGCCGTGTGTCTCCCGTTAAAGATCCAATAACTTTGTTTCGGTTGAGTGGACGTTATCCCCCCCCCCCACACACACACACACGCTCTCTCCATCTCCAGTCTAGCGAAACAGCGTCTTACCCACTTAGCCACCGTGATCTCCAGCAACGCATGAAGACCGTATTCGCGTAGTAATACCGTTGGGTGTCTCCCTTTAAAGATACCGAAGCCGATGCCCCACTGGTATGGTCATATAAAGTAACACTGACATAAAGAGGCGGGGTCAAGTGTAAAAACACTAATTGTGTTAGTTCTAATCGATAGGCACAATTATAAACGTGCGTGTTTCAAGTTGCCGGGCCCCTTGAGACGTTTATCATCAATTATAGAGTAACGACCCAATGCCTGTCGGTGCTTAAAATCGCTCTGGTTATCTACATAGGTACATCAAACCCGATATTTATTACAATAATATGCATAGAGAGAAACTACATTATCTTTATTAATGGCGGCTAGCTTCAGGGGGAGTTTATTATTCAAGCTTCAGGGGGAGTTTATTATTCTAGACTAATTTAATTACAGGAATCAAGTAATGGCATCTATAATTTGTCTTTATTTTATTATCATCTTATACTTGGCAATTTTAATACATATCTATATACGAAAACTTAATTTACGATCGCAGAGTTTTCAATCTTTGACACAGGAATTCAATAACCTCTCTTTATTTTATTAAATTCTGATATGTGTGAATTTTAATCCATACGTACAGCTAAACAATTCAATTTACGTTCTCAGAGTTTTTTAAACTTCGACATCGAGTTCGATGAAGTCTAGTTTTATCGCAGGAGTCTTGGTTTATGTGAGAATTTTAATTTCAATCCATGCGTATAGCTTAAAATTTTCTGAAACGCAATTTCCGATCGCAGAGCTTTTCAAACTTTGACATCATGGATATTATTGAGGATTAAAAACATCAATGTATAAGAAGGTGAAATAAACCTATTAGAGGATTTATTTGTAATCTGTTAGGCAATAATACATGTCTGGCACAGGGGCGGATTGGGCCGTCGGGCGATCGGGCGATCGACCGAAGGGCCTTTCGGACAAAAAATGAAAAAAATTAATTCTAAAAAAGCAACCCTTTTCTGCAGAGCATTGGAGAGGGGGGGGTATTTGACCTACCATGGAACCATGATGATCATAATTATTGTATGTGGCTGGTGGCTTTAACGGGCCGCCACGCCATCACTGGAGTCTGGAATGGGATGGTATAATAGACTTTCTGGACCGGGTGTGCACCAAGAATTCGGAATCCTGCAATGGGCATATGAATTTCAACCGAAAATTTCATCAGATTCACCCGACACTGTCGCCCGCAAATTTACTATTATTAAGTCTGTTTGTTTGTGCAGATACGCCAGAATCCAAAATTAAAATGAAGCTTTTATGATTTTCATTTTCGTCACTCTGTACCAATGTGTTTCGTGGCCTTCCATCACAGGAAGAATCAACTAGCGCTCCCGGCAACAAAAATGGGACATTTTTCAATGAAAATATTCCTGCTGATTCAATATTTCTAACTGGTTAATCAAATGGTCAAAATTTTCTCAACTAGTCCCATTTTTAAACCAGTACAATTAATTCTCTTCACTCTTGACGATACAATGATAATACGTTAATTAATAATATGACGATATGATAATTTCACAGGTTGATGGTTGTAAATTACTTGCACGTCGGTTTATGAAATATATTATTTGACAGAGATTATAATCAGATATTGCACCAAATCGCATATTTGGCGTTCATTTTTCAAAAATGCCCCCCCCCCCTTCCCCGGGCTCGTCGGTCAGTAAAAGGGGCCACTCCGACACGGATGCCCGGGCTGGTTCCCGGCCCCAATCCGCCCCTGGTCTGGCAACAATATAAATGCAGTTTCGATTTGACGGTACAAATACATTTTAACGGTATGAATAGTTTCTATTTGACGGTAAAATTCAACGACTACCTGATATTTCGTTCGTTTTTAAAATGGCCGCCATTGCAGAAATACAACACGCGCGTGAGTAAATGTCGGTAACTATGTGACAGCACTCGGGCTACGGAATGTTTGGAGGGGGGGGGGGGGTGCTACGGAGTGTTTAGGAGGGGCTGAGGTTGTGGCTAAGAACACTCCTAAGAAATCACTATTTTTGGCGAAATATTTGGGGGGGGGGGGCAATTCAAAGTGGTGATATGTGTAACTATGTGACAGAACTACTCATTTACATGTAAACAGTGAGTGGCGATATGTGTTGAGAAATTTGCGTTTAAAACTATTTTTACTTGTGCAAAAAGTCTCGCAAAATCTATCAATTGTAGCAGTGAAAAAGATCGAGGCCGTTACATTATTGTAGGTGTTGAACATCCCAATACCTAAAGAGTATACACTTGAAACTTGAGTATCTTTTTTTTAGAAAGGGTATAAACATACACTGCCTCGTATCCGACACCATGCATCTATTACATCGATCGACTTTACATTGAATTACTAATTGCCGACCTAATCAGTTTAACTTTTAGTAGCTACCATTTCAGCTGACCACGACTACGTTCCTTTAAAAAAAATCGCCCACAGTAACCCCACAATAACACCTTATGCAACTTTGAAATTCCATTTTTTTAAACTCAAAGATCAAGGATTTCTCCAGGGGTTGCCTAAGTGATGACTATTAATATTTTATTATGGAATAGGCAGACTCTTAAATGCCAGTATCGGTTTAACTTCCAGGCTGTTATAAGACATTCGAACGATTACAATTGTTTCTGAGTCTTTGTGTGAGAGAGAAAGAGAGAGAGAGAGAGAGAGGGAGAGAGAGAGGGGGGGCGAGTGTGAGAGAGAGAGAGAGAGAGAGAGAGGACGTTAAACCCCATTTCATTTCATGTCTTTAACGAAATTGTAGTTATTAACCAATTAACCATTCAGATCGAGGTCTGTCCCCGAGTGTTACATCAACGAAACACGCGTTTGTCTACTTTACATGGCGTATCCCTGGTGTGAGCGTGGGTTTCCCCCGGGCACTCCGGTTTCCTCCCACTGCTAAAGGCCCCTACGCGCAAGCGAATTATTGAAATAAAATTAAACCATATGTTAGTCCCGAAATGACATAGTTTGTGTCGAGTGGACGTTAATCCCTATTTCTCTCTATCTCTCTCTCTCTCTCTCTCTCTCTCTTTCTCGCTCGCTTTACATGACAAATGGTTAACGTAATAGTTGATATAACATGCGTGTTCCACACGAGAGAATAAATGCAGGGTAATTTGTCTTACAGACCGACAAAGACCAGTGAGAATTGTTCCGCTATCTGGTACGATAACGTTGAGTTATACCACGTGGGTTTCCCAAACGCTTAATGAAATTAATCAACTCATCTCCGAGACGTATAAATCATATCTGTTCCTCTGTTTCCTAAAAAAAAACAACTTAATTTATAATATATTTATGATCCAGTCTGGCCATATTGTTATTAATCTATATAGAAACCAACCACTTCCAGTCAGCAATATTCTTATCAATTTTTAAAATAATAATAAAAAAAAAACCATCCACGTCCAGTCGTTGCGCGGAATTATAACATACTACGGAGTTACTGAATCTTACAAATCTCAACATTTCTGACTACAACACGTGCGCGTTGTATCATAAAGTCCGTCATTGAGTCAACTGACAAGGAGTTGGGTCGCCTGTCTCTCCAACTTCGTGGGGTTTCCCCAGGTCCCCCCGTTTCCTCCCCTGCTAAGTATTATAGATAATATTGCTCGTCTTTCCTAGTTCTTGTCTGCAATATCCCCTTCCCCCCCCTCTCTCTCTCTGTTTGTCTGTCTGTCTCTCTCTCATTATGAAAAGGCCAAGATCAGGGCTCACACTGTCGGTCGCCAAAGTCGCAATTTGCGATAAAAATATGAAAGTGGCGATTAAAATTTGATTTTTGCGATAAAGTTTTACGGTACTGGCGATTCTTTTTGAGAACTGGCGGAAAAAAAAATCTTAAAATTCTAATCGTATTTATCCTGTACATTATTGAGTGTCGATCACGTGGCTAAACACAATAGTAAATTAATCAACTGGCTGATAATCCGGATCGCGTCGACGAGTAATACTAATCAGTTGTCTCAGATTAATGATTAGTTGATTGATAATTGCCAATGATGTATATTAAACATATCTCAAGTCACTATTTAACCTTCATGATTAAATTAAGCGGTGATTATTTGATTTTTCGTTTCGTCTTTAATAAACGAAAAATGGTAATTCATGTAACCAAAATGGCCGACAGTTCTATCGAAAAGAAGTAAATATTGTGATAGTTCAATTCCGTTTACTGTGACATCATAATTATGTAAAACATACAAAGTATGCCTATTGGATATCATTATTTAAAATCATCTTATGACCAATGGTCGAATACGTACGAACTACTTGAATATCGGCGATTCTTGAGCGAGAAAACGGTTCGCCATTTGTATCATATTTATCGTCGCTATAATGTTCTAAAGGTGAACGACGGGTATAATTGTAAGCATAATTGAAGTACATATCATGCTATCAGAGATTCAGATACCGTTACGGTACCTGAAAATAACAATAGGTCTATTGTACACGCAATCCTTGGACAAGATTTGACGTGTAAATACTGAATATGTAGTGCAATACGACGATGCTCAAATAGCCTAAAGTTACCAAAAATAAAATCCGATCTTAGTAAACCAAAACTGTGCTAAATGTATTATGCAAAGACCAATTTGTTAAAAGTTGTTGTATATTGTATTGTATATATCGGTAATCATTTTATAATAATCCTAGTTTAGACATAAAATTGTTTGATATTGTATAATTTTTTATCACATATTTCTGGTGGATAAAATATTCAAGTTGGCGGAAAAAATATATGAACATTTCTTTACATAAAAATTATCATCCATTTTGGCGGAAAAAAATTGAAAGCCAGTGTGAGCCCTGGCCAAGATCATCACCACCAAGCCATTTCCAGTAATCACAAAACTTGAATTATTTAGAAAATGTCATTTATATTTTGTAAAATGTGAATAAAACAGATGAGATAGAATGACTCTGCGACTGTATTGGTGTGATACAAAACACCTGAAAGACAACTGGCTTTTAACGGCATGAAACAGAATTCTGATTATCATATCCTCTACATTCCACCTTCATCATTTGTTGGTTTCAATCCCTGGTGTGAGCGTATGTGGCATGGAGATAGGGGTGCCTTCTCAACCTCGTGGGTTTCCTCCGGTTTCCTCCCACTGCTAAAGACCCCTACGCGCAAGCGAATTATTGAAATAAAATTGAACCACGTTAGTCCCGAAATGACCTAGTTTGTGTTGAGTGGACGTTAAACCCCCATTTCTCTCTCATCATTTGTCGATAAAACATTTATCTAGGTGTAGTCTGAATGATACGCGCATATTCGACATAAATGAGGAATGGTCACGCGTTTTTCAGATAGATTACAAGCATTGGCGTGAGAACCAGGGCAACCATTCTGATTATGTGTGTCAAAATGTTCTCACGTGCCAACCGGAATTTATTTGTGCCTTTCAAGGAACGAACGAACAATTTACAATAATCAAAAACTGCACTATATACGCCTTGTCGACTCCCCCACCCCTCTCGGGGCTGCTATATACAAGGGGTCGGAGAATTATTTATTCGGTTATTTTGTTAAAGGTGAGGTCTGTGTGTCGCTTGTCGGAAAAGGGCTTTACCGATCCTAGTTTTGCTTTCTTACCAAGGGGTAGCCGACGACGGGATTCAAACCCAAGACATTCTGTTCCTGGCGCCTTTAACTCGTAGCCCAGGGATCTCCTCGTTCTAGACACCTTTCCTTGTTGGGGCTTTCGTCACCACTGATAAGGGGAAAACAGACTGGAAAAATCACATGGAACTTTCTAGGCCAACGCGGAGCCTCCAGATAAAGTCGTACGGGCCCTATAAATGTTAGGGCCGGCAGGAATCAAATGTCCTATGAAATTCCCGGTTGAAATGGGCTTTGCCGGTAATCAACAAACGCCACAAACGCGATACGCATCAAAAGGGGGTATGGATGGCCAAATCTATAGTCGAATATTCGTTAGGTCCCTATAATGACTCAATAATAATTTTTTTTGTGAGAACGAAGCCATGTTGTGGAAGGATAAGTCGACCGAAAACCACGAGTCTGTGTTTGTTAATCCCTAGGGAACATTCGTATTTAAATAAGTTAACAATCACATCATATTCTAAACATCAATCAGCCAGACCTGATGTTTAAATAACTTGGTTTAAATACGACAACAACAGAAGATGATCCGTGAGAGAGAGAGAAATGGGATTTAACGTCCATTCCACACAAACTAGGTCATTTCGGAGCTTGTATATTTTATTTCAATACTTCTCTTTCGCGTAGGGGTCTTTAGCAGTGGGAGGAAACCGGGAGGGGGGCGGAGAAAACCCACGAGGTTGGACAAGCGACCCTACTCCTTGTCACGTACAACCAGGGAATCGAAACCACACCAGTTGACTCAATGACAGGCCTTATGATACAGCGCGCACGCTAACTACCCCCCCCCCTAGATGATGCCTTCTCTCCTCTCACGACAGCTAATTTTAACACCGGGTTTTAAAGTGACATTTTGCTTTAAAAGACCTTTTTTTATGTTTTTACATATTTTTGGGTAATTACTACTTCAGATGTAAATAATCTTTATGACATTAACCTGTCCGTAGTGTTATTGTTTGTCAATTGGCACTATATAAAACTCAATCTGACATTTGACTACAGGACATGTGCTCTAAAAGAATTATAAGGAAGATGATGACCGTCGACAAACCAGAGTTTTGACGGCCCAAAGATAACAATACAACTTGAATTTCAAACGCGTTGTACTCAAAATTCGAAGATTCGTCGGTTCGTGAGAAGTGCGACGATCTGCTCTAAACTTTTTATAAGGGATATGCTGGTCGTCGACAAACCAAGTGTTATGCAAAATGAAAAGCTACTGTGGAATAGAATTACTCATCTAAAAAACGCGATAAAAACGTAAAACGACCCTCGGCATACCGCCATTACACAAATTTAAGAACAGAATATAAGTCCTTTAAGAAATAAGCGTTGCACCACATAATCTTGTTAAAGAATATCTATTCTAATAATAAGTGCAGGGGGCCTGCACCACACACAATGTTACACAAATACAAATACATGGACAAGACATGGTACTCAGAGACCACAAACAAAACAATTCCAAAAAAAGAAAAAAATTCCAAAAACAAGACACGGTACTCAGAGACCACAAAAGGTTAACAATAGACAAGTAACCGTTTTCTTTAAGTATATTTTACAATGCAATTAGTTAGTAACCGATTAGATCAATAAAATATAACACGTACTTACGGAAAACTGCTACTAATAAATATATTTGGACAACGTTTCGTAGGATTTGCTCTCAACGTTATCTAGCTAATACGTCGTTCGAATAATTTAGTAACTGAATTCCACAATCTATTTTAGAGTTTATGCATTGAAGAGAATAGTCAATTATGGAAAACCGCTTCTGAAAAAATATTAAGCGACGTTTCGAATAATACGTCAGCCCAAAAAGATAAGTACATGTAACTATTTTCCATATTTTATTAGATTGTAGAATTTGTTATCCAAAGTTGACACTAATTGCCTTTAGAAACAAAAAAAAATCGCCTTTTTTTTATAAAAGTTTATCCCTACCTTCAGCAAGAGAGATAAATATCTGGTATAAACCAATTACTTCTCGTTCTCATGGCATCCACATGTTCAACTGATCATTTATATAAGTAAGAATTCAAGCAACTACATTAAGCCTCCAAGTTTTGTTGGTCTTGTCGAGTACGTGAGAGTGGCGTGGAATGAGCTAGAAGCAAAGTTATACACCACCGAGGTGCTTCATTATTCACAGCGCTCTAGAAAGAATAATTATATTGGATGACCCCCTGAGACCCATTCAAATATTATTGACTGTAACTGTACGTATCGAGTTGATCACGTGCTTCATTTGATCGGAGAGGTTTTGGTTGTAATTAAAGTAGCTATCGGACTTCAATTAATAAATGGGGTAGTCACAATCTTTATGAGAGAGAGGGAGAGAGACAAAGAGAGGGAGGGAGGGGGAGAGAGAGAGAGCCAGAGAGGTGTATTGGGTCTTCGCAATCTTTATGAGAGAGAGAGCGAGAGAGAGCGAGCGAGAGAGAGAAGGAGAGTGAGGGAGAGAGGGGGGGGGGGCAATGTCCACTCGACCCACACTCGGTGATTTGAACACTTTACCTTAAAAATAATTCGCGCGTAGGGGTCTTTAGCAGTGGGAAGAAACCAGAGGACCCGGAGAAAACCCACGAGATCGGACAAGCGACCCTACTCCTGGTCACGTACAACCGCGGAACGGAAACAACACCAGTTGACTCAATGACAGACCTTATGATACAGCGCGAACGTGCCAACCATTAGGTCATTCACCCCCCTCCCCCTTTTTTATTCGAGACGAAAGACAAAGAAATGAGGTACACCGGCTAATAAAGAGGGTTCTTTTACGTGTACACCAATACGTGTACCCCACCCAACTCCTGGATCCGCCCCCGATTGCTAATAGACTTCGCTACCGTTTGCCAGAACAGACTGCAAGTGCAACATCTTTCAATTACTATAAATATATAATGAACGTCTAAATATTATTCAAGCTATGTCACGCAACCTTGGACAGTCTGACGCCTTACAATTCTTGATCTGTCATAAATACTCTACTCTCTTAAACACTTAAAGATTCATTATGCTAGCTGGCCGGTCACCTCTGGCTTGCGGCTGTGGTTTCGAGCCCTGGTGTGAGCGTATGTGGCATGGAGATAGGGGCTCCTTCTCAACCTCGTGGGTTTCCTCCGGGCACTCCGGTTTCCTCCCACAGCAAAGACCCCTGCGCGTGCGCTAAGATAATGAAAATCAAAAATAAGACTTGTCTGCGATATCACCTTCGGTGGAAGCGGACGTTAAACACCAAGAACAACAACAACATTATGCAAAAAAATGAAATAGGGTTTAACGTCATATTTTTCTGCTCCGACTAGGGTAATGGACGATGGGCATGCGCCATACAGCGGGCTATGAGGGAAATTTTGCCCGGACAGCGGCACTACGGCTGACTCTTATATCGAATTCCAACTGCCGAGGGATCTTTTACGTGCATGCCAATGTGTTCACGGAATTTCGGTTTTTCGTCCCATCCGAACGACTAGACAGCTGTCCTTAACAGGCCCTGGAACCATGCCAGAAAAGCTGGATGAACTTTCTCGGCCAATGTAGGGATCGAACACCCAACCTCAAAAGCGAAGGAGCGTCTTAACCACCTACCCATCGTGACCAAAACACATTATGTAAGATTTAGATAAAGAGCTGACGGTTCTTGCTATAATAGTTGAAAAATAGATAATAAATGCAAAATAAATATATTGAAAATGCCAGTCAAATTACTTTGTTCTGAGCGACGTTATGGCTGGAAAAGAGCGTAGTCCATTGTTACGATAATAAACACAGTCTCGATTAACCATTATCAATTAAATCATCAACTGTCGATCTTCTTTTGACCCACTGAACATGGCGACAATCCGATGTCCCGAGAGTTGAATATGATCTTGTCATGTTGATTTATGTCTAATTAATAATCTATAAAACAACTGAAGCCAAACGAAAGACCCGCAACAGGCAGATTTACATCTTACATAAGTAAAATTTCAAGGATTGATGAAACACTTGTGATAATCCGACAACGAACATGCCCCAAAATACAGCAATTTAAATAGTCAGGGGGATCACGTGGCAAAGTGGGTAGGACACTGGCTCGCTAGCCTGGAGATCAGGTGTTCGATCCCTGCATTGGCCGAGAAGGTTCATCCAGATTTTCCGGCTTGGTTTCCCTTTGTCAGTGACTGCTGTCTAGTCGTTCGGATGAGACGAAAACCAAGTTCCCATGTACACATTGGCGTGCACATTAAAGATCTCTTGGCAGTTGAAATTCGATATAAGAGTAGCCCGCTGCCCAGACAAGATTCCCTTCAAAGTTTAGGTGCAGAACAGTAGGACGTTAAACCCCATTTCATTTTGAATGGTCAGAGGTACTGACGAGAAAAAAAAATTAATGGGTGACATCGAATTGATGTCCAAAAACAGGTCACTTCACAGACTGATAGTCTATTTAATCAAATCCATCATTTAATTGGAAAGATTTAAAGAGGATTCTAAGAACTAAATGTCGATCATATTAGCAGAATAAAAATCATGATACATTAAACATTGATCCTTCTCAGCGGTTTTACATCAAACACTGATCCCTCTCAACGGTTGAACATCACGCCCTACTACTTTACTATAAACAACATGTAATTTCATGTCTTGCTTGAAACATGAAACAACCCCAGAAAAAAATCAAACCATTAGACATTTGATTCATTTTAGCTGCACCTAATTTTAAAGATACAAAGTCTAGAACACAGTATAATAGAATTTATTAAGATTCGAAAATGTATTTCTTAATAAATAATCTTTAAAGAAAAAGAAATTTAAAAACAAAATTAGTATAAAACAGAATTAAGTGAAATCTAATACATTAAACAAGTATAAAACAACATTAAGTGACATGTAATAAATTAAACTAGTATAAAACAACATTAAGTGACATGTAATAAATTAAACTAGTATAAAACAACATTAAGTGAAATGTAATAAATTTAAAACAACATTAAGTGAAATCTAATAAACTAAACTAGTATAAAACAACATTAAGTAAAATCTAATATATCTAAAACAACATTAAGTGAAATATATTAAATTAAACTAGTATAAAACAACATTAAATAAAATCTAATACATAAAACTAGTATGAACAACATAAAGTGAAATATATTTAATTAAAATAGTATAAAACAACATTTAAATTAGTATAAAACAACATTTAAACTAGTATAAAACAACATTTAAACTAGTATAAAACAACATTTAAACAAGTATAAAACAACATTAAGTAAAATTTGATACATAAAAATCTATTATAAAAGGATAATCGATATTTAGTTGGTACGATAAGAGACGATCTACGCTTCATCTTCAAAACAGTCCTAACTTCTTCCACACTAGTGTGATTTCAATATATTCATTTCTAGAACAAACGATCATCTCATTTTTTAAATTTTACATAATTCGTCTTTAAATATTCGAAAATACTCCACCCGTCACCCTTCTCACCAAAAAAACCCAACAAAAACAGAAAAAAAACAAACCAAACAACAAAAAAAAAACTAGTATAGATCAATTGATATTTAAGACAAATGGTGAAAAATTGTAATTCGTAAATAATGGGAGATACAAAGACAAAACAGTAAAAGTATGAAGCGGATTTAAATGCCATTTTATACGTAATTGATCACTGTACAAAGAAACACGAAGCTATTATTCAAAATATAAATATAAAGCCCCCTCTGAAGGTGTTTAAGACATTTGTGTACAGACTTGATCCCATTCTGTCTGAATATGATATAAAAGAGCATACTAGTAATTATTACTTCGCGTGCTTGTCGGGATTTCTAGAAGTTGACACAGACACGACCTGGTCGTACTCATAGAGGGGGCAGGGTGAAGAGAAAAAACGTTAGAGAGAGAGAGAGAGAGAGAGAGAGAGAGAGGGGGGAGAGAGGGGGAGATGCATCGTGTACGTGAAAATAATCGCTAGACTCTTTAATACTGGTTTCAGAGTGGGCGAGAGAGAGTGAGATAGAGAGAGAGAGAGACAAGGAGAGCGACACAAACTAGGTCATTTCGAGACTGTCGTAGTTCAATTTTATTTTAACAACTCGCTTGTGCATTAGGATTTTTAGCGGTGGGAGGAAACCCACGAAGTTGGACAGGCGACCTTAGTCCCTGTCACGTACAACCGGGGAATCGAAACCACGTCAGGTGACTCAATAGGTTTTATTCACCGTTTCGTGTAGAAAAATTGGACGTTAAAACCCGATATCACGTCATTACACCATAATCACCAGAAACACTGCACTTCTTTCTATTATGCACAGGGTCGATAACAGCAACAACATTATTTGGATTCCTACAATTCCTGACAATTTCTGTTATATACCATTCGACATTCCAATTCACTAAGGAGACGGAAAACAGGAATTCAATATTTGTCCACTTCAGTGTAATTTGCATTCTGTGGTTAATTAGCTTTATAGAGATGTCTATTTATAACTTTACTCTAGTTATAATGCCCCTGTCGTTGTTAATTTACTTGCACTTTTATTACATCAAGCAGGAAGTAGGATATTGACAGCACGTGCACATTTACCCCAGTTAGAAAAGTACGTAGTAGAAGATAAAGTAGGTCTTGGCTATGGAGACAAAATTAAAGGGGAGGGGGTATTCATAATTGCTCCCATAAAACACAATATTCGAATGAGAGAGAGAGATATCTAATGAAATGGGTTTTAACGTCCTCTCGACACAAAATAGGTCATTTTGGGACTAACACATGGCTCAATTCTATTTCTATTTCAATAATTCGCTTTCATGTAGGGGTCTAGCAGGGGGGGGGGAATGGAATACCCGGAGAAAACCCACGAGATTGGACAGGTGACCCTACTCCTTGTCACGTACAATCGGAGAATCGAAACCACGCCAGTTGAATAAGGACAGGCTTTATGATACAGCATGCACGTGCTAACCTCCCCCCACCCCAATCCAAAACCCACACTGATCCGCAGTGAATATTCGCTTGGCCGCATAAACTCTGGGAAACAGATTGCCAAAAACCATCCAAAAAAAATATAAAATTATAAAATACCTGTAGCAAGGGACAGTGTCTAATCATCCGGAGTCCCGTGTCCCTTTTGGTGAACACTTAACACTTAACTGGGAAGTTGGAAGTCGATGGAAAGTTGGCGGAAACGCCACGGTCCGGGCAACATGGATGTGGGTCGACAAGACCTTTTTTTTTTGGTTTGAATGACTCTGACAATGAAAAAAAATGTGAAACGCAATGTATTGCGTTAACGGAAATTACCGAAGTAATTTTTTACGGTAATGACCGCATGGGCGTTAAAACGGAAATAACCAAAGTAGTGTGTTAACGGACATGAATGAAGTAATGTGTTTACGGAAATTACCGAAATGTGTTGTCGTAGTTGCCAAGGGTTTCAAGGGGATTCAATTCCCTCAGATGACGATAACTAGTTATAAATTAGATTTTATTCACCCCCAGCTCTCAGAAATACCCCAATATAGTTTTGGGGCGGATTAAAAGTTTTAGTTGTACACGGAATTTTGAAATTTATAACATTTACTGCGGAATTTGTGATATTTCATTGATTATTCAATAATTTAATTAACTGAAGAGCACATCCCCGTTGCCAAGTGGATGATCAGATCTCTTCCGGCGAGTCATTATTTACAAAACGATTTAAAGATACGATGGCTGTCTGTGGTAGAGTTATCGCTCCATTACTGTGATGGAAACCAATAGATGGCGCAGCGATTAAGGCCCTGTCTCACTAGCTAGCTTAGATTTTTCGGTCTGGTTTTAAAATGTCTGCCGTGCAGGATCCACCGTTTGCAATAGATTGACGTGTACGTAAAAGACCCCATGGAAATATGAAGTTGATCACCAGTAGATGAAAACGCCTGTTTCTCATTTTGCTGGTTCGGACGGAAAAATTTGTAATTAAACGGGGTTTAAACTCCTACTTTTCTGCTCCAACTGGGCTAATGAAGACGGGCATACGTCATACAGTGTGCTATGAGGGAAATTTTGCCCCGACAGTGGCGCTACGGCCTACTCTTATGTCGAATTCCGACTGTCAGGGAATCTTTTACATGCACGCCAATGTGTACACGGTTTTTGTACCGTCCGAACGATTAGACAATTGTCCTTGTCAAACCCTCATCCCTCCTGCACCACAGAGGAACCACAAGGGGGATAACCTCGACGAACTTTCTTGGGCAACACCGGGATCGAGCCCACGACCTCCATGCAAGCATCTAGTCAGAACCTTAATCCCTATTTTATTTATTTTAATTTCTTTTGTCTACTACTTTAATGACGCGTTTATCATGATGCTAATTACCCGCCAGGAATTCCCAGAAGACCGCCGATGGTTCTTAAAATAAGACATGCGTAATTAACGTCTGCTTGAGAAAAAAACTCATGAAATTTATGGTGTTGCTGTTTTCAGGAATATGAGAAATAGATTATTAAGAAGAAGAGCCGGATTCAATATAATTACTTGATTGCTTCGCCTAAAAAAAAGCAGCCAATCTTCATACGTGTATTGAAATGATCGTCCCTAGACGCGGATAAAATGGCCGTGTACGTGTTTTTTCTGTAATTCTATTGAATAGAAAATGAGTTTGTTATGGCCATAGTTTTACTCATTCCTCAAATGAACACGGCTCGACCTCGTCGGTTTAATCCGTGTATCAGAAACGAACATGGATTCCAACAGCAAATGTTCTCTGGTTTCCTTTGATATGTGTCCATTATAAGTCAATCGAGTTGAAGAAATAAGAATTTTATAAAATGGAATGACCCCGGGTTGGTCTTTAAATGCTCGTTTTATTTTTATTGAAAGGGCCTGGATTAGAAGGTGGTCAACAATAGCAGTTATATCTTCTGCTTTAAATTCTGGGTCTGTTTCACGAAATTTTAACTAAGATAAAATCCAAATTGGTAATTTGATTAGATAATATTAGATTAATTTTAGTGTTTAGACAATCACAATTGAAGTATCTACTAAAATTTGGATTTTTATTCTTAGTTTATATTTCGAGAAACAAAGCACATGTCTACTGTATATAGTCCTGCGAGTTAGTGAGATCTAAAGGGCCCGGTTTCACAAAGCGATCTCAGACTTAAGTTAACAATTTACTCAAAATTGCTCATCTTATTCTGATTAAAATATAGACCTTTATTTTGTTGTTTTAATGCATCACATACACCAATAAGAAACTAGTTGTAAAGTTTTGTGTTTCTGAATCAAAGATATGTGTCATAATAGGCGGGTAAAGATAGCAATATGAGAGGGGGGACCTAGAACAAACTGCAACAGAAATCGTTTCTGTGGGAACTGTTCCGGTGTGGTCTCTAGTACTTCCATAACAAAAGCGGCCATTATCGGTCTTGGGGAAATTTGCATAATTAACATAAATCCAAGATGGCCGCCAGGAGACCAGAAATCGCCAAAATCTCCGAAACGGTTGACTTTAGCGCAAATAAATGTATTACCGACCTATAGGAAATCGATACTCGTGAGTTCAAAAATGCCGACATTTTTTCCTCCGACCGTATTGTAACGTCGTAACGTCATTTTGACGGCATTACGTTGTTCTCGTGACGTCATTATCAAATTTTATTGTCACTGCGCTCGGAAAACTGTTGGAAATAACGAACCACTCAGGCCCGGATCCAGGATTTTGTCGAGGGGGGGGGGTATAGATTGGAGCAAAGAACACATCTTCACTCAAACTGAAACTATATATCATTGTTCATCTGTAGTCTGAAGCCACGGTGGCTCAATCTGTTGCAGGAAGTGGTCAGAGAAAGTAATGCAAGTATAGTCTATACCTCCAACTGAAGATGCTGCACATTAGTCAGGTCAAAATACAATTTAACCCTCAAAAGATTGCTACAAAGGGTTTCGCAACTGATTCTGGTAGGCTTCACCTACGCAAGTAGGACACTCGGGGAAGTGTTTTTATAAAGATGACACCCAAGGTGGCCACCGAAACCTCTTAATGTTTATAACTCTGTAACTATCAACCCCTAGGTTTTGGGGAGCAGAGAACAAACCAAGATCATTAAAAACGACGTTCGCCTGAAATAGTCCATTTCAACTGTTCGGGAGGAATGCAAAGGCTATCGATGCAGCAGCAGATGTAATGGAGTCTACTACTGTATGTGGCACTTGCCAAGCTGAAAACTGTGACAAACCAAACAACACCCATGAGGTCGATACAGAGGAGGAAGACACTTAAAACTGAACGTTCTGAAACTTATCCTATGGACAATGGTGTTTGTGTATTAAGTGATAGTAGACAGTTGAAGGTTGTGAATAACCAAAGTTTTCTTAATGTTTTTCTTGTCTCTCCCCCCCCCCCCGAACCTTGGTATAGACATCAAAATCATCAAATTTGAGTCAAGGGTTATGGACTATTGGCATTTGGAGGTGTTGAAGACAATATTTGACAGCATATTGACCAACATCATTTTTTTTATGATCTTAATGTGTTCTTTCCTCCCATAAACCAAGGGATAGACACCAAGATCATCAAAGTTTGGTTGATAGTTACAAAGTATGAATATTATGACGTCTCGTTGGCCATTTAAAAAAACTGTTTCCGGCGGTCCTACTTTGGTAAACTATAAGTACATTTTATGTTATAAACTAGACTAAACCCTACCAGAAGCAGGGGAGAAATACTTGGGAGAAATACTTTCGTAGAAATACTTGGGGGTTGAGGGGGGAATTTCTATATATCGACTTGATTACAATATCGCAGCTAACTAATGTGCCATCGGGTCCAAACCGGGACTAACGTTGTCACAGAACGAAATCTAGAACATTGGGATTGACAATTTTCGAGCAAAAAATTACGTTGCGAAGACAATGGACAGCCCTCGTGTGCCCGAATCACTGCTGAAAATCATAAGTTGTAACTGCAAAGGGGGTGTAATTCCAAGCGATGTAGGCCGTAAGCATGGCTTGGCTTACACTGTTGGATGTGAAAAATGGATTATATCTTATGCAAACTCCAAAACATTGATAATTTATTCCTCTGAAGATGTGGGCGATATTTTCTATTTTGGGTCTCATAAATTGGCTCTGGAAACATCAGATGTGTTCTGTTTATTGACATTTCTAAGATGCCGATTTTCTATATTTTTGTTTTCAGGTCACGGTGGCTAGTGGATAAGGCGCTGGTTCGCTAGCTTAGAGATCGGGTGTTCGATCCCTGCATTGGCCTAGAAAGTTCATGTCGATTTACCGGCGTGATTTCTTCTTGTCAGTGATGCAGGAGGGCATGACAAGGACAGCTGTCAAGTCGTTCGGATGGTGCGAAACACCGCGGTCCCGTGTACACGTATATTGAATTCCAATTGCCAAGGGAACCTTAAAGTAGCCATGTCTCTAACTCAATATTATCCAAAATCTTCAATATTTAAAACACGAATTATTTGTCAATTTCAATCAAATTGATGCTGTGATCTTATCGGGAAAACGTGGGCTTCTGATGTACAATATTCAAGACAAAATAAACATTTTACCATTGCTACACGAATCGTGTACCATAATGCGTTTCAGCCCCAGCTCTAGCAAGAGACGCGAGGAACGAGGCTAGAAACATTGCACCAAATCAAACGGCGTATATAGACTGGAATAGTCAGACGATAGAAATTTGCATTCGATTGAGACTGTCGGCTTACTTCGCCGAACATAAACGGAAACCATTAAATGTAAATCAGTTTATATACACTGATACTACAGCATTATATGCGTTGCGACCCACTTGTGTCAATTTCTAGGTCCCAAATTAATGTTAGCGATTTACCTCCTTTAAATTGCCAGGCGCGGATCCAGGATTTTATTAGGGGGGGTCTAGGTTTGATAATTGCTTAACTATTTGCGCCCAACCGATTAACGGGGGGTTTGGGGGCCCTCTCCCAGAAAAATTTGGTAAATTAGATTCAATTTGGTTCATTCTGACGTTTTTCCGGAAGGTAAATTCCAAAATTACTGGTCTAAATCGCCAATAAAATCGCATAACAAAATTTTCATGTCTGAGCAGGGTCCCCCCCCCCCTCTGGATCCGCGCCTGATTGCACGCCAATGTGTACACGGAATCTCGGTTTTTCGTACCACCCGAAGAACTAAACGTTGTCCCTTGTCAGACCCTCTGTCTTGCACCACTGACAAGGGAGAACAACGCCGTAAAGTCCCGATGAACTTTCTCGGCCAACTCAGGGATCAAACATTGAATCCCCAGATAAGCAAGCTAACGTCTTACTCACTGAGCTACCGTGACTCCAGCTATAGATGAAAGATGGTATTTAGTTTCAGTTTGGAGGGAGATGTGTTCTTTTTTACAAATTATACAGCCGTTCGCGGTTTCCAGCAGTTTTCCGAGTGCAGTTACAATTAAATTGGATAATGACGTCACAACGAGCAAGACGTAATGCCGTCAAAATGACGTTACGACGTTACAATAAGGTCGGAGGAAAAAAATGTTGGCATTTTTGAACTCGCGAGTATCGATTTCCTATAGGTCGGTAATACATTTATTTGCACTAAAGTCAACCGTTTTGGAGATATCGGCGATATTCTGGTCCACTGGCCGCCATCTTGGATTTATGTTAATTATGCAAATTTCCCCAAGACCGATAATGGCCGCTTTTGTTATGGGAGTACTGGAGACCATACCGGAACAGTTCCCAAAGAAATAATTTCTGTTGCAATTTGTTCTAGGTGCATTTTTATCTTTACCCGCCTATAAACAGCGGGTAAATTCTTAACTTCAGTTTGGGAATGCTTTGTCAAATCGGGGCCAGAGCCGTTGGGCATACGTTGGGGAGGTGATAAGGTCGATTGGGGAGGTGATCTGGTCTGTTGGGGAAGGGGGGCATGCACGTTGAAGAGGAGATAAGGCAACTGGGCGAGGATCATGCTGGTTGGGGAGGGGATAAGGCAGCTTCGAGACGGGATGCGGCCAGTTTGGGAGGGGATATGGCAGCTTGGGGAGGGAGTGAGGCAGCTTGGCGTTGGATAAGGGCCTGTCATGTCCATACAGATTGAGTCAAGTGGCGTCAAGGAGTACGGTCGCCTGTCCAACCTCGTAGGTAGGGGTTTTCTCCGGCTGCTCCCATAGCCAAAGACCCTTACGCGCAAGTGAATTATTGAAATAAAATTAAACAACTTTAGTCCCGAAATGACCTAGTTTGGTCGAGTGGACTTTAAACCTCATCTCTCTCTCTCTCTCTCCCTCTCTCATTCCCGAGACAATAAATTGAAATGGAAAACATTCGACTTTCACTTCAAAGCTGATACAAGATTTAATGTTACATTTATTTGATAAAAATAAGGGATTTTCACATCAAATAGAAAATCCATCAGTAACTTATCAATAGTTTTATTTAGATGTAAGCAACTCCATTAAAAGAGCTAACATGATTCTGGTGATATTGGTTTGGAGACAGGGATATTTCCAGTCCTAAACTGTAATTGCAATGAGAGTGTTTTCACGTTTCTAATCCAATCATTCGCAAAACGTGTCAACAATTATCTAAGGTAAAGGTCAGTCCCAAGAATTCAATCCATACTAAAAACAGTTATTTAAAAAAAATCCCATAGTTTTATAGATTGCTAAATTGTTTACTGAAAGCATGAAACAAGTCCAACAAACTCTTTGTCATCGTCAGCAGATATCATTAAAAGTGGTTATAACACTCGGAGACATTGATGAAGTATCTTACTGACCAAACACAGAGTCCCTTGAACAAAGGAATGAAGTACGGAAAAATTTAATTATGTACTCACTAACGTTATGGCGTGTTCGTATTGTTAACTCGCACAATCAATTCGCTCACATATAGTCGAAGTTATCCGAATGGAAATCTAATAAATGATTCAATAGAAGTCAATAGAATTGTCGACCGACTGAGAGGGAAGATGACTTTAAAATTAGATCAAAATGTCGGGTTATGGCGCTAGGAAAAGTAGTGTATGTAATAGGTGATATTTATCATGGTAGATGTTTAGTTTAAAACGGTAAAACTATCAACAGCTATGATAATGTAGCAATAGGGGATTCACCTAATACAACATGTTATTATAACAGGGGCGGATCCGGGTTTTTTACAGGAGGGAGTTTGTCAGGCTTCTGTTGACAATGCATGGTGACATCATCGTCTGTAAATTACGTAGACATAAACACTCAACTATTTAAAGGAAGAAATCCACTACCCCGTATGATGTCAAGTTTTATAATGAATTATAAGGATCACATTGTGATTCAATATCATTGATGTAAAGCATTAATTGTGATATCATGTATGTCTATATTATTATATTGCAATTTGAATGTCCATCTCATCCCAACATCTGATGATAAAGGATAAAGCACACGACCGTTACACTTTTCTCATAAAGTGTTGTTTTACAATTTTTGTTACATAAATGAGCAGGGTGGGGTTTGGACGCACACTCCTCGCCCTTCCTGGAACCGCCCCTTAATAATTAAATTCGACGCTCTTCGGTGAGTTGGATAACATCGGCAATGACAGTCTATAAAAACTGAGTGAAAGAATGGCGAATTAAGTGCTGGTGTAAATGACTGCAAGGTGTAAAATAAACAGATATAATATTATTATAAACACAACAGGGCAATCAGTCTCTGTCTCCATTCATTTTTTTTTTTAATTTTTTTTACACTTTATGATAAATTTATATTTTTATACATTTTTTTACATTTTCCATTTCGCTCCTAATATATTATGATATGCAAGAATGGATTGAAATGGGTTTAACGTCTGACTCTGCACCGATTGGGCTAATTATCAAGACCATAATGTCTGACTGTTTTACACACGACCGGAATAACGGAGACAGACAAACACTATAACATCCGATTTTCTTCCGACAAGGACAGGTTTGCACTGACAATTCTACACACCCGTCGAACGACGCAATTTTGATAACTTCTTTCTAAAAGCAGCAATTTTTCCTAATAAGTAAACCGGCGCCGCATCGCAATTGTATAGGAGAAGACAGACAAACACCATAACGTCTGGCTATTCTGAAGACGGACGAGCACCGTAACGTCCGACTATTCTGAAGACGGACGAGCACCGTAACGCCTGACTGATCTCCAACGACTGGGCTAACGAAGACGGACGAACACCATAAAGTCTGACTCTTCTAGCTGCAGCGACTGGGCTAATGAAGATGGGCTTACACGATACAGTGTGCTATGAGGAACGCTTTTCCTGACATTCCGCCATACAACATTAAGTTAAGGCTGACAAAATCCACAGAATTTTTTCAGCCAAAAATTAGATCGAAACCCAGGAATTCCTGGTTATTAAGTGACGGGGAAAACCAGTGTGGATAATCCATACAAATACCCTTCTTCTTCTTGAAGTGTTTAATGACCGCTTCCACTGATGGTGATATCGCAGGGATTTTTCCTATGGGAGAAAACAGGAGTAAACCCAGGTTGAGAAGGCGCCCCTATCTATAAGCCACATACTCTCACACCAAGGATCGAAACCACAACCGATACCCAACTAGAACTTGATGGGCGAGACTCTAGACCACTAGGCCATACCCCCCCCCCTCCCAAATCTGAAGAAAGGGTGTGAAACAGTGCGACCAACATACTGTTTATCATTTTGCACACATAGACCTAATTACTTCGGGTATAGATCTCTGCCCTGGATGACCATCATATCTAAAACTTAGTATACTATTTCGTAAGCTGGTTCTACTCTGTTTCTGGCATACATGTTCACACAAATACTAAATATGTAAATATGCCTTTTCTATATGTTATCAAATGGAAGCAAAAGAAATAATTCTCAAAATAAGCGAAGTATCCGTAGTGTTTCCGAACAAATTCGTCGATTTAGGAATTAAAATGTCGGTCAACTAGCTTAGTGTCTGAGCTAATGGCAGAGAGACAGCCGAGGTTAAGTATGTTTATGTTTATTAATGAAATTGGTATTACAAAACCTTGACATGACTGTAATCAACCTTGATCAACTCAATAATAATCTTATAACTAATTAAGTCAGGTTTCCTTCAAGGTTATTAGTGGTATGCCCTGAATTGGTCATCATTTTTGTTTTTGTACATATATTGTCTTATCACATTTTCATATTTTATCACTGCTTGATAATTACTAGAGAAGCCTAGTCGAAACGTCCCTCGGTAATAAACAGTAATTGTATTCAATAGAACTGTGTTCTGTATACTCCAGTAAAACAATTAAATCATCAGTGAAATCAAGGGATGTACAGTTGTTATAATTATCATGTAGTGTTATAATTTATCAGGTATAAAGGGTTGAGAAACTGACTTGTATTTTATAAATCTGAAATTGGTGTCAGATTTTCAGAGAGGGGTACAATTGTACACCCATTGTATTTCATCAACTCTTGTTTATAAGAATCTAAGCATTTTCATCTTTTCTGAGAAAGTCTGTGATCATTCTGTTTTATAATAATAACCAACATTAGCAAGTAGAGATGTTCTTAAAACTGAAATTAAAGTCTCGATGCGCCATTTTAGTGCTGTAGGAATCGCGTACAATATCTTTCTAATCTGGCATCAACAATGGGGGATAACTCTTATTTTCTGCGTCTCTTTCTTGGATGTAGATTGATGCAGATTGATTTGTACTGGTATTTGGGGGGGGGGGGGGGGTCGAATGGCAGGCACGTTTGCGTTGTATCATTCATGTCATTATGTCTGTTTGGCATAGGTCGATTCCCCGGTTATACGTGGCAAGGAGTAGGGTCGCCTGTCTAACCTCGTGGGTTTTCTCCGGGACCTTCGGTTTCTCCCTACTGCTAAAGACCCGTACGCACAAACAAATAAATGAAATAAAATTGAACCATGTGTTAGTCGTCTCAAAATGACGTAGTTTGTGTCAAGTGGACATTAAATTCCATTTCTCCACCTGTCTCTCCCTGTGGCGCTATAATGGCGCACGAAGACTGACTGCCTCTCGATAAACTAAACGCAGAAATGTCGGTATATCGTTTAGATTTAGTACCCAGATTGGGTTGATTACTTTGGTGTATAGAGCCGAAGTGAAATGGAATCCGATATTTGATTGCTATATTTCAAATGGAACCGGTTTTAATGACAGCCAACAATTGATTTATGACGTTCTTCATTTTATTTAATTGGCCGAGTCATATAATATCTATTAATCTCATAGATTTTAATTATTTTCCGCCTCGCGTTATCTCTATTACAGACATAAACAACCTGATTAAAACACAGATCACTTTCATTTCGTTTTTTTTTTCGTTTTTTTTATAAAATAAAATATCGTTTTACTTCCATAATAACACAACTTTATGGATTTACTACTTCTTGGTTTATTACATGCAACGTTTCAATACTCTTACAGGTATCTTTATCAAGCAATGCTTGTATTTGACAATTCTTGATAAAGATACCTGTAAGAGTATTGAGACGTTGCATGTAATAAACCAGGAAGAAGTAAATCCATAAAGTTGTGTTATTATGAATATTATACCTCTACTTCTAAATGTCATTCAAGGAACTTATCGTTTTACTTGTCTCTCACAACACAAGGGGGGTTGGGATGGCCTAGTGGTCTAGAGTACCGCGCTTCGGCCTCTAGATGGTCGGTCACCTTTGGCTTGCGGCTGTTGTTTCGAGCCCTGGTGTGAGCGTATGAGGCATGGAAATAGGGGCGCATTCTCAACCTCGTGGGTCCCCTCCGGACACTCCGATTGCCTCCCACTGCTAAAGACCCCTACGCGCAAGCGAATTATTGAAATAAAATTTAAAAAAAAACATATGTTAGTCCCAAAATGACCTAGTTTGTGTTGAGTGGACGTTAAACCCTATTTCTCTCTCTCTCTCTCTCTCTCTCCCACAACACAATGTGATCCTATTTTATAAATAATTGACATCAAACGGGGTATTGGGTTTCTCTCTGTAAAAAGCTCAGTGTGTGTATGTTTGCCTTAATAATTGTATTTGGCAACGATGATGGCATTATGCATTGTAAAATGTCAAATTTCCTTAACGGGAGCCTGACAAACCCCCGGCTGCAAAAATTCATGGATTCGCCGCCGATTTCTTCGCCGTGCCCTATGTGTCGATAGTCTCTCTACTTGTGAGAGTCTTATACATGTATTAGTAATTTAGTTCCTAATTCATCGAGGGCTCAGGTGGTCGTAAACTCCAAGATCTCTTTGATTGGCATTTAATAATTGAACATATTAACATAAGGTACAATTTTATGGATACACAAGGTCTATTATCACCGAGTTTAACTGTGAAAAGGAGATGGATCGCCTGGCCAACCGTTGCTCCGGACCCCCCTCCCCCTCTATACACACACTGCTAGAGACCCCCCCCCACTCAAGTGAATAATTATTAATATAATCTGTCGACTCATATATAAATTGTTGGTGTGAAAATGGCATCGATCTGTTAATATTGATAATATTGATAATCGATATAATATTGATAATCGATAAGACAAATAACATACCGACCTTGTTTAAATATTAAAATAAATCTTTAAAGATTAATCAGGTGTATTGAACGTTATTATCGTCACATGTTTTATTATCGTCATATGTTTTATGTGTTTAATCAATGCAGGGATTATTATCAAATTACTCTTATATAAGAGATATTACAGCGAGCATACACCAGAGGTTGTATTTGAAAAAATGAAATGAAATGTGGTTTAACGTCCTATTGTTATGCTCTGATGACGAGCATACGCCATACAGTATGCTGTGGGGGAAATTTTGCCCGGCCGGACAGCGGCACTACGGACTACTCTTATAGCGAATTCCGAGTGCCAATGGTTCTTTTACACGCACGCCAATGTGAGCACGGAGTCTCGGTTTTTCGCCCTGTACCATTGACAAGGTGAAACCACACCGAACACACGACCTACTGACTAGCGAGCCACCGTGGCCCCCTCCCTAAAGTACACACTGTCCCTAGAATCATAAACCATCAAAACTTTTTCATTTTCATTTAAATTATGTAATGAAACACGGTCCACTTCAATATACGTGTGTAAATCAACTTTATGTGCAGAGTGGTGTCATATATTTCTTCATGATATTAATAAAGAACTGCTCATATATAACCTATATTAGCTACACCAGCATATCACGCTGTCCCGATTCAATCTCTGATTCCGTAAATCAAAATATAAAACCAGTCAGCCTGTTACTGAGTTTCATTAATCCAACAGTTGTGCGGGACAAAACAGTCCGACATTTAGAAATCTATATTGCACACAGTCAACAATCTTCTTCAAGAATTCATCTCTGCACTAAATGGCAGCCATATTCCAAAATTTATACACTGTTTTGAAATATGGCCCTACTCTAGTTCTCATCAATTATAGGCTACACAAAAACGCCAATTAAATCTTTTAAATTTTTTTAATGAAGCAGAATATATACTCCTCAAAATTTTCGATTAAAATCATCCATTTAGTACAAAATGTCGGCCAAGTAGCTTAGTGTCTCTTCTCAGATAGAGCTAATTGTAAACAGACAGCATAAGGTTAGTATTTTGGAAATGGAGAGAGAGAGAGAGGGGGGGGAGAGAGATGGGTTTAACGTCCACTCAACACAAACTAGGCGACCCTACACGTTGTCACGTACAACCGGGGATTCAAACCCACGCCAGTTGACTCAATGACAAGCTTTATGATACAGCACGTACGTGCTAACCATTCAGCCCTCCACATCCCGGAAATGGAAAGAAACGTAGTCAGTATCAATATTCATTCACAGCATATTGCCCTTTATTACCCGGGGTGTGCAGAAACGAAACCGTTAAATTCTTATTCACGCCGTTTCATCTTCAATCGGATTAAAATATAGATCTATATTTCGTTTCGTTTTTCCGATGGTCTACACTACATGAAGATCTGACAAGTTGTACTGGAAGGTCATGTCAAGGGTCGTACGAGCGACTTTTGACCCTATAACGTCAGATATTGATTAATCAATCAGCGTTGACGTGTCTATGGTGGTTTACCCACAGTTCCGTACATGTCGCCGTAACAGACCGTTTCATTGGATACTCCCTGACTTCAACCAAAACGCCGGTAATGATAACATCTCTTCCAGATCCTATTGTAGTAGTGACAAGCAAAACGAAATTTTGAACTATAAAAACGAAACGAAATGGGGTCTGTGTTTTAATCAGGCTGTTTCATTTTAGGACACTGTGCAGATTTTTCCAATCTTTGCGTGTGTGATATAGATTAAGAAATAGGCGATTATCTACTAGCAAATTATTTAAAATACTCGCTCACGCCATTATAAATAATGCAAGATTTGGATGAATTTAAAATTCTACTTACGTGCGTCTGTTTTCTTTATTCCATTGAGGATCGTTTTATATCAATGATCTTTGTGTTAATACGCAGATTCTGTCAAACACACTTCTTAATTGCAGGACTACTTTTCTGAACATATCCTTAGAACGTGTTTCTGGAATATGTCACAAAAGTTGAGAGTGTTTAATGATGGTCGTTTAAAATTCTCCATGTTACCTAATATACCCGATAGTTTGCTGTAAGTGACAAGGAGAAGGGTCGCCTGTCCAACCTCCCGATTTTTCCCAACTGGTAGACCTCTACGTACAAACGAATTATTGAAATAGAATTGAGTCATGTGTTAGTCCCGAATTTACCTAGGTTGTGTCGAGTGGACGTTAAATCCCCACCCACCCTCTCTCTCTCTTTCTCTCGTCGATTCAAAAACTGACGACTGCCTAACTACACGAGGCAACTTTGTCCTTTCTAATACCATTTCTTATCAAGTTTGGTATATTCACACGGATATGAAATATTAACTCCGCGTCTCTCCTGTCCTCTATTGTCAATGAAAATAATCAACTCTTCCTACAGTGACTTTAAAAAATACTGTCCTACCTATATCGGCTTCCGATAATATCTTCCATTTCAAAGAATTTAAGCGAATTTTATGTTTAAATAAAAAGTGCAATACACATTCACCATGATGTTTGTGTTACAGTTTCTTTGTAATTACTGCATCATCCGTTCTTTATTCCGTCTATCGTCACGGTCGCCCTCCGCTATAGTTTATCTCGTAATAACTGCTCAATCCCACAAAATAATTACCCTATCCAATTATACCAAGTCCCAGGGCTAATTAAGAGAAAATATGCCTCCATACTGAAACATTATATATGGATATTAATAAAACACGTTTGTTATCTCAGGGGCAAAGAAAACAATTTATCATGGAAACAAAGAAATTATCTTAAATGTCGCCGTTTATTCATTCATGTTAATAACATTTTAGATACATAATGAAATAAAATGGGGTTTAACGTCCTACTGTTCTGCTCCGAACTGGGTTCAAGAAGACGGGCATGCGTCATAGAGTGTGTTATGGAGCACAGTTTTCGCGGGCAGCCGTACAATGACCTACTCTTATACATAGGCGTACGGGGAAATTTTTGACTGGGGGGGGGGGCGGTGGTTGGTGCCCCAAAAATGTAGTTAGGTTCTTAGTATGTTAGTCGTGGCTTACTATACTCGAACCAATAGAGGGTTCGAGTCTTAAGATTTCTATTTAATTGTCTAACGTTAGACACCCTGAATTTAAGTTTCCTGTTAAACACATTGAACACATTCAAGAACACAATATATTTTTATACAACTTTTACAAAGTACAATTGTGTGCCCAAATTTTCCTAACATTTGGTGTCCGAAATGGGGGGGGGGGGGCACCACCCATCAGCCCCACCCTCCCCAGCTCGTACGCCTATGCTCTTATATCAAATACGTCATGCAGTGTGCTATGGGGGAAAGTTTGGTCGGACAGCGGCGCCGTTACCTACTCTTACATGGAATTCCGACTGACAAGAGATCTTTTACGTGCATGCAAATATATACACCGTTCTTTTATCGGGGGGGGGGGGAGCTAGTGGTCTAGAGTGCCGTGCTTCGACCTCTAGCTGGCCGGTCACATCTGGCTTGCGGCTGTGGTTTCGAGCCCTTGTGTGAGCGTATGTGGCATGGAGATAGGGGCTCCTTCTCAACCTCGTGGGTTTCCTCCGGACACTCCTGTTTCCCCCCTACGCGCAAGCGAATGTTTGAAATAAAATGAAACCATATGTTAGTCCCAAAATGACCTAGTTTGTGTCGAGTGGACGTTAAATCCCATTTCTCTCTCTCTCTCTCTCTCTCTCTCTCTCTCTCTTTTGTCGGATCAGACCGACTATACAGCCGTACTTGTCCATCCCTCCGTCCTGCACCACTGACAAGGGAAAAACCCATGCCGGAAAATCTCGGTGCTAGGATCGAACACGCGACCCCCACGCTACCGACCCAGCATCTTACTCACTTACTCACTTAGCCACCGTAGCTGCAGATAAATGATGAACCAGCTTAGCTTGTATCGCATATAATTACAATGTTTGTACTTAATGCACTGTGAATGTTTTGTCTTGGGAAAGGCTTTGCCATTTCATAGCGTAAATTAAATGAATTGGGGACTTACACCTAACCTTACTGCACCGAACTGGCTAATATAGATAGATAGTGTATTCTATAAGGCAAATATCCCCCCGGCCATAGGCGTGTCCGTTTAATCTTCACCGAATTCCAACTTTCAAGGGATATTTTACGTGCACAGCGACGTGTACTCTACCCATCTGAACGACTAATCACCGTTCCCTGAGAGAGAGAGAGAGAGAGAGAGAGAGAGAGAGGGAGAGATAGAGAGAGAGATATGTTCAGATTAGGTTAATATGATGTGTGTGGGTGGGTGTGATGGTGGGGGTGGGGGTGAGGGTTGGGATTTTGAGGGGTGAGACATCCACAGAGTACGTCACTTGTTCCCACGCAATCGGAAGTGGACAACCCACTATTCAAATTACCTGTTAGACACGCGTACCTTGTCTGACAGCCCATCTTGTGTAAATATGACATATCGATATAAACTTGTTTATTTCATTTCCGGTCTGGTTTCCCCTTGTCAATGATGCAGAACGGGGGGGGGGGTGAAAGGAACAGCTATCTAATCGTTCGGTTGGGACAAAAAACCGAGGTCCCATTTACACATTGGCGTGCACGTAAAAGATTCCTTGACAGCTGGAATTCGATATAAGAGTAGGCCGTAGTGTCGCTGCTAGGGTAAACTTTCTCTCATTGCACACTCTATGGCGTATTTCCGTCTTAATTAGCCCAGGTTAGGAGCAGAGCAGCAGGACGTTAAACCTCATTTAATTTCACATCGTTTGTAATGATGACATATCGATATAAACTAGGATTGTTTATTTCAAATTAAACGATGAGCTCATATTACACGAGTCGCGTATATCACGTCTAATCACAGTCATATACAAACAAACACTAAACACAATCATTAGACATCAATGACAAGGTCAATGACCCTTTCATTGGTTGGTTTCATTTGTCTGAACCAATCAACAATCTGTTTACATTCTCATCGTATCACCGGACGAGTTAACCGACATTAATGTACCATATACCTGGAGAAACAATGATAAGTAAAACGTCAAATCATTTCTATTTTCCGCTTTCAGAGTGTATTAAGACGCCTGAACGTGATCAAGCGATTGTGTGATTCTGCGACAGCGGATGTTGGATCGATATACCTTGACGAACCGAATCGCCCCGTCAGAGAACACAGATCGATATTCATATTGGAATCTACCTGCGTACCTGCGATTTACCGATGGGCATCCACACAATCTCGTCAAGCAAGCGAAACCAGCCGTTTCTAGACGTGAGCTTGCTGCACAGCAAGACGGGTGATGCTATTCTCCGTGGCAGCAGCTTCTACGACCGAACTTTGGATTTCCAGGTGAGCCATTTTAATAAGGATGCCTGCGTCAGTGCCAGAAGCATCGAATATCAGAAGAAACAGGTCGTGAATCGCAGACGACGAATCATGAACAGAAGCGAAAAACTGGTGCAAGTTTATAACTTGCCACCGTTAAAAAGTTCAGATCACAAACCGCTAGCTTCTAAATCAAAGACAACAAATGTCCCGGAAACGGCGACGTCGCTTGTCGCCGGAGAGAAACATCAACGGTCGTATTTGTTAAAGGAGCGACATAGATCTCAAAGTGGTGGTGAAATGCATAGACTGGAGAACAGCGTGATTTTCGATACGACAACTAGTATTAGAGGCACCATGTCATCACCAGCACCACAGGAACTTGTAGATGACCCCCTAGACCATAGTGGCTATCTCAAGCACAAGGAATCCTCAGGGTTTCCCGCAATAACTGTTCAGAAATGTGACGAGAGCCGTCCGTCCCCGCGTACATCTCGGAAACAAACAATATCCGATGACATGCGAACACTTAGTGCCAACAATCTTTACGTTCCGTCGCTGCAACGACCCGGACGTATGGAATTGGAGGAATGCAACATGTCGACGTTGCCGGACAATTTAAGTCGTTCGGAAGGAAGTTTAAACCGTTCTCTGGGAAGATCTGCTCCGGAGAAAGGAAACAAATCTATGCCGTTTAGTGCTCCAGTAACACGTCCAACCATCCGCAGTTCCTATGACATTGCTGCTGAAGAATTCCGACGCAACCGAGAGATGTACTCACCGTCCACGCCACGGCGGCCAGTTCGTTTAATTGCATTAACTGAGAAATCTCGCTCGCACTCAGCCGGTGACGTGCACAATAAAAGACAGTTGTAAATCAATCGAGATACACACAGGACACAGATCTCTGGAATACAATAACTGATTATTAAGGATCGACGTTTTTATCAAGCAATGATAAGAGACAATAAAAAACAATGACATTGAATAAATTTACCAGAGTTTAATACAAGATTCGTTCGTTTGTTCATTTCGGGTGATATCGTAGACAAGAATTCGGGATTCAGTGCTAAATTCCTTTTATAGAATGTTCCACATTAAAGGAGGCACCACAGGTACAAGTACAGTAATAATATTGTTATTAATGTATACATACAGACCACACCCAGTCATTGAGTTGAGTTGGGCATCACGTAGCTAAGTGAGTAAGATGCTGGCTCGCTAGTCTGGAGGTCGGGTGTTCGATCCCTGCATTGGCTCTAGAAAGTTCTTCCAGATTTTCTGGCGTGATTTCCCCCTTGTCAGTGATGCAGAACAATGGCCCTGACAAGGACACCTGTCTAGTCGTTCGAATGGGACGAAAACCCGAGATCACGTGTACATATTGGCGTGCACGTAAAAAATAACTTGGCAGTTGAAATTCAATATAAGAGTAGGCCGTAGCGCCGTTGTCCAGGCAACACTGTATGGCGTATGCCCGTCTTCCATTAGCCCAGGTTAGGAGAAGAAGAGTCGGGAGTTAAACCCCATTTCATTTCATTTCGAGTGGAGTTAAACATGCTATTATTATGGACATCTCGATACTTATCGAATGCAAATTTCACAACAATCTTTTTAAAATACATATCCTGTTCCATTTCGTTTTTTAGAGTTCAAAATTTCGTTTTAATTGTCTTTACTAGACTAATTGTGTTGTTGTTGTACGTCCGCTTCCACCAAAGGTGATATCGCAGACATGGTGTCTTATTTTCATTTTAATGATCTTAGCGAACACACAAACAGGGGTTTTTGCTTTGGGAGGAAACTGACTTCCCGGTGTAAACCCACGAGGTTGAGACGGCGCCCCTATTTTCAAGCCACATACGCTTACACCAGGGATCGAAACTGAAACTAGACCACTAGTTGATGCGAGAAATTAACCAATGAAGCGGTCTGTTGCATCGAGTTCTTGGCGTGCTCTGCGCGGAACTTTGGGTAAACCACTAGACACCTCAATGCCGATTGGTTAATCAATGTATGACGTCATAAGGTCAAAAGCCGATCGCATGATCCCTGGCGCGACCTCCTAGTACGACTGGTCAGATCTTAACGTAGTGTAGGCCATGGAAAGTATAAAAAACGAAACGAAATATAGATCTGTATTTTAATCAGGTTGGCAATATTATGGCCATCTCCAAATACAACGTTTGGAAACTCTAATTCTTAAATTGTTTGACTCTCAAAATAACTTTTGTTTTCAGTACATGAGTTTGTTGAAAGATATACAGGGCTAATAAAGACTGGTAATAGCGACATACAATGTGCTATGGGGAAAATATTGCCCCTACTCTTTGCCGAATAGGATTTTTTACGTGCACGCAAATGTATACATGAGTTTTCGTCCCTTCCACACGACTATGACGAGAGATAAACAATGGGCATTATTGAACAATATTTCAAGAACGACCTAATAATTTCAGTTGAAGGGAGAAAGTAACTGAGCCTTTTCTTTACCTTGTTGATTTGTTTTTTGGTTTTCATATGTAAGCAGAATCTTTAAACCGAAATTCTATGACATGTGGGATCTCTCTACTTTAATTCACTTAACCTTGTCTTTTTGTGTATTGATATGAGACTTTGAGACATCGGCGCAAACAAATGGGATAGCAAAAACGTCCTATCTTTTCAAATGGGATAGCATTAACGTTCGATTCCAAATGTTATACTACGAACGTTCGATTCCAAATGTTATACTTTGAACATTGTATTTCAAATGTTATACTTCGAACGTGATCTTAACAGTGAATGATTTGGAATCACAAGATACAGATGCGATACATTCTTCTCGGATGTGGTCGTATACGTGAGTGCTCCGTAATGCACAGGTGGTTGTTGAGTGAGATTTAACTGTACTATCAGTGAACCATATAATGGACAAAATTTAAGATAAAAAGTTAATATTTGGTCTATTTTCACGCTTTTTGTTTTGGAAACGACATTTCCTTTTCTTTTTACAGAATAGGAAACTGAACAAATATTTCACAATTTGTTGAAAGGGTTTTAGAAGATGTAATATTATTTTATGAAATGGTTTTAAGAGATAAATGTTATTTGTTGAAAGGATTTTTATGAATGAACAACTCTATGTATTGATCCCTATTAATAGACGTTTATTTAAGATTCGCACAGAATTTAATCTTGATATCTAATCTTGTTATTGAGAGAGAGAGAGAGATAGAGAGAGAGAAATGGGGTTTAACCTCTACTTGACACAAACTACGTCATTTCGGGACTAACATGAGGCTCTATTTTATTTCAGTAATTCGCTTGCTCGTAGGGGTCTTTAGCTATAGGAGGAAACGGGAGACAATGGCACTCCTTGTCACTGTTATTTACAGAATGAAATTAGATTTAAAGTCCTACGGTTTTGATCTGACTGGGCTAATGAAACAGCCATTTGCCAAACAGTATAATATGAGGGACATTTTGGCCGGATAGTATAGTTACAACATACTCTATATATTGAAATCCAACTGTTATCGGGATCTTTTACGCGCCCACCACTGTGTAATTGGGACACCCTTCCCTAATATATGTGAAAATTCAACATTTGCCATGCGCTCCTGGGAGATACCCCCCCCCCCCCACACACACACACACACTCCCTGTGCGGGGACTATTCTAAGGCCCCCTGCTTCACATTCCTTACCGAGCATCACGTCAAGTCATGTCCTAGCTAGCATCATGGTGAAAACACCGATGACGTCAAGACCCTGCCCTAGCTAGCATCACAGGTTAAACACCGATCGCGTCAAGTCCATGCATAGTGTTAAGACATAATGTATTTTGGTCATTTCCAAATTTACAGTATCTCACATACCATAGAAATTATCCATGGTTTCCTCCAACTGCTAAAGACCCTACGCGCCATCGAATTATGGAAATAAAATTAAACCATTATGTTAGTCCCGAAATGAGCTACTTTGTGTCGATATACGTTACCCACCCCCCCATCTCCGTCTCGAGAATATTGCTGTTAGAATGTATAAATTAAAATGCATATTCAACAACTGATAAATGTATATGCATATGAAACAATCGGGATTAAGATCTGAATAATGACAACAAAATAATCTGATTTGCATTTAGGCCGAAGGCCGAGCCGCTTTAAATTATGGATTTTGTTAAATGTGTGTGTGGATTGTTACATCCTCTGTGTTGGCAATTATGTTTCAAAAATATAGTTTGTTTGTTTTTTTCAACTGTGAATTTATGTTTTCAATATTACACTGTACTGGAAAAACAACTTATAACACACACTTCAGAACGTCAATCGGTAAGTATATGGCGCATGCTCGCTAGCCCGGATATCCGGTGTTTGCCGAGGAGGTTCCTTTGTTATTTAACAGCATGATGTTCCCTTGTCAGTGAAGGTGTTGAAAGAACCATGGAATTTTTAAACCTGGTTACTACTTGTTAGTGCTGCAAGGCGGAGGGTTCCGCCAATGTATGGAAAGGTCTAGTTGTTCGGATCGGACGAGAAACCGTGGTACAGGGTATAACCATCTGACTAAAATACATATATCTATATTTCGTTTCGTTTCTGTATAATTTCGGTGGCCTCCACTGCGTGAAGGTCTGATCAATTGTAATGGGGTGTTGCGTCAAGGGCCATCCGAGCGGTTTTGACCTATGACGTCAGAAACTTTTATTAACCAATCGTCGTTAATGTTTCTAGTGGAATACCCATAGTTCCGTACATCGGAACTCGAGAATGCGTTGCAACAGATCGTTTCAGATCCCCCCACATCAACGAGAACGCGGAATAGCAATTCTTCATAGTGTAGTAAAGACAAGTAAAACAAAATTTCGAACTATGAAAAACGAAACGAAATAGGATCTGTGTTTTAATCAGAAAGGGTATATTGACACTACTCGAAAGTCTCCATGGCAGTTGGAAAGCGGACTGTCTGGGAATAATAGCACCCCCCCCACCCCCGACACACGTACGCCTATTCATAAGCGCTAAACCCCGTTTCAGAATTAAGAAGGTGACAAAGTTAACAATATTTACTACTACTACTACTACTACTGCTGTCTGGTTCTTTAACGTCGGCTTCCATTGAAGTGATATCGCAGACAATTGTGTCGTGTTTATACCAAAGTAATGTGAAGTGTTAAGTGGTTTCGAGTGATCACACATTTAACTTCTTGATAATAATAGTTACATGAAGTGTTTTATTGGTCGGAAACAAAAACAGTAAGTCAAAACATCTTTTTTTGCCAGGATTCTAGAAGTTCACTCTAGCGTGACGATCGTTCAATAATTTTGTACTTTAAGGTTGACTGGCGGTCAACTGTTGAGGGGGTAGGATGGCCTAGTGATCTAGTGTCGCTGGTCAGTCATCTGTATGGTCGAATAGTTCGCGCGTGGGAGCTGCATCATAAGGTCTGCCATTGAGGGGTAAGGTTGCCTGTCCAACTTCGTGAATTTTCTTCCGGTCCTTCGGTTTCCTCCCACTGCTAAAGACCCTACGCGCAAGCGAATTATTGACATAAAATTGAACCATATGTTAGTCCCGAAATGACCTAGTTTGTGTCGAGTGGACGTTAAACCCCATCCCTCTCCATAACATTTAAGGCCTAAATAAAGACATGCAATAAGAAGATTTAGCTCTTGAATAGTGTAGACACATTACTATAATAACGGCGATCACGGTGGCTAAGCGATCGAGAAAGTTCACCCACATTTTCCGACGTGGTTCTCCTTTTTTAATGATGCAAGGTGGAGGAAATGATAAGGATAGCTGTTTGGACGGAAGGGTGGGACGAAAAACGGAGGTCCCGTGTACACATTGGCGCGCAACTTAAAGGTCCCTTGACAGTCGATAGAACGTATTACCGCAGACCGGACAAAATTTCCGTCCTAGCACATTGTATGGTGTATGCCCGTCTTCATTAACCTAGTTCGGAGCAGAACAGTAGGACGTTAAACTCCATTTCAATTGATTTCACCTTGGGGGTTGGGATGGCCTAGTGGTCTACAGTGCCGCGCTTCGACCTCTAGCTGGTCGGTCACCTCTGGCTCGCGGCTGTGGTTTCGAGCCCTGGTGTGACCGTATGTGACATGGAGATAGGAGCGCCTTCTCAACCTCGTGGGTTTCCTCCTGGCACTCCGGTTCCCTCCAACTGCTAAAGACCCCTAAGCGCAGGCGAAATATTGAAATAAAGTTAAACCATATGTTAGTCCCAAAATGACCTAGTTCGTGTCGAGTGGACGTTAAACCCCATCTCTCTCTCTCTCTCTCTCTCTCTCTCTGTCTCTCTCTCTCTTAATACCATTCGTTGCAGAGGCATTGGATGTTAACCATTGTATGGGTCTAGTATTGTTTATTTTGTGTAAAGCGAATATATGTTCAGCGTTGAGAAAACACAATTAAATGTAGGGTGGAGCCTTTATTGCTGTAGAATATGTGATGATAAGATAAAACCCTGGAGTCTCATTGTTTCAACTGATCACAATGAAAGTACATCCGAATCAATTTGATTATTGAAAGAAGCGTGAATACGTGATCTCCGTCAGCAATTACATATTACATCAACGATAAATAATTTATTGAAATACCCTGATAGCATTACGGTTGATTATCTCATCTCAATAAAAAAAAACTAAGTTAAAACAAGAATGGAAGAACGTGGAAGTATTGCGTAAGGTATAGCTTAAAGCTCCAATAGCATTTTTTTTTAAGTTATATTTTTAAAATGTATTAAAATAAAGCCCAAAAATAGATTGAACCTATAAACAGTCCTACCTATTAATCCTATAATTCACTATTGCCATTTTAGAAATTGGCAAAAATATCATTTTCAACTTCAAATTCAAACGTTTGAAGATGGCCGTCCATGGAGAGGAATGGGAAAGCAAGGGAGGTAATTGTGTAACTATTTCCACAATCACCCTGTGTCACCCTTTCTAACGCCCAAAAAATTTTGCCCATGACCGTATAATAGTGAGTTGACAACCTTTTGAGCAAAATACATAGAAATAATTATGTTTTGAATTTTTAGAAAATATGAAATTGGAACTTTAAATGGGGTTTAACGTCCTACTTTTTTGCACCAACCGGGATAATGGCGGCGTTAATAAGCCATTTAGTGTGCTACGGTGGACATTTTGCCCTGGCAGCGCCGTCACGACCTACTAGTATTTCGATTGCAAAGTATCAGAGGATCTTTATACACCAGACTATAGATTTTCGCCCCATTTAAATGAGCTACGGAAATATATGATGGAAAGTTTGTCCTAATAGCACCGATATGATTTCAAACTGCCGGGAAATCTGATTAAGATACAGATCTACATTTCTTCTCATTTTTTTAAACTTTCGATAGCCTCCACTACATGAAGTTGTACTGGGAGGGCGCGTCAGGGATCATACAAGCGGCTTTTGACCCCATGACCAGTAAAATGAATTTTTGAACTCTACAAGCGAAATGAAAGAGGATCTGTGTTTTAATCAGATTACTCTTTAAAATGAAACATTTAAACACGCCGTAAATTATTTGTCCAGTTGAAACATTGTGGTCCTACCTCGTCCCACATTGACACCACTAATATTCTTCACATAGATAGAGAACTATCTTCTACGAAAATGTATCTCATCTCTGGCCGCCCTGAATGGTCGTCATATTCAAATATTGGTATATTATTCTGTAATACCGTTGTACTCCGTTTCTTATCTGTCATACAAAAATTAAGAAACCTTTTAAATTTTATTGAAGTGTACTTAGTGTTTTCAACTAAAATCATTGATTTAGGACTTAAAATGTCGGTCAACTAACTTAGTGTCTGTCTCAAGCGGAGCTAACTGTAAACAGGTAGTCTAAGTTTAGTATGCAACTCGAGTTCGGTGACGTAGTTTGCTAAAATACTTTTGTATTCTTAATCTTTGAATCAGTAAATGATCGATAGAACATTGTGGTTTGTTTTTAAATAAAATAGTTTTATGTGCATAATACATTTACATATAATATTCCATTCTTGTCACGACGTCTAAACCATCTATTACAATAGACCTAATAATGATGCACTTAGCAGTGTTCATTATATTAATCTATAAAAGTGTTTATGCGTCATAATGATGCCATAGGGAGCAGGGGCGTTGGAACCCGGTTACCAGGGTATACAAATGGTACCCTGCCTTGTCACGTACATCCAAGGAGAGAGAGAGAGAGAAATGGGGTTTAACATCCACTCAACACAAACTAGGTTATTTCGGGACTAACATTTGGTTTAATTTTATTTCAATAATTCGCTTGCGCGTAGGGGTCTTTAGCAGTGGGAGGAAACCGGAGTACCCGGAGGAAACCCACGAGGTTGAGAAGGCGCCCAAATCTCCATGCCACATACGTTCACACCAGGGATCGCAACCACAGCCGCAAGCCAGAGGTGACCGGCCAGCTAGAGTTCAAAGCGCGGCACTCTAGACCACTAGGCCATCCCAATCCCCTACATCCAGGGAACTTGACTTAGGGACAGACCTTGTGATACAGACATATTTACAAAGATATGTAGAATTGATCAGCAGGCAGTTCACCAAAAAGCACCGGTGTACCTCCAGGAATTTGTCCAGGAACATTTAATTTACCCTCTAGGAACCTAAGATCAAGAAATAACTTTCAACCACAGTTACCAACTTACAATTTAAAAACCTTTGGAGGAAAATCATTTTTATATCTGACAGCTTCACATTGGAATAATCTGCCTACTGATTTGAAACAGTGTCCAACTCTATCAACTTTCAAATCATCACCGAAGACGTATCTGTTCCAGTGCCTTATGCAGCAGAGTGGTTGGTGGCAGCGGGCGCCAATATAATGCCCGAGTTACTGAGCCCGGATGGGTGACAACCAGACATCATCCCCCTCCCCACATAAAATTTGACTGCCGCAAACCTGTTTTCCATGCACATGGAGCTGCAATCTCGTATGTCAATTTCGGTGGTGATATTTCTCATTATGATGTTAAACACACCAGAATAAGACACTTCTGTTCCTCTAAAATAGAACTAGTCCAATAAGGCAATGTGGACGGGCGACCAGAACGAGAATGTCTAATGATGTCACACGGTGGCGGCGCCCCTAAAGACCGATAAGGCCTTATCAAATGTGGATAGGGCGACCAAAACGAACCCTCTGATGTCATGTGGTGAGACAGGCGCTGACCTTGAAAGGGTTGATAGGATTGGCATTTCGCCTATGGGCGTGGCCGATTAATCAGTGCCTTAAGAGCATCACTGCGTGTGATCATAACCACATGTATTATTTTATATTTGAGAGGTTTCAAAGTTTTTGAGGGGGCGTCATTTCTCGGGGTGTCTTATTTCTCTGGGGGCGCAATGTACCCCCTGTGACCCCTGCTAGATACGGCCCTGGTCTGTTCCAACGCTATGTGTAGAACTGTGTTAACTGTTGCTTGAATTGTAGAAAACTCAACTCGTGCGCTACGAGCATACAGTGGCGTTATTATTAGTATAAAACAGTACATTAGATACACATTCCTAGATATGTGAATTGAAGATCTATAGTGCTTGCTATTCAATATCTAATGATAGGCCTGTCTTTAATCCGATTGACTCCAGGCTGGCAACATTAACTAGTGTTGGTATTCTGATTTTATTAAATGTTAAAAAACAATCTGGGTATTCATAGTTACGTCAATCGGATTACGATACAGATCAATATTTCGTTTCGTTTGTTTTTATATACTTTTGATGGCCAACACTACATGGGTATCTGACAAGTTGTTCTGGAAGATTGTGTCAGGGGTCGTACGAGCGGCTTTTGACCCCTATGACGTCAGACATTAATTAATCAGCGTTGACGTTTCTAGTGGTTCACCCACAGTTCCATGCAGAAAACGCCAAGAACTCTCTGTAACATACCGTTTCATTTGGGTAATTCCTCACTTCAATCAAAGCGTCGTTAATATAACAACTCTTCCGGATCCTAGTGTTGTCAAGACAAGTAAAACAAAATTCTGAACTATAAAAAAACGAAACGAAATAGGATCTGTGTTTTAATCAGATTATATTTACGTAGATGAAGCCAGGCGAGCGAAATTTGCTATTTTAGCGAAGAATGCAAATGGCGTGTGGTTGCTTTAATATTGATATAATAAAGGTGTGCTAGGCATTGTTTATTATAATAATTAATTAATGACATTGGCCATTGTTATTGGACAGACATAAACACAGCAATACAATATAGAGAGTTGTTAACTACCAACAGAATAGTCTAGACAATAGACTGACACAGACAGAGTTAACTATGTTACAGATGACTGTCCACAACACGTGCATAGCTTTCACGTGGCGTCAGTCATTGACTCAACGGTTCGTGCATTGTTTACATAACTAACACCTAACTGATTCGGGCAAAATGATGCATTTTACTCATTTAAATACCCATTTACACTAAATGAGAAATATTTTTTAACTACAAATACTTCAAACGTCTTTTATTGTTTGGGAATTTAATTTGTCAGAGTAAAAAAGTTAATATGCCGTACTCATTAAGCCTCGTCGACGTCATGCTTATCAGTGATTGTAGCGGCCAAGCGAATATTCACTGCGGGATCAGTTTGAGACACAGTAATACAATAAAGTAACAGAATAGTCTAGACAATAGATCATGTCTATCACTGTGTCAAGTAGTCTGGTGGTCATATCGTAAATGGAAAGAATTAGGTCATGTTTATCATGGCCTGGTGTTGATATCGTAAATAGAAAGATTGCAAACTCATCTTCTATTTGATAGGAAGAAGCTTCGTCTCTCCTGGGGGATGGGATGGCCAAGTGGTCTAGACTGCCCCGCTTCGACCTCTAGCTGGCCGGTCACCTCTGGCTTGCGGCTGTGGTTTCGAGCCATGGTATGAGTGTATGTGGCATTGAGATAGGGGCGCCTTCTAAACCTCGTGGGTTTCCCCCGGGCACTCCGGTTCCCTCCCACTGCTAAAGACCCCTACGCGCAAGCGAATTGTTGAAATAAAAATAAAAACCATATGTTAGTCCCGAAATGACCTAGTTTGTGTTGAGTGGACGTTAAACCCCATTTCTCCCTCTCTCTCTCAGAAACAGACGATATCTATTATTTAGTCCGACTTCCTTTCTCCTCCACAGTCGTCTATATTCAATCTATTCACACACCCAATATCGATGTTGTTGTTAAAGGATTAAATATTTCATATCTACGCAGTTATTGTCCTTTGTTATAGGGCTCATTGTTAATAAATATCAGGAATTGATCAGTTACGCCAAATGATTGTAACCTTGGCTTTATCTGGTAGATGTTTGAAGACTGGATCGTTGAGTCGGTTTCCTTTCAGTAATATCATTAGACTGATAAGGACATGTCGAGGACTGGATCGTCGAGTCTGTTGACCGATTAAATCTTATAATAAGGGCTGAAGTAGAAAAACAAAAATTGTGTCAGTTAAGAAAAGAAATGCAATGGCGTTTAACGTCTTATTTTTCAGCGGCAATCTAGCTAATGAAGTGTGCGTTAATGAGGAATTTTGCCCTGGCAGGAGCGCTAAGGCCTACTCTCATTTCAATTCCTGAAGCAGAACAAGAATAAATGAAAATGAATAGAAATGAGGGTTAACGTCCTACTGTTCTGCCCCGACTGGGCTACTGGCGTTTATAGTGTAAGACGATTGTAGATTTGTTGCTCTTTAAATTACATGTATATTAAATATAACTTTGACTAATTATTGGGTTCACATACGTGGCAGGGGGGTTGTATGGCCTAGTGGTCTAGAGTGCCGCGCTTCGACCTCTAGCTGGCCGGTCACCTCTGGCTTGCGGCTGCGGTTTCGAGCCCTGGTGTGAGCGTATGTGGCATGGAGATAGGGGCGTCTTCTCAAACTCGTGGGTTTCCTCCGGGCACTCCGGTTTCCTCCCACGCGCAAGCGAATTATTGAAATAAAATTGAAATATAACGTTCTAACTACCGAGATTGCAAGACGAATACACACAACGTGGGTTTGGGCCAAACAAAGAGAATAACAAATGTAACCAGAGACAATAATTAAGGTTATTATAATATGCAGCAGAAAGGAAAATACGCGTCACACGTTGGATGTTTTTTTTTTGTTTTGTTTTTTTTTTATCTTACTGGATTTCAACATCTAACCAGCGACTCATAGCGCTGCATAGTATTACAATTGCCACGTTTTCTTAAGTGTCCCAAACACTTGTACTTTTGAATCAATATTTAAAAACGCTATAACCATACTGTATCTACATCGCACAGTAGGAAGTTTGTAGATGTGTACCCCCCCCCCCCTCCACTCCACCGTCCACGCAATAAAAAAAACCCAAAATAATCACACACTATTTTCAGTCTTGCAACTAGTCCCATCTACTTTTGTTTTGGTTTTTGGTGTAGAAAGTCGGTCAGTTACCTCCAATAAAATCAATATAATTGTACTTAGCTAACGTAAACTAAGCTTTTATACCACGAACATCATACGTGAATAAAGCACAACTTTAATTGATGTCTGTAATACTTAGCTATATAATTAGCACTCATAACTGTCGCTTATGTCATTGTCAATATTCATTTCACATTAATATATCTTCACTCCTTTAGCAAATACATTAAGTTCTCAGATAAACTGTATTTTTATTTCTTTTTTTATTGAAATTCGATAAAAGGTTTTTCTATACTGGTGTGAATTGTTCAATAGAATTTAATACCAAATGATCAGGCATATAAATTAAATTAAATGGGGTTGAACGTCCTAATGTTCTGCTCCAAAACTGGACTAAACACATAGAATGAAAAGGGGTTTAACGTCCTACTCTTTTGCACCTAACCTGGGCTAATAGAAGACGGGCATACGCCACACAGTGCGCTATGAAGGAAACATCCAAAGTCGATTTAATAGCAAACTAACCTTCACTGTCACCTGCACGTGGCGATGGGGTGGTGGAAATATGTCAAAAACTCTCATTTATGCAAATCGGCCATATTTGACTCCGGAAATACCCGAACCTTCCCAACCCACGCTCAATATAATTGTCAGTTATTTTGTCAGCGTGTGTATGCGATATTCAAGCTCGAAATAATTGATGTCAATATGATTGAAGAAATCAAAAGTCCCTAGATTTTTTATTGACGAACCGTCAATTTATGGGCAACAATTCATCGTGTGTGGGCGTCATCAATAATATTGATGCAATATTTCGTTTTTTCTGGAAGCTCTCGAAGTAGGTGTGTGTGCCCAAACTTCTCCCCCTGAGTATGAGGGAAGCCGAAATTTGCTTCAATAAAATTAAAATCAATAATATTGACAATTATATTGACAATTATATTGAGCGTGTGTGGGCCGCTTTTAACGTCCACTCGACACAAACTAAGTCATTTATTTCCATAATTCGCTTGCTTATAGGAGCCTTTAGCAGTGGGAGGAAACCTGAGTACCAGGAGAAAACCCACGAGGCTGAACAGGCGACCCTACTCCTTGCCACGTACAAACGGGGATTCGAAACCACGCCGGTTGACTCAATGCCACCCAACCCCCTTAGTATGCGAGACATTACGTAATGTTACGACCCTCACGTGGAATGTTATGTCTGATTGCTGTATCAATACATGACACAATGTCTCACACGAGCCCTTTAAACAATTTAAATTACATATAAACTATCACGCACGCCAAATCAGGTTTAAATCAAATGAAATGAAATAGGGTTTAACGTCCTACTGTTCTTCTCCGACCGGGCTAACGAAGACGGGCATACGTCGATTTCAATTTCTTTTCCACTGCCTAGTACAATACAATCGCTTAAAGTTACATTATGGGAGATAAGATAAAGAGATAGCAGTTCTCACTATAATAGTTAAAAACTAGATAGTGTAAAGATAATTTGCTGAAAATTTCAGTCAAATTGATTCACTATTAGCCGAGAAAAAAGCATTTAAAATATTCATAGCCTCGGTCATCATTACTCAAATCATTAATATAAACAGCATAGTCTCGATTATCCACTTGATTGATTTAATTATCAACCGCCATTATGCGGCATATACGATTTTAATCTGCCAACATCGAAGGCTAGCCTTGACATAAAGAGTTTATTACGGTCTGGATGTGTTAATTAATGTCTAATTGATTATTTAGATAACATCTCAGGCTTAAAGAAAGACTTGTAAAAAGCAGATTTTGCTCTTGCATAATGCTATTTTAAAAGACGTTGTTTTGATATTTTTAAACCCCAATCTTTGTATGGGTTAAACAAAGAGAAGCAATTGATTTCTGTTGATTTGCCTTTAAACAAATTTAGTTAAAACATAGATCCTATTTCGTTTCGTTTTTTTTACAGTTCAAAATTTCGTATTACTTGTCTTTACTACACTAGGATCTGGAAGAGTTGTTATCATTGGCGAGTTCTGGATGGTGCGAAGGATTAGTCAATGAAACGGGATGTTACGGCAAATTCTTGGGCATTTGATGATTAACGCTGATTGATTAATCAATGCCTGACGTCATTGGTCAAAAGCCGCTCGTATGACCACTGACACGACCTCCCAGTATAACCGACCAGATCTCTCTGGTAACAACGTATCAAAACTTCCTAACCTCCCCAACTGAAGGATTGAGAACACTTTCCTTGTCAGAAATCCTGTTGTGCTTTGTGCTTTAAACTGAAGGTCTGGGCTCTCTGGTAACGTGTCAATATTCCCCTAAAATCCCTTAAAGAAGGATTGAGAACGCCTTTTCTTGTGAGAAATCTTGCAGTGCTTGGCGCTTTAATCTGAGGAATTGACAACTGAAAGCCTGGGAACGATTTCTTGCCAGCAATCTTGCAGTGCTTGGCGCTTTAATCAAACCATCAACTCACCTGATCACTTAGTTACCTAGTTACCAGTTAATCATATATTTGCCATATTTCTATCTAAAACCAACCTCGACCATTGATTGATTCCGCCACATTGTATGACGGTGCTGGGGATACTAATTGTTGACTGTGTGAAATTACAGGTGTTTATTTAATACACAGGTGATATAATAAAACATGGCGAGATTATACTACAGCCAATTCAATACATGTCAACTTCTGTCTCCATTATTACATAAAACATGGCGAGATTAAACAACACTAATTTAAAGCTGCAATTCCATATTTTTAAGTTATATTTTAAAAATATATTACAATAAAGCCTTAAAACAGATGGTATTTATAAATAGACCTACCTTGTTAAAGAATAATCCTATTAATCCAATAATTCACTATTGCCAGTTGAGAAAATATCACTGGGGGGGGGGGGGTAATAGAAAAACAAGGGAGGTAATTGTGTTATAAGTTCCTGTATGAAAGATTCTAAGAGTGGAAAATAATGCTTATGGTCGTATTATAGTGAGTTGACAACCTATTGAGCAAAAGACATGGAAATAATTATGTTTTGACTTTCTTAGAAAATAGAAAATTCTCGCTATAATACTATTCCAACACTTGTCTCCATTATTACATATAATAGGGTTTAAACTGAAGGATTATCTCTTTTTTTCTGCACCACTGGGGATACATTCTGAGTATAAGCGAGAGAGAAATGGGGTTTAACGTCCACTCAACTCAAATTAGGTCATTTCGGGACTAACACAAACTAGGTCATTTCGGGACTAACACATAATTCACAAGAGGAAGAGAGAGAGAGAGAGAGAAATGGGGTTTAACGTCAAGCCAATACAAACTTGGTCATTTCGGGACTAACACATACTTCACATGCGCGTAGGGGCCTGTAGCAACGGGACATACAAGCACAGGGAAACAAAACCATCAATTATTAACGAGATAGAATATTACTCGTCAGTCTAGTCCCGAAATGACCTAGTTTGTGTTGAGTGGACGTTAAACCCCATTTCTCTCTCTCTCTACTCGTCAGTCGCGGATCCAGGAGTTGGGCGGGAGGGGGGGCAGTGACATAATTGATTTTCATTTCCGTTTTCTTTGTTACTGTTGTAGTTCACAAATCTGCTTTTTAATATATGATATAGACATGATTTACACATTGTCTCCGCCCAAACAATCCAAATTCGCAAATATCTAGGCGAGCCACTTGGTTATTCGTTATACTTTATAAGAGCATAACGAATAACTAGACACTGCCGAAAATTAATCCGTTGTATTTTTTCTAAATAAAAAACGCGGTAGTATTATATGGCAGTTGTCCCTGTCAATTAAAGATACTTTATAGGAGATAAGATAAAGAACTGAGATTTTAGCGATTGAAATTTGGGTCTAGCCTCGATCATCATTACTAAAGTCGGTACGATAAAAAATGATAGTCTCGATTATCCATTTCATGATTAAATCATGAATGAAAGTTGAGCTGGAAATCGAATTTAGCGATTGAAATTTCGGATTACTAAGTCGGTACGATAAACAGCATATCCGACTATCCACTTAATGATTAAATCATGAATGAAAGTTGACCAGCAAATAGGATCCTAATCCAGTAAATATCACAGGCTAGCGATGACATCGAGATAAGTTGGATAAGTTAATTAATGTCTAATGTATCATTTAGAAAACATATCAGGCCTAAAGGAAGGCCTACAATAGGTAGATTTAGCTCTTGCATAATGTATGTCTAATGTATAATTTAGAAAACATATGAGGCCTAAAGAAAGGCCTATTATAGGTAGATTTAGCTCTTGCATAATGTATGTCTAATGTATAATTTAGAAAACATTTCAGGCCTAAAGAAAGGCCTACTATAGGTAGATTTAGCTCTTGCATAATGTATGTTTAATGAGCCATGCTAGTAACTATACAAATAGACAATTAATATGGAATTTGACGAGTCAACATAATAGCAGACAGACCCATTGATTATGTTCGTCAACAGATTCTAGTCGACATTTAAAAACACATGTAGCTCATTTATCACAGAGTAGCCGAGATCAAATACAGAATCTTTTGTCGTGCACAATACAGATAGGTCGATCGAATACCTGGAATTATAATTCTGTTTATTTTACATGGTGTTAAAGACTCAATAACACTCTTGTTGTAACTGAATAATATGTCCCAATCTTTATTCTGGTCAACAAATTGTATTATTTTACAACATTCCAATTAATTGGTGATACAAATTTCATCTTAACACATCTAATTTAAAAAAATTGGAAAATTCAACTAAATGATTTGAAAAACTTTAAGTAAACCTTTTCAAATGTGACTCGGATTTTAAATATCGCCGAACCCTCTGGACAAGTAAAATAGGTTGTAATGGATAATTTACACAACAGGTAGGACACCTAAACATCTAGTACTTAGAATAAGGCTATTATTTATTTTTTGGATCTGCCAAGCCAGCAAGAGTGTTATTGTCCCTTTAAACTATTCACACATCGATTACACACACTGGCAGATCTGCTCATTTATTAAAATTAAATTGCCTGAAGGCAACGACGGCCGAGTCAGAACCACGATCAGTGCGCTGCTCCAATATATATTGGAATTGTTCAGCCTAATTTGCCAGTGTTATTGGTGCGTATGGGATCAAAACGCGTTCGTGTGAACGTAAATGATCTCCTGCCTCTGGTTTCCCCCCACTACTCAAAAAGCCCTACGAATAAATTGAACCATATGTTTGTCCCGAAATCACCTAGTTTGTGTTGAGTGGACGCTAAACCCTCTCTAACAGACCTTAATCCACCACCCACCCAGATCGCCGATATTATAGACATTTATTCACATTAGTTATGTAAATAGAGTAGGGACAAAAATTATTATTTAACAAAATCAGAATATCGCCATTAGAAACCTGAATCCTAGTCCACTTCGGTTATTGATTCAACCGGTTTCCTTCCACTGCTAAAGAACTCGACGCGCTAGCTCAGCATTGAATTAAAATTGACACATACGTTAGTCTCAAAATGACCTACCCCTCCCCCCTCTCTCTCTCTCTGTTTATATATACATTCTTATTTCTCGTGTAGAGACCTTTAATAAATGAACGAAACAAAGTCTGGAGATTTAATTAGACGGAGAAAACATCGTTTGTTTCCACTGACTACCTTTACACCTAAGTTATGGCCGGCCATATAATTTAATTATTAACATTAGGTTTCGGATTATTTATTATTAAAGTCCATTAACCTTGGTTTTATTTTGTTTCTTATAATTAGACATCTGTATCGATATTAAAGAGACATGCGTTGTATATTGTTCCTGGAGAGGGGGGGGGGACCAAATTGGCACGGGCCTGACAAAATGTCCCTCCTGACGCACGTCCGTCTTACTAGGGCGGCAAGGCATAAAAATAAACCGTTTTCGTTCTGAGTAGAGCATAAAATTTTTCTAAGGAATACTATGACTACTAAAATCATTAAAAAAAAATAGACCCCCATAAATTACGCGTTCTGGAGGCCACCATCTTGAATTACAAAATGGCCACCAAAATAACCTATTTTTGTTCAATTATCCACTGCATCCAAGCGTAAAATTTACTTGACGTCGGCATTAGCAAGCACAAGGGTTTTAATAAGAAGTCGAACCCTTTAAGCGGTCAGTTATGAAAATTTCAATGAGTGGCCATTTAATACGGATTCTATTGCCCATATTTTCAATATCAAGAACCATTGTGGAGACATCAGAAATTCGGCCAAACAAACGTAATATTTAATTTGGAAATGGCTTCCATATTTCAAAAATTCATTTTTATCTCAAAAACTATACATGCCAGAAGAAAATCTAAAGCTTACCTGGTGTGTATATCGCTTGAAATTCGCGTACAACAGCCGCCATATTGGATTTCAAGATGGAGGCCGGATTTTATACATTCATTGGTATCTTATAAACTATAAATACCATGCTCAAAATTCGATGTTGACCAGTAAGGCACTAAACCCTATTTCACCGTATTTCTTCCGGACCAGCAGGAGCCTTAGTTGCGAAGTCGCCATGTTAAAAATGTCAAGATGGCCACCATTGACGAAGATCGTCAAATAACAAAGCAGTCATGTGCAAAGCATTTTTAGCTCGGTCGAAACGAACCAGTAGGACTTTAAACTCCATGAGAAGGAGAGGGGGGCACCCCCCCCCCCCCCGCACCCCCCCCCCCCTACTTAGCTACATGAAAAAAAAATGACTTGCATCAATGAAATTAAATCACAAAATGATCCTACATCAGTATAAAAATGATTTCTCTGTTTAAAAAGTTCAGTTTGTATGCATGCCTATGTAGAGGCGATGGTGAGAGATTTCCGGAACAGAAACCTGGCAAACCCCCTCCTGCAAAAATTCCTGGATCCGCCTCTGCAGGAGTTTTGTTATTTTTAATATTAATCTATCTGTACATAAAGCATTTCAAGACAAAGGTCTTTACGTCATTTCCGCGTCCATTAAGGTTTCATTCTTTCTTATAAAAATCATTAATATTTTAAATAAACTGAAATAAAGTAGAAGGCTTTTATGGTCGAGAATATTAAGTTAAATTCCTTCAATTTATCGATTTATTGATTTTCAAAAGAAATCAACATGTTAAGAAAATGTTCGCTCAAAGTTTTATTTATCTTATTTAAAGAAGCTGAGTCTTTAACACAAAACAAACAAATTATTTGTCCATTCAAATCAACATTGATAATGTGATCTTATCGGGAAAGGATGGGTTTCTGATATCCAATATTCAAGACAAAATAAACAGTTTACTGCTGTAGCATAATCCGTTTCATTGCCATTTGTAACACGGCTAGATATATTCTACAAGTCATGCCAAACGGTGACCTCATATTCTGGAAAGCATGCACATTAAATACTACCGGTGTCGACTAGAATAACCAGACGATAGAAGTGACCATTCGATTGATACTTCTCGCGTATTTCGCCGAACATAACTGATTTGAAATTAGAGTAAAAACGGAAACTATTGAATGTAAATCTGTTTATACATTCATATTAGAGTATTATATGCGTTGCTACCAAATAGGTTTAGTTTCTAATTAGCGCATTTAAATAAAACCTCGTGGATTTTCTCTGGGTCCACTAGTTTTCTCCCAGTGCTAAAGACCCCTACGCGCAAGCGAATTATTGAAATATAATTGAACCACCTGTTAGTCTTAAAAAAAACCTGTCAAGAAAAAGAAGGGCATACGCCGCGCAGTATATATGCTAGCAGGGAAATTTTGCCCAGACAGCGGCATCCACTTCATCATTAGCTCGATAGGTTCAAATGGGATTAACGTCTAGTTATTCGGATGAGACCAAAATAGCGGTTAAGTGTACACATTGAAATGAAATGAAATGTGGTTTAACGTCCTACTCTTCAGCACCTATAACCTGGGCTAATGGAAGACGGGAATACGCCATACAGTGTGCTATGGGGGAAATTTTGCTCGGGCAGCGGTGCTACGGCCTACTCTTATATCGAATTGCAACTGGCAAGGGGTCTTTTACGTGCACTCAAATGTGTACACGGGATCTCGGTTTTTCGTCCCATCCGAACGACTAGGCAGCTGCCCTTGTCAGGCCCCCTTCTGCATCACTGACAAGGGGAAATCACGCCTGAAAATTGAGATGAAGTTTCTCTGCCAATGCAGGGATCGAACACCCAACCTCCAGGCTAGCGAACCAGCGCCATATCCACTTAGCCACCGTGGCCCCTGTACACATTGATGTTTTGAATTTGATAAAGAGTAGGCAAAAAAGGCGCTGCCCGGGCAAAATGTATCTTACACCACACTGCATGGCCTATACTCATTCTGATTAGCCATATTTCCTGCTCGGTTTCCTCTGTGGTGCAATGACAGCTGTCTAGTCGTTCGAAGTGTATGCAAAACTTAGGCCCGTGTACATATTGGCGTGCACGCAACACATCCCTTGATATTTGGAATGCGATATTAGAGTAGGCCGTACCCCGATAGCACACTGTATGGCGTATGACCGTCTTCATTAGCCCGGTCGGAGCAGAAATGTAGGACGTTAAACCCCATTTTATTTCATTTCCATTGGTACAGACAAGTAGAACGTTAGTAACCCCCATTTCTGCGGCTAGATAGTCGAATGTTTAGCACATGCGCGCTGTATCATAAGGTCTGCCATTGAGTCAACTGGCGTTGTTTCGATTCTCCTCCTGTGTTTTCCCCGGGTCCTCCGGTTTCCTCCCACTGCTTTAGACCGAATTATTTAACCATGTGTTAATCCCGAAATGACCTAAATTGAGTCGACTGGACGATAAACCCCACCCCCCCTCTCTCTCTCTCTCTCCCTCTCTCTCTCTCTCCCCCCTTTGCCTCGCCCTAACCTCTCTCGTTTTCTCTCTCCCTCTCTCCCCTCTCCCTCTACAACTCTCTGCATCTTTCTCACCCTCCCTCTCCAGCTCTCCCCTTCTCTCTCTCCCACCTCCCCTCTCTCTCTCTCTCTCTCAATCCATTTCAGTGACTTGTGTAATTTATTTATAAATGTCGGATGTTAATTAACCCTTAATGAATGGAGATATAACACAATAAAGCGTGGAAGATTTGTATCTCTAGGGTTGTTCAACACTCTCAGTAGCAGCCATTTTGAAATAGAGGGCGTCTTTTCAATAGTTAATCGCATTAACTTCTCACATGGTGACGTATATCACCTCTATTTCTGTCAAACATGGTCAATTATTCCTTAATTTATCTCATCAGTGATTATTCAATCCTGAGCTCTGGTGTTTCTGGTGCCAAAGACGGAGACCGGGAGAATGATTTGATTTTAATGGAATTAAAGAATCAGAAACCTGAATTAGTCACGTCCATCTGGCATGTTTAAAAAACAATATGACTTACATGAGTATTCTGAGATTTGTCACTGACGAGACACAGCACATCAACACTCGGCAAACCTCGGAAGATTTCGGGAATCTAAACTCGGCTGTATGATGAATTCCGCCATATTGGAACTACTTTAAAGGTCCCGGATGAAACATGGCTGCGCCCATTCCAAACACAAGTTGGCGACCTATTTGGCTAGCGACCTATTCGACCGATCCAGCTGTAAGATAATGACGAAATTACACTTCTATTCTGAGCTGAAGGAATGGATAAAAAATAATATATTCTACTTTCATTTGATAGACATAACGTTGGATTTTATTGGTTGATAAATAGAGACTGTTGTCTTTACTCTAAATAGGTTTCCAACGAACAGGTTGCAGCTCGATCAGTCGAATAGGTCGCTAGCCGAATAGGTTCCCAATTTGTGTAATAGCGTCAAGTTTTCCTGTTAAAGTAAACCGGTAGCCGCATCGCAAATGTATGGGCGTAGGTACATATCACTTACTGTCATACATCCGAGACTAGATGTAGTTGACGTAGTTTACGGAATCTGTCGAGATTAGCCGAGTGAACACATCAAAAATCCCACGCAGGACCAAACTTTTGATAGTTTAAAGCGCCACCTACCCTCTCGTCAAGGGCGGCAACATAGTCAAACGGGGTTTAGCGCCTTAAATGCTGAGCCACCGTGACCCCCCATTATATCCCGCAGTCTTCCGCTTGCAATTAGAGCAGCACTGTAGGCATGGAAGGGGATAGTGTCTAGTTGTTCGGTTGGGACAGAAATCCGAGGTCCAGAAGAACCATTTACAATTGGAATTCTACGACGAGCAGAACAGGTAGAAACGCCGCTGCTTATGCAAAATTTCCATTACAGCGACTGGTACCGAAAAGTAGGACGTTAAAACCCACTTCATTTTATCCATTTTTCTAGGTGTTATTCTGACAAGGACAACTGTCTAGTCGTTCAGATGGGACGAAAAACCGAGGTCCGGTTTATACATTAGTGTATAAATTTCCTTTATGCCAGACTCTATGGCGTATGCCCAATCGAAGCAAAACAGTAACGTTAAGCCAACCCCAACATTTTACAAGAATTTGGAAAATCACCAATGTAATTAAAGGGAGAATACTCCACCAGTCATGTTTTTAAATACGGATAAAGACCACTGATCGACAGACATCCATATCAAATCAACTTTTGTTTTTCGTTGTAATATGCCAACAAGGCTTTCATATACTAACCGCTTCATCCATTTTAGTACAAAAAAATTGACAGCAAAATAGTGAACATATCGCCATTTTTAACTTGCTTTGCCCCCATCTCTCAACCCTCCGTGTTTCGTGATAACTGATGATCTTATATAGTTCCACGTAGCAAAGCCCAACGCGAATCGCATTTGGAATGAGTAAGCGAAATTGACAATATTTTTCATCAAAACAACGATTGATATTTCTGCTACACTCAATTACAATTAAGCATATCATCCTTCCTGAAACGGGCATAAATCACCGTAATTTCAATCGAGGCGTTAAGCCGTTACTAAGAACGCCATTTTAAACGGTAGATGTATGAACATGATATCCAATAATAACCTTGGCATTATTTTCCAAGTGCACGTCTAAAGTTGGAGTTAACTTGCATTGAGAAAAATTAACTGTGTCGTTAGGGGAGGGCGTGAGCGTAGTGACTTGATTTGATATTTGTTGATTAATCCTTGCAATGTCTGTGTGTGTCCACCTATTTGTCTTATCGTTTTTGTTTTGCGTGTAGCGCGGTTCTATGGGAAATGAAATGGGGCTTTTCTGCACATAAAATACAAGTTGCATTGTTGTTCGTGGTCTTTAACATCCGCTTCCCCCGATGGTGATATCGAAGATGACTTGTGGTTTTCTTTATTATCTTATGGCGGGTCTTTCCTGTGGTGGAAACCGGAGTACCAGGGGTGAACCCACGAGGTTGGGAATGTCCCATTATCTCCAAGTCACCTACGCTCACAGCAGGGATCGGAACCGCGACCACAAGCCAAGGGTGATCGGCCAATAAGAGCTCTAAGCGTGACACCCTAGACCACTAGATTACCCCTGCCCCTACACGTGGTTTACACGTGTTTAGACTAACATCGCCTGTCAATCAAACCTATCTGTTTGTTTATCTTTAATATACGGCTATAATCGACATGTAATTATCAACACGTGACAATCAACATGTGACAGGTTATTGACAAGAAAATCATATCTAGTACCGTATCAATTAATTTCTATATGAAAGTCAGGCGCGGATCCAGAGGGGGGGGGGGCTGAAAATTTTTTATGCGATTTTATTGGTGATCTAGACCTGTAATTTTTAGAATTTACCTTCCGGAAATACGTCAGAATGAACCAAATTGAATCTAATTTACCAAATTTTTCTGGTTGAGCGCAATGAGTTAAGCAATTATCAAACCTAGACACCCCCCCCCCCTGCAAAAAATCCTGGATCTGCGCCTGGAAAGATACATCATAGAAGATTAGATAAGGACTGGTAGTTCTCACCATAATATTTAAAAACTAGATAATGTAAAGAGAATGTGCTGAAAACATCCAAATAAACGACTAATTAAACATCTAAATAAACAACAATTTAAACCGAATGGAATGGCTCGTGGGGCGAGTGGGGAGGGGCCCGGAGCTATGCCGAATAATGTTTTCCTGTTTTTTTTAATTTAATGTTGTTTGATCGTAGAGTAGAAGAAATAGATACCTACTGTGAAAACTGGTGAATTAGAAACTATAAGCCACCTGCCTGGGCATTCGCTCCGAGTGCCACCGTCACAGAATTGCTTGTCACAGGGTCCGGGGTGCCCTGTTGCGAGCCCTGCCAGGAATTGATACATTTCGCACGTTTCCTTGACTGTTTACGCATCCCCCGCTCTATACATTCTGTAGTATATATAAGGAATTTTGTATAACTGTAGATGAATTGGAACGTGAGCATGAAACTTTGGACTTTATGAGATATGCAGGTTGGTAATTAAAACTATTGTAGGCTATACACAACATAAAACATCGATTCTAATTATCCTCCAATTAAAGCGACAGGCCCAACAGATCACATCGGGTCATTGATTTACACTGGCTACAAGTTAATCCTACAATAAGTTTGTTTTTAGATTGATGCACCAACTGGGATAATGCTGACAGGCGTTTTGCCCGAACAGCGTCATTTTCGCTACGTTCTAACCCGCAACGTGTCCACGAGACCCCGGTTGTTCGTTCCATCCGAATGACTAAATTCTACCCTAGCCAAGCCCTCCGTTCTGCACCATTGATGAGGTTGGACAGGCACAACCCGAAAATCGAAAACACACCAGTTGCTCAATGGCAACCCTTGTGAAACAACGCGCACAAGCTAAACATTCAGCCATGCAACCCCTATTAGGAGAAAGAGCTAACCGTTCTTGCTATAATAGTTCCAAAATTATATAGTTCACTCAAAATTAATATTGAACACTGTTTGAAGTTTTAACACGATGTGGCAAATATTTTTTATTACCAGAGCTTCCCCACTTCTAAATTAAATCATAAAAACCTGCAATATACAGATGTAGCTCAAGAAATCTATATTGTACACATAATAATATATTTGATAAATTTAAATCAGGTCAAGTACTAAATACCTACACCGGCTCTGCACGGGAGGATTAAAATAGAAATAATCTATTATATAGACGAGGAACAAACAACAACGACAACTACTTAGCATATCAATGTACCATTACATAATGGGGGCCTTTACCTATTCACAGTTTTTATATAGGTTCTTTATATTCCCAGCTGTGTACAATTCACACCCCTCGAGATAAGACTTGCACACAGTTGAAAATAACATCCAGAGGTCTGTCATTCAGTAGGCCGCCGTAAGCCCGTCAAAACGCCACTCGATGTGTTGAAGACAAGACCATCGACTACCCTGCGTTTAAGAAAAAAGGTAGGAACATTAATTTATCTCTGTTAAATTACTCCATTCAGCAAATTTTTTACAGCAGTATCTAGGTTATAAGTAATACGTTATAAGTCTTGACATCGACCTTGTTAAAAGAAATGAATTGAAATAGGGCTTCAGGGGCGGATCCAGGATCATTTGCAGGAGGGGGTTTGCCAGGTTCCTGTTACGGACAATTGACATTTTACAATGCATGCTGCCACCATCGTCGTCTCCAACGAATCCGCTCTGGGCTTAACGTCACGTTTCCATATTAGCGAGGTGGGTTCGAGGATAGGAAAGTTAGACAGATTGAAACGTAGAATGAATGATGTGTTCCATGTCTCGACCAATCTTGGTGAGATCGATGTTAATCGTTTTTATAAAATCTTCATTGGCACATTTTTTGTTGTCAACTCCCGATTTATCAGAGATAATACAACATGTTGTCCATTCCTTCGAATGGAACAAAATTCCGAGGGCCATCCGGGTGTACGTAAAATAAGCTTTGACAGTTGGAACTAGATGCTGCGCTTTAGTCCACAGCATTTTCAAATTCCGAGGGTCACCCGTGTACACTTAAAAGAACCTTTGCCAGTTGGAACTGGGCACTGCTATTCTGAAAAAAAAAATTTAGTCCTCAGTATTTGTAAGGAAAAGGCTCGCCTGTCTGCCCGGTTTCCTCCTACTGCTAAAAACCCCACGAGGAAGCGAATTAGTGAAATAAACTTAAACCATTTGTTAGTCCCGAAATAACCTAGTTTGTGTCGTGTGGACGTTAAACTCTCTCTCTCTCCCTCTCTCTCTCTCTCTCTCTCTCTCTCTCTCTCTCTCCATCGAGATGCCCCCCCCCCTCCCCAGAAGACAAGTGAAGAGTGATGTATAAACTTGTAAGATTTAAACCTTAAACGAATAGCGTCAGTATAGTATAATTAATTACTTGGGTACATACTTAGATATGTTTTAACATTAAAGGATGGGTGTTTTTTATACATCATAGACATTTTTTACATTTATAAGTTTTATGTTAACCATATGTCCCCGCCAGACCACCATTATAGATAGCAAGCTTGTTATATATCATCTTCTGGTACTCAAACAAGATAACCCGTGAACTAATGTACTAATCGTCTACTACCAAACACCATGGGGATTTTTAATTATTAATGAAGGGACGACCTCTCCACTGAACCAACCCATGACTAGAAGCCACAAATGGAAAGAATGCGAAATAATATTCTAAATATACTGGAAGAAGCGTCGGCTCTCCTTCATCTTGTCTGCGACATTACCTTTGTGAAAGCAGACGTTAAACAACTAAGGTAGTTGTATAGCTTAAACATACATTATGCAAGAGCTAAATCAGCCTATTGTAGGTCTTTCTTTAGACCTGAAATGTTATCTAAATTATTAATTAGACATTAATTAACTTATCAAGATCATAATCAACTCTAGATGTCAAGACTAGCTTTCGATGTTGGCTGAATTAGATTCCTATATACCGCTTAACGACCATTGATAATTAAATTTAAGAAGTGGATAATGATTTTAGTAATAATGACCGAGGCTAGAAGGAAATTTCACCTGATTCGTTCTCAGCTCATAGTGGATCAATTTGACTGAAATTTTTTGAGCAAATTACCTTTACACTATGTAGTTTGTAACTATTATAGTGAGAACTACCAACTCTTTATCTTATCTCCAATAATGTATCTTTAAGTTGGTACCGTTTTAGCGTGTATTGAAGTATAAATGTCAAATTATGGGTTCAAAAAAGGAAAAGGGTCTTTTACATTAATTTTTCGATATATTTAAATCTAGCAGTTATATTCGTTCTGTGTATTTTTCTTTCCTATAATGGACGGTTAAATGGAACGAAATATAGAATAATTGGTTGGCATTAAATTTCTATTAATTATGTTGATCTCGCCATTAACATCTGAAGACATGTTTAAAGATGTATTGTGTCAAGTTTAGAGTTGGTCGTTCTTAATATAAAAGTTCAAAAATACATATGAAATATAATGGGGTTTAACGTCCTACTCTTCTGCACCTAATCTGGGCTAACGGGAGACGGGCATACGCCATACAGTGTGCTATGAGGGAAATTTTGCCGGCGCAGCGGCTCTACGGCCTACTCTTAGATCGAATTCCAACTGCCAAGGGATCTTTTACGTGCACCCCAATGTGTACACGGGACCTCGGTTTTTCGTCCCATCCGAACGACTAGATAGTTGTCCTGACAAGGCGAAACCACGCCGGAAAATCGAGATGAACTTTCGATCTCGTTAATGCAGTGATCGGGCACTCGACTCCCAGGCTAGCGAGCCAGCGCCTTACCCACTTAGTCACGTTATCTCCCAAATAGATATGAAAAAAAGACATGTAGATTGCAGTCATATCAGAAAATCGACCATATGGGTTTAATATGCTGGTCCAGATAAATCACCGCGATATCTACACAGTATCCAGAATTAGGATGGGCGGCCTCTAAGAGGAGGACCCAAAACAAATTTAAAGTCAAGACATTAACGCCATGTAGAGTCAGGCTAGCAAGCAGAATGCCAACTACCGACGAATCATTAAAAAAACTAAGGAATTCCATAACAGTCCTGCAACTAACCCGGAAGCACGCCCGGCGTGTAGGCTACTTGCCCCAGCTGTTTCGAACCCTCGGTCAGTGCTCCCCATATAATGATCACTCCTGTATGCCCCAACTCTAACCCAGTTAGCACCAAATGTAAGTTTTTAGTCGAGATGGCCTTCCGCCCTATCGACCATTGGCACCTCAAATGACAAGAGAGAGAGAGAGAGAGAGAGAGAGAGAGAGGGGGTGTTAACGACCATTCGACACAGACTAGGTCATTTCGGGGCTAACATGTGGTCACCTCCCCTCCAAATTAAGCCGACTTAACCACATTTCAAAAACAGTATTGAAGACAAAATGTGGCGTGGGCCGTGGCGTGGGCCTTTAAAATCTACGACCCAGTTAGAGTGACATTACTCCGCGTGGGTTTAAAACATTGAAGAAGGTTCAACAGATGACATTTCTAGTTAAGATGTAGCACACCTTTACTCTTTGTTATCGCAGAGTTTGTTTCTCGCTAGTCAGAAGTGAACAAGAAAAAGTGAACTTCCAAAATAATTAAAGAGACATTCCCACGTACAAACTGTGTGATTTAATGATATATTTGGACTAAAGACGTATACAAAGTAATTTATTTATCAGAACTTTGATTCAAACCACTTTTAAACAACCCTGTCATTACTCGCTGCCCATTTACCACAAATATCTAAGCCTACATAAATTTTTGGATTATCTTGCCAATTTCTTTCTCGGCGTTTAAAGTCTGTAATACGTTTGTATTTCTCACTCTGTTTTCACAACCGCTAACAATTCGATCAAAAAATCAAGACAGATTTACAGTCAGTGATCCCCTCAAATTGTTGTCATGTGCGTGCCCGGGTGTTTTGCAGGGAATTGGGTATTTTTCCAGTAAGATTGGGTGTCTCTATTTTCCATAATGTACCACAATTGCCATATTTGTGGAAATAACTGACCTTAATACTTTCGTTGGAATGTATCTTTACGAAGTGGTACAGCAAATGATTCGGAGAGAGATGTCCTGGAACAATTATTAATTTAAAAATGGAGAAGCGAGGCTAAGTCTCGAATGACTAGTGCGGTGGTTACTATAATAAACAATCAATGTACACATCTTTTTAAAACTACAAACAGTGATAACTTGACTCACAATAAAGTAATTTGAATGAAATTGTCAATATACTCATTTGGCATTATCTATTTTCTAGGGGGGGAGGGGGGGATGGCCTAGTGGTTTAGAGTGCCGCGCTTCGACCTCTAGCTGGCCGCTCACCTCTGGCTTGCGGCTGTGGTTTCGATTCCTGATGTGAGCGTATGTGGCATGGAGATAGGGGGGCCTTCTCAGCCTCGTGGGTTTCCTCCGGGCACTCTGGTTTCCTCCCACTGTTAAAGACCCCTACGCGCAAGCGAATTATTGAAATAAAATTGAAACCATATGTTAGTCCCAAAATGACCTAGTTGGTATCGAGTGGACGTTAAACCCCATCTCTCTCTATTTTATAACTATTATAGCAAGAAAGGATAGTTCTTAAACTAAATCTTACATAATGTACCTTTAAGGTACAGTTCGTATTTTAGTAAACCCAATCGTCAAATTTCAGTTCTCTTAAAATTCAAGAACTAGAATACAGCAGATTCATCAAGGCGTGGTGCCATGTGTTGTAGAAATATGATATTATGTCACGATTAGCCCAGTCCCTCTGCGATTCATATAACAAACAAAAACATCTGTATTCACATGTTGTCTTTGTAAATTTGAATTTAGGTAATTGTTAAATTCTCTCGTACGTGCGGAAGTAGATATTCACAGCGTGGAATGTCTTTGATGAATAATATTATATTCTGTTGATATATCATCGTCACTTTCATCGTGTTTACTGGAGAGAGAGAGAGAGAGAGATTAACGTCCACTCGACACAAACTAGGTCAGTTCGGGACTAACATATGGTTTTATTTCATTTCAATAATAGCAGTGGGAGGAAACCGGAGGACCCGTAGAAAACCCAGGAGGTTGGACGGGCGACCCTACTCCTTGTCACGTACAACCGGAGATTTGAAACACATTGCAGGACCCGGATAAAACCCACGAGGTTGGACAGACGATCCTACCCCAGTTAACTCAATAAACAGACCTTATGATACAATGCGCACATGCTAACCCACGACCTACTGAAGAACCCAAAAGACATATTATGCAGTGTGCCATGAAAAATATTTTGCATTGACAGTGGCGTTTGCGGCCCTATTCCTCGTCTAATTCCTAACTGCCAGGAATCTTTTACGTGCACACCATCATGTACACGAGAACGTGGTTTTTCGACTCATCCGAAAGAGTAAGAGTTGTTTCTCCCCGGGCATTTCCGTGCATGAAAATCCATGGGACGAACCCGGGCCCGCTTGGTTAGTAAACTGACCAAGGTCTGTCATTGTCAAGTGACGTGGTTTTGTTTCCCCACTTGTACTTGACAAAGAACAGGGTCGCTTGTCCAACCTCGTGGGTTTTGCGCTGGGTCCTCTGGTTCCTCCCAATGCTAAAGACCCCTACGCGCAAGTGAATTATTGAAATAAAATGGAACCATGTGTTTGTCCTGGCGTTCCCTGAAGTACATGAAGAGTAAGCGGAAGCGCTGTAGATTGGACAAAATTCTCATATTTTGCATTGAACAAGTCATCAAAGGAATAACAATCACGATTTGTCTCAGAATTACTGGATGGGTCATAGAGTAGGACATTGGCTCCAGTGTTCGATCCTTACATTGGCCGAGAAAGTTCATCGGGCTGGTTCCATTTTGTCAGTGGTGTAGGAAGGGGGACCTGGCAGGGATTGGGCGAAAAAACCGAAATCCCGTGCACACATTGACGTGCACGTAAAAGAACCCTTGGCAGTTGGAATTTGGTACAACAGTAGGGGAAAAATGTCCCTTAGAGCACATACCGTCTTCATTAGACCCGGGGGCGGGGGATGACCTAGTGGTCTAGAGTGCCGCGCTTCGACCTCTTGCTGACCGGTCACCTCTGGTTTGCGGCTGTGGTTTCGATCCCTGGTGTGAGCGTACGTGACATAGAGATAGAGGCACGTGGCATAGAGATAGAGGCACCTTCTCAACCTCGTGGGTTTCCTCCGGGCACTCCGGTTTCCTCCCACTGCTAAAGATCCCTACGCGCAAGCGAATTATTGAAATAAAATTAAACCATATGTTAGTCCCGAAATGACCTAGTTTTTGTCGAGTGGGCGTTAAACCCCATTTCCCTCTCACTCTCTCATTAGCCTCGTCGGAGCAGAACAGTAGGACGTTAAACCCCATTCCATTTAAACCCCATTTCCAGTTCATGGCACGAGCCACCTTTGTGACACCTTACACCACATGTTTGACATATAATCGTTGTCTTTATCACTGGACTGCCATTCTAATCCGCGACGGATTAGTATCAAAATACATCTCAAACTTTTATTATGAGCTATCATTGAGAACTGATAAATGTTATTGACCGAGCAGTCGTTTCTATAATCGACTTGTTAGTTCTTTCTAAAATTCAAACAAAGGCTTTCGTTGTGTTTTATTTGGAGTGAAATCCATATTGCTCGAATTGACTCCACCCCTCGTCGAGATAGCCAAATAAACAAGATACGTATGTTGAAAGAAAGAAAATGTGCACGTGTCGTCTGCTATATGTTTTATCTGCGCATGACATTTAGAGGTTATCTCTGACGAATGGATCAATACGTTACTAGGGGGAAAGAACCATATCTCGCGCTCTATGCTTATAGAATAGGCCCTACATAATATTATGTATGTTATACATGTCACTACTAATTCATACCAATGACATTGTCTTTTTTCTATAGGATTGCCCGACTTATTTGGATATCCAGATTTATATGAAAGACATCGTCGCTCGACCGAGACAAACGAGCGCTAAAAATAAACCTGTTGAGCGAGACGGGAAATCCAGCGATTAATATTCAGACAGGTTTGAATACGTATATGACTGGTCGTGAAGTGAAAATGGTCCCTATACAAATATCGGAGAGCGTGGCCGTCGTACAACTACCCAACTACGAGGAGAGGACTGTCTCAAGCTCCATCGACATTTCGTCCATGCGGAGGTACAACGACAAGGTAAATTTGGGTCCCGTGTTAGCTCCGGTGCATTTTGCGGACACGATGATCTGCTACAAGGACTCGACGAGGAAGCGATACGTGAGTAAGACATTCTACGAGCCGCGTGTGAAACCGCGACAGTTTTCAGATACGATTTTCATCTACCCGAAACGACCCGAGAAATCTTACGTTTCGTTCCTAGACTACCATATTGACGAGTGTCGAAAATGGTTCAAAACCTGTGTGGAATTCAAGGCCAAGACCTACACGACCACAAAGTTGGATATTCTTAGCAACAAGCGACAGGACGTTCTAGTGAATGGACTAACCGTGGACCATAATGCCAATAATGTAAAACCCGGCCCTGGAGCATCTCATATATTTTTACCCCGATTTTTACCGAAGGAGGATGATGACAATCTCAGTGCATATGAACAACGAATCCAGCTTAAACAACCCGACGTTAATATGAATGAACGTATAGCTGGACACTGATAGACTATTTAATTAATCCAGCAATTATTAATTATTCATGCATAATATATATTTCTACAAATGCAAATATATTCATATTCGGATAACATAATTTAATGACGTGGGATACATCATAGTAATACTATATACTGCTAAAATAAGAATTTATGGATGTTGTGACGAGGGATACGTGTAGCGTTATTGATAACCATATGTAGCCTACTGCTAACATGGATACGTGATGCTGATATAATAAAGAGATGTTGTGACGATACTTGTAGCGTTATTAATAACCATATGTAGCCTACTGCTAACCAGGGATACGTGATGCTAATATAATAAAGAGATGTTGTGATGAGGGATACGTGTGGCGTTATTAATAACCATATGCAGCCTACTGCTAACCAGGGATACGTGATGGTAATATAATAAAGAGATGTTGTGGCGAGGGATACGTGTAGCGTTATTAATAACCATGTGTATCCTACTGCTAATATAGAGATGATGTGACAAGGGATACATGTTGCTAATATAATATAGAGAAGTTGTGACGAGGGATACATGTTGCATTATTATTAACCATATGTCGCCTACTGCTAATATAAAGATGATGTGACCAGGGATACATGTAGCGTTATTATTAACCATATGTTGCCTACTGCTAATTTAATATAGAGACATTGTAACGAGGGATACGTGTTGCATTATTATTAACACTATGTAGCCTCCTACTAATATAATATATAGAGATGTTGTGACGAGGAATACATGTTGCTAATATAATATAGATATGTTGTGACGAGTGATACATGTAGCGTTCTTAATAACATTAAGTACTACGAATATAAGAATTTAATTAAATGGAAAATATGCAAAGAATGTGACAATACCAATAATTCAAAGTGAATACGTGCATAACAAAAGAGCGTGAGACCGTGTCATGGGAATATGTTATATTAATAATAGTTTCAGTGATAATATAGAGTTGTTATTAATAACGGAGTACAAGAGACAGATGGCGACCAGGTTATTATTGCTTGTGTTTACAATTATTAGAGAATCGATTGAATTATGGATTAATTACAACAGCTTGATTTATAAACAGCTATTGATGTGACAGAGTGGTGTGAGAGAGAGAGAGAGAGAGAGAGAGAGAGAGAGATGTATTTATTATGATCATGTTAATTATCATATGTATACTAACTTGAAATATAGGTAAATTAGTTAGAAAATGTTGGTCACCCTTGTTGAATTAGATAACGCTATGTTATTGTTTTGAAAATGGATGAAGCATAATTAATTGCATGATATTCCTCGTATATTAGTCCCTTTTCATAACGGTTCATTGACATCATATGAATAACTAACGGTAGCCCGATATGGTAGAGCAACACCACTCTATCTTCCTCAAATTTCATTCTCGCGACAGGCCTGGTCAATCTCGAAACCAGAAAAATTTTTGAAGAAATTTCTCTGGTGAATCGGGGTAGCCATTTTCACGGAAAATGACATGTAATTCCTACGCGCGAAATTTCTCGTTTATTTGCGTCGTACGCCCCTGATTTTACGTGCCTGGATGACCGAATCACTTAAAAATATGCCCACGCGTAGAAAAATAGATCTTTACAAAAACTTGAATTTGTTCGTTTAGGATCCAATTTTATATGTCAGCGAGTTGACTTTGACTCAAGGATCATTTTACAACAAACGAACCGACGATCCGACCTCTAGTTTTCGAGAAATCGACCCAAAAAGATTGACCAATCGGAGGTCAGAATGGGCGGGGCTTAGGTTTGAAAAAAATTGGAAAAAATGGACGGTCTAATGTGCCAGAGGCCTTCGGCTCCGCGGCTGCCTCTGGGAACGAGATTGAGGCCTGGTGTGACACGCCCACAGACAAAAATACGACTCTAAATGTAATTTTTTGTTTAAATGCAATTAGCTAAGTCAGCAATTTTTGAATTAATAGGCATGGCTAGAATAACTAGAGAGGTTGATAAGGGATAAAGCATCATTATTTCTGGTTCTTCTTACATTAATGAAATGAAATGAAATGGGGTTTAACGTCCTACTGTTCTGTCCCAAACTGGTCTAATGAACAGGCATGCGCCATACAGTGTGCTATTAGGGAAATTGTGCCCAGGCAAATCTGGATGAACTTTTTCAGTCAATGCAAGGGTCGAACTTACAAGATTGAAATGGGGTTTAACGTCTGACTTTTCAGCACCAACCGGGCTAATGTAGACGGGTCCACGGTGCGTTGTACTCCTCGTTCAACTGTCAAGGGTTCTTTTACACGTGTACGGGGTCTTTTATTGACCAAGACCGGGGTCGAACTCGGACCGTCTTTGTTAGTGGGACAACGCCTTACGCTCTGTGACTACCCAATTCTTGTTATAGTTTTGCTGTATTCAACAAATAGTTGAAAATTAGCCCTGAGTTCATTCTATTCACAAACAAACATCCCGTCATTTCGTAGTTTCTTAAAATGTTGTCGTTAATTAAAATCCCCGTTAAAACATGTTAGACCTTTATAACGACAATGTGTACACGCCTATTGAAGTATTGCCTTGTATTTACTGTATATATACATCCATTGCCTTGTGTTTACTGTATGATGGCCGACCCATCTTCTTAATGCCACTAACGGACGATGACCGACATACATTTTTCTAATTTGTCACTTTTAGGGAAACAGTTTTCCGAAACGAAATAACAAGTCAATCAATAGCGAGGGACAACAACACCTTAATGTTATTAGAAGAACGTCCTAGAATGAGCTTGGTAATTTTTTTGTTATTCTTGAGAACACTTGCTTCAAAAAAACATTCAGACTTCGCCAATTGGTATACGATCGACGTGTATCTAGGCACGGTGGTTTCTTGGACTATTGCGCGTCGATTCACGAACTTCGATATGACGTCATAATTCTAGGAAGCCTGCGATGACGTAATGTCTTGTTCATATTGTACGCTTGTATAGCCTGCATGTTATGACATATTTCATGTCTCAACTCAACTGTGATCAAATTCATAAAATATCGATTTGTTTAAACGTGTTGTTTTAGATAAGCGATAACAGATACATAATTATATAATCTATTTCTATGATCGCTCACTTCATTATTCGCCCAGTTGTTGCAGAAGCAACGGATGTTAGTTAAACCCCATTTCGTGAATTTCATTTCATTTTCCATGGGTGTAAAATGTCCATCTAAAAAGTAAACCAACCTATGAGAAAACATGAATTGTTTTGGTGTTTCATATGTACTAGGACTATAAGGTGCCACTTGGATATTGTTGCTAGGACGACCATATTATCAGCATAATCATCCCCAAATTGCTCATTTCCGCTAGTTATCATTTTTATATAGCTATTTGTTTTGATACTAGGTACTTTAAACTTTTATATTAGCTTATTATGATTTACACGACCTTTAACTTTTGGTTTTGTTTAATATTTGACTGTATTCTTAGATATGTAGATAACTTTTGTATAATCATGGTGGCTCGGGATGTAGAGAGAGAGAGAGAGTGAGGGAGAGAGAGAGCGGGAGAGAGAGGGGTAGAGAGAGAGAGTGAGAGAGAGGTAGAGAGAGAGTGAGAGAGAGAGAGAGAGTGAAGGGGGTCTGTTACTTGTGTTCTGTGGTGGCTCAGGATGTAGGCCTAAGGCTTTGACTTACCAACCAACCACAAGCCGGTTCCACCAGGGAGTTATCTTAGACTGTTTCACACCATTTCTTAGCTTGATTTCCATTTGTCTGTGGTGCAGGACTGGAACTGAACTATCTCTTCAAAATAGTTGAAGGGCATAGCGCCGCTGCCCTGACAAAATGTCCCTCATAGCACAGTGCATGTCGGCTTCTTTGTCCCGGTTGGTGCATAAGTACGCGGTTAACCCATATCAATAAACCTGTTACTCGAAATGCCATGGGTCTCGTCCGTTTTGTATGCACCTGTTTTTGACCTTAATCATAAAATTGGACTTATGGTCATGAAAAACTACGCCAGTACAAAATGTTGCTATATAAAACACGTCTTTAACAATCGTTGAACTGCGCCCTGTTTCTCGTAATCTTAACTAAAGATAAAAAACAAATTTTAGTAGAAACTTTAATTTTGATTTGCCTAACACTAAAATCAATCTAACATTATCCGATCAAATTACTAAAATTTGGATTTTATCTTATTTAAAATTTGGTGAAACAGGCCCCCGATATTCTTGTCAAAGATCCAAATTTCACAATATGGCAGTTTTCGGGGGAATCGGTATTCTCCTACAAATTAGTGGCTTCAAAACATTAGACTTACATCAACTATTGTATGATATGTCGATATATATTACTTTTGAATTTAAACATAAATTTGATATTCAAAGCTTCACTAATGTATGATGTTAACTAACGGATGGATGCTGTATGCGACCTTTTGACTGATATAATAATATGCAAGCCTTCAGACACATTAATACACTACTCGGGGGGTCATTGAGGTCATAATATAATGTGATGTTTTTATGACGTGACATAACTAACTGTAGTATATCTGTTTTTGTTGTCAGAAGCCAATCCTAGGTTTATCTAGGTCAAATGTTGATCAAATGTAAATAAAAACTTTTATTACAACCAATACAGTAGCTGTGTGTGTTTATTATGTATTACAACCAATACAGTAGCTGTGTGTGTTTATTATGTATTACGGCTACGTACGGTAGCTGTATTTGTATATTATGTATTACGGCTACGGTATACTGTATTTGTATATTGTGTATTACGGCTATGGTAGCTGTATTGGTATATTATGTATTACGGCTACGGTAGCTGTATTTGTATATTGTATATTACGGCAACGGTGGCTGTATTTATATATTGTATATTACGGCTACGTTAGCTGTATCTATATATTGTATTTATATGTATTACGGATACGGCAACGGTAGCTGTGTTTGTATATTGTGCATTATGGCGAAATGAATGGTGTTTTGCTCCGACTCCGACTGCCAAGTGATCTTTTACGTGTACTCCAATGTGTATTTGGGACCTTGGCTTTTCGTCCAATTCGAACGACTGTACGCTATCCCTTGCCAGTCCCGTAGGGATCGAACACGGGACCTTCAAGTTATATACTGAGTCGCCGTGTCTCCCATATTACGACATATTAATTACTATTATTCCAGCTCGCGAGTACAGTATAACGTTATGGGGCGATGTCGACCATTTAGAGCAGAGATCTCTTCTCTAAGAATGGAGTAGATTGATTTCTATGTACAGAATGCCACGATACTAGCCTGCAAATTATCAATTGACGACGAGGAGATTTCTTCAAGAGAGAGAGAGAAATGGGGTTTAACGTCCACTCAACACAAACTAGGTCATTTCGGGACTAACATATGGTTTAATTTTATTTCAATAATTCGCTTGCGCGTAGGGGTCTTGAGCAGTGGGAGGAAACCGGAGTGCCTGGAGGAAACCCACGAGGCTGAGAAGGCGCCCCCATCTCCATGCCACATACGCTCACACCAGGGCTCGAACCCACAGCCACAAGCCAGAGGTGACCAGCTAGAGGTCGCAGCGCGGCACTCTAGACCACTAGGTCATCCCAACCCCTTACATTTCTTCAAATAGAAACAACTCAGAATGAGCTCTATCCTTGGTTAGACATACTGTTGTTTTAGTAGGTCTCTTACTCATTACTTTGTAATTAAATGTACTTCTGGCATTCTTATCGATCGGGGCCGCGATGGCTCGCTAAGTAAGTAAGATATTGACTCGCTAACCTGAAAGTGCCATGTTCGATCAAGGTATTGGCCGATGACGTCCGTCTGTTTTTTCCGGCGTGCCCCCCCCCCCTCGTCATTGGTGTAGGGCGAAGGGCATGGTAAGGGACAACGTATAGTTCTTCGGGTGAAACGCGAAACCTCACTGCGGCCCCCATTCCATTCTGCACACGATGAACTGAGAAAACATCTCTGCCCTAATTAGCGGCCGAATTGAAAGGTTGTTGTACTGTGGTTATTCGTTTTACATCTTACACACAACCAAAGACTAAATAAATAGTTTCAATTTTATTTATACAGATAGCCACATGTTTGTTCCCGAGCCGTATGGAAATTTCATTATGGAAGCAAATCGTTTCACCCAAGCTAGCTTCGTGTTTGTTCTCAAGCTGTGTTTAAGTTTCGTATTGCGATGTACACCAGCCCGTTATATCATATACTAGCGGATGAACCGGTGCTGTATGGGTTAAAACTAGTATAACTCCAGAACCGGAAGTGGTGGTTCATTTTACTCTCCGGTCCGAGCTACCTCTATAACACCAAATTTCAGCCGCGGGGCAGCCCTGGTGGAGCCGTCAATCCTGTACAGACAGAGACATAGAGAGAGCGAGATGGGGTTTAATGTCCACTCGACACAAACTAGGTCATTTCGGGACTAACATATGATTTAATTTTATTCCAATAATTCGCTTGCGCGTAGGGGTCTTTAGCAGTGGGGGAAAACCGGAGAACCTGTACAGACAGACAAACAGGCGCAAACAAACGACAGTCACAATTATTAGTTGATAAAATTCTCCGCACTTTACCGAGCTTGCGGTTTTATATGCACTAGGATCTGCAAGTGTTGTTATATAACGGTGTTCTGAATAGCGTGATCCGTCGCTTAATCAGACTGGTTCTATTCCTTTCTGTATTTTCAAAAATATGATGAATTATAAATTTGCCATCAGTCGGCGTCTGGCCGGACACCTCTGGCTTGCGGCTGTGGTTTCGAGCCCTGGTGTGAGTGTATGTGGCATGGAGATAGGGGCGCATTCTCAACCTCGTGGGTTTCCTCCGGGCACTCCGGTTTCCTCCCACTGCTCAAGACCCCTACGCGCAAATGAATTATTGAAATAAAATTAAAACCATATGTTAGTCCCGAAATGACCTAGTTTGTGTTGAGTGGACGTTAAACCCCATTTCTTTCTCTCTCTCTCTCTCGATAACCAAACCGGTCCGATCTTTAATTTGTTAAATGTATATACAGCATGGTTAGTTTCCATTACCCTTCTAAAATGGCTACAAATATGATATTTATCACGTCAAATTCTGATAGAATTTCATTACATTATCTGAATCTAGTCAAACTATTTACATCTGTGAATTTATAAAACTGTGATATTGTAGCAATATTTACATGGGGTGGGCATGTTGTGTATATGTTTATATTAATTATTCTGCCTGGAGCAAAATGAATAAATTATACAGCCTGACATCGACACGATGATACACCTTGACTCTACATGTTACATAGGTGACATATTATAGATTATATTTAGAGCCTCGGTGGCTCAGCGAGTAAGGTGCCATCTCATTAACCAGGAGAGATAGAGTGAGGGGAGGGGGGCGAATAACACATGGTTCAATAATATTTCAATAATTCGCAGAGGGGTTTAGTGGTAGCAGTGGCAGGGAATGGTGGAACCGGAGAAAACCCACGAGGTTTGACAGGCGGACCCTACTCCTTGTCACATACAACAGGGGAATCGAAACCACACCATTTGACTCAACGACAGACCTTGTGATAAAGCGCGCACGTACTAACCATTCGACCACCCAACTTCCCCAACTAGCCAAAAAATCCGGGGTTCGATCTCGGTTTGGGAAAAGGGGATCCCAACAATGATTTTCGAACTTGAGCTCCCATTGTCAATTTTACAGGAAGAGGAGTTTGGCAAGAAAAACTGTCTACTCTTTCGGGTGGGGCGAAAACTAGAGTCCCATGTACATTTTGACGTGCACGTGTAAGAACTATACGGGAGTTCAATTGCATTTTGGACCGAATTTCCCTTTAGTAATTAAAAATCGCTCAGTCAAAATTGGTGTGAATGTCCCTTTAAAGAAGAGCCGCCTTACATCATTTAGACAGACAATAAAACAAGCAATGATTATTGAGAATCTAATTACATTCATGTTACACTATAGACCCTAATTATTTCACCTGGGGCGGAACCCAGCTAAACTCTTACAAATAGTAATTATATAATAGTCTATCTTCAGGATTAAATCACTTCGATTGGTTACAGGTAATGATTAAATTACATAATATTTCATGTTTAACTTAATTAGGTCGCACCTTTACAATTAAATACTACTCAATATATCTAATTATGAATTATATAATATAGATACTTGATATTGATCGTGTACAGGTCTGGTGTGGAAGTTATATCACATTATCACATTGTCTACACTGTATCATAGTAAGATGATGAATAATCAAACACTACATTAGATTGAGAGAGAGAGAAAGAGAGAGAGAGGGGAGGGAGGGGATGGTCAGTGCGTGCGCGTAGTATTGTAAGGTCTGCCATTGAGTCAACTGGCGTGGTTTCGATTAGCTGGTTGTGTGGGACAATATGTACGCTCTTTATTAATAAAATATCAGATATCTATAAAATAACAAAATATCTATATGAATATATCATTCAGAGGATTTGATTTGTTATGGTATATCAACACGTGCAGCGACTTGAATATAATATATATAATATGACATATTAACACGTGCGGTGACATGAATATAATTATATAAGTAAAGGGATATATCATATAGAAAATATTGATACAGCTACTACGATGGTATTAGACTTTGGTTTCCTATTGAAGATATTTATGTTATATCAATAAACCCAACAGCTTGAATATAATAGCGCAACTGTAAAGCTGTACTACTTTGTTTCACGGTAAATGATAAGAAGATAAAAGGTATGCCGAGACAACCTGATTTCAACACTGGTTTAATAATGTTTTAAAGAACTTTCTGTCCCGAAATGAGCTAGTTTGTGCTGAGTGGACGAGAAACCCTATTTCTCTCTCTCTCTCTCTCTCTTCTCTCTCTCTCTCTCTCTCTCTCTCTCTCTCTCTCTCTCTCCGTCTTGTGACTATTCATAAACAATGCCATTAAACGTAATATAATATAAGTAAAGGGATATACCATATAGAAAATATTTAATACAGCTAATTTCCTATTAACGTTAGTTGTGGTATATTAATAAATGCAAGGACTTGGGTGTATATAATACTTACTATGTAAAATATGTATACATATACTATACTGTCAGGGGCGTTTTAAGGTTTATCATGACGGAGGCTATACTATTTTGAGGGCCCTCTTTCGCGGGGCCCGGAGTGTCTTGATTGATGATTTTCGTACCAGTTCAATGACTGCATCCTCATTCAGTAGTGGATTCGACAGTAACAGTGTAAAGAAAACGATTGACTCTGACTCAGGTGCCCTTTCCCTTGGCCAGAGGGGCCCTTTTGCCAGATGAGGGGCTCTTTTGTCTGCTTTAGGGCCCTCCCTAACTAGGGTACATTTCATTTTTTTAGAATTTTTCTCCCTTTTTTATTTTTTCAACTTCGCTGATTTTTTTCGCGAGGAGGCTACCGCCTCCAGCGTCTCAGCTATAAAATGCCTTTGTATACTGTCCATTTTTATACAATAACATTATTTATGAACAGTCCCAAGACGGACGAAAAGTACTTTAAAATGTTAAAATGTTATTAAACCAGTGTTGACATCAGTTTGTGTCGTCATCTTTTCATCGTTTACCGTGAAACAAAGTTGTACAGCTTTACGTTTTTGGCTGATATTTCTGGATATACATAAGTAAAGGGAGATACCCCATAGAATATATTGATACAACTAGACCTATAGTATATATATACAAAGATGAAGTTGCTGAGACAATATTTTTACACTCGCCCAATCCTCGATAAACAAACAAACGATGTTTATTATGGAACTCAAATGACCCGAGGGGTTTTTCTCACAATAAATGTATGGGACATTATTTCATTAAATAGCGTAGCCAGGCAGAAAGTTTTATTGAAGATAGCTACTTAATAACCGAGAGATAAAACGACTTGAGTCAGCTTTCATAAAATATATAAAAAGTATATAATATAATATAGGTCTATATAGATTTGAATAACGACTATTCATGTCTGACGGGCGTACATGTTTTAATAAACAATGGCGGTGTTGTCTGTTAGTTTTAATTGAAGTTCAAACATAATAGTCAGAAAATGTCGGGGTGGTTTGGTCGAAGAATGAAATCAGAACACCTTGACTCAACTGCTTAGAAATAGATTATAATTATTAGGGGTTGAGGTGAATCCTTGTTGTACCCTTGCTGTGCCCGCTCACAAAGTCATTCTGTACTTGATCAAGGTTGCCTCATAGCTCATTTCCCAGACATTAATCTTTTTTATTTTCATAGTCGATGTAGTCCAACCAGATAATATTTTATGAATACGAATTCTGCAAAAAATAGTATTTTGTTTCGTAATGCGGTTCTACCCCGTTTCACATCTGGCATAGACACTAAATAAACCTTTTAAATTCCCTTACATAAAGCAGAATAAATAATTAACAAAATTCTCGAAGTATATATATATCTTAGTGTTTTCGACTAAAATCATCGATTCAGGAATTAATGTCGGCCAACTAGCTAGCGTCTGTTCGAAAACGGAGCTAACTGTAGGCAGACAGCCGAAATTTAGTATTATGGTATATCGCGAGAACGCATGAACCCTAATGACGTAGAGACGGTATGACGTCATTTTAGTCATTACAAAACACAGTCTTTCTTGGTTTTTTTTTAGTTATATGCCAGTCTGTTCAGCTGCCTTTAAACAAAGTTCGTATTTGATTTTAAAGTGTTTGAAGACACACGTGTAATATGTGGGAAGAATGTCATCGGTTGACATGGTGAACAGGTAGTTTAGCAGGTAGATAAACGAGTTTACTTCAACCTGGGTTACATATTGACATAGTGGTTAGATAAATACACGTGTATTTCACTCTTTAACATCACATTCTTGTTCTTGTTTCAAATTCAAGAAAAAAAAACCTACAGATCAGCCATTAATGTTACTTAAAGTAGCTAAGTCTTATTATCATCCGGGGGGTTGGGATGGCCTAGTGGTCTAGAGTGCCGCACTTCGACATCTAGCTGGCTGGTCACCTCCGACTTGCGGCTGTGGTTTCGAACACAGGTGTGAGCGTATGTGGCATGGAGATAGGGGCGCCTTCTCAACCTCGTGGGTTTCCTCCGGGCACTCCGGTTTCCTCCCACTGTGCGCAAACGAATTATTGAAATGAAATTAAACCATATGTTAGTCCCGAAATGGCCTAGTTTGTGTCGAGTGGACGTTAAACCCCATTTCTCTCTCTCTCAATATTATCCAAAATCTTCAACATTCAAAACACGAATTATTGGTCAATTTCAATCAACATTGCCAGGACTGAGGGACTGGCAAGGACAGTTGTCTAGTCATTCAGATGGGACGAAAAACCGAGGCCCCGTGTTTACATTAGCGTGCACGTAAAAAAAACCCTTAGCAGTTAGAATTCGATATTAGAGTAAGTCATATCAAAAAGTCCGTCATAGCACATTGCAATCTGCATGGCATACCCCGGTCTTCATTAGCCCCGCGATGGAGCAGAAAAATAAGACGTTAAACCATATTTTCATTTCGTTTTGGAATGATTATAGGCAATTCATTCTAAACACGCATTTTGTAGAGTTATAAATATTGTGCAACCATCCAATATATTTAAGTAAGCTATAGATAGGCGACATGTTGGGCGTGAGTATGTCACGTGAATATATATGCACTGAGTAACGGCATGTACATAGATATACAAATATGCACTCCTTAGTTTAAAGAGACAATATTTGGTGAAATTATTCTTTCTATTGCCGGGGTTGTCTTCAGGATTCAAATATTTTTTTTTAGTTAGATATTTATTCACATGACAAGCCTATAATCTACCCTCTAGACCATCGGATGGCTGAGATTTAAATGGATTAAAACACACCTGCGAAACAATAAAATGGATAATCGAGACTAGACTCGGCTGTCAAGAACCGTTGCTACGATAATAAATCATCTACACTATATTTTCAAACTCTCATAACCTCGCCTCATAACTTTGAGTTGAAATCAATCCACAAGAATGTCTCATGGCTACTCTAGCAAGAATAACGCATCTTTATACAATGAGAGAGAGAGAGAGAGAGAGAGAGAGAGAGAGAGAGAAATGGGGTTTAACGTCCACTCAACACAAACTAGGTCATTTCGGGACCAACATATGGTTTTATTTCAATAATTCGCTTGCGCGTAGGGGTCTTTAGCAGTGAGAGGAAACAAGAGTGCCCAGAGGAAACCCACGGGGTTGAGAAGGCGCCCCTATCTCTATGCCACATACGCTCACACCAGGGATCGAAACCACAGCCGCAAGCCAGAGGTGACCGATCAGTTAGAGGTCGAAGCGCGACACTCTAAACAGATGAATTAACACACATAATATCTATAAAATATCCATGTATTATTGTTTGTATTAGTTTGGATTTAATATATCAAAATGTTTAGTTTAAAATAGAAAAAGATTCACAGCAAAACACAACACAGGGAGAGGGGTTTAACATAGGCTAAGCCTGTTCCCCAATCCCATTCAGACAACCTGAATAAAATATTGTTTAAAAAAAAAAAAAAAAAAAAAAGTTATATATGGATATAACCACTTCTCTATAATTTAATAACGACGTTTCATAACACATTCAGGTCACGTTTAACAAATAAATTCTTTAAATGATATCTAGAAAAGAAATGAAATGAAATAGGGTTTAACGTCCTACTCTTTTGCACCTAACCTGGGCTAATGGAAGACGGGTATACGCCATACAGTGTGCTATGAGGGAAATTTTGCCAGGGCAGTGGCGCTACGTCCTACTCTTATATCGAATTCCAACTGACAAGGGATCTTTTACGTGCACTCCAATCTGTACACGGGACCTTGGTTTTTCGTCCCATCCGAATGACTAGGCAGCTGTCCTTGTCGGGCCCTCATTCTGCATCACTGACAAGTGGAAATCACGCCGTAAAATCGAGATGAACTTTCTCGGCCAGTGCAGGGATCGAACACCCAACCTCCAGGCTAGCGAACCAGCACCTTATCCACTTAGCCACTGTGACCCCCCCCCCATCAAAATGATATCTAGAAGCACAAAACACAAAGCAAGGTATAAATGGCTACAACTTCTTCGCTATCTATTATCTAATACCGACGTTTCGTAACACATAAGCTGACTTGATGAATATTCATCATTAACTTGAAAACATTGCCTGTATGCGTTACGAAACGTCGTTATTAGACAGTGCTTCTGGGTGTCATTTGAAGAATAAATAGAAAAATAGTTTTACGATATATATTTATTGTGTCAATTGGATATCCACCCCTCCCACCCTCTCGCAAACAAAACAAAATAAAAAAAAAACACAAAAAATCTCGGATCTTTTATTCTCGGAGTTAGAGTCAATGGTCAAAGAAAGAAAAAATTGGGCTGAATTTATAGAAATAAAGATATAATATTGTCCTACCGAATCTCTCTATCCATTTGCAGTCAAATTCGTAGTCATCATTTTTGAAAAACAAAAACTATTTCATTAATCATTCTTGTCTTCTTTTTTTTTTTTCAAAGTGTCAGAACATTATTAGTTCTATTATCTTTTTGGGTTCTGCCTATACCAACTTACATCCTTTTGTCTGCGAAAACGCGTTAAAAGAAAACGAGTTTGGGTCTTCGCAAAGTAATGTAAGGGAGGCCACTCTGATTAGTTGCCTGGATGTGGACCACAACTATTTTTCAGTTGACGTCGTGTCCACCAATTTTAGATAATATTATGTGATAAACATATCCCTTATATAATTTGAAAATTGTGATCTTCGCTACGGTTAATCCATTACAAACGTTTAAAAATAGAAGATGGGCTTAAAGGGACCCTCCCGATAAGAACAGAGTCTCAAAAATTAAAGTCCGAGTATTTATGAAATTTATGGACCAAAATATAGAGGCGTGGTGTATTTACCTTGTCGCAAAACTTCAGCTCAAAATATTGAGTCGTTAGGACGTGAACGTCAACACTGCTTATCCGGACACGTAACCCTTTTAAGATTTGGGGTCAATTTTTTCATTGGGTGACCTGGTAATCGATTCCCGTTTCTTGATACATGTAGGTCTATACAGTGAATGACCCATGTACTGTACTTGATAACAAAAGGTAAATTCCACCTACATATTATTTTTATAGAAAAAAGTCTGGTTTTATCCCTATACTGTATAATACAACGGTCTCCTTTTCCAGATGAAGACTGTCAGGTTTAAGTTATTTACAAGCATATCACAAATATCATGTTAGTTGGTCGGCCTTAGGTAATGGGTTTTAAGGGATTTTAACACAAAATTAAGCAGTTTTATTCCCCAAAAAGTTATCGGGATTGGCCCTTTAACATTGAGTTTTATTGCTGTCTGCTGTATCCTACAAATTTTTAAAATATCGGGGTTTTAATAATAATATATAGCGTCAAATCCACAATGGCACAAATCGTGCTCATAGCGCAAACCAAACAAAAAGTCACAGACAGTCTTTAAACTAACTCAGGCGCCGATTTTGATGTGGCGAACAATTTTTAGCTCCATATATTCTCACAAGAAAGGACAACAAAAATAGTTTAGGTTGGAAATCGTAATTTACAGTATTAGTTTGGAGTTATTCCCTGAGGGCATTTTTTTTCCACTCAAAAATCACTGTTCCAGCTTCGCACTCCCTAATGGGTGCAGCACGCCCCTCTTTCTAAATATCCTGGATCCGCCTCTGTAACTATTACTGAGAATTAATATATTCAAAATATTAAAGATATGAGGCCAATTTGAACATTGTTTTCACAAGTACAGTGTGTGTTGCTTAGTCGTTCGGAAGAAATGAAATTTACAGTAATTCTCCACATGCAGGTTTAGGCCTACGGGACAAAAACCTACCAACATGGAAATTCAATAGAATTACCTCCCTTGCAACACAGAACCCCCGCCCCCTTCAGTGTATTTTTAACCTGATGTTAGACCTACTTGTTCCAGTCATTGTTTTTGAATGAACTACGCTTATTCAGGTAAAAGCTCGTCGAAAATTGGTAATCTAAATGAATTGCACTTATTAAGGCAAAGGCTGCACTGTTGTTGGAATTGTTTAAAGTTCCAATTTCATATTTTTAAGTTATATTTTTAAAAAGTATTAAAATAAAGTCCTAAAATAGATTGTATCTATAAACAGTCCTACCTTGTTAAAGAATAATCCTATTTATCCTATAATTCACTATTGCCAGTTGAGAAATTGGTAAAAATGTCATTTTCAACTTCAAATTCAAACGTTTGAAGATAGCTATTGCATGGAGAGAGAGAGAGAAATGGGGTTTAACGTCCACTCAACACAGCTAGGTCATTTCGGGACTAACATATGGTTTAATTTTATTTTAACAATTCGCTTGCGCGTAGGGGTCTTTAGCAGTGGGAGGAAACCGGAGTGCCCGGAGGAAACCCACGAGGTTGAGAAGGCGCCCCTATCTCCATGCCACATACGCTCACACCAGGGCTCGAAACCACAGCCGGAAGCCAGAGGTGACCGGTCAGCTAGAGGTCGAAGCGCGGCACTATAGTCCACTAGGCCATCCCAACCCCCCACCATTGCATGGAGGGGAATGGGAAAACAAAGGAGGTAAGTGTGTTATTATTTTCTGTGTCAGTGATTTTATTGCCTGTGAAATATTGCCGATGATCGTATAATAGTGAGTTGACAACCGTTTGAGCAAAAGACATAAAAATAATTATGTTTTGACTTTCTTCGAAAATATGAAATTCCCACTTTAACTTATTTTTAAAGTAAATTAAAGAGATCAGATGAAGGCAGATGTTGGAACTACATGACCTCTTTTTCAAAGGAAAACCATAACAACTTAATCGCACCCTGACACGATCTGGTAATTGTATTGATATCCTTACAGAACTACACAGGTAGGGTGCCCCACCCTAAATGAATATCTCCAAATATCTCGACAATTACACCACAATACTAATATATTTAGAAAGCCTTAAATCTGTTTCACACATTTATAGTCACTAAATAAACGACCATGCTGTACTTCATAAGCTATGATCATTAAACCATACATAAATAATACTTAAAAATGGTTTGGAGTGGCGTCCATATCATCCAGACAGGTTTGAGTAAAAGATAGGTTACGCGCCCTTGTTTTGAAGTTAGTCTCGCTTAACTAGTCTACCGTTCATTCTGCGTCTAATTGACGGGTCGGGATAATCAAGACTACTTTTTTTTACGCAACATGGAACAAGAAATTGAATTTAGAAGCACCAACATCAGGCGTCTCAACAATATTTTTAAGAACCTTGTAAAAGTAAAATGAAACTACTGCTTTGATCATTACTTTCCATACGGACGTTGAGTCAGAGATATTATTTGTACTTAACCAAAATATGCAGCTTCTAATGGTACAGCTAATTATAAGGCAATTTAAAAAATAAAACGAGCGTAATTTCTAAAGATGCCGTAATAACCAAAAAGTTAAATATTATTACTTTTCAGAATCGTCAACAATAGATTTTTTACGGCTGTAGTAGTGTTTGGTGTTTTGAACATTTCCGCATGCTGTTGCTATTTATAGCCTCAACGAGTGTGCGAGACTGTTAGAAATCAGTAGTAAGTCATTAAACTAAAACGTGCAGGATCAACGTGTCAAGAACAACTTTTCTAACACAGGTATCGTTGTCAATACAAAGTCCTGAATAATCGGATCACAAATAAATGAAGCGACTATATGGTGCAGAATTCGCGACATAATTCTAACTCCAAGGACTCGGCGATTGGGACGATAGCTCACTAACAAAAAATGGCTTATTATTATGTCGAATTCCAACTGACGAGGGATCTCTGACGTGTAGTCGTTTGAATGGGACGAGAAACTGTCCTGAATTCCTCTCCATACTATTTATATCTGTTGTAGGCCTACATTGTCATACGGAGATTAGATAAAATATAATCGTCTCCAGCCAACGAATTTATTTAAAGATAAAATAAAGATGTTGTCCATTTATCATTTCAATTCATGTAACTAAATATATTTGTTGAGGAGAAAAGACTTGGTTGGTATAGATATCCAACATTAATGTGTCACGAGTGTTAAAAAGTATTCTATAGAGTGGTTTAGTGTAACGGTGATCTCTAGAGTATATTCCAGCAGGATAAAGCAGTGTATTATATAGAGTGGTTTAATGTAACGTTGATCTCTGGAGTATATTCCAGTAGGATAAAGCAGTGTATTCTATAGAGTGGTTTAATGTAACGGTGATCTCTGGAGTATATTCCAGTAGGATAAAGCAGTGTATTCTATATATGGATCTTTGTATTATTCAATAATCGACATGGTATATTTACAGAAATGTTGTCTGTTGCTGAATCTCGTATATTTGAGCCTTATAACAGGTAACGTGCGTTCGTATATATGCCTCCTTCAATTGTGGCGATGAAACATTCTGCATTTTTATATTTTAATTTTTTTCAATTCATTATAGGAGTTATTTCTTTATATTTGCATCCAGTGATTCCGATACCAAACATAATTATCCGCGAATTTACAAATTGCCTGGTTTCTTGTCTTTTTGGGGGTCGCGGATTCGTTCCTGGTGTTGGTTTCCTTTTGTCAGTGGTGCAGAATGGGGGCCAGAAAACGACAACTGTCTAGACATTCGGATAGTACGATAAACCGAGGTCCCGTGTAAAAGATCTCTTGGCAATTTCAACTGGGCTAATGAAGACTGGCATACGCCATATAGTGTGCTATTAGGGAAATTTTGCCTGGACAGCAGGGCTTGGGCCTACTCTTATATGTGTATACGAGACCGTGGTATGTAGTCCCATACGAAAGACCAGACGGCTGTCCTTGCCAGGCCCTCCGTCCTGCACCACAGATAAGGGAAACCCACCCAGGAAAATCGCGATGAATTTTCACCGTCAACAACGGGAGCGAAGCAGCCCCTGAGCCCCCACAGCACATAACTTTATAACCAGTGTCTCAGGGACTATATTCAATCTGAATGGCAGAATCACCTTACCTACAGAGAAGTGACTCTGACACAGTGAATAGCCATGATATCCAAATGACGTTATCTAAATGTCACAGGTCATGAGGTCACATCAACAAACAAATTGTCAACATTACACGACACAATGTTACATTGTAAACAAACCTTCCTGTAGCCTTTAGGACTGTATAATCTTGTCGCTTCTTCCAATGGTTTTTCACAGAAATAACATCTACAACTCTAGATTTGACGTCGGCATATTGGCACTATTTTGTGCTTCGGTCGTGTCTATTTCAGATATACACAATCAATTCTGATAATGTTTTTAGCATGAGGATTGACTAAAAGTTAATTCATTTCATGTTCTAAACAAAAATTTAAAACTTAAACGCAATTTTTAAAAAGTAGCCAAATTCTGACTGGGAATACTGAGCAAAATGGCCAGTCATTGTATACGTGCGAAAAAAAGGCCAGCTACCATTTAATTTTCGTACGTTAGTTACGTACCGGAATGTATTGTGCTGGCTCATGAATCAAGGGGTTGGTAACCGAGAACGTCTTTCGGATTTTCCAACCTGCTTTTCCCCTTGTATGTATAGTGCCGGTAACAGGACCTGGTATCGGACAAGCGTCTATTTGTAGGGTTGCTGCCGGGTAGTAGACTGTAAACAGCGCGAATATACTATAAGTCGACTGAATGAGGTTTGGAAAATCCTGGAAATTAGCATGTTAAATGCTTAATGAAATTAACGCGAATTCACAGCCATATTAAAACACACCTATTAAAACGATCATTAAACATACATTATGCAAGAGCTAAATCTGCTTATAGCATGTCTTTCTTTAGGCCTGAAATATTATCTAAAATAGACATTAATTATCTTATCCAGACCGTAATAAACCCTAGATGTCATCGCTAGCCTGCGATATTTACTGGATTAGAATTTAATCATGAAATAGATAATCGAGACTACGTTTTTTATCGTACCGAGTTTAGTAATGATGAGGGAGGCTACGCCGAAAATTCAATCGCTAAATTCTCGGTTCAGAGTTCATCAATTTGACTGAAATCTAGTTTTGAACTACTGTGGTGAGAACTATCAGATCTTTATCTCATCTCCCGTAATGTATCTGTAATATAATTTATATTTCAGGTTGGTGCCGAGTCGTAGACCTTTAAACAGCTTGCATATAATATAAATCGACTGATTTTGAAAATCCTGGAAATTAGCATGTTTTTTAAAAAAAATGGTCAATGAAATTAATGTGAATTCACAGCCATTGCACCACCTATGAACAATATCTATAATATAATTATTTCGGGTGGAATGTTTGGTTATAAAAACACATTTTCCGGTTATTTCAGGTGACCAGTTTACTTGTCATTGTAATGATGGTGATTGTAATCAACTAACAGGTGCTTGTTCTAATGGTTGTTTACCTGGATGGTCTGGACAATCGTGTCAAACAGGTTTGTTTTATAGATTTATTATACGCGTACACAAGATAATACATCTAAGCTACCGGAAGATCGGTAATTGTAAAGCGTTGAATCAGCAGCCTTTAAGAGACTTGGCGATCCTGACTCTAACCTTAGAATTTCATTGGTCACCGCTATAAATTACGATTAGCAAGTCATTACTTCAAAATGGTTTCAACCAATCCAATCGATTAACAGAAATTATAGTTTTCAATAAACAGTTTCGAATTTTTGGTCCAGCGTGGAATGGATTACTTGAAACTCCACAATGAGATTGAGGTCTTTAAAGATATCTACGTTAATAAGAGACTTGGCAAACATGAACCCTTGACCTTTCTTTGGACAATCGCAGTGACTTACGATTATCAAGTCATTAATGTAGCAGGCTTCGACCAATCCAATCGAATATCATCTTTGGTCTGTTTTACACAAAATAAGTATATGATGATTCGCTGGAGCCCGGTAGAGACATTGAGAGGCAAACGTGTCAATAAGAGACTTGGCGATCATGAAAATAGTCCCATTACCTCAATTATCAGGACCGACAGAACTGTGATGGAGTTGAGTTGAACTCCGCGTCATTTGAAGTGACTCGATTGAAATTGTGTCAATTCTGAAAGTTCCGGTCCAACAGCCGAGCAAATAACGACGTAATGATTATTTTTTAGAGTGCCCTGATGGTAGTTATGGCTACAATTGTTCAGGTATTTGTGATAATAGACATTGTTTAGCACCGTCATCTTGTGATAAAATAACTGGTGCTTGTGATAATGGCTGTCTACCTGGATGGAGATTACACAACTGTTCTCAAGGTGAGGTTTATTTTAGACGACAACCTGTTCTTATAACGAGGGGCTGATTGTTCGAGTGATCCAACGCGATTGGTTTAGATCATAAGGCTTGATGTTGGTTTAAGAAGCTTGCTCAACCTTGTAGTTTGTCTCTGGAACCCCCGTTTTCCCATCACTTCTTGTTCTAAAGATCTCAACGCGCCAACGGACATTTTACGTGCACGCCATTGTGTACACGGGAACTAGGGTTTTCATACCATTACAGCTGTCTTTGTCAGACCTTCCGTCCTGCCCCACTGGCAAGGGCAAACCACACCGGAAAATCCCAATGAAATTTCTCTGCCAACACCGGATCGAACTCGCGACCTAGCAAGCCAGCTTCTTAATCACTTAGCCGTTGTTATTGTCTTGCCAACTTGACACATGAAAGCAGACTTGATTAAAATATCTTTATATCCGCTATCGACTCCCATGTTTGTTCAGATTATACTCATTAGTCCTTTATATTGTAAACCATCTGTACTGAAGACCTAATCTGACAATAGCCAGATGGGTAATCTTGTCAGATCCTTTGTCTAAAAGAGGGATATCAGCAAGAATGAAAAGTAGATAAGAGAGAGTAGGTCATGGGCGACTTGGATTAAGGCTAGCCAAGGGTCATGTAAGTTGATTAAAATGAGGACCGCATCGGTCTCGAATTCAGGCCAGAGAGCAGAACTGGCAACTAGACTGTTGGAATATGTTATCTAAGTATTATTCAACCTGTCTTGTATATGATATGTTACAGAAGAATAGAAGTATTGTATGAAGTTTAAATAAGTTTTGTCGCCAAGACACCGTAACTCCCCTTTTGTATATTTTATAGAGTGTGTGAGTGGTTTTTATGGAGAGAGGTGTAGTTTAAGATGTGATGATAGAAATTGTAGAAATTATTGTAAATGTGACACGGTTCATGGTTCTTGTAATGGTTCCTGTTTACCGGGTTATGTTGGTCTGGACTGCAGACACAGGGAGTACTATGGCGGTAAGTATATCAGCTTCCGCCTCGGTTAGTGCTAGAACGTCTAGTCGTTTGGATAGGTCAAAAACCGCGTACACGTTGGCGAGCACCAGTTGGAAATTAGCGATGAGTAGACGTAAACGTCGCTGTCCAACAAAATATCCCTCACAGTCACAATGCATGGTGTATGTCCGTCATCATTAGCCCCACCGGAGCAGAAAAGTAAGACGCTAAAGCCCATTTTATTCATTTATTTAAGCGTTTGATTGAACGGGTAGACTTTTATTGGGATCGGGCTCTGTGGACATAGCTTTAAATCTCCGATCGAAATTTTAAACTTAAAAAAAAATGAAACGAAATGGAATTTGTGTTTGAATCAGATTGAACTTTGGTATATATTGAAGTCTTACACCCATCTTCATTCACCCAGTCGATGTAGAACAGCAGGACGCTAAACTCAGTTTTATTGCATTTGAACTTCTATATTAATTAAATTAGGAGACGACGATGGTGGTGGTGGTGAAGGTACTACAACACCTCGACCAAGCTGGTGGATGACATCAACTGACGCTGCTAAGATTGGTATATTCGGTGGCGTCATGTTAATTGTTATCATCTGTGGTATCGCTCTGGAAATCCATGCTAAAGGTAACTTAAAGCTACAATTTCATATTTTTAAGTTTTATTTTTAAAATGTATTAAAAGCCTTAAAATATATGGTATCTATAAACAGTCCTACCTGTTAAAGAATAATCCTTAATCCCTTACAATTCACCATTGTCATTTTTAACTTCAAATTCAGACCATGAGGGAAACCTAATTTTTAGGAGTTTTAATTGAGTTTAAACTTCCTTTTATTTTGTCAGCAATGTCGGACGGAGGACCTTAAAGGACAGCTGTCTAGTCGTTTGGATGAGACGTAAAAACCGAGGTTCTGTGTACACATTGGCGTACACGTAAAAGATCCCTTGACAGTTGGAATTCGATATTAGAGTAGGTCGTAGTGCCGCTGTCCGGGCAAAATTGCCCTTTAGCCAAGTTTTGAGCACAACAGAAAGACGTTAAATACCATTTCATTTCATTATTTTGCTCTACTGGGAGAAGAAACAAGAAAAGCTCACGTAACGAACAGAGATGTTTTGAATCAATAAATGTGAATTCGTTTGCGTTTGTTTCAGGTATATGGTGTATTCAGCCCCCTGAAAATAAAGCATAACCTATCAATCAATTAGAAAGAACTGGTAAATCAATCAGACATAACAACAATATGTTCCCTGAATAAAACAACCAGATTGAACGACGATAATTATGTTCCCTCAACAACTAGATTGAATGGCGATATGTTCCCTTAGTAACAAGATTGAACGACGATAATATGTTCCCTCAACAGATCATCCAGATTTAACGACGATATGTTCCCACAACAGCCAGACTGAACGATGGTATCGTCATTCAGCAGTCAGACTGAACGATGGCATCTTCCCTCAACAAATCAACTAGGTTATATCTGGAGCATCTGTTCGGCCTACTTGTGGTCAAAAGATATAATTGAAATGTCCAGGATAAATCAAAGGATATACTTCCTTATAGACCAACAATACATTAAACATGTTAATTTTCACAGAGCATCGGTCACTGGGTAATGACATTCCATTTATAATTCTAATTTATAATTCAACTGCAGAATTGGGGTTTAACGAAACGTCAGTGCGTCATACTTTTCTGGACCAACGTCATATTTTTTCTACACCAACGTCATACTTGTCTGTGTCGACACTGACATAGGCTACTCTTCTGCACCAACGGAGCTAAAGAAAATGGGCACTTGGTGAAGACAGTGATAATATATCGATGTAGAAATATCTTTATATCTGGGTCTCTGAACACCATTTGTGGGATGACGGATGGGAATATTGTGAAAGTTAGACCTGTAAATATAATATCATTGAACTAATCCATTTATTATATACAACCAAATGCAGAATCGAACCATGTCCACTTCCGATAATCGAACCATGTCAACCAATGACGTAGATGACGTAGATATATATCTACGTCATTGATGTCAACATTCGGCTTCTTCTAAAGGCGATATGAACCGGATATAGTAAAATACCATGTAATTCTCGCTCAAATCTTTTGATGAGCCTCTTTTTAATTCAATTGAATCCAAGACGACAGATTATCCACTGCTGATATTTTAATGGTTTTTTTTTAAATTAAATGTTAAATAATAGATTTCAGTGAATGCTAGTATCGTTGATTAAACATACATTATGCAAGAGTTAAATCTACCTATTGCAGATCTTTCTTTAGGCTTGAAATGTTGTCTAACTTATTAATGAGACATTAATTAACTTATCAAGACCATAATCATCATAAGCTTTTAATATTTAGTGGGTTTGAGATGGATAATTTAACGTAAAAGTTGATAATCCAGACTTTGATTATTATCGTAGTAATGATGATCGAGGCTAGCCTACAATTATTGCCAGAACCCTTTGTCTAAATCTTCCAAAATGCATCTTTAACTAGTGACAAGATACACCATTACACGTCTCTGACTGGTCATAGTGGCGTTGTTATTATTGTTATTTGTATGTACATAATTGTATAAAAGTTTAATAAAGGGGAGATAACCCGTATACACACACCCCTCAGTAATAAACAGTAGTTTTATCCCATACACAAGGCTTTTGGTCCTATGGCGTCATGCATTGATCTTACCGGGATAAGGTGGGCTTCTGATATCCAATATTTAAAACAAAACATACATTTTACCATTGAATGTAAATCAATTTATTTACCTTTTGAATGTAAATCAATTTATATGCATACACATTACATTATTATATTCGTTACTGCCCATTTGTGTCAATTTCCAGGCCTCAAGAGATTTAGCTCCTTGAAGTCAGCCATTTTATTCGGTCTAATAAATATATATGACGTTTAAATGGATTGATCTATGTGACGGTCGCACAGGAAGGATTCAAAATACTTTGAGGTGCTATAATATATTAAAGGTACAGGTCTAGACATATTAAAGATAGTTCGTGGAAGGACAGGAGGACGTTAAACTCTATTTCATGTCTATGTTAAAGATACGTTATAGAAGATTAGATAAAGTTACTGTTGTATTTTGTATGAGTAACTTTAACTTGTTAAAGTTCCAATTTCATATTTTCTAAGAAAGTCAAAACATAATTATTTCTATGTCTTTTGCTCAAAAGGTTGTCAACTCACTATTATACGATCATGGGCAAAATTTTTGGGGCATTAGAAAGGCTGATTGAGGAAATAGTTACTCAATTACCTCCCTTGTCATCTTCAAACGTTTGAATTTGAAGTTGAAAATGATGCTTTTGCCAATTTCTCAACTGGCAATAGTGAATTATAGGATTATTCTTTAACAAGGTAGGACTGTTTATGGGTTCAATCTATTTTAGGGCTTTATATTAATACATTTTAAAAATATAACTTAAAAAAATGCTTTTGGAACTTTAATGAAGTACAGCACAGAGCTTGCATTCACTAATCAAGTGCAGCCACTTCCTGTCATGTGTTACTACTAATGATGTCACAATAAAGTTGTCTACACACATAATATGAATGAGAGTTAGTCTTTGTCTTCATCCGTTAGAAACGCCAACAATGTTAGCCATCCATGCAAAAGTATAACAGTTACAAACTAGATAAATCAAAATAAATTTGCTGGCTGAAGATTTGAGTTCATTTAATCATCTCTGAACCGAGAATTTAGCGATTGAATTTTAGGCCTAGCTTCGATCATAATTACTAATGTCGGTGCGATAAAGAAAAACATAGTCTCGATTGTCCATTTATTGAATTAGTCATCAATAAGCATTGAGCAGCAAACCAGATTCAAATCCAGTAAATATCACAGGCTAGCGATGACATCGAGAATTGATTATGTTCAGGATAATTTAATTAAATTCTAATTAATAATTTATATAACATCTGCAATACGCAAAGTTAGCTCTTGCAAAATGTATGATTAAAGGTGCAGTCCCAGATATATTTAACTGAATCTACGTATTGTGAGATGTGGGGTACCCGGAGTCTGCTAGTGGAGCCGGGTATATGCATCCAGTATGCTATGACGGGATTTTTTGCATCAGTCATGGATCTCAAAAGGACCAGGGCCCTGTTTCACGAAATTTTAACTTAAGATAAAATCCAATTTTAGTAGATACTTCAATTTTGATTGACTAAGCACTAAAATCAATCTAATATTATCCAATCAAATTACTAAAATTCGGATCTTATCTTAGTTAAAATTTCGTGAAATAGGCCCCAGAAGCCTTACTTATGTCAGGTCCTACGTTAGTCTCGGTCACCCAGAACCCCCTAGTCTTCAACGCACGGAGGGTCTGGGTCGGTTCTCAATTATTGACGAAAATTACTGGATAATCTACCACATAAAAAACCAAACTCCCGGTTACGCATGGGCAATGGAACCTTTTGGCTAAAGTCTCGATAAGTGATAGGTATTATGAAGCCGGACCGATTTTGATAGATTCTATAAAGCGAGGATAAAATATATCTCACAATTCACTTGGCACATCTATTATTAGAAACAAAAAAGAGACTATACAACAGCATGAATCGCGATTAAGGAGATTGTGAGAAGCCATACGTTTGATTCGTGACGAGACAAAATCACTATTTCAATTAAAACCTTTAAAACAAGATTTTAGAGAGTGTCATTGTTGATAAGCGAGATGTTGTGATAGATTCAGTAAGTGGTAACTTAAAAGACTGGATAATCCAGACATTGACCGACTTTCTGTCAAATTTCGAGGACCCATCAAGACTAATATTCGTAGAATATTTGTTTGGATGATAAGAGACTAGTCCTACGTCGTACATCATTCACAAGGGGAAAATGAAATGAGATGTATTCCTATCGTAAGGTATTGCTTAATGGCCAGCTGTCTCCTCAAGTGACGTAGGGGTGTTTGATGTGTTGATCCATTCGGCACACAGAGATCTACTTCACACTTCGAGAAAAGATCGCTGTCCTAAATAGTCACCATATCCCCAAAATAATATGCTGTTTTAAAACGCGATTCTGCTCCCTTTCACTTTCATATCTGTCATACAAGCAAAGTCTAAATAAACATTTTTATTTCATCGAGAAGCAAGAAAACGTTTATAAATATAAGTTGTCTTGCTTCTCGATGAAATAAAATATGTTATTCACTCTAAAACGACAAATATCCTCTATTTAGTTATATTATTTTGAAGCAGAATAAATACTGAACCAAATTCCTGAAGTATAGAGAGTGAATTTGGCTAAAACCTTCGATTTAGGCCTTAAGAGGTCGGCCAACTAGCTTAGTGTCTGTTCTCAAGCGGAGTTAACTGTAGACAGACAGACAGCTTTAGTTTAGTATGATGTTCATCGAATCGCTAGCGTTTACGGGAGCAGTTTAAGACTTATATGTTCAGCAAACTCTACGATAAAACGGCGGAGAGAGAAAAGATCCGGAGATGATAATCAACGAAATTACCCAGTCTTCGATATTTATGGTAAATGGGCAGCGAGTAACGACAAAATGAACTCGCCCTCGATCAAGTCACCTGACACACAAGATCGGTTAAAATAGTTTTTTACGGCATTGGGTAGTTCCCTGAGATTAAAATGTTCTGAAGGGGATTTAAAGAGAGAGAGATAGAGAGAAGGGGAGGGAGATGGCGTTTAACGTCCGCTCGACACAACTGGGTCATTTCAGGACTAACATATGGGTTAATTTTATTTCAATAATTCGCTTGCGTGTAGGGGCCTTTAGCAGTGGGAAGAAACCGGAGTGCCCGGAGACAACCCACGGGGTTGGACAGGCGACCCTACTCCTTGTCACGTGTAACGGGGGGCGGGGAATTTAAAGCAAACCTATGATAGATAAATTAGTTTTGATATGTTTCAAGTCCCAATATATCCTATGGGGTGGTACCTTTAAAGTCCCAATTCCATATTTTCTAAGAAAGTCAAAACATAATTATTTCTATGTCTTTTGCTCAAAAGGTTGTCAATTCACTATTTTACGATCATGGGCAAATTTTTGGGGGCATTAGAAAGGCTGACACAGATTGATTGAGGAAATAGTTACTCAATTACCTCCCTTATTTTCCCATTCCTCTCCATGGACGGCCATCTTCAAACGTTTGAATTTGAAGTTAAAAATGATATTTTTGCCAATTTCTCAACTGTCAATAGTGAATTATAGGATTAATAGAATTATTCTTTAACAAGGTAGGACTGTTTATAGGTTCAATCTATTTTGGGCTTTATTTTAATACATTTTAAAAATATAACTTAAAAAAAATGCTATTGGAGCTTTAAGTTATTCAAGTCCCAATATATCCCGTGGGGTGGTACCTTTAAGTTATTTAATAATTGATAGGTTCACAATACGTCAATAAACCTAATCTTGTCAGTCATTGTGTCAGACATGGTATACTCTTATCATTCACATATCAACTAAGATCACATCGATACAACCTGTTGGCATAGAGAGTATAAAGCCTCTAATCTAAAACTCCCTCGACGAGTAATACGAACTACCAGTATATATCTTTTTAAAACCGGAGGTAACTTCTAACACACATACACGTGCATTACGCGTTTCAAAGCTTCAAGATGTCCAGGTAAGACGCTTATCATTTCCTTAAATTAATTCAATAACTTTTTGTCACCCAACATTAACTGTTTTAATTTCGTTTCGTTTTTTGTATGGTTTCGTATGAATTTTGTTCGTTAGCAACGGGACGCGATGTGGTTAGTTACTATCAGTGGACGTGTGTTTGCTTGGGTATTAAATCAAATTATGAGGCCTATTTAAGCCACGTAATATAATAAAATAGAATAAGGGACCGATAGACTATTATATGTGTAAATTTATGGGGCGTGCTTATGTTGATTTTGTAACTTGATAGTATGATAATATGATAATACGAAAAGTTTATGATTTAAGTACCCATCACTTCTCACTTGTATGGGGTTTAAAATACAACTCAGCAAACATTACTTCATTTTATGGCGAACAATTGGGGTCAAAACGATTTAACAGTTAAAAAGCAAACATACCGACAAAACGCTTTTTGTTGCGTCGACAAATTTATAATATCTCTTTGTTAGTAGGCCTATATAGCCTACCGTTATTTTGTTTCAGGGGGTTGGTCGCCGAATGGTTAACGCCTGCGCGTTGCACCATAAGGTCTGTCATTGAGTAAATTGGCGTGGGTTTTATTACCCGCTTGTACGTGACAAGGAGTTGTGTCGTCTGTGACGTCTGTCCAATTTCGCGGGTTTTCTCAGGGTTCTACGGTTCCCTTCCACTGCTAAAGACCCCTACGAGAAAGCGAATTATTGAAATAAAATAGAACCATGTTTTAGTCCCTTTACTAAAGACCCCTATATGATGGTCCCGAAAAGACCTAGTTGTATCGAGTGGACGTTAAACCGCCCCTCACCTCAGTCTGGTGAAAACTTGTAGAAGATTTCAGGGAACATCAAATTATATCAAAATAAAATGCAGTGAAATTGGGTTGAATTGCCTACTTTTTATTTGCTTCACCTGGACTAACCTCATTTCGAATTCCAACTGCCAGGGATCTTTAACGTTCACGCCTACGTGTACTTTGAACCTCGGTGTTGAGTCGAGTATATGAAATAGTCGACCGTTTCACCTGTGTCAGTAAACAGTATAGGTGATATATGACTAGAGCCTATTATAAAGCGATATACCTTTTTTTACCTATATAACAGAGTATATTGTTATACCAGTATATATACTAGTCTACAGGTAGGATAATAGCTTATTGTATTCTATAGACCCATATACTTACTTATAGGTATATTAAAAATACATAAACCGACAAATGACTTGGCCTGCTCGGTTAAAAATAGGGGAGGCAGTTAACGTTCTTGTATTCAAAATGCTCGGTCCTGGTGTCGACGACGAATTGTCACTGAGAAATGAAATGAAATTGGCTTAACGTCTTTCTTGCCAAACTGATCCCGCAGTGAATATTCGCTTAGCCGCTACAATCACTGATAAGCATGACATTGACGAGGCTTAATGAGTACGGCATATTAACTTTTTTACTTCGACAAATTAAATTCTCAAACATTTTTTTAAGGTAAAAGAAAAATAAATAAAGACGTTTGAAGTATTTGAAGTTAAAAAATATTTCCTATTTAGAGTAAATGGGTATCAAAATAAGTAAAATGCATCATTTTGCCCGAAGCAGTTACGTGTTAAGTAAACATTGTACGAGCAGTTGAGCCAATGACTGGCGCGGTGAGCAGTCAACGTACGTGCTGTGGACACTCATCTGTTACAGAGTTAATTCGTAAGTAATTCGCTGTGAAACAGATTGCTTTCTTGCCTGTACCGACTGGGATAAAAAAAATAGGGGAGGCAGTTCTTGTATCCAAAATGCACGATCCTGGGGTCGACCGAGAAAGGTCTGCGAGAAATGGAATGGAATGGGGTTTAACGGCCTCTCCTTTACTACACCGACTGGGCTCATGAAGACAGACTATCATCAGGGATTTATCAGCATGATTTCCTATTGTCATTGGTCTAGTCGTTTGGATAGGACGAAAACCCGAGGTCCCCTTTGCACGTTGGCGTGCACGTAACAGAACCATTGACCGTTGGAGACAGAAACGGCGCTATCTGGGTAAAATTTCAATCATCGCACTCTGCATGGCGTTTGTCCGTCTTCACTGACCAGTTTGTGCAGAACCGTAAGTCGTTAAGACCCAATTTTTCCACTTTTTTGTCGTGTGTTTATTCCTTAATTTGCTGGGATTGAGAGAGCTTTCTTGAGAGAATCGTGCATTTTTTAAGAATATATTAAATGTACATTATGCAGGCCTTTCTTTAGGCCTGAAATGTTATATAAACTATTAATTAGACATTTATTAAAAAAAAACAAGACCTTACTCAACCCTCGATGGCATCGGATATTCGAGATTATAAATAGATTAGAACGGTTAGCCATTTAAAAATTTAATTTAAAAATGGGAAAGCGAGGGTTAATCTCGAATATACCAGTACCCTGGGCCCTGTTTCACGAAATTTTAACTAAAAATTAAATCCAAATTTTAGTAGATACTTCAATTTTAATTGGCTAAGAACTAAAATTAATCTAATATTGTCCAATCAAATTACTAAAATTTGATTTTATCTTAGTTAAAATTTCGTGAAACAGCCCCTGGTTACCATTATGCATACATCTTGTCAAAACTACAAACAGTGATAACTTGGCTTAGAATAAAGTAATTTGAATAAAATCTTCTATAATTTCAATTTACATCTATTTTTGTGCAACAATGGTCAGATCTTTATCTAAGCCTTACACCATGTATCTTTAATTGCATAGTAACAACTGCATACTGTGAGATATTTCTCGATATATACAGTGAAGAAATGTGTAGGTGAGCCTTTTGAAGTAGGCCGACAAGGCTGTATATTTTTTGTCTATTTTTAGGGATTAAATCTAAACGTGATATAGATTACAGGTGAACGATAATAACGTCATTATACCTGTTCAAATTATTTCTATACCCAGATAGGCCACCGTGAACTTACATTGTCAAACGATATACTCACGTCGTTGTTAAATATTGTAAAGCCATTTATTACTTACAGGTCCTATTCTCCTCTAGCTGTACGGGTAGGGGTGGGAAACTGAATGGTTTAATGCGTGTGTTTTAGATCATAAGGTCTGTCATTGAGTCAAAGCCCCCTCTCTCCCCCTCTCCCTCTCTCCCTCTCTCTCTCTCTCTCTGGGTGCGTCTCATATTACCAGTTAGTTATACATTTTCCTTGGCACCCCCTCCCGCCCCGCACCGTGGACAAGGGGGGAGAGGGCACGCCAGAAAATCCCCATAAATTGTCTGGGCTAACACAGGGATAGTACATGGAACCTTACCAGTAGGAATCTCTATCCAACTATAATTTCATCTCTAACACAATATCATCCAAAGTCTTGCACATCGAAAACACGAATTATTTGATCGATTTAAATCAAGATCTTACCTTGAAAAGATGGGCTTCTGATATCCAATATTTAAGACAAAATAAACATTTGGCCATTGGTACACAAATCGTGTATACCATAATGCCTTTAGGCGCCATTTATAACAAGGGACGCGAAGAACCACGCTATACGATGACGTCATATTCATATATGGAGAGCTTGCGCAATAAATACTATTGGTGTAGATCGGAACACCCATAGACGCAAGAGATTGCCATTCGATTGAGACTTCTGGCGTATTTCGCTGAACATACCTGATTTGAAAGTAGAGTAAAAACGGAAACAATTGAATGTAAATCAGTTTATATACATTCATATTACATTATCATATTAGTTGTGGCCCATTTGTGTCCAATTCTAGTTGTGAAATAGCGAGTTAGCACCTTTAAATGTTAAATAATCTATATACATATAGCTATTGTTAGCATGGAGTTAGTTGATATTTTAGGGACAAATGCCATCATCATTTTAATCTACTTGATATAATGTAATGTAAAGATTTATTATAGAGTGTCAATGTACCTTAACCTTTAATTAATTCATCTAGATTTTTCGGTGTGGTTTCCCCGTGACAGTGATGCAGGGCGGAGGGCCTGACAAGGTATGCGTTAGTCGTTCGGATGGGACAAAAAACCGAGGTCCCTTTTGCACATTAGTGGGCACGTAAACGGTTCCCTGACAGTTGGAATTCAATATAAGATAGGCTGTAGTTGCCGCTATCCGGGAAAATGTCCCTGTTAGCACACTGTATGTCGTATGTCGGTCTTCACTACCCCAGTCGATGCAGCACAGTAGGACCTTAAACATTATATTTCATTTTATTTTGCCAGTGTGATTATTATGATGTAATAATAAATATCTATATAGTTTAAACAGTGTGTATATGATGGTAGTTTCAAGTAGGCTATCACAGTAATTTATTACAACCACTAAAACTCCATAAATAATTCATTATAAAGCACATTCAACTCTGTACAACTTATTGCAGCTTAATTTAGATTATAAAACCATAATTCAAGGGTTCGATGACCGAATGATTAGCGCAGTGGTTCTCATCAGTCATCTATAACCATAATCTGACAAGGACAACTGACTAGTCGTTCGGATGGAACGAAAAAACATAATTCAAGGGTTCGATGGCCGAATGTTTAGCGCACCCTCGTTGTATCATAAGGTCTGTCATTGAGTCAACTGGTGCGGTTTCGAATCCCCAGTTGTGCGTGACAAGGAGTAGGGTCGCCGGTCCAACCTCGTGGGTTTTGTCTTGGTCCTCTGGTCCCCTAATCATTGAGAAAGAACCCGTTGCGCAAGCGAATTTATTGAAATAAAATTGAACGGTGTGTTAGTCCCGAAATGACCTGGTTTGTGTCGAATGGACGTTAAAGACCAATTATCTCTTTTTTTGGCCGAGAAAAGTCATCGGGTTTCCCGTTGTCAGCGGTACCGTGTAGGACGGAAGGCCTGACAAGGACAGTTGTATAGTCGTTGGGAAAGGACGAAATATCGAGTTAGAGTGCACGAGACCTAAAAGATCCCTTGGCAGTTGGAATTCAAAATAAGAGTAGACCGTAGTGCCGTTGTCCGGGCAAAATTTTCCTCATAGCACACTGTATGTCATGTCCGTCTTTATTAGCCCCGTGGGAGCAGAACGGTAGGACCTCAACCCCTATTTTTTTATAACGCATAGGCATACTTATGGAAAAACAGCTCCTTATTTACATGGGCGACGTTTCGAAGAGTATTCTCTCAACGTTTTCAAGCTAAATTAAGTAGCTTTTTCAATGCAGAATCTACAAAATAAATATGAATTCAGTTGATTTGATATTTGTGTGCGGTTTGTTTTTTTTGTTTACAATACTATATTCCGTCTTGTCCGCAGGTTTAGCTTATCTTGTAGATTTTGTTTTCTGTGTTTTGAAGTCCTTCTGAAATTGAACGCTATGACGTCACAGTAGAAACGACGTCATTTGACTTATTTCTAAGCAGGAGGCATCGCCCCGTTTTTCAGTGCATAGAATAATAGTCTAAATTCGTTGTGTTTGTGAGGTCAGCGTTAATAGTTTTTGTTATAATTTGAAGAATTAGTTTTTTTAATGACCGGCCAGAGACCGAGAAATGCATTGTGCTGTGGGAATAATGAAGACTTTGGCACAGGTGCGGACATTAGTTGTCCAATGTGGTTTCATATAATTTTGAAGGGCAAATGTATTTTGTGTAACAAGTATGTCTTTTTCTGTCTTCCTTTATTCATTTATTCATTTATTTATTTATTCATTTATTATTTCATTTTGCATTTAGTTATTCATTTTTCATTTATTTATTCATTTTTCATTTATTTTTTCGCCTTTCTTTTATTCATTCATGTATTCTTTCTTTCGTTTATTCATATATTCCTTTTATATTTATTCATTTTTTATTTATTCATTCCTACTTTCTTTTATTCATTCAATTTTTTTTCTTTCACCTTTACGGGGCCCGGACACTGCACTTTCTGTTGACTGTCCTGGGTTCGAGCCCCGGTGTGGGCAGAAATTAACGCATCTGATTTTTTTTAACTCAGCCTTCACTAGTCAGGGGTGGCGCCCATGGGATGAACATGGAGAGAAATGATATTCTTTGACACCCCCCCACCCCCACAACCTAGAATAATCGTTTGTAAGAAATGAAACGGGATTTAACGGCCTACTGTTCTGCTCCGAAATGGGCTAATGAAGATGGTCACACGCCATACAGTGTCCTACGGGGCACTACGACCCACTCTTATATCGAATTCCAACCGTCAAGACAATTTTACATGCACGCCAGTGCGTACACAAGACCTCGCTTTTTTGCCCTATCCGAACCACTAGACAGCTGTCTTTGCCAGACCCTCCCTCCTGCATCACTGTCAATGATGTTAGTAGGACGTTAGTAGGAAGCGTCGCTTCTTCCGGGTCCATTGTCTTGATTTGGAAGTACTTATTATTGTGTATGACTTGCAATTTCCGTGTTTGCCTGTCTTGTCCGTCGGGCGGTGGGTTTTGGTTGGATTAGGGAGCGATTCTCCTGCCCTTACATAATAGATCAACCGTTCTAAAAACGCACAGTTGGCCCACCCGTTGTTATTACGTCATAGATTAACCCCTAAGGAAAACGAAATCCTAATCCGTCTATTGATAGTGATGTTTATCGTTGATCGGTGATTGTTATAGACATTGTTTAATAAGGGCTTGAATCGATCGTTATAGGGATTGAGTTATTTACAACTGGTAGATAAATATATATATACATTACTGATTACACACTGTATCGATCACCGGCTTTAAAGAGACATTACAGAGAGAGAGAAACACACACACACACAGAGACAGAGAGGGGGGGTAGGGGGGACATTTGGGACTAACATATGGTTTAATTCTATTTCGATAATTCGCTTGCGTTCAGGGGTGTTAAGCTGGGGTAGCAGGTCTTGGGTAATGATAATAACTTTGTTAAAACGGAATGGAATTGAACTATTTTAAGACGGATATTAATATTACAGATTCATCTTTCATTGATGTTTGTCAGCGATTAACAATGATCATAACAGACGTGACATGTTTAAATCTAACGTTAAATATGATTGGTTTTAACCAATACTGTTGTAGGTTGGAATATTTCTAATGACGGTAAAAGAAATAAGGTATTTCGTAGGCTTTAATAGGTTGGAAGTATTGCTTTAGTTTAGTATGGGATGAACATACCTCAAATATCTTTCATTGTAAAAAGCAAACACGGTTTGTCTGCGATATCACTTCGGTGAAAGCGGGCATTAAATAAAGCAATTTCACACACACGCAAACACGACACGGAGTTCGGTAACTTGTCAGTGGCGTGGTAGAGACTGGCGTCTAGTTATTCGGTTCGGACGATAAAATAAACCGAGGTTCATCCAAGATGAGACAGGAACGACGAATACCAAGACACCATGCCTCTCATAGCACACTGCATGGTGTCTATCCGTCTTCATTTGGACGTGGGAGGCCAATTTCACTTTATTTATTCGATTTAGAAAAACTATAATTATTATTTGGGACTTGTAAAAAGAGGTGTCACAGCGCCATTGATCGCTATGAAAGAAAGTCGTTTTTTCCCAATGTGTAACCTTTTTTCAACTTTTTTCAACTTTACGTAACACGGTCTCTATTTAATCATTTGTAATAATTTAAAAATATTTTGGAGCAGATAAACTGTTCTTTTGTGTGATATAATCTTTATATATGCTTTCCTTACATTAATTTCAAAAAACGTAAGTTAAAAGCCGTCAATTTCGCGTGTTTTGACGTTACGCTTGAAACATTTTTACGTTTTCATACGAAGGTACTATTACCAAAGGGCTGAATGTCTCTTTAATGAAACAGCCCGTGAAATATTGCTATATATCATAGTGTATAATAACTGCCGGTAATTGGCCGATATAACAGTTGTTTTTACATAAGAATTATTGTCCACTCCAGCCAGATTTTTGGCATATGGGAAGATCGTTCAATAGATCGGAATAAACACACGAATATTTGACGTTTGATAGTCTAGTAACGAGACATGCACGTGACTGGTTGCTAAGCATGTTAATATGCAAACAAATGAACGTCGTACCTCTATGTGTGTGTAATTGGGGGTATATATTATTCTATAGATGACTATTCCATAGCCATATTATTGTTTCATTGAATAACACTACTAACTAAACGACGTGTCACAGTAGCAGACGACATTTTAGTAGACTCAGTGATTTGTGGGAAGGTTTAACAAAATGCTTAGTTCAAGGTAGGTAGTAATGGGTGTTTTGTGTGTTTTTAGACTTCACATACGGTGTTTTAATACAAGATCCGGGCTCACTGTATTACGCTTTATTTAACCCGTTTACAGAGTGTGTTTGCGCCTTACTTCAGGAGCTAAATCGCTAATACTTTGGGCATAGAAATTAACACAAATGTGTTGCATCGCATATAATAATGCAATATGAATGTATATAAACTGATTTACATTCAATTGTTTCCATTTGTACTGTGATTTCTAATCAGTTATGTTCGGTGAAATACGCCAGAAGTGTCAATCGAATGACAATCTCTAGCGACTGATTATTTCAGTCTAAGCCGATAGTATTTATTGCGCGTGTTCTCCAGATAAGAATGGCGCTAAAATGCAATATTGTACACGATTCGTGTATCAACGGTAACATGTTTATTTTAACTTAAATATTGGATATCAGAAGTCCATCTTTTCCCAGTAAGATCACAACGTCAATGTTGATTTAAATTGACAAATGATTTGTGTTTTCAATGTCGAATATTTTGGATTATATTGAATTAGAGACCACCCCAAATTAAATAACCACCCCAACCTCTGCATGGAGCTAAAAAAAACATATAATGCTCATCGGCAAACCTACAAAATCTTTCAAACGTCCCCATTTCTCAATCACAACAATCTGATTAAAGTAACACGAGTTCGTCGCCGTAAGGGGGTTGGGATGGCCTAGTGGTCTAGAGTGCCGCGCTTCTACCTCTAGCTGGCCGGTCACATCTGGCTTCCGGTTGTGGTTTCGATCCCTGGTGGGAGCGTATGTGGCATGGAGATAGGGGTGCCTTCTCAACCTCGTGGGTTTCCTCCGGGCACTCCGGTTGCCCCCCCACTAATAAAGACCCCTACGCGCAAGCGAATTATTGAAATAAAATTAAACTATATGTTCGTCCCGAAATAACCCAGTTTGTGTCGAGCGAATGTTAAACCTCATCTCTGTCTCTCTCTCTCTCTCTCTCTCGCTCTCTCTCTCTCTCGTCGCCCTAGATGAACTCGAGTCAATTGAACAAACACTGTATCACATTGGAAAGACGATGGCTCGCTAGCACGGAGGTCGGGTGTTCGATCCCGGCGTTGGCTGAATGAGTTCATTCAGATTTTCCGGCCTGGTTCCACCTTGCCATTGATGCAGGACTGGAGGCCTGACAAGGACAGCTGTCTAGTCGTGCGGATGGGACGAAAAACCGAAGTCCTATGTACACATTGGCGTGCACGTAAAAGACCCCTTTGCAGATGGAATTCGATATAAGAGTAGGGCGTAATTTCCCATATAGCATGGCGTATGCCCGTCTTCCATTAACTGTCTAGTCGTTCGGATGGGATGGGACTAAAAAAGAGGTCACTGACCCAATTGGTGCTAAAAAGTCAGCCTTTAAACCCCGTTTCATTTCATTTTATTCCAATGTGGGTATATAGTCTTCAGTATTCAGCACACAGAGATTCGTCTACTTCACACTTCAAGAACAGATCCCTGCCTTAAATGGCTGCCATGTCCAAAAATTAGTATAGGCCTACTGTTTTGTAATATGGTTCTAATCCGGTTCACGTCTGTCATAGACACGAAGCACAATAAATACTTAATAAAATTTTTTTACGAAATAAAATTAGTGTTTTCGACTAAAATCGTCGATTTATGACTTAAAGCTGCAATTTCTTTTTTTTTTAAAATGTTATGTTTTTAAAATGTATTAAAATAAAGCCTTAAAATAGATGGTATCTATAAACAGTCCTACCTTGTTAAAGAATAATCCTATTAATCCAATAATTCACTATTGCCAGTTGAGAAATTGGCAAATATATCATTTTCAACTTTAAATTCAAACGTTTGAAGATAGCTATACGATGGGGGGAATGGAAAAACAAGGGATGTATTGTGTTATTATTTCCTGTGTCAATGATTTATTAATGTGGGTAATAATGCCTATGGTCGTATAATAGTGAGTTAAGTGTCTGTGGAGCTAACTGTTGACAAACAGCATAAGTTTAGTATGAATCTTCTGTTCTCATAATGCCAACAATCTAAACGTGTAACTTGTTTAATTCACGGGATTAACCAACAATAAATAACACACCTGGTTTATTAATTACAGGTGAATTCTCATTTGTTACTTTTACAAAAACAGGTGAAAATACAACCAAATAGTGTAGTAAATTGGTTTCTTGAATACAACACATTACTAGCTATCCATGTGGAACACTAATTTTGATTTTTAGCAAGTAGACGTTATAGATTGAATATCCATCTCGTTTGCTCAGGATTTCATATTGAATGATCAACTTAAGAATCGCTGATATTATAAAGAAACTGTACAATAAGGTCAGTCATCGAGTCAACTGTATGTGACAAGGAGTAGGGTCACCTGTCCAACTTTTTGGTTCTCCGGTTTCCTGCCACTGCTAAAGACCCCTACGCGCAAGCGAATTATTGAAATAAAATGAAGGTTCACCTTATAGTTACCATGGACTGGTCTAACTTTATCAAGCAAATGTTACTGTACAATTACTGAATGCATGGGAATGTAAGTCATGGAGATTAGATAGAACAAAATTTAGCAAAATGTGACAAGGAATAGGGTAGCCTGTCTCACCTCGTGAGTTTTCTCCGGGTCCTCCAGTTTCCTTCCACAGCTGAAGACCATTATGCATCTGCATTGAACCATCTGTTAGTCCCGAAATTACCTAGTTTGTGTCGAATGGACGTTAAACCCACTCTCTATATCGTGAAGTATGTTTAGATATTAAAGACGTATCCAATGTTGCTTGATCTATATAAATAGTTAATTATTTATATGTAAAACCAATGTTATTATATAACTAGACCTTGTTAGGTGATGAATTTAATTAAACAAACAATAGTTCTAATAAAACTTGTATACAACAAGAGATTGTTTACATACACCTCGACATACCTATTCCATGACATGCCACACTCTGTTCAGCTCTGTCATGCCTATGTTATAGAACTATGCTATCCTTGCATGTAATGCACTTATTTCAATAATTTACTTGCGCGTAGGGGTCTTTAGCAGTGGCAGGAAACCAAGAGAAAACCCACGAGGTTGGACAGAAGACACTACCCCTTGAACTGGAGGAAAAAAAACACGCCATGTGCAGTTGGCGCAATGGCAGACCTTAAGATACAGCGCTTGTCCTTTAGGTAGTTATCTGTAAAAGATTAGCACGACCCATAGCGTGGGTTACCATGACCGTTTCGCTATAATAATAGGAGATGAGTGCCCGATGTCGCAACATAAAATCCGTTTATTGTCAACCATTGTCAATAGCAATAACTGTTATCAAGATTAAAATAAACATTACTATATGATTATAACGTACGGTTATTAATTACTGGGCTGTTAGTAAAAACTGCAAGACACACTGTGCTAACAATCCACCTATTATCAACTGGTTTAAAGACACAGTCTGTGATATTAGATAAAGAGCTGGTAGTTCGCACTATAATAGTTCAAAATAGATTAATTATATAAAAGGAATTTGGGATATTTCTGTCAAATTGGTCCACTCTGCTATTAACTGGGTTAAAGATACGTTATGGAAGATTTGATAAAGAGCTGGCAGTTCGCACTATAATAATTATAAAAACTACATAATATAAAGGAGTTTGCTTACACTTTTACTCAGATTGATCCACTATGAACCGAGATTTTGCGATTTATTTTGGGCCTGAAGTCCGTACGATAAAAAGCATGGTCTCGATTATCCATTTCTTGATTTAATCATGTTGAACAGTAGATGGGATCCTAATCCAGTAAATATCACATGCTAGCATTGACATCGAGAGTCGATTATCGTCTGGATCAGTTAATTAATGTCTAATTAATAATTTATATAACATTAATGTTCAGGCCCAAAAGTTACGTATGTCTGAAGATATGTAGAGTAAATTGTTTTATTATCGTAGCAACAGTACTTGACAACCAAGACTAAGTCAAGATTACCTATTCTATCGTTAAATTGTGGAATCTCTGCCATCCGGTGGTCTAGAGGGATGATTTTAGGCTTGTCATGTTAATTAATGTCTAATTGATAATTTAGATAACATTTCAGAACCTAAAGAAAGATCTGCAATAGACAGATTTAGCTATTGCGCCATGTATGTTTAAAGATACCCTGTGATTATCTTTATTTTATGAATGTGTTGTTTTGTGATTGTGTTATTCAGTAAATGAATAAAATACTCCATGTGACCGTGTGTATTCTGTAAATATTATAACTATGTTTTGTACAGACCCATATACGTGTCGGTGGATGATTGATATCAAAATCATAGATACCAATACATGATTTAAACTCTACAAATATTATCACAAATAGTTTCGTATTCGGTGACCAACTCGGTTTTATACATATGGACCACTGATCTATATATATAGATCAGTGATATGGACTTGTCTACGATATCACCTTAGGTGGAAGTGGACGTTAAACCCATGAACGAACGAAAATGGACACAGATCACCAAATATTCATGAGCCGTCACCCAGGGCGAAAGTTATTTTTATTCTTTCTCTCCCTTTCCCTCCTCCTCCTTTTGCATAGCGATTTTTGTTGAGTTTTTGGTGTAGAATCGAAGAAAAGGTTTTGAAAATGCATTTTCTACCAGGTTTTGGTGAATATTCATGATTTTGAGGCGGAAGAATACAAGAGTTGTGGGGTTGGTTACGTTGAAAGGGAGGGCCGAAAATTGCCAGGTTAGCCGTCTCTACTTCCAGCTTGTCTATCTCAAGTATTTCATGAAGAATCTCATACATGCTTTTGGGCAAGAGTTTGCCACATATTGCTCCATCTGTGGCAGAAAGCGTTTTACCCAACGAATATTTGGGGAAAAGTTACAACCGGTCTTAGAGACGAGAATTAACATTGAAGTCAATGGGGAAATAATTAGTGATCTGTGGCCATATAGTTTCGTATTCGGTGACCAGCTCGGTTTTATACAAATAGTTTCGTACTCTGTTGTTTTGTTCTTAGTGTTTAACGTCCGCTTCCACCTAGGGTGATATCGCAGACAAGTCAGTGTCTTAGGCATGCGTGGTGCGAAACCGGAGTAGTACCCGGAGTAAACCCACGTGTCACGTACAACCGGGGATTTGAAACCACGCTTGTTGACTCAATGACAGACTTTATGATACAACGCGCACACACTAACCATTCGGCCATCCTCCCGAATATATTTAGTAGATAAACACCCCTTGTTTCGTGTATTATTGGCTTACTAACCAGGCGGTGCTTAATTCTTTCATTGTCCTGTCTGGTGTCCCTGTGTCAGTGTGGAGGGTGCATAATCTTACAGGAAAAGCGTATTGTCTTTCGTATGGGATGAAAAACAGAAATAATTTAAGGCGAGGACAACATGTCTTTCATGGCACATTCCTGAGATCGTTCAATGGGCATGTCTGAGAATAATAATTAATTTGTTGATGTGTGTTTTTCAGGATGGCGTATTATGATTCACCTGTTGTAACCAGAACCCGAAGCGTCACTCCTCTAACACCGGAAATGTCCAAAATTCTTCCTTATGTCTCCAATAAAACAGTGTCCAGACATTTTAGCAGTAATGGCCGCTCTATGGACGTGGGACATGCCAAAAACTATTTCAACCCAGCCAGGTAGGTCAGATAGCATGTGTGGGGTTTATTTTGTTAGTGATATTGCATACACTATAAAACTGATTGTAATACAGGCCCCGAGTTCACAAAGCATTCCAAGACATATGTTAAGAATTTACTCAAAATTGATCTCTTTATATTGTTATTAAAATATAGGCCTTTATAAAACTTTTGTTGTTTAATGTATCGAATACATAAATAGTAAACTATATGCAAAATTTTGTGTTTCTGAATCAAAGATATTTCTCATAATGAGTGAACAGTGATTACAAATACCCGGAAATGCGTTTGTCCGCCCAATATCCCCCTTAGTCATGGAAACGTGTATGACCGAAACCTCTGCAGCCTTAACCTTTGTGATGCTGAGCATATAAGTCATATTCTCAAAAATGAGATGAGACAGAGATACTAAAATATGAATCTCAAATATGGCACTGGACACTTTAGGGTGAAAATCTATCTAATATAATGTAAGCATCAACTATTTTAATTAATGTAAGCATCAACTATTTTAATTAATATAAGCATCAAATATTTTAATTAATATAAGCATCAAATATTTTAATTAATGTAACTATTTTAATTAATATAAACATCAAATATTTTAATGAGTATTATTTATTTCAGTAAAACTGTGTACAGTCGATATTCTACAAATGACTGGGGAGTTTCCAATAATATGAATTTTGGTTTGTCGGATCGAGAACGATCTCACGCAGAACGTCTGAGAGCAGACGCATGGAGAGCCGTGAAGGAGACGGATGCTAGAACCAGAAATCGTCAAAATGAAGTAACAAGAAAACTGGGTAACTATAAGAAAATGTTTCTGTGTATTTACAACATTACTTCCGGCCTCTATTTGACGACAAACTTGCAAAATAAAAATTTAATCTCCCAATTGTTCTACAATCCGCTTAAAACATAGATCCTAATTCGTTTCGTCTTTTATAGTTTAAAATTTCGTTTTACCTCTATAGGCCATCGTTAGTATATTTAAAAAAAAAGAACAAACAAAATAGAGATGAGATTACTACAACTTTGAATTACGAGGCGCTTGTAAGATAACTGATTACTTATATGGCGACTATTTTGGGTCGATTGGACGAACTGAGTAGGCCTACTCTTTTTTTTTTTAAACAGGCCTACTTGTTTAAATAAATTATGTTATCGCGGTATTCCTACAGTGCCTGGCTCATATGGTAGGACATGACTCGGTTTCGCCAGAATCACTTATTTTCCGAATTACACATTTAGTCAACAAATTTTGATATTTTATTTTCCACAGGTGAACGAGTTTGTGATATAGCACACTGGAAGAGTGAGATAAATAACGAAATAAACGCCATGCAGCACGAGACCGAAAATCTTAAGGTACCCGGCTGTACCACCCTCGCTTTCAGTATGACTAACCTCACTCTCGTATTAACATGTCTCCATATCATATAATCTTGCTTTGTTTTAATATTTTTTTTACTCACAGCTTTTGTTTGTGTCATATTAATTTTGTTTTGCTTGTAGATAGCTGAGTAGTCAATGCCGTGTGTGTTGCCTTTAGAAAAGTCCTTAAAGTGGAATTATGTATTTTTACCCGCGATGTATGTTTTAGCTTGATTTCGGTCTTTTATTTAAAAAAAACAAAACAAAACATTTCGGATTCTAATATAATTATGTATTTTTACCCGTGATATACGTTTTTAGTCTGGAATAAAAAAAAAAACATTTCGGATTTTAATATAATTCTGTGATATTTTTTTTATTATTTAAAACGTCGTGCATTTTGTCTGATATCTCGTCAGCCAATAAGATAGCTCTTGAACATTTGGACATTTTTTTAATGAGATAATTACGTCATTCCACTTTATAACGTCATCATTTATTATTCCCCTTTCTATAAGACTCAACCAGGACTTTCTTTCACTTCAATGTTTTGTCAGTCGGCCAATGTTTGGTGTACTACTCTTATCTTGGGGTTTTTCTAAAGTATATTATTACAAGTTATTATCAATAACTAGAAATGAAACTGTTGTAAAGTTTATGTCATGCACAATGACCGTTGTGTAAGGTTTTAGCCGGTCAATTTTACGGGACAGTCGGTCAAGGCGGGCAAATATGACTGAAACGAAAATTCTCTATTCACCCTTATCCAAACCTGATACCATTTAAGGCACTTCTCTTTTCCCTGTTTTAGTCGTTTTAAGCTTTTTTGTGTTATGCTCATGTACCTTTTCACACTAATTTATTCTCGTCAAATAGAACAAAGAGTTGAGGATCTCAATTTCATGAAAACGGAAGTGAACAATGAACTTCACGCCATGGCTACAGAAACCGCCAATGTAAAGGTAGCCAATTTAAAATACTCTTGAACCATGTCACACCCAAGGAAAAAATTGCACACAAATAAGTGTATGTTATTTTGTTAAAAACAATATAAAACATGCATCTCCAGAGACATAGTCACACTTTTTAGATGTATATATTCGATTCATTATTGTCACAATCATTTCTAATCTCCAGTCACACACTAGCGTTCCCTTAATAAAAGGAACGTGCTCTCTACTGAAATAGTTTTAATTTTAACTCTTAACCTATTTTATTAAGCATGTGCTATTCTGCGGAATAATTTCTTTTATTTCTATCTCTGTTTTCACTATTCTTAACTAATTTGTTGTAGAAAGTTTTAATTCTTTTTTAAAGGGAAATAACTCTATCTAATGTAAAAAAATATCTGAAATATTCACCTTTTGCATACTAAAATATATCTAAATTTCAAAATATAAAAACGCGGCAAGGATATATCGCTATGATGAAATTAAAAAAGGGGGTGGTGTGTATTAATTTATGCAATGTAGGCACTATGTATGGTTAGAAAATGCCACATCATTCCAACCTCGTGGGTTTTCTCCGAGTCCTCTGGTTTCCTCCAACTTCTAAAAGACTCCTACGTACACGCGAATTTTTAAAATAAAATTAAACCATATGTTAGTCCCGAAATAACCTAGTTTAATCATTTTTTAAAACCACATATTAGCATGGGATCTACCCAAGTAAAACAAGTGCGGTAAATATTTGGAGTAAGTTCCCCTTAATAGATAAGCGTTGACTGTAATGAAAGAAAAGGGGATTTTAGGCCCTACACATCAGCACCAGTTGGGTTAATGAAGTCAGGTGTACCATGAGGGAAATTTTGCCCGGACAGCGGCGCTAGTGATTACTGTTAACACTCCCTAACTATCAATGGTATTATATTTGGTTAAATAAGATAATTACTTTAGGCGGATACCAGGGGGGTGGGGAGGGTGGCGCCGTACGTTTAGGTAGACGAAAATATCAGTCAAATAGCTCTTGGAATAGCTACAGATGCAAGGAAATGACGGATACTTTCTTTGGGGGGGGGGGGTCTCAGCGGCGTGTCCTGTCTCCGCGGTCAGTGCCCTAATTTTGCGCCCCCCCCCCCTTCAAAATTTCTAGATCCGCCCCTGATTACTTCCAAATTAATAGATTGCTAACATTAACTGTTGTGTTTATTATGGTAGGAGTATCGTCGAATGTTAGAGAAAGCTTACAATGATACAACAAGTCCTCTACATATAGCAGAAGAATGTTTATTACACAGAGAGAAGAGAAATGGTATCGACCTGGTTAACGATGATGTGGAAAAATCACTTAGTAAGGTAAGAGGACTATTAAAGGCAATCTAGCTTTAACTTCAAGTTTACCGGCGATATCATCTCAGCCGTATTATTATGACCTTATTAGCCAATAAGGTAATCTAGTTTTAATTTCTCAAAGCCCGTAACGGGACCTTAAAGTCGAAGTTTGGTCTGATACGCCATATTGTTGATCCTGTTCGTCTTGAGTCGATGATCCTCAACAAAAAATTTTAAAAAGTTAATTACTCTAATTCGAGTGTGATCTTGGACAACTGTGCATCATTATTACGTCACAATTCTAAAATGGCTGCGATGCCGCGATGGTCGGTTCCGGGTTGATGTAGTACTCCCGTAAAAATCTTGCAAGTAAGGGTAGATACATAATTAATAATACGGTTTCAACTGCAAGTGATACTCCATATGTGAAATTATCTTAGCCGTAACGTCTTACTAATCGGAACTGATGTGCACACAATCTTCTTACAGAGATGTAAGCGCTTATCAAAGAGCCAAATAGTGTGTTTTACCACACAAAGTTTAAAACACGGGTTCTATTTTGTTTCGTTTTTTACAAATCAAAATTTTGTTTTACTTCTCTTTAATACACTAGGATCTAAAAGAATTTATATAACCCGTATCCCGGGTGATGTGAGGGATTAGCCAACGAAACGGTCTGTTACGGCGATTTTTTGGCGTTAGGTGCACTGAACTGCGGGTAACCCACTGGAAATATCAATGCTGATTGGTAAATCAAATGTCGTATGACCCCTGACACGACCTTCTAGTACAACCGATGAGATCTTCATGTAGTGTAGGCCATCAAAAGTATATAAAAAAGAAACGAAATATAGATCAATATTTCAATCAGATTGGTTTTACCACGGACCTTATAATATTTTAAGGCCCATGGTGTTCTGTTAAGGCCCATGGTTTTACGTTTTCTCGCTATTATATCTGCGGAAACTGACCTGACGTAAAATGTCGTGGAAGTTTGAAGAACTTCGACCACATCAGCGGTGGGCATTGTCGTGACTACTACCACTACCTGGTGTTGTAACGTCCACTTCCACAGAAGTAATATCGCAGACAAACACATTGTCGTGAAGCAGTGGGCGTGTCTGTTTTGTGGTTACTGTTTGATCAAGTTATACATGGTATTTTTTCAGGAAGTAACCATTATTAAACGATGTCAAGGTCGCATGAAAAAATTGTTGGAAAAGGCTTATGTACAACTGAAGTAAGTAGTGTCTGTAATTCTGTGAATGTAAGCTGGAACTTGATGAATCCAAGTGGGGTTGGGATGACCTAGTAGTCTAGAGTGTCGCGCTTCGACGTCTAGCTGGCCGGTCAACTCTGGCTTGCGGCTGTGGTTTCTATTCCTGGTGTGAGCGTTTGTGGCATGGAGATAGGTGCGCCTTCTCAACCTCGTGGGTTTCCTCCGGGCACTCCGGTTTTCTCCCACTGCTAAACGCGAATTATTGAAATAAAATTAAACCATGTGTTAGTCCCGAAATGACCTAGTTTGTGTCGAGTGGACGTTAAATCCTATTTCTATCTCTCCATCTCTTGAAGAATCCAACAATAGACGCTCTTTTGTTTCAAGGAAGGGGAGATAATTCCAGTCACGTCTAAACTTACCTATCGTCAAATTTAACCTTGAAACACGATAAAACACGGCTATAGTTTTTATTTGTTAAGGATGACGATTAGATAAAGGGCTGACAGTTCTCACTATAATAGGTTAAAAACTAGATAATATGAAGGGCATTTACTGAAGATTTTAGTTAGATTGATCAACTCTGAACATGGATTTTACGATTGAAATTTAGGTCTTACCTCGATCACCATTACTAAAGTCGGTGCGATACAAAATATAGTCTTGATTATCCACTTTTTAGTTTAATCATCAATGAGCGTTGAGCCGAGGGTCGGATTCAAAATGTCACGCCTAAAGAGAGAGCTGTAATAGGCAGATTTACCCCTTGCATAATTCACAATTCTCTTGCGTGTAGGGGTCTTTAGCAGTGGGATGAGATCGGTGGAATTGGAGAAAACCTACGAGGTTGGGCAGACGACCGTACTCCTTGTCGCGTGCAACCGGGAAATCGGAACCACATTATTTGAAATGACAAATGAGAAGGGTATTTGGTGTCTTGGATTATTATCAGGGGCGGATTGGGCCGTTGGGCGACCGGGCGATCGCCCGAAGGGCCGGTCGGACGATCGCTCGAAGGGCCGGTCGGACGATCGCTCGAAGGGCCGGTCGGACGATCACTCGAAGGGCCGTTCGGACAAAAAATAAAAAAAAAATAAAAAAATTGTCCAATTCGGCTAAAAAAAACAAGCTTTTTCTGCTGAACATTATATGGGAGGGGGGGTATTTGACCGACCATGGAGCCAAGATGATCATATTGTATGTGGCCGGTGGCTTTAACGGGCCGCCACACCATCACTGAAGTCTGGAATAGGCTGGTGTAATAGACGTTTTGGACCGGATGTGCTGGGTGTGGACCAGAATTCGGAATCCTGCAATGGGGTTACGAATTTCAACCGAAAATTTCATCGGATTCCTGCAAATTTACCAATTATTAAGTCACCTGCACCCTGTTTGTGGGGATACGCCAGAATCCAAAATTAAAAAGCAGCTTTTATGATTTTCATTTTCGTCACTCTGTACCAATGTGTCTCGTGGCCTTCAATCACAGGAGGAATCAACTAGCGCTCCCGGCAACAGAAATGGAACATTTTTCAATGAAAATATTCCTGCTAATTATTTATTTCTTGACGATACAATGATAATACGTTAATAAATACTATGACGATATGATAATTTCACAGGTTGATGGTTGTAAATTACTTGCAGATCCGGGCTCCTCGGTCAGTAAAAAGGGCCGCTCCTACACGGGAGCCCGGGCCGATTCCCGGCCCCAATCCGCCCCGATTATTATATTAAATAATGATCAACGTTTATTTCCAGAATGAATCGAGCGGCCCAACATAACCTAGAAATAGATTCTAAAGATAAACACCACGCCCAAGGTTTAGATGATAGAATGCAGCAGTTGAGGAATTCGTCAGCTGGTATTGGTTATTATCCTGGTATAGAGAATGTTGATAATACGTAAGCGCATTTATTTATGACGTATATCGTAGATGATGCAGGAGCACATTTATTGATGACTTATATTGTTGATGATACGTAAGCTCATTTATTCGAGGCGTATATTGTTGATGAAACGAGAGCACATTTATTGATGACGTATATTGTTGATAAGCATCCATGAGCTATCCTACTTAAATATTTAATCGGTTTTGACATAGTTAAAATGGTTTCCTGTCTCAAATTTCTGAATAGGCTACTAGCCCAACAGTCAGTACCCGATTTGGCCCCATGGTGACAGTGTCGCACTTCAGTAACTGGAAGGGGGTGGGGCATATGCACTCTGGTTAATTCGCCATTGCATATACGTGTACTTGAGTCTTTGGGAAATGCGATCAAAAAGGTTGCTCCTGGTATTGATTTTGTCAAGGGGGAGGGGGGGGCATAAATACCGACCCTAAACAGAAACTAAAGTCTGGGAATCCCATTGCTGGCTGCAGGTGCTGGTCTGAACAGTTACACTGGGCTGAGACGTGTTGGGGCAGGGGCGGCACACCGTGATCAAATAGTCTTATTAAAGTAATAAAGTATACTTTGTTACTCTCTATTTAAAATTATCTACAATTTATCTTTATTTGCAGGATCACAATTCCCCATTCGTGGGCGAGATACTCTGAAGAGAACATCATGAGGTCTCAGAAGGAGAGAGCTGCATCTGAAAGACTCAGGGGTGAAATAGACGGCTGTTTACGAGCATGCGCAAGTGAGATGTGGAATATATTTAATGGCGTAAATAACGCTTTCAACACGAGAGTTCGGGAGACTACAGATGCCAGAAATAAACTACAGGCACATCTACAGAGAGTAAGTAAATTGCGGGCGGGGTTTCATTTTGCTGGGTCAAAATGAAATGGGATTTAACTTTAATGTGTTATTTTTCTGTGCAAGCTGCAGTAATGAAAGACAGGAAAAGTGTAAGTAAATTGCTGATGCGGTTTATACCATGTGAATACAACGCTGATTCGCTAGCCGGTAGGTCGCGGTTGCGCTCCCGGTATTAGCGGAGAAAGTTCACCAGGCCGAAACCCGAGGTCCCGTGTAAACATTGGTTTGCACATAAAAGATCCCTTGGCTTTTGGAATTCCAAATAAGAGCATGTTGTAGCGCTGCTGTCCGAGCAAAATTTCCATCGTAGCATACTGGATATGACGTATGCCCGTCTTCATTAGCCCAGTCAGAGCAGGACAGTAGGACGTTAAATCCCATTTAATTTCATTACATGTCCACCTTCTCTTGGTGGGATGGGATGGCCTAGTAGTCTAGAGTGCCGCGCTTCGACCTCTAGCTGGCCGGTCACCTCTGGCTTGCGGCTGTGGTTTCGAGCCCTGGTGTGAGCGTATGTGGCATGGAGATAGGGGCGCCTTCTCAACCTCGTGGGTTTCCTCCGAGCACTCCGGTTTCCTCCCACTGCTAAAGATCCCTACGCGCAAGCGAATTATTGAAATAAAGTTAAACCATATATTAGTCCCGAAATGACCTAGTTTGTGTTGAGTGGACGTTAAACCCCATTTCTCTCTCTCTCTCTCCACCTTCTCTTCGGAATGCCAGATTCACAAACTGAAAGTAAAGACCACTAAACATGCAATTTTCCGCCCCACATTTCAACCTAACCAACCTCCCAACTCATGTATTCTTCCGCCTCCAAATCATGAATATTTACCAAAACGTGGTCTTTACGTGCAGACACATGGGCCCGAAGGACAAGACGCTATTCGTTAAATTAACAGGCCTCCGATACCCAGACTTTTTGACTAGTTAGGAAATATTCGTAGAAAAGTGCATTAAATTTATATTTCCGGTCAGGTTTTGGAATTTTGAATCCAACTGAAACTAGAACTATTAATTGCAACCGTTCTTTTATTTATTCTTTCAGACAATGCAAGAAATATTTGACATGGAAAGAAACATTCACCTTCTACGTAAAGCTATACAAGACAAAGAAAACCCAATGAAAGTCGCCCAAACTCGTCTTGATGAGAGAACCAGACGAATTCATGTTGAAATTTGTCACGATCCTGTCATGAAATCGTAAGTTTGTTGGCTCCACTTTCCACTCAGGACTTGACATTTATTATGGGGTCCATGACAATTTAATTGTCCGCGAATCTAGACACCGGGGGTAAAAAAAACAAAAAAACTATTAATTGCGTTCTGTCAGAATTGGTCCAACGTTCAGTTGTTGATACGCAGTCCTCAGAGCGTAGTCGACGACGAACGGTTTAAGAGCTGATGGACCAATATTGACGCCTGACAAAAGCAGCAGTAGCAGCAGAACGATATGGCAGCGTACGATCCTGCAGGTGTTGTCGGATAATGTACCAGTCCTCCTATCTATCGAAGTCCTCATCGATCTATGGTACTTGTCCGCTGGAAACGATCGGCCAATTAGGCGGATTTGAAATCTTGGCACTATGGGAAATGTTTAGGTTCAGCTTCCGATATACTGTCACCCGGGCAACATACTCGGCAAACCTCAGCAGATTCTGGTACAGCTAGATGTAGGGTACCGGAATCAGTCGAGGTTTGCCGAGGACCGGGCAACAGTTATTTTTCGTCTTTCTCTCCCTTTCCTCCTTTTGTATATCGATATTTGTTGACCTTTAGTGTAGAATCGAAGAAGGGGGTTTGAAAATACACCTTTCTGCCAGGATTTGGTGAATATTCATGATTTGCAGGCGAAAGGATACAAGGGTTAAGAGGTTGGTTAGGTTGAAATGTCGGACGGAAAATTGCATGTTTAGTTGTCTTTACTTCCAGTGTGTGTATCTCAAGTTTCCATGGTGTATCTCATACATGCGCTTGAGCAAGAGCTAACCACGTGTTACTCGATCTGTGGAAGAAAGCGTTCTACCCAACAACAATTTGGGGAAAAGTTATAGCAGGTTTAGGAGGCGGGAATTAACCTAAAAGTCAATGGGGTCTGTGGCCGTCTGAATAATTATATTAAACTGACTTGCATTTTATATTTCAGTTTGACACGTGAGGTGAATGAAATCCGGGAATCGGTGAGATTACTGAAAGAGAAACTCAAGTCTTGTGAATTGAGTTTAGCCAGGCTTGTTAAAACTAAAGCCACATTAGAGCACGATATTGGCGTCAAAGAAAACTCCATCCGTATCGATAGCCAATACTGTTTAGGCATGCGTAAAGGATTCCCAATGGACCCTAAAGTCGGACCAATATTCCAAATGCCAACATGTTAACTTAATTAATTTAATTTTGAATTTCTTTGATTTTATAAAATATTCTTTGTTTTATTTTTGTTAGCTTTCTTTTATATTTAAAAAAGCTTTTTCTGTGATATATTTCCATGTTTGGTTAACACCCCAAATCCAATGTGAAAGAAAGGGGGAACAACTATTTTTTGAAGCGATTATATTCCTGTGTAATTGTGTATTTATTTATTAATTATGTAATGCTTTATAATTAGTGTGAATAATTACTGTAAATAATTAGCTTGGCTTTCTTTTGAAAATCCGAAATTCACCGATTTGTTAATAAAAGGGGGAGGTAACTCTATTGTTATGTAGTGTGAAAGCGTTTCATTTTTAATCTGGACTGCACTATGTCATCCTCATTCTAATGTTGAATGAAAGCTTTTTATTTCTAATCTGGATTGTAATATGTTACACTCATTGCATTGTAGATTAAAGCTTTTTATCTCTAAACTAGACCACAATACACCAGATCTGCATGAAGAAATAGGACAATTTCCCTTTCTAAACATAATTTCGAATATTTGAAATTGTCCGTTTGTCATGCAATTAAGATAGTACAGAGTTATTTGTGATAAACCCAGTTTTAATGTGCTCGATGTAACTGTGTGCAGCAATTTTATATTATATTATTATATCTGTCGTGTTAAAACACCAATAATTAGGTGTATGTTTTTGTGTCATTTTTGTTACGTGTTTTTGTGTCATTTTAAAAACACCGAGAAGTATACATGTGTGTTTTTAGTCTAAACTTATGTGTATGTATTTTGTATCAATTTATAAAAACAATGGTTGTATTTGTATTTTCTGTAATTTTAAAACCCCGGATAGTTTTGTGGGTGTTTTGTGTAATTGTACGACACCAATAATTATGTGTGTGTTTTTTCCGTAGTTTTAAAACACCGATAATTGTGTGTCTTTTTTGCGTAATTTTAAAACATTAATAGTCTAGTGTTTGTTTTTATGTAATTTTAAAACACCAATAATTATGTGTGTATTATGTGTGTTTTGTGTAATTTTAAAACACAACTTATGTGTTTGTGTTTTCATGTAATTTTTAAACACCAGTAATAGTTCGTGTCCATTTTTTTTTGTAATATGCATAATCCAGGGGCGGATCCACGAATTTTTGCAGGAGGGGGTTTGCCAGGTTTCTGTCCACAGAAATCTGCCATCATCGTCTCTAAATTACACAGGCATACATACAAATTGAGCTTTTTAAACAGAGAAATCATTTTTATACTGATGTAGGATCACTTTGTGATGTAATTTCATTGATGCAAGGCATTATATTTTTTTTATGTAGCTGAGCGGGGGGGGGGGGTGAAACCCAACCACCCCCCCCTCTGGATCCGCCCCTGTAATCTTTGATTACACCACACCCCGATTAAGCTTATAGTCAATCTCAATAAAATACCGATCTTTATTTCGTTTCGTTTTTTTTTATACTTTCGATGAACTATAAAAAGCGAAACGAAATAGGATCTGTGTCTTAATCAGATTGCTTATTCATCCAAAAGTTTTCCTTTCTGTTATTAATCTTTGAAACTAACTTTAATTTATGTATCCCTTTTGTGTCAGATTTAATCAATTTAATTCTTTGATGTTAGTCTTTTTTTGGTCCTACAATTTAATATACTAAACTAACGTCTAAAACTCGTTTTACATGTTCTTCTTTCTGCTTTAACGGGGTTAATATTTAAACATAATCATAAAACCAGGATTACTCAATACATAATTCATCCAGACGACTAACGATTAACGGGCAATCTGGTTAAAATAAAGATCTTTATTTCGTTTCGTTTTTTATATTTCCGATGGCCTACACTTGCATGAAGATCTGACCATGAGTTGCACTGGGGCGGCGTGCTCGGGGGCTTTTGACCCTATGATGCCACCCATTGCTTAATCCGTCAGCGTGGACGCTTTAGGTTCTGTGCATGGCACGACAAGAACTCGCCGTAACAGACTGTTTCATTGGCTAATCCCTGACATAATCCAAATCGCCGATAATATTATAACTCTTCCAGATTCTAGTATAGTGAATACAAGTAAAACGAAATTTCGAACTATAAAAAAAAAACGAAACGAAATAGAATCTGTGTTTTAATTAGAATGTTGTGTAATGTTCCTACTTCATAAACCTTCTGTCATATTGCACCTTTTTAAACCTAAAATACCTAGGATACAATCAAAACCCTTATCAGTATTATACACGGGGCTAGTAACTGCTCAAACAACCAATCCGCGTGTTTGATATTAATCGAATATTCAGGTCAATAAACGCGCAAGCGAATTATTGAAATAAAATGAACCATATGTTAGTCCCAAAATGACCTGGTTGTGTCGAGTGGACGTTAAACCCCATCTCTCTCTCTCTCTCTCTCTCTCTCTCTCAGGTCAATAAAATCCGACTATCACAGTTTTCGACGGATATTAGGCCTACTATGGTTTTTCGTGTTACAGATAAGGATATTTGTCTGGGAGATGCTTGTTTGAGTTTGAAGTCTGGATGTTCAAAAGTGTTCACTTGAATAATAGAAATGCAATGGTTGCCCGAATATTTGTGACCGCATTGCCAAAATATTCAGACCAAATAGGATCCAGCGCAGAGAAAATGAAATTATTTCATAATTATTCTCGCTTTATATTTTAATTTTCTGAAAACAGACACGTCTTTTAAATCGAATTTAGCTTTTTTTTCTGCCGCTCCGCTGTAATCCGATGGTAGATAATTCTTTATTATGTGCGATTTTTTTGTCGGTTCGACATTTTTCCGTGGTCGGTTGTTTGGCGGTTAAACCCCGTTTAATGTTTTTGTATTTAAATATAGGTTAGTCTCGTACAAACCAGACATCTTTAAATGTTACAGTATTGATTGAGAATATATATAAATATGTAAATTACTGGATAACCAAGTGTATGATTATATATATATTTATAATTAGTGACGTATGAATTAGCTTTATTCGTGTCGTTTTTTTTTATTATCTTGAAAGTGTTTTCTTTTTTCATCTTGGTTCATTAAAGCCATACGTATGTGTCTTAGCTTATTGTTTTATAATTGAAATTCTTGTGTAATCGGGAGGGGGAGGGGGGCAAAAAGTTGTCATTGAGTCAACTGCCATGACGTGGCTTCGATTTTCACAGTTTTACGTGACAAGGAGTAAGATCGCCTGTTCAACCTCGTGGGTTTTCTGCGGGTCCCCCAGTTTCCTCCCACTGCTAAAGACCCCCACGCGCAAATAAATTATTGAAATAAAACTGAACCATTCAAAGTGCACCCCTCTCTCCCTCTTTCCCTCTCCCCCTCTGTCTATCTCTCTCCCCCTCTGTCTATCTGTCTTTCTCTCTCCCCCTCCCCCTCTCTCTCTCTCTCTCTCTCTCTCTCTCTTACTCTTATGTAATTGAAAATAAATGAAATGGAATGGGGTTTAACGTCCTTAGGCTCCGACTGAGCTAATGGAGACCAACATACCCTCCCCCCCCCCCCCAGACACACACACTGTGTGCTATGATAGAAAATTTAGAAATCTCTTATATATCGATTTCCAACAGCCATGGGTTTTTTTTTACGTTTAAACTACCACCGTACTGTTGTTCGGATTGACCAAAAACCGATGCTCCGTGTAAACAATGTAATTCGGAATAAGAGTAGGTCGTATCGCCGCTGTCCGGGCAGAATTTCCCGCGCATAGCACAGTGCATGACGTAGGCTAATGTCCGTCTTCATCAGCCCAGTCAGTGTAGAGCAGTTGGACGTTAAACCCCATTTTATTCTGTGGGTGGGACGAAGCCAGGGTTATCTAAAGTGTCGATTTCCACCATCGATAAATATAACTTAACATCTGTTACATATAAAAACCAGTTGGTAAAATATCTTAGAGCAGTTGTAATTCAAGATGTCGACTGTATCGGCTGCTTCCGTAATTTACATGGGATTGTTCCACTTGTCGCGTGCTTCTTACGTATTTTATTTATATACTGGCTTGAACGAGCAGGCCACGTGTTTGTGAAGACTAAGGAATGATGGCTTCCAGATGTCACTTTAATAGATCAAACAATTTATCGCATTCTTCAATAAATCGGGTTCAACTGTTTCGAGTTTTTAATTTAAAATTGCTTGATGTTACTTAATAGTTCATTTAAACTGATACGTAATTTGTTATTGAATGGTAGGCCTAACGCTATCTCTCGACATTTTGCCTTAATGAATACACGATTTATGTCTGGTTGGCTGAGAATTGTGTTAATTCTAAACAGGTTACCTATTACGCGCGTGCGTTGCTAGGCGCTTCTCAGATATCCACCATTACCTCTTTACCATATAAGAGCATCAGTCGCGCGCTATGACCAAAACACTCCGACACGTGGCCCACTTATGGTCACACTCACCGGCCGTAAAACCAAATATCAAAAATAATTCTGTGATATATGAAGGCCGACATTATTACTAAACATCGGTTTTCAACTTTGCCCAAATTTAAGAACTTATCGCCAAGATTTCCAAAATGTATTCCCGCTCAACTAAAGTCAGGAACTGTTCTTATGAATGAATAACGGTAAAACTATTCTAAAGTATATTCCTTGATTGGCACGCTTAATCAACCAATGTAATCGATCCTTTTGGCCACGTGAGAACTTTAACCCCTCCTCTAGCGCGTGAAAGAGGGTGAGATTGAAAAGACTGTCAGAATTTAGTGTCTTTTATAAACTTTTAACCGTGTGGAACAAGCCTCCTTGGTAAGTCGAATTATATCTACCTCTTTAAGTCTATTTATAGAATCCGTCATCACCCTTGCACTATTCTTCTAGGGTACCTAATGAAAGTTATCTTCACGCTTTGCCAACATTTTTGGAGACTTTTTTTTCGATCGGTGCCAAAATAAACTGATACCATAGATCTACCGGTAAATATCGTCGAGTCAGCTTCACAATTCGGACGCCATTTTGTTCTATCAATGTCAAACTTTTGCCCCGTAAATATGTTTCTGATAATGCACGTGCCGTAATTAATTTACCAGAAATCTAAATTACCTACACAATAACGTAATATTTTCAGATGTGTCTTGAGTTAATTACAACATAAGATCCCGTCTGATGTTCAGAAACAATTTCGTAATCCCAAAATATTATTTTGATAGACTTTTTACGGGTGAGCTTGACATTGGTAACCTTCGGCATTTTCAACTCGAGTGTTTTGTAATCTTTACAACATAAAACACTCGTCTTTGTGCAACCATAACATATGTCGATTTGATTTTTTTTTTTTATCAAGGCAGATATAAATGTTGAATTGCTTAGAATAAAATGTCGAGATGAATTTTGTTTTGATTATTTATTGCCATGGGGAGATCGTAGTTTCGGTTGGCCGAATTTCTCAATTATTACTCTTAATATCACAAGACACTGATTTAGCCAAATTTACCAAAACGGTTTTTTTTTTTTTGGGGGGGGGGGGGTCGAGAGCACGTCAATACATTCTGCACACAGAGTGCTATTTACTACAAGAATTGATCTCTGTCCTGTGTGGCCACCATATCTAAAAGCATTTATACTATTTTTAACTGCTTCTACTCCATTTCTGTCCTACCTGTCTTACATGTATACACAAAGAGTGTATAAACTTTTTCTATTTTATTAAATAGAAACAAAATTAATACTTACATGTATCAATATTCACAAAGTCTGTTTGAATGAAATTGTTGATTTACATGTATGACTTACAATGTCAGTCAACTATCTTAGTGTCAACTATCTTAGTGTCTATTCTCAAAGGAGCTAACTGTAGAGAGGCAGCCTAAGTTTAGTATGGATGTGACTATTGATAATATTGGTAAGATTCAGGATACTGTAGACTGCAATGTGGAGAGGGGTTCACTAGTCCATGGGTGCAGTAGTCCGCGGCTATATGAAATACTATAAATATGGTATCAATAAACATTACCCTAAACCAACCCTCTCCCTAATAATAGATAATGGTGAACAAATGTGGAGAGGGGTTCACTAGTCCGAAGGTGCAGTAGTCCGCGGTTATATGAAATACTATAAATATGGGTATCAATAAACCTTACCCTAATCCAAACCCTTTCCGTAATAATAGGTAACGGTGGACTAATGAACTCTAACCCTAATAACAGATATCGGTGGACTAATGAACCTGCACACTAGTGAACTCACTGACTAGTGAACTCACTGACTAGTGAGCATTCCCCGGAATATGAGTCTTTAAGATTCTTGTTTAAATTTAGAATTTTAGTTAATGTTCGTTCAGAAAATGTATTGGTGCAGAAAGAATCATAATGGGACCATCTTGCTTGAATTTTCATTCACCTGAATATAGTTGGGGGTAGAGGGGTCACTCTACCCAGCTCCCCCAGACTTGTATACATGTGTACATCACTGCCTATGGTGGGGTACGGGTGAATATAACTGGTCAGAATGTGCGTGCATGTGCACACTTTTTTTGAGATATGTTATAAAGTAGATCATAGATGTTATAGTTATTCCAATAAAATTCGCCCATGAACTGTGGTATATAGTGATTATATATTGGCAAGGATTCGGTTCTGGTGGGAGAAGTGGAAACATATATCTGGTATGAATACTCTGGTTTCACCTTTAGGAAAAGAAAGGTTATTTTTGAAACCATACCAGACGGCCAACATATCTCTCTTCATATTTTAATAAACCTATTAATATTTATTATCCACTTGCAGATCTAAATGTGGGCTCTAGTGCATATCAACTCCCCTCCACCATTCTATTTCTATGCCATTCTGTTTCTATGCAAGTGTAAATTTGAGATTTTTAATGGTTCAGACTCTGAACTTCAGAGGTGGGGAGCTTACCACCATTGGCCTTCCTTTCTCTCCTTCTTCTCCCCATCCAAACTAAAAATCCTGTGTGGTGGTTAGCTCCCCATCCTCTCTCTCACTCTCTCTCGCTCTCACTCTCTCTCTCTCACTCACTCACTAGAGGTAAATCTAATTAAATAATGCAATTGGCCTTTCCTCCTCTCCTTCTCCCCATACAAACTAAAAATCCTGTGTCTGTTACTGTACCACCCTTCATATGCAGTGTAGAATTATTTAATTAGATTTACTTGTACCGAGAGAGAGAGAGAAGAGTGAGAGTGGATGGGGTTTAATGTCCACTCAACACAAACTAGGTCATTTCGGGACTAACATATTATGTTTCAATTTTATATCAATAATTCCTTAGCTGTGGGAGGAAAGTGGAGGACCCGGAGAAAACCCACAAGGTTGCACAGGCGATCCACTTCTTGTCATGTACTACAGGGGTATCGAAACTATGTCAGTTGACTCAATGACAGACCTTATGATACAGTGCGCTGATGAATACATTGGGAATGCAATGAGATGAAAAAATCTCCACTTTTCTAACATCAACTAAATTTCATCAATAAATAAGTTAATTGATGTCTAATTAATAATTTAGATAACATTTCAGGCCTAAAGAACAACATGCAATAGGCAGATTTAGCTCTTGTATAATGCATGTTTAAACCTGTCATAAATGTTTATGTTACATCAAAGACTAAATAATAAAATGTTACCAGTTATTGTATGATTTAAAAGTTCCTTCAGTCAACAAACCCAAAAAATTTCTCTTTTATATACATGAAGATTCTGAGCATGTACAATGTATATAGAGATCTGGATAGTTTCAGTTTTTTTAAAGAAATGTTTTTCGCTTTGAAGATATTCTTGTAAAGAATGTTGGTGAGTTTTATTAACGGAAGTTGAGTCTATTTTAAAAGAGTGATGAAAGATTATTTCCTATTAGCTTCTGTTACAAAATAACCCAAACAATTTATTTAATGTGGTTTAACGTCTTGCTGTTATTCACTGACAAAATAGGCTAATGAAAACAGACATAAGGCATGCAGTGTGCTATGTAGTGAAAACCATTCAGCCCAACAAAAATTTGGTGAATAGTTGGAGGTGGGCTGAAAGACCAGAATTAACATTGAAAGCCATGGGGAAAATTAATGGTGGTCTGCCTCCATTGCATAGCGTTAAACCCCAGAGTGGTTCCCCTTGGTGAGAGGTGCATGACAGAAAACACTGTCTAGTTATTCAGATGGGATGAAAAAAATAAAGTCACGTATGTACATGCTGGTGGCCTGCACTTATAAAATTCGTGGCAGTATGACCGTCTGTCTAACCTCGTGGGTTTTCTCCGGGTTCACCAGTTATACCCCACAGCTAAAGGTCCCTAAGCACAAGCAAATTATTGAAATAAAAGAACTATATAGCTGGTGTCAAATGAATGTTAAAGCCCATCCCTGGTTGTACGTGACAAGGAGTAGGGTCGTCTGTCCAACTGCGTGGGTTTCCTCCGGGCACTCCGGTTTCCTCCTACTGCTAAAGACCTCTACGCGCAAGCAAATTATTGAAATGAAATTAAAACCATATGTTATTCCCGAAATGACCTAGTTTGTGTCGAGTTAACCCTCTCTCTCTCCCTCTCTCTCTGTCTCTTGACTATGGTAACTAATGATTATCATAAACAATTAATAAACAATTAATAAACTATGATAAACACAGGTAACCAACTCGCCTGTAATCAAATTAATTAAACAATTCAAACATATTTATTATACTTTAAAACAAAACTACTGGACATATTTATTAAAACTATTAAAGTGTAATGAGATTAATGAATGAGACAGGTGTACTATTATTTCCTGAGATTACCTGGATTAACAATAGATCTACATGTATAGGTAGTAATATTTACCTGGAGTAACAACATGTAGGTATAATTATTGGTATTAAATCTCTGGCTATTGTTTAGTTAAAATGATTTTTGTGTCAAGCAGCAGGATAAAAAACACCTCTACAGTAAAAAATGTTATCTAAATTGAAAACACAAATATTAGTTAAAATACCAACAATATAATATACATGTAAATGGGAGAGAGAGAGAGAAATTGAGTTTTAGGTCCACTCAACACAAACTAGGTCATTTCGGAACTAACACATGGTTTAATTTTATTTCAATAACTCGCTTGCGCAAGGGGGTCTTTAGCAGTGGGAGGAAACCAGATGACTCAGAGAAACCCCACGAGGTTGGACAGGCGACCCTATTTCTTGTCACGTACAAGTGGGGAATCGAAACCACACCACTTGACTCAATGACAGACCTTATGATACACACTAACCATTCAGCCATCCAACCTCCATAATACAAATGAGAAGTTATGTAGTCATTTACAGAAATATAGATTGATTTAAATTAATATCAACTAAGTCACTTTTAGACTAAAATATGGTATGTATATACAGTTTTGAATAATGGGGGCTGGGGGAGGGGGGGGGGCTGAATGGGTCAACACACATTAGATTATAATAACAAGGAATAGGGTCACCCACCAACCTCATGAGTTTTCTCCTGGTTCTCCGGTTTCCTCACACAGCTCAATACCCCTGGCTTATTATCCCCTTTAATACATGTACCATATGATCTTGTTAGGTGTGGGCACAGACTTGAAATAATCCCTGTGGATTAAGTTTTTGATTTGGAGATTAGTTGAGATTATCCCTTAATTCATTGGGTAACTCTGATATTAGGGTTAGAGTGACTTTATTTGAGCGTTGGTTGTGTAAGTGGTAAGACTCAAGTTAGTTTGAGAGACATGTACCTGGATATGTAACGGAATAGTTTTTATGAAATTGGATTTTATTTTATTACTATGTAGACAGAAAAGTAAGTTTATATTTTTGTTAGATTTTTATTCTCAGTAGTTCCTATGTATTAAATAATGGATGTTTATACTCTATACTAGATTTGTTGCTTATCATACAATGCAACCCGAATAAAGAATATAACTCAATTCTAGATATGTTATATTATTAAAATATCTTGACTCTAAACCAAATCTATTGTACAGGGATTCTTATATTTATATAATTAAAGGACATTATGTGGAATTAAATAAAGAGTTGGCAGTTCTCGCTATAATAGTTAAAAACTAGATAATGTAATGGGAATTTGCTGAAAATGTCAGTCAAATAGGTCCACTATGAAGCAAGATTTTAGCAATTCAATTATATGCCTACCCTCGATCTTCATCACTAAAGTCGGTAAGATAAAAAACATAATCTCAATTATCCATTTTTTGATTTAATAATCAATGCACGTTTAGCAGGGAATCAGATTCAAATCCTGTAAATATCACAGGCTAACGGTGACACCAAGAGTAGATTATGGTCGAGATAAGTTAATTAATGTCTAATTAATAGTTTAGATAACATTAAGGCGTAAAGAAAGACGTGCAATAGGCCGATTTGACTCCACATATTCAACAATTAGTATGAATAAAAACTGATTAATGAGGACCGATGATTCTGGGTTGCATCTAGACCTATTGTCGCTTTAATTCTTCAGATGATCTGGGTGCTGTGTACATGTATTAGACTTGGTTCTGATTGAAGATAATTCTAGAAATAACTTCAGCTTCCACTAAAAATATCTTCAACTCTCTATTCAACCAAGCAATCTTTTCTTGTGACTAATCAGTCAGGTTTACAGGTGGGGCAACCTTTATTCTTCAGTTTACACGTTTATTCTGTGATAGAGTGTTCAGTTACAGTGAATATCATTTCGCTTATCCCTTTCTCTAAATTTGATTATTTAATTGGTGTTTTATTTCTTATAAAAGGTAAGAATTATGGTTTCTTACAGTTTTTTTGGTTTTTAATATTGAGATATTTTCTTCAGTCTAAAAAAAAGAATAATTTTTAAAAGGGTTAATTCGTTGGTGAGGATTATGTTTTCTTAGTTATATATATTTTTTAAAAAAATGTTATTAAAGTCACGATGCACTATTTTAAGTATTAGTAATCATTTGCAAATTACAAATTAGTAATATCTGTCTAAAAATGGCTCAATTCCGTTCAGAATTTAAAAAGAAATGTAGAATTGAAATTTCATTATGCTATGGCTATGAAAATTTAATGATAAGCCTGTTTGAAATCTGATACATGGCTCCCTCTTGTCAGTGATGCTTCCCCTTGTCAGTGATGCAGGGCGGAGAGTCTGACAAGGATAGCTGTCTAGTTGTTCGGATGGTACGATAACCCCACAGTCCTGTGTACATATTGGCGTGCAGATAATAGATCCTTTGGTAGTTGAAATTCGATATAAGAGTAGGTCGTAGCGCCGCTGTCCGGACAAAATTTCTCTCATAGCACAGTGCATGGCGTATGCGCGTCTTCATTAGCCCAGTTTAAGAGCTGAACAGTAGGACGTTAAATCCCATTTCATTTTAAATCTGAATGAATTCATACGGGTGATAATCTAACATCAATATTTTGATTTTAATTTCATAATTAAATGTTAAAGTTTAGCGTTGATATTTGATATTTTAGCGACAAATATCAATGACACATGGTTACTTTGAAAAGAGAAATATTTATAATTAAATCCAGACTGGTTTCCGTTTGTCACTGGTCAGATCCGGCCTGCAATGCAGTAGGGCCGTGTAAAAAATGCAGTAGAAACTATGTTTTGGCCGTACATGCGCATATATTGATTTAGAAATGATACATTGAACCACAAGCCCAACAACTCAAAAATTGTATTTAATTTTTAAATAATTAATTTAAATGGGTAATAGATATGAAATAAAACACAAGAAATGGTAACCATTTAAAATCATGTAATTAATCAAAATTGAATATGTAGCCTACAGAAAGAACTACTTGTGTTCATCTTTCTGGAGTTTTTGTCAATTTTATTTTATATAAGATAATTGATGTGCTTATTAGATTTTGTAGTAGTTCTACATTAGGAATAAGAGGGGGGGGGTGTAAAAAAATCTGATCCAATTATCAGGGTTCTTTTACGTGCAGTTCAACATGTATACGAGAATTCAGTAACAAAGAAGTCGGTAATTTTACAAGGAATTTTGAAAGTGAATACTGGAATAATGTTTGTTGGCATTGAAGCAAAATAGACTGTAATTTAATCGCAAGTGTAGAATGACCTTTCTACCGTTTGAAGGATTCTTTTCAATTGTCTGATGTTTTTTACCTCAAGTTTCTTAACAGATTTTCAGTCATCGGATTTTCTTACCCGATTCGTCTGGTCTGTTGGTGCAATCGATTACTGTTGAACCTATAAGAGAGAGAGAGAGAGAGAGAGAGAGAGAGAGAGAGAGAGAGAGTGGGGGAGAGAGAGAGAGAAATGGGGATTAACATCCTCTTGACACAAACTAGGTCTTTTCGGGACTAACATATGGTGTAATTCTTTTTTTAATAATTGGCTTGCAGGTAGGGGTCTTTAGCAGTGGGAGGAAACTGGTGGACCCGGAGAACACCCACAAAGTTGGACATATGATCCTACTCCTTACGTACATCCGGGGATTCGAAACCATGCTAGTTGACTTAAAGACAGGTCATATGATACAACGCACTAACCGTCCCACCATTGACCCTCCTGAAATGTATAAACTATTGTAGATTGCTGTTAAGCTGTAAGTGGGTGGGGGGTTGGGATGGCCTAGTGGTCTAGAGTGCCGCACTTCGACCTCTAGCTGGCCGGTCACCTCTGGCTTGCGGCTGTGGTTTCGTGCCCTGATGTGAGCGTATGTGGCATGGAGATAAGGGCGCCTTCTCAACCTCATGGGTTTCCTCCGGGCACTCCGGTTTCCTCCCACTGCTAAAGACCCCTACGCACAAGCATATGTTAGTCCCGAAATGACCTAGTTTGTATTGAGTGGACGTTAAACCCCATTTCTCTCTCTCTCTCTCTGTAAGTTGGTTTGGGTGGCCGAATATTTTAATGTTTCAGATCATAAGGTCTGTCATAGCATTAGGTGGCATGGTTTCGATTCCCCTCTAATTAACCATCCAATGCAGGCAAGGTTTCGATCCCCTGCTTGTACGTGACAAGGAGTAGAGTCGCCTGACCAATTGAATGAGATATTAGCCCCAGCATGACCTGGTTAGTGCTGAGTGGATGTTAAACCCCATTTCTCTCTGAAGTGAATTGTGTTCTTATTCAATGTTTGATGGCTGTAACAAACCAAAAAAACCCTAGAAGATTATTCATCGCTAGTTCCTGTAAGGTCTATCTCTGACCAGATGCTGGTATAGGGGACATCTAGGTCATATAAGAAATCTTACATGTATGGTGTAGGGGGCATCATGGTCATAAAAGGGTTCCTACATGTATGGTATAGGAGGACACCTAGTGTGTTAGAGGGCACCAAGGGTTATTGAGGGCAAGATCACCTCAATGTAGAGCTGTTTATCCTATACTAGAAACAATGAGTTAAGATTAACGCTGCCCTGGCAAGATTCCCCTAGTTTCCATTAAATTCTCATTCTTTAAGACAAAAGTGTTTAACAATATTAAGGTAGACAAAAACAAATTACTTTGCACCAAAGAAATTCTAAGAAAATGTAAAAAAAACCACAAGAGAAAATTAGTTTCCATAGCAACATCTATCTTCGTGGTATTTTTTTCTGCAATTTTTACATTCTGCACCAAAAATCCAAAAATACATGTTGATCAGAAGAAGAAAAAATAAAAAGTAAGTTAATAGTTTTACCATGGACTTGTCTAACAGTTGGTTTTACCATGGACTTCTCTGACAGTTGGTTTTACTATGGACTGGTCTAACAGTTGGTTTTATGGACTGGTCTAACAATTGGTTTTACTATGGACTGGTCTAACAATTGGTTTTACTATGGACTGGTCTAACAATTGGTTTTACTATAGACTGGTCTAACATTTGGTTTTACAATGGACTGGTCTACCAGTTGGTTTTACTGTGGACTGGTCTAACATCTGGGTTTATCTTACAGTTGGGTCTACCATGGTCTGGTCTAACAGTAGGTTTTACCATGGGCTGGTCTAACTTTATCAAGCAAATGTTACTGTTCAATTACTAAATGCATGGGAATGTGATTCATGGAGAATAGATAGAACATTTGACCAAACATCTTGATCTATATTTGCTTTCAAAGCGAACAAAATTTAGCAAAATGTGACAAGGAATAGGGTAGCCTGTCTCACCTCGTGAGTTTTCTCTGGGTCCTCCAGTTTCCTCCCACAGCTGAAGACCATTATGCATCTGCATTGAACCATCTGTTAGTCCCGAAATGACCTGATTCATATCGAATTGACGTTAAATCCTCTTTCTCTCTTTCTAATAAGCGGGGCACATACTAGCTTAGTGATTCCATCGCATGAATCAATGTCGAAATTCGCCTAGTGTGTCAACTGCCATTCGGTTGAATATCTATTCGGCCAAATGATTGGCTCGAATGAAACATGTTTGATATATATTTGCCTAGTTTGACTGCTTTGCCAAAGCATTCGGCTGAATGTAGAATTCATTGCCCAATCACATTCATATCGAGAAGTCATGTGATTGTTTGAAGACATGGTCGGCACCATGTTTAAGCATGTGACTTGAACGGTGAATCGGTTGAAGTGTGTCCACCTATTCAGCTGATTGATTCTGCCAAATGATTCAGCTAATGTGTCCACCGCTTTAAAGAACAGCCATACTGGTTCTGTGGGAAAAAAACAATCTTTGTTGGTTTTAAATATCTACCTGTGGGCAAACAGATCTCGATGGTACCAGGATATTTTTGTGTTTAAAAGAAATTCCAGAAGTGAATCTGCTTTCAAAATAATTAATTTATTTGGCTTGAACCCATCGGATCCAATAAACATGGTAAAGAGAAGATAAATTTAGAGATAGAATTTGTGAGAAAGTTTATAAATAGGCCTGAAGGCTGATTATCAACTGTTTGTATACTCTATACTTAGACTTTTGGCTATAAATAGTCCAGCTTTAAATTATGGACAGTTCCAAAATAAATACTTTAGTTGATGATAGATTTCACAGATAGACAAGGATTGATTCCTGGTATATTTCATGATTTTGTTTTTATTCACCCATATTGAAATGTGGTGTATATGTATTCTCATCACCCCTGTTGGTCCGTCTATCGTTCCATTATTCCAGCTGCGTCTGCTGTTTACAGACTAGACTTATCATCTGATTGACTTGAAATTTATCATACAACGCAGACAGCTATTGAATTGCAACAATTTCTTATAATTACATCCAGAGTTATAACCCTTTTTCACTTAAAAAGTCTTGTGGACTCGGTAAGGGCTAAAGTTTGTATAAATTTATACAAAGTGATTAAGGTCATGAGACAAACAATCAAAACTAATTCTGTTACAATGTATCTTCCGAAAGACTTAAATGTATTATACACTAAGTTTAAACTCGTTCTTCTCCCTTTCTTAACACATAATACAAGGGTTGTGGACCCTCTGCAGATCCCAATAATTACATGTATCTAATGCTGATGAAATTTAAAATATGTTCATATCCTGATGATCTAGTTTACTGCAGATATTTAGGCATATATCGGACCATAACTTCCTGAATTATTGCCCATTATTGTAGAATAATCGCTTCACTTTTTTAGTTTGTCCTCTGTCCATCTCTTGCAAAATGTGGACATATCTTAACAGATATTAAAATTATGTAAATACAGTCCATTAGCAAGCCTGGAAACAAGGCACCTGTCACAGATAATGTCAGGCACAGATTCAGGCTTTGTCAGGCACTAAACCTCTGGCACCTGTCATTTTATTCGGTACTGATTTGTCTTTTTGATTGATATTATCAATACATTATTAATAAGTTGAAAATGTCAGGTACTATTTCATTAGTGTCTGACATTCTTCAGGTACATCTAAAACTGTTATTTCCAGGCCTGTCATTAGTGTAATAGTATTTTAATGTTTGTATAAATAACCGTATATTTAAATGTCGATATCCTGTGAACAGTGTCTAACTGTAGTATGGAGATTAAAGCTATCAAATGTTAAATTGCGAGCCATGAGATTCCTGTCTATCAGTTGATGTAGACCGGGTTATCACCCAAAGATAAAATTAAGTAGATTATTCTCAAGGTTTGTGTAGTGTGTTTCTGATTCATAAAATGGAGTTTAAAGTCTTGCTATTCTACCTCGATTGAGCTAAGATGTTATATGAAATAAAACAGGGGCCTTATTCACGAAATCTTAACTAAGATAAAATCCAAATTTTAGTTATATGATTGGATAATATTAGAATGATATTACGGTAGTGCTTAGCCAATCAAAACTGAAGTATCTATTAAAATTTGGATTTTATCTGAAGTTAAAATTTCGTGAATCTGGGCCCTGGGTTTAAGTACTGACTGGGATAATAAAAAAAACGGCCAAACGCCAACGGGCATACATCATACAGCCAAGGAATCTTTAACGTGCACACCAATGTGTATACAGGACCTCAAGTTTGTGGTCCCATCCCAACTACTATAAAATGTCCCTTGCCAGGCCCTCTGTCCTGCATCACTGACAAGGGGCAACTACACCAAAAAATCTGATGAACTCATCGGCCAACATACATGTAAGGATCGAACACGGGACCTCAAGGGTAGTGAGCTAACGTCTTACTCTCTGAGCCATCGTCACTCCGATAAATCGTCGGTTGTCTGACGAACCAACCAATCTGAAATATTTAAGTATTTAGAATTTGTGTTCTGTTGTTATCTCTGTAGCCATCAAATATTAACATTTATTTATGATTTATACATGTACATCAGGACACAGAACACCATTAAAATAAACGTTATTATTTGATGGACATAGAGATAACGTCAGAACGCAAATTTCAAACGCATAATTCTCAATACTTAAATATTTCAAATTGGTCAGTTCTTCATACAACCGATGACATAATGGTATATTAATATTCTGTTACTGAACCCCATTGGCACAACCAGTATATTCAATACACGATTTATATACTTTTGTTTTTAGGGGACAGTGAGAGTAAGAAAGAAAAGACCGTGCCCCTGTCTACCATTCCAGAAATTTTCACATTTTTAGGTAAGTCTGTTAATTTAGATTTTGTACTGTAGAGATTCTGTGTGACCAAAAGTCATTTATCTCTTTAGACAGGGGCGGATCTAGGAATTTTGAAAAAGGGGGGGGGGTGCCGCAAAATAAGGGCACTGACAACTGAGACGGAGCATGTCACTGAAAGGGGGGGGGGGCCCAGAGAAAATGATCTGTCATATCCTTGCATCTGTTGCTATTCCAAGAGCTATTTGGTTGATAGTTTCGTCTAAGTAAACATTCGGAACGGACATACTTGGGTCTGAGAAAAGGCACAATCAACAGTAAAAAAGGGCACTGTTGGAAATTAGGGGGGGCACGCGCCCCTCACATCCCCCATTGAATCAGCTTCTGTTAGAGGTGATGGCAATATGAGCTAGCATTTGGATGCATTAATGTGACCATGCTCCGTGTGATGTACAAACTAGGGAATTGAAACCACAACAATTGACTCAATCAATGTGTTAGTCCCAAAATGACCTAGTTTGTGTTGAGTGGACGTTAAACCCCATTTCTCTCTTTCTCCCTTGTGTAGACGACATTAAACCCCATTTCATTGGATTCCATTTTAACTGTAGACGATATAATGAAGTACTTGAATATCATTTACAGATAAACAACGTTCTTTATCTGTTTTAAACATTTACACACATCCTCTGTTTTAGCTACAACTTGAATTTTAAATAAATACATAAAATAGAGATATTCTATCCCCGGCAACCGTTTCTATGATAAATCATCCGTGATCTGTATTAGCTACAACTTTAGTTTAACATAAAACAACTAGTTTTAACGATACATTATGGGAGATTAGATAAAGAGCTGGCAGTTCTCACTGTAAAAGTTAAAAACTTGATAATGTAAAGGCAATTTGCTGAAAATTTTGATCATCATAACTGAAGTCGGTACAATCAAAAACAGAGTCTCGATTATCAATTTCATGATTAAACCAAATCCAGTAAACATCGCAGGCTAGAGATGACATTGAGAGTTGATTATGGTCTGGATAAGTTAATTAATGTCTAATTAATAATTTAGATAACATTTCAGGCCTTAAGAATGTCCTGCAATATGCAGATTTAGCTCTTGCATAATGTATGTTTAAATAGATACATGTAGATAATTTATTATATCCCCGGCAACCATTTCCATGATGTATCATCCTTCCTCTGCTTTAGCTGCAACTCGTTTTAGATAAATGCATGAAATAACCCCGGTTACCATTTCCACAATAAATCATCATCTCACAAATAGTACATACATACATACATACATACATATGTTTTGTGAATCACAGACTCAAGGTAAATGCACATACTGAGCCGTTTTTGTTTTTGTGTCAGCGTGCGCCCTCTGACCCCAACAGCTGTTCATAGTTTACAGCCTGCATTTCTATTTACCTCAATTTATACACAATTTTGATAAAATCTACGCTTTGTTTATTTTATTGGTTTATATTTCCCTAAAATTCATATTACATTTTAAAAACATCTAAATATTTGAAATGTTTCAGAATGGCATGAAAGATTTTATAGCATCAGATGTTTTAAAAAAAAAGGAAAAATGTTTGAAATTTTAAAGGAAATTGATATCAGTCTTGTGGTCTTGAAGACCTTTTGGAGGAAATTGTAACATGTTTTTGGAATTGGTTTTAAAAAATACAAACAATAGAAAACAGAATAAAATTATTACACACAAACAAGGCCCTGAGTTCACAAAGCATTCTCAGACTTAAGTTAAAAATTTACTCAACTTTTAATCATTGTTTATGAGAAATATCTTTATCTAGAACCACGAAACTTTGCACATAGTTTCGTATTGATGTACATGTACATTGTATTTGATACAATTAAGCAATAAAAGTTTTATAAAGGGCTATATTTTATATCTTGTGAACTTAAGGCCAGATCAGTCCATTTATTATATATTTACCTGTCATCAAACTTTCTCATCAACAGTCTTTAATAATAAATGTAAGCAATCATTTAACTTAGATATTTCCTACGTTTTGGCTAACACAGATTTCAGACTTGTGGTGCGTTTTCATATAATAATCGGCCTTTTAGAATGGCTACAGTGGCAGGAATAGAGATGATTTTGAAACTTGTTGACTTGTGAGTGAGCCAGAAAATTTTTTTTCAGGATGTCAGGATAATTTAGTATATGAATTTTGGTTTGTAACATCAGTCCTGGAAATGTCCAGCATTAATGAAAATATTAGACCTACCTGACATTTTCAACTTAGTGCCGGACATGTATTAATAATATCATTAAAAACGACAAATCAGTGCCAGACAATATGACAAGCACCAGAGATTTTGTGCCTGACAAAGCCTGAATCTGTGCCTGACAATTCGTGACTAACACATGATTTATGCAGCCCCCCCCGCTCAGGCTTGAAATTTTTTTATGCGATTTTATTGGTGATTTTTAGACCTGTAATTTTGGAATTTACCTTCCAGAAAAAAATCCTGGATCCGTGCCAGTTATGGTTCATTAATTTGCTTGTTTGTAGGGATTTTTGACAGTGGGAGTAAATCAATCGACCCTGATAAGTGCCACAAGGTTGGACAGTTGACACGTGCAAGCGGGGGATGTTACCTGTGTTAATTGTTTTGACAGGTAGAACCACTGTAGGTTTTATGCACCTGCATGTGTTTGGTAAGGTAATATATAATATGTAGGTAGTACTGATGGTTGCTATGGTTACTGTGGTCTATCAGCCAGTATGTTTTACTATGGTTGAATGTCAATAGTTGATTGTTATATAGATTAACCAAAGGATTGGCAGAGAAGAACAGCTTGGGTACACTTTGGTACATGTTAGAGTCAACAAACTGAGAGAGAGAGGGAGAGAGAGAGGTTTAGATTCTGGTACATGACAAGGAGTAGGACCGTCTCTCCTCCAGCTTCCTCCCACTGTTACAGACACATACACTCTACTGTTACAGACACATACATGCAAGCGAATTCTTGAAATACAATTAGACAATATATTACTCCCTATACATGTACATGCATCCATAGACAGAGAAATGGGGTTTAACATCCACTTGACACAAACATGATACAAGAAATGAAATGGGTTCTGACGTCCTATTCTTCTGCTCCGACTGGAGAGAGAGAGTTTAACGTTCACTCGACACAGACTAGGACATTTCGGGACTAACATATGGTTCAATGTTATTTAAATAATCAGGTTGCGCATAGGAGTCTTGAACAGTGTGAAGAAACCGGTGGACCTGGAGAAAACTCACAAGGTTGGACAGGTGACCCCACTCCATTGTAGATTATAACATAATATACGCTTTCATGTAGTTTAGTGGGTCGATTCCATATCTTAGGATTAGAGACAACATGGCCAACTTCAAATCGTAATTAAACCAAAATAGAATTAAATAAAGTTTAGCTCCATCAGGCGTGTGCCCAAGAGATGTGGGGGGAGTTTAGCTCCATCAGGCGTGTGCCCAAGAGATGTGGGGTTGGGGGACCTGACCCCTCCCTACTGGCACAGAGTATATTTTTTCTTTGTTACATTCTTGGAAATAAAACCCCTTTTTGCTCACTCTACTTTAATCCTCTACATGTAAATGAAAAGAAAGGTTGTCTCAAAACATCTGAGTAGTCCCCCCTGACATAACGCTTGATGGAGCTAAACTCCGTTTAATTTTGATATGGTTTAATTTTGATTTGAAGGTCTAATCCTATGGAATCAGCCCACTAACTACATTATAAGCATATTATATTAACATACATGTATGTTATAATCTATAGATGAAGCTTGTCATGTTATACCAGCGGTATATATAGGATACACGTGTATACCATTTACTCTAGCCGGCCGGTATTTCTTACTCATATCTGGCGAGAATCCAGGTTTCACATTTAGCATTGAGAAAGTCATTGAAACAAACAGGTAACCACACGCTATAGAGAGATGGTTTACATTTAACGCAAACAATAAATTAGGTTTTATGATAATGCTAACACAAACTAGGTTAATTTGAGACCAACACATGGTCTGTCTGTAGTGAAACAGGTATAACCATACTCTATAGAGATTGTTTAATGTTAACTCAAGCACAAACTAGGTAAATTTGAGACTAATATATGGTCTATTCCTATTGAAACAGGTACAACTATACTCTAGAGAGATGGTTTAACCTTAACTCAAATACAAACTAGGTATGGTCTATCTGTATTTTGTACAGTTCTCTTGTGCTTAACCCTTAACCGGTCAGAGTCGCATATTTGCACCACTACGTTATATCCAAAAGTGGTCACGGTCGCATATTTGCGACCATAGCAAGAACCCTTTTTTATAAGCTGCATTTGAGTATTTAGTTTCGTATTTAATTGATATCGCCACGCATGCGTCTCAGACAGGAACTTGTCTTGTCAATAACATTGAGAAAAACATGTCTTCGTTCTACATTTTTTGACAAAAAACGTAATTTAACGATGTCGGGAATAATAAAGACCCTCAAAGTCATTGAAATGCCTATATATGATTCTAACTCGGATTATATCGATTACGCCGATTCTGAAGACGATATTTCTGATGAAAATGATTTAAAATGGTATGCAAATTATAGTTCAACTTATCCTCTTCAACTTTTTTATTGGTGTCAAGACTCTATCATTTATAATTATTCGGCAGTAGTCAATTGTAATAGGCATACAAAATATTTCACGTTAGTTATTTTTAGCCTGACCACTTGACGTCATAACATCAAAATGACGTTGACCGGTTAAAGCCCCAATAACACTCTTGTTGGAACTGAAAAATATGTCCCAATCTTCATTCTGGTCAACAAATCGTATTATTTTAGAATATTCCAATTAAATGATGATATAAATTTCATCTTAACACACCTAATTTAAAAAAATTGGAAAAATTTAACCAATTGATTTGAAAAGTCTAACGTAAACCTTTTCAAATGTGACTTGGATTTTAAAATATTTTCGAACCCTCTGGACAAGTAAAATAGGTTGTAATGGATAATTTACACAACAGGTAGGACACTTAAACATCTAGTACTCAGAATAAAGGTATTACTTATTTTCTGGAGCTACCAAGCCAGCGAGAATGTTATTGTCCCTTTAAGGGTTAATACAATAAAAATGCTGTACCTACAGTATATACATTAAAGAGAAATCTGATTAAGACATGGAACGTATTTCGTTTCGTTTTTACAGTTCAAAATTTTGTTTTACTTGTCTTCACTACACTAGGATCTGGAAGACTTTTTATATTACCGGGAATACACTAATAATAAACATGTGTTCATTTGCTACAGGAAACAAAACAGTTAATATTACAACTTTTAAATTAACTTTATTATAGATATTTTATATATGGAATATATATGGTGCTGTTTTCAAGAATTAAATTGACAATTATTGTTTATTGAGTTGTTATAGATGTTACAAGGAGTGGGTAATATTTATCATGAAACATTCTTGAACATACCAGACTTGTCTAGACTAGTTAACTTCAGAAGAACTTTTTATTTTCTGGCAAATTCTTAAACTATGTAAGCCACTGACCTGCACAATGCAGTGCAACTAATCTAATTTATTGTGAACAAGAATTTTGACTCAGTCATAGATCACTCCATGGCATATTTACCTGTCTACACAAGCTCAGTTCGTGCAAAACCATCCGGTCAATATCAATAGACACAAGTTCTTTATGACTAGCTTACTTATAGATTACTCATATTATAACAGTGGAGGTACCACATGCCCTTTGGGGTAGGACGGCCCAATTAGTTAGCACATGCTCGCTGTATCATAATGTCTTTCATTGATATTATAAAAGTGGAGGTACCACATGCACTTTGGGATGGGATGGCCCAATTGGTTAGCACATGCGCGCTGTATCATAAGGTCTGTCATTGAGACAACTGGTATGGTTTCGAATCCCCATTGTACGTGGCAAGGAGTAGGGTCATCTGTCCAACCTCGTGGGTTTTCTCCTCCGGTTTCCTCCCACTGCTAAAAACCCCTACGCCCAAGCGAATTATTGAAATAAAATTAAATCATATGTTAGTCCCAAAAAGACCTAGTTTGTGTCGTGTGAAAGTGAAACCCCATTTCTTTCTCTCTGTCCACATGCACCAATGCAGACGTTTATTTCTTCTTCCACAGAATTTGAAATGTGTTGTTTATTTCTTGCAATGTCTGTGAGGTTGGTTTTGTTTCATGTGTAGTACCGTCATACTGCACTTACTAATATAACAAACACGGTACAGGCGCGGATCCAGAGGGGGGGCGCACCCGGTGCACTTCCCCTCTATTTTTTGAGGTGGCAAACAATTTTTAGCTCCATATATTCTCGCGAGAAAGGAGAACAAAAATATTTTATTTTGGAAATCGTAATTTACAGTATAAGTATGAAATTAGTCCTTGTGGGCATTTTTTCCACTCAAAAATCACCGTTCTAGGCTTCACGGGGGGTTGGGATGGCCTAGTGGTCTAGAGTGCCGCACTTCCACATCTAGCTGGCCGGTCACCTCTGGCTTGCGGCTGTGGTTTCGAGACCAGGTGTGAGCGTATGTGGCATGGAGATAGGGGCGCCTTCTCAACCTCGTGGGTTTCCTCCCACTGCTAAAGACCCCTAGGCGCCTGCAAATTATTGAAATAAAATTAAAACCATATGTTAGTCCCGAAATGACCTAGTTTGTGTTGAGTGGACGTTAAACCCCATTTCTCTCTCTCTCTCTCTCTCTCTCTCTAGGCTTCACACTCCCAAGTGGGTGCAGCACGCCCCCTCTTTCTGAAAATCCTGGATCCGCCTCTGAGGTATACAGTGGATATAAAAACATAAGTTTATATTTACATAGTACCTAGATTACGAGTGTCTAATACGTTAGTTGTATAATATTAAATCTCCTGGAGGTAATTACCAACATATGCTCCATTAATAACTACACCACGATATTCGATACTTTACTTACTGATTATTATAAAATAAAGAGATTTTATTGGTCGATTTTGGTAGTGACCCAGGGGTCGTATTATAATGTGATAAGACATATGGCGTGTTAAACTCAAAGCTGTCTGTGGAATTTTGAGTAAATTTTCTCATCTGTAGATTACTGTCAGAACCAGTTATATCTCACTGTTTGTGTACATCTTGTTGAATTGACTGTTATAAAGGTTATTGTACTGTCAGTAGTAGGGAATATACTTCCGTATACCACACCTGTCTCTGTGCATTATAGTCCGTATATCATAGTTCATATACCATACCTGTATATATATATATGGATTATTAGTATTAGAAGTATTGAATTCTTTGAACTTTGGAATTTTCTTTGAAAGGTAGGTCAAAAAGGTTATTGCTATGTCTGTAGGTATGAATATACTTCCATATACCACACCTGTCCCTGTGCAATATAGTTTGTATACTATAGTTCATACACCATACCCTAATAAGATCTAGATATAAATATGGGATATTTGTACTAGAAAGTATTAAATTCTTTGTGAAATTTTGGAATGATTCTCTGACAGGTCGTCTTCATTTCATTGACAGGTAGATGATAAGTATATGTTAGTTTATTCCTGAATGTTTACTTACTAGTTCCATAGTTACATTCAGTTGGGGGAGTGGATGGCAGAATGATTAACACATACACGTGGTTTCGATTCCCTGGTTTTACATGACAAGGAATAGGGTCACCTTTCTAACCTCATGGGTTTTCTCCAGATCTTCTTCCTGTTGCTTCCCGATGTAAAGAACCCTGCACTCAAGATAACTATTGAAATAAGATTGGGCCATATGTTACTCCCGAAATAACCTAGTTTATGTCGAGTGGATGTTAATATGGTTATAGTTAATGTGGTTATATGTATATTTACTCGTCATCACCTGTAGAGATGATCATTTGAATGGCTAGAAAGAGTCTAATGAGAGAGAGAGAGAGAGAGAGAGAGAGAGAGAGAGATGGGTTTAAGATCCACTTGTCACAAACTAGGTCGTTTTGGAACTAACAAATGATTCAATTTTATTTCAATGATTCGCTTTCGCGAAGGGGTCTTTAGCAGTCGGAGGAAACTGGACGACCCGATAAAAACCATTGGGCCCTCCGAGTTACGTGAACTCGAGCAGCTAATGTTATCATCTGAGTACTGACACATGTTTTGTTTTTGTTATCATGAAGAAGAACAAGAAGCCTATCAAATTTCTAATAATTAGTTCATGGTTTATCTAGTAAATGCTACAAACAAAAAGAAATGTTAAACGGTTGATAGACTGATGTGGGAGTATGTTTTGTTGCCTGGCAAACCATTTTTTAAGATGAATAAAAAAGATTGTTTCCTAGATTACATGTACATGTACCATATTTTATATATCAAGATGGATACTGGTCTGTTACCTAGGTTACAGGTATCATCAAGATGGACACTGGTGTATTACCTAGGCTACAAATATTTAAAGTCTGAAAGATAAATGTGCTATCTCACAATCCAGAAGATTCTGGCCCCAAGTTCATAAAGCATTCTAATCCTTACGTTCAGAATTTACTCAACTTTCAATCACTGTTTATGAGAAATATCTTTAATACAGACACGCAGAACTTAACACATAGTGTCTTATTGATGTATCTGATACATTAAAACGATAAAAGTTTTATAAGGGGCTATATTTTAGATAAAATAAATAAGGCAAACAAATTTTTTGAGTAAATTCTTAACTAAAGTCCAAGAATATTTTATTTATCCAACATCCAACATCTGAAATGATGCTGCCTGGCCAAAATGTCTCTCATAGCACACTGTATGTCTTATTAGCATGGTTTGTGCAAAATGTAAGACGATAAACTTTATTTCATTTACAAATATTTGATGAAGAAGCGAGTAAAGTATATATCAGACAGGAATAGGAATTTAATGTAATTTATTTTAATGGGATTTAAATAAGTTTGGAATTATATTTTAATTGTTAATTAAGGTAGAAGGTATGACTACCGAGGAAATGGTGCCAGGTAGCTTGTCTGGTATGTAGTAAGTGTTAATGACATTGAAATATATGTATGTATACAATTAGAAGAATGTGTAGTAGGTGTTGGGAGTTGGAATCCTTGTGACTAATACTTTAAATTTAAATCAAAATGAAATGGGGTTTAAGGTTCACTTTTCTGCAGCAACTGGGCTAATGATGACAATGTAGTATTTTATTAGGGAAATTTTGCCTGAACAGTGGCACTATGACATACTTTTATATCAACTTCCAACTGCCAAGGGATCTTTTATGTGCACAGAGTTGTAGTCCTCATGACTAATACTTTAAATGAAATGGAGTTTAATGTCTACTTTTCTGCTGGATTAGTGAAGACGGGTATATGCCATACAATGTGCTATGTCCTACACTTATATCAAATTCATCCATTTATGTCTGTTGCTTCAAATTTTGGAAATTAAGATTTGAAACATTTCCCATGACTGAACAGTAAATTCTTTGTTTAAGTTTATGAATAAAATTATCATAATCTTTTATAAAAAAAAACAACGACAGACAGACTTATAAACGATACACAGACTTCAAGTCTAAAATTAACTCACACCGACCAGACATCTGGAGTATAAACAATATATTGTGATATTAATAGCCAGAGATGTTTAAAACATTAAAGTGTCTTCTCCAAATTTGGGCAGAGTAATCTCCCTTGATGCATCAGGGGAGATAATTGTTTAATGTGGATTTAGACTACTATTCTCTTATTTATTTACTTCAGCTGTAAATTGATGTTAAATCAGCTGCTATGTGCAACTGTTCTTTTATATTTCCTGGTGTTATTTCTTTTAGGTTCTCTAGATTCTAATCCTTTCACACACAAATAACCAGACATTTCACAATTATCTGATCTTAATCTTCTTGTAAGAGTTTTTAATAGGCACACTTGTACATGTACATTTTTTGCAACAAATGAAATGATTTTTGTAGCCTACTACTTTAGATGTATCTCCTTTCACCTTCAAATCCTGATTATTGGTAAAAAATATAACCCAGAAAATCTCAATTCAACTACTGGATGTTCTCAACAATTTTGAGAAAAGGGGTTTTATGTACTCGACACAAGCTTTGTTATTTTGGGACTAGCACATGACTCAATTTTATTTAAAAAAATTCGCTTGCATGTAAGGGTCCTAAGCAATTTGAGGAAATTGAAGAACCTTAAGAAAACACATGAGGTTGGACAGATGACCATACAGTCAAGCGTGGACTAAAAACCATGCCACTTGACTCAATGAACCTCCCCAAAATATGGATTATCAAGTTTGGATATAAACATTTACTGTTTTTTCAATTTCAGATTTTTTTCGTAGAAAGTGAGAAACTGACCAATAAATTGACCAATCAGAATGGCAAGTCTTGAAGAACGCAGAGAAGCCAGACGTCGACGCCGAGCAGCAGGAGGAGACGACGAGTAAGTTAGCGATATTGATATTTTACAATAATCTTTGTTGGAATTACCTCCCTTTCTAGTAAACGAAAGCACAACAATCAGTCAGGTGGCATGCATTTTGGGAGAAAAACCTGTTCTTTATTCTTTGAATAACAAATAATTTAATTAGTTGAATGTGAAAGTTGATCTTACAGAAAGATTTAGCGCTTTACTTGATTGTAATTTTGATGTTTACGCTTGCAGCTTTATTGATTATTGTGCTGAATTTATGGTGATTAATCCTTTTTCCTTTTCATTGGTTAGTGCTTTTCCCCCCGTTGCTATTTTTTTTATTTTATCATTCGATTGTTGCCATGCTATTGTGGCATTGTTATTATGTTATTGTGTCATTGTTGCCATGGTAATGTGTAAGTCTTACTATGGTATTGCATCAGTGTTGCCATGGTAATTTGTCAATGTTACCACAGTATTGTGTCATGGTATTGTGTCCATATTACCATGTTACTTTGTCCGTTTTACATCACTAATGTGTCAGGGTTACCATGGTAATACCATATTTTGTACACCCAAATTCATAATAATAACATTTTGAAATTGTGCATGAGAGTGTGTTTTCTTTATAACTGATTGTAAATTACACCTTTTTTTCACGCTATGATTAGATCTTCGTCATATAGCAGTCGTTCAGGACGGTAAGTCAGTTATTAAACTGAAACAAATATATATATCTATATATATACCTAACACGGGATATTTAACATATAGAGTTATAACTAAAAGATAGATATATATTCCAAATATAGAATAGCTTGCATATATATGCCTGTACAAAAATATAACTACATGTACAGTTGTAATATGGAATAACTTATAAATTATACACTTATAACTGAAATGAATATATATTTCTAATATAAATTATAAATATATATTCCTAATACAAATATATATTCCTAATATAAATATATTCCTAATATAAATATATATTCCTACTGTTGATATATATATTCCTAATACATATATATTTCTAATATAAATATATATTCCTGATATAAATATATATATTCCTAATATTGATAAAATAATTCTAATATAAATATACATTCCTGATATAAACATATATTTCTAATATAAATATATATTCCTACTATTGATATATATATTTCAAATATAAATATATATTTCAAATATAAATATATATTTCTAATATAAATATATATTCCTAATATAAACATTCCTAATATTGATATATATTCCTAACACATATAAATATTTCTAATATGAATATATATATTCCTGATATAAAATAACATGTATTTACATACTGGTTTCCTCCCACACAAAGAGCCTTACTCACAAGCGAATAATACAAATAAAATATACGGTACATAGTGCCTAAAATAGGAATCCATTTGAATTGAACACATGATTTTTTCCATGTAAGAAGAGGGACACAAAATATCAAAGGGGTGAAGCGAAGAAACTCTAATCTCACGACATAAATAAAAGTCTGTCATTATATAAATAGATATGGTAGGGGAAATAAACTACGCCCAAAAGAAAGCATACACTGTACATTGCATGCTTCGGGAGGGGGGGGAGATGGCCTAGTGGTCTAGAGTGCCGCACTTCGACCTCGAGCTAACTGGGCACCTCTGGCTTGCGGCTGTGGTTTCGATCCCCGGTGTGAGCGTATGTGGCATGGAGATAGGGGCACCTTCTCAACCTTGTGGGTTTCCTCTGAGCATTCCGGTTTCCTCCCACTACTAAAGACCCCTACGCACAAGCGAATTATTGAAATGAAATTAAACCACATGTTAGTCCCGAAATGACCTAGTTTGTGTCGAGTGGACGTTAAACCCTAATTCTCCTCTCTCCTTCTCTGCATCAACAAAAGTCGTTGTTCCATTGTATCCAGTATTTGGGTACAGTGTCGATTTGGTTCGTTTAGAAATCTGAGTTTGGGCAAACGAGACAATCTCAGAAATATTTTATCAAATACATTTAATCTAAACAAAACATTGTCATATTTTTAGTGAATATACTTCCTTTTGGACATTAGTATAGTTGGTTTGAGCTTACTGGTGTTAATAATCAAGTTTTTAAAGAACTTTGCACAAGAAAAGCAACAGAGATTACACTACAGGAAGAAATTGGATCCAGATTGTTGATAGTTTGTTTTATAAATATGAAAATTTAAAATAGGATTTTTAATGAAAACTTATGGTTGAAGAGATTACAGAATATGTTTTCTATCTGTTATGTAATATGACACGAGAAGAATCAGCTTGTAATTCAATATTTTATGATGAATTTTGAACAATTTTGATAAGTTTGTGATGATGTTCTATGGGAGCATATTGAATTGTTTAAAATACGTTGTTCCTTGTTTATTGGGCTAAGGTGTTTTGTATTTGTATTGGATTCCTATAGATTAGTAGTTTCCATGGTTTCCATATGAATTCATGCAATATTGTGTGATACATGTATATCAAATGGATTGTAAAAATATTTTCGGAGAGCTTGTGTTGAGTGGAAGATAAACCCCATCTCTCTCTCTCTCTCTCTCTCTCTCTCTCTCTCTCTCTATCACACACATAGTTGAATCAGGCATCAGAGTTATAACTTATAACTATCGAGATTTACACTTGTCAGGGCTCACATCATTATCCCACAGACAATTACCCAATATACAGAGTAATTTTGGTCAAATTTTAAGAAAAGTGGACAAGACTAGTACAAACAGCCCAGTTGGAGATAATGTTTCAGACAATGAATAACGTTAAAACATACCATAACACACAATTTTTTCTGGCAACATTTCAAACATTTCGACAAAGATTCTCTCATCTTTCTCAAGGAAAGAATGAATAAAGTTGCACCACATGATGTTTTACCATGGTATGTGGAGAAATTGGAAGTGATTTTTGCTAACGGGAGGGATATCAGACAATACATCTGTGTATAACCTTGACATGATCGTAATATTAGCTCATCCTAAATGTCAGATTCAATACATGTATAGGCGATCTCCAGTAGATCTCGTCTCAAATCTTTCTAGTATCTGTGTAAAAGTCAGAGAAAATGCACAGTTTGCAAAACACAGAATTATTTATCTGTCTGAGGTTTACAGATATTATGTTCAAGAAAAATATCGAAAGTGTTTGGGTTATTGTTTTTTTTACAAATATTCAGAATGTTAGTATGTACCAGCCAAATATCTGTCATTCTTTTATCAGGTAAAAATTCCGGAAAATAAAAATGAACAGCTTTATGAAACATAACCTACAAAACATAATATGCCAAAAACATAACAACATAATATGCCAAAATATAACATCAGAAAAATACAAAATAATACATGTACATATACAAAAACATGACCAAAAAATAAAAAAAAAATAATGGGCATACAAAAACATAACATGCCAGAAACATAACATACAAAACATAAAATTAACAAAACATGATAACATACAAAACATATACAACATCATACCATACAAAACATAACACACAACATACAAATCATCATAACATAACATGTACAAAACATCACAACATACCTAACATCATAACATAACATAATATACAAACATCATAACATACAAAACATCATAAGGTACACAACATAACAAACAAAGCATCATTTTAAATGAGTTCATATACTCCCCCTCCCCAACCCTATCATCTCTGAGTTGTAAGTCTTGTTTATTATCCTGTTGTCAAGGTTACTTGATATCAAAAATGGGTGAATTCCTCTTAGCCAGGGTCAGGTCAATATTTACTATATGTTATGTCCGGAATTCCAAGTACTAGAGAGGAAACCAGCAATCTTGTTTACTATAACAACAGTTGCTATGGTAATATAGTGGTATCTATGTTGTTTACCATGGTTGCTATGGTTATATAGTGATATCTATGTTGATTGTTTTATACTATAGATACAAAGTTTGATATAGCATGTGTAAGGTATGCCAGGTGGAAATACTGTTAACCTCTTTATACCAAGCACCTGTAGTTGGTTGGTTGGATGGTCGAATGGTTAGTGAGAGAGAGATGGGGTTTAACGTCCACTCAACACAAACTAGGTCATTTTGGGACCAACATATGGTTTCATTTTATTTCAATAATTCACTTGCGCGTAGGTGTCTTTAGCAGTGGGAGGAAACCGGAGTGCCTGGAGGAAACCCACGAGGTTGAGAAGGCGCCCCTATCTCCATGCCACATATGCTCACACCAGGTCGAAGCGCGGCACTCTAGACCACTAGACCATCCTACCCCTCCCCCCCGAAAGGTTAGTGCGTTCGATTCGAGATGTATCATAAGGTCTGTCATTGTGTCAACTGGCGTGATTCCCCGGACTTGGAGTAGTGTCGACTGTCCAACCTCGTGGGTTTTCTCTGGGTCCTGTGGTTTCCCCCACCCCTAAAGACCCCTACATACAATCAAATTATTGAAATAAAATTGAACTATTTGTTAGTCCCAAAATGACTTAGTTAAACCCAATTTCTCTCTCCAAGCACCTGTACAGAGAGAGAAAAAAGATTTAATGGCCACTCGACACAATTTATGTTATTTTGGGACAAACATATGGTTTGATTTTATTTTGATAATTGGCTTCAGGATATGATTCATTAGCTTTGGGAGGAAATTTGAGGTTCTGGATAAAATCCACGAAATTGGACAGACGACCTTGCGTCTTGTCACTTATAAACGTTGAATTCAAACATGTCACCTGACTTGACAACACCTATGGCAGACCTTATGATCTAAAGGCCATGCCTTAGACCATTCGGCTACACTATGCTTTAGAGCTCTGCCTTTAATCATGACATACACAATAAACTAAACCAAGGTCCTGTGCGCGTAAAAGATTCCCCGGCAGTTGGAATTCGATATAAGAGGAGGCCGTAGTGCCACTATCTGGGCAAAACTTCCCTCATAGCACACTGTATGGCTATGGCGTATGCTCGTCTTCATAATCCCAGTTCGGAGCAGAAAAGGAGGACATTAAACCCCATTTCATTTCTGGTCTTGACATAAATAATTAATGATAAGCTGGTAAACATGATGTTTATGACATCAGATAATCCAGGACAAGTTGGCAGTGTATCAAATATTCCAATACTATATTCTGTGGGGTTTTTGCTAAATATTTTTGTCATGTCTGTGATGGTGAGAAGTAAGCTATGTATGATAAATATAAGTTAAATAGTAATATGTATAAAAACTATGCATCGTAAATAGGTATACTACGCAAATTACTCAAGGAGAAGATACTAGAACCTCGTCATTTTATATAAACACCATATGTTAGGAATGCGTGGACCTCATATTTTGTCCCATCTAAGTGACTAAGCATGCTTTCCTTGTTAGCACACCTGAAGTGAAGACAGGCTTGTAAGAAGGTTATTAAAATTTTGTCCCTTCCGAATGACTATGTACTCTTTCCTTGTTAGCACAGCAGACACTACTACTTGATGTGAATAGCAGACTTTTAAGAAATTATATAAAAACAGACAAGGAGTAGGGTCGTCTGTCTAGTCTTGTGGGTTTTCTCTGACTGCTAAAGACCCCTACACGCAAGCAAATTATTGAAATGAAATTAAACCATATTTTAGTCCCGAAACGTTCAATCCCCATTTCTCTTTCTTTTATTAAAACGATAAAGATAATTTTGTTCCATCCAAACAAATAAGTACACTTTGCACAGCAGGCAACTCCCCTGAGAAGTGAACACCAGGCTTTTAAAGGGCCAATCTTAATTATATTTTGGAGAATTAAAAGCTCTTAAAATGCATTGTTAAACAACTAAAACCTGTCAGTCTTGATCTAGAAATGGTGTCCCAAGTTGTATTTTACAGACTTTTATTTTTGAAGCTCTGTTCAAGTCTGGATAGTTCCTTTTAGAAAGGTGATTAAAATGCCCAAACACGAAGATAATTACACGTTGCTGATCGTCATTGCTGTGGTTAGGATGCTGATACCCCTGTTCATTCATGTTGTAACCGAATACAGTGTTCAAAACATGGATCATTCCACGTAAACTCAGGTGAATTCGTACAACAGAGTTCTCAGGTTGTCATGTCGACAGATAGAAAGGTTATCCAGTCTTTGATTGTATATAAATCTGGCCTTAAACCTTTTGATTTTTGGCAAGGATGAGAATGCAGGAAGTTGATGGAACCTACCTGAGGCTCAAAACATTTTTAGGAAGTGGTAACAAACAATGTACTGTACAATAGGTTCAAATCTTAACAGTTAACATTCCTGGACCCTGATTCACGAAATCTTAAATTAAGATAAAATCCAAATTTTAGTAGATACTTCAGTTTTGATTGGCTAAGCACTAAAATCAGTCTAACATTATCCAATCATATAACTAAAATTTGGATTTTATCTTAGTTAAAATTTTGTGAATAAGGCCCCTAAGGTTTATAAAATGAAATAAAATGAAATAAAATAGAGTTTAACGTCCTACTGTTCTGCTCCTAAACGGGGCTAATGAAGGTATAAATCTTAAAAGTTAACATTCCTGAGGTTTTTGAAATAAAATCGGGTTTAGCATCCTACTGTTCTCCTCTGAACAGGCATTCGCCGATCAATGTGCAATAAGGGAAATTTTGCCAGGGCAGCGGCACTACGGCCTGCTCTTATATTGAATTTCATCTGTCAAGGGATCTTTTATGTGCATGCCAATGTGTACATGGGACTTTGTTTTTCCATCCCATCCAAACGACTAGAGAGCTGCCCTTGTCAGACCCTCTGTCCTCCATCACTGACAAGTGGAAACCATGCTAGATAATCGGGATGAACTTTTACGGACAATGCAAGGAGCAAACACCCGACCTCCTGGCTAGCGAGCTAGCACCTTAACCATAGTGACCCTATATCGGTTAACAACTCAGCATCATTAACTCCCTCAGCCACCAGGGGTCTAGAATGATTGCAATGCTGGAGGTCCAAAATAATAATGGTGGATATGTTAAGTGTTAACAGATATAGAATATTAGCATCATAAACTGTAGTTCTGCCAGGAGTCAAGTCACGTACACCAATACCAAGTGCAAGGTCGTAATCGAGCCATCATCAAAGCCTAATTATCTCCAACCTAGCAACCATGTTTACATACATCCCATAATAATTATACTCCTTAGTAACATATGGTGATTGTTGTTTTAATGTTAAGCGTCTGTTTATTCTTCCTCATGTCTGTGATAGTCGTAACCTTGACAATAAAGTACCGCTTATCATCATATATATATATCATGAATTGTTATCGCTAGCATACTTCACAGATCAAAAGTTATTTGCGTTGTGTTTCTGTTGCAAAGTCACTTAGTCCCCCCTCCTCCATCAAATTGACAATCAAGCATAACATGCAGTTATTTTCAGCTGTGCTATGGTAATGTGATAGTAGCTCATGGCCACCAATCAAGGACAATGATACATATAATACAACCAATCAAATGTCACGTTACGGCAATTTAGGAGTGCAACTCTGAATATGGATAGAGGTGGGAGGGGTTGGTTACAGCTGGACAATGGGTTGTCTTCCCTTGGCTATCTGGTATTTCAGTTGTCTAGTGGTAGCGATAGGACCTATATTCTGTGGTTCCTCCACATAGATCTCGTTTAGAACAGGTAAATCAATTTTACCTTTATTTTCATCTGGAATTATCCTGCTTTTAATCTTGTAGCCTCTGGGATTATGGATTATTATTAAGGATTAGTAGCTATAGTGATGTATTTGTGTTGATTTGGAAAATCCTTTTTTGTGACAATTCCTTTGAAGTTTTGTTTGAAAATCTCACATATCTCCAGGAAATTTTTTTATAACATTCTAAGTGCTACATTTTTATCGCGGTGAAATTCTACTGTCTATAATAATTAATTATTAAACGGTTTGGACTCTTTTTCTCTGTTTTTATTTTTTATTTGTGTTCGTGTAGCCTACGCATTAAGCGGGAAAATAAATCAAAATATTTAGGATAAGTGCCAAATGTTTTAAAACAGCTCTTGTTATCAATTTTTTCTCTGTAAAAGTTTGGATTTTGTTCAAGAAATGCATCGTGTGGTTGGAATAAAATCTATGTTTTCTTATGTAGAACTTGAAGCCTCTGGATTATTAATTCTTGATGGTGCTATGTCGACCTTCGTAAATTGAATTGTGAATGGTTTTAAAGGATCTAAATGTTATATATTTAATTTTGTGGGTGGAAACCTACCCTACATTTATTCATATTTATCATTTTTTCGAATTCTGCATTTTTCATAGCAGAAGATAAAATGTCCTTCATAGTTACAAACGCATGTCATTTATTTTTTATTGCAAAACAAAATTTCTCTCATTACAAATCATGATCAGTTCCTCGTGAATCGACTAATCTGATATAATTGAGAATTATGCGTTTCAAATTTGCGCCATCAATGTCCTGATGTTTATGTATGAAATATAAAATCACAAATAAATTTTATTATCTAATAGCCGCAAAGAAAACAATACAGAACAAATTTCAAATGCATAATTCTCAAATTCATCAGTTCACGAGAAATGTGACGAAACGTACATATCACACAATCATCAAGTTTAAGATATTCCCCAAGTTCAGTCTGTTAGCCATATTGCAATACATGTATAATAAAACCAATATTTTTACATCACACGGAAATGAATTTAATTTAATAATATATATATTATAAATAAAAATTAACTCAACACTTTAAGGAAAATGAATTTAATTTAATAGTTTATATATTATAAATGAAAATTAACTCAACACTTTAACTAAGGAAAATGGATTTAATTCAATAGTTTGAATATTATAAATAAAAATAAACTCAACACTTTGAGGAATTGAATAAGAGATGTAATTGGATATGAAAATGAAATGAGGTTTAACGTCCTACTGTTCTGCTGCAAACTGGACTAATGAAGACAGGCAAATGCTATACAGTGTGCTATGAGGGAAATTTTTCCCCGTCAGCGGCACTATGGTCTGCTCTTATATCGAATTCCAACTGCGAAGGGATCTATTACGTGCACGCCAATGTATACACTAGAATTTCATTTTTTGTACCATCTGAAAGACTATAGGCAGCTGTCCTTGACAGGCCCTCCAAACTGGATATGATTTATTCTTGTTGAATATTCAATTCAATTTGAAATTTTTCAAGATTTTTTAAATTGATATTTAGCTCCTACATGATGAAAGGGGGCTTAACACAAACTAGATCATTTCAGGACTAACATATGTTCCAATTTTATTTCAATAATTGCTCAGTTAGTGCAGAGAAGTCTGACATTAAACCCCATTTCATTTCCAACGAAACATAAATCACCAGACACTAGAGACTTTTATTATCACGATCACCAAAGAACTCAAAATTAATTATTCATCCCATATTGTTTTACAAGAGACAGAGTCGAAGATATTATAACATACATACCAAACTATATATAAACCAAGGGTATAGGAAAGGGCACAGAGAACATTCAACACATAGCTCACATCTCAAACATCTAGAAGGTCTGATTACATGATAATATATCCATGGTTCCAATAAACTCTGGTAATAAACACATGCCAATACAGTCTACCTGACATTTACCGCAAAATATCTCCCTATTTGCATGTACCGCACTAACCTTTTCTTTTCTTTGCATTTTATTTGCATGTTTTTGCATGTGCATGTAGCTTGAACATTGGTGGTGTGACCCCTGATCGAAGTGAGGTAATAGATGCTGTAAATGAGAGGTTAGCGCGGAGAAGAAGAGAAAGAGAGGGTAGAAGAATTGTAGAACTGTAAGTGTATGATGGTATATACAGGTGATTATATTACAGGTGTATATAGAGCACCTGTTGGTTGTAATATACACCTATATCAGGTAGATTGTATTAAATAGGTAGAGGTAGGTGATATCAGGAGAACAGGATAAATAATAGGAGGGTATTCAATATGTATCCCCTCCTCCCCTCCCCGCAATTCATTAATATTACAATGTGAAATATACTGGCATATACAGGGGGTTATAAGATAGAAACATATGTATCCCCTCCCCTCCCCCAATCCATAAATATGACTGTATGAAATAGGGGGCAAGTTTTATGAGTAAGATATGTATCCCTTCCCCTCCCCTTCCTTCAAGCCCCAATCCGTAAATATGGAAGTATGAAATGAGGTGCATAACGGGAGGGTATTGGATAGAAAACCCACACCTGGATCAAATCGGGGTGCCAGAACTATACTCCTCAAGCCACTGCAGCTCCAACCAACCTCTGTTTATGGTTATGCCTCCTGGACAGGAACCCAGTGTCGTACTCCTTAAACCAATGTGGCCCCAAACTCTGTTTATAATCATGGCCAATTGATCTGGTGTAGAAAATGGTGCAACTGATTAAAGATCCAATGTATCACTGAGTAGTGATTGGGCTAGTTCTCAATGCAGAGTATGCTTACACTTTACCTGGTTACATGTATCTGTCTACATTAGCCTAGTGTGTGCTGTATCATAAGGTGTGTCATTGAGTCGGATGGCCTGGCTTCAATTTCCTGCTTTTTATGTCAAGGAGTAAGGTTGCTTTTCCAAAATTTGTGTCTTCTTCCGGTTTCCTCCAACTGCTAAAGACCTTATTGAAATAAAATTAAACCATATGTTAGTCCCGAAATGGCCTAGTTTGTGTCAAGTGGACGTTAAACCCTATTTTTCTCTCTCCCGTCTGAGGAGAAGAGTAGGATGTTAAACCCTCTTCCATTTCATTTCTTGTATCACATGTATCAATTATTCACCTGTCTCACCTATTTACCTGTTCACCTGTTGTCACCTATTTATTTACCTGTACATATGAATTGGATGTGCATCAAACAAGGACATCGGGGACATCGCTACAAACATTTATTTATTGAACTTGTGTACTTGAAAGGGCACCTGCTATTATAGGCAGATAAGATGTTGTTATACTTAGGTATATATAATATATACAATGTATCAGACACCAATTATTACAACACCTGTTTAACAATATATACCTCTAACAAACATCCTACTAGTATATCTTCTATGCCAATTATTACAATACCTGTTAACAATATACCTCTACTAGTATATATATATAGTGCATGCCATGCTGCATGATAATCTTGTAGAAATCCTGGGGTACCTGCCAAACTCGACTATAAATACCCCAGATACAGCAGTATACAATATTGTTATCGGTTCAAGTTGACATTAATAGCTTTTACAATATACACAATATACAAAAACTTTCATAATTAGGGATAGTAGTTAGAAGATGTATGGTATTGTATTTTAGATATTAACAAAACAGACTCGTATTTTGAGAATTATCTGATGTTAGTAACCGCACTACACGCAAAACAAAAACAATTGTCAATTCAAGTGCACGGATTCAGGGGTCAGCCATAAGTGTCCTTGGCCCTGTAGAGTCCTGTAGTGATGGGTGTTATGCGCTAGATGAAACTTTTGAAGATTTTGAGGATGCCAAATATCTGATCACAGGAGTCTGAATATCTACGTGTATATACACCATATCCTACTAGACAATAAAAAAGAATTGTATATTGTCTAGGAAGCAATCTGATGTAAAATAAAGATCCTTTTTCGTTTCGTTTTTTATACTTCCAAATTGTGTTTTGCTTGTCTTTACTACACTATGCGATTTGATTGACGTGAGGGATTAGCCATTGAAACGGAATTGTGGGTACACCACTAGAAATTGATTAATCAATGTATGACATCATAGGGTCAAAAGCCGCTCGTACGACCTCTAACACGACTTTTCAGAACATCTTGTTAGATCTTCATGTAGTGTAGGCCATCGAAAGTATAAAAAACGAAATATATATCTGAATTTTAATCTGATTGAATATGTTTTCTGGATCTGCACTTGTAATATCAACAACACAAACGTTTTTCTTTCCTCAATGTTTGTTTTCAGCATGATGTTTAATAAATAAAAACTTTCCTGCATCATTTTATTGCAGTGGCACACAGGAGATTTTATTTCTATGTATATTTAGAGAAACGAGGGCAGGGTGGGGGACGAGATGCCCATGGTATGAGATTTACTAGTAGTATAGTGGGGCTGTGTATTCGAAGTGTTTTAAATGATGCTGTTTTGGGTGAAGATGTGGATGTTTTGAATGAAGGATGTACTGTGGCGGTTTTGAGGGATATTTTGAGGGATAATTGCTATGTACAGGGATCTTTTTTAAGTGCCTGATACTGGGAAAGCAATACTGCGTTTGGGTCAAGAAGAAAGATAAGTTACGGGCATGTATACTTTTAATCCTGGAAGAGGGTGTTAAATTATCTCTCTCTCTCTCTCTCTCTCTCTCTCTCTCTAAAGTTATCTTGTGTGTGCCACTGCTCTAATGTGTTTCAATGATTTTGATCTATTTTGAGATTTTCAGGTGTGATTCTATCTTTTTTACCTGCTTGTTTTTCACCTTCCTTTGTTTGGTTTTTGTTTTTCCCTAATCTAGATCAACGGAAAACGCGGAAAATGGCGAAGGCGAAAGTGATCTTGAACGGAGGCGAAGAGAGCGAAGGGAAGCGAGATTGAGGCAAGGCTAAATGTTGTCAACACACACATATATCTATACATATAAACAAATATTTACAAAAACCAAAAATCATTGACACAACAAAAGTTTCAAGAATAGATTGACCATTTGTTAAGAGTGAAATCAGATGAAGATTAAAATTCTATGGATAACAACCACTCTGTATTATTATATTATTTCAAAAACGAATAATGGGCATTGATTCTGCTCGATGAATCTGATATTTTGATCGTTTAAACACAGACTAACGCTACGTTTCAATCTGATGTAACAACACACTAAAGCTAAGTTTCAACTATCATTCTATTAGATAAAAAAAAATTGGATGATACATTTTTTTGAGGCCTAGATTAAAGCTGAGTTTCAACCATGTGATCATTTGATAGCTAAATCTGATGTTACAGTGTTCGAGATCGCGACAAAAAGACAAAAGCTACGTTTCAACTGTGATTTTATTTGCGGAATCTAATACCTGTATTAGAAGAGTGGAAAAACGGATTAAAGCTGTGTTTCTATTTGATTCATAAATCTAATGTTTCGATCTCGGAAACCGCCAACTAAATAAGCGTCGTTGATATCCATAGAATTATATTGACTAAAATACCACACAAAGAATGTGAATTTATTATTTTGCACATGTCTCTCTGTGTTTAATGGTAAAGTATGGTTTGATAAGAATTGCACATTTACATGGACTGTGTTTTTATTAATTTGATGTGATCATTATATTCTACCCCACCAACCAAGATATTAAGAATGTGACTTTGCCCATCAATCAAGATCAACCCTTTATTATATTAAAATAATATGTCATCATAACATCATTACCCTCTTTACTCCATCAAACCAACGTCAATCCTTTATTATATTAATTACCCCGTCTTCATTAGCCCATTAAATAATGTGTCTATTCATCATAAACATTGGCATGACCCTTGACCTCTGTGTCATCACCAAATATCGTGAATACATATGTTTTATTGTCCCCCACTTTTAAGACTGTTGCTTTTAAGTTATAATTAGTTTTGTTCAACCAGACATCTTATACGTTCATGGCGTTACATTAGTTTAAATTTAGTCTTGTTTATCCAGACATAACTGACAACCACAAATTGAAATATTAAATTGAGATTCTGATTGGAAATTAAGATTAATATTTCTTCTGTGAACTGTGTCGGTTATTCCAAGTTTATGAAGGGATCTGGTCGATCAAGACTAATATTGACTCTAACACCTTTGCCTGTGTTCATGAAATAAGGAATTTAATTGTACAGGCGAAATTTCAACCATTCTTGCACTTTGGTCCCAATGTGTGATAAAAATTCAATAAAACGAAGAAAATATGAAATCTCTCTGTGACAGGTACCTTATTTCTGGACTTGACTTTTCTTTCAGATTAAGCATTAATTAATTATTTTTAGTAATTTTGATTTTTATGTGAATTTGTAGGGAATCCGCGGAAACGCCAGCTGACGAGGAAACTACCAGTCGTCGAAGTCGTCGAAGAGAATCAAACGACCCATCAGAGGTACGGATAATCATTTTGTCATTTTTATACGTCCACTATTGTATCTAGTCTGTGTGACCCCTGTCAGACAGATGTAAATTATTTAAAGTCCTAATGAATCATTCTAGCGCTATAGAATCACATGCAAACTGTAAAATTGTGAAAGTTTAATTAAAAATGGATATATCAGTCTATAAATGGTTCACTTCTATTCAGTATTTACATCGATCCATGCAATAAGCACACTGATATTATTGTTTTTGCGAAAAATGCCTGTTTTAAATCGTACTGAATCCAAGACAGGAGTTATCTAACATTGCTTATTTGGTCGGATTTTGTTTTCTTTATTAAAAGTGAAGTAAACAAACTTAATGAAAAATGATGTGTGAAGTAAATCCATTAGCAACTCCCTTTGCTCAGTGTACAGATTTCGGATGGGGAATAATTGGTGTGATACTGTTTCAAATAATAGTCTATGGTTTAACCATAAGTGGTATCCAAGTTTTTTATTTTAAAAACCTAATTTAGTTGAGAAACACGTAAAGCTTTTATTATCACTCTCTTCATTCTCCTCCTTCATGCAAACTGTTATTTTTATGACCATAAATTACAGGAAGAATCTGCCAGTTCGCGGCGACGTCGCGCTAAGGAACAGGAGGTAATCCTATCATAGTCTAAGCATATCATAGTCTATCAGTATCATAGTTACCTATAATCTTATCATAGTCTTGTCATAGTCCTATCATAGTGTACAGATAATCCTATCATAGTCTTACAGTAATCCTATCATAGTCTAGCGGTAATCCTATCATAGTCTTACAGAAGTAAATGATTATCAAGCAAAGGTAATCCTAACCGGTAGTCATAATACAAAGTCTAATGGAAGAATTGAAGAATCCTATCATAGTCAGCCAATAAACCTATCCTCGTCTACCGTTAATTCCTCTACTAGTTGAAAGAATATCCTGTCATAGTCTCATTGAATAATCCATGCCATACTTAAGCCTAATTTCTAACTTTATAGATATAACATAATATGCTCCAATATATTACAGTACATTAAATTCATGTTACCATTGGAGATAATTCATCTGTTATTATATATGCAGGCCTGGAAAAAAACGGTTTTAGATGTACCTGACAAAATGGCTGGCACAAATGAAATAGTAGGCCTACCTGGCATTTTCAATTTAGTGTCGGACATGTTCTAAAAACATCAATTAAAAAAGACAAATCAGTGCCTGACAAAATGACAGGTACCAGAGGTTTTGTGTCTGACAAAGTCAGACATTGTCTGTGACAGGTGTCTGTTTCCAGGCTTGAATATAAGTCAGTTGATACATTAACATGGTGCTTATATATTTACTATTAATAGACTAGAACTGTATGTAGATAGATGCATGCAAATATATAATATTACAGCTTATCAAGAATAACCTCTGAAAACTCACCTAGACCGTATTCACAAAAATAATCAACTACGATATTTTAAGGATACAGATTTTTCATTGGTTGAAATATAATATTCTTAGCCAATAAGGGAGCTGAACTGTAAAGCTATTTAATTTAATTTTTTGTGGATAAGACCTCTGGTTGTTAAAAGACTTAACAATGTGGTCATTGATCTAAAGTCATGATTATCAAGCCAGAAGTGTACTGAAGGGCTTTCATGGATATTTTTAACTAACTCACGTCATGCTTTTTCGACCAGTGGTCAAACAGAATGTGCGCCTCCGAAGGTAAATTGGCAAAGGGTGGGATTGGAAAGTTTGAGTTTCCCCACCCACCCAAAATAAAAAAAACTCAAAATTAAGCCAACATTGATCTTGTTCTGGTGCCAAATTCGGTTATGAGCTATGTTAACTAAAAGTAAATTAATGTAATATTTTAACTGCATTCTTATATGGGAAATGAAATGCCATGATTCATGTGTTCTGAATTTCAGCTTTTTTAACAATTCAGGTTAACTGGCAACTTATTTAAAGATACATTATGTAAGATTTAGATAAAGAGCTAAATACTTTAAATATAGATAATGTAAAATGAATATATCGAAAATTTCATTCAAATTACTCTGTTGCGAGTGAAGATATAAGCTTTTGAAGCGTTGACAAGATTTGTTCATTAATTGCAACCACCGTATTGTTGTTCTAAGCGAAGTCACGCTTCTCCATTTTTAAATTAGATCAAAATATGACTGAACTGTTCTAATCTACTCAATTTTGGAGATATCCATCGTCATCGAGAATTGATTTTAGTCTGGATAAGTCAATTAATGTCTAATAATTATTTTAGCTAACATTTCAGGCCTTAGGAAAGACCGACAATAAGCAGATTTAGCTCTTGCATAATGTATGTTTAATTAATCTATAACTGTTTTAACATTGAATTCGCTTTTGCTATAACATTATCTTTGCTTTATTTAATGTAACTCAGGAAGAAGCTGAGGCAGAATCTGCGCCAGCTGAAGAAGAAGAACAACCTGCTGAAGAGGAGGTTTGTTAGAGTGACTTCCCCTTCTAAATTAGATTTTTGAGAGTTGTCCCCTTTGAAATTTAGTTGATACTGTGTAGGCCTCTACTATGATTAGAATATAAATACGTTTTACTATATGTAGGCCCTACGAAGATTTTTTTTGTATTGTAGGCTATGTATGGTGTAAATATATGCTGTCGTAGTACGATATTGACTTGCTCGTGCAGTGTTAGGCTAGACCTACATGTAGTTGTTATGTTCGATCTTGTTATCTTCCCCTTTCGAAAGAGTTATATGTTAATCTCAATATAGCTACAGTTTTAGTTGTTATGTATTGTGTTGTAATTTTTTGACAAATATGATAGGCCTATAGGTCCTTTAATCAAGTACACAATCCTCATGATACTGACAATCATAAATGATACTGGATAATCCTACATTCCTATAAACAACATGAATAGATAAATGATACTGGATAATAAAACGTACCTATAAACAATATGATGAGGTAAATGTTGTGCCTTGAAATGTGATGTTAATGAGAAATCATTTAGCCCAGTAGTGCTCCTTTGATAAAATAAAAACAGCCCCCCCCCCACACACCAGAATATTTTGTTGTATGGCCATAAAGTTTCTTTTGTGAAAAATAAACGTACCAAGTTATATTTTAGTTAATCCCATAATATTGAGGGCCTTTCAATTTAGTTTGAATGTAAGATTCTTGTACTGCCTTTATGTTAGTTCCATAAATCCAAACCAAGGACCCCAATTTGTTTCAGTTTCAAAATGTCTGCATGTTATATATTTCAAGCATGGTGTATGTATTTAAAATCTAAATATTCTTCCAATTTATTCATGTAGAAACAGAGCTGGATTTAAATCTTCGGGAATCTTGAGTACTTTAGGTTTGGGGACCCCTCAATATAGCATTTAAATTACATGACAAATACAAAAAGTGGACAAAACTACCACACTAACATTATTTATGGATTAACAATTACTGGTTTTATTAACATGCAACGTTTGACGATGATACTCTCGTCTTTATAATTTGCTTGATAAAGATGAGAGTATCATCGTCGAAACGTTACATGTTAATAAAACTAGAAAATTGTTAATCCATAAATAGTGTTAGCTTGTTACTGTTCAATTACTAAATGCCACTTAAAGAAGTTCTGGACAAAACTAAATGATAATTCACATTAATTCGAAAAACAAATTAGGCTCTCAAGAAAACAGATTTTATTTTTATCAGTTTTATCGACTGTACAAATAGCTTGACTACTTTTAGGTGCACCATGCCTTCTAATGATAAAACTATCGTAATTTTATATTTTTCACAATTTTTTTTTATAAAGAAAGATTGAAGGCCCCCTCTGACTCGATTGCCAGGGCCCCCTCTGACCCGAATGTTCAGGGCCCTGTTTCTTGAAATCTTATCTAAAGATACTTCAATTTTGATTGGCTAATCACTAAAATCAGTCTAATATTATCCAATCGAATTACTTAAATTTGGATTTTATCTTAGTTAAAATCTCTTGAAATAGGCCCCAGGGCTCTGGCAGAATTCTCGGAACATTTATGAATTCGACCCTGTTTCGAAATATCAATCATAATATCAGTCACTGTTACTTTTCTGCTTTATATATATATCAAATAATGTCATATTTATAACGCTTTTAATAATTCTTGTCAACTTTCTTTTCTAATCAGTCGCTTCATAAAGATTAATTTTACAAATTTCCAAATTGTATTTCATTTTTGGCATAATTCATAGAATTTAGTCATTCTTTCGACTGTACAAGACCACAAAATGTCTACTAATAAATCCATTTTAGGACAAGACTTCAAGCAGTGTCATCAATTCTTCAAAGATGAAACTTTATCAGCATCCAGGTCTTGATGGGTGAATCATTCACCAAAGTTGTGGATTATCTCTTGGGTCAATCGGATTAAAATACACATCTATATTTCGTTTCGTTTTTTTTATACTTTCGATGGCCTACACTACATGAAGTTTTGTTAAGTTGAACTGGAAGGTTGTGCCCGAGTGGCTTTTGACCCTGTGACGTCAGGCATTGATTAATCAATCAGCATTGACGTTTCTAGTGGTTTAACCACAGTTCCGTGCATGGCACACCAAGAAGTCTTTGTAACAGGCTAATCCCTCACAACTCTTCCAGATCCTAGTGTAGTAAAGACAATAAAACGAAACGAAATAGGATCTGTGTTTTACTCAGATTAATCTAGGGGTGTAATTCAGGGGTCTTAATTGATAGAATGTTGTACTAAAATATTGTAAAGGATAAGGTTTTGAGATCAGTTAGTTTTGATATTTTTAGTCAATGAAAAAACAGTATCCTTTTCACTTTTTAGTTTTACGTTTTTATTAATAGGACCCCTGAACTCTAATTGGTACCAAAAAGGCAGGGGCACGGTGACTGAATTGAATTGTTTGGTTATTTTAGGACAATACAGCAGCTCAAGAAGCAGCTGAACGTCGACGTCGACAAGAGGAAGAAGAAGAAGAACGTAAACGAGAAGAAGCCGCAGAGCGTAAACGACAGGAACAGGAACGTATCCGTCAAAAACAAGAAGAAGAGGAAGAAAGACGCAGACAGGTTTGTTTATTTTTCTTTTTTTAAAAGACAAAACATAAAAAACCCAGTCTAAAATCAATCAAAGTTAATGAAACTTTTTTATAAAGACAATAACTAATAAAACAGTTCCAAATCAATGGGAAGTGACAGATGGTGTTCTGATCATTGATGAATTCTACACCAGTCTTTTATGATCCATGTTCTGGGCATTGATGAATTTCACCTCAGAATTCCATGATCCATGTTCTGGGTATTGATGAATTTCACCTCAGAATTCAATGATCCATGTTCTGGGCATTGATGAATTTTACCCCAGTCTTTCCCGATCCATGTTCTGCTTCAACTAGGCTAATGAGGATGTGCATACATCATACAATGTGCTATAAGGCAAAATATTTTGCAAGGCCTACTCTTTATTTTAAATTACAATTGCCAAGGGTTCTTTTACGTTTTTTGTCCCATCCAAATGACTATACAGTGTCCCTTGCGAGGCCCTCTGTCTTGCACCACTAACTAGATGGACTTACGTGGGAAAATCCTGATAAACGTTCCCAATCTAGGATCTTCAGGCTAGAGAGCCAACGTCTTGATCAATGAGCCACGATGGCTCCCTCAAGCACCAAGGAAGGATAAGTTTGCATGCTACATGAGACATGTTGAATAGGAACACACACAAAAAGGGGGTCAAATTTTAAAATATATCTGCATGTTGGATACTCGATTCCTCAGGATAAAAAAGGTAGGTGTTTTATGCATGTCAATTAATAGTTGGTTTGAGGTTTGGGGATATTTCTGTGTTAGCATGTGCGCGCTGTATCATAATGTCTGTCATAAAGTCAAAGAGTTGCCTGTCCAGCCTTGTGGGTTTTCTCTGGGTCCTTTGGTTTCTTCCTACTGGTAAAGACCTCTATGTACAAGCAAATTATTGAAATAAAATTGAACCATATGTTACTCTCTGTGTCTGAAACAGCCACCAAAGAACCTTGTGGGTTTTCTCTGGTTTCCTTCCATTCATTGTTAATGACCCCACATGCAAGCAAAATATTGAAATAAAATTGAACCATATGTAAGTCACGAAATGACCAAGTTTGCATTGAATGGACATTAAACTCTCTCTCTCTATCTCTCTCTCTCTCTCTCTCTCTCTCTCTTTATTGAAATGATGCATGTTATGTTTTGCATGTGCATGATTGCATGTTTGTGTGTTTTTATTTACAGGAGGAAGAGTGTGCTTTCTTTGATATGATCTATGGATGTGGCGATGATAAAACCAGTGAACTAAGTGAACTAGATACGAAAATGATCGAAAGTTACGAATACGTCACTAAAAACATGAAAGAGAAAACAATGTCGCGTCTCGTGCAGAATGGTTCGGATGTAAATTCCAATATGTCCGACAATAGTCTGTGTTATCAAGCCGATTCTGAAAGTCACTGTCAAGATACGGATACGACTGATGCAGGAGAGAGCGAAATATTTGAATATCCGAAAGAATCCAGATCGTTATCTCATGTACGTGAGACTTACGGCTCAACTTGCACGTCGGATTGCGAGAGTTATGAGGAAAATCGCCGAGAGAAACGATACACACGTAAAGTCAAAAGTCCTGGTGTGGATCCCCGAGCTACACCAATAAATTATTATTCTGATTCCGATATGACAGACACAATGGAGGAAGATGAAGATAATGATCTAGCTCAAACGTACACAAACGCAAAATTTTCAGAACAGGTTCAATATAGTGGTGATGAGGAAATTAACAATGAGAGGCAGCGTAATGGTGATGGCCCCGAAACCAAAAGTGTTTTTTGTTCTCCGTCAAAGGAAAATCCTACACAAAATATGATATCCTGTGTCGAGAAACAACAAAGGAAAACATCCTTTGATATCAAACAAAACCATAAATCAAATGTTGGTCATTTGAAAAACGAAGATAACGGGAATATTCCATTAAAAGAGGAACAGACGACATCCTTCGCCGTTCCACGACTTGATTTCGGAGGAGGCGGATCATCAAAAACGTCCTCTTCTGACAGCGAAGGTAAGAATCATCATCCAATAGCCCTAGGTGACGGAATTGGAAGTCGATTGAAATCTGTTTCAAATCTTCTCGAACTAGATTTCGGGGATGAATATGAAGCAAACCAATCACAATGCTTGACAGATTCATCCCCATCAGATGCGGAACCACCATCTCGAAAAACTAGCAGTTCATCCATTGGTTCGAAACTCAATTCCAAAATGGCTGCCATGTATGCCAGTTTTACAGCTGATGACAGAGTCGAACTGTCACCGAGGCGACAGACGGACAATAAGCCGAGTGTGAAGCCAAGGAAGAAGTCTCTAACTACGTCAAGTGATAGTCCCTGTTCTAGTCCACGTAATGGTTCAGGAAACCTCACACCAAGAAAGAATGGTGGATATATCCCTGCCGTGATCACAGATGAATCCATCGAAGCTGCGAAGTCTTGCAAATATTCTCCGCGGAAACAGATGGACAAATGGAAGTTGCCGATACCAATCCCTGGAATGATCAAGAATACAACGCAGTTTGTTAATTCTAGTAAAGTCACAAAAGTTTCAGACAATTTGATCAAAGAGGAGGTTAAGGTTCTTCCAAAGCCAAGACCCCTTTCCGCAGACAGGGGAAGAACTTTTATTGAAATGAAAGAAAGAGAAGAAGAACGAAAACGACTGGAAGAGCTGGAGAAAAAAAATAAAATGAACAAATCTGTTCTTGATTTGATTGCACAAAGACAACATTTCCACAGTAGACGAAACGATATTGGAATACCTTCCCCAAGGGACGTGCCTGACTCTTCAAAGGTTTCTGTTCGAGAAACTTTGATGTCAAGTGGTTGTGAGTTATCCTCACCTAGAACATCTTCTCCTCGAATCTCATCGCTTCGATCAACAAAAACTGAAAACGTTGTTTCGCCACGTGGTACTCCTTTAAAAGTTCATCACGCAAGTCGCTTTGACGACATATTAAAGGATGTGGTGTCACCCAGGAGGTCGTCATTGAAAGATGAGTCGGGTAGAAATGTCGGTGAAATCAAAGGTTGGCGGGAATTTCAACAGGAATATAATACTAAACGCAGGGTGTCTAAAATAGACTTTAGTTCTGACTCGGATTGTGACCGATCTGAAAAGTCAAATTTGAGAAAGTCAGATATGGAGTTTCTGTCCCCTAGAAATCGCGATTTAAGGCTAAATTTATCTTCAGTCACAGGGGAGAATTCCCTGTTGCGAAAAATTAATTCGTTTCAAGATAGAATCCATTCTATCGAAACAGCAAATAGTAAAGACTCAAACAGTGTTATAAGTCCGAGGGTTAGGTCTAGTTCTCACGATGGACGTGTTTCACATATAAAGGCAATATTATTAAAATCAGAAACCGGAAGTCCTAGTAATTCATTAACTTTTAGCCCAAGAGGTGTGGGTGTTTCCAGTATTTCCAATGTCAAGGGCAATAACTCGAATACTGATATTACCAGTGGTTCCATGGATCAGTCGAATTTACGGCCAAATAAATTAATGAGAGACAATTCCGCATCACGTAAAAATCGTGTTTTTATGTCATATGATGTTTCATCAACCAATAATCTGGATAGAGTAGATTCTGCATCAAATAAGAGAGTTGATTTAAAGAATATCGGTCGTAAACTGAGTCAAGTAAATGTAAGTTGAGTTTTTTTTTTGTTTTGGTTTTCAACTTTTATATTTTTGTTTCATTTGACTTTTTCTGTACATTGAAGAAAAAGACAAAATATTTCAACAACCTCTTTTAACAAACATTAAAATCAGAAATGAATTTTATACATGAACATTTCAAAAGATAGATAGACCTGTTGTGGCACAAATTAGAGGTCCGTTTTCTTCATCAACATTTTGAGATCACATAATAAAGGATCTATAGGATTCCAGGGGTGGGAACAAGTCACAGGACCTCGAATTCGAATCGAGTCCCAAGTTGCCGAACCTCGAGTCGAGTGCACCAAGTTGAGTCGAGTCCAAAGTGTTACAAAGCCCTGTTCTCGTTCAAGTGCCAGTTTATCTCTTGACCATTGTGAATAAATCAAGAAAAAGTTGTTTCTGCAGGTCACATCTCTATTTTCTTTCAAGTTGCAAAATCTTGTGCCGCTATAAATATTTCAATCCAAGTCGCAAGTTGTGTATTTGAATTCTTTGGTTGGACTCGAATATGAGTCGCTGGATTCAATTTCCCACCTTCGTAGAATTTACTAAAAATCTTAAGATGTAATTGATCATAATATTTCGGGTCTTGAGCTCCTTTTTCAAATGATGCATTCAGAAATCTTATGGTGACTGTTCAAATAGATTATACAACAGACTTTATATCGTGTACGAAAATATGTTATTCTGGCTGATTTGCCCCAATCTTATATTTCTAGACATTTTTGAAGGTATAGTTGCTTTTCCAGTAATATTTCCAGTGATATTATATAATTCCTTTTGATTTTTCAGCTGGATCGTGTTACCCTACAGTTAATGAGTACTGTTAAGAATCGGTTAAATAAATTTGAATCGAAAATTAACTCACCAAGGGTAGGTAATCATCTTATTGAGAAACATTAGAAATGAAATTTGGATTTAACTCCCTACTTTTCTGATCTCCGAACAGGGGTAAAGAAGATGGGAGAATGGGATTTCACGTCACACTTTATTCTTCTCTGAACTCGGCTAATAAAGACAAGAGAAGAGAAACATTAGAAATGAAATGAAATTTAATCGGGTTTAACGTCCTACTACTAGGATTAGCTTAATGATGAATACAGATCATTGAGCGACTTTGCGAATAGGTTTCTCTAGTCATTGTCAAGCTGATTAAAACACAGATCCTATTTCGTTTCGTTTTATATAGTTCAATATTTCGTTTTGCTTGTCTTTACTACACTAGGATCTGGAAGAGTTGTTATCATTGACGTGTTCTGGATGATGTGCGCTCGTGTGACTTCTGATACTAACTTCCAGTACAACTGGTCAGATCTTCATGCAGTTCATACCGTACGGGAATTAAATATGAAAAATAGCGAGGTTCACCTAATTTTGTTATGTACGTGATTTGAATATTTTGACGACATGTGACTTTTAATTGGGGTATGAATTCATCTGCTTAAAAAACGATAAGAGTTATGCCCCTTTATTTTCGGTAAAATGTCCAACACGAAAAATTTTGAAATCCCATCACTGGTTTAAGCCATCGAAAGTATAAAAAAAATGAAACAAAACAGAGATCAATATTTTAATTACATTGATATATATAGGAAATGAACAAGCTAAAACTTTTGTTTCCATGATTTGGAATAATATTCGAGTAAGGTTTCGACCATTTTCTAAGAGTTTTTTTGATTTCCCCAGCATTTAGTCTGAACATTTCCAATGGTTTGAATGTATCTTATTTTCATTTCAGTCGCCCAGAGTTGATTCGCCAAGAGAATCTAGAGCTTTCAGAGTTTGTCGAGAATCGATGGAAGAAAATGAAAAAAGTAGAAATCAACAATTTGACAAAGAAAATAACAAAAGTTCTCGTCAAAGATTTACTCAGATAACTGGAATCAGTGACAGACCTTCAAATGGGATTGTGGGTAATAATGACAATAAGCCATCTCCGCGCCGAGTCCTACCCGCTACTCCGAACAAATACTCTGAACAATCAAACGCCAATGGCACGGATCGGTATTCACGTTCAGCAACTGGTGTGAGAAAGAGTCCAGTTCCTCTGCCGCATAATAGAGAAAGTCCATCTAATGCCAGAAACAGTTTACACAACGACCGGAATAGTCCTATTATGGTGATAAATGGAAGGGGGAGTCCAGTTGATTCCAGTAGGAACACATTACAAAATGGACGAGACAGTCCAGCAAATATCAGAAACGGCTTCCAGAATGGCAGAGAAAGTCCAGTTCTGGTGATAAATGGGAGGAAGAGTCCTGGTAATTCCAGGAATGTGTTACAAAACTGCCGAGAGAGCCCAATTTCATTTATGAATGGAAGAGAAAGTCCAATCAATTCCAGGAACACTTTACAGAATGAAAGAGAAAGTCCAGTTAATTCCAGGAACTCTTTACAGAATGGGAGAGAAAGTCCAGTTAATTCCAGGAACTCTTTACAGAATGGAAGAGAAAGTCCAGTTAATTCCAGGAACTCTTTACAGAATGGAAGAGAAAGTCCAATGCCAGTGAGAAATGGAAGAGATAGTCCATTGGATTTTGTAAGCAGAATACGTAGCTGTCAAGAGAGTCCACTTCCGATACGAAGGAGTCGTTACGATCGTTGCCAAGATGAAAAATTACAAAGACAATTTTCTACCATCAACGAGGATCGAAAGTTGAGCATCGTCAGCAGCTCTGGGTTTGAGAGTTCAGAAGATGACGACGATTGCGGACAGTTACAATCATTTAAAAAACTACTAGAAAATGATGACAACTCCAGAAGATCACCTGGTCTTCAGCGGAAATACGGTTCCATGAGAGACAGCTGTGAATCTTTAATTGAAAGTCCCAGCTCAACGACTCGATCCCATTCCCGAAGTTCTAGCAACAGTCGCATGAATGAAATTTTACAAAAATTTGAGAATCTAACTTCCGAAATTTCTCGACCAAGTGAAAGACGGACATCTATTGGTCAATTTGATGGCATTGGACGACGTTTGTCACGCGGGTTGAGTATGGAGGATTTACGGATGAGATTTTCCTGTGAGGATTTGAGTCCGCAATCTGAAATTTATTCCTCGGACTGTATGTCACCAAGATGGTCCTCTACTAGAAATTGTAGCATGCTCGGTATCAAGTCTGCTAGAACGTAACACTGGAACAAAACCACATTTCAAACAATCTGGTTTTAGAAGACGATTGATACTAGTGTATGTCAACGCTTAAATTCTTCACTTTAAATGGATATTGCCATGTTATTTACTGAGGAGACAAACTGACTCAAAGCCAGTAACTCAAGTTGTTAGCTATTTAAAGTTGTGCATATAAAAAGTAATGGATACAGTAGTGATATAATTAACCGTTTTTTTACTTTTATTTGTATGAATATGATTTTAAAAACATATTTGAGATTATTGTTGACTGAATGAAAATCAAAAGGGACCACTTACACTGCTGATTTGACTGGAAAGTACAAAATGAGATTTTTATAATGATTGTAAAGGCCACATGTTTTCATCTTAAAACCGTGATTTTCAACATTCTCATTTTGTCAACTTACATTACCATGGTGATGCGTTTACCAGATTGTAAAAACATAATTCTCGTTGAGATTTAATAATGTTGAATTTAGATTTTCAAGATTTACAATCATCCACTTATTAAATTGATACATTTTCATTGCATCAAAATACCGGTAAATATTTTTACAATTTTTATGTTTTTATTCTTGTTATTGTTATGAATTTTAGTCTGTGATAATTCTATGTTTTTTAAATTTAAAAAAAAGTTTTTATTTTAAGTTATTTTTTCGAATTTTATGCTGTAAAAATATATTTTTTTAAAAATTGTATATTTTCAAATTTTATATACATTATAATTCCAAGAATATTCCATCTGCCCCGTTATTGAATTCTATTTGTTAAGGGTTGATTTACTCCCTAGGCTTTTTTGTCCCATCTGAGCAACTATGCAATTCTTTACATATATAAGCACTCATGCTCTATCCTATGATGTGCGAGAAATAAGTTTGAAAAATTCAAGGGATTTTTTCAGCAAATGCTGGGATTCAGGCTCGGCACATTCTGGTTGACTTGTGATGTTACAATTACTGTTCATTCTGTGATAAATTGAATTAAGCTCATTCTGTGATAAATTTAATAAGTTCTTCTGTGATAAATTTAATCAAAGTTCATCATGTGTCAAATTTAATCAAAGTTCATCATATGTCAAATTTAATCAAAGTTCATTCTATGATAAACTGAATAAATATTGTACATCTATTTTTGTAATATATGACTATTTATTTAAATACTATTTTTAACACAATGAATTTTTACTGTTGTTTATTTATTTATGTAAAGAAGTTTATTTTTGAATTATAGTTTATGAAGTTTTATATATAAATTATAGTTTTTTCAAAATCATTTATGTTTCATCATTTATCAATATTTCTTTTAACATGATTTGCCAAGAAATAAAATATTATTATTATGACCGGTAAACTTGCCTGAATAATGATAAATTGGGTCTTAAAAACTGTTAAAATCACAGTGTATTTGAACTGTTTACAGAATCTGAAACAATAGGATAAACATGAGACAACTGTGGGAGGAAACTGGAGGACCCGGAGAATACAGAATACATGTAACCTTGTCACGTACAAGCTCAGACCTTGTGATTTATCACACATGCTTTAAAGCCCCAATAACACTCTTGTTGTAACTGAATAATATGTCCCAATTTTTATTCTGGTCAACAAATTGTATTATTTTACAATATTCCAATGAATCGATGATGTAAATTTCATCTTAACACACCTAATTTAAAAAATTGGAAAAATTCAACCAATTGATTTGAAAAGTCTAATGTAAACCTTTTCAAATGTGACTTTGATTTAAAATATTTTCGAACCTTCTGGACAAGTAAAATAGGTCGTAATGGATAATTTACACAACAGGTAGGACACTTAAACATCTAGTACTTAGAATAAGGCTATTATTTATTTTCTCAAGCTGCCAAGCTAGCAAGAGTGTTATTGTCCCTTTAAACCATTTGGCCACCCATCCCCTGATTACAAGCTAGAAACTGTAATCAAGCACGTGCCGTATGGACCAGAAATGGAGCATGACGTTATCTTAGAATTGTGACGTCATCAAAGATCAAATTCTATTACTCGATGTGAAATTGTACAAGGAACATGCATGCCAAGTTTCACGTTCATCGTACTACAAGAAGAGAAACAAGATAAGTAGTGGTTGGGGACCTGGCCCCTAAAATCTTTTCATTTGGTCAGACTTAAAATCCTAGTTTACTGAAGAAATGAAAAGGCTTTTTGTGATTACGGTCCTAGTTCCTCACCTCAAGTACATAGAGCATGCTCAGACTTGAGTTAAAAATTTACTCAAAATTGTTCTAAAATATAGCCCTTTAGAAAACTATTGTTTTTAATGTATCAAATACATTGAAGTTGAGTAAATTCTTAACTTATATCTGAGAGTACTTTGTGAAACTGGGGCCTGGTGATAACAGTATTTGCATGACGTTTACGGTTGCATGATATTTGTTTGGATGACTGCATGATCTGAGAGTTTCGTTAAAACGCAACAAAATTAAAAGGGGAATATTAAGGAAGCATGCAAATTGTTTATAAAAAGTTGATCAGTGGTCCCCTTTAAATTTAAGGTAAGTAAATTTAATTTAGGTCCTTTGCAACATCGCAATCAACATTGCACGGAATCATTGAAGGCAATGTCATGGTTTTCACCAACACTGTATCATAGCGTTGGTGTGGACACCTGGGCGGTTACCCAGGATGCAAGAATCTTATGGAGGAGCAAATAAACGTTGTCACGTAACTTTGTTGCTTTAATAATGGTTCACAGCATCCTTGCTATCCCTAGTGGTCCCATTCCATTCCATGTCACTAACCCCTGGGCTCACCTGTGGGGGGAGACACATATTCTAATTATCTCCCCTTGTGCTATTTTTATGGAAGACTTTGGATAACAAGAATGTGTCCACACTCCATACGTAAACTCGCCGGGCCGCTAGCACTGGACAACCATGTTACAGCACTGCTGAAGCATTTGATTACTCTGCGTTTCGTTGAGTTAATGTTAACGTTTTCTGTTTTTAAAATAGGAAGAAGAAGCAAGAATGGAGGAAGATAGACTTGAAGAAGAAAGACAAGAGAAGGAAGAGGTAGGAAGAATATATATTTATTTAGCCTATTTATTTGTCTGTTTTATATATTTATGTTCCATATTATGTTTGTTGTTTATGTCTCTCTGTCTGTTTTTGTTTGTTTGTTGTCAGTTATCCAGTATAGTTATTAAATGTATTTCGTTAAGTTAGTTCAGTGGTTAAATTTGACAAAATGCATCTATTTGATAAAAAATTATCCAGTATGGTTATTTAATGTATATTTGACAAAATGCATTTGCTTAATAAAGGAAAAATAAATAAATTTTTACAAGTAAAAGTTAAATTTGCTTTAAAAGCAGCTATTAGTCTTTAAAAAAGGAAAAACATCAAAGATAATATCACAAAAGAAACAAAACCATTAAATGTTCAGCAAATAAAAGTTAACTTTGCTATAAGTCATTTTTAGCGCCCCCCCCAAAAAAAAAATATATGTAAAGAAATAAAAATGTAATAATTTCTGCAAGTGATATTTTACTGATATCTATAGGATATATTAATTGATTAGGATAAGTATTTGCTGCAATTCAAAGTCTTTCCAAAATATTTTCCGGGAATAATTTTCATAAATTTAGTTTATTATATTGATATAGCTCAGGAACAACACAAGACCTGGTCACCATGCAGCATGATGAAACAGCAAAATAACATATCGCTTTTTGCATACATAAGTTTAGTAATAAAATTGTGTAATTTAGTAACATTTAAAAATACATTATGCAAGGGCTAAATAATCCTATTGCAGGTCTTTTAGCATGGGAGCGCTGTATCTCCGGGTCCAGATATGTAACAAATAATGTCCAATGATTAAAAAAATTGTTATCTTTGATAAAATTATTTGAAAAATATTTATTTAAGTTTATGTTAAATTTCGTTTATTTTATTTGTAAATTGTGGTTAAAAAGTCTTTTGTTTTGTCTCAATTTTTGTGTCATTTTTTCAAAAATTGCTGTCTCTTGAAAGAAAGTGAATATAATAACTAATTAACTTAACAAAGATTAACGAACTAAATTTTGATTAATAGCATGTCACTAATGGCACATATTCATTTTTCATTTTCAAAAGTCATATCAATTTTTAATTCATCAATATTGATTTTTCGTTAAGATTTTAAATGATTTGTTTAAAGTAGTGAACTTGATGTTGTTATGAACAAAAAGTCTCATTATGACAAATTTTTTATGATTAATACAGCTATTCTTTTATTGTTTAAAATTATAAATAATACAATTTTTTGAATAAAATATTAACACATTGTTTTATCATAAAAAAAATATTTAAATTCTTTTTTGACTTATTTTTGTTCAAACTAATCGTATTCAGTGAAAATTAAATTGTCTGAATATTTTTTTATTTCTGTATCTATGTTGTATTTGTTTATTCTATATATGTTTTGACTTCTGTGAGATAATTTGACACCAATTTCTGTGATGAATAGTTCAGTTTTGGGCATAATTAGATTTAGAAAATCAATTCATCCCTTGTAGAGCTATTTTTTTCTTCATTTTATTATCTAGAAATCAAAAGTTATGAAAAAATTAATAATTTGTGTTCAAATCACTCATTTCATATATTTTTCATAAATCGTTCAAAGTTGTTTCTTATGTTAAATATATCTATATTGTTTTCATATGTAATTTAATCTATATCATTTTTACATTATTTTTATATTAGATTATAATTTGTTCACATATTGTATTATTATGCTTCATTTTCATGTTCATTCATCATTTTTTACATGGAACGTTTGAGATCCCCTAGTCTAGCCTGTCAGTACTGGCATGTCAGTGATGTGTCAAGAGACATGTTGTGATATATAGTTGATTATATAGTGTGTGGCAATCACAAGGCTTGTTGTAGTGTCACCCCCCTATTTTATTGTCACATTAGATTTATTTTAACTTCACTGAGATTTTTTTTTATTACATATCAAATAAAGAATTTAAAAATATTTATAAAAAAAATGAAACAACAAATCATAAGATACCATCTGTATAAGAGTGGAGATATTTAATTGATTGTTTTTGGTAAAAATATCAGTGAAGTTGAAATTAGATATTTGTGAGTAGACATTTATTGACACAAAGTTGTACATTTGACACACTTTCAGATATACAGATATGTTTTCATTTGACCTGGAAAAAACTGGTCTCTGGTGCCTGATATTTTTTTTTATCTTGGTACCGTAAATGTATTTATCTAATCAATAACATCTGTGCTGTACAAAATGCTGGGCATCAGATGTTTTTTAATACCTGGCAAAGTCTTAATTTTTGGCTGACAATGTGTGGGACAGTTTCCTTATATCTGGGTTTGATATTCATTATGTTTTGACAAAATATTGAATATGCCAACAATAATTAGAAATGAAATGGCTCTGGAATAATCACTCCAATTTGCACGTATTTTTAAAGAAAATATTGAAATAGTAACAAATGAAAGGAAATGGGGTTTAACGTCCAACATTTCTGCTCATTACATCCGGCATCAAGCCTGGGGCCTCCAGATTAGAAAGCTGGCTCCTTACTTACTGAGCAACCATGGCTCCTGCTATCCTAAAAGATATCTGTTCTATTCTAAGATTCTGGGCAATACATATCATTATACCAATGAAAGTTGTGTTATGTACAAAGTGTGTTGATGTTGTTTAAATAGAAGCGATTGCCTTTTTAAATGTATGTGCCTTAATTATTTGAACCATCCATCGTACCAGGCGAGACGTAGAAAAGAAGAAGACATGAAGAAAAAAGGAAAGAGAAAGGGATTGGGAGGTTTGTCCCCAGAGAAGAAGAAGATGCTAAAGGTATGACCTCTTACTAACCTTTCACCTTTGAACTCTCACCTTTCACCTTTAGACCTCCAGCTAACTAACCCATTTGTAATACCACTGTCTTTTCTGATTCCATATTTGAAATGGAGTCAGATTAGATATACTAAAACTAACTGAATGGAAGGTATATAGTATATCAATATGGAATGACATTTATTCGATTCATTTTTTTCAATGCACTGATTCTTTTTTTCTTAAAATAATCAAACAGACTATCTAAGTCTTAATTAAGGTAAGGGAAAAATCAGAAGTTGGGAAACAAAAATGTGTAATTTGTAATCGATGAATTTGAAAAGAAAGCATTTCAAACTATTTTTAAATACTCATTGGGGTAAGTTCAAGAATAATTTGAGGTAAGATAGACTTAGTTTGCTGTAGTTCCCTTTGCCCATACCTCTTCTGCCCTGAGAGCTCATTATTACCCATTGTGGTGAAGTGTAAGTATACTTTTCTTTCTCTATGTTCTAAATCTAATATATATTATATATATATTTATTAATGAGGCAAATGCTTTACTTTTTTCGAAGAAAAATAATTACTTATCGATTAATTCTAATTCTAGAAACTAAATGTAAATAACAGCTTCTAACAGATGTTGCTATTTATGTAACTAACAAAACATTAATTTTGTACATTAATTTCATAGGTATTGCTTTATTTATTTTCACTACCTCTGTTAGAAAACAACTAAATCAATTTACTGACAAGTTTATTTTTTCAGCGCTTTTCTTACTTTTATAACGTTTATAACTCTTCACAAAATTTACACTCTGCTGCTCTAACTTGACTTTCAAATTTTATCTTTCAAAACTAGTAAACCAATAATGTTATTGAGTTTCGTCAATTTTCGTCCATATTAATATCTGAGGTTTTGAACTTTTTGATACTGAGTCTGACATTTCGCTCAATCCCAAACCAAGGTTAGTCCAAAATTTCACATAAAATTGCATTGATTGTATTACATGATTGAAAACATTCAAGAGAAATGCCTCACAGTAAAATTGTGATGTTTACTACCAATTACAGGCAGTTTGGAAGTCTTTAAATATTTTAATATTTTATGAATGTATTCTTTGCAGAAACTCATCATGCAAAAGGCAGCAGAGGATCTTCGTAATGAAGCCAAGAAAAGGGCAGAAGAGAAAGATACTTATATTAATGAACGTGTTGAACCCCTTAGTATTGATGGTCTTAGTCAAAGTAAGGGTCTTTCTTTTATTTGGTCATTCAAATCATGCTATAAAAGGAAATAGTGTAGGAAAAAGTCAATTAAAATTTCTCTCAGGTTCTCTCAACAATGTTCAGGTCGGGGATAGATGTTGAGACATTTTGGATGTAAGGAATGTGAAATTATCAGTGGTGTTAATTAGAATATCATGAACTTTATTCTCAGGTAGCGCCTGAGTTATACAACATCTTTTGACAGAATCAGTGTCATTTTCCCAGTTGAAACATATTAAAAAAAATCATATAAGAAGCATACATATGGTGAACACAAAATCCAGATTTTTTGAGAAAAGAAAACCTGCAAACTTTGCTGATTTGGATAATTTCACAATCAGTAAGAAAATATCTCAATAGACCTTTTCAATTTGCAGTCTGGTAGCTGCACTGCTCAAACCTGTTCAACCCTGTACATTTCAAAATGGATACAAACCTTTATATTACATAAATTTCATCCATTCTTTGCTTCATCGTTTCCCACATCCATTCATTCCTTGGTTGCTTCATCCAACTATTCTGTGAAATAAAATATGATTTGCCTGTTATTAAAAGGTAATCTTAAGGAATATGTTGAGAAACTTTACGGAAAGATGTGTAAGCTGGAAGAGGACATATACGACTGGGAACTTCGTCTTAAAAAGCAGGAATTTGAGGTAAGGGAAAGAAGAGTCGATTATGAGTTATTCAGGTTGATATATTTCTCTAACTTGATGTTATTTTTCGTCATTAGGAGATTTGAGATTATTAGTACAGAAGCTACAGAAACATTATGAAAAACTAGAGGAAGAAGTATACGATTGGGAAATCAAAATACGAGAAAAAGAAACAGAGGTTTAAAAAGATATTCAAGCATTTTATCTTAATTAATACCTTAACTCTTTATTTTCTCTAATAAATTTATTTTAAATTAATAACTCATAACTTTTAATCAAAACGGGACAAAATAATGAATTTCTTTATTAACCTTTTTTCTAAAATTAATATCTTTTTTTATATTAACTTTCTATATTCTTTTTTTGAATAATGAAACATGTATAAACAAAAGAAATTGTTTTCTTATTATTAACCATTTTTCTTTATTAATATCTCAACAATTTTTTGTTATCTAAACCATCTCTTTATCTTTATTAACAGTATGACATCTTTTCTTAATGAAGTATGTTATTTTTTAATTAAATAACTAATGACATATTATTTATTAATTGAATAACTAATGATATATTAATTTTTAATTGAATAACTTATTTTTTAAGTGAATAACTAATGATATATTAATTTTGATTGAATAACTAATTATATATTTTTTTTTAATTGAATAACTAATTATATATATTTCTTTTTTTTTAATTGAATAACCGATTATATATTATTTATTAATATAGTAACTAACTAAGCCACTTTTAGTAAATGACTGAGAATAAAACAGTACACAATTATATGTTGAATCAATGCCAGAAATAAACATCTCTTTTCTCACGAACATTCATGGAAATAATGTTGAAACAACAAATGCGTGAAGTGTTGCCGCCATTATTCACCTAATTGAGTAGAAAAATTGCCACAAAGCTTCTGATTTGATCAAATTCATGGGTGGTTCTCCTGACTTAACATCAAACTTGATGTCATCTCCACCTTTGTCACAATGCTGCTCAAATTCCTGGACACACACCTGCTTATAATTGTGTCATGTGATTTTACATACATCTACCCATTAAAGCCATTATTCCAGGCTTCTTAGATGTGGGAGTCTTCAGTACTGACCTTAAACTTTTTATCATCTTTTCTTTTAGGAGATAAATTGATTTAAATTATTTTGTTTGATTTTGTTCTCACAAATTAAATGTTGAATAGTCAATCTGAGTTCATTTAATATCAACCTGAGTTTATTTTAGCTTCAATAAAGCCATGGAAAATTTTTATATTTTCCGGAAAAATTGCAAATGATGCACAGAACTTTTAATACAAAAGAATTCATTCAAATAATTATGAAATTAATTCTGAGTGATAATCTAATTGAAGTTGAATATAATTTGATTAATGACTGCTAATGTTTTTATTATTAAAATCATTTTATTCAAACATTTATTTTCAGATTAATGACTTAACAGTAAAAGTTAATGATACTAAAGGCAAATTGTAAGTAGACCTGCATACATGTATAAGAGAGAGAGAGAGAGAGAGAGAGAGTGAGAGAGAGAGAGAGAGAGAGAGATTAACCTCCACTTGACACAAACTAGGTCATTTTGTGACTAATATGTGGTTCAATTTTATTTCAATAATCCGATTGCGCGTAGTGAGAGGAAACCCTACTCTTGTCATGTACAACTGGGAATCGAAACCACAAGAATTGACTCCATAACACAGCTTATAATACAGCACACACTAACCATTCTGCCATCCACTCCCACCCCCACAGTTGCATACTGAGGAAGAGGAACCCAATATCAAAGACAGTCAAATGCCAATTCTTACATGTACAGTACACAGTGCCCTAATAACCTGTTGCAGGGCCCCTTACCTTATTGTCCTGGTTTTGACCTGAGGGTCATTCATTATTAACAAAATATGTTGAGAAATTTTTCACATAACTGATCACCATAATTGAAATTAAGAATAATAAACCTATGTATTATGTTTTCCAGTATGAAACCAGTTCTACGAAAGGTCAATAAAACCGAGAGCAAGTAAGTAGAATTCTTAAAGATACATGTATATAAGAGCTTAATCCAGGCCTATAATCAACTCTCTAGTCCAGTGTTTCTCAACCAGTGCCGCAAGATCTTTCAAAGTGTGCCGCAAAATTTTGAAAGTCACACAAATAAATGCGAGAAGCCAGGTTGTCGCAATTGAGTATTCATTTGCGTCAACTGACAAATTCATAGCTTTGTTGTCCCCCGCCTTTCGTGGAAAGTGAAGGCCGGTGATGTGCTATCTCAGCCTCCAGTGAGGCTAGTAATTTGCCTCACCCGCCAAAGATTTGTTACTACCCACAGGTACATACCCCGCATAACCTCTACTATGCGAGGGCCCTGAAACACTTCAGTTTGTTTATGATTGATAGAGATGTTCATTATAATGTTTGTGACACTTTTTCTTTTTTTAAATTTCATTTATTATTGATTTATTTTAGATTCGCCAAATTGGAAAGGAAAGAACATCGTGACTTCCGTGGTAACCTTAAATCTACTGGTCAGAATAAATATAAATTAGAAGAGGAAGAAACGGTAATTAACATTTCTACGCATATCAACATTCCTATATGGGGGGGGGGGGCACAGAGGCTAAGATGTTGGCTTGGGTGTTCGATCCCTGCATTTGTCGAGAAAGTTCATCCAGATTTTCTGGCATGGTTCCACCTTGTCAGTGATATAGGACGGGGGGTCTGACAAGAAAGCTGTCTAGGCTTTGGGATGGGACAAAAAAACGAGGTCCTGTGTACACTTTGGCATGCACTTTAAAAGATCCTTTGAGAGATGGAATCGAATAAAAGAGTAGGCGACAGTGCTGCTGTCCGTCAACAATTGGCCTATGGCGGAGCAGAACCATAGGACTTTAAACCCTATTTCATTACATTTCTATTACAAGGTTCCAAAAATATATATAGAGAGAAATGGGGTTTAACGTCCACTCGACACAAACTAGCTCATTTCGGGATTTACATATGGTTTAATTTTATTTCAATAATTCGCTTGTGCGTAGGGGTCTTTAGCAGTGGGAGGAAACCGAAGTGCCCGGAGGAAACCAAAAATATAGAGCCATATACCCTTTAAATCGTTCCTCGTTCATGTGATTTTATGACCGCTTTCACCTTTAGTGATAAATGAAGATAAGCAGCTTAAATGTTGACAATCTGATTGTCATATTTCTGTGATTACTTCCCTTGCATTTCTTGTAGTCATGGCAACCTGATCTATTTTGCAATAAGAATGCAGTTAATGGTAGACAATATATCTTGTCTTTTTTCAATCCTGATACAATGTAATTAAATGTTATTATCATTCTATAATTTCAGAGCAAAACTCCAGATTGGCGTCAAACCCTTAAAGGTAAAGAAGAAGGGGAAGAATCTGCGCCGGCTGAGAGTTGAAGAGAGAATAGTTCCGATCCTTTGTAAAACCCTTTAATATATCAACAAAAAAGACTTGCCATATTTTTTAATCATTCTCTTGACCTTGGGGTATCCGGTAAACTAGCTAACAGAATAAGATATTATGAATGTGTATAGAATCGAGATAAAAATCCTTAATATTATATGATATTTGTCTCGTGTAATCATGGCCCCTAAAACTAGCATCTTAAAATACATTCTGATCTTTAAATGTGACATTAATTTAGTAACCATAGTGACAAGAATAATCATAACAATAGTAGCCATAACAACGATAACGTCTCGCCTGATTTCGATCTGACTCTTTCTTCAAATTATGGTAGTAGAGATTGTTCAGTAATTTCGTTTCTATTGTCAAATAAACATTAAATATGCGCATAATTAAAATAAATGTAAATTATGCCATGAATATTAAATATGTGCATAATTAAACAAATTTCAACTATGCCATTAAACTTTTGCAATGAGCATTACATATGCACATCAAATATGTACAAAATGAAGAGAAATATATTTTAAGGTGCTATGTTAATTTATATTTATGTCATGTCGTGAGATAGTTATATGGGGGAACTGAAGAAGAATCTAAATAGCTAGAAAACAGAAAACTTTTGTTTTTATGAGCAGTGCTAATTAAAAATAATTCTTTTCTTCTAATAAATATAATCTAATTAATATATTTCTTATTTATTTTATTTAATTAATTTATAATTTTTAAACTTTTTTTTCAAATCAAAAAAAAAAAGAACTTATTAGAATTATATTTCAGTACTCCATGGTATTTGGTTATAAAATTTTCTTAAATAAATATAATTATGTAAGTTTGTGTAATTTTTGTTAATTATTTGATCAGAATTATTAAAATATGATTAACATTACGTTTTGTAAAAGCTATTTGGGTAGATTTAACCCAAATATTTCTGGTTAATTGTTTTTGTTGAAAATAATTAGGAAAATTTAAAACATATGTTTTCGTAATGTTTTGTCAATTTCTTTAATTTTTCAGATTTAGTCTTTAATTAGATTTGACTTGAGGTTGCTTGATGTGTCGTTGTAAAAATATTTAATCAAAAAAATTTCTGTAATTAAAATTAATTAATATTTTTTAAACTTAGTGTTATTAAGATATCCAGTATGAAAGAAAATTTAATCGTCCAATATTTGTGTGTACGTGTGGATATAGTATTATCTGGTCGTTTCACGTTGAAAATTCACGTTACAGATATTGTTTTCGTGTCTTTGCCGTTATGTTTTCAACGTAAGAATAAAGTCGGCTCCTCTTCATAGAAAAGTTGTGATTAATGTATATAAAAAAAGGCATCAAATTGTAATGATGCAATAATGTCGTCTTATATATTTCAGTTATCTCCCTTTAATTAGTGTAGGCTGCTTGAAGATTGATGTGGAAGTCAACTTTGCTTTTTGATTTAATGGGGTGTATAAAAAGAATTAAGCAGTGGTGCTGCAATAATATTAGCCATCTGCTGATTTACCACAATTGTCTCGTAGTTTGCAAGCAAACAAGGTTTGTCCCTTTTAAGGGAAGGTGTCTTCTGCACAAAACTCCATTGAATCACTAACCAAAGTTGACTTAACATGTATATATGAATTATCTGCCCCTGGCGTATTTATTTTTTAGATTGTTTGAATCAGGTTTTTTAAAAAAAAAGACACATGAAGTTGTTTAACATGGCGTAGAGACTTATTTTAACCAGTCCCATCGACATGTCACCCTTGTGTCACTGACTGACATGTCATGTCATCCTGATGTCACTATTGTAATATTTTGTCACTTCAGTCCCCTAGGGTATTAGCAATAAAGCTCTTGTGATTAGAAAGGATAAAATAAAATTTTAGAAAAAATACAAAAAAAAATGGAGTTTTGTTATTTTTGGTTTTTGTGCATATAGATATGTGTGTGAGAGAGAGAGAAATGAAATGTAATGGAGTTTAACGTCCTACTCTTCTGCACCTATAACCTGGGCTAATGGAAGACGGGCATACGCTATACAGTGAGCTATGAGGGAAATTTTGCCCGGTGAGAGAGAGAAATCGGGTTTAAAATAGACTTGATACTAGGTCATTTTCAGATTAATAAACAGTACTACTTCAATAATTCACTTGCTAGTGGGGGTCTTTAGCAGTGGTAGGAAACATTTAGGACCTAGAGAAAATGCACAAAGAACAGAACTAATGATATATATCGCACGCCATAGACCCTTAGGCCCCCCAGCCCCCCCCCCCCTGTGAGATAGAAACCAGATGGGACTAAAATTTGTATTGATGTTTCACACGAGTCTTTATAATTAGCAGTGGAAAGAAACCAATCGATCATAATCCTTGTAATAAGTGCTGAATCGTACTCATTACTCGCATAACAACAGGCCTTGTGATCGTTAGACCACCTCCTCCCTACAGCCTACTCTTATAAAGAATTCCAACGGCCAAGGGATCTTTAACGTGCACGCCAATGTGAACACGGGACCCAAGTTTTTCCTCCTATCCGAACAACTAGGCAGCTGTCCTTATAAGGCCCTCTGTTCTGCATCACTGAGAAGGGGAAACCACGCCGGAAAATCGAGGTTAACTTTCTCGGCCAATGCAGGGATCGAACACCCGACCTCCAGGCTAGCGAACCAGCGTCTTACCCATGAGATCCCCAATACACATTGGCAGTGAATACATCTTTATCATGACCGCCATACAGCAGTGGTGAATACAGCTTTATCACGGCCACCACACATTGGCGGTGATTGCAGCTCTATCACGATCGCCACGCAGCGATAGTGAATACAGCTTTATCATGACCATGATGCAGCGGCAGTGATTGCAGCCGTATCACGACCGCCACAATGGTAGAGGATGTGACAATGAGTTCAATCTTGTGATCCCACCACATACAGTACAACTTTGATCTGTAGACACTGGTTCTATACCTTGTCCCAGACAGCAGATACAACTTTACAGTTTGAAAATAGGGTGGGGTGGTGTTTATTATATCTACATATATATACATAAAAGAAATAAAATGGGGGGTTAACGTCCTGCTTTCCAGCTCCGATTGGTCGACTGAAGATGGGCATACACCATACACTGTACTATAAGGGAAGTTTTGTCCAGGCTATGGTCTACTGTTATTTCGAATTCCAATTCACAGAATCTTGGTTTTCCAACCCATCCTAATGACAACACCGCTGACAAGAGGGAACTACGCTGGAAAATTCTGATGAACTTTCTTGTTCAACACCAAAATTGAGAGAGAGAAATGGGGTTTAACGTCCACTCAACACTAGGTCATTTCGACACTAACATACGGTTTAATTTTTTCAATAATTCGCTTCGGAATAGGGGTCTTTAGGCCTTTAGCAGTGGGAGGAAACTGGAAGTCCCGGAGAAAACCCACTAGAGTAGACAGGCGAGCCTACTCCTTGTCACGTACAACCCACCAGGATTAAACAGGGGACAACCAAGTTAGCTAACGTATTGCTCATTGAGCCACCATCGCTCCCACTATATTAACACTTGCCCACACATCACAAGGTAACTTTGGGGATGCTCGATTCACAATTCCGGAACAGGGGCGGATCCAGGGAGGGTGACTAGGGTGACTAGTCACCCCCCTCCCCACCGGTGTATAGGAATCTCGGGTCCTACAAGCTTCCACCGGGACATGCACGCATGGTCGTATATATATTATATAACACATGGTACGCATCTTATCAGACACACAATCAGCATCTGTGTTACTAGCGGCAGAAATTAGCTCCGTAAACCGCGATAGGCGAGACAAAACATGGGGTTGTCACCCCCCTCAAAAAATTCCTGGATCCGCCACTGCCAGAATTAAATTCTCTCAATTCCAAAACTGGTGTCAATCGAGTGAAAAGGAGAATTTCGGAGTACAAGGCATGTGCCGACTGTATAAAATTTCTCAACCAATCATGACAGCTGAAACATGTTTGTTACTTAAAATACGTCACAATTCTACTCACACCGCCTCAGCTGTCGGGACTGGGAGAATTGTGACAAGGCTGAATTCCGCGTCACTCGATTGCAATTCTGTCAATGCAAGGGAGATAATCATAATTTCATTCTTGGTACAGTTACTCCCCTTTGACTTCAATATTATATCTATGCTATTTCTTGGCTCATAACTTTGTTTTGAATATTGCAGTGACTTTAATCTTTATAATTTCTGAGAACAATATATCACAACTGTCTGATAAAAATTTGAAAGGGGTTTCCTCGAAGTCGTCTGGTTTCCTTCCACTGCTAAAGAATCCAAGCGAATTACAGAAATAAAATCAAACCATATGTTGGTCCTGAAATGACCTAGTTTGTGTTGAGTGAATGTAAAACCCCATTTCTCTCTCTCTCTTCATTAAACCACTAGACCCCCCCACCCCCAACCTCTCTCCAAAGCTTTCTTTCGAAATCCCGAGGACCACCTGGGCAGTACATGGTTTGCATGTAAAAAAAACCCTTGAAAGATGGAGGGTACGGTGGGTAGAAACGCTCCTCTCCACACCCTTGCAGATGCCCATCTTCCATAGCCCAGTTGGTGCAGAAAAGTAAAACAGTTAAACACCATATAATTTCATTTCAAGATAAATCTAGTCCTATTTTTTAATATTTTACAGTATTTATCACACAGTTTCTTTCATTGTAAATTTCATGAACCATTTTCTCCTTCCAATCAAGAATTTGCTTCTAGAAATTTTCTACAGGCTCGGTTGCACTGTTCAAATACTGTCTCAAACCCTTGAATCTTGTCGCTCTACAAAACAGACACAGAGAAAGAAAATTATGTTATGTCAAAAATTTATACTGATTACAAGCCTTAACCGAGACACAAAAATATGCAGAGTCTACAGTCTCAAACGAGAATCTGGGTCTAGCCCTAGAGTCTTGAAAAAGAATCTGGACCCAGCTCTCGAGTCTCAAAACAGAGTATGGACCTTACTATATCGTCTCCAAACAGATTCTTGGTCCAGGGTAAAAATGCAGATCCCCTGGGTATATTGGAGTCACAAAAATATGAAACAAGAAGACCCAGTCCTCAACATCTGGTAACGCAAAAATCATTCCAAATTTGTTTCCACGGTATCGCGAAGATTAATGTCACTAAGAAGTTCCTTATTAGCCTAAGACAGAACTGCTATAATAGGTCGAGAGAGAGAGAGAGAGAGAGAGAGAGAGAGAGAGAGAGAGAGAGAGGGAGAAATGAAGTTTAAGATCCACTTGACACAAACTATGTCATTTCAGGACTAACATATGGTTTAATTTTCTTTCAATAATTAGCTTGCACGTAGGCGTCTTTAGCAGTGGAAGGAAACCGGAGCACCCAGATAAAACCCACAAAGTTGGACAGGCGACCGTACTCCTTGTCACTTACAAACAGGGATTCAAAACCACGCCAGATGACTGGCATTATGATACAGCGTGCACATGCTATTCATGCAGCCATCCAACCCCCCCAATAGGCTGAAGATAGGAGTTTACGAGAATGTCCTTAGATTCAGAAACTTACCCAATAAGGATCTACAATAATGTCTTCTTCCTCTGGATCTAATTTTCCCAACATTTCAAGTTTTGCTGTAGACTTTTTAGGCTTTGCTGCTTCTAAATCTCTGCAGAAATAAACAGAAAAGACAATATTAAAGATACATTATGTAAGATTTAGATAAAGAGCCGACCTTTCTTGCCATGATAGTTATTTTAAAGGGAAAATAACACTCCTGCTGGCTTGGCAGCTCCAGAAAATAAATAATAGCCTTATTCTAGGTACTAGGTGTCTAAGTGTCCTATCTGTTGTGTAAATTATCCATTACATCCTATTTTACTTGTTTACTTGTCCAGAGCGTTCAAAACTATTTTCAAATCCAAGTCACATTTGAAGGGGTTTACGTTAGGCTTTTTAAATCATTTAGTTGATTTTTCCAATTTTTTAAATTAGGTGTGTTAAGATGAAATTTGTATCATCTATTAAAGCGATAATTTCATATTTTCTAAGAAAGTCAAAACATAATTATTTCTTTGTCCTTTGCTCAATAGGTTGTCAACTCACTATTATACCATTATAGGCATTATTTCCCATTCTTATAAATCACTAACACCGGAAATAATAACACAGTTACCTCCCTTGTTTTTCTATTCCCCCATGCAATAGCTATTTTCAAACATTTGAATTTGAAGTTGAAAATGACATTTTTGATAATTTCTCGGGATTCGAAACCACGCCAGTTAACTCAATGACAGGCTTTACAATAGCCTTGTACTTACTCCATATTCTCATCATCCATACCAAATATGGTATCAAACTTGGTAAAATCATCACTTCTTATCTGAAATGTAGAAATACAAATGGTCTGAATGGAAAATGAAATGACAAGTTCAGTTCTTTACAAATTTTAAAGGGACAATAACATTCTTGCTGGCTTGGCAGCTCCAGAAAATAAATAATAGCCTTATTCTACGTACTAGATGTTTAAGTGTCCGACCTGTTGTGTAAATTATCCATTACATCCTATTTTACTTGTCCAGAGGATTCGAAACTATTTTAAAATCCAAGTCACATTTGAAAAGGTTTACGTAGGCTTTTAAAATCATTTAGTTGAATTTTTCCAATTTTTTAAATTAGGTGTGTTAAGATGAAATTTGTATCATCAATTAATTGGAATATGGTAAAATAATACAATTTGTTGACCAGAATAAAGATTGGGACATATTATTCAGTTACAAGAAGAGTGGTATTGAGCCTTTAATGGAAGAGGTTAAAGATTAATTAAACATAATAGATGAACCAGAATCAATCAGACAAATTATTCTGTCAATGTTAATCTGGATGTCAAGGACATGACACTATACGTTGTTCCTTGTCAGGCCCTCTGTCCTGCACCTCTGACAGGGGGCAACCATGATGATCTTTCTCGGTCAATGTAGGGACCTCCAAGTTACTCAGAAAGCAACTGCGACTATTGAGTTGCGTGAAGGTGGGGTGAAGTTGATGGCCGAATGTTTAGCATGTGCATGCTGTATCATAAGGTCTGTCATTGAGTTAACTTGCAAGGAGTAGGGTCGCTTGTCCAACCTCGTTGGTTTTTCTATGGTTCCTCCAGTTTCCTTCCACTGTTAAAGACCCCTACGTGCAAGTGAATTATTAAAATAAAATTGAACAATATGTTAGTCTCAAAATGACCTAAATGTAGTTTGTATCAAGTGGATGTTAAACCCCATTTATCCCCCCCCTCTCTCTGCTTGTACCAGAGTTGGGATTTCAAAAATTTTTGTGTCGGACATTTTACCGAAAATAAAGGGGCATAACTCTTATCATTATTTAAGCAGACGAATTCATACCACAATTAAAAGTCACATGTCAAAATATTCAAATCATGTACATAACAAAAGTAGGTGAACCTCGCTATTTTTCATATTTAATTCCCGTACGGTATTCAATTCATACCACAATTAAAAATCACATGTCAACAAAATATTCAAATCCCGTACGTAATAAAAATTGGTGAACCTCGCTATTTTTCACACCTAATTCCCGTACGGCATTCAAATTTATGTCAGTAAATGTCGTACAAAATTAAGCATTTTCGTAATACATTGAATGAAAGCTTGTCGATCCTGCTTCGGCATAAAATTCACAACCGTAATATTCCTTTAGATTTACGTGGCAGCAAATGAATGCCGAACTTCCGAAATAAGAATAGTTTGTGATGTCAGAACATGGTTTTTTCTTTATAAAATGTCAACAAAATATTCAAATCCGTGCGTAATAGAAATAAGAACACGGCAGCAAATGAAAGAAAAGCGTTTGAAATAATACTTGTGGTGATGACAAAAGGCATAGCTGACTTCAGCGTATTGCCGCTATGGCGTACGTGACTTACAGCACACAGCTTCATAGTAAGCACTGCCTAACATGTTAAGCAATATTCGTGCGGCGCTCGAGATCACGGGAAAGTGCCACTGTGGATGAGAATTTATATATGGATTCTTAAAAGACGTAAAGGATATCGTAGACAAAATGAATTAAGGTGTTATAAAATAATGACTCTTACGATATGTGACATCTATGATTAGTTGATAGATGCTGTCGGCTCAAATCAATGCGATTAAAATGCCCGACAATTGAAGACCACGAGGTAAACAGGTGAATTAAAATTATAATCACTCTTATTGGATTGATGAATAGTCCGACAAAGGGAAAGCAATGACTTCTGTTTAAGATTAGATTGATGAATTGTCCGACAAAGGATTAAGTCAATCAATCAAGGCAGATTAAGTAGTTAATCTAGGTAGGTTTATTGACGGTATAACACGATAAATACGTTGATCACTTAATTACCTAATCAATCTTGCCTATTGTCAACGATTATGGGGTTGTGTGGTAGTTATACTCTCAGTACACTATATTAATTTTGGAATTTTGAATATTATTCACTATGTCTTGATGTCCGATTGGGCATATTCCCGGTCGGACAATATTGTGCGTTTGGAAAAAAAATTCGGACAAGTCCGGAATATACGGGCGAAATCCCAACTCTGGCTTGTACTCTATTTACATTCCTCCCACTGTTAAAGACCTCTACCCGCAACGAATTATTGAAATAAAATTGAACCATATGTTAGTCCCAAAATGACCTAGAATGTGTTGAGTGGATGTTAAACCCCATCTCTCTCTTTCTCTCTCTTGAGGTGTAATCACTAGTTGAGAGACTGACTGTACATCTTCTCTCTCTCTCTTGAGGTGTAATCACAAATTGAGAGACTGACTGTACTCTCTCTCTTCTCTCTCTCCTCTTCTCTTGCCTCTTTTCTCCCTCTCTTCTCTTCTCTCTTCTCTTCTCTTCTCTCTATCTCTCTCTCTCTCTCTCCCTCTCTCTGTAACCACAAGTTGAGAGATTGATTGTATTCCTACCTGTCTAGCTTTATGTCTGTAACCTTTTATTCCATGTTTTTCCAGTATTTTTACAGCTCTGTTATCTGGACCCTTCCCGATATTATATGTTTCTATAGCTGCACTATCAACCGTCCACTAAAAAATATAATACACTGTTTTAAAAACAACGAGACAGGAAATTGTACAACTGTAGAACGCTAAAATATAAGGAAAATGTTCATCATTCTTCCACCCCTCCTCACAGCCCATAAAGAAATAAATTCATACATTCTCATTTTTGTGCCATCATCAGTGCAAATCTGTGATCTTATGTGCAGGCTTGTGATAAACTTGCCTGGTGCCTTATATCTAAGCCTGATAATTATACATTCCATTACATGTAGCTAAATGCATATTAAACTATGCTGTGGGAGGAAACCAATAAAACCCACAAGGTTGGACAGGAGACCCTACACCATGTCAAGTACAACCAGAGAATCAAAGCAATTCACATGCCATTGAGCCTTTGATTGAAGCCACATGATGTAACGTCACACGTAGAAGGCACTTATCTTTTACAGAGATATTAGAAGACTTTTGTAATTCTCTGTGAAACAGATTGGAATCTATCTTGTGTTAATTCAAGTAATTAAAAACAGAATCCTGAAAGTTGATGATTAAAGCGATAATTTCATATTTTCAAAGAAAGTCGAACCATAATTATTTCTATGTCTTTTGCTCAATACGATCATAGGCATTATTCCCCACACTTAAAAATCATTCACACAGGAAATAATAACACAATTACTTCCCTTGTTTTTCCACTCCCCCATGGTATGGCTATCTTCACGCGTTTGAATTTGAAGTTCAAAGTGATATATTTGCCAATTTCTTACCTGACGATTGCGAATTATTGAATTAATAGGATTTTTCTTTAACAAGGTAGGACTGTTCATAGATACCATCTATTTTAAGGCTTTATTTTAATACATTTTAAAAATATAGCTTAAAATATGAAATTGCAGCTTTAATAGCACATCAAGCTTACCTGATCCTTTAAACCCTTTTCTTCTAAAAGATTCAAAAATATTGCTTCTGCCATTGTTGATCGGCAAATATTGCCTGCAAATAAATAAAAAAAACAGCAATCAGGCCTGGAAATAACAGTTTTAGACAAAATATCAGGCACTAATGAAATAGGACCTGACATTTTCAATTTTTTGTTGGACACGAATTGATAATATCAATAAAAATTAAGACAAATCAGTGTCTGACAAAATGACAGTCACCAAAAGGTTTAGTGCCTGACAAAGCCTGAATCTGTGCCTGACATTGTCTGTGACAGGTGCCTTATTTCAAGATAACTTGAGAAATTTGATTACATGTATTCAACAACAATCACATCAGCTTCGCTCTACCCTAGCAATGCCTGGTTACATATTAGTTTTCTTCAAAACTATCCGAGAGTCTGCGAGCTATGGATGGATCAGTGAGAGAGACAGAGAAATGTCATTTTGGGACTAACATATGGTTTAATTCTTTATTTCAATAATTCGCTTGCGCGTATGGGTCTATAGCAGTGGGAGGAAACCGGAGTGCCCGGAGGAAACCCACGAGGTTGAGAAGTGGTGGATCAGTGAATAGGCCGATGGCAATGGAACATTGACCAATTAAGAGATCACAGTGTTTTCCGAGACAGTTTCTTTATTCTTTGTAACTTTTCAACATGGACCTTTAATTATTTTTTATTGTCGCACAGGATTAGGGTAATCAGATTAATCAATAGCGAAACCAGGATATTTATTATTCTGAGCAGACTAAAGCTAAATTTAACACGGAGCGGCGTGAAATTACTAGATGGGGTTGGGGGCATGCTTCCCCAGAAATTTTTTCATTTCTAGAAGCCAAGAGATGCATTTTCAGCCATTTTGTGACTGTAATTAAACTAAAAATATATCTTGTTGAATGGGTCATTGACGAAATATTTGTAGGAACCCGTCCAGTTTTAGGCCTGTATTGTGCACATTCGGAAAACCACGGTGAAATCTACGAATCTAGATGTACGGTACCCGAGCCTGCCGAGTTTTGTCGAATGTATTGTGCACTGAACAATATAGATCAAAAGTGGTGTAAGAGTGTTTGTAGCAAACGCTGTTTTTTATACATTAATATCAATGACTAGTGTATATGTTTGGTGTTATTATTTCCAATTGAAAAACACCCGATTTAAAAACTGGGACATTTAGGCACGTGAGAGGCATCGAGACGGGACGACGAAAAGGGCCTCCAAAACCAGGAAGTATGCTACGCAGGATGGATGACCTGGCAAAGAAAAGCCTTAAGTCAGTCGGATGGGACAAAAAACTAAAAGGTCCCACATACACGAGTTGGCGTGCACATAAATGAACTCTTGACAGTTGGATAGAGTAAGTCACTTAATTTCATCCCCCCCCCCCCCAGGTTCAGTGATGTACATAAATGTATATGTATGTCTGGATAATCGAACAGCTTTGTTTATTGTGAAGTCAGACAGTGGCTCTAATTTTGGTGTGTTTTTTTGTTGTAAATTGTCATTTTACAAAACCCTGTATGCAATACGAAGACAACAACAGTTTTAATAGACATTCCTCAATTTTTTTTTTAAAATCATGTCTTTACAATGCAGACAAACCTAAACAAACGAAAAGAACCGATTTTTTGCTACTGGGGGCTGCCATTTTTCTTTCCCACAATGCATTGGTGTGTTATCGAGCGGAAATGGTGGCTGTGACTTCATCAGTGAAATGGAATCTGTCATTGCAGTATATCTTTTGTGTTATTTCCTCAGATAACGGTATATTTTAGACAGTTATTAGTGACCGCTACTTGACAAGAATTACACCTGCATTTCGTGGACCTACGTAAGTTAGCATTTTGATCTCCGTTTTCATGGATATCATAGGAAGAGAGTAAGCTTTTAGAGTCGTGAAAGCGAAATTCGATGCACTGACCGAGGCGATAAATATCGACTTCTGTTGCTTTCTAACATGCTATCAGTGCAGTTTGACTGTGTACATGCAGCGACTGTGAAATTAATCTCAGATGTTTATAACCCATATGCATTCAGGCTGGTAGTTATTAATTCCATTCCACAGCAGGCAGAGGCTGGGTCGACAGGTTGTAAATAAATTTGTCTAGCCTATAAATTTAGCCTTATTCTTACCCCTGTATAGAGAATAAAATAGGCATGTAGACTTTGTGTGGCTGATTTACAACTGTTCCTAATCCGAGGATTAGCCTACTTATAAGAGGATTAAGGGATAAAGCTTACTCTGTGATAAACCCAAGGCATTGAATTGAATGCAGTAATTCTCTGTCTTGACTTGTTCATATCAAAAACAATTGATTGTTGTGCACGAAAAAAATATGTGATATTTGTTGTTTTAAAATCTGAATAAAGTTATGGGAGAGACCAATCATGAAGTGGATCTTTGTGTTAAATCTCTACAGGCCTAAATATTGATATTATTATTCATAATTGATTTATTAATCATGTTTCATTTTAGCTGTCACTCTGTCGGTGAGTCATCCCGATGAGTTCATCAGTTGACGAAACTAATCAAGGATTATAACAGAAGAACACTTACATGTATTTGTAACAGGAATTATTTCAACGTAGAACAATGGCGTCGGGAAGGCCAGTACCAGCACCAAGAGTTGGGAGAAATCCCCTACCCCCTCGACGCAACCCTCACGGACCCCCGCCACCTCTACCAGGAAAACCTCACGGACCCCCACCTCCTTTACCAGGAAGTGGTGGTATGATTCCCATGAATTCAATGGGTATGGGATACATGCCAGGTCAAGAGAAACCACTTCCACCGATCGATGCCCGAGCTAAAACAGTTTTAAAGGAAGCTGTGGATGCGGTCGTCAACAGTTTTGCTAAACATACGCACGGCTATGGTCGAGGTGAGTTAGAAATGGGGTTAAATAACATGACATTTTTTGCACCAACAGGTCAAAGTTTTTATTAGGTAATGAAATGGTGTTTATCAAACTACTTTTCTGTCATGACTGGGCTAATGAGAAAGAGAGATGTGGTTTTACGTCCACTTGACACAAATTAGTTATTTTGGGACTAACACATGGTTCAATTTTATTTCAATAATACGCTTGCGAGCAGTGGAAGAAAACCAGAGGCCCCGGAGAAAACCCACAAGGTTAAAGACAAGAGACCTTACTCCCTGTCACATACAACGAATGAATCGAAACTACGCCAGTTGAGTCAATGACAGACCTTATGATACAGCATGCACAGACTAACCGTTCGGCAATCCCCCCACCCCTGGGCTACTGAAGACAGTCATACACTATACAGCAGCTCTCTTATTTATATCAAATTTCAGTTGTCAAGGGTTCTTTTACGTGCACACCAATTCGAATATCTAGACATTCCTTCACCACTGACAATGAGAAACTATGTATGACCCATGGCTAGCGAAGCAGTCTTACTGAGCCCTCACAGCCCCAAGATAGGTCTAATGTGTCAATAGGCAGTTGTACAATGGAAAATGAATGTTTAGTGTTGTATAGGGATTTTGGGATGTAGGGGCCCGTCAAACTCCATGTGATTAAATGTATACGTCCTTTTCTGTAGTCCCTGTAGAGTAGATAAACTTTTGGACTGTTGACTAATTTCAATTTCAATTTTGTTTTAATGTGCACCATGGATATTGATTATTTTAGTCACTGCACCAATCTAGGCAAATTTTTGTTTTTTTGGCAATGCCAATACTTAACCAGTTGGCTATTGATTTTGACTTGATGAATGAATCAGTCAAGTCTCTGACTACAGGAATGACTGCATGACTCAACTTACTCATTATTAGTTTCATTCTGTTATGGGGACATTGATTGAATTGTTCGTTCGTTTCTGGAGTTTAACGTCCACTTCCACCAAGGGTGATATCGTAGACAAAAATTGATTGAATAACCCAGATTGATTGATTAGTATTAATAGTCCAGGGATAAACAAAAAGTAAATAGATCCAAGAGAGATGGTTTTATATCTGCTTATTGTCATTTAACAATCTCGTTCCCAGAGGCAGCCGCGGAGCCGAAGGCCTCTGGCACATTAGACCATCCATTTTTTCCAATTTTTTTCGAATCTAAGCTCTGACCTCTGATCAGTCAATCTTTTTGGGTCGATTTCTCGAAAACTAGAGGTCGGATCGTCGTTTCGTTTGTTGTAAAATGATCCTTGAGTCAAAGTCAACTCGATGACATAAAAATTGGATCCTAAACGAACAAATTCAAGTTTTTGTAAAGATCTATTTTTCTACGCGTGGGTATATTTTTAAGTGATTCGGTCATCCAGGCACTAAAACCAGGGGCGTATGACGCAAATAAACGAGAAATTTCGCGCGTAGGAATTACATGTCATTTTCTGGGAAAATGGCAACCCCGATTCACCAGAGAAATTTCTTCAAAAATTTTTCTGGTTTCGAGATTGGTCATTTGACAGATTTTAAAAATCCCTAGCATACTGCAATATTAGAAAATATGATCGAAGCAAGACCTAAAATTCAACTGCTAATTTCACTAAAATTTCCAACATATTTTCTTTACGTTGACTTTTTAAAAATTATTACAGCAAGAATGCACGAACTGTCAGCCCTTTAATCTCCCATAATGCCCCTTTAAGATCTAAATCAGTATTCATGTTGTTGTTTCTTACAGATTTGCCGGGGGGGGGTGGGTGGGATGGCCTAGTGGTCAAGAGTAGAGTGCCGCGCTTCGACCTCTAGCTGGCCAATCACCTCTGGCTTGCGGCTGTGGTTTCGATCCCTGGTGTGAGCGTATGGAGATAGGGCCGCCTTCTCAGCCTCATGGGTTTCCTCCGGGCATTCCGGTTTCCTCTGGGCACTCAGGTTTACTCCCACTGCTAAAATCATATGTTAGTCCCGAAGTGACCTAGTTTGTGTCTAGTGGACATTAAACCCCATTTCTCTCTCTCTCTTTATTACAGATTTAACATCCAATACAATTAATACGATATTATGGACAGGTTGATTAAATTAAATTATTTACACTTCATGGGTTGAAAGTTGGTAAAAACATACAATCGGTTAACACACAAAATAAAAAGTCCTTATTAAAATAGCCGATTTAAATCACACTTATAAAACAGCTTTTGTGAAAAGAGAGGGCGGGTCATCTTTTCCCTTTGTCATAATAAAAACATGTTAAAAAGTTTTTGTCCTGTATATTAAAAACTCAATTTAAGTCATACTTATAAAACAGCTGCCATGAGAAGAGGTGGCACGTCATGAAATATGTTTTTAAACCAGCGTGCCATGTTTATACTAGCACATCATTTAATTAGCTTTGTATCAATTTAATTAACGATTTAATCACTAATCACCAGCAAGCCATGAAATAACAAATTATTAAATGGGATATTATTATTTATAGATTTGACATGTACATCTTATCTACAACACAACATAACATATAATTGGAAACCAAAATGGGGGGGGGGCAAAACTCCCTTAAAAAAACCTTTAATCGGAAACGTTATGAAGATCAATAAATCATATATTCATTTCTACATAAACTCTGTGTGTGTACTGCTCGGAATTTTTTAATTACTATTACTACACATATTAATCTTTATAACAAGTGTTTCCATTCCATTTATAAAGCCGGTTGTACGTGGCAAGAAGTAGGGTCGGCTGTCTAACCTCTTGGGTTTTCTCTGGGTACTCCGGTTTCCTCCTACTGCTAAAGACCCCTACATGTATGTGCAAGCGAATTATTGAAATGAAATTAAACCATATGTTAGTCCCGAAATGACGTAGTTTGTGTTGAGTGGATGTTAAACCCATCTCTCTCTCTCTCTTTCATATTGAACTCAAATCAATCTGATTAAAATACAGATCTATAAGGTCAAAAGTTGTATGACCCCTGACACGACCTTCCAGTACAACCGGTCAGATCTTCATATAGTGTAGGCCATCGGAAACAAAGTATAGATCTGTAAATTGATCAGATTAATACATGTATGCTGTATCTTCAAAATAAAAACTATTTCACTTTTAATTTGAGAAACATTTATATTATAGAGTTCAATCATACATGGTATTTTAGCTGATTATGTACATACAGTCAACCCTATTGATATTTTAAAACATAATTTTAATGTAAACAATAATGTATATATTATGAGACAGTCCTTAAAAGTTTATTTTAAAATACTAATTAGTTAAATATTGTAGCACTGTTCTCAATAATTTATTTGTCAATACATGTACTATAAATAATTTATTTTTAAACACTAAATATTATAGGGCCTTCCTAAATAGTTTATTTGTATAAAGTAAATATTGTAGGGCCTTCCTAAATAATTTATTTTTAAATATTTAAATATTTTAGGACTGTTCTAAATAATTTTGATTTTAACAAGTTAATTAGATATTAAATATATGTAATTTTGAATAGTTAATTAAATTTGAAGGACTGTCCTAAATAAATTAGCTTGGATTACTCAAGTACACGTATAAGTTCATTACTAATTGATTTGTTCATTAACATTAATTAATTGATATACGTGATCTGCCATAATAGTAATAGTTAGAACAGTATTCAGGGGAATCCCCCAATACTGCTTATAACAACTATAGTATAAACCAATTACAGATTGGTATTAAACAGTGTTCAGGGGAATCCCCCAATTATACTGATTATAACAAACCATACATATTAATTTATTGCTGTAATGGTGGAATCAACATACTAATTTGATTAACCATTAATTAGTATTCTCTTATTGTCTTTAATTAAATGATTACATGTAGCCAATAAAACCTATAAATAATGTAGTCATCATTCAAAAATTGTATTCTTGTGGTCAGTCAGTGAAAGTAGCATTTGATTCAGAGTTGCAGAATTATCTGGAAGTTATGTAAAACCCCAAATAGTCAGATGCTCTAATGACAGGATTTTTATGTTCAATGACATGTGTTCATAATTCCAACAGTAGTTATGTGAATACACAAAGAGTTTAAAGTTGAACGATATTAGATGTTTATAGTGTAGACGATCTGGTGAAACGATTTTTTGTTTTGTCTAACGACATATTCTTGATTCAAATTTACAAGAGTTTATAGTTTGAAGTATTTGTAGTGGAAATGGAGAGAATGAAATTAAAACATAGAAGAGATATTTTGATTGATTTTAGTCACCCATTTAAAATAAAATATAATTCAGGTAGGATGAGAATTATTATTTAAAAACGCAAAACTGGAAATTACAATCTGATTAAAACACAGATCTTATTTCGTTTCGTTTTTAAAGTTCAAAATTCCGTTTTACTTGTCTTTACTACTCTAGGATCAGGAAGAGTTGTTATTTACAGTGTAACTGGCCTTTAGTTGATGTGAAGAATCAGCCAATGAAATGGTCTGTTATGCTGAGTTCTTGTCGTGCCATGCACCGAACTTTGTTTAAACCACCAGAACATCAATGCTGATTGATTAATCAATGTCTGACATCACAGGGTCAAAAGTAGCTCATATGGCACCTGACACGACCTTCCAGTACAGATCTTCATGTAGTGTAAGCTATCAAAAAATTAAAAAAAGGAATCGAAATATAGATCTGTATTGTAATCAGGTTGTGGAAATTTAGAAACCGGAACCAATCTCAGACATGGTCCGACAAATTTGTGCCTTTTCACAGTGTCTGGAACAGATGGTCTATTTCCGGGCTTGCAGATATACATGTACCAGGAATCCCGCAAAATGTCAATTTTATTATAATTATTTATTTGTTTTTTTCTATTCTAGTAAATGTTGTGGAAGCTTTACAAGAATTTTGGCAGATGAAGTTAGAACGAGATGCCGATTTAAAGAATGGTGCATTAGTAGCGTATGAATCTCTACCATCAAATAGTCCACCATACGTCTGTTTTGTCACGCTACCCGGTGGAAGCTGTTTTGGAAGTTTTCAGGTAAACTTTATAGATTTTATTTTACATGTTATCTCACGTCCTTACTATGTGACATGGGTTATATCACGTCATTACATGTGACATGTGTTATATCACCGCATAACATGTGACATGGGTTATATCACGTCGTTACATGTGACCTCGCTTATAATGTATCACATCATTACATGTGACCTCAGTTATTTCATGTCCTTACATGTGAAATGGGTTATTTCATATCCTTACATGTATGTGACATGGATTATTTCATGTCCTTACATGTGACATGGGTTATTTCATGTCCTTACATGTGACCTCGGTTATTTCTGGTCCTTGCATGTGACCTCGGTTATTTCACACCCTAACATGTGACCTGATTTCTTTCACGTCCTTACTATGTGACATGGGTTATATCACGTCATTACATGTGATCTCGGTTATTTCATATCCTTACATATGACCTGGTTTACATCTCGTATTTACACATGCGCATTTCCATTCAACAGACAGTGTAATCCAATAGAGAACCTTGTACATGACTAGATATTGATTCATAATTTAATCCAACTACCCAACCTACATGTTAATCTACATTTCATTTCAACATAATGTTGGGGGCATTTAACTTGACCTGAAAAAAGGCACCAGTCAGTCATAGATTTAAGTGTTTTTGTCAGGTATAAGTTTATACAATGTAGTGGTGTCTGATATCGTTTTATCAGGGCTCGCAATTTGCACAAGCTTAATGCATGATAGATTTTGTTTAATATTATGAGAAACATGTTTGTGACTCAGCTATTATACATCAAATATCATTTCTTTTGTGGGGGTTAGATGCCCGAATGGTTAGCATGTGCATTATGATATTGAGTTAGCGGACGTGGTTTGGATTCCCCGGTCGTACATGGATGTGGCAAGGAGTAGGGTCCCTGTTCAATCTCGCGGGTTTTCCCCGGGTCCTCCGATATTCTCCCACTGATAAACACCTATGCGCAAGCAGATCATTAAAGGGACAGTAACATTCTTGCTGGCTCCAGAAAATAAACAATACCCTTATTCTAAGTACTAGATGTTTAAGTGTCCTACCTGTTCTGTAAATTATCCATTACAACCTATTTTACTTGTCCAGAGGGTTCGAAAATATTTTAAAATCCAAGTCACATTTGAAAAGGTTTACGTTAGACTTTTCAAATCAATCGGTTGAATTTTTCCAATTTTTTAAAATAGGTGTGTTAAAATGAAATTTATATCATCAATTAATTGGAATATTGTAAAATAATACGATTTGTTGACTAGAATGAAGATTGGGACATAATACAACAAGAGTGTTATTGGGGCTTTAAAATAGAATTTGTCTAATTTTAACCACAGGTTAGTCTCAAAATGACCTAGTTTGTGACATTGGGGAAAGAACTATCTCTCTCTCTATCTCCTTTCTTCCTACATGTATTCTAATTTTATTTTTTTTATATTGTTAGTACACCAAACATGGTAATTTTTATGTAAACTTTTATAGACAGATTGGATATTAGATAAAGATATAATGCATGTTTTCCTCGAGTGATTATACATGTTTTGTACAATGTAAATAATTGCTGTAGGTTTTAATTTGTGCGATCAAGTCAGAATAAATGTGATGAATGTGCTATAATATAGATAAAGGTTGTATAGCCTACAGGTAAACATTAGATCGTGGGTTTTCTCCGGGTCCTCTGGTTTCCTACGACTGCTAAAGACCCCTACGTGCAAGCGAAATATTGACATAAAATTATACCATATGTTATGTACATTATTTGCCGTGGGTTTTAATTTTTGCGTTCGAGTCAGAATAAATGTAATGGATGTCCTATGAATATAGATGATGGTTGTATAGCCTGTAGGTAAACATTAGATGTATTACATTGTACATCCAGTATGTTATGAACATATTTTAATATGATTGACAGCTCAGATGATTGACATGTAACTATAAATAACACTTATGTCATAGGTGATTTCTCTATTAAAGATACATGTACATTATGGGAGATAAGATAAAGAGGTGGCAGTTCTCACTATAATACATGTAGTTAACATCTAAATAATGTAACAGGGAGTTGCTGAAAATTTCAGTCTAATTGGTCGACGCTGAACCAAGAATTTAGCAATTGAATTTTGACCCTGCCTTGATCATTATTACTAAATTGAGTACGATAAAGTACAGTCTCGATTATCCATTTCTTGAGCAGCAGATCATAATTTACACAAATTAGTGACACAAAATTAATAGCTTTATTTCTTCACCAACACCCATATTTATTTTGTTGAATAGAAAACATGCCAGGTATAATGAATGTGAATTGAAGCATATAGAAATATTTGGTGTTACTTGTTGCATGTGATACAATTCTAGATAATTGGTTACGGATAAAAAATATGAAAGGCCTAATGACAATTCTATTTGACATAAAAACGACTAACAAATCAAGTGACGACACGGTTCTCAGCCTCGTTGGTAAGACACAAAAGTGTCTATTGAAAATGTTTGTTGAGTGAAGTCTGTATCACTACACGCGAGGACTCAATCTGTTTCACAGAGAATTACTTACGAATTATCTCAGTCACAGATGACTGTTTCAACACGTGCATTGACATTACGTGACGCGACAATCATTGGCTCAAAGGCTCGTGCATTCTTTACATAAGACGTAACTGCTCCGGACAAAATGATGCCTTTTACTCATTTTAATACTCATTTACACTAAATAGGAAATACTTTTTAACTAAAATACTTCAAACGTCTTTATTTATTTTCTAATAGATACAAAAATTGTTTTAGAATTTAATTTGTCGGAGGAAAAAAGATAATATTGGGGACTAATTAAGTCGCGTCGATGTCATCCCTATCAGAGATTATAGCGGCCTAGCGAATATTCACTGCTGATCAGTTACATTAACCCAGGTTAGGAGCAGAAGAGTAGGACGTTAAACTCCATTTTATTTAATTTCTCGGCACTTACATGTACTTTAAGCTTTTCCACTAGTCCTTGTGGGTAATTCTAAAATTTGAATAACAATAGGCATTGGTGTACATGTAAATGACAAGAAATATCAGATTCTATTGGATTTAAGTTTTAGCAAAAAACACATACTAAAATATCTTTTGGAATGAATTTTATAAGTTATTGGAATTGGAATGTTAAGCTAATTTCAAGAATTCAAACAGTAAAATTATTAGATGTCTAAAAATAATTTATGACAGAAAAAAAAAATCCAAAAATCTGAACCTCTATAATGTTAGAATTGGAATGATGAAATATTTGTGTAAGCAGAATTGAGTTAAGAATTTGCTTAACATCCAATCACTGTTTAGGAGACATATCTTTGATCCAGAAACACAAATGTTTGCACATAGTTTCTTATTGGTGTATTTCATACATTAAAGCATCGAAATTTATATAAAGGGGGATATATTTTTGTTTAAATAAGGCAAACAATTTTGAGTAAATTACATGTATTAACTTAAATCTGAAAATGCTTTGTGAACTCAGGGCCAGATGTCTTCAAAAATAAATTTGACAGAAAAAAAGATATCAAAAGGTCCAAAAATTTAATAAAGTCTGGCAAAATCGATCAGGAATCAGAAGTAAAATGGAAAATTAACCTTAACTGAGACAAAGTTCAGCAGTACATTTTTGAATAGGAAAAATATGTAGAAGAAATTGTTTTTTTCTGAAACAAAGAAATGGTGTACATGTAGTTGTTGAATTGTAGTTTGAGTTGGTGTGTCAGGTTATATTTAACTGTGGTATTAGTAGTAAGGTGATAATACAACTTTCATGTTATAACAGACTAACTGTTAACGAGAAATAATATCACACTTTCTTAACAACTGTCTCTCTCTCACACAGCTTCAACAATCATCATCACCATCATCATCGCAGCTGTATTTATTTCTGTCTTTATATTATAAACTTGAACAATCATCAATATTATGCTCCACAAGCAATTGATTAAAAAAACACATACATGTAGGAATGTAATTTATGAAAACATTGATTATTTTAATTTTGTACATACATCAAGCTGATAAAAAAATTTATGGATTTAATATTTTTGTGTTACCATGGAAACAAATTTGATTTAGTTTTTGGTAGTTGTTCACCATCTACATGTAAAGGTCCCCTGATCAAAAAGAGTTTAGTTTAAAGATGACATGAAACTCCATTCTGTCAGGAAGTCACGGTGACTCAGTGAGTAGGATATTAGCTGGTGGTCCCATATTCGATGCCAGTGTTGGCGGAAAAAGGTCATCAGGATTTTCCAGTGTTCCCCCTTGTCAGTGATGTCCATTTATTATTATTATTATTATTTTCATAATTTATATAGCGCAGATTCCACTACAAAGTGTTCAAATGCGCTTAACAATAATTGTATAAAATCATACAAAATGAAATAAAATCATATAAATAAAAACTACAATGGATAAAATTATTCCAAAATAAATTATAAAACATAAATAAATTATGTAAAAGCTTGTACAAATAAGTGAGTTTTAAGAAGTGATTTAAAAGTTGATAAGGTTTAGGACGGAGGGCAGTTTGAAATCGAAAATGGAGTAGGCTGTAATGCCGTTGTTTGGGCAAAATTTCCCTTACAGCCCATTTGAGGCAGAACAGTAGGACGTTGAACACCATTTCATGTTTATGTTTTTGCTGTGGTTATAAATGTAGAGTGAGATTTACCATGTAAAAATACCAGTATATTGCTCATGGTTCACTGTGTAATAGCATTGATTTAAGACAAGATACAAGATATCTTCATATTATTAAAACACTTTTCTAAAAAAAAAAACAACACCAATATGTACAGCTTTGAAGAAACGATTTCGTCCTATTGACATCACATTTCTGCGCGTACAAGTTGATGACACGTTGAAATTGTTGATGGCCTAACATCACAAGGTAGATTGTTTACTTGGTAAATATGTGGAATAACTCGTGTTGTGTTAAATATCTCTATACCAGATCTTCCTGACAAATTTAGTCAAATAATGGTCAACATTCAACATAAAAAATTGTTTTTTTTATTTATAATTTAAGAAATGTACAGTACCAATATATAATGTTATGTTCACAGTTTTAAGCTCTAGCACTCAGTATTACTCAATGGTGACAAATTTTGATAAATTGTGATCAACTTTTAACATTAATATATTTACAGTTTAAAGCCCCATTGCTTGTAATATTGTTCAATAATGTTCATCGTTTATTTCTCTACATGTATAAGATTACTTACGCTGTAAACAAATTTTGGTAGTCTACCAATTTAAGAGCTACATGTAAACATACATTATGCAAGAGTTAATTCTACCTACTGCAGGTCTTTCTTTAGGCTGGAAATATTCTTTAAATTAATAATTAGACATTAATTAAACATGCATTATGCAAGAGCAAAATCTACAAGACTATGCTGTTTATATTAATGATTTTAGTAATGATGACCGAGGCTAGAGGGAAATTTAACCCGCTTCGTCCTTGGCTCATTACCGTTACATTACTTAGTTTTTAACTATTATAGTGAGATCTGCCAACTCGGTGTCGATCAAGAAAGCTTTAAGGTTTCCAGAGATACATGTATAATGGTACACTCTTTATAAAATCTGGAATGATTATACACTGAAACAATTGGTTTATTTTTACACAAAGTTTTTCGAAAACATTTATCAAAATGAAAAATAGGTTTTTAGATTTTTGATTTAAGACATGGATTATCCATTCACTGTTTTAAATTCTATAGCTGGAGTAATTTGTTTATTTTTCTCCAAGTCAACAAATAAAACATGAAGATACATGTAGTAAAATTCTTTAATATGGAGAGCTTTCTTTTTATGCGATTGTTTGACTAGTGGGGAAGACATGGAGTAAGCAGGTAATTTTTTTCAATGAGTGATTATTCCTGACAAAGCCTGAATTGTGTCTGACATTTACATTGCCTGTAATGGTTGACTTATTTTCAAATGATATCATATTCAAAGTAATCCATACATCACAAGATTACAGTATTTTAAAAACTGCTACATGTATAAGGCCTCTTGGGTATGCTGCAATGCTTAGACTCGTACAGGTTATTGAAATATGAGAGAAAGAGAGAGAGAGAGAGAGAGAGAGAGAGAGAGAGAGAGAGAGAGAGAGAGAGAGGGGGGATTTTGGGACTAACATGTGGTCCACTTTTATTTCAATAATTTGCTTGCATAAGGGTTCTAGCAGTTAAAGGAAACCAATTAAAGGATCACCCAAATTCCACAATATTTGAAATGCCAGCAACTCACAATCTTGTCTCCAATCGAATTTAAAACAACAGAGATATATAACTGTCAAATCACAGCAAATTGAAAATTATTTTTTAATGGAGATGTGTACCTGTATATCTCGAAATTTCTAATGCTTCCTTATGAGATTGACAGATTGATAATAATATTTTACATCCTGCGTAAAACATTAAAACTATAAAAGCTTTATAATAAAAGGATCATAAATCATGCAGTAATGGTTTATGGATATTCAAGGCTTGGCCATTATCAATAATTATCTCTCATAAAAATCATTCAATAAGAGAAAGTCGAAAATATTCTCAGAGACTAAAAAGATAAATCGACATAGTTTTCAATGGGTTATATTTCATGCTTCATTGATTGTGTACAAGTGAAAAGGTGAAATAATGAGATATCTAGATTTCCACATGGTTGATTTTAATAAAAGGATTTTCTTTGTTTGTTGATATATGTTAGAAGATTAGTAGAAAAGGTGTATTAGTATTTTCTCTACTTCGTAATTTATTTTATATGAATAAATACAATTTACATGTACAGTGAAGTCTGGCTGAAAGACCACCTTGGTTTCACAGGCAACTCACATTTACAACCTTATTTGGAACCACAGTGGCTCAGTGACTGAACTGCTGGCTCTCTACACAAATCTAAATGTACCGGTTCGAAAAGGGGTTTAGCATCTTACTTGATTCAACCGACCATTTGATTGGCTAATCCCTCACATCAAACACAGGTTATTAACTCCACACATCCTAGTGTAGTAAAGACAAGTAAAATGAAATATTGAACTATAAAAAACAAAACGAAATAGGATCTGTGTTTTAATCAGATTAGGATTCATGTTTTTGGATTGGTGCCAAACTGATTTGGATTGTACATATTATTGATTTTAGTGACAGTACATGTATTAAATGACCTGAATTTTTAATTTGTATCAAAGGATGAATTCCTTAACAAATAATAGATATGTGAATTCATATAAATCCTGCCCATGTAAACCCAAAACTAAGTCTAAAATTGTTGACATGAAAACTATTTTGATAATTTTTGATAGTTTAATATAAAGATAACTTTAAGGATTTAGGATATATGCTCTGGAAACAAAACCTGGATGGTAGGATTGATGGTACCCACTTCAACATCTCTCCCTTAATTTTGTTTGTTGCATGACAATTAACTAATAATCGAAAGTATATCATATTTTTATAACCTTTACTATCAACAGCAACACTGAATCTAAACAAATTCTTCTATTGACAGAAGCCCAAATTTACTGAGATACAAATGGTTATATTTGTAAACTCTCTCCACCTTTGTTTTACAAACTGATGAAGAGTAAAAAATATTGATATAAAATATTTAATGTGTAGAAGTATGAATTATAATAAACTGAACTCTTAAAGTGTTTCTAAATGAAAGAGCTTCTTAGAATTTTGACATGAGGAACAAATATAAGCTCTAGGCATAAACATCTTTGATTTTAGGGTAAAACATGACAATATCGATTTGGTTTTAAAATATGTTGCTTTATTCTGCAAGATGGGTATTTTTATATATTACTCGTCCAATAATGGCAGCAAGCCTCTTGATTTGGGTCAAAATAAAACAAAATAGTGATACTACTTTTCATTTTATTATTTATGTTTGTTAATTCTTAATAGTGAGAAAATCTATTTTTAGAAATATCTTGCACACTATTGTCACATGGAATAGAATTTGTATACCATTAGTTAGAATTTTACAAACACTGACTACTATAATAGTATGTACAGTAGGGACTGCACCAAACATTATTTACACAAAAACAAATCTACTGACAAGACACAATAAAACCACAAACCTATCAAATAAAGTGAATAGATCCGGGGGCTGGCAGTAAGCGTCCACTGCACTGTACAATCTGGTACATAACCTAGAGAAACCATTGTGTAATGCCAGCATGAATCATGATCTGTTATATGTTACATGTAAGCAATATAGAGAATATTGTTTCTAGAAGCAACTGAGTCAAAATGAAATGGGGTTTAAAGACCTACTGTTCTGCACCGACTGGGGTAATGAAGACGGACATACACCATTACACCATCGTATGTGCTATCCGTGTCACTATGGCCAACTCTTATATCAAATTCTAACTGTCTAACATTTGTGCATGTGTACATGGAACTATGTCAAATTACTATATAACTATAATTGTTTATTTCAGAATTGTAATACTAAAGCTGAAGCAAGAAGAAGTGCTGCTAAAATAGCTCTCATGAATTCTGTCTTTAATGAGCATCCATCTAGAAAAATAACAGATGAATTTGTTGAAAAAGCTATTGGAGATGCACAGGGATCTTTTAATGTAAGTTGGGATTCACTCGTCAAAATATGTAGCCCCCTCTCCTCCTTGCCTGAGTCATATTCTGAGATGCCTGAGTCATATTCTCCTAACCCGCAATATGGTGAGATGAGTTAAACCACCCTCCCCTCTAGCCCCTGTCATATTGTGAGATGAGTTGGGCTTCCTTACCTAGCCCGTCATATTGTAAGTTGCGCCCCCTCCCCTCTAGCCCCTGTCATATTGTGAGATGAGTTGGGCACCCCTCTCCTTACCCCTGTCATATGGTTGGCTCATTAATCCAGAAATCTCCTGTTGGATCCAGTTGTTGGGCCAAAAAGTTCAAGATTTTCCGCCATTGCTTCCCCTGGCCAGTGGTCCAGGACAGGGTTCTCTGTACACATTGGTGTGCACATTATAGAACCCATGGCAGTTGGAATGTGATATAAGAGTAGCTCGTAGCGCCTTTTTCCTGGCAAAATTTCCCTCATAGCACACTGTAGTATGGCGTACACCCATCTTCATTAGCCCAGTCAGTGTAGAACCTCATTTCAGTTCATGCTCGACCACTGCTTCCTCCACCCCCCACCGCCCCGAAATCCAATTTGTATGACCTCTCACCAACCGAACCCCCACCCCCCCGAAAACCAACATGTATGACCTCCCCCCACCCCCACCACCTCCCCAAATCTAGCATGTATGACTACATAAATGTCAATAAAATATGTTGATTTATCTTACAGGGCGGTTTAGAAGACCATGATAATCCTAGCACTGGAATTGGAGCATTTAAATTTATGTTAGAAGCCAACAAGGGTAGAACAATGCTAGAATTTCAAGAATTAATGACAGTATTTCAACTGCTGCACTGGAACGGAAGTTTAAAAGCTATGAGAGAAAGGAATTGTTCGCGACAAGAAGTATTAGCGCATTATTCTCACAGAGCTTTAGACGACGATATGCGATCACAGATGGCGCTTGACTGGATAGCTCGCGAACAAGAACATCCACACATAATTAGTCGTGAATTACAGATCGCGGAACAGGAACTAGAAACGGCTAGAATGTCTGGTCGTGAGTTACGTGTATATAAAGAGAAAAGAGACATCTTAGTGCTGAGTTTGAGTCAGATCGTACCATCGGAAAGTTTAGCATGAGTCTAATCGTACCATCGGAATGGTTAGTGTAAATGTTTTCTAACTGGTGTGAGCTTTAAAGACTTCTAGATCGGAGACAAATATAGCCCAATTTTATTAACGATTATTCTGAGATACATGTATGTAGCTCCATGTTGTTGAAAATAAACTAATTTTAATAAACCATATTATTGATAAATTAGTAAATGGTAAATTTGGTGAAAAAAAAACCCCTATTTTCCTTAATGATTTTTGTCCTAGCTATAGTGTTAATATGATATTATTACTGTATATAAACAGAGAGACATAGAAACTGTTAATTATAATGAAACAGACAAAAAGAAGATTTTTTACTATGTGCTGTGTGATAAAGAGTTCGTATAAATGCCCTGGTGTTTGAAATCTGACCCAGGGATCTCCTTGTGTTTAGCGTCGTATGTTTTTTGCCGTCATGTGATCTACAGGATTGGTTAAGCAAGATGATTAAGTACACATGTATGATGCATTTGGTAATCTGGCACCAGACCAAAAGGATTAAAAACAATGATAGTTTGTTTTTTATAAACAATATTTGATTTTATTTAAAATTGGATGGGGAACAGGCTAGGCCTATGATATTTGATAGATAGACAATCTTAAGTTGAGTTGAAGCGATTTGGAGGCAACTTGAGATGCTGTCGAATCATGGCTATCTGTATTCGTGTATAAGAAATTTGTAGATCCCATGATATCAAAAATTGCTCCCTGATTGCTGCATCATTTTAGAATGAAAAGAAAAATTTATCTAATATTTGGTAACACAACGTTGGCAAAAAAAGGGCGATACCTGTTGCCATCGGAATGATGTGCGCACATACATTTTTTCCTAGCAATATGGGGGAATTAAATACACCCACAAATTGCCCGTGTGTATTATATAGGATTTAAATAAATGTTTTATTTATATTAAGATCTAACTTTAGTTTACACACTAAAATTAACGAATGTGTGATTTTACTAAAATATGATTAAAAGTTAATTCTTTGTTAATTAATAATCTTGAAATTTATTAATGATATTTTCTACATCCCTTTGTATTTTTAAATGGAGTAGTATGAATGTTATTTGAGCAATTTCCTTGATAGTTTTTTTTTTTAAATATTAAGAGAATATTTATCATTAACGATACAGTTAACATCATTATGTGCTTTATTCTAATATAGTCTTCCATTTTACACACATATAGAGAGAAATGGGGTTTAACATCCACTCGACACAAACTAGGTAGTTTCAGGACTAACACATATACATGTATATATAGTTCAATTTTAGGGGTCTTTAGCAGTGGGAGGAAACCTGAGGACATAGAGAAAACTCATGAGGTTTGACAGCGACCGTACGCCGTGTCATGTACAACCGAAATGACCTAATTTGTGTTGAGTGGACACCCATTTCTCCTGCGATCTGTTTTCTTACATATGATTACATTACAGGGTAAATGTTGAATAAATGATTTAAGTACCCCGTACATTTTAAATGATGCCTTGAAAAAATTAGATTTTCCAATCAGTAGCTTTAATTAATCACCTACTTGTTATTTGAATGCATTATATGTGACTATGGCAATAACCAAGACAGGTATCAAAACAAGGGAGTTACAGCGAGGACTTGTTGTTAGGAAGTAAAAATCAACTTATGTCCTACAACTTGTAAAACTGTCAAATTATCTATACAGAAGTCGGATGTGACAGAATTGTCAAATTATCTTTACAGAGGTCGGATGTGACAGAGTCCACTGTATTATTTATAAGGCGATATACATGTATGTAATAGTCGAGATGAGTTGTTGACAGGTGCTTGTATTAAAGATCAACTTTAACTCGGTCTAGGTCTTATGTTCTACAGTGTGTATCAAATCATCTATTATATTTATGGTATAATGTATGTCAGCATATTGAAGTATAATTATTAGTAATTATTTAGTATATATCATTTTAAATTGATTTGTAATTCTTGCCGAATATTTGATATAGTTTGATATCTGTTGAAGGGAGACCCGTAACGCCATCATTGACTGGCCATGATTTCAACATCGTGAGCATTTTTATGTCCAAAGTAGTATTTTTATCGTCCACATGCATCTACATGTACATATGTAAAAATGAAACCAGCATCATTTTGAAGTAGGGGGTTGATTTGAAACATTTTGTCTTGACAAGAGAAAGATAAAGGGGTTTAACATCCATTCAACACAAACTAAGTTATTTTAGGACTAAAACAATAAATGTTTGTTTCAATAATTCTCTTGCATGTAGGGGGGCACTTTAGTATTGGTAGGGCCCTGAGAAAAACCCATGACGTTCAACAGGCAACCCAACTCCTTGTCTCCTCATAAAAGCTTAGGATCAAAAACACCACTTCATTCAATGACAGACCTTGTTGGAGCGGTCCATTTTACTGACCGCGGAGCGTGGATTAGGGGGGGGGGGCTCACCCCCTGGAAATTCCAGTGATGGCATGGTGGCCCGTTTAAAGTCACCGGCCACATACAACATGATCATCTTACCTCCTCCCCCATATAATGTTCAGCAAAAATGTACACTGTATTAGACAAAATTATTTTTTACAATTTTTGTCCTACTGGCCCTTCGTGGGATTGCCCGTTGGCCCAATCCGCCCCTGCCCCCCCCCCCCATGTTTATTTGAGATTAAAGCTTGGTTAATAAATGAAACTGAACATTTGTCTAGTTATATTAATTGGTGCATGATTTATATATAGAGGAGTACAAGTACATGTAAGATTTTACTACAGAAGAGTACACTGTATGATTTTGTGCGTGTCTGTTAAAATTGTGTTTAGAATTGTTGAGACAAATTAGGCATATTATTACATGTACTGTCACATTCTAGGGGTTGCATGTTCGGTAGTTATCTTGTCTAAAATTATATATCTATATATTTACATCACTATAGTGTATTATATTGCGTTAAATACTGGGGACCTTATTTACAAAAAAAGGTAAAACCATAATATTTTTTAAGAATTTCAGACTGAATGTTAAAATTTTGATACTGGTACCGGTATAATTTTTAGCTCTTAGTCAGTGAAAAGCCAGTAATCGAAAATATACGTTTGTTTAAAGATGCATTGTGTAAGAGTTAGATAAAGCGCTGGCCGAACTGTTTACCTGTATAATACTTGAAAGAGGCGTTATGTACATTTTAGATCGAGAGCTGGGCGATCTGGCTATAAAAGTTTTAAAAAAAAAAACATAATTAAAAATTGAAAATTTCAGTCATGTTTCTTTTTTCAGGTTGAAGTTATGAGTCTTTGAAATTTTTACCATAATAAACAGTCACTATTATTCATTTTAACACGTGCATTTGATATTCTGTTGAGTTGATTATGGGCTTGTCGTGTAAATAAATGCCCAATTAATAATTGATATAACATTTGAAGCTGAAAAAAAAGACATGCAATAGGCAGTAAATTTAGCTCTAACACAATGCAACTTTTAAGTATGTTTGAATAAGGCCTCTAGTAGTGAATATCTATGTTTTATATGTATATAAGGTTGTTTATTACACAGACATAATTCTCTTTACAAAAACAATACAACTCTGATCTCTCTTTATATTATACTGCTCACTATATATCTTAGTACATGTTCTTTAAGTGCCGTTTAGCATTGAGAAAAATATTAACAGCACATGGTTTTAATGGGACATCAATCACCTGTTCTATTCTAAAAGCACCATGTTACAATAGAGAGATATAATGGGATATAACATTCACTAGACACAAACCAGGTCATTTTGGGAGTTACATATTGCGCAGTGGGGAGGATAATAGAGAATACCCATGAGGTTGGACAGGCGACCCTACTCCTTGCCACATACAGCAGTGGAATCAAAACCACGCTAGTTGACTCAATGGCAGACCTAATGACAAAGCGCGCACACGCTAACCATTCGCCTATCCAGACCTCTTGATGTTACATGAAGTATTATTGAGACTGATCACAAGAATAGGATACTTGTAGAAAACCTGTGCTTGTAAAATAAACCAGGGTTTGATATTCTTTAAAAATTCTGTTCTGTTAATATCTTAATACATGTCTTTTTGTTGATTGTAACATTTGTTTATCTTCCATGGTTTCTTGTTCAAGTCTTGACTCGGTACTGTCAATATATTTTTCAATTTTGAATATTATTCTCCACATCTTAATGTCTGATTGGGCGTGTATAAAATCGTGTAGGACATGTCTGGAATATACAGACGAAGAAGCACCCCTGCTTTACACGTCATTTGGGACTAACATATATATGGATAAATTTTATTTCAATAATTTGCTTGTGTATAGGGGTCTTAGTCTTTAACAGTGGATGGACTAAGGGAAAATCCATGAAGTTCGACAAGCAACCCTACTCCTTTTTACGTACAACCAAGGAATCGAAACCACGCCACTTGGCTCAATGACTTATCTTGTGATTTCACACGCACACGTTCACCAGGAGAGAGACCCCCCTGGTAAAGATTAAAGAATCCATGTCTAAACCTCTAGACTTGATGGGATTTTGTTTCTTGTGGATATTTTTGTTGTTAAAGAGTGAACTGTATCTGTGTACATTATATTATATATGTATATATATTATCGTCCTGCATGTTATAGCATAATATCATGTTTAATGTGTGGCATTAATCTAATAAATTATCTTCTGCTTATATATCTCTCATTTTCTTCAATTAATTCTACCGGGTCACAGGCGCTGGTTCGCTAGCCTGGAGGTCGGGTGTTCGATCCCTGCATTGGCAGGCGTGATTTCCCCTTGTCAGTGATGCAGAAGGAGGGCCTGACAAGGACAGCTGCATAGTCACTCTGATGGGACACATTTGAGTGCACGTAAAAGATCCCTTGGCAGTTGGAATTCGATATAAGAGTTGGCCGTAGCGCCGCTGCCCGGGCAAAATTTCCCTCATAGCACACTGTATGGCGTATGCCCGTCTTCCATTAGCCCAGTTTAGGTGCAGAAGAGTAGGACGTTAAACCCCATTTTATTTCATTTTCATTTCGACCGTGTCACCTGATCAGAATGAGCAATTATTCCACCCAAGCCTTCTATATACAAGGCTATGCTTATATATCTCTCATTTTCTTGAATTTATTCCACCCACTGAAAAAATTGGGCTATTATTTCATGCAATATGTTGTGTGGTCATCAATTCCACCAAGTTACTGCCTGTGGTTATCTGAAAAGAATGGGCTATACTGTGGTCATCATACAAAAAAGGACAATTATTCCACCAAGTTACTGCATGTGGTCAACTTAAAATAAAGAGCTTTCATTCTATCCAGCTTCTCTTGCGACTGTTTCAAATCAAGTAAGTGGCTATTCTTTCACGCAGTTCCCCATTATGAGAGAAATTTTTCCTGGGCAGCAGCACTGTGGCATACTCTTATATTGAATTTCAACTGCAAAGGGATCTGTTACGTGCACGGCAATGTGAACACGGGACCACAGTTTTTTGTTCCATCCGATTGACTAAACTGCTGTCCTTATTAGGTCCTCCGTCCTGCACCATTTCTCGCAAAATGCAGGGATCGAACACGCAACGTCCAGACTAGCGAGTCAACATCTTACCCCTCTGTCCAGTCCCTCATGTTGTCATCTAAAAGTATGGAGCTATTATTCCATGGGGTTCCCCATTGTGGCCAGCTTTACAGAAGGGACTGTGAATGTTATGCCACCAGGTCCATCCTGTGTCTATATTAACAGAAGGCTATCTTAAAATAAAGCATTGTTATCCTTCCCTCTTTTTCACTCGGTCATGCTTCTTGTGATAACAAAAGGAGCGGAGGTTACCTACCAAAACATAGAATATCCATTACTTTATAGGACATAATTCAAGAACATTTAACAATTAGCACATTCAGAACACAAATACCATTTATACTAGGGAGAGAGAAATGGGGTTTAATATGACAGAATTTAGGTCATTTTGGGATAACATATGGTTCAATTTTATTTTAATAACACACTTGCATGTTGGACCAGGAACCATACTCCTTGTCACGTCCAACCGGAGAATCGACACCACGCCAGTTGACTCAATTACAGATCTTATGATACAGCGGGCATGTGCTAACCATTTAGCCACCCCCCTACCCACCCCTTCATAATGGGACAGAGAGAGAGAGAAATGGGGTTTAACGTCCACTCGACACAAACTAGGTCATTTTGGGACTAACATATGGTTTCATTTTATTTCAATAATTCGCTTGCTCGTAGGGGTCTTTAGCAGTGGGAGGAAACCGGAGTGCCCGGAGGAAACCCACGAGGTTGAGAAGGCGCCCCTATCTCCATGTCACATACGCTCACACCAGGGCTCGAAACCACAGTCGCAAGCCAGAGGTGACCGGCCAGCTAGAGGTCGAAGCGCGGCACTCTAGACCACTAGGCCATCCCAACCCCCCCTTCATAAAGGGACACTTGTACACTGTGCTAAGTATGCATAAATACACTAGGGATTGTATTCTATGAAAGTTATAGGTTTGTCTGTGCCTATTTTAAAGCAGTCAAATTGATCAACATTGAACCAAGTATTTAGGACTGAATTTTAGGCTTTACCTTGATCATCATTACTAAAGTCGGTACGATAAAAAACATAGCCTCAATTATCCATTTATTGAATTAATCGTGAATGAGGGTTGAGTAGCAAATCGAAAGTTAATTAATGTTTCATTAATACATGTAAGTAAAATAACATTTCAGGCCTAAAGAAAGACATGCAGTAGTCAGATTTAGCCCCTTTAATAAAGAAACAAGATTGGGTATATTTTGATTTTACGTTTTATTATCAACAACGAGAGAGTATAACATTACAATTTATTATTTTACATCACCATATACATATACTCACAATCTTTTACAGGAGAAGTTGTTTATTCACTATCTAATACTAAGATAGCTTCAACCAAGCTCAACCACAGAGTGAGATAGTCATTCTAGGAACAAATTCCTATTTCCAAAAGTCAGTGTACACCTCTTTTGAAGTGGGGGGGGGGGGAGGGGGATGAAATGAGTGTGCGATAAGGGAAATTTTATCCGGACAGTGGGACTACGTTCTACTGTTACTTCGAATTCCAGCTGCTAAGGGATCTTTTACGTGCACGCCAATGTGTACACAGGTCCTCGGTTTTTTGTACCATACGAACATGTACGTATATTGTCCCATTGCCAGGCCCTCTGTCCTGAACTACTGCCAAGGAGGAACCACACTGGCAAATCGAGAGGAACTTTCTTGGCCAACGCAGGGATCGAACTAAGTGTGAGGAAACAAGAGTACCCAAAATATCCCCATCAGGTTACACAGAATACTTAATTTAACTTTGGTTTATGATGAGATGGACATGTACACAAAGAACTTCCTGACTTAAAGAGTGTACACAAGAAATTGTGGACAGATTGAAAAAGTAATAACAATTATGTACGTCCATATACAATTTGGACATTATAACAATACATGAAATAAACGCGATGATTGTGACATTAAATTATATTTTGAATTTTATTACGACTTTCATGTACATTATATACATGTATGATGAACGTATGCAAAAAATACTCAACTGTCCAACGAAAATTTCTCGATCTGATTTTTGTGGATAAAGTTTAATATGACGTCAATGAGCTGCTGATGGGACAGTACACTGTATCTAATTTTTGGCTGCCTAATCCACGAGAGAATAAACTCAAATTATTTATCCTTGATTTAATAAACAAAACAAAACCATGATTCAATTGGATTTAAAAAAAGGCCCTTCAAAATATTTTATGGTGGCTTGTTAATTTTCACAGAACATGTCTAATGTTAGGAAATTTTAAATACCAAAATATCTTTGAGGATACTAAATAGAATTGAACCATATTTTAGGCTACCCAGTAATTGCCCCCCTGTATTGTAGTTTGAACGTGATTCAAATTCTCAGGAATGACAATAGCTTTAACTATATTATGATTTAATAGCCTATGATGAAACAAATATATGATGAATGCATTTATGATTTACTATTAGCTTAGTATGCTCCATATACAGTGCAATACACGCAGCCCTCATGTAGCCTATGTCCAAGTTCTAGTCGAGTAATAAATTAAATTTAGCATCAAACACAACAACTCATGTATTATGTAGTTCTGTCGTTTTAGTGTGAGTTTCTGGGTTTAATGTTTACTTTCAAACCCTTGATTGATTTCAAGTTCCAATAGCATTTTTTTAAGTTATATTTTTAAAATTTATTAAAATAAAGCCCCAAAATAGATTGAACCTATAAACAGTCCTACCTTGTTAAAGAATAATCCTATTAATCCAATAATTCACTATTGCCAGTTCAGAAATTGGCAAAAATATCATTTTCAACTTCAAATTCAAACGTTTGAAGATGGCCGTCCATGGAGAAGAATGGGAAAACAAGGGAGGTAATTGAGTAACTATTTCCTCAATCAACCAGTGTCACCATTTCTAACCCCCCCAAAATTTTGTCCATGAGCGTATAATAGTGAGTTGACAACCTTTTGAGCAAAAAACATAGAAATAATTATATTTTGACTTTCTTAGAAAAAGTGAAATTCAAACTTTAAATATAATCTATTACTTTAAAAGTAAATGGATTGGACAGTCATTATTAAAACTTACAAAGAAGTCTTCTCAATACATTCAAAGTAAGCGAGAGAGAGAGAAATGGGGTTTAACGTCCACTTGATACAAACTAGGTCATTTTGGGACTAACATATGGTTTAATTTTATTTCAATGATTCGTTTGTGCGTAGGGGTCTTTAGCTGTGGTAGGAAACCTGAGTGAAACCCACAAGGTTGAGAAGGTGCCCCTATATCCATGCCACATACAGTATGCTCACACCAGGGATCGAAACCACAGCCGCAAGACAGAGGTGACCGGCCAGCTAGATGTAGAGGACGAAGCGCTGCACTCTAGGTCATCCCAACCCCCCTATCTAATCTAGACAGATCATTTTAAACTACACAACATTAGGAACTCAATAGTATTTTGATGATTCTTAACGAATATGAATAATTTGCTAATAATGGTTTGAAACAAATCATTAAATTCAGAAACTCTTGTCTAAAACTAAATGACGATATTTATAGTGTAATTCCGATTCTAGCTTATTCGTTAGATCATATCTCCTTTCCTAAATGCCCCAACTGTTTCAAAAATAACGAAGCATTAACCAAATCACTACAACCATACCAAATCTTTTTAGGGGAGGTTAGTGATTTACTTTTTGCATAGTCAACTAAATTCTGGTATTCTATATAGTTTCCACCACCGACAACGAACACAAAAGCTTCTTGAAACGGAGACTTGTTTCTCGGCACCGATGAGCTGTCCGCACGAAGAAGTTTTGGATCGAAATAACGATAGTCCTCTACATCCTGGTATGATTTTAGTTCCATTAAAGCGTCAACTATCCGCGTCGCTGGTAAATTATGTCTCTTAACAACTAGATTTTTTACGCCTTCCATGACAAATTGTGAACCTTTCGAAACCAGATTTGCGAACATCCCCGTCGAACTGATACCACCTCCACCGTATTGACTTGGAGCCGCTGTCATTTTAGCGTAAGCCTTCCATCGACGAACATATTGAACGGGGCTGATGTCACACCCAGCTTCCGTTAAAGCGACGCAATACTGGTCAATCTCGGCTTCAGACATATGAGGACCACAAATCAAAGCAATTGTAAATAAACGAACTTTATCATTTGGTGTTCCAGCTTCAGGATCAGCAATCAACTCCATCAATGACTTATCTTGTACCGACTTGCTCATTAATTTCTCTTCGCATTCAAAATAAATGTCCAGTTTTCTTGTTTTCACTTGTTCTAGAAGGGCTGTCGCAATATTTGTATGCATGTCAATCAAGCGTTTTTTTTCCAGCAGTTCTGGTAGAGAGTTGACAGCAGAGGTTAATTTTGCGGTGTTGTCCGATAACATACTAATAGCCGAATCGTCCTCTCCCTCGATACCCATTGCAGCTTTTAAACTTTTGACTTTATCTTCTTGGGTTCTGTACGCATCAAGTTCCTCCTGTACCGCTTCGGCAACAGTGGGAAATGGACTTCCTTTCTGAATGTGCCAAAATTTATCATTGGTGTTCAAATCATACGATTTCTTCTTTTTCATTGGTCTAGGACTGCCTGCTGGGGACTGTACATTGGTTGATTCCTCGATTTCAACCCTATTTAATTTGAGGTCAAGGACATCATGAGCGAGGGCTTGATATGTCCATGTATGATGTAACATTGTAGCCAGGTCAAGATTTCTATCCAATAAAACTAAAAGAGGTCTTTGGAAACTGAACTGTCCAGGAGCACTGTCGGCCGTGAATAAACTATTTCTGGCGTCACGAACATTTTCACGCAACTTTTTGTCCAGTTTCTCTGCAACCATTTCTGCTGCGTTACCCCTGGCGGATCTAATGATAGGTACAACACCAAGCGTCACAAAAACCGAAAACAAACTGTCAACGATCATATCCATAATGGCTTCCATTTCCGTGTCTTTGACATCACCACGATTTAATGCGTAGTAGGATATCGCATCACGATCTTGGTGTCGCAAAGTGAATAAATCGTCTTCTAACGAAATAAAGTTCAAATACTGATCATAAATTTTCGAGACTTGCGCAACGCAACTGTACTGAATGGAAGCACTAGCAATATCTTCTAATTTTTGTCTAGAAATCGCCGAAATGAAATTTAAATAGTAACTCTCATATAACTGGTTCTCAAAATCACGGCAAATTCTCTGGACATTATCATCGGTTGGCATAACAAAATAAATGACTGGTACATCTGGAATAGTGTCTCGATCTGAATGCAAATTTAGATGAAGTGTGACTCCTAGGTCCCTCAGTTCCTTTACGGTCAATAATGGCGATATGATATCCTGGCCGAAACGATCGTAAACTAGTATTTTCCATTGTGGTTCATTAGACGATGCTTTGGTAATAGGGGCATTGAAGTTTAACATTCGCCTTAAGGCCGCAGTCTGTTTTTCTCTCAAAGTGGCTGCCATTTTGACAAAATGACAAGTAGAGACACCTAAACGTGGCACTTCCGGATTAACCTTTCGGGTGAAGGGAGATAACTCCATTTTTACAGGGTTTGAAACTTTTTACAAGCATACTACATGTATTATTATTTCTTCAAAAAACAAACACTTTCTTACCCCAATGGAAATGCTTGTTCAAAATGAGTTGATTCATTTGATATGGTTAATTTTTTACCATCTAATATAAATTAAGTTTTGCCATGTAGAGTGATTCTTTTTGTCTGCTCTTAGGCATATAGTTTAGTGAATAGGCCTAGACCTCTTTTCATTATACTAGTGTCTTCCGTCTTGATCAATTATCACCCCTATAAATGTTGCACTGTAGCTTGGCGTGCAAGTTGTGCATTATGAAGTTGTAATCTTGTGACATTTCAAAATGAAATAGCTCTACCGGTAGGCCTACACAGATTTTTTACAAGCCGGGAGTCATGGTGGCTTTGGACCTGACTCAATAATCAGTTGGTAGAGCTTTGGTTTTTCAGTCTAATCTTTCTAAAAGCTGCACTCGAAATAACAGAGAGAAAAATGAGGTTTAAACTAGGTCATTTTTGGGACTAACAAATGGTTCAATTTTATTTCATTAATTCTCTTGCGCATAGGGGTCTTTAGCAGTGGGAGGAAACTGGAAAAAACTCACAAGGTTGGACAGGTGACCTACTCCTTGTCACATACAACTGGAGAATCGAAACTTGAAATAAGAGAAGAGCATAATGATGTTGTCTGCGCAAAATTGTACACCTATGGGACACTTGTTTCCATTGGCCCTGTTGGTTCAGTAAAGTAGTATTTTATTTCATTTTATTTTCTCGGCGCTAAGGTGACTGAGTGAGTAAGACGTTGGCTCATTAACTTGGAGGTCCTGTCTTCAATCCCTGCAATGGCAGAGAAAAGTTTTCTGTCGTGGTTCCACCTTGTCCTTGATGCAGGACATTGGCGTGTGCACAAAAAAGAAACCTTGACAGTTAAAATTTAATAATAATAAAATAATAAATGTTTTCTATAGCGCTGAACATTCAGTCAGTCTGACTGCTCTGTGGCAGGCTGTAGTGATCGTCTTTGTTAGCCCAGTCGGAACAAAACAGTAGGATGTTAAACCCAATTTCATTTCCTCAATTGTCAGAGATGTCAAGGAAAGTGTACCTAGTTGTTTGGATGGAATAAAAATCTAAGGCCCAATGTAGGCCTATTCATATCGATGTGCACGTTAAAGAACTGATGACAGTTGCAACTTAAGCAAGAGAAGACAGACACACTGCTGTTTAGGTCAAATATTCACGCCCTTGAATTAATAAATTGACAATATCTTTGTCACAAACTGACCAAATTATTGTGTTTACGAAATGTCAAACAACGTCTTATATAGATTCCACCAGATATAAGGGTCAAGTGAAATATCTTTTTTTTAATATATTAACGACTAATAGAAAATTGAAAAGATTTTTACCATTTTTATTTATACGCTCATAATTTTAGTAATATTTCATTAATAATAACAAATAATCAGCAATAATGAATCAAGCTATAATGTTTCAGAAAGGGGGAAAGAGAGAAATGGGGTTTAATGTTCACTTGACACAAACTAGGTTATTTCGGGACTAACATATGGTTCAATTTTTTTTCAATAATTTGTTTGTGTGTGGGGGCCTTTAGCAGTGGGAGGAAACCAGAAGGCCCGGAAAAAAACCATGATATTGGACAGGCGACCCCACTCCTTGCCATGTACCACTGGGATATTGAAATAACGACAGCTGACTCAATGACTGACCTAATGAAACAGCGCCCATGTGCTAACCATTCAGCCATCCACCCCCCCCCCACTAGAAATAGTCTCGGTAACCATAGTGATCAGTAGTGAAAGGGTTATTAATAGTTGTAGTTCCGTTCCAACAAACAAATGCTTATAAAAATGTATTTCAAATAATAATGTTATAAGCCACATGTAGGTGTCGACCACATGTTGCTAAGAAGGTATCCACAAAGAATCTGTATCTAACACATCGATTTGTTGTATCTAACACATCGATTGGTTGTATCTAAAACATCAATGTATCTAAAACATCAATGAGTTGTATTTTACACCTGGATTATTTGTATCTAACACATCGATTTATTGTATCTAACACATTGTTTAGTTGTAGGTCTATCAAACACATCGATTAGTTGTAGGTCTATCAAACACATCGATTAGTTGTAGGCCTATCAAACACATCGATTTGTATCTGTTTAATGTCAAATCGTGTAGTAAACAAATTAATTAGACTGTTCTTTATATATACATTTATTCATCTTCATCCTCTTCATCTCCACGGACTCGAATATTTCTTTGTTTCGATTTCCGCGGTTTAAAACATGCTTTCTCTTCTGTTTTTTCATTTTGCTTTTCCTCATCTTCCTCTGTCTCTTCCTCTGCTAAACTAACGAGAGTTTTATCCTTTGATTTTGATAAATCACCTTTTTTCTCGGATTGCTCGTCAGTCTTGTTCCTTTTCTTAAAAGTGAAGACACCTCTGGAGCATGCTGTGTCGCTGACATCAACTTTGACTTCCTCTTCGTCAGAACCTCTTTCCTGTTGCTCACGATATTTACGCCTCTCTTCAAGAAAATCGAAAGCTGCTCGACTATTTGAAGTATTTGACATATCCGAAGAAGAAACATCCCCAAGACTATAGCATGTGTACTTCTCTGGATGTTTTTTATGGTCTGGGATTGTCTGTTTGTTAAACCGCCTATTAGACGGAGGTCTAAAGTACGGTTTTCTGAAATTACTCGCGTCTCCCTTATCCAAAGACCTATTAGAGTAACTTCCCTTTAATTTGTTAATGTGTTCATGGGATGCCTTATCTTTCGTGACTACATCGGGTTCAACAATAGGGTCATTTTTCCAAAACGTTTCATCCTCTTTTTCTGATCCCGATTTTCTGCGAGCCGATTCGACTGCTGAATGTTTATCTTCTAAGGTCTGAAGAACACCAAATATATCTTTACTTTTAGATTTGAAATCTGTTCCTGCTGAACCCAACTCAAATACTGGAACAGCGTCCGTTTTCGACATTTTTTTTAATGTATTTATGCTGGTACTCTGTTACTGTTAATACACGATTCTGTATTCTAAAATAATACAAAAATTATAATAATGAGAAAGAATATCATTTTTTTTTACAAATTAACTGATTTTTGGATTTAGGACACATCCAATCTTATTAAAATAGGTAATATAGATCTATTTCGTTTTTTATACTTTTGATGGTCTATACATGACAGTATGAAAATCTGACAAGTTGTACTGGAAGGTCGTGTCAGGGGTCGTATGAGCGTTTTTTCACACTATGACGTTGTACGTTGATTAATCAATCAGCAATGACGTTTCTAATGGTTTACCCACTGTTCCGTGCGTGGCCATTTCACTGGCTAATCCCCATCGTCAACCAAACACCGGTAACATAACAACTCTTCCAGATCCTTGTGTAGTTAAGACGAGTAACACGAAATTTTGAACAATAAAAACGAAAATGATCTTTGTTTCAATCAGATTGGGATACATTTATAAATATATAAGCTTAATGATGTGAAGATCTTTCTATACCCCTTATGTCATTAACAATGCCCTAGAATAATAGATCACATAGAGATCTTTCAACGTCCACTATGATAAGTTTTTTCCATGAAAATAGACATGAATAGGTATAAGGATTTCGATCAAAACAACAGGTACTATAACATTAATAAGTAACATAGTCTGTAACTTATTTAGACCTGTAACCGTCCTAAAATATGAAATGGAACGAGATTTAACGTTCTTCTGTTCTACACCAACTGGGCTAATGAAGACAGCCATCCACAATGCATTGTACTATTTTACTCAGACAGCAGCATTATGGCCTGTTCTTAATATCGAATTCCAACTTTCAAGGAATCTTTTAATTGTACGCCAAGGGACCTTAGGGTTTTTGTCTCATCTGAAGGAATATACTATATTGTCCCTTGCCAGGCCCTCTGTCCTACACCATAGACAGGCGGAAATCACACCGGAAAGTCCTGATGAAATTTTTCGGCTAACGTAGTGATGGACGCAGTGATGGAATACAGTAGGCCTACACACAGAGTATTGAGTTACTGTGGCTACCTATCGTAGCTCATTACGTAGATATGATAACAATATTTGTTAATTTTATTTTGTCACAAGGAAATTGAATTTTGCCAAAAGTTTGAAAAAGGGTCACAATTTGGTCAGAATAAAAGGGACATCAAATATTTATAATGTTTGAATTTTATGTGGATCAAGATATTAATGTGGTGCCTATTTTTTACCTGAAACTTTTTCGAAAAAAGGGATACAATAACTCAATAACAGGGTATGATTTTATAATTAATTGACCCATGACATAAATGTATAATATGGAATAGGAAGGATTGGTTTTTCAATGATTGAGAGAAAAAAGGAAAATTGTAGAATCATATTTCTTAATTTTTCCAAGTTCAAGCATCCATTTTATTTATCAAAAAGACTGCAATGTCCTCCAATAAATAGTTGCCATGTTTATGAATTCAAATTTAGCGGAAATCGGTGGGTCTCTAGTATATATTATTCATTTCTAAAACCTTTGATTTGGAAATTACTTTCAGGGGCCATTTTCCTTCTTTTCCAGAGTTATTTCCCTTGTATAGAATATTGTCGTAAATGTAAAATAATAATAATAAAAATAACATTAGAGACGATTGTGTGCTATTTCTTTCATTTGATTATAAAATAAAACGGAATTTATGAAAGCTAACGTCATAACTCGGAAAAATATCAAGTAAAAAAGGTTTATATATTTACGTCACCCGAAAAATGAAAGAAACGGAAGTTGTTCTTTGTTCCCGGCGAATTTTAACAAAGCTTCGGTTTTCTTGTAAAAAGTGAGATTTTAGTTACAAAATGAGTGGCGGTGTATACGGCGGAGGTGAGTTCGATTTTCTCTCTACCATATTATTCATTTTCTATGCACATATCTTAGTTCTACAAACCTTTTTCTTTAAAAAAATGGTAAAGAAGCTCGGGTTTGTTTACAACGTGAATTGTCTCCCTTCCCTTGCTTGTGAAAATGATTAATACACATTTAAATGCAAATGTCTTATTTGATTACTAATTGAAATGTAATATGTAACAGTCGTTGCCTGAGTAGAGCGAAGCTGATTATTGTCAAATGTAAAACCGTCATAATTAATTTTCTCAAGTGATACAAAAAAGCTGATTATTAATTTATTATCCAATGTAAAACCTTCATATTAGAATATTACAATTTAATTTTCTCACTCTAGACAAGACTCAAGTGATACAAAAAATGTTAAATAATTTAATTATTCAAAATTGATTTTTACATTAGATAAATAGATAAAAAAAACAACATTGATAGGCCTACTGCCAATGACATGACTGACAATTGACGAGAAATCCCTAGTCTGGCTAGGAGTGAGAATACCAGTGTGAGTGTTCAGTCAGAGTATGTCCGATTTCAACGCGATCTTGTGCATGCAATGAAAATCCTTACTAAATTCAATCAAACGTGAAGGAGAAAAATTCCTCAAGTGATAAATTGTGCTATTTCTGTCTGGCGTGTAATTTCAAAAAAGTATCACTAAAGTTCAAAATTATAACAATTAACCACTGCACACGTACATGAGCCACACACTAATTACTGTTATCGCACATGTAGTTGTATCCTTCCTTTGCATGTCAGTTATTGTCGTTATCGAATGCGGATGGACAGCGGATTACCATATTTGGGGAAAAAAATGACAATAGTACTGATTAAAGTAAAGTCGCTGCTTGCAAGGTAAATCATTTTGTGCCAAACTGGCGTGCAAATCTAAAGAAATTTCACATACAACGATCTCTGAAAAAAATTACTTGTGCATGCACCGGTCATACTCTGCAGACTGGGTGGGAAATCCGATCAGCACAAACCTAGTTATCAGTTGTGTACCAGTATCATCACAGAATGATGCCAAAGTCTATTTATCACTTCCTTATCTGTATTTTGCGCGCACCAGTTATGGGTGAGCATTGCTCAAGACAAACACATGCTATGTACAGTTTAAAATGTCAATCTTATTGCAAATGGGGAAAAGTTTAAAAAATTTAACTACCTGTATTTTTCAGATGAGGTTGGTGCGATTGTGTTTGATATCGGATCCTATTCCTTTAGGGCCGGATTTGCAGGAGAAGATACACCAAAGGTATGTTTCAGAACAACTTGTATACTTCTGGGACTGGGGGTAATGAAAACAGGCACACATCATACAGTGTACTACGAGGGAAATGAAATTCTAACTGTGAAATGTTCTGTTACGTGCCCAATAACATGTACACGGGACCTCGGTTTTTCATCCCATAGAAATAACTAAACAGCTGCCCTTGTCAGGCCTTCTGTCTGGCACCACTGATAAGGGGAAACCATGTCGGAAAATCCTGATGAAGTTTCTCGAGGCAATGCTGGAATCGAGCACTCGACCTCCAGGCTAGCGAGCCAGCGTCTTACCCACTTAGCGGCTATAGATCCCTGGCTGCATACATGTAGCATAATAATAATATCAATGATATGTGTATTGTACAACTATTCAATCCATTGGGGAATGATCTTCGCTGTAGAAAATGTTCTCACTTTGGATTGGTTGGGATTAAATAACCAAGTTCTCACTTTGGATTTAAAAATTGACCCAGAACCTTGTTGTCAATACTTGTATTTTTCTCCGTTTAGACTGAAATGCCAACTCATGTTGGTATAGTGGATGATCTGGAGACTGCCATGGAAACAGACACATTAGACGTACCTAAACAGCCTGATAGGAAATATTTCATGGATACAGTACATATAAAAGTTCCGCGTAAAAAGATGGATATGGTCAGTTTCCTTAAAGATGGAATGGGTGAGTAAATATTTCTTTAATTTATCAGATGCTCTAAATGTAATGATAAGAACTTGGATTATACCTCTTCTTGTTGTTTATTAGCCCACGAGTTGGAAGTTTATTGGGAGAGGTGAGGTCTGGGTCTTATGTTCATACATAAATAGGGCGGGGATGGTCTACAAGCACCAACAAGCCGGAGTCTAGGGCTGGGTATCGATAGTGATTTTTACTATCGATAATCGGCAATGAAATGTTGGTCGATAATCAATAGTATCGAAAACAAACTTATTTTCACGGTCGTCATCAAGACTGGATACAGTGTAAGTTCAAAGTTCAAAATCATACGAAGTTGCGAAAGATCGTTTGTTCCTGTCTAAAACATACAGTGCTTCCACACAGCACTTTTAGCTTTGCCGGGAAAATCAACAAGCGTTTTGTCGTCCATGACAATGTTTGCTATTTATTGTACCGGGTACTCTATTACTGAGGCACACATACCGAAATTGCGAACTGTACAGACGAATTCTGAAGCTTGCAAAGGGAAATAACTCTAACTTTATTTACACATCTGGGTATCTCTGATTTAGCGATATTCAACAATAATTTCTTCAAAACTAAAGTAACGTTTCAATGGGAGTGAATTTATGAAAACGGATGTTCAATAAGCAGTCACAATTTTGTTATGTGTTACATTATATTGATACTTGATAGTAATTAAAGTGAGCGGTGTATTATGATTAACTGAAAGAAAACATTGACATTTCAGACGCAAGAAAAATAGACGAAGAGCGATAATCGATAGTGCTTTTCTGTGCCGTCCAATCGATACTATCGATTTATATCGATATTTTACCCAGCCCTACCGGGGTCTTACATTTATCTTGATACATAAAGGAGTGGGAGTCGTGATATAATACATGTGAAGAGGGGGCGTGTCCAGTCTAGGTATTACTATTATATTTATGCCTTTACATGGTATGGGGGCGTGGCAACCATGGGTCTATTGTTCATACATGTATTTGTTTTATACAGTTGTTAATTGGGATGTGTTTATTTTATACAGTTGATAATTGGGATGTATTTGAGAAAGTTATGGACTACACGTATGAAAGGCATATCAAATCAGATGCTGACCATCATCCTGTCATGATGTCAGAACCAGCCGTAAGTCTCTTCCTTATTTATCACGTTTCAAAATCACGCAGATTTACTGATCTTTAACGTTAAAAAAACATCGACAGAGGACACCTGTTACAAACATTGTCGGGTGCAAATTATCACAAGTTATAATACAGGGGTGGCAAAATTGTTAGCACATGCTCGTTATATCACAAGGTTTGACATTGAGTCAACTGGCTTGTTTTCGATTCTCCGTATGTACGTGACAAGGACGAGGGTCGCCTGTCCAACCTCGTGGGTTATCTCCGGTTTCCCCCCACTGCACCTCAGGCGCGGATCCAGAGGCGGGGTCCAGGGGGTCCGGACCCCCTCCTCCCCCCCTGCTCAGAATTGAACATTTTTTATGCGTTTTTATTGGCGATTTAGACTTGTAATTTTGGAATTTACCTTTGGGAAATACGTCAGAATGAACGAAATTGAATCTAATTTACCAAATTTTTCGGGGGGAGGGCCCCCAAACCCCCCGTTAATCGGTTGAGCGCAATTAGTTAAGCAATTATCAAACCTAGACTCCCTCCTGCAAAAAATCCTGGATTATTGAAATAAAATTGATAGTTTATGTAACACTTAAGGTCAAGAAAGACCTGCAGTAGGACGATTTATCGCTTACATGATATAATATGTTTAACAACTGGATAATGCTAAACTTTCATCCTTTGGAAAGAAAAAAGCCGTTTAATTGGAATTTAAAAAAAAATAACTATTACCGATGCCTGAAAGCCCCGATTTAAAAAACTTCAAAACATGGCTTGTGATTCATTTGGGTTTGAACATGGTTTATGACGATGTTGGTTTTTTTTATGTTTTTTCAGTGGAATACGAGAGAAAAAAGAGAAAGAATGACAGAGATAATGTTTGAGAAATATAATGTACCTGCTTTCTTCTTGAGTAAAAGTCCAGTTTTATCAGCGTATCCTTTTTATATTTATAAAGTTTTGGTTAGTCAATTTATCAGCTTGGATGGAAACAGACAATGAATAAACTTATTTCACAATCCACAATCACTGTCACCCTAAGAATGCATCTATCAACAGTATTATTAGCTCTGAGCGGGGAGTAAGATACATGTAAGCCCTGGTGGCAATGGACTACCACTAACGGTTTTTGTCGCTATGGCTTTGATTTATTGGGCCACAATTGGAATCCAGGCAAATTTGAACGCAGAAAAATTTGACCCTCTGACGAATTCAACCAAGGGCGAAATTGGGCACTGGACGATGCTGGGTATCGTGCTAGTGAGAACATAAAGGAAGCTGACTGAAGTTTTTATAGGGTCTTCCTCCTCCAAGGCTGTTTCCCAGTCGTCCAATTTCCTCCTATGGCTAAAGTAATTGAAATGGGATGTCTCTAATTTTTGTCAAGTGGACAGTAAATATCATTTGTCTCTTTTTCGTATAGTATAGTTTCCGTGACTGTAATTTCTAGATTTGCAAATGGTAGATCAACAGCTTTGATATTAGACAGTGGCGCCACCCATACGTCTGCTGTTCCAGTGTATGATGGCTATGTTTTACAGCACGGTTAGTATGTTAAGAAAAATAGTCTGTTTGGCACAGGTGGTGGGGAGGGGGTGGCTGAACTGGTGTGGTTTTGAATCCCCGGGTGTACATGACAGGGAGTGTGGTCGCCTGTCCAACTTCATGGATTATCTTCCACCGATAAAGACCCCTTCACGCCAATCTGATTAAAACACAGATCCAATTTCGTTTCGTTTTTTATAGTTCAAAATTTCGTTTTTACTTGTCTTTACTACTTTTGGATCTGGAAGACTTGTTATTTAAGTCTTGTTCTGCCTGAAATGAGGGGTCAGACAATCAAATGGTCTGTCGAATCGACCGTTTGACCTTTTCATGCGGGGAACTGTGGGTAAATATTACCAGCGGATAGAAATCAAAACAAAAGTAGATTTTAAAAAGCATGGCAGTCGCTAATTGGTTAATCGAATGACTGACGATATCAGGTCAAATGTCCCGTGCTTGATACCTGACGTCATATAACGTGAGCTCCCACTATAACTTGTTGGATCTACATGAGTGTAGGCCATCGAAAGTATAAAAAAATGAAACGAAATATAGATCTATATTTTAATTAGATTGCTTCACGTAAGCAAATTATTGAATTAAAATTGAACCATGTGTTAGTCCCGAAATAACCTAGTTTGTGTCGAGTGAAGGTTAAACCCCAGTTCTCTCTCTCATAGCACACTGTATGGTGTATGCCTGTCATCGTTATACCAGTCGGAGCAAAACAGTAAGCCATTAAACTCCATTTCATTTCATTTTGTAGTCCATTGATCAGCATACCTTGTTTATAATGAACTGTATTTTCTATTTTTCAGGTATAGTTAAATCACCTTTAGCTGGTGATTTTGTTACGGTAGAATGTCGAAAAATGATGGAAGAATTAAATGTAGAAGTTATCCCCCCTTATCTTATACAAAGTAAAGTAAGTTAGGCTCTTTGATTTAAAAAAAAACACAACAATTTCATAATTGAGGCTTTATGACATATTATGCTTGGACACGAAGGGAATGTAAAAATGTTTCATCAACAATGCTTTGGTTAGTTTGAGTCTGAGATGCGATTAATTTATTTTTTTTCTAACAATATTTATTCAATCAATATTAACATATTATAAAGATACAATGAGATCTTAAAAAAAGCTGTAATAAATTATTCACACAAATTGCAATAGCAAAAATATTTACTCTCACTTAATACCAGGGATGAGAGTTTTGCCTTGGCAGCAGCATCTATTTCATGTACTCTTCATTGACTGTCAATATGATCCTTAAGTGGTATTTAGCAATTGAACACAAATTGCCCTAAGCTGAAAGTTTCCAGACAAGTTATTAACTGGTGTATTTTTGTAATTTATTGATTCTGTTGTTAATTTTTCCGGGAAGAATGGGGATCACGGTGGGTAAGTGGATAAGATGCAGGCTCGCTAGCCTGGAAGACAGGTGTTCGATCCCTGCCTGGGTCCCACTTGTCCGTGATGCAGAACGAGGGCCTGACAAGGACAGCTATATAGTCATTCTGATCCCTTGACAGTTGGAATTCGATATAAGAGTGAGCTGTAGCGAGGTCCTGTGCACGTGAAAGATCCCTTGGCTGTTGGAATTCGATATAAGAGTTGGATGTAGTGTCGCAAAATTCCCTTCATAGCGTATGCCCGTCTTTATTAACCCAGTTGAGGAGCAGGACATTAGGACGTTTAACAACACTTCATTTTATTGACAGGAAGAAGTTAAAGAAAATGAACCACCTAAATGGAAGAAAAAAGATATTTGTGAAGTGACGAAATCATTCCATAATTATATGGTTAAGGTTAGTCTACACTCATTGTTCTTTATACTATAAATCAAGTAAAAATCGGTCTAATTAAAAAAAACATAAAAAAAACATACATATTTTTTTTTTATAAAAAAGATATACATTAAAGATGCATTATGCAAGAGCTAAATCTGCCTATTACAGGTCTTTCTTTAGGCCTGAAATGTTATCTAAACTATTAATTAGACATTTATTAACATATCCAGACCATAATCAACTCTAGATGTCAAGGCTAGCCTTCGATGTTGGCTGAATTAGATTCATATATGTCTATCATTTAGACATTTATTAACATATCCAGACCATAATAAACTCCTGTGCTTATCCAGACCATAATCAACTCCTGTGCCATCAGATGGCTGCGATATAAGTAGATTTGTTGTGTATGAAATAACCGTAAAAATGGATAGTCAAGACTTTGTTTATTATCATAATGGTAGTAATGACAATCAAGGATAGGCTATTATTGTTCGAGTGTATACAGAAATTAATGTAAAATATTTTATGTTTCAGGATGTTTTACAAGATTTTGCTGCCTCTGTTTTAAATGTCTCAGATGCTCCATATGATCAAGAGTAAGTCGTCCACCATTAAAGTCCAGATGCCCCATTTTTAACAATTGGAATCACATACATCTTACAAATATTTGTGGAATGTAAATTTCATCAATCTATCCTGCTTGATATGCAATATACCCGCCGCTTTTTTATTGTCTGCAATATTGGATGATAGGCCTGTTTTAAATCTGATTGCATCCAAGCTGGGAAATTAGCATTGGTATTTTGATTTTGTTTTAATAATTAAATATTAAATATCAATCTTATTACATATAGCATTTATTAAGCTGTGAGAAATTTGATGAAAGTTAAGAAGAAATGGTGATATCCTGAATATTAAACCTTGTTTCTTTTCTCTATTTCTAGAACTGTAGATAGCATGCCGTTGTTTCATTATGAATTCCCGAATGGCTATAATATGGATTTTGGTTCGGAAAGATTTAAAGCTTGTGAGGGTTTATTTGATCCATCTATCATCAAAGTAAGTAAAATATATAAATTAAATGTTGAGGCTCGTCGGTTCAGGGGTTTGGAATCCGTGGCCAACTACAATATGGTTCAAATCCATCTAGTATTTACAAGGATATGTTACCTTGTATAACTATGTTACGTATTGTGATTGTATAGAATATGCCAGGCTCCTGTTTCTCGAAATGCTAACTAAAGATAAAATTCAAATTTGAGTAGATACTTCAATTTTGATTGCCTAAGCATTATAATCAATCATCCAATACTAAAATTTGTATTTTATCTTAGTTATAATTTTGTGTAAATAGGCCCTAGGTAATACTATATTAGGTAATAACATATAAGGTAATGTGATTATATCGGATATTCCTGGTAATACCATATAAGGTAATGTGATTATATCGGATATTCCTGGCAATACCATATTAGGTAATGTGATATTATAGGATATACCTGGTAAAACTATATTAGGTAATGTAATTATATAGGATAAACATGGTAATGTGGTTATATTATATTATAGGATATATGTGGTAATGTGATTATATTATATTATAGGATATACCTGGTAATACTATGTTAGGAGCTGGTCATGTGGTAACTACAAGTGTAGGAATGTGTGATATAGATTGTAGACCAGTAAGTAATAAAATCTTGATACACAAACTTCTGTCAACATCTTATTAATTTAAAAAAATTATTAAAACACTACTTTCAGTTAAAAAATGTTATGAAAACCTTATCTTCAATTAAAAAAATATTATTAAAACATTATGTTCAGTTAAAAAATATTATTAAAACATTATGTTCAGTTAAAAAATAGTACATTATTTTGTTCAGTTACAAAAATTAATGAAATATTTTGTTTAATTAAAAGAATGGTATAATATTTTGTTTTATGAAAATGTTTGTGTATTATTTGTAGAGTTTATATGGTAGTGTTATAGTAGTAGGTGGTAATACGTTACTTGGTGGTTTTACGGAAAGATTAAACAGAGATTTAAGCTCTAAAACACCTCCGGTAAGTACATCATTAACATACAGTTTTATCATTAGTCTACAGGGGTTGGATGGTCGAATGGTTTAACAGGTGCTTTTAAGATCATAAGGTCTGTCATTGTGTCAGGGGTTTGGATGGCCAAATGGTTAGCACATGCGTGTAGTATCATTGAGCGAACTGGCGTGGTTTCAATACCCTGGTTGTACGTGAAACAGAGTAGGATCGTCTGTCCAACCTCACGAGCAAGCGAACTATTGTAATAAAATTGAACCATATGTTAGTCCCTGCATGTTGTATCAAAAGGCCTGTCATTGAATCAACTGGCAGGGTTTCGATTCCCAGGTTGTATGTGACTAGAAGTAGGGTCGTCTGTCAGCCTCATGTGTTTTCTCCGGGTCCCCCGGTTTCTTTCCAGACCCAAAGCCCTTAGTAACGCAATTATATTATTGAAATAAAATTGAACCATGTGTTAGTCCCAAAATGACCCAGTTTGTGACAAGTGGACTTTAAACTCTCTCTCTCTCTCTCACACACACACACACATCAGTACAACAAACTCTATCAATAACAGTTTAACTGATAAAATATATCTTCAAATGGACATGTATTGGATCTTATTGTAATTGAAAGAGCTGTACGTCGTGGTTCTAGCTGTTCATGACAGCAACTCGGGTCTCGCAAACTTGTCACCTCAGTAAATGAGCTGTCACAAAGCTCAGTGTAAATAGCATTGATCACCATTTATTTCCTTATTTCACTATTTCAACCATTTTGGACAGGATTAATTAATTACGTATACATGAGGTTGTACATGTATGTGAGTATTGTGGTCTGAAGACAATTTATTGAACATACCTGTCAAACATAACAAACACAGGTTGGTGACAAGTTGACAGGCAAACATTTCTATCCCTTTATCTTGACAAAATTCTTAAACAGGTGTATTCTAAATGATGTTATCTGACACTGGAAACAGATTTTAACCGCTACTGCTACTACTAGCACAGCTAATGGTTTTTACTGTGCATGAAAGCTCAGTAAGTAATAGTTATTAGCACACTTTCCGAGGTGTATCGGTGAATATCAGGACAGTTTTGGTCGGGGGCTCAGCCGAGGCGGAGCCGAGGCGGCCCACGACCAAAACTGTCCTGATATTCACCGATACACCGAGGAAAGGTGCTAATAAGTTACTTACATCACATTTCTATCGAGTATTGTGAAACAAAATGTGAAAAATAGTATTTATTATCGAGTCGTTTCAACCGAAAAGTGACAAATAATTTCAGCTCTTTTATTTATCCCTTTCTGTGCCTCACGTTACATTTCATGGTAGTATTTACACGTGCGTCTTGTTGTGAAACCCCGAGCGTGAAACAGCCACGTGTTTGTTTAGACAACATCGTCAAAACAATTTGTCTATGGCGTAGAGGACTGCGATGATATTAAATGTAGTGTAAAGGAAATTCGAAACGTGGGTCGTTCCTGGTGACAGTATGCATCGGCGCATAGTTCGTCCGTTGAAATTTAATTGTAATGAAATTTATAACTTTCTAGGCGTTTTTTTTTTATATCCTGCTTATTTTCAAGGCTTGTGAAGTGTCTAGCAAGAGAATCACAATTGGTTAAAATAATTATTCAATATTCTCATTTATATGTTTTGCATAATAAATCAAACCAAATTATGGAATAGATGCCAATTGATATGTGTAATAATTGTTTTTTGTAATATGTTGTTATGTTGATTTTATGTCATTGCGTATATTTTTGCACTGCCATGTAGTTCCTACCGGTTTGTTTTGTTACCATGATTTTGATTAGTCTCATGTACCTTAGTAAAGTGCAGTATGAAACAAGTAGTTATCATTGGGATCTGGGTCGGACTAAACGTCCGCTTCTTATTGCTTGATAAGTTTCTTAAACGGTGTGAAAGTATCCTGTGAAAGTATCCGTCCGCTTCTTATTGCTTGATAAGTTTCTTAAACGGTGTGAAAGTATCCTGTGAAAGTATCCGTGTATCAGAAATGAACAGTACTCTTTTTAAAAAGTGAAATGAACAGTACTCTTTTTAAAAAGTGTACTGTTCATTTCTGATACACTTTTACTTTTACGCATGTACTGGAAATGAACAGGACAGTTTCATCAAAGGTTGCCATTGGCAACGAGTAGAAGTGGGATGTAATTTCTGATAATTACTTGTTAGAGTTATGTCCCTTGTTTTTGTAGAGTATGAGGTTAAAGATTATAGCAGCAACAAGTACAGCCGAGAGAAGATTTAGTTCGTGGATTGGTGGCTCTATTCTAGCCTCACTGGTAAATATTCTACTTTATATTCTTACAATGACTGATGGCATTTAGGTCGTAACTAAAATGTAATTGCCAAGTTGCTGACAGGTAATACAATGGTTGTAAGCCAAAAACCCATCTATGACAAGGGGATGCTTGATTCACAGTCCAGAGCGTCTTGAATCGACAGCATTACAATCGAGTGACACAGAATTCAGTTCTGTCAAGGTTCTGCCAGTCCCCATAGCTGAGGTAGAGTGAGTAGAATCGTAACATTTTACCTAATAAGCTGTCATGATTGGTTGAAATATTTTTTATACAGTTGGCACATGCGTTGTCCCCCAAAATTCTCCTTTTCACTCGATTGACACCAGTTTTGGAATTTAATTCCGGAACTGTGAATTGAGCATCCCCCTTGTAATCCTTTAAGACCCTAATTAGAGAAGAATATTGAACTTTGATCTAGTGTATTCTGCAAAAATGTGACAATCCTGCCCTTTCCGATTTCCATTACTGAATAAATGTTGTGTACCCCAACTTCTTCATACAGTGTTTACCCGTCTTTATTAGCCCAGTAGATGCAGTAAAGTAGGACGCTAATCCCCATTTCATTTCATTTGCTTTTAATACTTAAAATATAATTTCATTATCAAATTATTATTAATTCGCTATTTTAGGGTGCCTTTCAACAGATGTGGATTTCTAAACAAGAATATGATGAAGGTGGAAAAAGTTGTGTCGAGAGAAAATGTCCTTGAACTTTAACCCAAGAAAATATTGTGACATGCATGAAAATCAACAGAAAAACTTAACGAGTGCTTCAGTGAAGAAAAATCAAACTATGACAATTTATTATTGTATGTGCATAAAAACAAATAAATATTTATCATCCCCTCTTAAAGGTCAGACCCTGACCGAGATGTAAAATGGATGATATTTCGAGATAAAAAGTAAACAACATTTCAGCGCTTCTTACTTCACCGTTGTGTATATTTTAGTGCTATTTCACTGTTCATGCTGGAATATTAGATTTAAAATGTACTTTTTTTTACATTAAAGGGACAATAACACTCATGCTGGCTTGGCAGCTCCAGAAAAATAAATAATAGCCTTATTCTAAGTACTAGATATTTAAGTGTCCTACCTGTTGTGTAAATTATCCATTACTTCCTATTTTACTTGTCCAGAGGAATGAAAATATTTTAAAATTCAAGTCAAAATACAAAAACAGTTGAAATTAGCATTCTGCAAATTTATTCCAGGTTTAAATCTATATTTACTGGGCTATAAATTTCTTTTAGCTGAATAGACATCTCCTATTAAAATAGACAAAACAATTACTACAATGATCCTCTTGTCGTTATAGTGGTGATTTTCACATTGCATGGATGTTGGATAGAGATTTGACTCTAAATTGAACAACCGTTGTTTACATCTGCTTAGTCTATTTTCCACTGTTTTTTTTTTTATCATATTTTGTTCTATGTTAATCTGTCTTTACTTATTACTTCCATATTGTCTTGTAGGATATATTTTTCTATGTTCAATACAAATGGCACCCGAAACCATAGTTACAGCAAATGGCGCCCGAAACCATAGCTACAGCAAATGGCGCCCGAAACCATAGAATATAGGACACATGTACTAATGATAAAATGTTATTTGTGTAAATATAGGATATTAGGATCCTAAATTTTCACTCAAGATAAAAAAATATCAATATTGATTGAAAAAGATCACTATTGATTTCTAATTCATGTTTTTAATTTTGAATATGATGGATTTTATAGAGTTTGGGGTTTAGCAGGTTTAAAGATGTTGTTAGGACTGTTCACTAAAAATAGAAGAATAAAGCGAAAGTAGAGTCAGTGTAATTATCATCTAAGATTATAAAATGTCTAGACTAGTTATATATGGTATTATAAATAACATGTTGTTGACATTTATTTTATCTTATTTCATCATTTGTAAATAAAAACAATATAGACATCATATTACTGTTGTTTATTATTTTATACATTAAATAGAAATTATTTTCTATCTAGATATACTTCAAAGGCGCCTACTTCAAACAGCTTTATTTATTTATTTAATGCCATAAAATACATTTTAGAATTCCTTTGGAGAAGGAAAAAATGTATGTTTAAATCTAACCCAACCCTAACCCTAATTATAGATATCGTTGGATTAATAAACCCTAACCCTAATGTCGACTAATGAACATGGCCTAACCCTAATAACAGATATCCGTTGACTAATGAACCTGCACACTAGTGAGCATTTCCCTAACTAAATAATATTCACAGCTGATCAGTTTGTGATTTGATCCTGCATTAACTTTAAAAGATTCTTGTGATTTTCCAGCCACATTTCTACATGCTTAAATGATATTCGACTGCATGCCCAAGTGATAGTTCTTAGCCCAATGAGTGTCACCCGTTAAATTATCATATCTCGGGCCATTAACCTTATGCGACAACTGACTAACAGTACATTACCAACGTGTTGTAAAATATGGTTATTGTATAAGGGAGGCAACTCTGAATAAAGGTTAACTGGGTCAGTGGAACCGCTCGAGGGAAACTCGTATTGTGGCTTATCGTGATTAAGTCTGCCACTTCTGTTTTCTTTTGTTCTATGACCTTTGAATTAGCTAGCCATATGAATTAATGCTTTTTAAAGTAGGTATTCTTCCTTGGAAACGTACAAGCCGCCTGTCAAGTGAAAGAAAATCTATTTTCATCCCTAATTGATAGGTCAAGGTCGGGAAAACCCCTTCTAAATGACCTTCACACGGTGACCTCGCTCAGGAGGCTCGACCAGCTAACAGAATGGCGATGAAAAGAAGAAATAGTTTCTTTCGAAGTTTTAAAAACATTGCTCCAGACTTGGATGACTGTATTTATGACCGTGGGGCATCAGCGGCTGCTCAGAACAAATGGGTGTTTGAGATTGCATGGGAAGTAGCAAACAAAGGTAGGTAGCTAACCCTTTAATAAATAAGAACATGTCAAACTCAACTCACTGTCTGTTATTTTATTGCCAACTTGCTAAACTAAACCACGTTACATGAGTTAGGTAAGCTGTCTGTTTTACTGTTGGGTGAATACGTGACCTGATTGACTGACACACATTGCTAGAGCAGATGTGTGTTGTGTAGCCTACTATTAACTATTAGTGATTTTTTTTTTAAGATTTGGGGTCGATTTTGGTTAAATGATTGTAATATTAATAGAAATGGAATTATCAAGGTTCTAGTATATATTGGTTCTGAAGTGTGCACGCTATATGATGAAGGACATTTTGCCCTGACAGTGGCACTACGACATATTCTTCTTTGTATTCCAACAGTCATAGCTCTTTTACCTGCCACCAGCTTGTACCACATGTTTTAGTGTCATTCGAAGGACTAGACTTTTTTGATTGCCATGCCCTGCATAAATCAAGCACTGTTGACAAGGGGAAACGATTTGAAATTATAAAGAATTTTCTTGGCCATGGCCATACAAGGATCAAACTGAGACCACCAGGTTATCGAGTCAGCACTTTTCTCATGGAGCTATCACAGCTCCCGATTATAATTAAGAAGGGCACACACCAATGATATATCAAATCAGCAAAATTTTGCCCACATAACCAGCGAATAGCGTACCTCTGTTTTTTATGCCATCCAAATGACTAGAGTCTGATCAATGCCAGGCTCTGCTTCCTGTAACACTGACATAAGGTTAAACCTTACTAGAAAATAATGAGGAACTTTACTGTCAATTCGGCAAATTGTCATTACTAGTGATGTTATTGAAAAAACCCATTAAAGATTTATCTTTAAAATAGTTTTTTTTTTATGGCGGATTTGGATGGCCGTAATGGTAGTGTGTGTGCACTGTATCATAAGGTCTGTAATTGAGTCGATATGGTTTCATGTCCCTGGTTCTCTGGTATCCTCCCACTGTTAAAGACCCCTATGCAGAAGCGATTTATTAAAATAAAATTTGAACCATGTATCAGTCCCGAAATGACCAAGTTTGTGTGGAGTGGATATTAAACCCATTTCTCTCTCTCTCTTTTAAAATCGTTTTTTTATGAACTCTTTTAAATGTGATATGAAATAACGCCCCTTGGGCCTTGGGCTATATGATGAGATATCACACTCTGAAGATGTGAGGGGGGTTGGGATGGCCTAGTGGTCTAGAGTGCCGCGCTTCGAACTCTAGCTGGCCAGTCACCTCTGGCTTGCGGCTGTGGTTTCGAGCCCCGGTGTGAGTGTATGTGGCATGGAGATCGGGGCGCCTTCTCAATCTCGTGGGTTTCCTCCGGGCAGTCTGGTTTCCTCCCACTGTTAAAGACCCCTAAACGCAAGCGAATTATTGAAATAAAATTAAACCACATGTTAGTCCCGAAATAACCTAGTTTGTGTTTAGTGGACGTTAAACCCCATTTCTCTCTCTCCCTGAAGATGTGACAAGAAATTTCATTTGTGTATGGAGATTAGAGGATATCATCCTCCGATGAAGTGATTGTCTTTCATCATGCATGAAGATCAGATGATAGCCTTACATCATAAACATCAATCTGTTTCATAGAGAATTACTTACAAATTATCTCTGTAACAGATGACTGTCCACAACAGGTGCGTTGACTGCACACAGCGTTAGTCATTGGCTCAACGGCTTGTGCAATGTTTACTTAACACCTAACTGCTTCGGGCAAAATGATGCCTTTTTACTCATTTTAATACCCGATTACACTAAATAGGAAATATTTTGTAACTAAAACAATTCAAACTCAAATGTCTTTATTTATTTTTCTTTTACCTCAAAAAAAATGTTTGAGAATTTAATTTGTCGGAGTAAGAAAGTTAATATGCCGTACTTATTAAGCCTTGTCGATGTCATGCTTATCAATCAGTGATTGTAGCAGCCAAGTGAATATTCAATGCGGGATCAGTTTGCATAAACATGTATCCCTAATCCGTGTTTTATTGATATTGTAAATGAGAACCCTGCTTTAGTATTTATTAGGGTTTTTATAAGATCAGATTTGTGTTGAATTATTTTGAGATCTCGACCTTGTGCACCGGGTCAGGTTACATGACAAGGTTATTTTAATAATCATGCGGTAATAAAATGTATTGTGCATGTAACTTTAGTAAAATCTAAATATGCAACTGAAGCTGCGACACAGCTCCGACGTGTTTCACGGGTGCCCATGACATCACTTGCGTATCAATGAAACTGCTTTACATATGACCGTACAAGTGGAAACTTTGATTTGGGCCAAAAGTATTTAAGTGGTACATTAAACTAGCTGTTTATCCAATGGTGCATGGCTAAAAGGGGCGAATGGTTAATACATGCACGCTGTATCATGAGGTCTGTCATTAAGTCAACTGGTATGGTTTTCGATTCCCCGGTTGCACATGACAAGGAGTAGGGTCACCTGTCTAACTTTGTTTGTTTTCTCCTGTGTCCTCCGATTTCTTCCCGCTGCTAAAGACTCCTTTACAAATTATTGAAATAAAAATTGAGATGGCATAGTTTGTTGAGAGTGGACGTTAAACCCCATCATGATGCCCAAGAGTAGTATAACTTTGGAAATGGACTTTAGCTGCTCTTATGCCCCAAATTTCAACTTCGGGGCATCTGTAGGTCAACACCAATATGTAATAAAATGGGGTTTAATGTCCTACTGTTCTAGTCCAAACTGGGCAAATGAAGACAGGCATACATTGTGCTGTGGGCGAAATTTTGCCTGGACTGCAGCACTACGACCTACTCTTATATCAAATTCAAACTGTCAAGGAATCTTTTACGTGCACACCAATTTGTACACAGGACCTCGGTTTTTCATCCCATCCTAACGACTAGACAGTTGTCCTTGTCAGGCCCTACGTCCTGCATCACTGACAAGGGGCAACCATGTTGGAAAATCGAGATGAACTTTCTCGGCCAATGCCGACCTCCAAGCTAGCGAACCAGCGTTTTATCCACTTAGCCACTGTGACCCCAGGTCAACATCGAACAAACAAACAACCGTGAGAAATAGACATGTATATAGATAACCTTGCTCAGGTTTTCATGTATGATGCAATTCAACAGTCACAAATATCAGACAGATATGTAACATAACCATACTCTTTCGTTTCGATGGAATCGGGGGGATGCTTAGCGGGGCAAATGCGGCAGATTATACCAGAAATCTCCTTCATATTTCAGAAAATAGAGGGGTAGAATTATATTTTTTTCAAGATATAGGTTTTTTTGATCAAATGGGGTGCTGAGGGGGAATAAAAATATCAAGTTTAATAAACAATTATTTCGATAAAGTGTTAAAAGTACATGTATAAATAAATGGCATTTTAAAACGTCTTTAATGATAAAAAGTCAACTGAGTGCAGACACTGAACAAAGCAGGTACAGCACGCAGAGGGGGGGGGCATTGAATTGTTTTCCCTGGGCCATCATATAGGTTTGTGAGGGCCCTGCATTGAATAAATGACTAAAAACTATGATGCAATGCCATGTACCTGCAGACAGACAGACAGAGATGCCAGATATCAGGTAGTTCTACAGACAGTGTAAGATAAACCTAGCGCTGGACAATTACTGTCACATGGTTAACATATGGTATATATATATAATGATAGATGTTCACATATACTGGCTGATGTAATTAGGCCTATTATTATAACATTACATGTATAATCTGATTGTTATAGAGCATATTATTGTAATAAGGAGAGAGAGAAATGGGGTTTAACATACTCTCAACACAAACTACGTCATTTTGGGACTTAACATATGGTTCAATTTTATTTCAATAATTTGCTTGCGCGTAGGGGTCTTTAACCGAAGGACCCAGAGAAAACAAAGGCGACCCTACTCCTTGTAATGTACAATCGGGGAATCGAAACCACACCAGACCTTATGAACAGTGCCCCCCCCTCCAGTTCTATATCTCTTTTTTTTTAGCTGCTGTGTGGGCGTATGTTTCGTTATCTGGCACTCTATTTTTTTTTATTAACAATGTAATTAATGAATTAGCATGGCTGCCCATACAAAAACTCTATCATAGTGCAATACATGACCTGCCTTACTTCATTAACCCTTTAGATGCAAAAATTTTCAATTCTTATTTACTAATATCAAATGTTCATCGTTTTAAGACCCTGTCCTGTTTTTTTTCTCTATTTTTAGTTGGAGGAATCTACACTGTAATCAAGTCGAAGGCTCCATCGACAGCGGAAGAACTTGGTGAACAGTATTGTTTGATTGGTCCATATAATGAATCATGTGTCCGCACGGAGGTTGAAATTCTCGAACCACATAATTATGTTATTCGAGACGCGATACAGAGCATGAGAAATTCAGGAATAAAGGTTAAGTTTATAAATAATATTCTATATACATCAAGAAAAGCCTTAAATATAAATTATGTAATATTTAGATAAAGAGCTTGCCATTCATGTTATAAAAGTTTGAAAATGGATAATGAAAAATATATTGAAAGACTGTGGTCCCGCGTACACATTGGTGTGCACGCGATAGATCCCTTAGTACATGTAGTATTAATTCAATACGGTAGGCAAGGCAAAATTTCCCATGACACACTGTATGAGATATGCCCATCTACATTAGCCCAGTTGCTACTGCCGTGTAGTTTAGATGAAGATTATCATGAAATCATGCCCTTGTACTGTTAAGCTTCTTTTTAAGGCATATTTAACTGGTGCCACATGAAAGTTCTTTTTCTTTTAAAACTCCTTTGTTTAGGGAAAATGCTCCCACTTTTTATTAGTCAAGTGTCATATACTGTATCTTAAAATCTTAAGGTTAAATCCATTTATTTTTATTAGCATTTAATGGTTTTATTCTCCATTAAAATGTTATCTGTATATCCTCCGGGCACTCCGGTTTCCTCCCACTGCTAAAGACCCCTACGCACAAGCAAATTATTGAAATAAAATTAAACAATATGTTAGTCTCAAAATGACCTAGTTTGTGTCGAGTGGACGTTAAACCCCATTTCTCTCTCTCTCTATATGTATATCATTATGTTTTAATGTATGCATTTTTTAATTTTTAAGTACTTTATAAATTTATATCGTCGTATGTTTAAATTGAAAGCTGAACACTTTCGCGAATTTATAGATACTGGTATATTTTAGTTGTTTGAATAGAACGAAAAACGGCAATCCTATCGTAACGCACACGACAGTGGGAACCTGGTATTACATACATAAACTTTATCTAATAATAAATAAATAATGTAAAGACATTTTGCTGAAAATTGCAGTCAAATTGATCCACTCTGAATCAAGAATTTAGCAGTTGAATTTTGGGCCTAGCCTCGATCGTAATTACTAAAGTCAGTATGATAAAAAACATAGTCTTGATTATCCATTTTTTTAATTTGATCATAAATGGGCATTGAGTAGCAGATGATATCTTCTTAATCCAACAAATATCACAGGCTAGCGATGGCATTGAGAGGTGATTATGGTTTGGATAAGTTAATTAATTTGCTAGATAACATTTCAGGCCCAATGAAAGACCTGCCATAGACAGATTTAGCTCTTGCATAATGTATGTTTAGTGACGTGACATTAAAATATTTTTGTAGGTATATTTTGGTAGATGGTTGATTGATGGTTATCCTAAAGTAATATTATTTGATATCGGCTCAGCGGCGTGGAAATTGGACGAGTTTAAGCATGAATTATGGGAGTCGTCTAGTATTGGTATTCCTCTCCATGATACAGAATCTAATGATGCTGTTATATTCGGCGCTTTAGTTACATGGTTTTTGGGATTGGTAAGTATTAATATTTCTGTTGCGTCGGGTGGTCAAACAAATGGTTTAGATTACAAGGTCTGTTATTGAGTCAAGTGGCGTGGTTTTGATCTCAAGCTTGAACGTCATGTGACGAGGAGTAGGGTTGTCTCCTGGTGCACCATTTTCCACTCAGACGCGCAAACGAATTATTGAAAGTACCTTCATAACACACAGCATGGGGTACGAATGCCTGTCTTTTTTAACCCAGTCAGCAGAACAGAAAGGCATTAAACTCATTACTGTTGTAGCTTTCAAAACATAGGCCTGTGCATTCCTTTCCTAGGTGCTTCTCCAAATTTAATAATTCCTTTGGTAGAAAAAACCATGCATTTGTTTTATGTCAGTGATTAAGACACTGGGAATCAGACATTTAAATTAAGAAAAAGGGATCTTTTCGACCAATCCTTTTTAACCTCAGTATTCTGGAAAATAGAAACAAAATACGATGTACTTCTCTTAAATCAGTGTGTTGACAAGTCTAGAAATTATGTAATTCCCTTTTACGATATATTTGTTTTGTTTAGTTTGTCAAGAACACCCCTGGTGATCCATTGGTTATAGGACATTTCCACGAATGGTTGGCAGGAGCTGGTTTGATTTTTACACGAACACGAAACCTCAATATTAGTACTATATTTACAACCCATGCTACTCTACTAGGACGTTACTTGTGTGCTGGCAACACAGATTTTTACAATAATTTAGATAAGGTGAGTATTGATTTGGGTTTTTTTGGTTTAGAAATTTAAATTATGATGAAATATAAGGGGTAGGGGAAGGGCGGCAACCAGGCCTGTAGCTAGTGCGGGGGGTGGCAAGATAGGCATGTTGGTCGTTGGCTTCATAAAGCGTTCAAAGGAAATGGTAACTGTTTCTTTCCCCTTTGGGTAAAGGCACCCACTGGATGCATGATTTGTTCCAGGGTATGCAGCCTTCCTCCTGCTCCTTGCCCCGTTAGCTACGGGCCTGGCAACTGATGTTGTGCAGGGACTTTAAGATATTAATAACTGTCTGGTCTCTCCACCAACATCAACGTTTGATACTGCTGTTGTACGAAGATTTTAAAATAAGTATAAGAAATGGTAAAATCCAATACTAAAGAGTTTTATGTGTTAACTTCAATTAATTAATCCAACAGTCACATGAAATATTATGTTGCCTCGCTAACCTGGAGGTCCTGCGTTTAATCTCGGTGTTCAATGAGACAGCCTTCTTCTGTACACATGTTAATTAAATTTACTTCCAAGTTGTTATTTCTTTTTCAGACATTATCTCATTTTTCATGGCTTAATCCAATCTAAAATGTACTCCGATTGATTATTGAACATTTATTTAAGGAGGCAAAAATCAAAATATTGATGGTAGATAATCTCATCGCTTGGACTCAACTGGATCAACAATCCCTCAGAATTATAATTTGGACGGGATCAACACAATCCGTCAAAATTGTAGTTTGCGCACAGGATTAGTAATCTCTCAAACTTGTAGTTTGCGCACAGGATTAGTAATCCCTCAAAATTTTAGTTTGCGCACAGGATTAGTAATCCCTCAAAATTGTAGTTTGTGCACAGGATTAGTAATCCCTAAAAATTTTAGTTTGCGCACAGGATTCCTCAAAATTGTAGTTTGCAGACAGCATTAGTAATTCTCAAAATTTGTAGTTTGTAGTTTGCACTGGGCATTAGTAATCCGTCAAAATTGTAGTTCGCACACGGCATTAGTAATCCTCAAAATCGTAGTTTGCACAGAATCAACAATACCTCACAGTTGTTATTCACATGGAAATAACAATCAGAAAGTTATCAATATTTAAAATTGTAGCTTGTACGGGTTTTAAAATCCCACAAATAACAACCAATGGCTATAGAATTGTAATCAGAAACCATGACGATCTGTACGTTAACCAACTGATATTGATGGATGATTGTTTTATTTTTAGTTTAATTTAGATAAAGAAGCTGGAGATAGGCAGATTTATCATCGCTACTGTATGGAACGAGCAGCCGTACATTGCGCTCATGTTTTTACAACGGTGTCGGAAATCACCGGTATCGAGGCAGAACATCTACTTAAAAGAAAACCAGGTATCCTTCCTTTCTTATAGGGTGAGAGAGAGAGAAATGTTTTTTTAATGTTCACTGAACATAACCTAGGTTATTCCGGGTTTGTGAGACGTCACCACCACTGCACTGGGTCCAAAATAATGTGTACAATAGCAACAAGCACAAGTGAGAGAAAAGGGATTTAACGTCCACACAACACAAACACATTTGGTTTAATTTTATTTCAATAATTTGCTTTCACTTAGGGATCTTTAGTTGTGGGAGGAAACCGGAGGACCCAGAGAAAACCTACAAAGTTGGACACGACCGTACTTTTTGTCACATACAGCTCACATAATAATAATTCGGCCATCCACCCCCCCTTCATTAAGTAACGAATTTTATGCACATCAGAAAACAAAATCCAGTAATTTTGGTTATTTATATGTGATCCATTATTTTCAGATGTTATAACACCTAATGGATTGAATGTAATAAAGTTCAGCGCTCTTCACGAATTCCAAAATTTACACGCCTTGTCTAAAGAAAAAATTAATGATTTTGTTCGAGGTCATTTTTATGGGTTAGTTTGTTTCTTTTTTTGCCCAAAGCTATATCTGCTAGTTGCAGGTCTTTCTTTAGGCCTGAAAGGTCATCAAATTATTAATTAGACATTAATTAACTATGTTTACTGGATTATGATCCGATTTATTGCTCAACTTTCCTTCATGATTTAATCATGAAATGAATAATTGAGACAATTTTTTGTAGCGTACCGAGGCTAGACACAATATTCAATCGCTAATTTCTTGGTTCAGACTGAATCAATTTGACTGAAATTTTCGGCAAATTCCCTTTACATTATCTAGTTTTTTAACTATTATAGCGCAACCTGCCAGCCCTTGAGCTAATCTCCCGTAATTTATTAAATCAGCATTGGAACAAAACAAATATAAAATAATGAGGATGTGAAATTTTTCATTCATCATCACGTTGAGGGTTATACCTATCTGCAAGAACAGAACTGAACCATTTGCAGACGAACATGTTCCTTTTTGAGATTCATTTTCACAGAAGTTTGCTTTTATTTTTTTCGTAAATCTCATAGTGGTACATATTTAATTTTTTTGTCGAACCATCATCAATTATTTACTGTAATTTTTTTTTTTCAGACATTATGATTTTGATCTGGATAAGACGTTATATTTTTTTAGTGCGGGTCGATATGAGTTTTCTAATAAAGGCTGTGACATGTTTATAGAATCTTTAGCTAGATTGAATCATTATTTAAAGGTAAGATTATTAGAACTCGTTTAAATTATTATTTAATTTTATGTCAATAATTCGCTTGTGTGTAGGAGTCTTTAGCAGTGGGAGGAAACCGAAGGACCTGAAGAAAATCCCACGAGGTTGGACATGTGACTCACGTACAACCGAGGAATCGAAACCAATGCCAGTTGACTCAATGACACCCTTACAATACAGCACGACACACTAATCAATCCGCCATCCAAACTCCTTCTAAATGTCAAATTTGCATTTTAATTTATTATTTGCAGGCAGCCGGCAGTGATATGACCATAATAACGTTTCTAATCTTCCCCACAAGAACAAATAATTTTAACGTTGAATCTTTACGAGGTCAGGCCATCGCTAAGCAACTTAAAGATACAGTAGCTAGTGTACAGAATCATATGGGAAAACGGATATTTGAAGTCTGTCTACGGTAAGTCAACTACGATTGCTTCAACTTGCTGGTTTTCCACAGGAGAGGGGGTAAGTCAACTACGATTACTTCAGCTCCCTGGTTTTGCACAGGAGTGGGGAGGGGCCTGAATTATCTGTTTTGATTGGATTGGTGTGGAATAGAATGAACACAAGGTACAATTTTATGGATAAACAATTACTGAAATTAATACAATGCGACGTTTCAATGAGGATACTCTAGTCTTTATCAAGCAAATGATTCATGTGTGTCAATAGAATGGGTTTAATATGTTGTCATAGCAATACTTAAGTCATTTTATATTAACATATGTGATGTAGGAGTATTTTGCCCAGGCAGCTTAACGTTCACAGAAAAATGTATCGACTTATACAGGAAAAAGTAGGTTTTACTTTAGAGGTAAAGTACTTGTAAGGGAAGAAATATTAACTCAGAAGATATTGGTACCTCGTTCATCTCGGTTCGACTGTCTGGGTTCCTGGTCTATTCCTTATTATGATTGTGTTATATGTATCATATATTTGGTATATAGCTGTGTTATATGTATTATATATTTTGTTTATTTATTAAGAGGTAAATTACCTGTTGGTGATGAAGTATTAACTCAAGAAGATATTGTTAAACTTAAAAGATGTATATTCGCAGCACAGGTATGGGGTATATTTTGATATTTTCTTTGTCACCTATTTTTCAGAATGAATCAATAATTAACTCAAACGACTTTTCCTCAAATGTTTTTGCATGAGGTTTTAAGTATTATGGTTAGCAGGTGCTCGCAATATAAGGTCTGTCTTTGAGTCAACTCGCGTGGTTCCGAATTCTACATGACAAGTAATAGGGTTGCCTGTCCAACCTCGTGGTTTTAGCCAGGTTCTGAGGTTTCCTGCGACTGCTAAAGACCCTGATTCACACAACTGAATTGTTGAAATAAAATCGAAACATGTGTTAGTCCCGGTCGTTGAACCTGTTCTCCCTGAAAAATGGAAATACATTGTCCCAAAAATGCACGAATCACTGAATCTTGATGTGTTTTTTATTTTATTATTTCCAGAGAGCTAGTCTACCACCGATTTGTACCCATAATGTAGCAGAAGATTGGAAAGATCAAGTATTAGGAGCCTTACGACGATGTAAATTATTTAATGCACCATCAGATAGAGTTAAAGTAAGTTGATTCATTTAACTCACCAATAGATAGAGGTAGATTCATTTAACTCATCAATAGATGGAGTTAGATTCATTTAACTCATCAAAAGATAGAGTTAGATTCATTTAACTCATCAATAGATGGAGTTAGATTCATTTAACTCACCAATAGATGGTGTTAGATTCATTTAACTCATCAATAGATGGAGTTAGATTCATTTAACTCACCAACAGATGGAGTTAGATTCATTTAACTCACCAATAGATGGAGTTAGATTCATTTAACTCATCAATAGATGGAGTTAGATTCATTTAACTCATCAATAGATGGAGTTAGATTCATTTAACTCATCAACAGTTGATTCATTTATCTCACCAAACGCTATTAAGTAACTTGATAGAATTTTAAGTTATTTGATTTATTTAACTCACCAAAAGATAGACTAAAAGTAAGTTTAATTAAGGTAAGTTGATTTATTTTACTCATCAAAAGATAAGAGTTAAGTTATATTTATAGCACGGCTCACATGAGTTAACAGGTTTAAACATCGAGGCGTGAGGCGTGATGTTAAACCTGTTAACGGATGAAGAGTGCTATAAATGACTTGTAACACTGACACCTGCTCAACATGCTTGTTATTATTGCACAGAAAACCCACCCCACTTCTCTATATGATTTCTTCTAAAATTATTGTAGCCAGCAAAAGTGAGCAATAACATTGAAAATATCTAGTTATTGCACAGTTACGCTACAGTTAGTTTAACAGAGGTAAAACAATCTGCTTATTCAACGAAAAGAACAAAGGAAGTTCTCCCGTCCGTGTTACAAATTCAGTTACCTCACAAAATAATAGAGTTAAAGAAGGTTGATTTATTGAACACCTCAAAAGATAGCTAATTCATTTAACTCACCAATAGAAAGAGTCTACATTGGCCTGGCTGCTGCCGTATAACCTTAAATTCTGTTTAATTTCGTTTATTCTTTCCATTTATTTAATTATTATCTAATGTAAATATTTTAGGTTATATTTCATCCTGAGTTTCTAAATTCCACCAATCCTTTATTTGGTTTAGAGTACGAAGATTTTGTACGAGGCTGCCATTTAGGTGTTTTTCCCTCGTATTACGAACCTTGGGGTTACACGCCAGGTAAAAATAACGTTAAATTTGTTTGTTTGTTGTTGTCTTGTGACTTTTCATGTGACCTCTCTACACAATACTCGTCTTGTATCTAATTTTGTAATTGTTCATTTGGTCTTAAGAGGAAAACCCAGTTGCAGTAAGGAAATGCCTATTGAAATGGTTTATATGGTCATGGAAATTCCCTATCAAAATTCAAATTGTTCATTTGATCAAAAAGAAATCTGTATTGAAATTCAAGGAAAATTCAAATCGAAATTCAAATTGTTCAATTTCTTCATTTGGTCTTCATAATTAACACATTGTTTTATTAATCAGCTTTTTCAAACATCAAGCAGCTGAAGTTGGTTATAAGTAGCTTATTAATGTCCCTGATTTTATCCCTGGCATGATTCCTTTTGTGCCAGTCACTTGTAAACGGCACAGATTTGTTTGTATCCAAACAAGCTCCCCTTAATAAACAATGACTGTTTCAACTGACTCTGTACATACAATATTTAACTTGTCCATGATTTTGTTTATATTTTGGTTTTTTTTAGCTGAATGTACTGTGATGGGTATACCTAGTATTACTAGTAATCTCTCAGGTTTTGGTTGTTTTATGCAAGAACATATCGCGGACCCTAAATCATACGGAATATACATCATTGATCGTAGAAAGAAATCACCGGATGAATCGGTTCACCAATTAGCACAGGTAAATAATTAGTTTAAACACGAATACGCTGATTTCAGAACCACATTATTTGTTTGTCAAGACATTGACCTAATGAACAAGTTTGAATATTCTACCACGATTATTGCGTCCAAAAACAAGGACCAATCAAATTATCTCTTCTTATTGAACTTGTTAACCCAGTCGGTGATGAAAAGTTAGTCTCTATCATCCAGAAAAATATTCTATGAATAAAATAAAAACAAGTACGAACAATCCAAAATTCGAAGTCCAATAAAAACGGTCGAGGCAAAATAGTGTAATCAGCAAATGGACTGTTCACCGTGTACAAAATACACGACAAACAGTGGTAACAGGTGTCCGGAAGAGTAAGCTTACCCGGCCTGGCGCCACAACCGCCATCGCTGCATCCAAACTATTAGACGAAATCTCAATGAAATAGCATGATTGGCCAATGGACTATCAGTATACAAAATGCACGTGATGAACAGTGTTAACGATGTAATAGAGAGACATTATTGGGAAGATAATACTAATGAGTTTAGTGCGCAAGTATCCCTGTAGTTGAAGTCTAGATAACAAATGCCTCGATCTATTTAAATGATCAGAATAAAAGGAACAAGCTCTCGTGTAACGTATTAGCTGAGACACAAACACTCCATAAGTTGGTGATATTGGAATGTTACTACTAATAAATGGAAAGTTAACGATCTGAAAGTCAAAGTCATCACGTTTATCGTACAATTTAACACTAAGTTTATGGCAATTGTCAAAATCGAGACGCAGATCCAAGTAGGAAGCGTGATTGTCAATGTCAGTAGTGTTTTTAATTTCGAGCTCATCAGGATATATGAATTCTACGTAATCACTAAATTTGGGATTGTTGAGTGATAGAACATCTTCGATATATCGATAAGGGAAATTAAAATGTCTGACTAATTGTTTATTAGTTTTTACGAGTGCCTGTATGTAGTCGGCTTTGTACGAATAGAGAAATAAATCAGCAAGCAAAGGTGCACAGTTGGTACCCATATATTAGTCTGGATAAGCTGTCAACATTTGAGAATAATATGTCATCGGCTAGATTATCCAGTGTTAAACGAGGTGGCCACGTAGCAGAATCGTTGACAGTAGATGGAAACATCCCCTTCCCTTGGGACACATTTTCCACCTGCCCTCAATCCTAAAAATATTTGACATCTTGTTTTAATCATGGGACGAGCTTCTTAATTTTTTTATCTGTTTTTTATTTCAGTATATGTTTTATTTTTATCTGTTTTTTTTTTTTTTTTCCAGTTCATGTTTGATTTTTCATGTTTATCTCGACGTCAGAGAATTATACAGAGGAACAGAACAGAGAGATTAAGTGAACTTTTAGACTGGAAAAACTTAGCTACAGTAAGTCAATTTCAAACAACAGTTTATTCAATTCAATTAAAACTTGTTAGATAACACGGCTCGCTATTTGAAATGAAATGAAATGGGGTTCAACGTCCTAATGTGTTATTTTTATTTTATAGTTTTATCGACAAGCTCGTCTGATGGCGGTGACAATGACACACCCAGATCGCGTAGCCGAAGACACGGGTGCCAGTAAAAAATTCCTTTATCCCAGACCTCCTTCTGCTCCCCCGTCACCGTCTGTATCACGGTCATCGACGCCTCTCCCATCAGATAATGAAGGCGATGATGAAGAAGAAAATGAAGAAGAAGATATCGATAACCATCATCTCTACTATGACGAGGACGAAACAAAGTAAATTAAACCTCGAAAACTTACTTAACCCTCGAAGTGCCAACAAATATAAAAAAAATACAAATCGTTCATGAAACTTTGGAACAGTTATTGTCAAATTAAATCTATTAAATAAGAGCTTTTAAGAAAATAGAATTACAGGCAGTAACAGAAATTAACATAAATTCTCTAGAAACCTTTGATTGCCTTATAGCTTTATCATATTTCTGTTCAAATATAATTATGCTTAGAATTTTCTGGTTGCCTTTTCTTTTACTTTAAGATTTATCACATTATCACCTTCCATGGAAATATAAATATGCTTAGAATTTGTTAATACTGGGCTTCCCAACAATAAATACACAAATTAAGTATATTGAGTTCTTCCCACTAGATGCTGGATAAAGTATATTGAGTTATTCCCACTAGATGCTGGATAAAGTATTTTGAATTATTTCCACTAGATGCTGGATAAAGTATTTTGAATTATTTCCACTAGATGCTGGATAAAGTATTTTGAGTTATTTCCACTAGATGCTGGATAAATTATCTTGAGTTATTCCCAGTAGATGCTGGATAAATTATTCTGAGTTATTTCCACTATGTTGGATAAATTATTCTGAGTTATTTCTACTACTATATGCTGGATAAAGTATATGCATGGAAATAGTATTTTGAGTTGAACCTGGTTGTTAAATGTATGTATGAAGTGCATATATGAAGTATTTTGAGTTATTCTGGCTACTAGATGCATGGATATTGTATTTTAAGTTATTCTGTCTATTAGATGCATGGATATTGTATTTTGAGTTATTCTTACAATTACACGGATATTTTTAGTTAATCGAACCACTAGATGCATTTATTTTGAGTTATTCTGGCTGCTAGATGCATGTATGAAGAAGTATTTTGAGTTCTATGACAACTAGATGCATAGATAAAATGATGTGGCGCTTAAAGGGTTAAGGTAAAACTTACAATGCAGTAATATAAGTTCTTAAGAAGAATATGGTAATGAAATTAATACATTGTGTAACCCCTCCAATCTTTACTTAAGGTTTATACATAGTGCTAGATTCTTTCAAACAAGAAATATCTCTGTTCACCAATATTAAGAGCTAAATCTGGCTATTTGAGGTCTTTCTATTCGCTTTAACTTTTTAGAGGATTGCATAGTCTTGATTATCAAATACCGTAGCTGCGATAATAAACAATCTACGATACAAACGTCAAACACTCGTAACTTCGCTCAGTATAAAGAAATTGGAGTGAAATTTTCAATATATTTATTTTTTATGATCTATTTTTGAAACTATTATGGCAAGAACGGTCAGCTCTTTATCTAAATCTTATATAATGTATCTTTAAGTAATTGATGGTGTGTTAATTTCTTGTTCTAGAGTATGTACATAGGTAAATTCAAGTCCTGGGCCATCTTCAAAGAAATATATAACATCTAATGGCATTTAGCGATTGAACATAATACAGAAAAACACACAATATAATTTTGTACTTGTGTTTTATTCAATATTCATCTTGGTGTTGCTGAAATGAAGACAGAAAAGAACTTTAGAATATTTCTAGGAAGTTGGCCCCGAATATAATAGCATGTGAAATATGTTTTATAATATTTTATATTGTAGAAAAGTCATCAAAGACAGTTTAGCTATTCCTTGTTGCCCGTTATTCTAGCAACTCTCATCTTTCGACCTTCCTACGTCGGCTATTCTTTGATATTTCAACATTGAAGTTCTCCACCTTAAAACTATCATCTCCTACCTGTCCCTTTTTCTCTCTTACCTGTATAAATATTAAAACATACTGTGGTCCGACCTCGACACATCTGGAGATAATTATCATAAAACGTCTATGAAAATAAAAAAAGATACTGTGGTCTGACCTTGACACATCTGGAGACCAATATTATAAGAATGTATACTTCTGCAACGACTCCAGTTACTTTTTTAAATAGATTTTTCCATTTCATTAAAATAAAATATATTGTAAAAAAATAAAGTAAACATATCGGTATGGTGTGGTCCATTTTAGTGCTGGAATCAAATAACATGCAAGAGCTAAAAGTAAAAATATAAAAAAAACATTTCTTTGTTATTTGAAAAAAAAAAAAAGAAATCTACCTCCTAAAAAACTTCACATTTCCTTTAGACTTTTGTAACCTCAAATCTTTGTTCTGTGTGAAGGAGAAGAATTATAGTTTGTCAGTTTTAAAATTAATTGCTGATTTAAACCATACAAATTGACAGGATGAACCTCGGAGAATGAATGCCACAGCTCTCTTTTTGGAGTGAAAACATAAGGCCGTCATTCATTATTAAATCTCATTATTAAATCGTTTGGATCACAGTATTACTGATTATTGAAATTTTGACCTGTTTAGCATGACTTTCTGGTTCTGATATCTAATTTATTATAATTAATTGTGACCGATTGAGTCTGGCTTTCTGGTTCTGATATCTAATTTATTATAATTAATTTTGACCGTTTGAGTCTGGCTTTTTGGTTCTAATATATAATTTATTATAATTAATTTTGACTGGTTGAGACTGGCTTTCTGGTTCTAATATATAATTTATTATAATTAATTTTGACTGGTTGAGTCTGGCTTTCTGGTTCTAATATATAATTTATTATAATTAATTTTGACTGGTTGAGTCTGGCTTTCTGGTTCTAATATATAATTTATTATAATTAATTTAAGTGCTATTGAATCATGGTCAGTATTGCTAATTATTGTTAGTGTTGATTTTATTAAAGGATTGTTAAATTTGGAAATATGGTCGTGATAGCAACCATCTATAATGAATAAATAATTTTCTATATTGTGTGATTTGGGGGTTGTGATTGTATTGAATGATGTAATTGTCATGATGTGTGTAATTGTAATGAAGTATTTAATTGTCATTACACATGTGATTCTTGTGGTACCTGTAATTGTAGTATATGTAATTGTCATGACTTCATGACACATGTCACAATATGTAAATGTCATGACACGGACAAGTGTCAGGACATAAAAGTCATGACATACATAAATGTCATGACACATGGTTGTCACAATAGGTGTAAATGTCATGACACATATGTGTCGATGTTATGACACACAGTTGTAACGATAAATGTAAATGTCATGATCCATGTTGTTGTAATTCTTCTTGTAATTTAGCCATATTATATCTAGCTTGTCTTCTTTCTCTGACCATTTGCACGCTAATGATATGAATATATCTTTGGTTGAATATGGTCAATCTGCAGACCTGGAAATAATTACTTGTATTACTGTCTGACATAATCATCCAGACATGTATTAATAATTTCTAAAATAAAACCACAGAAAAAGAAAATTTATTGTTGTACAAAAATGTGTGGCAGTGGCACTAGAGATGAGTGCCTGATATTCTCTGCGACAGGTGCTTTAATTCTAGGCTATTGTATATTTGGTTGTTATTGTCCATGTAATGTAGTTTAAGAGTTGAAGACAGAATTCTTTTGATTTCTTTCAATTTTCTTCTAATAATTAATATAGATCCAACTTTTTCACCTGGCTCACAAAATAAAACTTCATTGGTTGTGCTACAAGCTAATCCAAAATCTTGCGCTGCGGACCTTGTCTCTGAAATAACTTACCAATTGAGATATGGAGTTCATGAACATTTGCTTTATTCAATTTAAAAAGTATTTAATCAGAATTCTTGTACACAACCATGTGTTGCAAGGTAAACTAAAACCCTACCATGACAGAGCCTTCAGTGTCTACAGAACTTGTCTGTGGAATAACTTACCAGTTGCATTCAAATCCGAACTCAAATTCTATTTGTTTATATGCCGTATTATCAGGATTAGCTATTATCGTCCAGGCACTTTGAGCATGTAATATGGATGGAGTGATTGCAATCATAAATGTATATTTTCATTATTATATAGGTACTGTGTGGTTTGTTAAAATACTTTAAAATATATCCATACATATTATTACTTACTTAATGTTTAAATTTAGTTGAATATCTACCGGTAAATATGGTCAATATAAATGTATTATGGGGTTTGTTCAAAAATATAGATACATATAATTACTTATTTTATTATTAAATATCGATTAATTGAATACCGGTAAATATGTGATAATACTGATGTTAGTATTAAGTATTATAACATTGTGCAATTTTGTCCTTTTACATTCAAATACAGTCTCAGATTTACTTGTTGATACCGATTCAATGAATATTAATACAACAATTAAATGGGATTTAACATCCTATCTTTCTGCAACCCTGGGCAAATATTAATACATACTTATTGTTGCTGTGTTCATATTGAGAGAAAATTCGTCCTTCCCAACTGTGTGTTAGCCTCTGGTTTCAGTTGAGTTTATATCGTATACATGTACTAGAATATTATATCAGTTGGATAAAGGAAGTTTGTACATTTAGTGGGTTAGGTAGCTCGTAATATGGACCCCAAAGAAATAAGTATAAATGTAAAAACCTAAGTAAAATTTTGTCTACCAACAAATGTTTTTTCTCTTTCTTTTGTTAATTTTTGATTGTTAAAATGTTACTATTATTAGAACGTATATATTGTATCCATATATACCAAAGTTATAACCTAGTCATATATCCTTCAAAACTTACTGTGCTGTGTCCCAAATAAATTCTTTTGTGCTGTTTAGTATTTGGAGGGCAGGTATTCCAAAAAATACACCCTTTGCTAAAAACTAATTCCCCATTTCAGGGGCGGATCCAGGAATTTTTGCAGGAGGGGGTTTGCCAGGTTTCTGTCACGGAAATCTGCCATCATCATCTCTAAATTACATAGGCATACATACAAATTGAGCTTTTTATACAGAGAAATCATTTTTATACTGATGTAGGATCACTTTGTGATGTAATTTCATTGATGCAAGGCATTATTTTTTTTTTTTTCGTGTAGCTGAGCAGGGGGGGGGGAGGGACCCCCCAAAGCCCCCCTCTGGATCCCCCCCCTGCATTACTTTTTATTTCATTATTTTAAAAGTCATTACAAATGGTCTTTAATTATTTGAATTAATAATGTCTTCTTGATCAACCAGAATCATTCGGACATGTCCACATTCTGCTGCAATTGTCCGATAACAATTTCAGTTAGTCTGACACCAGGTCTTTTAATTTTGGGATACAACTTATAAAAGCCTTAGGTAACCCTTCTATAATAAACAAATCCTTATAATCATTCAATAATCTGGTTTGTACATTCTTAGTATTAATTCCTTATAAAATCCTTAACTAATCTATATTTGCTTAACAAATGCTTATAATCACCTATTGAATAATCCTGTTTGTATATGCTGTTGTATGTTAATTAATCTGTGTATCCTTAAAAAATCCTTTATTTATCCTTATATCCTTAACTAATGGATAGCCTTATAATCCAACTGTTGAATAATCTTGTTTGTATATGCTATGGTATGTTAATTAATCTGTGTATCCTTAAAAAATCCTTATATTCTTAACTAATGAATATATGCTTAGCATGTCCATATAATTCAACTGTTGAATAATACTGTTTGTATATGTTATTGTATGTTTATTTTTGTAACTTGCTTTAAAATCTTGCGGTGTGTATCATATTAAACATGTATAAACTATTATCTTAGTATCAACAAATAAACTATATATAAACCATTTTGTTTTTCGTTTGTATCTGGGGTAGTTTCCCCTTGTCAGTGATGAGGACGGATGGTCTAAAAAGGGCGACTGTTTAGTCTAATCGTTCAGATGGTACGCAAAAACATGGTTCCGTGTACAAATGGGCGTGCCCGTAAAAGATCCCTTGACAGTTGGAATTCGATATAAGAGAAGGCCATAGTGCTGGTGTCCGTGCAACATTTCCCTCATAGCACACTGTATGGCATATGCCTGTCTTCATTAGATCCGTTGGAGCAGAAGAGTAGGACGTTAAACTCCATTTCATTTTGTTTGTAATTTTGGTAGCCGCTGTGGCTTGCTAACCTGGTGTTGATGGACAACACAGTACCTCAGGATTTTCCAGCAGTTGGCTTTCGAAATAAGAGTAGGCCGTAGTGCAGCTCTCCAGACAAGTTAACCCCTGTTTATTTCTAAGTGACGCTTAAACTAAGCTACACTACTGGCTGAATTTGGATAGACTTAAAAGCAGTAGATACAATGCTTCCAAGCCTGACTTTCCTCAGCCCCCCAACATCAAGACAGTGCTCAGCCTGAATTAGAGAGATAGAGACCCGGAGAAAACCCATGAGGTTAGTTAACTGACCCTACTCCTTGTCACGTACAACCGGGGAATCGAAACCACGTCAGTTGACTCAATAACAGACCTTATGATACAGCGCACACATGCTAACCATTCGGCCCTCCAACCTTTCCCATCTGAACTAGAGAGCTTCAATAAAAAACTGGAGTGACTTGTGGGAACAGTATATAACAAATAACTCAGATTTATTCAATTTGTTATTATCTCTACCCACAGTAGGCAACAATGAACCATTGTGGGTTTTTCATAGAAATGTATAATCCCTTAAAGATAACTTATGTAAGATTTAGATAAAGATCTGACAGTTCTTGTTATAATGGTTCAAAAATAGATGAAAATATTGAAAATTCCAGTCAAATTACTTTATTCTGAGTGAAGTTATGGCTGTTTGGAGAATGGCAGAGTCTCGATTTTCATTGCTATCGTTGTTATGATACATGTAGTAAACATAGTCTTGATTATCACTGCTATCGTTGTTATGATAGCAAACAAATTCTTGTTTATCTATTTTTTAAATCAAATTATTAAAGCTGAACTCAAATTACAAAAGTAGAGAAATAACTAAGTAAAAAAAATACCGCCGTACATAATCGCCATACTTGTTGTCATTTTGCAGAAGAAGTATGGCGACTGTACAGCCTACGAAAACAGTGGCAGGCCACGCCCACATCCAGTGTGTCTCTTGTCAGCCACACTGTCCACATCGGCTAGCAACATTTAAACCACGTGTTTCTATCTATGGATAATCGCGAGCATCGAATGGTCTACAGAGTTAATTATGGTCTTGTCATGCTAAAATAATGCCTAAATAATAACTTATATACCATTTCAGGCCAAAATAAAGACCAATAGGGAAATTAATCTCTTACATTATGCATCTTTAATCTTTATCTCCGAACAACATACCAGTATTAAGACTTTTAACTTAACACATTCTGTTGAAAAATAAAAATAAAACAATTCAAAATAATATTTTATGCTCTTTCACAATAAAAATTAAAGAAGCTTAGCAGATGAAATAAAAACATTTTTTCTGTATTTTTGCTTCACATAAATACCTTGGTTTTTTTAAAATAATAAAGGTTTTATATATATAGAGATCTGTGAATTTAAATCTTCTCACAGAACACAAAATTTCAGATAATTGTCACCTAAGGAAATAATAAAACATAAAATAAAACCACAAAGAAATCTATAATTGTATCCTTGACAAACTTTAAAATCAGCTTTCAAACTCATTCGGTGTGGATAATCGTCCACTGGGTTGAAATAAAGATTAAGAATATAGCATCGACTGTCATAAAGACAATTATAGCATCAACTGGAACTTATTTATAAAGCAATTAAAAATTCCACATGAGCAGATGAAAAGACAATTACATTTTGCATTTACAAATTCACAATTACAAAGTCGATTTGAGCTTATATATGGTAAATTCTACTTGAGCTAATCAATAAGGCAATGGCATTTCACTTATACAAATTCGAATTGAGCTAATTAAATACAAGCATGAGTTAATTTATACACTACAATTCGATTTGAGTTCATTCATAAGTCATTACAGTTCCATTTGAGTTCATTCATAAGCAATTACAATTCGATTTGAGTTCATTCATAAGACATTACAATTCGATTTGGATTCATTCATAAGTCATTACAGATCAATTTGAGCTCATTCATAAGACATTACAATTTGATTTGAGCTCATTTATAAGATGTTACAATTCGATTTGAGCTCATTTATACAACATGACAATTCAATTTGAGCTCATATACAAGATATTACAATTCGATTTGGGCTCATTAAAACGACATTACAATTCAATTTGAGCTCATTTATAAGGCCATTACTATTTGACTTGAGCTCATTGATGTGACATTACAAATAATAAAGCTATTAAAATGTCGACTGACTAGAAATAAAGATGGAATCGTCCATACAATTGGTCTCATCTTTAGTTATCGGTGTAAGGGGAGAGAACTGGTCCATCACGGGTATAACTAATTCTGTAGTAAGGTCGGGCGTCGACCACAGTTCCAGTAAATCCTGATCCTGTGTATCGAATACGGTCGGTGTCTCAAGTTGTTGTTGTACCAATGGACTGAGTAAAGTTGTAGATTCGGTACGCTCTTCAAATTTTGTCTCTGCAACAAAATATAGGCAAACTGTAAATGTATTCATTCTGAAGACCGTTTTATATAATTCTAGAAAATTAAACCTGCTGCCCACACTCTACATGTTATATAAAAGAGTTGCATGATTTAGGCATAACAGACAGAGAGAGGGAAATGGGGTTTAACGTCCACTCAACACAAACTAGGTCATTTCGGGACTAACATATGGTTTTAATTTTATTTCAATAATTCGCTTGCGCATAGGGGTCTTTAGCAGTGGGAGGAAACCGTGGTACCCGGAGAAAACCCACAAGGCTGGACAGGCGACCTGACTCCTTGTCACATACAACCAGGGATTTAGGCATAACAGAAGGAAAACTATAACTTCGGGCTTCACAATCCACAAGGCCTTCACACAATTGTTATATTATAATAAATTCAATGTTATTGAATAACAAAGGCATATATATGTTGGAGCCACGATGGCTAAGTGAGTAAGACTCTGGCTCGCTAGCCTGAAGGTCGGGTGTTCGATTCCTCCATTGACTGAGACAGTTCATCAAGATTTTCCAGTGTGGTTTCTCCTTGTCAGGACGGAGGGCCTGACAAAGAAAGGTGTCTAGTTATTTGGATAGGATGAAAAAACAAGGTCCTGAGTACACATTCGCGTGTACCTAAAAGACCCCTTGGCAGTCGATATCTATTTTTAGGGTTGGATTATGGTTAGGGTTATTGATACCCATATTTATAGTATTTTGATGTGGACAAAATTTCCCTCGTAGTCCAGGAGCAGAACAGTAGAAGGTTAAACCCTATTTCATATGTGTTAACAAATTGTTTTGTGGCAAACAAGTTTCTGTTTTGGTATGCGCTTTGTGAGACCTTCTGGTGTAATGTTTTTACCAAAGGATCTGCCACAAGCATTATATTCAAACAAATTCGGCCAACGGATCACCAGCAACATTCAATCCATCCCAGATTTACGGGCATCGTAATAAAGAAGCCTATTGTCCTTACCTTCGTGGACGACTTGAAGAGAATTTGAGCTGGTCTGTGAAAATGTATTAATATCTAGCCAGTCTGTCACTAACCAATCCACTGTAGAACACGTGGCTAGTATAGGATCGGGATCACGTACAGGTGAAGGGATCTTTAACGTGCACATGTCGACACGTGGCTGGTTTGTAAATGAATCAGGAACTTGTATACCGTATTCTGTAGCTATATCTACCACCTCCTGTAAACAATAAAATAAAATGGGGTTTATAAAGATCGATATAAAGAGAGAGAGAAGTGGGGTTTAATGTCCTACTGATCTGCTCCGAAGTGGGCTAATGAAGACGGGTATAAACATTTAATAACTTCTAATAAAATTAGAGAATAGAAGCTGCGTTTTAATAAATACATGTACTAATATTCATGATTGTCGCTTGTTTGCCCATCTGTCCGTTCAGGGTTGACAGCTACACTGCCCATACCTTCAAAAATTAGATCGCGGTAAACTAAATTTATAGGCCTTTTAATGTCTGTACTGCAGAAGTTAGAGACCCTTTTCTCACAGTCGTTGATTCACGGACATGATGAAGGAGATAAGTTGATAAAATAAATCCTATTACCTGCTGAGCATCTTTAGAAGTTTTTGTTGACTTTCCATTAATTTTAATAACTGTTGAATTTATTTCTTTTTGTCTTCTATACTCATTTGTGGATTGTAATTTGGAGGTTACATCATCATGTGTTACTATAAATAGAATTCATATAATAGGTGATCTTTTACTTTTTCAAATTTGTTTCCATAGAAAAACAAAATTATTAAATCTGAAAAAATTCTAATCAGAAAAAGGCAAAACTGACGAGATAATTTTTTTCTCATAAGGTATCATAAGGTCTGTCATTGAGACAAGTGACACATTTTCAATTCAACGGTTGTACGGGACAAGAATGCGGGGCGCCTGGTTAACTACGTGGGTTTTCGCCGTGTTTGCCAATTTCATCCCACAGCTAAAGACCCATACACGCAAGTGAATTAATGAAAATAAAAATGAACCATATGTTAGTCTCAGGTCCTCCAGTTTCCTACCACTGCTAAAGACCCCTACGCACAAGCGAGTTATTGAAATAAAAATGAACCATACATTAGTCCCCAAATGTCCTAGTTTTAGTCCTGCATCACTGACAAGAAGGAACGACTGTAACTGGAGTGACTGGAGTAACCTGTCACAGTCTGCTTCCACCAGGATGATAATGAGAGACAAAACTAAGACAGTGTATACCTGGTGATCGTGATAATGTTAATTTTGTGGGACTGACATCAACAACAATTCTCCAGTAGCAACCACGGGTATTAATCGTTTCTTTTATAAAACGGGTTTTCTTGAACCACTTCTGATATAAAGCATGGCGAATAGAACTCTGCAAAGGATAAAATAAAACAATATATTTCTATCTCACCTTAATTTCAAAATGAAACAAGAAAAAAACAGGTATCCGTGTCTTCTCCACCTCATTAAAATAAGGAACACTGTTTCCCCCTCCCAACCAAAGTAAGGAAATGACTCCCACCCCACCCCTTCCCATACAAAGTAAGAAACACTGGCTCGTCTCTACAAAAAAGTAAGAAAATGCTGCCCCCTTACTCACTCCGACACAAAGTAAAGAAAGGCTGCCTCGTCTCCCAAATAAAGTAAGGGAACACCGTTACTACACTACTACACCACTGCTGCCATTCCCATCACACTTGTCTACAGTTCTTTCATTTGTATTCTCTAATACTAGTAGATGGGTTTTGAATACTATCGAGAATGATAACGATACAAGTTGTGCTTTTAAATACAGTGGACTCTGTCACATCCATACTCTTATCACTCCAGCACATCCGACATGATTTTCTTGTCCAGATTCATTTCCTTATTACTTCAGCCATAAAATCTCTGGTAAATCCGGACTCTCTATGTTCTGGATTACGACATAAATCAGCCGTTACGTCACATGATTTCCATTGAATCGACACCATATAATCTGGCCTTCAATCGCAAGCAATTATTACCAAACAATTTTCGGTGAGATTAAAACTAGACAGGTGTGAAGCCACAAAAGATTAACAAGCAAACACCAATCAATTATCGTACACCAATCGTATGATGTCGGATCTGACAGAGTCCACTGTAAAACCATTGATTGCTTGCTATAAAATTTGTGTTGTGTTAATATGATTAAGTAAAGAAGACTTACTCTCCAACTATTTATAGCAGGTTTATCCATGTAACGATAATAAGGATAACGATTTCTGAAAATATATAAACACATCTTGTAATCTAGACAAAATATGGAGTAGAACATGATTATCATTATAACATGCTACTTTTCTGTACCAACAAGTCTAATGGAGACAGGCATACCGCAATGTGTACAACTGTACATGGAACTTTGGTTTTTCGTCCTATCTAGTCGACTGACTATATATATGGTATCTCTTGTCATGGCCTCGGTCGTTCACCACTGATAAGAGAGAGAGAGAGAGAGAAATGGGGTTTAACGTCCACACGACACAAACCAGGTCATTTTGGGACTAACACATTTCAATAATTCGCTTGCGCGACGGAGTCGTTAGCAGTGGGAGGAAACCAGAGTAACCGGAGAAAACCCACGAGGTTGGACAGGCGACCCTACTCCTAGCTATGCTGATAAGGAGAAAGGCAGAGATCGAAAGCAAACATTCAGGTTATCCGACCTTACTCACTAAGCCACCACGATCCTCGAAATCTTCAACTTGGTATAGATGAAAATACAATAATATATATTTCTACAGACATATGTTTCTTTCGACACAGATTGTATAAGATGACCAGAATAAATATTTTCATTTAATCGTTTGTATAAGGCCTGTCATTGAGTCAACTGCTGTGGTTTCAATTCATGGGTTGTATGTGTCAAGGAGTAAGGGTCGCCTGTCCTACCTTGTGGGTTTCCTCTGGGTCCTCAGGTTTCCTCCCACTACTAAAAACACGGGAATTGAAACCACACCGGTGGATTATTGAAATGAAATGATCTAGTTTTGTGTTGAGTGGACTCCATTTCTATTTCTTTCAAAATTAGTTAGAGCTGCCCCGAAACGTACAAGGGAGCATAGCAGCCCCAAATTGTACAAGGGAACATAGCGGCCCTGAAACGTACAAGGGAGCATAGAGGCCCTGAAACGTACAAGGGAGCATAGTGGCCCCAGAATGTACAATAGCGCATAGATGAAAATACAATGATATATATTTTAAAAGGCATAATAGACAAAGATTGTGTAAGATGACCTGACAAACTTTTTCCTTTCATCTTCTGGGAATATTAGTTTGAGTCGAGTGGACGTTAAACAGCATTTCCCTGTCTCCCCAATTTCATTTTCGGGGACTATTACTATATTATATTGATGTCTATATTATACTTACTGAAGAACAGAATATATTTGTTGAACTTGTAATAAACCATCTGGACTACCGTTTATTGCTCGGGCTACCAACTCTACCAGTCTAAACATTGGTTTTATTAATCTACAACCTATAACAGAAACATATCTAACAGTTGATCTACATTCAGACGGTCGGATGTAAGTTGGTCTACCGTAAATCCAGTCCAAAGATAATGTCCTGAAGTCATTTTTACCAGGCAACTGGAAGGGTACATTTCGCTAGATGTACACGCAAACTCAGGTTTACTTCCAATCAGAAGGACTAGACACTTTTCATTGTCAAGCTCTTTGTACTACTGACAAGCTGAAACAATGCTAAGAATGATCTTGGTCAACAATGGGATCGAACACACGACCGTCTTGTTAGTTTTATAGTCACTGAGTCCTGGTGGTCCCAGAGAGAGACAAGTCTATTTTACTCACCTATAAGGTAACAGGTAAAATAGAAGGGTCTATTTTACTCACCTATATGTAACACGTAGAAGAGAAGGGTCTATTTTACTCACCCAAAAGGTAACAGATAGAGGAGAAGGGTGTATTTTACTCACCTATAGACTATCGTCACTGAAGAGATGACCACTGTCAGTTTAGTCGCATTATTTCTGTTACGTCATTTTTTTTGTATATCATTTTTAGTGAAGCTTGTACCATAACAGGCCCAGGGATGTGGACACTTATGGTTGTCCCTCGGATCCATTCACCTGATTTGATATTTGTTTATTTTTGCAATGTCTATTTTCTGTTTTGATTTTTGTTTTATGTGTAGTATGGTCCTCCTGAACTTACAAATAGGTAATAGGTAAAAGATGGAAATGTTTTTGACTCACCTATAAAGTAACAGAGAAGGGTCTATTTGACTCACCTATTGGTAACATCTGTGTATTATCATAATAATCATTCCGATCTTGATGTGTTACGTAACAGTCTATATTATTATATGATCGTCGAGATTTGTTTCTCGTTTTATCTCTGTGTACTACTACGGATGTTCTATCTTTCAGTACGTAGAGTGGAGCATGCTGGGGGAGAATGTAATAACGTGAATCAGGTAAAACTGATCTAACATAGTTATCTGCCCTTAGATCAATATCCTCTTCTTCTTGCTTAAGAAAAAAATAAATTTTGAAAGATACATATAATATCTCTGTGTGTTTACCTGATCAGGGAGGTGGACGACCGAATGGTTAACACATGCACGATTTATCATAAGGTCTGTCAATGAGTCAGCTGGCATGGTTTCCATTTCCCGGTATGTGACCAAACTAGGGTCGTCTATCCTCAGGTTTCCCCCAACTGCTAAAGTTCCATTTCATTTCATCACCTGGGTTATCTTATGCAAGATTCTTAAAGACTTCAATTATACAATGGATCTTTTGGAGAGAGCAGGCCCCCAGCAGCAGGGGCGGATCCAGAGGCGGGGGTGGTGGGTCCACACCCCACTGCTCAGCTACATAAAATAAAAATAATGCCTTGCATCAATGAAATTACATCACAAAGTGATCCTACATCAGTATAAAAATGATTTCTTTGTTTAAAAAGCTCAATTTGTATGTATGCCTATGTAATTTAGAGACAATGATGGCAGATTTCCGTAACAGAAACCCCCTGGCAAACCCCCTCCTGCAAAAATTCCTGGATCTGCCCCTGAGCAGAAGAGAATTATTTTGAATGATTCAATTTGCTATAGGACGCCTCTGGTTAAACAAAATACGATATTGTACTGTTTGAAAATAAAATATACTTTGTAGAATTATAGAATTTACCCTTGTAAAAGTAGGAGAGTTGTTATTTTGCATTTTATTTCCAATGGAGTTTTTTCTTTCCTTCTGACCACAATAAAGCTTATAGTTAACGTAGGGCGGAGGACTTGAACCATCTGAAATACGAAATGACATGGAATGAAATGAAATGGAAGTCAACATCCTACTGTTCTGCTCGAACTGGGCTAATGAAGACGGACATACACCATACAGTGTGCTATGGGGGGAAATTTTGCATGGAGAGCGGCACTACGGTCTACTCTTATATCGAATTCTAACTGTCAAGGGATCTTTAACGTGCTTGCCAATGTGTACACAGGACCTCAGTTTTCCGTCCTCTACAAATGACAAGAGAGTTGTCCTTCTCAGGCCCTCCCTCCATCACTGACATGGGGAAAGCACGCCGGAAAATGTCGATGGACTAGCGAGCTACCATTTTACCCCTTAGCATGCAGGAAATGACCCCAGTTAAATTGAAATGGTTTTTTTTTTTGATATTTGAACGCTGATTGGTAACTTTCCCTAGAACACTTAGTACCACCTCTCCTTTTATATTGGATGTTGACATAAGCTTATCTATTGATTGATCTTTGTGTATTACACTAGTTTGTACAGGATGCCATGCATACTAAACATAGGCTGCCCGTCTATAATTAGCTCCTCTTGAGAATAGACAATAAGCTAGGTGACTAACTTTTTTAGTCCTAAATCAACGATTTTAGGCGAAAAACACTAAGTATACTTAGGGAATTTTAATAAGTATTTGTTCTGTTTCCATTTAATGGAAACGAAAATGTGTATGAACTATGTAAAACGAGGTAGGCCTACAAAACAGTATAGGCCTACTAATTTTTGGATATGGCAGACATTCACGACAGAGATCTATTCTTGAAGAAAGGAAGTGGATGGATCTCTGTGTGCCGAATGGATGCCACAGTGTCTCAGTGAGTACGACACTGGCTTTGGCCCCTAGTTGCTGTTGGCCGCAAATGTTTCTTGGCATGTTTCAGACTGGTGTCCCTAATGGTACAGATTAGGGAAAACGCCTCTACTTGTTGTACGAGCGTGGGAAAACGCCTACTAATTGACTGTCACTTGTATTATCATATTACCTGTTAGTTCATTGTTTGAAGACATATTTACGGAATCGCAACTTCCGATATTTTCTCTTCGTGCTTCAGACAAAACAGACTTGAACTTGGCTCTTTCACTTTGACAAGGACAATTTCTCTCTGCTAAAGCCAAACGCCTCTTTTTTCTAGACCGAACATTGACTTTTTCTGCAGTTTTTCCCGCCTGGATATTTTCTTTACACGCCTCCAGCCTTTTTTCCATACTTCGGCTAAAATGAAATCAAGAACAATGGGTATTTTACTTTACATAAAACGAAAATAACTTAAAGTTCCAATAGCATATTTTTAAGTTATATTTTTTAAAATGTATTAAATTATAGCCCTAAAATAGATTGAACCTATAAACAGTCCTACCTTGTTAAAGAATAATCCTATTAATCCTATAAAATTCACTATTGCCAGTTGAGAAATTGGCAAAAATATCATTTTCAACTTCAAATTCAAACGTTTGAAGATGGCCGTCCATGGAGAGGAATGGGAAAACAAGGGAGGTAATCGAGTTACTATTTCCTCAATCAGCCTGTGTTAGCCTTTTTAATGCCCCAAAAATTTTGCCCACGATCGATCGTATAATAGTGAGTTGACAACCTTTTGAGCAAAAGACATAGAAATAATTATGTTTTGACTTTCTTAGAAAATATGAAATTGGAACTTTAACAAGAGCACTAGGCCTACAAATACCCTTTTGTTGACAGAGGTTGAGTTTAACGACATACCCAGCCCCTAACTCAAGTCAGCTTTAAAAACGTTTTTCACAAATTTGATTCATCTATTTATGGATCATAAGTGAGACGTTAAAACCTGAAAATGAAATGAAATGGAGTTTTACTTAACGTCCTACTGCTCTGCTCCGAACGGGAATATTAATAAAGACGGGCGCATACACCATACATTGTGCTATGAGGAACTTTTGCACGAACAGCAGCACTACCTCCTACTTTTATATTTGAACACTGGGCCTTGGTTTTCATCCCATCTGAACAACTAGACAGCTATCTAGACCTTGTCAGGACCCCCATCCTCCATATGACAAAACGCCCGAAAATCTGGATGAACTCGTTAAACCCTAGTACTTCTTCATTTCAGTTTTTTACAGGCCTAGCTGTAGCTACTAGTAGTACTAGGCCTACCTATCACACAGACTATATTAGTCTACTCAGTACTCTTGGCTGCACTCGATGCAGCTTAGCCAACTTACTTGGTGGTCAAAGATACTTATAATATATATTTCACTGTTCATAAGGCACAAGACAAATTGAAATGTCAATACGGGAATTCGAAATATATAATATAGGGGAGTCGACGGCGAAAATAAAATATTAATCAACTAGTACTGTCCATTGACGAGTCTAGCATCGGTGTAATCACAGCTGTATCTAGTCGTGACGTGAGGGAGGTGACGTCAATAACTACCGTCGAAGTTGTGATGTGTGTAAAAGTTTTTGGTGTTTTCGGGAGCCTAGTCCCACGCCACAGTGGCTTATCTGGCGTTATTTGATCAACAACAGTATTATTAGCACACATAATATAAAATATTATGTAAATTATGTGCATAAATGGTTTAAATTAACAGAAATCAACCTGCCAAATTCCCAAAGTTAGCCTATCAATGTCGTCTCGTCTGCAAGCGACACCTGGAATTTCGTCCTTCACCTTTATGAATTGACCCATTTCTTCAATGACGTAATCTCTAGTTCCCCATTATCACTCTCTCAAAATACACCGATTTTTTTTTTCTTCTTTTTAAATCACGTTTTAATCTTACAATTCTGAATGTAACAATTTATGTCGGTTGAAATTATCTAATAAAATAGGTAGAAACTCCTAACAATTGCCCACGGGACCATAGAAAATAAATAAATTTAGTCTCAAAATGAATGAGATATTGTGTTAAACCATATTCCTGTATAATTCTGAACCGCCGGCCATGAATTATAATGAATGATATTCACAATAGGCTACAATAAAAGGAAGCATCGCTGGTGTCGTGTTCCTTAGTTAAGCAACGTCCGCGAGTTTTACAACATGATAAGATGTAGGTAACGTAGTTAAGGCGAGATCAAGATGCCCTGGTGTACGACGGAGAGCCTTAGCAAGGAAGAGTGTATCTAGCCGGTCGGATGGGACGTACGCGCTGGCGGGCTCAAGAGACCCCTTACCAGTTGGAATTCGATATAAGAGAAGGCCTAGGTCGTGGCACCGCTGTTTTTCGCCCATACTGGCCATAGCACACTGTGACTGTGTGGCATATGTAGGCCTATATATGCTAGTCTTCATTAGCCCGGGGGGTTGGGATGGCCTAGTGTCCTAGAGTGTCGCGCTTCGACCTCTAGCTGGCCGGTCACCTCTGGCTTGCGGCTGTGGTTTCGAGCCCTGGTGTGAGCGTATGTGGCATGGAGATAGGGGCGCCTTCTCAACCTCGTGGGTTACCTCCACACTCCGGTTTCCTCCCACTGCTAAAGACCCCTACGCACAAGCGAATTATTGAAATAAAATTAAACCATATGTTAGTCCCGAAATGACCTAGTTTGTGTTGAGTGGATGTTAAACCCCATTTCTCTCTCTCTCTTCATTAGCCCGGTAGATAGTTGGTGATGTAGGCTATCGCCGCAGTCACACTCATTGTACCGGGCGCGACAAACAACCCTCCCATAACGCACAGAATGGCTTAGGCATATGCCATTGAGAGAAGTGTCGTGGTTTCGATTCCCCGCTTGCAAGTGACACTGTGTATAGGGTTTTCTCCAGGGCCTCCGGTTTCCTCTCACTGCTAAAGACCCCTACGCGCAAGCGAATTATTGAAATAAATATTGAACCATCACCGAAATGACGTAGGCCCCTAACTTGTACGTTACCCCCCCCCTCTCTCTCTCTCTCTCTCTCTCTCTCTCTCTATCTATCTCTCTCTCTCCCTCAACAAAAAAAATCTCAATGACTATTCTTTGATAATTTTGTTTGTAAGCAAAAGGAAGAAGATATTGACCTAAGGTCAAATAGCTTTGTTAGATCTTTAGCCAGTTTTATTCGATTCCATATCAGTTTTATCAGCCTGCTTTCGTAAGGGGAAATAAGTCAATAAGACGTGTATAAGATAAGATAAGATAAGATTTTATTGTATCTAAACACCCCATAAGAGGCAGCATACAAATATCCACAAAACATTTTAAGAAGAAAAAAAGCATTGATATAGACGTTTATTTACTGATAATATTCAATAATCTAATGTAATCTATTAAGACACCCATTGCAACATATTCTAATGTTTAATCATTTGCCCTGTCATGAAATAGAAATTACAAAGGGCTGATAACTCGTCGTTATCTTTGTGTTTTGTCACGTTAATAAGTCCAAGGTACTGATTGTTGCTAAGTGTGATAGTTATCTCCCGGGGTTATTATTAAAGACTATAACTCAATGGCGGCGCCAGGATTTTCTTATGTGTGGTGGTGGGTAAGCGGGTGGGGCACGAACCCGCTAGCCCTTTTTAATAGTTTCCTGGCGAAAGAAAAAATTAAAGTAGAACAATTTTGTTGTCTGATATTGCGAATATCCAATAAACAATATTAATTTTTAAATCATAGTCGTGGGAGTTATAGGCCTTATAAACTTTTTTGTCTTGAATTTGTGGCCGCAAACCTGTTCATCATTTGTACAATAACGAATAGAGGGGCTTATGCTCCCCACTCCCGCTCCCGCTCTACAGTATAATTTGTTTTAGAAAATCCGCACTCTAACACCCGCACGCGCACAATAGAGGGGTTTGTGCTCTCCACACACCAACGCCTCCACAAACTCCATCAGATGTGGGGGGGGGGGGGGGGTCCCAACACCTGCACAAACTCCAACAAATGGAGAGGGGGGGGGGGGTGCTCCCCACACCCGCTCTACACTATGGTTCTTTTTTAAAAAAAAACAAAAAACCACTCCATCAGACAGGGGCCTTGTGCTCCCCGCACCCGCTCTCGCTTTTACACTACAATTCATTTATTGATTAGGCCATAGCTCGTGACTTGCTAAATCTTTAATAGACATTTTATTTTTGATAAATGCCCTGTTTTCATTTTGTGTATACGTAGTTCTATGTGGGCTACAATATATTATAACCGTACTCGCGAAATAAATAGTGTTTCTCGACATAGGAGTATCAACCGTTTTATTTGAGAGAAAAGAATCATAAAGGGACATTAGCAGCCGTGAACAAAAATTGTGATTTAAAACCAAACGTGTATTTTTATCTCTACATTTCATATTTAAAAGTTATCTTTGTATTTAATCCAAAGGACAGCAGCAGTCGTGTATTAATAATGTGATTTGATACCAAACGTGTATTTTTATCTCTGCATTTCGTATTTATTAGTTAACTTTGTATTAAATCCAACACGACATCAAATCATACAAAATGGTGACATATCGAGGTCATTTTATTCTTATCGCTTTGACTATTTTGTTTCCATTGACTTGTATTATATCGTAAGTATTTTTAAAATATTTTGTGTATTTTGGTATTATTATTGGCAACAGAAATACAGATACCGATTAACCAAGGCTAAATTTATTGAATCCGATTACCCAGGACATACCGAGGACTCGGTTCTATTGAGTACAATAAGTGTTTTGATTCCGTAATCTATGTTAAAAGGACATTATGGATAATTAGAAAAAGAGCTGGTAGTTTTCATTGAAATTTTCAGTCAAATTGCTCCATTCTGAAACCAGGCGCGGATCCAGGTAAATTCCAAAATTACAAGTCTAAATCGCCAATAACATCGCATAAAAAAATTTTCAAGCCTGAGCAGGGGGTGGGTCCGGACCCCCTGGACCCCCCCCCCCACTGGATCCGCGCCTGGAAACGAGGTATTAGTCATTGAATTTTTAGACTTTGTCTCGATTATCCACTTATGAATTAAACCATCAATGACAATGAGCAGACCGGGTTCAAATTCAGTGAAAATGGAACACATACGAGTTGATAAAGGTCTTTATATGTTAATAGTTTAGGGTCCATAAGCGTCTATGGGGCCCGTGAATATCAAAGTTCAAAATTGAAATGGGTAATGACAAATGGTATTTCTATTGTTTCTGTCAAAAGTTTTACCGTTAGCCATCTTGATATGACTAATGTTGGAAAGGAAGGATGGGGGGGGGGTATTCTCTCCCAAGCACAGAGGCCTTATTCACAAAATTTTAACTAAGATAAAATCCAAATTTTAGTTATATGATTGGATAATATTAGATTGATTTTAGTGCTTAGCCAATCAAAACTGATGTATCTACAAAAATTTGGATTTTATCTTAATTTAAGATTTCGCGAATCAGGGCCCAGGTCGTTAACCAATTATTACTTTCAAGGCGCAATCGGGTAACACCGTTAATCATATCTATTGTGTTTGTTTATTTATTATATTGTTTAATCCTTTGTGCATGGTTCATCTCTCGACATGTCAGTTTTAAAGGAGCTAAATCGCTAATATTTTGGACCTAGAAATTGACACAAATAGGTCGCAATGTATATGAACTAATTTATGTTCAATCGTTTGTGTTTTTACTCTAATTTCAAATCAGTTTTGTTCGTCGAAATACGCCAGAAGTCTCAATGGAATAGAAATCTCTAGCGTCTAGTTATTCCAGTCTATTGTGTATGCTCTCGCCGTTTGGTATGACTTGTGGCATGTGTAGCCTCGTTCTTCGAGTCACTTGTTACAATTGGTGGTGAAACGCATTATGGTACACGATTCGTGTACCAATGGTAAAATGCTGATTTTTGTCTTGAATATTGGACATCAGAAGCCCATCTTTTCCCTGTAAGATCAACACAGATGTTGATTTAGATTGACTAATAATTCGTGTTTTCAATGTCGAAGAATTTGGATGGTATTGAGTTAGAGACTTAGCTACTTTAATTACATCATTTGCAATGATCTTATTATCAGATTCCCTCCCCCCAATAGACTTATGCGCTGGGCCATACAGTTTGCTATGGCCCACCATTATATCGAATTGCAACTGCCAAGTGATCATTTACGTGCACGCCAATGTATACACGGGACCTCGGCTTTTTTATACCATCTGAACGACTAGGCAGTTTTCCTTGTCAGGCCCTCACGATGAATTTTCTCGGTCAATGCACAGATCGAACCAGTGCCTCATTCGCTTAGGCACCATGCACCCCCATCCAACGTCCAACCACCTCTTGAGATAGCTCATAAGGTATGTCATTGAGTCAAGAACGAGTAGGGTCGCCTTTCTAACCTCGTGGGTCTCCCTTTACCCGTGCCCAAAGAGACAATTTCTTACACGTAAATAATGCAGCTCTTTTCATATTATTTCAGTTATACAATGGCTGTTCTGTTGGGTCATGTCAACGCATGGTTTCCCTACATCAGGTAAAGAAACATAATTTGTTTATTTCAGAACAAAAACACACTAGCGTCATGTAACGATAGAAGAAATGAAATAAAATGGGGTTTAAAGCCCTACTGTTCTGCTCCGAACTGGGCTAATGAAGCCTGGCATAAACCATACAGTATGTTATAAGGAACATTTTGCCAACTTCCAACACTTTAAAGTACACACCAATAGGAAAATTGACGACTGTACCTCTGATAAGGGGGAACCACGACGGAAAATCCCAATGAACTTTATCTGCTACAGTCCCCCAGGTTAGCGAACCAACATCTAATCCACCTAGCCACCGTGGCTCCCTTACTCCAGGACGACGGCTTGTCCATCCACCCTTCACAGAATTAGGAGGCCCGGATCCAGGATGTTGTCCGCGGGGTGGGAGGGGGCACACATTGGAACAAAGGGTAATACGCTGTAACCTTGGGTTGCTTGGGCGGAGACAATGCCAAAATCATGTTTATATCATCTATTAAAGAGCAGATATGTGAACTACAAACAGACTATGTCACTAGGGCTGAGGGGGGGGGGGGCACGGCCCTGGATCCGCGCCTGATTAGAATTATAAAAGGTTATTTTACGTGCAAGTACGTGTCCGCTTCGAAGGACTGTCAGCTTTCCCTTTTCAAGCAATCTATCCTGTACCACTTAGTATACAATGAATGGGGAGACCAAACTGCCAAATCACAAGTCACGTTCAGCAGCAAAACTGGGATGGAACCCCGAACCTCTTATTGTTTACGAAGCTAAATAACATGGATTTGTGATTTTATATTTAGACCTGTCCGATTCTCTAAATTTATGTTTGTTTTGTTTTGTTTTTTTCAATTATGAATGTAAAGGTCTTTTTTCTTTATCAGTGATACAGGTACGAGACCGCCTGAAAGTTGTGTTTTTGGTTTTCTGCTGGGAATTTATGCACTAATTTGTAAGTATTTACTACAGTATATATCCGTTAAAAGATCAGGTAATATTATTGGGCGACTGAACATAATCCTAACTTTCTGCACCAACTTGACTAATGAAGTACTTGGGTGACATTTTGCCCAGGCAGTAGCGACTCGGTCACAATATGAGATTACGTTCTATTGAAAATAAAATTTGAGGCCATTGGAGGCCGTTGAAATGGCGCCTTAGACTGTGCATAGGTAAGTGATACATTTTACTTCACGAATCTATTGAATATATAGATAACCTCCAACTCGTTGATATTTTTGAATTTAAAAAAAAGACGAGTTGGAGATTTTATTTATCACCCAATCTTTTCTTACATTCACTTCTAATCAATCTGACTACATTACAGAGGTCACCTATTGCAAAGGGGATGGGTGATGGGGGATGGCCTAGTGGTCTAGAGTGCCTCGCTTCGATCTCTAGCTGGCCGGTCTCCTCTGGCTTGCGGCGGTGGTTTCGATCCCTGGTGTGAGCGTATGTGGCATGGAGATAGGGTCGCCTTCTCAACCTCGTGGGTTTCCTCCAGGCACTCCGGTTTCCCCTTACTGGTAAAGACCTTACGCGGAAGCGAGTTATTGGAATACAATTGAAACCATATGTTAGTCCCGAAATGACCTAGTTTGTGTCGAGTGGACGTTAAACCCCATTTCTCTCTCTCTCTCTCTCTCTCCTATTGAAAAGTCCTATATATTGACCCAGTGTTTACCTGAAGAAGGATTTAATATAAGCAGTTTCTTTTTAACAAAAAAAAAGAAGTTACTTTTTATTTAGAATAAGTGTTTTTTTTTGTTTTTTTTGAAATAAAAGTAAGTAGCTCATTTTTGATTGAACAATCAAATTCATGGAAAGCCATATATAGCAGTAGATTATGTAATTTAACACACAAGCGATATCTGCTGTCAAATATGTTATTTGGTGATAAACAAGTTTAGGCAGTGAGGTTTATGGTGGGGTATAGGACTTTCGCTTGTACTGGCTCCCACGCGATCGCCGGTCCGTGAAATGAAATGAAATAGGATTTAACGTCCTACTCTTCTGCACCTAACCTGGGTTAATGGAAGACGGGCATACACCATACAGTGTGATACGAGGGAAATTTTGCTCGGGCAGCGGCGCTACGACCTCTTATATCGAATTCCAACTGCCAAGGGATCTTTTACGCACACTCCAATGTGTACACGAGACCTCGGTTTTTCGTCCCATACGAAAGACCAGGCAGCTGTCCTTGCCAGGCCCTCCTTCTGCATCACTGACAAGGGGAAATCACACCGGAAACCGCCGGTTCGTGAACATTTGCTCGAATATTTGCTCGAACTATTGAACGATAACAGCCCAAATATCACCGTTTATTAGCCGATATATATAAGGAAAAAAAAATTCAAAACACATTTCAAAAGGAAGAGACTGGATATTTGGACACTTCCCATAAGACCCACCTTTCCATTTCGAAATACGTCTATAGTCTGCCTAGCCGTTCGGGCCCAAGGTGCATGCTGTTTGAATTAGGATGCACTTTCTAGACAAAATCACGTTCGTATTACGCAGATTATAGACTTTGGAGGATGATTGAAGTGTTGACGAGAGATTGTTTATTTCAGGTGCTAAAGCCATCCATCTCAGATATCGACAAGTTTCTATTTATTATACCGACAGTAACAGGAACATTTTACTTATAACTAATAAAGTTGGTTTATTTATTGGTTGGTCAGCTGCTCTGGGAATTTATCTCGTCGCAAACTTTCAGGTAATAGATATTCTCCACATAACAGGAGGGACGGGTGGGAGAAATCTGATTATAACACAGATCCTATTTCGTTTCGTTTTTTTATAGTTCAAAATTTCGAGTTACGTGTCTTTGCTACACTAGGATCTGGAAGAGATGTTATACTACCGGCGTTTTGGTTGAAGTGAGGGATTAGCCAATGAAACGGTCTGTTACGGCGAGTCCCTTGCGTGCTATGCACGGAACTGTGGATAATTGACCGGCCTGGGAATTTATATACCATTAAACTAGAGCTTCAAAGAATTTAACTGTTAAAGTCAGAGTTATATTTGTACTTGTACGTGTTCATACATCTTTATTGAGGCTTCGAATGTCATAGAAATTACACGATAAGTTAAAAATCAACACTGTACATACAGCATGGATTTTTAAAGTGTCGTCCATTTAAAATTAAAAAACATAAATGACTAACCAAGCTAACTTTTACCGCCGATGAAAGTCCTGCCAAGCGAGGCTATCGTAGCTATTCATAATGTTACATGATAATCGAGAATATGTTTTTCTATCAAACGATCGGCAATTCTCGTAGATGGTGCGGACACAGTTGGTGCCTATTTCTAGTCCAAACTTCCTACAGTGACAACTCCGTTCAGAATAAAGTAATTTGACTGAAATTTTCAATATTTTCCTTTTTTATCATCTATTTTTGAATAATTAAAGCAAGAGTGGCCAACTCTTTATTAAACTCTAAACTAATGTATCTTTACATTAATAAAACAATAGACCGCCTGGCATACTTTTAAAACGAAAGCCTTGAAGAAGACAAATTTCCCTTTGCTTTGGGATTTTTTCTCAAGTTTGGTTTTTCTTCTGTTTCAGGAGACCAATGTTCTTGCAGTTCATTTGATCGGCGCTTTTCTAGCCTTCGTGATAGGTTGTGTGTACATGTGGGTACAAACAGTTATCTCTTATAGAACGAGTCTACTACCAGGACATAGTCACAATTATACCAGACTGCGGTTGTTTTTAACAGTATTAAATACTCTTGGAATTATAGTCTGTATCCTTACTTGATGTATTTTCAAAATATCATAACATACTCTCGAGAGTTGCAGAGGTCACGGTGGCTATGTGGGTAAGATGCTGGCTCGTTAGCCTAGAGGTCGGGTGTTCGGTCCCTGCATCGGCCGAGAAAGTTCATCCCGATTTTCTAGTGTGGTTCCCTCGTGATGCAGGACGGAAGGCCTGACAAGGACAGCTGTCTAGTCGTTGAGATGGAACGAAAACCCGAGGCCCCGAGTACACATTGGCGTGCTCGTAAAAGATCCCTTGACAGTTGGAATTCGATACAAGAGTATGTCGTAGTGCCGCTGTCCGGTCAAACTTTCCCTCTTAGCACATATACATACTGTGTGGCGTATACCCGTCTTCATTTCATTAGCTCAGCTCGGAGCAGAACAATGTGACGTTAAACCCCATTTCATTTCACGAGTTGGTGAATCGGTGTTGGCCGAGAAAGTTTCTCGTGTTGTTCGCTGACAGCCTGACACGACAAAATGATCTTATCGTTCGGGTGGCGCGAAATATCGAGGTCCTGTGGAGACGTTGGAATTCTATGAAGGTGGGTAGATATGTTTTGGTTCTGGTTATTTCGGGACTAACACATGGTTCAATTTTATTTCAATAATTTGCTTGCGCGTAGGGATCTTTAGCAGTGGGGCGGGAAAGGAAACCCGGAGAAAACCCACGAGGTTGGACAGGCGACCCTACTCCGGGAATTCGAAACCACAATAGTTTATTCATTGATAGACCTTATAATACAGCGCGCACGTGCTAACCATTCGGCCATCCAACCTCCCCGATGACGGGAACGCGAGCGTGGATTTGAAATAAACATTATGAATTATTATTTTTCTTTAACAAACAATGTAGTTTTAGTTTTTGCTACGATAGCCAGCAGTAAGAAACCAAAGGATGATCAACATTGGGGACCCGGATCAGATGTAAGTAATTTCATTGTTTTCTATTGTTCAGATCTATTTGATATGGCCAAGTTCAGTTGGGTCATTGTTCAGGAGATGTAAACAGAGCTAGAGACCCCATCCCTAACCCTGGACCTTGCCCTAACCATAGGAAATATCACGAACCAAATTTGATATGGCCAAGTTCAGCTTGGTCAAAGGTCAGGAGATGTAAGCAGAGCTAGCACAAATCCCATCCCTATCCCTGGACCTTGCCCTAATGTTGCCATAGGAAATATCACGAACCAAATCTTCACCCCTCTAGTTCTTATGACAGAAGACAAACTGACGTGAAGATAAAATATGGCTGTTGTTATATGTGGGAATATTTAAGATTGATGATAAGCATGAATTCAAAACGTAAATGTTTAATAGATGTTGGGAAACTTGCATCTTTTAAATATTCGCCAATCCATTTGTTTGTGGCTCTATCATTTTGACAAAACGCATTTGAGCGATAAACCTGCATTTCGAACAAACCGATAGAGCTCCATGCATTTAAGTACCATGCGGTGACAATGCGACGACAACTCGATTTAGCTCCATTTAGCATAGGAAAATGTGACGGATGACCATCGAATATGGCTTCATGTTGCCATGGGCAAAGACAGTTGACTATAGCTTCATATTGGCACCGTGCGACATCAATACGACTGAGCTCGACTATAGCATGGACAAATGTGACGGGGCGACACCTGAATATGGTTTCATGTGCGACAACACGATTGATCCCCATTTGAGCGCTATGTGAGGGGAACAAACAAACTGATCCCGCAGTGAATATTCGCTTGGCCGCTACAATCACTGATAAGCATGAGGCTTAATGAGTTCGGCATATTAAATTCTCAAACAAAAGAAAAATAAATAAAGACGTTTGAAGTATTTGTAGTTAAAAAATATTTCCTATTTAGTGTAAATGGATATAAAAATGAGTAAAATGCATCATTTTGCCCGAAGCGGCTTGGTGTTAAGTAAACATTGCACGAGTCGTTGAGTCAATGACTACCACCGCGTGCAATCAACGCACGTGCTGTAGACAGTCATCTGTTACAGAGAAAATTCGTAAGTAATTCTCTGTGAAACAGATTGGGGAACAATGTGTTGGAGATGGTTACACATTGAGGAGATACAGACCCCGTACAGTGTTATGACATTATTTTACAAATTACATGTATTATTATTTTCAGGGCTTCACAGAGCATGTGGTGTCAACTTTATTGGAATGGGTCGTAGCCTTCATAGCAACCGGATATTTCCTAACATTTGCCAAAGAATTTCACAAATTTGAACTTCAAGAAGCGAAATTGAATTTCCTGGAATCTGGGAGTAATTTTGAATTAGGGGGTAAATCCACGGAAGAGACACCCCCAGTGACTATAAATGGAATCGAAAATTATTGAATGCCAAACATTAACGATAAAATTTAAAATTAATGTTTTACTGTCCACGTAAAGACTTCTATAATTTAATGTCTGTCATTGAGGCGTTCAGATTGTTGTTGTTACTCACGGGCAGAATTTGTATCAATATGAGAGAGAGAGAGAGAGAGAGAGAGAGAGAGAGAGAGTTTATATTCAATAAACCGTTTTAAACATACATTATGCAAGAGCTAAATCTGATTATTGCAAGTCTTTAATTAGGTTTCAGATGCCATAAAATTATGGCATCTTTATTTAAAACAACAAGCATAAAATCATGGATTTGATTGAGCTTGGATTCAAACAGGATTTCATTGATTGATTTAATTATAAATGACGTCGTGAGAGGAGATTAACCGTTACGTTGACGTCATACTCCTAGATCGAGGCTAAATGATAGAGTGTACGAAGCGAGGCCACTGTTGAACGAGGTAATTAGATCAACACGCTGTCGGTATTAGACGTTCTTTTGTTAATTGCGTTAACAGTAAAATTATGGAAATTGATAAACATCGTAGCAAACAGCTGAATTGCAGCCCCATCCCCATCGGATCACTGTTTTCTGTTCGGCTGTTTCGGGAATTACTTAGGCCTACCTACATATGTATAGTAGCAGAATACAATACTGCCTCATTGATTTGGTCCATTTCTTTCAAACTTTAAAATTCTGTTGCCGACTTTCTCTTCTTCATTATATATTAAAAGTTTTAATTTTAATTTGTAGTAGAAAATAAATATACAGGGGCGTATCCAGGAATTTTTGCAGGAGGGGGTTTGCTAGGTTTCTGTCACGGAAATCTGCCATCATCGTCTCTAAATTACATAGGCATACATACAAATTGAGCTTTTTATACAGAGAAATCATTTTTATACTGATGTAGGATCATTTTGTGATGTAATTTCATTGATGCAAGGCATTATTTTTTTATGTAGCTGAGCAGGGGGGGGCTACCCCCCCCCCTCTGGGTCCGCCCCTGATGTAATACGAGTTGAATTGCAGTCCCGTCTTAAACCAAATAGGCTAACGGTACCACAGTACAGATTATGTGGGTGGAGTTAACGCCTGTCAATCAAACGATCGGCCATCGGTGAAAATGGAGTCCTATACCATTTCAAGTCAAAAATAACAGTAGTGATAACTATGTTCAGAATAAAGTAATTTGACTGAAATTTTCAATATATTCTTGTTTCATCATCTATTTTTGAACTGTTATAGCAAGAATAGCTAACTCCGTATAAAAATCTCCCATAATGTATCTTTAAGCGGTGGCAAGTAATAAGTTGGACAAGCGCTGATCTAGACAACGGAAGGGGGTTGGGTGCACGGAAGGCTAAGTCACACGTTGCTTGTGCCGAAGGCGCAAAGCAGCGCGCAACACGGGGTCCAGGTGGCCACTTCCGGAAAATTTCTAAATACTGAGATAAGAATCAGTTCGTCTACTAGATCGAGTTAGAGGGTATGTGCGCCACGTGCCAATTTACCCCCCCCCCCCACACACACACCGAATCCGCTCTTGTTGAACGCCTCTTGAAAACCAAAGAGGTTGAACAAGATACTTTGCTCCTTGTCACATGGAATCTTGGGAACGACACACTTGACCCAATGACAGACGTTATGATCTGAATAACTTGATTATTCAATGCCACCTCAGTGAATCAAATCAGAAAAGTGCACGTACATTACATTACTTTGGGGGCTGCTTGAAATAAGTTAAACATAACATGTCAATTTAAATTTGTTAGTTTGATTTATGTCCTTATTGTCGTTAATACTTCAGAGGTTGTTGGATGTAGCCTAAGTAGTACTTTGGTGTTTAATCAAAATATATAAGACAGAGAATGGAAAATAAAAGATAATGTTTACAAAGTGGAGAATGACGTACCTACTTAGGGGAAGGTATAAGTTTATGTCTGTCTGTGCGTCTCCACTGTAGGATTATTATATAAAACAAACGGAAACCTCGTTTTCACTTATTTAAACATTTATTCATTCTGAAATGTTTCCCTGTGAGTTATTTACCAGGAGGAGGGGGGCATCCTGCACCTGTCGGAACCTTGTCAGCCCCACACGCAGCACTAACATCATTACAAAAATGGTATGGTGAGACTGCCCAACATACGTCTTGATGGCAGTTGATGAAATCCCACATAACTGCACTACCATTCTGGTTTCTGTAATTGTAGTAACATTCCTTAACGGCTTGGTCAACGAAGACATCCGCACACCATTTCACAGAATTCCTCTGTAATGTTTGTGTTGGGTAACATGACGTATAATAAAGTCTCCGACACTGTGGATCTGTTCTGTAAATACAGATAATACAACAAAAAAAAATTATTCGTAAAAAACCCAGTGTTTACGGCGGGCTATACTATAAACCGGAAACACCGGAAAACTACCGGAAAACCCCATGTTATACTGAATACCGGAAAAACACTAAATACAAACATGTACTGGAAAACACACTAAATACCGGAAAATACCCTAAAAAGGCACCCAGGGCCCATACTATATACGGGAAAACACAAAAAGACACCGGAAAACACCACGTTATACTTAATACCGGAAAACACAGGACAACACTATAAAAACACACTAAATACAGGAAAACACACTAAATACTGGCAAACATCCTAAATAGGCAACCCAGGGCTTGGTCCTCTGGAACACACCGGGAAAACCTAGCCCTAACCCACCAACACAGAGGAACCCGTCCTCTGGAAAACACCAGAAAAACCTAAACACAACCCTAACCCCCCGTACACAGAGGACCAGGCTCGGGGTTACCTATTTAGGATGTTTTCCGGTATTTAGCGTGTTTTCCGCTGTTTAGTATTCAATGTATTTTCTGGTGTTTAGTGTTTTCCCGGTATTCAGTATATAATGGTCTTTTCCAGTTGCTTTCCGGCGTTTTTTTTTTTTTTTTACTGGTAAATAGTATTTTCACCCGGAGCCTGTGACCTCCAGAGGGATCTCAAGCTAAAAAGGGCGATTTTGCGGAGAATCAGGGGCCATAATTTACGAAGTTACGATCCGATGGGCGCAAATATCGAAACGAACCAAGATCTTTTGGTTTAACATGACTTCTGCAGTGTTCACAGGCTGACAACGTGATTTTTCAGAAAATCAGGGACCATAATCCATAAAGTTACAGTCCGATGCATGCCAATATCGAAAAGAGGCGATATCGTAGGGTGATAAACCTATATTTCACGTTTCGTTGAAATCGGATAAAAATTGTGGACGGACGGAGAGGCGCGCCGACAATATACGTCCACATGAAAATGTGGGCTTATGAAAATGTCCAGTCTTGACCGTGGTCTTAATTACTGATATACTGGGGGTGATACATACACATATATTTACATAGAGACCATCTTCTTCTTGGTTTCCATTGTCAGTGATGCAGGACCGGGGTCTGACAAGGACAGCTGTCTAGTCGTTCGGATGGGACGAAAAACCGAGGTCCCGTGTACACACTGGCGTGCACGTAAAAGATCACTTGTTAGTTGAAATTCGATATAAGAGTAAGCCGTACGTAGCGCCGCTGACCGGGCAAAATTTTCCTCTTAGCACACTGTATAGCGTATACGCGTCTTCATTAGCCCAGGTTAGGTGCATTTCATTCCAGAGACCATCTCCAATAGTAGGCTTGATCTCGCTTTAACTACATACATCTTATCAAGGCCCCACCTAATACCCTGCATCAAAGGCGTTTTATAGCTGAGGCGCTGGAGGCACCAGCCTCCTCGCCAACAAAAATCAAAGAAGTTGAACAAATAAAACGGGAGAACAATGCTAAAACCGATGAGAAAAATGAAATGTACCCTAGTTGGGGAGGGCCCTACAGGCAGACAAAAGGGCCCCTCTGGCCAATGGAAAGGGCCCCCGAGTCCGAGTCAATCGTTTTCTTTACTTTGTTACTGTCGAATCGACCACTGAATGAGAAGGCAGTCATTGCACTGGTATGAAAATCATCAATCAAAACACACACCCACACCCCCACCCCGGATCCCCGCGAAAGAGGGCCCTCAAAATAGTATAGCCTCCGCCATGATAAACCTTTTAACGCCCCTGCCCTTCATTTTTCGGCACTAATTTTGATTGGGGATTCACCCAGCTTGTGAGCTTATCGAATACCAGGTCTCGCACTTTCCAGCTAAAATGTCTACCTGCGATAATCGAGTTGCAAAGTTAAAAATTTGTTTAATGTCAAGGTTTCCGTGGAGGTCGCTTTGTCGCAACCCCTGAATCGACGCTACTGTTCTGCAGATAAAGCCATAAGTTTGGAAATTATAAAGTCATCTTAGCTGCGTCCAGATGTAAAACTCACAGTCGTTGAACCGACACGTAGACAGACGGACGACAGACAGTCGGATCGAAAAAACAAACAGAATCTTACTCATACACAGAGTTAATGTTGCCAATATTAACGTAGACTATGTAGTCGTTGTAATCCAGGGATAGTCCTGCAGCCATACCTGCGTTAAATGTCACGGGGTCGGTCGGTTTGTTACACAGTCCTGGAAATTGTTCATTTGGCTCTGCATCTGGTGGAATTAAGATGGTTACTGAGCCGTTTTCTGCTCGGAATCTAACTTCGACTCCATACTCTGTAACAAATACGATATTATAGGGTGAATATCAGTTAAATCTAAATAATTAGTACACTGTTATAGTGTTGTATAGCCATGTATAAGTTCTAAACATGTATTATGGTGGTCTGTATCCTGCTACTAAGGATACATGATTTATCTCCCTTACATATTGCCTGTTGTAAGACTTGATAATTTGTATGATTAGGAGTGAGCTCCCCTGAAGAGGAAGTGAATATGTGCCTATGATAAAGTCGTTTGTTTATGTAAATGTTTCTCTAAAGAAGATATATAAATAAGTGTGGACTTCACAGCACACAACATGGTGGAGATGCCAAAAAGTTCCCAAATATAAGTATTTGACACTGATTTTTAGTGGATGGCTGATTTTAACTCCGATTTTCATGGATTGAATTTTGATAAATTGTGTTCCATTTGGCACCAGTAATTTTTGTATGAGAAATGTCAAGACTTCAAACTGTTAATTAGTGGTTGAGACTATTTCAAAGAGCAACTTGAAAACCTATATATTACAACAGTTTACTCTAGCTAACCCTAGATCAGTAGATGACTGAATTTTATTAGTATGTGTGATTTGTCGCAGTATTTTTAGTACTAAGGTATGTCTACTACTTGGCCTACCCCACAGCAGCTAGAGTAACACTTCAAATATGTGAAGAGTCCTTTTATTTCGACTTATATTGATTCCTGTATACAGAAACTCACAACCATTAATACAGATAAACTAATTAGTGATTTGTCCAGTTTTTCAACATTGCTTGTGATAATGTGAATGAGTTTTACTTTGAAACTGACAGTCGTCTGGATTTGTGCTTGACTGTTTTAAGTAAAGCAGTGTTTCAAGGAATTGTGGAAGCCGTCCATTTCAAAGAACAGTTCCAAGTGTTGTTTTCTTTTGTTAACCAGCCAAGTATCACAGTGCATGTGATCACAGACTTTAAAATTTGTGCTTTTGTAAATTCTAGCTAAATATGAAATAATAGACAGTTTTGTATTGTTTTCCTTTGAAACTATTGATTCGAATTACAAATTTGGTTCCTTGATTTATTCCATTATGACATTTACAAACCTAATTAGTAATATTGTCGGATAATTTGTATATCAAGTATAAGACTTTTGATAGGTCTTTTATGTTGGATTTTCATTCTAGTAATTCCATTTTTGTGAAACTTTTAAAGTTTCTAAATATAGCCTATATACGTGTAAATGGTAAATACTATTTGATCACAGGATTAATCATTTGTTTTTCCTTTCAGCTTCCCACCATCCTTTTGACGTTGATCAATTTATATGTAATCTCTAGTTAGTTATTCATTATGGAGAAATGATTGATCGATTCGATGGCAATATTATTGATAGGGACAATGCTAGGGCCCACACATTAAGCTTTGGGGACTATCTATATCAAACTGACATATTGCCCGAGGATGGAGATTTGGAACATGTAGTTCGCCTTTTTAAACAGTCACTGAAGGGTTCTGCTCGGTTATGGGTTGAAAACTGTGATTTCGATTCCTATGCTAGCTTAAAAGAACAGTTTATCAATAAGTTTTCTGCTACCAAGAACACTCTGGATCTGTATTCGCAATATTCAAGCTTACAGTATGACTCTTCTCTTTCTCCAGTTGAAAATCTAGACAGGATTACAAAATTAGCTTCACAGCTAGATTATAACGCTTCTCAAATCCGGGATAAATTTATATCAGTTCTACCTAACAATTGTAAGCAGTCCGTCATCATGGTCAGTTCCGATGACACACCGGTAGAGATCCTTGCTGCTAAAGCCCAGCGATACTTTGATGTCAGTTCCAGCGTTCCCTCTTCAACAGTAAAAGAAGTATCCTTTAGTAAGGATGAGGTCTAAAATTTAACATTGGAATTGAGTACTCCTTCCCCATACACTGACAGTTCTGTCATGAAGGTAGTTCTGTCAGGAAGGTCCAGTCAGACCGTCGACTACATAGATAACCATCAACAGACAGAAACGTTTCTCAATCAAGGGTTCGTCGATCGCAATCGCCACATTATTCTCGTTCATTCTATAGGACTCACCTGCTAGGAATCGGTAAATAAGTGTGGACTTCACAGCACACAACAATAGGCTACTATTCAGTCCAATAGCAAGTGTTGAATACGTCGTGCTAATTCCCACGGTGCTGCTTAATTCAGAGAACAATATTTTAATGACTCTTAGTCCACCTTTCTACAAATGGCCACTAGATTACGCAAAGGAAATGAAAATGAATTGAAATGTGGTTTTATGACACGCGGGCTTCAAAAGATTACACAAACGTGTTAATTAAGTATTATAAACAGGAAACTTTATGGATAACATTCACTACGTATATTAACTACATTTATTAACTGCAACGTTTCAATGAGGATACTCATAAGTATTCTCCCGTTATGCGTTTGGTATAGAGTGATAGCCGCGATTAAATACGTCTCTCGTGAGTTATTCTGATAAAAAGCTAGTCTAGGGTCACGCAGAACCTCATTGTCTTCGACGTACGAAGGGCTTGGAGCCGTTGTCAATATTTAACGAAAAGTTCCATTGTCCAGTTTCGTTTTTTTATGTGTTTGATTATCCAGTATTTTTCGTTACGTCAAGTAAGAGTTACACGACTTCCCGCAATAAATCCCAATATTCTTGTATTATTATAAACACACATGAATCGTGACGACGAATTAGTGTTAATTTTTTAAAAAAAAACATTGATATGGCAAGTGACAAGAGAAATTTTACAATAAAAAAATAAGTGTGTTTGATATTGAACTGGCAATGGAATCAATTGGATTTTCCGAAACTGCATTCTTAATAAAATGATTTCATTAGCGTCGACATCTTGTTGTAGGACAAGTTATTTCCCTCAGACTTTGTTTATTATAATATGAAAGACGGGATAATCTAGCCAATGATCTAATATTTTAGGATTTAAAGGACCAAAAAGGAAAGTTTAAATTACCCTGAACATGGACCACTGTTTGACCGTTTGGTACATCGCTTGTTATGTCAACTATCAATGACTGATCTACATAATTGGTAACCTCCTGGTACGGGGAGCTATTTTTCTGGAATAGAAAACGAAGAGATAAGGCTAAACACATACTTGCCGATAGGTATTTCTCTATATTTGTGCCGTGTTTGTATCCATCTCGGTCAACTCAAATATACGAACAGACATTTCTTAAGATTCAGTACTGAAAAATCATCGCTTAACGAGGCATGCTTCCTGGTAAAATCACCAAACAATCTAACCAAATACTAGTGTTTACCATTTCAACTTTTATATACCACGTTGGCTACGTATGAAGTCAAATTAAGGGGGTTGGCTGGCCCAATGGTTAGCGCGATCGCGTTGTATCATAAGGTCTGTCATTGAGTCAGATGGTGTGGTTTCGATTCCGTTTATACGTGGCAATGCGAGGGGTGGCCTGTCAAGCCTCGTGGGTTTTCTCCGGGTCCTTTGGTTTCCTCCCACTGCTGAAGACGCCTACGCGCAAGCGAATTATTGACATAAAATTGAAACATATGTTTGCCCCTAAATGACGTAGTTTGTGTCGAGTGGACGTTAAACCTCTCTCTCTCTCTCTCTCCTGTGTGTATATACAGGTATAATTAGTTTGAACTCACCCAACAACCACACAAGCCACAACGCAAGACTACTTCGTTGTTCTCGTAAGTAAATAGTCTAATAAACAGGGCTACAGTCTTTATTTGTGACGCATATCTCGCCTGGTGCACTTCTTTGGTATTGGCTGTTATTTGGTAATCTAAAGATTTCCCTGGGTTTGGTCTTGGAACAACACCTGCAGCCAGATATTGGTTGCATGGAAAATATATGGCAGAGGTCTCATTATTGAATGTGCTGATGCGTGCATCACTCGTCATCGTGCAACTATGCATTGTCTCTGAAAATGAATGGAGAGGATGTGAGGTTTAGAAATAAAGTTAACTTTCTTTGAAACAATGTAAATGTTTCCCGTCCTGCATAACCTAAAGCAATGGCCCAAGAAGTCCCTCTCTGGCCAACCCTGGATTGGTTTCTAATACCTGGGCTTTTGAGGGATTACGTGTGTCCATTCTTCCCGTTCAATCAAGTAAAGCAACATGACTTGTCTTTACTTCACTAGCATCTGGAAGAGTTGTTATCATTGACGCTTTATGAGTTGAGACATTATCGAATGAAACGGTGTATTCACTCGGCAAATCTAGGCAGATTCCGTAAACTACATCTAGCCTCGGCTGTATGACAGTAAGTGATATGTACCTACGCCCATACATTTGCGATGTGGCTACCGGTTTACTTTAACAGGAAAACTTGACGCTATTACACAAATTGGGAACCTATTCGGCTAGCGAGCTATTCGACCGGTCGAGCTGCAACCCGTTCGTTGGAAACCTATTTAGAATACAGACAACAGTCGCCTTAACTCATCTATTTTTCAACCAATAAAATCCAACGTTAGGTCTATCAAATGAAAGTAGAATAAATTATTTTTTATCCATTCCTTTAGCTCAGAATAGAAGTGTAATTTCGTCAGCTGGATCGGTCGAATAGGTCGCTAGCCAAATAGGTCGCCAACTTGTGTTCGGAATGGGCGCAGCTATGTTTCATCCGGGACCTTTAAAGTAGTTCCAATATGGCGGAATTCATCATACAGCCGAGTTTAGATTGTCCGAAATCTTCCGAGGTTTGCCGAGTGACGGTGTATTATGGCGAGCTTTAGGAGTATTTTGCACGGAACTGTGGGTAATCCACTAGTAACATCAATGCTGATTGGTGAATCAAATTTCATGGTCACAAGTCGCTCGTATGACCACTGACGTGAATTCCCGCTAAAACTTGTCAGATCTTCATGTAGTGTAGACCATCGAAAGTATAAAAAACGAAACGAAATACATGTATAGATCTGTATTTTAATCATAGTGTCACTTTATCTATCGACATAGAATGTTCTATGAATCAGATAAAATCCAAATGAAATCGACAATTTTATTTTTGATCTAAAAAGGTCTAGTAAATTTAAATTTGAATATATAATAATTGCCAACAGTTAAAGTCTGTACTACAATTTTGAAGCTCAGCAAAAATAAAATTGCTGCATTCTCAAAATATTTTATGAACAAAGCACCGGGTTTCTTTCATGAGCAGACACAAGAAATGCTATCATGTATTTGATTACCTCTTAACAATTAGTTTTTGGGGGATTTACTAGGCCTATTTATATGAGGGGATTGGATGGCCGAATGGATAGTACGTACGCTCCTAGTTCAGCTCTGAACGTAGGTCTCGTCACACTTGCCATTGGCATTACTACGTTCAAATCTCGTGCCATTCAATCAATGTCGAAACTGGAATCTGTCCCAGTCAATTCTACTGGGCAACTTTTCACGGCTAAACGGTCGCGTGTCAGTCCCCGTGAACGCCTGAACAATGCAAATGAACATCTTAGTGAGAAAATAATATCTTGCTTACCTCGCTAGAACCAGTATGACCTACACAACACGCTTTTAAAAAATACGTCTCCGTCTGCTAGACGACTTGGCCGATGCCATTAATAACGCACAAATTTACGAACTCGGCCATATAAGATGAAACGAAATTTAGGTAAGCCTGGGGGGGGGGGGGAAATTGATTGTCAATTGTTGTAATTGGAATACAGAAAGCAATAAATGGCTGAAGATTTTCGGCTTTTCAAAGATTTATTTATCTCTCTCTCTTCTCTCCCTCTCTCTCTCTCTCTCTCTCTCTCTCTGACCTTATATTAAGTCCCTTTACTTTTTTTTTACGAATCTGTCCTTATTGTAATGAAAATTTGTTTTTATTTCAATAATTGTAATTATTACAAGAGGGCCATGAGGTTTTACTACGCGATGTCGAATACACGTTAGATGGACATGATATTTTTCATAGGATGCCAAAGGGTATTTCCTAGAATAGACATCTGGGGCCAGTTGCTCAAAGCTCCGTTAATTTTTAACGAACCGTTAACATGGAGTTAATGGGTCGTTAACATTAACGGAGAGAAAGGTTGTTGCTGCAAGCTCCGTTAACTTTAACGTGTCGTTAACTTGCCGATATAGTTAACGGAGGTGTTGGGTTCCGTTATCTGGTTAACGGTGGCATTAGTGGGCTGAAGCATAAGTCATACATGTAGATTACAAGTGTAATTTTCTATTGAATATTCTAGAGGGTTGGGCGATGGGGGGGGTGCTATTTCAATTTCTATACGATAAAAATCTATAGCATTCTGTAAAATTTTGAGGACCGTAGAAAAAATAATGGCCCCAAATATTCTGTAGTAAAAATCTCATAATTTTTCATACGGATTTATGCTCAAATTTCTAAAGGCAAAAATAAAGTATTCTATATTTTTTTCTGTAGAAAATTATCTTTTTGTCTTTAATACTCTTTAATCACGTTTTGTGAACAGACTGCACAGTTAGTTGTCCCACTGTCTTCAGTTTCTTGTTAATAGTAACGTCTATGAAGTTGTTATATACATGTACATTGAAATTAAAAATTTTAAATTCAGCCAATGAACAAACAGTCTTCTCTTGGATTAACTTTAATGAAACCGTTAGCTAACGGATAATGCAATTGACTTCCCAGCCACAGAAATTTTACGGACCGTTAACAAACGACACGTTACAAAGATAACGATCCGTTAGAGTTTAACGTATCGTTAAAATAACTTAGTTTTGAGCAACCGGCCCCTAAACAATTTCAAAGGAAAGACATGATAACGTGATCGCATAACACTCCGGGGCTGAACATCTTCAATAGAAGGCTTGATCTCGCCTTAACTACATACATCTTATCAAGCCCTTCACGTAATACCCTGCATATTTCGCCATTAAGTTCGATTGGCACAAGCCCAGCTTGGGAACCTATCCGATTCATCGGTCGTCGTGTATACCAAGTCTAGTACTTTTAGCTAAAATGCCTACATGTGACAATCGAGTTGCAAAGTTCAAAGATCGATCAATGTCACGGTTGCTGTTTTTCCACGAGTTTCTCAATTAAAATAAAAACTCTGTTTAGAGTGTGTTATGTGTCAGGAACTCTGATTGGACAATGCTAATTAGTCACTTGTAAAAACAACGAGCGCAAAGTTCGGGAATTGCTGAGTATTGAAGCAACGGTTAGATGTTGTAAAGCTCGCGAACGTTGCATAAGGAACATGGGGGTTGAGGAGCAACACGCACTCGTCACCAGTTACGCTTGGAACAAATATGGTATTTTTGTAATATAAAAAAAATATTTCAAACGTCTTCACACAACCATAATCTACAAGTTATTATTAGTCTACAAACATAATACTTTTAGAGTGTCGCGGTGTTGTTTTCTGGCTTGTGTGTCGCTCAAGTGGATTTCGCGGGTACCCGCATTGCTAAAGACCGCATGTAGATCCCCAAGCGAATAATTAAAAAAGGAAATACCACCTCGCAAGTAACCAGTTTGTTTTGATCTGACGCTAAATAACGAAAAAATAAAGTTTTGAAAACGTTCGGAAAACTAAATTTTGTTAGCTGGGATCTCACAAGTAGGGCTACCTAGTTTGTGTTAAACGGACGCTAAACCCCATTCTCCAATTTGTCAATACAAAATGATGCAAATTAAAGTCAAACTTACCATCGCATGATTGAACCACGATCGGTGATACGAGCAAGAATATTGCTACCTGCCACATTGTATAATTATTGTCTGCTAGTTGGTGCTTAGTTTGTTGTTAAAATGCATGGTTTAGCGTCCGAAATTTCTTATATAGGAAAAAACATGTCAATACAATTTGAATATCGACACCTTTCGACGGGAAACCAATGACATGTACATTTCCAGCAGCTCTAATGATACGTGCCTGCTCATTTTCCATCAACAATATTGGCAGTTCAACCACTAGAAAAAAAATGTAAAAGTAAATACGTACATTCTATCTAGATCATGGTGCCCGAGTAGCAACACAAGATCAGAAACAAGGTGGTCACAGATGGTAAGAGATATACCGGCCTGTGACTACTACCTCGACAACATTGCCAAAGTGAGTACAGTATATATATATACTAGGTTTGTTTCAGTGTTATGTCAAACGCGAAAAATGTGAAACCCTTAACCACTTTTGTAAGAGCTGGTGTTACCTTGGCCTTTATGTAATAACCCCATCGTTAGTGCCACAAAATATCTACTCTGAATTGAAGTGATCAATTTTTGTTAAAATCTTGTCCTGTCTATTTCTGCTAAAGTGATCATTGTAGTAGTTTTTGAAAAAATATCGTAACATTTTTATACAGGCGAGGATCCAGAGGGGGGCGCAGCCGGCGCACGCCCCCTCTATTTTTTGAGGTGGCGAACAATTTTTAGCTCCATATATTCTCGCGAGAAAAGAGAACAAAAATAGTTTAGGTTGGAAATCGTAATTTACAGTACTGGTATGAAATTAGTCCTTGTGGGCATTTTTTACGCTCAAAAATCACGGTTCCGTGCTTCACACTCCCAAGTTGGTGCAGCACGCCCCCACTTTCTGAAAATCCTGGATCCGCCCCTGTTATATTAATTACTGGATCTTATTTACTCCCTAAAATTACCGTTTTCTCAGAGTAAATAACCTCTATCTTTAGTAAGAAATTATAGAATTATCAAATATTGACTTAAGTTACTGAAAACCAGCAACGATGTTCTTGTAAGGTATAGGCTCGAATTACATACGGAGGCAGACCACCATTTCCTTTATTTATAGCTATTCCCTCTGTCTCATTTCTCCCATTTTGCATGCCCAGTTTTGTTGAATTTTTTGGTCTAGAACGGACGAAAGGGCTTTGAATTAACATTTTCTGCCAGGTTGTGGTAAATATTCATGATTTTGAGGCGAAAGGATAACAGGATTATCAGGTTGGCTACGGTGATATGTATGGCTTCGTGTTTTTAGTATGCTTCTTCAAGTTTGTGTATCTCAAAATTTTGGTGGTCAACATCATACAAACTTTAGTGCAAAGACATGGCTATTTGTTCCTCTGTCAGTAGTGAAAAGCATTCAGTCCAACGAGCAAAGAGGCCAAAATAAACATTGAAGTCAATGGGGAAATTAATGGTGGTCTGCTTCCATACGCCCAATAAGAGTTATGGCCCTTGGGTAAATTTGTTAAGAGTTGTTTAGAAACTTATGGCTTTGGTCACATATTATATTCCTGAAGCAATGGCCCGAGAAATCCCTCTCTGGCCATTGCTGAAATAGCGTCTGTTTCTTGAACTTAAGCGGGAGTGTGTCAATTCTTTTCGTTCAATGAAAGCTATCACTTAAGGCGGGAATTTCATATTTTCCAAGAAAATCAAAACATATTTATTTCTATGTGTTTTGCTTGTAGGTTGTCAACTCACTATTATACAGTCATAGGCATTATATTCCACACTTACAAACCCTTCACATCGGAAATATTAACACAATTACCTCCCTTGTTTTCCCACTACCCCCATGCAATAGCTATCTTCAAACGTTTGAATCTTAAGTTGAAAATGATATTTTTGCCAATTTCTCAACTGGCAATAGTGAATTACAGGGTTATTCTTTAACAAGACAGGACTGTTTATAGATATCATCTATTTTAAGACTTTATTTTAATATATTTTAAAAATATAACTTAAAAATATGAAATTGCAGCTTTAAGTACAGCAACAAGGAGTCCTAAAACTTGAGACAGGGAGATATTACAATATTGAGAGAAATGATAGACTTTGTACATACTGTAATGATTTATAAATAGAAGATGAATATCATTTTGTCTCAGTCTGTAAATCCCACACAACTTTAAGACAAAAGCAGAGGCGGATCCATGATTTTCAGAAAGAGGGGACGTGTCGCATCCACTTGGGAGTGCGAAGCCCGGAACAGTGATTTTTGAGTGGAAAAAATGCCCACAAGAGCTAATTTCATACTAATCCTGTAAATTAGGATTTCCAACCTAAACTATTTTTGTTCTCCTTTCTCGCGAGAATATATGGAGCTAAAAATTGTTCACCACCTCAAAAAAATAGAGGGGGTGTGCGCCGGGTGCGCCCCCCCCCCCCCTCTGGATCCGCGCAAGAAAAGTATACAGACACATACTTGGGTTTGTCGCAATATATAAACTAATTAGACATTAATTAACTTATACAAACCATAATCAGCTCGGGGAAACACATACTCCGCGCAGTGTTGCGTCTGATTAGAGGTAATCCAACTACACACTGCTATTATGAGTGGATATTGTTGTGTTAAATTTTGATTGATCAGTAGTCCGTCTACCAACCAATCACGAGCTGCCAATACTGGACCAAATATGTTTACATAACAAATACGTCATGACTCACGATTTTATTACGCCTAATTAACCCGTGCAAAGCAGAATACTGCAGTAAAACTAATTGCGTGACAAACGAGGCTATCAAGTCGAATGAAACGTAAACAATACTGTTTGGAAACGAACATACTTTCACCGTTTTAATACCTTAAATCAATGTCCAAAGTTTTAGGGAAGACCCAGATGAAACGAAGGACTGTCATGTTGCTGTACTTAAGTGATAGCTTTCATTGAACGGAAAGAATAGACACACTCCCGCATAAGTTCAAGAAACAGACGCTATTCCAGCAATGGTCAGAGAGGGATTTCCCGGGCCATTGCTTCAGGAATATGGGGGAAACACGATGTCTAAATGGGTAAGACACTGCGCTGGCTCGCTAGCCTGGAGGTCGGTTGTTCGTTCCCTGCTTTGGTTGAGAAAGTTCATCTAGATTCTAGATTTTCTGGCTTGATACCCCTTGTCATTTATGGGACGAAAACCCGAGGTCCCGTGTACACATTGGCGTGCACATAAAAGATCCCTTGACAGTTGGAATTCGAGGAATTCCATATTAGAGTAGGCCATAATGAGTAAAATTTCCCTCATAGCACAATATATGGCGTATGCCCGTCTTCATTAGCCCTGGGGGGATAGCCTAGTTAGTCCCAAAATGACCTAGTTTGTGTTGAGTGGACGTTAAACCTCATTTCTCGCCCTCTCTCTCTTTCACTAGCGCTGTTGGAAGTAGAGCAGTAAGATGTTAAACCCCATTTCATTTCCTTATCAACTCGATGCTTTCGCTGGCCTGCGATATTTAGCGCACTGGAATACACCTTTTCAAAAATAATTAAACGTAAAAGAGGATAATCGAGTCTTTCCTTTTTTGAAAGCCCCAATAACACTCTTGTTGTAACTGAATAATATGTCCAAATCTTTATTCTGGTCAACAAATTGTATTATTTTACAATATTCCAATTAATTGATGATATAAATTTCATCTTAACACACCTAATTTAAAAAATTGGAAAAATTCAACTAATTGATTTGAAAAGTCTCACGTAAACCTTTTCAAATGTGACTTTGATTTAAAATATTTTCGAACCCTCTGGACAAGTAAAATAGGTCGTAATGGATAATTTACATAACAGGTAGGACACTTAAACATCTAGTACTTAGAATAAGGCTATTATTTATTTTCCGGAGCTGCCAAGCCAGCAAGAGTGTTGTTGCCCCTTAAACGTACCAACTTTAGTAATGGTGGTCGAGACTAGGCCTAAAATTCAATCGCTAATATCTCGATTCAGAGTGGAGCAAGTCCTTTTGATGAATTTCAATTATCAAAGACGAATACATGGTTTCTTAGAAATGATTGAACAATTGCCTTAATACAATTTATAGCCATTTTTGAAATTCTTTAGAAATGACATCAAATTTATTATCGATGTTATTTTTATATATTCATATTAATTTGAATATTATATAAGAATTATTGTTCGATCAATGACATTGATAAATAAGAAAATAGATATTTGGAAATATCGATAACTATTTTGACATAATATATTGAATGCGTTCCCGTTATCAATAAAAGGATAGGTATGGTATAGCACCATGGGTCGTGTGTCAGACGTGGAGAGTTGAAATGCATTAGAACTGGTCGCCACATCCGGCGTATTACCCCATGCACCCTTTTCTTACTACATATTTTGGAACAGCCCTTGACCCATACACTCTTTCTGTTATTTGGAACAGCTCTTGTTCGTCTAGTATTGTCTCTAGCAGTATTTTTAATGCACTTCTTGTGACTCACGTTGTGCATCTTTAAATAACATTCTGAAATTCCACATTAAGGACAGCTTCACGTTGTGATTGAATATACTGCGCCTTAAATAGTATGATTAACAGGAACGACAAATGCGAGAGTTTCTTTATTACAATTTTATATTAAGCTCCAATACATAAGATACACGCATAGACAAAATAAATTCACTCTCTCTATCCCGCTCCGCTCTCAGTGAGTCTGCTGATGGAAATTGCTACATTTTTTCCCTTTAAGAACTAAAGTGTTGTTTTAAAATAGCGCACATCTCGAGTGTTTTTCTACACGTGGATTTTCGCTACCCATTTCTTAGCTGGTCAAATTTGACGTAATTTACTCCCCACGCGCAAGCGAATTATTGAAATAAAATTGAAGCAACGGTTAGATGTTTGTAAAACTCGCGGACGTTGCTTAAAGAACATGGCCCTAGTAGTACTACACATAGGGACCTTTGTAAATATCGAAAACTATTTTAACAAATATTGAATGTGTTCGCGTCACCCATATCAAATTCAACACAATGGTAGTGCGGAGTTTGCGCCAGTCCGATTGTTCTTGGAAAAGGAAAGCTTTCAAATCATGGTTTTTTGTCACTGGAATGTGTTACTTACTATTTGGAGCTGGAAGAGGTCATGTTCGCGTCACCCAAAGCAAATTCAACACAATGGTAGTGCGGAGTTTGCGCCAGTCCGATTGTTCTTGGAAAAGGAAAGCTTTCAAATCATGGCCTTTTGTCAGTGGAATGTGTTACTTACTATTTTGAGCTGGAAGAGGTCATGGGTCCCATAATGGGCACACGGATAGAATACCGATGTAGTTTTCTATTGAATTAGTATTCTACAGAATTTTGGGGTCTGTAGGAAATAACTACACTGATAATCTTCAGGATTTCTTTCTGGGGGTGACTAGTAAAGTCAGTCAGTAGGGATTAGCATCCGCTTCAACCTAACGTGATATCGCAGACAAGAAACATTTAGGCCAAATCCAAGGCGGAAGTAGTTCCAGTTATTCTGGCGGATACCTTTATCTTACAGGTATATAGCTAACACAGGTATGTAGCTAAGATTGGATCTGGCGTGATATTCCAATACGATAATGAAAGTAAAAGTAAAATTTCTAGAAATTTGAGACGTGTTAAACCTGACCATCAATATAAATATACCATAACATTGATTTTAATTAAAACCAAATGTCAACAATTATAAAGAGGCCATGACAGTAGAAATATTTCAAATATCTCCTGGATAGTGTTTTTTCTTTTTGTATTAACAGTTGTATTTTTAAATCAAGTGATGTACTATACATGGGTCAGATAAAGCATCGGATGTGACGGGTGACGTGTATGTTGGCAAGTTGGGCAGTTTTCCTATGGTATCTAGTAGATTATTTGGAAATCACGTGATCTATATAATGATCCCGGGGTCACGGAAAGATAAAACGCTCGGGGTGACATAAATAAGAGAATGAGTTGTTGTCTTAGTTATCTAGCAGACTTTTCACCAGACCTACCGCACACTGTACTATAGTGTATTAATTGTTTTGATGTTTATATCGGTTGTTATATAGGACTGGTTGATCTGAATCTGGATAGTTAATTGTGTCCAGTTTCAAATCTTGTTTTATACAACCGGTGTAACAAGCACTAATTTACCATGGCTGAACATACAGATAAGGAAGTGTGTAATATTTGTATAAACAATTTTTAAGAACCTGTTATAATCGACTGTCAACATTCGTTCTGTTTCATCTGTTTAGACGATTATGTCAACAAAACCGCTACTAATGTCCCGTTCCTTTGTCAACTGTTTCGTTGTCTTTTAAACGTCGCTGACGGGTGTATTCGTCAATTAATACCAAAACTAAACATTGAAGATAACTTTGTAATTAATATTCCACTATGTGATATATGTATTGTATTTACATCTCAATATTTTTGTCGGAATTTTGATCGATATTTATGTAAATCATGTAAACCTATACACGGTAAGTTGAAAGAAGTAAAGTCCCATTTGTAAGTCCATATGATGAAAAACAAATCTGTCAACAAAAAAAAAAAAAAAAAAAAAAAACAAAACAAAAAAACAAAACCCCGAACCAATAAAGAGAAAAAATCTACTGTAAAGATTGTTTAATAGCCGTGTGTTTCAACTGTTTTGTGGCCCTCTATAGCGGACATAATTTGTTAGATTTACAGGAGGGCGAAGTCGCGGAAAAATTATCAGACAAGACTTAATAACACTGAATGATAATTTACAAATTTTCGGAAACATAATGACAATTTAAATAGTAAATTTATTGAATTAAAAAAATGTATAAAGATAGGTTACCAGGCAACGAAACATACATCTACAGCAGTTAAATCGTCCGGGCAGTCAACAGGAGTTGTCGCATATTTTTACTTTTTTCGTTAATGAAACATTTACAATACACTGAAATCTGAATAAGATTAACAACTCAAAAAGTAACTATCAGAAAATCATTAGAATTTGTTTGGTTTTTATAAAGTTCTGTCCCATGCTAACGCTTAGTATACGAAACATTTAAAATCATGGATTTAGCTGCTCAGTTATCAAAATTCATTGAAAATCAATACACTTGTTCGTCTCAAGACCTTAAACTCTGTGTATCAAGCTGAAGGCAATTGGAGCGTCCACAAGATGTTTTGAAATGATCAAGGGTCATAACTCTGGCAGTAATTATCGGAAATCGCTGAAAGTCGATAGGCTTAAACACCGTGTATAAAATTTAAAGTCAATCGGATATTAACTTTGGCCCCTAGAGCGTACACAAGATTTTTTGAAGTGATCAAGGGCCATAACTGTGGCAGTAATTATCAGGAATTACTGAAAATCAATAGGCTTCTTCGTCTCATGATCTTTAATACTGTGTATAAATATAAAGTCAATCGGATATTTACTTTGGCCTCACGGGATTTTTTGAAGTGATCAAGGACCATAACTCTGGCAGTAATTATCAGAAATCGCTGAAAATCAATAGACTTCTTCGTCGCATGACCTTAAACACTATGTTCAAATTTAAAGTCAATCGGATATTAACTGCTTGTGGACGCCGAACCGGCGGACGAACTGACAGACGGAGGCGACGACAATATTCGACCACATTTCAATGTGGGCGTATAAAAACAGAATGTGAAAAATGAGATAAATGTGAGAAAATATTAAAATGGAAATGCAAAAAACTAGTGAAAAGGCAGAAACTAAATTGGGAAATTAATAGAGGACAATAAAAGACTAACAGAAGATTTAAAAGCAAGTGTTAAATATTCAGTGAATGTTTTAGAAAATTTGTCCATTGTTGAAGTTTTACAAAGATTACCTAAAGTTAGACAGGAGAAAGATGAAAGTTGTTGTAGAAAATTGGATTTTCCTGGTGTAAGATGTTCGGCATTTCAAGCAGCAGAGATAGATAAAACTTTGTTATACAATGAAGATGATAAAGTTGTAAGTTGTCATAAGAATATATGTTTGAAGAAAGTTTTAATGTGGGTTCTTTGGGAGACTATTATTGGTAGTAAATGGCATGTAGATTGGGGTTTTACATTGCATATCCGTGTGTGTAAACACTCGTCATCACCACGTGTTGCAGTACACGTGGTTAGCGTAGAAGATAAAAGTATTTCGTCATGCAGGCTCGTAGCTAGTTCAAAATTGTTAGGGGGGCAAAGGCTTCCGGGGGCGCCGATGTACCTACATCGTGGAAGGGTTTATAGAGTGCTCCCCATAGGCGTACGGGGGTTCGGGTTAGCCTTACAGACGTCTAGTGGGAAAATGTGAATACCTCAAACTCGTGTTCTTGCTATTCCAGTCCCCGAGACAGTAGGTGGTCTGACATAGACAAAAGTAGATGGCCGAGTCGAATTCCAATCAATCGTTTATATTCCACATTCCTGTAATGAGACACCCCACAAATCATGCCGTTTTTGAAGCCCCATTGAACAAGTTGTGGGAGCCCAACAGCATACTATTTGCGGCCCAACATTTTAAGGCGCCCCACCTTTCATGTCATTATGGGCGCCTCTTATAAGGCATCCACAGACCAAGCCGTATTGGACGCCCAATTCATTCGCGGGCTCCTAACTAATCTCACTAGCATTATATCATGGGCGCCCTCCTGGATGGGGTACCCCACAAATCATATCGTTTGAATTTTGAAGATTATCAAGCTGTTTTGGGCGCCCAATTCATTCATGGGCGCCCCAACCAATCTCACAAGCATTATATTATGAGTTCCCATGATCTCGGCATTATGCGCGTCCATATCGTTTGAATTTTGAAGATTATCAAGCTGTTTTGGGCGCCCAATTCATTCATGGGCGCCCCAACCAATCTCACAAGCATTATATTATGAGTTCCCATGATCTCGGCATTATGCGCGTCCCTCTGGGATGAGGAAACTCCACAAAACATGCCTTTTGAATTTAGAAAATTATCACGCCGTATGGGCGCCCAATTCATTCGTGGGTGTCTAACCAATCTCACTGGCATTATATTATAGGCGGCCGTGATCTCGGCATTATTGGTGCCCATGATCACGGCATTATGGGTGCCCCTTTTGACTAAGGCACCCCGCAAATCATGCCGTTTTCGGCGCCCCATTTATCTACTCGTGGGCGCCCAACCAATCTGATTCGGTATTATTGCGGCCCAACATTATAAGGCGCCCCACCAATCATGTCATTATTGGCGCCTCTCCGGGATAAGGCACCCCACAGATCAAGCCCCTTCTGTTGTGGTGTTAATCGAGCGGGTCATTATGAGGCGCCTCGCCAAATGGCGCCCATACTATTATGGAGACGTTGGTCATTGGTTTCGTATTGCGTCATTTGGCACCCATTGAGGGAGCCGATTTTTTCCCAAGGGGTAAAGGGCGCCGAGATTTTCCAGGGGAGCAACTGCCCCCTTGCCCCCCCCCCCGCTAGCTACGGGCCTGTCATGTCAAGTTGACGTCACATATAAATTAATGATAATGCAGTCCTGGTTTTGTCTGCGATATCACCTCGGTTGAAGCGGACGTTAAATAAAGCTATTTCACACACTAGTCCTGGTGGTAATTATTGCTGTTAATGATATTATTGACTGGGAGAGATTCAACAGAAACTTTAAAATTCAAACAAATATTATTAAAATAACTGACATTAAAAGACGTAAATAATTAGGTTATGTTTTTTTGGGGTTTTTTATTAACATATAAATAAACTGATGTCGGAATTATCTTTGAAGAATCTACTTATTATGGTGCAAGGGAGATAACATATTGTCAACTGTCACTCAATAACCCAAGATAATATATATGAATGTTTTACATTGCCATTGTAACCAACATTCGAAAATAAATTCTTATTATTTTCATTATTATGAAGCGTCCGATTCGGCCTCTCCACCGTTCACTATTAAACTCTTAATTCGTGGAAAGGGACAGGTGTGCCCATCACTGAACTGGAAACAAAGGGGTGTATTTTTGTCGGTCTACCATCGGACGACTGCTACTCATCTGAAATAACAAAGGCAAGCGTGTGTGAGCTTGCACAAAATGTCGGCCATATTTGAGTCCACTATCTTGAATTTCCGCAATATTTTATGGTAGTTTTTAAATTCATGTTTAGACTATGCAGCATCGAAAACCTATAAAAAATAAATTACAAGGAATATAGTTTCGTTTTCCGCCCTATCGGATTGTCGAAAATAACTTTGATGTCGATATCAAAACCAATTGTAAAGACACATACAATGCACCTGTGGTGTAGCCTATAACGTACATCAAGTTTGAACACGTCAAGTTTGTTCCCCAAAATGTGTGACGGACAGACAGGTCGATTCATTCATTTTAATCGACACCCGCTTTGTTCGAAAGACGGAGAACAATAAATATTTACTCAAGCATGATAAACAATTCTTGAATATCTAAAATAGGGTTGAGTCTACTTCTACTTTTGGTTTCGGTTTAAGAGCTGGTGTAGTCTCGAACAAGATACTTCTTATTGCGGAGTTTATGGGTTTCTGTTGCATGGTAAGTGTTGCAAGTTGCAGTGGAAGACTTCCAAACATCCAGTAGAACCAAGAGAAGACTTCCAGACAACCAGGTCTGCGTTTAGAGTGACTGGTGAGCGTTGGAGAACCACACGACATGCAAAACAAAAACGATAAGACGAGAGTGCAAACGAGACAAATGACATAGACATTGCAAGGAACAAACAACACATATCAACTCAATTGAACGATTTCTACTGACGTATAAACGTAGGTTGGCTGTCAACGAAATGGGACAAACTCAGAGTAACAACAAGGATGTGTTTCTTCCATTGCTTCCTAAGAGTTCCGCGGTATCTACGGATTGCAGACAACTCTTACAAGAAGTACGAATTTGTGCCGACGATCTGAGAAAGTGTCGAAATGACCCGGTTTCTGGATATTACCAGTTACATCGTGTGTGGAAAATGTATTACGATGAAAAGACACGGTGCTATCGTAGGGAAATCGGCAAGGTTTTATCGGAATGCTGTGTTTCAGCCTATGTTGTGAGTATGTTGAAACGTCTGCTGCTAGACGGATATCACCCAGGGTCTATCTGTGGCTTGTTGACGAACCCATGGCTGTGGGCGACTAGTCGACTCGTTCTTGATATAGCTTGGAATTATTCGGACGCCAGTGACGACTTTGCTTGCGATTTAGCCAAGGATAATATCTTGGAGGTACTATATAAAAACCTGGAGCTGTATCAAAATGGCTCATCGGCGAGAAGTGGTTATCGTCACTTCATAATCAGAGCAACTCTCTCAATAATAACAAATATAAGTCGTCGTCCGGTAAATAAACCAGAATTTCTGAAATTCGACTTCGTGCACATATTGTTAAGATTCAAATCTGCATCTGATGAGTCCATTAAGGTGTTGGCTCTAACAGCCTTGGCCTTCATAAAGGACCCTCGTGACAACTACTTGCTGGACGATGACTTTAATGCGATCCCCGTCATTATTCGATGGTTGGATAGTTCCCTTGAAAGAGACGCGTACCATCGAATAAAAGAAGGCTTTACAGCAGCTGAGCTTGCTTATGTTTTGAACAAATTAGCAGTTGGCCAAAATGTTACAAAAATCATCGAAGAAGGGGGACTGGAAATTCTTAGGAAAATGCTCATGTCTTCCGACATACAACAACAGATCAACGCAAGTCAGTGCCTATGGTCAATGGCGTTCAATAACGAGGCTAGGAAATTCATCAAAGCGAACGAAGAACTAGTAGAAGCTGTCCAAGAGCTCCAGCAATCCAAGATGAACAGACAGATGCTACAGAATGTCAACGGGCTTTTATGGATGTTATTTGATAAAGATGAAGATTAAAACGTTCAGAGCATTTCAATCGTGTGGGGTGAAACCTCTAATTCAATATTATCTATATAATATTCTAAATTAAAAACACTATTAAGAATTCGATTTTGGTCCATGCCAATTAATAGTGGTGTTATTTTACCGTGAAAGTCTGGGATCCTAATCTCCAATATTTAAGACGCAATTAACATTTTATTATCTCTTCACTGCGTCGTGTATTCTACGGATTTAATGGTTTCGAGCGTCATTTGTAATAAAAAAAGAGGAAAACATATCCCAGAAGACAACGTAGAAGTTTAACTAAAAATGGTTGATTCACAAACGACAAAAAAATAATTTAAAACAAAACCCAAACAAAATCCCTAAAGCCTTAAAACACCCTTAGAATGGACCAAGTAGGTCGTTAAATTTGGACCGTTTTGTATTTCATCAATGTAATTGCCCCGAAAATAAAATAACAAAACGGTTTAAATCATTGTATACACTCATATTGTATTAATATGTTGCATAACCCCTTTAATGTTATACAATTAATTTCTAGATGTAAGAATTGTGATCTTTGATAACTTTATCGATATGTCAATAAGAGTTTAATCGTGATTAAATTAGTATTTTTATATTTATGAATCTATGCATGTCGTTGACTTATGGATTGAAATCTGGGGAGAGGGTGACTGTTGTGTTTGGTGCACTTTGACTGGAAGTGTGCCGAGCATGGCTTCATCCATACGTCATTCATTATATTTATAGGTTAAAGACATGTTCTTTCAGTTTGTTGTCCGGTGTTCCATTGGTTGGGTTATGTGAGTTCTAGGGGGCCACGGTGGCTAAGTTAGTAAGACGCTGGCTTGCTAGCCTTGGGGTCGTGTGTTCGGTGCCTGTATTAATTGGCCGAGAAAGTACATCCAGACTTTGCGGCGTGGTTTCCCCTTATCAGTGATGCAGAAATGAGAACCTGGCAAGGGCAGCTGTCTAGTCGTGTGGATGGACCAAACACAGGTCCCGCGTACACATTGACGTGCACGTAATCAATCCATTGACGGTTGGAATTCGATATATTGAGTAGGCCGTGGTGCCGCTGTATGGCGTATGTCTGTCTTCAGTTCGGTGCAAAACAGTGGGACGTTAAACCCCATTTTATTTCATTGCATTATGTGTTCGAGATTTTCTCAAAGGTTTGGTCTAGATCAGTCATTGAAGGTAGGCCTACCACATGTACTTAAAACAAAATATCTAATGTCAGGCAAAAACTGTGGCCTCTATATTGCGTTTAGAAGGTTTTCAGCAAAGCGGTGAACTCTGGAACGGAAGGTAGCCGGAATATCCTACAGGGTTCGTCCTCGCATGACCACGATGGTTCACACACTGTAGCTTCTTTACCCTTTTTTAAAGGGTCATAAACCTGGGACGGACGGTCGCGGGACGCTGATTATCGATAGGGTTCGTTCTGTTACAGGGCCGTATCTAGCGGGGGTGCTGGGGTACATTGCCCCCCCCCCGACAAATAAGGCACCTCAAGAAATGGCACCCCCTCGAAAACTTTGACAACATCCCGGTTTCAAGGGCGCCCACACTCTTATATCACCTATGTGGAGGCTACAGGGCGTCACCACAGATGCGGATCCGATAAGAGTACCTGCCTCTCATTAAAAAATCGGCACCTCCTGTAAAAAAAACATCCATATAAAATACCAAATCAACATTTAGATATCACCAGAGTGGTCGAAATGGGAATTTCTAGCAGCATTATTTTTCAAAACTCTAGATGTTATTTTTGTGAAAAATCATTGGAAGAAAAGACAACTTGGGGCTGTACGAATTATATAGTCCTAATGGGTGCAAAGGAAACAATGCTGAAGATTTTAAAGCTAGGCTGTGATTTAGCCACGAAAATCGTTTCATTTTGTCCCAGCAAATTCCAGGCGAAAATCTGACGCTTTGCTGCACAAGTAAACAAGTAAGTCGTCACTGTAGTACACATTTCTATTGCGATGTTTTGTACAATCAGACCAACACTCGAATTACGCCTCGGACTATATTTGTCAAGTGTAGCCATAATGTGGTGAAGAAATCATATTCTAAGCCAATCAGAAACCATAAAAGCAATCAACGTCATTAGGTCAGGGGTCAATAGCCATAAATAGACCAGGGAATACCTTTTACGAGACGGAACACGTTGGCTTGTTTACATTTGTATGAGAGAATTTTTCTGCAAATATGCCTGAATAACGGGACAATAACATCAGATAAATGTTGTGCTGACATATATTATAAGAGATGTCAAATAAGTATACATTTATTTTATAGAAAGAAATACAGTACTAAAAAATAAGAAATGAATGCAATTTTATATACTTCCTCATACAGTATTCAACAACAACACTCGATGGCACGAGATTTCTCCGATATTAAATACATGTAGATTAAAATGATTCAGCGTTACTTTGATTTAATCAAATATGGAGGACCGAGACTTAGCTTTGATCAAAAGGTACAGTGGTTGAAATTGCTGAACATGTCTGTCAAACCTTCAAAGGCTAAAATCTTTGCTTGCAATAGAGTAATTTGAATGAAATTTTCAAATTATTCATTTTACATTATCTACTTTTGAACTATTATACAAGAATGGCTAGTTCTTTATCTAAATCTTATATAATGTATCTTTAATGAAAAATGTATATAATAATAATAACATCATTTATATATAGTGTATTAATACTGGAGAATGGTTTCTAATCTGCTTTTCAGATTTTTATATCCACAGAATCGGGCCCGTCGCCAGCTCATAAAATTGGGGGTGGGCGGTACAGAATTTTTTGGAGGGGCTGAGGATGTGGCCGGCTAAGAATACTCCTAAGAAATCATCAATTTTTGGGGGGGCTAAACCGCACAGACTACATGCATTTACACACAGATCAGGTCTTGTGTCCGTATACACTATACAAAATTAAAAGATATATGCCAGTAAAGAAAAGTACATATAAGAGAAAAACAAACAGTTAACTAAATAAAATGGTTCCAGTAATATGAATAAGAAATGAAATGGAGTTAAACGCCGTCCTACTGTTCTGCTCTTATACATGTACTGGACTAATGAAGACGAGCATACGCTATACAGTGTACTACGAGGAAAATTTTGCCTGGGCACAGCACTATGGCCTACTCTTATATCGAATTCCAACTGTCAAGGGACCTTTTTACGTGCACACCAATGTTAGATAGGAATTCGGTTTTTCGTCACATTTGAACGACTAGACAGCAGTCCTTGTACCTTGTCAGCCCCTCTGCCTGCACCACGGACAAGGGGAAACCACGTCTGAATTGAATTGGAATAAAAAAGGAAAATAAAAACATATATGTTAACTTAAAATAGCTAAATATGATATGAACATTTATCGACATGTACAGTACATTTGATTAAAACATGTTTAAAATATTTAATGTAAAAACCACTTACAAAAATACATATGTATACAGGTTTAGGCCTACTCATAAAAATCACAATTTCATCAATATGATTTGGCTGTCACTTTCATATTCGAACAATTTTCACAAATCCATACTAGAAAACTTTCACTTCTAAAAAATACATCTATCTGTAGTTCCTATATACATGTACTGGGTTAAGGAAGATGGGCGTGCGCTATGCAGTTTATTATGAGGGAAAATTTGCCTGGGCACAGCACTATGGCCTACTCTTATATCGAATTCCAACTGCCAAGGGGTCTTTTTACATGCACACCAATGTCCAAACCGCTTGCAAAAATACATATGTATGTATACAGGTGTAGGCCTATTCATAAAAAATCACATAATTTCGTCAATATCATTTGACTGTCACTTTCATATTGGAACAATTTTCACAAATGGTCTTTTGTCTTGGTCTGAGTTGTCATACATTTAGGAATAGGAGAATATCTTCATCAACTTACATTTGCAATAAAATTGGAAAATGTTAAGATATGATCCTCTTAACAAATTAACCAGACCTATTATTCTTTTTCTTATTTCGCTGGTAAAATATTAGCTGCTCTAAACATAGTTCTTTATTCATACACAGTTGTTGGGGTTTTTATTTTACGTTGGTAATGTATGTGAGAAGTCTGTATTGTTAGAAGGAGAGAGAGTTTTATCTGCACATTTCTACAATTCTTTGTCCAACATATCAATATTTCCATCTAATTTGATCCACTGGTTAGCACATACCCTAAATTTTTCTCAGTTCCTCACAGTAAACGGTTTTACATCGGTGTTTTAAACAAAATCTACACGGAGTATACAGCTCTAGTTATTCTTCCGCTTGTTTACTATCAAAACGTAAACAAATCGGTGACTTTTCACTCTACACGACCCGTTGACCTTTGGTCGTGTGCGTCTGATTGGTGAGCTTTGTCACGTGATCTATTAAAACCAAATCACCGCGAAATTCAAATACCATCGCACATTGATAAGTAAGCCCATATTTATTTTACGTTTTCTGTCAAACGTCAAAGAATTGATAAAAGAAAAGTTGTGTGGAAATACAAAGTAATACTAGAAGAATTAGATTATGTAGTTTGTTTTCCGCCTGAAAATCGTCGGGATGGAGCAACAGAAGCAAGCTCGCTAGAAATTTCACATCACGGCCTACTAGGCCTATCGTTTACATTGTAACGTGTTGTTGCAGATGACCTCATCATGACCCATTGGCGTCAATGTCATTTGACTGTGTCTGAGATACTTCTCCGCAAGAATCGTGTCTCAGATGTTCAGAATGGGTCTGTCATAGAGTCAACTGTCGTGATTTCCAATTTCCATTCCTCGGTACGTGACAAAGAACAGGATCAGGGTCGCCTATCCCTCTGTTTCCCTCCACTGCTAAATAGTAAAATAGAACCATATGTTAGTCCCTAAATGACCTAGTCCTAGTTTGTGATGAGTTGACATTAAACACCCTCCCCCCCCCTCCCATGTTAATCAAAGGGAGGTAACTAAATAGATTCACCTCCCTTTAATCAGTAGATCAACTTCCGTATTTCCATTTTCGAGAAATTTCCCAGATCTTTGTTTACATCGTAAAAACCCACGTTTTCTGCGCGAGGTTACTGTAGAATTGTGTTAAAGATTACCAAGGCGCTAAATTGCAGTCATTTGTATAGACACTTTCTCTATTTTGTGGCCTCAACTTATTCGTCATGACTCTGTCTGAAGTCGACATTACTCCAACGAAAGATGGAGGGGTTCTGAAAGAAATTTTGAAGCAAGGAGATGAAAATGGTGGTTCGCCGGCTATTGGAGACACCGTATACGTTCATTATGTTGGAACTCTGGAGAACGGTGATAAATTTGATTCAAGCCGAGACAGAGGCGAAAAATTTGATTTTCAACTTGGAATGGGTAATTTTATTTTTTTTTAAAGTTAAAGGGACAATAACATTCTTGCTGGCTTGATTGGTAGCTCCAGAAAATAAATAATACCCTTATTCTAAGTACTAGATGTTGTGTCCTACCTGTTGTGTAAATTATCCATTATAACCTATTTTACTTGTCCAGAGTGTTCGAAAATATTTTAAAATCCAAGTCATTTTGAAAAGGTTTACGTTAAACTTTTCAAATTAATTGGTTGAATTTTTCCAATTTTTTTAAAAAAGGTGTGTTAAGATGAAATTTATATCATCATTCGGTGTACCAAATCTACATGTCTGTAAGCTGATATGGATAATCCGTTTATGATGAGGAAAGAATTTTGATATGGAATTTAACTAAGTGAAGTAGACATGTAGCCGTGCAGATGCACATTTGTCTCCAATTTTTGTGTTATAGGTTTTAATTAATCTTACCTTACCCTAACCCTATAAGAAGGTAGAAAGTTCCATATGTTGACACAGTAGGGAATAACTGCTAGTTTTTCAGTGTAAAAGTGATGGAAATAGAAAAGGAAGTTACATCTAACATTATGGCATCACATTTAAGGGGAGGGGTGGTTGATTGAATCAAACAATAACACAATCAACAACAATCATAATAGGAAATGAATTTTATGTCAGCTGCTTTCTGGCGGGATAACGATCAACAGACAACTATATAAATATGTAATACTATCTATGATCTACCAGGGCGCTCATTTTTGAATGTTGAGATCCATTGGGATTTTCGATGGTGGCCTAACTTTGGAACCGCCCCTGCACCATATGTGGTTCCTTCTAAGCTCCAACTCCAACCTACCATTTTCTGGAAGGTTCTAATCTCTAACTCTCACCCGTCATCTTCTGACTCAAAGCCCCAACTCTACACCCCCCTCCATCTTTATGTTCATTCTAAGCCACAACTCTAACCCCCATCTTTAGGTTCGTTTTAAGCCCCAAATTCTACCCCTACCCATCTTTAGATTCATTTTAAGCCCCAACTCCCCTCCCCAATCTTTAGGTTCATTCTTAGCCCCAACTCTAACCCATCATCTTGAGATTCATTCTTAGCCGCAACTCTAACCCATCATCTTTAGGTTCATTCTAAGTCCCAACTCTAACCCATCATCTTCTGATTCTAAGCTCCAACTTGTAACTCACTATGTTCTGGTTCATTCTAAGCCCCAACTCTAAGCCACCATCTTCTGGTCCATTCTAAGCACCAACTCTAACCCATCATCATTTTCTTTATATATTTTAGGAAGCGTTATCAAGGCCTGGGATCTTGGTGTTGCCACCATGAAGAAAGGAGAAATTGCAAAACTTACATGTAAAGCAGATTATGCCTATGGAGCCGCGGGATCTCCTCCTAAGATTCCACCAAACGCAACCCTTATTTTTGAAGTGGAACTCTTTTCATGGAAAGGTAGGTGGAAACTGTGGTCACAATGTTGGCTATAGTGATTAATGTTAAATATACTTAGGTCATTTTGGGACTAACACAAGGACCCAGAGAAAACCAACAACCCTGCTCCTTGTCGGTGCAGCTGGGGAATTGAAACCATGCCAGTTGACTCAATGACAGACCTTATGATACAGCACACAGGAGCTAACTTGTATTACTGTAATGAGACGGATGAGAAAATGAAATGAAAATGGCGGAAAAGAACTAAAAATGGCAGGTTGGACAGGCGACCTTACTCCTTGTCACGTACAACCGGGCATTCGAAAACACGCTAGTCAACTCAATGACAGGCGCGCGTGCTAACCATTCAGCCACCCAACCCCCCCTTTGAAATCAGACACGTGCAATAAATTAATGAGTTTAGGTCAACAGACTGAGCTACTGTTTTAGAGTATTTAATTGTTTTAAAGAGACACGTTAAGGGTTGTTCATAGTTAAATTATTTTTTTTTTTAAACTATATTTTATTCAATAAGAATAGGATTGGGGAACAGGCTAGGCCTATATCACCCCTCTCTTCATAGTTAAATGAAAGTTTAATTTTAAATAAGACCAATAAAATTAGGATTTAATAATGCCAAACTAATATTAAGATAAAGTTTTAAATTAAGAATAATTTCGAAATCACAGCGACGAATTCGAAATTCGAAAATGTGAAACTGCAGATGAAAATGATTTTTTTCAATGTATTCAAAGAAAAAAGAATTAGTAAAATCGGTAAAAAAATAACAAAGTTACGACTATGCATTGTCAGTTTTTTCGTTCGTAAAATTTGGTGATTTAGGATTTGTAAAACGTTTTGAAAATATATTTAAACAACGTTCGCACCCCATTTTTAGTGGGGTAGGTCAAAATTTCAGAAAGATCCTATGGATAGATTCTGAGAAATCCGATTTGCAGAAAACACACACAAAAAAAAAATAATAATAATAACTTTAACAGAAACAAAGGGCTTTCATATGTAATATGAAAGCTTGATTATGTGATCTCATTTTGAAAAAGGAAGAATTTTTATCTTCAATATGTCATAAGCCTACTTTAAACAAGAGTACTTAAATTATTTCCTTAACAGCCAGAGAATTTGATATTTTTCCTCCGAGTAACTCCTGGATCCTGTTTCTCGAAACCATAACTAAAGATAAAATCTAACTTTTAGTAGATACTTAAATTTTAATTGGCTCAGCAGACTAAAATTAATCTAATATTATCCAATCAAATTACTAAAATTTGGATTTTATCTTTAGTTAAATGTTTGTGAAACAGGCCCCTGGAAAATACGCTTCTCTTTATCTTATTTATTTCAACAAAAGTTATCCCATCTGTATCAAATTGGACGGACAGTCTGACAGCTGTCTAGTCATTAGGATGGGACGAAAAACCAAGGTTCCGTGTACACATTGGTGTGCACATCAAAGATCCCATGATAGTTGGAATTCGATAAAAGTAGGCCTTAGTGCGGCTGCCTTGGCTAAATTTCTCTCGTAGCGCACTGTATGGCGTAAGCCCGTCTTCATTAGCCAAGTTTGAGCAGAACAGTAGGACGTTAAACCCCATGTATCAAATTGAAATCAGTGTTTTGTCAATGCTTCCTTTGTTTACAAAAGGATAAATATGTGACAACCCTTGTCGACTGAGCGGGGATGATTTTTGTTGCTTGGCAACCTATCTTTCAATTTTAAATTACTGCGTGTGTATGATGTCATATTTATAAAAGGAAGAAGGGTAATTTTGTTATTTCCTTTAAAGTAAGAGAAGTTGATGTTATTTTACTACTGAATAACAACTCCAGGAAAATACGCTTATCTTAATCTTATCAACTTATAAGGACTGATTTATTAAAGGTCAAAATCAGCTCAAGCTTTAAAGGGGCACTACCACAATTGATTTTTGGAAATTCTACGATCATTTTCAAATCCATGAATTTTAGATCAGGGAAACAAACCTAATGATGGACAGGTTTGCTTATTTCGAGTCTCAGCTGAGTGGGGGGAACTTGATTGTCGAGTATATCTGACCTTGACATTACACAAAATGAAATGGGGTTTAATGTACTACTGCTCTGCTTCGGCTGGGCTAATGAAAAGGGACATTTATTACACAGGATGCTATGAGGGAAATTTTGTGCTCACAATGTCCGATTCCAACTTCTAAGGGTCTGTAACGTGCACATTTAAACCTCATTTTTCTTTGTTTCATTTCTGAAAGCATAAAATTATACTTTAGAATGATCTGGGATAAAAAGTGACATGTTGATTTGTTTCAGGTCAATATAGATTCTTTGTATTTTATGGGGTAGAATAAGATACATACTTCATCGTAGGATTGGGTGGTCATTGGTCGGATGGTTTGACCACAAGGTTTGTCATAGAGTCAATTGTTGTTCCTCCAACTGCTAAAAAAAACCCTATGATCAAGCTATTTATTTAAATAAAATGAACTATATATGTTAGTCCTTGGGGGTAGGGTGCGTGCACGTTTTATCATAAGGTCCATCGTAGAGTCAACTGGTACGGTTTTGATTCCCCGTCTGTACGTGACAAGGAGTAGGGTCGTCTGTCCAGCCTTGTTAGTTTTCTTTAAGTCCACTGGTTTCCTCCCACTGCTAAGATTCCTACGTGCAAGCAAATTATTGAAATAGAATTAAATCTTATGTTAGTCCCAATATGACCTAATTTGTGTCGAGAAGACTTACTCTCTCTTTGTCTCCCTCTGTCTCCCCTACTTGAATAGAGCAGTTTAAAAATGACAATGTTATCTCATGGAGTCATTGACAAATGATCAATTGTCTCTTGTTATTAAAACTTCCTGAATTAATGTGAAAACCCGTAAACGTTACAATTTGTGTAATTTTATTAGATTTGATGGTGAGAAATTAGTTTTATCACTAACCTGTGTGTGTTAGGATGTGGATGTATTCACCTATTGGATGTATGTGTAACATTAGTGTGCCACACAGGGGCATATAACATTTTTCGTTTTTTTCAAGGGTGTTGGTTGGGGTGGGTGAGGGTGTGATTATGTCAAATGTATATTTGCGTCCATTGTTCCTTTTTTTTTCAAGGGTGTTGGTTGGGGTTAGTGAGAGTGTGATTATGTCATAGATTTGTTATAAATGTGATAATAGGCCTACATGTTGCTGCCTGTTGTTCTTTTTCTCTGGTGTAGGTGAGAGTGAGAGCGTGTTTGTGTCATAGATTTCTTTTAAACCCATATTTGATGTGGTCATTCATACATGTATGAAATTAAGAATTTATTGATTTCACTTTTTTTCGGTTGTTATCTCCAGATTAATTCCCCAATTTGTTAGCACAGTGATTCTCAGCCTCCTAAGTGTCACTGTGCCGTGAAATTTTGTTCGGCACACTAAGAAAATGTGACAAACCAATTGAGTATTCATCGGTGTCTACTGATGAATTAAGATGAATTCATAGCTATGTTTTTCTTTATTTAGATTGAGTCATTCTATGTGTGTATGTGTAGTCTATATCTTCGATTCTATGTCGTCAGGCTTACAATGTTTATATTTTGCTAAAAATTATTTAGCCAGATGTGCCGCTATTTTTTCACGTTTTCAAAGGTTTTCAAAGGTGTGTCATTGACAAAAAAAAAGGTTGAGAACCACTGTGTGTGGTAACCTATATTTTGTCTTGCTAGAGAGGACGGATTGACACACAATTTTTATATGCTCACATTTTCATATGGACGTGGAGGGTTGGGATGGCCTAGTGGTCTACAGTGCCGTGCTTCGAACTCTAGCGAGCCTGTCACCTCTGGCTTGCGGCTGTGGTTTCGATCCCTGGTATGAGCGTATGTGGCATGGAGATAGGGGCCTTCTCAACCTCGTGGGTTTCCTCCGGGAACTCCGGTTTCCTCCCACTGCTAAAGACCCCTACGCACACGCGAATTATTGAAATAAAATTAAAACCATATATTAGTCCCAAAATGACCTAGTTTGTGTTGAGTGGACGTTAAACCCCATTTCTGTCTCTCTCATATGGACGTATATTGTCTGTCCATTCACAAGTTGTTTGCGGATATACTACATGTCACAATTCTTAGCCGACTTTGACGACACTTCAAATGTAAGTTTCTCTCATAAAAAATCTTGGTTACTTTTGATATTGGCATATCAGGGATAATTTTCACAATTTTCATCTGATTTTGATGAAACTTGAAATGCATCTTTATAACCCAAAGATTTTGGTTCCAGTCGATGTTTGAGCTTATTGGACCGTAACTTCCTGAATTATGACCCTTGATTGTTCGAAAAATCGTGTTCTTAGTTTAGCTTGTGGTCCCTCTACAGGTCACAATTATTATCCGATTTAAAATACCATTGGAATATATCACTGTAACACCATAATGAAGGTTGAGTTCATAATTTTGATACGATTTTTATGAAACAGGAAATACATGTATATAACCGAAAGATCCTGGTTCCTTTGGATATACGCGCATATCGGATTGTAACTTCCTGAATTCTGGCCCTTGATTGTACGAAATAAGGGTGTATCCTGCCTAGCAGTGGCTGGTTGCTTTTTTGATAAAAAAAAACAATTGTTATTGATATAGTTTGGTCCAGAATGTCAGAGATGAGATATATAAAATTTTGTATTGTTATTTATTTCGATTGTTGTAGGTGAAGACTTGACGGAAAACAAAGATGGTGGAATTATACGTAGAATTTTAACGAAGGGAGAAGGATTTAAACAACCAAAAGATGGTTCAACAGTGAATGGTGAGTACGAAACAGACCGTCTGACTTGTGATGAATGTGGTGTTCAAACCTCAAGTTGTATTATGGTTTTAGACCATATACATGGGAGGGATAGTGAGTTCCCATGGAGACGAGACATTGGGAATACTCAATTGCTTGTCCGGAACATTCCGAATGATGGTATTGAAATCATGTGAACCAGAATTAGTTTTGTTACAATCCCTACGACGGAGGTGGTGTGAGCAGAATTTTGACGTAATAAACCACAACCAATATCTTCCAGCAGTCATGGAGTGAATGAGCAAGGTCCGACTTATATCATTGGAGCTGGAAGAATGTTCTAGATGGAAATAAGCGGACAATGTGTGCCTCGTGTTGGATGTAGACCTATTTTATTTTCTTGAACCCATTTCATTTTATTATACGCCCACATTAAAATGTGGTCGTATATTGTCGTCGCCCCGGTCCGTCCGTCCGTCTGTCCGTCGGTCCAGCGTCCACAATTGCTTGTGGACGCTCTACAGGCTAAAGTTAATATCCGATTGACTTTAAATTTATACACAGTGTTCACAGTCATGAGATGAAGAAGCCTATTGTTTTTCAGCGATTTCCCATAATAACTACCAGAGTTATGGCCCTTGATCACTTCAAAAAATCTTGTGGACGCTCTAGAGGCCAAAGTTAATATCTGATTGGCTTTAAATTTATACACAGTGTTTAAGGTCATAAGACGAAGAAGTCTATCGATTTTCAGCGATTTCTTATAATTAGTGCCAGAGTTATGGCCCTTGATCACTTAAAAAAATCTTGTGGACGCTCTAAAAGCCAAAGTTAATATCCGATTGACTTTAGATTTATACACAGTGTTTAAGGTCATATAAGATGAAGATGCCCATTGATTTTCAGCGATTTCCGATTATTAGTGCCAGAGTTATGGCCCTTGATCACTTCAAAAAAAATCTCGTGGACATTCTAGAAGTCAAAGTTAATATCCGATTGGCTTTAAATTTATACACAGTGTTTAAGGTCATAAGACGAAGAAGCGTATCGATTTTCAGCGATTTCTGATAATTAGTACCAGAGTTACGGCCCTTGATCACTTCAAAAAATCTTGTGGATGCTCTAAAACCCAAAGTTAATATCCGATTGACTTTAAATTAATACACAGTGTTTAAGGTCATGAGACGAAGAAGCGTATTGATTTTCAGCGATCTCTGATAATTATTGCCAGAGTTATGGCCCTTGATCACATGAAAAAATCCTGTGGACGCTCTAGAGGCCAAAGTTAATATCTGATTGACTTTAGATTTACACACACTGATTAAGGTCATGAGACGAAGAAGCCTACTGATTTTCAGTGATTTCAAATAATTACTTCCAGAGTTATCTCCCTTGATCACTTCAAAAAACCTTGTGATGCTATATAGAGGCCAAACTTATCATCCGATTGACTTCAGATTGATACACAGAGTTTAAGGTGTTGAAACGAACAAGTATTTTGATTTTCAATGAATTTTGATATCTGAACAGCAAAATCCGTGATGTTAAATGTTTCGTATGCTAATTGTTAGCGTGGGGCAAAACTTTATAAAAGCAAACAAATTCTAATGATTTTCTGATAATTACATAATGAGTTGTTACTCTTAATCAGATTTTAGTCTATTACAAATGTTTCATTACCAATAAAAGTAAAAATATGCGACAACCCTTGTTGACTGCCCGGACGATTTAGCTGCTGTGGGCGTATGTTTCATTGCCTGGCAACCTATCTTTTGTTTTTGTTTCAGTACACTACGTAGGTAAATACGACGGTATCAGATTTGACGAACGTGATGTACAGTTTGAGGTTGGTGAACCTAGCGATCAGAATGTCATTGAGGCCATCGATATCGCCGTTACTAAAATGAAGAGGGGAGAAAAATGTCATCTTACCGTAGCACCTCAATACGCGTATGGTTCCACGGGAAATGAAGCTTTTAAAATTCTACCAAATGCAACTCTAGAATATGATGTTTATCTTTCAAATTTTGAAAAGGTTTGACTTAAATTTTTTTTCTTATATTTGTAAATTATAATAATAATAATAATAACTTTATTAGAGACCCAGTTGCACAAGGCAATCTTCCCTGAGATCTGTCTACATAAAACTACAATAACATATATTTACAAAATGATAATGTGAGAAAATGAAAATAAGAATATTATGATGTAAATCAGTATATGAAAAGGTAACATGGATATAGAATAATGTGACTGACACATTAAAATCAAATGAACTAAAGCTAATATTTACATATTGAAGATGAAAAGGGAGTATAAAACTAGGAAAATAATTGCATATTAAGATTTTAGTTCCCTTTTCAGTCCCGTCTTAAAACTCAATATATCGTTAGATTGTTTGAGTACCTGAGGTAATGAATTCCAGAGTAAGCTAGCCTTGTATTTAAAAGTTCTTTTCATGGCCTCGATACGACAATTAACACAACGTAGAATTTTATTTTGTATACTTTTTTAACCTATTCTGAAATAATTACAATTCCGATATAATTATGTTTATTATTTTATTTTAGAACATCAGTGCTAAACCCCATTTCTTTTCTTTCCCATTGTCCACAGTCCCTGGTGAACAGCAGTGAACATTTTATTTCTTAAATTTATATATGTTGTTGACATGAGTGAGATGGAAAATCCTATTTAATTTCAAATTTCCGTTAATTTGTTCCACAGTTTTTGCCCTTCATCACTTTTGAGACAAAGGTTACAATGGCATCTGTATGCATGTAATTAAACATACATTATGCAAGAGCTAAATCTGCCTACTGCAGGTCTTTCTTTATTGCAGGTCTTTCTAAATTATTAATTAGACATTAATTAACTTATCTACACCATAGTCAGCTCACGATGTCATCGCTAGCAGATGAAATTTAATGGATTATAATCCGGTCTGCTGCTCAAAAAAGTATAATCGAGACTATGTGTTTTAGTGTACTGGCTTAAGTAATGGTCATCAAGAATATGTCAAAAATCAATCTCTAAATTCTTGGTTCAATCTGACTGAAATTTTCAGTAAATTGTCTGTACATTATCTAGTTTTAAACTATTATAGTGAGAACTGCCAGCTCTTTATCTTATCTCCCTTAATGTATCTTTGATATTGGACAAAATTTAAAATCTGTTTAAAGTTCCAATTTCACTTTTTCTAAGAAAGTCAAAATATAATTATTTCTATGTTTTTTGCTCAAAAGGTTGTCAACTCACTATTATATGATCATGGACAAAATTTTGGGGGGGTTAGAAAGGGTGACACTGGTTGATTGAGGAAATAGTTACTCAATTACCTCCCTTGTTTTCCCATTCTTCTCCATGGACGGCCATCTTCAAACGTTTGAATTTGAAGTTGAAAATGATATTTTTGCCAATTTCTCAACTGGCAATAGTGAATTATAGGATTAATAGGATTATTCTTTAACAAGGTAGGACTGTTTATAGGTTCAATCTATTTTGGGGCTTTATTTTAATAAATTTTAAAAATATAACTTAAAAAAATGCTATTGGAACTTTAAGAATGTCCTAGTCATAATTATTCCTAATCATATTACAGGCTAAAGAGCCGTTTGAAATGGATGTACCAGAAAAGTTGGACCAATCAGAACTTGTTAAATCTAAAGGAACCAATCATGTTAAGGTAAGAAATAGATTAAAATGTCAGTGTCTCATATCAGAGATCCACACATACTAGTTCAAATATTCCAGTTTATTTTTTTTTTATCACTTTTCATAAATAATAAATAAAATTAAAAGTATATCCCCTGATATTTGAAAATTAAAACAAGAGCAGGATGTAGAGCGACTATGTGGGGCTAAATTTCTCCTCATAGCACACTGTATGAAAACTGAGGTAAAAGATCCCCTGAAATTTGGAAATTGAAACAAATGCAGGCTATAGTGCGGCTATTATTGGGGCAAAATTTATACTCATAGCATACTGTATGGCGTATACCCTTTGGTCCAGAACACTAGGACGTTAATATAATAGATTCAAAGGTACCGGTTTTCATATCATACCTGACCTAATCCAGGAATGATAGACAATAACATTAGCACTGCCTGCAAAACGTTAAATATCCCTTGACTAATCGCGACAAATTAATTGTTTTACAGTATTTATTAACCTGTTGTTGTTACGATAAAACCGGTTAACGTCACCAGAAATATTCTTTTAAGTAACTTGTACTCTTTATAATAATTCCATATAATCATATCCTGTGTTATTTTGGGGGCTGTTGTAATTTATTTTATTGATGATTTTTTGTAGGCTGGTGAATATCGCCGAGCGATTAAATGTTATGATAAAGTTATATCGTATTTAGAACACGAGACGAGTCTAGAGGAAGGCGAACAGAAGAAGAGAGATGCTTTAATGTTAGCGGCACATCTAAATCTTGCGTTATGTTATCTTAAACTAGAAGAAAATAACTCGGCAGTTGAACAATGTGATAAAGCTTTAGAAATGGATTCCAATAATACAAAGGCTTTCTTCAGAAGAGGACAGGTAGGATTGTTTATCCAAAATACTGTCTCATATCACGTTTCATCTATTATTCATGGATTACCGTCCAAATTCTGTGTTCGATCCCTGCATTGGACGAGAAAGTTCATCCAGATTTTCCCGTATGGTTTCCCCTTGTCAATGATGCAGGACAGAGGGCCTGACATGGACAGCTGTCTAGTCTTTTGGATGTCCTGTGTACACATTGGCGTGCACATAAAAGATCCCTTGGCAGTTGGAATTCTATATAGGAGTAGGCCGTAGCGTCGAGGCCTGGGCAAAATTTCCCTTGTGGCACAGTGTATGGAAGACTTCCATTAGCCCAGTTTAGGAGCAAAAGAGTAGGGTGTTAAACCCCATTTGACTTAATTTCACCGTCCACATTCCTCTTCATATCCATAAATTACTAACACCTAGCGTCCCTGGCAACGGATGTTCTGGATTTACATGCATATCACAATCAACCGGAAAGGAAGTTTATTATCAACAGGATTGTTAGACATTGGGTTGCTGTATGGGATAGTGTGTGCGCATTAGATAACACGGTCTGTCATTGAGTTCAGTGGCGTGGTTCGATTCCCTTGTAGTACGTGACGAGGAGTAGGGTTGCCTATCGAACGTAATGGATTCTCCGGTTCCTTCCCACTGCTAAAGACCCCTACATGCAAGCAAATTAATGAAATAAAATTAAACCATATGTTAGTCCTGAAATGACCTAGTTTATGTCGAGTGGACGTTAAACCCCATTTCTCTCCTTCTCTAGTCCCAATCCCATTCGATTTATTGAGAAAAAAAAATATTGTTTAAAAAAAAAAAATGACTGGCGTATGATGTTGATGAGAGGTTTACCTGTATTTCTATCCTTTTAGGCACAACTTAATAAAAATGAGTACGAAAACGCAAAGAAAGATTTTGAAAAAGTTGTCTCCCTTGAACCTGAAAATAAAGCTGCGAAGAATCAAATTGTTATGTGTAACCATAAACTAAAACAGTTCATGGAGAAAGAAAAGAAAACTTACGCTGGAATGTTTTCAAGATTTGCAGAACAAGATGCCAAGGTAAGATTATTACAATTATCTTAGAGATAGAGTCGCAGTGAACTTAAATCATTATAAATGTGTAAAAACATGAAAAAAATATCTCAATTATTGTGATAATGCTATGAATTAGAAAATTAGAAAAAATATTTCATGTTAACGAAATGCGATAAAAAAGTCACTAAAATTTTTATCGCATTTCGTTAACATGAAATATTTTTTCTAATTCATAGCATTATCACAATAATTGAGATATTTTTTTCATGATTTTACACATTTATAATGTTTTAAGTTCAAGTTTTTTGAAATTCTAATTTTAAGATCTGTGAATTGACCACCAGGTAAGTTCTCCAGGTAGGACTGGTAAAACCAAGGTAAACAAAATGCGTTTAAAATTGACGAGGTAGTAAAATCATCATGCAGAATCCCTAGGATGTTTGTGAAAAAGGGAAAAATAAATCTGGTAGGAGTCAATATACATTTAAAGCAATTTATTTCATTTTGTTTCTCATTGCCAGTTTCCTGATAAAAATACACCGGTTTTAATCAAAACAAATTCGACTGGTGAAGTTATGGACAACATAGACAACTGGTCCAATGAAATGGCCAAGGATATGATGTCCATAGAGCAAGAGATGGCCGCGTTCGGAGAAACAATGCCACTTATTCCAGACAAAGAAAATATAAATCCCAGGCGCAAGTGAAAGGTTGGTGATTTACCTCCCATTGTTACCAAATAAGGACTGTCCCATAAAATAAGAGAGAGAGAGAAATGGGGTTTAACGTCCACTCAACACAAACTAGGTCATTTTGGGACTAACATATGGTTTAATTGATTTTATTTCAATAATTCACTTGCGCGTAGTGGTCTTTAGCAGTGGGTGGAAACCGGAGTACCTGGATGCAAGGAATACAGTTAATGGTGAATCAGGACTTTGAAAGTCTGTTTGAAACAAAATGAAATAAATAGTTTTTGATGAAAGGCCCTTTCTTTTTACTTCGTCCACATAAGCTCTTTCTTTTTACTAATACCAACAGACGTCTTGTCTTATAACAGATGGATTAAATATTTTACGACACCTAGATTATTTTTGCAACTGAGTGTTTAGACATGCACAGCTTCATAATTTTAGCTTATGAGTAGGTTGAGATTATTGGCAATATTTGATATTTTGCCTTTTGTTTACATGTATATTTAATCTGGTATTGATTATTGAAGGAGGTTGGGATTATTGACGATAATTAATGAGTGAGGTTGGGATTATTCACAATAATTTGAGTAAAGAACGAAGTAGGTACGAAACAGTCTGCTCCCATTTTAAGATGTTAATTGATTGACCACGACTATTGTTTTTTTTATAGAAAACTCCGGAACCAATGAATCAAAATAATGATGATAGCAATGGTGAGAAGAAGGACGAGACAGACGGGTCGAATGGGATGGAGGAATCTGAAATGATAACAGAGTAACAAACGAATCTGGAAAGTGTGACGATGAGTTGTAAATTGAAACAATTTTCATCAAGTTTTGTTAAAAACCAACATTTGTTAAGATTGACAATGTTAAGCCTTATGTTAAGTAGTGGAGCCGTATGGCAAATTGTTTGAGATGTTTACTTTAAAAGATTTACCTGTTCTTTTGTAATATAAAAAAAAATTGTCAAGGAACACAAACTTGTTTTTGTTCGCAAATGGTTTACTTTAAGAATGAACGTGGAAAATATGAGAACATGTGTGGAATTGTTTTGCAAGGTTTAAAAATCGATTTCATTGTTAAAGAAACAGAATGACAAATGGCCGTCTACCCGGAAAGTCAGTGAGCACCCTGCATTTTGATGCGGACAGTAATCTTGTGTGTATATTGTCCTCAAACGTGTACAGCCAACATGGTGAAAGAAAGTCTACATGGGCACAATTGTCAATCTCGGATCTCAGAGAAAAGTTTATTATTATTTTCTCTCTGGGGATTCCCATCTTCATTTGTCGGGTCGGTCATTTTGAATGTCATGTTTGGTATCCTTTCGCCATCATATTTTGCACTCATCCAGGCTAAAAGTAGTTCCTGGTAAATCATCAAATCGTCTTTTTTTTTGAATAAACTTTTGATGCCGAGATCATATTAAAATATGAACCGATGCTTAATTGTCAAGAAATCAGCAGCATTTCATTCAAATAAATCCAGCCAATCAGGAGCCAATGAGGGAGGAGCTTAGGAAATGAATTTAGACTGATTAATAGCCAGTGTGTTTGCCCAGTGAGAAACTAACGGTACACTTCTCTCTGGGAGCTGCGATTGTATAAATGTTTAAGATCTTTTTGTTCTTGTTTCTAATATTCTAAATGTAAAGTTTATGATTGGTGTAAGTATGTAGGAGAGATTGTTAACATGAAGTGTGATTGCAGGTGTAAAATCAATCTGATTATAGTACACAATATATATTTTGTTTCGTATTTTTATTCTTTTGACGGCCTACACGATACATGAAGATCTGACCAGTTGTAGTGGAAGGTCGCGTCAGCGGGTCGTATGAATGACCTTTGACCTGATAGCATCATTCATATGATCAGTTAATAAGTGTGAAGTTTTCAATCACTGCAAATATTGACCCACAGTTCCAAGTGCTAGACAACAAGAAATCGACTCATCAGACCATTTGATTGGCTAATCCCCCACATCAACCAGAAGGTTATTTAACAAAGCTTCCAGAGTCTAGTATAGCCAAGACAAATAAAATGAAATTTAGAACTGAACTATTAGAAATAAAATAAGAATCTGTGTTTTAAACAGATTAGGTTTAAAATAGTTGTATTCATGTCAGGACACTGAACCTTGAATTACTTTAAAGTTGCTGAAATCATTGTTTGTATTTTTAGAGCAAAATCTAATTTTCAAAACTTAATGCACAGACACTTTTCGTTATTTTAAATACAGGATGATTTGTTGATTAGTTGCATTTAACAATACTTGTTTTATAGTATATAATAAATGACTATTATATTGATTGTTGTTTTTTACTTGATTGGGGGTGGATGGCCTGTAATCGAGTCAACTGGAGTGGTTTTGATTCCCCGGTTGTACGTAGCAAGGAATAGGTCGCGCGAGAGAGAGAGTAATGGGGTTTAACGTCCACTTGACACAACTAGGTCATTTTGGGACTAACATATGGTTTTAATTTTATTTCAATAATTCGCTTGCGCGTAGGGGTCTTTAGCAGTGGGAGGAAACCGGAATAGGGTCGCCTGTCCAACCTCGTGGTTTTTCTCCGGGTCCTCCCGTTTCCACTACCAAAACCCAAGTTAATTATTGAAATGAAATTCGACCATATGTTAGTCTCGAAATGACCTTGTTTGTGTGTGTACACATTTCTCTCTCTCCTACTTTATTATCGTTATGTAAATGGGGTTTTATGCCCTATTGGTGTAATGAAGACATTCATACGCCATACAGTGTGCTATGAGGGAATTACAACTGTTAAGGGTTCTTTTATGTGCTTGCCACTGTGTACAAAGGATCTGAAGTTTTTCGTCCTATCCAAACATTTATACGTTGTCCCGCCGTCCTGCACAACTGAGAAGGGGAAACATTGAAGATACATTATGTAAGATTTAGATAAAGAATTAGCCATTCTTGTTATAATAGTTAGAAAGTAGATAATGTGAAATGAATAATTCGAGTATTTCATTCAAGTTACTCTATTGCAAGTGAAGATATTAGCCTTTGAAGGTTTGACACACGTGTGCAATAATTTCAACCATTGTACTGGTTGATCGAAGCCGAGTCTTGTTCTTCCATATTGATTAAATCAAAGTATCGCTGAACCGTTTTAATCTGTTTAATATCGGATGCCATCGAGAGTTGATTAAGGTCTGGATCAGTTAATGACTAATTAATACTTTAGAAAACAACAAGCCTTAAGAGAGACCTGCAATAGGCAGATTTACCTCTTGTATAATGCATGTCTAAGGGAAGGATATTAAACAGGATTCAACACAGTTTTGTTCCCCCCCCCCCCCCCCCGGAGCTTACAGCTGCAATTTCATATTTTTATGTTATATTTTTAAAATTTATTAAAATAAAGCCTAAAAATAGATTGTATCTATAAACAGTCCTACCTTGTTAAATAACAATCCTATAAATCACTATTGCCAGTTGAGAAATTGGCAAAAGAGTCATTTTCAAATTCAAACGTTTGAAGATAAGCTATGCATAGGGGCAATAGAAAAACAAGGGAGGTAATTATGTTATCATTACCTGTGTTAATGAGTTACAAGAGTGGGAAATGATGCCTATGATCGTATATAGTAGTGAGTTGACAACCTATTGAGCAAAACACATAGAAATAATTATGTTTTGACTTTCTCAGAAAATATTAAATTATTGCTTTAATATCCTACTGTTCTGATCCAAGTGGGCCAAGGGATCTTTTATGTGTATGCCAATGTGTACATAGAATCTTGATTTTCCGTCCCATCTTATCGACTAGACAGCTGTCCTTGTCAGATTCTCCTTCCTGTACCACTAATATGGGGAAACGAAACTTCATTAACATATTACATTTGTGGATTAGAAATTTCTTTCTTAGAGTAATTTTTGTGTTTCCATGGAAACAAATTTGACTTGGGGATGATGATGACACATTCTCTATGGATCGTTACTTTGTCATTGAGTTAAGTGGGTTCCTCACACGTCTAAAGATCACTTGGGGGGGGGGGGGGGGAATGTTAGATGACCGAATGGTTAGAGAGAGAGAGAGAGAGAAATGGGGCTTAACAGGTCATTTCGGGAGTAACATATGGTTTTATTTCAATAATTTGCTTGCACGTAGGGGTCTTTAGCAGTGCCCGGAGGCCCCACGAGGTTGAGAAGGTGCCCCTATCTCCATGCCACATACTCCCACACTAGGGCTCGAAACCACAGCCGCAAGCCAGAGGTGACCAGCCAGCTAGAGGTCGAAGCGTGGCACTCTACACCATCCCCCCCCCCCTTTGAATGGTTAGAACGTGCATGCTGTATCATAAGGTCTATCATTGAGTCAATGGGCTAAAAATAAAAAAGGAATAAAAAATCACAGTTTATTGTAAATAGTATAATATTTTGTGGCATGCAAAATACACAAAAATCTACTAATTAACCATATAAATATAATTTGTTATTTATCAAAATCTATTGTGGGAAATCTATCAATCTTATATTCTATCAATATCATATTGACCCTCGGCTGATAATAAGTGGATACACATAAATTTGGAAAACTTAGAGTTCAAGTTGTAGATTTTATAGATAATGGAGACAAATATGGCTTGTTTATACATCAGTTAACTCGTTGAGGACATAATCCAGAAACAATGCCCCCCCACCCCCCCAAGAAATCCCTCTCGGATTACAGTATTCCATGGGAGTTACTACACGTAATCTACTTCTACTACTTGAAAACTATGTTCTAACACAATTTGAAAATAATAATGTAACACTATGGTACCTTACTTTAAGCAAAACCATTTATGGTGCCATAGACAACCATTTATGGTATTCTCCTTCCTGTGTATATATAGAGATAAATGTATTATTTGGGTTACCATGGATATTATTATTAATATCATCTAAATGCACTGAGTGTTATGACAACTACTGTAATAATATAAACACTATAAATAAACCTTTTTATAAATATCCTCCGTTTTAAATTCTATCCAGGGTCTGCCACTTCTTATTTATATTTCAGGGATTCAGCCCACGTATATTTCAATGGTTTGTGAATTCCTTGAGTCTAAATCAAAAAGTTTGACTGGCAATAAAAAATCTCACTGACACAAATGTTACAAATTTTCAATAAATATGACAATGCCCATTTTTGAACAAACTGAGATTCTTTATATATGAACATATTTATGTTAAATAAACCATGATTGGTCTAGAGCAAGCGTATCACTCGCATTCGACTTATCAAAGCGATTATTACAAAGAAAAAAACAAAACAGAAATCAAAAATAATACATAATAAATGAATACATAGAAATTATGTAGGTCTAATAAAAATCTAATATTAACTAATAAATTGATCGCTTTAACGATATTCACCAACTCAACAAGCAAACCAACAAGAAAATAACGTAACACAGTTGTCTGGATAACAATGACTATATCATATAGTCCATATCAACAAGTCTGGACACAAAGACCCTCTTATAGACTTTTGTCAGACACAAATTAACACAACCATATTTATTACACAGGCCTCGACATCAGGGACTTGTCACAGACATTATCCAGTACACATTATATCATATAACCTATGATAATTTGTGTCCGACAAAGTTTGATAGGTGCCTTCTATCCAGGCTTGGTTATCAAGTATGCAAACTTTTTTTTACATAAAAAATACTTTATTCAGGTTGTCTGATTGGGATTGGAGAATAGGCTTTACCTATTTAAAACCCCTACCCTCTCAAGCTTTCATAACGGGCAGTAATATTTTGACGAAACGTTGTGTGTGTATAACATAGTGATTGCTATCCATAGAACTGTGTTGTGTTATATTTTCTTCAAGAGATAATTGATATTGTACCAGATTCTAAGCAAAGTGGTTTTTTTTCCACCACAAATTGAGAAATGAAAACACAAATTGTGTAAGCTTAGCGAGTAGAAGGTGTTTCTATTTTCCAAAAGTTTTGGGAGGAGATCAGCCGTTTAGGGAGCTCATTTCCTAACAGAAAATTCATTTATAGGGAATTTTAGTTTTGGGTAAAGATAACTCCCACTAGGTTCTTGTTTTCATATAACTGAGAATTTGGAAGCCACATATATATTTTCAAACTCCACAAAATACATCTTTTTAACAGATGTTCTTAACGTGCAGAATATATCCATAACAAGTGATTCATATTTTTGGACAAGTAGGACAAGTAACTGGGGCCCAAACTCTACTGATCTTGTTGCTCTTCTTCTTATTGGCAGGTCCATCAATTTAATTTGACATTAAACCTAGCAAGCATGTTCCTTGGGCAATTGTAGATCGATTGACGTCACAATTCCAAGATGTCCTCAGTAACGTCACAATTCCAAGATGTCCTCAGTAACGTCACAATTCCAAGATGTCCGCAATGACGTCACAACTCAAAGATATTCGCAATGACATCATGTACGCTTCGTGGTCAATACGTACACAGCACTTATCTAATTCAGTTAGAAACAGATATTTGAGATGATTATACCTAAAACTACGTGGGAACTGTTCAAACTTTCTGCCAAGTTCTGACTATCGTATCGTAAGAAGAATTAACAATAACTAACATATGTTTTTCTCTTCGATGTCTATGAAACATATTTATGCTGTCATAACCTTAACAAATAATCATTATGCAAAAATAAAAAGCTATCAAAGCTAACTAATAACTATATATAGTCTTATATACCCCACTTAAGGTTTTACACATCCCCTGTATCCCCCAGGGCTATCATTCTGTTCTACTCCTCTAACCCCTGGGTCCATTCATGGCATAGTCCACTTGTTGAGATTTCAAAAATTTTCTTGTTAGACATTTTTAAGGAAAATAATTGGGCATAACTCTTATTGTTATTAAGCATGCAGTTACAGACCACAATTTAATATCATGTGTCAACAAATATTCAAATTATCTGCCCTTGATGATTCTAAGTGTAGAACGAAATGATACGACTGGGGATAGTGAGGATAGTTTGTACTCTATGATAAATACAAGACACTTGTTTTTTCAAATAAATTACATATTTTTGAATTTTGTACTACATCACTAACTTTCATAAATCTATTGTGTAATTGGGGCGTTGGTCACTGAAGATGCTCGATTAAACATTCCAGAATTGTGCAGGATGACCAGAATTGATTATGTCAAATTTGTTTTCTGGAGTGGCACAACTGTGATAGGGCTCAATTCCACTTCTGTCAATTTTAAACATTCTGGACTGACCATCAAATACCCCCTATAGTCAGCAGACAAAGAAAGAAAAATCTGTAATACCATGACCTCGACTATGTGGTCTCATGTTATAACTGGATGAAAGAGAATTAATAACATGACCTAGACTATGTGGTCTCATGTTATAACTGGATGAAAGAGAATTAATAATCTTTTAAAGAGGTAGTATTATGACTTATTCCATTTAAGATAACATTATTCTATAGGTAACCAACTATTTGTATTGTTATCTCCCTTTGTTTACGTAACCAAGCATTTATAAACATTATTCTATAAGTAACCAACTATTTGTATTGTATTATCTCCCTTTGTTTGCGTAACCAACCATCTATAAATTATTTACGAATCTAAATGTGTGTAGTGAACAAATGTTGCAGTAGGACATGCATCAAGGCCCTTCGGTTAATTTAAGGCATTAAATATATACATCGCTTTTAACATCCATAATAAAAAGGTGAGGACATAAATATTGCAAAAAAAAACTAAAATAAAAAGCTTTGGTAGGTCTTAGCAATATAAGTTTTTAAGCAAAATGATTTTTTTTTTAATTATTCTATAATGAAACAAATATCCCTGACATTTTCAAACTGAATACTCAAATCAAAACAACATTTCAGGAAAATGTTGTAATCATTAATAAACATACCTTGATCAATTTTACTAAGAGTTTCTAAAATCTGAAATTGTGATTTTATTCAAATTTAAATTTGTGTTCCTTTCTTAAAATCTAATTATAATCAGGAATATGTCAAAGTTTTATTTCGAATGGGTTTTTAAATTATATCTGTTGTCCGGACATTCCAGTGATTCTGCTCCAAAAGCTTAATCTAAAGCTGAATCTTCCTCGATTACCGCTTCGTCATTTGTGATCCCTGTTTATGTATACCAAGGTCGTTTACGAGCCCAGCGGATCTGATACCCTGAGTCGACACGGATTTTGATAGATGCCCCTTCAGCAGCTCGAACAGTCTCTTTAACAGCCTGCATCAGATTTTGGGCATTTCCTACCAACATTTCCGTTGCTTCTTGATCTTCTTCAGAACCTGCCAAACAATAATAAACAAAACGTTTTAATTATTTCACAATTGAAAATTTCCCCACTGGAAAACCCCACCTTTTTAAATATTAAGGTGGATTTGAAGGGAAATCACAGAGTACAGCCCCTGTGTTTAGTACAGTGTTTGCCTTGTAACGTTATCTGAGATGACAAATGCTTACTAGTGTGTGAGGTAATGGTTACTGGGGTGGTTCAACTGTCTCTAGACCTTTGAACCTTGATCACTGACCTTGGCAAAATGTCTTAAAACCTTCTGTATTTCCTGCTGGTTCGCTTGATACCCATAGCGTTTTGTATAGTCCTTATAAGTATCAGCGTCGTTGTAGGTCCTTTTGCTTCGACTATTTGTTTGTTGTTTGTCAGTCGTACAAGTGCTTCCCTTTCATAGAGAGCGCAATTGGCAATGGTACTAGTTTGATTCAAAACAGAAACCTAACGTTACATTACGTTCACTGTAACTGAACACAGAGGGCTGATTTCATACTAAACATTGAGAAATATTATCTGAAGTTTTCTATTTATAGTAATAAAAATGTTAGAATATAAAATGTTAATAAAAAGATGAAGAATTTGGTATTTCTTAAAGGTGCAATATATAAAAAAGCTTTAAATGATTCTGTTCAAATTTCTATTGGTGCTAGTTTATTTAGGCCTGCTTTCCACATACATGATTTCAAGGCATTTCCGGGGTTACATGGAACAAGTCCCATTAGATTTGCATTAGATGAATATATGTTTAACAGACCTAAGTAACTGCTTCAATATCAACAGTTCTAAAGAGACACAGAGAGAGAAATTGTATTTAACGTTTACTTGACACAAGCTAGATCATTTCGGGATTAACATATGGTTTAATTTTATTTCAATAATTTGGTTGTGCGTAAAAGTCTTTAGCAGTGGGAGGATACCAGACAACCTGGAGAAAATCCATGAGTAAAAATTCACTCGTCATGATGCAGCAGATGATAAGCTATATCCTTAAATATTTTTCCCCCCAACTCCTCTGGTGGTACTGTACACAGCATTATGGTGGAGAGGAGAGAGAGAGAGAGAAATGGAGTTGAACGTCCACTCGACACAAACTAGGTCATTTCGAGACTAACATGGTTTTAATTTATTTCAATAATTCGCTTGCGCGTAGGGGTCTTGAACAGTGGGAGGAAACCGGAGGTTGAGAAGGCGCCCCTATCTCCATGCCACATACGATCACACCAGGGATGGAAACCAGAGCTGCAAGCCAGAGGTGATGGTGGAGAGGAGCGGGGAGAAAACATAGTTCAACATCCTCCTCTCCAACATCACTTTGCAGGAACAGTGGTGATACAACATACGCTTATTTAAAATGAAGCCACGGTGGTTAAGTGAGTAAGATGTTGGCTCTCTAAGCTTAAGGTCTCATGATTCCTGCGTTGGCTCGCTAACCTTTAGGTCCCGTGTTCGATCCCTGCGTTGGCCGAGAAAGTTCATCAGGATTTTCCGCCGTGGTCCCACTTGTCAGTGGTGCAGGGCTAAGGGCCTGGTAAGGGACAAAAGAGCGAGAGAGGGAAATGGGGTTTAACGTCCACTCGACACAAACTAGGTCATTTCGAGACTAGCATATGGTTTAATTCAATAATTCACTTGCGTGTAGGGGTCTTTAGAAGTGGTAGGAAACTGGAGTGCCCAGAGGAATGGTAAGGGACAATGTATGTATAGTCATTCGGATGGTATGAAAAATTGAGGCTTTGTCAACACATGTGTGTGCAGGTAAAACAACCCTTGGCGGTTGGAATTTGATATAAGAGTAGGCCATAGCACACTGTGTGCCAATCTTCATTAACCCAGTCAGAGCCGAAAAGTAGGACATTCTATTTTTTATTTAAATATCCAACTGTCATGGGTTCTTTCATATGTACATGGGACCTCATTGTCAGGGATCATTTATTGTATTTGGTGAATTGCTGACAACCAAATCTACCATGTTTAAAAATAAGACTTTCTTTTACGAACATCCAGTATTTTCAGTAGATTTGGTCGTCCAGGTTTTTATTTCAGTGCAATAATAGGTCGAACAGGGAACTGGATGATTTAATAATTAAAGTTTTTATACATCTTGTAGGATGACGATTTTATTTATAAATGTATAGAGTGTTATAAACTTACTTGATTCTGTTACCAAGAAAAGCAAGCAAAAATAAAAAGAGTTAAAAGGACAGAAAGATATTAATAGTATAGTAGTAGTTATCTACAAATTAAATAAATTAAAACCCATTCATTGAAGAAAGTATTGATTTCATGGATGGATTCCCGGGTTTTATAACACAATAATTTAAACTCAACAGTGGATTGGTTTCTGGTTTTTGTTAAATAAAAGCATCACTTGTACTTCTTTTTAACTCCGTCCAAAGAATAAAGAGGGGCTTTAAGACCTTTAAGTCCACTGGACACAAACCAGATCATTTCGGGACTAACATATGGTTTAATTTTATTTCAATAAATTGCTTTAGAAGTGGGAGGAAACCGGAGTACCCGGAGAAAACCTGCCAGGTTGGACAGGCAACCATACTCCTGGTCACGTACGACAGTGGAATCAAAACCACTCTAGTTGACTCAATGACAGACTTTATAATACAGCATGCACATGGTAACCATTCGGCCATCCTATCCCCCCCCCCCCATCTCACTTCTGTAAACAAGACATACAAATTTCAAAACAATATAGTCTGAAGTGTGTTCACAAGAGATATTAGACGACGGACATATGGAAGGGGACGACGACCATATTTCCATGTGATTGTATCAAAACAGTACAATACTTTCTTCAATGAATTAAAATAATATTTAGCTTACATTAAAGTATGCAGAAGAACCAGAAGAGGCCAAGTTAGCAAAATTATCTACAACTAGTATTAGCACACTTATGCCATTGTAAACACAACATGGTAACTCTAGTCTTTCTCACATAAAAACACATTATGTTTGGGTAAAAAATGGCAAATAATTGTGGAGGGAAAGAAATGTGGTTTATATGCCACTCAACGCAGATGAGATCAATTCAGGACTAACATGGCACAATAATATTTCAATACATTGTTTGCGTGTAGACGTGTTTAGCAGTACGAGGAAACCGGAGGACCCTGAGAAAACCTTTCTCCATGTCATATACAGGCTTGATATTCAAACCATGACATACGACAGCACCTGTTTTTGTTAAAAGCCAAAGATTCTTCACCCATAAGTTATTATAGGTAAAGTTATGTGTCTATAGTCTATAGGAACCCAGAAACTAATTGTGTTTTTTGTGATTGAAAGATTAAAACTGCCTTCTTGTGTACGTACAAGGCCTAACTATGGATTCTATCCAACTAGCAGCAAACAATAATATTAATCTTGTTACTAACAGACACAGCCATAAACATTCTCTCACAAATTATCTCAGATTTGATATAGATTATCAAATTAAGACAAGAAATTTGCGTCAGTTTTGATTTGGTCTGAAACTATTTCTTGGAATTTTATTCATCTTGAGACTGTAATTATTTTTTTTGGGGGGGGGGGGGAGCCTAGATCCAACTCATCGGAGATATTCTATACCAATCCCCATTATTTAAATGAAAACAAACTGGAGACGATCATCATGGACTCTGGCCCCGAGTTCACAAAACGTTCTCAGATTTAAGTTAATAATTGACTCAAACTTGTTCACCTTATTTTAACTAAAATATAGCACATTATAAAATTTTTGTTGTTTTAATGTATAAAATACATAAATAAAAAACTGTGTGCAAAGTTTTGTGTTTGTGGATCAAAAAAATTTCTCATAGACGTTTTTTGAAAGTTGAGTAAATTTTTATGTCCGAGAATAGTTTGTGAACTCAAGGTCAGACTACTCAGATAATTATGGTTTCAAATAAAACTCCATAGTCAGTCATTTTGATTAAAACTGAAAAAAAGTGATTTTCAACTTACTGATAGTTAAAGTTAGATTATAAGATTATTCAGTAGGTTTGGAGAAATTTAAAATAAAGGCCTTAAATTAATATCAAGAAATCACACAGTTGTTAAATTAGAAGAAGAAAAAATCTAAGACTAAGAGATTAAAGGTCAAAGCATAAAGGGCTTACAACGCATGTATTTAATGAAAACATAAGTTTCTACATAGGTACACTTTGAGACTAAAAATATTTTTGATAAAGTTAAAGGAAATCGTTCAACAGCATTACCAAGTTAACTAAAACTAACAGAGAGAATTTTAGTCCGGTTTGTGACATTTTGTCCAGTATAGGTTTAACTAATTTTATTTTTGGCACAAACCATGCAGAAACCAAAGTATATTTTTACCACAGGCTATTTCACTTCCGTCAGGGCTCGGAATAGGATCTGAGAGAATCAGGGAATAAATTACTACACTTCAACATTGGACAGACATAACAGACAAACAATTGTTGGAATTTCTTTTTTACACGTTTTTTTATTCGTATCATAGAACGACAGTCCAGTTTGATTAAAACACAGATCTTGTTTCATTTCGTTTTTTTATAGTTTAAAATTTTGTTTTACTTGTCTTCACTACACTAGGATCTCGAAGAGTTGTTAAATCAACAGTGTTTTGGTTGAAGTGAGGGATCTGCCAACGAAACAAGTCTGTTTCAACGACTCCTTGGCGTGCCACTAGAAACGTCAACACTGATTAATTAATGTCAGACGCCATAGGGTCAAAAGCCGCTCGTACGACCCCTGACATGACCTTCCAGTAGAACAGGTCAGATCTTTATGTAGTGTAGGCCATCGAAAGTATAAAACAAAGAAACAAAATATAAATCAGTATTTTAGTCAGACTGGCGACAACCAGGGTCTTCACTTACAAAGTTTTTATGTAGTTTGTTCAATTCAGGTTATAAAGTTATTTTTGCCAAAGAATATGATAAGTTTTAAGCATTAAAACTAGAAATTTATCTATAATGTGATATAAAATTAAATTCTTAGAAATAACTTATTTCATGGCAGATCAATTGGCTGACACTTAATTTTTTATGCAAGTAATCTTCATGCATTTCTGTCAACTCAAATGAAATTGATGAAGAAACTTTCTTGGTATGAAAGATCTCCTTAGTTATCTTCAACAATAAGTATTTAAATTAAAAAAAACTTTCTAAAATTCATGTACTGATAGTTATCTGAATTTTTGCAAACTTATGAAAACAATGAAGAACTTTTTCTGATTTAAAAAAATACCAACAAGAGTTGCCGTAGTTATAACAAATGGACAAAACATGGACACTGCACCATTTTAAAATTGGCAAACAGAGAGCCTGGACAAATCAAAAACATAAACAAATACTTCTTCAACCATTTCACTCCTCAAAAGCAAACCTTGACAATGTGAAAACTTCTAAAAACAAACTTCATAATTTACCAAAATTACGAATAAATCAACGAAATTAGGAATCAATGTCTAATTTTCTTCATGGTACTGGATAATGAAGATAACAAAAAATTATCAATCAAGGATTTTCGTTGTTTTTTTTTTGTTTATAAGCAGTATTTTTATTCAGATTTGTATCAGAATAGGGATTGGGGAACTTGCATTGCCTATATTAAACCCTTCTCCCTTCTAAAGCTAAAAATGAATTTCAATACAAAATTGTCTAAAAATGTATGGTATAAAAATAATGTCCTAAATCAGATTTCAAAATAATCTAAAACTGTTTTCAAAACAATTTCAATTCCATATAATCATAATTTTGGTTGAATTACGAAGTTTGATTTTTTGTTGTTTCACTTGAACTGAACGATAAACTGAACCTGTAGCAATTTCACTGCCATCTGGACTCGGTATGGGTTCTACAGTTATTCATAGTAAAATATATCATTTTAAAAAAAAGTTACAATAATAAAAAAAGGAAAAAAAGAAGTTAAGCTTTCCAGCACTTTAAAACTTTAAAAAAAAAAAAATGACAACAAAAAGTGAAAACAATAAGACTTTAGCTTTTCGTTGATTTAGATCAAAAACAATTACAATATACAGTATGAAAACATTAAGAATTTTTTTTTAGAAAGTCTAATAAGAAGAAATATTTTTTGCATTGTTCGGCTTCAGACAATCTGATTAAAATATCCATCTTTATTTCGTTTCATATTTTTTTTATACTTTCAATGGCCTCTACAACATGAGACTCTGACCAATTGTAGTGGAAGATAATGTCAGGGGGTCATACAAACGTTTTTTTAACCAATGACGTCAAACATGGATTAATCAATCAGCGTTGACGTCGCTCCTGGTTTACACCCAGTTATGCACACCAAGAAGTCGCCGTAACAGGCAGTTTCATTGGCTAATACTTTACATCAACCAGAACGTGGGTTATATAACAACGCTAGCAGATTTGAACTATAAAAAAACGAAACGAAATAGGATCTGGTTTTTAATCAGATTGTCCTTATGATAGCTTGATGGGCTATAAAACAAGATTGCCATTTCCTTTCAACTCTGAACTAAGATTACAATACACAATATGGAAAATGCCAGGAAAATCTTTTATTTTTTTTACAGAAAATCTGATAAATAAATAAGAAATTTCGTACCTTGTGCTCCTAACATAGTAGCTTTAACTGTAGAAAGAATTTTTAACTGTGTTCCGATTGTTGGTATTCTTTCACATACTTGTAATAAACTCTGGAAATAAAAACAAATACATGTACTGGTAAATCATATGAGAGAGAGAGAGAGAGAGAGAGAGAGAGAGAGAGAGAGAGAGAGAGAGAGAGAGAGATGGGGTTTAATTATGATTCAATTTTATTTCAATAATTTGCCTGCTTGTAGGGATCTTTAGCAGTGAGAGGAAACAAAAACCATAAGATAATATCATTTAATTTTATCATTAGTCTCATCTATGGTATTATTCAAATACTTTTGTCTAAAAGTTGTTGATAGCCATTTACATTGTTTGGACATCAAATTTTTCATGGCTCAATCCTTTCTAAATTGTACTAAAATTGATTATATGCACATTATATTCTCCGAAATAGGACATACCTACTTTTATCAAAAAACCTGATATTAGCTGTCTGGAGTTACTGGAGTTGTCAATTTATGGACGTAAATTTTGAGAAAGGATTGGAGGTTCAGTAGGCCTACTTTTACCAAATTTCCTGACTGATTTATGGAAATGTAAATTCTGTGACTGTAATTGATTCAAACTTACATTTCTCATTTTTTTGTCTGTACAGTCCGAGGCTAGTTTTTTAGCTAGACGTGTTACTTCAGTTGATTGCATAGCAATAAGTTTAGCTGTTTCTATTAATTCCTTCTTGCTACCACCTTCGCCTCTGAAATAATATAAAACATACAAAAAATCAGATATTATTTCTTCAAAAAGCTCTGTATTCTCGTACGCTGTGGTTCTATCATACGCCATGCAGTCTAATCCCACTCAACACTGTCGTAATGAAAGCAAATTTCTGTTCCAAATTATGACTGGTCAATAGTCCAATTAACAACCAAAACCTAACTGCGTAACAATATCATTCAGGTTTAAGCAGAGCTCCAAATATGTTTACATAATGTTACGTCATTGCCCCCAATTAACCATTGCATAGCAGAATATTGCATAAAAAATTGCATGACAAATGAGAATATCAAAACGGCTACAATGTAAACAATACTGTTTGAAGACGAACAAGACTTTTACCATTTGTAATACCTTAAATCACTGTGCAAAGTTTTACGAAAGACCCAGATTAAACGAAGGGCTGTCATGTTGCTGTATTTATGAGAGATTTGATTGAACGGGAAGAATAGACACACTCCCACAAAAGCTCAAGTATCAGAAGTCAATCAAGCAATGGCCAGAGACACTAGGGGTTTGGTGGCGGAATGTTTAACCTTAGATCATAAGGTCTGTCATTGAGTCAAGTGTCATGGTTACGATTGGTTTATGTGTGCTAAAGAGTAGGGTCATCTGCTAGAAACATCATGTGGTGATAAATTAGCATAAAGTTAAAGAGACAGAGAGAAATAGGATCTAATGTCCACTCAACACTAACTAGGTCATTTCAGGACTAACATATGGCTCAATATTATTTCAATAATTCGCTTGTGTGTCGGTGGTGTCTTTAGCAGTGAGAGGAAACCGGAGAACCAGGAGAAAACAAAGAGGTTGTACGGGCGATCCTACTCCTTGTCATGTACAACCAAGGAAGAGTGAAACCACGCCAGTTGATTCAATGACAGACCTTATGATAAAACGCTCACATGCTAACCATTCAGACCCCCCAATAAAGTTAGATCTATACCTCACCTGACAAGTTGACTGAGTTTGGCCATCAACAAGGCCATTTTTTTAGCCGCAGTAATAATTTCATTATCTTTACTCGACCACTGTTTAGCTTCCATATGAAGAGCATGGGCAGCCATCTACACAAAAATAATAATAATAACGTATTCTTTCATATAAAATACATGGTCTCGTAATTTGCAGGATAATGGGAACAACCTAGGTATGATAATTGAGGATTGGAACGGAGGAGAACTGAGAGGAAATTTTGTCCGGCCAGTTGTATTTTTGCTAATGTTTCTTCAAAATTCTATCGTCAAAGTGTTTTTGTATTATGATATTACTAACATCCAAACAACTGGATGATTTACTTCCTTGCTAGCCTTGCATCCTGCAACACCGACTGGAAAAACTCAGCTGAAAAAAATCCCCTCAATTTTTCTCTGCCAACACTGTGATTAAACCAAGGCCCCTCTGGAAGAAAAGGGGAGGGACATATCTGACCATAATAAGGAGTGGAATGCCAGGGAAAGAGCAGGGAGGCATCTTACTATAATAGGAATGAAATAGAAGGGAAAGACAAGGTATTTCTGATTGTGGTAGAAAGAGCAGGGAGGCATAATAGGAGTGGCATAAAGGGAAAGGGAAATGAGCAGGGAAGGTATCTTACCATAATAGGAGTGGCATAAAGGGAAAGGGAAATGAGCAGGGAAGGTATCTTACCATAATAGGAGTGGCATGAAGGGAAGGGGAAATGAGCAGGGAAGGTATCTTACCATAATAGGAGTGGCATGAAGGGAAGGGAAATGAGAAGGGAAGTTATCTTACCATAATAGGTTGATTAGCCTGTGGTATTGGGAAGTCTTCTTCATCATCAGTATCTGGTGGTGGTGGTCGTGGTGGTGCCATCTCATGTGGTAGTGGTGGACGGGGTGGAGCACTTTCTATAATAAATACATCAACAACAACATATTAATGTTAGATATCATAAGGTCTGTCTTTGAGTCAAACAGCGTGGTTTCGATTACCTGCTTGTCCTTGACTAAGAGTATCGTTGCCTGTTAGTCAAACAACGTGGTTTCGATTCCTTGTTTGTACTTGACTAGGAGTATAGTCGTCTGTTAACCTTCCACTGATGAAGAACCCAATGTGCAAGTCAATTATTGAAATAAAATTTAAGCATGTCAGTCCTGAAATGACCTAGTTTGTGTCTAGAGGACGTTACACATTTTTCTCTCATCGTTTCTATCTTTTAGACCTGTAATGATGGAGAGTCCGACAATATTTGATCCAATCTCCCAATCCAGAGAAGGATCCGATGATTTTCAAAATAAAAAAACTTATGCAAAATAAGACTAATAATCATATCAATAAAAGAATATGGTAGAGCTAGAAGAAACAATTTCTTTACTATTACACAGTCAAATTACTGTCTATATATATATATATCCAGAAATATTAGTACAATATTAAAGTTACACTACTTTGTTTCACAGTAAATATTGTAAAGATAAAAGGTATGCCGAGACAAACTGATTTCAACACTGTTTTAATAACATTTTAAAGTACTTTTCGTCCGTCTTGGGACTATTCATAAATAATGTTTATATATATAATACGCAAAGCCTTTCAAACTATTAGTCCATCTATATTCTTAATGTCAACCCATTCTAGGGCTTCACTACAATGTCAGAAACCATTATTTCATTTCCAACCAAACAATCCAAAAATTTGGATCAATCACCCATCAGTTATCAGTTAATTAACCCCAAAAGATCTAAAATCAATTAGTAAACCACCAACATTCAAAATGAAATATTCAAATATTTAGTATATCATTAATAACAATAAAAAATAATGGAACATTGGTATCTAAAAAATTAGTTGTGAGTAATGGAAATAAAATTCTAATTGATCCAAATCTGAAAAATGAAAAAAAAAAAATATCAAGGTATATTAGTTAATAACAAGAACTGGGGAAAACAATAAAACAGCCGAGCCAACCTTGGTTCTTGCCTATAGCAGGTATTCTGCAAATTTTACTGATAAAATATTAGCTTGTTTAAGGATGCAATATGTAAGATTTAGATAAACAGTTGACCATTCTTGCTATAATAGTTCAAAAAGAGATAATGCAAAATAAATATACTGAAAATTTCAGTCAAATTACTGTATACAGATGAATTTTCTTGGCCAACGTCTTACTCACTGAACCAACGTGACTACTATAATATTAGAAGTCATAAAAAAGGCCGACACGAGACAGATTTAACTCTTACATAATGCATTTTTAATATTGGTCCATTTCAGTAACCGATTGATCTCATTAAATAAAACATAAAAATTCATGGAATACAAAAACATCTTGCAAACAATCAACTGTACCATATTCCCCATATATTCATGATATTTAATATTAATCTAAATCGTACAAATTTTGGTAGCGTGGTTTGTGGTCTCCCCTATCATAGATTAGTAAAATGTTTTGATTCTAATCAAGTATTATTAACTAAATATACAGAATGTGTGTTACTGGGGAACATTTCGGGACTAAATCTCATCAAATTGTATGGTCATTTTTTGCCAAAGTTCCTAAGTGTGAATCCATTTCGTTTTAAAATGGTTCAAAAATTATCCAACTTGACACATTATTTATGTCTCAGTTGTGATAATTCTTTTTAAATTTGAGTAATTGTATTCCATGAAATTTTGTGTTTTATTAATGTTTGAAAATTCAATGTTTTTTCCTGATTCAGGAACAATAAACATTGATTTAATGATATTATTTATTAGTATTAGTACACATTAATCATTACATACACGTCTTCTTCTAAATTAAACTCAGATGTCTACAGACATATTAGAATAAAATAACAAATCAACTAGTTCATTATACCAAAATCAAATAATAATAATGTTATTTGTAGAGCAATATTTTATACAGAGTGTATGTTCAAAGTACTTGTGATTCTATTCTGTACACTAAAAGTTGTACACCATGGCACCACTCCATAAACAAATAATGTTTCAAAGGCATATGTAATTGGATAGAGCAGTAGACACATAATGATCTTTTAGAAGCACCTAGCAGTAACTGGACAGAGTAATAAACAATAACACATACTTATGGAAAAAACAGCTACTTATTTATTTGGTCGATGTTTCGAGGAATATTCTCTCAACGTTATCAAGTTATTAGCTTCGAAGTGTCAACCAAATAAATAAGTAGCTGTTTTTGAATAAATGAAACGGGGTTTAACGTCCTACTTTTCTTTTGAATAAGAATGTGTTATAGTTTAATAAACACATATTTACGCAAAACAGCTACATGTGTTTCTATATCTAGACGACGTTTTCAATTCAGCTATAAACTATTAATTGTCCTCTTTTTAATTCGAATGAATCAATACCAAGAGATTATCTATTGTTGACATTTGATTTTCTTTTTCTTAATTAAATGTTAAATAATTAATCTGAGTGTATTTTAGCTTGGATTAAAGTCTGAAAAGTTAGATAATGTCTTGGAAACGCACGACTGAGATTCGAGACTTGAATAGTTATTCTGGCTAAGGGAAATTTCAATACATTATTTCTGCTAACATTTATGCTATGGTTTGTAGTTTGTACAATTACATAGTCTCAAAAACTGATAGTTCTTTTTTAGTTTTTAACGTTATTTCATCTGGATTATCGCCCTTTTTTTAATTGGGAAATTGCACCTTCTAAGCGACGACGTCATAACAGCTATAACGACAGATTCATGTCACGCCATTCAGTCAGCAGACGACGGTCTCCCTAGACGATCTACATTCCTTTGCTTCCATGTATTCAGTTGTGTTTGTTTCTGTGATGGTTGTAATGTGTGTCCTAAATGCATTCAATATACTTCAATCCTCTTCTTTATTGATTTAGTTCATTTATTTTTTTTCGAACTAGGCCTACTTCTTTGATATATTTAACGGTGTGGTTACTTGTATAACGGAATTTATACAACAATATTATACTGACATCATATAATTATTTCCTTGGGTTTGTTTTCAAATATGAGTGAAGTCTGTGTCACCACTAGTTATCATAATAACGGATTTGAAGTAACTATGTCACCACAGGCCCGGGACTGTACAGCGCAGTGGACGCTTACGGCTAGCCCCCGGATCCATTCACTTTTTTGGAATTGTTTATGTTTGTGGTCTCTTAGTATGATGTCTTGTCTGTATATTTGTTTTTATGTAGAATTGTGTGTGGTGCAGTCCCCCTGCACTTACTTATTGAGAGGCACCACATTACCGGTACACAGTTAGTTATAGTTAGAACTTACAGTTACAACAGTTTCATACAACAATTAATAAATTAGTCAATTTAACTAGTATATATTATATATCTACACAATGCACGATCCTTTTCCTGTTAATTTGAATACAATAATTTCGAGTACAACAATTGCCTCAAGTTCACAAAGCATTGTCAGATTTAAGTTAATAATTTACTCAACTTTCAATCACTGTTTATGAGAAATGTTTTTGATCCAGAAACACAAATCTTGCACATATTTTTTTATTGATGTATTTGATACCTAAAAACAACAAAAGTTTTATAATGGGCATATTTTAGTTGGTGAACAATTTAGAGTAAATTCTTAACTTAAGTCTGAGAATACTTGGTGAACTTGGGCCCTGGTTTGATTAGTACGATACATAGAATCCTTAAAAAATAAAATAAAATTTAAAACAATAGAATAAAACTAAAAACAGAAAAAGATATTAATATTTCTGTTTTAAAAAAAATCTAAATTTTGTTAAAATTTGGGTAAAGGGAAGAACATGGCAAGCTAATAATTAATCTGAACTTTGAACCTCGTAGACCATAGTGTTGATGGAAGCCGAATTCTTCTTGTGGGGGTGGGGGAATAACAGGAGGTGGAGGGGGTGCAGCATATTGTGCATTCTGCAAATTAGCTGGAATAAAATTGAACATAAATAAATTAATTCAAACATTCAGAAAATCATTGTCAAAAACAGGCGAAAACTTCATTATGTAAAATGGTTTGACTACTGTATTATATAGCTTTTTTTAAAATAAAGATTACAATTTAAAAACAACAAAAAATTATGACCATGAAATAAAATATTTTTTTTTATCGAATCCCAAAACTTACTCATCCCAAATCATATTAAAAAAAACCCAACAAAACAAAAATGTGTTCTAAAACAAAACAAAAGATTAATCAAATAAAATAAATATAAATTTCCATAGAAAACCTGCATCAATTAATATAGAATTAGATTATGTGAAGTATAATTAAGGATTGACTTCTCCAGTAAGTCCAAAATGTATGAATGATTAATTTGTATGAGAGGGAGAGATGGGGTTTAACATCCACTCAACACAAACTAGGTCATTTTGGAACTAACATATGGTTTTAATATTTTTATTTCAATAATTCGCTTGCACGTAGGGGTCTTTAGCAGTGGAAGGAAACCGGAGTTCCCGGAGGAAACCCACGAGGTTGAGAAGGCGTCCCTATCTCCATGCCACATACGCTCACACCAGGGATCGAAACCACAGCCGCAAGCGAGAGGTGACCGGTCAGCTAGAGGTTGAAGCGCGACACTCTAGACCACGAGGCCATCCCAACCCCCCGATTGATTTATATGAACAATGAATGTTTAATGTCCGACTTTTTTGCACCAACTGGGCTACTGAAAATGAAATGAAATGAAATAGGGTTTAACGTCCTACTCTTTTGCACCTAACCTGGGCTAATGGAAGACGGCCATATGCCATACAGTGTGCTATGAGGGAAATTTTGCTCGGGCAGCAGCTCTACGGCCTACTCTTATATCGAAATCCAACTGCCAAGGGATCTTTTACGTGCACTCCAATTGTGTACACAGGACCTTGGTTTTTCGTCCCATCCGAAGACTAGGCAGCTGTCCTTGTCAGGCCCTCCTTCTGCATCACTGACAAAGGGAACTGGGCTTATGAAGATGAAGGCATAAACAAAACCAACGGACAACAATCACTGGTTTATTGTACGCAAGCACAATGTTTCAATAAATATCGTTTTATCGTAATCAAGCACAATAAAGATATATACTGAGTGCCATAGAAAACGCATCACTTAGTTTATCGTATAACAAAATGAGCCTGTAAACATATCTAATTTATTTTGCTTCTTATTGTGAACAATATTCAAATGGGAACACATCGTACTTTTGGTTTTTGACCCCTCTGACTTTGTACCATTGATTACAGTTAAACATCCATAAGTGTACAAATGTGTTGTTATTGTGTTCCCATTTGAATATTGTTCACAATAAGAAGCAAAATAAATAAGATATGTTTACAGGATCATTTTGTTATACGAAAAACTAAGTGATGCATTTTCTATGGGGCTCAGTATATATACGCCATGGGAGATTTTTCGCCTGGAGCTTTAACTCCCCTACTCTTCTCTGATTCCCACTGTCAAGGGGTCCTCTACATGCACTCCAACCTGTTCATTGGTGGACATATGTTGTTTGTATTATCTGAAAGATTTTTTTCCTGGTCAGGCCATCAGTTCTGACCACTGAAAAGGAGAAACTTCCTGAGGAACATTCTCAGCTGACACTGGAATCTGTAACCTCTGAAGCCAGACTGGCCCCCAGTCTAATGCAGAATATTGTATAAACATAACCTGTGGTGGGTGGAGTTGGGGTAGAGCTGTGATGGGTAGGATTGAGGTAGGCTGTGGTGGGTGGGATTGGGGTAGGCTGGTAGGCTGTGGTGGGTGGTATTGGGGTAGACTGTGGTTGACTGTTGTGGGTAGGGTTGAGGTGGGCTGTGGTGGACTGTTGTGGGTAGGGTTGAAGTGGACTGTGGTAGGTAGGTTCGGGTGGGCTGTGGTGGGTACTGTTGGGGTGGGCTGTGGTGGATTGTGGTGGGTAGGTTCTGCGTGGACTGTGGTAGGTAGTGTTGAGGTGGGCTGTGGTGGGTCTGGTTTGGGTGGGCTGTGGTAGTCTGTGGTGAGTAGTATTGGGGCGGGCTTTGGTAGGCTGTGGTGAGTAGGATTGAGGTGGGCTGTGGTGGGTCTGGTTTGGGTGGGCTGTGGTAGGCTGTGGTGAGTAGTATTGGGGCGGGCTGTGGTAGGCTGTGGTGAGTAGGATTGAGGTGGGCTGTGGTGGGTATGGTCAGAGTGGTGGAGGTCAGGGGAATGATTCAATATAACAGAAATTTCTTGGACAGAATGGTTACAATTGATGCAAGATTTCAAGACAATAAAAAAGTGAGAACAAAATATAAATCAAAATAACCAACTAAAATGAAAATGTGAAAGAAATAAAGTAAATGAATGAAAGTGTATTGTGTTTGGTACCTTCCTCGATGAGCTCCAGGTGATCATCTGATGGATAGTCCTCTGGAACTTCAAACAATAACACAAAATGATGATCAATTAAACAACAAATGATAACAAACAGATATGATAAAACAAAAACAAAGAGACATTTCATGATCAAGTGATTGGTATTTAATGATACATCATAGCAGTTCTCACTATAATAGTTAAAAACTATATAATGTAAAAGGAATTTGCTGAAAATTTCACTCAAATTGATCCACTCCGAACTGAGATTTTAGCGATTGAATTTTTGACCAAGCCTCAATCATCATTACTAAAGTCGACACGATAAAAAACATAGTCTCGATTATCCATTTCATGATTAAATCATGAATAAAAGTTGAGCAGCAAATTGAATCCTAATCCAGTAAATATTGCGGTCTAGCATTTACATTGAGAGTTGATTATGGTCTGGATAAGTTAATTAATGTCTAATTAATAATTTAGATAACATTGCACGCCTAAAGAAAGACTTGTAATAGGCAGATTTAGTTCTTGCATAATGCATGTTTAATGAAATGTCCTAGTAAATAGTGAGAACAACAAAAGGTAGGCGGAGATATATACTGATTATTCAATAGACGGAAAATATACAGACACCACTTAACAGACATTTAAACTTCAGGAGGAATGTAAAAAGTAATCAAATATTCAATGTTTTTTTTAATGAAAATATACAACTTCACACAGCAAAACTAAATAATGTGGATTAATAACACAGCACACATGATAATTAAATCGTGAAATAATGAAACAATCGAAAGATTCATAAAATACTGGTGTTCGGAGAAAAAAGAAATCGCAAATAACGATACAAACAGCTCAGAGTTGGAACTTGGAAAGGGATTTTAACATTTGGGAAGGGATTTTAACATGATACAAATGAACTATGCAGGGAATTTCAGACTTTTTTCATAAAAATTCAAATAAAATGCCTCAATCTCACAAACCAATCAAAAACAATTTGCAACAACTATTTCGGTAACTCTACCTCTAGCTATTACGCTTCTACCGGCATGTCTATCTACATCGACGACGAGTGAAATAGGGGCTGGCTGACGCAATGACGCAGCAGGAATGTGATAAATTTGCGATGATTGCACTCTTGGCTGCATAGGTTGAGCTACCCACTGTTGTGGAGGTGGGGGCGTCGAATAAAATCGAGGCGCTGAGTTTTGTCTCGGAGCTGAATACTGCCTCGGAGCTATAAGAAAATTTATAAACCTGGTTTTTATTTATAAAATTTCTCGATTAAATTCATAAAAACTTGAGTTGATTCACTAAGAAGCATTAATCATTATTAATATTGTCCATTTGTATGGAGCACAACTTCTCCCACGTCTAAGTGATCATGGTACAGAAATTAAATATAAAGAAAAAGTAAATTTCTAAAAGTAATAAATTTTCAAAATATTTGTTGGTAATATTGCTAGAGTTGTCAGCAAAAGATGATAATGAAAATGATAAAACTACTACAATCTTATTTTTCAAGAATTACACATTCAAAGTAGAAATCATCTACTTATATGAAAATTTTAAGACGATATGATTGAGGCCATACAAAATAAACATACTCTCGTTTTCCTGCACCACTGACAAGGGGAAACCATGCGATTTTATGGAATACTGTTTATTACTGTGTATTGCTTGATAAAGATTGTGTCAAATGGCCATTAAACCCCATTTCTCTCTTGATAATGACTAAAGAAGTCGAGTCGAAACGTCAGTTAGTAATAAGACAGTAATTGTATTCCATAGAATTGTGACCTGTATATTCCAGTTCAATTACTAAACGACATTGAAACAGGATAATTAAATAGAGCTAATAACCCAAAGAAAATTTGGAGAATTAAAATAAATTGCGAATTCCTTAAATGTTAATTTTTGAAATATAAGATAATAGGATCTAATCGATGAGTCTACTAAGCATGTTAAATAAATCTAATCATTAAAACATTTCCTGATCCTGAAACGGTTCAATATTCACTAGCAATATCAAACTTTTACTCAAATTCATGTCAAATTTACGGCCGAAATAGAGTCATACATGTTGATGGTCTGGGCCCTGTTGCTCGAAATCTCAACTAAAGATAAAATCCCAATTTTAGTAGATGCTTTTATTTTGATTGGCTAAGCAGTAAAATCAAATCAAATATTATCCAATCAAATTACTATAATTTGAATTTTATCTTAGTTAAAATTTCATGAAACAGGCCGCTGGTTAAAAATTAATTGTCTCAGATGTGATTGGATAACAAATTTAATTTTGTCTCAATTAAAGCCTAGATCATAACCCACCTTACATGCAACTATGGAGATATTTGAGTAAACCCAGATACATGTCACTTGCATGTGTTCGGTAACGGAGAATATCAAAACTATTTACAAGACTTTCACCTGGTTTCTTGTGGTTGGTCTGCAAGCTACCTAACCCTACGACCCTTTGAATATAAACAAGTGAAATTTGAGTAAAAGCGAGTTATTGTTAATGAATAATATAAACTGTGAGAATCAGGAGTATATTATAGTTGAATATTTTACCTGCGATGTGAAGTTGAGATAGATCTGGTGGAGGTGGTGGATAGTTCTCCACGGCATCTTTAGTATGTTCAGTTACACACTGTCGTACTTGTCCCACAGCGTCTAATAACTACAATACACAATATACATGTAATAATTTTACAACTCCCATCTTGAATTGCGACACCAAACGTGTACACAAGACTGAATGACTATACATTGTCCCTTGCTGGACCCTCTGTCCTGCAACAATGACAAGGGGGAACCACGGCGGAAAATCCTGATGAACATTCTCGGCCAACACATGGATCGAACACAGGACCTAAAGGTTAGCGAGCCAACGCCTCACAGACTGAGCCACCCTGGCTCCCACATATATCAAAACATCTGGATTACAAGAGAGGGATTGAATTGGGATTTAACGTCCACTCAACACAAACTAGGTCATTATAGGACTAACAAATTGTTCAATTTTATTTCAATAATTCACTTGTGCACAGAGGTCTTTTGCAGTGGAAGGAAACCGGAGGACGTGGCGGAAACACTTGTCATATCGAAGCGAGGAATCGAAACCAAGCTAGGTGACTCAATGACAGACCTTATGATACAGAGTGCATGCGCTAACCATTCGGTCATCAACCTCGCCCCCTGGGCTAATGATGTCAGGGCCTTGTTTCACGCAACTTTAACTAAAGATAAAATCCAAATTTTAGCGGATACTCCGATTTTGGCTAAGAACTAAAATCAATCTAACATTGTCCAATCAAATAACTATTCAGATCTTATCTTAGTTAAAATTTTGTGAAATAGGCCCCTGGTATATTAATTAAGACACAATATTGTAGAATGTTGGGTCAAAATATATAACAAGGCACTGAATTAGATTTAAGATTGATTTGAAATAATGTTAAACTTACAGCTTGATTTGATTTTCTCCAATTAGCGGCTGCATTCGCATCTCGTGGGTTCATGGCCAGATTTTTAGCATTCTGTAACATGGGTGCAATCGCTAAAATATAAAACACATAATTAGACCAGTCAAATGATATGAAATGGGGGCTTATTGACTTGCTTTCGGCACTAGACCAGCCGCCACTTGACATACATGAATTCAAACCACACATGAATTCAACAGACATGAATTCGAACCACACATGAATTCAACAGACACGAATTCGAACCACACATGAATTCAACAGACATGAATTCGAACTACACATGAATTCAACAAACAGGAATGGGAAGCCCACAGGAATTCGAAGCAAAAATGAATTGGACACTCTGCAATTCGCTAATCACTTAAGACATTTTTGCTGGAAAGTGCAAGATTTTGGTATGGCATTGAACGAACATTAGACTTTGTGACTTGATTATCACTTAGACATTTTAATTGGAAAGTGAAAGACTTGATATCTGCGACGATCGAGGAATCTGATAAGATCTCAAGATGAGTCAGTATATAATCAAAATTAGCGTCGAAATATTCGGGGTATTATGTGACGGGATTGATAAGATATATGTAGTTACGGTGAGATCAAGCCTTCTATTGAAGATACTGGTTAGTTTGTCAGCTAACTACGCACTAATCCATGTAGATATATGTAGTTACGGCGAAATCAAGCCTTCTATTGGAGATGCTGGTTAGTTTGTCAGCTAACTACGCACTAATCCACCATGACTCTTAAAAATCCATAGATTCCAATCATCAAATTACTTACATTGTTTGAGATTTTGTGAAGCAGCATTCACACGAGCCAAGAACTGTGGATCTTCGCTGTTCTCTGCCTCTTGTTGGGCGACTTGTAGAATACGATTAGCTCTTCGCGCGATATCTCCTGTATTATTAACAATCTTTGGAACGTCTCCTGATCGTATTCCCTCCTCAATTCTATCTGTATCTTTATTAATGGCTTCCTCTGTCAAAAACAAAATATTTCCGTTAGTTTGCATCAATGACAAGATATAAAGGAAAGAACACCACTCAGTATATTTATCCCATGACCTTTGTACAGCAGAAAAAAAAACACACATGTTTCCATGGAAATGTGAAATTTAATAAATCTTATTTAATAAGTTCCAAGTACTATAATTAGTTGATGTGTGTACTAAACAAGGAGAGAGAGAGAGAAATGGGGTTTAACGTCCACTCGACACAAACTAGGTCATTTCAGGACTAACATATGGTTCAATTTTATTTCAATAATTTGCTAACACATAAGGGTCCTTGATAGTGTGAGTAAACTGGAGTACCAGGAGAAAACCCATGAGGTTGGACAGGCGCCCCTATTCCTTGTCATGTACAACGGTGAATCAAAACCACGCTAGTTGACTGAATGACAGACCTTAGGAAACAACACGCACGGTATAACCATTCGGACATCCAAAACCCTTACTAAACAAGGTCGGAAGCAAGGACACCTCTTCAGTATCCCTCCTATAACATTCTACTTTTCTGTAGTCTTCTATAAAAAGTAGAAAGATTCAGATAATATTACCTTCAGCTTTGATAAGTGCAGCAGAATCTACAGCTTCATCTACCAGGAACCTTAGACGCTCCATATTATCAGTCCATTGTTTCTTAATAAGATCAAAATGTTCCTGGGCTGCTTGGTTACCAGGGTTACAGAATAATACCCGAGCTGCATTAATGACTTGTGGGGTTAAATCCTTGATCTAAATAAAATACGAGAGAAATTATTAATCATACTACAATGATTATAGGCTTTTTTATCCACTTGCCAAATTGATTTGAATTAAGTAGATATGTCATGTGACAATATAGCCGATTTTAAAGTACTTTGGTGAGTTAGTTAAATGCTCCGATTATCTGTAAACAGTTTTTGTGGCTGGACACAGTTGACAAAAACACGTGACCACCCGATCAAATCGTCAAATCGCACCCTGAAGTGATTTGGCGATTTGATGTAACCGCTTAGGAAATCGGTGTCGATAAATTCCTTGATTAGGGTAACCAATTTGAATTAGATGGACGTTAAAGATGAAAATGTGATTGAATGCAAATCACTTTGGCTAATCAGTGGTCGATAAAAATGCCTTAAGCCTACTAATTTTTCTGTTCTTTTATGAGCAGCTATGAGAGAGAGAGAGAGTGGGAGAGAGGGGGAGAGAAAGAGAGTCCGGGAATCAAAACCCCGCCAGTAGACTCAATGACAGAGCTTATGTTGCAGCATGTACACGTTAACCATACGGCCATCCAATTCCGCTGGAGAGTGGAGAGTGCAAACTGGTTTATCCGTCAGTTCTATAATGTCTTGATTTTGTGGCTGGCGAACCCTTATCTTGGGGAGGGGGGATGAGAGATTAAATCGACCCAACCCAAACTAGGTCATTTCAAGACTAATTTATGGTACACTTTTATTTTTAATAATTCACTTGCACGTAGGGGGTCTTTAGCAGAGGGTGAAACTGGAGAACCTGGAGAAAACCCAAGAGGCTGGGTAGGTGAAACCACATCACTGGACTTAATGATAGACCTTATGATATAAAGTGTTTTTAAATAGACTACACTATATCAAATTCAATGGTATTTTAATTTCACTTCAATGTATAGAAGACTTGTGCACGTTTTACCATGACAACTAGATCTATGGCTGCACATATACACACCTCATTACTATTCATATATTCAAAGGTCATGAATATTCATATAAACTCAATCCTCCACCCCACCCCATCAAAAGAAATTGAAATTCATTAAAATGTATCAATAATAGATCTATGTAAAATAGTACCAACCTGTTTAGAATTGGCGAAGATTTCTTCGACCGTTTTCTTATTACGACATCCACCAGCTGTTGCAACCAGGGTCGCAGTATCGGCCAATTTACAGGCGTGGGCCTGGAAGTTCCTAGCCCGGTCGTCAAAGTTGGCATCACGACCAGGTGTTCCTGGTGGCGCTACGGCAGCTTCTGTTAATTGTTTTAATGGTGTTGAAATATCCGTGAAGTCTTCGGCAACCTGTCCAAGTACAAAATGAAATGAAATAGGGTTTAACGTTTTACTGTTTTGCTCCGAACTGGGCCAATGAAGACGGGCATACGCCACCCATTGTGCTATGAGGGAATTTTTACCCGGACAGTGGTACAACGGCCTACCCTTACATTGTATTCCAACATTTACATGCACCGAATGTGTACACAGGACTCATTTTTTGGTTCATCCGAATGACTAGACAGCTGATGTTGTCAAGCTCTACATCCTGTATCACTGACAAGGCGGAACCACGCCAGAAAATCTGGGTGAACTTCCTCAGCTAATGCAGGGAACAAACACCCGACCTCCAACTTTCAATCTTTGATCCAGAAACACATAAATTTGCATATAGTCTCTTATTGATGGATTTGATGCATTAAAACTACAAAAGTTTTATAAAGGACTATCTATATAAGGCGAACAATTTTGAGTAAATTCTTAACTGAAGTCTGGTACTTGAGTATTTAGAGAATTTAGCACAAATAAAATGAAAGTAGTTTTTTACCTGACTAACAAGAGCATCTCTAATTTTAATCTTCAGATGTTGTAATTTATCAGACATATGTCTGGCTACAGCAGCAGCTTGAGGACTATTTCCCTGAAAAATAAATATCGTAAAACTTCACACACGGTATATATAGAGAAAAATGTGGTTTTAAGTCCACTCGACACAAACTAGGTCATTTTGTAAACAACATATGGTTTAATTCTAATTCTACAATTTGCTTGCACTTAGGGGTCTTTAACAGTAGGGAGGAAACCAGGGGATCCAGAGAAAAAACCGACAAGGTTGGACAGGCAACCATACTTTATCATATACAACCGGGGAATCAAACTTTGCTAGTTGACTCAATGACAGACCTTATGATACAATGTCCCTGCACTAACTATTCGGCCATCCAACGCCCCTTGCACATGTTCGAAGTATGGAGGTACCCTTTTGGTGTCCACTAACTTTTTGCAATATTTTCATACCTGGTTCTTTTTGCACATCTCTGAAAGCTGATTGGTGAGAATTTCTACTTCATCACACGATCTTAATAATTCTTGACGTTGTGGTCCGCTACAGCATTGTGCGACCCTTCGACCTTCAGCTACAACTAATCGTGTGGCTTGCTCACCTTAAATGAAATAAAATGTGGATTAAAGACCTACTTTTCTTTTTCACCCGGGATAAATGCGGCAGGTTCTTGCTGTTGTCGCAAATGTGTGACCGTGACCACTTAGCAGTAGAACGATGTGGTGCAAATATGTGACTATGACCGGTTAAGGGTGAATGGACAAGCATTTATGGACTTGAAACAACGTCAGTTGACTCAATTACAGATCTAATGACATAGTGCACACTTGCTAACCATTTCACCGTAGAATCCCCCCCCCCCCCACCTCTGAATGGGTAAACTTACCTAGACCATTGTCATTGATACCGGGATTAGCCAACCATTGTCGAGCTTGTTCAATCTTTCCGTCAACCGTTGGAGCGGGTTTACGGATACCGCTTCTTTCCGTGTTCATAATACCACGATGAGTCAGGTTCTGTAACGTGTCCAGTTTATTCTGTAGTTCTCTTGCTAGTCCCATAGCTTGGGGACTGTTACCCTGGAAACACAAATACATAATAACAAATAATCCTCATGTCTACTTCTATTGTGAAATGAAATATGGGTTAACATCCTCCTGTGCTGCTCTGACTGGGCTTCATCTCGATTTTCTGTGTGATTTCCCCTTGTCCGTGATGCAAGATGGAGGGCCTGACAAGGACAGCTGCTTAGTCGTTTGGATGGGACGAAAAACTGCAGTGCACGTAAAAGGTCCCTTGGCAGTTGGAATTCAATATAAAAGCAGGCCGTAGTGCTGCTGTCAGAGTAGAATTTCGCTCATAGGCCCAGGTTAAGTGCAAAAGAGTTTCATTTCATTTCATTTTCCGACTGGGCTAATGAATACGGGCATACTGCATACAGTGTGCCACAAGGGGAATTTTGCCTTGGCAGCGACACTATGGGATTCTAACTGCCAAGGGATCTTTTACGTGCATACAAATGAATACATGGGACCTCGGTTTTTCGTCTCATCCGAATGTCCTGTCAGACACTACTGAAGTTGAACATTTTAATTTCATAAAAACAAACTCAAGGGCGTTATTCATGGAAAGTTGAATTAATATTTTATGAATTCTGCCCCTTCATTGGCTAAAAGTTAAAATTCATCCTGGGATTTAAACTACCAATCGGTGAAACTTCTACATCCTTTAAATATTTGAAGCTTTTGTGAATAAGGTCTTTGATAGAAAAACAAATCTGTGTTGGACAAAAAGACAGGTACCATAAGGGTTGTGTCGGACAAAGCTTGTCCAATTTGTGTCTGACAATGTCTGTGACAGGTGCAGAGGCGGACCAAGGCTCTGATGGGCTCTAGGCAGCTCGACCAGCTGGGCCTTTTGTGGGACTGTTTTGACATGATAAAACTAAGTAAAGACCGCTGTAAGAGAAAAGAGATTTTCCAAGGATATACGTCGATATATTTCTTTTCCTACTTTCTTCAAGCTGTAATTTTTGTCACTAGTAGTAAAGTACTTCTTCCTTCAAAATGAACAGCTGATACAACCGAGTGAGGGTCATCGTAAGCGTAGTCCAGTGAATTAAATAATGTAAAAAATAAAAAGGTCGTCGAAAATTTTATGGGCCCTATTTTTTTCTTGGGCCCTAGGCAGCTGCCTACACTGCCTTTAGGGTAATCCGCTCCTGGACAGGTGCCTTATTTCCAGGTTTGTTTGGAACATCTTTCCAGGCATATTATTCAATTAGTTTTGTTTTTACCTTTCCTTGGATACGAAGTTCTGACAAAGCATTGGCCATTGATTCACAGTCACCAACACATTTCATAATGGTGTCACGATCTGCTGGGTTTGTACAACGATCAGCTATCTTTCTGGCATCCTCCAGAATATTACGAAGAGCTTTATCACCTGTAGAAATCAAAATAACATTAACTTTTCTAAACTAAACAAATGAATTGCATGAAAAATATGATTGAAATATGAATCTACATAACTTAACTCCAAAATAATCACAGTCAAATCTTGAAATAAATCACAGCAAGTGGCGCCTTGCGGAGAAAGTTTTCTGGAAATACAGTTTGAATTTAAGAACTGTGTGATATTCTTAAACTCAGCCGTTGGGTTGGGAATTGCATCACAATTGCAATCGCTGATCGTGAGCAGGGTTTCAGTAAGCAAAATCTTATTAAAACAGTCAGCAGAAACTGTTTGATACCAAGCACACTATCAAATTTGATGTCAATAACATTAACGAAAAATCAACCTGATATTCATAAATCATTTTCAAATTGGGCTAATGTAAAGCAAAGGAGTCCGGAGGATCTTGTAAATTGTAAATACAGTTGTTAAAAATATAAAAGAAATAAAATTGTGTTATACTATTACAATATGTGTTTTTTATCATATATTTTTGGTGGATAAAATTCGCAAGTTGGCAGAAAATTTTTTATTACATAAAAATTAGAATCAACAAAATACTCAATTTGGCGGAAAAAAATCTTTTACATAAAAATCTTTTACATAAAAATTAAATTCCATTTTGACAGGAAAAAAAAATGAAAGCCAGCTAGTGTGACCCCTGATCACAATATTAAATGTTTAAACATGACATACCAGCACTGCCAACTAAGGCTTTAGGATCTTTCAACCAATCTTGGGCATGTTGCATTTTACCTTCAATGGCATTCTGTAATTATAATCAAAATATACTTTATATTAAAATGTTGTTTGCTCGAATAAAATATTTCACAAAATAACGAAAAGATATCAAATATAACACCTGTGAGTCGGATGGATTAATTTGATGTTGAGACATTTCTTATCTGGAAAGGGTCGGAGGCGAATAGTGGGACGTTAAACCCCATTTCATTTCGAAAGGAAATGAAATAAAACAGAGAGAGAGAAATGGGGTTTAACGTCCACTCGACACAAACTAGGTCATTTCAGGGCCAACATATTTTTTAATTAATTTTATTTCAATAATTCACTTGCGCGTAGGGGTCTTTAGCAGTGGGAGGAAACCGGAGTAACCGGATAAAAACCCATGAGTTTGGACAGGCGACTAAACTCCACACCAATTTCATTTCTGATTATCAATAGAAATGTATAAATATAGGCACCAAGTGGCCTGGTATTAGATACAAGGCCTCGTTTTTTCAATCATACTGATATTTTCAACAATAAAATTACACTGGGATCTGGAGTCCAGTGGTGCCAGTTTTTTGGTTAGCCCCACCTCGTCCCTTGTGGAAATGAAGTGAAATGTGGGTTAACATCCTAATTTTCTGCAATGACTGGACTCATGAAGACGACAATACACAATGCAGCATGCTATTAAGAAAATGTGGCTCGGACAGTGACGCAACGGCATACTCTTATATCGAATTTCAACTGCCATTTTGTTTATATAAGGTCATAATAAGTGAATATTATACATGTACCATATATCACAAAATAAAGTCAGTTTTATCTACAACCATATAGAAACTTTTATTGGAGATAATCAATTATCTACCTGAGATTTCTTCATAATCAACCATATGTAAATGTATTACAGACAATTAATGTTTTATCTGGTCTTTTTCATGACAGTCAATTAATAATTTACCTGAGTTTTCTTCGTAAGTCGATTAATGTTTTACCTGGGCATTTTTCTTTACAGATAATTAATTAATTACCTGGGCTTTTATTGGAGATAATCATTTACCTGTGTTTTATTCATGACAATGGAAATTTTTATTGGAGATAATTATTTACCTGAGCTTTTTTCATAACAGTCAAATCATCAGCATCCCATTCATCTTCATCATACGTTGTCAATAGCAACACACGAATAATCTCATGTATTTCATCAGACATTTTACGTACAACATAATCACGATTATTCTGAGCTTCGGTAAAACCCTGATCTATGTCAAAAAACAAAAAAAAAAGAAACAAATTTGACATCTTACTGGACCAACAACTCGTGTTCTTCTTCTTGGAAGGACGCTCCTTGAAAAAGTTTACAGTCGAAATTCAAATTAGCCTATTTTTTCTTTGAACAATACTAAATTGATTAGATTTTTGAATTTCAGTCAACATGGTAAAATCCTTCTCTATGTAAAAAAAAAAAACAAATTGCCTTATCATATGTAGGATGAGAGAAAAGTGTTATTGTAAAAATAATTTTTGATCAATCAAATTTGACTCAGTCAAGCTTCACCACATTGAAATACGAAATCTCAAAATAGGTCATTTCTGGACTAACATATGCTTTAATTTTATTTCAATAATTCGCTTGGGCGTAGGGGTCTTTAACAGTGGGAGGAAACCGGAGGACCCGGAGGAAACCCACGAGGTTGGACAAATGACCCTACTCCTTGTCAAGTACAACAGGGGATTTTACGCCAGTTGACGCAATGACAGGCTTTATGATACAGCGCGGATGTGACTCCTTAAAGTGCAATAAACGGTGATATACTTACTGTTAGCCTTGGCAGTGATGAATATTTTGATACCACTAATAAGAACAGGTGTGAGATTTTTCACCTGATCCAGGGAACGTTTCAACATATCACGATGTACAATATGCGTCAACTCTTCTTTACGACCGTCAACTTCCTTCATCATCTTCGTTATAACAGGACTTAAATTCTACAAAAATAATGCAGTAAAATATTTATTACAGGTCTTAAAAAATCAAATTCTACAAAAATAACATGGTAAAAAGTGGTCAGGGCTTCGATCCCTGGCATATGTGGCTTGGAGATACGGGCACCTTCTCAGCTTGTTTGCGATATCACCATTGGTGGAAGCAGATGCTAAACACTGATAGTAAGTAACAGAGAAATAATGCATTACAACGTATATTTGTACAGTGATAGAGAGAGAGAGAGAAATGGGGTTTAACGTCCACTCAACACAAACTAGGTCATTTCGGGACTAACATATGGTTTTTTTAATTTTATTTCAATAATTCGCTTGCGCGTAGGGGTCTTAAGCAGTGGGAGGAAACCGGAGTGCCCGGAGGAAACCCACGAGGTTGAAAAGGCGCCCTTATCTCCATGCCACATACGCTCACACCAGGGCTTGAAACCACAGCCGCAAGCCAGAGATGACCGGCCAGCTAGAAGTCGAAGCGCGGCACTCTAGACCACTAGGCCATCCCCCCCCCCTTGTACAGTGATAAACAAGAAGACAAATGGGCCATTTCTGTTAAATAGCTTCAACTCAAATTTTTTAATAAATGGTATTTGATGGCTCGTCAGCATGAACCGTGCAATATGAGACTGATATAATCTGTATCATTGGCCTACTCACCTTTACAAATGTTACAAGATCCTCCATTCTCTCAACCACTTCTGTTATAGCTAAATATTCTAAAACATTTTTACACGTTCGAATAATCTTCCGTACCTCGGATTCATCAAAAGTTAATAATAAAGATGATGTTCCTTGTAAAATACCTGAAACATAATCAATACACAATAAATTATAGGAATCAATCAATACTCACTAAATTATTGGGATCAATCAATTCACAATAAAATCATACTAAAAAAAATCAGGAATCAATAAATAAATCAGGAATCTATAAACAATAAATTACAGAAATCAATATACAATAAAATCAGGAATCAAATCATAATAAAATGAGAAAGCAAGTTTTATCATGTTTTATTCTCTCTCAGAAAATTTCAATAGTTAAAGGAAGCCAGGAAATAAAGCATCTGTCAGAGACATTGCCAGGAAAGAGCGAGAGAAATGGGGTTTAACTTCCACTCAACACAAACTAGGTCATTTTGGGACTACTGGTAATACATTGTTCAGTTTAATTTCATTAATTCTCATGCGTGTAGGGATCTTTTGCAGTTGGAGAGTGGGAGGAAACCAGAGGACCCAAAGAAAACCCATGAGGTTGGATAGGTGATCTTACTCCTTGTCATGTACAACTGGGGAAATCGGAACCACTCAAGTTGACACAATGACACACCTTATGATTTCTTGCGCACGATTTAAAACACAAGATCACCTAATCCCCAAAAGAACGGGCACCTGAGTGACTGAGCCTGACAGTGCGTGACATTTTGTCATGTTCATCTAAAATGGTTATTTCCAGGCTGGAGGATATTTTTATAGAGCTGGGCCCTGTTTCCCAAAATCTTAACAAAAGATAAAATGCAAATTTGAGTAGATTCTTCATGCCCCTGCATTTTTAGAATAACACCAGTGATTTATAATTGTTTCCCAAACAAATTGTGTTCTAAATGCCGTCTAAACAGGTACGATATCTGATCCACCATTAAGGGGGTTGGGATGGCCTAGTGGTTTGAGTGCCGCGCTTTGACCTCTAGCTGGCCGGTCACCTCTGGCTTGCGGCCATGGTTTCGAGCCCTGGTGTGAGCGTATGTGGCATGGAGATAGGGGCGCCTTCTCAACCTCGTGGGTTTCCTCCGGGCACTCCGGTTTCCACCCACTGCTAAAGACCCCTACGCGCAAGCGAATTATTGAAATAAAATTGAACTATATGTTAGTCCCAAAATGACCTAGTTTGTGTCGAGTGGACGTTAAACCCCATTTCTCTCTCTCTCTGATCCACCATTATATTCTAATGAGACAAGAAAAATCATACCTCTAGATCCTTCTATTAATTTTTTTCTCGCTGGTCCTGAATATGGATCTGATCTCAGCATGTCTGATGCCTCCAGCAGTAGCAAGGAGGATTCGTCCACTCGACGTAGTGCCGGTGGCATGTCTTGTTTTAAAATCTGATCATCACTGGAATTAATTGTTTCATATCCGACCTGTAAAATAAGGAAATAATGAAAAGAAATGGGGTTTAATATCCAACTTTCCCAGAAAAAAAAAACGGCAAAAATTAGATGGGTATACACGTTGTAGTATTCTATGAAGGATAATTTGCCCAACAGTGGCGCTACAAGTGTGACTTATTTGGAATTCCATGGGTTCTTTGGTATACAGGACCTTTGGTATTCATCCTATTTGATAGAATAGATGCAGTTACCAGTCAGGCCCAGCAACGCGTATTTAGAGAAAATTATGTTGCAAAACTCTGAGAATGTTTCTCAGTCAACTCGGGAAGCGAATCTAGGTTTGCCACCACAACAACCCGCTTTGGTAAAAATAATAAACATATACAAAATCAAGATTTTATTTGAGGCTAATCAGCAAGACCATTTTCATTATAGGTTGTATTATCAATGAGCCTTTTTACAAAGCAGTGCGCCAATTTTTGTTCAGCAGTTGGGCATTTGCAATACTACAAATAATCCTAAAATACTCGGTTTGAACCAGGGGGTGGAAATTTAATGAAATGGGGTTTAACATCCTACTCTTCTGGGCTAATGAAGATGGGCATACACAATACAGTGAGCTATGTGGGAAATATTGTCCGGATAGCTGCACTACGGCCTACTCTTATATCAAATTCCAACTGCTATTGGATCTTTAACCGATACATCATTAAGTACAAAGAGCCTTTGTTTTTTGTCCCATCCGAATGACTAGAAAACTGTCCATATCAACCCCTCCGTCCACTTGGCTAAAATGAGACTGGGGATGAATATGATCATGATGATAATGAATAATTTGACTTCAATATTCAGCTCTTACCTTGACCAAGTTATCAACAGCAATTTTAACGGTTCTGACTGGTTGGGCCAGATCAGGCATAGCGTTACCATCTTCTGCTTCTTCATGGAGGATGACCAGCATGGACACCTAAAGAACAAAATCAATTAGGATATCAATAATTATTTACACCTGAACTGCAGGAATTACAAAATTATTACAGACTATTTTCACATGTGCACTTTTATCCATAAGAAGTTATCCCATGTTTTGTATTAATGTTGCTCCATCAGTTTAACTAATCCATGTTTCCAATGAATGGAAGTAATCAAATGAAATCCTGTTTGGAAATTTCATTCATACATATCTCCTGTAATCTGGAAAAACCTAGTAATACTGTTGAATGTAGTTTTGAGAAAACAAAGGGAAACTGTTTTGTTTCAGAATTAAGCAACTGAATATAAAACCAATTTTATTTTGTCTTTTTAGATGAAGATAATTAGAAGCCTTTTCAGTGAAGGAGAAAAACACCCATTACTATATACATGTGTACTAAGTCCAAACTCAATTTTCACCAAAATTTGACTTGCTAGGTTTTTCCAGATAACGGGAGATATACAGTTATTCAGTGTAACTCCATAGAAATAAAATGAAATTAAATTGGATTTAACGTCCAACTGTTTTGCTCCTACTGGGCTATGAAGATGAAAATAGGCCATACAATGCACTATGAAGACAATTTTTATCTGGGCCTAGCTACTGTTACATTGAATTTCAACTGCCAAGGCAAGGGTTTGTTTACGTGCCCATCAATGTATACACAGGACCTTGGTTTTTTATACCATCCAAATGACTAGACAGTTTATTTTTGCGTTTTGTATATTGCATGAAGATACAGAGACAGACGACCCTACTCGTTGTCATGGTGTTGTTATAGTTCAATTAGACTGGGTGTAACGTAGAAAATGACATCTATTAAAACATAATGTCATACAAACATGTAAATATATCAACTACATAGATACACATATAGGTAGGTTTACAGATATAGCCCACAGATCAGGTCAGTGGATCAATCATATAGTTAAAAACATAAAAACATTGGTGTGATTTCATATTCTCACATTATAGGCTTTTTTATCGACTTGCCAAATAGATTTGAATTTAGTAAAGATGTCATGTGACAATTTAGTCGATTTCAAAGTACTTTGGCAAGTTCATTAAATGATCTGATTAGCTGTAAACAATTATTGTGGCTGGACACAGTTGAAAAAAACACGTGACCACCTGATCAAATCGTCAAATCGCACCCTGAAGTGATTTGGCGATTTGATGTAATCGCTTCGGAAATCGATGTCGATAAATTCGTTGATTAGGGTAACCAATTTGAATTAGATGGACATTAAAGATGAAAATGTGATTGAATGCAAATCACTTTGGCTAATCAGTGGTCGATAAAAACGCCTTATATATCATAAACAACTCGTTTCATTTTCTCACGTTATATATCATAAACAACTTAACTGACATGAAATGAAATGGGTATTACTATTAACGTCCTGCCTTTCTGTCCAACTGTGCTTATATTTGGCACTAGTTAAATGAAATATAATAGGGTTTAACATCCTAATGTTATGATCTGGGCATACGTCATACAGTGTGCTATGATGGAAATTTTGCCAGGGCAGCGGCACTTTGGACTGGTCTTATATTGATTCCAACTGTCAAGGGATCTTTTAGTGCAGGCTAATGTGTAGACTGGACCTCGATCTGCATCACTGGCAAGGGGAAACCACCCGAAAAATCCTTAAAAACATTCTAAGCCAATGCAGGAATCGAACACGTGACCTCCATGCAAGCGAGCCAGCATCTTACCCACTTAGCCACATGATCCCCGCTCTAATTAAAAGTTGCATCTTTAATTTGTGTCTGACACAAATATTAACAAACCTTTCAAACCAACAACATGTTTGAAAAAGCAGATTAATAAAAAACGAAAGGGTCAATACTCAATAATAATATTTCTAGCTGTATTTCCCCCATAACACACAGTAAATGTTTATTCCAGTTAATTTTAACACTAACAAGGGGGAACCACAAATCTGGTTGCTCTTTCTCAGCCAATGCTGGGATCAAACTCCCGTCATCCAGGCTGGGGAGCCACGTGACCCCCTTTCCTCATGACACACAGTAAATATTTATTCCAGTTAATTTTAACACTAACAGAAAATATTTTGATTTATCTATAAATCTGTCTGAAGCTTGTATTTAAGTGTTATTTGTTGTGAAGTACTGAAATGTTTGGTTAACAAGAAGAAGTGTGTTGGGACGATTTCGAGATATTTGTACTGTAAACAACTGTTAAATCTAAAATAATTATTGACATTTACACTTGTCCGACCTTGTTTATACTTCATAATACCAACAACTTGTTAGTTTTACTAGCGGGGCCACAGTGGCTTGCTAGTTGTTAGGTTTACTAGACTATTGACCTACTCCACGCATTCATATGATGATCATTGCCAGAATGTAATCATGCTACAGTGGCAGATCCAGGATTTTCAGAAAGAGGGGGCGTGCTGCACCCACTTGGTAGTGTGAAGCCTGGAACCGTGATTTTTGAGTGGAAAAAATGGCCACAAGGACTAATTTCATATTTGTACTGTAAATTACAATTTCCAACCTAAACGAATTTTGTTATCCTTTCTCGCGAGAATATATGGAGCTAAAAATTGTTCGCCACTTCAAAAAAATAGAGGGGGCGTGCGCGGGTCCGCCACCCTCTGCATCCGCGCCTGTGCTACTGAAGACATTAACCTGGTGGTGGCTAAGAAAGTTCATCATGATTTCCAGGGTGTAACCCTGTTGTGTGTGATGCAGGACAGAGGGCCTGGCACACTGATCAGCAGTGAATATTCGCTAGGGCGCTACAGTCACTGATAAGGATGACATCGACATGACTTAATGAGACCCCTATATTAACTTTTTTCTTCCGATCAATTAAATTCTAAAACATTTTTTGTATGTATAAGAAAAAAAAAAAGTAAAGACGTTTCAAGTATTTGTAATTAAAAAGTATTTCCTTTTAGTGTAAATGGGTATCAAAATGAGTAAAAGGCAACATTTGCCCGAAGCAGTTATGTCTTATGTAAACAATGCACGCACCATTGTGCCAATGACTGACGCCGCATGATGTCATTGCACATGTTGAAGACAATCATCTGTTACAGAGATAATTCGTAATTGTCTCTGTGAAACAGATTGAGGTCCTGGCAATGGCAAGAGTCTAGATAAAAAAAACTGAGGTCCTGGCGTGTATACATTGGCATAGATGAAAGTTTTCCTCATAGTACACTGCATGCCTGTCTGCATTAGTCTAGTTGGACATTTCTTTGAAAAGGTCACACAACCAAAATCTGTGACGACTCATTATAAATCCTAGATTTGAAATAAATTGAATCATTATCAACTAATCAATGACCTAATTATCATTATGCCATGACTGGAATCATCGACCATGCCAGGCATTATTGACCTACTGATCAATGACCTACATCACTGGAATCATTGACCTAATTATCATTGACTATGCCAGGCATTATTGACCTACTGATCATTGATCACCATGACTGGAATCAATGACCTATGACTGGAATCATTGACCATGCCAGGTATTATTGACCTACTGATCTTGACCTACATCACTGGAATGAATGATCTAATTATGCCATGACTGGAATCATTGACCTATGACCTGGTGACTGAATTGGAGTAGCGGAATAATTGACCTACTTAGAATTACTAAGACATCAATGGAATCTAAGACCTCCTCAGTATGCACAGAAAATCTTAAAGTTTCTAACTGTAAAACAAACATAAATTGTATCGGCTTAACCCTGACAAAGTTCAAATTTTTGAGAGGTGAATCTGGAAATATTCTTTAACCTGAAGATATAAATCTACATAAATCATAAAGAAATTCATCTGGCATGAAAACAAGTGTGCCAACTGTGCCTTTGATTTAGTGTGATTTACAAGGTACATGTGCTGTAGATGTTACCTGTGTGTATACATAGATGTAGGTAGGTATAACAGTATAAATAACACACAGATGGTTGGTACTATAGTAATGCACAGTTATTTATAGTAACAAGGTGAAATACAGGCCTATAATAGTAGAAAGACAAAAATACACAGTAGGGTAATTACATCCACAAATAAATCTACTTCAACAAGTGGCATACAAAAACTTTTCTAGGAGGAGAGAGAAAAAGAGAGAAATAGGGTTTAACATCTACTCAAGAAAATGTCATTTCGGGACTAACATATGGTTTGATATTATTTCAATAATTTGGTAAAGTGCAGGGGTCTTCAACAGTGGGAGAAAACCGCAGTCTCCGGAGAAAACGCACGAGGTTGGACAGGCGACCCTACTCCTTGTAACGTACAAGTGGAGAATCAAAACCACGCCACTTGACTCAATGACAGACATTATGAACAAATGCACAGTCTAGAACTGGACAACTTTGACTGTTCTAAGATTATTGGGAGTTCTTTAACCTGAATAAAATTTGTGAAAAGTATATTGTCTACAAGCTTATTCATTCTGTTAATTCATAAAATTTTAATTTGTTAATATCTAATGATGAAACTAAATAAGTGTTTTGACAATAAATAAAATGGCATGATTATGAATTAGATTTATGACAAACGTTGAATAAAACTCGTTCTGGCTACATGTGTTTGTTAGAGAAATTGTGTTAATATTCAATTAACTGACAACTTGTATATCATTTTGATTGACACCTCCAGAGATTATAAGAAATGCCTGTATAATATAAATCCTGATTTAAATAACAATAACTGCCTCGTTCATTCATACATTTATGATTACAATTTTTGATACTTGAATGACAATGAAATGAAATGCTTACAACTACGAGAGAGAGAGAGAAAAGGGGTTTGAACTACACAGGGGCGGAGACAGAGAGGGGCCCCCTGCTCAGCTACATGAAAAAAAAATAATGCCTTGCATCAATGAAATTACATCACAAAGTGATCCTACATCAGTATAAAAATGATTTCTCTGTTTAAAAAGCTCAATTTGTGTGTATGCCTATGTAATTTAGAGACGATGATGGCAGATTTCCGGGACAGAAACCTGGCAAACCCCCTCCTGCAAAAATTCCTGGATCCGCCCTTGGTACATGGTACACACGTCACAAACCAGGTCATTTCGGGACTAAGGTACAGTTGAATTTTATTTTCTTTAGCAGTGGGAGGAAACTGGAAGACCGACAAGGTTGGACAGGTGACCCTACTCCTTGTCATGTACAACCAGGGAATTGAAACCACGCCAGTTGACTTAATGATAGATCTTATTATACAGAGTGCACATGTTAAACATTTGGCCTTCCAACCCCATTTAAAAGAGAAATATACATATACTTTAGAATTTAGGAATGAAACAGGATTTAATGCCTCATCAGTGAAACAATTTCTTCACTTTTATTTCAATGGTTACATATGCAATGAGCCTCATCTTCTTTGATTTTCAGCAGTAATGCCCATGTGGCAAGAGAAGACTGGACTTGAAAAATCCTGGGACAGAAGCCAGGGAACATGAATGATATTTCTCACTGCATTTTGTACATCACAGTAGTTCCCTTCTGCATGCGATTTCGAAACATTTGGTCAAAACTTTGTTTGGAAGAGGGGTGTGGCCTTGAAGTTACTTGTCTCCCATAATGACGATAATTCTGCCGATCTTTGTATATTTTCATCTCAATAAATACCGGGTGGTAGTTTGTAGATATATAAATAAATATTATTAAATGTTAAAAGGTTAGGAGTGGTGAGGAAATAACCTTTATCAAATAGACTCATTCACTGTATTACCTACATTACAAGATACACATGTTTAACCCTCTACATATACCTCGTAACCATACAAGATATATACCTTACTCTACGCATATCAAACACAAACATGCAAGATACACGTTTTACTCTATAAAACTGTTTTTTTATTTCAGTAGTCTAATCGACTGAATGTAAAACAGTTTATATACATTCATATTACAGTATTATATGCGCTGGGACCAAATTATGTCAATTTCTTGTTCAGATCTACACTACATGCATTCAACCAAGGAATTACGGTGCCAATGAACAGAGATTTAGCGCCTTTAACTTTTCGCATATTAAACACAAACTGGTTTACTTCATTCATGATTTCAAAGAAAAGGCATGAAATGAACAATATCTATACCATAATGTTTAGTATTATTATAGCATAATGAAATAGATTCATTCATGAAATACTCTACTAAAAACTATTTTTCCTGAGTGCATGAGAGAGATTAACATCCACTTGACACAAACTAGGTCATTTGAGAAACAAAATGGTATATAACATTTCAATAATTCCCTTCTGCATAGGGGTCTTTAGCAGTGGGAGGAAACTTGGGGACCAAGCGATAACCCACGAGGTTGGACAGGTGAGCCTTCTCCTTTCACGACTACTTGACTCAATGAAAGACCTTATGATACAACATACACGCGTTAACCACTTGGCCATCCACCCCACTTGGCTTGTCACTACCAGAGAGAGAGAGAGAGAAATGGGGTTTAACGTCCGCTTGACACAAACAGTGGGAGGAAACCGGAGTGCCCGGAGGAAACCCACGAGGTTGAGAAGGCGCCCCTATCTCCATGCCACATATGCTCACACCAGGGATCGAAACCACAGCTGCAATCCAGAGGTGACGGACCAGCTAGAGGTCGTTGTCACGTACAAAGTGTGTATCGAAACTACGTGTGTTAGACCCTCGAACACCAACCTACTTATAAAGAAAAGCCATTTATTCATCAAAATATGAACTAAATAATGTCTGTATGTTTTGTTACATATATGTATGTACATCATCTACTTCAGTATTAGCATGCTCTAAAAAACATTACTGTCAATCAAAATGACTGATAGGCTGTCAGTTAATTTAATTGATTTTTTTAAATAGTTGATATTTTACATGTATTTGTAGCCTTTTTCTATTTACTTGACATTTAAGACAAATGATACACCTTGAAAACTTTGTATAAACATATATGATGTACATGATTATTAAGAGAGAGAAATGCCCACTCAACATAAACTTCTTCATTTTGGGACTAACATATGGTTAATTTTATTTCAATAATTTGCTTGTGTGTAGGGGTCTTTAGCAGTGAAAGGAAACACACAATGTTTGACAAATGACCTTACACCTTACAAACAGGAATCGAAATCATACCACTTGACTCAAAGGGAATGAGAGTAAAATGTACTCAACATAATCAAGGTCATTTTGGGACTGGCAAATGGCATAATCTTTTTATTAAACATGAAATAAATATGATGTACATGAGAAATTAAGAGAGAGAAACTAAATCCTATTGGGACTAATAAATAGTAGCAATTTATTTTTGAAATTCTCTTGCGGTTAGGGTCTTTGGGCGGAAATTCGTTTCCAAGGTTATGTCATATTGACAGTGAAGCACCAACAGCTTGACATCGAGCTATCGAGAACATAAACAATTTGTTTTTATTAGCAGTAACATATTCATGAGGAATAATTGGCAGTCTCGTCTCATACAAATTCTGACTTACATTGTATACATGTCATAAATTATGGTAGTAAAAAAATATAGAGTTCAACAGAGTGCTATTATTGCCAAAAGATTATAAATTTGCAAAAAGAACGAAGCATAGAATTCTCACCAAGGCATGAGTAACAGAGATATTCTTACACACAACTCGAGAATGTGAACTACAGCTTTGTGTATGCATGTATCTAAACATGAGCTGGACCGATTCCAGAAACAAAATAAAATACATTCGTCAACAATTTTTGGGAAGTCGCCTTGAACATAACAGAACATGGCTATTCGAGCAAATAGAAATTAAAATGAAATGGATTTTAACATTGAATTTTCTGAACCGACTGAACTATAATGCAGAAAGACTGATATAAAATACTTTTTGGAGTTTAAAATCCTAATTTTCTGCACTGACGGGGCTAATGAAGACGGGTTTCCAGACCCTACTCTTATTTCTAATTCAAACTGTCAAGGGTTCTCGCATGTGCATGCCAATGTGTACACAGGACCTTCGTTTTACGTCTAAAGTGGGATTCGAAAAGAACAGAAGCAAAGCAAACATGAAAATTGTAATAAGACTGGTAATAAGGTCTTCTGTCATTCATAACAAAACTTAACACAAAGTATATAACTACTTCCCTATCTATTAATTAAGAGCTAGTCCACGAGAAAACCATGCAGAAGGTTCGAAGGTGGGGGTCGGCCGATTGAGTTCATATTTACAGGGTTTGGTAGACCCATCGAGCCTACTCCTCAGCCAAAATCACTGATTTCAGAAATCAACCGTTTTCGAGATACAGGCCTTTTACGTTTTTCGGCAGTTTTTTTGTCATTTTCAAGCCAAATTTTAGGTATTTTCGTCGCACTACTACCACTGTTACGTGACCCTGGAGAATTAGGTTTGGGTTGTTCATGATAGCAGGGGTCTTTCACTACCACATTATCATGGTCATCCGGTTCAAGTTCATTTTCCAAAGGTGTCCGGATACCTTACACGATACGTGTCTAGAGATACCTGAATTATACCCTTTCTTCAAATTTCGATAACTCCACTGGAGCAGGGTTTGCGATAAAAATGTAAATCGTTTTATTTGCAGCTTGACATGTTCTAACAAAGTAAAAAATAAAATCATTGTCAACTCACATACAACAGTATGAAAATTTGTGTCGAAAGTTACGAAATTCGTCATTTTTCGCGTCGTATTTTGGTTTCTTTAGTGTTTGGATTTCAGCCATACTATCCGGACATGTCCTGCGATATTTTTCAAATGTCAGGCCAGGAATATGACCGACTGGGCATCAATATTGACCAATTGGATATCAAGATATGGTGAATAATATTCAGAATTTCAAAATTAGTATGTGTATTGAGTATATAACTACCACTCGACCTGTATTTATCTTGTTATACCGTCGATACGTACACCTACCTTGTTTTCCTGCTTAATCTATTGTAGAAATGATTTATCTATGAATAAAATAAAACCAAGTGTGAACAATCCAAACCATTAGTAAAAATTCGAATTCCAATAAAATTGGTCGAGGCAAAATAGTGTAATCAGCAAATCGACTGTTCACCGTGTACAAAATACGCGACAAACAGTTGTTAAAATACCATTTCGGAAGCATTTTTTTTCCTTTGCTACCATATAAACGAATAAATTTTTGAGAAATATCACTGGCCTGAATTTGATTGAAGCAGACACGGATAGTTTTGAAGATTCATCAAAATCTGATAAAATTTATGTTCTTTAAGCGGTCCCCACACGCTCAATATAATTGTCAATATTACCGATGTCAATGTTATTGAAGCAAATATTTTCTCAATATTCATTCTGAGGAAAGCAGCCATCATTGACGGAAGAATTTGTTTAGCATTAGCTATGGCGGTTCCAAGTCCCAAGAAAAAGAAAATACATCGAAAATGGTCACCACAAGGGTGTACTCAGGGGGAAAAGTTTGGGCACAAACACCTACTTCGAGAGCTTCGTGAAAACGAAATATTGCGTCAATATTATTGATGACGCCCACACACGATCAATTGTTGCACAAAAATTGACGGTTCGTCAATAAAAAATCTTCGGACATTTGATTTCTTCAATCATATTGACATCAATTATTTCGAGCTTCAATATCACATACACACACTCAATATGATTGTCAATATCAAGTATTGACAATATAACTGACAATTATGTTGAGCGTATGTGGGCCGCTTAAGAGTGTCAACATACTTGGAATTACATACTTTTACACTATTTGCGTACGAAAAGCGGCCATTTTGTCTGGCAGTTTTGGTTCGATTTTCATGAAATTCGAACTCCGCAATCATTAGCGTGTAACTGGGATATCAAAAAACGTTTTTAAAAATCGCATGAAAATTGTGACCTCTAGACGGGCTACAAGCTAAAACAGCATTTTTTTTGTAGAATCATGGGCCATAAACCATGTTTACATTACAAATTTTAAGCGTGCCAGGAACGGTCCCTGGTACGGCACCGTTAATGTTTTTGTAGTGTAAACGGGTCATACACAAGCGTGTCGTACTGAGTACCGTGCCAATCTGGCCCACTGGTCACGGAACCGTGCCAAGAACGGCTCGTTTTAAATTTTCGTACTGTAAGCGCTAACCGGTCTGAGCACGGATTACTGCGCATGCGCCAAATGAACCTTGACTTTTTTCCGCGAACTTTGACAGCTCTGTCATCAGTTCTGTCAAAATGACTATACGTACCAAAATCAACCGCCATAATTGTTTTCATCCGGGTAACTTGCTTAGGGACTGAAATTAACTTTTCTGCGAAGAGTCCAACTTTTGGCGTGCTTGGCACGGTTCCAAGACCGGTAATGTAAACGGGTCAATTTCTTGAAATTTATCGAGGCCTAGTACCGTGCCCAGTACGACACGCTTATCGCGGCCAAGTGTAAACGGGGCTATAATCCAGGAAGTTAATATCCGATATCGGGGAATATCGGAAGGCGCCGAGCTATTAGATTAGGGTTATAAACGATCCCTTTAAAGCTACAATTTCATATTTTTCAGTTATATCTATAAATTATAATTTTAAAAAAACGATTAAAATAGTTGGTATCTATAAACAGTCCTGCCTTGTTAAAGAATAATCCTATTAATCCCATAATTCACTGTTGTCAGTTGAGAAATTGGCAAAAATATCATCATCAACTTCAAATTCAAACGTATGAAGATAGCTATTGCATGAGGGGAATGGGAAAACAAGGGAGATAATTATGTTATTATTTCCGATTTAGTCCAGAAACTAAAAACATGATTTTTCGTAAAATCAGGTGCCATGAAGTTACGATCAGATACATGCCAATATTGAAAGGAACCGAGATGTTTGGGAGATAAACCTATAATTATTTCAAGTATTGCAGAAAGTGGATAAAAATGTGACACATAGAGTGTCCGTAAACAAAATGTGGACCGACAATACACGTCCACGCGAAAATGTGGACAGATAGACGGACAGGGGCGTCCACATGAGAATGTAGGTGTACACAAATAGCGAGATTTTCCTATTTATATTACGGGCGTATTTTGAATATTTTGTAGACATTTTATAACGAAAACGATGTTTTGACATCGCAAAACTATTCTTATTTGGGCAATTCTGCATTCATTTGCTGTCGAATAAACGAAGACGCGTTATTCTGTACCATACGGGGATTAAATATGAAAAATATTTTTATTTGCTCTAACTCGACCGTTTTTCAAAATTTTGATGCTTTAGATCGAGAATTTGCGAAAATCCATATTCTCTGGGAGACGCCAGAATTCTCTGGATTTGCAGACTGGATACCCAAACCAAACCGGGACTGAATATTTTGGCAAAGTCGGTTGAAGGGGAGGCGGAGTTGATATACTGACCCTCTGAATAACAATATAGGCGATAGGGTACCTTAATAATCCGCCCATGTATCCCAATGAAAACTGGAGTTTTTGCTAACTTTCGACATGAATTTTCATACTGTTGCAAGTTAGCTGACAACGAATTTATTTCTTATGTTGTTAGAACTGGTCAAGCTGCAAATAAATTGATTTTAATTTTTATCGCAAACCCTGCTCCAGTGGAGTTATAACGATCTAAAGATGGGGTACATTTCAGGCATCTCTAGAGACGTATCTTGTGAAGTATCCGGACACCTTTGGAAAATGAACTTGATCCGGATGACCATGATAATGTGGTAGTGCAAGACCCCGGCTATCATGAACAGCCCAAACCTAGTTCTCCGGTGTCATGTAACAGCGTTAGTAGTGCGACGAAAATACCTAAAATTTGGCCTAAAAATGGCAAAAAAACACCGAAAAACGTAAAAGGCCTGTATCTCGAAAACGGTTGATTTCTGAAATCGGCGATTTTGGCCAGGGAGTAGGCTCGACCAAACCCTGTGAATATGAACTAAAACGGCCGACCCCCACCTTCGAACATCTGCATGATATTGCATAGTTTTCTCGTGGAATGACTCTTAATAACAACGTTTCTTAACACATACAGAATAGGTATTCCTGTTTCTAGATGTCATTTAAAAAATTGAAGCTCTTCAGTCATAATGTTTTTAATGTGTGCTGGCCAATAATTTATATAATGTGGCTATACTTGAAGGTAGTATGCTGTATTTTATTTTCAGTTCAGTGACTAAGACTTGTGTTCTCTTTAATCTAATCACCAACCAAGACATGCATGTGCACACACACATGACTTTATCAAACAGGATGAATGGTACCCATCTTACTATTTAAGGTCAACATAAGGTCATCACTGTGGTTACCAGAGGATGGAACCATGTGTTGGTGGTAGATAATATTAGTTATAGAATGTAGGGTATGTGTTATCACTGATAAGACAAGATGGAAGTTGGTTCAGGTATCAAAGACCAACACTGATATACAGTGGTTTTCAGTGGACTTTAATGAGGTTTTAGATAATAAGTAATATACTGCTAGTTCCCTCTATATGTGTAATTAGAAGGTATGAATATACATGTACTGGTAGTTCCCTCTATAGGGTAATTAGATCATAAGTAATAATAAAATAAAACCAATTAAAGTACGAACAATCCAAACCATTAGACAGAATTCAAAGTCCTAAAAAAACGTTATAGGCAAATTAGTGTAATCAGCAAATGGACTGCTCCCTGTGTACAAAATACACGACAAACAGTTGTAACAGGTGTCCGGAAGAGTAAGCTTACCCTGCCTGGCGCCACACCCGCCATAGCTGCATCTTAACTACATGTATTAGGCAAAATGTCGATAAAATAGCGTGATTGGCCAATGAACTATTGGTATGCCAAATGCACGTGATGAACTGTGTGAACGATATAGTAGAAATAATCAGGGAGATAGTAATAGTAGTTCCGTCTGTAGGTGTAATAAGGTATGAATATACTGGTAGTTCCCTCTATAATTAAAAGGACTGTGTTAATAGGATGAGTGATGTCCATCACCTATATAGATACAAAATGAAAATATTGCTCATGCCCACCTCTGGTATAAGGCCTGTGGACATCGTCTGATCAGAGACAGTTCCTAAAGAAACTAGTTGGACTGCACCGTATAGACAGAAACAGAAATGAAATGAAATCAAGTGGGGTTTAACATCCTACTATTCTGTGTCAACTGGGGCCTGGGCTAATGAGAGAGAGAGAGAGAGAGAGAAATGGGGTTTAACTCCACCTAACACAAACTAGGTCATTTCGGGACTAACATATCGTTTTTATTTCATTTCAATAATTTGTTTGCGCGTAGGGGTCTTTAACAGTGGGAGGAAACCAGAGTGCCCGCAGGAAACCCACGAGGTTGAGAAGGCGCCCCTATCTCCATGCCACATACGCTCACACCATAGCCGCAAGTCAGAGGTGACCGGCCAGCTAGAGTTCGAAGCGCGGCACTCTAGACCACTAGGCCATCCCAACCCCCTGGGCTAATGAAGATGGGCATACGCCATACAGTGTGCTAGGGAAATTGTGCCTAGATAGCGGCACTACAGCCTACTCTTATATCGAATTCCAACTGCTAAGGGGTCTTGTATGTGCAAGACAGTGGTTTTTGCATGGGATTCAAAATCTCTTAAAGAGAAGCTTTTAATAATAATAGTCAATAACACAAAAGGAAGAATTATTTACCAGATCAGCGCAGTAACTGTTATCAAACAATTTATTATTGTTGTTGGGCATATTGTGATTTGTCTTCAGAAAGGAAAGGTCACTCAATTACACTGCAAGGTGCATAGTGCGTAGAAATGTCGTCAGAGCTTTTACTATCGGGCTTCTGCGTTAGAAAATCCTCCGAGCGCGTAGTAGAGCTTAATTGTGGTTACTATTCATGGAAACCCGTGAGTAATATACGTGTTGTCAGTAGTCGCTTAAATCCCTCAGTACTTGGACCGTACGTCAGTATTCCTATAAATGGTCAGTAATAATCATAAGGTGAGTATTTAAGCTAATTGATTAGTATTCCTTACTTGTGTCAGTACTTTAAAATAACGTGAGTAATTAAACAAACGTGAGTTTATCTGAACATGTCACTAATCGGACGTGTGTGTGAGAAATTGACGAAAGCGTGACTAATTAAGAAAACGTCACTATTTGAGCTAGCGCTCACTATCTGCGTGAAACCGTCAGTTATCTTTGATGCGCGTCAGTAATCGGACCCGACGTCAGTAGAGCGTGAAACCGTTAACTATATCAATTACTGTTGAGAATTGTTACTATAAGTGATCATAAATTTATATTAGTAACCTGAATAAATAATTAATTAATATTCTCGAGTCGGGGGGTGGGGGGGATTTTTTAACAATAAAGTGTGGCGATTTCGATTATCGTCGTAGTTTGCAAAAGAAAATGGTTCATAGATCGATCTAAAAAAATACCTTCATATATAATAACTATGAATTTAAATTCTATGGCGAGGTTTGATTCGTCACACTATTTAAACCCGTCCCCGTTCTTACAGCGGGTTCCCCGTGCAGTATACAACGCAATGTGTGTTGTTATTTTGTCTCTTTTTACTTGTTTAGATGCGGAATGACACATATTTTGGATTAAAGTATTTTTGGGCAGGCGGCACTTTGATATCTGTATAGATTAAATTTGGAATCACAGCTATTGGTTAATAAAAGATCATCAACACAAATCGGAATCTGTTGTCGCAAATTTTATTGAAACAGATAATATGATAGCAGATAACAAAAAGAAAATGAATTTCATACACATACATATATATAAGCTGAAATTCTGAGCACTATAAAAGAATTGTGTGAATATTTATTTACATTTGAGAAATAAATTGTTTAGTTTAGCACTTGATAAATGAAACTGATACACTGCATGCGTCGGTGAAATAGTAAAACTATGTACAACGTTCGATCTTGGGATATCTCCCATGCACGAAATTCGAAAGTCATGTAGATATCCCATACGATTTATTTTTTTTATAATTAAAACTAAGACTGAAACGTTCATGAAAATTATAAATATACATAGAAATACATATAAAAAACTATACTATAATAGCGATACATGTTTATACATTTTTAACAATCATGTAGATATCCCATACGATTTATTTTTTCTATAATTAAAACTAAGACTGAAAATGAAAATTATATATATACATAGAAATACATATAAAAAAACATTGAAAACACAGGAAATTACGAATACATGTTTATACATTTTTAACAAAGAGAACATTTTTATTTTTTAATATATGCCAATTACAAATCCTATATTTTCTTTTAAGTTCTTCTACAATTGCCACACCAATAACAAATTTACGATTTATTTCACAACAATCCATGGTTAACGGCCATCGAGCATGACCGTCTTCCTCTGGTACATTTAAAAAATTAATTTCAACCCTTTCATTCACAACATTCATAACTTTCCCCACATACACCCCAGTCTCATAATGAACACCCATCCAGTCACCAACTCTAATGTCCCCCTGAAAATAAAAAAAGGTAGAGTGTTATGCAATTTAATAATTTAAAAATGCATTAGGTAAGAGCTAAATCTGGCTATCGCGGGCCTTTATTTTTGTAAATCGAGTGACAAGCCATAGTCAATCATGTTCGTGATTTTTGATGTATTGATTGAAATACGATTTCCATTTAATAATTTAAAAAACGATTATCTAGACTGGATCTCGATACACAATACGTACCTCATAAAATAAAACACTGTCTGTATCACTGTCCGTCTCACTGTCCGTCTCACTGTCAGTGATTTCTGTTTCCGTGATTGTATCGTCTCTGTTATTTTTGTCCGTTTCCTCGTTCGTCCTGTCCTTGTCTATGACCGTGTTTGTCTTGGTTGTGTTCGTCTTGTCTTTGTCTTTCTTTGCCTTTTCTGAATCAACCATAGAATTATTCAATTTCTAAAAATGACAATAAAAGTAAACAAAAATGAGCGATTTAAGATACGTTATAATATAAAATTGATAACTTACTTCAATAGTAAAAGAACCGCTAGAGACAACTGAGTAATCAACCTGGACATACGAGAGGGACAATGTGACAAGCTACATATAGATTTAGACATAAAATAAGGGGGGTGTGTGTAGAAAAAAATATACTAAATATCACCATTTTGTACGCCATCACGATATTACTTACATCCATTTTCTTTTTGCTATAGGAATCCTTTATTCGTAGCATTCCCACTATAGGCCACATAAGTACTGATCTGATCTATAAGTATAATCATTTAAATACATATATTATGCAATTCATAAAATGCAAACGGGTTTTTTTTATGAAAAGTGTTAACAAATGTAAAGACACGGGATCGTCACTCGATCGACAAAACGGCCATATGCACGAGATTTGTCGCAACTGGAAATACATTTGAACTTGCCGTAGAATCTGGGGATTAAGAAATGAATAATCAGCTACAAATATTTAGATAATTCTTACCCCGACATTCTCCCATGTGTTATGTCTGTCACAGTACAGACTGTCCACCGCTTGTTTCCCATATTTGTGAAGTATACGAACTTCCAGACATTCTTGGTCTATCAAATAAAAAACAAAACCGCCAGGATAATCATTAGTTATAATTTATGTTTGGTATAATTCCATTGTTAATTACATCAGTATAGCCCATCTTTAATTGTAATATAAATTGAAATACGTGTAAAATTAGTTACCTTTCATATATTTTGGATCCTTTTCCAAGATCGTGGCCCTCGCTACGTGTTTGCTGTTGTAAATAAGTTTTACGGTTTCACTGTGAAAATAAGAGGAATTATAATGGTAGCACAATATGAATGTTCAGCTATATTTGATTTCATAAGTATTCCCAGGCAAACTCTATATGTATAGAATTTCAAATTGTTATAGCAGCTTGCGTGAAATATTTAACTCTATCGTTCTTTTCGTAGTTACTCTATTGGCCATTTGTAAAAACTAATGATTTAAATACTCAAATAATTCGTACCCTTCCTTGAAATCTCCGTCCTCTTCTTGGGTATTGTCTTTGGCGAGACCTTTGTTATTTTTGCTACAAGAACAATATCATCAAAATTTGAGAACGTGTTTTATTAAGGCATACAAACACCAGTTCACCAAAGTAGAATATACAAACCAGAGATAAACAGGTGATTCGATTTCATTTCAATAATTCGCTCGCGCGTAGTTTCTTTAGCAGTGAGAGGACCCGGAGAAAACCCACGAGGTTTATTTGACAACCCTACTCCTTGTCAGGTGCAGCCGCCAGTTGACTTAGTGAGATACCTTATGACACAGTGCGCACGTGATAACCATCCGGTCAACCAACCCCCGATAGTTTAGATTAATAACGATATATAGAAATGAACTTACATATCCAATCTGCGCTGATATCGTAACCTTCCTGAAATCCTTTGTCTGACAAACTTCATATCTGTGGTGTTACCTTCGTCCAGTGATGGGTTGTAGTATAAAATCTAAATAACAGACATTTTAAAGTTGTTTGATTCAAAATGATGAATAAATGAATGAAATGTAGTTTTATGGCACGTCAGCTCCAACCGGGCTATATGGTGCCAAACATATGGTGATTTAGACGAGACAAATTAAATAAATATCACATAAATATATCTATATACAAGTATCACAGGCAATAATATTATTAAAAATAAATACAACCAAATCGAAGTCCTTTATGTATATAAATAGTTACGAGATATATATTTATAATAAAAGGTTGACCCTTTAAGATAATAGCGACAGCGCGTTAATTTTAAATCATCAACTATCGAAACGGTTTCAAGTAAAATAAATAAATGGGTTTTAACTTTTTTTTTTACTCCAACTGGATTACTGAAAACGAACACACGACATACAGTGAGCTATGAGGGATTGTACAGGCGATCCTATTCCCTGTCACGTACAACTGGGGATTCGAAACCACGCCAGTTGATTAAATGATATGCTTTCTGATACAGCACGCACGTTCTAACCATTCAGCCATGCCCCCCCCCCCGCCCCCGTGCCCAGATAACAATGGTTCTTGTAGGATCACGACAATGTCTACACGGATTACCATGAAGACGGGAATCCCAACTTCTCATCCAACACCGTGTAATGTATAATCATACTTACCACTTCTATGACCTTTCGCAGTTTCTGTACATCTGCCTTTAAATTTTCCAATAAATAACACTCTATAGCATATCTGACTGATTTCTACAATAGAATTTGAAATCTATATACAATGTAACAAAATAAAAAATATCAAAAAGCTTATGCAGAGAGAGGGAGGGAGAAATGAGGTTTAACATCCACTCAACACAAACTAGGTTATTTCGGGACTATCATGTGGTATAATTTTACTTCAACAATTCGCTTGCGCGTATGGGGTCTTTAGCAGTGGGAGGAAACCGGAGTGCCCGGATGAAACCCACGAGGTTGAGAAGGCGCCCCTATCTCCATGCCACATACGCTCACACCAGGGCTCGAAACCACAGCCGCAAGCCGGCCAACTAGAGGTCGAAGCACGGCACTCTAGACCACTAGCACCCCCCCCCCAAAAAAAAAAATGCTTATAGAGTTAAGTATGCCCACTCATAATAAGATAGGGATACAAACCATTTTCAAGCAATGTTAACTGAATGGTAGATACGAATATTAATTTGACTTACAGACAAAAAATTCTTTGCTTTTGCCTGATCATCATTTCTGTCTTTTAACTTTATTTTTGCTAATAACAATTCCCTATCAAAATATGTGGGTACAAGTCCACCGGTAGGGACATTACACATTCTTTCTTCTGTCAAGAGGTTTGTTGCTATACTAATCTGCGTGGGGACAAATGGTTTCTCCAAAATTTCTGAAGGTGAGAACTGTTCCTGGAAAATGAAATAAAAATTCAATATTTCCGCTGTTTTTGATCATTAATTCACAACTTCATTTAAAACTTGATGCTATTGAGTTAACGAAATGGTTTTATCTAAAGAGATATCAAGGGAACGGGTCGTTTCGTGCCATTAAGAAAAACAAGATAGTTTCATAATACCCACTGTAGGCCAGGAAGTAATGCTAGTTTTACATTTACAGATTTCGAGTTAATAATTAGTCACTATTAATTTACATTAAAAGTAACCTTACCGTCAAAGGACGCCTGAATCTGTGTGCACTATTGCCTACCACCGCCGGTCTACGCTGGGCGCTGGGAGGTGGCGTATCAATAATAGGGCGAGCATACGGGGTACCAATTGATCTATGTGGAATATATTCATGTGCAGGTGACATATACTGTCCATTTCCACCCTGGTACACGGGATTGTCATTCCAGTTGAAGCTTCTAGTGTTATCGGAACGGCCTTGATAATATTCGTTCGGAAAAGGAGGTTGGTAAGCTGCTGGATTCGGTTCTCCTCTGTAGCTGTAGTCGTGTTGGGTTCTATAATAATCTCGGAAGGACATCTTTATGGCTAGATTTGCATCTGTCCGATTTTTTTTATTTTTGATATTTATATAACTAGAGTACTCAATCAAAGTAGCCAAAATGTCTGGGAAGTGTCGTCACCCATAATTTGAAAATAAACACATACATACCATTCTTTTGTAGGGACTAATTATGTTGTGTAATCGTGACAGAAACTCCCGGGGATTAGTCTCAGTTGATTAGGATTATATGTATATACGAGAGACACTCTAAAACCACTGCTACTGGATGTATATTCAATCACCTAGCTTGGTGAAAGTTCTATACAATGAATGTAAATTGATTAATGCGGTGTGTATTTTGTTGGTATATTTAACACGTGTCTTAATCCCCCCAAATGCGGTTTCATTGTTGAAGAGGTTGTCAAATAAACACAATGTACTCAATACATACTTACTTCAAGGTAATTATATTTGAATTAAACCCATCCATTCACAAGACCGTTATAAAAATGCGTACACACACATTACTTGCCTGCGAAATCACTTATGTCGAAGCAACCGTTAACTTGTCGAGATCTACTACTGTAATTTGCGTTGTGTTTTGTTTAAAAGGATTGCTGAAATTTATACGAATAATTGTCTACGATATCACCTTAGGTGGAAGTGGACGTTAAACCCAAGAAACGAACGAACGAATTATACGAATAACCTATCAGTGAATAACCTGTTATTTCCTATATTGGTGTAATTACGATGTCAGATACAGTTCAGTGTTGGTGTATGAGTTGCAATGGATACAGGTCATTGTCCATGAAAACGGTATTGAAACATATTCAGCATGATAGATGTAATGGTTTTAACAGTGAATGGCACGACAGATACGACAAAAAACCTGAAGACACAATTTCTGGCACGTCATTTACAAAGGTAAGACTTTGTCCATGTGAACAATTGTTTTTATGTTTGTTTTGAGGGAATTTTGGCCATTATGACCATATCCCATATTCCGTAGCAATAATTCGAGACACAATTTTCTTTATTCAGATTTTCAAACAAATATTAAAAATAATGTCCATACAACTTTTTTTTATCCAAGTGAGCTTGTATATCATTTTGGAAAATATACTATATAATTAATAGGACGGCTGGGAGCGGGTAGTTTTACTTTAGTCATTTTATCCCTAACATAGACTGTTTCGTGTACAAAAAAAAAAATAAAAACGTTTTTGTCAGTAGGATCTAATCTTGAGAATGAATGCATATAAACGCGTCCACACAAAATCTAGTTACGTCGTTCAAAATCAATAATTGGTTCAATCGTTACCGCGGAATTTACTTCATTGTATGCATAATATACGTAGTTTTGGTTCATTACAATTTATAAATTAACACAAATAAAATCTTTAATGAGTGGATCTTTTTACAGCAATTAAAAAAGTATTATATGATTTTTTAAATATTCCATTTATCTAATATCACTTGCTTAACTATTCAATAACTTTTTCCCTGGTTAGTTGTTTGGGGTTATTTGATTGAATATGAATAAAAAAAAACAACAAAAAACGATTATGTCGAATCAGTACTGAACTAAAAATAAAAATATAAATTTACAAAAGAAAGAAAATACGCCACACCCAGCTAGTGAGTCTTGCCAACTCAGCCTGGTCAATACACGAAAGAAAATATTAACATTAAACAAGTTATTATTATACTTTTTAAATAATTAAAAAAACCCAATGAACTTCGTAGGAGAGTTATAGAAAACCTGTTGTTTTCATTTTTTAATATACCATTGTCATTGACTTTTCATTTAAATCCCATTTCAATTATTTCATCAACACCAATACCTGGTCTATTCTGTAACACCTTGGATCTCTTTAAAACATATTGCATGGATCCCTTTAAAACATATTAATTGAAATAATATAGAATGGATTAAATATTGCATGGGAACTAAACTGACTCATTAAGTCCGTTTTCTAAAACTGGTTTCAATTCAAGGGTGGCGAATACACACTGTGGCGGTTTCTTAGATCTGCAAACTGAAATACCCAATCAACTGAGGTGCTAATTAATTTAGTGCCAATAATAAACAAGACATAGGTACCCATGTATTTGTTCTAAATTATAAGATCTAAAGCGAAAACACTAGTATAATAAGCGAATCAGGCCCTGATGAGTATATTGTGGTAATTAATGAATCAACATTTGTAATATGCACTCGGTCAATAAAACGTGACATGCGTTTGCGAGAAACTATATTTATGAATTAGTTATGAATGGGTTTGATTTAAACTGTTGTAATTCTATATACATACAAATTTTATATTTCATTATTATGCCATTCAAGTGTCAAGTGGACAAGGGGGAATTCAATTAATTTACTTTATTGCAGAGGACAGCGATAGGCAAGTTCATCTCTGACCAAACCGAACCTAGAAAGAAGCCTCTGCACGGGCTAACAAAATTGACATGGATCGACTTCAGTGTGACTCTGTTGGACATTCACGTCAGGTGTGGACTTTCAGAGAAGGACACAAATATCGTCTTAGATTTAATTAGAGAGGCATTGGGACCATGGTCAGGTGATATACCCAAGAATATTAATGAAATAAAGAAAAAAGTTGATGATTTATTGGTAAAGCACGAGACATATATATTTTGTCCAGATAATCATAGAAATAAAGAAAGTGACAGTGTATGTAACGTTTGCCACGCTGTGTTATCGAAGAATGTCGAGAACGCACCCAAGAAATACCACTATTGTCCTGTAATACCACGTCTTCAACAGTTATATGATATTCCACATGTTGCCAGCATTATGCAGAATCACCCTTCGAGTAAATTGCACTACACTTCCATGTGGAAAGATAGATATTCACAGACATCGCCAACCGACTTAACACTTTCCTATTGTAGCGACGGATTCAACCCTTATCACCATGTTATGAAAAAAGGCTCCTACAGCATTTGGGCTCAGTCCTGTGAAGTTTTGAATCTGCCACCAATACTCGATAAATCTATCCCAAAACTACTGATTGGCATGATTCCAGGTAACGAATTTTTTTTTTGTAATAAATCCAAATCATGTTAATTAATAGAGAGAGAGAGAAAAAATGCGATTTAACGTTCAATCAACACAAACTAGGTCATTTCGGGACTAACATATGGTTTAATTTTATTTCAATAATTGGCTTGCGCGTAGGGGTCTTTAGCAGTGGGAGGAAACCAGAGTGCCCGGAGGAAACCCACGAGGTTGAGAAGGCGCCCCTATCTCCATGCCACATACGCTCACACCAGGGCTCGAAACCACAGCCGCAAGCCGGCCAACTAGATGTCGAAGCACGGCACACTAGACCACTAGCCCACACCCCCGTTAATTAATAGAATAATTGTATGTCAATTGATAACCCTGAACGAAACGTCGACATACATAAACGTTAGTAACAAGATGTGTTCCATAAAATTGTAAACTTTAATGCCAATTGATGCCATCACGCATTCTTTATAGGTCCAAAGATGGACATTGATATGTCGTTGGTAACAGAAATTGCAGTTAACGAGTTCGACATACTACAACAGGGAATAGAGACATACGATGCTTCTACTGGCAAATGTTTTCAATTAAAAGGCAAAATAGAAATGTTTATTCTCGACGTTCCAGGCGCTGCAAAAGAACTCGGCCACATGCAGCAGAATGCTGCTATAGCATGTCCGCGGTGTTATTCGCAAGGTAAAGTAAATTTTCAAGTAATTATAATTATACAAGAGAGCAAACCAATTGGATGAAAGTGACATCTATATCATGTTTGTTTTTTATTTTAAAAAAAAAAACAAGGGAATAAATTCATTTTTACGGAAATTTATTGTTTTCCAGGTATGTATTGTAAAACACTCAGCAAAATGGTATATCTGGAAAGCAGGCGTTTTCTTGAATCAGATCATCGGTTAAGGCTAGAAGGCAATAGCTATCCCGATCAGGCAACAGAAACACGCCCCCCGCCGGAATCTAGAACGAAAAAGGCCGAGACACAAATAGGCAGAGGTTTAGCTGATATGAGAGAAGAAAATAGAAAAAATCCACAAGCAAGGTAAACAAAAGCCGACTTTTGTAAAATGAAATGAAATGGGGGTTAAACGTCGTGATGACGACCGGCATTATACGCCATACAGTGTGCTATGGGAGACATTTTGCCCGGGCAGCGGCACTACGACCTATTCGAATATCGCAGACTGGCATACACCATACTATGACTAAAATTTTGCCTGGGCAGCAGAACCATGACCTATTATATCGAATTCCAAATGCATAGGGTTATACGTGCACGCCGACATAGATTTTTCGTCCCGACTTTTGCAATCAAGATGATTACCCAACTTCATTGTAAACTACGACAACGCACTTAATATTACATTGATTGGAAGAGTATGGGCAAAAATAAAGAATAATACTTTGGACCACATAAATCTTTCCAATTAAGCGAAATACTAAATATATATAATGTTAATTGTATTATTGTTAAATAAACAGTGAAAACGTTTGCATACCAATATAGTTTTAAAATCACGATAATTATATATAAAAAAGAATAACTGGCGACTTTGGCGTTCATCGTATATTATATTCACAAAACGTGTTCGCTCCGGGGAGCTCCTCATCAGTGTGTATAGACATTGTACACACACTGAGGAGCTCCACGGAGCGAACACGTTTTGTGAATATAATATACGATGAACGACTAAGTCGCCAGTTATTCTTTTACCTATATATATATATATATATATATATATATATATATATATATATATATATATAGCTTATATTTTATGTTTATAGAATTGGAACTGCAATCAAACAATTGAGTAAGGAAACTGGACGTACGACAGGAACACCATGGCAAAGGCTGGATTTAGATATAAACATCGATAATCTACCTGTAGAACCCATGCATATGATAAAGGTATACTAATATTAAAAATGGTCCTAATAATCAAGTTATATACAGTGTTAGTATTTTAGTATAACTGATTTATTTGTCACTGGGATCTGGATTTCTAGTCGACATTAATCTGTCGAGGACACACACATACCATTTTGTCATAACATACAGCCATGGCATACACAATTAAGTTATTAATTGAAATGAGAAACATTACAATATAATAAAATTAAATTGCAGGGCATAACCTCATCAATACTAAAATTAATTAACGGAGAAGATGTGACGCAGAAAGTAAAAACTGCCGAAGAAGAGCTTGGTCGGTTTCAACACGAGAACGTAAGTACGCTTTTAACAAAGGATACACAGTGCCGAATTAACCACGTGGCACCCAACAAAAAACTCAGTAACGTTACAGGCTTCTGATATGACTTGCCGTAATAATGTCTCTCCGATGTTGATCACTGACCGAATTCTAATTGACTAGTCAATTCTGTGCCGAGGAAACAAAACGTCTTTTGTTTCCTCCTTTCCAAAATTGATAATTACCTACAATCAATGTAAACCTAATTGTGAAAATTAATTGTATTTCAGAGAAAGAAACAAAGATTTAATGACGAGGACAGGTAACCTATATATTCTTTTTGTCGAGATAGTTATTAGCGGTATTTGCTATCAGCGAATTTGTAAAAATTAAAATTTATGTCATTTAATACGAGAATAAATCCAGTCGAAACTATGAAATTACAATCAGAGAAATAGACAAGACAAGAATAGACTCCATGCCATACCCATATTACATTATAATACGCGTTGCGACCCATTTGTGTCAATTTCTAGGTCCCGAATATTAGCGATTTAGCTACTTTAAATAAGCTGTCCTTAATATGTAATAATTTCTCAGAATAATAACAGAATTACTTTTCAGGAGTGAATATTGTGTGCCATACACATTGACAACATCTGAGAAGGATTTAGCCGATTTACGACTTGTATTTCAATAATATGCCCAGATGGCTTCAGCGATTTGCCAGAGAGTCTGTTTACAAAAGTGGAAGGCAAAACTAAGAGCCATACGTGGCTGCAGGTAATGAAAAATGTTAATCAGGGAATAAACTATAATACAGAACACATTTACTGCAATAAATGCTATTGTCATATTGTTTTACCGTTTATTCGATTTTTTGATTTGGTTTATTTTTTGTATCTAAGTTCGATTTTATTACTGGTTGGTCATCTAATTCCATCTTTTACAGGTGTCAACGTCAGGTGTTATAAACTTTTGTATTAGAGGAATGTTGGGAATTAAGCAACGGGAGACTCTAAGCAACTTTTATTTTGTATTAAGCAAGCTGTTTGACAAGGGTGTTACACGCGAGATAGTAGATGAGTATGAATCCAGATGGCATGAATCGCTAGCCTTGATGGAACGCGATTTCCCAATGTCTCTCAAGGTAGGCACAAGTATATGGTTTCTTTAATTTCCTTTGTGTGAAACCCCTATCTCTATGTAGGATATTTTTAATTATCCATCCTCGACTTCTATAGTAAATTCTGGTCCAGATTTCAATGAAAGAACAACTCTACATATACATAGTTATAATTTCAGTATCCTAGTATAAGCATGAATTTTTCTTTTTACTTTTCAGACAATAAACTTTCATATAGCCCACCACTTGCCCACCTATTTAAAACGATTTGGAAGTGTTGATAATTTTTGGATGTTCGGCTTTGAGCGGTTTAACCACACCCTCATTGAGAGCATCCACAGTAAAAAACACCCAGAAAAATCCGCTATGAATGTAATAGAGGTAGGTACAAATACAATAATGTATAAAAAAGGCGTCATTGGGAATTATCTGGTAGTTCAATGTGCAGTTAGAAATGATGGAAGTGTTGTAAGCTTTACTTGTCCGTCGTCCCACAGACGCCGTCATTAATGTGTGATATTGTGATTAATTAAACAGACAATGTGTCAGAGCTAATTTGTCTATTGCCATTTGTTTTTTACTTTGAAAATTGAGAAGCAAGGCTAAGACTCAAATGGCCAGTATGTGGTTACGAACAATAAATACTTCTTGTCGAAACTATAACTATTGATAACTGCACTCAAAATAAGGTAATTTGAATTAAACTTTGCATTTTCTATTTTGGAAATATAGTCAGAACGCGTCCACCTATCTATATCTTGTATAATGCCTTAAAATATTAGTATTGAACACTTTATCTTTCAATATTCCAGATCCAGTGGTTGACAGCTATTTTAAAATGTTGTGGATTAGTTAACAGGAATGGAGAAAGGAACAAAGGGAGGGAAAAGGTACCGGTAGGCGGGGACATCAAAAAATACCTAATAGCACGCGGTTATGTCTCTGATGATGATAATCTTTATGAGGAAAAGATTGTAACGATAATTGAAACCGAAGAAAAATCTACAACGTACAGAGGCGAATTTACAAGCAAGCCGGCTTCACTCGTATACGTTGAAGTAAACGGAGATTTATTTTGCGGCAGAATTGTAAAGTTGATTACAACCGACAGTGAACTGAAATTATGTAATGTGGACTGGGTGGGAAAAATCGTTTTATGCAATAAATCATTTTGTTATAATGTCATAAAGGTAAAGATGAACTTAAAGAACTATATTAACCTTCGGTTTGTTTCTGCGCCTCTCGTGCACGCGTACGAAGAGGATAAACTGTGGATATTATCCCTTTGAATGAATGTATTCATACAACAAAAAAATAATTGATGTTGCTAAAGCGGAACAATTAAAAAAAAAACACATTTCGTTAAATATACAAAAAACATAATTGATGTGGCAAAGCGGAACAATTAAAAAAAAAAAACATTTCGTTAAATATACACCAATTTAAAGCGTTCGGATCGCCAGTTGTAAATATTGAGACCACCTGCAGTGTTTTCAATTGTGTCAATTTTGAATATGTATTTTTTATATGTATTTTTTATCAATATTCATTTGCATGAATGTATTAGCTTTAGTTTCAATATATAAAAAAATAATCGAACCTACATGACGTTCAAATTTCGCACATTAGAGACATTTTTATTTATTTGATAAAGTAGTGCTAACTGTTTTAAGCTATGGTTCTGAAATTTGGGGAAACAAGCCTGTGTCGCTGATAGAAACATTTCACAATAAATATGGCAAAATATACAAAGAATAAACAGAATTTGTAAATACTGCTCCTCAATAGGCATTAAGGTAGTTGAAAATGAGGCCCATTTGATTGTTAACTGTCCTTTATATTCAAATCTACGAACAAAACTTTCACCAGAAATTTGCAACAACCGAAAAGATAATATTAGTCAATTTAAATATGTTATGTCAAATGTGTGAAAATCTTGGAAAATACGTATGAGATTTATAAATAATTTATAAAACAAACCTAAAAATTTCAGTATATTATTATTTATATTTAACAACCTATATTACCGCTGATCAGACTATATTGATGATTTTTGATGTCTTTATTCTTATTTAAATTATATTATATTATATTGTCATCAAAATTTCATCTTGTATGTATGTATATGAAACTAATTATTTCTGTGATCCTCTATCATATTATCTCTTTCAATAAAATAAGTAACTTTATTTTTAACCATTACGTGTTGTTGTGATTCCAAATTTAATCCATGCAGATATCAAAGTGCCGCACGTCCAAAACATGTGGCATTCCTAATTGTAAATTAAATAACATTTTACATTACCCCGTATTCTGCAAACTACGGCGGTAATCGAAGTCGCCGAAAAATAATCCCTTTGCTCACTGCAGTCCATTATTGTTTTAACTTTATCCGATTCGAGAATAATTTATTCAGAATTTAGCGACAATTTAACGGTCAAGTTTATAAGTGATACTTTAATCCAAAATATTTGCCAATTCTCATCTAACGAGTAAAAAGAGACAAAATAAAAAAAAATTGAATTAAATAACAATACACACTGCGTTGTATACCGCTCGGGGAACCCGTTGAAAGAACGGGGACGGGTTTAAATAGTGTGACGAATCAAACCTCGCCACAGAATTTAAATTCATAGTTATTATATATGAAGTTATTTTTTAAATCGATCTATGAACCATCTTCTTTATAAACTACGACGATAATCGAAATCGCCACACTTTATTGTTTAAAAAATTCCCCCCGACTCGAGAATATTAATAATTAATTATTTATTCATGTTACTAATATAAATTTTATGATCACTTATAGTAACAATACTCACCAGTAATTGATATAGTTAACGGTTTCACGCTCTACTGACGTCGGGTCCAATTACCGACGCACATCAGAGATAACTGACGGTTTCACGCAGATAGTGAGCGGTAGCTCAAATAGTGACGTTTTCTTAATTAGTCACGCTTTCGTCAATTTCTGCCACACACGCCCGATTAGTGACATGTTCAGATAAACTCACGTTTGTTTAATTACTCACGCTATTTTAAAGTACTGACACAAGTAAGGAATACTAATCAATTAGCTTAAATACTCACCTTATGATTATTACTGACCATTTATAGGAATACTGACGCACGGTACAAGTACTGAGGGATTTAAGCGACTACTGACAACACGTATATTACTCACGGGTTTCCATGAATAGTAACCACAATTAAGCTCTACTACGCGCTCGGAGGATTTTCTAACGCAGAAGCCCAATAGTAAAAGCTCTGACGACATTTCTACACACTATGCAAGTCACCGTGTAGCTAGCTATTCATGATAACATGAAGGTATTCATCAGAATATTTCAGCTGTACACTGTTTGAAAAGTTCAGAGTAATTCATCTTTACACTGTTTGAAAAAGTTCAGATGAACACTGCTCGAAAAAGTTCAGAGTAATTCATTTTCGGACTGGTGGAAAAGGATCAGAATAATTTACCCTGATGGAAATAGTTCATCTTTACTTGGGTGGAGAAAGATCTGTTTCTCTTTCCAATTTTTTTTTCTTTAAAAATATCATTCTATGTTTTTTTCAACTCCTGGATGTTCCTTCACGTCTTTTTGACATTGTATATTGCACAAGTTCTGTGGTTGTTGCAATATAACTAATGGTTTAATGACAGACCCTAAAGAATAAATTCTCAATTGTTATAAAACATAACAATATCACTTGAAACTCTGGCTTCTTTTGATCCTCCCAAATAATCCATTTTCAATTACACTGGGTCTGTTCTGGACAACATTCTCTTTATAATATATACAGCTACTTTCATTTCACATTTTCATGCCACAGTTAACTTTCCAAAAACAGCCTGCAGCACATGTTTCTATGAATTGTTTAACAGTGGTTTGTTGATGTTGCGTGAACAAGTATCACTGAATATCATTTTACACAAAGACATTTTTCTTTCAGGACACAAAACTCCCCAAACAATAACATCTCTTTTACATCACAATGTCTGTTTCATAATTCCTTAGAAATAGAATTGAACAACAACACCACAAACATAATATATTGATCAAATTCACACCACATTTGGCATTAATTTCCAATTTGTTATGCCAACCAATATTGCTGAATTTTATAGTTTGAAAACATTTCACAACTGTTTCAAAATTACTTACAATTGATTTAACAATAAAATGATCTCTAGAACTGGAATAATTACCACATACTTATGACGTTTTCCTTTTTGGTATGTGAACCAATGTTGCTGTCCATATAGAATTTTGTATTTTGACTATATTTCACAACTCTGTCGTGTTTGTGTTGCGACATATTGACCAATCATGTCTTCCCCAAACACTATACTATTATTTTCATACCAGACAGGCGTAAATTGTCTTGAATATGAAATATCATGCATGTATCCATCTCTGGTTGAAGAATATTCACGAAACCATCCAGTTTGAGACAGGCGTAAATTATCTTGAACATGGAATATCATGCAAGTATCCATCACTGGAGTAAGAATACGCACGAACCTTCAAGTCCGAGAATCATAAAGTAGAATATTTTCAAACAATGACGAGAAGATGAATCATGTTTTGATTGGAACAATACGTTCATCTTTATACGAGCAGCAAACAAATAAACACTTCTGAATTACACAATGAATGACATCCATATTCTTCTCAATTTCTTTTTTTAATCATCCTTGTCTTTAAACAATATAGAGATGACGATTAAATTAACAATGTTCTTAATTAGCCGACATCTTTCTATGGAATAACCTGAACCCAGAACCGGTACAGAATGTTATTTCCGTTTGTTACATAAAACACAGTTGGTTGGTTCATCAATAAATTGGGTGAACGCAACGGAAAAATCAATACTTCACTGATGCCGTTTATATTGGACCAAACATCCAGTTGGCAACTTTAAATAGAAAGAGAGAGAGAGAGAGAGAGAGAGACGGCTGGAGAGAGAGATCAACCTCCACTTAGCTCTTTTCGTGACTAACATATGGTTCAATTTTATTTCAAAAATAATTCGCTAGCGCATAGAGGTCTTTGGCAGTGGAAGGAGACTGGAAGACCCAGAGAAAATCCATGACGTTGGACAGGCGACCCTTCTCCTTGTTGTGATTTCCCCTTGTCAGTGATGCAGAAGGAGGGCCTGACAAGGACAGCTGCCTAGTCATTCAGATGGGACGAAAAACCGAGGTCCCATGTACACATTGGAGTGCACGTAAAAGATCCCTTGGCAGTTGGAATTCGATATAAGGGTAGGCCGTAGCGCCGCTGCCCGGGCAAAATTTCCCTCATAGCACACTGTATGGCGTGTGCCCGTCTTCCATTAGCCCAGGTTAGGTGCAAAAGAGTAGGACGTTAAACCCCATTTCATTTCATTTACTTCTCCTTGTTACGTTAAAGAGGGGAATCGAAACCACACCACTTGACTCAATGACACACAAGACCTCCCACCCGCACTCCCGTCTAAATATGGAGAATGGCACAAAAATAAACTTACAAATTGTGATATTACAGATATGGAGACTTTGTTTTAAAAATAAACATTAAAATCTACACCTGTGCATATTACATAACATTTCTTATGTGTCATGATAGGCCAATAACTTTTCATACGCCCACATTTCCCTGTGATGTATTATTTCTGATGGGTCATGGAAAGGCCAATAACTTTTCATACGCCCATACATGTATTTTCATGTGGATGTACATGTATTAAGATACTTTGTGGTTGGGTGGTCGAATGATCTGAAAAGATGCACTTTAGATCATAAGATATGTCCATATTTTTTTAAAACTATCATTGAGTTAAGAGGCTTGGTTTTGAGCCCACCATTTGTACATGACAAGAAGGGTCGCCTGTCAAATATCTAGGGTTTTCGTCAGGTCCTCTTGTTTCCTTCCACTGCTAAAGCTCCCTACATGCAAGTGAATTATTAAAATAAAATTGATCCTTTTGTTAGTTCCAAAATGACCTAGTTTGTATTGAGTGGACATATAAACCCCACTTCTCTCTCTCTACCCTGGTACAACAGGGATTTTCTTAACTTCAATATTAATAAATTTAGTGAGAGAGAGAGGGGGGGAAATAGGGTTTAACATCCACACAACACAATCTAGGTCGTTTCGAGACTAACATATGGTTTAATTTTTTTTCAATAATTCGGTTGTGCGTAGAGGTTTTAAGCAGTGGGAGGAAAAACCGGAATACCCCGAGAAAACCCATGCGGTTGGAAAGACCCTACTCCTAGTCACGTATAACCTGGGATTCGAAACCAAACCAGGCTTTATGATACAGCACGCACGTGCTAACAATACGGCCATCCTATCCCCCCAATAAATGTAATACGGCATATGCTGCCATTCCAGTAATTATATTCGTTGTAATTCAATAATCTACCTGGTTCTGTTCTGTTCTATAAAATCTAATATTCTTGCAGCTATAATTATTTAGTGTGGTTTGACTGTATAACATACACGTTTATCTATCTAATTCATTATACAAGTACAGTCCAATCTCCCAAAATAATTACAGCTATGGCATAAGCTGACGGTTTTTCCTCAAAAACATCTAGTGAATTACTACAGACTATAATACATACTTAATAATGGCAGGGGGGTGGGGTGTGGATGGCTGAATGGTTAGCAAGTGCGCGCTGTATCATACAGGGTGTCATTGAGTCGACTGGCGTGGTTTTGAATCCCCCGTTGTACGTGACAAGGAGTAGGGTCGTCTGTCCAACCTCGTGGATTTTCTCTGAGTCATCCAGTTTCCTCCCTACGCGCAGCGAATTTTTGAAATAAAGTTAAACCATATGTTAGTCCCGAAATGACCTGGTTTGTGTTGAGTGGACATTAAACCCCATTTCTCTCTCTATCTCTCACTCTCTCTATCTCTCCCTCTCTCTGTATAATGTACTGGTTTACTGAGTAAATGATAAGGATTAATATTAACCAAGCAGTTATATATGTTAGTCCCGAAATGACCTGGTTTGGGTCGAGTGGACGTTAAACCCCATTTCTCCCTCTTCCCTCCTTGGCTCACATATCATTTGCAATCATTTGTTCCAGTAAAGATAAAATTTCTGTGGATAAATTATCAAATATATAAATGTGTTGTTTGTAATTAGTCTTGACAAGCAGCTGAACTTGTTATGTTTTAGTTCATGGCTTTCTCAACTTCACTTGTACACAAACAAACTTACTAACACACACAGGTATCCTAGTAATTTGATATAAAAAAAAACAACTTGAAAATGTTCATGTAAGCAAAAATCACAAAAATGTTAAAAAGATTCTCCCTTCTAATTTACATGTATGTTGAGTGCTGAAAACTGATGCTGCTTAAAGGAATCAGTCTAACTGTTAATATTAAAGGTTGGGGGTGGGGGGTGGATGGCAGAATGGTTAACGCTGTGTATGTTGCGTCGAGTGTTTTGTCTGTGTCCTCCAGTTTCCTCCCACTGCTTAAGACCCCTACAGGCAAGAGAATTATTCAAATAAAATTGAACCATATGTTTGTGTGGAGTGGAAGCTAAAAACACTTTTCTCTCTCTCTTTTCTCAGTTGGCCTGTCATTTCGTCTGACTTTCCAATCTCGTGGGTAAGTCCAGAAATTACCTAATTTGTGTGGAGTGGATATTAAACCCCATTTCTCTCTCTCATATTAAAGGGAAAACAAGTCAGAATACAAACAGCTATGGGTCCCAATGTGTACATGGGACCTCAGTTTCTCGCCCATGCAAACAACTATACACTGTACTCTTGCCAGGCCCTCCATCCTACGTACACTACTGACACATGCTGGAAAATCATAATGAACTCCACGGAAACTCCACATTATCCAGCCAACATCTTACTTACAGAGTGACCGTGGATTCGTTTTTAAAAGAGAGAGAGAGAGAAATGGGGTTTAATGTCAACTCAACACAAACTAGGTCATTTCGGGACTAACATATGGTTTTAATTTTATTTCAATAATTCGCTTGTGCATAGGGGTCTTTAGCAGTGGGAGGAAACCAGAGTGCCCGGAGGAAACCCACAAGGTTGAGAAGGCGCCCCTATCTCCATGCTACATACGCTCACACCAGGGCTCGAAACCACAGCCGCAAGCCAGAGGTGACCGGCCAGCTAGAAGTCGAAGCGCAGCACTCTAGACCACTAGGCCATTTCCCCCCCCCCATTTTTAATAAATAAAAGAGGCATGATCCTTAATCCAAAATTATAACTATTTTAGCTGTTTGTGACTTATATAGTTACTTGACTGTAGCCTGTAGGAAGTTCACAGGAAATTCTTCACATTATTTAACATTTCTATTTGAAATTATGCATATTAACATAATCATTATGCAGTCATTAATGTTTTCATGTCATTAATGCTTTCATTCATTTTTTCTAAAAAAATAAATAAACAGTTTCCATTCAAATTTTTTTTTTTTTTCATTCACAAAACCATTTAAGAATTTGAGAGAGTTGATGACTAATAAAAGTATTTAAAACTTTTAACAGCATTTAAACATTGGTGATATGCTTCTAGAAACATTCATGACCAAATATTGTAATAATATTTTTTTTTTATTAAAATACTAGGAATTTTTAAATCTATGTACATATCTGGTTGTGATGTAAAACTGTGGTAAATTCCTGTGACGTTATTTTAAACCGCAGCCTAGTTAAACAACAGTCTTTCATCCATATATGGTAATTATCTACTCATTGGAGTAAATGTCACAGTGTATCTAGGTCACGAACTGGGGAAGTCCCTTGCTTGCTCTATCACACTGACAATACCCTGTTTATTCAATCTTGGGTTAAATGTAATATATTTACAAAAGAGAGAGAGAGAGAAATGGGGTTTAATGTCCACTCGACACAAACTAGGTCGCGTAAGGGCAGTGGGAGGAAACCCTCAAGGTTGAGAAGGCGCCCTTATCTCCATGCCACATACACTCACACCAGAGGTGACCGGCGAGCTAGAGGTCGAAACACAGTACTCTAGACCACTAGGCCATCCCAACCCCCCATATTTACAAACAAATATATCTAAACAAATATATAACTGATTCAAGAGGGTTCTAGCTGTGTTTTTGTCAGACTTTTACCAGGTGTACTTATTAATGTTCTCTGTTTTTTGTTTATGTCATTTTTATGGATAAATGTGTTGTAATTTTATATCAGTTGTAGCCTACTTAAAGATACCTTATGTAAGATTTAGATAAAGAACTAGACACTCTTGCTATAATAGTTCGAAAGTAGATAATGTAAAATGAATAATTTGAAAATTTCATTTAAATTACTCTATTGCAAGCAAAGATATTAGCCTCTGAAGGTTTGACAGATGTGTGCAATAATTTCAACCACAGTACTGGTTGATTAAAGCCAAGTCTCAGTCCTCCATATTTGATTAAATCAAAGGATTGCTGAACCATTCTAATCTGTTTGATATCAGAGAAATCCAATGCTATCGAGAGATGATTTAGGCCTGGTCTGGATCAGTTAATTAATGTCTAAAGAAAGGCCTGCAATAGGCAGATTTAGCTCATGCATAATGCATGTTTAAATGGAAACCTGAGAGCAGATCACGGAGTTAAATTGTTTGCCCTATATCAATTGATTATTTTAACACAATTTATGAATAACAAATACTGATATTCAAATTTCATACATTGATGTTTCCTCCAGATTTTACCCCCATCCACCCCCTACCCTTGAGCTATAAACAGAGTGTAAGTCTGTAAGAGTTATAACTGCTTGGTTAATATTAATCCTTATCATTTATTCAGTAAACCAGTACATTATACAGAGAGAGAGAGATAGAGAGAGAGTGAGTGATAGAGAGAGAGAGGTTTAATGTCCACTCAACACAAACCAGGTCATTTCGGGACTAACATATGGTTTAATTTTATTTCAATAATTTGCCTGCGCGTAGGGGTCTTTAGCAGTGGGGGAAACCGTGGTACCCAGAGAAAACTCACGAGGCTGGACAGGCGACCCTACGCGTGGCCACATACAACGGGGGATTTGAAACCACGCCAGTTGACTCAATGACAGGCCGTATGATACAGTGCGCACACGCTAACCATTCCGCCATCCACCACCCTAAAACATTTGTATACATATCAGTCATACACCTATAAACTGTAATGACTTCCTGATCATACACTACAGGATATCACATCATATCTAATCACACCAACATTATATAAATTATAAATATACTGTTTTGTTTGCTCACTATAGAGAAAATCAGTGTACCATGTAATAAATACGACACTACATGTACCTACACACCCCCTGGTTATATCAGCCTGTATCTTTGGTTATATTATAGTCAGGATATCACATCTATTTGATGTTTTTCTTTCATTATCATGTTAATTGTTCTGACTACATCCAAGGATGCAGGACAGACCCATAGAGAGAGAGATAGCAAAAGGGAGATAGCCAGAGAAAGAGAGAGAGAGAGAGAGAAAGATGGGTTTTGGGTTTAACCTCCACTCCACACAAACTAACTCATTTCAGGACTATCATGGTGGTTCAATTTCATTTGAACAATTTGCTTGTGTGTAGGGGTCTTTAGCAGTGGAAGGAAGCTGGAGAAAACTCACGCGGTTGGACAGGCGACCCTATTCCTTGTCACGTACAACCGCAGACCCATATAACCAGAATTAATTGTTCTGACTATATCTATAGGCTGATATAACCAGACCTGAAATACCATACGCTGGTTATACCAGTCTATCTCTATCTTTGAATGTTGTTAGAACAATTAACATCATAATGAAAGAAAAATATCAAATATATATATATGTCTTAACGGCAAATCCAGACCTGAAACAAATCCAGACCTGAAACAAATCCAGACCTGAAACGTCCTACTTTTCTGTCCCGAGTTAATTTTATAGAGAGAAGAATTTTTGCCTATTTTTAGTATTATTCCAACTATCAAGAGTTCTTTTACATGCAGTCCAACATGTACAGTTTTATGTTCACACCACATTACACATATATTAGGGCCCCAGTTTTTTAGTCCAATCTGAATGACTACATAAATGCTTTTTTTTCCTGGCAGCGCAAAACTTGACATCGGAAAATCAGGCTGGAAAATTGAAAAATCTAGAGGTACTTTCTCAATCAAGACCCGGTTAGTAAGCCAGCGATTTAATGAGCCACTGTGGCCTCTGTAATAGACAGAAGACATTACAAACAATCCCATTGTTTTTTCTTTCATATTTCTTTCAAGACCAGATTCGAAACTGGGACCAGGCTATAATTACTAAGCCAACGATTCAATTATCCAATGTGACCCCTGTAATAGAAGATTACTACTCAGTATTCAATTCACTCTATTTCTGAATGGTTACCACTATATCTACCTAAATGTACTAACAGTGGAATTACCATGAACATATAACAAAAGATATTTGATGAGGTAACAACAAATCTCGACCTACACCAAATCTTGATGATCAGGTAGGTTGATGCCAGATGAATGCCAGATGAATGAATGATTGCTTTCTTACCAAAATAACAAGAGTTGAGATGTTATTTAATCCTTCTGTACAGAAACAAGAGACTCAAAATATATCATTTGTTAATTCTTTTAAAGGAACTATCTTCAAATATTTTATTAAGGCACAAGCAAGACACCAGGCTTTGCCTATGGTCCAAATTCGATAGACAAAAACATTCATGAGGTGATGCAGGTTAATTTGACATCATATATGTGGGGGTGAAAGTCAGTGACAATGCGTGATGGGCGAACATACACATTACATACACATTTTAATTTTATTTACATAGACATTTCTGTAAAAAAAATATGTAATGTACGTATGGATATGGACCTGTTAAAAGTTTTATCAATCTATAAATGTTGTTTTCTGTTTTTCTTAAAAAATATTCTTACGTTTTATACTCTGGTCTATTCCGTTAGCCTGTATGTAGGTGTCTCTATTTCAACTTAGTTTATGATATCCAGCTGCATTTAAAAGGGACAAATTGCCACCAAATTATCGCCTTTATTAATAATCAATAATACTATTGCTGTCAAGAAAAGGCATGACATTCAGCAGATGACCACCGTCAAAAAACATTACATATTATAATATTTCTGTTGCACTTTTTCTTGTATTTGTCATTGTTAAGTTTTTCTATTCTTATCGTTATTTCATGTTTCATTTTGAGTGAAGCCTGCATCATTACAGGTTCAGGACTGTGTACAGCGCAGTGTATGCCTATACAACTTGCCCACAGATCAATTCACTTTATTTGCTATATATGGTTGTTTTCATTGCTTAAAAGGTCGGTTTGTTTTGTCCGCAGGTTTGTCTTTGGGTTTTGTTTCCATGTAGTGTGGTCATCCTGTGTTTACTATTAACTTTAAGAGAGGTGGAATTTGTCCCTTTTAAATGCTAACAATTAAAACATCAGGAATGTAAAGGTGTATTTCTCGTGTATTTTCTGGAACCTTGTTGTTGATTAAATGAAGACAGGACTCTTGTTGGTTGTTAATAATTCGATATATTCTTTAGTAAACAATACTTAATAGCAGATAATTAATATAACAATTATTGGTTAAATGCTTAATAGTAAATTAGCTCCAATATGGATATGTGAATTGACATAAACTTGTCTCCAAATATACGTCTGTTCTTAGGCGTTTCTATTGGGCCGTAATTCATCCTACTATAGGAATAAGAACAAACACTGAAATATGTCAAAATATATAAAGTGTTATCAGTTACAATTGATAAGCTTAGCTAGAATTGATCAATTTGAATAATTGTTGGAACAAAATGTTGAAGTTTTTAAATTTAACCACGACTCTTAGAGCTTTAAGTATTGTTGTGATTCGTAGAGCTTCAAGTGTCGTAGAGTATATTCAATTATCATCTGTAAAAGAAAGTCTCAAAACTCTACAGCAGCTTGTAATAATAAATTAATCTATCTCTTGAATCGTAGGTGAGAGATATATTCCTTGATGGATTCTAACATTTTTTATTCTCTGATTCACCAGCAGTGACATGTGTGGAAGGAAGGAGTGTGTGAAACATATAAACCAACAGCAGCTGATACAAACAGAAATACACTCAGTATGATTCACAAATTATTGAAAAACATCATCGAATCGTTTTTCCTCATTTCATGTAAATTATGGTATTGATGACCCAGCTTTAGACGTAGTTAACTTGAAATTACATTGTATGCAAATATACTCATTGGATATAGTTAGTGATCACTGTGTTGCAGGGGCGGATCTAGGGGGGGGGGGGGTTAGGGGGTCCAAACCCAAACCTGTTCAGCTACATAAAAAATTTTAAAGTCTTGCATCAATGAAATTTAATCCCAATGTGATCCTACATCATTATAAAAACGATTTCTCTGTTTAAAAAGCTCAATTTGTATGTATGCCTATGTAATTTAGAGACGATGATGGCAGATTTCCATAACAGAAACCTGGCAAACCCCTTCTTGCAAAAATTCCTGGATCCGTCTCTGTGTTGTTTAACCCTTAGAACCCGAAATGCCGCAAAACCGGCTTGAAATTGTATCGCATATACCCTAAATGTCGGTTTTGCGGCTTGGGGCGTGTCAAGCTCCAATTACGATGACGTCATAATTAATATGACGTCCTGTAAATCCAGGGAGGGACGTGCAACACCCCATGTAAAGTCAGTGTTCAAAGGGTTAAAGATGCATTATGGGAGATTGAGATAAAGAGTTGGCCGTTCCAGCTAGATACAAACGGTGGTCGGTCAATCTAGGATAAATACCATTAGAATGTTATCTTTATTCCCACGACTTCTCAAAAAGAATCGCAAGTACACCAAATTGATCGCCAAATTCAAGTTTTAGTCGCCACTTTCATTTTTTTTATCGTAAATTGTGACTTTGCCGACTGACAAACATGTGAGGCCTGGTATCATGTACACAAGGGGCCTGTAAGTAAAAGAACCCCATATCAATTCATACTTTATTTAATTCTAGACTATCATATATGTGCTCTGTTGATTAACATGAAACAGATGATTAAGTTTTTGACAAGTTCCAGATGTACATATGTACATGTATTTACCAGTCTGCTGCTAGCATCCATTACACTGTAATAGGTAATTATAATTTATAAATCACTGCTTGTGTACAGCAATGTTTTATATCTTACTGCACTCATTAAAATTCAACAATGTTTTTTCTCAATCCCCCTAAAAAACATGCAAAAGTGTTGTTAAAATTCGTCAATGCTTCTACTCAATTTCCCAAAAACATGCCAGAGTGTTGCTAAAATTGTTCAGTGTTTTATCTCAATCCCCCCAAAAACACGCAAGAGTGTTGTTAAAATTAGTCAATGTTTTTTCTCAATTCCCTCCCCTCTTTAAAAACATACAAGAGTGATGTTAAAATTGTTCAATGTTTTTGGTCAATCCCCCCAAAAACATGCAAGAGCGTTGATAAAATGCATCAATGTCTTTCTTCTTATTACCATATTAACCCAAATAAAACCATACCAGAATCTAAGTCTTGTGAAAATTCATCAATGGAATAAATGAAATGAAATGAGGTTTAATGTCCTTTTCTGCACAGACTGGGCTAATGAAGGAAATTTTGCCCAGGCAGCGGCGCTACAGCCTACTCTTTAAATATTGAATCTCAACTGTTAAGGGTTCTTTTACGTGCATGCCAATGTGTACATGGGACTCGTTGAGGATGCTCAATTCACAGTCCAGGACGTCCCGAATCGACAGAATTACAATCGAGTGACGCGGAATTCAGTCCTGTCACAGTTCTGCCAGTCCCGACAGCCAAGGTGGAGTGAGTATAATTGTGATGTATTCCTAGTAAAAAATATGTTTCAGCTGTCATGATTGGTTGAAATATTTTTTATAGAGTTGGCACATGCGATGTACTCCGAAATTCTCCTTTTCACTCAATTGACACCAGATGAGGAATTTAATTCTGGAACTGTGAATCGAGCATCCCCCAGTATTTCATTCAAATCTATACACACCTACTGATTCAGTGACAAGGGGAAACCACACAGGAAAATACTTAGGAACTCTCTCAGCTATCAACAGGAAGGAACCAGACTTACTGATTTGAGAGCTACAGTAGCATCTAACTGGACCACTATGACTCCCAATGAGAGCGTGCAGGTACATGTCTTTAGCAGAGGGAAGAAACTGGAAGACCCGGAGAAAATCCATGAGGTTGGACAGGAGACCCTACTCCTTTGTCATGTACAACCTGAGAATCGAAACCAGTTGACTCAATGACAGACCTTATGGAACAGTGTGCACATGCTAACCATTCGGCCTGCATGAGAAGAATGGGAGGGGGGCCCTGTTTGCAAGCCTGGAAATGATATCATTAATATATATCTGGCACCAAGTTGAAAATGTCAGTTATTATTTCATTAGTCATGGTACATCTAAAACTGTTATTTCCAGGCCTGTGTTTGTGTTAATACTCAAAATGCCTATTACTGATTTCATTAAATACAACAGCAGGATTATTATTATTCTATTTTATCGTCTACTAACTGATGACCCGACACTGCACTCCTTGCAAGTAATATAACTCTGAAACCAGTACGGTAATCCAACGCCATATTTCAGCTATACGGGAGAACTGTAGTGTAGCCATCAATCCTGTATAACTCCAAAATAAGAGGGTAGGCCAACGCCATAAGTCCTATGTTACTCCCCTGATCTAAGTCACCCTCGCTATACATCAAATTTCAGCCACAGGAATCTCTAGTGTAGTCGTCAACCATGCATAACTCCAAAAACTAGGCCTATTTTACTCAAAAGTCCAAGCCGCCCCTATTAAAATTTCAGCCACGGGACAGCCCTGAACAGACAACAACAGTCACAAATATTAGATATAGCATCATGTCTTTCTATTCCATCTGCATCAGGCAGGACTTTGAATATTATAAAAGGATCTACATGACCGGACCAGTATCTCATTCGATCATCATGAATATTATAAAGCTATCTTTCAGGAAGAGGTGTTTATCTATTTCCTTTCCAATCCAAATTCTTAGTAGTAAACATCCTTTATTTGACGAATATTTTAAATTAAAATTTATCACTTTAAATCATTGAAAAGCATCAACCCTTAAAAGTTACACTATTATTCTGGAAACATCTCACTGATCAGTTTACAAGTAAATCTAAGAAACACCATTATTAAAACAGACCAATCTACTGTGCATTATATGTGTATTCACCATTAAATATGTAGACATAACCCATGTTTTATAATATACAGTGTGTTAATTAGAAAAGATCAATCAGTCTACAGTATGTATCAATGTGTATTCCTCATTAAATATTACATGTAACCCATGTTTTATAATATATACAATGTTGCAAGTAGATACTATTACATACCACTATTACATCCATAGTACATATTAAATATGCATACATTTGTATACCCATGTTTTATAATACACATAAATAAACTCCAATATAGATCAGTGCTAGTATACTTATACAGTGTATAACACATCCTTTATAATACACATTGTTGCAAGGAGATAATCTATAAACACCAATATAAATCAAAGCACTGTGCAATACACAGCTTCTTCCACCCCAAATAATAATCAAATGTGCCTTTTTTACTAGTGAGTATAATTCATAATAATATCACAGATATTATTCCTTGAGAGATGTAGCCTATAAACAATAAAACAAGATATAATTCATAAATAACTAGATAATTTGGGTGAATATTGAGCTATCCTTCATTTGCTGTGCGAATATTTGTCCATGGGCTTACTTCCTTTATTTATGGTATTTCTTGGCAATCCCCAATACAAAACATTCAATTGACTACAAATGTACTTATCAGACTCATGTAATGCACGATTGTAGATTATATAAATATTAGGACACACACTTGTTTTGGTGTGCTTTAATTCATTATTACTTTTATGAAACTATGTTTGCGATTCCATTCTTGATATGAGATGAAGATCTGTAGAACTGAAGACTTCCGATTCGCAGGAAACTTTAGAACTAAAGGATTTTATCAGTAAAGTTAAAATCCACCGTGAAACCAATAATATCCACTGCGCGTACATTACATGCACGATCAGTTCAAAACTAAAGTGACTAATAATGGCCGTGAAATTGAACTTACCTGTTGAGCCACAGGTTCCAAAATACTTTCAATCGTCTTCGTGTGGAAGACCGGCATCTTGGTCAGTCTCCTCGAACCTGCCTAATCCAAATAAACTTTTAGAATGACAGATGCTATCCCAAACAAGTTATGTCAACTACTCCCCGCGACCTACAAAACCAATAGCCGCCTGCTAGGTCAAGAGCTAGTCTTCACCCTCAAAGCCGCCGATAGTATTTCACAAACTTCGTAGAATAATCGTTATTTCCGTTATGACATTCCATACAGGTCTGCCATTTCAATTAATAACTCGATTTTCCGATTGTTTTTCAACACGTTTATGATCAATAATTGATAAAGTCAAGTAATTGTCAATCGGAAATCCCAGAAATATGAGCCCTCTATCGTCACTAGAGACGGTTGTCGATTTGCCAAATATGGAAAGCCGTTAGACAGCGTTAGGGAATGGCATATTAATATGAATCACACTTGTTCGAATCGAAGCAGATTTGCGCGCTTTAAGCTTTAATTCGATTTATTATGAAGAGCTTAAGAAATATCAAAGCTTCAAAACGTGACATAGACTGATCAGAACGTTTAGCACCTTTGACAAATATCGCGAAAATCCTGGGGAATACCGCTTAGATTTCAAAGCTATTTTTAGCAACACTTTAAAGCCTTTTGTGTGTTAGGACTGGATATGCCGACCTGGTCCTTGTCTGTCTGGATAATTAGAGCTATATTTCCCGCCAAAATTTAAAATGTCCATAAGGAAAGTTTTAGAATTTTGAACATGCTACTACTACCAAATAAATCTTGTGGAATAGCATTCAATATGTCTAATTTGATTCAGATGTATGTATTTAGTCTGCACGTATAGGCTATTATATTCACAACCATTCTGACTACACTCAGGCCCGTAGCCAGCTTGCTGGCTTCGGAGGGGCAGTGAAGTTTTTAGGAGGGGCAGACTTGTTACAGTCTATAGTAGGTATTTTAGAGTTATGGTTGGCAAATTTTTCGGGGGGGGGGGGGGGGCAAAACATTTTTTCAGGGGGGCATTGCGCCCCCCTTGCCACCCCCCCTTGCCACCCCCTGGCTACAGGCCTGACTACACTAGCCTACAATCATAAGAAGAGAGAGAGATATGGGGTTTAAGTTCACTTGACACAAACGAGCCATTTTGGGACTAACATATAGTTTTTAAAATTTTATTTCAATAATTTGTTTGCACGAAGGGATCTTTAGCAGTGGGAGGAAACCAGAGTACCCGGAGAAAACCCACGAGGTTGAACAGAATAGGGGTTTAAGTTAAAAGGTTTAACGCCACTCAACAAACACATCACATATGTCTGTACTAACTATAGGCTCTAATGATTCCATTTTATTTCGATAATTCCCTTGCGTGTTGGTGTCTTCAGCAATGGGAGGATACCACAAGGTTGGATAAGTGAAATGCAGTTTATCGTCCACTCAACACAAACTTGGTTATTTCGGAACCAACATGGTTATAAAAGCATTTCAATAATTTGCTTGCATGTTGGCCGGGGTCTGTATCAGCAAGTTAGATAGGCAACCTACTCCTTGTCACAAACAAGCAGGCGCGGATCCAGAGGGGGCGCACGCCCCCTCTATTTTTTGAGGTGGCGAACAATTTTTAGCTCCATATATTCTCGCAAGAAAGGAGAACGAAAATAGTTTAGGTTGGAAATCGTAATTTACAGTACCAGTACGAAATTAGTCCTTGTGGGCATTTTTTACACTCAAAAATCACGGTTCCGAGCTTCGCACTCCAAAGCTGGTGCAGCACGCCCCCTCTTTCTGAAAATCTTGGATCCGCCCCTGAACAAGCGAGGAGTTGAAACCATGTCACTTGACTAGAGTGACTCAATGGCAGACCGTATGTGTCTATATGACTTATCATGCTTTATTTTGTAAAATTCAAATATTTTTCAAATATGTATTTAACCAGGTGGTCCTTTAATTTTTTCATGTGTTCCAAGGTGTGCCGTTCGCAAAAAAAGGTTGAGAACCACTGAACTAATGCATAACACTATACTTTCTTTTATTGTATACTTTATTTTAAAAATCTCAAATAAAAAATGTATATACTAAAAACATGAACACTATAATAATAGCCTACACCTAGCCTATAATAATCATTTTGATTAATTTAAAAAAAACAACACAATCTAAAGCAGGACCAATGGGGGAGAAGGAGAGGGGCGGATCCAGAGGGGGTGGTGGGGTGGGGGGTCCATCCCCCCTTCCCACCCTGCTCAGCTACTTAAAAAAAATAATGCCTTGCATCAAAGAAATTACATCACAAAGTGATCTTACATCAGTATAAAAATGATTTCTCTGTTTAAACAGTTCAATTTGTATGCATGCCTATGTAATTTAGAGACGATGATGGCAGATTTCCGTAAGAGAAACCTGGCAAACCCCCTCCTGCAAAAATTCCTGGGAGAAATTGTATTTAACCTAGACTTTGTAATTTGGGGACTAACACATGGTTCAACTTTATTTCAATGATTTGCTTGCTCGTAGGAGTCTTTAACATTGCAAGGACCAGAATAAAAAGGGAGAGAAATCAGGTTTAACACGTCCACTCTACACAAACTAGGTCATTACGGGACTAACACACGGTTCAATAATTTCAATAATACGCTTGCACATAGGGGTTTTTCGCAGTGGGAGGACCAGGAGAAAACCCACAAGGTTACGATACGAACTTACTCCTTGTCACATACATCAGGGAAGTTGAAACAACACCAGTTAACTCAATGACAGACCTTATGATACAGTGTGGGGGGGGGGTGGGATGGCCTAGTGGTCTAGAGTGCCGCGCTTCGACTTCTAGCTGGCCGGTCACCTCTGGCTTGCGGCTGTGGTTTCGAGCCCTGGTGTGAGCGTATGTGGAATGGAGATAGGGGCGCCTTCTCAACCTCGTTGGGTTGCTCCGGGCACTCCGGTTTCCTCCCACTGCTAAACCCCCTAGCGGCAGGGAATTATTGAAATAAAATTAAACCAAGTGTTAGTCCCGAAGTGACCTAGTTTGTGTTGAGTGGACGTTAAACCCCATTTCTCTCTCTCTGATACAGTGTGCACATGGTAACCATTCAGCCCCGTCCCCCAGGGGGGAGTATATCAGCGTAATAGTGAACTAAAATGGGACCTTGGGGGCAACCCCTGGGTTATATTGTTAAAATATTAGAAACACATATCAGCAAATTATTAGAAAAGATCTGGTTCCTATGGGCCTATATAAAATGAAATAATGCTCACAGGTAACGTATCACAGAACTCTATTTTAAAAAAAGCCATTAATGTTAATTAGATAATAATTTCAATTTTATCTTTAATGAGTTCATTATCTAATTTGTTTTTTATTGTTAAAGTAGTAATATTGTTATTTATTTATAAAAACAAACCATATCTAAAACACACTACACCCATATCAATTTTATTATTGATATCCAGTGGGCAAGTTATCTGAAGCGAGGGTAATCATTAATGTACATCCAATGGTCAAGTTATCTACAGCAGGGGTAATCATTAATGGACATCCAGTGGTCAATTTGTCTAAAGCGAGGGTAATCGTTAATGAAATCACATGGTCAATTTGTCTAAAGCGACGGGATTCGTTAACAACAAAACAATTTAACAAATTTTAAAATAAAGATACATTATTCTTTTACAATTTTGTGATTTATTTTTTAAAAATATCAATTGATCCCCACTTTATATGTTTTGGTAGAAAATAACAAATCATAACAAAAAAATATTGGTTGCCAGGCAACAAGACATGGGTCCACCAGCAGCCTGGTTGGTAATTGTGGTTTCTTGTAAACAATGAAAATGACTCTTCTTTTCTATTTATAACCAAGTAAATTGCAAAATCATGAGAGTTAACAAGGTTTCATAACCAAGGGAGATAACTCTCACTTTATATTATTTCTTTAGAAAGTTTAGTGTATAATAAAGAGGAATATATCGTTTATTGAACAATAGCTTATGAGAAAACAAGAGTTGATGAATGAATAAATGAGTTGAATGAATAAATGAGTTGATGAATAAATGAGTTGATGAGTGAATAAATAAATGAGTTGATGAATAAATGAATGAGTTGAGTGAATAAATGAATGAAATTATAAAAGAAATGACATGGTCAATGAATAAAATCTGGAGGTGAATAAGTGAGCTAAGGATACATTTTGTAAGATCTAAATCTGCCTATTGTAGATCTTTTTAGCTTCATATGCAATATAAAGTATTCATTGGACATTTATTTACATAACAAGCCTATAATCAACTCTCTAGACTGGCGGATGACAGAGATTTAAATGGATTAAAACATCTTCAAGATTTGAAAATTTAACAATAAGATACATAATTGACACTAAGTCCCTGTGGTACGATAATGCGCTAAATGTCGTCAAACATTCAAGCACTCATAACTTTGCCCAGAATAATCACTTTTCATTATCTATATTGGAACTATTATAGCAAGAATGGTCAACTCTTTATCTAAATCTTACATAATGTATCTTTAATGAATTAATTTCTGGCACAATATGGCCCGGCTGATGCTGACATGCCATAAAACCACATTTCATTTCATTTCATTTAATGAATTAATTAATATGTGAATGGGAGGTAAATGAATACAATGATGAAGTACTGATAAATGTGTGTGGGGGGGGAGTTACTCCAGCAATCTAGATGTTCCGCTAGACAGATAGATGAATTAATAACTTGACAAATGGAGGTACAGCTGAATGGACGGATAGCAGATTGGTCCGGATATATCAGCAGTTACACTGTCAGTTTGTTAAACTTTATAAAACATCTGTTAAATCCTCGCTGGTTAAATAACACAGTTCACCTCTATCACTGGTACACTGTAAATCTAACCTGTTTAAATATATAATAACAAGAAGAATTACTCATCAATCAATGAAGGGGTTTGATCACTGCATTGGCCGAGAAAGTTCATCATTCAGATTTTCCGGTCAATTGATGAAATGACATTAAATGCGGTTTAAAATCCTACTATGAGTGACATTTTGCCTGGACAACAGCCTACTAATATATTAAATTCCAACTGCCAAGGGAATTTTTACTTGCAAGCCAATGTGTTGTACACAGGACCTTCCAAACAACTAGACAGCTGTCCTTTTTAAATTCCAACTGCTAAGGGATTTTTTACTTGCAAATCAATGTGTACACACAACCTCAGTTTTTTTACCCATCCGAATGACTAGACAGCTGTCATTGTCATTGACATGGGGGAACCATGACGGAAAATCCCGCAGGTAGAAATTGATTCATTGGGGGATAAAAATGTGTGAGTGCTATAGCAAAATAAACAATCATATTTTACCACCGAATACAACATTGATATTAAACCGAAGAAAACTATAGTTCTCGTATTCAAAGGTACAATAATACTTCCAGTATTGACTATTTCATCATGCAGTGGGATCTGACATATTGTAACGCTCCTGTACAATGTCAGAAGTGACAGATTCCCCCGTATGTCCAAAATTATTATTTTAAAATTTAGGTTAAAAGTTAATGAAATGTCTACCCAAATAAACTTTTAGGTAAAGTTCCATCGTGAACCAGTTTCTGTACTTGTGACATATCCCCTTCCTTTTTAATAGCATCTAAATAATGTCTGAAATAATAAATAAAAAATCAGTAATAAAATAGCACGTTAATAAAATTCAGAAGTAGTATATCCATACAAGTGTGTTTATTTTTAGTGAAAACTATTTCTATATGTCTTATAAGGATTATAATTTCATTGTGTTATAATTTGGGGTCATGAGAATGTCTATTTTTGGTTAGCGGCGTTGTACAACACTGCAAATTCCCCAAGTATGGCCTGTGGGCTGCAGCGTTCAAGAAATTTTCTATTTACCTTTTTATTATTTGCGTCTGGGAAAATGCAGCATTTTTTGCGTTGAAACTTTCTTCAAAATAATCATCAACAGGCTGTAGATCCTGGGCTTCTTTCGCTTGATTCACAATTTCATCTAAATCCTAGAAACCGTTTACAAAAAAATAAATTGACAATAATTTCTGGATAAGTTATATCTCTAACTTGAATTATTTACATGTCATTTTTTACTTGAGAGGGAGAGCTCGAAATGGGGTTTAATGTCCACTTGACACAAACTAGGTCATTTCAGGACTAACATGATTCAATTTTATTTTGATAATTAGTGAGAAGAAACTGGAGGACCAGGAGAGAGAGAGAAATGGGGTTTAACGTCCACTCAACACAAACTAGGTCATTTCGGGACTAGCACATGGTTTCAATTTTATTTTAATAATTCGCTTGCGCGTAGGGGTCTTTAGCAGTGGGAGGAAACCGGAGTGCCCGGAGGAAACCCACGAGGTTTAGAAGGCGGCTCTATCTCCATGTCACATATGCTCACACCAGGGATCGAAACCACAGCTGCAAGCCAGAGGTGACCGGCCAGCTAGAAGTCGAAGCGCGGCACTGTAGACCACTAGGCCATCCCAACCCCTGGGACCAGGAGAATACCATAAGGTTGTCACTCCTGGTGATGTACAAGCTGGAATCGGAAGAATGCCACTCGACTCAATGACAGAACTTAAGATGCAACGTGCACATGTTAACCATTCCACTCATTTTGTTATTGAACAGGATATACAAGACACAAGTCTACTGATCACAAATACTGAGCGACGTTTGGACTAGGTTATAAACAGTATCACATGGAGACTGATGTAGAATTCCTCCATATAGGGATAGATGTGGTGCAATTTGTCTACAAGAAAATTAATGTGGTCATGTGTAGGTCCAATTTAATCTTTAATTCTTACCTCGCTGGAATCATACTCCTCGAAATCATCAGCATATTCAACAGATTGTTCTATTGTTGTATCTTCATCTTCTATATTTACAATATCTACAATTCAAACAAAGCTTTGTTAGTGATTGATGGTAAGTCTGGCTATATATTATACTACTCCAACCTAAAATGTGGAGCTCCTGTAATACTGGAAAGAACTAGAGAGAGAGAGAGGGAAACAGAGAGAGAGTTCATTTCAGAACTAAAATATGGTTCAATTTTATTTCAATAATACGCTGGCGCGTAGGGGTCTTGTATAGTGGGAGGAAACCAGACATTGGACAGGCAACCCTACTCCTTGTCACGTACAAACGGGAAATCGAAACCACGCCACTTTACTCAATGACAGACCGTATGATATAAAGTCCAGTATCTTTAATGATACATTCTTTACTCAAAATATTTTCTAATTTTTATTTACCTTCTTCTATTTCAGAATCCGATGATTCGTCAAAATCATCCGAATAATCAAGTTCCTCTCCTGCTTCTCTCTTCGGACTTCTGTCGGGTTTCACCTGGTCTGTACCCGGACTTGGATCACGTTTGACACTTGAAGAAGAAACTTGCAGATCTCCTGGTGACAGGAAGTTCTGTTTTCGTCTGATTCTAGGACTGGGACTCTGATCACTGGAAACAAACAAACTGAATACTTTAAAGATGAATAGGTCAAACTGATTAAAACACAGATCTTATTTAGTTTCATTTTTCATAATTTCAATATTTTGTTTTACTTGTCTTTACAATACTAGGATCTGGAAGAGCTGTAATTATAACAGGCATTCTAGTTGATGTGAGGAATAAGCCAATGAAACGGTTTGTTTTGGCGAGTTCTAGCCGTGCTCTGCATCAAAGGTGGGTAGATCCCTAGAAACATCAATGTTGATTAGTTAATCAATGTCTGTCGTCAAAGAGTCAAAAGCCCCTGATGCGACCTCCCAGTACAACTGGTAAGATGTTTTTGTAGTGTGGGGAATATTAGAATGATTTTAGTGCTTAGCCAATCAAAACTGAAGTATCTACTAAAATTTGGATTTTATCTGAAGTTAAAATTTCGTGAATCAGGACCCTGTATTTTAAACAAATTGATTTAGATAAAGAGCTGACTTTTCTTGCTATAATAGTTCAACAATATATAATGAAAATTTCATTCAAATTATTTCATTTTGCACGAAGTTATGGATGTAAGAAGATGCAACCCAGATTGATTATTATTGTAGCAATAGTACTGGACAAACAAAACTAACCTATGTTTGGCTAGTTTAATAGCAGAGGACGGGACGACTGGAGACTGTTTACTGGAGTTATCTTTTAGAACTTTCTGTTGAAGGAGAGTTTCTTTCTCTTCAATAAATCCTGCTAAGTGTTCTTTTATAAATGGCAAGTTAAGAATGGCACTGGCACTGCAAATAAACAGTTTTTTTCATGATAAAAATTCCAAATCATTAAGATATCTGATACTAAGAATTTCAAAGGCAAAGGTAAAAGAGAGAGTGAAATGGGGTTTGGTATACTTCAACACAAACTAGGTAATTAAACACAAGGTACAATTCTATGAATACACAATTACTGAGTTTGTGTTAATATGTTCAATTATTAAAAGCCAATCAAAGAAGACAAACTAGGTAATTTTGGGACTAATATATTGTTCAATTTATTTTAATAAATTGCTTGTGTGTATGGGGTTTTAGCAATGGGAGGACACTGGAGGACCAGAGAAAACCCACGAGGTTAGGCACACCACTTGACTTTTGACAGACCTTATCATCTACAGCACACACTATGCCAGACTACAAATGTAAAAGACAATGAAGCAGGGCAGCCACATTCCCATTTCGTTAAAATGTGATTGGTGCGAGAGAGAGAGAAATGGGGTTTAACGGCCACTTGACACAAACTAGGTCATTTCGGGACTAACATATGGTTTTAATTTTATTTCAATAATTCGCTTGCGCGTAGGGGTCTTTAGCAGTGGGAGGTAACCGTGATTGGAAGGAAAATGTGATTGGTCCTTTTAGTCTTGACACCAATAAAAAAGTTGAAGAGGATAAGTTGATCTATAATTTGCATATCATTTTAAATCATTTTCATCAGAAATGACGTCTTCAGAATCGACGTAATCAATATAATCCGAGTCAGAATCATATATAGGCATTTCAATGACTTTGAGGGTCTTTAACATTCCCGACATCAATAAATTATGTTTTTTGTCAAAAAATGTTGAACGAAGACATGTTTTTGTCAAAAAATGTTGAACGAAGACATGTTTTTCTCAATGTTATTGACAAGACAAGTTCCTATCGCATGCTTGGTGACATCAATTAAATACGAAACTAAATACTCAAATGCGGCTTATAAAAAAGGTTATTGCTATGTTTGCATTGCGACCGTGACCACTTTTGGATATAACGTCGTGGTGCAAATATGCAACCCTGACCGGTTAAAGGTTAAAGCCAATGTGTGCCAAATTGCTCCCATAACACACTGCATGACGTAGGTTTGACTTCATTCTTTCCGTTTGTGTAGTAAAAGTAAGTGTTAAACCACATGTAAATTTGAAAGTAGAGATAAGTTAAATATTATAACATCAAAACTGACCTGGGCCGTTCTTCTGGTGATTTCTGTAATAGACTATTAACTAAACTGTGTAGATCTGTATTATACATGGACGGTATTGGCTGAAATATTTAACGTAATTATCTTATCATATCTTCATTATGGACATTTTGAATCAAAGCGAAACAGAAGAAGAGAAAAGGGTTTTTTAATGTCCACTTAAAACAACCTTGGTCACTTTGGGGTCTAAAATATAATATAGCTTTACATCAATAATTTGCATGCCACTTTTAGTAGACCTGAGAAACCATAGTAACCCCACATGGTCATAATTGTGGTACTAACAGTTGTTAGTCCTGGGCGAGATTACTTGCCGCTTGTAGGGAGCACTACTACCACCCACACACCCTGATTTCAAAGGCTAAAACTACAAAACAATAGCATTTTCTTAAATAAGAAACAAATGAATTAAAAACTTAGACAAAGCTAGCTAACAAATGAATCCAATGGCATTATAATACTAGAGTGTTCTTGTTAATGTATTGAAGTCGTTAGCTAGTACCAGTGACAACAAGAACTAGCCTAACAAGAATATGTCTGGAAGATAAAAATTGGGCAATGACATCATTGTCTGATAATTCATGCATTAGAAACGTGGTTAGCCGTCCTCCTAGGTGCCCATATAAGTAAACTGTTGCAGGTGAAATAATCTGTGGTTAAGTTTCTGTTACCTTACCTCGAATTCTGCTTTTATTATCTTAAAGAATAAACCGAGTAAACTATTGGCATCAAATGGACGATGAAGGGCACATAACTCATACAATACACAACCCACTGCCTGAAATAAAAAAACATTTAAATTACAGTTTTCATCAACAAAAACATGAAGTCCAGTCAATACAATACTTTCATCACTAAGAAACTGACATAAGGTGATTTTCAATCCTATGGGCCCTCGACTGAATGTTCTGGAAATGAATTCTCTCACTCCCAAAATAGTGACAATTGATTGAGAGAGAGAAATGGGGTTAAACGTCCACTCAACACAAACTAGGTCATTTCGGGACTAACATATGGTTTAATTTTATTTCAATAATTCGCTTGCGCGTCGGCAACTTTAGCAGTGGGAGGAAACCTGAGTGCTCGAAGGAACCCACGAGGTTGAGAAGGCGCCCCTATCTCCATGCCACATACGCTCACACCAGGGCTCAAAACCACAGCCACAAGCCAGAGGTGACTGGCGAGCTAGAGTTCGAAGCGCGGCACTCTTGACCACAAGGCCATCTCAACCCCCTGACAATCGATTGAAAGCGGGCAAATGAAATGAAAGGGGCTTATATATATATATTCATTCGTACTCAAAGTACAATATTATACAATACATTTACAAAAATAAATATTTGTCTATAAACTTAATTTGTACACAGGTATTCTAATATACAGTTCAGATGATCTTTATTTTCATTACGTCTATCAATGAGATAAATCATATCAGAAATAGCACCTGCAGTCATAGTAACATTAATATTAGCATTATTTTCATCACATCGAACAACTTTGGACAGAATGCAATTAATGTTTGTTACAGGAATATCATATTTACAGAGGTTGTATTTAAAACAGATAAAATTTAAATTATTACAAGTGCTACAACAACTTCCATTGAGAGCAAGTAGGCCACTTATTTTGGTACATTCATTAACACTTTTCAAGATATTTTTGAAAAATTTAAGAAATCTTTTGAAAAGTTGAACATCTACGTTAGAGTCATTACATATTAAATGGAGTAGGTTGCTGTGAGTACGGGGGGGCAGTTTGTATAGACGCCGTATTGATTTCCTCCATGTACAATAGAAATTTTCAATGCTATTGTGAGATAAGTCCCACAGTTGACAACCGTACAGAGGCATACAAAAGGTTTTAAACAACTTATAACGAATATCAGAATGGACATGTTTGAAACTAGAAAACACTATGTTGAACCTGGTTACAAAATTACTGACACATTCATTAATTTGACCAGTTTTGTTAAGAACATGAATATAGTTACCTAAATGTAATTCTGAACGTGATATTTGTATAATTTGATCATTAAACAGTATACTCTTGATTTTAACATCTTTGTTATTTGAGCTGAATATTACAAGTTTACTTTTTTCGGGGTTAAAATCAACACAGTATTCTTTAGAGAATTCATTTACTATAAGAAGCATAGACGTCAGGGCATTACGGCTTGGCGAAATTAGAGTTATGTCATCAGCATATGCAAGAGCACCGACAAATACGTGTCCAATATGGCAACCCAACTTGCTCTTTTTTAGCCTGGTCATTAGCTCATCTATATAGATACAGAATAATATCGGAGAGAGAACTCCACCTTGTTTCACACCATTAGTGGTATAAAACGTGGGACTTATGCAATCCGCCCATTTTACTCTCACTTTGTGATTTATATATGAATTTAGTAGAAATCTAGTTTCTAGCGGACATAAGCCCTTTGATAATATCAATCTAAACAATTTAACATATTGAATCCTGTCAAAAACCGAAGACGCATCTAAGTACGTGACGTAAACATCAGATTGTTTGGAATTATAATAATTGATAGTTTCATCCAACACAAATGAACAATGTGATGTCGAGTGATTACTTTTAAAACCATATTGTAGGTCAGATGACTTCAACACAGAACAGTTACGTTTAAGCAATATTTTGTCAAATAGTTTGCCCACAAGACTACTGAGGGCGATACCTCTGTAATTTTTAGAACTATTAAGGGATTTTTTCTTGTTCTTTGGTATTGGAATGATTGTTGAGAGTACAAAATTATGTGGAGTAAACCCATGTCTAAGCATGGCGGTCAAAACAAAAGCCAAATGGATCAAATAAATATGGGGGGCGTTGCGTAGGTGCTCGGTTGATTGTCCATGATTTCCATCTTTTTTTTTTATCAAACTTAAGCTTTTTTACACCCTCAGCAATCTCATTAGCAGATACAATATGGCAATAGGTACATGTATTGTTTTGACAGTATTCTATCTTGTTATTAATATCACCAATTAACTCTTGCATTTCGTGACTTTGAAATGATACACAATTAAATAAATCTTTATATTTGTTGAAAAATACAGAACTTATTTCTTTAGGACCAATTTTACCATCAATGTTATTACTGAAACAACATTTTCTGCCTTTGATCTTTTTAATTTCAGTCCAAAAGTCTCTATTTTTGTTATTAAGAATAGACTCGGCCATTTTATTAGCACTTATTGCGTCTTTTTGTGCTATGGTCGATCTTAGAGCATAATGATACTTTGCCCTTGTTCGGTTTCTTATACACGCTAACTGCCCATCACGTGGTCGACCATTATCTTTCCATATAGTATGCCATAACGTTCCTACTGTTCTGCTCAGAATGGGATCTTTTACACGCATGTGAATGTGTACATGCTATCTCAGCTTTCCACTCATCACCTTCGTTGCTGGGACTGACTGGACTCAACTGATCACCACTGTCATGGTTTCGTGTGAGGGGGATAATATAATTTGCTCTGACAACATTGAACTCTATTATAATATTGCTTTATAGATCTCTCATGCACGTTTTTCCAACAAATATATAACATGCTATATAGAATAGAGAGAGGGAGAGAGAAATGGGGTTTAACGTCCACTCAACACAAACTAGGTCATTTCGAGACTAACATATGGTTTCATTTTATTTCAATAATTCGCTTGCACGTAGGGGTCTTTAGCAGTGGGAGGAAACCTACGAGGCGTCCCTATCTCCATGCTACATACGCTCAAACAAGGGGTGGAAAGCACAGCCGCAAGCCAGAGGTGACCGGCCAGCTAGAGGTCGAAGCGCGGCACTCTAAACCACTAGGCCATCCCAACTCCCCGCTATATAGAATAACACAGTCTCTTATTCTGCATTTTGTAAAGTGTTGACCCTAGGGCCACATGGCCTGACCCAACACCTGATAAATTTGACTGATACTAAAAATGAAACCCCAATAAAATAGAAGATATATTAAAGTTACATTATGGGAGATAAGAAAAAGAGATGGCAGTTTTCACTATAATAGTTAAAAACTAGATAGTGTAGAGGTAATTTGCTGAAAATTTCAGTCAAATTGGTCCACAATTAGCTGAGAAAAAAGCGTTTGAAATATTCACATAGCCTCGGTCATCATTACTCAAATCATTGTTATAAAGAGCATAGTCTCGATTATCCACTTGATTGATTTAATTATCAACGGCCATTAAGCGGCATATAGGAATTCAATCTGCCAACATCGAAGGCTAGCGTTGACTTTAATAGTTTAATATGGTCTGGATATGTTAATTAATGTCAAATTGATTATTTAGATAACATCTCAGGCCTAAAGAAAGACCTGTAATAAGCAGATTTTGCTCTTGCATAATGCTATTTTAAATACTAACCCAGATATCAGATTTTGAGTTGTAAGGTATGTCTTGACAGAGTTCTGGACTTAAATAGGACGGTGTACCAACAACAGTTTTAGCCACATCAATGGTATTATCTAATCTCTTAGATATACCAAAATCTCCTGAAACATACAATATGCATTATGTATCAATATCAATACAAACATTACTTTTATCAATATCAATATGCAAACATTACTTACATTAAGAAAAACATTACTTATATCAATATACAAACAAACATTACTTATATCAATACCAACATTACTTATATCAATATGCATACAACCAATATTTATATCAATATACATATCAATATCCATAGAAATATTACTTATCGATATCAATATACAAACAAACATTACTTATCAATATATAATAAAATATTAATATACAAACAAACATTACTTATCAATATACATACAAACATTACTAATATCAATATACACACAAACATAAATATAAATACAAACATAACATATCGAGAAACAAACATTACTTATATCAACATACATACACACATTACTTATCCATATCAATAAAAACATTACTTACATCAATATACATACAAACATTACTTACATCAATATACAAACATTAATTATCAATATTAATATACATACAAACATTACTTATCAACATCATAAACATACAAACATTACTTATATCAATATCAATATACATACAAATAGAACTTCTAAATATCAATATACATACACTCCACATCTTTGACAGTATTGCTGTGATATAACTTACCAATTTTGATGACATTTTTCTTGGTTAGAAAAACATTCTCCGTTTTTAAATCTCGATGTAAAACTTTCTTGGAATGAATATACTGGACGGCCATGACAATCTGTATAAACCACTAGAATAAATAATACATAAGGCTTACACTAGGGGTGGCACAAATGGCAATTTGGACCATCCTAACTGACTCATTGGACAATATTAACATTAACACATTGGAGAGAGAGATAGAGAGATAGAGAGAGAGAGAGAGAGAGAGAGAGAGAGAGAGGGGGGTGTGTAAGTCCACTGGACACAAACTACCTCATCTCATAACTAACATATGGTTCAATTTTAATTCAATAATTCGCTTGTGTTGTGCATGTGGGTCTTCAGCAGTGGGAGGAAACAGGAGGACTCGGAGAAAAACCATGAGACTGGACAGGCAGCACTACTCCTTGTCATGTATAACCAGGTAAGCAAAATCACGCCAGTTGACTCAATAAAAGACTTATGATTAACACATGGGACCATTCCAAGTGGCACATTGGATCTCATAGTAATAACGATCTTAATATAATAATCACTAATTTGACTCCAAATATCAACTTTGTCAGCTTCACATTAAATAGCGAAATGGCACGAAATCCAAAATCTACAGGGATTATTTTAAAAAACTTCCAATTAGGATTTTACCTCCATTATCTGTTTTTCTTCAAAGGACGAATTTATCTAAAATAATAAAATAAAATATCTAGAAAATAAACACAATCAAAGATGTCAGATGGAGCAAGAAAATTTTGTACTTAAAGATGCATTATGTAAGATTTTTTTTTTACTCCTTCACCATGGAGAGAGAGAGAGAGGGAAATGGGGTTTAACGTCCACTTGATGCATACTAGATCATTTTTTGGACTAACATATGGTTTAATTTTATTTAAAAAAATTGCTTGCGCATAGGGGTCTTTAGCAGTTGGGGGAAACCAAGGAACCTGGAGAAAACCCATGCGGTTGGACAAGTGACCCTACTCCTATTTCACCATCGACACCATATACATTACTAAATGTCGAAGAGTCGAGCTTTTAGAATACAACCAGAGAAATTAAGCATGTTAAACCAATTATGTAACTTCCGGTTTTAATAAAAATTAATTTCTCGTTTACAAAAACTTTTTTACTTTTGTTACAGAGGGGATTCTTTCTGAATATATATTTGTTGAAAATCGTTGCTTCCCCTTTAAAGATTATATAAGATTTAGAGAAAGAGCTGGACGTTCTTTGTAATTATGTCAAGAAAAGCAGGTGCGGATCCAGGATTTTTTGCAGGGGGGGGGGGGTCTAGGTTTGATAATTGCTTAACTAATTGCGCTCAACCGATAATTTGGTAAATTAGATTCAATTTGGTTCATTCTGACGTATTTCCGGAAGGTAAATTCCAAAATAACAGGTCTAGGTCTAAATCGCCAATAAAATCGCATAAAAATATTTTCAAGTCTGACCCCCTGGACCCCCCCTCTGGATCCGCGCCTGAAAAGAATTCAACAAAATGAAATTGCTAAAGGACGGGAGTATTTACAGGGATTAAATAATTTAATTCTCACACGTTCAGCATCTTGTATTTTATCTTGTATCGTTCCATCGTCACAATAATCCTGAAATTACATTCGAACATCAATTTAATACCACCATAAATTAAATAGCACATCATATGGTGTTAAAAGAGAAAGAGAGAAATGGGGTTTAACGTCCACTCGACACAAACCAGGTCATATGGTGCAATTTTATTTCATTAAAACCCACAAGGTTACACAGACGAGCCTAGACTGGTGGCCAGTCTTCTCCACACACCAAAAATTGGCCAGTCCTCTCAAAAAAAAAAACGAAAAAAAAAACGTAATCTATAGAGACTGGGCAAATAGTAGGTCAATCTGCATTATGTAGGTCGTGTGACGTCGTGCACGGGATTACTGCATTTGCACTGGCAAACTGGTGTAGGTGCGAGATGTTTGTTGTGGATAACAGTTATTGTTATTTAGTGATACTTTAACGATCTAAGAATTTTGTTGACGGACAATATCTGTCGAATGAACGGATACAACGAATGGGATGAGGTGAATGAACATAAATAATTACACACGACATCATTATAACAACTTAACGAAGCCAGTTCATACGTATCGGGACGAAGCCGAATGGCGACTGGAAACAAAAACGTGACATCAGCCCGCAGACGGTTTCACATGACTTGCTTGACAACTGTCAATCATTCCAAATAAGGAGACAACGTAAAACAGGATAAGCAACGCCCATTTTATTGTGAAGCTCGCAAATTGTCCAGTCTCTGGTGCTGGTTACAGGTTTACTCGAATTTTCTTTTTATACAAATGGAAACGAAAATTGGTTTACTAAAAATTACTACTTTTATATAAATCGAAATGTAAAATAAATAGAAGAGACTGGGCCAGTCTAAGACGAGCCCACTCCTTGTCACATACAACAGCGGAATTGAAACCACCAGTTGACTCAATGCTCTATGACAGACCTTATGATACAGTACGTACATGCTAACCATTCGATTATATAAACCCGCAAACATCATATAGTATAAAAACAAATTAATCTTGGGTAAAATGGGAGCCACTGTGGTTCAGTGAGTAAGACGCTTGCTCGCTACCCTGAAGATCTTGTGTTTGTTTTCTGATTTGCCGAAAAAGTTCATCATGATTTTCCAGCATGATTCCTCATTGTCAGCAGTGCAGGACCAAGGGGCAAGGGACAATGTATAGTTGTTTGGATAGGACAAACAACCAAGGTCTTGTGAACACATTAGCATACATATAACAGATCACTTAGAAGTCAGCATTCAATATAAGAGTAGGCTGTTCATGCAAAATTTCCCTCATAGCGCACTGTATGTAGATAGATAGAAAAGGGGTTTAACATCCACTCGACACAAACTAGGTCATTTCGGTACCAACATATGGTTTCATTTTATTTCAATAATTCGCTTGCGCGTAGGGGTCTTTAGCAGTGGGAGGAAACCGGAGTGCCCGTAAGGAAACCCACGAGGTTGAGAAGACGCCCCTATCTCCATGCGACATACGCGCACACCAGGGCTCGAAACCAGGGCCGCAAGCCAGAAGTGACCGGCCAGCTAGAGGTCGAAGCGCGGCACTGTAGACCACTAGGCCATAACAACCCCCCCACTGTATGTAGCATGTCGGTCTTCATTATCCCAGTCGGAGCAGAAGAGTAGGACGTTAAACTCCATTTTATTTCCTTACCTGCAGTATTATAAGAAATTGGTCATTTCCATCTAAAAAGGATTCTTGAAAACCAACAATATGTGGATGCTTTAATTGTTCTAAGATGCTGAAAATATAATATCTTTTAAAGCCCCAATAACACTCTTGTTGTAACTGAATAATATGTCCCAATCTTCATTCTGGTCAACAAATTGCATTATTTTAGAATATTTAAATTAAATGATGATATAAATTTCATCTTAACACACCTATTCTAAAAAAATTGGAAAAATTCAACCAATTGATTTGAAAAGTCTAACGTAAACCTTTTCAAGTAAAATAGGTTGTAATGGATAATTTACACAACAGGTAGGACACTTAAACATCTAGTACTTAGAATAAGGGTATTATTTATTTTCTGGAGCTACCAAGCCAGCAAGAATGTTATTGTCCCTTTAATGGGTTTTCGGAGCTTTAAAATACCAAGAGGTAAAAGTGGATCTAAAAGCACATTTTAACGTTATATGAATGTATTACAAAGTATACTTTAGTTATTGCAATTTCTAATCAATCACATTCGGTAAAATAAAAAAAAAGTCAAAATTTTACAGCAGTCGTTGCACCTGTCTTGTCCATTTTACACTTTTTTTTTAATTTTTATTTTGGCATTTGTGAATCTGCCATTACTAATTAATATCTTTTGTCTATTATAAATGGCGGGGTTGGGATGGCTTAGTGGTCTACAGTGCCGTGCTTCGACCTCTAGCTTGCGGCTGTGGTTTCGATCCTTGGTGTGAGCGTATGTGGCATGGAGATAGGGACGCCTTCTCAACCTCGTGGGTTTCCTCCGGGCACTCCAGTTTCCTTCCACTGCTAAAGACCCCTATGCGCAAGCAAATTATTGAAATAAAACTTAACCATATGTTAGTTTCGAAAAGGCCTAGTTTGTGTCAAGTGGATGTTAAACCCCATTTCTCTCTCTCTATTTGAATGAATGAGCTACAATTCGATATTTAGACATACTTTGCTTCCTTTAAAACATATTCTTTTGTTCGAACTTTTTTCTTGTCATCTAATTCTATTTTCTTCAATGCAAATTGTCTGAAATGAAATAAATAATAAAAGCCATTAAAAAATAATAATGTCTTCTTTTCAAAATTAAACCTTACAGTCCAAACAAAAACCACAGATGTTCACAGCTACAAGACTAAATCCTTTTTTTGTTGTCCAAATCATTCAATCTTTATTATTTTTTCTCATTTTTCAGAACTTCAATATAGAATGTGTCAGCCTCAGGGGATATTCCATGGGTTCTACCAATATTTTGAAATTTTGATTGCCATGGAAACTTTGTACATAATGATTTATTTCTGGTGCAGTATAGTAAATTTGTTAGTGGAGGGTGCACAAAAATGTCTATATAAGAATTGAAATAAAATGGTCTTTAGTGTCCTATATTTCTGCATCGACTGGGCTAATGAAAACAGACATATGCCATACAGTGTGCTATAATGCAAATTTTGCTCGGACTGCGTCACTAAGGCCTACTCTTATATAGAATTCCAACTGTCGATGGTCCTCTTACGTGCATGCTAATGTGTACACAGGACCTTGTTTTTTCATACCATCGGAACGACTATACATGTACTTTGCCCCTTGTCAGGTTCTACGTCCGATACCACTACAGAAAATCATGATGAACTTTCTCTGCCTACATGGCTCCCATATCTCACTAGAGTGCCGAGACAAAATGATCATCACATAATTGTTACCTTTTGCTTTCTTTATCTTTGGCTAAATAAACAGCACCACAGGCTCCTGTTCCTAGTTTCTGTATAATTTCATATTTCTCCATTTTGTTAGCCTTTGAAATATTCTGATTTTTACATTCACACCTTAAACAAATAAAAACGGTGAAACTCAGACAAATTAAATACAAACTATTTCAACCCAAGGTACAATTTTATGGATACACAATTACTGAGTACAATACTAAGCAATGCTTCAACCAGGATACTATTGTCTTTATCAAGATGAGTATTAAACTACGGTAACTAAGTCAAGAGTATCCTCTTCGAAACGCTGCTTAGTACTAAACTCAGTAAGCCAAGAGTATCCTCGTCGAAACGTCTCCTAGTATTCAACTCAGTAATTGTGTATCCATAAAATTGTACCTTTTCATGATATGTTCAATTACTAAACGCCAATCAAAGAAGGCGAACCACTCCATTGACTTTTCTTAAAGTATCTCTCCTGTTTGTACATTTAAAATCAAGAAAATACAAACTATATTAATGATCACTTTTCTGAGAGCATCTTCACAATTGTAATTTAATTGTAATTAAAATATCAAGAAAATACAAACTATTTTAATGTCAGAATGACACTTCTTAAAACATATTTACATTTGTAATTAAAGACTAATGATAAAAACAATTAGTTCAGTTCAACATGATTTAAATGTGAACGTACTACAGTCATTGATTATGTTTACATACATGTAGGCTATGTTTACTAATTTTAAAGGATGAGCTTTGTCTCAAATTTCCAGTGTGAAAGTTAAGGTTTTGTGTTTTACACAAAGTGTTTTTTCAATATATAACTGATTGAATGCGGTTCTAGATTTGTTTGTGTACTAAATAAGTCTCTCTGCATTTTGCTAAAGTCTTTTTTATGGACTGTAGTAATTTTATATTGGTTGTGCATATGTAAAGTGCTTGCGAGCAGCTTGCTGAGTTGAATTGTCAGCGCTATATAAATCAATTATTACTATCATCATGAGAAACAAACAATTAATTAACCCTGGCCTTATGAAAATCTAAATCAGTCATCTTTTCTAAAATTCACATCCTCTGTGGACACGTACAGTAATTATGAGAAACTGACAGCAAGTGATAAGAGTATAATCCAAGCCATGCTAAGAAAAAAATGTTAACCATAAAAATATATATTCGTAATCGTAACATTCAGTCATGTTTGTTCTCTTCATTCTGCAAATAAACTCCTTATTAATCAATGAACCAAAGAAGCTTCAAAGATCAATTATTTCCTTAATTACTTTTATAATTATGTTCCTTGTATAATTTGTAGAAACATGTGAATGCTTTGATTGAAGAAGTCATGTTTTTTGCTACCGGTATTGTAACGAGCACCAACTACAACATTTTATGATAATCAGGACACTTGATTATGTCATAATTAAACCTTGTCATTGTGCAGTATCTGCAACAGATGTCCATGTGTTCACTATATTCCCTCAGGCAAAATCATTTAAATTCACTTACACCAGCCTATGACAATTTATAGTTTACACATGTACATGTATGTAGGCCAGGGTTAGGGTTATGTTTGTAGGCCTGCACTGTAGTTCAGTAGTTATGTTTAGGATCAGAAATAAAGAAGAGAAAGAGAGAGCGAAATGGGGTTTATCATCCACTTGACACAAACCAGGTCATTTTGGGACTAATGCCAATGGTTTCATTTTTATTTCTATAACTATAAAATCGCTTATTACGATCAGCCGCAAGCCAGAGGTGAACGGTCAGCTAGAGGTCGAAGTGCGGCACTCTAGACCACTAGCCCCCCCCCCCTCCAGAAATAAAAATAGATAATGAGTATAATGACGGCCGTGGAGCGTGGAGGGTAATTCCTCAAACTACTGCCACTCCACTGCACAAACTGACTGGCGCACGGTACGGTAGTTCGAGTTTCGACTACTTCAACAACATCGACATACAAAAGTTATTCATTGACTGCTATCGAAATCTGCATTTCTTTGAAAATCCGATGTATGCTACTCGTAATCTGTAAAATGCCATAATGAAAAATCAAAAACAAAGTCAAAATACCTGTGTTTGAGATATAATATTCATGGAATTCGTACATTTTCAGCCATGATGTCAACAAATCATCACGTGATCAACGCGTGTATGAAATGAGATCTCATTGGGTTATAATCCTATTAGCATCCAATGAAATTTCTCATTCTTAAATTGTTCGTCTCCAATATCAAGCAAAGACAACTCAGAAAATGAAATGCGGAATAAGACCACTAGTTATCTGTCGACTGTTAATCGACGCTTTCTCCAGCTTTATGAAAAGCTAACACGCTAATCATTTCTACAACATTTGCGATGGCGAGTGACTGGATTGACAATTTTATAATTACTGTTTACCATACAGTTAAAATGTTTTTCCTTTGTAAAATCTATGTAATATTAAGAAAAATAATAATAAGCTATACCCCCCCCCCAGTCCCAGGGGCACCGCCTGCTCAGTGAAAATAGTGCACCCCCAATTGTGTCGACCCGCTGCTAAATACCCCTACGCAGCGGCGAATTATCGAAATGAACTGAAATCATATGTTAGCCTTTTAAAAGGACCTGGTTTTTGTCGAGTTGACGTTAAAACCAATTTCCTTTCCCGTTAAAACCAATTTCCTTTCCCGTCAATGCAATTACAAAGTTAAATATGTGCCTTGTTGTTATATTCATAATCAGTTATTAAAGGACATATACGATGCCGTAGTTCTGAAAGGTTGTAATGGCCACTTATGGTCCAAATATCTTCTTTTTTTTGTACATGGAATCAATAATCATATTGGGGAGCTTCTTTACAAAGAATTTCATAACTGTAAGGTGGTAACCTTCTCTGCCCATTGCTGGATTGACTTCTGATTGTTGAACTTTTGAGGGAGTGTGTCTATTCTTCCAGTTCAATCAACATGACAGTCCTTCGTTTAATCTGGGTCTTCCCTAAAACTTTGGACAGTGATTTAAGGCATTAAAAACGGTGAAAGTATGTTCGTTTCCAAACAGTATTGTTTACATTTCATTCGACTTGATAGCCCCGTTTGTCACGCAATTAGTTTTACTGCAGTGTTCTGCTATGCAGCGCCATGCACGTGTTAATTGGGAATAATAAAATCGTGAGCCATGGCGTAACGTTATGTAAACATATTTGGTCCAATATAGGCACTCGTGTAAAGCCTTTTTAGAGCATCTAGTCATTGGTTGATAGTCGGACTACTGACAATCAAAATTTAAAACAACAATATCCACTCATTACAGCAGTGAGTAGTTGGATTACCTCTAATCAAACGGAACACTGCGAGGAGTATGGGTCGTAACTTACTCAAAAAAATTGCTTTTAAAAATGTTGACATACTAATTGCGTTATTAAGACTGTAATAGGTTTTCCTCCCATATCTCAGAAACTAAATCCGACAATTTTCAGAACTATGACAACGATATGGCTGTATTCTTCGGAACCCTAAAGCGAGAATTGCATATTTTCTAAGAAAGTCAAAACATAATTATTTCTATGTCTTTTGCTCAATAGGTTGTCAACTTACTATTATACGATCATATGCATTATTTACCACACTTAAAATTCATTCACACCGAAAATAATAACACAATTACCCCCATGTTTTTCTATCCCTCCAACCCCCTGCAATAGCTATCTTCAAACGTTCAAACAAGTCTGAGCGGGACCCCCTGCCCCCCCCCCCCTCTGGATCCGCGCCTGGAATTATTGGTTGCTCAAGACAAAACAATCTACAATAAGCACTTCTGTTGTACGCGAAAGGCGTTGGGTCGCCTGTCCAACCTCGTGGGTTTTCTCCAGGTCCTCCGGTTTCCCCCACGCTCAAGCGAATATTTAAAATAAAGTTTAACTGTGTGTTAGTCCCGAAATGACCTCTGTTGATGTCATCACTAGTCTGTAACATTTACTGGATTAGGATCCGATTTGCTGCTCAACTTTCATTCATGATTAAATCATGAAATGGATAATCGAGACTATGCTTTTTTCTTATCGTACCGACTTTAGTAATCGGGGGTAGGCCGAACATTCAATCGCTGAAATCTCGGTTCAGAGAGGATCAGTTTGACTAAAATTTACTGAATATTCCCTTTACATAATCTAGTTTTTAACTATTATAGTGGCAACTACCAACTCCTTACCCCCCCCCCCCCCCCCAATAATGTATCTTTTTAACGGATCGTTAAAATAACTTGGTTTTGAGCAACCAGTCCCTGCTCTTTATCTGATGTCGGATTAACGCATCTTTAATGTTCTATAATAGCAGTATTAGTCGTCACTGGTGAATAACGGTTCCGCTACGAAAACTAATTAGAGGATTAATTAACGTTTTTGTAACCATACCAGTCTTGATGAATCATAGAAAAAATATCAAAAGTTATCAAACGAAGCATCTCAGTGTTGTAATTGGTTTAAATGAAGAAAGTAATGGGGACTTAATCAACTATAACTGTTTAATTAGTAGAGATATATTCAATCAAGACTAAACGCTCTACATGTAGTCTTTATCACTCAGACACATCTTCTACGAATGATTGAGATGTTCTGGGTGTCCGAGACGTCTACCGGGGGATTAAGGAAACAAAAGATTATCGGAATGACGTCATCATTTTAGAATATAATATTATCAAATTTGATTTTTACACACATGGATGTCGGAGAAAAATAGACCAGATAACATTAATCAAACATATTTCCAACAGAAATCAATGCACTGGAAATAAATCAAACATATTTCCAATAAAAATCAATGCACTGGAAGTTTTACACTAATCAAATATATTATTTATTACCCAGCTTTGTTGGTTACCGACAATACATTATTAATGGATACAAAAAAAGCCAAAGTAGGGGTGCAGGGAATTTCTGGGGTTGTGGGGTGGCGAAGGGAATTTACCTGGGTGGAGGTGGAGAGATGTTCCCTGCACCCCGGGCAAAATTTCGTCATGGCACACTGTATGGATTCTCCATTAGCCCAGTAGGACGTTAATCCACGTCAGCCCCGAACGGGTTATCTCTAACAGACTATAAAGGCACCGAGGTTCTTTTGATTCCAGTATTTGTGCCAGAAATGATAATCAAATATATGATGAATTGGTGAAATATTGGAGTCATGGCAAGACACATCCTATCAACATTTCACGATTTTTAATTTGGATTTTCCACCCCCTTTTGCACAAAAAACAACATGTGAACATAAAATAGCTGCATTTTTCTAGCGAATCTTTTTCAAATTTTGGGGGTCCCGGTGGCTAGGTAAGGCGCTGACTGGCAGGTTTGTCTTTTCGATTTTATTTGTGTGATGTGCGGCCCTCCTGTCCATAGAGTTAAACTGTTTCTCCACTCTTCCGCTTGATGAACACCGCCATTACGTCAGCTTTATGGACATCTAAAAAATAAAATTACACATTTTCTTTTAAAAAAATATGCCATAAAAACCTATATACAAAACAAAACATATAGGCCTTATAAAATTATTAACGTTCACTCGACACAAACTAGGTCATTTCGGGACTAACACATAGTTTCATTTTATTTCAATAAATCGCATGCGCGTAGGAGTCTTTAGCAGTGGGAGGAAACCGGAGAAAACCCACGAGGTTGGACAGGCGACCCTACTACCTCTCACGTACAACCGGGGATTCGAAACCACGCCAGTTGACTCAATGATAGATTTTATGTCTTCCCAGTGACCTTGTGAAGCCTTCATCATAACAGCAAGACTTTGACCATTGACGTCATAATCTATATATAACGTCAATGACTTTGACACTCTAACTTGGAGGTCACGTGTTCGACCCCGGTGTTGGCCGAAAAATGGCATCGGGACATTCTGGTGTGGTTCCGTCCGTGTCAGAGTTGTCGGTCCTGACGAGGGACAGCGTAAAGTCGTTCGGATAGAACTAGAAACCGAGGTCTCGTATACCAAGTGTTGTGGACGCAGGGGTGGATCCAGGAATTTTTGCAGGAGGGGTTTGCCAGGTTTCGGTTACGGAAATCAGCCATCATCGTCTCTAAATTACATAGGCATACATACAAATTGAGCTTTTTAAACATTGTGTAGCTTACGCCTGTCTTCCACCAGCCCAGTCGGATCAGAAGAGTAGGACGTTAAACCCCACTTTATTTCATTTTTGTTATATCATCACAGATACTTCAATTTTGATTGGCTAAGCACTAAAATCCATCTAATATTATCCAATCAAATGGCTAAAATTACTAAAATTTGAATTTTATCTTAGTTAAAATTTCGTGAAACAGGCACCTGGAGTGTACAATGTTATATTTTGTTGCTAACCTGCTGACTCCATTGACACCTTGGTATTCTTGCTGCTGTAGAGGAAAGCAGGCAACGGACCCGATTCCTTATCAAATCTACAATAGTTCTTCTGTACATCAATAATTACGACCCACCCATTGATACTACCACAATCAATCTTGTTATCATTTCCTTCACTCACAAAGAAATGACGGTTATATTGTCTGAAAAACAAAATGGATTCCATTAACCCTTGGGTATTGTCTAGATAAATTGTAATGGTGGATAAATATGATAGGGTTTTTAGCAGTGGCTGGAGGACCCAGAAAATAGACCTACCCTCGAGGTCGAACAGGAAACCCTACCCCTTTGTAAAGATGCATTATGGGAGATTAGATAATAAGTTGGCAGTTCTCACTATAATAGTTAAAAACTAGATAGTGTAAAGGTGATTCGCTGAAAATTTCAGTCAAATTTCATTACAACTGCCAGGGGATCTTTTACGTGCACTCCAATGTGTACACGGGACCTAGGTTTTTCGTCCCATCCGAACGACTAGGCAGCTGTCCTTGTCAGGCGCTCCTTCTGCATCACTGACAAGGGGACATCACGCCGGAAAATCGAGATGAACTTTCTCGGCCAATTCAGTGATCGAACACCCGACCTCCAGGCTAGCGAACCAGCGCTTTATCCAGTTAGCCACCGTGACCCCCGAGAAGAAATGGAAGAAAATGACATAAGGTGTAACGTCCTACTGTTCTGCCTTTACAGGGTTAATGAAGAGAGGCATACGCCAAACCGTGTGCTATAAGGGGATTACAATCTGAATGGAATACAGATCATATTACGTTTCGTTTAATAGTTAAAAATTTCGTTTTAGTCTCTATCATCCACACAAATATTCTACGAATATACGTTGAAGACTAGGGGGTTCTGGGTGACCGAGAATAGGGCCCACAGGCAAACCTCAGTAGATTCTAGTACCCTACATCTAGCCTCGCCATTAGAACTACTTTCAAGTTCCCGGATTACCAACGGCGTCGCTGCTGACGAAGCCGTTGAAAAATGATTTATCTTACAAAGTTTTTAAAGTTTGAAGCTGTTTTTCTTTCAAGTTTATGCGATTTTCTTTAATCAAGGACAAATTTGCACTGAAAATTCTACACACCCTTCGAACGACGCAATTTCGAGGACTTCTTTTGTTAAAGCAACAAGTTTTCTTAATAAATAAACCGGCGCCGCACCGCAATTGTATAGGCGTGGGTATATATCACTTACCGCCATACAGCCGAGGCTAGATGTAGGTTCCGGAATCTGCCGAGGTTTGCCTAGTGGACCAGAGCCTTGCGGTAACGCTAGATCGGAGACGATCCTACGCATTTTATGTGGGTTAGGGTAAGGGTTAGGCTTGGCCCAGGGTTAGGGTTAGGACTAGCCCTCTTTACATATCGAGACTTTGACGAAATCTACGGGTCCTAGCCCTTACCCTAACCGACAATCTATATATGACGTCATCTGTGCTAAAATGCGTAGGACCGTCTTCGATCACGCGTTCTTCGAGCCTTGCACTGGATCATCGAAAGTATAAAGAAACGAAACGAAACGAAACGAAATATAGATCTGTATTTTAATCAGATAGATGCACAGTGGCACCACGGGTTGCTCTTATATCGAATTCCAACTGCCCTATCATCTTACCCTGCCATACTAAAGTGATATGGATCAGCTGATTTGAGATCTGTCCATCGACTGTTGTTCAGCAGACGGTCCCAGCTATACCAATTATCTTTAGTCGAGCCGGTTCCATTAAACGTCATTGATACAACTTCAGCACCATTATCATAGAAATTAAACCGAACCTATAAAAAGAGAGAGAGAGAGAGAGAAATGAGGTTTAACATCCATTCGACACAAACTAGGTCATTTCGGGACTAACATATGGTTTCATTTTATTTCAATAATTCGCTTGCTCATTGGGGCCTTTATCTGCAGCGAGGACGAAAGGGGACGTGAGAGAACCCACGGGGTTGGACAAACGACCACACCCCCTTGTTACGTACAAGCGTGGAAGTGAAACCAAACCAGTTGACTCAATAGTAGCCTTTATGATACGGCAAACACGTGCTAACCATCCCCCACCCCGAACCTAAAAAGAACACAATTAAGAATTGAATGTTAATGATTTTGCAGTGATCTAAGATCCAGACAAAAAGCTGGCCGTTCTAACTGTAATATGAAATGAGGTTTAACGTCCTACTGTTCTGCTACGACTGGGATAATGAAGACGGGCATACGCCATATACAGTGTTCCATAAAGGAAACTTTGCGTGGGCAGCGGTAGGGATCTTTTACGTACACGTTATGTTTTTACCCCATCCGAACGACACTTATCAGCCCCCGTCTTACATCACTGACATGGGGAAAGCACATTAACTTTTTCAGCAAATACAGGGATCGAACACGCGACCTCCTGACTAGCGAGCCAGTCTTTTACTCAATGAACCACCGTGACCTTAGTTCTAACTATAATTATTATGGAAATTAAACCGAACCTGAAACCTAATGATTATAAAATTGAACCTTTAATATAAATAAAGATGCACTATGTAAGATTCAGATAAAGAATTGACCGATCTTTTTATACTAATTAAAAGAGATAATGAAAACGGAATATTTTGAAAATTCCCGCCAAATTACTTTATTCCGCGTGAAGTTATGAATGTTTGAAGTTCAGTCTCAATTGTCAAGTACCATTGCTCAGGGGCGTGGTGAGAATGAGTTCATGAGTAGCCATACTCATGCGCCAAAAAGTTTTTGCGCCAAAATCACAATCAAATTACTCAAAAAATGAAAAACATTTGTAAGTGGAAAAATTGTTTCATCTGACCCAATTAAAAAAATTTTGAAAGAGTCAAGTTGGAAAATTTAATCATATTTTATTACCGTATTTCTTGTCTCGGATTACTGGAGATTGCGTTTCTGGGCTTCTAATTTTCGAAATTTTCCCGGGGGAGGGCCCCCCGGACCCCCCGCCGCGGGCTCGCGCTTTCGGCGCTCGCGGTGCCCGGCTAGGCCAACCACAGCTCCGCGGTCAGTAATAGGGTTTTTGTGCCAAAATCTTTTTTGTTACTCATAATTTCTTCTCAATAATTGCCCTCACCACGCCCCTGCCATTGCTACGATAGTAAACGAGGCCTCTTTTAGAATTGACTGTTAAAAACTAGATAACGTAAATAGAATATGTTGAAAATGTCAGTCAAATTTCTCCATCATGACGAGGAATATTAGCTTTTGAATTTTAAACCTAGCCGCCGTCATCATTACTAAAGTCGGCACGATAAAAATATAGTCTCGATTATCCATTTTGGGGTTTAATCACCAATGAGCATTGAGCAGCAGATCGGATTAAAATCCGGTAAAAATCCGACACAAGAGATGATTATGGTCTGGATAAGCTAATTAATGTCTAATTGATAATTTAGATGACATTTCAGGTCTAAAGAAAAACTTGTAATTGGCAGATTTAGCTATTGAAAATCACTAGGCGTCATCGTCTCGTGACCTTAAACACTGGGTGTAAAGATAGATTATGTAAGATTTAGATAAAGAGCTCGCCATTCTTGCTATAATAGTTCGAAAGTAGATAATGTCAAATGAATAATTTGAAAAAATTTCATTAAAATTACTCTACTGCAAGCGAAGATATTAGCCTTTGAAGGTTTGACAGACGTGTCCAATGATTTCAACCACCGCACTGATTGATTGAAGCTAAGTCTCGTTCCTCTATATTTGATTAAATCAAAGTATCCAATCGCTGTAATCTATTTAATATCGGAGAAATCGGATGCCTTCGAGAGTTGATTATGGCCTGGGTCAGTTAATTTGTGTCTAAATAATACTTTAGAAAAAAATTCAGGCCTAAAGAAAGATCTGCAATGGGCAGATTTAGCTCTTGCATAATGTATGTTTAATAAATGACAGAAATTGTCCAAGAACCGCATCAATAGCGATTAAATCTCATTTATCCAGCCAGCTATATACAAAGCTTATCAATATCAACCGAGTCCCATTTATCCAGCCAGCTATATTCATACAAACCTTATCAATATCAGCCGAATCCCATTTATCAAGCCAGCTAGACCTGTAGTGATATGAACAATTCCCAGTGACAGAGTAACAAGACGGATCCATATCTTTGGGAATATTTTTGAGACCAGTGGCGGCCCAAACATCTTTGATCTTGTCCCCGATTCCATTCATCCCACGGAATACCAGGATCCAGTCTCCATCAACAACTGATTAAATAAAACACCATTTGTTTTCATACAATAAATTAAGTAGAAATTAAAGATACATTATGGGAGATTAGATAACGAGTTGGCAGGTCTCACTATAATAGTTAAAAACTACATAATGTAAAGGCAATTTGCTGAAAATGTCAGTCCAATTGATCCATTATGAACCGAGAAGTAAGCGGATGAAAGTTCCGCTTAGTCTCGGTCATCATTACTGAAGTCGGTAAGACAAAACTAATAGTCTTGATTATCCATTTAATCATTAATCACGAAGGGAGGTTTTGCAGCAAATCGCAGGGGCGGATCCAGGATTTTCAGAAAGAGGGGGCGTGCTGCACGAACTTGGGAGTGCGAAGCCCGGAATTTTTGTTCTTCTTTCTCGTGAGAATATATGGAGCTAAAAATTGTTCACCACCTCAAAAAATAGAGGGGGCGTGCGCCGGGTGCGCTCCCCTCTGGATCCGAGCCTGAATCGGACTATAAACCAAAAAATATCACAGACTAGCCTTGATATTGAGAGCTGATTATGGTTTGGAAAAGTTTCTTTTTATTTCAATAATTCGCTTGCGCGTAGGGGTCTTTAGCAGTGGGAGGAATCCAGAGTGCCCGGAGGAAACCCACGAGGTTGAGGAGGTGCCCCTATCTCCATGCCACATACGCTCTCACCAGGCCACAAATATATACGACGGAACATTTTTAGTGTATTTTTCTAGGTAGATTAAAAACATTTCAAATGGATTTGAAAAGTACGGTGAGATACATTTCAAGCATACAACGAGACACGTCACATGTGGTTGCCAAACATACCATGAGACACACTGCAGTTCTAGGAATTTTGAAAAAGGGGTCACCGCAAACTGAGGGTACTGACCGCGGAGACGGGGCACGCCGCTGAGTGGGGGGGGGGTCCAAAGAAAATTATCCGTCATTTCCTTGCATCTGTAGCCATTCCAAGAGCTATTTGCATGATATTTTCGTTTAACGTTCAGAACGGATATATTTAGGTCTGAGAAAAGCCACTTTCAGCAGTAAAAAAGGGCACTGTCTAAAATTAGGCGCCCCCCCCCCTCCCCACTGAATCCGCCTCTTCACTGCATGTTGTTTCAAAGCATTCAACGAAACACATTGCACATGGTTTCCAAACACACAGTGAGACACATTGCATGTTGTTTCCAAGCATACCACGGTACACTATTTATGTGCTTTCCAAGCATGATAAATCGTGTGATTTGGTATCTCAGGCATTCATTTCAGAGACGGACATTCAATTAAAGAGTCAAGTCAAAATTAAGTTGCTTGAAATTTGAAATAATCTCTGTTTAGTTCATTATATACGCTGCCCTACCAGAATTTGAATTAAAAGTTTATTTAATCCGTTTTTACATATATTTAAATTTTTTCCAGTCTCATATTTCTGAGTACCGGACCCTACACTTGAGTCGTGGGGGTATACGATCAAGGAATTGGCCCCGGGCATCATCACAGCCTTGCATGTCATCTATATCTATATTCGAATGCATTCTTACCGTCCTCGACGCCATTATCTCCACCATAATAATCCCAGTCTGTATCAAGAACTGGTCTGGCACCAAAATCATACACTGTTATGTTATGCAAAACACAAACACCTGTAGAAGGTTCGTAACCGAAGCTCCGACACTCTGACGATTGTATGCACAAGTTCGCGCAACGAACACTTCCACCATGTGCACCTACGACATTAACAAATGACGTCACAGTCGCACCTTCAAGTTTTAGCCCGGGATTCTTGGTAAATATTAAATACCGGTATTTAGTATTTGGTTCGCGTCTAGTTGGAGTGCTGCCTTCTGAAATGTCTGCCACAATAATACACGCACACAAAAGTATATTTACAATTTTAAGAAAAGTCGCCATCTCAATTTAATCCACCTCACCGTAGATTACCATCAAGGAAATCATATATTAATACCAAGTTTATATAAAACTATGATTCCGAGAAATAAATGTAGGATCGGTGTAAACTAAACTAATGTTTTTATCCTTCGTTTATCCGCTCTCCAACATCATCTGAAAAAAATACATTCATAATCCTTAAATAACGAAGATTATCTTTCTCTATTGGCCGAATGATTGCATTCTTTTCTGACTTGTCCTATGATTATATAACTTTAAAGAGCTTAGCTTCTCTAATATTAATAATAGTCTCTTCTATTGGTCGATCGATCGACAGGGGCGTGGCATCAAATTGGAATTAAGCTAACTAGTTGCAAAGATATCATATTATTGAATAGCGCGAGAGACATAGGGTTTAACGTCCACTGGACATAAACTTGGTAATTTTGAGACTAACATATGATTCAATCTTTATTTCAATAATTCTCTTGCGCGTGGGATTATTAGCAGTAGGAGTTAACCAGAAGAACCGGGGAAATCCCACCTGGCTAAATATATCTGAGAAATATTTGAATTTTGCAAAATAAAAACATGACAAGTTATTGTCGGTATACAACAGAAGACAGGGACTCAAATTAAATACAGAATAACTCAGTTATGAACTTATCAATAGAAACCAGTCAATTTTTGATTGATATTACATGGTTTTTTTCACACTTTCTTACAATCAGATAGTCTCGGTCACCCAGAACCCCCTAGTCTTCAACGCACGGAGGGTCTGGGTCGGTTCTCAATTTTTGACGAAAATTACTGGATAATCTACCACATAAAAAAACAAACATTTGTTTACGCATGGACAATGAAACCTTTTGGCTAAAGTCTCGGTAAGTGATAGATCTTATGAAGCCGGGCCGATTTTGCTAGATTCTATAAAGCGTGGTTGAAGTATATCCCACAATTCACTTGGCACATCTATTATTAGAAACAAAATAGAGACGAGGAATAGGCATGGATCGCGATGAAGAATTAAGAAGATTGTGAGAAGCCATGCGTCTGATTCATGACGAGAGAAAATTACCATTTCAATTGAAACCTTTACAAACAAGATTTTAAAGAGTGTCATCGTTGACAAGCGAGCTGTTTTGATAGATTCAGTACGTGGTAACTTAAAAGACTGGATAATCCAGACAATGACCTATTTTCCGTCAAATTTTGAGGACCCATCCAGACTAATATTCGTAGAATATTTGTATGGATGATAGAGACTAACAATCAGATTAAAAAACAGATCCTATTTCGTTTCGTTTTTATAGTTTAAAATTTCGTTTACTTGTCTTGACTACACTAGGATCTGGAATAGTTGTTATCATTGTCGTGTTCTAGATGATGTGGCACAATTAGGAAGATCTCGCGCACACCTGTGTGCCGTGGCCAACTGGTTGAGAGTCACTGCGTTATATCGAGCTTTATTTACATGAAGTGACGTATTGCATTCTGTATTATTCAAGAAAATTGACTATACAAAATCTAGCTTAAAGGAGCTAAATCTCTGACATTTGGGCCCTAGAAATTGACACAAGTGGGTTGCAACGCATATAATACTGTAATATGAATGTATATAAACTGATTTACATTCAATAGTTTCCGTTTTTACTCTAATTTAAAATCAGTTATGTTCGGTGAAATAAGCCAGCCGTTTCAATCGAATGCAAATTTTCTAGTGTCTGGTTATTTCAGTCTACATACGCCGTTTGATTTGGTGTAATGTTTCTAGCCTCGTTCCTCGAGTCTCTTGCTAGAACTTGGACTGAAACGCATTATGGTACACGCACGATTCGTGTACCAATGGTAAAATGTTTATATTGTTTTAAATATTGGATATCAGAAGCCCATCTTTTTCCGGTAAGATCACAGCATCATTGTTGATTTAAATTGACAAATAATTTGTGTTTTCAATGTTGAAGATTTTTGATGATATTGAGTTAGAGACTTAGCTCCTTTAAACTGTTTCTAAATTATGATTATATAATAAAAGTTGAGTTATGACGACAAATTATTCTGCGGGCACTTTAAAAACATCATAAAAGAGCAAACACAATTAATCGTGATTTGTATCGCTTCGATCGTCTATCACCTCTGTAGACATGATTCTCTAATGAGTTTAGTACACTTTCCTCTGAATTACCGCCTTGCCTATAGATGTAAGTATTGCAGGCACAGTGCTTCCGCTCCGTAATACGTTTACGAATATCAAAACTAAGACAATGACAACAATTCTAACTTTATTAACATTCAATACCAACTCAACCCACTTCGCCCCATATCACACTTCACCCCATAACACACTTCATCCCACCACATATTTTCCTAACCCATTTTTGGTAATCCCGGTCAAATCATTCCGTACATACGTGCTTTGAACTTTTATACATTCTGTTTCCACTTTGAAGTATATTCGTTCGTTCCCGATAAATTAACCCCAATGATTTTAGCTAACTTTAATGCCGCAGATAAGTGATACGTGGCTGTTACGGATAAACCCCTTTGCCCCCCTTTGATTTCACACCGGTAATCCCTTATTGGCTTCCACATAAGTAAGCACATTGATTTGCTTCCTCACAGGCAAGCTCACTTACTTTGCTTCCAACGCAGGCAAGCCTCTTAATTTGCTTCCACAAAGGCAAGCCTGTTAGTTTGCTTCCAACACAGGTAAGCACCTTAATTTGCTTCCACACAGGCAAGCACCCTTTAATTGGCTACCATCTAAACTATGCTCCCACATTGGTAAGTCCACTTTAATTTGCTTACATCTAAACTATGCTCCCACGCAGGCAAGCCCCCTTAATTTCTTATACACAGATAAACCCCTAATAACTTTGCTTGCGCACAGGTAAGCCCCTTATATACTCAAAAATTTTGACCTTAGCGTATGTTCCAGGTTATATTGTGGAATAACAAAGCTGAACAGTCTCACTCAAGATTATCAAAAAAAAAACAAAAAAAAAAAACAATCACGGTACTACTTGCCGACACAGCAGAAATAATTTAAAACGGCCTTAGCGTGTGTCCCATTTCAGATTGCGGAACAACAAGGCTTGACTGGTTCCAGAATTATTAAAGAAAACATTCGCATTACTAATTGCTTCCACACAGGTAAGCCCCTTAACTTTGCTTCCACACAGGTAAGCCCCTTCATTTTGCTTCCACACACCCTCTTATATACTCAGATATACGTCAACCTTAGTGTATGTTCCATGTTAGATTGCGAAACAGCAAGGCTGGACAGGTTTCAAAAGTATTAAAGAAACCATTCGCATTACTATTTGTTTCCACACAGGTAAGCCCCTTAACTTTGCTTCTACACCTATGGCGGGGGAAAGCGGCAAAAACCTAATGCTATGTAGAAATGTCTAATTCAAAACACACATGTAACATAATGCCATACCAAATACCTAAAACGTCTAATGCAGAAAACAAAATACAAGAAAACTCTAATACAAAATACCTCATACGTCTATTGCAAAAGACAAAATACAAGAAACCTCCAATACAAAATACATATAACCTCTTATGCACAATTGATTTTACAATCTGAATAATCTACCATAAGCATTAGATGACATATCTCGTTGTCATTACTTACGTTTCTCCACTGAATTATCTTTATTTAGGTCAATGTCAAGGTCACCGAACACAACTTGGCGAGCTATTCGGCTAGCGAGCTATTCGACCGATCCAGCTGGCAACCTGTTCGTTGGCAACCTATTCAGAATTAAGACAACAGTCGCCCAAACTCATCTATTTTTAACAACCAATAAAATTCAACGTTACGTCTATAAAAAAGAAGAATAATATATTATTTTTATCAATTCCTTTAGCTCAGAATAGAGATGTAATTTCGCATTATCGTACAAAATTCTAGACATCCAACTAAATATATTCCGAAAGGTAATTAAATAGGCTTTCTAAGTATTATCAGTAAAAACTGGCACATTCATATTAAAGGGGTGCACTCTCTTCCTAAACATGACCAATTTTTAAAAAATTTTAAAGGGAAAAACTGTTAATATGTCGTGTCAAAATTCGGACCATCGTACAAAATTCTGATGATCCAACTAAATATATTCTAAAAGGTAATTGAATAAGCTTTCCAAATATTATTAGTAAAAGTTGGCACAATCATATTAAAGAGGTGCGCTCTCAACATGAACATAGCCAATTTTTCAATATTTTAAAGTGAAAGAACAGTAATATTTCGAGTCGAAATTCGGACCATCATACAAAATTCTTAGCAACCAGCTATATATATTCTGAAAGGTAATTGAATAAGCTTTCTAAATATTATTAGTAAATATTGGCACAGTCATATTAAAGGGCCGCGCTCTCAACCTGAACATCGCCAATTTTTCAATATTTTAAAATGAAAGAACGGTAATATTCCGAGTCGAAATTCGGACCATCGTACAAAATTCTGAGCATCCAGCTATATATTTTCTGAATGGTAATTCAATAAGCTTTCTAAATATTATTAGTAAAAGTAGGCACAGTCATATTAAAGGGGCGCGCTCTCAACCTGAACATAGCCAATTTTTCAATATTCTATATGTAAAGATAGACCGGAAATTTTTTCGAAGTCCGAATTTGGACCATCGTATAAAATTCTGACCATCCAGCTATATATATTCTGAAAGGTAATTGGATAAGCTTTCCAAATATTAACAGTAAAAGTTGGCAGAATCATATTAAAGGGGCGCGCTCTCAACCTGAACATAGCCAATTTTTCAATATTTTAAAGTGAAACAACGGTAATATTCCGAGTCGAAATTCGGACCATCGTACAAAATTCTGAGCATCCAGATTGGCACAATCATATTAAAGGGGCGCGCCCTCAACCTGAACATATCCAAATTTTCAATATTCGAAATATATATAGGTGGATGCTCAGATTTTTGTACGATGGTCCGAATTTGTACTTCGAAAAAAATACGGGTCTATCTTCACTTATAGAATATTGAAAAAATTGATATGTTCAGGTTGAGGGCGCGCCCCTTTAATATGATTGTTCCAACTTTTACTAATAATATTTAGAAAGCTTATTCAATTACCTTTCAGAATATATATAGCTGGTTGCTAAGAATTTTGTACGATGGTCCGAATTTCGACTCGAAATATTACCGTTCTTTCACTTTAAAATATTGAAAAAATGGCTATGTTCAGGTTGAGAGCGCACGCCTTTAATATGATTGTGCCAACTTTTACTAATAATATTTGGAAAGCTTATTCAATTACCTTTTAGAATATATTTAGTTGGATCATCAGAATTTTGTACGATGGTCCGAATTTTGACACGGGATATTAACAGTTTTTCCCTTTTAAATTTAGGAAGAGAGTGCACCCCTTTAATATGAATGTGCCAATTTTTACTGATAATACTTAGAAAGCCTATTTAATTACCTTTCGGAATATATTTAGTTGGATGACTAGAATTTTGTACGATAATGCGAAATTACATCTCTATTCTGAGCTAAAGGAATTGATAAAAATAATATATTATTCTACTTTCATTTGATAGACGTAACGTTGGATTTTATTGGTTGTTAAACATAGATGAGTTTGGGCGACTGTTGTCTCAATTCTGAATAGGTTGCCAACGAACAGGTTGACAGCTGGATCGGTCGAATAGCTCGCTAGCCGAATAGGTCGCCAAGTTGTGTTCGGTGACCTTGACATTGACCTAAATAAAGATAATTCAGTGGAGAAACGTAAGTAATGACAACGAGATATGTCATCTAATGCTTATGGTAGATGTTTCAGATTGTAAAATCAATTGTGCATAAGAGGTAATATGTATTTTGTATTAGAGGTTTCTTGTATTTTGTCTTTTGCAATAGACGTATGAGGTATTTTGTATTAGAGGTTTCTTGTATTTTGTTTTTTGCATTAGACGTTTTAGGTATTTGGTATGGCATTATGTTACACGTGTGTTTTGAATTAGACATTTCTACATAGCATTAGGTTTTTGCCGCTTTCCCCCGCCATACTACACACTATACTAAAAAATAGGTCAGCCTTCGTGTATGTTCCATGTTAGATTGCGGAACAATAAGGCTAAACATTTACGTAACACTTGCCGACACATCAGAAATAAATTAAATCAACCTTAGTGTATGCCCCATGTTAGATTGCGGAACAACAAGGCTGGGCCTTTTAAAGAAAAAACGTTGGCTTTGCTACTTGCCGACACAGTTGAAATAAATTAAGACAACCTTATTTTGTGTTCCAAGTTAGATCGCGGAACAACAAGGTTGAACATAGCTCACATAAGTTATTAAAGAAAACACTCACTTTACTACTTTGTCGACACAGTGGATGTTCCATGTAATAATTATTGTAGTGAACGAGTGGATAAATCAACACTGTTACTAAATTAAGAGTACTTGCTTCGTTGAGGTCTTGACATAAAGTGAAGAATAAAACATACACCGGAAGTTGGTAGTGTTGGTGTCACGTGGTTTACCACATTCTCCCCCATCTTGTTGAGCCGAACATGCGTTAATGTTAGGAGGCGAACATACAAGTTAAAAATATATATTGAAAAATAAAAAAAAAAATAAAAAAATAAATATGTCAGCTGATGTATATAGTACTAAAATGTCAAGTGATCTTAATTGTTCATTAAACAGTATTGAAGCACACAAATATTAAAAATGTTTGTTGTTCAAAATACAATAGACCCTGAAATAGTCCAAAATAAAAGAAAAGTCGTTCAAGCCATGGTTAAAATAAACTCGGAAGTTTCTAATAAAACAAACAAAAAGTTCCCAGATAAAATGAACTCGGGAGTTCCAAATAAAATCTATAAGCAGTTTCATCTATCCAAATACCCAGACAATCCTGAGAGCTGCCAAAGCATGAACCCTCAGAAATGAGACGTTGACATACTCGTGGTTGATATCTACTGAAACTGTAATGAAAGCTGTTGTTATCTTTAGGATCGCCAATTAATCTTTAATAAAATCACCATTGTAAGATGAATAAAGGAAATGACGTATATTTGATTGAACTCATCCATTGTAGACATCTAATATATAAAATTACAAATAACCCCATTTAAAATTGTCCATCCAAGACATTTTAAAATTCACAAACTATACAAATATCCTAAATATTTACACAAATTCATACTTCTGTAAGGCTGATTTAGATACCCACTTGCGAAAATCTACAGGAAGTCATCAGATTTGGATGGTTTATGTACATTTCATCCAGAGGAAGAATTGATTAGGTGTATGTCAGCTGGTGCAGGGCACACTGAACCAACAAACACCGATTCTGACCCGGACTCTCCACTACAAGATGTCTCTACAGGAATCGAAGGTGAAAGAAATGGATCAGGGGTTGGAGATAATTCATCTATAACAGGCAGTTGATCATCTACTATGCATGAATCATCAGTTGTAACCAGAAGAATGTGTCGGGTCCGTTCTTTGCCTTTACACAACTTTAGACGATCATGGTGGATAACCTTATCACCCTTTCTATTCCTAACCCAGTACAAAGAAGGCTGAGAATGGACAATCAGAAAAGGTTTCTTCCATGGAGGTTGCAACTTTCTGCTTTGACCTACTTTAGTCGACAGATCAGCCAGATAAACTACATCTCCAACGGCAAACCGATGATAATGAAGACCAACGTCATAAGAATGTTTCTGACGAAGTTGATTAGCTCGAAGATGTTGACGAGCTTGCTCATGGACCTCCGCCAAGGCAGAAGCTAAGAATTGTACCCATTCATGGGCGTTGCAGTCAGGTAACTGCACAGTGGATGTGCCAAACAAGAGAGAACGATCGAACAGATCAAGCAGATGAGCAGGAACCCTCCTGCAAACCTGTTCTTGAGACTCCTCGTGGGTCTTGGTTGTTCGTACCAGTTTAATATCATCGGCAGTAAAATCGTCTGTCATCACCTCAACAACCTCTTCAGCATTAGCTATATGATAGCCATTTTCTATTTTAAGAAAGGAGTTATAATTATTGACCACATCCGGATAGCAGGAAGAACCTATGATGAATGGATCGGAAATTGCATCCACACAGACATCCATTTGCAAAATATGTGCTCCGATGTGGAAATTAATGTTTTTAACCATGTGACCTAAAACATAACCTAAACCTATTTGGTTCAGTTTAACGGCTTTTCCCAAGACAATCCCCTTTGTCTTGCTTAAAACAGAAGTATCCACTATGGTGATCATGGCAGCAGTATCCACCACAGCGTCCATCTCCTCCCCAAACAAAGAAATTGGAATTACCAGACTGGTTCCCTTAGTCTCACTAACCAATATCGAAGGGGTGTCATCTATAGTTGGTCGAACGGGACAAAAAGGATCTAAAGACGATCGGTCAACTGAGAATCTGTCCCCATCCTCAGTTGCTGCAAGTTTAAAGAGCTAGATGCCTTACTGTCAGAGTTAGACATTGGACCCTTAGATACACTTGTAGTAACTATTTCCTGGTTTGATTTTCCCTTCTCAGAATGACTGTTCGAAAAAGAGGGGCGGTAACTAGGTGATGGGCTATAATTACGACGCCCAGATTCTTGCGATCGGGTCTCATGGTGTCCATGGGCAGTGGGAGGCGGGTTCTCTTCTTTATTATGAATAGGATTTGTCGGTTCCTTGGGCAGCTTTCGTCTCCTAGTTCTGTGTTTGTTCCCTGTCTCCGTATGATTCCGAAATTTAGAACCATAAACTCCATTGTCGGGTATGACATTTGTGATGTCCTGTATAACTTTGGACCCGGGATCATCCTTGATAGACTTTTGTGTAGACATAGCCAAACCTGATGAAGGAGCAACTGGATTTTGAACCCCCTCATCAGACTTTACCTTGTCTGCCTGTGTTGATTGGGATTTAGGAAATTCATACTGTTGATCAAGGGAAGGAGGGTGTTTGGGAATTGCAGATGGAACAGGTTTGTATAATACAAATTCATTTCTTAAAGTAGTAGTCTGTTTATCAATGGCAGTCAGAATCTGTTCGAATTTTGTTTCAACAAATTGCTCCAACTTTGTTATACGAGCGTCAATCTTCTCAGCATCTCTTATGTCTAAGACGCCCTTTTCTGGAGGAACAAAAGTTATTATCCCCTCCTCAATCCAATCACTCCATGGCTCAGATGGCAAACCAACAGCTTTAGCAAGGTGATCAATGGTTAATACACCTACTTCTTGTCTTAGCATGACAATCCTCTCTGCCTTAACTCTTCCTATGTGTCGTAAATTTTGCAGTTCATCAATAGTGGCAGATTGCATATTAATTGCCATATTTAAAAGACAATTCAAAACCAACAAAGTGGTAATAATAATTTAATAAATATATGTATATATTTATATACTTTTGAGGTATTGAAATGTAGGTGTGAATTTAAGTTCAATAGAATGTTAACCAATGTGAACCAACTTTTATCAAGTTAGCTAAAGGCCAACAAGTACTGAACTTAAACAATAGATGAATGAGTTGTGTTTTTACTACTCTATTTACTATAGCTGGGTTGATAGTATTCAGGTGTAAAACTCAGCCAATGAAATCACTGTGTTATTGTTGATGTGATCACGTGCTCTCTGCCCGCCAAGTGTGAAAGCGTATATACGTGGTCAAAACACAGCTATGTGAAATTATTTTATAGATCTAAATGATAATCTAGAATATTTGAATCAAATACTAAGAATTATAGCAATTGTTTCAATGTGCTCTACTCGATGTGAACATTCAAATTATCACTAAGCATGAAATCTCAGTGATACCGAACGCGATCAAGTATACACACTGCAGACGATGGGTCGGCGTAGTAATACAATATTACTAACTCTGCAATGTACGCTCTCAATATATTCAAAATACCAATAATTAATATCCTGTATTATATTGTGAGCAAAATGTATGATTATTATATACGAAATAACTAAATTAATACTAATTTCGATTACGATAAATAGAAAACGATAGGGGACTATTTCCTCTGTCTTACACTATCAATCGTACACGCTGATAAACATTCGTTGATCAGCAAATATATCACAGTAAATTATATATAAAACAATTTACCATGAATGACTTTATACATTTAAACCTTGTACGGCGACGCCAAATGTAGTGAACGAGTGGATAAATCAACACTGTTACTAAATTAAGAGTACTTGCTTCGTTGAGGTCTTGACATAAAGTGAAGAATAAAACATACACCGGAAGTTGGTAGTGTTGGTGTCACGTGGTTTACCACATTATATTGCAGAACAGCAAAGTCGAACAGGCTCCCCCCAAATAATAAATAAAGACAAACAGGCATTTATTACCGTGCGTGTTAAAGTTGGCAAAATATCCTTACCAGTTAACCACTGTTAACCACAAGTAATGCGTTGACACGCGCGTGACCTCTTTCAGCGTCTTGGTTCAAATACCGACATACTGATGTTACATATAATATGCTATTACTATACCTTCTAGATTCACATTCAGATCTTATTGTCTAACATTTTAATAGCCGCGACAACTAATGTTAGATTATCCTCCATATATTAAAGATTTTCTCTGATCTGTTCATCACCAATATTTATGTCGATCTACATGTATTACGTTCAAAGTTTCGATATTTACATCAGGGACGATATTGGTCAACTTCTTCGGGGGTGAACCATTTCCTCAAAACGTCTCCATATATTTATTTGCAAACGGGTTTACTTTCCCGCTCAAAGCTGTTTGTGAAATTTTAAAGCAGATCGTGAACTTGACTTGACAACTTAAGTGTTTCAGACAAACTAACAGTTGGGACACATCCCCTCTTCCAGCAAGGGCCGGTAACTCAGTGAATAGTTGTTTTCTACAGGACCTTAACAGAGTCGTAAAGTTTGTCCGTAATGGACATCGAATGCAGCCATGTCAAATCCCTCAGAAATGAAATGAAATGGGGTTTAACGTCCAAATGTTCTGCTCCAAACTGGGCTAATGAAGACGGGCATAAGCTATACAGTCTGCTACGAGGAGAATTTTGCCCGGACAGCAGCACTACGGCATACTCTTATATCGAATTCCAACTGTACACGGGACCTAGTTTTTCGTCCCATCTGAACGACTAAATAGCTGGCCTTGTCAGGCCCTCCATCTTACATCCCTCTCAAAGGTCAACCACACCGGAAAATCTGAACGTTTTTTCTCGGCCAATGTAGGGATCGAACACCCGACCTCCAGGCTAGCGAGCCAGACCCTTACTCACTTACTGGCCCCCATGCCACAACTCGTAGATGCTGCAGACCCCACAGCCCTGTAGAATGTCTTCTGTGGTTTGTCCTACCTGCCCACATGCCCTAAATTAGACATTGCAGGTCCCAACATTCTTGTGCAATGTTTTCTGTGGTTTGTCCTGCCTGCCCACAATGGTTTCATATTCGCATTGACACTATCTGCTGGTAAGCCCACCTACAATGAAAAGTCCAAACAAATACATGTGTACTTACCTTCATCAGCACGACTTGATCAGAAGCTACGGTTGTACACTAACATACACATTAGTGGAGCCCGGGTTCCTTGTATTTGGACGGACCTTTTTGTGGACTGTTGATATATATTTAAAACACAGATGTGACGTTATCTTCGGTAGAATGTTTATATGTATATATTTAATGGACCAAACGAACTATTAAAATTATCTCAACATATGAATAATTATTTATCTTTGGGAATTATCTCAAAATGTGTAAAGATTTTATCTATATTGGAATTATTGTCATGTTAATACCATCGATCCACGCATCAACAATCTGCTACATAAGATATTATACTGCCTCGTTGACCCATGAAGACCGTGTATTAATATAAATAAAATAAAATGGGGTTAAACGATTCACTGTTGTTTTTCTACGGAGCGGAGGGCCTGACAGGGACAGCTGTCTAGTCGTTCGGATGGGACGAAAAATCGAGGTCCCGTGCACACAATGGCGTGCACGTAAAAGATCCATTGACAGTTGGAATTCGATATAAGAGTAGGCCGTTTGGAGCATGCCCGTTTTCCATTAGCCCAGGTTAGAAGAAGAAGAGTAGGACGTTAAACCCCATTTCATTTTTTCTTCTGTTGTTTTTCGTCCGATCTAATTAAGACGGTATTTTATTAGCAGAATTGGGACTCACGATGGTTAAGTGGGTAAGAAGCTGACTCGCTAGTCTGGAAGTCGGGTATTCGATTCCTGCACTGAAATCCTTCGACGTGGCCCCCCTCGCTAGTGATGCAGGACAGGGGGCCCATGTACACATTGGTGCACACGTAAAAGATCTATGGACAGTTGGAATTCGATATAAGAGTGTCCGGACACAATATCCCGTCTTCACTAGCTCAGTTTGGAGCAGAACAGTAGGACATTAATCTCCTTTTCATTTCCTTTATGGTACTAATTGTCCTAAATAAGAGAGAGAGAGAAACGGGGTTTAACGTCCACTTGACACAAACTAGGTAATTTCTTGACTAACATATGGTTTCATTTTATTTAAATAATTCGCTTGCGCGTAGGGGTCTTTAGCAGTGGGAGGAAACCCACGAGGTTGAGAAAGCGCCCCGATCTCCATGCCACATACGCTCACACCAGGGCTCGAAACCACAGCCGCAAGCCAGAGGTGACCGACCAGCTAGAGGTGGAAGCGTGGCACTCTAGACCACTAGCCATCCCAACCCCCAGTCCTAAATAAGAAAATTCCGACGCGGTACTGGCATGATGACTGCCTCTGTTCCTGACTTGGATGATGATAATGAAGCTATGGCGGGTGTGGCGCGCCAGGCAGAGTGAGCTTACTCTACCGGACACCTGTTACCACTGTTTGTCGTGTATTTTGTACAGGGTGAACAGTCCATTTGCTGATTACACTATTTTGCCTATAACGTTTATAGGACTTCGAATTCTGTCTATTTGTTTGGATTGTTCGTACTTGGTTTTATTTTATATTTAATGACGGACAAAACGGACAAAGGTGAGTTTAAAGTTGTAACATACAAGATGTTACTCTGAAATAATTTATTCAACTCATAGGTTGTGCGTGACACGGGGCTGCTTCGTGGGTTTTTGCCGGGTTCTCTGATTTCCTGTCTCTGTTAGTTACGCCTACGCGCAAGTTAATTATTGAACGAAAAATGGAACCATGTGTTAGTTCTGAAATGACCTAATTTAGGTCGAGTTGTCGTTACCCCCCCCCCCCCCCCCAACGTCTCTCGTTCAAGGGACCACCGAACTTTCCCTTTAACTTCATCTTCTTGTCCTACTTTCGTCACACAAAATGGCTCAAAAATAATATCATAGTAAGCTTGACTGGCTTTAACCATTTCCCGCAATTTAACGCTTGTTTGTTATGACAAAAAATAGCTGACATAAACACCCATTGAAATCTCCCGCCAATTATACGTATCATTGCAGGAAGCAGACGGCACGCAAATTTCCATTTTCGATACTTGAAGTGGTTTAACGAAATAATGCCTTTTGATTTATGAACAGATGATAACAAAATTACTCCATGGAAGAAATTATTTTAATTATTCGATAACAAGCACTTAGTTTTTTTTCTGCCATTGTCATATGCTTAAAATATCAAATAATTGACAAATTGCGCTACGGTCCTAATTTTTCCCTGAACGTGTTCAGAAAAATAACAAATGTTTTTCACGGAGAAAATTAGTCTCCAGTGTTATTTCAAACACGGTCTTATTTGTTGGTATTTGTTTGGTTTGTTTGTTTTTTTGATTTTTTTGCTGGTTGCCCTAAAGCTCCATACATTTTGTTGTTTTAATTTGGATCTCCTTTCAAACTGGGCGGGGGGTTCAAGTGCGCTTCCATGAGTGTCATATCGCAGACAGAGTTTGAATGTCTTGCGTTTAAATTTTAAAAGCCCATGAACACGTTAATGATAATCGTGGAATCATTATTGCGTTGCGGTGAATGACAAGACAACTGTTTTCCTTGCCGCTACGCCCCTCTCTCATAGGATATTTTAAACTGCCTTGGCGCACGTCCATTATCTGATGATCCAAGAACCTGCTCTGTTTCTGTCTCTCGTTAAGCTGCGGCCATGATCGGTTGATTCCGGTCACAAACGAACTATCCACGAGAAAAGAAAAAGAAGAGAGAGAGAGAGACAGGTTTAAGGTTCACTCGACTCATTTCAATATTTCGTTTGCGCGTAGTGGTCGTAAGCAGTGGCAGAAAACTGGAGGGCCCGGGAAGAACTCACGATATTGGACAGGCGACCCCATTCTTTGCCAGGCATCGAAACCAGGCCAGTTGATTCAATGACAGATCTTATGATACAGTGCGCACGCGCTAACCATTCGGTCATCCAACCCCCACGAATGAAGGAGAGAGAAGCGTCGATTGGACCCCGTCTAGCGCCACAAGTCAAAATCACATGTTAGTTCTCTCTATCTTGCAACTTGGTATTTTCTCTGATCTCACGGCTGTATTCAAACTGCTAAATTTCATAATTTCAGACAAAATATTATTCACATTTCATTTATTACGTGTACGATATGAAACACTGAAGAAAATAAAAACGTAAGCCGTAAAATGAGAATATCCCAGAATTAAGTAACAAAACCCTTACATCATGTTTTCTTATGGCCCCCCCCCCCAACCTCCTGTGTTTGTTTTTGTGTAGACGTTATTCCCCCTCCCCCTCTCTCTCTCTCTCTCTCTCTCTCTCTCTCTATCTCTCTCTCTGTCTGTCTGTCTGTCTCTCTCCCTCTCTCTCTTTCTCTTTCGCTTTATATGGCGTGACCGTGACCGACTGTTATTAAACGTAAACGATTGCTGATTTAATTTAAAAAGTTATTAGGAAATGTGTAGGCTACTAATAAACAGTCGTGATGGTCGACTAGGTTGGTTTACAGAGATCAATAATATCGATTGATTTATAATAAGTCACATATTATCTCTAAATGTTCATCGGATTAGTTATTTAACCGATAACAAATCACTCAGCTTAAAGGGACGAGATGGATAACCGCGGTACGCAGTCTTTGACTATTTTTAAAATACATGCACACAAAAGATGTAGCCATTTTCTCACAGTAATCCGGATTATCAGCCAGTTGATTAATTTATTATTGTGTTTAGCCACGTGATTGACACTCACTTATAGTTAATCCAGGATAAATAGAAGTATAATTTTAAGGTTTTCTTCCGCCAGTTTACAACAAGAATCGCCAAACATTATCGCCCAAATTATCGCCAAAATTATCGCCAAAATCAAATTTTAATCGCAACTTTCATATTTTTTACCGCGTGAACCGTGCTACGCCATGTTGTAAATATGTAATGTGGTAAGTTATTTGAAATTAAAATGAAATAAAATGGAGTCTTACGTCCAACTGTTCTGCTCAGACTGGGCTAATGACAGTGTGATATGAGGAGAATGTTGCCCGGGCGGCGGCACCACGACCTACTCTTATATCGAATTCCAGCTGCCAACTGATTTTTTTATGTGCACGCCAATGTATACGCAGGTGTTTAGTTTTTCGTACCATCCGAACGACTAGACAGCTGTCCTTGTCGCGGGGCCCCTAACGCGACGAAAAGATTATTTCATATCCCTTTGCATAACACACAATTAAACGGTCTTCGATACAAGAATAATTACATAATATCTGATCACATACGAAATCTATTCAATTACAAACGACATACAAGTCTAGAAGCCTAGACCGATCACCGAGTGGAACTTAACAGAGAAGAATTAGAGTTCGCTAGATCGATTAACATAATAATTTCATCTGAAATATGATTTATTTTTCTTTTTGCCATGATTCGCGGGCCCTCCTTAACCGCGGGGCCCTGGACCTGGGCCCCTCAGGCCTATGCCTTAGCTGGGCTTTGCTAACAAGGGGAAACCACGCCGGAAAATCTCGATCGACCTCCCGGCCTCCAGGCTAGCGAGCAAGTGTCTCACCTCGCAATTTATGGAATAAATTTAATGTAGTGTATTAATGATTGAGTCAACTGGCGTGGTTTCGAATCCCCGGTTGTACGTGACAAGGAGGAGGGTCGCCTGTCCACCCTCGTGGGTTTTCTCAGGGTCCCCCGGTTTCCCCCCACAGCTAAAGACCCCTGAAATAAAATTGAACCATATGTTGGTCCCGAAATGACCTAGTTTGTGTCGAGTGGACGTTAAACCCCATTTCTTTCTCTCTGATTTGTAACAAGAACGAGAAAATTTCCTTTGTTCTTTTTGTTGAATAAGCAGATTGTTTTCCCTCAAGTGGGTTGGCTGGAGCTTAAACTGCGCAAAAACTATTTGCACAATTTATTCCATTTTAAATCCCTATTCAATTAAACAATATCATACGTAATTTAGACCAGGAACCGAACCTCACACCACCGCAACTAACTATCCATGTGCATTTGTCCAATGAACAATCACGCCAAGATGTACGTGGATTAATCAATTTCTGACGTCATAGGGTCAAAAGCCACTCGTACGACCACTGACGCGACCTTGCAGCACACCCGATCAGATCTCCATGTAACGTAGGCTATCGAAAGTATTAAAAAAAAATCGAAACGAAATTGATATTTAATAAAGAGTTTTATTTTTGAAATAATGGTATTACATGTAGCTCTATATTCGTGTCTATCTACGGAAGTGACGTCAACAAATCAGACTGAGACCAATAAATATTGACCCAGATTTAAAGGGTCACGTCTTTTTCATAAAGTTGATTTTTTTCACGCGAAATCAATTGTGACAGATAGAAAAAAATCCATTGATATGTATAATATATAATACTAGTTCATAGGACTATTGACTGTCACGCACGGATCGAACGTTTATTTCTAGTATTGTTTTACATAAGAAGTCATTCATACGGAAATTCATCTAATGGAACAAGAGTTATTGGCTGGAGTTTGCATTCCTTCAATTGTTACAATGGAGAGAGCCGCGGTGGCTCAGTGTGTATGGAGCTGGATCACTAATTCTTGTTTCGATTCCGGTGTTAGCTGAGAAAGATCCATTTGTCACTGGTGCAGAATGGAGTGATGTCCCCTTGTGCGGGGTGGAATAGTGGTTAGTGGTGCAGGATGACATTCGGCAAACCTCAGCACATTTCAGTACCCTACATCTAGCCTCGCCTGTATGACGAAGTCCGCCATTAGAACTACTTTCAAGTTCCCGGATTACCAGCGGCGTTGCCCACGGCGACGCCTTTGAAGAATGATTTATCTTACAAAGTTTTCAAAGTTTGAAGCTGTTTTTCTTTAAACAAGGACAAGTTTGCCCTGAAAATTCTGCACACCCTTCGAACGACTCAATTTTGAGAACTTCTTTCTTAAAGCGGCAAGTTTTCTTAATAAGTAAACCGGCACCGCATCGTAATTGTATAGGCGTAGGTACATATCAATTACTGTCATACAGCCGAGGCTAGATGTAGGTTCCGGAATCTGCCGAGGTTTGCCGAGTGGCAGGATGAATTAGTGATGTCCCCTGGTCAATGTTTGAAATAACATTTGACACCAATTTTCCCAGTAAAAAAACATTTGGTATTTTTCTGAATACGTTCAAGGAAAGTTAGGACTGTAGCGCAATTTGTCAATTATTTGATTTTTTTAAGCATATGACAATGGCAGAAAAAAAGGAAGCATTTATTACGAATGTTTAAATTTTGTTCTATGAAGTAATTCGTTATCTTCTGTTTTGTCCAAACTCATGGTTGTCTCCGCTAGTTTTCCAATTTCCGGATAAGAGATAGATGAAGCCTTCTATCGAAATAGATCTATCTATAATAATTCTTATGCTTAAATGATGAACGATAACACAAGGCAACTAACATTGTTATCTCTAATCCGATAAAACAAACATGGAAATCACATAAAACAAAGTTATTTGACAAATCCCTTGTCGACATGTTTGTTGGGGAAGATAATAATCAGTAGACTTACGTGCAACTATTTGTCCATTCATTGATGGGTTTGACATGCAATGTTCCTTTACTTTAGCAGCGTGTCTGTGTGTGTGTGTGTGTGTGTGAGTGGGGAGGGGGTAGGCGGTTTAACAAGTGCGCTTTAAATCATAAGGTCTGACATTTAGTCATGTAACGTGGTTTTGATTCCTCGCTTGTACGCGACAAGTACTAGGGTCGTCTGTCGAACCTCGTGAAGTCCCCCGAGTTCCTCCCACTGCTAAAGACCTCTACGCGCAGACGAATCATTGAAATAAACTTGAACCATCTATTCGTCCCGAATTGACATAGTTTCTATCGTGCGGATGTCACCCCTCCTCCTTTTCCCGTATTGCAATCGGTATCAAATATCATACAGTGATCTGTGGTGCGTATTAAGACAGTATAGCAACCAATAGGAATCATACAGCGTGTCCTCTAGAGGGGAATGGGTTCACATTATATTTGTCTAGATTTTGAATTAATTAACAACAATCTTTTGTCTTCAGTACATGACTTTATTATTTTTTATGACAACCAGAAAATAAATCGAGAATGATTAATGTCGATAAAATGTTTGTATTCGATGAGTTTTATGCTACATGCTGTGATTGTTCTGAAATATTTAATCTAGATAGCAGGTTCCACTGAAAAGAAAAATATACAGTATTATAACGTTGATGTATGGGTTGTATGGACAATTTTATACAAATTTGCCAGTCCATTGATGAAATACAAACTGCCTAAATTTTATCTTTACAAGTTTCGAATTATAACTGCCAAGGCAGGGGCGGATCCAGGAATTTTTGCAGGAGGGGGTTTGCCAGGTTCTAGTTAAGGAAATCTGCCATCTTCGTCCCTAAATTACATAGGCATACATACGAATTGAGCTTTATAAACAGAAATCATTTTTATACCGATGTAGGATCACATTGCGATTTCATTCTATTGGACCCCCCAAACACCCCCTCTGGATCCGCCCCTGCAAAGTTTCTTAAACGCGCACGCCAATGGTTACACGAGGCATCGGATTTCCTTCGGATCCAAACGACAAAACGATGTTCTTGCCAGTCGCCCAACTGACAACGGAGAACCACTGGGATCGAACCCGCGACCCCTGGTTACTCACTGAATCACCGTGGCTCTCTAACTGATAAACCTGTCTTCATTTGATTTCTATAACAAGTGACTTGCTATTCGGATTTTAAAAAAAACTTACCGTTATTATTGACGTTACCAAACTGAGATCCCACCATACCAGCATACGAGTTCATACCAGCGATCATTCCTGGGTACATTCCTCCCATCATCATTCCTGGGTACATACCAGCTCCATACATTCCAAGACCACCCATACCAGCTCCGTACATTCCTAGACCAGCGCCATACATTCCTAGACCACCAAGACCGCCATACATTCCAAGACCTCCATACATCCCGAGTCCGCCATACATTCCTAGACCAGCGCCATACATCCCTAGACCACCAAGGCCTCCTCCGTACATTCCTAGACCAGCTCCATACATCCCCAAGCTTCCCATGGGAACAGCCATAGAGACGGCCAATAAACAGGCAAAGGTAGCAACAACGAGTTTCAGCATCTGAAAAATTGGAAAAGATGTCTAATTTAAGTTTAACCATTTATACACTTTGCGACTTTCCGCTTCATTCCAGATATCACTGGTCTTTTTTTACCTGCATGCCGACCAGTGGACTTATTGCTCCATCCGAACACCTTTCGCGTTTTCCTTGCCTAGTCTTTGTCAAGGCTGACGAATTCAGCGCAGCGTGCTTCGGATACACTTTGTCCGCGCCATAACTCAGTTACAAGTGAAATTGTCGAATTATTGCTTTACCACAAGTTTTAAATTTAACTTACCTTGTATGTTATTAGAGGAGTTAATGCAACTGATGATGTAGATATCTACCGTCGAGATATTTATACCCACGTATATAATTATATGACGTCATTAATTACCACACCCCCTCTTCCTCTCGCGATTCTTAATGGTCACTAATTATATCTAACTAATCCTTATTGATAAATTATATAATTTATGATGTTTTTGAAATGGGATGAGTTAACGAAATCTAATGAATATCAATTATGAATTACCTGGTGATATTTCAATACCACTTTAATCAAAGACATGCCAGTGTATTTTGTTTTACATTTGGGTTGATTTTAACTTGAAACACTGTTAGGTGTGTGGGGTAAAGGGTCCAATATTTTAAACTGAAACGTTGTATTGGTTAAGTCTTTAGGGTAGATGGTTCCATATATCGAGATGTATTTTGTTCTTTAGAGTGTAGGTGGTCCTATATTTTGTTCTTTAGGGCAGATAGTCCTAGGGTTTTAGGTTGGTCCTATATTTTAACCGGAAACGAACGCCGTATTTTGTTAGGACTTTTAAAGTATTGATGGTACCATATATTTTAAAAAGAAACGCTGTATTTTGTTGCGTCTTATATTTAAACTGTACATTTGTATTTTGTTGGGGCTTTAGGGTAAATGGTCCTACATTTTAACATGAGGGGTTGGTCGGCCGAATGGTTAGCGTGCGCGCGCTGTATCATACTGCCTGTCATTGAGTCAACTGACGTGGTGTCAAATCCCCGGTTGTAACGTGGCAAGGGGTAGGGTCGCCTGTCCAACCTCGTGGGTTTTCTTCGGGTACTCCGGTTTGCTCCCACTGCTAACGAACCTAACGCGCAAGCGAATTATTGAAATAAAATTAAAAACCAAATGACTTAGTTTGTGCCGAGTGGACTTTAAAATCCCATTTCTAAAAAAAAAACCAACAGTGTAACATGTCTGTAGTGAAAAGCATTCGGCCCAACGAAAATTTGAGGAAAAGTTAGAGGTGGACATAGAGGCCAGAATTAACATTGAAGTCATTCGGAAAATTAATGATGGTATGCATCCTGTATAACAAATCTGGGTTACCTCCCCTTTTACGTCTCTTTATTGTGGCCGAACTTGTTTCTCCATATTTGTGTGTCAGCGATTGTCAGAGGAATCCAAGGATGGGATGGAATGGGGTTCATGTCTTGTTTACAATGTTCAAATGATGTTGAGGTTAATATTTCTTTATCTTTCAGTGGGAGGAATCTGGAGGACCCGGACAAAACTCACCAGGTGGGACAAGCGACCCCACCCCTTGTTACATACAACAAGGGAATCGAAACCACATCGGTTGACTCAATGACAGACCTTATGATACAGCGCACACCAGAACCCGATTTGAAGATTCTTGCAAATATTAAAGCTGCTCAAATCAACCATATTCAGATTTATAAAGTTATTTTTGTTTTATAACCGTCTAGATTACAGTTCTTGGCAGGTGTAGATACAATCTCATTCCCAGAGGCAGCCGCGGAGCCGAAGGCCTCTGGCGCATTAGACCGTCCATTTTTTCCAATTTTTTTCCAAACCTAAGCCCCTCCCATTCTGACCTCTGATTGCTCAATCTTTTTGGGTCGATTTCTCGAAAACTAGATGTCGTATCGTCGTTTCGTTTGTTGTAAAATGATCCCTCAGTCAAAGTCAACTAGCTGATATAAAAAATTGGATCCTAAACGAAAAAATTCCAGTTTTTGTAAAGATCTATTTCTCATCGCGTGGGTATATTTTTAAGTGATTCGGTCATCCAGGCACGTAAAATCAGGGGGCGTACGACGCAAATAAACGAGAAATTTCGCGCGTAGGAATTGCATGTCACCTTCCGGGAAAATGGCTACCTCGAATCACCAGAGAAATTTCTTCGAAAAATTTTCTGGTTTCGAGATTGGTGTAGATATATAAACAGGCCGGATCGGGTCCTGGAACCGGTTCGGACTCCTGTATCCGAGCGGCCCCCTTTTACTGACCGCGGAGCTTTCCGCCCCCCCCCCCCGGAAATGTTTGAAAAAATGAACCCAAATATGCGATTTGGTGCCATATCTGATTATAATCTCTGTCAAATAATATATCTCAAAAATCGATTAATTAAGGCCAAAACCCCGACCTGCAGGTGATTTACAACCATCAACGTGTGAAATTATCAAATGGTCATAATATTAGTTAATTTATTATCATTTTATCGTCAAGAGTCAAGAGAATTTAACTTCATAGCTAACATTTATTAAAATAAATAAAATCAACATAATAATACAGCTCCTTATTTGAATTACTTATATATAAAAACAAGATTTTAATAAAGCTTTATGGTAAGTTTGGTTGCCATAACAACCATTATAATAACATCATCTTTTTGATAACAAAAACAATTTATCTTATTACGTTATAATTAAAGATACATCATGTAAATTTCACCTTGCTTGCTAAAATAATTCAAATGAAATACTACTAGTTAACACTTGATACGTCTTTCATAATAACTGTAGTTAACGTATCTCTTAATAACAATATGAGTTGACACATCTTCAATAATAATGCGAGTCAACACCTCTTCAATAATAATACAAGCTAACGCGTCTTTAATAATAATACGAGTTAACACCTCTTTAATGATAATACAAGTTAACAAATCTTTAGGGCCTAATAATAATACAAGTCAACAAATCTTTAATAATAAAACAAGTCAACACATATTTTTAATATTATAAAAAGTTAAACATTTTCAAGCGATCAATATGATCTACAATAATTTACATCCTTACTGGATGAGTATATATCATAATTATGGTAGCGTTTAATGGCCAAATTATGAAATGGGGTTTAACGTCCTATTACAGGATGCAGTGTGCTATGAGGGAATTTTGTATGGACAGTACCCAACAGAGAGACAGATACCGCGCATAAGACAATTTTGTCGCGTTATTTGCATCATCGCCCTTTGAGGCGTGTCGTCATTCATTTAATTAGCACCTTTGTGTTAAGATATTGTTATTCTGAAGCTCTGGCAACAGAATAACGATTTCCTTCAACTTGATACCCAAGAATTAATATGTGTTATTTCTACCAACAATAAAAGAACGTATATTAATATAACATATAACAATAAAGCATGCAAAAGCACAAAATAATAATAATAAAAAATAAAAATAAATAAGACTTTGATTGTATGATTTGATCGACATAGTATAACATGTTAATCCTCTGAGACAAGAGCGGTTTGGCAGTAAAATTAATATTACTCCCTCTACATGCATGACCCTGTAGTCGAGTCTTTGGTAGAGTCATATAAACAGGACCAATGTTCACAAAGCATTCTCAGACTTACGTTAAGAATTTTCTCAAAATTGTTCGCCTTGATTTTTTTTTGATTTTTTTTATTAAAACATAATTCTTTATAACACTGTTGTTGCATTAATGTGTCAAATACATCAATAAGAAACTACGTGCAAAGTTTTGTGTGTTCTAGATCAAAGATATTACTTATAAACAGTAATTCAAAGTGGAGTAAATTCTTAACTGAGAATGTTTTGTCAATTCAGCTTTTTATTTTAAACTTGGTTTGGGAGAATCTTAAGTCCTTCTATTTGACGGTGATTTTGGAGAATCGCCGGTTGAAGGTGATTTTGACGAACCTCCAGGCCTTCTATTTGACGGTGATTTTGGAGAATCTCCAGTCCTTCTGTTTGACGGTGATTTTGGAGAATCTTCGGGCCTTCTATTTGACGGTGATTTGGGAGAATCTTCGGGCATTCTGCTTGACGGGGAGGGCCTTCTATTTGAGGGTGATTTTGGAGAATCTTCAGACCTCCCATTTGACGGTGATTTTGGAGAATCTCCAGGCCTTCCATTTGACGGTGATTTTGGAGAATCCCCAGGCCTCCTATTTGATGGTGATTTTGGTGAACTTTCCGAAGGTCCATTTGACGGTGATTTCGGAGAGTCACCGGATGTTCTAATGTTAATTGTAGCAGTGCATCCGATACGTATGGGCTCCCATACTTCAGCATACACGTATACTCCTTTCTCACATCCTACACGACGAAGGACCTTAGTGTACATCATTTGTTTTTCACAATCAATTATAGGGGTCGCTAGGAGACCTTTGGGCGGTGATTTACAGGAACAAACAGCCTCCACGAAATTGTTGGGAATTCTGTTATGATCAACGTTGAGCGTGTGATATACGGGACACACTTCTCTTCCCGTCATCTTCATCTCATCTTCATTCGGGCAACGCCTCGGTCCGCTGATTTTGTAATATTTTGTGTCTCTATATTTTCGGGGAACGTCCGTGAAATTGACGCCATTCTGGAGAGCTGGCATTTGGTAAAATGTTGACCGAAGATATTGCGGCGAGAAAATTGTTAATTTGGAAGGATCCGGCTCTTGGCAGATCTCTGGTGCTGCTTTTCGGTGTCTGTGTCTTCTAGCCAATGAAAATTGAGATATCAACATGACCAGAACGAAACAAATGTAAATAACCTGAAATAAAAGAGATACATTTTTTTTAAAAATATTTTTTATTTATTCATAGGCCTATATTTTCGGATCGGGATCCGAATCGGATCGGCTTTTTCCGTGGCTTACGTAGAATATTAGTGGATTGAATAGCTGAATGGTTAGTACTTGCGCGTTGTATAATAAAGCCTGTCATTAACTCAAATGGTGTGGGTTCGAAGCCTCCAGTTTCCTCTCACTGCTAAAGACCCCTAGCACAAGCGAATTATTGAAACAATATCGAACCATATGTTAGTCCCGAAATGACCTAGTTTGTGTCGAGTGGAGGTTACACCCCATTTCTCTCTCTCTCTATTCTGGGCCTTATTTTCTTGGTGCCCCTAGACTAGAGGTATTTAGCAATGTTATGAAACACGCAAGAATCTAAACCACATGATTTGAGTCAATGACATACATTATGATGCACCGTGCATTCAATGCAGGACGGAGGGTCTGGCAAGGACAACGGATAAGTGTTCGGATGGTACGACCAAGAGCTCTTAGCAGTTGGAATTCGATATAAGAGTGGATCGTAGTGCCGCTGCCGGGGCAAAATTTCCCTCATTAGCCTAGTCGGAGTAGAACAGTAGGACGCAGGGGCGGGCCTAGAGGGGGGGGGGCGCAGGGTTGGACCCAGAGGAGGGGGGTGGGAAGTCCAAAGAGCTCAATTTGTATGCATGTTTATGTAATTTACAGACGATGATGGCAGATTTCCTTAACTGGAACCTGGCAAACCCCTCCTGCAAAAATTCATGGATCCGTCCCTGAACGCTAACCCCATTGCATGTTATTCCATTATCTAATGCATTATTGTAAAAGACGCGTATAGCTTTTCTACATTGCACGGGTTAAAATTAAATAAACATACAAACTTCTGTCTTCGGGAGGGGGTGGGGGAGTGTTAATAATATTTTATTTTAAGTAAAATTAAAACGAAAAACAACTTTTAATCTATAATTAACATTACCCATAGGGGATGGGGTGCTAATAATGCATAGGTTTTTTTAAAAAAAAAAAAAATATAAATAATTAAAATTACACATGGGGAAGGTGCGGCGGTGGGAGTTTAATTGAGTTTAAAAAGTTGTCTGGCGAAATCAAAATTTAAATGGTTAAAAATCATTAAATCTAAAAAATGGGGGGGAGGGGAGGGAAAGTGTTAATATTTAAATAATAAATTTACACAGGTTGAAATAAACCAAATATATATGATAAAAAAATTGTGCAAAAATATTGTGTGATTTAAAATAAAAATGTTTATCAGTTTTAATAAAGTACTATAATAATGAGTTCGATAAAATTAAAATTACACCTTTTGAATATTAAATAAATATTAAAGAACATTATGGGAGATTATATAAAGCTTATAATATTTAAAACAAAATAGATGACGTAAATAAAATAATAATATGCTGAAAATTTCAGTCAAATTTCCTTTAGTATTTTAAGCTAGCCCCGATCATCATTACTAAAGTCCATACGATAATATACAAAGCCTCGATTATTCATTTTTACGTTTAATCATCGTATCTTAATCCGTTAAGTAACGGAAGCTAGCGATGGTACGGAGAGTTTATCATGGTCTGGATCACTTAATTAATGTCTAATTGATTATTTAGATAACATTTCAAGCCTAAAGAAAGATCTGTAATAAGCAGATTTGGCTCTTGCATAATGTATGTTTAACGACAATATCTTTATTGGCCGGATTATTAATGATGGATTACTTAAAAAAAAAACAAGTTTATGACTTACCTTGATATACATGATAATAACGAGTTAAGAGACTCCAACAAGATTAAAGTCAAATAAATGATTAATGATAACTGGTTTAGGAGATTTGTATTTTTATATAGCTCGGTGTTACTTCCGTCATTGCGCTATACAGGTAAATACGCCTAAATACCTGCACATAAAGGGAAGTTAGAAATAAGATTGACGAAATGGTAGCCAATCATAACATGACTTCCCTTATTGTGACAGATTTCTAACATAATTATGTATTTATATACCCTTAGATATTATGTAATAATGCCTTTACGTAGTTTTTTAAAATTTGTAATTTCCAGTTTTCACGGCAGTGTGTATATTTCGTGTAAAGTTTGAATATGAGAAATTAATCAAATATTTATGCTATAATTTAATCATTTTGTTTTAAGTATAGAAAATAAATATCACGAGTGTGCAATTCGTGTTCTGGTTTTCTTAGTTCCTGTGAATATTTATGGCTCTTTTAATTTGAGTATTTTAAAGGATTTCCGTTACAGAAACCTGGCAAACCTGCACAAATTCCTGAACCCGTCCGTGTGCATGTATTTTAAAGCAATTCGACAGAAAATTAAACTTGAGTAGGATCAAATGTGTTATTATTAGGATGGAATCAAAGGCGTTTTATAGCTGAAAAAAATCAAAGAAATTAGAAAACAAAACGGGAGAAAAATGCTAAAACCGATGAGAAAAATGAAAATGTATCCTAGTTAGGGGACCCTAAAGGCAGAAAAAAAGGGCCGCACTTCTGACAAAAGGGCCCCTATGGCCAAGGGAAAGGGCCCCGAGTCCGAGTCAATCGTTTTCTATATACTGTTACTGTCGAATCTATTAATTAATGAGAATTCAGCCATTGCATTGGCATAAAAATCACCCATTACCCCACCCCATCCCTGCGAAAGAGAGTCCTTAAAATTGTATGCCCCTGGATTGAATGAAAATTGTAAATCTTGCTGGGACCACAAGGAAATGTCACTAATATAGTTTGCCTGTTGCAATAATATAATTCTTTAGTGAGAGTCTAGTGTATTACCGTAATCCGATTCATTACTCCACGAAATATCGCTTAAAATTACACGTATGGAGATCTCGGTCAGCTCCGGAGAAGTTACTCTAATAATAAGTGCAGAAGGGGGGGGGGGGGTGCACCGCACATGATTTACACAAAAACAGACATATTATTGACAAGACATCATACTCAGAAAACACAAACAGACGAACAGGTCAAACAAAGTGAATGGGTGCGAGGGCTGTCTGTAAACGTCCACTGCGAGATGTTTTGATAGATTCAGCATGTGGTAACTTAAAAGACTGGATAATCCAGACAGTGACCGACTTTCTGTCAAATTTTGAGGACCCATCCAGACTAATATTCGTAGAATATTTGTTTGGATGATAAGAGACTACTGCTTAGCCAAACACAAGGGCATTCGGCCTGCCTCGGTTATTTCATTGGTGGAAGGAGAGGAAGACCGGTGTCACGAGCTGTATTATATTTCATAAAAAAAAAACAGACTTATTTTTTTTAAAAAAAAAACCCGTGTTGGTGAAATTTACCTTTCGTTATCAAGTACAGCACGTGGATGATCGGTGATGCACTGTATAGACCTCTAAAGGAACGGCAATAGATTATCAGGTCACCCGACGTAAATATTGACCCGAAATCTTAAATGGGTTAAGTGTCCGGAAAAGCAGATTGACGTTCACGTCCAAACGGCTCAATTGAGCTGAAATTTTGCGAAAAGGTAAATACACTATTCCTCTATATTTTGGCGTTTTGATGTCATACGTATACTTTAATTTTTCCGAGCCTCTGTTAAAATCGGAGAATTACGAAAGTTCTCTAATATCTCTGTAAATGATGACTGTCTTCAACACGTGACGTCACAAGCGATTGAGTCGGACATTTCAAACCCCTGCCTTTGTTGTTTATAGAGAAATAATTGCATTATTAACTCAGTGCTGCGGTCTCCAGAAACAAACAATTGGGGTCGAATTTAATATAATCATTAACACTTCTATTTAATCAGTAAATTTATTCTATGACAACAAAATAAAATAAACATTTCGAAATATGTCTTGTGCTCGATGAATACGTTGAAAATGCTGTGATGTTTATTTTCCAGACGAATTATCTAAACTACTGGATCAACTGAAAATACAAAAATAAATATCAAAATGTTAATATCAGATGTAAACATAAATTTGAATATCAAAATGTAAAAGAAAAGTAGAAATATCAATATGTAAACAAAATGTAAACATCACTATCAAAATGTAAACATCACTATCAAAATGTAAACAAAATATGAATATCAAAATGTAAACAAAATATGAATATCAAAATGTAAACAAAAATATCAAAAAGGGATCAAAAATATCAAAATTTAAATCAAATGTAAACAAAAATATCAAATGTATACATGTATATCAATATAAAAAATGTAAAGGTAGTTGTAAAGGAGAATGTAAACAAAATGTGCACACAATGTAAACAAATGTAAACAGATGAATTTATTTGTTCGGATTGAAGATTAATAGCACCTTGTCGGTGTTCACTGATGAGCACGAAATCAATTTTTGGTTTGATGCAGTTGGATTGAAACACAGGGTGGTATGGTGGGGGGGGGGGGGGGCACTGGCTCTGCATGATCGAATGGTTAGCAGCGTCGTGCGCGCTGCATTCTAAGGTTGGCATCAACCACCGAGTCAACTTGGTGGTTTGCTCCCACTGCTTAAGACCTCTACACACAAGCGAATTATTGAAATAAAATTGATCCACGTGCTAGTCCCGAAATGACCTAGAGTTTTTGCCGGGTGTACTATCCCCGCCCCCTATAACAAGTGACTTGCTATTCAGATTTTAAAAACTTACTGTTATTGTTGACGTTACCAAACTGTGATCCCATCATACCAGCATAAGAGTTCATACCAGCCATCATTCCTGGGTACATACCTCCCATCATCATTCCTGGGTACATACCAGCTCCATACATTCCAAGACCACCCATACCAGCTCCGTACATTCCTAGACCAGCGCCATACATCCCTAGACCACCATACATACCGGACCAAGGTCCGTACATTCCTAGACCAGCGCCATACATGACTAGACCTCCGAGGCCTCCGTACATTCCTAGACCAGCTCCGTACATTCCTAGACCTCCCATGGGAACAGCCACAGAGACGGCCAATAAACAGGAAAAGGTGGCAACAACGAGTTTCATCATCTGTTAAAGAGAACGTATATTTTTTAAGTCAACAAATTGTAAACCACTAGAAACGTTTACGCTGAGCGATTAATCAATGTCTGACGTCATGGGTCAAAGCCGCTCGCACGACCCCTAACGCGACCTTCCAGTACAACTTGTCAGATCTTCATGTAGTGTAGGTCATCAAAAGTATAAAAAAGAAACGAAATATTTTAATCATATTGATTATGACATCCAAATTTTAAAAATTATCCAAAATCCAATTTTACAACAGAATTTGTCGAATTATTTCTTTACCAGAAGTTTTAAATTTAACTTACCTTGTATGTTATTTGAGGAGTTAATGCAACTGATGATGTAAATATCAACCGACGAGATATTTATATCCACGTATATAATTATATGACGTCATTAATTACCACACCCCCTCTTCCTCTCCCGTTTCTTAATGGTCACTAATTATATCTAACTAATCCTTATTGATAAATTATATAATTTATTATCATCATGTATAAAATTAAAATGTTTTTGAAACGGGATCGGTAAGCATGGTAAATATTAACCCGCTTTGATCCCATGTCAAATATACGCCACGTGAATTTTAAGGGATGGGGTGGGGCTGGGTCAATAACATGTATTCGACTATTTTATACCACTTAAGCCCAAAGTGGCACCATTGTCACACTAGTAGGACCATCTAGGGTTAGTTTGACGAACCTGTTGTGACACTAGTAGGACCATCTAGAGTTGTTGTCACACTAGTAGCACCATCTAGAGTTAGGTCGACTTACTAATAAAAGCATGCCAGCCTTTCCAATATGACAGCCACTAATTTTAAAAAAATAATTTTATTCATGGTCAAGATACCTTTGGTCTAAGAGAGTTAACCATAAATTACCTGTTATTGGCAAACGTCGTCATTATTAACTACTCGCTGTGTTACTTGCCAAGAAACACTAATCTGTTTCAGGAGCAACTGGAGAGAGAGAGAGAGAGAGAGAGAGAGAGAGAGAGAGAGAGAGAGAGAATGGGCTTTAACGTCCACTCGAATATCAAATCTGCATTTAGTTTATTCTGTATAAACATAATCAATAAATTGATCACATATTATATTTAATATCTAGATTATTTATTCTAAAATTCATTTACCGGTATATACTTTCAGGAGCGGATCCAGGGGGCGGGGTTTGAGGGGTGGGAGTGCTCAGCTACATAATTCTTTTTTTTTTGCAACACATTTATGAGAAAAGGATTACGGTCGTGTGCTTTGTCCTTTATCGACAGATGGTGGAATGGGATGGGCGTTCAAAGTGCAAAATAATGATATAGATATATATTATATCCATAGAATTGACCCCCCCCCCTGCTCAGCTACATAAAAAAAATAATGCCTTGCATCAATGAAATTACATCACAATGTGATCCTACATCAGTATAAAAATGATTTCTCTGTTTAAAAAGCTCAATTTGTATGTATGCCTATGTAATTTAGAGACGATGATGGCAGATTCCGTGACAAAAAACTGGTAAACCCCCTCCTGCAAAAATTCCTGGATCCGCCCCTGTTCACAATGTAATCCTATTAATTCATAATAAAAATGGAAGTCAAACGGGCTGTTGGGTTTCTCTCACTTAAAGCCCCAATAACACTCTTGTTGTAACTGAAAAATATATCCCAATCTTCATTCTGGTCAACAAATCGTATTATTTTAGAATATTCCAATTAAATGATGATATACATTTCATCTTAACACACCTAAATTAAAAAATTGGAAAAATTCAACCAATTGATTTGAAAAGTCTAACGTAAACCTTTTCAAATGTGACTTGGATTTTAAAATATTTTCGAACCCTCTGGACAACCCTCTGGAGCTACCAAGCCAGCAAGAATGTTATTGTCCCTTTAAAAGAGCGGTGTGTATTTGTGCCTAAATTGGAGACGATGATTGCATCATGCATTGTCAATTGTTAAATTTGCTTAACAGAAACCCCCTCCAACAAACATTCTTGGATCCGTCCATGACTTTGGTAAAACTCTCCCATTCTATCAGTCATCGTCATACACCCGGCCACAAGTGGGGGTTGGGATGGCCTAGTGGTCTAGAGTACCGCGCTTCGACCTCTAGCTGGCCGGTCACCTCTGGCTTGCGGCTATGGTTTCGAGCCCTGGTGTGAGTGTATGTGGCATGGAGATAGGGGCGCCTTCTCAACCTCGTGGGTTTCCTCCGGTTTCCTCCCACTGCTAAAGGCCCCTACGCGCAAGCGAATTATTGAAATAAAATTAAAAACCATATGTTAGTCCCGGAATGACCTAGTTTGTGTTGAGTGGACGTTAAACCCCGTTTCTCTCTCTCTCTCTCCCGGCCAAAAGTATAATTGATATAATATTTAAAGATACTTTATGTAAGATTTAGATAAAGACATGACCATTCTTGCTATAATAATTAGAAAGTAGATAAGGTAAAATGAATATGTTGCAAATTTCATTCAAATTACTTCATTAGATTTGTAGTTTTCACAAGATGTGTGCATAGTGGTTACCAGAGCACTGGTATATTAAACTCCATTTTCCCATTTCTAAAATGAATTTTTATGTTGCGAACCGTTCTAATCTAGTTATAATCTCTAGTATCCGATGCAATCGACATTTTTAATTAATGTCTAATTAATAGTTTATATGACATTTCAGGCCCAAAGAGAGGCCTGTAATAGGCGGATTTAGCTCTTGCATATTGTATGTTTCAGTGGCATTTAGGGAATTACACATAACACAATTATATGGACTGAAAGTTACTTGAAAGATTTATTTTTGGCAACATTTCGACAAGGGTTCTCTAGTCTTTATCAAGCAAAGGATAGAAAAATGTGGAATCCTTGTCGATACGGCACCAGAAAGACATATTTCAAGTAACTTGTAATCTATATAATTGTGTAATACTTAATATGTGAATTTTGAAGTTGAACGCATTTTAAACACACCCACTATTAAACAAAAGGCGGCTGGTTTTTTTTTGGGGGGGGGGGACGAAACGTGTAAAGAATTATATATCTTTTTATTATCCATTCAGAAAAGTAACCCTTCTTTAAATTCAGTAGATCAACCGTGCTACTACCAGCGTTATAGTGGTTCCCCAGCCTAGGTACGTTTCAACACCCACAGCATGCGACATATTTATGTTGATAAGGTTAACAATTGTCGATATGAAACATTTCACTGAAAGATAGCTATATAACTTATTTATTTTATGAACTTCTTTAACTGTTTCTCTTATTAACATTAATGTAAAACATAATTTATAACAGAACTCACATTTGCAACATCGTTAACATAATTTATAACATCGTTAACATAATTTATGACATCGTTAACATAATTTATAACATCGTTAACATCATTTATAACTTTGTTAACATCATTTATAACATCGTTAACATAAATTATTAACACAATTATTAATAACATAACTATTACCATATTTTATAACATAATTATTACCATAATTTATAACATAATCATTAACATAATTATTAACACAATTCATAACATAATTATTAACATAATTTGTAACATAATTTGTAACATAATTTATAACATAATTCATAACATAATCTATAACACAATTATTAACATGTTCATAACATAACAATTAACGTGATTTATAACATAATAATGTACATAATTGACATAATTATTAACACGAACAACATAATTATTAACACGAACAACATAATTATTAACATAATTTATAACATAATAATAAACTTGATTTATAACATAATAATTAATATAAATAACATGAACAATATAATTATTAACATGAACAACATAATTATCAACATGAACAATATTCATAACATAATTTAAATATTGCAATCGTATAATGTATAATGTGCATATTTATAATCCGGTTTATCCACAAGGGTTCCGTAATCACAATTACTACCACGTTGTCAAGGCAACAAGTAAGGCCTGAATATTTCCCTTTACCCAGGAACTTGAAATCACTGAGATGGCCTGTAACATTTTTTTTTAATTTCCAGAGGTGGATCATGGCGCCCATCGGACGGAACGAATGCAGTTGGGCTGTTTGCAAAAGTAGACGCTGAAAACGAAATTTGCCGTAGTTCTGGAAATATTGATGTTACCGTATCAGGCGACAACAATCGATTCTCAGAGCCAAGTATAAAATGAAATTAGCATGCTTGTAGTTTTTGATGTTCTCTTTCGAATAAGGCGGCGGCAGACGCGAATGCGTGTGATCTTATCCTTATTTGTGATACAAAATGGCTGCCTCTGAAATATAGGATTTGTTCTATTTCAGTTTCACGGTATGATAGTATGTATATTGGTCAAAGTGCCGAAATCTATGTAGTAGCACATTCTGATTTAATTGACCAACTGTACTTTCATCGGTAAGAATTGCAAGTTTAGTTACCAACAACAATTTGGGCCAGATTTCAAATGCACCTTGACACTCTTTACATGTTGGACACTATTTGTTTCCAGATTTATATTTTCAGTAATTATGGCGCTGATCCGCTAAAAGCCTAGCGTCTGGTCGTTTGGATGAGACGAAAAAGCAAGACTCAGTTCGAGAATGTCTTGTAAACAAGCACTGTTTGAATATCTACAAGGAATATCTGTCAAATAATGGTTGAATTCGGATCAGAATTTACAAAGATTTGATGATTTTAAAGAGAGAGAAGGGGGGGGGGGTAACGTCCACTCCACACCAACTAGGTCATTTCGGGACTAACATGGTTTAATTTTATTTCAATAATTCGCATTCGCGTAGGGGTCTTTAGCAGTGGGAGGGAACGGAAAAAACCCTGAATTTGGAGAAGCTATCCTACTCCTTGTCACGTACAACCGGGGATTCGAAACCACGCCAGTTGACACAATGACAGACATTATGATGCAGCGCGCACCTGCTAATCATTCGGCCATCCAAAGCCCCGATTAATTAAAGAAAAAACAGACATGAATTTAATTTTATTGTTTATTTGTTCAGGGACATTAAATTTATTTATTCTAATGACAATAAAATGAGAAAAGATGTGGACATTTTTCTTGAGCAAGATGAATGGTATGTTCGAGGAAGTGGTGATATGTCTTTTAAATCGTTGAATCAACTGAAAAATAAAATATATGAAAAGATATCAAAAGTAATCCATTTTCACGAAAGACACGGCAATCGAAGCAAAAAAAAGATTTCTGTTAAATTTATTATCGCTAAATATTATTTGATTTCGTCGGAAGAATTTCGTTCACTATTCATCGTTAAGGGTCGAGTACGAAGAGAATTTGTACGTGACAAGCAGTAGGGTCGTCCGTGAAACCTCGTGGGTTTTCTCCGGGTCCTCCGGATTCCTCCTATTGCACAAGCGAATTTTTGAAATACAATTGAACCATATTTTAGTCCCGAAATGACCTAATTCGTGCCAAATCGACATCACACCTCATATTTTTTCTCTCTTGTTGGGGTCTTAAGAGTGTAAGGCCAGACATTTATATTGTCTGGATTAGTCTTCAAAATCTTCAACACCATAATGTAAACCAGGCACTAACTTCTACATCACCGCAGCCATGTTGGAATTGTGACGTCATATAAAATCAAAGCGCGTGAAATATCCAAGGATCAAACATGTCGAGTTTCATGTCAATCGTATCCAAAATGAATTGGCGGAGACCCTAGCCTTCTTTCGAGGGTGTCGTCAGCAAGAACAAGAAAAAGAACAACCAGAACAAGATGAGTAAAGCGTGAAGAGCAGTTCCTGCTTTAACAAGTCACCGTTCATATATACATGGACATACATATATACTTACTGTTATTGTTGTTGACGTTACCAAACTGAGATCCAATCATACCAGCATACGAGTTCATACCAGCCATCATTCCTGGGTACATACTAGCTCCATACATTCCAAGACCGCCCATACCAGCTCCATATATTCCAAGACCTCCCATACCAGCTCCGTACATTCCTAGACCAGCGCCATACATTCCTAGACCACCAAGACCGCCATACATTCCAAGACCTCCATACATCCCGAGTCCGCCATACATTCCTAGACCAGCGCCATACATCCCTAGACCTCCGAGGCCTCCGTACATTCCTAGACCAGCTCCATACATCCCCAAACCTCCCATGGGAACAGCCATGGAGACGGCCAATAAACAGGCAAAGGTACCAACAATGAGTTTCATCATCTGAAAGAAAAAAATACAAAATACAAAAAGACTTGAACATTTTCCTGATATAAAATAACAATCACACACCAAGTACGGTACATCGCGAGAGAAATGAACAGTAAAATGTTGGTGTACGAAATGTAAAGTATACTGTAGACAACATGTACAGTAAACCCTGCCATAGAGTCAACTTAGTACATTTGACTATATCACGTTATTGTGCTACCAACTTACCTTGTATGTTATTTGAAGAGTTAATAAAACTGATGCTGTATTGATGAACTGACGAGATATTTATACCTTAAAACGTAACCAGGGCCATTAATTACTAGCGCCCACCCTCTTCCTGTCCTCATACTTAATGACCCTTAATTAATTAATGATCAAAGAATACCCCAAATCATTCTCTCATTACAATTAATTAAAAACCACTCATCTACATTTGAAAGTTTTTATATCCCTTGCAAGCGGTGAAATCTACAATATTTGGAAAGTAGAATCTCTTAAAGGACCAGATAGTGGCGCCTTCTCAACCTCGTGGGTTTCCTCCGGGCACTCCGGTTTCCTCCCACTGCTAAAGACCCCTACGCCCAAGCGAATTGGTGAAATAAAATAAAACCATATGTTAGTCCCAAAATGACCTAGTTTCTGTCCAGTGGACGTTAAACCCAATTTCTCTCTATATATAGGATGAATGGAAAATCTAGCAACTTTCGTGATCCTGTAAATATGAAATACACGACCCAGAGTCACTTTATGTTGCGATCGATAATTTGATGGGCATCGTGATGATCAATTTGAGTAGAATTTACAGCGTATGAAGTCGATGTATCTGCTCATTTGACGAGCTCATTGTGTATGCATACTGATATTGTTTCTCTATTGAAGAGTCAGTTCATATAGTATGCTTACTCTATATCGAACATCTGATACCATTTCTACATTTGGGGAGTCCACATAGTAATTTTAATCTTTCAAGAACACTCGATACTATTTCGCATTTGATGAGTTCGCATCATATTCATAATCTTTCTGTACCACACAATACCATTTCTCATTTGGGGAGTTCGCATAGTCAGCTTTCTGTTTATAGAACATCTGCGTCGTTCGAAGAGTGTGTAGAATTTTCAGAGCAAATTTGGCCTTATCTAAAGAAAATCGTTCTAATGGCGGACTTCGTCATACAGCGGAGGCTGGATGTAGGGTTCATGTATAAGTAGTAAAGTCAGATTATTGTACTTTCGTATTTAGAGACAAAAAATGGATGACGATGTCGACAAGAAAAATGCAGACTTTAAAACGATAATCATAATGTTTCATTAAACATGTTTGAAAGGTTCACTTGTTCAGATTTTGATATCAGTGAAACATTATGTCATTCATAATGAAAACCCGTACCGGAACAAGTGTGTAGCAACTTTATAATATATATCCAAAATTATTAGTACAACCGCGGTATATGATAAAGAGATAAAAGATATGCCGACACATATTTACAATTGCTTTTAATTAAAGGGACAATAACATTCTTGCTGGCTTGGTAGCCCCAGAAAATAAATGATACCCTTATTCTAACTACTAGATGTTTAAATGTCCTACCTGTTTTGTAAATTATCCATTACAACCTATTTTATTTGTCCAGAGGGTTCGAAAATATTTCAAAATCCAAGTCACATTTGAAAAGGTTTACGTTAGACTTTTCAAATCAATTGGTTGACTTTTTCCAATTTTTCAAATTAGGTGTGTTAAGATGAAATTTATATCATCATTTGATTGGAATATTCTAAAATAATACGATTTGTTGACCAGAATGAAGATTGGGACATATTTTTCAGTTACAACAAGAGTGTTATTGGGGCTTTAATATAAGTATCCATTGTATTGTTTTGTTATTTATTCAAATATTTCTTTTATATATTCATATTCATTCTTGGATTAAAGAAAGAGATCATAATATAGTCTACGTTTTTCCTCAACCCCTTTCAAATGTTGAATAAAACATGGTTACAAATTCCCCCCTCCCCCTCCCGATAAAAAGATCAAGAAAAATCTCGACGTAAGTGGGCGGAAACAGCAGTTACAGACGTATAAATGTAAATGGATAGGCAACCCCCCTGGATGTCACGTTGAAGAAGATCCGCCTTCAAACACCACATTTTCTAATAAAAACCTGTTTCCTAACCAATCAGATCGCTAGTTGTCGCTATATTTATATTCTATTAAATTTTCCCTGTCATGTCTGTCGTATTTACAATCATTACCCAGATTATGTTAGCCAATGATAAAACGCTTTACATAACGTCCTTAAACAGGCGTAATAAGACTGTCGTGAATATACATCCCTGTTTTAAACCCACTGTGTCTTTCTCGCATGTCTGCCTAACGTATATGGAAAAAGAAGTATATCTATCTAGAGATCTAGATACTACTAACCAACATAAAGTAATATTTTGTATAGTGTCTGATTTTTTATAGATACATTAAGAGAGATTAGATAAAGAGCTGGCAGTTTTCACTATAATAGTTAAAAAGAAGATAGCGTAAAGGGAAGTAATGAATTAAAGTTGACCAGCAAATAGGATCATAATCCAGTAAATATCGCGGGCTAGCGATGACATCGAGAGTTGATTATGGTCTGGATAACTTAATAAATGTCTAATTAATAATTTAGATAAGATTTCAGGCATAAAGAAAGCCCTACAATTGGTGCACTGTTATAACGGGAACTACCAGCTTTTTATCTAATCTTCCGTAATGTATGTTTAATAATAAAAAAAAACAATGTCTTTAAACGTCTATTTATTAAACCATCTTCTAAAATAAACAGTAAATTAAGAAAAGATAAAATAAGACTTAAGAATGTTAAGTTATTGAAAATGAAAGGGGATATTTTCAAAACCTCATTATTTGCTATTAATTCGAAATCCTATTAACTCGTAAATACTATATTGATAAATTCTAACTCGTAAATACTATGTCATAAGTCTATTTTGATTACAATTACTATTAATTCGTAATTAATCTTAACTCGTAAATACCATATATATATAAATACTATCTCACAAATACCAAATTTATAAATACTATCTCACAAATTCCATATTAATAAATGGATATTAATGCTATTAACTCTTAATAAATGGATTATTAAGTCGTAAATACTGTATTAATACATACAATGTCACAATTCTGTTTTGATAAATGGATTAATTACTATTAATTCGTAATTACTCTTAACTCGTAAATACTATATTAATAAATGAATAACCATTTGCTCGTAAATAAATTTAAAGCACGGACCCTGGTTCATTGAAACTACCAAGCATTCCTTCTGCACATTTCTTTATTGTGCTTGTTGATTATCCAAATAATATATGCCCTAACCCTAACCCTAATTACTGTGATTATGAACTACCTCTTCCTGTAATATTTCAATATAATATGATAAAACTATAGATTTCGACAGGTTGTGAAACCAGTTCAACTTTATTTTATCACAAATTAGTTAAATGTAGCAAAGCTGGAAATGATCGGGTTTGGGAAATAGAGGGATAGAGGAATTGGGTTTAACGTCTACTCGACTCGAACTAAGTCATTTCGGGACTAACAATTTTATTTTAATAATTCGCTTGCGCGTAGGGGTCTTAAGCTGTGGAAGGAAACCGGGGGACTCGCAAAAAATCCACAAGTTTGGACACGTGGCCCTATTAGTATTCCTTGTCTTGTACAAGCAGTGAATCGAAATTACGTCGCATGTCCTTCCAATCGAATGCACACGCGTTTAACTATTCGGTCATCCATCGCCCTATTGGAAATGTATGCATATGTATATCTGTTAAATTCAAAACAGCCAACGATTTTCAATAATAACCTTAGATCAGTTGGAAAAATCTCCGACGCTCCTGAAGGTAAAGTTATCATTCGATTCAGAATAGTGGTTTTTGACTACCTTTGGGAGAAGACATTAGTTTGTACTAAACTTAATTGCAAGGCAGGATCTTTACACTGTTACTAATAGTAAAAACAATTTGGTGAACGACACTAGATAACACGCCCGCGTGCATATTCGACCGCAAACTGATCCCGCAGTGAATATTCGCTTGGCCGCTACAATCACTGATAAGCATGACATCGACGAGGCTTAATAAGTACGGCATATTAATAATCTTTTAGAGGCATTTAGTAACTGGAAAGAGCATTAAACTATAACACATACTTATGGAAGAACAATTACTAATTTATTTAGGCGACGTTTCGAAGAGTATTCTCTCAACGTTTTCAAGCAAGTGCAGCAACACTACTACTACTACTTGGTGTTTAACGTCTGCTTCCACATAAGTGATATCACAGACAGTGCAGCAACAAATGTGTATGGCAATTATATATAGACAAGCAATAACAACAATTCTGAAACCATGCATGACAACAACAAGATCAAAGGCATATAACAACATGATCAAAGACAAGGTGCATATTAGTGAGGCCACTGATAATTGGCATTAATTAACATTAGAGGGATATTAATAAGTAATTGTAGTGATAAATTATTACACTTAGACAACCAATCATGACAAATCCGAAACCATACATGAACTGCTGCACTTGCTTGAAAACGTTGAGAGAATACTTTTCGAAACGTCGCCTAAATAAATTAGTAATTGTTCTTCCATAAGTATGTGTTATAGTTTAATACGGCATATTAACTTTTTTACTCCGACAAATTAAATTCTCAAACATTTTTTTGAGGTAAAAGAAAAATAAATAAAGACGTTTGAAGTATTTGGAGTTAAAAAATATTTCCTATTTAGTGTAAATGGGTATTAAAATGAGTAAAATGCATCATTTTGCCCGAAGTAGTTAGGTGTTAAGTAAACATTGCACGAGCCGTTGAGACAATGACTGGTGCCGTCTGCAGTCAACGCACGTGTTACAGAGTTAATTCGTAAGTAATTCTCTGTGAAACAGATTGATTCGACCGTAGAAACACGTGCGTGCAGTCAACCACGTGCCTAATAATAGAAATGAAATTAAAGAAGTTTAACGTCCAACTGTTCCGCTCCGAACTGGGCTAATGGAAGACGGGCATACGTCATACAGTGTACTATGAGGGAAATTTTGCCCAGATAGCTGCCCTACTGTCTACTCTTATATCGTATAGTAAAGCTGTCAAGGATATTTTACGCGCACGCATAGGCGCACGGACTCGATGTCAGTTAGGGGTGCAGAACCCGAGTTGCCCGAAAAATGTTCGGGTTTACAGACGCCCCCTCCCCAATCAAGAAAATTTTGGGATATTTGACGGCTGTAAACACGTTTTCCTGCTATTTCAACCCGGGAACAAAGCAATTTCAAAGTGGTCTAATATAGCTTAAATTAAGGAGGCTGACTCGAAATTCAATGAATCGCTTTCAGTTCACAAAGAAGGGAAAATTTTGAAAATAACTGCCGCGTCTGAATACAGCAACTTAAATTTCGTCCAATACGGCCTACCTGCTGACCGGATTTTCAAACAACCAATCAATCGTCGCAGGGTATGGGGGCCTCACCCTCCCGGAGAAAATTTTGAAAATTTAACCACCGCAAATGGGTTTCTGCTTTTCTAGAACGTGTAAGTAACTCCAGAAGTATCCAATGGTTTTGTAACCGAAATCCCACTCCGAATGCCAACCATCCAATCCGACTAATCGATGCTCGAAAATGTAGCACAAAGTAGAGTAGCTCCAAACAAAATGTTTTAATCCATAGTTAACTCAGTACAAATTCGTGGTATTCAATTAAAAGAAAAGTAAAATTAGGGTGTTTTTATTGGGGGTCAAGGAGAGGTAAGGAAAACTAGAAATGCCCGAAAAAAAATTCAGGTTTACAGACAGCGGCGCCGGTTTTCTTCAAGAGGCGAAGAAGCGGAGCTGACCTTTTATATACTTTCCAGGAAAATTTTGGAATATTTGACAGCCGCAAATGCGTTTACTGCTATCCCAGCCCGTAAAATTAGTGTTTTATTAGATTTCGGGCACTTTGTTTTGCTATGTAGATGAAATATTTTTTTTTCTCAATTTACCTGTCTGCCCGAAAAGTCAGTTTGCCCGAAAGTTAGGGGGCTGCTGCTTCCCCCCTGCCCTCTGGCTCGTACGCCTATGTGCGTACGCCAATTTGTATACGAGACCTCGGTTTTTTAGTCCCATCCTAACGACTAGACAACTGACCTTGCATCACTGAAACGGGAGAATCACACCGGAAAACTTAATAATAGAGACCATGTGTATTATTGAAAATTTTAAAAATGAATAATCTGAATGTAAATGATCAAAAAGACATGAAAACTGTTTTGTTGTTTAAATGGTCGTAATTGCAACCTTAGTTATTTCTTTATATATAGGTAAATTCCATTCACGTGTTTATGTGTAAAATCCTAATATAGTTTCGTCTATCTGTTTAAAAAATGTCAGTTGGAATTCGGGCATACTCTTATAACAAATTCAAACTCGCATACGGGCATACGAGGAGAATAAATCGTTTGGATGGAACAAAAACCCGAGGTCCCGTGCGTAATTGTTGGAATTCGATATAGCAGCCAGTAATACCCGCCCCATTTCATTTCATTAAAGTTAACAATTGAATACCCGATACCACGTGTCAGCTGAACATCTATATCTAATGCAAGAAATCGTTTAAATTATCAAAAAAAGAATGAATTCGCAAAAAACGTCAAGTGATTTAACAGCAAATATTTATTAAAATAAATAACATCAATCATTTATTGAAATACATAACACCAACAGAAAATACAACTACTCTTTAGAATTTTTTATACATAAAAACAAAGTTTAAATATAGCTTTATAATAACAACCATTATAATAACATCCTCTTCTTGAACAATTTATCTTATTATGTCATCATGTAAATCTGACCTTGCTTGTTAAAATAATTCAAATGGTTTAATACGACTTAACACATATTTTTAATACATGTAATATAACGAGTTAAAACATCTTCCAGCGATCAATATGATCTACAATGATTTACATCCTTACTGGATAAGTATACATTATAAGTATCTTGGCCTTACCGGATGAGTATATATCATAATGGTAGCCTTACTGGATAAGTATGCATCATAAGTATCGTAGCCTTACCGGATGAGTGTATAATATTGGTATGGTAGCTTTTAATGGCAAAACACGCCTTACTTAATGAGTATAATATCATAAGTATAGTACCCTTACTGAATGAGTATAATGTCAGAAGTATAGTACCCTTACTGAATGAGTATAATATCATAAGTATAGTACCCCTTACTGGATGAGTATATACCAAAGCGCTTTACGGCCAAAAATGCCAGTGTGCTATGAGAGATTTTTGACCGGACAGCAGCCAAAAGATACCGCGATATTAATTAGCCAATATGTCAACATACTTTGATTTTGCCGTCCAAAAGAAATTTTGCCGAGTTACGTGTACTTGCATCATCGCCCTTTGCGTTCTGTCATTTATTTTACTTGGGCACGTTTTATTTCAGATATTGTTATTCTGAAAATGTAAATCTTAATAATCAAAAAATCCAAGTGTTGGAAATCAAGGTCTTGAAAATCAAGTCTTGACAATCAAGTCTTGACAATCAAGTCTCGACAATCAAGTCTTGAAAATCAAGTCTTGAAAATCAAGTCTTGAAAATCAAGAATTACATGCTTGGAAATCAAGAATTACATGCTTGGAAATCAAGAATTACTTGCTTTTAACGAATTAGAATAAGAACGAATGAATTGTTTGAAGGAAAAACGCTCTAGCCTCCCGTTTAAATCGGGTCTTTTCTAAGAACAATAAAAAAATATATCATCTCAAAATAAACAAAAAGAACGTATATTAATTCAACAAATAACAATAAAGCATGCAAAAATACAAAATAAATAAATAAAAAATAGATAAGACTTTGATTGTATGATTTGATGAACATAGTATAACATGTTGATCCTCTGAGACAGAGCTGTTTGGCAGGAGAATTAATATTACTCCTCGACTTGACCCTGTCGAAGAGTCTTTGGTGGAGTCATTTGAATTAATAGGTCTCAATGATCGAAAACGATATACACACAAATAAGATAAGGAGACACAGTCAAACGCAAATGTCTACTTTAATGGAGATTTTGGAGTATTTTTATGACTCACACTTGACGGTCATTTTAACGGTGATTTCGGAGAATCACCGGATGTTCTAACGTTAATTGTAGCAGTACATCCGATACGTATTGGCTCCCATACTTCAGCATACACGTATACGTCTTCCTCACATCCTACACGACGAAGGACTTTAGTGTACATCATTTGTTTTTCACAATCAATTATAGGGGTTGCTAGAAGACCTTTGGGCGGTGTTTTACAGGAGCAAACAGCCTCCACGAAATTGTTGGGAATTCTGTTATGATCGTAGTTGAGCATGTGGAATACAGGACACACTTCTGTGCCCCCCACATTGATTTCGGTATCATTCGGGCAACGACTCGGGCCATGCTCAGGCATAACAGTATATCCCGTGGCCATATATTGTGCGGGAACATCCGTGAAATTGACGCCATTCTGGAGAGTTGGCAATTCGTGAAAAGATGACCGAAACTTTTGTGGTGAAAAAATGAACAACTTCGAAGGATCCGGCTCTTGGCAGGGTTCAGGTGCTGCTTTTTGGCGTCTATATCTTTTAGCCATTGAAGATTGAGATGCCCACGTGACCAAAACGAAACACATGTAAACAACCTGAAATAAAAGAGAGGTTTTTTTCTTTTAAAATTATCTTCACGTGTACAAACTGGGTGATTTGACGATATATTTGGACTAATACATATTCAAACTAATTAATTTATCAAAGATTTGCTCTAAATCCCTCTCAAAATATATATTGTTGAACCAATACCTCGATCTATACAAAATCAGTGCACCCCACTCATACATTTTCAGCACGGCTACTGCTTTTGTCACGGAGGTTGGAAATGAAATGAAATGGGGCTTAACGTCCTACTCTTTAGCACCTAACCTGACGGACATACGCCATACAGTGTGCTATGAGGGAAATGTTGCGCTACGACCTACTCTTATATCGAATTCCAACTGCCAAGGGATCTTTTACGTGTACACGGGACCTCGGTTTTTCGTCCCATCCGAACGACTAGGCAGCTGTCCTTGTCAGGCCCTCCTTCTGCATCAGGGGAAATCACGCCGGAAAATCGAGATGAACTTTCTCGGCCAATGCAGGGATCGAACACCCGACCTCCAGGCTAGCGAACCAGCGCCTTATCCACTTAGCCACCGTGACCCCCACGGGGGTTGGATAGACAAAAGGTTAGCCCGTGCACGTTCAATCGCAAGATGTGTATTTGAGTTAAGTGACGTGGTTTCGATTCAAAGGTTGTACGCGACAAGGAGTAGGGTCACCTGTCCAACCTCGTTGGTTTACTCCGTCTTCTCTGGGTCCTCCGGTTTCCCCCCATTGCTGAAAATCGAGGTCCCGTGTACACATTGTCGTCACGTAAAAAAACGATGGGGAGCTGGAATTCGATATAAGAGTAGGCCGTCGCGAAGCTGTCCCGGCAAAATGTCTCTCACAGCACACTGTATGCCGCATGGCTGTCTTCGTTAGCTTTTTCGAAGCAGAAGAGTAGGAAACTAAACTAATGTATTATTGTAAAATACGTTTATAACTTTCCTACATGGCGCAGGTTAAAAAGAATTAAAAATAAAGACAATTTTGTTTTTTTGGGGGATGCTTAATGATGCATTATTTAGAAAAAATGTTAAATCTAAAATAAACAGTAACCAGGTTAAAAGATAAACTAAATATAAATGAAAAAAAAAATTGTTAAAAATAATGTCTGATTTAAAATAGAGTAATTCAGTTAAAAATAGCATAGGATGAAAATTAATTAATTATTAATAATTTGTTGGTTGCATTATTTAAAAAAAAAACAACAAGTTTATGACTTACCTTGATATACATGACAATAACGAGTTAAGAGACTCCAACCAGATTAAAGTCAAATAAATGAAAGCCTTTGAAGTGAGTTGTGAGTTGATAGTAGATTAGGTTCGTTCGTTCGCTTCTGGAGTTTAACGTCCACTTCCACTAAGGTTGGATGGATTAGGAGATTTGTATTTGTTTTATACTCCGGGGTTAGTTCCGCCATTGCGCCAATTCAGGTAAAACAAACGTGAATACCTGTACATAAAGGGGAAGTAACAAACTAAGACGACAAAATGGCAGCCAATCATACTATGACTTCCCAAATTATCACAGGTTTCCACAAATATGTATTTATATCTTCTTACCTACTGTGTAATAATATTATGTCTTTAGTTAATTTTTTAAATTAATTGTGACTTCCAATTATCGTGTACAGTTTTGAGAAAGGTTTAACGTCCACTCAACACAAGCTAGGTCATTTCGGGACTAAGACATGATTCAATTCATTTGAACAATTCCATTGCGCGTAGTGGTCTTTAGCAGTCGGAGGACGCCAGAGGACTCGGAGAAAACCAACGAGTTTGGAGAGAGAGAGAGAAATGGGGTTTAACGTCCACTCAACACAAACTAGGTCATTTCGGGACTAACATATGGTTTTAACTTTATTTCAATAATTCGCTTGCGCGTAGGGGTCTTTAGCAGTGGGAGGAAACCGGAGTGCCCGGAGGAAACCCACGAGGTTGAGAAGGCGCCCCTATCTCCATGCCACATACGCTCACACCAGGGCTCGAAACCACTACCGCAAACCAGAGGTGACCGGCCAGCTAGAGGTCGAAGCGCGGCACTCTAGACCACTAGGCCATCCCAACCCCCCACCAACGAGTTTGGACAGGAGACCATACTCTTTGTCACTCAATGATAGAGCACACACGCTAACCATTTGGTCATGCCCCCCCCCACGATATTACTAAAGTAATATGTTTGCATTCTGTAAATGTTGTGATTTTTTAGCAAAGCGCCACGTTCGATGTCGCCATTGCGTTTAATATACGTACGTTTTGCGTTATGAGATTACATAGCATTTTTTTTCAACATATTCCATTTAGCACTCAATAACTCATTCTACAGTAGATATAACTTTCATATTCTCGTGGGAGATATCGCTTTAAAGAATTATGCGTGGTTTAATGGTCGAGTACGAGACATTAAGCAATATATTGATGTTGCACAGGGGCTTAATCTATACATTACGCAGTGTCTTGCATGGGACCAATTAAATACGTCAACCGCGTCCAATATTGCAACTAGTATAAATAATGTACGCTTGACACATTGATGGTACCATTATTCAAAATAATGATACGCCAACATCAAAAAAATGACGTCACATCTGTATTTTGAAATTACTTTTTGTGCGTTTAAGAAAAGTTTGGGTAATAAATAACATCTTCTTCTTGTCTTTTTTAACATAAAAAAAATTTACCCCCCCCCCCCAAAAAAAAAAACAAAAAACAAATTCAAAACAGTGCAAAGCCTAGTTCTTCGACACGTTACCGACTTGTGACAATATTTTCTGATGTCGGTATATGCTATGGCCAAATGAAATTTACAATGCTTAAGAATATTTACGTGCACATTTAAAACAAAATGACGCGTTGATTCAAATAACTCGATAAACGTTGTTCTTTCACGGATAAATTTATTACAACGATCACAATGTTAACCTATTATGTTATTATTGCGCAGTGGGGGGTTGGGATGGCCTAGTGGTCTAGAGTGCCGCGCTTCGACCTCTAGCTGGCCGGTCACCTCTGGCTTGCGGCTGTGGTTTCGAACCCTGGTGTGAGCGTATGTGGCACGGAGATAGGGGCGCAATCTCAACCTCCCACTGCTAAAGACCCAAGCGAATTATTGAAATAAAATTGAAAACCATATGTTAGTCCCGAAATGAACTAGTTTGTGTCGAGTGGACGTTAAACCCCATTTCCCTCCCTTTTTCGCGGTGTATATCGCTATTGTCCCCTACACGCTTCCATAGTTATGTCTTTACAAATCCAGCTATTCATAACGTGAATCTAGTTTAGGAAGATAAATATTGTAAGATATTATAATATTACCCCATACTGTAACTAGGAAGACGTTTGTCACACCTTATTTAAATCGTTCATTCATTAGCCAGGGTTTGTTTGTGATGTCATTCAAAAATACAATTCTTCCTAATCGGAATGACAGTAGAAGATAGTAATACATAGATTTAAAATACATATGTGACATCATCCACTGATCAGCAGTGAATATACGCTAGGCCGCTGCCATCACTGATAAGGATGACACCGATGCGACTTAATGAACAAAAATATTAACTTTTTTTCCTCCGAGAAATTAAATTCTAAAACATATTAGAGGAATATATAAAGACGTTTGCTGTATTTGTAGGTAAAAAATAATTCCTATTTAGTGTAAATGGGTATTAAACTGAGTAAAAGGCATCATTTTGCCCGATTCAGTAACGTCTTATGTAAACAATGCACGCGCCATTGAGCCAGTGATGGACGTCGCGTTATGTGATGCCACGTGTGGAAGGTGGCCATCTTTTACAGAAATATTAGAAGGCTTTCGTAATCCTCTGTGAAACGGATTGTATTTATACTAGATGCAATATTGGACTCGCGTGACGTATTTCATTGAAGTGCACGCGCTGTATATTCAATGTTTCGCACTCACCATTAAACTACACTTAAAGGAGGCTAAGATTCATACATACATAGTTAGAGGGGGGGGGGTAACCTCCATTTGATATAAACTAGGTCATTTCGGGACTAACGCATGTTTCAATTTTATTTCAATAATTCGCTTGCGTGTAGAGGTGTTTAGCACTGGGAGGAAACCGGAGGACCCAGAGAAAACCCACGAGATTGGACAGGCGATCACGTACAACCGGGAAATCGCCAGTTGTCTCAATGACAGACCTTTTGCTACAGAGCGCACGTGCCCCCCCCCCCCCAATCGGAGTTAAAGAAAACCTTCTTTTTTTTTTCTAAAAAAGTTATGAAGGCCTTTCACACTTCATGCATTTACCCTACTCATTGTTACTTGGAAATAATGTGGAAACAGCTCACCTCGAAAAAAATGAGACCTGACTGAGAAAGGATACTACCAGAGTGTTTTATTACGATAACCGTGTTAATACAGAGGCCACTTGACTCACTGATACAGATATGGGAGAGAGAGGGAGAAATGGGGTTTAACGTCCACTCGAAACAAACTAGGTCATTTCGGAACTAACATATGGTTTAATTTTATTTCAATAATTCGCTTTTATACACGTCATTGACGTGACGAGCGCTTGCAGAAAAGAACACAGAATCAAAACCAAAAATTAAAGTATAGAAATGTGTTTATTCCGAAAATTAAAAATGGATATTAATGTGCTTACAAAGAATTAAAGTGTAAAAATTTGTTTATTCCTAAAATTGAAAATGGATATTAATGTGCTTAATGATTAAAAATGATTGAAAATTTGCTTACAAATAAATTGAAAATGATTAAAAATGTGCTAACAAATTAATTAAAAATGATTATACGTGTGTATGTAGTGGTTATTCATAAAAGATTATAAAATGTGCTTATATTAAATGAATTAAAAATGAGTATACATATAAACGTGGTGGTTATTCATAAAAGTAAAAAATAATTATTTCTAATATTATGCATTCATTGCATTACTATTCATTGTTGTTTAAATATTAAACTTACAACACGTTTATCAATATGACATACACTGGTTATAAATATACTTTTATTATTATGTAATGGTAGCTAACACATATCTAACATGTGTATAAATACTGCTAAATAATACACTTTAATATAAATATCTAACAGATATAAATACTGCTGAATAATACACTTTAAGATAAAAATCTAACATCTAATAAATAATACACTTTAATAATATATAAATATATGAATATGGTATACACTGCCAAATAATATATTTGAGATTTTTAGGACAGACTAAACTGTTAGATATAAAACAAAAATATAGATAAACGTGAATATGTTAGAAAATACTACTGACTTATTGAATATATAAAGTGTCGATTTCTAGCATATATTTTCTTATGTGATATACACTTTCAATTAATACTATATTGGAAATATTTGACATAAGTGTGTCGATATGTGTTGACTAAGGTTAGATATTAAAAAACAAATACTAATAATACAATATAATATATTAAAATATATTATGAGTATATTAAATTAAAAAAATAAATAAATATTTTCTGAACGATATGATATAAACTGTCAATCAATTAACATATTTGAGATATCTAACATATGCCTGTTGATATGTGTCGAACATGGTTAAAACAAAATATATTAAAATATACTTTTGATATATCAAATCTAAAAAAAATAAAAAAAATACATATTTTCTTATGAATATGATAAACCCTGCCAAATAAAATCGAGTGTTGATATATTGTACAAATACTAGGAAAAAAAGATATATTGAAATATACTGACACAATGATAATTAAAAATATATATTATCTTTTGAATATAATAAGTACTGGCTAGGGATTTAACAGAGTATCGATAAATATTAGTAGATGCCGAATACTTTTAGATAAAAAAATAATACCAATAAAACATAATAAATCATAATACGACATTAAAATATTGATACTAGTAAAGATAATTTCCGCTTTAAAAAATATATCATCACAATGCATTTATATTAAAAAATCAACATATTTCTATATTTACGACCCATGTAGTTATGTTGCAAAGCGGCATTATGTTTGTGTGTATAATAATAATTATAATCAACATTGAAATAATACAACAAATGGTATAAAAAATATAAAGCTTTCCTTTAATTAAATAATTAAAAAAGGACTGAAATAATAAAGAATTCTTTTGATTAAAACATTAAAAACATTATGCATGGATAAATATAATAAAAAATTCCATTAACTAAAACTTAAAAACATCATGGTTAAAACATAATAAAAAAATTCATTTAAGATTTCAAAACCATTCTGGTTAAAATATAATAGAAATTCATTTTAAAATATTAATCATGGATAAAATATAATAAATAATTCTTTCAACTTAGAATTTAAAAAAAGTTATGGATAAAATATAAAAAATAATTCCTTTAACTAAGATTTTAAAACGTTATTGTTAAAATATAATAAAAAATTTCATTAGCTAAGATTTTAAAGCATTACGGCTAAAATATAATAAAAAAACCCTTTTATCTAAGATTTTAAAACATTATGGATAAAATTCAATAAATAATTCCTTTAAGTGAGATTTTTAGAAACATTAAGGTTGAAATAATTATAATAAACAATTCTTTTAAAGATTTTAAAACGGCCTATCTTAATACTTCGGGTAGTTGATTGTATCTTATTTACCATGATAACTTGGGTGATTTTCAGACGATCTCGGGAAGTTCGCCATGCCTTGACCGTTATAACTTGGGTGGTTTTCAGATGATCTTGGTAAGTTCGCCATGCCTTGACCGTTATAACTTGGGTGGTTTTCAGATGATCTTGGTAAGTTCGTCATGTCTTGACCGCGATAAATTGGGTGGTTTTCAGATGATCTTGGTAAATTCGTCATGTCTTGACCGCGATAACTTGGGTGATTTTCAGATGATCTTGGAAAGTTTGCCCTGTCTTGACCGTTGTTACTTGGGTGATTTTCCGGTGATCGTGGTAAGTTCGCTCTATTTTGACCGCTATAACTTGGGTGATTTTCCGGTGATCGTGGTAAGTTCGCTCTATTTTGACCGCTATAACTTGGATGATTTTCCGGCGATCTAGGGAAGTTCGCCATGTCTTGACCGCTATAACTTGGATGATTTTCCGGCGATCTAGGGAAGTTCGCCATGTCTTGACCGCTATAATTTGGGTGATTTTCAGGTGATTTTGGACTGTCAACTTGATGCGGAGACCTTGAACTCAACCTTTCACAACCGGAGTTAAAATATTCTCTCGTTAAAGTGTACTCAAAGATACCATTCCGGCAGCCCGTTCGTCGATAAACTGCTTGCGGTGCGGAGACCGTGATGCAATTCTCAACTCCATGAGCCTCACCGTCTCGTGAAGGGTGCACGCGGGCGCACCCTCTCTCGGGAACTCGCTTGGGAACACGATTTTCATCAAAGTTGATTCTGCTATAGAGAGTACACCGTGCAGCTGGACCATGGAGCCCAACCGAACCGAATGAAAAATAAATTGTGTGGCGATACTGAACAGGAATATCAATTTCTGCGATGTTATCCACTGGAATATGTCTACGACTGCGTCGCAGCTCGTGCAAATTGTTAGGTTCCAAGCATTGACACGAGGCTCCGAATGCCGTTGCATAAATTAGAACTAAAATACGTGATATCCAAAATACTGCCATCTTGTTAAAAAAATCCTCGGACTCTGATCAGCGAATTGTGATGCAACCAATGACTTTAATGAAGCATTAGGTTTACTTTGGCTTTATATAGGCGACCAAGTTCTTTAACAACGTGGTTCCGCATTCCACGCCCATTTCAGAAATAGAGGGAAATTCACGTGCAAATAATTATTTCCGATTGAACATCATAATTCACCAATACAAAATGATAGTTGTTCCCGCCATTTTCCCCCACAACAAATTAGTCCTTTATTTGCGATATTGCAATCCTAGTTCCTTGATTGAAAATAAAAAGAAACGCATCAATCAATCGGAACCGTTCATCATTTTTTGTTTACAAGTTATAAGAAAAGCAAAACTTCTTTTGTGTTAGAAAATGTTGGGATGGCCACTTAACAAAATGTCTATTATGATAGCAATAACAAGGAAGATGATTTCAAAACAGTTACGTTATTTATTTCTTTATTAGCACATTCCATTATAATCATAGCGTACGGACCATCACGAAAGAGGAGGGGGCAGCTGATATTTCCCGAGATCTATAAAAAAAATAATTTTATATTTTTTTTAATTGAATACCGCGAATTTTTACTGAACTGATTAAAGATTAAAACATTTTGCTTTGTACGACATTTTCGGGCATCCATTATTATTTGTAAATTCAGCGGCAACAGTCTGATTGTTGATTGTGACGGCATAGAGTGGAGAAACAACTTTGAAGTTAAAGATCGCGGTGGCTAAGAGGATAAGACGCTGGATCGCGGTGGCTAAGTGGATAAGACGCCGGCTCGCTAGTCTGGGGGGGGGGGTGATGTTCGATCCCATCCCTGCATTGGCCGAGAAAAAATTCGTCAAGATTTTCCGGCGAGGTGCCCCTTTGTCAGTGATGCAGGACGGAAGGCCTGGCAAAGACGACGTTTAATTGTTCGGTTGGGACGAAAAACCGGGGCCCCGTGTACACATTTGCGTGCACGTAAAATAACCCTTGGCAGTTGGAATTCGATATAAGACTACGCTGTAGCGCCGCTGCTCGGGCAATATGTATTGTAATAGCACACTGTGTGGCGTATGCTCATCTTCAATAGCCCGAACGTGAATAGCCCGATGTTAGCCCCAGATAATATCTTCCATTTTCATTCCAACCTCGTGGGTTTTCTCCGGGTACTCCGGTTTCTTCCTACTGCTAAAGACCCCTACGTGCAAGCGAATAATTGAAATATAATTAAACCATATGTTAGTCCCGAAATGACCTAGTTTGTGTCGAGTGGACGTTAAACTCTCTCTCTCGCTCGCTCTCTCTCTCCATATTTACAGACCTTGTTCCATCACATCTTCGACAGTTTGGCCGCCATATTGGATTTTGCAAAAAAAAAACTTCGATTCGCTATGCAGCCGCCATTTTGATTCCGATTTTTGAAACCATTTTTATTTGTTTGAACCTTCTCCAAATGGCTACAGTTTTTAGGGAGCTGATTTTTTAACTATCAATTTTGTTTACTTGCGGTTTCACTTTAAATTTTGTTCTACTTTTCATCTTCGTGTACTGACAAATACATTCAAAGACTTCTATACTTGTAAGTAAAAATGGTAAAAGTAATAGACCTACAGATCACAGAAAATGAATCAACATAGACGCAAATATGATGCTCTCTCTGACGTCCGGGCTTAACGTGCTGGCGACGATGTGAATCTTCGTTTTTTTGAGCACGTTCTCTTAGTTGTGTAATCCATTATCAGGGGCTGATGCAGGGATTTTTATTGGAGGGGGTTTGCCAGCCTTTTGCTAATGAAATTTGACAGTTGACAATGCATGATATAATACCAGTATCGTCTGTAAATTACGTAGGCATACATAGACATTATCACCCCGATTATGATCCAATTTCATTGATGTAAAACATTAATCGCGTGTAACATAATCAGATAATCTAATAACTGTGGATTGTACTTCTTTAATTCAGCATGGCGATAACTACTAACATTAAACTATACTACATGTATAACATCCAATATATATCATATTGCGATCTTTCTGCCGTCGTCTAAATCTGCGTCTGCCTCCATGGCTCTGTGTTGAGCTGTCCGGCTCCTCGCTGGTGAGCTTCCAAGCTCCATTTTTTTGTCTTAACAACCACAGCTAATTTATACTAAACTTAGATGTCGTGTAAAGTTAATTAAAGCATGCATATACATATATTATTGATATTAAATATATCATATAAAAATTACACAATGAATCAGCTGTCATTGATAGATTTTATATTATAGGCACGGTCAGTGGGAGGTCGGCGTAGCGTATTGACTAACTTGAACTCACTCCGTAACACGTGATATCAGAATTTTATACCATTATATCGCGCTTTTAACGCCAATCCCATCCCACCAGTGTTGTTTATAAAAAGAAATATGGAGCTGAACGAGTAGTGTGGCGTTTGACCCCCCCCCCCCGCCCGGTGTGGATCCGCCCCTGGTTATCTCCTGTATTCATGGTGTATTTTTCTTTTGTGATTAGCTTAAAGGAGCAAAATCGCTAATATTTGGGACCTAGAAATTGACACAAGTGGGTCACAACGCATATAATACTTTAATACGAAAGTATATAAACTGATTTACATTCAATCGTTTCCGTTTTTACGCTAATATCAAATCAATTATGTTGGCGAAGTACGCCAGAAGTCTGAACTGTATCACAATATATATAGCGTCTGGTTATTACAGTCTATATAGTATTTATTGCGCATGCTCACCGTTTGAGATGTTATGGGGTGTATACCTACCCTAGTTCTTTGGGTCCCTAGCTGACAATGAGCCTGGAACGTCGTATGGTACACGAATCGTGTACCAATGGCAAAAAAAAAATTACGTATTAAATTGGATATCAGAAGCCCATCTTTTCCTGGTAAGACCACACCATCAATGTTGATTTAAATTGACAAATAATTTGTGTTTTCAACGTCGAACACTTTCGATGATATTGAGTTACAGGCTTAGCTACTTTAAACTCATATTTTAATTATCGAATGTAGCAAGTCTAGTCCATTCTTTTTGCTGTTATGACCTCATTATCAACTGTCTCGGCTCATTTGAAAATTTCACCTGTCCAACCTCGTGGGTTTTCACCGGTTCCTCCGGTTTCCTCCCACTGCTAAACGACCCTACGCGCAAGCGAATTATTGAAATAAAATTAAATTTAGCTCTCGATATTAAAATGAAATGGAAAGGGGTTAACGTCCTACTGACAAGGTCGAAACCTCGCCGATAAACTTTCTCCGCCAAGACCGAGATGGAACCCTCAACCTCCAGGCTAGCAATCAGCGTCTTACTCTATCAGCCCCCCCACCCCTTCGATATTAACCTTTTTCTTCTGTAAATTCTAAAATTTCAAAATTATTAAGAAAAATAAATAAATATGTGGGAAGTATATGCGGATAAAAATATTTTCTATTTAGGACGAATGGGTACATACCATACATCTAACCTCGACTGTATGACGGTAAGTGATATGTACCTACGCCGATACCGTAGGAAAACTGGTCGCCTTTAGAAAGAAGTTCTCACAATTGCGTCGTTCCAAGAGTATGTAGAATTTTAGAGCAAACTTGTCCGTGTCTGTATAAAATCGGATAACCTTGAAAGAAAAGCAGTCTCGGTCTTTGAAATCTGTGTATGATAAAACATTCTTTAAAGGCGTTGTCATGGGCAACGACGTTGGTAATCCGGGAAACTGAAAGTAGCTCCATTGCCAAGGGTAGATTTGTACTGGAATCTTCTTAGGTTTGCCGAGTGTGGGTGCATAAAATTGTACGCAAAGGCGTAAAATGAGTAAAAGGCACCAATTCTGTACAGACCAGTTTGTGTTACTACGTCAAATATAAACAACGCACGTGCTATTGAGGTCGTATGATGCGACGTCACGTGAACTTGAAGGTAGGTCATCTTCTACAGAGTTAAATGAAGGCTTTCGCATTATCACTGTAAAATGAATAAAAATAGATTAAGGTAAGATCCATACAGGCGAATTTCAGCCCTGATAAAAAGTTCGAATTCGACTATTCATAAAAGATAATTGACAGCAACCAGTTCAGAAAGAATGTATAAAAAGAATTTGTTTAGACTATATATAAAGCAAATAATTCACTTGCGCATTGATGATTTTCGAAGTGGAAAGGAACACCACTCTTTGTCGTGTAGAAACCTGGGTCTCGACGATCTCAGATAACAGAGCTTATTTCAAACACTCAAATCTCAGTTTACGATTGCTGGTGAGATTGTAGCTTTAGACCGTGCAGATTTGTTATTTTTAATTGGATCCTGCCTTCTATATGAAAGAGAAAGGAACATCCGCTGTTCCTTCTCGGGTATAGAGATCACACAGTTTACGCGGTTCGTTGGTCGGCAAAGGTTGTTGACATTGTTCATTCTGGTAGACCCTTTTGAGTGGTAGCGGGCCGGGGGGGGGCATGTTTATTGTTGGGATGTAAATAAAGTTAGGATACGGGATTGTTGGCGCTAATGACTTTGCGTGTTACTTTCAAGATAAAGTAGAAACCATCTGTCGTAACTTAGAAGGACACCCAAAGTATGAGCCACCCGTATTAGATATTTCAGTCTTTGATTCATACTCAAATGTTGACATCGCCACAGTGATCAAGCTCGTCCGCAATGCAAAACCAACTACATGTATCTTAGATCCAATCCCATCCATGTTGGTGAAGGAACATTCTGATATCCTCGCTCCAGCCATCCAAAATGTGATAAATGTTTCATTATCGACTGGTGTATTTCACGTTGATTGGAAACAAGCTTTTATTAATCCTTTGTTGAAAACCTATCATTCTTGTCTAAATTAGTCAAGAAAGCATCCATGATTAGCTTAACCCAACACATGAATCAGCATCAACTACTACCGCCTTATCAGAGTGCATATCGTGCTAATTACAGCACCGAGACTTTGACGTTGAAGATTTATAATGATCTTCTGCACAACATTGAACATCAGTTTTTATCTCCCTTCGTTGCAATTGACTTAAGTGCAGCGTTGGACACCGTCAATCACCAACTACTTCTTGATGTCTTGGAAAAGTGCTTCGACACACTCTTATCTGAGTGATCGGAACTTTAAAGTCAAGATTGAAGACACGTATTCAGATCCAGTGAATATCAGTTATTCCGTACCTCAGGGTAGCATAAATGGTCCTATCTTTTTTACTTGCTATTCCAGCACTTTACAGTACTTTGTGGGTAAAGATCAGACTTTGGTTGGTTACGCTGACGACCACAGCATCTACAGTTGTTTTAAAGCTGGTGATCATGCGTCCGAAGGGCAATCCATTTTGGATTTGTCAGCAACAATGGGCGATATAAAACAGTGGATGCCGATGAATAGGCTCAAGTTGAACGATCTCAAGTCAGAGTTCATTGTGTTTGGCAGTTCACGGGCTCTTTCCAAATGTATTACACCCATGATAAAAATCGGAGATGTATTTGTACCGACATCAACATCAGTTAGAGGTCTTGGAGTTATCATGGATCAGAATCTAACCCTGAAGTCTCGTATTGCAGCCAAGACACGTACTGCGTCGTTATCTTTATTTAATATTAAGAAAATAAGACACTATTTGGACAGACCGACGTGTTTAAAGATGGCCAACGCCCTCATATTTTCACATTTAGAATATTGTAACGGTCTTTTTGTGAATTTACCAAAAACAACACTTGCCCCTCTCCAACGAGTGCAAAACCTTACGGCCAAAATGATTCTTGGACAATCCAAATTCTCCAGTTCATCTGACGCCCTAAAACAACTTCATTTTCTCCCAATACATGTCCGTGCTGAATATAAAACCTTACTCATGGTATATAAATGTTTGAACAATAATGCTCCAGATTACCTTTGCGATCATTTAATTAACAACTCGAATCGATATTCCACACGATCGTCGATCACCCAGGATTTACATGTTCCAAAAGCAAAATATAAAACCTTTGCTGACAGATCCTTTAGTGTAGCAGGACCAAAACTATCGCGAAATCTAAAAGAGTGTTCTTCTTTGGAAAGTTTTAAGAAGACTTTAAAAACACATCTATATCAAAGAACTTTCTGCAAATAACTTTTATTATGTATTTATTAATTTAATTGGTGTGTTGTGTTGTGTGTTGGTGTGTTTGTATATCCGTTGTTCATGTAAAGTGCCATTGAATACATCAAAGATGTAATAATGAGCGCTATATCAAATCCAATAAACATAAACATTGTAGGTTGGGGTTAGGGTTAGGATTGGGATTAGCGCTAGACCTAACCCTAACCCGAGTTCATAGTCCTTCGAATCGGACAAAATTCCCATATCCCGTTTGCACGTGGGAGTGCACGTGAAATAACCAACGGCAGTTGAAATTCGAAATAAGAGTAGGCCGCAGCGCTGCTGTCCTGGCAAAATGACATGAACCCCGTTTCATTTCACATCTTTTGTTTATAAATTACAACTGTCTGTCTAGTTGTTCGGATAGGACAAAAATCTGCGGCCCTGTGTCTGCATCGGAATTTGTGTATAAGATCCCTTGCCAGTTGGAAACAGCAAAAACGCAAAAATGAATTTGAAATATAAAATGTGATTTATTATTGAAATAAAATATATTTAATATGCAATTGTTGCATTACAAATCATGTCGTTTATACACAATATAAACATTAGACATGGTACAATAATGATCAATATGATCTACAATGGGTTATTCTAAAACAAATACATAAATTATCGTCTTCTACAATGGTGATTCTATAACAAATAAATCAATAAATAAATCTACAATAGGCTAATTAAATTATAATTTAAGAACAAAATATGATTCAAATATTTCAATTATTTCGTTAGTATTATAATCACTTTACTTTACAACGGATTTTAATAATTAATAATTTTTAATCAAGCAAAATGAGTCCCGGGAAATCCAAAAACTTTGATTATTTATGTAACACATTATCAAAATAATTTATACTATCATTATTATTATTAGTATTATAGAAAGATTTATAAAGCCTATAATAAAAAGTACATATAAATAAAACGTACGTATAAATTAAACGTACATAAGTGCATATAAAAAAACGTACATATAAATAAAAAGTACATACGTACATATAAATAAAAGGTTTACAGTAAAAAAAAAAAAGAAAATAGACAGATAGGCAGCAATATAAAATAACAACAAGCTTAAAATGCGACGATAGAGCATATAGAATACATTTAAATATTATCAAAGTGATTTACACGGGGACAGAATAAATATACAGGAAATAAATTATGATACCAGTATAATTACTGTAAATCCAGTAAGATCCGGGTAATCCCAATTTTTCAGTTATTTGGTTGGCGTGATCTACATTGGGTTAGAATAATAATTTATGAGCAGAACAAATTACTAAAATTTTGTTATCTGAATAAAATACTAAATTATGATTATCTGAATAAATTAGTAAAATTATATACTAAACAATATACTAAATTATGATATCTGAATAAAATACTTACATTATGATACCGGAATAAAATACTTAAATAATGATATCTGGAAAAATACTTAAATTTTGATATCTTAATAAAATACTTAATTTATGATATTTTAACAAAATACTAAATTATGATATCTGAATAAAATACTAAAATTATGAAATCTGAATGAAATACTAAATTATGATATCCGAATAGAATATTAAAATTATGATATCTGAATAAAATACCAAATTATGATATCTAAATAAATACTAAATTAAGATATTGGACCAAAATACTAAATTATGATATCTGAACAAAATATTAAATATTGTAAAATAAATATTGCAAAAAAGGAGTTCCATAAATCAAACTTCTTCAGTTAGCATAGCATACATAATAAATCACAAAATAAAAACATAATCTCAGTCCAATTGAGTTCCGGTTCTGATTAATAAATCGTAAGATAAGAAATAAAATACATCCGCATCATTGAATTCGTGGCAATCATCGCGGCATCTTAGGTGCGCCAGAAGCGGCATGATGTAGATGACCTGAAGGATTTGCGGCGGATTTCGGACTACCAGCTACATGTCTTACATTGCGGTGTTTAACGCATTGCGTGTCGAAATATTCCCGTGTTAACGAATATTCATAAATACCATTCTTGCAACCCGTACGTCTGTAAACTGTTCGCGGTGTTGATATTGTAATGCAATCATAAACCGAGACCGATCCATCTGATGTCACGGGAGTAGTACAGGAGCATCTTTTCTCAAGCACCATTTTTGGGATACGGTTGTCGTCAACGTTCCCCACGTAATGAACAGGACATTTATTAATCCAGAAATCTGTTGATGTAATGTCATCTTGTGGACAATCTGAAGAACCCAAGAAAAATCGAACCGTGTTGTTGTAGCGCTGAGGAATGCTAATATTTTGAGGTACGTCTTTTACTGGTATATGTTGGACGCTCCTTTCCCTCGCTCTGAAATTAGGGGGTTTAGCACAATGGCCGGATGCTCCAGATGTAGCAGCAGCAACTAAGACTAAGGCACAAAGGATTATAGACATCATAACTATATTCTTTGGTACTCCGATTGGATTGAGATGCAGAGACAAACTGATGCAACATTTGTTGTTGTTCTCGCTTTATATACCAAACAGTTAACAAAAGCGGTTCCGTTTTCCACCTCTGCATCATTTGCGAATTTAGGGTTTATGTCCGACTAAGGATCTAATAATAAAAATAATAAAATTCTATACAAAGCAAAACCTAGGATAACGTTTTTACCAGAAAATTGTGGATGCATTCGTCACACTGGGCGCCCCCGACTTTTCCTTCATCTCAAAAACAACAGCCGATCATCCGGAACCTTTTAACAATAAAATACATTTATAACTGTTCATAAATCAGATTTTAATAAAGGACAAATATTTCAACAATGGCTCCCTATTATTCACAGCAGACAATTCATCCGGCCTAATATTAAAATTTGTTTGAGGAAGATATTCGTATGTAAAGTATCCAGCCACCGCACTTGCTTAAAAGTCACGTTTTTTAGTCGTGTCGAACTGTATCTTATTTGAGTGACTTCCCGTATCCAAAATTTAGCTTAATTAACAAAGGCATATCAATATCTTTTGTTGTGATTGATATAATTTTTCTTCTCGCAAAATAATCTTGCTTTTCAACATTCATGATAAACAATCATATCGACCAATAATTTGTATACCGCATTCGGCGTTGAGCGGCATCTTTGGCACTGGGTAGTTAACCCGGAGGTCCCGGTTTCAGTCCTGATGTTGGCTTGTCCGAGAAAGTTCATCGGGATTTTTCCGACTTGGTTTCCCTTTGTCAATAGTGCAGGATGGAGGCCCTGGTAGGGACAGTTGTCTAGTTCATAGGATGGGACGAAAATTACGGTCCTGTGTACACATTGGTATGCACGTAAAAGATCCCTCCTTGGCAGTTGTAGTTCGATATATGAGTAGACCGTAGCGCCACTAGGCCATTTCGGCACTGAGATATGGTTTAATGTTATTTCAGTAATTCGCTAAGGGGTCTTTAGCAGTGGGAGAAAACCGGAGGACCCGGAGAAAACTCACGAGATTGGACAGGCGACCCTACTCCTTGTCACACACAGCCGGGGATTCGAAACCATGCCAGTTGACCCAATGACAGGCTTTATGATACAAGGCGCACGTACTAACCATTCAGCCATCCCTCTTCCCCGTCTATGGGCTCAATATATGTTTTACTTTAATTATGGTATGTTCGAACGATTACAATATATTTTTACTTTTACGATGGTATATGTTCGAGCGGTCACAATTTATTTTTTTATTATGGTATGTTCGAGCGTTCGCAACTTAATTTCTACTTTTGATATAAGTTAATTTTTTCGTATCATTATGGTATGTTCGAGCGTTCACAATGTTTTTTTTTTTTTTGTAAACAATATTTTATTTCATTTGAAAATGGATTGGAGAACAGGCTGGGCCTATGTTGACTCCTCTCCATGTGTACATGTTATAATATTTAAAGCGTTATAAATCTCTCCTGTGATATTTTATTTTTTAATTGAACTGGAGGATGAGTTACATCAATAATTAGTTAAATTACTAATTAATATGTAATTAGCATGTAATAGTAGACGTATATAAACCAGTCATCCTCACTGTAGATCATCAGTGTATCTACGATCATCCAGTCTTTTTACATCTGTCCAGTACTCAGTACAACCAACAACTCACAAGGTAAGGTCTACTTTATCGTGATTTCAATTTTTACAGCGAAAATTCAGTTCATGACAAACTCTTGGTTTTTCTTTCAACTACTCGTTGGAGAGTTGGATGACCGAATAGTTAGCGATTGCGGGCTTTATAGGGTCTGCCATTGAGTCAACCGGCGTGGTTTCGATTGTCCAGTTATATACAGGTCACAATTTTATGGAATACAATTACTTCTTATTACTGAGCGACGTTTCGACTAGGCTTCTCTAGTCGTTATCAAGCAGTAATTGTATTCCATAGAATTGTGACCTGTGTACTCTAGTTCAATTACTAAATGCCATTGAAACAGTTTGTCCAGTTATACGTGGGTTTCCTCCGGGTCCTCCGGTTTTCTCCCAATGCTTAAGACCCCTACGATCAAGCGGATTATTGAAATAAAATCGAACCAGATGTTAGTCTCTCTCTCTCTCACTGCGTCATTTGTAGCTAATATATCAACTTTCTCATGGCCTAATCTAGCCTATATCGTTGAAATGTTGAAATATAATGGAACCATATGTTAGTCCCCGAAATGACCTTCTTTGTATCAAGTGGACTTTACGCGTGGTGTGATCTAATGACACCTGTACGTGACAAGGAATAAGTTCGCCTACCCAAACTGTTAACAAAACCAGGGGGGTTGGGATGGCCTAGTGGTCTAGAGTGCCGCGCTTCGACCTCTAGCTGGCCGGTCACCTCTGGCTTGCGGCTGTGGTTTCAATCCCTGGTGTGAGCGTATGTGGCATGGAAATAGGTGCGCCTTCTCAACCTCGTGGGTTTCCTCCGGGCACACCGGTTTCCTCCCACTGCTAAAGACCGCTACGCGCAAGCAAATTATTGAAATAAAATTAATCCATATGTTACGCGCAAGCAAATTATTGAAATAAAATTAATCCATATGTTAGTCCCGAAATGACCTAGTTTGTGTTGAGTGGACGTTAAACCCCATTTCTCTCCCTCTCTCTCTGCTAACAAAACCGCTATGCGCATGATAAATATTGATATAAAAGTTCCGAAATGACCTAGTAGTTTATGTTGGGTGTACGTTAACCCGCCTGTCTGTCTGTCTGCCTGTCTGTCGAGAGAGAAAAGAGAGACAGAGAGATGTAGGTAACGGTTTCTGTATTGTTTTCAGATGCTGAAACTCATTGTTGCCACGTTTGCCTGTTTATTTGCCGTCTCTATGGCTGTTCCCATGGGAGGCTTGGGGATGTATGGAGCTGGTCTAGGAATGTACGGAGGCCTCGGAGGTCTAGGGATGTATGGCGCTGGTCTAGGAATGTATGGCGGACTCGGGATGTATGGAGGTCTTGGAATGTATGGCGGTCTTGGTGGACTAGGAATGTATGGTGGTCTTGGTGGTCTAGGAATGTATGGAGCTGGTATGGGTGGTCTTGGAATGTATGGAGCTGGTATGTACCCAGGAATGATGATGGGAGGAATGTACCCAGGAATGATGGCTGGTATGAACTCGTATGCTGGTATGATGGGATCTCAGTTTGGTAACAACAATATGGCTGATATTAGTAAGTATGCTTTCTGTAGCCTATACAATTATAACCAGAACTGGTGCAAGCCTGTCCCAAATATTCTCCGTAGCCGATAGAATTATAACTACAACTGGTACAAGCCTATCCTAAATATTCCCTGTACCCAACTAGAACTGGTGCAAGCCTTTCCTAAATCTGAGCATGTCCACATTATTCGATTGGATATCTAGATCTGACCGCGTTAATATAGTTAAATCGTATGATGCACATAATATGAAAACAGCTCGTAAATATGGTATTGGTAAGGTTAAGTAGGCAATGCGAGGATTTGGGCTGGACCGCGGCGTTTCCGTTCCCTCGTTTGAAATTCCACCCGAACGACAGGCATAGAAACGTCAACCCCATGAAGTGAAGGACGGCCTGAAAAATCACGAATATTCTTATTGACCCATGTCGGAATTCGAACTCGGTACATTATAGTTGACACAAAATTTGCTCTTACTACGCGACTACCACCGACCCGCCAAGCATCTGGAATCTGAGCTGAACTTCTTTGATTCAAATTACAATCGTGTGTAGGCTACTGTTATGTCTTAATTCTGTAAGTGATGGCGGCATTCCATTTATTTCCGAAAACCTGGACAAACAGCTCTTGGGACTTAACGCCTTACTGTCCTGCTCCGAACTGAGGTAATAAAGACGGTGCTATGAGGGAAGTTTTGCAGGGACAACGGCACTACGATCTACTCGTATATCGAAATCCAACTGTGAAAGAATCTTTAACATGCACTCCACCCTGCATCACTAACGAGGGGGGGGGGGTCCACGTCCGAAAATCTAGATGAACTTTCTCGGCCAATGCAGGGATGGAACATCCGACCTCCAGGCTAGCGAGCCCGTGTCTTACCCACTTAGCTACCATGACTACCACATTATCATTTTCGTTACAAGACAAGGTACTTTTGTTTCGAAAGTTTTAAATTCAAATCAAAACGAATCCTAATTCATATTATGCTCTTCTCTTCGCAGATCAAGTGGCTTAAATGGGATGGAATTGAATTTTAACGACCTTTAATCAAAGAGTGCTATTTCACGAAGCTGAGTAAAACCGCCCGAATATAGCATATATATACGTGGTGTAAGCACAAAACGCCCGAATACATCACGCATATACACGATGTAATCATAAACCCGGCAGTATAAGTGGTTAAATAATCTATAAATACTAGTTATATTCATTGATAGAAATTATTATTATATATAATCGAAGTGTACTATATAAGTACATTATATGTATATATGAGTCTTAATCTAATAATAGCAATTATTAAAGTATATTTACATATAAAACATACTTAGTTCTAAAATGTATATAAATGTAAATATGTTTAAGTGGTTTTAAATGTTATGCATACTAAGTACATTTTATATAGATATGTTTGTATAATTTATGTATACTAAGTTATTTTATATGTAAATATGTTTAAGCGGTTACACAATTTATGTAAATATGTTTAAGGGGTTATATAATTTATGTATACTAAGTACATGTATATTTATATATAAATATGTTTAAATGTTTATATTATTTAAGTATACTAACTATATTTTATATGTGAATATGTTTAAAAGTTTATATAATTATGTATACTAAATATGTTTATGTCTGCTAGGTATATTGTATCTAAATATGTTGCTATATAATCTATGCATAGCTAATATATTTATAAGTGTTTATATAATTTATGACTATATGTTTCTATTTATTGGTGGCAATTAAAAAAGGTGTTTGCAATGCAATAAGCTCTTCGCACTTGTAATACTTCGAAGTTGGGGAGGGAGGGTCACGGTGGCTAAGTGGATAAGGCGCTGGGCCGCTAGCCTGGAGGTCAGGTGTTCGATCCCTGCATTGGCCGAGAAAGTTCATCTCGATTTTCCGGCGTGGTTTCCCCTTGTCAGTGATGCAGAAGGAGGGCCTGACAAGGGAAGCTGCCCAGTCGTTCGGATGGGACGAAAAACCGAGGTCCCGTGTACACATTGGAGTGCACGTAAAAGATACCTTGGAAGTTGGAATTCGATATAAGAATAGGCCGTAGCGCCGCTGCCCGGGCAAAATTTCCCTCATTGCACATTGTATGGCATATGCCCGTCTTCCATTAGCCCAGGTAAGGTGCAAAAGAGTAGGACGTTAAACCCCATTTCATTTCATTTCATTTCGAAGTTGGGACATTAACACACTCAAATCAAATATAACGACCTGCACGGAAACCTTAACATTGACTGAAATTTAAACTCGATTATCACAGGTAGCTGGAAAGCGCGAGACTTGATATTCGCTCATAAAAAGACCTAGGCACGAACATCGCTTCTCGGCCAAAGACATGTAAACACACACCGTTAGACCCGCTACTGCTTTCCCTTTACTGACAAAGGCAGTTGTCTAGTCGTACGGATGGGACGAAAAATCGAGGTCCCGTTAAAGATTCTTTGACAGTTGGAATTCGATATAAGAGTAGGCCGTAGTGCCGCTGTTCGGGCAAAATTTCACTCATAACACACTGTATGGCGTATGCCAGAGCAGAACAGTTGGGTGTTAAAACCGGTTTCATTTTATTTCATTTCATTTATTGAAGATACTTGTCATGATGCCACCCAACGAACTTTGGAAGTATTCTACCATCTTCACTGTCGATGATCGTACTGGTGTTTATCATATCGAATACTCCCTGAAAATCATTTTTGTAGCAATGTCAAACAAGATATTTATTACACAAAAGCACATACTTATGGAATAACAGCTACTTAATTTATTTAGGCGACGTTTCGAAGAGATGTCTATTATATCAAATTTTAAAAAATGGGTATAACGGGATATGGTTCTAAAGGCCCCATGCCATAACAACCAAAAACAGGTATTGGCCGTTGTGACCAAATATTTTGGCCGCTTTGACCAACTATTTTGGCCGTTATGGTTGAGAGCCGTTATGTCTATAACCCGTTTAATGTCCTACTTCACTGCACCGAGCACCTGGCCATTGTTGCTTTGTATGTTCCCCGCCACAGTGAACATGGGAACCCCAGTTTTTCGTGCCCTCCGAGATTTAATTGCCCGCCCCCAGTCATAAATATCTTGCACTATTAAAACAGGGGCTATGATTGGCCAGTGTGGGTGATTGGATGGTCAAATTATTAGCACGTGCGCACTGTATAATAAGGTCAGTCATTGAGTCAGCTGGCATGGTTTCGATTCCCCGGTTATACGTGACAAGGAGTACGTTCGCATGTCCCACATACTGCCTCTTGGGTTTTCTCCGGGTCCTCCGGTTTCCTTCCAGTGCTAATGCTAAAGACCCTACGCGCAAGCTCATTTTTGAAATAAAATTGAACCATGTGTTAGTCCCGAAATGACATTGTTAAACACCTTCTCTCTCATTTTCTCCAATAATTGTTATCAGATGAATCGTACCTTATACTTTCTGTTTTTTACATGTACATTTCGATCCGCTTGTCGCAATTATGGGTGAAAAGTTGAACCCGTCTGCATTGCCGTTTGCTTCAAGAACAAATAAATAAATATTTAGTTACTGTGTTTCAAAATCAATTGGAGCAACCAAAATAAAATATGACCAGGTTCTGATCATCAGATATAAAATGGAATGAGTTATTCGCGTGTTATTTGTGTGGTTATGTGTACACCAATATAAAGAATGAGTTATTCGCGTGTTATTTGTATGGTTACATGTACACCAATCTAGAGAATGAGTTATTCGCGTGTTATTTGTGTGGTTATGTGTATCACCAATCTAGGGATCCTGTAATTGTCTGTGGAAATGGTTATCCAAAATGGATTGAGAAGGCGTCTGTAAATATAGTAAGCATTCAATGTTCTTATATTATCTCGGTGTTGTTTTAGGCTCCCTTTTGTCTTGAACTTACGACACTTTTGATGCACTGGAAAGATTTCACACGCTTAATTGTGCCTCTGTGCTTGAGACCGTCAGGATTGAATCTCAGAATGATACTTCCCGTCAAACTTTGATGCCAGTATATCTCCATCATTTGTAAGGACGCCATCTTGGTTAATATCAAATTCGTCAAAAAAATAAGTGGCTAACGTTTTAGGATATTGAACATTCTGTTGATAAATTCACCTCTTGTTACAGTGCCATCCTCTAGAAGAAATTTAAACTAACACGATTTAACAAGGGACAACTATTGGAATGTAAGGGTTTGATGCCCGAGGCCACATCTTTGACTTTATCACAAGTGTCTTTCATCAGGAGTATTGGGGCTTTTAATCCAAGTTGACTCATTGACGGAACTTATAACAAAACGCACAATCGCTACCCAACCAAGCCCCAAAAACTTTATATAAGTGCAAATGTAACTGAATTATCTTTAAAACTGACATTCGTATGAACTTACTTGTGGTATCAAACAGACTCAGACTGTTTCTATCTTCAGTGATGCTGATTTTATTATCTTTGTTGACATCTATCTGAGATAAAATACCATCCACATCCAACAAGGATCCAGCCCAAAACGATCCAAATCTCGTTCTGCTCCATCGCCTGAATCCATAACGGAAGCCCCTCCCCATGAATCCTTGATCGAAGCCCCCGCGTCTGAATCCAGACGAGAGCCCATCTTGCTGAATCCAGGACCGGAGCCCCACTGCCCGAAGAGCCCCCTAGGCCCTCTTTATAGAAAAAAATAAGATGAGTATATAATTAGATTAATTATTAAGACATATTAACAAAACCGGTGGTGGAGGAGGGGACTGTTGGAAGAGGGGTGGGTGGGTTGTGGGCGATGTAATAATAGATAAGGAATTTCGAATTCACCCCTGGGGGTGCACATGGAACCCGGTTGAGACACACTGACTTAAATTATAGTTCAACCGTTTGGGTACAAAACAGGGTTTTTAGACGTCGTTTAAATTTAGCCAAGCTTGGACTATTTTTTTGACTTTCAGGAGCAATTCGTTACATTCATTTGGTGCTGTGTATGCAAAAGCTCTCACCAAATTTTGACTTCTGTTGGTTTTTATGAGATAACATAAGGAAAGAGAAGGTACATATAATTCGATCACATCGAATAAATAGGATGGTGCCAAAGTAACGTTTAAACAGTTGAAAGTGATTGTGTTAATTTTGAAAATGATGCGTTGATTTACTGGTAGCCAATGTAACTGTGTTAGAACAGGTGTCATGTGGTCAGAGGGTTTGGTGAGAGATACAATTCCAGCGGCTTGATTTGTGATTTTCTGACCTCTCGGCACCAACCGGGGGAATGGGAATCGGTGTTAGCCGAGAATTACATTGTCCGATCATTTAACGATCAGTGGACGCCTACCGTATATTTATTCACAGAAGCCGGATTTGAGAAAAGACAGAAGCCTATAGATCCCCTCTCCATAAATAACCGCCAGAAATACATTGGCAGGTCATGGTTGAATCCTTTTCGTCCATTTTTGGTTCGAAAGGATAGAGATTTAACGTCTTTATATCTGTTTTAATTTATAAATTTATATCTGTTGCGTTTAATTGCAGCTTTTCAGACGTTTCTGTGGAACCACGAACAACACCGCAACATATTGCGAGAAACTGGATGAGGAAACGAACCTCAACAGGCTAGCGAGTTGATTATGGTCTGGATAACTTAATTAATGTATAATTAATAATTTATATAACATTTAAGGCCTAATACCTGTAATAGGCAGATGTACCTCTTGTATAATGTATGTCTAAAAGATAAGATATCGGATTTTTTTTTATCTCTTTGTGCGCCACTTGTTGTTTTTCATTCAAATCTTTGTTGCGGATCAATCGGTTAAAAAAATCTATATACCTGGAATGTGTTTCACTTGGCGGTCCCGAGTTCACAAAAAATGCTCAAACTTAAGTTGAGAAATATCTTTGATCTAGAGACACGGAAACTTTGCACAAGTATCGCATTGATGTATTTCATACATTAAGACGACAAAAGTTTTATAACGGGCTAAAATAAGGCGAACAATTTTGTGTAAATTCTCAAAGTAAGTCCGAGGATGCTTTGTCAACTCGCGGCTGGTCTGGGACATTATTAACTGACACCATATAACTACATGTGTGGATATATCACCAAACTATGACTGTTCGGCCAGAAGGATTCTAGCAAAATTTAGAGCAAATAAGTAAAAAGACGAATAAGTATGATTATAATTAGCTTTAATTTCCAAAACCCTGGAAAATAATATTTACAGATGACCGGGATGCCATCTTGTATCGTGTTGGTACACTCTGGAAATTCCCTACTTTAAAGAACTTGACCTATAAAATAACAAAATGCAATATAAATAAAATTTTGTCAAAAACAATAATAGTGATAATAATGAAACAATGGAATTTGGTTTAAAGGGACAGTAACACTCATGCTGGCTTGGTAGCTCCAGAAAATAAATAATACCCTTATTCTAAGTACTAGATGTTTAAGTGTCCTACCTGTTTTGTAAATTATCCATATACAACCTATTTTACTTGTCCCGAAAAGGTTCACGTCAGGCTTTTCAAATCATTTAGTTGAATTTTTCCAATTTTTTAAATTAGGTGAGTTAAGATGGAATTTGTATCATCAGGAGTGGTATTGGGCCTTTAAGGACTGGTCATCATAAACTATATTTAAAATCCGCATATGGTAATTTGTATACTGGTTACGTGGGGTTGGGTGGCCGAATGGTTAGCACAAGCGCACCGTATCATAAGGTCTGTCATTGAGTCAAGTGGCGGGCCAAAGACCCCTACGCGCAAGAGAATTATTGGAATAAAATTGAACCATGTGTTAGTCCTGAAATGACTGGTTGGTGTCGAGTTGACGTTAAACCCCATTTCTCTCTCTTTCTCTCAGTTGTTACGATTGTAATGCCGGGGAATGGGGAGGGGGTGTCACGTACAGTGGTGTCCCCCTTCTCTAAGATAAATGCCACGGTCATAAATGGCTATTGTATGTTTATTTTGAACGTCATAACTACTTCGAATCAATGTGTTTCATTAGGTTTAACATCCTATTGTTTTACACCGACTGGGTTATGGAAGAAATTTTATCTCGACGCGGAAATGAGATTATAATTTATCTGAGTAGAGGTTAAACATGTCTAACTTCTTACATTAATTGCTCAATTTTATCATCCACATTGTTGTTTACAAGGGAGGTTGGGATGGCCTAGTGGTCTACAGTGCCGCACTTCGACCTCTAGCTGGTCGGTCACCTCTGGCAAGTGGCTGTGATTTCGAACCCTGGTGTGAGCGTATGTGGCATGGAGATAGGGGCGCCTTCTCAACCTCGTGGGTTTCCTCCAGGCACTCCGGTTTCCTCCCACTGCTAAAGACCCCTACGCGCAAGCGCATTATTAAAATAAAAGTAAACCATATGTTAGTCCCGAAATGACCTAGTTTGCGCTGAGTGGACGTTAAACCCCATTTCTCTCCCTCTCTGTTGTTTACAAACTGAGAACCTATATCCTACCCCTTGCTCGTCTTCATTACCCCAGTCGGCCCAGAACAGCAGGAAGTAAATCTCAATTTAACTTCATTCCATTTCCTACCTCCTGTCCGACATCCGTCACTGTTTCTATATAATTAGTTCGAACTTTGGAACTTACATTCAAAAGCCAAAGTTGTGAACACAACGTTACTTACCGTTATCAATTCCAATGTTGTTGTTGACGTTACCAAACTGGGATCCCATCATACCAGCATACGAGTTCATACCAGCCATCATTCCTGGGTACATTCCTCCCATCATCATTCCTGGGTACATACCAGCTCCATACATTCCAAGACCACCCATACCAGCTCCATACATTCCAAGGCCAGCGCCATACATTCCTAGACCACCAAGACCGCCATACATTCCTAGACCACCAAGACCGCCATACATTCCAAGACCTCCATACATCCCGAGTCCGCCATACATTCCTAGACCAGCGCCATACATCCCTAGACCTCCGAGGCCTCCGTACATTCCTAGACCAGCTCCATACATCCCCAAGCCTCCCATGGGAACAGCCATAGAAACGGCCAATAAACAGGCAAAGGTAGCAACAATTAATTTCATCATCTGAAATTAAAGGAAAAATTATCACAAATAGATATCAATATTTTAATGTAAGAACAGGAACAGTGCGTTTTATGAAACCGGAAAAAATCCACGACGTTAGACAGGCGACTCTACTCCTTGCCACGTATAACCTGAAATGAGTTGGGATATTTTCACTATTCCGCAGTGCTATAATAGATAATAGCTGTTTTAAATAAAGTATTTATCCACAATCTGGTAGCTTAAAGCGAATGGCAAAATTCTCCTCATACAGCATGACGAATGCCTGTCTTTTCAGGGGCGTGGTGAGAATGAGTTCATGAGTAGCCATACTCATGCGCCAAAAAGTTTTTGCGCCAAAATCACAATCAAATTGTCTCGGATTGCTGGAGATTGCGTTTCTGGGCTTCTAATTTTCGAAATTTTCCAGGGGGAGGGCCCCCCGGACCCCCCGCCGCGGGCTCGCGCCTTCGGCGCTCGCGGTGGCCGGCTTCGCCGGCCACAGCTCCGCGGTCAGTAAAAGGGTTTTTGTGCCAAAATCTTTTTTGTTACTCATAATTTCTTCTCAATAATTGCCCTCACCACGCCCCTGGTCTTTATTAGCCCGGTCTAGCTTGGGCGTCGCATGTTCGATCCCTGCATTGGCAGAGAAAGTTCATCGGAATTTTCATATGTAATTTCCCGGAAAACCCCACGAGGTTGGACAGGCCACCTACTCCTAGTCATGTACAACCGGGGTATCGAAACCGACGTATGACAAAGCGAGCACTCGCTAATTATTCCGCCAACTCTCCAACGAGTATTTCTGTGAACGTCTTATGCATTCAATAATAAAAGACTGCCAAACACCACGCCACGTGACTCAGTAAGAGAGAATTGTATGCTGTGTAAAGTCCACTTGACACAAAGAAGGTCATTTCGGGGACTAACATATGGTTCAATTTTATTTCAACATTTCAACGATATAGGCTAGATTAGGCCATGAGAAAGTTGATATATTAGCTACAAATGACGCAGTGAGAGAGAGAGAGAGACTAACATCTGGTTCGATTTTATTTTAATAATCCGCTTGATCGTAGGGGTCTTACGTATTGGGAGAAATCCGGGGAACCCGGAGGAAACCCACGAGGTTGGACAGGCGACCATACTCCTTATCCCGTACAACTGGGCAATCGAAACCACGCCAGTTGACTCAATGGCAGACCCTATAAAGCCCGCAATCGCTAACCAATCGATCATCCAACTCTCCAACGAGTAGTTGAGAGAAAAACCAAGAGATTGTCATGAACAGAATTTTAATACCTTACCTTGTGAGTCGTTGGTTGTACTGAGTACTGGAGAGATGTAATAAGACTGGATGATCGGAGATACACTGATGATCTACAGTGAGGATGACTGGTTTATATACGTCTACTATTAAAATAATATTACATGCTAATTACATATTAATTAGTAATTTAACAAATTATTGATGTAACGCTTCCTCCAGTTCAATTCAAAAATAAAGAGAGAGAGAGAGAGAGAGAGAGAGAGAGAGAGAGAGAGAGAGAGAGAGAGAGCAACGTCTACTCGGCGACACAAACTAGGTCACTTTGGGACAAACACATTTCAATAATTCGCTTGCTGCGCGTAGGGGTCTTTAACAATAGGAGAAACCCAGAGCACTCGGAGAAAACCCATGAGGCTGGGCAGGCGAATCGAAACAGAAAAGTTTACTGAATGACAGACCGTATGATACAGCGCGCATGTGCTAACCATTACCCCTCCCCCATCCAGAATCAAAGCATAACACATACACATTCAACAGTATTTTAACTAAAACATATATGGTGAATTCATGTTGTTGGCTTGGCAATTTGACATTTATTAACTATATATTGAACCAGTATAGTCAATGATATCTGATAATTTCTCAGAATGTAAAAGGAACGAAAGTACAGCTACATACAGAATATTGGCGGGAGGGGGTGGGTGTTTATGGTCGATTGTTTAACGCTTGCGTGCTGTATTATAAGGTCTGTCATAAGCCCCCCCCCCCACACTGTTAACGACAACTACACGCAAGCGAATTATTGAAATGTAATTGAAACATATTTTAGTCCCGAAATGGCCAAGATTGTGGCAGGTTGACGTTCGCCCCCCCCCCTCTCTCTTTTATTTTGCTGGAAGGGGGTTGGGGGAGCGCGTGGTGTAGCTTGCACGCATTTGATAATAATGTCTAACATTTGCATAAGTCATGATATCCATCCCATGTTTGTACGTGACAAGGAGAAGGGTGGCATGTCTACCTTCGTGGGTTTGCAAGGTATATTCCGATTATTTTCGACATTTAAATATAAAGTCACCAAATCTTATTGATATATACTTGTATATTGATAAATAAACGAACAATAATTTATACCGCGTTAGTCCCGAAATAACCTGGTCAGTATTGACTGGGCGATAAACCCGAATACAGCATTTTCTGATTAAGATACCTTTAGAGTTATTTCCCCCCCCGGGGAATATGGAACACCTTTATCGCACCTGTTCACGATTATCTACTTTTAGATAATCCTTTATGAAATATGAGATATATTAGATATAATGAGTTGATAGCTAATTAATTAACATCCGTTTCATCTGTGACTAATTAATGGTGTAATTATGATATGTTGATCCAATGTAGTATATATAGGGGATGTCGATTCAAGTTGAACTATCAGTAGTTTCCATACTTACCTGACATATCCACCGGACTTCCACCAAACCAAGGTAAAGAGAAAGAGAGGGAGAGAGAGAGAGAGAGTGTGTGAGAGAGAGAGTAAGGGAGAGAGAGAGAGAGAGAAAGAGAGAGAGAGAGAGGGGGGGGGGGTTAACGTCGACTTGACACAAACCAGGTCATTTCATGACTAAACATGGTTCCATTTTATTTCAAACATTCGCTTGCACGTAGGGGTCTTTAGCAGTGGGAGAAAACCCACGAGGTTGGACAGGCGATCCTACTCCTTGTCGCGTACAACCGGGAAATCCAAGTCACGCCAGATGACTCAATGACAGACCTTATGTTACAGCGCGCACGTGCTAACCATTCTGGCATCCAATCCCGCTTTCTCGCTACACCATAGGACTTAATATTGCACCCTCGTGCGCCAACATGGCTAATGGAGACGGATATACGACATGTACTGTGCTATGTGAAACATCCTGTCAGGGCAACGACGCTACGACATGTTCTTGTTTTAAACGGGTCGTCTACGTCCTTTTGTGTTGCACCTAAGATGAAATAAAATGAAATCGGGTTTAACGTCCTACTCTACTGCACCTAATCTGGGCTAATGGGTGACGGCCACACAGTGTGCTATGGGAGAAATTTTGCCCGGGCAGCGGCGCTACGGCCTTCTCTGCCAAGGAATCTTTTACATGCACACCAATGTGTACACCGGACCTCCATTTTTCGTCCCATCCGAACGACTAGACAGCTGTCCTTATGAGACCCTCCGTTTTGCATCACTGACAAGTGGAAACCACATCGGAAAATTGCGATGAATAGCTTACTAATGAAGACAGGCATATGTCATGCAGTGTGCTATGAAGGTAATTTTATCTGATATCAGGGTTGCATACTGACTGAAATTTTCAACATATTCTCTTTTCTTTATCTACATGTATTTTGTAACTATTATAGTGAGCACTGTCAGCTCTTTAGCTAGTTATACTTAATGCCTATATAATTAGTTAGTTGAACACCCTGCTGCTGTATTCATATACTGAGCGCCATAGAAAAGGCATCACTTAGTTTTTCGTGTAACAAAATGATCATGTAAACATATCTTATTTTGACCCCTCTGACTTTGTACCGTTGATTACAGATTAAACGTCCATAAGTGTACAAATGTGTTGTTATAGATGTGTTCCCATTTGAATATTGTTCACAATAAGAATCAAAATATATAAGATATGTTTGCTTGTTAGGAATTAACCTTTACAGGCGATAAGGTTTCATAAAACGCACTGTTCCTGTTTTCAGATTAAAATATTGATATCTATTTGTAATAGTTTCTCCTTTAATTTCAGATGATGAAACTTGTTGTTGCTACCTTTGCCTGTTTATTGGCCGTCTCTATGGCTGTTCCCATGGGAGGCCTGGGGATGTATGGAGCTGGTCTAGGAATGTATGGAGGTGGCCTTGGTGGTCTAGGGATGTATGGCGCTGGTCTAGGAATGTATGGCGGACTCGGGATGTATGGAGGTCTTGGAATGTATGGCGGTCTTGGTGGTCTAGGAATGTATGGCGCTGGTCTTGGAATGTATGGAGCTGGTATGGGTGGTCTTGGAATGTATGGAGCTGGTATGTACCCAGGAATGATGATGGGAGGTATGTACCCAGGAATGATGGCTGGTATGAACTCGTATGCTGGTATGATGGGATCTCAGTTTGGTAACGTCAACAACAACATCGGAATTGATAACGGTAAGTACCATCTGCATTGTGTAGACAAAATTGACGTTTGAAATCCAAGGAAAAAATCTTGACCAAATAAATATAAACAGCGAAGGGTCTAGTAGTACATGAGGCAGGGTATACCGTGTCGTTATTTCTTTATAAACAATTCGTAAACAAATTGAGCGATTTATGGGATTAGGTCCGGGGCAAGAAAACACGTGACGGATGAACGAAGGGAGAGAAAGAGAAATGGGTTTAACGTCCACTCGACACAAACTAGGTCATTTCGGGACTTGATGAACGAAGGACCCTTACCCTCGGCGTGGGACAATACCACGAAAATTTTTAATGAAATGTAAAAAAAAAAAAAAAAAAAAAAAAAAAAATAATCAATTAATCTATTTTACACTTTATTAATGCTTGTTTTATTAAAGATGAATTTTGTAGGATCTAGATCTTCCTATTGTAGAGGGGTCACGGTGGTTAAGTGGAAAGGGGGGTTGGGATGGCCTAGTGGTCTAGAGTGCTGCGCTTCGACCTCTAGCTGGCCGGTCACCTCTGGCTTGCGGCTGTGGTTTCGAGCCCTGGTGTGAGCGTATGTCTAGAGTGCTGCGCTTCGACCTCTAGCTGGCCGGTCACCTCTGGCTTGCGGCTGTGGTTTCGAGCCCTGGTGTGAGCGTATGTGCATGGAGATAGGGGCGCCTTCTCAACCTCGTGGGTTTCCTCCGGGCACTCCGGTTTCCTCCCACTGCTAAAGACCCCTACGCGCAAGCGAATTATTGAAATAAAAGTAAAACCGCATGTTAGTCCCGAAATGACCTAGTTTGTGTTGAGTGGACGTTAAACCCCATTTCTCTCTCTCTCTCTCTCGCTAAGTGGATAAGGCGCTGGTTCGCTAGCCTGGAGGTCGGGTTTCGATCCCTGCATTGTCTGAGAAAGTTCATCTCGACTTTCCGGCGTGGTTTCTCTTTGTCAGTGATGCAGAAGGAGGGCCTGGCAAGGGCAGCTGCCTAGTCGTTCGGATGGGACGAAAAACCAAGGTCTCGTGTACACATTGGAGTGCACGTAAAAGATCCCCTAGCAGTTAAAAGTAGGCCGTAGCGCCGCTGCCCGGGCAAAATTTCCCTCATAGCACTCATGTATGGTGTATGCCCGTCTTCCATTAGCCCAGAATAGGAGCAAAAGAGTGAACGTTAAACCTCATTTCATTTCATTTCATTTCCAATTGTAGATCTTTCTTTCGACCTCAAATGTTATAAAAGCTAACCCTTGTCAAGTTCCTTTGACAGTTTAGCACATTTTGACGGAGTGCAAGGATGTTAGATCTCATTTTTAACGTTGGCGGTCATAAAATCGTTATTTGCACAACCGGGTTTATATTGCAAAATACTAGAAATTTTAAAAGAGACAGATTTTTATTATAAATTGTTATTGTATACATGTATGTGATGTAACTTGCTTTTAGTTTTCATTTAAACTATTTCAAATCGTAGCTATGACTATCATGAGACAGTTTTAGATTTGTCCATGAATTCAGATGGTCCTTGAATAGTTGTTAAGATGGATCGGAACACTAATAAACACAGTCCTCCTTGAATGGCATTGAGGGATTGAACACATTAAAAAATACGACACAATTTATTTGGAACACAATCGATGGTTTATAGACAGATATACAGCACAACGTTTCGTCAAGTATACTCGTATCGTTTTCATTAATAAACATGTAGAATTTGTTTTTTTTATTTACAGGGCAAACCATTTAGATTTCATCGCCAATGGGAACAAAGAAGAATACTGGCAACACCATAAAAATTGTAAATTTTAAAACAGGTCTTCCAAATGTTAAATACATTTTTGGTTAATTCAAACCAACAACAATTGAACAATTACGAATGTTGGAAAATTTGTAGGAAAAACTTTTAAAAATTCGAATTCTGTAAATTTCTTGTTTAGCATCAAAATCTTAATTCAAACACCAAATTCATTATGATTCTCTACAAGGGGAATAAGTAGATCTGTAGATTAACAAGTTTCATGCTTTTGGTGTTGCAATGACATTTAACGGATGGCCTGAAAATAAACAAGACACGTTGCTATACAATCTGACCCCGCTTTCACAAAGCATTCTCAGACTTCAGTTAAGAATTCACTTAACTTTCAATCACTGCACATAGTTTCTAATTGATGTATTTGATACATTAAAACAACAAAAGTTTTAAAAAGGGCTAAATTTTAGATTAAATAAGGCGAACAATTTTGAGTAAATTCTGAACTTAATTCTAAGGATGTTTTGTGAACTCGGGGCCTGATTAAAACACAGATTCGTGTAATGTAGGCCATGGAAAGTATAAAAAAACGAAACGGACTATAGATATGTACTTTCATCAGATTGGGTACTATGGAAATCAATTAGTGTTTATTATCAAATAACACACTTTAATGGATAACAACTACTAAGGTTTGTTTCACTGCGACATTTCGACAAGACTTCACAAGTCGTTATCATTTGGGTTTAATATGCTTGGTAACGACCCGTTGTTGAAATGTCGCAGTGAAATAAACCATAGTAATTCTTGTTCCATAAAAGTATGTTATTTTATCACGTACCAATTACTAAATAATGCAATTTAAAGAATACACGGGGGGTTGGGAAGGCCTAGTGGTCTAGAGTGCCGCGCTTCGACCTCTAGCTGGCCGGTCACCTCTGGCCTTCGGCTGTTGTTTCGATCCCTGGTGTGAGCGAATGCTTCATGGAGATAGGGGTTCCTTCTCAACCTCGTGGGTTTCCACCGGGCACTCGGGTTTCCTCCCACTGCTAAAGAACCTTACGCGCAAGCCAATAATTGAAATAAAATTAAACCATATGTTGTCCCGGAATGACCAAGATTGTGTTGAGTGGATATTATAAACTCATCTCTCTCTCTCTTCTCTGTCTCTCTGTCTCTGTCTTCTCTCTCCCCCTCTCTCTCTGGATCTGTACAGGTATTATGTTTCTCTAAGCTTTGTCAATCGGCAAGTTTTTATCAGGTTTGATACACTGACTCTGTAATAATCATGAATTGTATTCTATAGATTTGTCCTGGCATACATTTGTCTGTTTTAATCAAATGTTTATCCAATGGTTTATTTATAATATTTGAATGGATGAGATTTATAGAACAAATTGTGTAAATAGGTGTGAAATATTGTCGTTCATATTCTATCTTATATAAATCATTGTTTAAGAATGTGTATAAATGACTCTTTTTTAAATTCAAAATTCCAGAAAACAACGAACTCTTTGATGTAGTTTCTAGATGTGGGTGGGTGGGTGGTGGGTTTGAGGGGGTTATCATGAAAACTATATATTTGAAAATATTTGAAGAATGCAGCGTTGTCATTGCTTGAGGGCTAAATACCAACTACGTAGTTTAGCTCTTAGCCAATTAAACGACCGCATTCTTAAATATATATTAGTTTAAATGAACCCTGTAAAATTTATAGATGTATATCTTCTTTGATTGGTATTTAGTAATTGAAGATATTAACACAAGATACAATTTTATAAAGATGAGAGTATTCTTGTCGAAACGTCGATAAATATTAAAATTAGTAATTGTCTATCCATACAATTGTAATTTGTGTTAATAGGTGCATTTTTAGTTTGTTGAATATCAGAAGGTCTAATATTGGAAATTATCGAAGTTAAATATTCTAGAGAATGTTTTGTAAAATGAATATTTAAAGTTTAGACAAAATTTAAGCCAAAATGTATCTGGCTACATTATCGAGCAACATGCGATGTTGTTTTATATTTGCAACTATAAAAAGATTAAGATTGTAATTTTTGAAATATTTCGATCTACTCTCTTAACCAGAAAATATAATTGTAATATAATTATTCAAATTATAAAATAAAATAATACACATTTATTAAATTGTTGTCTCATTTTTGTTTACTTAATTGTGTGGTACTCACATGGTTTGTGGCCTTTAGCAGTTCAGACAAAACTTTATTTATTTCCCAATGCAGAAGACAACGAGTGCCACTCCGAGCTCATTTTATTTTAATAGTTTTTTAGAATGCTCGGTTTTATTTTGAAAGTCTTTAAATCTCTCATTTTTTTTTTTTAAAGTCTACAACAAGCATAGTTATTTTGAAAGGTTATAGAAAGCTGGGTTATATGTTTGGAAATTTTTTAGAAAAGCTAAGTTTTATTTTGAATGCTTTTAGAAAGCTCGGTTTTATTTTGAAACCATTTTTTTTTTTTTTTAGAAAGCTCGTGTATTTGGAAAGATTTTTAGAAAGCTCAGTTTTAATTTGAAAGTCTTTAGAAAGCTCAATTTTTACAGGTTTTCATGGGTTTAGGTGACTTATTATAACGACCTTTCAAAGCCCATCACGTAAAAACTCCCTAGATTATTTAATTGTGTATTTGTTGTCGTTTTAAAGACTCAGTACCACTCTTGTTGTAACTGAATAATATGTCCCAATCTTCATTCTGGTCAACAAATTGTATTATTTTACAATATTCAAATTAATTGATGATACAAATTTCATCTTAACACACCTAATTTAAAAAATTGGAAAACTTCAACTAAATGATTTGAAAAGCCTAACGTAAACCTTTTCAAATGTGACTTGAATAGTAAAATATGATATAATGGATAATTAAGACAACAGGTAGGAGGACACTTAAATATCTAGTACTTAGAATAAGACTATTATTTATTTACTGGAGCTACCAAGCCAGCAAGAGTGTCATTGTCCCTTTAATGAAAGGATTGGCGGTCAAGCGTTGAATTTATCTAATCGCCGTGAAATGAAATTGGGTTTAACGTCCTACTACTATACCGATTAGGAAGTTACACGTGACACGGTGCATGAATACGGATACGTTATTTATCATGTCCGTTTTGATCTTGACATACAGTCATATATATTAATATGACGATATAAAACGTCCACTATTTGAATAATAAAAAACATACCGGGAAGAAAGTACCGATTGAGCACCCATGCAATCAAAGTGTCACCTTTATGCTTTATTACATGTCGAGAGTCATTTGATTTCATTTCTTGGAACTATTGAAAGGAAGTTGTTGTTTGACAGCTGGAATGCTGTCTGGGCAAATTTTTTCTCATATATAGCACATTGTATAGTCGTGTGGATGGGACAAAAAATCGCGGTCACGTGTACACACTGACGTGCACGTAAAAGTCCGTCTTGCCAGTGGCGCAAAACGAAGTGCCTGGCAAAGAATCGAGTCTAATGGTTCTAATTTGACCTGAATCACACAGGTAACCCGAAAGCCTTCATTAAACTGTATAGAGTACATATTTGTCTAGATATACATCCAACATGTTTATTTTGTTTTTTAACATTTAAGAAATGTTTTAGAAATGTCTTATGAGAGCTAATTAACTCGCCCCCGGGTCAACCCTTTTAGTATTTTCCGGCGTGGCCCCCCCCACCCCTTGTCAAATATCAGTGTTTTTTTTTACGTGGACGGCAACGTGTACACGTGACCGCAATTTTTGTCCCATCCGAACTGGGTTGGTTTTTCGTACCATCCGAACGACTAGACTGACAAAGTGAAACTACGATAAATCTACTTATAATGAATATAAGATAATCATTCATTCATGAATTTTTATTTGTTTTAACGACGCATGTCATGATAATAATTTTAAATACGTGCTATTTCTTAATATTTTCTTATAGTTCATACGATTTTGTCTTTCACTAATCTTAATTCGTTCATTATTTGTTTTTAGCTATCAAATTTAGAAATCACGAAATCGTGCAACATTTTGACATAAAGTGAAAGTAAGACAAATATCAATTATAAAGTAGGAAATAAACAAACCGAAGCGAGACTATCGAAACTTGACACCAGATATGAGGAAATATGAGCTAAACCAACTGGAGTGGAAGCTGTAGATTTAGAAAAGTAGTCTAGCTATTCTATTCACGGAATTAATTTAAAATGTATCACCACTTTGTTATGTAATTATCATGACCAAGGTTTGATTTTAATTTAATTCAAACACAGGCCCTAATTCGTTTCCGTGTTTATAGTTCAAAATTTCGTTTTACTTGACTTTATTACACTAGGATCTGCAAGAGATGTTATAAACTCACAGAACACTAATTATTGCCCCATTGACTTTAATGTTAATTCTCGTCTCTTAGACCGGTTGTAACTTTTTCCCAAATATTCGTTGGGTAGAACGCTTTCTGCCACAGATGGAGCAACATGTGGCAAACTCTTGCCCAAAAGCATGCATGAGGTTCACCATGAAAAACTTGAGATACACAAGCTGGAAGTAGAGACAGCAAACCAGGCAATTGTCGGCCTCCGCTTTCAACGTAACCAACCTCACAACTTTTGCATCCCTCCGCCTCAAAATCATGAATATTCACCAAAACCTGGCAGAAAATGTATTTTCAAACCCTTTTCTTCGATTCTACACCAAAAAGTAAACAAAAATCACCATGCAAAAGGGGGAAAAGGGAAAGGGAGAGAAAGACTAAAAATAACTTGGGTACCGGCGTAGAAATATTTAGTGATCTGTGTCCATAACAACCGCGTTCTACCGCGAATTGTTTAGTGTTTTGAACGCTGACTGATTAATCAAGTCTTACTTCATAGGGTCAAAAGCCGCTCGTAAAATCCCTTTTATGACCTTCTAGTACAACTGGCCAGATCCTCATGTAATGTAGGACATCGAACGTATACAAAACGAAACAAAATATAGATCTTTATTTTATGATTAGTAGTGGAATACCGCGTTTTATCAGTGAAATAAAAGTGGTGTTCCACTGGCTAGCAGTAGTCCATGTTGTTTTACCTAAAATGATTGTAAAATCATAAAATAAATAGAACATTTGTCGGTTTGTCGTGAATAGCATCGAGAAGCAAGAAAAACGTTTATATTTTGACTCATGCTACCCTTTCGTGAAAATATAAGTTTTCTTGCTTCTCGATGTTATATTTTGACTCATGCTACCCTTTCGTGAAAATATAAGTTTTCGTGCTTCTCGATGAAATAAAATATGTTATTCACTCTAAAACGACAAATATCCTCTATGTATTATAATCAGATTGTATTCACGGAATTAATTTAAAATATCATAATTATCTTTGTTCTGTAATAAACTTGCATGTGGTTTGATTTAATAATATTTCATTTTCTATTTTGTTATTTTTTTTTCTTCACGAAATATATCAGGGGAATTTCGACACATCAAATATAAAATGTAGGTAACAAAAGCCAACCCACGTCAGTTCATGTCATATTATCTGATAATAAACCTATTTATCACGGTGTACCCCAAGGATCAATATTGGGACCCATATTTTTTAAAATATTATGAATGAATTTATGTGAAATGGGTTTAAACAGCCTGCTGTTCTTATTCGACTGGGCGCCTTCTCAACCGGTTTCCTCCCACTGCTAAAGACCCCTACGCGCAAGCGAACTAGTGAAATAAAATTAAAACCATATGTTAGTCCCGAAATGACCTAGTTTGTGTTGAGTGGACGTTAAACCCCGTTTCTCTCTCTCTCGCCCCGACTGGGCTAATGTGGGATCTGAAAACATGCCGGGGATGATATAAATTCACCCCCTACAAGAAATTAATCAGAAAAATATAAATCAATTATTTAAAATCATAATTTAATACAAACTAGGTCATTTTGAGATTGGGACTAATTATCACGGTTGAATTCTATTTCAATAATTCACATGCACGTGGAGGTCTTTAGCAGTGACAGGAAACACCGGAGGACAGGGAGAACACCCACAAGGATGAAAATGAATCATATAAAGCTATATACTACAAAGCAAACATGTAAACATATTATCTATATGAGCTGAACTATATGAATAAATATTGAATGACACGTTTATGACAGGAAAAAAACACAGGTGTACGGGAATAATGGGGGTGATTTGTCATTCAAATATTCTGGCATTGTGTCGTTAAACTGTTGAATGGCGGTCGTAAATGAAGGAAGGCTACAAATAGTCCATAAATAAGTTATTATAAATTGATACGTTTCTTATTAATGTGGCTACAATAGATATCATATTTTATTTCCGTATGTCTTTTAAAGCTACAATTTCATATTTTTAAGTTGTATTTTTAACATGTATTAAAATAAAGCCCTAAAATAGATTGTATCTATTAACAGTCCTACTTTGTTAAAGAATAATCCTTTTAATCCAATAATTCACTATTGGCAGTTGAGAAATTGGCAAAAATATTATGTTCAACTTCAAATTCAAACGTTTGAAGAACGTTATTCCATGGGGCAAAAAGCAAAACAAGGGAGGTAACTGTGTTATTATTTCCGGTGTGAATGATCTCAAGTGTGGGAAATAGTGCCTGTGATTGTATAATAGTGAGTTGACAACCTTTTGAACTAAAGACATGGAAATAATTATATTTTGACTTTCTTTGAAAATATGAAATTCTCGCTTTATAATGGGTTATTCAATATATTATATGGATTCGCAGACAGGATGTATGTTATTTTCATAAGCAACTGTCTTACTGTTGTTTTTTTTCAATATAGTAGGTCTTATGTTTCATTTCCGTATAGTAACTCGCTCTCTGCATTGGCCGACAAAGTTCATCGGGATTTTCTGACGTGGTTTCCCTTGTCAGTGGTGCAGGACGGTGGGTCTGACAAGGACAGCTATTTACTCGTTGCGATGGGACAAATCATCGGTGTGCACGTAAAAGATCCGTTGGCAGCTTGAATTCGAGATAAGAGTAGGTTATAGTGCCGCTTCCCGGGCAAAATTTCCCTTATAGCATACAGTGTTGCGTATACCCGTTTTCATTAGCCCAGTCGGAGCAGAAAAGCGACGTTAAACCCCATTTCATTTCATTTCCATATACCGTTTTAATTGAACGACTCGCTACAAATAAGAACAATTTAAATAAAATAAAATAAAACCAAGTACGAACAATCCAAACCATTTGTCAAAAGTGGTAGTCCTTAAAAAAACGTTATAGGCAAAATAGTGTAACCAGCAAATGGACTGCTCCCCGTCCGTGTACAAAATACACGACAAAGATTCGAAACAGGTGTCCGGAAGAGTAAGCTTACCCTGCCTGGCGCGCCACACCCGCCATAGCTGCATCCAAACTATTAGTCAAAATGTTGGTAAAATAGCGTGATTGGCCAATGAACTATCGGTATGCAAAATGCACGTGATGAACTGGAGATGTAGGAATTTGGAGTTTATCTAGTTGAACCAACCGTAGTAGCGTGAAATGGAGTTTAACGTTCACTCGACACAAACTAGGTCATTTCCGGACTAACATATGTTTTAATTCTATTTCAATAATTTGCTTGCACGTAGGAGTCTTTAGCAGTGGGAGGAAACCGGAGGACACACAGAAAACCCTCGATGTTGGACAGACAACCCTACTCCTTGTCATGTACAACCGGGGATTCGAAACCATGCCAGCTGACTCAATGACAGCCCCCATCCCCACGTGCTACCCCCTCCCCCCTTAACAAGAATATAAACAAAGGAAACCACACTTTATCAATGAAGTACAGATACAATAGAAACAGGTAATACGAGATTAAATCGTACACACGTCTCTAAAACATCCTGCTTTACACGACATATCACTACCGTGTCTCTCCTGCGTGGGTAGGACGCTGCTGACTCGCTGGCCTGGAAGTCAGGTGTTCGATCCCTGCATTGTCCGGGAGAGTTCATCCTGATTTTACGGCGTGGTGTCCCTTGTCAGTGATGCAGGACGAAGGGCCTCACAAGGACAGCTGTGTAGTCGTTCGGATGAGGTCCCGTGTAAACATTTCGGTGCATGTAAAAGATCCCTTGGTAGTTGGAATTCGATATAAGAGTAGACCGTATGGCATATGCCCGTCTTCCATTACCCAGTTTGGGAGCAGAAGAGTAGGACGTTAAATCCCATTTCATTTCAGTTCTCCTGCGTTGTTTCTCCTTGTATGTGGTGCAGGACTGGTGTGTGGGTGTGAAAGAACAGCGTTTAGTTGTTCGGACGGCAACACGAGGTTCCGTATACACTTCGTACGTAAAGTAAGTCAGTTAAAATTCGATACAAGAGTAGGCCGTTGGTAAGCAAGCGTGTGCTTATTTCTCGGCATCCTCTTTTGTATGGAAATTTTCACATTCACTTTTCTCGTAAATGAGTACCACCGATACTAGATAGACTTTATCGCAGAATTGTGTGCATTCAAATGTGACCTGGAATGTAGAGTCTACAACAACTTCCGATGCAAAACTCGAAAACTCGACAGCTATTCATATCGTGGTGTATTACTTCCCAATTTTTCGAGTTGAATTTTTGCTTGGTAGCACTATTGGACTTTTTGCCTTGTTGTGGTTATTCTTGTGATCTTAATAACATTACAGCATCAATGGTATAAAAACTTTATTGCTAAGCGCGCGTTACATCCTAATTTATACCCCCAAATTCTTGCACATCCAAGATTAGTCTTGACGTTAATTTCCATTCCAAATATGGAATAAAACTCTTTATTTCCCAGGAAAACATTACCTTATTTGGTGTACTAACTATAGGTCAATTAACAGGTAGAATGTGATGGATATTTTGACACTAGTTATGAGTTAACCAAAATATCATTGTATTTCATGTATAACTATCTATTCACTCTTAAAGAAAGAGCGGTGTAACAATATTCTAAAGACACAATATGGTCTTAAAGACCACGCTCTTACACGCCACCATACTGACATGAATCAATACAGAAATATGATCAGGTCGAAAGTCGACATCGCGTTACTCAAGCCATAATAGAATCCGAAAAGGAGATATCACGACAAATCGATGGGCGCTAATATCGCGGTCTGGTTATTTCTTAATTCCCTTTTCAGATTTGATTTTTGCTTGGAATGCGTGCTGTCGTCTCACATTTCGTCGCAACTTTTACTTTTCGACTTTCGCGATCTGAGAGCGCCATCAGTAGAAATTACGAATGGTAATGAAGCTTCCATACTTGGCCTTCTGCATTGAATGATAATATGCTTTTTCTAGGGCTCAACTAATTGTAACGGCAAAATTCAAACATGTTAAATATGATAAGGAAGTGTAGATAAGACGGATTTTTTTTTTTTGTTCTTAAAACACGTTTTATCTAATCGCTGATCTTTTTACAAATGTGGTTATTCCCACGATCTCAATCTGTGAATGAATGAAGCACATGTATTGGTCTATTGGTAGGTTGTATTTGCGTAAACCACAAAATAAGAAATCCCCCTCTTAAAGGGAAGTAAGTCTCAATTGATTTTCCCATTGACTGGCTCTAACATTCCTCAGGTTTTTCGTGGGATTAGACGCTCTCTACCACAGATGGATCAACACGTGGCAACCTCTTGTTCAAAAGTAATTATGAGGCCCACCACGGCAATTTTGAGATACACAAACGGGAAGTGAACAAACGGCATTATTCATATTGGTATTGTACCTTTCTACTCCATTTACCCATCCGGTCGATTCATGGGTACACGACGTAGGGGCGCCTGTCCAACACCGTGGTTTTTCCACGGGTCTTCCGGTTTCGGCCCACTTCTAAAGACCCCCAACTCGCAAGCGAATTATTAAACTAAAATTCAACCATATGTTAGTCCCGAAATGACGTAGTTTGTGTCGAGTGGACATTAAACCCCATTGTTTTCTCTTTCTCTCCATTCATCAATTTAAATTATCCGACCATGGCGATTTCATTGAATAACGTATGTTGTTTCAACGAACCAATCAAAAAACAGTTTACATACCAGTCTTAGCATCGCTATTTATGTTCACCACAGCACAGCAGCTTGGACAATCGATTTTAACAAACTTTGCTAGAAATTTGATACCAAAGAAGTGATATGCACACAAACAGATGTTCTAAACTATTTCGACAAAGTTTACAACAATGATTCGCCGATCTTGGGTTCAATAAAATGCGAGTTATCTCCCTTTGTCCACTCGCTTTATATTAATAGAATAGACAGAGGTCTAGCAAGTTGATGTCTTAAACACCCTGAAGGGTATGGAGGTCCAAAACTGGAAATGTGTCGTCATCATCCCCAACCAAAACACGTCGTCTGTAACTGCAATAGGGATAGTATTTCGCGTTTGTCCAGTCGCAGATTGTGACCAGAAACACGACTAGAGCATTAAACTGAATATTGCCTAGTTTTGTGGGGGTTATTTTCGTGTTTTGTGGGTAGAATTAGACTTTTAAAATCTAAAGAACAGCCTGTGCCACCCGTTTTGGGGACGGCGGTGTGACCGTATAATTTATGCCCGATGTGGTGGACCGCTTCGATTGCTTTGTTGCATATCGATTACATAGGTATTAGATCAAGGTATAAACATTATCGTCCTTCTCCCAGGGTGTATAATGATACAGTATAATATGACAGCAATACAAACAGATCCCCTGGATAGCTAGAGCTCTGTCATACAACATAGACATGTAATTATCTGAAATGAAATGGGGTTTAACGCCCTACTGTTCTGCTCCGAACTGGGCTAATAAAGACGGGCATACGCCATACAGTGTGCTATGAGGGTAACTTTGCCCGGACAGCGGCCTAGTTTTATATCGAATTCCAACTGTTAACGTGCACTCCAATGTGTACACAGGACCTCGGTTTTTTGTCCCATCCGTACAACTAGACAACTGCTCTTGTCAGGCCCTCCATCCTGTATCACTGACAAGGGGGGTGGGGGGACCACCTCGGAAAATCTGATTTAACTATGTAATTATCTAGTATCTTTATATATATATAATACTACACAACACACAACTTTTTTACGAGAAATCAACCAAGCAGGTTTCAACAAGTATCCACTTCATGTCGCCAAACACAATGGCATTTAGTGTGCGTGAAATTGTTTTATTTAATGCCCGCTTCCACCGAAGAAAAATCGCAGACAAGGGCATTTAGTTCGTTGGTTTCTAGAGTTTTACGTACACTTCCACCAAGGGTGATATCTTAAACAAAGGGACATTTATGTTGTTGTTCTGTCTATTTAACGTCCGCAGTCACCGAAGGTGATATCGCAGATAAGTCTTATTCTTCGATTTAATTATCTTACCACACGCGCAAGGATCTTTCCTGTGGGAAGAAAACGCCCGTATCTGCGAGCCACATTCTCTCAGAACAGGGATCAAAACCACATCGCAAGTCAGAGGTGTCCGGCCAGCTACAAGTCGAAGCGCGACACTGTAGACGACTAAGCCATCCCACCTCCACCCCCACCCCGGGACATTTAGTAAACATGAGGTTAATATATGATATCCATGGTGAAGCCATTTACAAAGATTAGATGGCAATAAAAAGGGGTTTCCAATATATAACAAGATAATTAGCTTAGTAAATCAACAAAAAAACTAATAACTTACTGGCAAAAGATTATTTCTAAAATGCCATTTGTTAAGTGTTGTTTAATGGTCGAGTACTAGACATCAAGTAATATATTGATATTGCACGGGGGTGTAATCTATATATTACGCATTCCTTGCACGAAATTTATGAAATGAAATGGGGTTTAACGTCCTACTCTTTTGCATATAACCTGGGCTAATGGAAGACGGGCATACGCCATACAGTGTGCAATGAGGGAAATTTTGCCCGGACAGCGGCGCTACGGCCTACTCTTATATCGAATTCCAACTGCCAATGGATCTTTTACGTGCACTCAAATGTGTACACGGGACCTCGGTTTTTCGTCCCATCCGAACGACTAGGCAGCTGTCCTTGTCAGGCCCTCCTTCTGCATCACTGACAAGGGGAAATCACTCCTTGCACGAGGACATTAAACAAGTGCATTTCCATGAAAAACGTCACGCTGGTTCAATATGACAACTAGTATAAATAATTTACGCTTGTCACATTGCTAGTTTAAATAATGGTACAGTATGTCAGTATCCAAGGATGTCGTCACATCTGTATTTCAACTGTCAAACAAACAAATAATGTAAAAATAAATATTATGTTTTAACCCTTTCCGGTGGTCCGTCTGTCAATTTGGCTCTTGAACGCGGCTATAGTTATTAAAGTAATGGTTATAAGAGGACGAACACTGTCGATAGTCATGGTTCCGTATAATAGTTATGCCCCTTTGCCAAAAACATTGGAATTCGATAGAGGCTATTCCTTTCAAATTTGGTTCGAAGCATTAGAGTCACGAGAGGGCGAACACTATAGATATCTGTAACAAACACTATCCTAGTGATAACAGAGATTAGTCTCGTAAAAGGGTTTATTTACAACGGGAACAGAATATCAAACAGTTACACAAATAGGCTTACATCAACACTACAGCAACAAAACTATACTGGAAATATTACTATGACAGGAACACATATAACTACATTTACATTAAATCCAGCATTCCGCCCCTCTGCCATTGCAGCGGCTGAACTCGGGTGAGTCCACGTACTTGTCTCTAGCCCTTTGTCTTTAGTTGTCTCGTCGTCTGCTAACTGGCAGTAAACTCCTGTTGGTATGGCGTCCAACAATTTAGGAAAATTGGCATAAGTGATCATTATATATGGTATTGTTTATTTATAAATTATGGTATCTGTAACTGCATTGCATATTACCTTGGAAGTCATCATCAGGTCAGTGTATGATGAAGTGACCACTACTACATGCTCTTTGAAGTTCTGCCGAGTGTTGTACACAGATTATGTGCAGCTTATAAAGAAATGAAATGAAATGGGGTTTAACATCCTACTCTTCTGCACCTAACCTGGGCTAATGGAAAACGGACGTATAGGCCACACAGTGTGCTATGAGGGAAATTTTGCTCGGGCAACGGCGCTACTCTGATATTGAATTCAACCTGCCAAGGGATATTTTACGTACATGCCGATGTGTACACGGGACCTCTGTTCTACATTACTGACAAGGGGGGACCATGCAGGAAAATCTGGATGAACTTTCTCGACCAACGCCTGGATCGAACACCCGACCTCCAGGCTAGCGAGTCAGCGTCTTACCCACTTAGCCACCGTCACATTCTCCGCGCTAAATATATTCATTGCACGTCCTCAGCTACATGTAAGTCAAGGCTATTACATGCTACTTGATGCGTGACACAAAAAGAATATCATTTAGATTAATATTAATCATCGGAACAATGATAAATATCAAAATACTGTGGAGGGAATTTATATTGAACGATACAACAAGGGTGTCATTTACTATATTGACGCAACAGTTGCTTGGTTAATAAAGGATCGGCTGACTCATTAACCAGTGGGACTCGTGTTTGATCGCAGTGTTGGTCTAGAAAGTATCCCTTTATTAGATGTTGGTGAAGGGCGAGATCATACTAAACTGACGCTGTCTGTCTGCAGTTAGCCCCACTTGCGAACAGACACTAATAGTAAGTGCAGGGGGACTGCACCACACACAATTCTACACAAAACAAATATACAGACAAGACATCACACTCAGAGAAAAACAAACAACACAATTCAAAAAGAGTGAATGGATCCGAGGGCTAGCCGTAAGCGTCCACTGCGTTGTACAGTTCCGGGCCTGTGGTGACACAGACTTCACTCATATTTGAAAACAATTTTGAATACAACCCAAAGAAATAATTATGTAATGTCAGCATGAGTCATGATCTGTCATATCGACTATTTTAGACGAAACCACTATGTACACTATGAGAAATTTGAGATTATTTAATCCGCTTCTATTAAATGAAATTGAGAATGATTATATACTTTGGTGTGTATGGGAGATGTGAAAAAGAGTTGGAACAGTAATACAAATCGGTACACCCATTGTTAGATATGGCAGTCATGCAGGGCAGAGGTATATTCTCAAAGCTGACAGTTCTCTGCGTGTAGACGGGACGCAGGGACAATCAAAGAACAGCGATTGGCACTGAAAACCAAGTTGCCGTGTACCTAAAAGAACTTTAGACAGTTGGAATTCAACAAAGCTTTAGCGGAAGCATATCATACGGCATGACGAGTGCTCCACCTTCATTCACTCGGTTGGTGTAAAACAACATGACGTTAAACCCATTTCATTTATTTTCATTACCATCCCTTACTATAATATTGAAAAAGTTGAGTCTCTAAAAGAAGAATGAATAAAATAACGGTTGAAATCTCTTCGTCACTTTAAACGATATTATGAATAAGGTCAACATTGGGTGTCCACTATAGAGGGACCACAGGATATGGAACCCAAACAATGAGATTAACTACCTTTGATATTTTGATTTTGATTTCGTTATTTAATGTTTAGTTTGATTTAAGATGCGAAATAAATTATATATTATCCCTAAAATTACAATTACAAATAGCGATCAACGATTTTAAAACATTATTACGATGTCGAGATAGGACATGATTACTTTATGAATGAAATATGACAAGTTGATATACCATGGAGATTCTATCGGAGTTAATGCAGTGTGTCTAATACCCCTTTACTACAAAACATACAAGATCGTTATCGTATACAGGTACAGGGTAAACCCGTACAGTCGAATTACTTCCTGGTCTAACTTCAACATGTCCCACGAACATTAGTTTCGTACGAAACAGGATCGCAGGTCGTGTCGTCATTTACAGACCATGAGATCAATATGTATATAGCCACGATTATTCTGGAGAATATTGCATTTTATGAAGAGTTCTTTAACAAGGAGAATTCGGCTTAATGGCAATGATTGACGATTGAATAAAGGGTTACTGGAGATAACGCTGATATGAATATGCATAGATTGGTGTCACTACACGTAAGTGAATGTTCATAGTCACATTTTATATGATAATCTCCTCAACTCTGTTTTTTTTACTGATGTTTATATCATATGCAGTTTGATGGAGTGTTGTTTTGTTTTTGTTGTAGAAAGATATTTGACCTGTTGTGACGCAAGATTGCGTATCAGTTTCCCCTTTACATATGCAATGAATTAAAATGGCTTTTAACTTTCTACTTTATCGCAGCTGGAGCTAATGAAATGGGGTTTCATGGCCTACTGGCGCTGGTTTGTTTCTTCGATCATCTCGTTTTTATTTTCGGAAAGGAAATTGGGTTTAACTTCCCACGATTCTGTTCCAATTGGGCTAATGTAGACAGACATACGCCACATGCTACGGCCTACTTTCATATCGAATTCCAACTGTCAAGGGTTCTTTTACGTGCACTCCAATGTTTAAAATGATCCTCGGTTTTTTGACAGATCCGGTGCCAGATCCGGATTATTGCCTATTGAAGATGGGCATGACAGTTAGAAAAGGGGTGATGGACTGCAAACTTCGAGGTATCGCTTGTGTCATTGAGAGTCAAAGATTCCATGACAGTTTGAAATCGAAATAAATGAAATTTAGTTAAACATTCTATTGGTTGGCACCAACTGGGACAACGAACACGGTCATACGTCATGCTGCGTGCCAGACGAAACATAATAATATTATCTCTAACTAGAATAGGGATTCTTATATTATGTACGCGCCAATGTATATACGGAACCCTGGTTCATCGTTCGATCTAAACGACGCGACGAAGTTCCTGACACGCATACTAACTTAAGAATGTCTGTCCACTGTTAGCCCCGCTTGAGATCAGACACTAAGCTAGTTGACCGACATTTTAAGTCCTAAATACACTTCGAGAATTGTGTTGAGTATTAATTCTGCTTCATTTAATAAAAATTTAAACACAAAGTTTATTCAGTCTTTATATGTATGACAGATGTAAAACCGCAATACAAAACTATACTTTTTTTATTTTTTTTTTTAATTTTGGATATGGCGGCCATTTAGGGTCAGAGATCTATTCTCGAAGTGGGGGAGGGGGGTTGCGATGGCCTAGTGGTTTAGAATGCCGCGCTTCGACCTCTAGCTGGCCGGTCACCTCCTTCCATCTCTGGTGTGAGCGTATGTGGCATGGAGATAGGGGCGCCTTCTCAACCTCGTGGGTTTCTTCCGGTTTCCTCCCACTGCTAAAGACCCCCCACACGCAAGCGAATTATTGAAATATAATTAAACCAGATGTTAGTCATAAAATGACCTAGTTTGTGTCGAGTGGACGTTAACCCCCCCCCCCTCTCTCTCTCTCTCTCTCTCTCGAGGACACAAAGCGTAAACACCTGAATAAATTTGAATATCGGGACTTCCTGGTTAGGGAGCCAGTGCTTTATTACTTGGCTTGGCTATCGAGGCTATGGAAATTAAAACAATCCAGTTATCACACTTATGTAGATACAGAAAAATAATTTATTGGTATCATGTTAATATGTGTGAGACAGATTTTATCAAATATTACAGTACTTGGCCTACTTAGATTGACTCATTTACAGCTTGTGTTTGCTAAACTCCTTCAAAACAATATATTTTTATTCATAATTTTTGTTGTTCTTGTTGTTCTTATATTATTTTGTTATGTGTCATGTGCAGAATTGTAAAAAGGCCTGGCCTAATTTCTTACGCCAATAAAGATATTATTATTATTATTATAAACTAGAAATTTTGGCGGACTGTAATCAACTCTCCGTGCCATCGGATGCTTTGGATTTTCAATCGATTTAAAAACAGAGTTAAAGATTTATTTTAAAAATGAATAATCGAGACGTTGGTTACTAACGCGATAGGCTAACTTAGCGCAGAATATGGTATATGCGATTGTGGTTATTGTTTTTGAGGACTCTGAATATTTTCTTTTAATTTGTCCTTTACGTTTAGATGTGCGATCTGCGACAATATCTAAACTCCCAAAACTTTATCAACACTGTTATTTGGAAATGATGACAGAAATTTTTTTTTTCGGCAGTACATAACTCAATCTTTAATTTACTAGTGCCAACTGAGAAATTGTCAAATATATCATTTTCAACTTCAACGTTTGATTAGATTCAAATTCAAACGTTTGAAGATAGATATCCCATGTGGGCAATAGAAAAACAAGGGCGGTAATTGTGTTATTATTTCCCGTGTCAATTATTTTAAAGTGTCGAGAATAATGCCTATGGTTGTATAATAGTGACTTGACAACCTATTAAGCAAAAGACATAGAAATAATTATGTTTTGACTTTTTTAGAAAATATGAAATTATCCCTTTAAAATACAGATCTATATTTCGTTTCCTTTTTTTTATACTTTTGATGACCTCCACTACATGAAGATCTGACCAGTTATACCATAAGGTCGTGTCATGGGTCATACGAGCGGCTTTTGACCCTATGACATCAGATATTGAATAATCAATTAGCGTTGACGTTTGTAGTGGTTTACCCACAGCCCGTTTCATTAGCTAATCCCTCCAACCATCCAGGGCCCTGTTTCACGAAAACTTAAATCTCCTTAAAATCGTCTTAAACTAAAATTTCATCCTAACAAAACGATTTTAAGCATTTTAGTTAAAATCCACTAACATAATATTGTAAGTTAAAATCCTATCTTAACTTAAAATAGTGGCGCTTCACAAACCCATTTTAAGGACAATTTTAACTTAGGATAGCCGTCACCCTGTCCTAACTTAAAATCAAGACATTAACAAACATTGATTAGAGCTACATTGTTACATATATTGCGACATATAGATATAATTGGACTAATGATAATATTGTGAACGGCCCGGGTCACACGATCTTAATATTCTAACCACCATTCAGAAAAACAATTCTCATTCAAATTCTTTTCACCCACTTATTTTATTGTAAGTCAATTTAAGCACTCCAAGAAAAAAACCCACTCAAAACCCCAGTAAACTAAACACTAAAAGGAAATCATTTATTCATATCCAATGTCTTGGAAAGAAGAGCCCTCTTGTCTATAAAGAAAATATGTTCGTGTACAATAGTTTAATATGACCCATTTCTTGGTTATAGAAGGCCTAAAGGCCTATAATACTAGGCAAATCATATGTAGTATTTATGCATACTTTTCGGGGTTATGGCGATATGTAAGGAGATAAATCAATAATCTCTAATGTGTTTATTGAAAAATGTTATAGGCCTAGGCCTATTTGAAATTAAATTTTAATATAAATTTATTATTATTTCTTAATAAAGTCTTACGTTAATAAAACAACAAAAATAACTGGCATTTTATGAGCCAAAGCTATTTTATCTTAGGGAAAAAATCATTTAATTGAGTAAGTATCATTTTCAAAGTATCATTGAAAGGGTGGGTCTATGAGAATGAAATGTCAAATCTATAGTCATCGGAACATTGGCTATTAGCCGTTTGAGTCACAAATATCATAATGTTTGTGACAATTTTCCATAAAACTACAAATCCATGCGATTTAGTATATGGATACACTTTATTTCCATTGAAGCCTGCGAGTAAATCAAATTCCCATGTCACGAATCAACTGCCAAGTTCAAGGCCAACCAACCGATACTTTGCAAATCACATATTACGCAGTACAATCATTTATTTCACCTCTCTACGAATGTCTGACCGTGTGCAAACATTGCTTCAACATATGAAACTCTCCTCATTGATATTGAAACCTTTAATTCAACCTGTCAACAGTTTTCAGTTTCGAAGCGTATTTGCTTTCACCGTAAGTACCCGCAGCGGAAATGTGCACTGCGAGGGCGCAAGCGATTTTAACTAAAATCTATTAAAATCGCATTTTAAGTTATAATTAATCTTCGTGAAACGTATAGAATTTAAAATTTCATTTTGATTTTAGTTAAAATCTATTTTAGTGATTTTAGCTTAAGTTTTTGTGAAACACTAGTGTGGTACAGACCAATAAAATGAAATTTTGAACTATAAAAAACAAAACGCAATAGAATCAGATTGTTTTGGTACTTTATTGATTATTTCTTCACGTTTAATAATTTTAACAAATTAATTCGTTTCGCTTTGTTTTTTATGTGTTAGTGATTTTGTTTAGCAGCATCTCCGCTAGTGCTGTATTGTTTTCTAATAATTGCTGTTTAATAATTTTAACAAAATAATTCGTTTCGCTTTGGATTTTGTTTTAGGTGTTAGTGATTTTATTTAGCATCATCTCCACTGGCGGAAGGGAAAAACGAAACAGAAGAAGGCCAGTGCTTGATGAAACGTTTTATTTATCTCCACGAATTCTAGAATCTGTGAAGGTGGTGGAAAGTAACACCAGGAAATATTACCATTTCGCCGGACAAACCCGATGTCCAGATAGAAAAGATGGAGCATACCTACCGTATGAAGGGAGACTTCGACATCAAGCCAGAAGGAAGTATCGTGGCCGTTCTAGGTCGATGCTACCAAAGGAAATGACAATGTCCTCGTGTCCTTGTCATTTAAGGTATGGAGTCGTACTCTAAATTTCACGAAATTTTAACTAAATGTAAAATCCAAATTTTAGCAGATACTTCAATTTTGATTGGCTAAGAACTAAAATCAATCTAATATTGTCCAATCAAATAACTAAAATTTAGATCTTATCTTAGTTAAAATTTTGTGAAATAGGCCCCTGTTGTAATTTACAGTAAAAACGCTAGAAATTATAGTCATTTGGGTTAAGAACTTTTGGAGATTATAGCTGGATATTCCCCAATTCTTAATATTATAACCTCGTATGGACAAAGGGTATATTAAACATAGATTATGCAAGAGGTAAATTTGTCTTTCTTTAGGCCTTTTAAATGTTATATAAATTATTAATTAGACATTAATGAACTTATCCAGGCAATATAATACAATAATTAAATAGATTAGAACGGTCCAGGGTATATAAACATACCTTATGCAAGAGGTAAATCTGCATATTGTAGGTCTTTCTTTAGGCCTGAAATGTTTTCTAAATTATCAATTAGACATTTATTAACTTATCCAGGCTATGATCAACCCTCGATGGCATCGGATTTCTCAGATAATTAAATAGATTAGAACGGTTCAACCAAGGCCCTAAAGAAAGGCATTCAAACGACAGATTTACGTCTTGCATAATGTATGTTTAATAGCCATTCCAGTATTTTTTGCAGGGGGGGGGGGGGTCTAGGTTTGATAATTGCTTAACTAATTGCGCTCAACCGATAATTTGGTAAATTAGATTCAATTTGGTTCATTCTGATGTATTTCCGGAAGGTAAATTCCAAAATAACAGGTCTAAATCGCCAATAAAATCGCATAAAATTTTTTTCAAGTCTGAGCAGGGGGGTGGGGGTCCGGACCCCCTGCCCCCCCCCCCCTCTGGATCCGCGCCTGAGCCATTGTCCATTCCGAAATGGGGAATACCCGGCATTTTATCTCCAAATGTCTATTTTATTAAGTCGAATTTTTACATGAAGTCCAATGTAGACGAGCCGCACTTTCGATGTTTGATTTTTAATATATGTGATCTTGTTTTCAATGCAGATTTAACGTGGACGAATTCAGAAAACCACGAATATTAGTAGAAGCGGCATGTAATTGTGTTCATTGCTATAATAACACTATAGGGAGGTGTGAACCGATTCATTATTTTAGACGGGTTGTAAGGAGAAGGAGATTCGCACTAGAACGGATTGCCGTGGGATGTACGTGTGTCTATCAAACCGAAACAGATATTGATAATATACGCTCAATAGGTTAAAGATCCATATGAAAATCTCGCCTTGACGTTTATCATCAGGCAACAGGGCCATGATGACGTGGTCACAGTCCCAAAACGATTTGTTCAATGGACGTTGATCAGACAACATGTAAGATGAAGGGGTTGCGGTACAGAAACGACTTATTCAAAACAGGCCAAGACGTTATTAATAATCTCGCAAACATATTAAAAGGATGTAAACGTCGATCTCTTATATTTCAATGCCCCCTCCAATTTCGATGGATATCCTAGGAAAGAAAATCGGAGATTGGATTTCAAATTTGACCACGAGTGAAATTAGTAGAATCTGAATATAAAACAGATTCAAGCATACCTAAAGGGAGTGTATTCCGTGTACGGGTTTCGTTATTAATTTTTAAGAATGTGCGTGTTGGATTATTCCGTAGTTCATTTAGTGAGGATTTAATGATTGGATTTAAGTTCGATCGAAAGGTAAAATGAAAGTAAAACAAATTGAAAGTAAAAAATAAATATTGAAAATTATCCAGATACAAAGACGGGACTGTTTTGTTTTTTCTGTGTAGGTATAGTTATGTGGCCTCTACGATGATTAAATTCAAATATTATGAAATAAAATGGGGTTTTACGTCACACTTTTCTGCCCCGATTGAATTCAAGTTTGACCGGAAGTAAAATGAAAGCAAAATGATCGATATACAGTGGTGAATCTGTGTTGTTAATGTTGGTGATGACGATTGGGCACTCGGTAATACTCGGTGGATTCCGGTAAACGACAGGCCACCCTCGGACGGTAAGTGATATGTACTTACACCTTTGCAATTGCGATACGGCCACCGATTCACTTAAGTATTAGGAAAACTTGCGACTTTGAAAATGAAATTCTCAAAATTGCGTCGTTCGAGGAGAGTGTATATTTTTCATTGAAAAGTTGTTCTTGTTTAAAGAAAATCAGACTTGAATAAAAAACATCTTCCGAATTTGAAATCTTTTTATGATAACATTCTTCAAAGGTGTCGTCATTGGCGACGTCATTGGTAATCCGGGAACTTGAAACTAGTTCTATATATAATGGCGGAATTCGTCATACATCCAATTGGTTACTGGAGTCTGCCGAGGTTTGCCGAGTGGGCGATTCGGTTCGACTTTCACCGGAAATAAAATAAAAGTAAAATGAAATGAAAGATACAGTGACGATGCAGACACGAGATTGTTGTTTTTTTTTCTGTGCGGACATGTGTTTTATGTGCTGGGGATCTGATAATTGGCTTCAAAGTTTAACGGAAATGCAATGGAAGTAAAATAACTTTTTTAAAAAGTATCCAGATAAGTGCGAAAATTATATTGGTGTTAGGGTGTGCGTGGGATTCTATTTACACGGTTTACACGGTTCGCACGTGTTTGGTACTTATGAGATTTTAACGAAGATTTCCGATTTCAAGAATTCTTCAAACTGGATATTTACACTTTCATATCCCATTGAGTTTTTATTTCACAGACAATTCAAAATGGCGTTAATTGCATTTAATCTTTATAACGAAGAATTCCGATTTCAAGAATTCTTCAAACTGGGTATTTATACTTTCATATTACTAAGTTTTCCCTTCACAGACAACAAAAATGGCATTCATTGTACTTATTACGAATTATATAATGGGAGTCAGAGAGAGACGGGAGTTTAGCGTCCACTCGATACAAACTAGGTCATTTGGGGACTAACATATTGTTCAATTTTATTTCAATAATTCGCAGGCCCGTGGGAGGAAATCGGAGAACCCGGAGAAAACCCACGAGGTTGGACAGGCGACCCTACACCTTGTCACGTACAACCTAAAAGTTGAAAATGAAAAATTACTATATTGAAAACTTTAGTGAAGTTACCTTAATCTCAGTGAATAAATCTCTATTTAATATATTATATGACAATTATATGACATTTAAAGCCAACATACCATACGCTGATTGGGTTCTTGCATACCACAGCCTTAAGAAGGACATACCCCAACTCGCGTTATTTCTCCGTAAATATGTGAAAATGCCTGTGCGGCCCCTAAGGTTAACACAATATGAAAGAATGGGTTAAATTGTATAAAACAGTGAGTGCCGGGCGATTAAAATCTGACTATAAATTCAGCAGAAAAAAATAAAAGTTTTATTATTTGTATCCAGTGCTTTGTGGAACATATAATGGACAGGATACGACATAATGTTTTAAACTGCTATACAATAAAATAGTATTGTATGTTTTGTGTCTGTGAAGATTGCGATCTAAGGTATTAACACCAAGAAAAGGATTTTAAGTCTTCAGTTGAAGTGTACAGAGAGGGAGGGTTAAAGCAAGTTATAATGCCAACAACTGTATCATTGTCTTTCATGAAGTTTATTAACTGCAACGCTTTCGTAACGAGAGAGCGAGAGAGAGAGAGAGAGAGAGAGAGAAGAGGTTAACGTCCACTCGACACAAACTAGGTAATTGTGGCACTAATATATGGTTGAATTGTAGCAATATGCGGAAACCCAAACCCACGAGGTTACACAGGCGACCCTACTCCTTGTCATGTACAAACGGGGAATCGAAATCATGCCTGTTGACTCAATGACAAACCTTGTAATACAACGCGCACGTGCTAACCATTCTCCCCCACCCACCACCACCCTCCATGGAGATGTTCCCATCAAGTCTGTATTATGTAATTATTTCACTAAATTTCTTCTTGTTTCACTAATTGATATACCACAAAAACTTAACTCATCTTTTCCCTTTATTTATCTTTACATTAAGAATTCGCCATTTTTGTATTATTTTTTTTTCTAGAAGAATATGAAAAAAAATGAAATAAGTTTCACAAAGAATAATTTTAAACAGGCCATTCCTCTCACGAAATCTGCAAAATTGGGAAATTCCGAGATAAAAAATATTCAAAAGAATATAACATACGAAGAAAATAAATTACACTCCGCTAGACCGTATGGATTACAAAACTCAATTTTGTTAGACCCCTTAATTACACAAAATTATACATTTTCTTACACAAAATCAAATTTCTTATTACACAAAATCAAATTTTTCTTACTTACACAAAATCAAATTTTTCTTACTTACACAAAATCAAATTTTTCTTACACAAAATCGTCTATTTTCTTACACAAAATCGTCTATTTTATTACAAAAAATCGTCTGTTTTATTACAATATTATCGTATATTTTATAACAAAAAATCGTATATTTTATTACAAAAAAATCGTATATTTTATTACACAAAATCATATATTTTATTACACAGAATTTTATATTTTATTACACAAAATGTTATATTTTATTACACAAATCATATATTTTACTACACAAAATCATATAATTTATTTCACAAAATCAAGTAACTTATTTCATTTCGCAGCGCAGCAAAGTAGTATACCCTAAAAGTTGCTGATCATTTCATTGGGAAAGACGAATTTAAAATTTTTTAGTCACATTCATTCAGACATCAGTATGGAGATATGGCAGTCAAACTCGTCTATAAATGCTATGGACACAATATAAATCAGTATTTATATTTTTTTCACATCCCGTAAACTAAAAGTAAATTTTTTAAATTGAATTAGGAAAATTACAAAACCCGCTATATCGAAAATTCCACCAACCACTCAAACGCCACGATATCAAAAATTCGACTAGTCAAAACCGGCGGTGTCGCAAATTCAACTCAAAAGTCTAAAATTAAACTCAAAAGTCAAAACCTGCGGTGTCAAATATTGAACCCAAAAGTCAAAACCTGCGTTCGCGTTCGAAAATTTAACTCAAAAGTCAAAACCTGTGGTCGCGGTATCGAAAATTCAACTCAATCGATTAAGCTGTTGTTTTTCAGAAATCTCTAACATGATTTAGATGCAAAGAGTCGCAATGGTCTCGCATTGAATGAATTTAAATAAAAAACATCAGTTCAGAATATTCGAAGAATAAGATATTTCTCAACAAGTCGATAAATACTGCCACGACATTTATAGAATAAAATCATATTTACGCCTTTAAAGAGGTCAATTTCGTACTTTAATAGTAATTGTAGAGGGACCGCACTACACGTAAAATAATAAACATTTACAAGAAAATAATGCAAACAAGACAGAAAATAGACATTGCAAAAAAATAAACAATATCAAATCAAGTGAATGAATCCGGGGGCTAGCCGTTAGCGTCCACTGTTCTGTACAGTCCCGGACCTGGTACAGGCTTCACTATAAATGATTTACAAAAAAAATACACGATTTCTATCTTTTCCCCTGTATAATTTTTTGTATTTACTTTTAGTATCGCTATATCATTAAAATTTATAATTTTAATGCAAACAATTATTTGTCGCAATATAATTTATAAAAAGAAATATTATTATAAAGAAATGACTATCGAAAAATAATTTATGTAATTTCCCTATAAAATTTATAAGAAATTAAATTATTGTTGAATATATATATATATATATATATATGTCCCTATACACTGTATATATTTTTGTTCTTCACAGAAACTTTAGTTTTAGTATTATCGCGCTATATAAATAGAACATTATTATTATTATTATGTATTATTAATTTATGAAAAAATATAGAAAAATTATTGTCGATATATAAGTATATTTATGAAAAGACAATTTTTTGTAATGTAGAAAATTGAATATTACTTTTATTGTCGCTATATAATTGTGTTGATTTTATATGATTCATTATATTATTATTGTTGCTACATAATTATTGATTTTACAATTGACACACGTAATAAATATAAAACATTATGGAACACGCTTATTATTTTAATTAAAGCTTGAAAACGTTGAGAAACCCTCCAAACCCTCAACAAAACGTCGTTTTAATTAAAAAAATAATAATTTGGTTCTATATTATGTTTTTGTGTTTAATACATATTTATGATTTGTTTTTTTTTTTGTCTCTATACAATAATTATATATTTCATAATTCTTTTCACTTTATAATAATTTGTTGTGATTATTATATTACATTCACTTTTTCTAATATTAAATATGCGTTTAGAATCAATGATAATGTGAATTGTATAACCAAAAATTATATTTATGTTTTTGTGTCAACTAATGCAATAAATGTCATGTAGGCGAATGTGGTACTGAACTACGAGCACGCAGCCGAATACAAAGGCAACAGAGCATAAAAACCAATCCTGTTTTGAAGATCTCTTTGGATATCACCTCTTAAATAAATCTTATTTTATGTTGAAATTTTGTACTAGAAATAGTCATCTTAATATACGTTTTTCCACTTTTTATTTCGACACTGTATAAGGCCGTAAATTAAATGTTTAGTACTGCAATTCATATTATTATTTACTCTAAGCGTATTTTAAACATACATTATGCGAGAGCTAAATCTGACTATTGCTGGTCTTTCTTATCAAAAGTATTAATTAGACATTAATCCAGAATATAACCAACTCCCCATGGCATCGGATTTCTCCGATTTTAAGTTCGGCCATATTTTGATTTAAGCTATAAATGGAGGAGCGAGACTTTGCTTCGAACAACCAGAACGGTGGTTGAAATTATTGTACACGTCTTGTAACACCTTCAAATGCTTATAATATATCCTGGCGCTTTCTACTAATTTATGCTGTGTTATGGAATTGGGCCTATTTCACGAAATTTTCATTAAGATAAGATCCAAATTTTAGTAATTTGATTGGACAATATTAGATTGATTTTAGTTCTTAGCTAATCAAAATTGAAGTATCTACTAAAATTTGGATTTCATCTTTAGTTAAAATTTCGTTGAACAGGGCCCTGATTATTAGAATTATCATTAGAAAAAAAGAACATTCTTAGTATTATTATGCCGAGGATTATGTGTCGATATAAAAGTAATAATAACCAGAAAATTTTATTCTTTTCTTTTCACGTTCTTTATGTTTCAGTGGTTTCTTTAATACCTATATTAATCACCCCAAGGGGATAACATTTTTCAATAAATTGGATTTCAATTCACCAAATCGCCGAATTATGAGATCTCCGTCTAGGAGTATAGTGTATAGTTTTCTGGCAAGAGAAACGTGTCTATTTGTTTTTTTAACATGACGAGGATGACCTATAAGAAAAATGATTTTCAGTATCTGTTATCTGTAACGATTCGATTATTTAGTCTTTTAACGAGAATAATTAAAAAATTGAATCTCCCTATAGTTAGTTTGAATAGTGCATTTAATATTAATTTCTAGGTTATTTAAAAGTTTGTGCAAATCTTCTATTTGACCAAGACTGGTTTTCCAAATATCTATTTATATTTCTTTATGTAGTTTCTATAGTTACTGTCAAATCTGTTTTCAGTTATTGTATATCATTTTTTCTAATCCTTTAACGAGGTTACTAAGGTCTGATACTGAGTCCAAAGAACAACCTTTAATTTGTATAAAATTATGTTTTCCGAATTCGAAAGTATAATCCCTGAAGTTTTGAAAAACGGGGATTTAGAAGCCTTAAAAGGCAATATATCTATCCAATAAATGACTGACCCCATACACAAATTATGTGAGATATTGCTATAGAGACTACATACATCCAGTGTTTAAAATATTTCCCCATCGTTTATTTCCTGGGGTAGATTTTGTTTAATAAAGTCAATGTCATACTTTATATATGATTTAATTCTAGGGACAACAGGTTTTAAATATATATCAATTAAATAATTTAATCTGTAGGTAGTACACGATAAACCGGCTATAATTGACCTTGAGACTTCCGGTGTACTTCGCCAAACATAACTGATTTATTAGAGTAAAAACGGAAACGATTTAATGTAAATCAGTTTAAGTACATTCATATTACATTATTATATGCGTTGCGACCCATTTGTGTCAATTTCTAGGTCCCAAATGGTAGCGATTTAGCTACTTTAAACCTCTATCATTTCATTTCATTTCGTCAAGTATTCGTATTTCTAAAATAGTGACGAACTCACGCTTCTATCATATATTCTGCTCGTAATTGTAACGGGTTGACACGTTATTCATAGCACAGGTATAAACACACAAAATTCCCCAAATAAACCTTAAAACCAAGTGTATCAGTTAATCCCGGATTTCTAATAATAACACAGGCTTCGTAGAATTTACAGCTATAAAACTAGAAAGAAACAAATAATTGTAAAACTATAAATCATGTCGGGGCATTGTATTCACTACATAATACAGTATTATCCTCCAGGGGTGTGTGGATGGCCGAATGGTTAGCATGTGCGCGCTGTATTATAAGATGTGTGGTGGTTTCCCCCATCGCTAAAGCCGCCTACACGCAGACTAATTATTCTTAAAATGCCCTAGTTTGTGTCGAGTGGACGTTAACACCCCCTCTCTCTCTCTCTCTCTCTTTCTTTCTCTCTTGCACGCTCTCTCTCTCTCCCTATCTCTCTCTCTCCCTGTCTCCCTCTCTCAAAATACTAACGGCTATATTTATGGAAACTAAATGAAAAGTGTTCTGCCTATTTTTTGACCTGTGGATAATGAAATGTCATAAATTGTCATTAAAATGTAATTTATATATATATATGTATTATTCCGAGGTAACTAGAAATTTCAATTCGAATGCTGCGTGTGCCAGATTAAAGATTCGTCCGTTAAGAGTTTTATCAATAATTGGCCATTCGTGCTAATTGAAAAAAATAGTTGATACACACAAATAACTAAACGTGACACAACCCGCAAGCTAAAACTCTGATATATTTAAATGGAATCATTCTTCTTGTCCCAAACCACAGATCCTATTTCGTTTCGTGTTTATAGTTCAAAATTTCGTTTTACTTGTCTGTACTACACTATGGTCTGGAAGAGTTGTTATCAGTGACGTCTTGGATTGGCTACAGATGCAAGGAAAGGACGGATAATTTTCTTGAGGCCCCACCCCCCTCTCAGCGGCGTGCCCCGTCTCCGCGGTCTGTGCCATCATTTTGCGGCGTCCCCCCCCCACTTTTCAAAATTCCTAGATCCGCCCCTGTTTTACACACCGTTCTTATAAATAACACTGAGACCATTTATATGGTCCCTTGACAGTTGGAATTCAATGTAAGAGTAGGACATAGCGCCGCTGCCCGGGAAAAATTTCCCTCATAGCACACTTAATGGCGTATGTTCGTCTTCCATTAGCCCAGGTTAGGAACAGAATAGTTGGACGTTAAACCCCATTTCATTTCAATTCATCTCATTTACATGTAGGGGGGGGGGTGGGATGGCCTTGTGGTCTAGAGTGCCGCGCATCTACCTCTAGCTGGCCCGTCACCTCTGGCTTGCGGCTGTGGTTTCGAGCCCTGTTGTGAGCGTATGTGACATGGAGATAGGGGCGCTTTCTCAACCTCGTGGGTTTCCACTCCGGTTTCCTCCCACTGCTAAAGACCCATACGCGCAAGCGAATTATTGAAATAAGATGAAACCATATGTTAGTCCCGAAATGAACAAGTTTGTGTCGAGTTGACGTTAAACCCCATTTCTCTCTCTCATTTACATGTATCTGGAACACGATCACTAGTTTATTAAACATATATTTTGACGACAACACAACAGCATCAATATTGGTTGAAATAAGCCAATATTGGTTGAAATAGGTCAATAGTGAATTCTAAGTTATCTTAATTTCCAATATTACAACTAATTTTGAACTAGAGGCGTTTAAGCATAAACTGTTTCAGTTTTTAGAAAATCTTATATAATTTTTATTCTTCTTTTTTGTGTGATTTATATACATTTCTGTATTTTTTTAAAACGTGTGTGTTTCTGAAACTAGATAGAGTATCTGTTTTATTATTTCCCTTCGAAAACTAACTTTTATAGACCACTATTATTGTCGTGTCAGAGTCAAGACCTGATATTAGCGTCGGTGTAACCCCATTATCGTGTTTACTTAACCTCGCGCGTGTTTCGCTATCACTGCACAGCGGTTGCTACGTAACGTAAGGGTCTTTAGCAGTGGGAGGAAACCGGAGCACCCGGAGAAATCCCACGAGGATGGACATGCGACCCTACTCCTTGTCACGCGCAAGCATGGAATTGAAACCACGCCAGTTGACTCAATTACAGACCTGAAGATGCAACACGCACGTGTTAACCATTAGAACACCCAATCACCTATATTTAAAGAATATAGTGTATATACATCAGGTGCGGATCCAGGATTTTTTGCAGGGGGGGGGGGTCTAGGTTTGATAATTGTTTAACTAGTTGCGCTCAACCGATAATTTGGTATATTAGATTCAATTTGGTTCATTCTGACGTATTTCCGGAAGGTAAATTCCAAAATAACAGGTCTAAATCGCCAATAAAATCGCATAAAAAATTTTTCAAGTCTGAGCAGGGGGGGGGGGTCCGGACCCCCTGGACCCCCTCTCTGGATCCGCGCCTGTACATATTTATTTTATGATCAGTAGTGGAATACCGCGTTTTATCAGTGAAATAAAAGTGTTATTCCATTGGCTAGCAAAGTAGTCCGTGTTGTTTTATCTAAAATGATTGTAAAATCATAAAATAAATAAAACGTTTGTCGTTTTGTCGTGAATAACATATTTTATTTCATCTCTAAGCAAGAAAACGTTTATATTTTCACTCATGCTACGCATTCGTTAAAAAAATATAAGTTTTCTTGCTTCTCGATGAAATAAAATATGTTATTCACGACAAAACGACAAATATCCTCTATATATTTTATAATACAAAGATGTTGATTTTTTAGTTTTTATTTTGTTATTTATTTATTTGTTTATGTATATGTATATATATGCTACAAATATAGTAGTATAAGGGCTTGTATGGCAACGCACGTGCGCGCATGCGCGTGCGTGCATGTGCGTGCACGTGACCTTGCACTGGATGACCCCTGGCACGTGCGTGACCTAAATGACCCCTGCACGTGCGTGACCCCTTGCGTGACCTTGCACGTGCATGACGTACGGAAAGAGGGGCGCGCGCGCGCGGGAAAAGAGAGAGAGAGAGAGAGAGAGAGAGAGAGAGAGAAGAAGGGGAAGAGGAGAAGCAGGGAAGAGAGGGAGGGAAGGGGAAACAACTCTTTTCCATTGATTAAGTTGGCCCTGACAAGGGCCGTTGTCCTCACTCGAATGCGAGCACTAGAATGTGAGGGCACGACGCACTTTATGTCGGTTGCGTCTAATGGCCTCCACTAATCCGGGAGGAGGTCTTTTCCTGGGAGGTGTTTTTAATACCTCGTCAGGTAAGACAAAGATATCGTCAGGGGTAATCACGGCAAGCGTGTTACCCCTGAGATACATGAGAGTATCCGTGTTGTGGTTGTCTTCGATGCGTAACACCGGAGCATCCATTCTGATACTGATAGAAAGACTGGTGTTGTACCGTTTTATGATCGTAAGGACGAATCCATTTGATATGACGTCACGGACGAGTCCATTCATGGGTGACGTCACGGACGAATCCATTTGAAGGGTATGACGTCATGGACGAGTCCATTCATGGTGACAGGAATAAAAGGAAGGGAGGCGACAGCTTCAGTCATTGATAAGCGATCAGCGAGCAAAGCAAGATGAGTTTTACATTACGACCCGTGGATAGACGATACAGCCGATTATTTCGAACCGAATCACTGTGTGTGGAGATAGACTTTTTGGAAGATTGGTCCCACGTTCCAGCCAACGATGTACCACAACAACTACACGACACCTTTGAGGCCATCATCGAGGAAATTCGTCGAACCTTGGACGCCAGAGAAAGTGATTATGTTAGAATCGCCATCAGTCACCCGGGACTCAAAACACCGATCTGGTTACCCTTCCGTGAGCATCGTTTGTTAAAAGCCGAAGACGTGTTACAGAAAGTGGCTGCCGTGTTACAGAGTAACGAAGAATTTCGTCTAGATCAACGCATGTCCATGAGTATATGTCACGTGTCCCCTCCCGATGGTCGAGGTAGCGGTGGAACAAACATGAAGAAAAGACACAGTGCTAATTTCGAAGAATATTTGAAGAAAAAGAGATGCCTCGTCACCATAAAGAATGCCGACGAACTGTGTTTTCAGCGAGCCATTGTCGTCTCTCGTCACTTTGCCAACAAACAAGACACACCTGAATGGATAAGGGAGAAGAAGAGATTGACCAACAACACAGGACCCCACTCGTGGCAGACGAAGAAAACCGAAGCACTTATCGATGCCGTCGGTGGAGCCAGGCAAGCCTGCACGGGAATGGAAACCTGGGAACTGTACGCCAAGTATTTGGGGGAGCAAGGTTATCAGCTCAACGTTTTCTCTCGGGTCATCTTTGGGAAGGCGATTTATCGGGGAACAAAACACGTCACTGGGGCCCCAAAACATCTCAACCTGTATTTACACGACAGGCATTATGACGTCATTACCTCCATGCCCGCCTTTGTAGAAAGGTCGTATTTTTGTGAGACCTGTCAAGTAGGATACAATGCTGCAGAGAATCATTCGTGTCACGTCATGTGTCAAGGATGTAAGACAGTGGGTCCACCCTGTCCACCTGATCCGAACACAAAGACGTGTTACCGATGTCATCGTGTGTTTGTGAGCCGCCAGTGTTTCGACAATCACCTTGCCACCCGTTCCAGAGCCAAGTGCAGTGTATGTCATCGATGGAAGAAATGTGAGAAATGTCAAAAAGAGTGGGACGTCATCAAGGCTAAGCGAAATTTGGAAGAACACCGATGCGGAGAATACGAGTGTTCCATCTGCCGAGAGTGGCACACGGCCGAGAAACAGTTTTGTTACATCCAACCACTGAAATCACCCATCGACATGAATAAAGACCGAAAGATACAAATCGATAAACTACAGAAATCAACGTTGACCCGCTTCGTCTTCTTTGACTTTGAATGCCAGCAGGATACCGGTGAACACATTCCCAACCTATGTGTCCTGCAAACCTGCTGTCACTTTTGTATCGACAATCAAGATCCCTGCGAGCACTGCGACACGTACTGGAATCACCAACGGGAAATTGTGTTTAAAGGCCCAGACACGCTGGACGATGTGGGAAAATGGTTTTTGCAACTCGCTGCTCACGGTACGGTGGTAAATGGTCGGAAACATGACAGTCACGAATCGAGTCCCGTGATTGCCGTGGCTCACAACTTTAAAGGGTACGACGGACTGTTGATTTTACAGACGCTGCACAAACATTCCGTGGCGCAACCCGAAGTGATTATGAATGGTGGTAAAGCGATGACGATCACTGTCGGTACGGTAAAATTCATCGATTCCCTCAACTTTCTACCGATGGCTTTACGGGACATGCCCAAGACCTTTGGCCTGCAAGAACTCAAGAAAGGTTATTTCCCTCACCACTTCAACAAACCGGAGAATGAAGATTACGTGGGCGCCTATCCTCCCGACACCGATTACGATCCGGATGGCATGAGTGTATCGGAACGAGAAAAATTTCACGAGTGGTACGAGCAACACAGTCACCACGTCTTTGATTTTCGCCAAGAAATTCTCGCCTACTGTAAAAGTGACGTCGATGTCCTCCGCCGATGCTGTGGCGTGTTTCGAGAGATATTTCTCATGGACACAGGAATCGATCCCTTCGAAAAAAGCTTGACCCTGGCCTCTGCCTGCAGTCGCGTGTTACGCACGCACTACCTCAAGAAAGACACCCTCATCGTCATTCCTCGAGCCCTGATGCAAGAGCCAAAACCTGGTAAGGACTGGCACCGCTTCCAGCCTCGACAACAGTCCAACAAAGCCCTTCGATGGTTGGAATGGGAACAACATCAACAGACCATGGCTGCATTCCGAAACCAGACCCCACTACCCAACATTCGACACGCCCGCAACGGTAGTGAATGCCGAGTTGGCCCTTATAGCTTAGATGGCATGGACAAGACCACGGGTACGGTGTACGAGTTTCACGGGTGTGCCTTTCACGGTTGTCCCAAATGTTATCCGGGTCCCGTCCAAGACCTTCAGCATAGACATCCCTACGATCCATCTCGCAGTATGAGGGACTTGTACCAGAAGACCCAAGAACGTCACCGTCGACTCCAGGAGCAGTACGGTATGCAGACCATCCGCGTCATGTGGGAGTGTGAGATGGAGGAAGAACGACGCCATGATCCCGAGATGGACGAATTTTTACAAGGCTTGGAAGATCAGCCCGCTCCCGAACCTCTGATGCCCCGCAACGCTTTCTTCGGTGGGAGAACCAATGCCATTCAACTGTTGGTTAACGAGTCGGTGGAAGACATGCGCTACATCGACGTGGTGTCCCTGTACCCTTACATCTGCAAGTACGGTACCTTTCCCATCAAAGAACCCACGATCGTCACACAACCCGATCAAGACCAGTGGCAACAGTACGAAGGGTTGATCCAGTGTTCCGTCTTGCCGCCCCGTGGCCTGTTCCACCCGGTGCTCCCGTTTCGGCGCAAACAGAAATTGGTGTTTGCCCTGTGTCGACGCTGCGTCGACGAACACATGCAACAAGGGGAGATTGCCGAATACCAACCGTGTGAGCACACCGACGAACAGCGAGCCTGGGTGGGTACGTTTGTCACCCTGGAACTCAAGAAAGCGGTGACCCTAGGATACCAAGTACTAAAAGTCTACGAAGTCTGGCACTGGAAAGAATTCAGCACTTACGATCCCGAGGCCAAAACGGGCGGTCTGTTTACTGGGTACATTAATCACTACCTCAAGAAGAAGATGGAAAGCAGCGGTTATCCCGACACCTGCCACACCGAAGAAGACAAGACCCGCTTCGTCAACGACGTGTACGACACGGAAGGTATTCGTCTGGATCCCGCGTCGATAAAACCCAACAAAGGGATGCGGGCGTTTAGCAAGTTACAATTGAACACAGCATGGGGTAAATTCGGACAGAGAGACAACTTTCCCAAAACAGAATACATCACGGAGCCCAGCGTCTACTTTGAAAAAATGTTGGACGTGACCCAGACCGTACGAGATGTGCAGTTAGTGAACGATGACATGGTCTTGATGGAAACGCTGAAAAAAGAAGAACACGTGGCACCCTGCCCCATCACCAACGTGGTTATCGCCGCCTTTGTCACTGCCCAGGCCCGTTTGAAACTCTATTCCGTCTTGGAAAAGTTGGGAGAGCGCGTATGCTATTTTGACACCGATAGCGTCATCTACCAATACCACGCCACGTCATGGAATCCCCCGGAAGGTTCTAGTTTGGGTCAGTGGAAGAACGAGTTGCCCGAAGATGTCACCATTCGAGAATTTGTTAGCGGAGGGCCAAAGAATTACGCGTACCGCCAGAGCGATGGTAAAACTGTATGTAAAGTCCGGGGATTCACCTTGAATTACCGTGCCTCCCAGCAGCTGAACTACGCCATCATGAAGGAGAATGTACGGCATGTCAATCAAAACGAACCTCTGGTCATAGCCAATCCGTTCAAGATTACCAGATCACGTGACCGCCGTCTTTGGACACGCCCCGAGAACAAACGATATAAAATCGTGTATGACAAGCGGTTTGTTCAATTCAATGACGATGGCCAACCGAGCAACACTTACCCCTATGGATACTGACTTGTGGGTCTCAGGACGATGGCGAACAAACAAAGAAGATGACGAACCGGCAGAAAATATGATCGAGAAACTTAGACAACGATGGCTCAACTTTCGAAGAAAGGCAACACGAAGAAGAAGAAGAAAGAAAGGCAACACGAAGAGTGTATCGGCTGCAAGAAAGGCAACAAAGGCAACATCCCAGTCAGAGATACCACTCGTGTCTGGGACTAGGCGTTTCTTCCATAACGGGTCAACCCTCGCATCCCGTGGACGATTACAATCACTACCTCTGGGTGGACGAGCAGAAACTGCAAGACATCGATAACGTGCTAGGCAGTATGATGGACGATCCACGAGATCAAGTCAAGACGTGGGAGGACGAACAACGATGGCGAGAAGACGTCGACAAAGCCTTGAAAAAGTTCTGGACGGTAGTGCCGGGCTTTAAGACGGTGTTGATCAAACGCAAAGACGAGTTTGTCGAACAGAAAGAAGACTCCATACGCCAGTGGATGGACGGTTTGCCGAAGAAAAAGAAACGATGGTCTCTTGATCAAATGGATATCAATGTCATGTCCGGCAACATAGGAGAAGGCTGGGAATGTATTGGCAGACATCTGGGGATCAGAGAAGCGCGAATCAGTCAAGCCAAGATGAGTCATCCCAACAACCCGCGCATGCAAATCTTCACTGTGTTCAATCAATGGCGACAAAAGCACGGTAATCGAGCCGACCTGATGACGTTGTTGGAAGCCTGTCACGTGAGTGAAGCCTTGATCGATTGGGACGAAGTGAAAAAGTATGTGGAAAGCCTGGAAATCATAGACTAAACAACGAACCAATCAAAACGAAGGAAAAGAAAGAACCAATCAAAAGCGAGTGACGTCACGACCAAGACTATAAGAAGCGAAGTGTCACACTGAAATTTCATTCTGCTCTCGATGGCTAGTCAAGCTTGTTTCTCCTGTAACAATGTCGGACACTGGTATAGAGACTGCCCTACTCGTTCCCAACAGCAGCAACGAAAACCAAGACAAGACAGACCAGCCTACGGTTCCTATGGAAGTTGTTACCTCTGCGGAGAACCAGGACACTGGGCACCCCAGTGTGGAAAACGAACAGAAGCCCAAAAAGCGAAGAGTGATGAAGAAAGAAAAGAAACTGTCAAAAGAAAGTGTTACGGAATCAAGAGACCCACCGACGAAAATCACAAGTGCCTCAACTGTGGACAGCTCGGACACGGCCTGCTCGAGTGCCAAGAAGAAATCCAAACAGAAAACAACTTTGAAGCCGTTGCCAGTCGCATGTTCGACAACAACATCGACATGCCCAGAGACAACACCCGCAGTCAGCGATACTGGTACTGGTGCGGAGAAGCGTTCGAGCTCTACAGACGATACAAAGAAAAAAAGAAAACAGCTGACTAAGATTTCTATTCCACCTACAATTCTCTCGACTACCAGTGAAAACGGTGAAACTTCGAACGGTGAAATCCCGAAGCCGGCTGTCCTCTTGTTGGCAGAGAAGGAAGCAGAAAGTTTTTCCCGAGCACTCATCCAATATGCGGGTCCGAGAGATATGACCGAAGTCTTGTCGTATCCCCCTTGTTTCGATATGAGTGAATGGATACTCGTCGTCGTCACGTTTGCTGAAGTGGAAGACTGGCACCCACACGACACGATGCAGAAGCTTTTGGGACATGTGTATTGGATTCCTCGCGTCCTGAGAAATGTACCCTGGGTGAGACAAGAGATCCTGAAGAGAGAACGCGATAACTAACAGTTTTTTCTTTTCCTTTGTATGATATGTTCTATTGAATGTTCTTTTCCTTTGTATGATATATTTGTTGCATTGAAAGTTCTTTTTGTATTTTTTGTAAAATAAATTGTGTTCTAATTTCACTCCATGTCTGTTGTTCTGGCGCGAAGGTATAAAAGGCAGGGGAAGAGGGAATGGGGGAAAACAGTGCAAGATGGATGTGACGTTCAAACATCCCTTTACCATGTTAGTCAGTGGTCCAACGGGTGTTGGGAAAACGGTCTTTGTGCAGAAGTTTCTTCAAGCGCCCCTGTTCGACGTCCCTCCCCAACGTATCGTGTGGGCTTATGGCGAATGGCAAGAGAGTTACGATCGCTTTCCCTACACTTATGTCAAAGGTTTGACGGATATTGACGACGTGATGGGTCAAGTCAAGGGTCCACAAGTCTTAGTCGTGGACGATTTGATGGGAGAAGACACGGAGATATTGCAAAAGTGGTTCACGAAAAAGAGTCATCACCACGACACGAGTGTCATTTACATTGTGCAAAACTTGTTTGACAAGCAACAGCGTACCATCAGTCTGAATGCTCATTACTTGGTCTTGTTCAAAAATCCCCGTGACGCCTCGCAAATTGGTGTGTTGGCCCGTCAGATGTACCCTTCCCGTTCCAAGCATATGCAAGAAGCTTATGAAGATGCGACGAGTACCCCTCGCAGTTACTTACTCGTTGATTTGAAGCCCGACACACCCGAAGCTTTGCGACTGAGATCCAACATTTTACCCCAAGAGGAACCACCCATCGTCTACGTCCAAAAAGTATAAAAGGGGGACCTGTACCTCGAATTGACTCTTGTTTGTCACGATGGCTCGTACGAAGAATACGCAGAGGAAACACCCACCTCCCACCCTTCCCAGGGCGACGTTCCCGACGTTGGCACCGGACCTCCGTGATCCTACGGTACGAAGTCAGACTCGCCCGAGAATGAGGGCCCCCAGAACACAGTGGTCACCTCCCTCGTTGACACCACCCACGAGTCCCATGTCTCCCTTACCGGCCACACCACCACGTTTCACCTTACCGGTCACACCTCCACGTCCCACGTCACCACCTTCCCCTGCTCGGTCTCTCTCCCCGATCTTTCGCAGACCACGAAGAGAAAAGAAGAGTTCAATGAAAGGACTCAAGTCCTTCATTCGCAAATTACAACATCTGACTCCCGATATGGCTTATGGGCAGTTGGTCAAGAATACGGGCCGGGCACGTATTGGATTGTTGCAGTGGTTCAAGTTGGCGGCCAACCATTTGCTGAAGGGTAACATTCAGCCACTGCACGCTCAACACAAGAAATGGGTGGAACGAAATCGACAAGTGTTGACCCAACTGACGGAGAGAAACATGCCGACGGCCGAAAAACTCTCCCTGATCATGAAACCTGGGGGACGTGGATTTTTTGGGGGTGTGTTGATTCGTATCTTGCTGCGATGGAAGGGAAGGCTGCAAGAGGAAAGAAACAAGAAACGAAATCAATTCGTTCGACGGACCGCACAGCGCGGAAGGGGACTGAGTATCGAAGAATTGAACAAACATCGAGCGTTGCTTCGCAAACTGAGTAATGTTCCACCCGACGTCAAACGGCGACTTGTCGATCAACAGGGCGGTGCCATCGGTGCATTGCTGGCCATGGCCCTCCCGGCTTTGGCCCCCTTGGTATCTAAACTATTGGGTGGACAACAGGGTGGTAAACATCCCTTCCTTAGAAGGCACGATAGAGCGAACGCTATGGCTGCCGAGCTATCTAAACTATTTGGTGGATAACCCAGAGAACAGAAAGGTATAAAAAGGGGACCGGAGAACGACCCGGAGCTCAGTCATGGAGACACTGCGGTATCTCTTGAACACTGCACCGAAAGACCGTCCCCTTTTACTCGAGACCCAACCTATTGTCGACGGTGTGTGTGAGTGTATTGGAAACTTGATTCGCGGCAACGTTCCTGTGACCGACAAAGAAGTCAAGCGCTTGAAAAAGGACGCCCCCTTGTTACGACGTTTGGGCACGTCTAAAACACCTTGGAAGACCCGTCGGCGACTTTTGAAGCAACAGAAAGGGGGATTCTACACTCGATTGTTTCGGTCCTTTCCCAAAGATGAAATTCGCCAAGAAAATGAAACTGGTACCCTTCGAGGGACTCCCCGACGTCAAACCCGTCGAAGTCAGGCCAGTCGAACCCGTGTACGATCGAGATCCACTGCAGCAGGCCGTCGAGAATGTCCACCAAGACATGCAACACGTGCTAAACGATCCCACCCTAACCGACGAAAATAAAATGCAACGGTACGGACAGTTGTTACATCGTTATCAAACGATGCAAAGGAAAAGAAAACAGGTTGTTCCCTTGTTGGATGAAAACATACCCGAGCCAAGAGAAGAAGAAACTTCGGAGGCACCCATCCTGGAGTCGGTCCCTCGACCTTATCAACACCGAGCTCGCCTTTTGTTGAAACACATGAAAGAAAAGACACCTTGGTCGTGGAACGAGAACTTGGAATTGGTTCGGAATGGGGTACCCGTACCCAACACCAATGCCATTGACATTGTGAACGATTTGGTTCGTCGGCGAAAGAATACCCAGGCTCCCGTGGGATGGTTTGGCGTGATGCAAAGTTTGAAGGCCACGAACGTACCGCGAGAAGCCATCGGGAATCAAGAACGATGGAACGTGTTGTCCACACCACCGACACGGACTCCGCCATGACGCCCGAGAAAGAAGAAAATCTCCAGTACGGATACCCCTAGTATACCTACCAGAAGATGGCTCTCCTTGCAAAAACTATAAATAGCCTGTTCATAGGGACACCTGCTGAAACATGGAACGAAAGCTGAAGAAAGTGTATTACGACCCGAACCACCCGGCCGCTTTCGGTGGCGCTCTGGGACTTCACAAAGCCACCGGCGTGTCCTTGGACAAAGTCAAGGCATGGTTGAAACAACAAAGGGCGTATACCTTGCACAAACCATTGAAAAAGAAATTCTCGCGGTCTCCCACGGTGGTGGCCGGCATAGATCATCAGTGGCAAGCCGACTTGAGCGATATGTCGGCCTTGGCCAAACAGAATGAGGGATACAGGTATTTGCTGTGCGTCATCGATGTGTTTTCCAAGTACGCTTGGGTGTTGCCCCTCAAAAACAAGACGGGGGACAGTTTGGTGGAGGCCTTTCGTCAAATCTTTCAAAGTCGACAACCCCTGCGACTTCAAACGGACAAAGGTACCGAATTCCTCAATCGCAAAATGCAAGCGTACCTGAAGAAGAGAAAGATTCATTTTTTCGTGACACACAACGTCGAAACCAAAGCCAGTGTGGTCGAACGATTTCAACGGACCCTGAAAGAACGCATGTGGCGATACTTTACTCATCGACAAACACAACGGTACATCGACGTGCTAGACGACCTGGTTCGGGCTTACAATGCTAGACGACATCGGACCATAGGTATGACGCCTAAAGACGTTCGCCCCGAACACGAATGGATGTTGACAATGCCTCCTCCACGTCGCCCGAAAAAGAAAAAATCAATGGACATTGGTACGACCGTACGTTTGGCTTTACCGAAACATGGTGCCTTCGACAAAGGTTACTGGCCCAACTGGACTCTGGAAACGTTCAACGTCGCACCCAACGTCGGTCCCGGTTACAAACTGTTGGACGAAAGGGGCGAACCCATACAGGGCACCTTCTATCCCGAAGAATTGCAAGCGGTCCAAGTCAACGACGACGAGATCTTTCCCATCGAAAGAGTACTCGAAAGAAAAAAAGACAAAGTATTGGTGAAATGGTTGGGCTATCCGGCGAGTTTTAATTCGTGGATCGACAGGACCAGTCTCCAAAACGTATAAATAGGAGCGAGAGACGCCGACATCAGTCAACATGCAAGACGAAACCACGTCTACGTCCGCGAGTGCCCACAATTGGTCACTCTTGGGAAAACGTGTGCCACAAGCGGAAATCGTCTTTTTCTGTCAAGTGATTTTAGTGTACGTCGTGGCGGGAGTTTCTTTGTCCCAACTGGCTTTCAAACCCGACGGATCGCAGACCACGTTGTGGACGGCCTTGCTCTCCAGTACCTTGGGTTACCTGTTACCTTCTCCAACCTTGAAAACCAAACATAATGAACAACGACCGGCCCTTTTACCTCACGCTCCCTAGTGACAGTTCCATGTCGTGGTATCCCGACAACAAAGTCTCCACGTATCATACACATCTGGACCCGCCATTTCTCGTCGATCATCGGGAGTGGGAAGTGGGTCTGTCCATGATCACGTTACCTGACCAATGGCAAAACATCGATCACCGAGACAACACGATCGGCTTACGCATTCATCCATGGTCGCCTCCGAGCGACGAACCCGAAGTAAAGATATGCCAGGACTTCTACAGTGCCCACAAGATCGACCCGTCGCATTGTTTCAAAGGTGTAAAGGGTGATGAGATCAAGGGATCTATCGAAATGGAAACGCACATCAAGAGTGGCGACTACGAGTCGCTGAGGCATATCCTGGATGTCCTAAACAAACACTTGAAGGTGTTGTGGTACCTGACTCCCATCTACAACCATTTGGCCCATAAACCCGTTCGTTAGGATCCCAATAACAAGGAAATGACCGACCATGAGAAGCAAGAGCAGGACGAGTACGAAACTCGAGAAGCGATGCGCCAAGCGGCCGCACAAAAAGGTTCCTTTGTGTCTTTCAAGAAAGACAACACCAACGACAAAGTGTATCTGAAGATCAATCACGTGCAAGCGCTTTTGTATTTTGACGTGTTGCCAAAAATCGAACTTCGTCTGTGTGGACCCATCGTGTCCATGTTGGGATGGCCTGGAAACGAACTGTTGGTTGCCCTGCAGTCAATCGATATGACCGGCGACGATGGCCAAAGTCTACGGTATTTCTACGCCCACCACACCCCAAATCTTCAAATCCAGTACGATCTGTTTTACATCTACACGGACATTATCGAACCCCAGACCGTGGGTGACGTGAAGGCTACCTTGTTGGATGTGATTCCCAGTCGACGATTGTATCACCGCCCCGCCAGGATTCACTACTTAGCTCTGAAGTACAGTCGACTAAGCTCCATTGGTCTCTATATAAGGAACGGAATGGGGAAAGCCGTGCCATTTCTCGACGGTAAGGTGGTGACCCAACTTCATTTTCGCCGCCGATGATGATTCGAGTGTACAAAGGTGGAGTGCTCAGACAACGAGGGGCTGGCAATGGTCTGGTGGTGTACAGGGGAGGAATTCTGAGACAACAGGGTGCCGGTCGATGGTCGGGGTTATTGAATGCCGTCAAATCGGTTGGGAAGACCTTGTGGTCGGCCGGTAAAGCTGCCGTGAAAAAGAATGTGGCCCAAGTGTTACCCAAAGTGGGGCAAAGCGTGCTCGACGCCGTCAGTGGTCGTGAAAAATGGAACTGGAAGAAAGTCGCCCAGGACACGCTTCGCCCCGCGGTGTCAAACACGATGTCCGACACACCCAAGAACGTGGTCGCCCACCTGGAACCTATAAAAGACCCCTCACGAACCCCGTCCACTTCACATCGTACGAAGAGGAAGAAGAAGACACAGGTCACCTCTCACAAGCGCCGTAAACTAGATATCTTCGACCATGGCTACGCAGGTAATGCGCAATGATTCCTGTCCCTGCGCGCGAGACGAATTGCAGGATTTGTTCAGTGTTCCCGACACGCAGACGGCCATAAACAAGGTGACGAAAATCAGAAAGTATCCACTGACGCCCGACTTGAACCACGACGGACCCATCGAATTTTATATTTCCAATGCCACCACCGATTTCATCGATCTGGCCAACATGACACTGCACGTGGCCCTGAAGGTGACCAAAAACAACGGGGATGACCTGGACGCGGATAGTCAAGTCGCACCCATTAACAACTTGTTTCATTCGTTGTTTAAAGACGTCAAATTACGCCTGGGAAAGGATGCCGAAACTTTGGTCACCACCTCTCTGCCCACCTATCCCTACCGGGCTTACTTGGAGAATTTGCTGAGTTTCGGTAAGGGAGCCAAGAACGACCACCTGTCGAAACAAGTCCTGTGGGAAAAAGATACCGCCGGGCAGTTCAATTCCACGAAATCTGTCGCCACCGCCGGGGATGGTGGACGACAGGCTCCGAATAACAAAGGATTGGAACAACGCCAGAAAACCATTGCTGCCAGTCGCACCTTTGAATTGCAGTCGCGTCTACACTTGGACATGTGTTTACAAGATCGGTATCTGCTGGATGGTGTGGACCTGCGGTTGAAATTGGAAAAGCAATCCCCGAAATTTTTTCTGATGTACGGCGAAGGCAACGATGCCGAAGACTACAAAGTCGAGTTCACCAAAGCCTACCTGGATATCCCGTTCGTCACTCTAGCCCCCAGTACCTACACACGGGTGGCCGCGCAACTTCAATCGTCCAACGCCAAGTATCCCCTGAAACGCGTGGTGGTCCGCGACATGGTCATTCCCGACAATCGTACCAGTCACGTCCTAGACAACCTATTTGTCAACGAAAGCCTGCCCAAGAGATTAATCGTGGGTATGGTACGTAACACGGCCTACGACGGAAGAAAAAACAGAAATCCCTTCCAATTCGAACACAATCAATTGGAAAACATCAAATTGACCAAGAACGGGGAAATTGTGGACGAATACGACGTCGATTTTCCCCAGCGACAAGCCATCGCACCTTACCTGGATTTGATGAAACGGGTGGCCGTCTTAAACACCCGAAAAGACCTGGACCTCCCTTTCAACGACTATATCAATGGGTACACTTTGTATTGTTTCGATTTGACCAACGACCACGGAGCCGACGGTAACTACTTTCATCCCAAAGCAGCGGGTAACCTGTCTTTGGAACTCAAGTTCGGTGCGGCCCCGACCAATCACCTCAGTCTTGTTCTGTTTGCCGAATACGACAATGTCTTGGAAATCGACGCCAACCGACAAGTCATCACAGATTGGTGAGGCTCTCTCCAATCGACAACTGACACGGGCTTTAGAAAAACACCTCCCCGCTAACGTGTTCGGGGGCGTGTGGGCTCGTAATCATCTGGATATACTGCGCCCGACCTCGTACCCCAAAGCCTACGTCATCAACACGGACGACGAAGACCAACCCGGTAGACACTGGACCGTGTTTGTGTGCGAAGGACCAGATCACATTACCTTCTTTGATTCCTACGGGTGTCCCCCTGATGTTTACGGAGAAGCCTTTCGACGTTTCGTCCAAGATCTACAACTCCACTACCAACCCCGATGGATTCAGGGACTCGAGAGTGTCGTCTGCGGCCATTATTGTTTGTATTATTTGTGTAATCGGTTTCACGTTCCCTCCCCGCACGCCCTTTCGGTGTTCGGGCACGTGTATCGTGTGAACGATATACTCGTCGAACAATGGGCTAGGGATCATTTTCCCGACTTGCAAAAAGACCAGAAGAAGGGACAACGATGTCGATGCTTTTTTGCTCTGTAAATATGTTTTTTGTGTTCAATTCAAGTTCAATTAAATTTGTGTTCTATGCCTTTGTGTTCAATTTTGTGTTGAATAAAATACTTTGTAAATATGTTCAATAAAATGTCGACAACATATCACGTGTCTGTTGTTTGTGACGTCATGTGACGTCATGCTATTCTGATTGGTTGGAAAATGGTATCGTCCCAACACCTTAGACTCGTCCCGTCCCGAGCTATAAATAGGAGTGTCAAAGCCCAAAGAAGTCACAAGCAAAATGGATCGTAAAGATAAAAGGTTTTGCGCTACTTGTCGGGGGTATTACCCTATGTTTAGGGGGAATCGGCCCGATGCCGATTACTTGGTGTGTTTTTGGTGTGGGACCGAAATTGGCAACACCTGTCATAGGCGGTCAAAGCATTCGGTGAAATGCACCAAGAAGCCGAATCGGTGGGAACAGCCGAAGTGCTCCTGCTAACCCACACATTGTGTGGACCAACGGCCCTTGTCAGGGCCAACTTAATCAATGGAAAAGAGTTGTTTCCCCTTCCCTCCCTCTCTTCCCTGCTTCTCCTCTTCCCCTTCTTCTCTCTCTCTCTGTCTCTCTCTCTTTTCCCGCGCGCGCGCGCGCCCTTCTTTCCGTACGTCATGCACGTGCAAGGTCACGCAAGGGGTCACGCACGTGCAGGGGTCATTTAGGTCACGCATGTGCCAGGGGTCATCCAGTGCAAGGTCACGTGCACGCGCATGCACGCACATGCACGCACGCGAATGCGCGCACGTGCGTTGCCATACAAGCCCTTATACTACTAATATACACACATGTATCTCATCTTCAGGCATTATCATTTAGCTGATTCGTCGTCTGCTAATCATAAGGTCTGCCATTGCGTCAACTGAAGAGGTTTCCATTTCCCGGTTGTACGTGACAAAGAGTAGGGTCGGGTGTTCAACCTCGTGGGGTTTCTTCCACTGTTAAAGACCCCCTACACGCAAGCAAATTATTAAAATAAAATTGAACCATATGTTAGTCCCGAAATGACCTAGTTCGCCCCCTCTCTCTCTCTCTCTCTTTCTCTCTCTCTCCCTCTCTCTCGTCTGCTATTTGTTTGCATAATATACTTGCAATAATAATACACTGACGGATTTCATTACAATGGCGCACCTATAAAATTCGTTGAAATAAAATGAGGGGTTTTATCGAACAAAGTTTTAGGGAAAGTCCCGGATATTTCCCATGATAATTCAGTGTAATCAACTCCCAAACCCTTATAATACAGGTGTAATTAACTCAGGTGTGGTTGTATCAACTTGTAGACATAAACTCGCTGGTTCGCTCCCCTTGTTGGTCGAGAAAGATCATCGCGACTTTTCAGCGTGGTTTCTCTTTGTCAGTGGTGCAGAAAGGAGGGACTGACAGGGATAGTTGTCTAGTCTATCGGATGGGACGGAAAAACGACGTCCCGTGTACACATTGACGTGCATGTAAAAGATCCCTTGACAGTTGGAATTCGATATAAGAGTAGGCCGAAGTGCATGGCATGGCGTATACCCGTCTTCCATTATGCCAGTAGGAGCAGTAGAGTGGACGTTAAACCCCATTTCATTGCATTTACTTCTCTTGAAAGACCAATACCATTGGGCGGATCTAGGAATTTTGAAAATGGGGGGCGCAGAATGAGGGCAATTACTGCGGGGACGGAGCCCGCCGCTGCGAGGGGGTTGGGGGTGGAGGGTCCCCAAGACAATTATATAAAGTATAGTCTGCAACAAGTTTATGGGGGACACCTCACTTTCCCCACATAGTCTAGATCCACCCGGCCATGACTAATCAACGAACAAAAGGGGTTTAAGGCGATTTACGATTTAAAGTATAGTCTGTAACAAGTTTGTGACACTTAAACATAGTGAAATGATTTCTAAACAATGAAAGTACACACCACATAAACTTTTACATTAGAAGTTTCAGATCCAATAATTCCGTAATTGTAAATAAAAAATCTATAAATATTCATAATATATATTGTTTCAACAAAAGATTACAAGTTACCCGGAAGCTCTTCTTTGTACAAAGAAGGTACAGCTCTTCAGTCAGCTCTGACTCTGGCCTTCATCTTCTCTACAACCTCTTGGACTGCTATCTTGTTCTCCTCGGAAGGGTGATAATGTTGAGGAAGAGGCGATTCTAGAATACCATCGCGAATGGTAACCTTGGCTGTACAGTATTTTTTTTACAACATTCCCAGTATACGATAATATTACGTCTAGACTTAACTCTGAATTTAAAACCATCTAGCACTAAATTCTGAACACCTTTAGTATTAGCAATGTATTTTAAGTTAACCAGAGCGTTCGCCATTTTGTAATGACTATTTGCAAATCAGAGGAGCTATATATATTAACTGATAAGCTGTGATTTAATATCAGTAGTTTATTTGATTTTATTTCAAATTAATTATTACATCAAAATAGCTCACAATGTAAATTTATTATTAAACGTATTCAACTAATTTGCCCAATCTACTAATTTGTGTAGAGTGTTCACCAGTAGAGTGAGAAGTTAATTAAAACAGACTATAGATAGATAGATATTCTTTATTTCTCAAACCGTACATAAATACAGTGTAGAAACAATAACATATTTTTTTTTTTTTTTATAAACAATATTTTATTCAGGATGTCTGAATGGGATTGGGGAACAGGCTTAGCCTATGTAAAACCCCTCTCCCTAAATAACATATTTACATCAATATAGTACCCCAACCACGGTCTACTAACTTCATAATCCTTTATCAAAACATTCAAATGTGGGAAACCGAGGTTAAACCAAATTATGATAAATTAATTAGTTTGAATATGTTTTTATTCCTAATATATCATCAAATCACCCAGTTTGCACCCGGGAAAGCAACTTTTAGAAACAAGAAACAACCACCCGTGTAGAACAGGATTTAAGATCAACTCTGATACGATTGAACTAGATATGCATGTTACTATAGTCTACGGTCGACTGCGATACGGCAAAATGTCATATCCTAAGCCCCAGTCACATCAGCGGTTCAAGGTTTGCTACCTAACTTTAAATATTTCTAGAGAGAGGATTGGTTGCTCCACGACATCGGCGAACCTCTGAGACTCTGGTGTGAACCAGACTTAAGAAATTCGCCCGTGTGTGATAGGGTTAGGAAACAATCGCAGGATAGGATGTAAGATCAGCTCTGATACGACTGAACTACTTAAGCTTGTTACTAGTCTACGATTGATTGCGATACCCTAAAATGTCGTATCCTAAGCCCCAGTCACATCAGAGGTTCCACGTTTGCTACCCTTTACCCTTGCCCAACTTTAAATATTTCTGGAGAGAGGCGTGGTTGCTCCCTGACAACGATGAAGCTCCGAGGGCAGAAGAAACAGCATATAGTTGTTGGGATGGTACGATAACGCAAAGCTCCGAGTACAAATTGAAACTCGATCGCGTATATCCGCCTTCACGTGCCCGATTGAATGGGACAGACAAGTAAGACGTTAAACCCCATTTTATTTCAGGTCTAGGATGTGTAGGCCCAAGATTTTACCACGGTCCCACTACGGTGTGTTCCTGGGGAATGAGTGGGCGACCTTGATGTACAGGCTGTCCGATTTTATTTCAATACATTGATTATTTCATCTGGCTCTTGATAATTAAAATGTCCACACTTCTAATAACTGGGTTCTATATCTGAGTCTTGAAGTGAGACTATAAGCCTTGGGGTGGGGTGGGGGGTACAATCAAGGACATCTGAACGCCACTAGTTTTATTGTTATCCATAAAGTGAATTGTAAATATATAATCAGTTTTATTGTTATCCATAAAGTGAATTGTAAATATATAATCAGACCTATATAACGACCTTGACCTATATAACAACAATAATAATTGTCTATGTATATCGCGTTGTTGCCATGACTAAGCATGTACAATGCGCATGACCTATATGCACTAATATATAGAGGATATTTGTCGTTTTAGAGTGAATAACATATTTTATTTCACCGATAAGCATGAGTGAAAATATAAACGTTTTTTTGCTTAGAGATGAAATAAAATATGTTATTCACGACAAAACTATGGTGGCTGAAAGCGTCCATTTATATCGTCGTGTTTCTAGATACAACGCGAGAGTCGCCGTTGAGAAAGTCGCCGAAAAAGTCGCCGATCGCCTTTTTTGTCGTACTAGCTTATCGGCTACCCGCGACTTTCACAACACGAGAGTCGCCGTTAAGCAAGTCGCCGAAAAAGTCGCCGAAAAAATCGGCGCCTTTTTTCGGCGACTTTCTTAACGGCGACTCTCGCCTCGGAAGTTTATAGTTAGTTACATGCGCAATGGCTACATTTTACTTCTTGTATATAAAATGGAGTTTGTTTTCATTAAATGCGCAACAATTTACAAAGGGACATCATAAATAATCATTTATTTAATCTTTCCAAATATAATATACAGTTTCCGTCCTCTGAAATGTAGGCTACAGTTTCCGCACATTTAAATTATCGCAACATTCCATTTATTGATAATAACAAGTAAAGCCGTAAAGTCAAAATCCCGAACTGATCTCGCAGCGAATATTCGCTTGGCTGCTACAATCACTGATAAGCATGACATCGACGAGGCTTAATGAGTACGGCATATTAACTTTTTTACTCCGACAAAGTAAATTCTCAAACATCTTTTTGAGGTAAAAGAAAAATAAATAAAAACGTTTGAAGTATTTGTAGTTAAAAAATATTTCCTATTTAGTGTAAATGGGCATTAAAATGAGCAAAATGCATCATTTTGCCCGATGCAGTTAGGTGTTAAGTAAACATTGCACGAGCCGTTGAGCCAATGAGATAATTCGTAAGTAATTCTCTGTAAAACAGATTGTCAAAATCCATACAACATAACTCTATCGAAGAGACCCCCACGTTATGGACACAGATCACCAAATATTCATAATATGTATGAAACAAGGGCGAAAGTTATTTTTAGTCCTTCTCTCCCTTTCCCTTTTTCCTCCTTTTGCATGGCGATTTTTGTTGAATTTTTGGTGTAGAATCGAAGAAAAGGGTTTGAAAATACATTTTCTGCCAGGTTTTGGTGAATATTCATGATTTTGAGGCGGAAGGATACAAGAGTTGTGAGGTTGGTTACGTTGAAAGGGAGGGCCGAAAATTGCAAGGTTAGCTGTCTCTACTTCCAGCTTGTCTATCTCAAGTTTTTCATGAAGAACCTCATAGATGCTTTTGGGCAAGAGTCTGCCACATGTTGCTCCATCTGTGGCAGAAAGCGTTTTTCCCAACGAATATTTGGGAAAAAGTTACAGCCGGTCTAAGAGACGAGAATTAACATTAAAGTCAATGGGGCAATAATTAGTGTTCTGTGGCCTTATAATAGCAGCAGACGACATTAATACTAGGTACAGTCAGCCACTCGATGCGCACTCGTCTCTGCGCATTTTCCTTTGCATTTGTACTCCATTTTATATACAAGAAATAAATGTAACTAACTATAAACTTCCGAGGCGAGAGTCTCCGTTAAGAAAGTCGCCGATTTTTTCGGCGACTTTTTCGGCGCCTTTCTTAACGGCGACTCTCGTGTTGTGAAAGTTGCGGGTCGACGATAAGCTAGTACGACGAAAAAGTCGCCGATCGGCGCCTTTTTCGGCGACTTTCGCAACGGCGACTCTCGCGTTGTATCTAGAAACACGACGATCTAAATGGACGCTTTCAGCCACCAGACAAAACGAAAAATGTTCTATTTATTTTATGATTTTACAATCATTTTAGGCAAAACAACATGGACTACTGCTAGCCAATGGAATAACATTTTTATTTCACTGATAAAACGCGGTATTCCACTACTGATCATAAAATAAGGTATATTAGCCAAGGTATGTTATGTATTATGATACGCTAATGATACGTGAAATTACGCGTCTCTATTCATCTAACACGAAAGGGGTGTGACATAAAATGGTTAACGTTTTCCTTTGAAGAGAAAGCACTTCTTATGAAGAGGGTGACGCATGAATAGTTTAGATAAGATAAGAGGTTTATTGCATGAAGACATCAAGGACAGTATACATACATATAAATGTAATAATACATAAATACATGCTACATAGACAACACATATATTAACACAATAGTAATACATTCGTACAAACAGAATAGTATGGTTCAGTTTTATTTCAATAATTCGCTTGTGCGTAGGGGTCTTTAGCAGTGTGTGTGAGGGTGGGGGCGGAGGATCCGGAGAAACACCTCTAGGTTAAAGAGAGAGAGAGAGAGAGAGAGAGAGAGAGAGAGAGAGGGAGAGAGAAATGGGGTTTAACGTCAACCCGACACAAACCAGGTCATTTCGGTACGAACAAACGGTTTAATTTTATTTCAATAATTCGCTGATGCGTAGGGGTCTTTAGCAGTGGGGGGAAACCCAAGAAAACGCACCAGCTTAGACAGGCGACCCTACTCCTTGTGACGTTCAACCGGTGAATCGAAACCAAGCCACATGACTCAAAGACAGACCGCACAACGCACACGTGCCAAATATTCGGCCATACAACCACCATGAAGTTACCACTGAATTTATATATATTTCCATTCGTAACTGATTTTATTGGTCAAACAAATTTTAAAAAATGGATGAAATCGCGCGATTTCTGAGAAGACTGGGTATATATATGGCAGATATATTGTAATTTTGAAATTCGTCGGTTGATGCTCTTTGTTCCGGTGTTTAATCTTAAAGTTACATTATGTGAGATAAGATAAAGAGTTGGCAGTTCTTTCCATATTAGTTAAAAACTACATAGTGTAAAGGTAATTTGCTGAAAATTTCACTCAAATTGATCCACCGTGAGCCGAGAACGAAGCGGGTGAAATTTTCGCATAGCCTCGGTCATCATTACTAAAATCATTAATATAAACAGCATAGTCTCGATTATCAACTTTTTAAAATTTAATTATCAATGGCCGTTAAGCACCATATAGGAATCTAATCCAACCAACATCGAAGGCTAGCCTCGACATCAAGAGTTTAGATAGGATTTCAGGCCTAAAGAAAGATAGATAGATAGAAATGGGGTTTAATGTCCACTCAACACAAACTAGGTCATTTCGGGACTAACATATGGTTTAATTTTTATTCAATGATTCGCTTGCGCGTGGGGGTCTTTAGCAGTGGGAGGAAACCGGAGTGCCCGGAGGAAACCCACGAGGTTGAGAAGGCGCCCCTATCTCCATGCCACATACGCTCACACCAGGGCTCGAAACCACAGCCGCAAGCCAGAGGCGACCGGCCAGCTAGAGGTCGATGCGCGGCACTCTAGACCACTGGGCCATCCCAACCCCCCGCCTAAAGAAAGACTTTTAATAAGCAGATTTTGCTCTTGCATAATGTATGTTTAATCAAGTATGTTCCATGAATTGCCAAGTAGAACACATGTTAAAGATGCCTTATGTAAGATTTATATCAAGAGTTAACAGTTCTGGTTATAATAGTTTAAACATAGATAATGAAAAGGGAATACACTGAACAATTTTAAAGATGCATCATGTAAGAATAGATACAGAGCTGACAGTTCTAGTTAAACTATTTTAGAAATTGATGGTGAAAAGGGAATACATTGAAAATTTCATCCGAATTACTTTATTTTGGGAGAAGATATTGGAAGATGTAGCACAGATTGTTTATTATCGCGGCTTGGTCCATATTTCCGTTGCTCAGGGGCGGATCCAGAGCGTTGGGGTGCAGCTACATGAAAAAAATAATGCCTTGCATCAATGAAATTACATCACAAAGTGATCCTACATCAGTATAAAATGATTTCTCTGTTTAAAAAGCTCAATTTGTATGTATGCCTATGTAACAGAAACCTGGCAAACCCCCTCCTGCAAAAATTCCGGGATCCGTCCCTGTTGCTACCATTGTTACGATAATAATAAAGTCTCGGTTATGAATTGGTAGTTTGAACTCGACGAAGAAAAAGGCCGCTGTCAGGTCAAGGATTCCAACAAAGCACACTGCATCTTCATTGGTCCGGGTAGGGTCGCCTGTTCAACCTCGTGGGTTTTCTCTTAATCCTCCGCCCCCACCCCCCGCCTGCTAAAGACCCCTACGCACAAGTAAATTATTGAAATAAAACAGAACCCTGTGTTGGTCCCGAAATGACCTAGATTGTGTCGAGTGGACGTTAAACCCCATTCATCTGCTAAGATATAAAATTGAACCATATGTTAGTCCAGAATTGACCTAGTTGGTGTTGAGTGGAAGTTGATCCCGGTTTCTCCATGTCATTAATGAAGGTATCTCTAAGTGTATGCGTCTGTACTTACACTGTCCTTGAACTATCTATAAAAAAAAATCTCATTCACAACTTATATTTCCCCGTGGGTTATTTAAATATTTCCGTGTTCTTTCACATTTTTATAACATATATAGATAGGGGCTATTTTCCTGTGAAGCAAATATATGTACACACTATGGAAGGCCATTAGGGACAATTAAGTGAATAAAATAATTTGATTATCTTAATTACAATATGCTTATCTCGTAATTATAGCTATCTCGTAATTACGATATACATGTACTTTACGATATACATGTACTTAATTATAGTTATCTCGTAATTACAATATAGCTATCTCGTAATTACGATATACTTAATTATAGTTATCTCGTAATTACAATATAGCTATCTTGTAATTACGATATACTTATCTCGTAAGTACAATATAGTTATCTCGTAATCACAATATAGTTATCTTGTAATTACTGTGTTAAACAATACCACGACCGCCGTCACGGAGACTGAATTGACAATCGAGAATAGGAATTGACAATTGACTATGTATGGCTATTTATGTCTTGATTTCAAACATTCATAACATAATCAGGCCCTGAGTTCACAAAGCATTCTCAGACTCAAGTTAAGAATTTACTCAAAATTGTTAGCTCTATTTTAACTAAATTAAAGCCCCATATAAAACTTTTGTTGTTTAATGTATCAAATACATCAATAAGAAACTATATGCGAAGTTTTTTGTTTCTGCATCAAAGATATTTCTTATAAACAGTGATTGAAAGTTGAGTAAATTCTCAACATAAGTCTGAGAATGCTTTATGAACTCGGGGCCTGACTTACATTTTCAATATACTCAATTTCCATTATCAATTTTGATCTATTGTAGCAAGAACGACCAGCTCTTGGCCTAATTCATACATAATGTATATTTAGTGAATTATATTATAATAATCCCTTGACAGTTGCAATTCGATATAAGAAGAGTGGGCCGCAGTGCCACTGTCTGGGCCAAATTTCCCTCATAACACACTGTGTGGCATATAATTAATTGACTAATAATGCTCATATACAAATATAAAATATAAAAAAATCTCCATTTAAGAGATGGCCATTTAGGCTTTCTATATCTAGTTAGATTATATTATTTTTAACAATTCTGATCGACGCTTATCAGCAGTATAATTATGACAAATATTTACCTAGTTTTATTTTAGTCATTTATATTACCTTGTGTGATAAATTACATAATCTGCTGCGATATAGGAGATATCGATTTACATGAATTTGATCGGTCAATCAAAAATTAACTACTTTCTTGTATTTTAAAAAACCCACTTATTTTAAAGGGCCAATCCCGGAAACTTTTGGGGGAATAAAACTGCTTAATTTTGTGTTAAAATCCCTTAAAACCCATTACATAGGCCGACCAAATTACATGATATTTGTGATACGCTTGTAAATAAATTAAACCTGACAGTCTTCATCTGGAAATGGAGACCGTTGTATTATACAGTATGTGGATAAAACCAGACTTTTTTCTATAAAAATAATATGTAGGTGGAATTTACCCTTTGCTATCAAGTACAGTACATGGGTCATTCACTGTATAGACCTATCAAGACACGGGAATCGATTATCAGGTCACCCAATGAAAAAATTGACCCGAAATCTTAAAAGGGTTACGTGCCCGGATAAGCAGTGTTGACGTTCACGTCCAAACGACTCAATATTTTGAGCTGAAATTTTGCGACAAGGTAAATACACCACGCCTCTATATTTTGGTCCATAAATTTCATAAATACTCGGACTTTAATTTTTGAGACCCTGTTCTTATCGGGAGGGTCCCTTTAAATAAAAAAAAGTAACTTCTTCTTTTTGTTAAAAAGAAACCGTTTTTATTTAATTGACCTTGAAGGAAACACTGGGTCAATATATAGGACTTTGCAATAGGTCAACTGCTGTAATGTAATTAGATTGAGTAAAAGTGAAATCTATACCAAAAAAGTATATTTATTCATTTGTGCATGTAAAAAGGATTGGGTGGTAAATAAAATCTCAGACTCGTGGGGTTTTTTTTAAATATGAAAAAATATCTATAATCGTTGATAAAGTAAAAAAAAAACAAACTCGGTCTATTATAACAATAATGCTTGATAACCTTAGTGCGCATATCCTGAAATCGACGGCAGTGGCATTGAGGGTTGATTATGGTCTGGATAAGATAATTAATGTCTAATCTATAATATAGAGGGGGTCACGGTGGCTAAGTGGATAAGGCGCTGGTTCACTTGCATTGGCCGAGAAAGTTCATCTCGATTTTCCGGCGTGATTTCCCCTTGCCAGTGATGCAGAAGGAGGGCCTGACAAGGACAGCTGCCTAGTCGATCGGAAGGGACGAAAACCCGAAGTCCCGTTTACACATTGGAGTGCACGTAAAAGATCCCTTGGCAGTTGGAATTCGTTATAAGAGTAGGCCGTAGCGCCGCTGCCCGGGCAAAATTTCCCTAATAGCACACTGTATGGCGTATGCCCGTCTTCCAATAGCCCAGGTTAGGTGCAAAAGAGTAGGACGTTGAACCCCATTTCATTTCATTTTATTTCTATAATATAGATAACATTTTAGGCCTAACGAGAGGCCTGCAATTTACCTCTTGTATAATGTATGTTTAAATAAATACCAATAAAATGAAAAATTACCGAGGGACCTGAATAAAACCCACGAAGTTTGAAAAGCAGTCGTACCGGGTCTTATTTTATCGCATAACTGATTAAGGAGAAAATAAAGCAAGGGCATGCATGCGAGTACGGATTTTTAGCAGTGGGATAATATACAACCGAGAGACCTGAATAAAACCCGCGAGGTTTGACCAACAGCCGCGCCATTACATGTATACGGAACCAGTATAGCTGGATGATCATACCCATGTAGCTGGATGATCATATCTATGTAGCTTAATGATCATATCTATGTAAATACTGAATAGAATAGAACTATAATTAGACTGATATATTCCTCACAAAGATTCATCTTTCATATTATCGATGTTTGCCAGAAATATAATGGAGATGGCACGGCAGCTCCAACCGGCATACTAAATTTAAGCTGGTCTACTTAGGCTGTCTACAGTTAGCTACAGTTGAGAACAGTTAGCTCCTCTAGGCTAGTTGGCCGACATTTTAAGTCCTGCTTTCATTTAACAAAATTAAAAAGGTTTAATGTGTCTTTTTGTGTGTAACAGATGTGGATCGGAGAAGGACAGTATTACAAAACGATATACTAATTTTTGGTAATGGCGGATAGACAGAGATCTATTCTCGAAGTATGACACAGGTGGATCTATGTGTGCAGGATGCTCCAACAGGGTTATATGGTGTCCAACACATGGTTATTTTTGACGAGACAACTATATCGCTCAAATTGAGAGGGGGGGGGAGTGGCCTAGTGGTCTAGAGTGCCGCGCTTCGACCTCCAGCTGACCTCTGGCTTGCGGCTGTGGTTTCGAGTCCTGGTGTGAGCGAATGTGGCATGGAGATAGGGGTGCCTTCTCAACCTCGCGGGTTTCCTCCGGGCACTCCGGTTTCCCCCCACTGCTAAAGACCCCTACGCGCAAGCGAATTATTGAAATAAAATTAAAACCATATGTTAGTCCCGAAATGACCCAGTTTATGTTGAGTGGACGTTAAACCCCGTCTCTCTCTCATATGTTAGTTCCGAAATGACCTAGTTTGTGGACGTTAACCCCAATTTCTCTCCCTCTCTCTCTCTCTCTCTCTCTCTCATGTCGCTCAAATTATGCCCACAAACTTCAAATTGCAAACATTTCAAACGGAAAACATAACTACATCGTCAATCCCTTCTTAAATTACGATTAATTAAAAGAATTTATTTTGCCACTTATAATAAAAATATCTTTCTTTTTATTTCAAAAGTAAACATTCCCTTTAATTAGGGTATTAACCTAAGGGAAGTGAAAAATGTCCAACGCTGTCCAAGTTGGTTTCCTGGTTCAATTTCTCGCAATCTGCTGTGGTGTTGTTCGTCGTCTCACAGAGTCCTCTGAAACGCTGTAACAAAACAAAACCAGGCCCCAAGTTCACGAAAGCATTCTCAGGCTTAAGTTGAGAATTTACTCTTCCAAATTTTGCCCGGGCAGCGGCACTATAGCCTACACCTATATTGAATTCCAACTACCAAGGGATCTTTTACACCAATGTATACACGGGACCTCGATTGTTCGACCCATCCGAATAACTAGATAGCTCCTTTGTCAGACCCTCCGTCCCTGACAAGGGGAAACCTTGTCGGTAAAATCACCATGAACTTTCTCGGTCAATGCATAGAACGAATACGCGACCTTCAGGGTAGCGAGTCAATGTCTTACCCACCTAGCTACCGTGGTTCGCTATAATCCGATAAAGAAGCTAGATATCTATGCTTTAGAACCCAAAATGGGCGAGAATGGGTGAACCTTAAATGATCTGATAATGCAATTCTGGTAGTTATTTGGGTTGTCCAATGGGAAAATCATTGAGGATACTCGACAACATCGATCACATCTAACGTTAGATGTAGTTATTTGTATGGTAGACGATATTTGACATGACCATTATGAATATTAGGCAATAGCGACCAAGCCAAACGTTACAATGATCCGATAATGTTATTATGTTACGTGTCAATGAGTAGGGTCGCCTGTCCAACCTCGTGGGTTTTTCTCTGGGTACTCCGGTTTCCTCCCACTGCTTAAGACCCCTACGCGCAAGTGAATTATTGAAAAACAATTAACAATATGTTAGTCCCGTAATGACCTACTTTGTGTCGAGTGGAAGTTAAACCCCATTTCTCTCTCTCTCTCTCTCTCTCTCTCCCCTCTCTCTCCCTATCTCTCTCTATCTCTCTCCCTCTCTGTAGAAAAAAATTGACTGTAATTTGTATAGACAGAATGTTGAGAAATGTATTCAAGATAGAAGGTAGATAACTCTTGTAAGCCTAATTTTCACCAAATCCACCACGCTGTACTTAAACCAAAATATTTCAAATCGACGGAATCAATTCAAAAATTTCAAAAGTGTTTTTTCGTTTTGTTTTCACCACTACCAACGTGTACACGGGAACTTCGATGTTTCGTCCCAACCGAGCGACTAGGCATTTTACCTTACCACACCCCCTTTCCTGCACCACTGACAAAGGGAAATACGTTGCAAAATCCGGACTTCGGTTTTCAAGCGAACGACTAAACGTTGTCCGTTGCCAGGCCCTCTGTCCTCCATCACTGACAAGTAGGGCCCCACGCCGGAAAATCTAGATGAGGTTTCTCGACCAAAGCAGGGATGGATCACGTTACCCACGGGTTACCGAGCCAACATCTTACTCACTAAGTCAATGTGGCTCGCACTTGCTTAGTGAACCGGCGCTGTATTTCGCGCTTTTTTGGAACAATTTTTCTGCGATATCAGCGCAGGTGAAAGAAGACGATAACCCAGCTAGCGTTGTGTGACTAATATTGTATGGTACCTTAATAAAAGTACCTGCCAAGATTGGTAAAGTGAGAACACAATCGGATCAAAACACAGATCCTATTTCGTTTCGTTCTTTATATTTATAAATTTCGTTTTACTATACTAGGATCTGGTTGATAGAAGGGATTAGCCAATGAAACGATCTGTTACGACGAACTGTGGGTAAACCACTAGAAACGCCAATGCTGATTGATTAATCAATGTATGACGTCACAGACTCAGAGCAGCTAGTAAGACCACTGACACGACCTTCCAGTACAACTTGTCAGATCTTCTACAGTTTAGGCATCGAGAGTACTAAAAAAACGAAACGAAATATAGATCTGCAATTGAACAATATTTAATTCTAATTTGTGTTTTTAATTTCGAATGTCATGGATTACATTCAGTTCGAGCTACACGCCCTTTAATCGTGACCTAGATTCGGATATGGTGTCTTTAAAAAATGTAGACATGTTATCCTATACACGAAGGATAATATTTGATAAGAAAAAGATCTATTAATTTCAAATAAGCGTGGCCCGAGGACAGGGAGTCGCATAAACTTACAGTACAGGTTGAAGAGGGTCGAGATGTTTTGGTTGAGCTCGTGTTTCCGGTCGACAACATATGTTGAGACCACACGAGTAATGGTTAAAGTGAAAATGAACACTAAATAAATAGAAAATAGCGGTTATGTATGATTGTCATGCTCAGTCTCTCTATAATTAATATGAAAAAAAGATTGATGGTTTTAACACCCTTGCGTAACCTTTTCCTCTCGGTATAAGTATTTAGAGAGAGAGAGAGAGAGAGAAAGAGGGAGAGAGAGAGAGAGATATTAACGTCCACTTAACACAAATTAAATCATTTCGGGGTAAACATATCGTTCAATTTTTATGTCAACAATTCGCTTGCGTGTAGTTGATATTTAAGCCGCTGAAGGAAAACGGGAGACTCTACCCGTTGTCATATACAAGCGGGTAACTGAAACCGTGTTATATCTGTCTGTTATAATATGAAAAAGACTAATGGTTTTAACAACTTTGCGTAACCTCTTTACCCTCAACAATATCATTATTTAAAGAAAAATTGTAAGACTGTTCTTTGATTTAAAACAACCTAATCGCTACATTCCGATACGCGTTGCAATATAATTATGATAAAATAAATTTTCAAGAGAAAACAAAAACCAGACTTTTCATGGTTCCATAGAAACAATGGAAATAAAATTTAGACATTTGAATGTCGTTGAATGTCCGGACCCCCCCCCCCCCCTGCTTAGGCTTGAAATTTTTTTTTTGCGATTTTATTGGCGATTTAGACCTGTTATTTTGGAATTTACCTTCCGGAAATACGTCAGAATGAACCAAATTGAATCTAATTTACCAAATTATCGGTTGAGCGCAATTAGTTAAGCAATTATCAAACCTATCCCCCCCCCCCCCCGCTGCAAAACATCCTGGATCCGCACCTGTACTGTGCTAGTTTTAAAGTATCGATGATAGAAGTGTGTTTTGAAGATACATTATGGGAGATTAGATACAGCGTTGGCAGTTTTTACTATAATAGTTAAAAACTAAATAATGTAAAGGCAGTTTGCTGAAAATTTCAGTTAAATTGTTCCACTCTGAATCGAGAATGTAAAGATTGAATTTTAGACCTAGTCTCGATCATCATTATTAGAATCGGTACCATAAAACAACATAATCTCGATTATCCATTTCATGATTAAATCATGACTGAAAGTTGAGCAGCAAATTGGATCCCAATTCAGTAAATACTTCAGGCTATTGAAATGACCTTGAAAATTGATTATGGTCTCGATAAGTTGATTAATATCTAATTAATGATTAAGGTAATATTTCAGACCTAACGAAAGGTGTGCAATAGGCAGATTTAGCGCTTGCAACGTAAACTGAATTCCTAACAGGAATGAACTAAAGTTTCTTAGACCTCCTGATAACTGACTCGGTGTCTTGCTCTCTGGGTCAACGCGGCTCCCCCAAGGAAGAGACCAACATTATGACCGAGTTGTGCTTTCAGTTGTAGTAAACATTAATTTATGCCTGGCTTTCAAGTGGGCTACGAATGTCACGAATTGTCCCGAAACCAAACGTTTCCGATTCGTAGAGAAGTCGTTGACGGTTCTTGAAGTTCGTGAATGATTCTTCGAATCGGCAGTATTCGGTGTGAATCGTGGTTTTCGTAGCAAGCGTGAATCCTCAGATATTAAAGGCACTAAATATGCCGGTTACAGAGGATACAGGTTAGCGTATCCGGAAGTCGTTGAACACATCTTTCCCGCAAGCATTCAGTCTCCTTTTATTGTAACACCAATCTTGATGTAACAGAGGGCTAACGTTTATTGTGCATGGTATGGCAGCTGGAATAGAATAAAGTAACATGAGGTTTTAACGACCACTCAACGATTACACACAGATGACCAATCCACCCTTCTAAAGATACAGTCGCATGTCCATCCTCGTGGGTTTTCTATTGGTCATTTCGGGACTAATATGGTTATTTTTTTATTTCAATAATTCGTTTGCGCTTAGTACCCGGAGAAAACCCACGGGTTGGACAAGCGAACCTACTCCTTTTTACGTTAATTTGACTTATTCCCCTCAGCACACCCCTCGTTATCAAGCACATCGTTAATAAATCCGTAATTGTTGTCCCATATAACCGTGTTAAGATAAAAGTTTGACATAATCATAGGGAACTTTCTCTGAGGGTAGTGATTGTGGAATAGTACTAATTGTATTTGAGATAAAATCTATGCTGTAAAGTTAATTATTTCCTGTATTAGATCTATGTTAAAGGTGTCATATTGAGACCAATGATTCATTTCATATTAGCTTTAACAAAGCACGTTCTAAAATACGTAGGCGTAATTATAGCCCCTTTGGTGCAGACCTGTCATTTAACACATTTTCTATTCTGTAAATGTGCGTTCCAAGTCGGTACGTTCCAAGAGAGAGAGAGAGAGCGAGAGAGAGGGGCGGGGGATAGAAACTACGCTGGGAAAAGGGGAAACTACGCTTGGAAATTTGGATGAACCTTCTTGGCCATAAAGGTATCGAACACTCGATCTCCAGGCTAGCGAGCCAGTATCTTACCCAATTAGCAATCGCGAGAGAGAGAGAGAGAGAGAGAGAGAGAGAGAGAGGGGGTGGGGGTAACAATCACTCGACACAATGGTGTTAATTTTATTTCAACAATTCACGTTGGACAGGCGACCCTGCTCCTTGTCACGTACAACCGGGGAATCAAAACCACGTCAGTTGACTCAATGACAGATCTTATGATACAGCGCGCACGTGCTAACCATTCGGTCAAAGATGGTAAATGAAGACGATTGTCATAACGGCCATAATGGCCTGATAAAAGCTAATCGTCATAATAAACTGTACTCAAAATAATTATTATTTAACATTTTATAACTCACAATGACGAGCGCATGGCATGACGTCCGGATGTCGGGGGTTTCCAACTTGTTTTTTCTTTGTCTGTGATGTAGATTGTAGGGACGAGTGACAGCGTGTAGTCGTTTCCATTGGACGAAAGGTCGAGGTGACGTGTACAAGGTTGAATGCATCTAAAAGAACCTTGACAATTCGGGAATTCGACGTAAATTAGACACAAACGCCGATGTTCTAACAAAATTTCTTTCATTTCTGCAGCAACCGTGATTATAGAACGGAGATACACTATGCAGGATATTGTTCATGACTATTTCACGCCAATGTATACACCAGAACTCGGTTTTGCTGTCCCATCCGAACGACTGGAAGCGTTTCCTTACAAGCCCTTCGTCTTGGACCACCGACAAGGGAAAACCAACACCAAGCTCGACCCCGGGCGTCCTGGTTAATGAGCAAGCGCCTTACGAGCTGGGCCACATTGACTTTCAATAAATCATGATATTATCCAATATTCACAGCGACACTCTCTTAAAATACAAATATTTATATCAATAACACCAAAAGAGAGAAAGACAGATATGAGGTTTAACGTCCACTCAACATAAACTAGGTCATTTCGGAACTAACATATGGTTTTTAATTTTATTTCAATAATTCGCAGTGGGAGGAAATGGGAGAACCCGGAGAAAACCCACGAGGTTGGACAGGCGACCCTACACCTTGTCACGTACAACCTGAATGTTGAAAATGAAAAATTACTATATTGAAAACTTCAGTGCAGTTACCTTGCGCGTAGGGGTCTTTAGCAGTTTTGAGAAAACCAGAGGACCCGGAGAAAACCCACGAAATTAGACAGACAACCTACTCGTTGTCTCGCACAACCGGGGATTCGAAACCACGCCAGTTGACTCAATGACAGGCTTCATGATACAGCGCGCATGTGCTAACCATTCAGCATTCAGCCATCCAACCCCCCAAACTGATCCCGCAGTGAACATTCGCTTGGCCGCTACAATCACTGATAAGCATGACATCGACGAGGCTTAATAAGTACGGCATATTAACTTTTTTACTCCGACAAATTAAATTCTCAACATTTTTGGGGGGTAAAAGAAAAATAAATAAAGACGTTTGAAGTATTTGTAGTTAAAAAATATTTCCTATTTAGTGTAAATGGGTATTAAAATGAGTAAAATGCATCATTTTGCCCGAAGCAGTTAGGTGTTAAGTAAACATTGCACGAGCGGTTGAGCCAATGACTACGAGGCGTGCAGTCAACGCACGTGTTTTGGACAGGCATCCGTTACAGAGATAATCCGTAAGTAATTCTCTGCGACAGATTGATCCAAACCCCCAAATAACATCAAACGAAAGACAGAATCACATCAGTAAACTGCCTCTTTAAACGGCGGTGTTCACATTCGTCGCTCTACTACAGCTGTTTTATAGTAAACCCCTGTAGTAAAACATCTTTACAGACCCGGGTTTCATTATACCAGTTGCTCTCGCTCGCTGTGTATGTATGTTATAGCTCCGTGTCTACCATTCACACGCCAACTTCAGCCTTACATACTTTTATACATTGTATATACGCTGACCTTAGGTCACCCAATAGTAAGGTTACGTTGAATAGCAGGAAAAATTATTTAAAAAAGAAAATGTGTCGGTGAATGGTTATTTTTTTGTTAAAGTGTTTGTGTATATATATGTACATACGAAGATAAAAGACCGTGTATGATGTTTTTAAAGACTTGTAGAGGAAATGGGATAATAGTGTGGTTTATATTTATTTTTTGTGTGAAATATACCCTGGGTTATGATGAATGGAATGGGTAAGTCAATATTTACATACGTATATATATTTAGATATAAGTATATGTTATGTCTGGGATAAAGAGAGAGGGGAGAGAGAGAGAGAGAGAGAGAGAGAGAGAGAGAGGGGGGGGGGGGTTAACGTCCACTCGACACAAACTAGGTCATTTCGGGACTAACATATGGTTTTAATTTTATTTCAATAAGTCACTGGGAGGAAAACGGAGTGCCCAGAGGAAACCCACGAGGTCGAGAAGGCGCCCTTATCCCCATGCCACATACACTCACACCAGGGATCGAAACCACAGCCGCAAGCCAGAGGTGACCGGCACTCTAGACCACTAGGCCATCCCAACACCCCTACACAGAGTTGAACGTCCACTCGACATAAACTAGGTCATTTCGTGATAACATGGTTCAGTTTTATTTCAATAATTCGCTTGCGTGTAGGGATCTTGAGCAGTGGGAGGAAACCAGAGGACCCGGTTAAAACCCACGAGGTTGGACATGTAATCCTACTCCTTGTCACGTACAACCGGGGAATCGAAACCACGTAAATTGATTCAATAACAAACCTTAGGATACAACGCGCACGCACTAACCATTATTTAGGATTTAGGGATATATGTCTACAATTATTGATATGGATAAGAGCATGCAATGAAATGCTATTTTGTTGTTAGGTAGAGTTTTCCCGGGCAACGGCACTATGGTCTACTCTTATGTCGAATTTTAACTGCCAAGGGATCTTTTACGTGCACGCCAATGTTTTTTTGTACCATCCGGACGATTAGGCAACAGTATTTGTCAGGTCCTCCGAAACCACGTTGAAAAATCCCGATGAAGGGATCGAAAACGCGACCTCCAGACTAGCAAGGCAACGTCTTACTCACTTAGCCACCGTGGCTCTGATATCAAGAAGAACAATATACGTAATATTCTAAATGTCAATGTATTCAATTAAGACAGTGAGATACACGTACAAAATAGAATATGTCTGGGTATATATATATGTTCGTACAGTATTTGAGTATGTAATCATATATACACGCTGTATCAGAAGGTCTGTCATTGAGTCAACTGGCGTGGTTTTGATTCCTCGGTTGTACGTGACAAGGAGTAGCGTCGGTTATCCAGCCTCGTGGTTTTCTCCGGGTCCTCCGGTTTCCTCCCATTGGTGAAGCCACAAATTGAACAATATGTTAAACCCCATCGCTCCCTCTCTCCCTTTCTCTCTCTCTCTCTCTCTCTCTTCCCCCGCCCCGCCGATTCCATTACGATCGACATACCTTTCACCACTTTGAAGGGACAATCACGCTGGAACTCTTCCGGACAGCGACATTACGGCCTTTACTTATATCGGATTCGATTTGCCAAGGGGCCTATTACGTGCTCACCTGAGCGTACACTGTACCTTGGTTTTCGTTTCATCCGAGCGACTATACGTTGTCCCTTGTCAGACCCCTCATCCGCACCATTGACAAGGGGATACCATATTGGAAAATCCCGATGCGGAAAATCCAGACGGACTCCCTCGACAAACACGAGGACCACAAGGATAGCGAGCCAAATCCCCACTCACTGCTATGTTGCACTCGGCAAACCTCACTAGATTCCAGTACCCTTCATCTAGCTTCGACTGTATGAAGAAGTCCGCCATTAGAACTACTTTCAACTTCCCGGATTACCAACGGCGTTGCCCATGACGACGCATTTGAAGAATGTTTCTGTCAAGTTTATCAGATTTTCTTTAGACAAGGACAAGTTTGCACTGAAAATTCGACATGCCCTTAGAATTCCTTTCTAAAAGCGGCAAGTTTTCCTAATAAGCAAACTGGCGCCGCATCGCAATTGTATAGGCGTAGGTACATATCACTTACTGTCATACAGCCGAGACTAGATGTGGGTTCCTGAATCTGTGGGGGGTTGGGATGGCCTAGTGGTCTAGAGCGCCGCACTTCGGACTCTTGCTGGCCGGTCACCTCTGGCTTGCGGCTGTGGTTTCGAGCCCCGGTGTGAGCGTATGTGACATGGAGATAGGGGCGCCTTCTCAACCTCGTGGGTTTCCCCCGGGCACACCGGTTTCCTCCCACTGCTAAATCCTCCCACTGCTAAAGACCCCTACGCGCAAGCGAATTATTGAAATAAAGTTGAACCATACGTTAGTCCCGAAATGACCTAGTTTGTGTTGAATGGACATTAAACCCCATTTCTCTCTCTCTCTCTCTCTCTCCTGAATCTGTCGAGGTTTGCCGAGTGTGCTATGTAGCAGACAAAGTAGGTCAAAGTTCAAGGAAACAGATGACTGTTCTCAATCTGAACAAGATTCATCGTCCGGAGACTGTTCTCTCACTATTGTTTAGACTGGTGAGTTAATTGAAGGCATTATTTCTCACCTTTTGCCTTTGAAGTGCATTCCTTAATTCACGAACATTTTAAAACATAGACATTAAAATCAGACAAAATACCAGCGGTACGCACAATTTATCAGACATGGGGTAAACTACGGAGGTCGCGTTTTTTTAAAATCTCTGCATTGGCCACGAAACTTCATCTGTATATTCCGCGTCCATGTTATATGGTAAGATCGTGATTATGAACAATTTTAAATGTGGGAGTTTTTATAAATAAATTCCGGGTGGGTGGGTGTTGGACGGCCGAATGTTTAACGTGCAGGCGTTGTATCATACGGCCTGCCATTGAGTCAACTGGCGCGGTTTCAAATACCCGGTTGTACGTGGCACGGAGTGGGGTGGCCTGTCCATCCTCGTGGGGTTTCTCCGGGTATTCCGATTTCCCACCACTGCTACAGAAAGTTCATCGCGATTTTTTGACTAGATTTTCCCCTGGAAGAGTTGTTATATTACCAGCGTTTCGGTTGAAGTTCAGGATTAGCCAATGAAACGGTTTGTTACGGCGACTTACTGGCGTGCTATGCACGGGGCTGTGGGTAAACCACTATTCACGTCAACGCTAATTGATTAATGAATGACACGACCTTGTCAGATGTTCGTGTTGTGTAAGCCATCGTTATAAAGATCTGTATTTTAATCTGATAGGCAGGATTCACACGGCGGCCAAATTAAAGCTACAATTTCATATTTTTAAGTAACATTTTCAAAATGTATTAAAATAAAACTTGAAGTAGATTGTATCTATAAAGAGTCCTACCTTGTTAAAGAATAATCCTATTAATCCTATAATTCACAACTGCCAGTTCAGAAATATGGCAAATATAACAACTTGAAATTCAAACGTTTGAAGATAGCTATTCCATTGGGGGAATAGAAGAACAAGGGAGGTAATTGTGTTATTATATCCGGTGTCAATGATTTTTGAGTGTGGGGAATAATACCAATGATCGTATAATAGTGAGTTGACAACATATTGAGCAAAAGACATAGAAATAATCATGTTTTGACTTTCTTAGAAAATATGAAATTATCGCTTTAAAGAATAAAAGATTTGGCGATTTACATTTCAAAATTCTACACCTACAGTTTCAGCCAATTTCTAAATAACGAAACCCGTGCGAATAATATAAAACGGAAATTCAGCCGAAAAGAAGTTTCAAAATAATTATATATGAGTCATGTCAATAACAAAGAAAATTAAATGAAATGGGATAATGAAGAAGGGGATGGGGGACATTTTGCCCAGACAGCGGCGCTACGACATACTCTAATATAGAATTCCATCCGCCAGGGGATCTTTTACGTGCACGCCAATGAGTACACAGGACTTTGTTGGGTTTTTTTTTTTTTGATTCCATCTGAACGCCTAGTCAGTTGTCCTTGTCATGCCCTCCGTCCTGCGCCCTGACAAGGCGAAACCACAGGTATCTTAAAGACATTTATCAGAAATATTTGAACATCATCTCTTTTCGGTATCTGTATTTTAAGATGCAATGTGCTATATAGATTACACAATTTCAATATCTAAATTTAACAAAAATCGGGGTTGAAACCACGTCGGCAAATCCCGATGAACTTGCGCGGCCAACACCGATATCAAACACGCGACTCCAAGGCTAGCGAGCCAGCGCCTTACTCACTTAGCGAAGCGGTCGGACCTTACATAACTCGTTTAAAATACAGACAGAGAGAAAACCCCCGTTGCCCTTTTTTTTAACAAAAAAAGAAAATGAATAGGGTTAAAGATTGTTTTATTATTACATAGATAATATAATAGGTAGGTTTTGTTTGGGGTCATTGATGCGTAACACGTGATATCATAGTTGAGGCTTTCATGCCGTTATATAGGCTAGACAGATCGGTATTAAAATACTTATACTTATATACAATATACTTATAGTAGGTCTACCTGTAACACTGGGATATACTTGTATTGAACAGAGAGAGAGAGAGAGAGAGAGAAGAGAGAGAGAGAGAGAGAGAGAGTGAGAGAGAGAGACCCTACGAGCAAGCGAATTATTGAAATAAAATTATACCATATGTTATTCCCGAAATGACCTAATGTGTGTCGAGTGGACGTTAAACTCACTTTCGCCTTGTCAGTGATGCAGAATGGAGGGCCTGACAGGGACAGCTGTCTAGTCGTTCGGATTGGACGAAAAACCGAGTTCCCATGTACACCTTGGCGTGCAAGTAAAAGATCCCTTGGCGGTTGGAATTCGATATAAGAGTAGGCCGTAGCGCCGCTGCCCTGGCAACATTTCCCTCATAGCACACTGTATGGCGTTTGTCTGTCTTCCATTGGCCCAGGTAGGGTGCATAAGAGTAGGACGTTAAACCCATTTCATTTTATTTCATTTCTCCCGTACCTGAAATAAATGTTTCTGTGTAACTGACAGCGAGTCTGAAACCACACAACACATTACGTATCACAATAACAAAAATAACCAGAAAACAGGCCAAGTACAGAGTGATGATGTATCTAAAACACGTGAATTTATTTAGTATTAAGGCACTTAACATTCCGATACAAACTGTCTGTGAAGAAAAACGAAGGAAAGATATCCTTCTGTCTGAAAAAATGATCAGTGTATACCCGTCTACGACCGTAAGTTAGCTCACCATAACGATGATCTGTAAAACTTTCTCCCTGGCGGTATTTCGGTCTATAAGTAAAACAACACATAGGTTCAATCTAGTAATAATTACTGCAGATCTTTACCCCCCGTTATGATTACTGTCTGTTGGTATTATGTTATAGATAAGATGTATCAATTAACAGAGAGAGAGAGAGAGAGAGAGAGAGAGAGAGAGGGGGGGGGGTAACGTTCACTCAATACAAAATAAGTCATTTCGGGACTAACATCATTTTTATTTCAACAATTCGCTTGCGCGTATGTTTTTTAGCAGTGGGAAAACTGGAGGACCCGGACAAACCCCAAGAGGTTGGATAGGCAACCCTACTCCTTGTCACTTAGAACTCGGGAATCGATCCACGCCAGTTGAATCATTAACATACCTTTTGATACAGCACGCACTTGCAAATCATCCGGTCACCCACCCCTCTTATCAATTAACGGGTTAGTCTGTTTCCTTCCTCGAAGTCTGTACAATATCGTATAATCCTCAGCTGTACCTGTGATTGTGACGTAACATAAATGATGTCATGACCCCGTATCAGCTGTATGTACTCAGAATCTGAGGTATTCATATTATTTAAATGTATCGCCGAAGTGTTGTTTTCTGGGGGTTGTAGCTTATTCCAACTATAACGACGAAAACTCATATAATTAGTTAAAATTGTACTTTTAATAAACGAATGCTTAAAACTGGCTAACGGTCACAATAACGAGATAGGTACCGCTAGGGCAAGCCGGTCACCAGACTAAAGTTACAGTAGAATATAGACCATATTATATACAAGCTTAGGATTAAAATAATTATATAATGATATTTGATAAGATGTTAAATTGCACATAGGAAACAGATGTTTAAATACAGAAGAAGATATGGACATAGCAAGAACGTGGGTTAACTATAATTACGTAATACATATCGTTACATTAAGTTTAAACTCAAACAGTTAAAAGACTTGAAAGATTAGTGAGATATCAATTCGGACATTGGTCATTTACTATTTTACCTAAAATCATATAATAAAATATATACAAAGATACCCTATAACAGTACCATAGAGAAAAACGAAGTGGGGTTTAACGTCCTACTATTCTGTTTCGACAGGAAGAATGAAGGTGGAGTTAGAATTCAATATAAGATCAGTCGACCGTTGTTCCGCTGTCCGGGCAATTTTCGCTCATAGCGCAATGGATGGCGTACGCCCGTCTTAATCAATTTAGTCGGTGTTGGAAATTAGGCCGTAGCGTCGCTGCCAGGGCAAAATTCCCTTCATACCACACTGTCTTCATTAGCCCAATCGAAGCAGGAAAGTATGACGTTAAACCCCATTTCATTCCATTTCACTTATTTTAAGTTGATTACTATTAAAAAAAGAAAGAAAAAACGAAGAAAATTAAATTAAAGACATTCATGTTTCTAAATATAAAAAACAGACTCTAAAGTAACTTAGAATTGACTTTGTACGCGCTTTGAACAGACTTTATTGTTTGGAGTTTAGCGCGATATAAGAATCCTAATCCAGTGTAGTATATCACCATTCCTCCGCCTTGATAATATCCCAATCTCACCAGGTGACAGACATAGTTTGTCTAAAATTATTTCAAGTTGCATAAAATGCATGTTTAAAGATAAGGTTAGATACAGAGCTGTCAGTTCCCGCTATGATAGTTAAAAACATAAATAATGCAAAGCGAATATACTGAAAGACCTGCAATATGCAGATTTAGCATAACATATCTCTATAAAACATGCTTTACAGCTACGCCATCTTTATACGTCTTTAGCTTTTATTTATCAGCATGAGTTACGTCTATACACGTGTTGAAATACAATCTAACAATAGGATTAGGGGATTACACCAGATCAACGCCGGATTACTGCACGAAAAGATAGTTAACCTTTGACACCGTCTGCATACAGAATTTAACAGGTGTAAACCAAGACATTTCACACTTATTGATGTCACGTTGGGGTTAACGACTCAAGCGTATTCTCTTGTCTAAAGAATTTGAAAATTTTCTATCAGAGGATTTAAAAGCTTTATCGTTAGTAGAAAATAATTGGAGTATTTTAGAAATAGGGACAGGTATATGGGGTTAACTGGGTTGTCTTGGAAGAAGGGCTTAATGTAAAAGGGCCAGTTTTCGAGGGACTGGTTTTTAGAAAAATGGTGCGTCGTCTGTACTTTTCAAAACGATATAAGGTGTTCTAGAAAGAGTGGGTATTAGCTGTTCTATTAGGTATCATGTGTTCTATTAGGTATCCTGTGTTTTATATTAGGTATCATGTGTTCTAGTAATAACGGTATCACGTGTTCTAGTAATAATGGTATCATGTGTTCTAGTAATAATGGTATTATGTGTTCTAGTAACAATGGTATCATGTGTTCTAGTAATAATGGTAGCATGCGTTCTAGTAATAATCGTATCATGCCTTCTAGTAATAATGGTATCATGCCTTCTAGTAATAAGTGTATCATGTGTTCTATTAGGTATCATGTGTTCTAGTAATGGTGGAGAGTTTTTGTGTCAGCTAATTCGTTACGCGAGAGCTTGTTCTTTTTATTCGGATTTTTTAAGTAGATCGGGACATTTTTCAAATAAGCTTCAACTACAAGGATACTTGCGCACTAAACTTATAAAATCATTTAAAAAGTTTTGTGGCCGTCATATTGACTTGATTGGTAAATATAACAGGTCTCTCCCGGCCATTATTCTAGATAATATTTAATTGACGCGTATCCTATTTACTATCTGTCTGATTATGTCTACTACATCGTTACCACTGTTCATCACGTGCATTTTGCATACCGATAGTCCATTGGCCAATCACGTTATTTTACCGAGCTGTCGCCTAATAGCTTGGATGCAGCTATGGCGGGTGTGGCGCCAGGCAGGGTAAGCTTACTCTTCCGGACACCTGTTACCACTGTTTGTTGTGTATCTTGTACACGATGAACAGTCCATTTGCTGATTACACTAATTTGCCTATAACGTTTTGGGGACTTCGAATTTTGTCTAATGGCTTGGATTGTTCGTACTTGGTTTTATATTATTTTTATATAATAATGGTATCATGTGTTCTAGTAATAATGGTATCATGTGTTCTAGTAATAATGGTATCATGTGTTCTAGTAATAATGGTATCATGCGTTCTAGTAATAATGGTATCAAGTGTTCTAGTAATAATGGTATCATGCGTTCTAGTAATAATGGTATCATGCGTTCTAGTAATAATGGTATCAAGTGTTCTAGAATAGGGATGACTGTTATATGATGTTCTATTGGGTATCCAATGTTATAGTTACAGTGGTAGAGTTCCCATGTGTTATAGTAATAGCGGTATCAGGTGTTATGATAACAGTGGTATCAGATGTTCTAGGAAGAGTGGTATAGAATGCAAGTATTCCAGTAAGGGTGTTATTAAGCTTACTCGATAAAGTTATTCACATACTGGGTGGTCTACTACGATTTGATTCTATTGACTCCCTCGACAACATTGTTTAAAGTCACATTACGTGTTGTGGGGTCTCGTGTTCGACACCGGTGCATGTCCGTCTTCATTATCCCAGTCAGAGTAGAACAGTAGGACAGAGAGAGAGAGAGAGAGAGAAAGAGAGAAAGAGAGAGAGATGGGGTTTACCGTCCACTCAACACAAACTAGGTCATTTCGGGAGTAACATATGGTTTAATTGTATTTCAATAATTCGCTTGAGCGTATGGGTCTTAAGCAGTGGGAGGAAACCGGAGAACCCGGAGGAAACCCACGAGGTTGAGAACAGTAGGACGTAAAACTTAATTCATTTCATTTTGCGTTGAACAATGCTGTTCTACTAGGCTATCACCCTTCCGCCGATTGAATGAACCATTAAAGACGTTATTTATTATGCGAATTAAGTAGTTTCTTAATGATATCATTATACTAATTGTGTTGAGAGTAAGTGTGGTATGTATTATATATATATGGGCCAGTACTAGTAGTCTCGAGAACTTACTTCCTGTTAGCGCCACCTTCCGGATATATAATCTTTCAACATCCTTTTATGTTAAAAATTTTTAAAAAAATCAATTGTATTTTGTTCAAGTTTTGTCGAAAGAAACAATTTAAAGAAAAGAAATAAAAAAATAAAAAAATTGAAATGAAATGCACCGACTGGACTAATAAATGCTACGTTGTGCTGTGGAGGGATTTTTGCACGGACAACGGCGCTACGGCATATTCGTATACTGAATTTCAACTGTCGAGGGTTCTTCTACAAGAACATCACTGCCAACACGTACACGTAACCTCGCACTGTCACTCAGGTCCTCCGTCCTGGAACCACCCCGGAAGATGGTGAGGAACTATACAATCTTTTAAAATTCGGTCAAATTAAGGGCTGGAAGACATTTTGAAAACGATTTTAACAAATAAAATCTTGCGACTCTCTTTAAAAGTAATTCGGTGATTATGAGAATAAATAGTTTGACATCAAAGAATGTGTAGTTAAATTTTAATGCAGAGGGCATTAACTCCCAGAACTCATTAGCCTTTAACATTCAAACCTCGAGTGATACATACAAGCATTCAGTTATATAAGTTATTCATAGGAGAAGCCAAATGCGTAACATTGAAAATAACGGAATTAGTTTTATTTCTGGAATGCGGTAGAGAGAGAGAGAGAGAGAGAGAGAGAGAGATTGGTTTTAACGTCCAATCGACACAAACTAGATCATTCCATGGGGCAAACAGGACGAAACTGGATTCGATGGCGACCCTACGCTTTGCATTTATAATCCGATGCAAGAGTAGGTCATAGTGCCACTGCCCGGGCAAAATTTCCCTAATCGCACACGCTATGGCGTATGTCCGTCTTCATTAGCCCAGTCGGAGCAGAACAATAGGACGTCAAACCCCATTCCATTTCACTTTTCACTGGAGGGCAAGAAACCCGTGGGAATATCAAAATGTTGAAATTTTCTTAAATTTGTTATTTTTAAATGTAAATAATAATTTAGATAACTAGAGTAAATATGTCTACATATAAAAATATACACGGTCGCTTACGTTCTAGTGATTACAGACAGCTGTGTATTGCTATAAAAACACCGTCACCAGAAATATCTTCCAGCAGCGAAGTTTTAAAATACAAATTTCGATTGGATAAGAAGAGTTTTTCAATGGTGGTGTCTGTGACGCACAAAAAGTAGACTACAAACTTTAAAATCATAATTATCTTCGAGAATACACATGGTTTGTGGTCGTCATAATATAATGAATTTAAATTTCGACGATGTTTCGGGTGGTCGTGGTCCCGATGAAAACAGTACACCATTTAAACATTATGCAAGAGATAAATCAGGTTGTTGCAGGTCTTTCTTTAGGTCTTATATGTTACATAAATAATTAATTAGACATTAATTAACATTTCCAGGCCAAAGCCCCGTAGCCAGCTCATAAAATTGGGGGGGGGGGGCTACAGAATTTTTTGGAGGGCCTGAGGATGTGACCAGCTAAGAACACCCCTAAAAAATCATTATTGTTGGCGAAATATTGGGGGGGGGGGTGCTAATTGGATTCCCCCCCACTCCGTGGCTACGTGGCAGCCAGGCCATATTTAACTCTCCGTGCCATTGGGTGCCTGCGATATTCGTGTTTTCAATGTCGAAGAGCTAATATTAAACAAATATGAGCTCTCCTTCTCGCATATTTTGTTCCCACAGCGGACCTGAAAAAGATCCAAAAAGTCAATCTTAAAGTCTTAATGTACCACAAGACTAATAATAGTGGATGATATTGAGTTAGAGACTTGACTACTTTAACTTCGATCGTAGGAATGCTAGAAGAAAATATAAGCGAATACATGTCATGGGTTTAACATTGAACTCTATATGGAGGGCAATTCTAATACTAATGAAGGGGGGCGAATGGTTAGCACGTGCGGGCTGTATCATGAAGTCTATCATTGAGTCAACTGGCGTGGTTTCTATTTCAGGTAGTACGTGACAAGGAGTAGGGTCGCCTGTCCAACCTCATGGGTTTTCTCCGGGTCCTCCGGTTTCCTCACGCTGCTAAAGACCCCAGCGCACAAGCTAATTATTGAAATAATACTGAACCATGTGTTATTCCTGAAATGACCTAGTTTATGTCGAGTGGACGTTAATCCGCATTTCTCTTTCTCTCTAGCACTAAAGGGGTTTTAACTCGTATTTTCAACGGGCTATAACAACCGAGCCGTAGTTATCTGGACTAAAACAAGCAAAGTGTTCTAAACGTGTCGATGTCGATAAAGTTCAAGACTGACGACAACATGTAAACCACACCAATACCGCATTCCGGAGTAACTGCACCAAGTTCAATCTTGTAATTGATAAAGTAATGTTTACATTTGGAATCGCCATTTTTGAAATTCTCATATGTACATCTGCTTTTCATCCCAGTGAAATAGTGTTCAAATATACAGCAAAGAGGAAGAGATTGGGAGAGAGAGAGAGAGAGAGAGAGAGGGAGAGGGAGGGAGAGAGAGAAGAGAGAAATGGAGTTTAATGTCCACTCATACAAACTAGGTTGGGACTAACATATGGTTCAATTTTATTTCAATTATTAGCTTGCGCGTAAGGTTCTTTAACGTTCTACTGTTCTGCTCCTAACCTGGACTAATGAAGACGGCCATACGTCATAAGTGTGCTATGAGGGAAATCGAAATCCAATTCTTGTTGCTAAGGGATCTTTTACGTGCACGCCAATGTGTACGCGGGACCTCGGTTTTTCGTCTCATCCGAACGACTAGACAGCTGCCCTTGTCAGGCCCCCCGTCCTGCATCACTGACAAGAAGAAACCCCGCCGGAAAATCTGAATGAACTTTCTCGGCCAATGCAGGGATCGAACACCCGACCTCCAGGCGAGCGAGCCAGCCTCTTACCCACTTAGCCACCCATTTCGTTTGAATACAACCTTTTCTTTTTTTCTCATTGCATCAAAATCCCACAAGATGGTTGTTGTTTGAACTACTGGGCTGGGTTACAAATTTTAATTAGAAAATTGTTGCGCCAGCATGATAATTTTAAAAGGCCAATGGGTGTATATTTTTACTTATATTATGTTTGTGTCTTATAGCAATAGATTTAAAGGTGCAACAGAGGGGGGTTGGGATGGATTAGTGGTCTAGAGTCCCGCGTTTCGACCTCTAGCTGGCCGCTCACCTCTGGCTTGCGGCTGTGGTTTCGAGCCCTGGTGTCAGCGTAAGTGGCATGTAGATAGGGGCGCCTTCTCAACCTCGTGGGTTTCCTCCGGGCACTCCGGTTTTCTCCCACCGCTAAGGACCCCTACGCGCAAGCGAATTATTGAAATAAAATTAAAACCATATGTTAGTCCCGAAATGACCTAGTTTGTGTTGAGTGGACGTTAAACCCCATTTCTCTCTCTCTAAAGGTGCAACAGACACGGTGGTGATCAATGAGGTTGAAGGAGCTAAATCTCTTTGGTACCTGGAAATTAACAGAAATGAGTAGTAACGCATATAATAACGTATTATGAATGTATTGATTTACATTCAATTGTTTCTGTTTTTACTCTAATTTCTAATCAGTTATTAACGTAAGGATCTCCGGATCAGCCGTGCAAATTTTTCATAGTACTTGGCATTGTTAAACCCCATCTCACACCATATCGCATATTAACGCAAGCACCCGTGATCTACTGCCGGGGCAAAATTCCCTTCATAGCACAAAAGTCGGTTAAGCTATAGATTTAGTTAGATTCGCTCCTTTAATATTAGATATTTTTTTATATGTTGTTTCACTGCAGATGAGAGCCACGGTGGCTCAGTGAGTAGGACGGCGACTCGATAGCCTTTGGTCTCCGAGTTCGATCCCAGTGTTAGATGGTTTATCGGGATTTTCCAGTGGTGCAGAACGGTAAGCGTTTTTTCCATCCACTGGAGCCAGGTGTAATGACGTCATATGTGGATTGTGGGTTAGGATAAGGGTTAGGATAAGGGCTGTGGCCTGCAGATTTTGTCAGTTTCGAGATGTAGATAGGGCTAGCCTTAACCCTAACCCTGGACCAAGCCTAACCCTTATCCTAACCCACAATCCACATATGACGTCATAACACCTGGCTCCATTGGATGGAAAAAAAAAACGCTAACCGCAGAACAGAGGGTGTACACATTGGTGTGCATGGAAAAGAAGCCTTGGCAGTTTGAATTACCGTAGCGCTGTTATCTGTGCAAATTGGCCCCGATAGCCCTATTGGAACAGAACAGTAGGACATTAAAACCCATGTCATTTCATTTATACGCTCCTTGAATGTTAGATAGTTTCACAGCAGTTAGTACTAATTTACAAATAAATTGTCCATGTTGAAATACGCATTGTCTTTTTATACGGCCATTCTCAAGGTATCGTATAACTTGACACGTGGAGAAAATAACCACCAACACATACATCGCTTTTATAGATGGTAAGAAGGTGTTATTTTAATTCTCGGTCTAGGTTATCAGGTATAAAAGAAAGAGTCGATTCTTTATTTTGAAAAGACTGAACAATCTGATCTATGACGTCGATATATTATCCAGTGACACATGTAAAGCAACGAGCTTTAATTTACTCAAAAAAACAAACAACCCACTAATTATGTTTCGTTCAATTTCTGTTCTCCGCATGGGAGCGATGTTGGTAACAGGCATATCAATTTCCTGCCTTGTAATTTTCTCTGTGATGTTGATTTTTTTTTTTAAACTTTCATAATGTGTAGTTTAAACCTTATTGATGGCTGGGTGTATTGAAGGCAACAAACACACAAAATTAAAGAGTCAAATAACCGAAATAAAAAAAACATACATAATGTAGAGAGTATTAAAACACAAGAAAACCGAAACATATACCCAAGTCGGCCATTTTAAACTTGCGTTATGGGCTTCTGAAATCTACATTAGTTTAAAGGGACAATCCCGATAAGAACAGAGTCTCAAAAATTAAAGTCCGAGTATTTATGAAATTTATGGACCAAAATATAGTGGCATGGTGTATTTACCTTGTCTCAAAATTTCAGCTCAAAATATTGAGTCGTTTGGACGTGAACGTCAACACTGCTTATCTGGACACGTAACCCTTTTAAGATTTCGGGTCAATTTTTTCATTGGGTGACCTGATAATCGATTAATGTTTCTTGAGAGGTCTATACAGTCGATGACCCATGCCCTGTACTTGATAACAAAAGGTAAATTTCACCTACATATTATTTTTATAGAAAAAAGTCTGGTTTTATCCAGATACTGTATAATAAAACGTTCTCCATTTCCAGATGAAGACTGTCAGGTTTAAGTTATTTAAAAGCGTATCACAAATATCGGGTTAGTAGGTGGGCCTTAGGTTATAGATTTTAAAGGATTTTAACTCAAAATTAAGCAGTTTTATTCGCCAAAAAGTTATCGGGATTGGCACTTTAAACTGAAATTACACTTCCGACAAAAATGTTTAATTACCGTTAATTGACAAAGGTATAATGAACTAAGAATTTGTCAAAAAGTCGTATTCATTTCATTTCCCTCTCAAACCAGTTTAATCGCTTAAACAATACCGCGTGCCTCAAGAATTTATTTCGAGTGGCCATGTTTGTCACGTGACTTGATTGAAGGAGAACCCTGTCCATTTACCATAATTATTGAAACTTAAGTAAATTCTTGGATTATCCTCAGTTATCCCCCCTTTTTACATTTTAATCGAAGTGTCTAACTGGATGTTTAAGTCTACCACTGTTCTCACAACCTCTAACCATTCGATCAGAAGTTGTCTTTACATCAATTCCTGTTAATGACGCCGAGGTCGCTGGGAATTCGATGAAGAGTCGACTGAAACGCCATGTCCTGGCAAAATGACCCTCTTTCAAGAAAGAGAGAGAGAGAGATTCCGTCATTCTGAGCGAAGTTATGGACGTTAGACGAATATTATGGTCTCGATTATCATTGCTACCATTGTTGCGATAATGAACAAATTCTACTTCATTTTGAGCCAAGTTAGGGTCGTTTGAAGTCAGTGCTATCATTGTTACAATAATAAACAAAGTCTAGATTATCCAGTTATGAATTAAATTATTAATTGACTATCGTGTTTATATCCGTTGAAAATCACACCCATCCGATGTGATAAAGAATTGGTTATAGACTTGTCATGTAATTAAATGTCTAATTAATAATTTATATAACAACTCAACGTGATTTCCCCTTGTCAGTGATGCAGGGGGGGGGGGGCCTGACAAGGACAGCTGCCTAGTCGTTCGGATGGGACGAAAAACCGAGGTCCCGTGTACACATTGGAGTGCACGTAAAAGATCCCTTGACAGTTGGAATTCGATATAAGAGTAGGTCGTAGGGCCGCTGCCCGAGCAAAATTGCCCTCATAGCACACTGTATGGCGTATGCCCGTCTTCCATTAGCCCAGGTTAGGTGCAAAAGAGTAGGACGTTAAACCCCATTTCATTTCATTTCATAAAATTTCAAGTCTAAAGAAAGATCTGTAATAGGCAGATTTAGCTGTCCATTTGCTTATTACACTGTTTTACCTATACCGTTTTGTTTAGGAATTTTGTTTAACGGTTTGAATTGTTCATTATCGATTTTAATTTGGCATTACAAAATGCATCTTTAAGAGGAATATAACGAGTATTGTATTGCCATATTTTGAGCTTATTACGATGTTTATACCTTCTATTGGAAGTTTTCTCTATAATTCAGGGGCGCCTTCTCAACCTCGTGGGTTTCCTCCGGACACTCCCCCCCACTGCTACAGCGCAAGCGAATTATTGAAATAAAATTAAACCATATGTTTGTGTCGAGTGGACGTTAAATCCCATCTCTCTCTCTCTCTCTCTCTCTTTCTCTCTCTCTTGTAATATAACTAATATTATATTGCCATATTTTTAAAAAGAATTTTAGGAGTTCGAATTTAGTCTAATGGTTTGAATTGTTCGTACTTGGTTTTATTTTGTCTTTACATAGTGCATCTTTAACAAGAATATAAGTAATATTGCATTGCCATATTTAGTTAAAGATTATTATAGGTCACTTACAGAAAGAACTTAGTAAAACTGGTAGCATCGTTTATTGGGATGCCGGAATTCTGACCTCTGTTCCGTTTTCACAGCCTTGTTACAAGTTTTGTTGTAATCTCTGACAGTCGAGTTTATTTAATGTTATTGTAGTTCACGTATCATGTCTGTTATTTGTATTAAGGCCTCTTTACATAGATATAAAAAACACAATAGGGCAACTATGTTACGTAATCTAGGGTCAACTGGGGTCACCGTCGACGAGCTATAAATCATTTGATACGGGAATTGAAACAGTTGTTGTTATTTAAACCTAGTTGGCATGGTGAGTTCAAAGAGAAAAGTTTAAGAGATTTTGAATATTTGCTTCGAATGAAATTAACTGAAATCGCGGTTTAACGAACCACTCAAAAGTTCTCCACAAACAGGAATTCTGAAGACGGACATGCGCCATGTTGTTTCCAAGAGTGAAATTTTGCCCGGACAGTGGTGTTCCAGCCTCCACTTTATTGAATTCCTGTTGTCAATGGATGTTTAACGTGCACACCAATGTGTATATGGATTGATCCAGGGTTTTCGTCCCATCCTTGTCACATGTGCCACGTTATTCGCAGCGTGTGCCTTTCCCAAATGGGATTCGAAGTCGGGTCAATTCCAGTCGACTGACTGTTCCCGGCTGTTCGACTTATCAAGGCGCGCGCGTAAAAGATCCATTCACAGTTGGAATACAGTGTAAGAGTAACCGGTACTACCGCTGTCCGGGCAAAATTTTCTCCAATACAGTCCTTTTATACATGAAATGAATGGCAATCTATTTATGTTTAATTGCAAAGGCGTTTAACAGCTGAGGCGCTGGAGGAGGCGCCAGCCGCTTCGCGAATAAAAAAAACCCAAAGAAATTTGAAAAATAAAACGGTAGAAAAATGCTAAAACCGATGAGAAAAATGAAAATTTATCCTAGTTAGGGGGCCTTAAAGGCAGACAAAGGCCTCTGGACAAGGGAAAAAGGGCCCTCGTGTCCGAGTCAATCGTTTTCTATACACTGTTACTGTCGAATCCATTACTAAATGAGGATGTTTAATTGTCTAGACTGAACGCATGTCATTAATAAAAGACATTAGTTATATTTTGTTTTATGACTCAACATGATATTGTTATAGATCTAGTAGCAAGTAGGTAGAAAATATAACAATTAATTGTCAATATGTTTTATCTATTCACTACTCTCAAAACGATCTTTTACCAAACATTGGTACACGTATTTATTTAGAGCTTAGAACCATGTTCCTACCTTCTCCTATTACCCCATAAATTGACTGAAAAATGAAAATGAAATGAAATGAGGTTTAACGTCCTACTATTCTGCTCCGGAGTCTAGGTTAATATTTCGTATAAACTGCTATAATCCTGTAGAGGTGTAGACACTACAATAAGACTAAACTATTGAAATGTTTATACATTGTTTAAGATTTAGAAACAATCTGATTGAAAGACAGATCCTGTTTCGTTTCGTTTTTTATAGTTCAGAATTTCGTTTTACTTGTCTTTACTACACTAGGATCTGGAAGGGTTGTTATCATTGACGTGTTCTGATTGACGTGAGGAATTAGCCATTGAAATGGTCTATTACGACGAGTTCTTGGTGTGCGATGCACGGAACTGTACCGGGTAAACCACTAGAGATGTCAACGCTGATTGATTAATCAATATCTAACGTCATAGAGTCAAAAGCCGCTCGTACAACCTTTGACACGACCTTCCTGGTACAACTGGACAGATCTTAAAGTAGTGTAGGCCAACGAAAGTATGAAACAAACGAAACGAAATATAGATGTGTATTTGAATTAGATCGGTGCGTAGTTTGCTACACTGGAATATAGGCCCATGTCTTAACTATTCAAATATACAATATTTAAAGTAGCTAAGTCTCTAACTCAATATCATCCAAAATCTTCAAATTTGAAAGCACGAATGTTTTGCAATTTAAATCAACATTGATGCTGTGATCTTACCGGAAAACGACGGGCTTCTGATATCCAATATTTAAGACAAAATAAACATTTTACCAAATTAAACGGCGTATGTAGAATAGAATAACCAGACGCTAGAAATTAGCATTCGATTGGGATTGCTGGCTTATTTCGCCGATCATAACTGATTTTTAAAATTGGTACACGAATCGTGTACCATAATGCGTTTCGGCCCCAGTTGTAACAAGAGACTCAAGGGACGGGGCTAGACGAATTACACCAAATCAAACGGCGAATGTTGACTGGAATAACCAGACATTAGAAATGTACATTCGATTGAGACTACTGGCTTGACTCGACGAACAAAACTGATTTGAAATTAGAGTAAAACGGAAGCCATTGAATGTAAATCAGTTTATATATATTCATATTACAGTATTATATGCGTTCCGACCCACTTGTGTCAATTTCTAGGTCCTTAATGTAGCGATATAGCACCTTTGAGATTTGGATAGGGGCTGAATATTCTTGCTATCTGCGAATATTAGCGCCTAGCCATTCGCAGGCGCGGATCCAGGATTTTTTGCAGGGGGTGGGGTCTAGGTTTGATAAATGGCACTCAACCAATTAACGGGGGGTTTGGTAAATTAGATTCAATTTGGTGCTTTCTAACGTATTTCCGGAAGGTACCCCCCCACCCCTGGATCCGCGCCTGTTTCGGGTCGGACCAAAAACCCACCTTTGACAGTTTGAATTCAATCGCCGCCCGGGAAAATGTTCTTCATAGCAGTAGCGCACTGCATGGCACATGTATCGTTTTTATTGGCCGACTCGGAGCAGACAAGCAGGACTTCAAACCCCATTCCATATTCTTATTGAATTGGTTCGTATAAAAATATACCCAAATAAAAGGGCTTTTAATGATACATTTGACACAAAACATAGACTATAATAGCCCATGCACGTTTGTTAACTCCGGACGTGATTAATCGCCATTTTGAATGTTTACATTGCAATTTTTAAAAAAGCAAGAATAGATACAGTCGCAGCTGGCTAGTAAATGGCGGAGCATGACCAAAAATAGCAAATAAAGGCTTGAAAAATAACAAAAGCGTAGAATGTTTGAGGTAGTGTCTCATTCATGGGTTTGATATACAAAAGGGGTTTTAACTACTGATACTCTATCTAAGTGGTAAGAGGACCCTTATTAAGGATTAATAGGTGACACTATGAGGTCAAAGTTTAATTTATTTAGGGGTCTGAAAGGTCACACCCCTGTTGACCGCTGAACGAGGGTGGTCAATATGAATGGTCACACGTGGGGTAAATGGGACCAGCTTACGGCTGTCGTAAAGTAAATTTAAAACATTGGTTGAAGACGAATAAACTACCCAAGAATCTATTCACGCACGCACATAAACTGTAATTCTACATGTTTTTCTTCCTGCGACTGCGTGTCATATTCGTTTGGCATTTATTTACCTTCCGGTGTATCATTAATAAAATGGTTTCAGTTCCGTTCTCGTTGTCTTGACCTACGCTAAAATGTACCATGTTTATGTATCGAAGGACGGTTGTGAATTTCGTGGGAGTTCTCCTCTTATTTATCGAAGAAAAGAAACAAATTTACGTACCGATCAGCAGTAGGCCCAGTGAAAAAATAAATGAGAGTTGATTATGGTCTGATGTTAATTAATATCTAATTAATAATAACTTATATAACATTTAAAGGGACAATAACACTCTTGCTGGCTTGGTAGCTCCAGTAAATAAATAGAAGTCTTATTCTAAGTACTAGATGTTTTAATGTCCTACCTGTTGTGTAAATTATCCATTACATCCTACTTTACTTGTCCAGAGGGTTCGAAAATATTTTAAAATCCAAGTCACATTTGAAAAGGTTTACGTTAGACTTTTCAAATCAATAAGTTGAATTTTTCCAATTTTTTAAATTAAGTGTGTTAAAATTAAATTTATAATCATCAGTTAATTGGAATATTGTAAAATAATACGATTTGTTGACCAGAATGAAGATTGGGACATATTATTCAGTTACAACAAGAGTGGTATTGGGACTTTAAGGCCCAAAGAAAGACCTTTAATAGGCAGACTTAGCTCTTACATATGTTTAAGTAATATTAGCACAAAATTTGTTATCGCATAGAAAACATTGGAACTCTGACATTTGCAAGTTCAATTTGCTTATGAGTGCAACTGGGTGCATGACAAATAATTCCATTTTCTTTACCCAATAATGTAAAAGCAGCCGTTAAAATAACCAGGGCGGAAAAATATAGAATGGGTGTTCCGTTTATGATAATGTTTTATCAAGAAATAAGAATTATAGAGACACTCCATCGATAATACCAACAAAACCAAAGTCCAATTTTAACGAAAGTTCGGGGTGGGGTGGGTGGGGTTAGATGGCCGAATGGTTAGCACGTGCGTGCTGTATCGTAAAGTATGTCATTGAGTCAACTGGCGTGGTTTTGAGAGAGAGAGAGAGAGAAATGGGGTTTAACGTCCACTCAACACAAACTAGGTCATTTCGGGACTAACATATGGTTTAATTTTATTTCAATAATTCGCTTGCGCGTAGGGGTCTTTAGCAGTGGGGGGAAACCGGAGTGCCCGGAGGAAACCCACGAGGTTGAGAAGGCGCCCCTATCTCCATGCCACATACGCTCACACCAGGGCTCGAAACCACAGCCGCAAGCCAGAGGTGACCGGCCAGCTAGAGGTCGAAGCGCGGCACTCTAGTCCACTAGGCCATCCCAACCCCCCGCGTGGTTTTGATTCCCAGGAGTATGGTCGTCTGTTCAACCGCGTGGGGTTTCTCCGGAGTATGGTCGTCTGTTCAACCGGGGAATCGAATCCACGCCAGTTGACTCAATGACAGACCTTGTGATACAGCGCGCACATGCTAACCATTCGGCCATACAACCCTTCTTGTCGAAGCAGAGACGCCCGCCCATTTGGTTAAATGTCACAAAAGATCGTAAACCCGAAATGGCCATTTCGTTGTTTTCAAATTAAAACGTTGCATCCAAGGACAGTCGTAAAACATTGTATACTCTCTCTCTCTTTCTCTCTCTCTCTCTCTCTCTAAATACAATAAATCCCCGATTTAAACAGACTGACGTGTTGTTAATTAAACTGTGTCTAGATTTACACAAATCACACACGTTTTTATTTCAAGGCAGAAAATATAATCATGTTTTCACTTTTTTGCTATATTTTAATGATAAAAAAACTCTCTCTTGATGATTTTGTGCATCATTTTTTTTTCTTTTAAAAAATGGGATTTGAAGTGATGGATGCCACAGATTGTTGATGGAATTGGATGATAATCAACAACCTAGTTTTAGTTTTAGAATTACATACAGATGATATAATTTATCCATTTTTTTCTCAAAAAACCCAAATATTTCATTGATGGGTGCGGCGACTTGTTGGTGGAAATATATGAGTGTTTATATTTTGATGTTTGTTGTTGGTTTTCTTTTTGTTTTTTTTTTGTTTTGTTGGTTTTTTTAATTGGATATTAATAAAAGCATTTACTATTATATATTAATACGAACTACTCAATGTCTAGTTGAAAGCATCGAACCCCGCCCCCCTCCCCCTCCCACCAACCATGGCCCATTGCTTTAGCCCGAAAAATAAATATGTTAAAAACACATTTAAAGTGCGTCTAAGAATTGGCGACCAGATACAATACATAATTAGAAAGTGACTTTATTTTTTTGTTCTTGTTGTTTTTCAGAAAATGGTGTCCAAAAGTTCAGACACGGATGGTGACGTGTCGACAACCTAGATGGGATTGGCATCAAGATAGAAGGTAAGTACTGGACATAAACAGCTACAAGCATGACGTCGTTGCAGCCATCTGGAACAGTGCGTCATCTCAAAAGTCGACGACAATACGGACAATCGATACACAGCAGTCAAAGTCACGCGCATGCAAAGTTTCATGTTGAATTGTCAGAACCTTGCTCTTTTTTTTTAAACAGAGCAGTACCCCCACCCCTGGGACGAAGAACGACAAGAAAGGTAGCGCTTTGAACTCAGCTTCCGGTAAAAAAAATATCAAACAAACGTAGAGCTCTGTTTCTTTTGGACGATATTAGAAAAAAATTAAGACTCCATTAGACTGAATTTTTAAAGCCATCTCTATTGACGCAATACCATTCACTATAATATACTGAGCGCCATAGAAAACGCATCACTTAGTTTTTCGTATAACAAAATCTTCCTGTAAACATATCTTATTTATTTTGCTTCTTATTGTGAACATTATTCAAATGGAAACACATCAATAACAACACATTTGTACACTTGTGGATGTTTAATCTGTAATAAACGGTACAAAGTCACAATAAGAAGCAAGATAAATAAGATATGTTTACACATAGAACTAGAATACTAACATTCTAGTTCTATGGTTTACGGGATCATTTTGTTATACGAAAAACTAAGTGATGCGTTTTCTATGGCGCTCAGAATATGTTTGGAGCTGACGTGCCTTAAAACCACATTCCATCCATTCATTGACGCAATACCGACCGCGATTTTCTGTGTTCCATTTACACCTGTTCCATTTGAAAGCATTGTTTTATATTCATGAGACGCTAGAAGCATTCATAATCAACTTTACATTTTGCCCTTCACCGCTTGCGGAGGCCACAGCTACGATCCTTGAATTGTCTATGGCTTGTTAGCCAGATGACAGTGGCGTGCAGAAGTTTGACATGCCCGGGAACAATCGTTAAATGTATGCTCCCAAGACTCAAGTATAGAACCTGTTTCACAAAATTTTAACTAAGATGAAATCCAAATTTTTAGTAATTTGATTGTATAATATTACACATGTAGTTTGATTTTAGTGCTTTGTCAATCAAAATTGAAGTGTCCACTAAAGTTTAGATTTTATCTTAGTTAAACATTTGAGAAAATATGTCAAAATGGACGAAATAAAGTTTTTATTAAAACTAAATGTTAACAGTGATGATTTCATAAAACTTGATTTATTTTCACTCTTTGATTGGATGTCGACATGAAATGGATGGCTTTGATCCCGTGCCAATACCTTTTTGTTCACAGTTATACCGATGACGGGGGGGGGGGGGGGGTGGATGGCCGGATGGTTAGTGCATGTGCGTTGGGTCATAAGGCCTGTCATTGAGTCAGGTGGCGTGGTTTCGATTCCCCGGTTATACATGACAAGGCGTATGGTCGTCTGTCCAACCTCGTGGGTTTTATCCGGCTACTCGAATCCTCTCTCTAATTTGTGTGGAGTGAACGTTACCCCCCCCCTCTCTCTCTCTCTCTCTCTCTCTTATTACATGTTCTTCTCGGGTATATCAATGACATGTTTCATTGTTTTGTTTTGTTTATTTACAGTTCATCTCATGGTCAGATTAGAAAGTATTATACGGTAGTTTATCGACAACAGAAAGAAGTAAGATGGCGATGTTGTCCTGGGTTTCAAGGAGAAAAATGCGATGAAGGTACATCCTGGCCCTGGGTTCACAAAGCACTCTCAGACTTAAGTTAAGAATTTACTCAAAATTGTTCGCCTTATTTTATCAAGTACATCAATAAGAAACTATGTCCAAAAGTTTTGTGTTTCTGGATCAAAGATATTTCTCATAAAATAGTGATTGAAAGTTGAGTAAATTCATTACTTAAGTCTGAGAATGCTTTGTGAACTCGAGCCCAGGTCCGAAAATACTGTGCTTTTGATATTGTGATCAGTAGTGCGGACGGCGACGTATTCCGCCGTTTTTTGTTTGAATTTTGTTTGTCGAACAAAGACAGGTCGCCACCCAACAAAACAAATATGATATCATAGAAAGAAATACAGTCATTTTAAGTCAGTTTCTAATTTAAGGCGCCGTAATCATGCCCACGCTTTCGAAGAATATCCGTTGTTCAAATTGCCAAATATTAAAGTATAACTTATGTACTGTTTATCAGATAAGCAGTGGTGATTGAACTACAGGGACAGACTCTCCCTGGTTTAACAACAATATGATTAAAACACAGATCCCTCTTCGTTTCGTTTTTGATAGTTCAAAATTTTGTATTACTTGTCTTTACTACACTAGGATCTGGAAGAGTTGTTATACTAGCGGCGTTTAGGAGTGAGGGATAAGATAACGAACGGTCTGCCACGGCGAGTTATTGACGTGGCATACATGGATCTGTGGGTAAACGTCAACGCTGATTGATTAATCATAGGGTCAAAAGCCACTCGTATGATCCCTGATGCGACCTCCCACTACAACTGGTACGATAGTCATGTAGTGTAGGCCATCGAAAGTATAAAAAACGAAACGAAATATGGAAATGTATGATAATCCGATCGATTTAGCAATGAATGAATGGACGCCCTACTGATTTGCTCCCACCTAGCATAAAAAGACGAAGTGAAATGAAATGAAATGGGGTTTAACATCCTACTCTTCTGCTCCAAACTGGGCTAATGAAGACGGGCATACGCCATACAGTGTGCTATGAGGGAAATTTTGCCCGGGCAGTGGCGCTATGGCCTACTCTTATATTGAAATCCAACTGTCAAGGGATCTTTTACGTGCACGCCAATGTGTACACGGGACCTCGGTTTTTCGTACCATCCGAACGACTAGACAGCTGTCCTTGTCAGGCCCGCATAAAAATACGGCAGGATTAACAAAGTTATAAGGGCTAATAACAACGTTATATTTAACAAAGTCGGTGCAAAATCTCAAAGCCCATTTAGCAAGGGGGTTGGGATGGCCTAGTGGTCTAGAGTGCCGCCCTTCGACCTCTAGCTGGCCGGTCACCTCTGGCTTGCGGCTGTGGTTTCGAGCCATGGTGTGAGCGTATGTGGCATGGAGATAGGGGCGCCTTCTCAACCTCGTGGGTTTCCTCCGGGCACTCGGGTTTCCTCCCACTGCTAAAGACCCCTACGCGCAAGCGAACTATTGAAATAAAATTAACCCCCATTTCTCTCTCTCTCTCTGCCATTTAGCAAAGGGCTTCATTGCACCTCTTCACCCAGCCCCTGCATGACTTTTTATGTTAAAACCAATTGCCGAGCAATAATATGTTATCATCATTACCAAAACAATAGTGATAAACGGGAAACTATGAAAACTCCATTGGGATGTGGACGTTGATTATTTTATCGACATAATTCAGTATAATATTTCAAAATGTCGAATAACTGTAAAGCTGATATGAATTTATTTCAGAATGTTTTAACTGTACAACTATAGGTGATATTAAAACTAGATTAGCCAATGCCGAAAGTATAGTTAGAAAGGTGAGACTAACTCAATTTTATATTTTATTGTTAACTGGGTCTGATTTCCTCTCGGCATTTCGTTGTGGTAACTGAATGAGTAGCACTGTTCTTTATGGGAAGCTTTGGGCAACGTCATCGTCTTTCAATATCATATAGTTTCTTGATTTCGGGGGGGGGACTTAACTGCCGCCGTTTCGATTCCCGGGTTGTTCGTGACATGGAGAAGGGTCTAACCTCGGGGCTTTTCTACGGACCCTCTTGTTTCCTCCCACTGCTAAAGTCGCCTACGCACAGTATTGAAATATAATTGAATCATGTTGGCTACGAAATGACATACTTTTTCTCCCCCCCTTTCTCTCTCTCTCTCTCTCTCTCCCCCCCCCCCCTCTCTCTCTCTCTCTCTCTCTATCCCTCTTAATTTCGAGACCGAAAAAGTTTGATCTGCCTAACTTCATGTGTTCTTATAAGTCCCAAATTCAAGGGTTCTTCTCACTTATTAGTCAGATCCAGATTCCGAATCCCTAGACCCCTGGGTGACAGATACTTAGCCCCCCCCCCCCCCACCGTAATATAAAACTAATTACGAACAATCCAAATCATCAGACAAAATTCGAAATCCTCAAATAAACGGTATAGGCAAAATAGTGTAATCAGCAAGTGGACTGTTCGCCGTGTATAAAATAGACGACAAACAGTGGTAACATGTGCCCGGAAGAGTAAGCTTACTCTGTCTGACGCCACACAAGCCTTGGCTGCATCCAAATCATTAGCGTCACAAAGAACCTGCCCAATTCGATGCCGTTAATTAGCCCAAGATAGCATACGAATTTGCTTTGATGTACACGTATAATATACACTCTCTGTTTCAGCTTACGTACATGAGAACGCCCTCTCGTACAGACACTCCGCAACCAATAACCTCCACAGAATGCAATTGTAAGGACGGGCAACCAGGTGCTAAAGGAGACACTGGATTGAGAGGTCCACCGGGCATCCCTGGTGTTCCAGGTCCCAGAGGTCCAGCAGGAGAACCCGATTCTCCATCCCTAGCACCTCAAGCTATAACAGGTGGAAAACAGGGACCACCGGGTATACCAGGTCCAAGAGGACAGATCGGTCCGATGGGACTACCTGGAATGAAAGGTGAACCAGGAAGTCGTGGATCACCAGGAACTCCTGGAAGAATCGAGTATAACCAAGACACAGGTAAGGGTGACTTGTCTGTTAAAAACTAGAAACGTCGGATTTTTGCCTTTTGGAAATCGATTGGTCAATCTAATCCTATTTCCTTTCGTTTTTTAGTGTTCAGAATTTCGTTTTATTTGTCTGTACTACACTAGGATCTGAAAGAATTGTTATATTACTGGCGTGAGGGATTAGCCAATGATACCATCTGTAATGGCAACGTCTTGGTGTGCGATGCACGGAACTGTGGGTAAACCACTGAAACGTCAACGCTGATTGATTAATCTGTCTGACGTTATAGGTCAAAAGTCGCTCGTGCGACCCCTGACGTGGACTTCCAGTACAACTGGTCAAATCTTGTAGTGTAGGTCATTGACAGTATAAAAAAACAAAAGGAAATATAGATTTTGGTCAGTTGGTGATCGCTCAGGATGCTTTCTGGTCATCAAAACTTATGTGTCAGTATTGACCGAACTGTCCGGATATTATAACGGATATGAAAATAGCGTTGGGTGTGATGCGCGAGACAGGGTATGCACATGATATTACTATATTGCCATGGGAACGCCATGTTCACCTAATCAAGTCCACTAACTATTGCATTGACTACACAAAGTTCAAAATATATTTAAAGCAGTTTTTTATGTTGTGTATTTCAGAGAAAGAAAGTAGATTAAATAGTTTGGAGGATAGATTAAAGGTAAGTAAATATAAACAAATATTCATCAGATACTTCATACATTGGTCCTGGCAATAATTGGCGTCTAGTCCTTCCGAAGAGGCGAAAAATCAAGGTTCGGCATGTAATATAACCCCTGTTAATTGGAGTTTGTCTAACGGTAATTTGTAACCATACCGGTTTTCCAAATGGAAATAACCAGTGACGGGTTGGGTTTGAAAATTTGGGTTGTCAGGAGACCAAGGGGGCCCACACACCAATACCAATCTATCATTTAATTCTTAAAATGAAGAAATTAAATTTTCAAAAAATATGTAAGAGGAAACAAAAACATTTAATATTTATAAGAGATAACGAACAAATTAGAAAAAGCATTACCATGTTTTTATTAAGAGCAGGGTCAATGAAAACAGGCGAATGCACGTGTTTTTTCTATTTTTCTCGTTTCGTCTTATCTAGCGACAGCCAATTCTATTTTTGAATTGTGAGATATCCTATCATCGTCTCATAAAATAATTTCTACCTTCAACGGAATTATCCGTCTGTTGTCACTCGTTTGTTCAGTCAGTTATATAGAAGGATAACTAGTGCTTGTCATGTTTGACGTCACTCCCCTTTCATTCCAATGTGTGCTCAACATCTATCTTAGCAATGGTCTTCTCTGTGTTAAAGTTATATTTGGAATGTGTTTAACCAGTTCTATCACATACGTAATATATATTATCCTTTAAAATGGACTGCACATAGGGTTATAGTTTAAAGGGGCATAACTCCCAATTAAAATTATTAACTTCTTTCAGACATTAGAAAAATACATATTACAATTAGAAGAGAAAATCAATAAAACTCAACAAACCAGAGAAGATTATGAAGTATTAGAGGCTAGAGTAGTTTTATTAGAGGAAATATTTCCTAAATTATCAGGTAAGGGAAGGGGAGATAATTAGCCTAAAGTATTATTATTAGCCTATTATATTCAGACTACCATGGTAACCAACTTCATGAACCCCATCTCTCTCTCTCTCTCTCTCTCTCTCTCTCTCTTGTGTCAAGTGGACGTTAAGCCCATCTCTCTCTCTCTCTCTCTCTCTCTCTCTCTCTCTCTCTCTCTCACGGTTGCTAATTGGGTAAGATACTGGCTCGCTAGCTTTAAGATCGAGAAGGTTCATTCAAATTTCCCAGCGTAGTTTTCCTCTTGTCAGTGATGAAGGACCTGAATATGACAGCTGTCGTTCGGATGACTGAGGTCCATTGTACACGTTGGTTTTCACGTAAAAGATCCCTTGGCAGATTGAATTCGATATAAGCGAAGGTCGTAGCGGCGCTGCCAGGGCAAAATTGCCCTCATAGCAGACTGTATAGCGTATGCCAGTATTCATCAACCCAGTTCGGGGCAGAACAGTAGGACATTAAACCCCGTTTCATTTCATTTCATTTCTGTTAAAATGGAGTATAATGTATACTTGGGTGACCTATAGCACACAGTATGTGTCGTATTATAATTCATTAGGATTGTCTGGCAAATGCCGTTTCATAGCCTAGAAAATAGATATTTTCTGTAGTCGTTTACTAACGGAGCATGTCGTTGTTGTTATAGGGCTTGGTGGATATTCACGCTCTGCTATGGAACAGTTTTCATATACATTAGCTTGTCGTTTAAACTAATACTACACCCTATTCTATAAGAGAGGACTCAAAACCTAGGTTTGAGAGTTGGAAAATGATTCAGAGTAAGCGGAAACACCGCCGTGCGCGCACATACAAGAACTCCTAGCAACTGCACATCGATCAATGCTGGTGTCCTGGCCAACTGCATTGTGTATGCCCAACGTCTTTAGCAAGTTTCCTTACCCTCTGTCTCTTTTATTTTAAAGTCTGTAGTGTTAAGGAGCCAATTGACTATAGTATATACCAACTGTTCTAATAGGCGTTTGTCTTAAATCTAATTAAGTGTTACGAGTTGTTCCAATGTAGTCGCTGCACGTGATATAGTATAACAGTGTACATCTTACAGCATGTGCTTCACCGTAGATACATTTTATGAGAGAAAATATTTTAATTTCACTCCATTTCAACGGGCAACTGGTGGTCACATTAGAAAAACACGTGGTTCCCCCTTGTAAGTGATGCAGGACGGAGGGTCTGACAAGGGCAGCTGTTTAGTCGTTCGCATTGGACCAAAAACGAGGTTCTATGTACACATAGGCGTGCACGTAAAAGATCCCTTGACAGTTGGAATTAGATAAAAGGGTGAGCAGTAGTGCCGCTGTCCGGGCAAAATTTCCCTCATAGCCTACTGTATGGCGTATGCCCGTCTTCCATTAGCCCAGTTTGGCGCAGAACAGTAGGACGTTAAACTCCATTTCATTTCATTATGGCGCGTACCGGTCTTCTACAAATTACCAATGTATGGGCGGGTGACTATGACCAAAGGGTTATCTTAAACCATGCGGTTTCCGGCTCAAACCATTGTTCTGGTTGTCTTTGAGTGTCCTGCTCGACGAAGGGTACCACTTCTCAATTGAACTGAACAATTCACGTAGCTAAGCACTTGTCTGATTTATTTGTATGTAGAGCACAAGAACATCTGGTATCACTTCTCATTTAAAGCTAACAAATGTCTGTTGTTCTGTTCTATTTAGTACCCAATCTCAAAACAAAACTCTAATTGACCATTGTAGAAGCATATTATTATTATTGTTACCATAATTATGCAGCATGTGATCGCATGGGCACTTAGGTTTCCCTCTTTTTCTTTTCACAGCGCTCAAGTTAACAGATGAAACTGCTCTTGCTCCCATCCTTAGAGCTTTAGCTGATCAGCATGGAAGAGATTCATCCATTAATAATAATGCTCAGACTGCGTCCTATACTGACAATCATCCCAGAAAGCACGAAAAGATTGATAAGAAACGACCTAACAAAAGAAAAGGCCGCGCTTTAAAACAGCCACGGGTGCAAAGTTGATTAATACGAAACTTTTAGCATTAGTTTTTTTTTATGTTTTCCGCGACCTATATTACCTCAATACACAGAAGAATCCCCAAGTCGAGATTTACGCGATCAATGTGCTGTATGTATTTGTGTTTAGCAGAAGGATGGTTTACCATATCAGAACCTAGTCATCACCGTGTTGATTAAAGCTGCGTTATGTAACGTTTAGATACAGAGATCGCCGCTCTGACTATGTTAGATTTAGATTAAAAGATGGCCGCTCTGGATATACTAGTTCACAAATAGACAATGCGAAATGAATCGGTTGAAAATTTCATCCAAATTGCTTTATTCAGAGCACAGTTGCGAATTTTTGAAGATGTAGCGTAGATTGTTTATTAGCGTAGCAACAGTACTTAACAATCGAGACTAAGTCTAGATTAGATATTTTTAAAATCAAATTATTAAATGTCAATCGTGTTTCAATCTATTCAAATCTCAGCCACCCGATGCTCTAGAGAGTTGATTACAGTTTATATAACATCTGAAGTTAAACTAAAGGCCCACAATTCAGATTTAGCTTTACATAATACATCTTTAATTGACAAAAAGAGCGACACATCTGTGGGTGTTACAACCGCTACCTCTGCCGACCCCCAAACAATATCAAAGCTCAATATGTGTTTAGAGCAGTTGTCGGTTTGGAATTTGTGGAACAATGATGGAAAAGAATAAGAGAAACTGCGAATTAAACGACCAGCATTTTCTTCAAACACCAGAACCCCGAGATCTCAAAACATTCTTAAGTTAAGAATTTACTCAAACTTGTTCACCTTATTTAAACTAAAATGTTGGCCCTTTATAATAATTCTGTTGCGTTTCACCCAATTCATCAATAAGAAACTATGTGCAAAGTTTTGTGTTACCGGATCATAGATATTTCTCCTAAACAATATTTGAAAGTTAAGTAAATTCCTAACTTAAAGATACATTAGTTAAGAGTTTAGTACAGAGTTGACTATTCTTGCTATAATAATTTTAAAAAAAGATGATAAAAAAGAAAAATTGAAAATTTCAGCCCTTCATTCTAAGTTAAATTATCACTGTTTAATGTTTTGACAAGATGTGAGCATATCGGTAACCACGGCACAGGTATATTCGAACCGTTATCTAGTTAAAATCTTGAGTATCCAATGTCATTGAGAGATGATTATGGTCTTGTTTTGTCAATAAATGTGTTATTAATAATTTGTAGAACATTTCAGGCCTATCAAAGACCTGCAATAGACAGATTTAGCTCTTGCATAATGTATGTTAAAGCCTGAGAATGCTTTGTGAACTCGGGGCCTGGATACTGTAATTCAGGTTTTCAATGAAAATGAATTGCCTAACATGTTTTTTTTTATTTGTATACATGGAAATATTAAAATTAAATTGGAAGAAATTGATAGTGCTGTTGTTATGGGGCTCAATATATATTCATTGTCGGGGTGGGGTGGGGGTGGTATTATCATGTGGTTTATTTATTGTCCGAAAACCGCAGGGATTTCCTTCGATCAATTATTACTGTTCAATTGGATTAAAACTCATCCTATTTCGTTTCATTTTTTATAGTTCAAAATTTCATTTTACTTTTCTGTCTTTACTACACTAGGATCTGGAAGAGTTGATGTAAGGGTTTAGTCATTGAAAACTTCTGTTCTTGGTGTGTGGTGTGATTAATCTATGTCTGATGACTTGGGGCCAAAAGCCGCTCGTATGACCCCCGACATGACCTCCCTGTACAACTTGTCAGATCTTTATGTAGTGTAGACCATCGAAAGTATAAAAAGAAACGAAACGAAATAAACGTCTGTATTTTAATCAAATTGATTAATGGCTTTAAACTTATTGAACTATTTATTTCAAATCTTTTCCAAATCCTTTCTTAGTTTCTGAAGTCAAGAAAGTTGATATACATCATTCGGCCTAGAGTTTTATTCGTAAAACAGGAAGAGATTTATCTGGTGATGTATTACTACTTCCGGAAAGTTAGTCCGCTCATCGATTAAGTCCAATTTTATTCCCCATTAAGAGAATCGAAGCCTATTTCTGAAAAAATGAATAATTATTAACCAATCTAGGGCAGTGAATTAAATTTCAATTTTCCAATTTCTTTAAATTTGCTTATGTTTGTTCTCTTAATGGGGAGTTGGCAGCAATGGCCGAATCTTTAACTCGTGCGCGGTGTGAAATAAGGTTTGTCATTGGGTCAAAGGGCGTGGTTTCCACAAAGAATAGGGCCGCCTGCCCAACCTCGTTGTCTCCGGTTTATCTCGTTTCTTCCCACTGAGACCCCAACGCGGAAGCGAATTAATGAGATTTGACGTTACCCCCCCCCCCCACACACACACACACACCCATTACGCTGTCTGGTCAATTATCTACCCTTGGCTTTGCACAGGGGATCACAAAAACAACGAAGTATTAAGCAGCCCACACACGCTCAATATAATTGTCAATATTATCGATTTTGATTTTAATGAAGCAAAGTTCGGTTTCCCACACACGTGCAATTATATTGTCTCAATATTCATTCTGAGAAAGCAGCCATTAGCTATTTCAGTTCCAAGATCCAAGAAACGGAAAAGGCATTGGAAGTTTTGAAAAGGGTGATACACCTAGCGGGAGAAGTTTGGGCACATACACCTATTCGACGTCTTTTCATGAAAAATATCGCGTAAATATTATTGATGACGGCCACACGGTCAAAAAGAGTTGACGGTTCGTCAATAAAAGATGTACGGACTTTTAATTTCTTCAATAATATTGACATCAATTATTTCGAGCTTCAAAATCGCATATGAACGCCTAATATAATTGTAATATTTGACAGTTATATTGAGCGTGTGGACCGCTTTAGACTCACAATAACCGAAGTATTACGTTACCTTTGTCTTTATGCAACTGGTGAGCCTTATGTTACGCTTGTCTTTATGCAACTCCCGAGTCTAACGTTACGTTTGTTTTTATGCAAATCGTGAGTCTAACGTCACGTTTTACTTTTATGGAACTCGTGAGCCTAATGTCAGATTTCTCTTTATGGAACTCATGAGTCTAACGTTACGTCCGTTAACATGCAACCAGTGAAACATGGGTGACCAAAAAACTAACTTCAGCAGTGTTCCTAACGTAATCTCTTAATAGTTGATATTATTATCTTACAGACTCATACTCCGAGGGTCGTTCGGCATTGGAAGAAGGGGAGACAACTAAGAATATGAACATCAGTCAGCCAGTGTGTGACTGCACGAAACCGCCAGCTATACCACAGTTTCCCGCTGAAATTGCAAAATATCTGCTACAGAAAAACAACAGCATGTCCTTGGGATCTTGCAAGGCTTTGACGACAATCGTGACGCAATATCTAAATCACAGTTTAACCGGAAGTACTGGCTTGTCCACAATTAAAAATGGCGGTAATCTTCAGTCCTATGGGGCCAATACGCAACACACTTTTCAACCTCTGGAATCAAGGTTATCTCGTGATATTTCTGTTCTTTCAACTTCCGCTTCTTCTAAATTATCTGTTTATTCTATATTTTTCGTTTTTGTTTATATTTGTTCCGTATTGTTTATGTAAGTAGAAAATAATAAATATATTTATTGTGTTATAATCTCTGATTGGTTGATGTGGTTGACTCGGTTTCAGTTTTTTTATAGGGGGGGGGGGGGCTAAATGATTAGCACGTGCGTGCTATATCATAAATCCTGTCATTGAGCCAACTGATGTGGTTTCGAAGAATCCACGGCTGTAAGTGACAAGGGGTGGGGTCGTACGTCCACTACTAAATGACCTGGTTTGTGTCGAGTGGACGTTAAACCCATTTCTCTCTATCTCTCTCTCTCTCTCTCTCTCTCTCTAGAACGGCCCAGGGTCTAGATCCAGTGGGCCACAAAGTTTAACTTGGAGGTACGGTTGACTCAGGATATCAACTCGCAGTTTCTTTCCCACGTTTCCGCATGTAGTCCGGACCAGTAAGAGATCTCATGCGGCAACGACACCGCACGACTTCGACTTCTCACTCTATAGCCCACCGCCAGGAACCTGGCCACAACAAGATCCCATGCGGCCACGGTACGACATGTCGTCAACTTTGTGCTCTAATCCATCCCAGCATCGGAGCAATTTTTGGCTGTGCAGCATTTATAATCCGTGGCAAATACTGGTTGTTCAAAAGGAGAATTAAAACCACCCGAATTTTCCCATTTGACCGGAGGCGCACAAATTCAAGGTCGAAAAAACCCTAAACTTATTATACAAAGTGCCCAATTGCGTCCTTTTTTTCTCGCCCCAGGACTGGACAATATACCGTCCTAATTAACATGTTTTAACATTGCGCAACCCCCAATAGTTCCATTAGTTGTTATATAGCAGGCAGGTGTTTAGATTGGCGACGGGGTTGGGATGGCCTAGTGGTCTACAGTGCCGCGCTTCGTCCTCTAGCTGGCCGGTCACCTCTGGCTTGCGGCTGTGGTTTCGAGCCCTGGTGTGAGCGTATGTGGCATGGAGATAGGGGCGCCTTCTCAACCTCGTGGGTTTCCTCCGGGCACTCCGGTTTTCTCCCACTGCTAAAGACCCCTACGCGCAAGCGAATTATTGAAATAAAATTAAACCATATGTTAGTCCCGAAATGACCTAGTTTGTGTTGAGTGGACGTTAAACCCCATTTCTCTCTCTCTCCCTCTCAGATTGGTGAGAGGGATTAGCCAATGAAACCATTTGTTACGAAACTGTGGGTAAACCACTAGAAACATCAATGCTGTTTAATTAATCAATGTCTGGCATCATAGGGTTAAAAGCCCCTAACGTGATCCTCCAGTACAACTGACGAGACCTTCAAAAAGACGGAAATGTGTCTAACTCAAATAATTAATAAATGAATAGAAAGTGATTTCTAATCAATTATGTTCAGGGAACAGTCCAAATTGGACAGCTGATTATTAATTATTATTTTTTTATTATTATTATTATACAACACTTATATAGCGCTAACTTGCACATACGTGGTCAGGTGCGCTTTACAGTAAATACATGTATAGGATATATAAAATCAGCTACAGATTCACTATATCTACACTGATGCTCAAGTTAAAAATTATGATCGAAAAAAGACTACGAGACAAGTAATTTGAAGAAAAACTGTAGAGCTAACAAGGAGCAGCCATGGGCGCTTCACCTGTTCTGGTTAATTGTTCAGTGCGACTTGAATTGGACGTTGGGTACCCATGCGTTAGACATCATGAGATAACAATATAAACATTGAATTAGAGGTATGGCACCTTTAATGTAGATGTCCCATTGAGTTAGAGGTGTAGCCCCTTTAATGTAGATGTCCCAGTAATATATGTTAACAAGACTTTCATTATTCCTAATCACGCCGAGTTGTGAGAAATATACTATTAATATATTTACAATACAGGCCAAATATTAGCGAGAACTAAATTAATTAGGGTGTCACGTCTTATTGTTGTACCCCAATGTGGACGGACATTCTGTGTGCTTTTAGGGCAATTTTACCTGGACATTGGCGCTCTACTAATCTAATCGTATGTCGAATTCTAATAGTCAATAACTAACTGTCATACGTGCAGACTTACGGGAAGGGGCCCGGTGGGTGGAGGGGGTATTAGTTTTCTGGCGATTAGAATATGGAGCAGAGAGAGAGTGAGAGAGAACGAGGGAGAGAGAGAGAGCGAGAGGGAAAAAGAGAGAGAGAGAGAGTCATTTTGGGACAAATATAGGGTCCATTTACTTTAGAGGTTAACTTAGTTCTGTAAAATATGTTCTGGTTAATGTATTGAAGTTGTTACCTAGTACCAGTGACAACAAGAACTAGGCCAACAAGAATATGTCTGGTAGTTTAAAATCGGGCAATGACATCATAGTCTGATAATCCAAATATGGTAATCCCATGCGTTAGAAACGTGTTTAGCCACCCTCCTAGGTGCCCATAGAAGTGCACTGTGTTGAAATCCAGGGTAGCGTCTCTGCAGCTGACCAATCCGTTAGAAGCACTACCTGGTCAATTTCCCGGGGCTCAATACTGGCTCGTGCACGTATCCTCACTATAATAGCAGAGCGAGGTTAACTTTCCCTTCATATATTATTGAGAGACTGGGAAGAAGATATCATTTGTAGTTCCCAGGGGAAGATCATACCCACAGCCTCCTAGGCCGAGAGGCTGGGCAACAAACACCATTCGGACATCATTTATACACAACTTGGATAAAACGACCCGTTAAGTTGTAGAAGAGCCTTATGATGTTGAGGGGTAGCGGCAGTAGATTAGTCCTACGAAATAGTGGGGTACAGACAATGGTGTTAATCGAAATCTAGTAAACACAAGCCGAGGGAGGGCGGGGGGGGGGGCTTATATTTGATGTCGTATGTATGTGTTTAGTTTCCTGTATAATGGATGATATATGTGTTCCAGCCTTATTGAATATTGGAAATGGTTATCACGACTTGAAGTCCAAGAAAGTCATAGACGAAAGTGTCACCCTTGTATCACGGGTCGTAGTGCCTCAGTCGTTTATTTGTTGCCGTGACCGGGATAGTGTCACAACAGGCGATTCTACTCCGTGTCACGTACAAGCGAGGATTAAGACGAAAACCCAAGGTTGGCATTTGAATTTTGTTATACATAAGAGAACCCTGTAGCGCGACTGTGCCTCGTAGCACCCTGTAAGATGTATTCCCGGCTTCATTAGCCCAGTAGCAACAGTACAGTAGGACGTTACACCTCTTTGCCTCTGAATCTCCAGTGTTCTCATTCCGTTCTACTCCACTATACCTTGGGTTAATCCATAGGGTTTCCACCATTTCAAATTATCTACCCTGGCCTAGATTCTAGATGAAGTCTGCGAATCAAATTTACTAATTATTAAGTCACCTGCACCCTGTTTGTGGGGATACACCAGAATCCAAAATTAAAAAGCAGCTTTTATGATTTTCATTTTCGACACTCTGCACCAATGTGTCTCACAAGAGGAATCAACTAGCGCTCCCGGCAACAAAAATGGGACATTTTTCAATAAATATAATCCTGCTGATTCAATATTCTTAGCTGGTTAATCAAATGGTCAAATTTTTCTCAACTAGTCCCATTTTTCAACCAGTTAAATTCCCTTCACTCTTGACGATACAATGATAATACGTTAATAATAATATGACGATATGATAATTTCACAGGTTGATGGTTGTAAATTACTTGCACGTCGGGGTTTTGGCCCAAGTTAATCGATTTATGAATATATTACTTGACAGAGATTATAATCAGATATGCCACCAAATCGCATATTTGAATCATTTTTCAAAAATTTCCAGGGGAGAGCCGTCGCACTCTCCCCCGATCCGGGCTCCGCGGTCAGTAAAAGTGACCGCTCCAGGAGCCCAGGCCGGTTTCCGGCCCCAATCCGCCCCCTGATAACATCTGTATGTTTGACTTTTGTAATTATTATTAGTATTCGTTCTTTGTCTAAAATGTTTCATTCTGTTATATTTATTATTATTGACCTTATACCTGGCATTCAATGTTTAGTTGTTTACCTAAAGTGTTAAAAATGTAAATGAATAGTTACAAAATGCTGAGTCGGGGGTTATTGAAACGATTGCCCTGGGGGCGCCACATCGGCTTCAGAGGGCCCTGCGTTATGGATATGTCGGCCTTGAGATACTGTTGTGTGTATTCACTAGTGGCAATGCGAATGCAATGTTCAAGATATGTGTCAAAGAAAATTCATACTTCTATATTTTTATCAGCGACCTAGGTTACGTTAAGGAGATGGTGTTAATTCGAATGATGTAGATAGTTCATACTTCGAAGCCTGTATCTCACTAAGGTCGGGTTAGAATTTCGTGATTTGGCATAAGTTTAATAATGTTTTATCAAATGAGCCACAGAATGACGTAAACAATTCCTACATAAATCAAAATCAGTTTCATTTTGTGATCATGGGAGTAGATCGTATATCAGAACACCATCTTTATTTCAAAGATAAAAATCGCCGCCATCAGCATCAAGGTAAGTAGTGAAAATTTGAACACCACATAAATCTTTGAATTATAAAGGTTTTTATTTTCTTTTAGTGTGCCTACATTAAGATTTCTTGTAGCCTATCGTCGATCCAATGTGATTAAAAAAATATAGATCTATATTTCTGACCAGCTATACTGGTAGGTCGCGTCAGGGGTCTAATGGGAGACTTTTGACCCTGTGGCGTCATATTATTGATTAATCAATCAGGGTTGACGTTTCTAGGGGTTTACTTATAGTTCCGTAACAGAGCACGGTATTGGGGAAAGTTACAGTCGGTCTAAGAGACGAGAATTAAAATTAAAGTCAATGGGGAAACAATTAGTGGTCTGTGGCCTGATCAGTGTGGATCTTCCCATATTTTCTGGAGTCACCTCCCTTGTTGTTAATTTGACTGGATCTTTCCGAACGGACAAATATTTCGGCGAAATCTGTATCACCACAGACTCGGGCCTTTACAGCGCAGTGGACGCCTGAGGCTAGCCCCCGGGTCCATTCACTTGATTTGATTTTAGGGGTGTAAATTCGTTCTTCGGATAAAACAGACTTCAAATGATTTTTCAATTTGCTAATACATGTTACCGGGACGCACGAAAACAATAAGTGGGATTAACGTTATTACCCAATGTGGCCCCACAAAGGAAATTGTAATGGATAATCTGCCAATCGGTAAGTAGGCCTAAGATAATTAATGTTTCTTAAATTAACCACTTAAAGATTTGCCTGTCACCACTTTATAACTCGACATTGAATAATGACGTTAATCCATCTATTGTTTTTGTTGATGTATTACATTGTTCAATCGTATATGAATCGTTCATCCTTCGACATGTCAGTTTTAATTACAACATTTTCTTTTATCTTATCTGATTTTCCTTAAATATAACGAATTTGTATTTTGATGGCATCAGTCACTAGGATGTATATAGAGGCAGTTCCCATAGTTACCACGGATCTCTATCAATATATGAAGTGTACAGGCCTATTTATTTGACAAGCATCACGTTGGTTTGTATTTGACATTATTAAAGGGACAATAACATTCTTGCTGGCTTGGTAGCTCCAGAAAATAAATAATACCCTTATTCTAAGTACTAGATGTTTAAATGTCCTACCTGTTGTGTAAATTATCCATTACAACCTATTTTTTTTGTCCAGAGGATTCGAAAATATTTTAAAATCCAAGTCACATTTGAAAAGGTTTACGTTAGACTTTTCAAATCAATTGGTTGAATTTTTCCAATTTTTTAAATTAGGTGTGTTAAGATGGAATTTATATCATCATTTAATTGGAATATTCTAAAATAATACGATTTGTTGACCAGAATGAAGATTGGGACATATTTTTCAGTTACAACAAGAGTGTTATTGGGGCTTTAAAGGAGCTAAATCACTAATATTCCGGACCTAGAAATTGACACAAATATGAATGTATATTAACTGATTTACATTCAATCGTTTCCGTTTTTACTGTATTTTCTAATCAGCTATGCTTGACGAAAACGCCAGACGTTTCTATCGAATGACAATCTGTAGCATCTGGTTATTCCAGTCTTCAGCGATAGTATGTACTGCGCATGTTCTCACGATAAGAATATGACTTGTAGAATACGTATGTCTCGCCTCGTTCCGTTAGCCCCTTATTACAAATAGCGCTGAAACCTAATCTGATACACGATTCGTGTACCAATAATAAAATATTTATTTTGTTTTAAATATTGGACGCCAGAAGCCGATCGTTTTCCGGTAAGATCACAGCATCAACGTTGATTTAAATTGACAAATAATTCGTGTTTTCAATGACGAAGATGATATTGAGTTAGAGACTTAGCTATTTTAAATATTGGATATCAGCAGAAGCCCGGCGTTTCCGGGTAAGATGACAATATCGATGTTGATTTAAATTCACAAATACTCCGTATTTTCAATGTCGAAGATGATATTGAGTTAGAGACTTGGCTACTTTAAAGCGTTAATTTCATATTTTCAAGTTATATTTTTTTAAATGTATTAAAATAAAGCCTTAAAATAGATGGTTTCCATAAACAGCCTTACTTTGTTAAAGAATAATTATATTAATCCTATGATTCACTATTGCCAGTTGAGAAATTGGAAAAAATGTCATTTTCAACTTCAAATTCAAACGTTTGAAGATAGCTATTGCATTGGGGTGGGGGGGTAATAACAATAAGGGAGGTAATTGTGTTATTTTTTTCAGGTGTTAATAATTTATAAGAGTGGGGAATAAAGCCTTTGATCGTATACACTAGTGAGTTAATTTAAATATATTTATTGTTCTAACTAACAAGTGGATAAGGCACAAGTTTTGCAACTGAGAACAATGTATACTTACATAAACAAATAATCATAACCGAACATAATAGTGAGTTGACAACCTATTGAGCAAAAGACATAGAAATAATTATGTTTTGACTTTCTTAGAAATTATGAAATTATCGCTTTAAGGTCATACGAGTTATATTATTATGAATCTGCTAATATCAACATTAAACGTCGGGTAACAATGTTATAACAGATAGGTGTCAAAGTGAATCGGGTACATAAACACACCTTCGTCTATATGCAGTCATATTTGTATCTATTATATCTATATATGTTACAGTCAATTTGTGTAATCAGTCATGTTTCACGTTAAGACTAAACGAATCAGTCATTTCACGAAAAGCCTGCGAGCACGTGCAATACGTGTAATGACTGAAAAATCCAGACATTACACGAAATGGCTAAAATTCCTACCTTAAAATATATTTTTATAACCCAAAGATCTCGGTTCCTTTTAATGTTTGTCCACGTAACGTAAGTTCATAAATTATGGCTCCTGATGGTACGAAAAAATTCGTTTTTAGCTTATGGTCCCTCTAGGAGTCACAATTATATACGGTTAAAAAAACGTTCGAATATATTACCATTATACCGTAATGATGTTTGGGTTCGAATTTCGTGAAAATCTGACCAAAACTGCTAAACAAAATGGTTGACGTTATACGCAAAAAGTGTTAAAAAATATGGTATATCAAGGTTGTAGATTTCGATGAAACGTTTGAATCACGAAGACCGTATGGTTACGAAGGGTCGAGTGAAACCCAACGGCAGGGTTGGAGACAACTTAGCTGTACCTATCCCTCTAGTTGATAGGATCTTGGTGATTCACTAACGTTACATTATGGGAGATAAGATTAAGAACTGACAGTTCTCACTATAAAAGTTAACATATAGATAATGTAAAGGGAATTTGCTGAAAATTTCAGTCAAAGTGATCCTATCCGAACCGAGTATTTAGTAGTTGAATTTTGGGCCTAGCCTCGATCATCATTACTAAAGTCGTTACGACAAAAATCACAGTCTCGGTTATCCATTTTTAGATTTTTATATATAATAATATAAAAATAACTTTGTTTCATGTATGAAAGACCAAAGGTCCATAGCACAATTTGTCATCACAATTTTGAGAAAGGATATATACTAGTTGGCACATAGATATAATATTCCGAGTCTGAACTTAATAGTAACCACAGACCGCGTTCTAATCCAGTAAATATCGTAGGCTAACGATGACAACGAGAGTTGATTATGGTCTGGATAAGTTAATTGATGTCGAATAAATAATTTAGAAAAAATATCAGGGCCCTGTTTCACGAAATTTTAACTAAAGATAAAATCCAAATTTTAGCGGATACTTCAATTTTGATTGGCTAAGAACTAAAATCAATCTAATATTGTCCAATCAAATAACTAAAATTCAGATCTTATCTTAGTTAAAATTTTGTGAAATAGGCCCCAGGCCAAAGAAAAAACTGCAACAGGCAGATTTCGCTCTTGCATATTGTATGTTTAATATTCAGGGAATGATCATCCACCGCGATAAGAATGGCGAACACTATTTGTGTTCAAGCAGGGATTTGTGTTCCTAAAATTTATTTACTCTGATGTAGACCGTACAAAGAGAGAGAGAGAGAGAGGGGGGAGAGGGAGAGAGAGAGAGAGAGAGAGAATGGGGTTTAACGTCCACTCGACACAAACTAGGTCATTTCGGGACTAACATATGGTTTAATTTTATTTCAATAATTCGCTTGCGCGTAGAGGTATTTAGCAGTGGGAGGAAACCGGAGTGCCCGGAGGTAACCCACGAGGTTGAGAAGCGCCCCTATCTCCATGCCACATACGCTCACACCAGGGATCGAAACCACAACCGCAAGCCAGAGGTGACCGACCAGTGCGACACTCTAGATCACTAGGCCTCGCCCCCCCCACCTTCCCGTACAAAGAAGCTAACACTTCTTCAGACTGCACGTGAGAATCAAGCCGCGGTTGACGGGTGCAAATATACAGAGATGTGGGACGAATGGGTGCAAATGTTTCAAAAACAAAATCAAAATGCTCCAGCAGTAAGTCACACCAGAATGTTATGCAAAAACAAGTGACTATAGAGATGAACCAGTCGGAATTTTTGGAAAAAAAATGAGAGATTTGGCAGTAAGACTTTCGTGCTGAAAGACAGTTACATGTATTTTGCTGTCTGCAGTGTGTGATTTGACGTTTGTTTTGGCATCAATAGTTGTTTTACAGTCAATAGTTGTGGTTTTGACAGCACTTCGGTCATTGCGCGTAATCTCCGACCATGATTTAGGGTCATTTCATGTATTGACTGGAATTTTTAGTCATTGCGCGTATTGCATTCAAACGCTCACATACAGTTCATGTAATGACTGATTGGTTTAGTCATTACATGAAATGACTGATTGCACAAATTGACATACATATATATATAGAGAGAGATGTAGAAATGTGGGTTAACGTCCACTCGACACAAACTAGGTCATTTCGGGACAAACATGTGGTTCAACTTTATTTCAATAATTCGCTTGTGCATAGGGGTCTTTAGCGGTGGGTGGAAACCAGAGTACCTGGAGAAAACCCAGACGACCCTATTCCTTGTCACGTACAACAGGGGAATCGAAACCACACCAGTTGACTCAGTGACAGACCTTATGATACAGAAACATGCCAACCATTCAGGCATCTAACCCCAAAGACTTTCTCCGGGCACTCCGGTTTCCTCCCACTGCTAAAGACCCCTACGCGCAAGCGAATTATTCAAATAAAATTAAACCATATATTAGTCGCGAAATGACCTAGTTTATGTTGAGTGGACGTTAAACCCCATCTCTCTCGCTCTCTCTCTCTCTCTCTCTCTCCCTCTCTCTCTCTCTCCCCATAGACTTTCAGACTATACACAGCATTCCAGTTATTGTGGCGTATACTGTTCCACGGACTTCGTACTTCTCGTTTATAAACTCTTTTCACTGCTCCTTAAAAATTTGTTTTAAATACTAAAATATTTCAAGTATTAAAATTATAAGTATCCAAATATTTTATGGCGTGGAGTTAAACGTTCACTGGGCAAATACGTAGTTATATTTTGTTTCAAAGTCCTTTAGCTGTATGGGAAACAGAAGGACCCGTAGAAAACACAAAATTGGACAAGCGACCCTAGTCCTTGTCACGTACAAGCGGAGAATCGAAATCACGCCACTTGACTCAATGACAGACCACATGATCTTATGCCACTAAACCCACGCCTCCATTCACACACAATCGCGTTCAAACTACAGAGAGAAATGGGGTTTTAACGTCCACTCGACACAAACTAGGTCATTTCGGGACTAATTCTATTTCAATAATTCCCTCGCGCATGGGGAACTTTAGAACTGGGAGGACCCGGAGAAAACCCACGTGGTTGGGCAGGCGACCCTACTCCTTGTCACGTATAAGTACAGCTTTATGATGCAGCTCATACGTGCTAATCACTCGGCCATCCAATCCCCCAGCGTTCAAACGAATTACTGAGACTAAGGGATCACGTGGCTAACTGGGTACGGCGCTGGCTCGCTATAATGGAGGTCGAGAGTTCGATCCCTGAATTGGCCGAGAGAGTTCATCTCATCAAGATTTACCAGCGTGAGTTGACCTTGTCAGTGATGCAGAACGGAGGGCCTGATAAGGACAGCTGCCTAGTCGTTCGGATGGGATGAAAAACCTAGGTCCCATGTACACATTGGCATGCACGTAAAAGATCCCTTGGCAGTTGTAATTCAATGTAAGAGTAGGCTGTATGGCGTATGCCCGTATTCCATTAACCCAGGTTAGGTGCAGAAGAGTAGGACGTTAAACCCCATTTCATGTCATTTCACTGAAACTAATCTATACCTTATGTTACATTCTGCACACAGAGATTCGTCTACTTCATACTTTGAAAATCGATCTCTGCCCTGAACGACAGTCATATCCAAAATGAGTTAAAGTGCCAATCCCGATAACTTTTTGGGGAATAAAACTGCTTAATTTTGTGTTAAAATCCTTTAAAATCCATAACCTAAGGCCCACCTACTAACCCGATATTTGTGATACGCTTGTAAATAACTTAAACCTGACAGTCTTCATCTGGAAATGGAGAACGTTTTATTATACAGTATCTGGATAAAACCAGACTTTTTTCTATAAAAATAATATGTAGGTGAAATTTACCTTTTGTTGTCAAGTACAGGGCATGGGTCATTCACTGTATAGACCTCTCAAGAAACATTAATCGATTATCAGGTCACCCAATGAAAAAATTGACCCGAAATCATAAAAGGGTTACGTGTCCGGATAAGCGGTGTTGACGTTCAAGTCCAAGTGACTCAATATTTTGAGCTGAAATTTTGATACAAGGTAAATACACCATGCCACTATATTCTGGTCCATAAATTTCATAAATACTCGGACTTTAATTTTTGAGACTCTGTTCTTATCGGGATTGTCCCTTTAAGTATATTGTAATGCGGTTGTCGTCTGTTCCACATATGACATGCACACAAAGACTAAATAAATTTATTCAATTCCAATAAATGGAAGCAGAATAAATATTTCTCCAAATTCTCGGAGTACAATTAGTGTATTGTACGAAAATCTTCCATTTAGGAGGAAAAATGTCGGTCAATTAGGTTAGTGTCTGCTCTCAAGCAGAGGTAACTGTAGACAGACAGTCTAGGGTTAGTATGCTTATAGTCCCGCAATGAACAAGCTTATATGCAACAGGTGTTTCGTATGGCGAGTGTCGCGGAAGACAAGGTAAGCTTACTGGTCCGGACACCTGTTACCACTGCTTGTCGTGTATTTCGTACACAATGAACAGTCCATTTGCCGATACCGTTTCTTAGGACTTTGAATTTTGCCTAATAGTAAATGTTCATACTTTGTTTTATTTTATTCCTAAAGACAAAATACAAATGACAAGTCCCCAGTTTGTATTCGAGAGAACTGCGGATGCGTTTGTAAACTATTAAACAAATAAACTGCATCAATATGAAGGAGTTAGTTTGTATTAACCAGGTGGTGTGTAAAGAGACAATAGGTAAACAAGATGGCGACAAGTCTTATCCTTCTCCTCGTTCAATAAAAACAATATGCTTTACATTTATTTAGGATTATAATTACGCCACACAATGACCGTAACGCTAAGTTTAAACTCAAACAGTTAAACGATTATTAGTGAACTATCAATATAGACATCGGGCAATTAACACTTTAACTAAAATTAAATAATCATTATATATATATACGAAGATATACTATAACAATAAGACTGAGCAATGTGACATTATATACAAAGATACTGAAAGCTGGGAGTGATGCTCGTGTAAAATAAGCCATGTCACTTTGTATATTGTAATGCACTATAAGAATGGGTTATTATGAAAATACTTTATAATCAATGGTATTTTATTGACCAACAGACTCTCGAATTTTTTTCTTTGTTTGATAGCAACCCACGCCCCTCCTGCATATTGGAAACAGATTGAAGAATCAATGGTATATTATTGACCGGTAGGCCTCCCTGATTAATTCTTTGTTTATTAGTTAGGCATCAAGCCACGCCTCTCGTGTATATATTATAGGAAACATGTTCAATGGTTTATTACTGTATCATTTAATTGTTTGGTTATATTATTTCATTAAATAACGCACAGCTGGAGGTAAGGTATTCATTAACATGACGGGGTCACGGCGGCTAAGTGGGTAAGACGCTGGCTAAGAGGGAATCACGTGGCTAAGTGGGTAAGACGCTGACTGGCTGGCCTGGAGGTAGGTTGTTCAATCCCTGCATTGGCCGAGAAAGTTCATCCAGATATTACGGCGTGGTTCCCACTAGTCTGTGTCGCGGGGCGGCGGGTCTGACAAGGACAGCTGTCTAGTCGTTCGGATGGGACGCAAAAGATCCCTTGATAGCTGGAATTCGATATAAGAGTAGGCCGTAGCGCCGCTGCCCGGGCAGAATTTGTCTCATGTCACAATAAATAGCTAGTCGTTCGAATGGTACGAAAAAACCGAGGTTCCATGTACACATCGACGTGCGATATAAAAGTATACCGTGCGCCGCTGTCCAGGAAAAATCCCCTCATAGTACACTATATTGTGTATGCCGGTCTTCAATAGCCCAGTTCGGAGCAGAGTAGTATAGCACTTTAAATTCCTTTTCATTTGGCTATTGTATTATGCTTAACGCACGACAGGGGTCTGTCCCGTGGGCGGAGACCGGAGCACTGGCAATAAACCAACATAGTCATTCGGATGGTACGAAAAACCCAGACCCCGTGTATACATGAGCTTGTACGTAAAAATGACCTGGCTGTTGGAATATAAAAGTAGGACGCACAGCCGTTGCCCGGGCCATATATCCTTCATATCACACAGCATGGTATATACTGGTCTTCAATAGCCCAGTGGGAGCAGAAAAGTAGGACGTTAAACCCTATTTCATTTCAATTGATGTACTTTTATATGTCGCTTTTTTTATACTTTAGGTCATAAATAAGATTTTATCAGCTTGTCAAGCAGGGGTTTGACTTCTAATGCACCATGAATAACCTACGAATACTAGTGTTGCTATCCTTAGTTGTCTTTGTCACGTCGCATCAGGAGACAACTTTAAAATTTACACAACTACTTATACGAAAATACAGGTATGTATTGGGCTATATTGTTTTTATTTAAAACATAATGCCAAGATAATTAGCGACTTAGTGTCTTATATATAGGTCGTAATCTGTTTATGTAATCGTTATTCTGGCAATTCGTCATAGAGTCAACATGCGTGGTTTTGATTACCTGGTTGTACGTGACAAGGAGTAAGGTTGCCTGTCCAACCTCGTGGGTTTTCTCTGGGTCCTCCGCTTCCCTCCCACTGCTAAAGACCCCCACACTGAAATAAATTCGAATTATATGTTAGTCCCGAAATGAACTAGTTTGTGTCGAGTGGACGTTTAACCCCATTTCTCGCTTTCTTGTTCTCGGTTTCAAAATTGCCCAAAATAAGATTTAGTGTCCACCGGACACAAACTAGGTCATTGTGAGACAAACAAATGGATATCTTTTGATTTTGATTTAAGAGAAAGAAATGGTGTTTAAGGTCCACTCGACACAAACCAGGTAATTTTAGGATAAACTAAAACCGAGTACAAACAATCTAAACCATTAGAAAAAATTCGAAGTCCTTTGGGACTAGCATATGGTACAATTGTACTTCAATAATTCGCTTGAGTGAACTGAGAAAATCCATGTGGGTGTCAAACAACACTACTACGCCATGTCACCTGCCAGCTGTCACATCACTTGAGTCAATGACAGTCACTATGATTGCAAGCCTGTGTGTTAGACCAGGGACAGGTTTCATGCAATTAATACGCAGAATAAATCATCTTATATGAATATGATATGCTAATGAAATGTGAAATATGATTCACGATTCAGAGTAAAGCCAGGTTGACACTTGCATGACTTTTGGCCACGATTTTGTCGTGCCTATCAGTGTCCACATCGACACGAACTGGCACGACGAGTTCACGCATAGTTTGCGCATTGTTTACGCACTTCCCGCATTGGCACGACAAGTTTGCGCAAATCGGGCGTTGTCGTGCCGACTCGAGTCGTGTCAATGCGTGCCACGGAATCGTGCAAGTGTCAGCCTTGCTTAAGCATATTTCATTTCTCGGGTAAAAGATAACTACAGTACAGGGTCAACGGCCGCGGAAGGTTCACAGCCGCATCTTCAGTGTTTTCTTGTGGCTGGCAATATTCCGTGGACAACCGGAAAACCGAACCGAGATAGTTCTTGAGTGATAGAGAACCTAGAAACGGTTAGTCGCCCGTTAGTAGCACAAAATTTGGGGTAGGAGAGTTTTCAAGTTAGGCTTAAAAATTGATCGGAATAGGTCATTTTTTCCCCCAAAACAACAATTTCCAGACATACCGGAAGTTGTCCGTTCCAAATGATGACTTCTGCTGCATGGGGGTCCCCATAAGTACAGTTGAAACTTGCCGGGCGCCTGTCCAACCTCGTGGGTTTCCTCCGAGCACTCCGGTTTCCTCCCACTGCTAAAGACCCCTACGCGCAAGCGAATTATTGAAATAAAATTGAAAATCATATGTTAGTCCCGAAATGACCTAGTTTGTGTCAAGTGGACGTTAAACCCCATCTCTCTCTCTTAGCGATACATTACGTAAGATTTAGATATATAGCTGGTCGTTCTGGCTGTAATAGTTCCAAAATAAATAATTCAAAATTGATATACATGTATTGACATTATAACATGCTTTTATAGTATTTTAAAAGAAATTACTAAAAGAGAGGGGCGTTATTGTCCAATAGACAGTGTCTAATTAACCATAAAAGTATATATTGCTATGAATTGACTAATTAAAACGCCAGATTTACAGTTGAGCATGTTACAATGGTTGTGAAACAGGGTCGGTTAGACCCAGCAGTAGTAGTCAACGCCACCTAATTTCAGCCACGCGCAGATCTAGTGTAGGTGAATCTAAATTCGACCATCACTAATAATAAACAAGGAAATATCCATCATCATATTTTATTTTATTAAAGTGAAAAATAAATCGGAAATGTTTATTATTCGCCATCATATATTATTAAAGTGACAAATAAATCGGAAATGTTTATTATCGGTCATAATATATTATTAAAGTGACAAATAAATCTGAAATTTTTATTTAAATTTGCAGCTCATCGTCTACACTGGGTAAAAAAGGGTTTCAACATTTGTACAATGATCTGATACAAGATGTTGGTCCCGAACAACAAGGTGAACACGTTCCTATGGCTGGGCTTCCTGTTCCGGAACCAGAGGGCCATAGTGATCATCATTCTATGGAATTATTTCATAATTCTGCCAATCATTCCACTAATGTAACGGTATGTAATCGTAAAACAATAAACTAAATTGTTTCGGGAGAATTTATTAAATGTAAATTATTCAAGAGCGAAATCTGCCTATTGAAGGGTTTCATTTTGGCTTAAAATGTTATATAAATTATTATTTGGACATTTATTCACGTGACCAGCCTATAATCAACTCACCCTGATACAATGCGCACGTGCTAACGGTGCTTACCATTCGACAGTCCACGCCCCCCACCCTTAGCTTTAAACAAATTACAAATTGAATTTGGTATAAAGAATTGTTTTTTCTTCCTGTATTTCAGTGTCTGAATCCTGGAATTATTTTTGATCACTTTCAAGTCAACTCCACCTTTGATGCCTCGATTCTTACATCCGTCCTACCGCTTGTTGTTGTCAATATCAGGAATTGCAGACTTTTAGAATCCGAGTCAGGGGAGATAATGATACACACGAAAAGCCGACCATCAACAGGGGAAGGTATATATAAACTATTACAGGCCTAAGGAGCCGCGGTAGTTCAGCCAGTAAGACATTGACTCGCTAGCATGTCCCGTGTTCGATCCCGTTAAGTTCACACGGTGAGGTACAACGCATAGTTGTGCACGTAAAAGAACCCTTGGCAGTCGGAATTCGATATAAGAGTAGGTCATAAAGCGCTGTCCGGGAAAATAGTCTTGACAAGGACATCTGTCTAGTCGTTTGGGTGGGACGAAAAACCGAGGTTCCGTGTACGCGGCATAGACGATCCCTTGGCAGTTGGAATTTGATATAACAGTAGGCCGTAGCGCCGCTGCCCGGGAAAAATTTCCCTCATGGGACACTGTATGGCGTATGCCAATCTTCATTAGCCCATTTGGAGAAGTAGGACGTTAAATAACATTTCTGATAAAAATGGAGTATAATGTATATCCTGTGTTGACCCCCCCCCCCCCCACCTAAAAAAAAAACAAACAAAAACTCATATTTTCCAGATTACATTTTAACGAGACTGATTTGGTCGAAGTTCTGACATTTTTTTTTTTTTGCAATCTGATTAAAATACAGATCTATATTTCATTTCCTTTGTATAAAACAAGTTGTACTGGAAGGTCGTGTCAGGGGTCCCACGAGCGGCTTTTGGCCCTATGACGTCAAACATTGATTCTTGATTAAGCGTTGACATTTCTAGTGGTTTGCCCACAGCTCCATGCATGCGCCAGGAACTTGCTGTAACATGCCGTTTCATTGGCTAAACAACTCTTCCAGACCCTAGTGTAGTAAACAGGCCCGGATCCAGGATTTTGTCGAAGGAGAGGGGGGGGGGCACACATTGGAGCAAAGGGTAATACGTTGCAACCTTGGATTGCTTGAGCGGAGACAATGCGTAAATCAGGTTTATATCATCTATTAAAGAGCAGATATGTGAACTACAACAGTAACAAAGCAAACGAAAATGAAAATTAACTATATGTCACTGGGGCTGGACCCGCGCCTTGGACAAGTAAAACGAAACTTTGAACTATAAAAATAAAACAAAAAAGGATCTGTGTTTTAATTAGATTGCTTTCTGTACAGACCAAATATCTTGTGGAACTCTTGTGGTGAACAACTACACGCAAAAGCCATCTAATCCTAACCCTTTGACCTGAGTTATTAATGTTATGTATTTTATTTTTTGGTAGTGTGGGGCTATGGTATTGGATTCGCTGTACTCATTTCCCTCATCTCTAATCTTGGTGCCTTACTGGCGCCCATCATGGATACCAAATGTTTTAAACATTTGTTGATGTTTCTGGTTTCCATGGCAGTTGGAACCTTGGTGGCTACAGCCTTGCTGGTTCTTATTCCGGAGGTAAGCCCATGTTTAGTTTTTGCTAACCGTTCCTAACACTATTGCTAAACGACAGTAAGCCAGATGTGCAATTTAATTTCTTTTCAATCGTAAATACATAAAACAAACAAACAAAAAGAGTTTATATTTACAAAATTGACATAAGCGCAGGACAACGGGCTTGGCAATGGTCAACGTATAATCGTTCGGAAGGGTTGCAGTACCAAGATTCCGTGTTCATATGGGTATGCACGTAAAAGATCCATTGCCAGTTGGAATTCGATGTAAGAGCATGGTGTCGATCCATCTTCATTAGCCCAGTCGGTGCAGAATACTAGGACGTTAAACTACAATTCATTTGTTTCACATTGAAGAAAAGAAATATTGGCCGTTGTATCACTGTCCCTAGTATCACACTGTACGGCGTATGCTCGTCTTCAGGTGTGCAAGGTCAGCGTACAGTCGTTCGGATGAACAAAAACCCGAGAGGTCCCGTGTATGCATTGACCTACACGTAAAGGATCTATATAAGAGTAGGCCGCAGCGCATAACACTGTTTGACGTCTTGTTAAACCGACTCGAAGCAGAATAGTAGGACGTTAAGGAGCTCCATTTTATTTCTCGCAGGCGTTGAATCTACTGGTATATGACGGACTGAGTGAAGAATATATAAGTAAAATGTCAACTGTCTGTGCAGCTCTTCTATTTTTCTTTTTATCCGAGAGAACTATCAAAAGTCTGGTTGAGAGTAGCAGGGTGAGTTGTCTTTATCTACCATTATTATAACACGTTCGTATCTAAAACACCACCACCAGTTCGTATCTACATCAGCATTTAAATCATCATGACTAGTTCGTATATAAATCATCATACCCATTTCATACACCTAAATCATCATAACCAGTTCGTATCTAAATCATCATACCAAATTCGTATATAAATCACCATACCAAATTCGTATATAAATCACCATACAAAATTCGTATATAAATCACCATAACAAGTTCGTATATCTAAATCACCATAACCAGTTCGAATGTAATCACTATAACCAGTTCGTATTTAAATCAGCATTACCAGTTCGCATATAAATCAGTATAGCTAGTTCGTACATAATCATCGTAACAGTTCGTATCTAAGTCACAATAATTAGTTTGATTGTAAATCACAACCATATCGTCCCATGTGGTCAGACATTATACTAGAGAAAGAGAAAGAGGAAGAAATGGGGTTTAACGTCCACTCGACACAAACTAGGTCATTTCGGGACTAACAATTCGCTTGCGTGTAGGGGTATTAAGCAGTGGGAGGAAACCGGAGTACCCGGAGAAAACCCACGAGGTTGGACAGGCTACCCTACTCCTTGGCACTTACAACCGGGGATTTGAAACCATACTAGTTGACTCAATGACAGGCCATATGATACAGAGCCCGCACGCTACCTATTGCCCCCCCCCCACGGACATTATACTACCGAGGATATCCCAATACTTATTTTATCATGATACATTTCGATCGTTGCGTCACTTATTTAAGGGACTGTCCCGAACTTAACAGAGGGTACGTGTGGAAATTAAAGCACCAGCAAGCTATAGAGGAATGGTACATTTACCTTGTCTCAAAATTTCAGATCAAAATATTGAGTCGTTTGGACGTGAACGTCAAAACTGCTCATCCGGACACGTAACCCTTTACGTATATTGAGTTAGTTGCTCGGCCCTTAGGTAGAGGATTTTTAAGAGATTTAACACAACTTAAGCAGTGTACGACACACGTAAAGGTCTGGTTTGATCCAGACACCGTATAATACAGCCTTGGACACCGGTCTCAAATAGGTTAAATACGTATCCCGTACATTGAGTTAGTTTCTCAACCCTAGGGTAGAGGATTTGAAGGGCCTTTAAATTAATAAGTTTCAAACTCAAAAATATTATCGGCATTGTCCCCTTAAAATATCTATTTATAGAATGCTAAAATCCGACATTTCTATTTTTAGAATAATAAAAAGACTAGTAAAGAGATTATAATAAAGGCAGAAGATACAAATGATGATTTACTTAAAGAACTTAATGACGTCGAAGTTAATGGCGATTCTGACACTGTAGACAGTCACCATGGACATGCGCATTACGATAAAACTTCGGTTGTTTCCACGGTAGCGTATATAATCGTAGTGGGAGACGGATTACATAAATTTGTTGATGGTTTATCGGTTGGTGCTGCCTTCTCTGAAAATCTACTGACAGGAATGACGGTTGCTGTTGCTATGATCTGCGAGGAGATTGCCCATGAAATAGGTAAGTTCGTCAACGGTTATTGAGATTATTGCGTGATTCTGTATATTTAAATGGACCACTTGCATTGGGGTTTAGAGAGAGAGAGAAATGGGATTTAACGTCCACTCAACACAAACTAGGTCATTTCGGGACTAACATATGGTTTAATTTTATTTCAATAATCGCTTGCGCGTAGAGATCTTTAGCAGTGGGAGGAAACCGGAGTGCCCGGAGAAAACCCACGAGGTTGGGAAGGCGCCCCTATCTCCATACCACATACGCTCACACCATGGCTCGAAACCACAGCCGCAAGCCAGAGGTGACCGGCCAGCTAGAGGTATAAGCGCGGTACTTGCATTGGGGTTTAGAGAGAGAGAGAAATGGGGTTTAACGTCACTCAACACAAACTAGGTCATTTCGGGACTAACATATGGTTTAATTTTATTTCAATAATCGCTTGCGCGTAGAGATCTTTAGCAGTGGGAGGAAACCGGAGTGCCCGAAGGAAACCCACGAGGTTGAGAAGGCGCCCCTATCTCCATACCACATACGCTCGCACCATGGCTCGAAACCACAGCCGCAAGCCAGAGGTGACCGGCCAGCTAGAGGTATAAGCGCGGTACTCGAGACCACTAGCCCGCCCCCCCAAATTGGGGTTTAACGTCTTTGACTAACATGGTACAATGATGGAAGGTGGCGATCTTAAGGACTTTTAGAAAACCCACGACGATATAGTGGGGACCCAACTCTTGTCATGTAAAGACCTTGTGATCTATAGCGCACACGTTAGGCTACTCGGTCATTGACAGTAGTCGAATGAACAGCCGTCTTCATACGGGTTGGTGATTAGATATGATAATATTTTGCGAGGTCCGACCGACGTTATTTTGAAACGAAATGAAATTGTTTTTAATGTTCTACTGTTTTGCTCCGTCTGGGCTAATGAAGATTGACATACGCCATGTAGTGTGCTACTAGGGAAAGTTTTGGCCGGGCTGTGGCGCTACGGCTAACGCTTATGTCGAATTCCCAATTCAAGGAATCTTTTTCTTATACGCCACTTTGTACACGGGACCTCGGTTTTTCGTCCCATCCGAACGACTATATATTGGCCTTTGCCTGTTCAGTCCTATATCACTCACAAGGGGAAACCACACCGGAAAATCCTAATGAAATTTCTCGACCCAATCAGAGATCGAACATGTGACCTCCACGTTAGCGCGCCAACGTCTAACACATTGCGCCACCGTGGCAACCATCGGGGTACATAATGATCAACCTACATAAAAAGTGAAAACGAAGTGGATACCTCTACCGATAATATAACGTTATTTCCTTTCTTTTTTTTTTTTTTTTTTTGTTTTAACAGGTGATATCGCCATTTTACTTCATTCTGGAATGAGCATGAAGAGAGCCCTGTTCTGTAATTGTATAGCGGCCGTGTTCTGCTTCCTGGGCGTGGCAGTAGGAATTGTACTAGGGGAGACAACTTCTGCCAATCATTGGATATTTGCTATTGCTGGTGGTATCTTTCTCTATGTTTCACTTGTCGATATGGTAAGTAGATATATAATAAGTAGCATTTTCGTCCTAGGGGGTGCAACCCAATATTCCAATAACCAAACCACCACCGGGGGGTTGGATGGCCGAATGGTTAGCACATGCGTGCTGTATCATAAAGCCTGTCATTGAGTCAACTGGCGTGGTTTCGAATCCCCACTTGGTGCGTGATAAGGAGTAGGGTCGCCTGTCCGGGGTTTTTCCGGGTACTCCGGTTTCCTCCCACTGCTAAAGACCACTACCCGTAAGCGAATTATTGAAATAGAATTAAACCATATGTTAGTCCCGAAATGACCTAGTTTGTGTCGGGTGGGTGGATGTTAAACTCCATGTTCACATTGGCGTGCACGTTAAAGATCCCTTACCAGTTGGAATTCGATATAAGAGTAGGCACTAGTGGCGCTGCCCGGGCAAAATTTCCCTCATAGAACCCTGTATGGCTGTGTCCGTCTTCATTAGCCCAATAATTCGCTTGCGTGTAAGGGTCTTTAGCCGTGGGAGAAAAACGCCAGTTGACGCAATGATAGACCTTATGATACAGCGCACACGTCCTAACGATCGGTCATAAAAATCCGAAGCAATTTTTGTGGTCAAAGTCACACAGCAATGAGTGAAAACAGTTCAGCCCAAAGAATTTGTAGAAAAGTTGGGGTTGTGTAAAACGACATTTACGTCATCCTGGTGGCCTGCATCCAACAAAAAAATGAATGAATTGCTTCCCTTTAATGACGCCACGCGCTATAATGACAATAATTTTATGTTTTTCTTTCATAGTTACCTGAGATGGGAATGGCTGCTGAGACTGCCGTGAGGAACAATTCATCACCTGTATTTGTCACGTGTCTTCAGTTAACTGGTTTAGTAGTTGGATTCTGTGTTATATACTTGGTGGCAGCATACGTAGGAGAAATACAACTTTAAAGACAGGTGCTTCAATGATGCAAAACGTTACGTAACGCTCTGTCTGAAACGTGGATATATTTTATGTACGTCCAGTGTAATGTGAAGGGGTTAATATTTTACGCCATCACCTCCACATATACAGACACTGGTGTACACGAAACCTTTATTTGCGTGTCTGAACAGAAATAAAAACCATTGATCGCCAATTTCATTTTTCAGACTGTGTCTTTTTTTCAGATTGTGTCTTATTTTTCAGATGGTGTCTTATTTTCCGGACTGTGCCTTATTTTTCGGATGGTGTTTAATTTTCCTTATAATGTGTTTTTTTTTTCACGATTTAATCCACACTCGCATACATACCAAAGGGAATTAAACCATGTTTGCCTCATCTTCCACAATATTGCAAGAAAGGGAGTTAATCCACTTATATAATCATCACCGCCTTTAGACTCTAGACGCAACCAGGCGTTTTCCTTGAGGATATAGATATGTTTCGGTCTGATTATATCGAATATTTTAATCCCATATGTTACCTATATTTTATATCTATGTTTAATACAACTCTTAATTAACTTGTAAATAACTTTTATACATAAACTTGATCAATAAAATATATTTGACCTATTCGTGGATGGTTTTCATCTCATTACCACCATTTCTCTCTAGGGCAACCTAAAGTCATTAAGCCGATTGTAGGGGCCGGAAATTTTCAGAACGCCGAGTAAGACACTACAAGGGTATTATAGATAACTCATAACCATATACCAGATATTCCCACACGAGGAGTTTTGCTAACACTGACCATAACCATAAACCCATAAATTCCCACACGCCATGTAAGACTCCTATCGTACTCCGAGTGGTCACTCACCTCTGGCTAGTTTCGATCCCACGTGTGAGCGTGTGTGGCTTGGCTACCCCGGTTTCCCACAGCGTGCGCTATGATAATGAAATGAAATGGGGTTTAACGTCCTACTGTTCTACTCTGACTGGATTATCCAGACGGGCATACGCCATACAGTGAGCTATGAGTGAAATTATGCCACGGCAGCGGCACTATGGCATACTCTTCTATCAATGGATATTTTACGTACATGGAAATGCATACACGGGACCTCGGTTTTTCGTCTCATCCGAATGACTAAACAACTGTTCATGTCAGTTCATCTGCCCTGCACCACTGACAAGGAGAAACAACATTGGGGAAAAACCCCGATGAACAGTTTCTTATCCACTTAGCCTCCGTGGGTCCTCATAAGCATAAAACAACTTGTTTGCGATATCACGATCGATGGAAGTGGACGTTAAACACTAACCAAGGAAGAGCACTAGCATTGCACAGTAAATAAAAAAACTTCTAAACCGTCTTTTTATTATAAAAGAATTCTGGGGGATCCAAGCGATAATCGAACAGTTCAAAATCCATCCGATAAATTTGTTGTAATTTATGCATGAGTTGTAACGGAATGGTTTGAAATGCTTTTATTTTTAGTTCTTGTCGCTGCGTTTTAACCTTTGCTTGTGTTCGATTTGTACTGCGATAAACGCCCCAAACCAGGTCAAGTAAACGCTCTTTCATTAAAGGTAGTTTCTTAACAAGGACACTTTCTTCATTCTGTGGAATATAACCGTTTAAAACAAAAGCACGGAGTATTCTTTTCCCTAAGGAAACGGGATTTAAACATCGCGTTAACAATCGGAGGTCTTTCACTAAATGGAAATTAAATTCGATAATGGTCTCCATCTCTTGATATGTACGGTGATCCTTCCAGGATGTTGGTTCCCCCCACGTCACATTCAGCGAATTAAGGACTGTATCGCTGTCACTTGCCATCGTCTCTAACTTTCCCACAAAATGTGGTTTGAAATCACACGGATTACATAAACGATGAATCGGCCTTATATGATCGTTCATGTTGTCAGGATTTTCTCCCGTGGCCACCACAAAATTTATAAACTGTCTAAAAGTAAAATGGTAGCACGGCTTTAAAGCCGGAAGTACCGCCATGTTGTTTATACGGGCTACTTTAGGCCCGTAGAACGACCAAAAATAATTATCAGCTAAAATGAATTTGTCAATGTACACAGACCACAGACGCGTGAACGGCTCACGAACAAACATAAAACGCGTCGTGCTCATTATTAACCTTTGATCCCACGGATGACTGAAACTGTGATCCGCCATTTTGAATATCGGTGACAGGTGGGCCTCCATCTTGGTAATCTTATAAGGACTTGACACGTGACCTTTATAGGTCGCATTCCATAAATAGCGATATACTCTCAACCAATGGGTCGACGCTATCTTATGATTAACACAATACGACATTGTGTTTGTAGGATCGATGAGCACGCGCACAACTCTTCCTTCGACTTGTTTCGCCTGACAGACTTTTACTAAACGTGAAACCCGTTGTTTGGTTCGTTCGTCATTTAAAAATGGCGATTTGTCTTGCCCGATTAAGTTTTCGCCCTCCACATTAAGATCATTAAACACTTCCGAGGTCGTTCTGTTTACAAGTGGGTGATTCACTTCTGGGATTGTTTTGTTTACAAGGCGATGATTCACTTCCGGGTCAGTCATATTCAACCCATTATTTGAATAGCTAGTTTTAATGGTATATTGTTCGATGGTGTTTGATGGGTTGGCTTTCTTGATTAAGTCTGGAGGTTTAAAATTATTAAAACTATTCTGTCCTCGCATTTCCGAAGATTCGTCGGTTGTCTTTAGAATAAATTCGTTGTTTTGAGATTTCGGTGATCCTGTCGTTGTAATATAACCTCGGCCTCTGTCATGTGACGTGGAGCCTTCTGACTTATTTAACATAAGTTCCAGACCAACATTATGTTCTTTGTTCTCGGCTCCAGTAAATCTTCCTGCCTGAAAAAATGAAATGAAATGAAATGGGGTTTAACGTCCTACTCTTTTGCACCTAACCTGAGCTAATGGAAGACGGGCATACGCCATACAGTGTGCTATGAGGGAAATTTTGCCCGGGCAGCGGCACCACGGCCTACTCTTATATCGAATTCCAACTGCCAAGGGATCTTTTACGTGCACTCCAATGTGTACACTGGACCTCGGATTTTCGTACCATCCGAACGACTAGGCAGCTGTCTTTGTCAGGCCCTCCTTCCTTCTGCATCACTGACAAGGGGAAATCACGCCGGAAAATCGAGATGAAGTTTCTCGGCCAATGCAGGGATTGAACACCGACATCCAGGCTAGCGAACCAGCGCTTTATCCACTTAGCCACCATGACCCCCCCCCCCCTGCCTGAACAACAATGAAATTAGATTTAACTCACAGACGGATAAAAGTAAGGAGAAATCAATATATATATATATGTTTTTTCAGGGGCGGATCCAGAGGAAGAGCTTGTGTGGTCTAAACCCCACCCTGCTCAGCTACAGACCAATGAAATTGAATCACAATGTAATCCTATTATTTCATAATAGAATATGACGTCAAACGGAACGTTAGATTTCTCTCTTTTAAAAAACTTCAGTGTGTATTTATACTTAAAGCGAGAATTTCATATTTTCTAAGAAAGTCAAAACATAATTATTTCTATGACTTTTGCTCAAAAGGTTGTCAACTCACTATTATACGATCATGAGCAATATTGCACAGGCATACAAATCCCTGACGCAGAAAATAATAACACAATTACTTGAATTACCTCCCTTGTTTTCCCATTCCCCTCCATGCAATGGTGATCTTCAAACGTCTGAATTTGAAGTTAAAAATGATATTTTTGCCAATTTCTCAACTGGCAATAGTGAAGGTAGGACTGTTCATAGATACCATCTATTTTAAGGCTTTATTTTAATATATTTTAAAAACATATCTAAAAAATATGAAATTGCCGTTTTAAGTAATTGAGAGACGATGGTGTGGCATACTGTCAAATTTCTTTAACAGAAGTTAGAAGTCTACCTTGACTTTCTTTACCTTAATTATAAATATACGAATAAAATTAACCTACGTCACTGTATTTAATTTCTGTTAATTTCACATCTGAAAGAAACAAAAACATGACGTCATTATATTTTTTAATATCCTGAAAATTGATGTGAAATGAAATGAATAGAAATGGTGTTTAACGTCCACTTGTTGTGCTCCGAACTGGGTTAATGAAGACGGTTATACACCATAGAGAGTGCTATGAGGGAAATTTTGCCCGGGCAGCGGCGCTACGGCCCACTCTTATATCGAATGCCAACTGCCAAGGGATCTTTTACGTGCATGCCAATGTGTACACGGGTCCTTGGTTTTTCGTCCCATCCGAAAGACTAGACAACTGCCCTTACCAGGCCATCCGTCCTGCATCAATAACAAGGGGGAAAACACGCCGGGAAATCCTGATAAACTTTCTCGCCCAATGCAGGGATGGGCCATCCGACAATATATTAGAGACATGGGCTTGACGTCATGGATATTGTACAGACTCTTGTAGCATTATGTCTATAGCTATGTACATGGCAGTAATACGACAATATTGATTAAACATTTTGTCAACAAGTTCAAGATTTTAACGTCTTAAAGCCAGATAGAAGAGCGAAATGGGGTTTAACGTACATTCGACACAAACTAGGTCATTTCAGGACTAACACATGGTTCAATTTTATTTCAATAATTCTTATGCACGTAAGGATCTTTAGCAGTGGGAGGAAAACCCACGAGGTTAGACAGGCGACTCTACTCCTTGTCGTGTAGAACCGGGGAATCGAAACCACGCCAGTTGACTCAATGACACACAGCATGATACAGCGCACTGCTAAAGACCCCTACGCGTAAATATGCATGACACGGTTGATATATGTCTTTATTTCGAATTAAAATAGTTAAATCTAATTAGAGTTATCACAGAAAGAAACGATGGTTTCGCTGTCAGCAAGTTTTGAACAAAAACGTTCAGAATCACGGTTATTTTAATTCAATCAAACTAGCATGTAGCCATACTAAACTTACGCTATCTGTCTACAATTAGCTACCCCTGAAAACAGACACAAAGCTAGTTCACCGACATTTTAATTCCTATAAATCGACGATTTTAGTCTCAAACATTATGTATACTTATTTCTCGTCCATTCAATAAAATTGAAAAGATTTATTAGTGTGTATAACAGATATGAAACGGAGTAGCAATAGCGGCCAGTCAGGGTAGATGGCCACAGAACACTAATTATTGCCCCATTGACTTTAATGTTAATTCTCGTCTCTTAGACCGGCTGTAACTTTTCCCCAAATATTCGTTGGGAAAAACGCTTTCTGCCACAGATGGAGCAACATGTGGCAGACTCTTGCCCAAAAGCATGTATGAGGTTCTTCATGAAAAACTTGAGATAGACAAGCTGGAAGTAGAGACAGCTAAGCTTGCAATTATCGGCCCTCCCTTTCAACGTAACCAACCTCACAACTCTTGTATCCTTCCGCCTCAAAATCATGAAAATTCACCAAAACCTGGCAGAAAATGTATTTTCGAACCCTTTTCTTCGATTCTACACCAAGAAGTCAACAAAAATCGCCATGCAAAAGGGGGAAAAAGGGAAAGGGAGAGAAGGACTAAAAATAACTTTCGCCCTTGTTTCGTATATGAAGTAAACTGTTTCAATGGCATTTAGTAATGGCATTGCTTGATAACGACTAGAGAAGCCTAGTCGAAACGTCGCTCAGTAATAAGCAGTAATTGTATTCCATAGAATTGTGACCTGTATAGTATGAAGTAAGTGGATTTCTGTGTGCAAAAGGGTATTTAGCCCGCGTCATTGTGTGCGATTTGTAAGTACAGTACATTTTGGGACTAACGTATGGTTTCATTTTATTTCAATAATTCGCTTGTGCGTAGGGGTCTTTAGTAGTGGGAGGAAACCGGAGTGCCCGGAGGAAACCCACGAAGTTGAGAAGGTGCCCCTATCTACATGCCACTTACGCTCACACCAGGGCTCGAAACCACAGCCGCAAGCCAGAGGTAAACTGCCAGCTAGAAATCGAAGTGCAGCACTCTAGACCACTAGGCCATATCACTCCCCCCCCCCCCGTGTGATTTTGGGGGAATTAATAATAAATATTTTCTTACCTGTCGTTATTTTCTTCTGTTGCTCCACGAGTAAAAATGTTTCAAAAGTTAGAAATATTACACAAATATACACAAGTACTCGCCGCCGTAGCATGTTCTTAACTTCTCGTTCACCTGAATAAATAGAGTAAAATAATTAAAGGTTCACATGTGGTTTAACGTCCTACTGTTCTGCTCGAACTGGGTTAATGAAGACGGACATACAGTGTGCTATGAGGGAAACTTTGCCCGGATAGTGGCGCTACGGTCTACTCTTGTATCGAATTCCAACTGCCAAGAAATGTTTTACGTGCACGCCGAGGTGAACACGAGACCTGTTTCTGTCCCTTCCGAACGACTAGACAACTATATTTTCTTCCCTTCCGAACAACTAAACAGCTGTCATTGTCGGGCCATCCCGAGGAACTATATCGGCCAACGCAGGGATCGAACCCGCGACCTCCAGACTCTCGAGCCAGCGTCTTACTCACTTAGTCACCGCGAATTCCCCAGACCATATCAGCTCGGCACACTGAACCTTGGCGTCGAAAGATCTAGATACCCTTCGACCAAGATCTTAAACATGCACCACATCCATCCTGGGTTTCCTTTTCTTCTAGCCTTGAGGATGGGGAGAGTGGGGGCAGAGGGGCGTAATGGTGGAAGGGGGTACTCATAAATGGAATATCCTAAGGCCTCTCTCCAATTTAATCTAGCCCTGTCTAAGACATCCTGCTTTCACTTCGTTGATTAACTATAGCTGAACAAATCAGAGGAATTAAAACAAACTGTATATTTACATCACTATAAAACAGCTGCCATATACCACTCGATAGTTCTAACAGACACGCCCATTTATTAAATATAATCAGAATTTATTGCAAGTTCAATATATTGATCTAGGTTTTCACATATTTTCTTAATTAGCATTACTAATTAAACTTAGTTTCACAATATTTAATATTTAACTTTAGCAGTATCTTAATTAGCATTACTAATTAAACTTAGTTTCACAATATTTAATATTTAACTTTAGCAGTATCTTAATTAGCATTAGTTTGCAATACAATAGTTTGGGATGTTGTCATATCTAAATTTCATTTTATTTTTGATATTCTATATTTTGCATTTTTTGGAGGGAAATATTACATTTTTTTTTCACGGCACACTCCCACTCCATACAAACTATTTCATTTTTACTTCAATGATTCGCTTGCAAAATGGGGGTCTTTAGCAGTGTGAGGTAGCAGGAGGACTCGGAAAAAACCCACGAAGCTAGACATGCGACTCAACTCCTTGTCACGTACAAGCGGAGAGAGAGAGAGAGAGAGAGAGAGAGAGAAATGGGGTTTAACGTCCACTCAACACAAACTAGGTCATTTCGGGACTAATATATGGTTTTTTTAAATTTTATTTCAATAATTCGCTTGCGCGTAGGGGTCTTTAGCAGTGGGAGGAAACCGGAGTGCCCGGAGGAAACCCACGAGGTTGAGAAGGCTCCCCTATCTCCATGCCACATACGCTCACGCCAGGGCTCGAAACCACAGCCGCAAGCCAGAGGTGACCGGCCAGCTAGAGGTCGAAGCGCGGCACTCTAGACCACTAGGCCATCCCAACCCCCCACATACAAGCGGGTAATCGAAACCATGACACTTGACTCAATGACAAACCGGGTGAAATTACACGCATGCATTAAACAGAAAAAAATATGAAATGGGGTTTAACGTCCTACCCTTCTGCACCTAACCTGGGCTAATGGAAGACGGGCATACGCCATACAGTGTGCTATGAGGGAAATTTTGCCCGGACAGTGGCACTACGGTCTACTCTTTTATTGAATTCCTACTATCAAGGGATATTTTATGTGCATTGTAATGTGTACACAGGACCTCGGTTTTTCGTCCCACCTGAACAACTAGACACCTGCCCTTGTCAGAACTTCCGTCCTGCATCACTGACAAAGGATAGCCAAACTGGAAAATCTGAATGAACTCACTCGGTCAATGCAGGGATCGAACATCCAACTTTTAGGCTTGAAACACGTATTTTAAAAACATGATAACCAGAATTTAATACTACCATTGGATTATCTCACATCGTTTGAACCATCGACAATTAATTCTAAAATCACGTGGCTTTACTAAACAACAGTCGTACATAAACCTACATACTGGCGCAACCTTGTCTAAATTCTACTTCGTTATCTTTTAAATGATTGCTTACCCCGAATTTCCATGACTGTATTTCCGTGATGTACAATAAATAACACCTTATCTCCGTGTACTAGTATACATATACAACAAAATCAATATGGTTATACCCTTCGTTGTTATACTGGATGTAATCTTGCTAACATTATACACTATAAAAATATATACACGGAGGTTCAGTCTGCGATATCAACTCGGTGGGAGCGGACGTTAAATAAAGCTATTTCACACACGATTCAGTGAGTGTGGGATTGGTTCAGTGCACAAGGCGCTGGCCCAGGGGGTCCTGGGTTCGATTCCTGGTTCTTCAGACAAGGAAAGCTATCTAGTCGTTCGGGTGATATGAAAACCCTAGGTCTGGTGTACACATTGGCATGCACGTAAAAGATCCATCGACAAATGGAATTCGATATAAATATAAGAATGGACCGTAGCGTGGCCTTTTGTAAAAAAAAAAATCCGTTTATAACGAGAGAGAACAATGGGGTTTAACGTCTCTTCGACACAAACTAAGTCATTTTGGGACTAACATATGGTTCAATTTTAGTTCAATAATAATTCGCTTCCGCGTAGCGCTCGTTAGCCGTTTGGGGAACCTGAAGTACCCGCGGAAAACCCACGAGGTTGAACAGGTGACTCAACTCCTTGTCACGTACAACCGATGAATCAAAGCCACGCCAGTTGACCCAATGACAGAGTTCTCTCCCCCTTCACATAGCACACTGCATGCGCAGTACGCGGAAACAAGTAGGAAGTTTTAACTCCATTTCATTTCTTTTGTGTTGTGCTATCTTTAGAATTTACAACAACACAACAGATACATTTACAGTGTAGATAGAGCTATTACCATGACTTGTCATTTTGGCGCTGAGAGTATTCCATAGAGACGGGGCTTAATTATTAGCCGTTTGTAAGTCGAACGATTGGAGGGGGTTTTAATAAATGTTGTCTCCGTGAAGTCAATTAGACATGGTCTGGATCTTTCAACAAGTCTTGTTTGGTTCAATTCAACCCCCAAAACAAGGCGCGTGAATAGACCTATATTCAATGACCATAAATGGGTAGATTTCTAAGCTTTGGTTTTTAAACGACCAATAAATATTCCTGGAGATCCTTTGAATAGAATATATCGAATTCCGTTTTGGGTATCATTGATTCCTGGTCTAATTGTCTCTATAACCATTAGCTATTAACAAGTGTGGACATATTGATTCTCTATTAAATATGGACAACAGTTCCACAAAATCGGCCACATTTATATATCGTCGCTGTCGAGTCAAAAATCGAACCCGAGTTGGACGAGCATGGAGCTGTGCGCGATATAAATATACACATATAGTTCCACAACATCGGTCACATTTATATACCGTCATAGTTTGAACCCGATTTTTGGCAAAGCTCGTTGAAATTATAATCTTTTAGAGTCATTTAGTAACTGGATAGAGCAAAAAACTATAACACATACTTATGGAAGAATAAGTACTAATTTATTTAGGCCACGTCTCGAAGAGTATTCTCTCAGCGAAGGTTGGGGTTTAACGTCCACTCGATAAAACTAGATACAAACACATGGTTCTTTTTCATTTCAAGAATTCGTTTGTTTGGCAGTGAGAGAGACACACATATATAGGTCATTTCGGGATTGGAAATAAGGTTATATTTTATTTCAGTTATTCGCGTGCACGAAGGGATCTTTAGAAATGGTGGTGGGGGGCCGGAGGACACCGAGAAAAACAGCGAGGTTAGACAGGCGACCCTACTCCTTGTCACGCACAGCTGAGAATGGACACAACGCCAGTTGTCTCAACTCAATGACAAGCAATCCATCACCCTACCACCCCACCCCACTCGTCCCCACACACACACCTGCGGATAGAGTGTCTGCAGCTGATGTACTCACACTCACGGTAACGAGGTTTACTAACAGGGATCGTGCGCAAAGGAAACTATGCATACTATTGCCTTTATTATACCTCCGATGGAATGGCTAAGCGAGGCCGTTAGACTGGGCCTGTCTTCGGACGGGCCCGGAAAGGCGTTCGAGCTTAATCATTTAGAGGAAGTAAAAGTTGTAACAAGGTTTCCGTATTTTGGTGAACCTGCGGAAGGATCTTAACTAATACACCCGACTTTTGTGCATCGTACAATCCAAATCTATTTTAGTAATATAAAAATTAACACGGCCGAAGCCAAGTAATCGCTGCTCTCCGCGGAATATTTCAGACCATCCAATAGATTAATCTTCTAGGGCTCAATAGATTGGTAATTTATATTTTATGTTGTATATAATGCTGAAGAGAGTTCAAGTGGTATTGCTTTAACAATAAATGTCGGCAATCGGTCGTTATCCAATCTATAACACGATAGACTATTAACACAAGAAAGAGAGAAAGAAAGGGGAGGGGGGAGAGAGTTTACCGTCCACTCGACACAAACTAGGTCATTTCGGGACTAACATATGATTCAATTTCATTTCAATAATGTGCTTGTATGTTGGGTCTTTTAAAGTGAGAGGGGGGCGGAGAAAACATGCGATCGTACAAGCCGGGGATTTGCATCGAGTGGACGTTAAGCTCCATTTCTCTCTCTCTCTCTCTCTCTCTCTCTCTCTCTCTGTACGTTGTTATTGTTGTTTATGATAATCAGCCCCCCTTTTGTTAATGCCAGTAATTAATAACAAATTAATTAGACCAGGCGGCTGTTGAGGGGATTAAGAATATTATGTTGATTATAGATTATAAATAGAAACCGTCACAGCTGTAAGGTTTAACTGATTTTATAATGAAATATCAAATCTGCTAAATATTTTTCTAAAAATGAATGGGTGGATTGAATTCTTATGCCGTAAATGCTCTGTACAAAATTTGTTTAACTTGTCTGTATTATCCCAGAGGCAATAAAGAACGAAACGAAACGAATTTTAATTCACATTTGATATGTTAAGTTGAAATGAAATGAAATGGGGTTTAACGTCCTACTCTTCTGCACCTACAGTGTACTCTGAGGGAAATTTTGCCCGGACAGCGGCGCTACGGCCTACTCTTATATCGAATTCCAACTGCCAAGCGATCTTTTACGTGCACGCCAATGTGTACACGGGACCTGGGTTTTTCGTACCATCCGAACGACTAGGCAGCTGTCCTTGCCAGGCCCTCCTTCTACTACTAAGCTATCGCACCGCCGTGACAGTAATGGAATATAAGGATAGGCCGCCGTCTGGTCCAATTTTTATTTGCCGTGAACCAAATTCATGGGCCTGTTTTAAATCCGATTGCAGCCAAGTCGTGAGATTATCTACATTGACGTTTGATTTTCTTTTTCTTAATTAAATGGGGTCTACATTGAATAAGTTAATAAGACGCTGACTCGCTATCCATTGGTTCGATCACGGTGTTAGTCGAGAAGGTTCATCGGAATTTTCCGGCGTGGTTTCCCTTGTCCGTGGAGCAGGAAGGAGGGCCTGACAAGGACAACTGTCTAGTCGCTCGGATGGTACGAACAAGTAGGACCCGTGTATACATTGGCGTGCACGTAAACGATCTCCTGGTAGATGGACTACGATATAAGAGTAGGTCGTAGCATGGATATATGCCCAGCCCATGGCCATAGTAGCGCTGCCTGGCAAAATTTTCCCTCGTAGCACACTGAGAGAGAGAGAGAAATGGGGTTTAACGTCCACTCAACACAAACTAGGTCATTTCGGGACTAACATATGGTTTAATTTTATTTCAATAATTCGCTTGCGCGTAGGGGTCTTTAGCAGTGGGAGGAAACCGGAGTGCCCGGAGGAAACCCACGAGGTTGAGAAGTCGCCCCTATCTCCATGCCACATACGCTCACACCAGGGCTCGAAACCACAGCCGCAAGCTAGAGGTGGCCGGCCAGCTAGAGGTCGAAGCGCGGCACTCTAGACCACTAGACCATCCCAACCCCCCCGTAGCACACTGTATGGCGTATACGCATCTCCATTAACGTTAGGACGTTAAACCCCATTTCATTTCTTCATCTGTGTAGCCTATATTTGCGTAGATTAAGCCGTGAGATATTTGATTTTTTCCGACAAAAGTGCAACTCGAGTACTATATTAACATGTTCATTTATTTACATGTAAATGTTAATTGTCACCCCGCTGTGTGAATATGTGCACTTTGTAATATGATTATAAATAACGAGACGACGTTAACATAATCATTTGGCTGTGTTTTTGTTTAATCCCTGCTATTTACTGAAATAACTATTATTAAGAAATATAAGCCCTCCCATACGTTGGTAAATTAGATAATTGAATAATAAGGTCGTTTATTATCTGGAATTATATTCAATTTATTTCATATTTTTTCTTTTTTCTCTAACAAGGCTATGACGTAAGGTCATTGTGTAATATTATAATAATAATTATTATGATCTACAAGAGACATTTAAGAGATATGAAAACATTAGTTAAAGATACGTTTATGTTTCTTTTTTCAATGTGAAGTAAATCTTCTTCTTCTACTTGGTGTTTAACGTCTGCTTCCACATAAGTGATATCGCAGACAAAACTTAGGAGAGCCGAAGCTGATTCCTGTTTTTTAGAATATGATTTTGCAATCTTTCCATTTGGCTTCAAGCCATGGATTGGGTTTAGTGGGAAATTCTTCCCTTTATTTAATAAAAAAACATATCATTTGGTAGGTGATCTCGTCTGCTTCTGGATTGGTTGATGTCATCGTTTGGGGTAAGTGTTTAGGTGCCAGGCCCGTCTTATCGTGGCCTCCCCTTACTCCACTATCCCATTCTATGGATTTGGTATCGTTTTTATTTACAGAATAGTGTTTAGGTGCCGAGTTTGTCTGACCGAAACTCCCCCTTACTCCACTATCCTGCTTAGTTTGGTAGATGTCATCTTTGTAGGATCTGTGTTTAGGTGCCAGGCCCGTCTTATCGTGACCTCCCCTTACTCCACTATCCTATTCTGTAGGTTTGGTGTCTGTTTTTGGCGGAATAGTGTTTAGATGCCGAGTCCGTCTGATCGTGACCGTCCCTTACTCCACTATCCTGCCAGTTTGGTGTAACTCCCGTATGTAGTTTAGTGTTTAGATGCCGGGCCCGTCTAATCATGACCCCCTCTTACTTCACTATTCTACTTAGTCCAACTGTGTCCATTAGGGCGTGGATTTGTTCGAAGATTTGCAGTTTCAGATCTGGTCTAGAGAAGAGTAGGTTCTTAGTGCTGAATGGTATGTTGTTGGTCTCCATTATTCTCACTAGCTCCCTTCTCTCCCCATTGTATACCTCGCAGTCTACCAGGACATGGTTGGTGGTACATTCTTCTCCGCACTGACAGACGATGACTTGGTGTTTGTGGTCTCGCAGCAGCTCTCTCACCCTTAGTTTCGATATAAATCTGCATATATCTCTTCTAGGGTGATTGATTTCTGTCTTCGTGAAGATCTTGTCATCCAGCCGGAATCTGTATGTGTCAAGTTCAACGAGTTTTAATTCCCAGATTGAATTGACCTGTCTTTTTACCATACTGTAGATTTCCGTATTGCTGTAGTCTATGGTGCGGAGTGGCGCTGTATCCTTGAGACCTTCGTTTGCGAGTCGATCTGCCTCCTCATTTCCTCTAATGTTGACATGTGATGGAATCCACACGAGCTCTACTTTGCTTCCCTTCTCTAAGACCCTCTGGTACAGCTGGCTGATTTCCAAAATGACTTCTGGTCTTGAGTCCGAGTTGTCAGTTTGGATTGAAAATAAATGAAATGACGTCTGACTTCGACTTCTAGCTGGCCGGTCACCTCTGGCTTGCGGCTGTGGTTTCGATCCCTGGTGTGAGCGTATGTGGCATGGATATAGGGACGCCTTCTCAACCTCTTGGGTTTCCTCTGGGCACACCGGTGTCCTCCCGTAGGAAAGGCTCCTGCGCGTGCGCTAAGATAATAAAAATGAAAAATAAGACTTCTCTGCGAGATCACCTTAAACGTTAAACGCCAAGAACAACAATTGCACTACTGTCCAAAGAGCATGCGTTCCACGTTTCTTGTAATGGCCATGGAGTTTTTAAGGGAAAGCCATTGTGAAAACAATGGTAGATGCTATTTGTAGGCCGGTTGGGGAGACTCGGATATTTCCGGAGACCAAAATGGCCGCTTTCTATAAATGAGAATTTGAGGGAATATTAGGCCTAACCCTTACCCTAACCCTTTTTAGAATAATGAACTTGGATCCAATAAATATTTTATCTCGCTTAAAAGGATTAGGGTTAGGGTTCGGGTTAGTATTCCCCCAAAAAGTCATTTATATAAAGTGGCCATTTTGGACTCCGGGAATACCCGAACCTCCCCAACCGGCCTACAATTAGCATCTCCCGAAAACAATATGTCATTCATTTACTGATCACTCGTAGTATTAATCGTTAGTTGTCCAATCGTCGTTTGAATAAAACAAACAAACAACAGAAACGTGACATAGGCCTAAGGCCTAAAATTAGTGTCTAACGAACATGTGTGCCAAATTTCGTGTTGGGGATTTTAAGGGTAAGAACCAGGGCCCTATTTCTCGAAATCTAAACTAAAGATAAAATCCAAATTTTAGTAGATGCTTTAACTTTGATTGGCTAAGCATTAAAATAAATCTAATATCATCCAATCAAGTTACTAAAATTTGGATTTTATCTTAGGTAAAATTTCATGAAACAGGCCCTTGAAAAAAAAAAATGTGACAGAAATTTGTCATCCATTTGCTGATCACTCGTCGTATTAATTGTGTAGTTATCCAGTCGTCGCTTAAATAAAACAAACAACAGAGACATGACGATACCATATTGTGCAGGAGTAAGGGCCTGACAAGGACAGCTGTCTAGTCGTTCGGGTGGGACGAAATATCGAGATCCCGTGTGTACATTGTCGTGCACGTACAAGACCCCTTGGCAGTTGGACATAGTGCCGCTGCCCGGTCAAAAGTTCGCTCATAGCACATTAAATGGAGAGAGAGAGAGAGAAATGGGGTTTAACGTCCACTCAACACAAACTAGGTCATTTCGGGACTAACATATGGTTTAATAATTCGCTTGCGCGTACGGGTCTTTAGCAGTGGGAGGAAACCGGAGTGCCCGGAGGAAACCCACGAGGTTGAGAAGGCGCCCCTATCTCCATGCCACATACGCTCACACCGGGGCTCGAAACCACATGCGCAAGACAGAGGTGACCGGCCAGCTAGAGGTGGAAGCGCGGCACTCTAGACCACTAGGCCATCCCACACACCCCCCCCCCCACATTAAATGTAAACAGAATACAAACTTCTCAAAAATCTCGAAGTGTACATTTTGTGTTTTCAACTAAAATCGTCCATTGATGACTTAAAATGTCGACTAGCTATTTAGTGCGGAGCTAACTGTAGACAGCCTTATTTGAGTATGAACATACCCTGTACATCAACCGGGTAATTAAAAAAATTTAAAAATGAATCAATTCTTTGAAAAAAGAATAAAAGCAACCAACCTGGAACAGCCATTGTGCGAGCTATCCGATAATCAACACCAAATTAAACTAATCAATAGTCGCTGTTAAAATGTCGTACTTTAGTCGGGGACATCGCCAGTAAATTCTCAAATTTCGAGATCTGTTTGAAATATACAAGGTGATAAAACCGCGACCTCGCTCTTTAAAATAACAGTTGATCGGACTGTATGAACAAAGCTAACTTGAAAACATTTCTGGCGTGTAAAATACACGTTTTTGCTGTGAGAGAAAATATGTGACAGCGTTTGTTTGTTTGTGTCTTTCGTTTAAATTTCTCCAAATGCAGGTATAGACAAAGCACTCATTGAAAACGATTTTAAATTGTTTACTATGTGTGTCTAATACATGTTATTTGGTGAAAGAAAATTGAGAATGAAATATTCTATTTATACTCGCAATGTTCATCATGTGCGAATAAACGGTGTTATGTCATATTTGTATTATTATAGCTAAAACTAAGAGAGAGAGAGAGAGAGAGAGAGGGATGCGAACAAACGGTGTTATTTTATATTTGTATTATTATGGCTAAAACTGAGAGAGAGAGAGAGAGAGAGAGAGAGAGAGAGAGAGAGAAACTAAGTCATTTCGGGATTAAGCGTAGGGGTCTTTAGCAGCCAGAAGAAACCGGAGGACCTGGAGAAAACCCTAGAAGTTGGACAGGTGACCCTACTCCTTGCCACGTACACTCTTAAGAAACTAGACCATTTCGGGAAAAAAACGTGAGGAAAAACCGGGGAACCCGGAAAACCCCACGAGGTTGGAAAAACGACCCTATTTCTTGCTACGTACTGAATCTTACATAATTTTCTATGACTAAAGACCCTTAAAATCATTCTTATGACAAGTACAGTTGTCTAGTCGTTCGGATGGAACGAAAAACCGAGATCCCGTTTACAGTTTACACATTGGCGTGCACGTAAAAGAATTTCTATGACTAAAGGCCCTTAAAATCTTTCTTATGACAAGTACGTTATTCGTTATTCGTTATTGGTGAATAACGAATAACGAAAAACGAAAAACGATTCAACTTCACACTGCCTTATATATATTGATGGCAAAATTTTCCTCATAGCATACTGTTTGACATATGCCCGTCATTAATTAGCCCAGTTCGGAGCAGAAGACGTTAAACTCCGTTTCATTTAACATCTTTATCAACCACAGCCTAGCCAATTATTTATAAATTATTTATAATTATTCAGCCGACTTGAAACCAGTCTAAATTTCCTGATATGCACTGATTGTAGAAAGGGGAGTATATGACGTATGAATTAAAGTGGCTAACCCTCTAATAAATAGTACAAGAGTCGTGTATTGTTGAGATTTTGCATTAAAACCCGCGACGCTAACGTGGGTTGGGCCCTAATGATCTCAGGACATGTTTATTAGACAATAACACCCCTCTAAATGCAAAACAAGGGGTGTTTATCTCCTAAATAGTAATGGTTGATTCACAAACAATAAAATAACAATAAAAAAACTTGTAGAAAGGACTAATTTGGACAGTTCACGTAATTCAGCGAACATAACGAAATACAGATTATCATTTTATTATATATAAAAATTTAAATCACTATATTTATTAATGATCGCCATAGAAAACGCAACACTTAGTTGTATAACAAAATGATCCTGTAAACATATCTTATTTATTTTGCTCTTGTGAACAATATTCAAATGGGAACACATCAATAACAACACCTTTGTGCACTTATGGATATTTAATCTGCAATCAACAGTACAAAGTCAGAGGGGTCAAAACCAAAAGAACGACAAAGATGGTTAATTGTCAGTAGCGCGTGTGTCCTCCACTGGCTCTTACGCACGCTGTGCAGCGACGTAGCATGAAATTAACCACCTGTGCCGTGCTTTTTTGTTACACGAAAAACTGAGTGATGCGTTTTCTATGGCGCTCAGTATATTAATAGTTGTTCCGACCGTATATCGTCTTTTTTAATGTTCCAAAGAATTTGAGAGGGGTGAATAACCGCATGCTTAACGCGTGCGTGCTGCATCATAGGGTCTGTCATTGAGTAAAATGGCGTGAACTCCATTTACCGTTTGTACGTGACAGGAGAGTGATCGCCTATCAGCCTCGTGGCCTTTCTTTCGGGTCCTCTGGGTCATCCTGGTCCTCCGATTTCCTTCCTCAAGCGAAACTATCTCCTATGTCCTCTCTCCCTCTCTCTCTTCCTCTCTCTCTCTCTCTCAGACAAAAAGTAATACAGCCTTTAAGTATGAAAAGTGTTATTAATGATGTTTATATTTCATTAAACTATTTTTCTATCTTCCATGAAACATTAATGGGAGGATCAATGTTTGAATATTTACAGAACAATGACTTAACGCTATAATTAAAATTAGTCAACAAATCTGATTATTATTTAACTTTTCCCGTTTTCTTTAAGCGACGGCAATGGATGTCGCCGTGGATGAGTTACTAAATATAGAAAAAGGATCGATATCCAGCTAATCGCTCTGATAGAGTACAGTAAGACATTCTATTTAAATAATCGCATAACTGCACCATATTTCAATATTATGATGTCAAATCTAAAATTCATTTTAGTACACAAATGTTGAAATATGTCAACAGATGAAGAAATAAGAATTAAGAACTATGAATTTATCACTAAGAATTAAGAACTATATGTGAATTAATCACTAAGAATAAAGGACTATGAATTAATCACTAAGAATTAAGGACTAAGAAATAAACACTAAGAATTAAGAACTATAAATTAATCACTAAGAATTAAGGACTATGAATTAATCACTAAGAATTAAAGACTAGGAATTAATCAGTAAGAATTAAGAACTATGAATTAATCACTAAGAATTAAGGACCAGGAATTAATCACTAGGAATTAAGGACAATAATTAAGAACTATAAAATAAGGTTTGGGAAATCAGATCTAGGAATTGAGGACTAAAAATTTAGAATTAGGGATTAAGATGCCATAATTAAAAATTAAGAACTACAGACTAAGAATTAAAAATTAAGAACTAGGAATTAAGGACTAATAATTAAGGGCTAAGAATTAAAAATTAAGATTTAAAAATTTAGAACTAAGAATACAGAGCTGTTTAGTCTTCCATATTCAGGTTAAATATTAATTGCTCGATGTTTCAAAATGCAAAACAATAATAATTTCGCCCGTTTGTGCTTGGTTTTCTCAACCCGGAAAACTAATTAAGTAAAAGGTTACAAGTTATTGAATAAATATCACGTTCTACCTGTTATCCTGCCTTTTGTTCAACTCTTGGTACACGATAAAATAACATATTAATACATACCGATATTTCAAACCGCTATCGACGAATAACATGAGAGAGAGAGAGAGGGGGGAAGAGAGAGAGAGAGGGGGAGGGGGAGAGAGAGAGAGGGGGGAGAGAATAACGCGGGGAACAATTCTATTTAATAATCCTCTTACACGGAGAAGTTGGACAGGCGACCCTATTCCATGTCACGCACAACCAAGGATTCGAAACCACGCCACTGGACTCAATGACAGGCCTCATAAGCTAACACACACTCGTCAAACCATTCGGCCACCCTCTGGTGTTTACGACCAATGTTATTTTATATTCGTTGATACTGAGAGAGAGAGAGAGAGAGAGAGAGAGAGAGAGAGAGAGGTGGGGTTTAACGTACACTCAACACAAATTAGGTCATTTCGGGACTAACATATGGTTCAATTTTTATTTCAATAATTCGCTTTCGCGTAGGGGTCTTTAACAGTGGGAGGAAACCGGAGTGCCCGGATGAAACCCACGAGGTTGAGAAGGCGCCCCTATCTCCATGCCACATACGCTCACACCAGAGCTCGAAACCACAGCCGCGAGCCAGAGGTGACCGGCCAGCTAGAGGTCGAAGCGCGGCACTCTAGACCACAAGGCCATCCCAACCCCCCTCGTTGATACTAGTCTAGACTATTCTTGATTGAATTTCACCTGGCAACAGCTCTGTTATGTGCAGGGTTTTAGACCAACGAGTTCGGAGTCTTTAATACCGGGTATTTGTATTGTTTGATTACCCACCATATAAAGATATTTGACTACGTCATGTGTGATTTAATCAAATAATCAGGAATATTTCCAGGTAAGGGAGATAACTGCGTGTGTGAAATAGCTTAATTTAACGTCCGCTTCCACCGAGGTTATTTCGCAGAAAAATTTACTAAAGAAAATGTTTTCTCTCAAAATATTCACAAATTACAATTACAAATAAGTGAAAATATAGTATTGACATTCAAAAAAAAATCGTGAGATATTGCGATATATTCGTGTATAAGATGGCTTGCACATCAGAAAAATATCTTGACAGTTTAATTCCAGGAAAAGCACAATCTGTCTGGATAAATTATACAAAGAAGTGTGGCATTGGCAAATTGGTAACGACAGTTGAACATCGAATTAAAAGTAAGTAGAGACCGTAACACGATCGGCGCCATCCTCTCTCTCCCCACTGGTCGATGAATATAGCACAATCACCAATGGGAGGTAATTTGAATATGCGTCTCTCCTGTGGATGTACCCAGGGGTTAGTGGAGTAGAATAGAATGAGACCACTGTGCAAGTGAGCATAGCAATTTGTAAACTAAACTAAAGAAAGACTAATACTAATTATATACACATATTTGTGCATCTATCAATTATAGGCTTTATAGTGAAGAGATAATACAAAAGTCTGTAGACGGTCCAGTTTCTGTAATGTGGCATGGAGATAGGGGCGCCTTCTCAACCTCGTGGGTTTCCTCCGGGCACTCCAGTTTCCCCCCACTGCTAAAGACCGCTACGCGCAAGCGAATTATTGAAATAAAATGAAACCATGTTAGTCCCAAAATGACCTAGTTTGTGTCGAGTGGACGTTACCCCCCCCCCCCCCCGCTGTGTCTTCACAAAATTACAGAGACGGATTAGAATCACGCTACAAAATAATAATGTTTGAATATGCAGGGGCGGATCCAGAGGGGGGGTTGGGGGATCCAACCATCACCCCCTGCCCCCCTCCTCCCCCCCCCCCCTGCTCAGCTACCGGTACATGAAAAAAAATAATGCCTTGCATCAATGAAATTACACCACAAAGTGATCCTACATCAGTATAAAAATGATTTCTCTGTTTTAAAAGCTCAATTTGTATGTATGCCTATGTAATTTAGAGACGATGATGGTAGATTTCCGTAACAGAAACCTGGCAAACCCCCTCCTGCAAAAAATCCTGGATCAGTCCCTGGAATTTATGCTCACGGGTGGTAGCCTATATAGTTCCCCGTGTTCAAAATGACCTATGTAAACTGCTGATTGTGTAGGTATTCAAAATGTATTGTAACCACTGCGCAGTGTGAAACAAAATGTAACGTAGCCATATGTAGCTCGCGTTTCTCCATGCTCTTAATCGAGTTTCAAACTTCCAGTTTTTATTTACGTGAACGCCATCGCGCACACGAACCCTGTTTTTGTCCTATTCGAATGACTATATAGATGCTGTTCCTTGCCAATGGAAACCATGCTAACAACTCTCCAGAATCGAACTAGGGAACGTCGGGTTAGTGAGACAGCACCCTGCCCCACCCATCCCCTGTAATTTCAGAAGCCCTATAAATGCATTATTAGAGAATCTCAATAATTTTAGCAATCAAAAAAACGCTTACCGTTTAACAAAGCAACTTTTGTCCCCAACTCTCTTATTTCTACTTGAGAGTTTGTAAAAATCCAACCTAGCAGTGCAATGCCGTTCTTCTTCAGATGTTTTGATTTTTCGTGGACGAGTAAGTTTATTTGTTTTTCATGTTTTCACAGCACTTTCAAGTAGAAAGGGTCAAGAAATGATATTGGTAGAAGTTAACCTGCCACGAGTTGAGAAATCCCCCTTCTCTGAAATCAGGTCAAGCAAACCCAGTTAGTATCGTGCTGCGCTTTGAGAAGTCGAACGTTGTGTCTTGAGTCGGCTTCCGTTTATTTTATTAAACAAAAGCTAAATCTGCCTATTGCAGGTCTTCATTTAGGCCTGAAATGTTATCTAAATTATTAATTAGACATTAATTAACTTATCCGGACCATAGTCAACTCTCGGTGCAGGCGCGGATCCAGAGGGGGGGGGGGGCTAGGGGGTCCGGACCCCCCCCCCCCCCCCTGCCCAGGCTTCAAAAAATTTTTATGCGATTTTATTGTCGATTTAGACCTGTAATTTTGGAATTTACCTTCCGGAAATACGTCAGAATGAACCAAATTGAATCTAATTTACCAAAATAATCGGTTGAGCGCAATTAGTTAAGCAATTATCAAACCTAGACCCCCCCCCCCCTGCAAAAAATCCTGGATCCGCACCTGCGGTGTCAAGGCTAGTCTGCGATATTTGATGGATTATAGTTGGATTAACACTCAAAACAAGGATTAAATGGATAATCGAGACTATTAGTTTTGTCCTATCGACTTCTGTAATGATGATCGAGACTAAGCGGAATTTTCATCCTCTTCGTTCTCGGTTCATAGCTGCCAACTCGTTATCTTATCTCCCACACAGGCGCGGATCCAGAGGGGGGGTCCAGGGGGTCCGGACCCCCCCCCCCCCTGCTCAAGCTTGAAAAATTTTTTATGCGATTTTATTGGCGTTTAAGACCTGTTATTTTGGAATTTACCTTCCGGAAATACGCCAGAATGAACCAAATTGAATCTAATTTACCAAATTAATCGGTTGAGCGCAATTAGTTAAGCAATTATCAAACCTAGACCCCCCCCCCTGCAAAAAATCCTGGATCCGCACCTGCGGTGTCAAGGCTAGCCTGCGATATTTGTTGGATTATAGTTGGATTAACACTCAAAACAAGGATTAAATGGATAATCGAGACTATTAGTTTTGTCCTATCGACTTCTGTAATGATGATCGAGGCTAAGCGGAATTTTCACCCGCTTCGTTCTCGGTTCATAGCTGCCAACTCGTTATCTTATCTCCCATAATGTATCTTTAAGCAACTGATTATAAAATAAATTTTATTTTGAAAGACAGAAGTCTATATTATATACGGATCTATCTCACTTTTCACCCAAATGTGACTTATTAGGTTTTTACAGATGACTTCATTTAATAATAATATATATTTTTAATGTAGTTTATTCACAATTTTTGTTCTTAAAATGTATTTTCTATTTCTTTTATAGAGTGAAATATTGAATCAAATACGTTTATTTTATACTTCACATGAAGACCTAACCGGTTTTAGTGGAAGGTTGCGTCACGGATCGTACGAGCGGCTTTTGACCCTATCACGTCAAACATTGATTAATCCATTCACAGTTCCGTGCATCAAATGCCAAGAACTCGCCGTAGCAGATTGCTTCATTGGCTAATCTCTCACTTCACAAGAACGCCAGTATTATAGAAACTCTTCCCCGTCCTACAGACGCGGATCCAGAGCGGGGGTCCAGGGGGTCCGCGCCCCCCCCCCCCCGCTCAGACTTGAAAATTTTTTATGCGATTTTATTGGCGATTTAGACCTGTAATTTTGGAATTTACCTTCCGGAAATACGTCAGAATGAACCAAATTGAATCTAATTTACCAAATTAATCGGTTGAGCGGAATTAGTTAAGCAATTATCCAACCTAGACCCCCCCCCCCCTGCAAAAAATCCTGGATCCGCGCCTGTCCTAGTATAGTAAAGACAAGTAAAACAAATTTTGAACTATAAAAAACGAAACGAAATAGGATCCGTCTTTTATTCAGATTACTTTTATTTGTGTGAACTCCAACTTGAATCTATTGTGTATAATATGTAACCACCGTCTGTCGTATCGTCTATTGTTGATATAATTGTGTTTGATAACAAAGCGTTTACTACAAGATAACACGATTATCAACCAGTGTGTGTGTTGAAATGTGACAAAACAATCATGATTAAAAATCAATGATTATCATGGATGATGGAAATCATAATATAGGAGATTTTGATATAAACATCGTCACGTGATTACTCATGTATGGATTGTCTTCTTTATTTAGTAACGTGTCGAATCAATATGGTTGGTGTTTTCCCTCACGCTGCTGAGATCGAAAAAAAAATAACAAATTTTTTTTTATTTATTTTTTTGTCCGACCGCCCCTGCATCCGCTGCTGTAGGAATGATTGAAAATGGAGTCTTGTGGCACGTCAGTTCCAGCCGGGTTATAGCCTATATTGCGCCAAACAGTGAATTTATAAGGAGACAGTTGAGACCCGGGCAAAACAATTTTTTTCAAGCGATCATCAATTTTTTCGGGATCTGCTAAATTGATGGAAAAAATGAAATTTTATACGATATAAAAGGAAATATATGGAAATTATTCAATCCCACAAATGAAGTGTCCGAAATTTGGGATTTTTACTGATAAGTGGATGGGGCATGCTTTCAACCGAAGTTTAGAAAATCACACAATTCTGATTTTGATTCAAGGTGTTAAAACTGAATAGCGAATATTCACTGCTCATCAGTGTGGGGGTTCAGTACTAAGACATTTCGCTCTACGATTATTTTGAATTTTGTGATTTTGTTACCGGGCACTATCTGGTAAAGTTATGTAGGTTCATTTTTCGGGGGTTGCCGCAGTAATTTTCGGGCCAAAATGATACAGCCCCACCCCACACCACCCGACCCAGGTTAATCGACCCATACGCTTTTGTGTCCTGATAAATAATGTGTTTGCTACTGTAAATTACATTAAATGAAAAGGGGGTGGGTGGGGCTTGAATGTTATCTTTAAATCCTGGATATTCTTGGCTATATATTTCTTACGCAAATCATTCGAAACTTGCACAATGATTTGCCCGTTGGTATTACATTTAGAGTTCAGGGTCATGCATATTATATATTTCATCACAAAATCTCAATGGGAGAGGTTTGGGTGTATTCAAATATATAATTGATGGATTGCATCAGTACATTGGGTGACGTTTAACTTTGAAAACTTTCATAATTTATACATTGCGTCAGTGTCGAATTGTCATGCTAATATGACAACTTTTATCACAAATTTTGTTTGCATTTATCGACGAAAAAAAAATATCAAGGCGCACTAGGGTGCCCCACCATATATAAATATCTCCAAATAGCTAAACAATTACACCACAATATTTATATATATAACATGTCTTAAAACTATTTCACAAATTTATAGTCACTAAATAAACGGTCATGTTAAACTTAATAAGCTATGACCATTTAAACATCATAAATAATACACTGAAAAATGGTTCGGAGCGTCGTCCATAACATCCAGACACTTTCGAGTAAAAAATAGGTTACGTGCCCTTGTTTTGAAACTAGTCTCACTTCACCAGCCTACCGACCATTCTCCGTCTGATTGACAGGCCGGGATAATCCAGACTACTTTTTACGAAACGTGACTGAAAGCTGGAACAAGAAATCGAATTTATAAATAACACACAGTGTTGACTCAACAATTGTTTTTTCTAACCTTGTAAAAGTAAAACGAAACTGCTGCTGGTATCATGATTCTGTACAACCCACGTTATTCATAGATATTATTTGTACTAAACCAAAATATGTCGCTTCTAACGGTTATGCGAAGGATAAAGCAATTTAAAAAATAAAACGAACGTAATTTCTAAAGATGCCGTAATAACCAAAACGATAAATATTACTGCTACTCAGAATCGTCAACAATAGATTTTTTACGACTGTAATAGTTACCAGTGTGTTTAGAATTTCCACGGGCTGTTGCTATTTATAGACTCAACTAGTGTGCGAGACTGTCAGAAAATTAGTAGTAGTGAACCAAGTAAAGCGTGCATATTCAACGTGTCTAGTACAACTTTTCAGTAGGCACGTGGGGCACCCGCCAATGCTTCAGTAGCCTAATCCACCAGTCTGGTAGTTCGCGTCATTATTGTTGGTAAACATTGATCACGTGATTGGTCCACGCGACTTTCATTCTTTTAGGCGCGGAAGCAGGAACGTTGCTAGTTCAAAATTATTACGATTTGTGAACAGACGAAATGGCGAATGTTTATGATTATGTACGAGCTGCAGCATTTTTGATCGGTTGCATGGTGTTAGCCTTTCAGAATGTTAATACGTGGATGATCGCTGATGGTGTTATGGCAGCTGGCTTCGGTGTAGCATGCATCCTTGTTCCTGTCATGAACTTTGATATGCTGGTACGTATGGAAACTCACCCGGGGGTGACCCAGTTTGACAGTTGGCGTTGGTTGGGTACCTACCGCACCATAACAAATGGCAATACTTTTTCAATATTTGTTAGCAGCAACCCATTTGATGACGTGTGTGGTTATTAAAAAATCGGTCTATCGGTTGTCTAGTTTAAAAAAAAAAAAAAAAAAATATTTTTTGAGATTCGACTAAATTCAGTAAATTGGCAAATCAAATTACTAATTAGGCCTACTCAGTAGCCTAGCCTCAACAGAACTTTACGTTACAGGCCCATTCGGTGCTAAGCAAAAGTGGTCACCATGTGAAGAAAATAAATCAGCAAATAAATATAAAACTTTAGGCCTATTTGAATAAGAATAAGAAGATAGCCTATCATATTATATTTTAACAATTTAATTTAACATTAAAGCCCCAATAACACTCTTGTTGTAACTGAATAATATGTCCCAATCTTCATTCTGGTCAACAAATTGTATTTTTTTTACAATATTACAATTAATTGATGATATAAATTTCATCTTAGCACACCTAATTTAAAAAATTCGAAAAATTCAACTACGGTAATTGATTAGAAAAGTCTAATGTAAACCTTTTCAAATGTGACTTGGATTTTAAAATATTTTCGAGTCTTCTGAACAAGTAAAATAGGTTGTAATAGATGATTTACACAACAGGTAGGACGCTTAAACATCTAGTACTTAGAATAAAGCTATTATATATTTTCTTGAGCTGCCAAGCCACCAAGAGTGTTATTGTAAATAATTAATATTAAGGCCTAATTTGTAACACTAACAGGTGATGTTATTGTTACAAATATTACAATTATAGTTACAATGTAAAAAAGATTTTAATTTTATTGCAATATTTCAATAATTCTGAGAAGCGTTTTATTTAAATTTTAAATACAAAATAAGTATGGTATTAAATTAAGACTAACAACAGCACCTTTTTTTTCAAACAATTAATAAGTATTTTAATATTTTTAATCTTGATTTTAAGTAACACGTCTACTTGACAAATACTAATTATAGAGTCATATGTGAGTATTAATATTATTTATATGTTTGGGAAATTATTTCAGTTGTTTAGCAAAATCAGGCCTAATGCACTTTGACTTGACAATATCAGCAGTTATTCATTGGTGCCTAATACAATTAGAGATATATTTTATAATTTTTGTTTTTCTAATTTAGGTAACTGGCGTAACAATAGATCCCTTACATGTGTATTTCTTGAGGGAGATTGGCTGTACTATGGTGGCTACAGCCGTTCTAATCTACCTTGTCAGAAACTCCAAAGACAGGAACGTCATCAAAACAGTTCTCTATGCAAGAACCCTGGTAAGTAAGATATTTTTATGAGCTTCACACAAATTTATGAGAGCTGTAATTTCTGATACGACAGTGTGTAAATGGAGAGACATGGAAAACATTTACCCGCAGAAAATATACAAAAACATGGATTAATCAACATTGAAAAGGCCATTAAATTATTTTTTAAATGACAAAGTATAATTTACATAAAAAAAATGGATGGACTTAAATATAATGATACATTATTCAAGAGCTAAATTGGTCTATTGCAGGTCTAGCTTTGGAACTTAAATATTAGTGATTAGACATTTATTAACATAAAAACCGTTCAATTCTCGATGCCATCAGATGTTAAAAGTTTTAACTAGATTAAAAAACGGTTTGGCCATTTAATAATTTAATTTAAAAATGGAGAAGCGATGGCTAAAACTTGAATATACTAGTCACTAGTAGTACCATGGTTAGGATTATAAACAAAAGATGCACACATTAAAACTGCTAACAGAGGTAAAATCGAACCATATGTTATTGTTAGTCCCGAAATGACCTAGTTTCTCTCTCTACTTTGTGGACTGTTCGGCCAACTTACACTGTAGTGGGCGGGGTTGTTTGTTTACCTGGCAACCTACCTATGTGATTGATTGATTGATCGATATTATATTTCAGGCTTTAGCTGTTTATACAGTAAGAGCTATTTATGCTGAGTGGAAGTTTGCCGGAATCTTTACTAATGCTGTAAGTAAACATAGCCATGCTCGTACATTGTAAATATTCCTGCATGATAGCTGATACTGGAATCAGTCAACTTTGCTTGTACATTGTATATATTCTTGATTATACTATATAATAAATTATATATTTACTTATGGTACAAAATAATTTTTAGAACTAATTTGGTTTGGGGCGTCTTGAAATTGAATATTTATCGCCCAATACTGCAGCATACATGTATTACCCCTTTTAAAGGAGCTAAATTTCTATTTGTTTGCACCTACAAGAAATCCACCCATGTAATTATTGTAATGATTTGATATAAATATATATAAACTGATCAGTTATGTTCAGCAAAATATACAAGAGTCCCAATTTAATTGCAGTCTTTGGCATCTGGTTATTCCAGTCTACAACAATAGTATTATTTGTATTGTCCTTTGGGATATGTTTAGCCTCATTCATCATGTTGCTATGTTACAAATTTTTCCCATTCTGGCACATGATTCGTGTGCCAATTTTAAACTGTTCATTCGTCTTAAATATTCGACATAAGAAACTTATCTTTTCATGGTAAGATAATAACATCAATGTTTATTTAAATTGACCAACAAGTCGAAAACTGTGGATGATATCGAATTAAAGACGTGCTTCCTTTTTATCTAGCCCTGATTGCTAAATGTCTTATTAATAATTAATGAATATCATCTATTTATTTAGGGATTTCACTGTTGGTTTATTTTTAAATGTACTATATGATTTATTACAGCATGTGTGGCTGGAAGTGTTTACAAGTGCTGTGTTTTTGGTAGTATCATCTATACAGCTGGTACGATACGGTATGGATTTAACCGCTAGAAACACTGGTAGTAAAGTTAATCGTTACTTTCTCTACGATACAATCCTCACTGGTGTTGTTGCTGCTATAGATATTCTTTTCCCATTTTTCATTTTCGCTTTTATGGTAAGTTAACTAAGATCAGACCGTTGCAGAATTTTCAAAACTTGCATCCAACCATGTGAATAACCTGTCGAAAGAAGAAAAAAATGTTAGCTCCGGTGGATTTTGATTCCTGTTTAAAACTAAATAACAGACGTTTAATTTATCATTTTCTATCAGTGGTGTTGTTCAAGCCGCCCGTCCAGAGTGCCATGGGTTATTGGATTGGACACAAGTGTTTTAATTTTAGCGACAATCTCTAATTCAATCTTTACAAGGGATGAAAGAAGTGAATAATATTTAATATTGAATCCTTATTAACTTGCCCTGTTTCAATCCTGTCAGTGATACATGTAGTGCCTAGGTGGTGAAAACTGACTGAGAATAAATTTGAAAAATTGGAGTTGTCTCCCTTCAGTTATTGAATACGTGTATGCTAAAAAGAGAATGAACCACAGTACCTTCGGTATTTATAACAGTGTTGAACATTAAAACCCAATGAAAAATGAACTGAAGATGATTTTTTGTTTGTTTTTTTTTTCTTCAGAATACCAGGACTAACAATTTGCATCAACATGTTTTTGCTAGTTTGGGTTGTATGAATCTTAGTGCTGCTTTCATCACCTGGTTTGCTCGAACGTTCAGATTTAACGAAGATAAACGTGCTGTTATATACTATAGAGTAACTGTAAGTAACCATATTTATATTACCAGAAAAGGGGAAAGGACGTTGGTAGACCTTTGTAGCTGTTTGATCTAACGATTCTGTCAGTGAAGAGAAAAGACATGAATAGATATATAAAAAGAAAAGATTCCCGTTGGGACCAGAAAGATTTGAAGTGGATAGTGGTTTATTCTTCATGATGTGTCGGGTGATATGACCCGTTCTTAATTGATAACATTAAATAATCCTATGTCAACTTTATTGGATATCAATTTCTTTTATACTTCGTATTATAAATCCCTAAATTTCATAAATCTGGGTAGAGATTACAACAAGCAGATTTATTCCGTCAGTCAATCCCCTCCTATTTCTCAAATTCCAATTATTTAATATTTTCAGGGTCTATCGTTGATTCTGGTTTGTTTGCTGTATGGTAAAATGATGGAAGGATTACTACCAGACATGTCCGACTTTATTTTTGCTCTACTTGGATGTCTACCTCTTGCGTTCCATGTCGGTGGTTTTATTGCCATGAGAGACAGAAGAGCTTCCTCTTCGACTGCTGGATATAATCTCAGAGATAGAAATTAAATAAAATGTTATTAATCAAATCCTAACGGTGCGTTATTTAAGAGTTAGATAAAGAGCAGGCCCCGAGTTCACAAAGAATTTTCAGACTTACGTTAAGAATTTACTCAACTTTATGAGAAATATCTTTGATCCAGAAGCACAAAACTTTGCACATAGTTTCTTATTCATGTATTTCATACATCAATATAACATCAGTTTTATAAAGGATTTTAGTTCAAAACTTTAATCACTTCTTATTCTTATTGATGTATTTGATACATTAAAACAATAAAAGTTTTATAAAGGGCTATATTTTAGTTCAAAGGATGGACAATTTTGAGTAAATTATTAATTTAAGTCTGAGAATGTTTTGTCAAATCTGTGCCTGGCCGCTCTTGGTATAATAATAATAATAGTTCAAAAATATATAATGTAAAGTGAATATATTTAAAATGTCAGTATCATATTACTTATTCTGAATGCTTAAACTTTTGACAAGAAATATCGTAAATAGCCTCAATTGTCAGGTATGTTGCCACAAAAATAAACAAATTCTTGATTTTTGATGTTAGCATTGAACAAAGATAAGGCAGACATTGTCTAATCCATTTGATATCTCAGTCATACGATGGTCTAGAGAGTGGATTATAGCCTTGTCTTGTTTATAAATGTTTGAATAAAAATTTATATAAGATTTGAAGCCAGATTTACCTCTTGCATAATGCACCTTTAATATTTTATGTTATTTTTAAGTTTTACAGTTGAATTTTAACAAATGATTTTATTTTTAGAATGGCAAATTTATATTAGCTCAAAGATATTAACCAACTAAAAAATAGCACTACTTTATTATTGAAAATAGGTTTCTTTGACAGTTCTGATTGTATCCTTGCTACCAGGATTAAATTATATTTGTTACTTAATAAATACTTCCAATCTATTTAAATACTACCATAGAAACTATTTAAGGTGACCGCCAGTATTCAGGCCTATTCTATGTGACAGAGTTCGTATCTCAGCAAGATTTACCTGTCCTGACTGACTAGGGAGCGAAATTGTCCAGCTAGAGAATCTACTTGTCTGTCTATCAAGTCTAGAAATTTTAGGATAAAAACTGCTGTCATATTCTTTGGAAGAAATAACTTGCTAATCCTCTGGTTCTACTGTTCATTGACATGGGGAAAGCCAATCTGATTAAAACACAGATCCTATTTCGTGTCGTTTTTTATAGTTCAAAATTTCGTTTTACTGTAGGCCTACATGTCTTTACTACACTAGGATCAGGAAGAGTTGTTATATAACCCACATTCTTGTTGATCTGGGTGCAATACACGGAATTGTGGTTATCATATTAGAAATATCAACGCGTATTTGTTAATCAAATGTCTGACGTCTAAGGTCAAAAGCCGATCGTATGATCCCCTCGAATTGAGCTGCCACTACAACTTGTCAGATCTTCATGTAGTGTAGGCCATGGCGAGTGTATAACCAAAACGAATATAGATGTGTATTTTTATCAGGTTTGTCTACAACCAGACTAATATAAAACATATCATTTATTTAAAATAAAAATGAATAAGTTATTTACTACATGATGTATCATTTATTCCTCACCCCTATTAGATCAATTTATTTCACTCCTGCAACTGTTAGTGCACCAGTCGCCCACATTACATATCATTTATTGCCTTTTAAAGTCGTTTAATTGATAAACTGTTTCTCGGAAGGTTAACTAAAGATAAAATTTAAATTTCAGTAGATAATTCTAATATCCAATCAAATTTCTAAAATTTGGATTTTATCTTTCGTGAAACAGGCCCCAAGTAGCCTATTCATCATTTTATCTTTAGAATTCCATGATTCCATGCCGCGACAAAAGGCAGCTTCTGTTTGTTATTACGGGACCACTATCTTGTATAATAAAACCTATAATTCACAAAGTGCCTGTACCATAACGGTACACCAATATCTGTGTGTTTAGTTAATATATGTTATTGTTATTAGTGGCGTTGTTAGTTTCCATGGCAGCAAGTTTAAATTGTTATTGAGTAGTTTAGTTATTATTATTAGCTGATGTAATAAAAGAACTAAATAAAATCCTATATATTTGTTAGCACAGTATAATAGTTAGAGTGGGCATCATAATTGTTAGAGTATTATAATAGAATGAGCATTCTAATAGAGCGAGCATTATAATAGTTAAAGCGAGCATTATAATAATAGTTAGAGCGAGCATTATATTAGTTAGAGCGAGCATTATAATAATTAGGGCGAGCATTATAATAATAGTTAAAGCGAGCATTTTAATAGTCAGAGCGAGCATTATAATAGAGCGAGATGATAATTAGGGCGAGCATTATAATAGAGCGGTTATTGGGATAGAACGAGCATTGTAATTGAACGAACATTGTAATAGTTAGGGCGAGCATTAAAATGACAACCCTGTTGGTAGTTCACTCCATGACCCAACCAACACACGCACTCAGTAGGGTTCTATCCAGTTGGTGTTTTTACTATTTTTAATATGGTTCCGATCCAATCGTGTGAGTTTTCTTCTAACAAGATTGCATTTGCCTTGCTCAGTTTGAACTCGCAGACACAAATGCTCTTTGCTTATATCCGAAATCTAGATGAAACAAACTTGATAAGATTTGGTTTAAAGTTACAGGCCTTGTGACCGCAAGGTAAATTCCATATCCATATTCTAGACTCCATTTTCCTATTTTAACATAAATACACTTTGTCAATCCGAGCCAAAACACGCGTTGCTGTTTTCACCAACCCGGTACCAAAAGTGTTTAATTATTTCTGCTAAATTTGTAAATTATCAAAATGGTGATTTATTTTTAGTGGGCATTCATTTTTAGTGATAATAACATGTTTCTTTTATTTTAGATTTCAATGGTTAAAATAGAATAGTTTTAGTCTATGTTATTTTTATTAATAAACTTGAAATGTTACTTTATGTGGATATTATTTTATTATTTATTATATCGGATTCTGGTTGAAATAAAATGTGAGGTTAGCGTCCTACTTTCCTCCAGCAGCTTGGCTAATAAGGGTGTGTGGTGTGGTGGATTAATGCTATTAATACTGGAGCATGGAATCATAAGGTCAACCTAAATCCCCGGTTGTACGTGGCAAGGAGTAGGGTCGCCTGTCCAACCTTGTGGGTTTTCTCCGGGTAACCCGGTTTCCTCTCACTGCTAAAGGCACGTACGCGCGCAAGCGAATTATTGAAATAAAAAATTAAACCATATGTTAGTCCCGAATGAAATGACCTAGTTTGTGTCGTGTGGACGTTAAACCCCACTTCTCTCTCTTGCGGCTAGAAACTTGAGGAAAAGTATACTTTTAGACCAGTGGCGTTTATTTCGGGTGCTGGTACATACAGTGTGAGAGTGAATAAAGAGACACGGGTCTCACTCCCATATTATACCCTAACGGCGTCAACCCTTATCGTCAATGTTAAGTAACTTTTAATCCTCTTAGTTTCTAAACTTGGTCTGAACCTTTAATTGCAGGAAACCACAATTAATGATTCGACACTAACTATATAAAAGTTGAATAATAGATCTTGAAAACCACTCAAAATTTTGATAATTATGATCTACATGGACTCTGCAGGAAAAGGGTTTTTCGAGGAGATGTGATAAGGCATGTATGACCAGGGGCGGATCTAGGAATTTTGAAAAGGGAGCGCTGAGAGGGGGGATTGGGGGCAGGGGTCCCAAGAATATTATTTGTCATTTCCTTGCATCTGTGGCCATTCCAAGAGCAATTTGGCTGATATTTTCGTCTAAGTAAACGTTCGGCACGGACATATTTGGATCTGAGAAAAGGCACTTTCAGCAGTAAAAAATGGCACTGTCAAAAATGAGCGGGGGCGCGAATCCGCCTCTGATGAGTGACTAAACATCTGAATGTATGCTAACAGTGTTGTTCCAAAAGCCGACTTCAGCATACAGCCGAGGCTAGTTTTGGGTACCGGTACTGGAGTCTGTTGAGGTTTGCCGAGTGCCTGCGTAGCTATAATTTGACCTGACAAAAGTACGATGCGAATCTGATAGTACTTCAACAATCCAAACAGACATTATTTTCTTGAAAACAACGATGGATTATTGTTATTCATAACAGTTCTACCACAACCAACTACAATTAGGCATATAATCCCACCGAACACGGGTACAAACGATCTCTTTAAACTTATATCGAATTGCATTTGTCAAGGATTCTTTTGCGTTCATGACAACGTGTCCACGGGACCTCGATTTAATTTTACGCAACCCGAACGACATGACGCTGTACTTGTCAAGTGCTTCGTCATACATTCCCGAGAACTAATTTGGCCAATAGAATTCAGAGCCTCCTTGTTACTGACACGAAATGGGGTTTAACGTCCGACTACCTGGTTATTGCGTCAGCGCCTAACACACTGTGCCACCGTGACTTCCATGGCAACAAGAACGTGTCAGCTTCTGATATATTCCTAATGAAAGCCTGGAATAAAAAAATAAAAAAAAGAATATTAAAACACGACATCGTACGACGATATTTTAAAATGTTGTATGGACGTTAAACTCATATTTCTGGCTGCTTCTCTCTTATAATTTTATATAATAAAGATGGAGACGAAGGAGCGATAGTTGTCGACAGAAACTAGGTCGTTTCGAGACTAACATATGGTTCAATTTTATTTCAGTAATTCACTTCAGCGTAGGGGTCTTTAGCAGTGGAAGGAATAAACCAGAGGACCCGGTGGTTGGACAGGCGATCCAACAGGGGAATCGAAACCACACCAGTTTGAGTTTACTCAATAACAGAGCGCGCTAACCATTCGGCCATCCAACCCCTTGCAGTCGGGCCCGTAGCCAGCTTTAAAAATTGGGGGGGGGGGCTACTGATTTTTTTGGAGGGGCTGAGGATGTGACCGACTAAGAACACTCCTAAGAAATCATTGTTGTTGGCAAAATATTGGTGGGGGGGGGGCACCCGCCGTTCACATATATCAAAAGAGAAAAGAAAAACAATCCGGCCTTCCGGTACTATTTATCATTTCGCCAAGTAACCGTAAACAGATGAATTTTTTTTTGGCCTTGGCCGAACATTGAACCAGTTAGCTAAACGTATTAACAAGACCCTGTGTGTTGAAGAGCAGCCTGCACAGACAGTTGTCAGTCATACAGTGGTCCTACCGGTGAGTATTTTAATTCTATAGTTTTAAGCAGTAGTTCGACATGGGCACAACTTGGAACACATGAAAAAATAGCGGCACACCGGGCTAAATATGTATGAGAAATATTTGGAGTTTGCAAACTAAAAGCTTGGCAAGTCAGACGGCATACAACCGTAGGCACAGACGTCATAGATACATAGAATGACTAAAGGAAAAACATCCTGAAGCCCAGGCATGATCTTAGCAATTGTCACAGCTAATGTCAAAGGCACAAATTATCGTATATCATAGCCTTTCTATGTCTAATAGATACAAGACGGAGGGCATGGCAAGGACAGCTGTCTAGTCGTTCGGATGGGACGAAAAACCAAGGTCCCGTGTACACATTAGCTAATAGCGTGCACGTAAAAGATCCCTTGGCAGTTGGAATTCGATATAAGAGTAGGCCGTAGCGCCGCTGTACGGGCAAAAATTCACTCATAGCTCAAGTATGGCGTATGCCCGTCTTCATTAGCCCAGTTTAGGAGCAGAAGAGTAGGACGTTAAATCCTATTTCATTTCATTTCATTTCCAAATGTAATTGTCGGCGTTATCAGCTAAATAAGCTGTTTTACACACACGCGTCAGAAAATTAACTTAGCGAATTTCGAAGTCACGTTCGGTACCAGTTGGTACTCAAATTTGCAAAGGCGGTACCTATCCAAAGACAAGGTGGCCAGTTTTTTACATTAGTGGTCTCAAGTTCTTGGGAGATATAAAACAACCCGGAAAATTGGTGTAATTCATCACCATGGTAACCAAATACTCTCGCGGATGATTCTAAGAACATATTTTTTGCTATGTGTGAATAGGCCTATATTAATAATAATAATAATTCTCAAGTCCAGTTTATTTTGCCCTTTCCAAGTTTACACAAATTCATTCAATAATGACAAGAATAAGCCTGGTTAAAATAAACTCGGGTTTAACGTCCAACTGTTCTGCTCTGACTTGGTTAATAAGAGAGAGAGAAATGGGGTTTAAAACTAGGTCATTTTGGGACTAACATATGGTTTCATTTTATTTCAATAATTCGCTTGCGCGTAGGGGTCTTTAGCAGTGGGAGGAAACCGGAGTGCCCGGAGGAAACCCACGAGGTTGAGAAGGCGCCCCTATCTCCATGCCACATACGCTCACACCACGGCTCGAAACCACAGCCGCAAGCGAGAGGTGACCGAGCCAGCTAGAGGTCGAAGCGCGGCGCTCTAGACCACTAGGCCATCCCAACCCCCCTCTGGGTTAATAAAGATAATTCCGGTTGAGATTTAAAACTTTCAACACTCCTGGCCGGCCTAATTGACAACGGTAGCGAATTCCAAAGATAAGGATACCAAATGTTAAAAAATCAGATACGCTGTATGGGCATATCTATTCGAAGTCCGCTTCCACTGGGGTGATATCTTGGCAACTTAGATAACTCAGAATTAATAGGGTACTATCTCAATGAGTTTTTAATGAATTTTTATGAAACGAAATGGCCAAGGGATTAACGTCCTCCTAGTGGAATTTGTATGTGATTATTTTCTCAGAACCAAAGTGATATGGTAAATGGAAAAGATAAGTAGTACTGTATAGTTAGTACACAGCTGCTGTAGAACTATATACATAGAATCAGATTAGAGGCGCGCGGTTGTGTGTGTCCGACTGGGTTAGCTGTCGCGGCCGTATCTTTTATTGTCTAGCAACCAATCTTTTTGAAGTGATATTTTCTTTTTTTACGATGCAGAAAGAAGCATATTGTATGAGCAGTAATTCCGAATCGTAAATCCAAAAGTTCGCAATGTTCTATTGTTGATGGTGATTGGAGGATAAGTGCATTCTCTTACGATCGACCATAAGGCCTGTGTTAATTGGGGCCTCATTTCGATTCTGGACTTGTACATGACTAGTAGTTGATATTTCGATATCCATTCAAAATTTCAAAATTTGATGCCACTTTTTTTTTTTGTGGTCTTTGTTTTGTTTCCATGGAGTGATATTATTTTTATTTTTTAGGATGGAGAACGAAGCATATGATATGGGAAGAAATTCCAAATCGTAAGTATGAAAACTCTCGATGTTCTATTATTGATGGTGTGGCTCAATGACGTAAATATATAGATCTACGTCATTGGTGTGGGGTGGTCGAGTGTGTTCTTTAGGTCACAAGGTCTGTCCTTGAGTCAAGTGCCGTGGTTTCGATTCACCGGGTTTACGTGACAAGGGGTTCGGCGTTCTCTCCAACCTCGTGGGTTTACTTTTTTCTTAGCTTAGACTTTCAGATGATAACACGGGCGGATCCAGAGGAGGGGGGGGGGACTCAAAACCTCACAAAACCTCACACTGCTCAGCTACATAAAAATAAAAAAAGCCTTGCATGAATGAAATGACATTACAAAGTGACCCTACGTCAGTATAAAACGATTTCTCTGTTTAAAAAGCTCAATTTTTATGTATGTCTATGTAATTTAGAGACGATGATGGCAGATTTCCGTAGCAGAAACCTGGCAAACCCCCTCCTGCAAAAATACCTGTCCCGGGATAATTGCCTTATTTTTTTCAGAAGTAGCAACAGAAAAATTATCTTGGTAATAGTTGGAGGATGTTTAATAATAGCTGTCGGGTTAGCGATTGGATTAGGTGTAGGCCTTCATCGACATAATCAATCTAGCAGCCAGTGTCCACCGGAAGTTAAAACAGTGGTCACGTCAACAGAAGGGGTTTATAGATATGCAGCAGTTGCCGCAGATGCAGAAGTATGTTCCAAAATTGGAAGGTAGGTTATTCGTATTTAATATTTAAAGTGAGAATTTCATATTTTCTAAGAAAGTCAAATATAATTATTTCTTTTCTTTTGCTCAATAGGTTGTCAATTCACTATTATACAATCATAGGCATTACTTCCCACACTTAAAAATCATTGACACAGGAAATAATAACACAATTACCTCCCTTTTTTTCTACCCCCCCCCCCCATGCAATAGCTGTCGTCAAACGTTTGAATTTGAAGTTGAAAATGACATTTTTGACAATTTTTCAACTGTCAATAGTGAATTATGGGATTAATGTAGGGCTGTTTATAGATATCATCCATTTTAAGGCTTTATTTTAATATATTTTAAAAATATAACTTAAAAATATGAAATGCTCACTATGAAATAAGCATGATACAGATAGTACAAAATGGACTAGGGACCGAGCATGACGTTATCAGCGCCATCTTGGAATTGTGACGTCATAAGCCTTGGAGAATTGATAGTGAAGCCTTAGGCTTTTTTCAAAGAGCGTGGTATAGGTGGGTAAAGATAGCAATATGAGAGGGGGGACCTAGAACAAACTGCAACAGAAATCATTTCTTTGGGAACTGTTCCGGTGTGGTCTCTAGTACTCCCATAACAAAAGCGGCCATTATCGGTCTTGGGGAAATTTGAATAATTAACATAAATCCAAGATGGCCGCCAGGAGACCAGAAAATCGCCAAAATCTCCGAAACGGTTGACTTTAGCGCAAATAAATGTATTACCGACCTATAGGAAATCGATAATCGGGAGTTCAAAAATGCCGACATTTTTTTCCTCCGACCTTATTGTAACGTCGTAACGTCATTTTGACGGCATTACGTTGTTCTCGTGACGTCATTATCAAATTTTATTGTCACTGCGCTCGGAAAACTGCTCGAAACAACAACGAACCGCTCAGGCCCGGATCCAGGATTTTGCCGGGGGGGGGGGCTTAGATTGGAGGGTAATACGTTGCAAATTTGAATTGCTAGGGCGGAGACAAAGCGAAAATCATGTTTATATCATCCATTAAAGAGCGGAAATGTGAACTACAACAGTAAGAAGGCAAACGAAAATGAAAATCAACTATGTCACTGGGACTGGGGGGGGGGGGCGTGGATCCGCGCCTGACGCTGTATAATTTGTATAAAAGAACACATCTTCACACAAACTGAAACTATATATCATCGTTCATCTATAGTCTGAAGCCACGGTGGCTCAATTTGTTGCAGGAAGTGGCCAGAGAAAGTAATGCAAGTATAGTATATACCTCCAACTGAAGATGCTGCACAATGGTCAGGTCAAAAATACAATTTAACCATCAAAAGATTGCTACAAAGGGTTTCTCAATTGATTCTGGTAGGCTTCACTTACGCAAGTTGGACCCTCGGGAAAGTGTTTTTTTATAAAGATGACACCCAAGGTGGCCACCGAAACCTTTTAATGATCATAACACTGTAACTATCAACACAAATTTGATGATCTTGGTGTCTACCCCTAGGTTTTTGGGAGCAGAGAACACATCAAGATCATTAAAAACGACGTTTGCCTTGAAAATAGTCCATTTCAACTGTTCGGGCGGGATGCAAAGGCTATCGATGCAGCAGCAGATGCAATGGACTCTACTACTGTATGTGACCCTTGCCAAGCTGAAAACTGTGACAAACCAAACAACACTCATGAGGTCGATACAGAGGAGGATGATACTTATAACTAAACGCTCTGAAACTTATCCTATGGACAAAGGTGTTTGTGTATTAAGTGATAGTAGACTGCTGAAGGTCGTGAATTCAATTTCATAATGATTCAACAGCTTAGTGATAACCAAAGTTTTCTTAATGTTTTTCTTGTCCCCCCCCCCAACCTGGGTATAGACATCAAAATCATCAAATTTGAGTCAAGAGTTATGGACTATTGTCATTTGGAGGTGTTGGAGACAATATTTGACAGCATATTGACCAACATCATTTTTTTATGATCTTAATGTGTTCTTTCCTCCCACAAACCAAGGGATAGACACCACGATCATCAAAGTTTGGTTGATAGTTACAAGGTATGAATATTATGACGTTTCGTTGGCCATTTAAAAAAACATTGTATGTTATAAAGTACACTAAACCCTACCAGAAGCAGTGGAGAAACCTTTCGTAGAAATACTTGGGGGTTGAGGGGGGAATTTCCATGTATCGACTTGATTACAATATCGCAGCTAACTAATGTGCCATCAGGTTCAAACCTGGACTAACGTTGTCACAGAACTAAATCTAGAACATTGGGATTGACAATTTTCGAGCAAAAAATACGTTGCGAAGAAGATGGACAGCCCTCGTGTGCCCGAATCACTGTTGGATGTGAAAAATGGATTATATCTTATGCAAACTCCAAAACAGTGATAATTTATTCCTCTGAAGATGTGGGCGATATTTTCTATTTTGGGTCTCATAAATTGGCTTTGGAAACTTCAGATGTGGTCTGTTTCATTGATATTTCTATATAAATAATAAGATGCCGATTTTCTATATTTTTGTTTTCAGGTCACGGTGGCTAAGTGGATAAGGCGCTGGTTCGCTAGCCTGGAGATCGGGTGTTCGATCCCTGCATTGGCCGAGAAGGTTCATCTCGATTTACCGGCGTGATTTCTCCTTGTCAGTGATGCAGGAGGGCATGACAAGGACAGCTGCCTAGTCGTTCGGATGGTACGAAAAACCGCGGTCCCGTGTACACATTGGTGTGCACGTAAAAGATCTCTTGGCAGTTCGAATTCGATATAAATAAGGGTAGGCCGTAGACAAAATAAACATTTTACCACTGGTACACGAATCGTGTACCATAATGCGTTTCAGTCCCAGTTCTAGCAAGAGACTCGAAGAAAGAGTCTAGAAACATTGCACCAAATCAAACGGCGTATGTAGACTGGAATAGTCAGACGATAGAAATTTGCATTCGATTGAAACAGTCGGCTTACTTCGCTGAACATAAACGGAAACCATTAAATGTAAATCAGTATATATACATTGATACTACAGTATTATATGCGTTGCGACCTACTTGTGTCAATTTCTAGGTCCCAAATTAATGTTAGTGATTTAGCTCCTTTAAATTGCACGCCAATGTGCACATGGAATCTCGGTTTTTTGTACCACCCGAAGGACTATACGTTGTCCCTTGTCAGACCCTCTGCCTTGCACCACTGACAAGGGAGAACCACGCCGGTAAGTACCAATGAACTTTCTCGGCCAACGCAGGGATCAAACATTGAATCCCCAGGTAAGCAAGCTAACGTCTTACTCACTGAGCTACAGTGGCTCCAGCTATAGATGAACGATGATATTTAGTTTCAGTTTGGGGGAAGACGTGTTCTTTTTACAAATTATACAGCCGTTCGTGGTTTCCAACAGTTTTCCGAGCGCAGTTACAATTAAATTGGATAATGACGTCACAACGAGCAAGACGTAATGCCGTCAAAATGACGTTACGACGTTACAATAAGGTCGGAGGAAAAAAATATCGGCATTTTTGAACTCGCGAGTATCGATTTCCTATAGGTCGGTCATACATTTATTTGCACTAAAGTCAACCGTTTTGGAGATATCGGCGATATTCTGGTCCACTGGCCGCCATCTTGGATTTATGTTAATTATGCAAATTTCCCCAACACCGATAATGGCCGCTTTTGTTATGGGAGTACTAGAGACCATACCGGAACAGTTCCCAAAGAAATGATTTCTGTTGCAATTTGTTCTAGGTGCATTTTTATCTTTACCCGCCTAGTACCCAAGAAGAACGACAACGGCAAGATGGTTCGTGCTTGAGGTCTAGTTCCCGACCAGGCGTTCTACAAGAAATACATAAAGGAAATAGGGTGGTATCATAAGTTCTACTAGAGAAATGGGAGGTGGTATCAGGTGTTCTACTTGAAAAAGTGGGTTAAACTAACTTGAGCGGTGATAAGAACGCGTATGAGGTTACCATCGCGGAGATAAAACTGGTTTTGGACGAGTTACGTCATCGCTGATCAGAGTCTCTTGTATGATTAGACGAGGCGTATTGTGGTGTAGTAGTAATAGAAGGCATAATCTACCTTGTGTACGACACTCTCTGTTTTTATATGGGACAATACTATAACAAATGATGTTATCATTCTGCTTCATTTCAGTGATATGATATTAGTCCATAACGGAACAGCAGTAGATGGAGCTATAGCAGCTTTGATTTGTACTGGGGTTGTTGCTGCCCATAGCATGGGTCTAGGTGGTGGATTCTTTATGACTCTTTATGATAGGTAGGAGTTTACATACAGGTAGGAACAGCATCTAGTAGTTCGGATGGGACGCAAAATTTGAGGTCGTGTACACCTAAGTGGGCACGAAAGAGAACCCTTGACAGTTGAAATTCAGTTGCTGGGCGGGTTGAATCTTCAATAGCCTGGTTGTTATTTCTCCTGTTCATTTTTTTCGTTTCTTTGTGAGGTCGGCAGGGCTATCTGTATCAACTGAAGTTGACTAATTTTGGGAATGGTATTTTATGTATTGTAGTTGCTCTCGGTTATAATATGGGAAAGAATAGACTGTATGGAAATGTTGGTGGTTTTGCAAAAATCAAGGTGACAAAGTCTTCAAAGTTTATGGGAAAGTTGAAGGATTGACAGACGCTTTAGCTGCTTGTGTTGAAGACCACACAATGGTATTGGCGCGGACTTTTTTTTTTTTTGATTCTATATTATCAATAATGATTTAACCTACTGGATTGGCTAGTATGGACGTAGGCTTGGAGATCATAGTATTGCATGAATTAGTTTTGTTATTCCAGAAAGTCGAGAACTGTGGATGCTGTGGATGCTCGTGAAATAGCTCCGCTGTTTGCTACTGAAGATATGTATGTGGATGGTAAAGCTTCGTCAACTCTTGGTGAGTAAGCAAACATTCTGATCCTGATTTTTTAGTTGATCAGTTTTAAAGGGAAATATTGAAATTCATATTCTTTCTTTCTTTGACTTATCAACCTGACACCTATTCACAATGAAACATAAATTGTTCTAATTAACTTAGATATGAATTATAGGTGGCTCAGCGGTGGCAGTGCCTGGAGAATTGAAAGGTTACCATGAGGTACACCGAGATTACGGGAGACTAGAGTGGAGTACTTTATTCCAACCTACTATAGAATTATGTGAAAACGGGGTACCAGTGACCAGAGCTTTACATGAATCTATTTCTAGAAAGTCGACCAGAAATCTTATTGAAGGTGATCCAAATTTCAGGTATGCACCCGTTTCATTGTTTTTTTTCTGATTCCGGGATAGGATTGTTTTGTTTAATGTATCTATACTATTTGTTACTATCGTGTGTCTCTCTGTCTGTCCTCTATCTGTTCTTTATTTTGGCCCTTTAGCAAGCCGTAATGGGTTCGAATTATTAATTTTCTATTATCACTGTATATAGTATATTACATCGCCATGACCACCACCATCACCACCATCGCCATGACCATCATCACCATCATCATGATAATATCATCATCATCATCATCGTCATCTTCATTTATATATTATTATTATTATTATTTGACAGTATGTATTATCCGAACGGTAAATCCGTAAAAGAGGGAGACAAGGTCAAGCTACCAAAATTAGCAGAAACATTTAAGATTATAGCCGAAAAGGGACCCAATGCGTTTTATGTCGGTGAACTGGCACCATTAATTGTAGAGGATATTAAAGATAAAGGTATGGTACTAAATGACCAAGTCTATCAATAATACAACAGGGTATGATCAAATTTTCAAAACTTCCAACAATGACAACTTCGTTCAGAATAAAATAATTTGGCTAAAATTGTCAATATTTTCTTTTTTTATCACCTGTTTCTGAATTATAATAACAGACAGCTTTACGGATAACATTCACTAGCTTTAATAAAGATACATTATGGAAGATTAGAGAGCTGGCAGTTCTCACTACAATAGTTAAAAACTGGATAATGTAAAGGCAGTCAAATTGATCCACTATTAGCTTACAACTAAGCGAATGAAAGTCCCGCTTAGCCTCGGTCATCATTACTAAAGTCGGTAAGACAAAACCAGTAGTCTCGGTATTGGTCAATCACGAAGGAAAATATTTCAGCGAATCGCGCTACAATCCAACAAAAATCTCATGCTAGCCTCGGCATCGAGAGTTGATTATGGTCTGAATAAGTTAATTAATGTCTAATTAATAATTTTTATAACATTTCAGGCCTAAAGAGAGGCCTACAATAGGCAGATTTTGCTCTTGCATAATGCCTGTTTTCAATGAGGATGTGCTCACCGTTATCAAGTAATGATACAATCATCAATGTTTGAATCATTAAAACAAGAATGGTCCGCTCCTTTTAAACTATTAACTAATGTATCTTTAATCTTAGGCATGTCTTGATATTTCATTGTTCTGTTTGTAATTTGTATAATTGTATATTCCAGGTGGAAATATAACATTAACTGATTTATTAAACTATTCTGTTGTTAAGAAACGACCAGTTAGTATAACATTAAACGATGGTTTAACTGTTTATTCTGTTCCACCACCGTCAAGTGGCGCTGTGTATGAATATATATTAAATATATTAGATGGTACGTTTTGGTTTATCTTTAGCACTGTGTCGAAGATGGAGGGGGGGTACGAATTATCTTATCTTTAACACTGTACCAGCTGTGACTGGATACGGATTACCTTATATTTAACATTGTACATTAGATGGTATTGTACCGGGTGGGGTGGGCGTGAGTGTAAGGTGACCACTATATCTCGGTTTGTCTGAGTATATATTGTGTATTAAATATTTATACCATAAGAGTTACACGTCACTCTCACGTGCATCTATTATGATTTTTGGAAAACTGTAGTTCATTTCATTCCGTGCAGAAGTAAAAAAGAAATGGAAGTGGGTCAGGTCTAAATATTAAGGCCTACTGCAGATCTCGTCAATGTCGCGAAATGCAAATAAGGGTTAGGTTTTGTGATTGTTGATGCTATTGTGCGTAAGGACTAGGAGGGGTAGATAACAAATCTCATCTCTCAACCCGCCGTGTTTCGAGATAAGAGTTGGTCCTATATGGTTAAACGCTGCAAGTGCGATTCGGATTTGCATTCGGCATTACAATGCCAAATTGACAATATTTTTCATCAAAACAACGATTGATTACTGTTATTTATAATATTTCTGCCACACCCAACTACAATTAAGCATATAATCCTACCTGAAACAGGTATAAACCATCGTATTTAAAACCGAGGCGTTAAGCCGTTACTAAGACCACCATTTTTTTAGACGGGAAACGTATTGTCGCTAGCCGTTATCATGAAGGCGAGGCTAAAAATAAGGCTTTATAACAGCCAATCAAAAAGGCAATCGCAAGTGTTGGTGCATGCTTAAAAAGCACTGTAACTATGAATGGATTTGGATGGTGGTGTATGTTCGGACAATAACAACGCTTCGGCGATAGGTGTGCCACTACATTGGCCTCTGTAAGTTTATTTAGATATTATAGCATAAAAGTTACTTATTTTAAAGATGTTACATGCATTAATAAAGAAAATGAGTTTGACACGTAAAACTAAAGGCATCAAATCGTAACTAAAAACAAACACATCAGTTTATCTCAACGTTTTTAGCTAGGGTAGGCGTAGGGTTAGCACTGGCCGTGTTTACATTTCGTAAGCTTGACGAAATCTGTAGGTGGCCTTAATATCTAGACCTAACCTTGAAAGTGGATTTAGCGTCTTATATTTATGCATCAAAGGAGTTAATGGCGACAGACATACGCCATTTCATTTAGTGAAAATTTAGAAATGGGGTTTAACGTCATACTGCTCTGTGCAAATTTAGATTGTTGTTGTTTGTAATATGAATATCATTAAACTTGTCTATTTTTAGGTTATAATTTTACATCGGATGATATTTCTACGGAGAGTAAGACGATTCTAACTCAACATCGTATAATAGAAGCCATGAAATTTGCCTATGCTAAAAGAACGAACTTAGGAGATGAGAATTTAGGCTTTGTGAATGTTTCTGATGTATGTACATTTTTATTTGTACTTTAGGCCTTCTCATTATGTAACAATATAACATATATATCCCATATATCCCATTTGATAAAGGTTTTGTTTTAATTAATAACTTATACATGTATACAGGGAGCCAAATTGGCTAAGTGTATAAAACGCTTGTCGCGTGTTCCATCCCTGCATTTTCCGGCGTGGGTTTCCCCTTGTCAGTTGTGCAGGACGGAGGGCCTGACAAGGACAACTGTGTAGATGTTCGGATATTCATTGGCAGATGGAATTCAGTATAAGAGTAGGCCATAGTGCCGCTGCCCGGGCAAAATTTCCCTCATAGCGCACTGTATGGTGTACGCACGTCTTAATTAGCACAATCGGAGCAGAACAGTAGCGCGTTAAACCCAATTTCTTTTTGATATGAATATAAGATCCGAGGCCTAGATTCCATCTTTATCAGATGCCATTATTAATTAAAATGCGATCAAACACATCGAGGTTCCGATAGTTCTTAATATTTAAAAACACAGCCACATATGGAGATAAAGGAGTCAATATTATGACGATGATTTGTATTATAATTATTTAAGATTATGACGTCATAACTATTTATGTTTATAGTTAGTTAAGAATATGACGTCAAATGAGTTTGGTGATAGTATACGACAACAGATAGACGATACTAGAACATTTGATACCATGTATTATGGTCCAACATTTTATGATGAAAATAAAGTTGGTACGTCACATATATCAGCCATAGATAAAGATGGAAATGCTGTATCAGTCACTAGTACTATTAACTTGCAGTAAGTGTACAACTTCTCATTGACACATTCAAATAGTTTTATCTATCGTGGCCTCTGTGGAATGCGTTAATGCACCACCTTCCATATTTACATTTGTAGTTATGGGTTCTGATTTTTCAATATTCAACCGTGTCAACTTGCTCAATTTTCCATTCAGAGAACAAGTGAATGTCATTTTTTATTATCATTTTTCAGCTTTGGGTCAAAGGTAAAAGGGGCCCGCACAGGGATTATCTTCAATAATGCAATGGATGATTTTTCTACACCAAATCTGAAGAACACATTTGGCATTCAACCGTCTCCAGCCAACTTTATTAAACCTTTAAAACGCCCCTTGTCGTCAATGTGTCCAGCTATAATAATAGACAGTAATGGTGACGTAGTTTTGATACCGGGGGCCGCAGGAGGTTCAAAAATCACAACAGCTACAGCACTGGTAAATAGTAAAAAATATCGACTTCTGGTTCATTGATTGAAAGCCACGTGATAAATGGAATCGGAATTCATCGATACTCATTGAGGGATTTCGTTCTTGGCTAGTCTATAAGGCTTATCAATTGGATACGGTATCGGCTGTCCGATCTGTAAGGGTTAAGCTTGTCATTGGGTACGGTATGGGCTGCTCAATAGGGATTAGCCTGTCAGTTGGGTACGGTATGGGCTGTACGTTCCATAGAGATTAGGCTTGTCAAATGAATGCGGTGCGGGCTTCACTTTCTATAAGGATTATAAAGGCCACCAGTTGGATACGGTATTGGCTGTTCTATAAGTATTAAGGCCGTCAGATGGATACTGTATTGGCTGTTCTATAAGGATTATAAAGGCCACCAGTTGGATACGGTATTGGCTGTTGTATAAGTATTAAGGCCGTCAGATGGATACTGTATTGGCTGTTCTATAAGGATTATAAAGGCCGCCAGTTGGATACGGTATTGGCTGCTCTATAAGGATTAAGGCCGTCCGATGGATACGGTATTGGCGGCTCTATAAGGATTATAAAGGCGACCAGTTGGATGCGGTATTAGCTGTTCTATAAGGATTAAGGCCGTCAGATGGATACTGTATTGGCTGTTCTATAAGGATTAAGCCCGCCTCTGGCGTCGCATATGATATATTACCCTCGTGGCTTGTCCTTTGCTATTTTTAGCAAGTAATAAATAGTTTTTATTATTTACATATATTTCAGGTCACGCTATTTACACTAAGATTAGGATTAACGTTACAAGAGGCTGTAGATATGAAACGATTCCATCATCAACTTTTACCTAAAGAATTACAGTTAGAAGACGGGTTTCCCAAGGTAATACAGCGTATGAAATGAAATGAAATGGAGTTTAACGTCCTAATGTTCTGCTCTTAACTGGGCTAATGTCGAAGAGGGAAATTTTGCCCGGACAGCGTCAACCTTGCCCTACTCTTATATCGAATTCTAACCGTCGAGGGATCTTATACGTGCACGACACGGGACCTCGGTTTTGCGTCCCGCTCGAATGACTAGACAGTTGAGATCACTGACAAGGGGGAACCACGCCGGAAACTCTGGATGAACTTTCTCGGCCAATGCAGGGATCCGACCTCCAGACTAGCTAGCCAGAGTCTTACTCACTTAGCCACTGTAGTACAAACTATAAAATGTTTGGAATGTAATATATAGGCCTAGATAGAACTCAATGACCATCGAATAGGCCTACCGCTCGGGTTATTCAATGGTTCACTCGAGTGTATCCCTTGCGCAGGAATACACTCTCTTGAACCATTGAATAACCCGAGCGGTATTCAATGGTCATTGAGTTCTCTTTTTATTCTTTAACTACATGCAAATCTCAAAATACACTGGACTATTCAGATCATCCAAAAAAACATCATCAATAACGTTACAATTCATCACAGGTTCCGCCCTATTTTCTTTCCTTTTTATACGCCCACATTGAAATGTGGTCGTATATTGTCGTCGCCCCCGTCCGTCCGTCCGTCGGTCCGGCGTCCACAATTGCTTGTGGACGCTCTACAGGCTAAAGTTAATATCCGATTGACTTTAAATTTATACACAGTTTTTAAGGTCATGAGACGAAGAAGCCTATTGTTTTTCAGCGTTTTCCGATAATAACTACCAGAGTTATGGCCCTTGATCACTTCAAAATATCTTGTAGACGCTCTAGAGGCCATAGTTAATATCCGATTGACTTTAAATTTATACACAGCGTTTAAGGTCATGAGACGAAGAAGCCTATTGATTTTCAGCGATTTCCGATAATTAGTGCCAGAGTTATGGCCCTTGATCACTTCAAAAAATCTTGTGGACGCTCTAGAGGCCAAAGTTTATATCCGATTTACTTTAAATTTATACACAGTGTTTAAGGTCATGAGACGAAGAATCCGATTGATTTTCAGCGATTTCCGATAATAACTACCAGAGTTATGGCCCTTGATCACTTCAAAATATCTTGTGGACGCTCTAGAGGCCAAAGTTAATATTCGACTGACTTTAAATTTATACACAGTGTTCAAGGTCATGAGATGAAGAAGCCTATTGTTTTTCAGAGATTTTCGATAATAACTACCAGAGTTATGGCCCTTGATCACTTCAAAATATCTTGTGGACGCTCTAGAGGCCAAAGTTAATATCCGATTGACTTTAAATTTATACACAGTGTTTAAGGCCATGAGACGAAGAAGCCTATTGATTTTCAGCGATTTCCGATAATTAGTGCCAGAGTTATGGCCCTTGAACACTTGAAAATATCTTGTGGATGCTCTAGAGGCCGAAGTTAATATCCAATTGACTATAAATTTATACACAGTGTTTAAGGTCATGAGACGAAGAAGCCTATTGATTTTCAGCGATTTCCGATAATTAGTGCCAGAGTTATAGCCCTTGATCACTTCAAAAAATCTTGTGGACGCTCTAGAGGCCAAAGTTAATATCCGATTTACTTTAAATTTATACACAGTGTTTAAGGTCATGAGACAAAGAATCCTATTGATTTTCAGCGATTCCCGATAATTAGTGCCAGAGTTATGTCCCTTGATCACTTCAAAAAATCCTGCGGACGCTCTAGAGGCCAAAGTTAATATCCGTTTGACTTTAAATTTATACACAGTGGATGCTCTAGAGGTCAAAGTTAATATCCGATTGACTTCAAATTTATACATAGTGTTTACAGTCATGAGACTAAGTCGTCTATCGATTTTCAGTGATTTTCAATAATTGCTGCAAGAGTTATGGCCCTTGATCACTTCGAAAAAATCTTGTGGAAGCTCTAGAGGCCAAAGTTAATATCCGATCGACTTTAAATTAACACACAGTGTTTAGGGTCATGAGACGAAGAAGCCTATTGATTTTCAGGGATTTAAAATAATTATTGCCAGAGTTATCTCCCTTGATAACTTCAAAAAATCTTGTTACGCTATAGAGGCTAAACTTATCATCCGATTGACTTTAGATTGATACACAGAGTTTAAGGTGTAGAAACGAACAAGTATTTTGATTTTCAATGAATTTTAATAACTGAACAGCTAAATCCATGATATTAAATGTTTCATGTATATACTAATTGTTAGTGTGGGGTAACACTTTATAAAAAGCAATCAAATTCTAATGATTTTCTGATAATTACATAATGAGCGGTTACTCTTAATCAGTTTTTAGTGTATTACAATGTTTCATTAGCAAAAAAAGTAAAAATATGCGACAACCCTTGTTGACTGCCCGGACGATTTAGCTGCTGTGGGCGTATGTTTCGTTGCCTGGCAACCTATCTTTACGAAAATTGTCGTTGCTAGTGGTGACGTCATTACGGTTTGACGTAATTTTGAAAGTGACGTCATTCAAATTAGTATGTTTTCAAGCCATTGAATACAACCATAGGTTATTCAATGGCTGTATTCAGTGATATTTGCTTGTATTTGCATGTAGTACATAGAATAAATATATATTATATATGGATAACATCGCCTAAGAATTGGGAGCCGCGAAAATACACCCACTCAACACTGTTTGTTTGTAACCCCTAAATGTGAAAGAAAGATATTGGCGCCCACAGCAGTTAAGTCGTCAGAGCAGTCCATAAAATAATACCGTAGAAAACCCACGATATGGACAGGCGACCCTAACATTTGACCCAATGACAGACCTTATGATACAGCGCGCACGTGCTAACTTGGCCATTCAACTCCCCATCGCCTCCCTACTTTTAGAAATAATTACGAATTTCAATAGGCCTCAGAGTTTCACAGTGCGAATAGCAAATTTCCGAACAGACCCTCTTCGAAGCGAGCCAAGTTCATTTCTCTAGAAGTAATTAACAATAGGCGTTTTGGTGCAGAGCTGCAGAGGGGCAATGCAAAGGTACAACCAGAATAAGCGGCGATCGTCTGCTGAATGACGACGGTAGTTTACTGAATAACGTCTTTCAACGGTAGTAGCTACCGAATGACGTCATTAAATGAGAACGTCGACATCACTAACACTGGCGATTATTAATCCAGTTTATATTTTGGAAATAGGTAGGCCTATAAACGACGCATATAAATTTCAAACAAATCCGTGTGTAACCTTTGACATGTGGGAAATTCCGACCTCTGCAACCGGCTTACAAATATACTCGCCCAGCCCAAATTTCAAACGTTACTTGGGCCTGCGCAAAAACGATCTTTAGGCCACCTCCAGTCAGGAAAGCTGGGCAATATTTTCCACGTCTTTAATTCGACTGAATATCTATGTGGACTTAGATTAGTAATTATTTTTTCTTATTTCATCATTGGTGCGAGTTATAAATAGACAATTTTTCCGTTTCCTGCATTGTTTGGTTTACTTTTGGTCTAGAATTGGAATAAAGGGGTCAGATTTGCAATTTATATTGGTTTGTTGATGATATTACAGCGGGGGATAGGGGGTGTAAAGTGTTGTCTGCAGAGCAGTCATTGTGTCGGAAGTGAGATTTTGATCCCAATCAACATCAAATCCCCGTAGAAAAGAATCTAAACGGTCATCCCTCTACAAATTTATGATCAGGAGATTGCCAAATGTGGTCCCCATTATTGTACCTAAAGATTGGAACTAGCAAAATGTTGAGCTAAAAGATGTATACAACTTGAGATGTCAATGGGCAAATAATTGCTAGTCTGGGACAATATAACTATTGTTGTGTGTCTGTATGCGACCCTCACCTATCTCCTTTCAGGTTTATTTAGATGGTTTAAAAGCTTTAGGACACGACGTGATGTATTTCAATCCCGCTACCTCCATTGTGCAAGTCATTCAAGTCCGAGATAAAATGTTGCACGCGGTGTCTGATGAGAGGAAAGGCGGGAAACCAGCTGGATATTAACCAATCAAATATCAGAGTTAGTTGCTCAATGAAATATGTAGCTCAATCATTAATGTACCTCATTTTCTTTTAATACAATATTATTTATTTTTGATATAAAAAAATATCCTATATATCTCATTTGTGATAAAGATGTTTTAATTAATTACTTATACAATCTGGCCCCAAGTTCACAAAGCATTCTCAGACTTAAGTTGAGAATTTACTCAACTTTTAATCACTGTTTATAAGAAATATCTTTGATCCAGAAACACAAAACTGTGCACATAGTTTCTCATTGATGTATTTAATACATTAAAACAACAAAATTATTATAAAGGGTTGTGATTTAATTATAATAAGGCGAGCAATTTTGAGTAAATTCTCAACTTAAGCCTGAGAATGCTTTGTGAACTCGGGGCCAGCTTTATGACAACCGACGTGTTATTAGTTTTAAACCGGTAATATTATGGTCTTAAGATACAGATGTGACGTCACCCTTTGATGTTGGCGTACCATTATTTCAAATTGCCAATCGTACATTATTCATACCAGTGAAATATTGGACTAGTGTGTCGTATTTTATTGTAAAAGCAAGTGCGGGGTGTCTGTATTTTAACTTGTTTAATGGTGCCCAGCTTAAGATATTGCGTAATATATTGTTTCAATATATTAATGTCTCGCTCTGAGCCATTAAACAATATACAAGATTTGTTAAGGAGTAAAGTGACGTGGTTTTTATTCCCTGCTTGTTTCTCTCCGGGTGCTCCGGTATCCTCCCACAATTAAATACCCCTACATGCAACAGAGTTGTTGAAAAAAATGGAACCTTGTTAGTCTTAAAATGACCGAGGACCCGGAGAAAACCCACGAGCTTGGTCAGGCGACCCTATTTCTTGTCATGTACAACCGGGGATTCGAAACCACGCCAGTTGACTCGATGACAGGCTTTATGATACAGCGCGCACGTGCTAACCATTCAGCCATACAACCCCCCAATAGTTAATGGAGCAGATAATCGAAATGATAGGCCATACTCTTATATCAAATTGCAACTGTCAAGGGTTCTTTCACGTGCACCGTAATTTGTTTATTATATCAAGGGTCTCAGTGAGAATTAAAAAGGAAAACGTATAGTCGTCCGGATTGAACGAAAAGCGTAGGTCCAGTGTACACATCAGCGTGCACTTAAAAGAACCCTTGGCAGATGGAATTCGATATAAGAGTTTCCAAATACACAATGTGTAGGCTAAGAGCTTCTTCATTGGCCCAGTCGATGCAGAAAGATGTTAACCCCATTTTATTACTCCTCATTTCACGATTCATGCATGAATTAGGGGGGGGGGTGGCCTATTGGTCTAGAGTGCCGTGCTTCCACCTCTAGCTGGTCGGTCACCTCTGGCTTGCGGCTGTGCTTTCTAGCCCTGGTGTGAGCGTATATGTGGCTGTGGTTTCGAGCACTGGTGTGAACGAATGTGGCATGGAGATAGGGGCGCCTTCTCAACCTCGTGGGTTTCCTCCGGGTACTCCGGTTTCCTCCCACTACTAAAGACCCCTACGCGCAAGCGAATTATTGAAATAAAATGAAACCATATGTTAGTCCCAAAATGACCTAGTTTGTGTTGAGTAGACGTTAAACCCCATTTCTCTCTCATGCATGAACTGTAGGATTTATTTTAAGAAGGGACGCAACTCTTTCTTGACTTTAGCTTAAACGTTCCATTGGTAACCATTTTGTTTTGTGTGTGTGGTTGATTATCCAGTAAAATTTGGTCAGATGTGGACAAGAGGCCCCGTTGTTGAAGACTACGGTGTTCTTGATGTCCGAGGATCAGCCATAACCAACAAAGAGAAGCGATTCGAACTCCACTGTATGATGTATTTCCGGTGTAAATGATACCACCAATCTCGTTCCCAGAGGCAGCCGCGGAGCCGAAGGCCTCTGGCACATTAGACCGTCCATTTTCTCCAATTTTTTTCAAAGCTAAGCCCCGCCCTTTCTGACCTCTGATTGGTCAATCTTTTCGGGTAGATTTCTCGAAAACTAGAGGTCGGATCGTCGTTTCGTTTGTTGTAGAATGATTCTTGAGTCAAAGTCAATTCGCTGACATAAAAAATTGGATCCTAAACGAACAAATTCAAGTTCTATTTTTCTACGCGCGGGTATATTTTTAAGTGATTCGGTCATCGGGGCACGTAAAGTCGGAAGCGTACGACGCAAATAAACGAGAAATTTCGCGCGTAGGAATTACATATCACCTTCCGGGAAAATGGCTACCCCGGTTCACCAGAGAAATTTCTTCAAAAAATTTTCTGGTTTCGAGATTGTGATACCACCTGATGAAACCTCAATGGTTATAACTTCAATTGTTCATTTTATAATGATCTCAATTATAAAATATCATAAAGATTATAACTATAATGGTATGCTATATTTATCCTATAAAGTTTTAGCTTAGAAACTACTGCATGCACGTGAACTACTGTCGGCCATGTTACAATTGTTCTATCGGTAAATAATGTGTGTATAATTAAATAACGGTCTAATACTGGGTGTATATTTAAATAACAGTGTAATATCGGGTGTATAACAGTGTAATATCGGGTGTATAACAGTGTAATGCGATGTGTAACGGTCTAATATGGGGTGTATATTTAGATAACGGGCTATTATGGGGTGTATATTTAGATAACGGGCTATTATGAGGTGTATATCTACATTAGTATTTATTTTAGCTTTTTATGTCCTATGAAATGTTTTTTTACTACATATTTAAGATTGTTTTTTAAGATGTAATGCGTATAATCGTATAATAAGAAATACAAATTTTCATCATCATTTTTATACGCCCACATGGAAATGTGATCGTATATTGTCGTCGCCCTTTCCGTCCGTCCGTCGATCCGTCGTCCACAATTTCTTGTGAACGCTCTAGAGGCTAAAGTTATTATCTGATTGACTTTAAATTGATACACAGTGTTGAAGGTCACGAGATGAAGAATCCTATTGATTTTCAGCGATATCCGATAATTACTACCAGAGTTATGACCCTTGATCACTTTGAAAAATCTTGTGTGCGCTCTAGAGGCTAAAGTTAATATCCGATTGACTTTGAATTTATACACGCTGAGACAAACAATCAAAACAATTCTAATCATTTCTGACAATTACTTAATTACTCGTAATAAGATTATCATGTGTTGTAAATGTTCTCCTTACTGACAAAAGAAACAATATGCGACAATCCTTGTTGACTGCCCGGACGACTTAGCTTTGCCTGGCAACCTATCTTTATTGTCAGTGGTGCAAGGCGGAGGGCCTGGCAAGGGACAACGTATAGTCGTTCGCATTGTCGAAAACCTGAGGTCCCGTGTACACATTGGCGAGAACGCGAAAGAGCTCTTGGCAGTTGGAATTGTATATAAGAGTGGTCCATAGCGCCGCTGTCCTGGCACAATTCCTCTCATAGTACATTGCATGGCGTATGCCCGTCTTCATTATCCCAGAACAATAGGACTTTAAACCCCATTATCCCAGAACCCCATTCTATTTCATTTCGACCTCTAGCTGATCGGTCACCTCTGGCTTGCGGCTGCGGTTTCGAGCCCTGGTGTGAGTGTATGTGGCATGGCGATAGGGGCGCCTTCTCAACCTCGTGGGTTTTTTCCGGGCACTCCTGTTTCCTCCCACTGCTAAAGACCCCTACGCGCAAGCGAATTATTGAACTAAAATTAAACCATATGTTAGTCCCGAAATGACCTAGTTTGTGTTGAGTGGACGTTAAACCCCATTTCTCCCTCTCTCTCTCTCCATTTCATTTTAAACAGAGATAAGCAAATGTTTGTATTCATCTTACAAGTGGGTTAACTGACACCCAGTTTACACTGCAGCGTTTACCCTTTCAATCTACTCGCGGTATAATCTTTTAGTCTTCTCAAATAAACTTATTGTTGGTCAGGTTTGCTGTGAGGATAGACGTACAGACCTGCATACTCATTACTATACTAACTTAATCAGGTAAGCTCTCAATTATATGTATCTAATAAAGAGAGAGAGAGGGGGAGGGGGTAACGTCCACTCGACACAAACTAGTCATTTCGGGACTAACGTAATTTTATTTCAATAATTCGCTTGTGCGTAGGGGTCTTTAGCCGTGGGAGGAAACCGGAATACCCGAAGAAAACTCGCGGGGCTTTAATTTATCTAATAAACACAATATCATAATATGGAACACAATTATTGTTCTAGTTAAAGCGACGTTCGTTGAGGCTTTTCTAAATGTTTTCAAGCAAATGATAAATGCCACTCAAAGACTATATATTTATTTTATTTAAAAGTTTTTATTTTAATTCGTTATTTTACACTTTTAATTCTGTCTTAAACACAAAAGATCTATGTTAGAAGTGACTCGTTCTTCTTTTATAGCCGACAATTGTTAAAAATAAAGTTATGTTATAACGAGCATACAAAAAATGAAAAAAAAACAAGAGAAAAAGCCTTGACATCTATACAATTAAAAAAGACGTGACCTCCATACAATTAAAATACGTTCAGGTACAGATATTAGATACTTTTACTTTGCCATTCTAGTAGGTTTTTTTTTTTTAGTTTAAAGTTACATTATGGGAGATAAGATAAAGAGATGACAGTTCTCACTATAACAGTTAAAAACTAGATAGTGTAAAGGTAATTTGCTGAAAATATCAGTCAAATTGATGCACTATTAGCCGAGAAAAAAGCGTTTGAAATATTCACATAGCCTTGGTCATCATTTCTCAAATCATTAATATAAACAGCATAGTCTCGATTATCCACTTGATTGATTTAATTATCAACGGCCATTGAGCGGCATATACGAATCTAATCCGCCAACATCGAAGGCTAGCCTTCACATAGGGAGTTTATTATGGTCTGGATATGTTAATTAATGTCCAATTGATTATTTAGGTAACATTTCAGGCCTAAAGAAAGACCTGTAAAAAGCAGATTTTGCTCTTGCATAATGCTATTTTAATTTAAATTTTGAACAGGATGTAAAACGACAAGCAAACAAGGTACATTCAGAATTGAGATACTTTGTTATTTAAAGTTGCTTTCCCGGGTACAAACTGGGTGATTTCATGATATATTAGGACTAAGAACCTATTCAAACTACAATGTAATTAATTTATCACAAGTTTGCTTCAAATCCTTCTCAAAACACTGTAATTGCCAAGTATATATCCTGTAATGAAAATCGATCAAAAGAGGCCATGTTTGCGTCAGGAGATTACCATCTCCTAATCAAATTCTCGGATTATCCACTGCCTGCGTCCTTTTCCGTGATTTTTTTATCTCAAAAAGTGTTGTAGGTCTAACTCTTTATAAAATTTATCAATATGTACACAAAGTGCTCAATGTACTCGTGGAGCATTCTACGTCACGCGTGGGGATAGCCCTAATCGTCAGGCTGTTGATTAGGGGAACTCTTACATTTTTGTCCTGTATGCGCCCAATGAGTGTTTTTCATGGAATCCAGTATTTTTCTAGTAAGATTGGATATTTTTACTTTCCATATATACCAAAATTGCCATATTTTTATTGGCAATAACCACCCAATACATACTTTGCTGGGAACCCATCTTTAATAAAAGGTTAATATTTTCTACATCCCATATATCAAATTAAAGTTACATTATGGGAGATAAGATAAAGAGATGACAGTTCTCACTATAACAGTTAAAAACTAGATAGTGTAAAGGTAATTTGCTGAAAATATCAGTCAAATTGATGCCCTATTAGCCGAGAAAAAAGCGTTTGAAATATTCACACAGCCTCGGTCATCATTTCTCAAATCATTAATATAAACAGCATAGTCTCGATTATCCACTTGATTGATTTAATTATCAACGGCCATTGAGCGGCATATACGAATTTAATCCCCCAACATCGAAGGCTAGCTTTCACATAGAGAGTTTATTATGGTCTGGATATGTTAATTAATGTCCAATTGATTATTTAGGTAACATTTCAGGCCTAAAGAAAGACCTGTAAAAAGCAGATTTTGCTCTTGCATAATGCTATTTTAATTTAAATTTTGAACAGGATGTAAAACGACAAGCAAACAAGGTACATTCAGAATTGAGATAGTTTGTTATTTAAAGTTGCTTTCCCGAGTACAAACTGGGTGATTAGATGATATATTAGGACTAAAAACCTATTCAAACTAATTAATTTATCACAAGTTTGCTTCAAATCCTTCTCAAAACACTGTAATTGCCAAGTATACCCTGTAATGAAAATCGATCAAAAGAGGCCATGTTTGCGTCAGGAGATTATCATCTCCTAATCAAATTCTCGGATTATCCACTGCCCGCGTCCTTTTCCGTGATTTTTTTATCTCAAAAAGTGTTATAGGTCTAACTCTTTATAGAATTTATCAATATGTACACAAAGTGCTCAATGTACTCGTGGAGCATTCTACGTCACGCGTGGGGATAGCCCTAATCGTCGGGCTGTTGATTAGGGGAACCCTTACATTTTTGTCCTGTATACGCTCAATGAGTGTTTTTCATGGAAACCAGTATTTTTTTTAGTAAGATTGGATATCTTTACTTTCCATATATACCAAAACTGCCATATTTTTATTGGCAATAACCACCCAATACATACTTTGCTTGGAACCCATCTTTAATAAAAGGTTAATATTTTCTACATCCTATATATCAAATTAAATATATTCGTATATTATCTATTCTATTCATTCATTATATAGGGGAAAACAGGAACCCCTTGTCACGTATAACTCTCTCTCTCTTCGATAAGTGTCCAATGCTACGAATATTATTTTGTCAGTTCTCTCCAAAACAACTTAGTGACCCGTTACGTGCAGTCTCTCAGAAAACACAGTTGTTAAAGAGCTACCCATCCACAACAAATGAAGTTTAGAAGTGACTCTTTCATGATGTTTTCTAGTCGAAATATACTAAAGACACTGTCATTTGGAGAGATTAGAGTATTATGACAAAGCGAACGTGACATTTTTTTTTCAATTGGCAATATTTGTGTAAATAGGACTTTATTTTTTATTTGAGTTTTTCTTTAAATTTTAAGAGGATTTAATGTTCGCTGGTTTTGCAACAAAAAGGGGAGATTAGCAGTTATTTCAAACATCAACTAAAAAGCTTAATTTAACATTTTATTGTTCGGAGAAAAAATGATTAATTAATTAAATTGGATTTTTCTGTCACATTTTAGCGCGCTTGGTTGCCGAATGATTAACCTGTGATATGGTCTGTTATTGAATCAAGCGGTGTGGTTTCGATTCCAAGGTCGTACGTGACAAGTAGTATTGTCGTCTGTGCAACCTCGTGGGGTTTCACCACGTCTTCCAGTTTCCCCCTACTGCTAAAGACCCCTACGCACAAGCCAATTATTGAAATAAAATTTAGCCATATGTTAGTTCCGATATGACCTAGTTGACACAGTTTACACTACAAGAAAACAAAATCAATATTGATATAAAATAGACCAATATTTTCATTCATGTTTTGGATTTCGAATTTTATGGAAGATAGTGTCTATAAGTCAAATGGGACGTTAAAAATTGATCTTAAACAACTGTGTTATCTTCAAGAGTTTTAAGAAATGTATCTTACTTAGTATTCGGATGGAAGGGGTCACTTGATTGAACATTATAAAAGCGGTCGGTTAACATTAATCAGAAAAGTATATAATAAAAGCAGTCAGTATCTCATTGAATATTCATAAGATATTTAGGGCAATGGTTTGGTTATTACTGAATGTTGGATTATATTAATGAACTGAACTAAGTATCACCCCTTTCACGTGCCTTTTGATTGACCATAAAGGCCAGTCGAGGGCGTCTACTTTTTCCAAACAGATTGTCATCACAACTGTGTTTGCACTTGAGTCTTCAATAAGGGTCAACGTTACTCGGTAACAACGTCCAAACACCTTACAGCAAATTCTTTTTGTCGTCCTTCAAATATTTGTCACTAGACCGATTGTAATTAAAGCCAGTCCGTTGTGGGCTAAAGTACTACGAAGTACTTTAATATATCGAATCGCAACACAAAACACGTTATAGAATACTAAGCCATGATACTTAAAGGAGCTAAATCGCTGATATTTCGGACCTAGAAATTGGAGAGAGAGAGAGAAATGGGGTTTAACGTCCACTCAACACAAACTAGGTCATTTCGGGACTAACATATGGTTTAATTTTATTTCAATAATTCGCGTGCGCGTAGGGGTCTTTAGCAGTGGGAGGAAACCGGAGTGCCCGGAGGAAACCCACGAGGTTGAGAAGGCGCCCCTATCTCCATGCCACATACGCTCACACCGGGGCTCGAAACCACAGCCGTAAGCCAGAGGTGACCGGCCAGCTAGAGTTCAAAGCGCGGCACTCTATACCACTAGGCCATCCCACCCCCCCCCCCTAGAAATTGGCACAACGCATATAATAATGTAATATGAATGTATATAAACTGATTTACGTTCTATTTAACTTTCAAATCAGTTATGTTCGGTGAAATCGAATGACAAGCGTCTGGCTATTCAAGTCTACACCGATAGTATTAATTGCGCATGCTATCCAGGCAAAAATATGACGTCATCGTTTCCTATGACCTGTTGAATATACTAGCCTCGTTCTTCAGGTCCCTTTTTACAAATGGCGCTGAAACGCATTCTGGTAAACGATTCGTGTACCAATGATTAAATGTTTATTTTGTCTTAAATATTGAAATTCAGCCGACAATCTTTTCCCGGTAAGATCACAACATCAATGTTGATTTAAAAGTTGGTGTTTAAGTTAAAATTATATTTAAAAAATTGTTCGGGAACATAACACTTTCATTTCTTTATGCGAGATATAGGGGGTAGAGATAGGTAGGAAGAGGGTGGGAGAGATAACGAGAGGGGAACCGAAAGAGTGGGGGTGGGAGGGAGAGAGGAAGGGAGGGAGACATAGTGCATAACATCCACTATCTCATTTTGGGACTAACATATGTTTCAATTTTATGACATTAATTCGATTGTACGTAAGGGTCTATAGCAGTGGGTGGAAATTGGAGGACCCGCAGAAAACCCATCAGGCTGGACATACGAGCCTACTCCTTCTCACATACAATCACTGATTTGAAACCACGCCACTTGAATCAATTACAGACCCTCTGATGCAACGCGCACGTGTTAACCATTCGTCCACCCAAACTCCTAACATTTAAATAGAGCCGAGATAGACCAGTGTATAGGCCTATCCGAGGTAAATTGAGGTGGCCTTGTGGTCTAAAGTGTAGCACTTCGAGCTCTAGCGGATCGGTCACCTCCGGATTGAGGTCTCCGATGTGACTCGGAGGTAGGGGTCTAGCTTAGGCTACTCCGGATATTCGAATATCCTTCTACAGGAAAGACCCCTGCGCATGTGCTAAAATAGATAAACCCGACATTCAGACAACTTGTCTGCGATACCACCTTCGATAGAAGCGGACGTTAAACACTAAGAACAACAACATGTAAATTCCCAATAAAAGGCTGCGGCCCCTTTTACTGACTGTGGAGCCCGGACGGGTGGCCCGAGGCGCTCCCCCGGGAAAATTTTGAAAAAAGAACCCAAAATATGAGATTTGGTTTGGTGGCATAACTGATTCATCCGATTAATCCCCATGCCAGGTCCGGCCTACACCCAGCACACCCGGCCCAGACTCCAGTGATCGCCCATTCCAGACCAGGGGCGTGGTGAGAATGAGTTCATGAGTAGCCATACTCATGCGCCAAAATCACAATCAAATTGTCTCGGATTGCTGGAGATTGCGTTTCTGGGCTTCTAATTTTCGAAATTTTCCCGGGGGAGGGCCCCCCCCCCAACATATAATGTTCAGCAGAAAAAGTTGGTTTTTGTTTCATTTTTTGTCCGACCAGCCCGATTGTCCAATCCGCCCCTGCACACACGTGTCTGTCGCATACGTAGTTGGAAGGACGTTGATTGACAGCCTGACTGATCTTGACCGATCGCCCTTTGACGGTATGGCCATGACCCTTTCAACGGACTTGTCTTATAAACATTTCAGTCTTAAAGAAAAAAATTCATACTTGTCACTCCAGCTTATATAAGTGATAGACACACATGCCGGTAGGTGAGCTCTGAATTTATTACATTAAAAATGATTTCGTCTAATAGTTTGGATGCGGCTATGGCGGATGTGGCGCCAGGCAGGGTAAGCTTACTCTTTCGGACACCTGTTACCACTGTTTGTTGTGTATCTTGTACACGATGAACAGTCCATTATTTGTTGATTACACTATTTTGCATATAACATCTTTTAGGACTTCGAATTTTGTCTAATGGTTTGGATTGTTCGTACTTGGTTTTTTTTATTATTTATATTAAGGATACATTATGGGGGATAAGATAAAAAAGCTGGCAGTTCTCACTATAATAGTTAAAAACTACATAATGTAAAGGTAATTTGCTGAAAATTTCAAGGGAATATGTCAACAATTTAAATCAGATGGATCCACTCTGAATCGAGAATTTAGCGATTGAATTTTAGGAATATTTAGACTGGTTGTATAATGTATGTTTAAGAAGCGCAAAAAGAATTTTTTTTTTATTAAAGCCCCAATACCACTCTTGTTGTAACTGAATAATATGTCCCAGTCTTTATACTGGTCAACATATTGTATTATTTTACAATATTCCAATTAATTGATGATACAAATTTTATCTTAACACGCTTATTTAGAAAATTGGAAAAATTCAAATAATTGATTTGAAAAGTCTAACGTAAACCTTTTCAAATGTAACTTGGATTTTAAAATATATTCGAACCCTCTGGACAAGTAAAATAGGTTGTAATGGATAATTTACACAACAGGTAGGACACTTAAACATCTAGTACTTAGAATAAGGCTATTATTTATTTTCTGGAGCTGCCAAGCCAGCAAGAGTATTATTGTCCCTTTAAAGCGTAGATTCAAACGATTAAGATGTTAAATTTCTGTATTCTAAAACAAATAAAAAAATATTGTAACTAAAATACCTTTAAATCATATTGTAACTTAAGGGGGGTGGGGGTATGTACTGGTCTTTAGCACCTGTAGATGTGTGGGGGGGAACCCCTGCTTCATATGCTGCTCCCTTCCAGCAAATTCAGCCGATCAGTGGACGGTACGGCAATCTTATGGTTTATTTGTGGGAGATATATTCCAAACATTCAGGCGCGGATCCCGGGGGGGGGGGCGGTTCCAGGGGGTCCGCCCCCCCCCCTCCCTGCTCAGACTTGAAAATGCTTTATGCGATTTTATTGACGACTTTTAGATCTGTAATTTTGGAATTTACCTTCCGGAAATACGTCAGAATGCACCAAATTGAATCTAATTTACCAAATTTTTCTGGGGGAACCGCACCCCCCCCCCCCGCCTTAATTAGTTGACAAACCTAGACCCCCCTCCTGCAAAATATCCTGGATTCGCACCTGACATTGGCCGTTAATCTACGCCTACAGTATACCAAATACCAGCATAAATCGTAATAACCTTTGTTTTCAACAACATAAAAAGAGAAATCGCCAAATCCATTTTAAAATTTAAAATTGGAACTGCCCCAGCAGAGCATGGAACTGAGTTTAGCGTCCTAAGTTTTGGCGTCAACAGGGCTAATGAAGACGTTTGTTGATGATCGTATGGTTAGCGCCTGCAGGGGTCTTTAACAGTTGGAGGAAACCGGAAGACCTGGAGAAAACCCACCAGGTTGGACAGACGACCCTACTCCTTGTCACGTACAACCGGAGATTGGAAACCACGTCAGTTGACTCAATGACAGGCTTTATCATACAGCGCGCACCCGCTAACCATTCGGCCACCTCCACTGTTACGATACCCCCAAGGGCGATGGGGTGAGGTATCGCTGATATATATTCTAAGATATACATGTATAAACCCCGTTTACATTACAAATTTTAAGCGTGCCAGGTACCGTTCCTGGTACGGCACGGTTAATTTTTTTGTAGTGTAAACGGGTAAAACACAGGCGTGCCGTACCGAGTACCGTGCCAATCTGGCCCACTGAAATGAGGTGGTCTCGGAACCGTACTAGGAACGGCTCACTTCAAATTTTCGTAGTGTAAACGCTAACCGGTCTGAGTACGGATTACTGCGCATGCGCCATATGAACCTTGACCTTTTTCCCTTCAAACCTTGACAGTTCTGTCATCAGTTCTGTCAAAATGGCTGCTCAAACTAAATCAGTCATCATAATTGTTTTCATCTGGGTAATTTGTACAGGGGTTGAAATTAACTTTACTGTGAAGAGTTCCACATTTGGCACGCTTGGCACGGTTCTGAGACCGGTTATTTTAGAGTAATGTAAACGGGTCCATTTCTTGAAATTTATCGCGGCCTGGTACCGTAATTAGTACGGCACGCTTATCGCGGCCAAATGTAAACGGGGCTTATGTCTCTGGTTCAATTTCAAATTTTCAAATATTTTCCAAATGAATTCTTTTATTCTGCCCTTCAGATTAAGGGTCCCCACTGACTTTTGCTGACTTACACTCTAACACAAGCATTATTTTTTTAACCCGGTCGACCTCGTTAACCTTATTGTTTAACTGACCGTAACACACATTACGCCTTATTGCGTCCGTTGTTTAACTGACCGCGTTTTTCCATACATTTATTTAGTAGGCGCAAGTAATTAAATACAAACAAATTTAGTTATACGGCCGGGTCAAGATTTGTATAGCACCAACTAAAAGATATAAAAATACAACATGGACACAATACCTGGTCGTTGACATTATGAATAAATGAATAAATAATTTATCCCATCTACGTTTCTTTCTTTTATTATTATAATGTCTTTCATAAAGCGCTATATTATAAAAATAGTTATTTCTAAGCATGGTCGAATGGTTAGCGTGTGCGCGCTGAATCATAAGGTCTGTATTTGAGTCAACCCCCCCCCCCCGCTAAAGATCCCTACAAGCGAGCGATTTACGATGTGTTAGTCCCGAAATGACCTAGTTTGTGTCGATTGGACGTTCTTCTCACTCTCTATCTCTCTCACACATCTAATCCCCGTAGCAAAAAATCTAAACGGTAAACCCTCTACAAATTTATGATGAGGACATTGCCAAATGCGGTCCCCATTATTGTGCCTAGAAAGATTGGAACTGGCGAAATTTTGAGCAAACAGCTACAGTCTGTGCTGTTAAAGCCATTTAACATTGATGTCAATGGGCAAATACTTGATAGTCTGCGACAATCTAAATATTGTTTTGTTTTTGTATGCTACTCTCGCCTATTTTTTTTTAAAAAAAAAAAATCTCATGGATCATAATTCAGCAAAACCATCAAATTAAATCTGACCAATATTAATGGTTTTCTTGGAGATTTCTGGAAAGCAATTCCAGGCTAAGTACCTTGAATGACATTAAGAAGTTCGGGTATGCTATTCGTAATAACACAACTTTATAGATTTACTACTTGGTACATACCACGTTCGATACTCGTACAGGTATCGTTATCAATCAACGAACAGATACCTGTAAGAGTATCGAAACGTTGTATGTAATAAACCAAGAAGTTGTAAATCCATAAAGTTGTGTTATTATGAATACAATTCCAGGATATTTGTTTGGAATGACTACTTTTTGTGGGTAAGAAAATTGATAAAATCACAAAATCTAATTTCTTCAAGGTCGAAACTAGATTGAAATGGTGTTCAATTGATTACTGGTCTTAATCGACTTGCCTAAAAAGACAGGCAAGTCCGAAATGTTGAATCGGTGTGTATGTGAGACCGAGAGAGAGAGGGAGAGAGAAAGAGAGGGAGAGAGAGAGAGAGAGAGAGAGAGAGAGAGAGAGAGACATCCACTCGACAAAAACTAGGAATAAAATATCGTTCAATTTTGTTTCAATAATTTGCTTGCGGGTGGGTTTTTTAGAACTGAAAAGAAACCAGATGTCACGAAGAAAACTTACGAGGTTGACTTATTGACAGAACTTGTGATTTCACGCGTACACTTTAAAGGGGCATTAAGATTCTTGCTGTCTTGGCAGCCCCAGAAAATAAATAATAGCCTTATTCTAAGTACTAGATGTTTAAGTGCCCTACCTGTTGTGTAAATTATCCATTTCATCCTATTTTACCTGTCCAGAGGGTTCGAAAATATCTTAAAATCAAAGTCACATTTGAAAAGGTTTACGTTAGGCTTTTCAAATCATTTAGTTGAATTTTTCTAATGTTTTAAATTAGGTGTGTTAAGATGAAATTTGTATCATCAATTAATTGGAATATTGTAAAATAATACAATTTGTTGACTAGAATAAAGATTGGGACATTTTATTCAGTTACAAGAAGAGTGGTATTGGGGCTTTAAACCATTAGACAATTTACACACCCCATCTTTAAGAAGGTCAGTAGAATCACTAGTTAATGTATGTAAATCTCGATGCACTCTTCGTGATGGTTTCTTTGCTCTTCGTGTTTGTTTTGATTGTACATGTACATGTAAATGTATTTAGTAAATATTAATTTAACTGGTATTCGTTTGATTATCTCACGTTCAAATATTCTATTTATAAACTCAACAAACATTATGCAACAGCTAAATCTGCGATAACACATGACAGAATTATATGGAATACAAATGGACAATTAAAGATAAACCAATTGACTTCAGATCGCGAGAGAGAGAGGGGGAAATGGGGTTTAACGTCCACTCGACACAAACTAGGTCATTTTGAGACTGACATATGGTTTCATTTTATTTCAATAATTCGCTTGCGCGTAAGGGTCTTTAGCAGTGGGGGGAAACCGGAGTGCCCGGAGGAAACCCACGAGGTTGAGAAGGCGCCCCTATCTCCATGCCACATTACAGAAACTGGACCGTTTACAGACTTCTGTATTATCTCTGCACAGCCACTCATCACAAACAGGGTCGTTGTGGAACAACCATGTAATACACTTTTATTTCAATAATTCTCTTTGACGTAGGAGTCTGTAGCAGTTGTTGGAAATCGGAGGATCCATGGAAAACCCACGAAGTTTGGATGTCGACGATGCACCATGTCACGTGCCACACCACTAGATTCAATGCCAGAACTTATAATCTAAATGACACGCGTTAAAAACCGGATCCAACCCGTCCTCAACATCACCCGTGTAGCTGGCTTGTTGGCTTGTTAGGAATATACATTCTATCAGTCATCGTCATACTTCCGGCCACAAGTATAATCTAGTCGGGGGTTGGAATGGCCTAGTAGTGCGGCGCTTCGACTTCTAGCTGGCCGGTCACCTCTGGCTTGCGGCTGTGGTTTCGATCCCTGGTGTGAGCGTATGTGGCATGGAGATAGGGACGCCTTCTCAACCTCGTGGGATTCCTCCGGGCACTCCGGTTCCAACTGTTAAAGACCCCTACGCGCAAGCGAATTATTAAAATAAAATTAAACCGTGTGTTGGTCCCGAACTGACCTAGTTTGTGTCGAGTGGACCTTAAACCCCATTTCTCTCTCGTTAGCAATATCATCCTATGAAAGAACGCCAACTGGCTCAGTGATAGTCCTTGTGGTTTCGTGAAACCTCTATACTACCCAACTTCCCCATTCCTTATGCCAAATAGAAGGAATGATGATAAACACTCTAAAGGTTGTCTACGATATCCCCCTTGTAGACCGGGAGCCCAGAGGGTCGAACCTAGACGAACGAGGTACCAATATCTGACCATATAGGCATCTTCATACTAACCTAGGATGCACAGAAGTGGGCGTCTGCCGGGGCCCAGTCCATGGGTGTGACCCTGGTGACCCCTATAATGACCCCCAAAATGGGTTAAACTCATACATTCGAGGTACCGGCCAAAACCAATTTTAAACGAAAGAATACATCCTACTGAGTACGAAATGGCCCATAACAGATGATTTTGGCCCTGGGATGGCCCAAACTGACACCCCAAATATGGATCCCAGAGGGCTTGAAAAAAAATTTATATTCATACATTCGAGGTACCAGTTGAAACCAATTAAAAATGGAAGAGTATATCCCACTGAGTACGAAATTACCCGTAACAGACGATTAGACCCCTGGGGTGGCCCAGACTGACACCCCAAAGCCGGAGAGGGTGGGGTGGGGCAAAATAGGGTTTGCTCATACATTCGAGCTACTGGTCAAAACCAATTTAAAATGATTGAGTACATCTCACTGAATACACAATTGCTCATAACAGAAGATTTCTGCCCTGGGACTTCCCAAAGTGGCACCCAATCCCAGGGGCTTAAAAAAGGGTCATATTCATACATTCGAGTTACCAGTTGAAACTAATTTCAAATGGAAGAGTATATCCCACTGAGTACAAAATTAACCATAACAACAGACGATTGGACCCTTGATATGGCCCAGACCAACACACCAAAGCCAAAAAAGGGGTGGTTGGGGGGGGGCAAAATAGGGTATACTCATAGAATCTGTGGTACCGCTCAAAAACAATTATCTGGCTTATAACAGAAGATTTCAGCCCTGGGACTGCCAAAACTGACACCCAAAACATGACCCCCTGAGTTTAAAAAAGGGTTATACTCATACATTCACGGTAACAGTTCAAACTAATTCTAAATGAAAGAATATATCCCGCTGAATACGGAATTGTCCATAACAGATGATTACATGTGACTGTGTACGGAATTGTCCATAACAGACGCTTGTGACCCTGAAACGGCCCAAACTGACGCCATAGTTATGACCCTTGGGGCTTAAAAATGGTTATATTCATACAAACGAGGTACCAGTTGAAACTACTTTTAAATGAAAGTATAGACCCCATTGAGTACAAAATGGCTCATAACAGATTTATACCCCCACATGGTTTTTAAATTATCTGTTATATATGGTCCAGGTTAATTGTTTCCCTTTAATAGTGTTAAATACATTGATCTTGATAAATCAATAGGTTGCCAGCCCACTGCCTTTTAATGCCTGAAAGAGTTTCCGCTGTGATGGTTCAGTTATAAATGGCCCCCTAATCGAAGATCTTGCGATTTTATTGTATTTCATTGTTGTGTTTGTGTTGCATGTTCTTTGTATATTTGTGTACTATTTATATATTTTCATTGTCTGTGTTATCACCCTAGGTGGGAGTGGACGTAAAACCCCAGGAACGAGCGAACATATCTGTATCATTGGCTTGATAACGTCGAGAGTATCCTTGTGGAAACATCGTTTAGTACCTTTTACATCCCTAGGCTTGAAAAAAGTTATTCTAACAAATCTTGACCCCCCCACTCTCCCCCTTTCTAGATGGAAGTAGATGTAAAACCTAAGGAACGAACGAACATATCTGCATCGTTTGCTTGACAAGCCAACAGTGAGGCTGATGTCCCCCGCCGAAATCCCAAAATAAATAGAAGACACATATTAATTAATCGCACATTTATTTTTTTCAATGTATCGAGCAATCAAACTGTACACAAAGTGTCATCAAAAAGTGTTTTATAAAGAAAAATGCTAAAACCGACGAGAAAAATGAAAATGTACCCTAGTTAGAGGGACCCTAAAGGCAGACAAAAGGGCCCCTCTGGCCAAGGGAAAGGGCCGTCGTGTCCAAGTCAATCGTTTCTATACACTGTTACTGTCGAATCGATTACTAAATGAGAATGCAGTCATTGTATTGGCATAAAAATCATCAATCAAGATGAACCTAAGTTATCTTGTCCCAAAGTATCAACTAATCAAATTGCTTATCTCTGCTTACCCTAAGCGGAAAATGCTCATCTTCAAACTCCATCAAGGCATTGACCTAATAAGCATATACACCAAGTTTGAACATTTTAACTCAATTAGAAGGAGAGTTATTGTGTTCCAAAGTCTCAACTACTTTCGACCAATCAAATTGCGTATCGCTCTGCTTACCTTGAGCAGAAAATGCTCATTATCGAACTTAGTCAAGGTATTACTGTAATGAAACTATACACCAAGTTTCATCACTCTCACTTAATTAGAACTAAAGTTATCGTGTCCCAAAGCATCAACCAATCAAATTGCTTATCTCTGCTTACCCTAAGTGGAAAATGCTCATCTTCGAACTCCATCAAGGCATTGACCTTATAAGCATATACACCAAGTTTGAACATTTTTACTCAATTAGAAGAAGAGTTATTGTGTTCCAAAATCTCGACCAATCAAATTGCGTATCTCTCTGCTTACCCTAAGCGGAAAATGCTCATCTCCGAACTCCATCAAGGCATTGACCTAATAAGCATATACACCAAGTTTGAACATTTTAACTCAATTAGAAGGAGAGTTATTGTGTTCCAAAGTCTCGACCAATCAAATTGCTCTGCTTACCCTGAGCGGAAAATGCTCATTATCGAACTCCGTCAAGGTATTACTGTAATGAAACTATACACTAAGTTTCATCACTCTCACTTAATTAGAACTAAAGTTATCGTGTCCCAAAGCATCAACCAATCAAATTGCTTATCTCTGCTTACCCTAAGCGGAAAATGCTCATCTTTGAACTCCATCAAGGCATTGACCTAATAAACACATACACCAAGTTTGAACATTCTAGCTCAATTAGGAAGAGAGTTATTGTGTCCCAAAAAGTGTGACGGACAGACGGACAGACAGACAGACAGACAGACGGACGAACCCATTTTAATAGTCCCCCAACTTTCTTCGAAAGGCGGGGGACAATAACGACGAGAGTATCCTCGTCGAAACGTCGCTTAGTACCTTGTATGAAGATGATTCTGGCTCTGAGATGGTCTTACCTGACATCCTAAGTTTTGCCCCCTAGGTTTGAAAAAAAATATACTGTCAAGTTTTGCCCCCTCTCCTCCACTTTGATTTGCCGAGGACTGCATGAAATGTTCTGGGCCATTTTTTGAAAAAATTTTACAAAGCCGATGGTTCCATAAACTTTTCTACACTATTGCCAACGATGCTGTAAGGCCTGGATGCCGGCCAGGAAGAATTGTTTTTATTTTTTATCGCCCCCCCCCCCCTAAAAAATTTCACATAGCTGAAAAGGTGTCATCTTAACTAAGAAAATGAGGGCTGACATGTTACTTTTGTGTTAGGGTTAGTCCTGTCAGTGGCAGGTATGTGATAGCTGCCCTATAACCAGTTTTGTCCATTTCTGGTGATTCCTGATGGGTTAATCACAAGATGGTCAGGTATGAAAACAATATTAACACTACAGGTGTAGTTCCTATGTCTATGATTGTACTTGTTGGTGGCAAAAGTCTGTTTCAATCTGGCCTCACAATACCATTTTATGCATTTTGTCAGTTTGAACCATCATCTTTTATGGGTCATTTCGTTATCAGCGAGATGCACACTTTCATTTAAAATTAAATTGAACTGATACCTCGAATGTGTGAATATAACTTTTTCTTGAGCCTCAGGGTCGATATTATGGTGTCAGCTTGGCCCCCGGGGCCGAAACCAACTGTTATGGACAATTTCGAACTCAGTGAGATGTACTCTTCCATTTAAAATTGGTTTGACTGGTACTTCGAATATATGAGTATAACCTATTTTTGACCCTTCGGCTCTGCGGTCCATATTTAGGGTGTCAGTTTGGGCCGCCCAAGGGCCACAAGCGTCTGTTATGGGCAACGTCGCACCTAGTGAGATGTACTCTTTCATTTAGAGTTGGTTTTGACCGGTACCGCAAATTTATTGCCCCATCGTCTTTGGGCGTCAATTTGGGCCATTCCATGGGTTCAATCGTCTGTTATGGACAAATCCGTAATCAGCGGCATATAGTCTTTCATTTAACATTAGTTTCTACTAATAACTCGAATGTATGAATATAACCCTTTTTTTAAGCCGCCCAGGGTGGACGGGGTCATATTTAGAGTGTCAGTTTGGGCAATCCCAAGGCCAAAATCGTCTGTTATGAGCAATTTCGCACTCCGTGAGATGTACCCTTCCATTTAAAATTGGTCTTGACTGGTACCTCGAATGTATGAGCAAACTCTATTTTGCCCCACCCCACTCCCTTCGGCTTTGGGGTGTCAGTCTGGGCCAGGGGCGTGGTGAGAATGAGCTCATGAGTAACCATACTCATGCGCCAAAAAGTTTTTGCGCCAAAATCACAATCAAATTACTCAAAAAATGAAAAACATTTGTAAGTGGAAAAATTGTTTCATCTGACCCAATTAAAAAAATTTTGAAAGAGTCAAGTTGGAAAATTTAATCATATTTTATTACCGTATTTCTTGTCTCGGATTGCTGGAGATTGCGTTTCTGGGCTTCTAAATTTCGAAATTTTCCCGGGGGAGGGCCGGCCACAGCTCCGCGGTCAGTAAAAGGGTTTTTGTGCCAAAATCTTTTTTGTTACTCATAATTTCTTCTCAATAATTGCCGTCACCACGCCCCTGGTCTGGGCCACCCCAGGGATCTAATCGTCTGTTATGGGTAATTTCGTACTCAGTAGAGTGTATTCTTTCATTTAAAATAGGTTTTGACCGGTACCTCGAATGTATGAATATAATGTTTTTTTTCAAGCCCTCTGGGGTTCATATTTGGGGTGTCAGTTTGGGCCACCCCAGGGATCTAATCGTCTGTTATGGGCAATTTCGTACTCAGTAGAGTGTATTCTTTCATTTAAAATAGGTTTTGAGCGGTACCTCGAATGTATGAGTTTAACCCATTTTTGGGGTCATTATAGGGGTCACCAGGGTCACACCCATGGACTGGGTCCCGGCAGACGCCCATTTCTGTGCATCCCAGGTTAGTATGTAGATGCCTATATGGTCAGACATTGGTACCTCGTTCGTCTAGGTTCGACCCTCTGGGCTCCTGGTCTATTGGTGGAAGTGGGCGTAAAACGCCAGAAACGAACGAACGAACTCTAAACGAGTAGGGAGAGAGAGAGAGAGAGAGAGAGAGAGAAATGAGGTTTAACGTCCACTCAACACAAACCAGGTCATTTTGGGACTAACATATGGTTTCATTTTATTTCAATAATTCGCTCTAGCAGTGGGAGGAGACCGGAGTGCCCGGAGGAACTAAACCAGTAAGGTGTAGAACGATCTTTTATCGCCATTATATGACAGATATAATGAAGCATTTGTTTAGGGATACATTATAAGAGATTAGATAAATAGCTGACAGTTCTCACTATTATAGTTAAAAACTAGATAATGTAAAGGCAATCCGCTGAAGATTTCAGTCTAATTGGTCCACTCTGAATAGAGAATTTAGCGATTGAATTTTCGGCCTAGCATCGATGATTATTACTAAAGTCGATACGATAAAAAAATAGTCTTGATTACAAATTTCATGATTTAATCATGAATAAAAGTTGGGCAGCAAATCGGATCATAATCCAGTAAATATCATAGCCGAACGATGACATCGAAAGTTGATTATGTTTAATTAATAATTTAGATAACATTTCAGGCCTAAATGTAGGCCTGTCGCAGGCAGATTTAGCTCGTGCATAATGTATGTCTAAGGTTTATCAGATATTTTGACCCTGTATTAAAAAAAGATGACAGTGCATGGCGGAAACATGCTATAAGTATGTTATACGTACAGGTAATCTTGAGTAATAGAAATACAAAGCTTAAAATATACCTGAATTCTTTTATGTAGATGAAGTACTATATCGTTAAGTGTTGGTTCGTGTTTCAATACTAGATAACGATGTTTGCTCATGTTTTGATTGTAAGAAAGAAAAACCTATATGATATAACAGTATTTATTTTATGATCAGTAGTGGAATACCGCGTTTTATCAGTGAAATAAAAATGTTATTTGTTGTTTTACCTAAAATAAATAGAACATTTGTCGTTTTGTCGTGAATAACATATTTTATTTCATCTCTAAGCAAGAAAACGTATATGATATAACATAGACTCAGCCTGTTCCCTGATCTCATTCAGATAAACTGAATAAACATATTGTTTATAAAGACCAGGAAGTATCACAGAAACTCACTTATCGTCCCGCGTCTATGAGCCGTGGGGACCCAGTGGGTGTAGGGGAGGGAGAGAGAGAGGGAGAGAGAGAGAGGCGACACTATAAACTTTCCTAAAATAAATCCAGATTTATCAATATGTTTAGGAATTTTGAAATAGAAACATAGTGGAAAATGAAAAAAAAAACCTTTCTGGTTGGTGTGAGGGATTAGCCAATGAAACGGTCTGTTGCAGCGAGTTCTTGGCGTGCGATTCGCGGAACTTTGGGTATCCTACTAGAAACATCAACGTTGATTGGTTAATCAAATTGCTGACGTCATAATATCAAAAGCCGCTCATATGACACCTGCCGCGACATCTCACTACAACTGACCAGGTCTTCATGTAGTGTAGGCCATCGAAGGTATAAAAATACGAAACGAAATAAAGATCTGGGGCCTGTTTCACGAAATATTAACTAAGATAAAATTCAAATTTTAGTAATTTGATTGGATAATATCAAATTGATTTTAGCGCTTAGACAATCAAAATTGAAGTATCTACTAAAATCGAGAAACTGGACGCTGTATTTTTAATCAGATTGCTGTAAAGATAAAAGAGCAGCGCTAGTGCTATGAAAGTTTTGTATCCAGCTTCTTCCTGTCCTTTTTGTATCCACGTATAACCAAAAGTAACCATCTTGGATTATAAAATGAAATGAAATGGGGTTTAACGTCATGCTGTTCTACTCCGACTGGGATTACGAAGACGGACATACACCATACAGTGTGCTATGAGGGGAATTCTGCCCAGGTAGCGACATTATGGCCTACTATTATATCGAATTGCAACTGCCAAAGGATATTTTACGTGCACGTCAATGTATACACGGGACCTCGATTTTTTGTCTCATCCGAATGGCTAGACAACTGCCCTTGTCAGCCCCCCCCCCCCCCCGCTCGTGCTGCATCACAGACATCTGACATAACCCGCCTGGTGACGTATATAAACCAGAAGTGTATCGCAATTAAACCAAAAATAGCTATCTTAGCGCGTGGCTAATAAACAATGAATGACAGACTAGAATTTGTAATTTATTCTATAAGCCCAAAATATATAATGGAGTTGGTCGACATGATATAACCAATCCGGATACTATTTACAATAAAACATGGCCTCTGGCAATTTCGAGTAACAGTTCATCAGCGATGAAAATTGTCATCTTAGTAAAATAGAAAGCATAGTGCTGAGCACATATCATTTAAAGAATTAGTCCCAACTATTGTCAAGGCTTTGTTTACTATATTAATTTCAGCAGCAATGATAATCGAGACTACCTTTTCATTATCTATTTTCTAGCTTTTATAGCGAGAACTGCCTGATCTTTATTTAAATCTCGCATAATGTATCTTTAAAGGGACAATAAGCATTCTTGCTGGCTTGGAAGCTCCAGAAAATAAATAATACCCTTATTCTAAGTACTAGTTGTTTAAGTGTCCTACCTGTTGTGTAAATTATCCATTACAACCTATTTTACTTGTCCAGAGGGTTCGAAAATATTTTAAAATCCAAGTCACATTTGAAAAGGTTTACGTTAGACTTTTCAAATCAATTGGTTGAATTTTTCAAATTTTTTAAAATAGGTGTGTTAAGATGAAATTTATATCATCAATTAATTGGAATATTGTAAAATAATACGATTTGTTGACCAGAATGAAGATTGGGATATATTATTCAGTTACAACAAGAGTGTTATTGGGGCTTTAAGTTAATCGAGCCATCGTTTCTGAACGACTCAAGCATTTGGACAGGGGTAGATCCAGGTTTTTTTGCAGGAGGGGGTTTGCCAGGTTTCTGTCAAGGAAATCTGTCATCACCGTCTCTAAATTACATAGGCATACATACAAATTGAGCTTTTAAACAGAGAAATCATTTTATAATGATGTAGAATCACTTTGTGGTGTAATTTCATTGATGCATTATTTTTTTTCATGTACCGGTAGCTGAGCAGGGGGGGGGGGGATGGTTGAATGCCCCAAACCCCCCTCTGGATCCGCCCCTGTTGGAGTTTTCCTATTCAGTTGGCGGGAATATTCCGTGTATAATAGTAAAGCTAGCTCAGTGTCTGACATGTCATCATTTGACATCAATGACGTGTATTAACTGAGTATTACGTATTAAGAACGATTATCGTGATCTACTGAGTAAATAAAGTATACTAAATACTCCCGTGACACAAGGTTATAACAAAGCGCGACGACCATTAGTAGAGCAACCTTAAATAATATGTGTTGACAGTCCTGATCCGATCCATGTCATAAAAGTCATAAAATTTTTTATGTCAAGTAATGAGAGATTTTACTTTGATTGACAGACCTGTGTAATAAATGACATTTTGGGTTTTTTTTTTTATTTTAGGATGCAGAAAGAAGCATATAATATGGACGGTACCTTTAAATCGTGAGTATCAAACATCAGCTATATTGTTGGTGATAATGTCAATTTCTCATATCATTTCGCGGGGGGGGGGATGGCTGACGAATGGTAAGCATGTGCGTGTTCTATCATAAGGTTTGTCATTTAATCAACTGGCGTGGTTTCGATTCCCCGATTGTACGTGGCAAGGAGTAGGGTTGTCTATGGAACCTCGTCGACGTGGAGTAATCCAGTTTCATCCCACTGCTAAAAGACCCCTACGCGCAAGCGAATTATTGAAATAAAATTGAACCATGTCTTAGCCTCGAAAGACCTAGTTTGTGTCGAGTGGCCTGTCTAACCTCATGGGTATTTCTCCGGGTCCTCTGCTAAAGATTTCGACGGGCAAGTTAATTATTGAAATAAAATTGAACCATATTTTAGTCCCGAAATGACCTTGTTTGTGTCGAGTAGACGTTACCCCCCTCTCTCTCTCTCTCTCTCTCTCTCTCTCTCTCTCTCTCTCTCTCTCAGTATTTAACAGTCGTGTTGAAACAATGCATGTACTTCAGACCAGATAACTGATGAACATTTTTTGTTCAAGCGTGTAATTTACACTAGGAAATGAACAACACTGTTTTAACGAATGTGTCACATTCTAGAGCCGGATGCCAGAGGTGACTTGGTTCACGTTTATTTCACCTCAACTTTCTATTTACTTCTATATATCCATCTACGTACCTAAAATAATAGTTTCTATTCTATACCATTCGTGTATTCTTTTCGATTTCAAACATCGATTGTTTCTATTGTGGACTAGAAACTGTCATTAAAAATGTCCAGTTTTTTGACACCCAAGCGCAACGTAATCTACGCATTTGACGTCACAAATCAGGCTACGGATATTGACTGGCAGAAAATTTGGATTAGGAAAAAAAGGTATTCCATACTACACAGTGTTTCCCTCTATTTCACACCGATCTGGATGCGGTTTTGGGACGTAGCTAACTGAATACTGGACAATATTGAACGTTATTACATTTTATTACCCGGGAATGTTTCGACCATGGACATTATGATGTATTATAAGGTCCATGGTTTCGACTTTGTTCCTGTATTATCATGGTGGCTGGATAAGAACTAGAAACTGGTAGTCGAAGAGTCGCCCAGTAATAAACAGGAACTTTATTCCATACAAGTGTGTCCTGTTTATCAATTTGTTTCTGAATACTGATGGTGAAATTATTTGTTTAGGAGTTCCCTGTAGATACTAAGGGAATGCGAGACTCCGGCCATTTCAGCCAATGTGATTTTTGGACGTTTTTGAGTAATGATGATCTTGATTGATCGCATGCTTATAGATTTTAATTTGTTTGGGCTGTTAAACCTGTGCAACGCGTAATTCTTGATATTAAAACTGTGATAGAGATAAAGCTCACAATACAACCAAATCCAGCGTGGTTGGGCTTTTCATAACATGTCCGAAAATATTTTACATTTACTTTAATAGAATTTCAGATGACCAAATCCAACGTGATTGGCCGTTTCATAACATGTCCGAAAATATTTTACATTTACTTTAATAGAATTTCAGATGACCAAAATCCAACGTGATTGGGCGTTTCATAACATGTCCGAAAATATTTTACATTTACTTTAATAGAATTTCAGATGATAATTGCCTTATTGTTTTTCAGAAGTAGCAACAGAAAGGTTATCTTTGCAATAGTTGGCGGTTGTTTGATAATAGCTGTAGGATTAGCTATCGGATTAGGTGTAGGTTTACGTACACAGGAACATGGACCAAATCCAGTCACAAACGGTCAAAGTGGTACCCAGTGTCCTCCAAAAGAAGAACCAGTGGTCACTTCAACAGAAGGGGTCTACAGATACGCATCAGTAGCCACGGATTCTGAAGTTTGCTCAAAAATTGGAAGGTAATGTTTGAGAGAGAGAGAGAGAGAGAGAGAGAGAGAGAGAGAGAGAGAGTTCTTCTCTGGTTTTATAAAACTAAATGAAAGACAAACTAATTAAGTTACCTTAAACCCCGTTGAGAGAGACAGAGAGAGAGATAGAGAGAGAGAGAGGGAGAGAGAGAGAGAGAGAGAGAGAGAGTTTGTGTCGAGTGAACCTTAAACTCCGTTTCTATCTCCTGTAATCTGCCTTGTGTACGACACTCTCTGTTTTTATATGGGATAATACTATAACTAATAATGTTATTATTCTGCTTCATTTCAGTGATATGATATTAGTCCATAACGGAACAGCAGTAGATGGAGCTTTAGCAGCTTTGATATGTACTGGTGTTGTTGCTGCCCATAGTATGGGCATAGGTGGTGGATTCTTTATGACTCTTTATGACAGGTAATGACTCTATTTACTGGCATCACTGCCGTTTCGTTATGTTCTGGATATGAAAAGCTTAATCTGCTGCAGTGGGAAATGTGATAGACTAGTTGTGTATAGTTGCTGCCCATAGTATTGGAAAGAATGGCCTATTGTATAACTAGGAGAAATGGCTTTCGATGTAGGAGGTTTGTGTCTAAATAAGGTGGACAGAGTATTTACCTAATGAAATTTGTATCCATAGTAAGGATTTTTAACAACTGGACAAAGGCTTTAGGTTCTCGAAGCTATCGTGAGTATTGGTCGTGTTATCTGTATGGCCCAATACTGGATGCTTGTGGTCTAGGGTGTTAGACAGTTACTGGGTGCTTATGATCCAGGGTGTTAGACAGTTACTGGGTGCTTGTGGTCCAGGGTTTTAGACAGTTACTTGGTGCTTGTTGTCTAGGGTGTTAGACAGTTACTGGATGCTTGTGATCCAGGGTGTTAAACAGTTATTGGATGCTTGTGGTCCAGGGTGTTAGACAGTTACTGGATGCTTGTGGTCTAGGGTGTTAGTTACTGGATGATTGTGGTCCAGGGTGTTAGACAGTTACTGGATGCTTGTGATCCAGGGTGTTAGACAGTTACTGGACACTTGTGATCCAGGGTGTTAGACAGTTCCTGGATACTTGTTGTCCAGGGTGTTAGACAGTTCCTGGGTGCTTGTTGTCTAGGGTGTTAGACATTTTCTGGGTTTGTTATGAGTATAATGACCAACAGCCTTACCTAATTTGGTCGCCATATAGTATGGACTTTAGTCATGGATAAGTTGAATTCGTCATTGCTGTAAGTAGGTAAAGAATTTTGCTATTCGCGTTGATGCTAAACCATGGATAGTACGGGTATAGCAAAATAAATAAAATAAAACCATGTACGAACAATTCAAACCATTAGACAAAATTCGAAGTCCTAAAAAAACGGCGTAGGTGTAATCAGCAAATGGACTGTTCACCGTGTACAAAATACACGACGAACAGTGGTAATAGGTGTCCGGTAGAGTAAACTTACTCTGCCTGGCACAGCACCCGCCATAGCCGCATCCAATATATTATAGACCGCTTCATGTCCTTAGTATGTTTAAAGGTGGACGATTAGCTATGCATACGCATGATTCAGGAAGTGATCTATACGTAACGTACAGGTTGAAATGTTCCAAAAGATTATTTTTTCTGTTATTCCAGAAAAACGAGAACTGTAAATGCTGTGGATGCTCGTGAAATAGCTCCGCTGTTTGCTACTGAAGATATGTATGTGGATGGTAAAGCATCATCAACTCTTGGTGAGTAAGCAAACATTCTGAATGTAAATCATTTAAATGTAAATGTCACTTAAATATGCATTATGCAAGAACTAAATCTGCCTACTGCAGGTCTTGCTTTAGGCCTGTGATATTATGCTGGATTAGGTTCCGATTTAATATTCTATATGCAATGTTGGTCTAGAGAGCCGCGCTTCGACCTCTAGCTGGCCGGTCACCTCTGGCTTGCGGCTGTGGTTTCGAGCCCTGGTGTGAGCGTATGTGGCATGGAGATAGGGGCGCCTTCTCAACCTCGTGGGTTTCCCCCGGGCACTCCGGTTTCCGCCCACTGCTAAAGACACCCTTCGCGCAAGCGAATTATTGAAATAAAAGTAAACCATATGTTAGTCCCGAAATGACCTAGTTTGTGTTGAGTGGACGTTAAACCCCATTTCTCTCTCTCCCTCTTACTAAGCGATATGATATAGTTTCTTTTGGAATTATAGGTGGCTCAGCGGTGGCAGTGCCCGGAGAATTAAAGGGTTATGAAGAAGTACACCGAGATTACGGGAGACTTGAGTGGAGAACTTTATTTCAACCTACTATAGAATTATGTGAAAACGGGGTACCAGTGACCAGAGCTTTACACAGAGCTTTGGCTGGAAAAACAGATACTCTTGCCAGTGATCCAAATTTCAGGTATGCTATCCCTTCTCTGTTTTTGCATCATCGTCCACTGTGATTGAAATAGATCTATATCTCGTTTCGTTTTTTTATACTTTCGATGGCCTACACTACATGAACATCTGACAAGTTATAGTGTGAGTTCACGTCGGAGGTTAAACGAGCGGCTTTTGACCCGATGACGCCAAACTTTGATTAATCAATCAGCGTTGACGTTTCTAGTGGTTTACCAACAGTTCCGTGTATTTAAAGGACAAAAAGTCGCCGTCACAGACCGTTTCATTGGCTAATCTCTCGCATCATTCAGAATATGTCAATGATAACATCTCTTCCAGATCCTAGTGAAGTAAAGTGAAGTAAAACGAAATTTTGAACTATAAAAAACGAAACGAGAAGTAAATTTTTTTAATCATCGTATTGTTATTTATGTTCATAAATATTTGTTTATTTTCGGGAATAACATCATTATCGTCAATTCATCATCACCACCATCATCATCGTCATCGTCATTGCCATATTTTATAGAATATTATTATTATTATTTGACAGTATGTATTACCCGAATGGTAAACCCGTAAAAGAGGGAGACAAGGTCAAGCTACCAAAATTAGCAGAAACATTTAAGATTATAGCCGAAAAGGGATCAAGTGCGTTTTATGTCGGTGAACTGGCACCATTAATTGTAGAGGATATTAAAGATAAAGGTATGACAGTAGTTACTGGAAATTCTTCATGACATATAGGCGGCTTCGTCCCATGACTTGAAACATGGTTCATCAATTTAAAATCAATAGGCTGATAACTGAGGTCTCTAGAGCATCCACAAGATATCTCAAAGTGATCAACGAACACAACTAGGGCAGTAATTGGTTTATACACATATAGCACGACGTTTCGACAAGTATTCTCTTATCGTTATCAAGTACAAATAAATGTATAAAACCAGCGATTGTTTTCCATATAAATTGTATTGTGTTTTTTAATTGTCATGTTAATTTGTATAACATTTGAAACCTAAAGAAAGACTCGCGATAGAGTTTTAGCTCGTACATGATATACATTTAATTGTTCTGTTTGTAATTTGTATAATTGTATATTCCAGGTGGAAATATAACATTAACTGATTTATTAAACTATTCTGTTGTTAAGAAACGACCAGTTACTATAACATTAAAGGATGGTTTAAGTGTTTATTCTGTTCCACCACCGTCAAGTGGCGCTGTGTATGAATATATATTAAATATATTGGATGGTACGTATTGGTTTATCTTTAATCGTGTACAAAGGGTTGGGTTGAGGGCAATCTCATTAAAATACAGATCTATATTTCGTTTCGTTTTTTAAATACTTTCTATGGCCTACAGTACGTGAAGATCTGACCAGTTATAGAGGGAGGCTACTTGAATTTTGGTATTATTAGATGCATTATGATAAATGATCATAATATTCACAATCATAAATGATCATGATATACACAACGATTATGATATACATAATGATAAACGACCATAATATACACAATGATAAATGATCATGATATACACAATGATAAAAGATCATGTTATACACAATGATAAATGATAAAGATATACGTAATGATAAAAGATCATGTTATACACAATGATAAATGATCATGTTATACACAATGATAAATGATCATGATATACATAATGGTAAAATATCATGTTATACACAATGATCATGATATACATATTGGTAAATGATCATGATATACACAATGATAAATGATCATGTTGTACATATTGGTAAAAGATCATGTTATACACAATGATAAATGATCATGATATACATAATGATAACTGATCATGATATACATAATGATAAAGATCATGATTACACAATGATAAATGATCATGATATACATAATGATAAATGATCATGATGTACACAATGATAAGTGATCATGATATACACAATGATAAATGCCTATAAATCATTGTAGGGTATAATTTTACATCCAATGATATGTCTACTGATAGTAAGACGATTCTAACTCAACATCGTATAATAGAAGCCATGAAATTTGCCTATGCCAAAAGAACAAACTTAGGAGATGAGAATTTTGTGAATGTTTCTGATGTAAGTACATTTTATTTATAATTTTATGCCTTCTCGATGTCTAGCAATACATCGAAGAATACAACATATAATAATCATAAAGGAGCATGGCTGCAAGACTAGAATCTGCCCCTCCCACCCCTCGACCCCCCCCCCCCCTCCTATATCACAGCTTATACATTGAGGGTCTTATATACACCAGTTTTGTTATTATATTCAATGAGAGGATTTCGTATCATCTTTATCGGATGTTATTGATTAAAATGACCTTATATATACGTATACGTTTATATTTGTATTAATTGTGGCGTTAATTATAAAGTGAAATGATTTTAATTATAGTTAAAACTATGACGTCAAATGATTCATATTACAGTTAGTTAAGACTATGACGTCAAATGATTTATATTTTATTATTTAGTTAAGACTATGACGTCAAAGTCAAATGATTTGTATTATAATTAATTAATAATATGACGTCATATTATTTATATTACAGTTAGTTAAGAATATGACGTCAAATGATTTATATTATCAGTAAAGACTATGACGTCAAAGTCAAATGATTTTTATATTATAGTTAATTAATAATATGACGTCAGTGATTTATATTATAGTTAGTTAAGAATATGACGTCAAATGAGTTTGGTGATAGTATACGACAACAGATAGACGATACTAGAACATTTGATACGATGTATTATGGTCCAACATTTTATGATGAGAATAAAGTTGGTACGTCACATATATCAGCCATAGATAAAGATGGAAATGCTGTATCAGTCACTAGTACTATTAACTTGCAGTAAGTGTCCAATTGGGCTTATTTCTAGTCGAAATGTTAGTGTTCGAATCACGCCCACAAACTACCGTGAGATCCCAATAAACAATAGCTCCTACAGAAAATAATGAAAAAGAATACCACACAAAAACAGTCCAGAGTCCAGATGCCCTAGCATTTAATATGAACCATTCTCGGTAGAAATGGGACCGCGGTGACTCAGTGGGTCGCCACTGATTCCGTAACAATTCGAAATATGAGTAAGGCTTAGCACCGCTGTCTGGACTCATACTTTTTATTTTATTGATATGTAACACGTTTGGGCATCATATCTTTTCACGCGAACAAACAATAAGTTCTTTGTCGGAATTTATGACTCATACTTTTCCACAATAAACTAATCATTAATTAATGTGGCGCATATTCAATGATAATTTAACATTCACCAAGTAATAGGGTAATTTGAAACACGTTTAAACATAACTATGAACATACTTATGGAAAAACAGCTACTGATTTATTTAGGCGGCGTTTCGAAGAGTATTCTCACAACGTTTTCAAGCTAATAAATACTCATCGAAACGTCGCATAAATAAATCAGTAGCTGTTTTTCCATAAGTATGTTCATAGTTATTTATCTGCCCAGTTACTAAATGCCACTTAAAGAATATTAACGTTTAAACACCATTTCTTTCATCGCGAACTAGTAATTAATTGATCATGAGAATTTTCGATAAAAGCCACACATTTTATCCCCCCCCCCCACGCCATTAATTGGCGATATTCAATTATTCTTCTGGAAAAGGGCTTCCAAAACTATGAGCAGAATTTTATTGAACATTGGACAGCCCAAGAAATGACTGGAAATACAAATGGAATTGATAACTCACATAAAGAATCATCTCTTTCCCATGAACGACTACTAGGCCAAATGTTTCAATCGAGTCATTTTTATTATTTTCAGCTTTGGTTCAAAGGTAAAAGGGGCCCGTACGGGGATTATCTTCAATAATGAAATGGATGATTTTTCAACACCCAACCTAACCAATGCATTTGGTATTCAACCGTCTCCAGCCAACTTTATTAAACCTTTAAAGCGCCCTTTGTCGTCAATGTGCCCAGCTATAATAATAGACAATAAGGGCAAAGTAGTGTTGATACCGGGGGCCTCGGGAGGAACGAAAATCACATCATCTACAGCACTGGTAAATATGTTTCGTTAAAATTCCATGACATAAACCCATGAAGAGCTAAATCCCCTCCCCCTCTCTCTCTCCCTCTCTCTCTCTCCCCCCTCTCTCTCTCCCACTCTCTTTCTATCTACCAGGAAGACTGTGTAGATTAATGTCATGTTATGAATCACATACTTTTAAACCTTTTGTTGTATGTTACTTATTCTAAGAATATATATATTATCGTATTTGCAATATGCCCACAGAAGACAGCTAGTTTATATGATTTAATGTATGTTAGAATGAAGTAAAGTGGCGAATTTATTTACCTTGACGTATTTTTTACTTATTTATGCATATCTACCGTAAACAAAGAAGTACTTATATTTAATTTACTTTAATATATATATATATATATATTTCAGGTCTCGCTATATGCACTTAGATTAGGGTTAACGTTACAAGAAGCTGTAGATTTTAAAAGAGTTCATCATCAACTTTTACCCAAAGAAGTGCAGATTGAAATGGGCTTTCCCCAGGTAATAAAAGATATAAAATGATTGGAATATAATTATATTCTGAAAATATAGCCTAATGATTGACAGTTAAAGTCGCCAACAATAAATCATACCATACTTTTCCATTCGCTCATATTCATTTATTTATTGTTGAGTTTTTGTGAGATATTTTACTAGTCCTTGTGTCTCCTTTCAGGTCTACTTAGATGGCTTAAAAGCTTTAGGTCATAAAACAACGTTTTATAATCCCGGTTCGTCAGTTGTTCAAGTTATTCAAGTCAAAGAAAAGATGTTGCACGCGGTGTCTGATGAGAGAAAAGGCGGGAAACCAGCTGGATATTAACCAATCAAAGCATTAGATTTAGTTCATGTATGGTAGTTGTGACGTTTGTACGATTGTGTTCAGTGTCAATCTGATTAAAACACAGATCCTATTTCGTTTCGTTTTATATAGATCAAAATTTCGTTTTACTTGTCTTTACTACATTAGGATCTGGTATAGTTTTTATATAACTCGCGTTCTGGATTATGTGAGGGATTAGCCAATGAAACTGTCTGTTACGGGAGTTTTTGGCGTGAAGTGACACACTAGAAACATCAACGCTGATTGGTTAATCAAATGACTGACGGCATAAGGTCATGGGCCCCTCGTATGACCCATGACAATACCTTCCAGTACTACTTGTCAGATCATCGTGTACTAGAGTCAATAGAAAGTAAAAGAACAAAATGAAATATTGATCTGTATTACAGTCAGATTGGATCAGGGTAATATAAAACCGCAATAATGTACCTCATTTTCATAATTCCGAAATATTTATTTTTGATATAAAAAAAAAATGTGTTTTTTTTTAAATATTTTCTTAGATATACTATATTTTGTTGTTTTATGTTACATTAGAAGTGGGTCACCTGGACCCGTGTTCCTTGGTTCGTGTGGCTACACTTATGCTTCCATCTCATTTCTTGTTCTCTCATTTATATTGCGCCAGTGTTGGTAAGGGAGATTACTCTCGTGGTCTCTGCCCACGGCCAATACCTTTTAATATTAAAATATTCGAACATTTGTTCATAACCTCTACCAGGCAACCTGAAGGTATCATGGTTGACGCCCATTGATTAGTCTTACTCCTTACACTTATTCATACCCATGGGTGAAGATAAGTCTTACATGAAATGAAATGGTGTTTGATGGCACGTCAGCACCATACATACATTGCGCCAAGACGCAACCAACTACATCTTCATGCAAGTACATCCGGGTACGAAAAACTCTTAAATGAAAAAGGTTATTCAGCACAAAATCAAGCGGGTGTAACTTATAATTCATCGATTTAACATTTTCCACAACCAAACTGAAAGTAGATAACATATTCGTTTCGGTTTATTGTGTGTGTAGTTACACTTTATATTTGCCTTTCATTACAACTTGTAGTCTCTGTATCCAGAAAGGTTTTCTACGAAGACCAGGATGTTGTGGATGACCGAGACTATCCAGCTTGTTGCAATATGAAATATATTAATACCCCGTTTCGTTTTTATAAAGTTGCAGGGGCGGATCCAGAAGGTGGGGGTATCCACACACCCCCACCCCGCTCAGCTACATAAAAAATAATGCCTTGCATCAATGAAATTACATCACAAAGTGATCCTACATCAGTATAAAAATGATTTCTTTGTTTAAAAAGCTCAATTTGTATGTATGCCTATTGCCTATGTAATTTAGAGACGATGATGGCAGATTTCCGTAACAGAAACCTGTCAACCCCCCTCCTGCAAAAATTACTGGATCCGCCCTTGGGTTGTGCTTAATTTAAAATATATTATTAAATTAATATCATTAATATACTATCACTGATTAATATAATTATATTTTTTTATTTTTATAGGCAACTCTTAATAAATTATTTTTACATTCTGAATAAATATAATTACATTTATATGGATATATTTCTAGTTTGATGTTGCAGCGGATGATTATATGCTGGCATACAACGGATGCTTATAAAGATACTGTTCCCATTGCCGTGGTTTCGTTTCTCCGGTTGTACGTGACAGTAGAGTAGAGTCGCCTGTCCAACCTCGTGAAGTTTCTCCACCATATGTTAGTCCCAAAATGACCTAGTTTGTGTCGAGTGGACGTTTAACCCCATCTCTCCCTCGCCCTCTCTTTCATAAAAGATCACAAAGACAGTCTTTCTTGCTGCACCGACGGAGCTCGATCACGAAGATGGAGTTCCTTTCTGCACCAACGGAGCTCGATCACGAAGACGGAGTTCCTTTCACCACCATTCCTCCCCACGCTCATTATCGAATGACGAGGGGCATTAACTTTCCGTACTAGCCAGTGAATGATATTTTCCCCGATAAAAGAGAACACTATAAAACACAGATTGTGTCAACATTTAATATCAAATTACAATTTTATTTTATTATAAATGGTCATCATATACAATTACTATTAAATTAATATTCCAATATAACAACCGGGTCATGGTCATCAGCCAGTAACACAGTACAAACTTTAAAACTATTATGTATTACCCGTCTTGGACCAAACCAAAACAAATATTTAATATATGCTCGCAAGTAAACAGTATAAAATTTAAAAGTATTATATGTTCTGGGCTAAATGCAAACAAATATTTTATGTCTGCTCTTGTAAGGTAGTGAATAAACTATAACACATACTTATTTGTGCGACGTTCTGAAAAGCAAACTCTCAACGTTCTTCCACATGCATTAACGGGACCTAAATTTGCATATCGCAGTTCTTTCTTTAGTCATGAAAAGTTATCTAAATAATTAAATATACACTATACAAGAACTAAATTTGTCTATGCAGGTGTTTCGTTCGGACTGAAAGGTAATGTACATAACTAATTAGACATTCATCAACTTATCCAGACCATAATGAACTCTCGATGCTATTGTTATCCTGCGATATTTAGTGGATTTGGATACGTTTCGCGATGGATAATTTCACGTAAACATGGATAATCGAGACTTTGTTTATTATCGTACCAACATTAATAATGATGATCGAGACTAGCCTAAAATTTAAACGCTTATATCTTGGTTCTGAGTGAAGCAATTTGACTGAGATTTTCAGCATATTCTGCTTTCATTATCTGTTCTTTCAGTATTATAGCGAAGGCTGCCAGTTCTTTATCTAATCTAACATAATTCCCCCTTTCAGTAATAAGAAAAAACGTTTTAAAACGTCTCCCCAATAAGCATGTGTTATGGCTCTATTGAGTTACTAAATGCATCTAAAAAATTATTAAATAATTAATACACTCTTGTATAAAGTGACTTAATCAAAATGTGTAAAACTAATTCATTTTGATTAATATAATTTGTCAAAATATAAATTATAAAAAGAACTATAACTGGGATCTAGTAGGCCCAATCTGTTTAAAACACAGATCCTATTTCGTTTCTTTTTTTTATAGTTCATGATCAAAATTTCATTTTACCTGTCATCACAACGCAAGGATATGGAAGAGTTGCTATATCACCGGCGTTTGGACTGCTGAAGTGAGGGTTTAGCCTATGAAACGGTCTGTTACGGCGAATCACTAGATTGATTAATAAATGTCTGACGTCATTGGGTCAAAAGTCGACCTTACAGCACAATTTGTCGTATCTTCATGTGATGTAGGACATCGAAAGTATAAAAAAATGAAACGAAATATAGATCTGTATTTATATCAGACTGTTGTATGTCGTAAGAACATCAATACAAAATATCTATTATATAACGCTTACACATTAGATCAAAATAATGGCAACCGACCAGCTCATTGATCATTTCAAATTGGCCACTTCTATTTGGCTACATCTATTTGGTCATTTCTATTCGATCATTTCTATTTGGCCACGTTTATTTGGTCATTTCTATTTGCACCTTTTTATTGCGTCATTTCAATTCGGCCATATAACATAAGGGGCCATTCAACCTTCTGTTCACAGTGAACTCTCTAATTTGAAATTAGACCTCTAACCTAAATGGCCGTCATCATCAATAGTCCTTAAACTATTTTGTAATCAGTTTTGTATTTTCCATACACAAACAATTTCTGTTGATTGTACTTGAGCTAAATCTGCGCATTGGACATCTTTGGTTAGGACTGAAATGTTGTCTAAATTATTAATTACACATTAATTAACTTATCAAGACCATAATCAACTGTCGATGCCATCGTTAGCCTGCGATATTTAGTGGATTAGAATATGTGCTGTTGTGGATGAATCTTGAGCAGCAAATCTGATCCCAATCCAGAGTTAATTAATGTCAATTAATAATTTAGATAATATTGGGGCCTAAAGAACGATCTGCAATAGGCAAATTTAGGTCTCGCATGTATGTTTAAGGAAATCTCACTCGGCAATCCTCGACAGATTCCAGAACCTACATCTAGTCTCGGCTTTATGACGAATTCCGCCATATTGGAACTACTTTAAAGGTCCAGGATGAAACATGGCTGCGCCCTGGGTGTCTTGGAACTACTTTAAAGGTCCCGGATGAAACTGGCTGCGTCCATGGTGTCTTGTTTGTTTGCAATGGCGTCAAGTTTTCCTGTTAAAGTAAACCGGTAGCCGCATTGCAAATGTATGGGCGTAGGTACATATCACTTACTGTCATACAGCCAGGACTAGATGTAGGTTCCGGAACGTTCCGGAATCTGTCGAGATTTGCCGAGTAAGGAAATCTAATACCTTCTCAATGGGTGAGGGGGGTGGAGGTAACTTTACAACCAACAGAACAATTACATGTAATTGAGATCAGAGGTAGTCGCCATGTTGCTTAAAATAAAATGGCGTCTTGTGTTTATTTATGTAACCGGAAGTTTATCGTGAACACAACTCCTGATCAGATTCAAATATAAATCTTCCTCCTTTTCTGCTGAATGAACTTCAGTCACGTGCCTTAACGCCGTCTCCTTCAATAGCTGATATTTATGGTTGGAACTTGTCAACAATTTGGCCTCTCGAATAAAATCCTGTATAAAAGAGTTAACTTATTAGGAATCGTGAAGGGTGGGTTGGGATAGCCTAGTGGTCTAGAGTGCCGCGCTTCGACCGCTAGCTGGTCAGTCACCTCTGGCTTGCGGTTGTGATTTCGATCCCCGGTGTGAGCATACTCCGGGTACCGTCCCACTAGAAAGACCGCTCCACGTGCGCTAAGATAAAATGAAAAATAAAACTTGTCTGCGATATCAACTTCGGTGGAAGCGGACGTAAAACACTAAGAACAACAACGGGCATCGGGAAATTGTAATTCCACTAGACTCCAACGAAGTATTATACAGTAGTCCTGTTATATTATAATGTATCATACAATAATCATGTTTTATTTCACCTCTAAGCAAGAAAACGTTTATATTTTCACTCATGCTACCAATTCGTGAAAATATAAATTTTCTTGCTTCTCGATGAAATAAAATATGTTATTCACTCTAAAACGACAAATATCCTCTATATATTACGATGTATCATACAATAATTATGTAATAGTATGGTGTATTACCTGTTGTGTATCATACAACCATGTTATATTACGGTGTATCATACAATAATTATGTTATATTATGATGTATCATCCAGTAATATTGTTATATTATAATGTATTACCTGTGGTGTATCATACAGTAAACCTGTTATATTGTGCTGTATAATGTCTGTATTGCCTGGTATATTTCTACCAATAACCGGTGTGCCAAGCTGCATCGCCTGTAATGTATACGTTATACCATCTGAAGAGGTATATAAGGTAAGGGCAGACAACTACCTTATGATTTCATGTCTATTAGAACCAAGAGGTAATGTATGAGAGAGAGAGAGAGAGAGAGAGAGAGAGAGGGGGAGTTGGGGTACTTAACTCGAAACAAACTAGGTCATTCCAGGACTAACATATGGTTCACTTGTATCGTAGGGATCTCCGGAAGTGGGAGGAAACCGGAGGACTGGAGGACAGGCGACCCTACTCCTTGTCACGCACACGCAGGAATAAGAGAGAGCGAGCGAGAGATGGGGTTTAACGACCACTCAACACAAACTAAGTCATTTTGAGACTAACATATGTTTTTTAAAATTTTATTTCAATAATTCGCATGCTCGTAGGGGTCTTTAGCAGTGGGAGGAAACCGCAGTGCCCGGAGGAAAACCACGAGGTTGAGAAGGCGACCCTATCTCCATGTCACATACGCTCACACCTGGGATCGAAACCACAGCCGCAAGCCAGAGGTGACCGGCCAGCTAGAGGTCGAAGCCCGGCACTCTAAAGCATTAGGCGACCCCCCCCCCCGTTCATAATGAGAGATATATGATACAAACCTCAAGGATAGCTAAAGACATGCCTTCGCTCTTAGAGGAATTAACATAAACACGCGCCTGTTTTATAGCAGCATGTGTATCTTCTGATGGAAGTCCAGGAATATAACAAATACCTTCTAGTCTAAAACATACAGAAAAAAAAAAACAATCATAATGTATTTAACTCCACCGTTGCTTTTGTCTTGATATTTGAATTTAAGTATGGCACTAAGTGAACCACCTAGGGACTAATTATCTTTATTAATAGATTATCGCGGTGGCTAAATGAGTAAGACGCTTGCTCGCTAGCCAGGACGTCGCGTATTCAATCTCTGGCCGAGAAAGTTTATGCGGTTTCAAAAGGTCAGTGGTCAGTGCAGAGAACGGCTGTCTAGTCATTCAGATGGGACGAAAAACCGAGGTCCCGTGCACGTAAACGATCCCTTGATATTTGTAATTCGATATAAGAGTAAGCCATATTGCCGCTGCCCGGGCCAAATTTTCCACTCATCGCACACTGCATGACGTATGCCCGTCTTAACTAGGCCAGTCGGGGTAGAGCGTAGGACGTTATACCCGATTACAGTTCATTTCATTGATCAATAGCTGCTGGTCGTCATATCGAAGTAACTCATTTTTCAAAGACCTAATCCAGCTTAATATTAACAAATGAAACTGACCCTTTAATTGAGCTCAAAAACTCCACATAATATTCCTCTTCTAGCTGCGTATAAAATAAAATATTATTATAATATTCATCCAAGATAGAGAGAGAGTGGGTGTGTATGTTGTGTGTGTGTGTGTGTGAGAGAGAGAGAGAGAGAGAGAGAGAGAGGGGAGGGGGAGGTAACCTCCACTCGACACAAACTAGGTCATTTCGGAACTATATGCTTCAATTTTATTTCAATAGTTCGCTTTCACATGGGGGTGTTTGACAGTGGGAGGAAAACGGAGGACCAGGAGGACCAGGAGAAAATCCACACCAGACCCTATCATACAACGCACACGCGCTAACCGTTCGGCCATCCAACCGCCCTATTTCATATATCAACGCTGAACATATGATCATTCAATTAAGAGAGAGAGAGAGAAATTTTAACGTCCACTCAACACAAACTAGGTCATTTTGGGACTAACATATGGTTTCATTTTATTTCAATAATTCGCTTGCGGGTAGGGGTCTTTAGCAGTGGGAGGAAACCAGAGTGCCCGGAGGAAACCCACGAGTTTGAGAAGGCGCCCCTATCTCCATGCCACATACGCTCACACCAGGGCAACAACTTATATACATGTATATAAGTTGAAAGACACCTTTTATAATTCTAGCATAACAAACAGCCAATCTAATTAAAATTCAGATCTATATTTCGTTTCGGTTTTTATAATTTCGATGACCTACACTACATGTAGTAAAGATAAGTAAAACGAAATTTTGAACTATAAAAACGAAACGAAATAGGATCTGTGTTTTAATCAGATTGAACCCACAGCTTACCTTTGGACCAATGAGTATAAAATATATGTTATCATCTTCTTTATGCCAGTCTGAAACACGAATGGTAATACTATCATGTGCATGTTGTAGTTTTTAATAATAAAGCCGTGGGTTATAATTAATAGCCGGCCATAGAACCAGCGCCTTACCCACTTAGCCATGTGATCCAAGAAATAAAAAAAACACATATCAAATCCAATGAATAGATCGGGGCGGGGTGGGTAGCTATCATCATCAACTCCATTGCGTTTTTTGTTCATTTTATTTTATGATTTTATAAAAGGGGCGTTTACTCACGTGACATGACTTGAACGAGGTATAGTGGATCCTTAACAGTTCTAATACCACCCACCCATACAAAGTATTTAACCTCGTGTAAATCTCTATTTTCATCTATTAATTCTTTTGATTTTAAATACGAAGATAAATTAAACTTTGATGGTTTGGTTATCACAGCTGAAAAAATATACAAAAATACACAATATAAAAAAATATACAATATATAAAAAATATACAATATATAAAAATATACGCTATATATAAAACCCTCGTTTAAAGAACCCATGTTGATATGTCTCCAGAAATAAATCTTTCAGGTAACTTAAAATTGTAATGTGGATAATCGTGTTATTCTCATCAAGTTAGTAACTGCCGCTCAGAATATTACTATATGACGTAATTATTCTTCGCTGCATCATAAGGTCTGTCAATGAGTCAACTGGTGTGATTTCAATTCCCCGGTTGTACGTGACAAGGACAAGGGTCGTCTGTCTAACCTCGAACTTGTGAATTATTGAGCCAAAATTGAACCATATGTTAGTCTCAAATGACCCAAATTTTTTCTCAATTGGTACAGAGCAGTGGGACGCTATACCCGTTTCATTTCGTTTTTTAAGCTGATTTCTGGATGTGTGTACATGTGTATGTCACGTTCGGCTCATATCTCCAATATACGCCTGTCTCTCTCAACAGGTAAACCAATATACGCATGCCTGCCTCAACAGGTAAACCTGTATATTTACCTACCTTGTTTTATTTGAACTATAGTTTCACTACCTATATTGGGCTGTAATAAATGAGAAAAAACAATGGTCAGGACATCTTCTGAATAAAACGACTTGGAAGAGTTGGAAATTAAATAATTTCTTTACAAACAGGCATATCGTCTGCACCGACTTGCTAGCAAGGTCTGATATGATACAATTCGATTAAAATATAGATCCTATTTCGTTTCAAAGTCGGGTGTTCGATCCCTGCATTGGCCGAGAAAGTTCATCTCGATTTTACGGCGTGATTTCCCCTTGTCAGTGATGCAGAAGGAGTGGACGACAAACCGAGGTCCCGTGTACACATTGGAGTGCACGTAAAAGATCCCTTGGCAATTGGAATTCGATATAAGAGTAGGCCATAGCGCCGCTGCCCGGGCAAAATTTCTCTTATAGCACATACATGTATGGTGTATGCCCGTCTTCCATTAGCCCAGGTTGGTGCAAAAGAGTAGGACGTTAAACCCAATTTCATTTCATTTCTATTTCGTTTTGTTTTACCATACTTTCGATGGCCTACACTACATGAAGATCTGATCGGTTGTAGCGATAGGTCGCGGCAGAGGTTAAGAGAGCGGCTTTTGACCTGTTCTTTATATACGTTCATCTGTGATTTTTTTTATTGGTTTTAATTTTATGTTGTACCGTCTATCGAGATCTGTGTTGATGTAATTGGCGTTAAATAATAAATATTATTATTTTTATTTTTATCACGTCAGACACGGATTAATCAATCAACGTTGACGTTTCTAGTGATTTAATCAATCTGCTTCAAACACAGATCCTATTTCGTTTCATTTTTTATAGTTCAAAATTTTGTTTTACTTGTCTTTTACTACACTAGGATCTGGAAGAGTTGTTATCTGTGATATGTTCTGGATGATGTGAGGAATTAGACAATGGTTGTATTCAATGATATTTACTTGTATTTGCATGTACATGTGGTTATAAAATAAAGACACAAACTTAAGCCATAAATACAAGAACCCTTATCTACACAGACTTTACCCATAAATACATAATCCTTACACTAAATACACAATCCTTTGACTAATACATAATCCTTACCCATAAATAATGTATTCTCTTTCTTAATGATTCGCCAAAAACAACCAGGTACCTTAAATAGATCGTCAAATAATCACGCTCTTGTTTGCAAATTAAATACATGTATGAGTCTCAGAAATATAAATTTCAGCGGGTAACTGTCCACTTTACACAGACTAGGATATTTCGGGACTAACATATGGTTTAATTTTATTTCAATAATACGATTGCCTGTAGGGGTCTTTAGCAGTGGGAGGAAACCGGCAGAAAATCCACGACGTTGAATAGGCGACCCTACTCTGTCACCTACAACCGGGGATTCGTAATCACGCCAGTTTACTCAATGGCAGGTTTTATGCTACAGCGCACACGTGCTAACTATTCGGCCATCCCCCACCCCCCAGATTGCAAGATATGAAACAATTTAGTTTATCGTATACCGTTGCACGAGTATAGTGTCGAGTGGACGATAAATCTCTCTCTCTCTCTCTCTCCCTCTCCCTCCCTCTTTCTCTCTCACTCACCAACTCATTGAAACATAACCAATATATAGCTGATGTTGCACGGTTCGATAAATAATATATGTTACCTGGCGTTATCAGCAGCATGCGTCATTACATCTAAAGCTTTTATATCTGTATGGTATTTATTGACATCCGTACCTCCGATAATAATAATATATGGTATACTGCAGTCTGTAATAAACAATAATACCACGTATAATATGGCGTATAACAACACTACCACGTATTATATGGTATATTACAACAGTACCACGTATTATATGGCGTATAACAACAGTACCACCTATTATATGGTATATTACAACAGTACCGCGTATTATATGGTATATTACAACAGTACCACCTATTATATGGTATATTACAACAGTACCACGTATCATATGGTATATAACAACAATACCACGTATTATATTGTGTATAACAACAATACCGCGTATTATATGGTATAACAACAATAGGCCTACCACGTTTTATATATTACAACAATACCACGTATTATATAACAACAATACCTCGTATTATATGGTATATTAAAACAGTACCACGTATTATAGTATACCAACAAAAACACATTTTGCAAGAGATGGACAGAGAACAAGCTAAAAATGTATACTACAGTGGCCATAATCCTGCATGTTACGATCCGACATGCGTCAATATCAAAGGGCGTCAAGATCTATGGGATATAAACACCCATTGTAAGTTCATCAAAATACGACAAATATTGAGACCTCATGTGTGTCCACAAGCGTGTGTCACGATTTTTCGTACAAGCCGTGTAGTTACGATCCGATATATTATTATGCCAATTTCGAAAAGACCCGAGATCTGTAGGTTGGGGTATAAACCTATATTTCAACTTCTGTCAAATCGAAAAAAAAAAATGTAACATGTAGAGTGTCCCCAAACCAAGTGTGGACAGGGGCGTCGACAAAATACGTCCGCATGACAATCTGGGTGTATAGAAATACATTGCATATATTGACAACTTAAAGGGCCTATCTCGATTAACTTTTGGAGAAAAAAACTGCTTAATTTTATGTTAAAAGCTCCTAAAATCTCTACCTTAGGACGGAACAACTAACTCAATATATAATACGTAACAGGTTTTTAAACAACATAAACCTACCAGTCTTCGTCTGGAAATGGCGACCGGTTTTCAATGTCGAATTACACGGTGTCTTGATAAACCCATCTCGTACTTTACCTTTACCTGAAATTCATCTTTCGTTGTCAAGGGTCGTGCACTGTATAGAACCATTAAGGGACGGGATTAGATTACCAGCTCACCCAACAAAAATATTGACACGAAGCGGTTTTGGAGTTCACGTACAAACAACAAAATATTATGAGCTGACATTTGGTGACAAGGTAAATATACCATTCCACTATATTGAAAAGTACAAAAAACGAAACGAAATATAGATTTGTATTAGAATCTAACTTACCTTTTAATAAAACTCCGGCTTTATAAAGATGAATTCCCAATAAACATGTGATTTTATGTGTCTTTATATAGCTGCGTAATTCAGATGAAGAAGTAAAGGATTTTGGGTCTCGAACATGACAAGCAAAGTTATTATTTAATAAATACTGACTGAAAATAAAAATACAACATAATAATTATTATGGAAATAGAAAAAGAAAATTACAATTTAATTTTCAGTAAATTTGAAAAACATATATTAAAGTAGCTAAGTCTCTAACTCCATATCATCCAAAATCCTCAACATTGAAAACACGAATTATTTGTCAATTTAAATCAACATTGGTGCTGTGATCTTATCGGAAAAAGATGGGCTTCTGATATCCAATATTCAAGACAAAATAAACATGTTCCCATAGGTACACAAATCGTGTACCACAATGCGCTTCAGCCCCAGTTGTAACAAGAGATTCAAGGGACGAGGCTAGACAAATTGCACCAAATCAAACGGGGTATGTAGACTGGAATAACCAGACACTATAAATTTGCATTCGATTGAAACTACTGGCTTAACTCGCTGAACATAACTGATTTGAAATTAGAGTAAAAACGGAAGCCATTGAATGTTGATCAGTTTATATACATTCATATTACAGTATTATATGCGTTCTGACCCACTTCTGTCAATTTCTAGTTCCCAAATGTTAGCGATATAGCTCCTTTAAAAGTATCTCTGCACATACTATGTCATTTTAGCACTAATACATGGCTCCGTTTTATTTCAATAATTCGAAAGCGCGTAGGACCCTTTAGCAGCAGAAGGAAAAAGAGGACCTGGAGAAAAATCCACGACGTTGGACATGTGGACATGCGACACAACGCCTCGTCACGTAAAAGTGTGACATCGACACCCCCCCCCCCCCCCATCAGAGAGGGAGTGAGAGAGAGAGAGAGAGAGAGAAAGAGAGAGAGAGAGAGAGAGAGAGAGAGGTGGGATTTAACGTCCACTAGACACCGAGGGAGAGAGAGAGAGAGAGAGAGAGAGAGAGAGAGAGATGGGATTTAACGTCCACTCGACACCGAGGGAGAGAGAGAGAGAAAGAGAGAGAGAGAGAGAGTTTAAAGTTCACTCAACACAAACTAGGTCATTTCGGGACTAATATATGGTTTAATCTTATTTCAATAATTCGCTTGCGCGCAGGGGTCTTTAGAAGTGGGGGAAAATCGGTGGGGGGTCCAGGGGGTCCGGACCCCCCACCCCCACCCCTGCTCAGGCAAAAAATTTTTATGCGATTTTATTGGCAATTTAGACCTGTAATTTTTGAATTTACCTTCCGGAAATACGCCAGAATGAACCAAATTGAACCTAATTTACCAAATTAATCGGTTGAGAGCCATTAGTTAAGCAATTATCAAACCTAGACCCCCCCCCCCTGCAAAAAATCCTGGATCCGCACCTGAAACCCCATTTCCTTATTTTTATTTTGGAGGTTATTTGATGTAAAAATGATACTTACTGTATTCGGTTAGCTGTTGAACTGTTACCACTCTCCCTCCCTAGACTTGATAACAACATTAAACTAGACAGCATGATGTTTCTAGACGTTTAACAGGTGCCCGTCTTGTTATCCCCCTTCCATTACCTCGCCATATCTCAGTCTATTGGTAAATATAATACGTATCATTAATAGAATATTTATATCAGGGATGACAAACCACAGCCGCATATGATAAACGTGTCGCATTGACTAGTGAGCGTTATATTACATTCCTGTGATATTAATAAAGTATGGCAGTCAGCCTTTTTTGACGATTTGTTTTTTTAATATCGTGCACATCTGTTTTAGCGAATAAGCGAATGTTATCTTCTTTCAGTTTAAAGGGCCAGTTTCCATTTTATTTTGGGGAATAAAACTACTTAATTTTATGTTAAAAACTCCTAAAATCCTCTATTTTAGGGCCCAGCAACTAACTCAAAATAGGGCTATGTGATACGTTTTCAAACAAGTTAAATTCGTCGGTGCCCCAAGCTGTATTATACAGCATCTGGATAAAACCAGATTTTTATTTTATACTAATAATGTGTAGGTGAAAACGAAACAATTGATCCGAAATCATAAAGGGGTTACGAGTGCGGATAAGCGGTTTTGACGTTGCCGTCCAAACGACTCAATGTTTTGAGCTGAAATTTTGAGACAACGTAAACACACCATTTCTCTATATTTTGGCGCTTTAATTTCATACGTACTCGGAATTTTATTTTTGAGAATTTATTCAAATCGGGATAGTCCCTTTAATAAACTCAACGAATCAAACTACGGAAATTTATGCTATCGCCCGCAAAATTGATAATTATGTAAACATGGGTGCCAGATGGCGCATCTATGAGAGGGGATGTAACTCCCACTCGACACAAACTTTGGGACTAACATATGATATGATTTCAAAATGACCCTCTCTCTCTCTCTCTCTCTCTCTCTCTCTCTCTCAAATCTATCTACGATACTGACATACAACTGCATTTGTGTGTGACGGACAATGACCAGAATGTGCACCCAGTGACATTTTCAGTAAGCTTTATCCGGCACTATGTGTCATTACACACTGCATGTCGTATGTCCGTCTTCAAGCGACAGGTAAGAGCATTCGATATAAAATAAATTAGGCCATTTCGGGACTAACATGCGGTTCAATTTTATTACAATCAGGACTGTGGGCGGGCCCGTATCTAGACACCATTAAGCAGGGGGGGGGGGGGCATTACCTTTCGGTGGGGGGAGGGGGGCGAACATTTTGAGGAAATTTTCGGAAAGGTCATTCTAACAGACTGTTGTAATCATCATCTATGTATAGTTACCTAGGCGTCTAATAAGCATTTTGAAATAAGTATTCAAACAAATTTATTTAAAACTATTTTAGAGTAGTACAAAAAAAATGGTTGTTAGCAATTTGTGAGCGGGGGCGGGGAGGGGGGGGGAGCATTTCACGCCGGGAACCATGCCCCCGGCGCCCCCCTGTAGGAGGAAACTGGTGGACTCAGAGAAACCCCACGAGGATGGACAGGCCACTCTACTTCTTGTCACGTACAAGTGGGGAATCGAAACCACATCACTTGACTCAATGATAGACCTTATGATGTAACGTGCACGCGTTAAACCCCGCCCCTTCGGAGATAAGGAAGTAAGTACCGGTAGCCTAATTCATTTGTTAATTGTTACTAATAATAGCATCCATCCACCCAAAAGAATAAATAGGCCTAAACATGTAGTTTATAACTGAATTATTCCAATCAATAAACCGAAAAACACAAACTTATCCTGAAAACAGTGTCAACAGCAATAGAGCTTCAACACGGGAATCTGAATTTCATAGACGATACACTCGTTCCTATTCAAACGTACCCCTCCTTCTTCGATCAAACATATAGCGAATCAAATCCTCGTCAAATACTTACATCAGCACTATAGATAATAGATAGTGAGTGACAAGTACTTACCAAACTGACTGTTCATTTCTCGGTCACCCGGTCATCTTATTAAAGATAAATGTGACATTGTTATCAATCGAGATGCATTCTATCTGTCAACATTCTAACGTCACCGGTAGTCTCGATTTGTTATACAAACAGTCTGGACAACAGAGACTTAAAACACGCGTTTTAAGATTAGTGTCCCTTTAATAGAGAAAGAGAGATGGGGAGATGCAAAATAAACATAGCGCTCAACAAATGCGGGTTGAATGAAATGAAATGGGGTATACATACCTTATGAATTGTTACGCTATATAAATGCAATGCGTTTCGGGGTGAGGTGGGGCGGGGCTATTGTCGCTCTAGGCTCAGGCACCAAATCTATGTTATTGACAATTTTACTGGGCAACTTTTTACTGCTAAACGGCCGTGTGTCAGTCCATGTGAACGACACAAACTAGGTCATTTCCGGACTAACATATGGTTCAATTTTATTTCAATAATTCGCTTGTGCGTAGGGGTCTCTAGCAGTGGGAGGAAACTGGAGTACCCGGAGGAAACCCACGAGGCTGAACAGGCGACCCTATACTCCTTGCCACGTGACACTTCTAGACCGTAGACTTTCAGAAAGAGATGCTCTATACTGACACCCCCCCCCCCAGTTGTGAGCAATGGCGTACATGGTCAATAAACATGGGGGGCAGAACCTGAAATCCCCCCCCCCCCAAAAAAAAAAATGAAAATAATTTCTGGTAACAGTTCGCAGGCGCGGATACAGTGGGGGGCGCACCCGGCGCACGCCCCCTCTATTTTTAGAGGTGGCGAACAATTTTTAGCTCCATATATTCTCGCGAGAAAGGAGAACAATAATAGTTTAGGTTGGAAATCGTTATTTACAGTACTAGTATAAATTTAGTCCTTGTGAGCATTTTTTACACTCAAAAATCTCAGTTCCGGGCTTTACACTCCCAAGTTGGTGCAGCACGCCCCCTCTTTCTGAAAATCCTGGATCCGCCCCTGGTTCGTGGTACCGGTCGTCTGCGACTGGTGTGTAGGAACTCCGCCCTACCCCTCAAAAAGATGATTGTGAAAGTTTGGCGGCCGCCGACACGTTTTTCTGGCGCGAATCGTAATAGTAAGAACTTGCATTAAGACGTTGAATCGAAGGGACAATAACAATCTTGCAGGCTAGACAGATCCAGAAAATAAATAATAGCCCTATTCTAAGTTCTACATGTTTAGGTGTGCTACCTATAGTGTAAATTATCCATTACATCCTATTTTACTTGTCCAGAGGGTTCGAAAATATTTTAAAATCCGGCGCACGCGCACCCGGCGCACGCCCCCTCTATTTTTTGAGGTGGCGAACAATTTTTAGCTCCATATATTCTCGCGAGAAAGGAGAACAAAAAAAGTTTAGGTTCGAAATCGTAATTTACAGCACTAGTATGAAATTAGTCCTTGTGGGCATTTTTTACACTCAAAAATCACGGTTCCGGGCTTCGCACTACTAAGTTGGTGCAGCACGCCCCCTCTTTCTGAAAATCCTGGATCCGCTCCTGGATTTAGCTCTTGCATAATTCATGTTTAATTGTCAGACCGTTTATACCTCCTTATTTAAAAAGTAAAATAGATTTTTGAGTAACGTCCCTGTTGAATAGGTATTCAATTAAACCCCATTTTTCCTCCTCTATCAGACTGCGTCTGTTACTACCTGTGTATTTCATAAAATCGTTTTATGCGCAACATGCAATATAGCTTTAATACTAAACTTTGTCTACAATGAGCTCCGCTTGAGAGCAGACAATAAGCTACTTGACTGACATTTTAAAGTTACATTATGGGAGATAAGATAAAGAGATGGCAGTTCTCACTATAATAGTTAAAAACTAGATAGTATAAAGATAATTTGCTGAAAATTTCAGTCAAATTGATCCACTATTAGCTGAGAAAAAAGCGTTTGAAATATTCACACAGCCTCGGTCATCATTACTCAAATCATTAATATAAACAGCATAGTCTCGACTATCCACTTGATTGATTTAATTATCAACGGCCAGTAAGCGGCATATAGGAATTCAATCCGCCAACATCGAAGGCTAGCCTTGACTTTAAGAGTTTATTATGGGCTGGGTATCTTAATTAATGTCTAATTAATTATTTAGATAACATCTCAGGCCTAAAGAAAGACCTGTAATAAGCAGATTTAGCTCTTGCATAACGCTATTTTAAATAAAATTGAAAAGGTTTAAATAGTCTTTTAGTGTATCTATGAACTGGAATAGGACCGCATTACAAAACAGTATACCAGCTACATAAAAAAATAATGCCTTGCATCAATGAAATTACATCCTAAAGTGATTTCTCTGTTTTAAAAGCTCAATTTGTATGTATGCCTATATGTAATTTAGAGACGATGATGGCAGATTTCCGTGACAGAAACCTGGCAAAGCCCCTCCTGCAAAAATTCCTGGATCCGCTCCTGTACCAGTGGTTCTCAACCTTTTTTTTTTTTGTCAACGGTACACCACGGAAAACATGGAAAAGAAAAAAGCAGCAGACCTGGCTAAATATATACGGTATGAAAACTATTTGGACTTTGCAAAATAAAAACATAGCAAGTTATAGACGACATACAACCGTAGACACAGACTAGTCATTTCGACACATACTATAGAATGACTCAAACAAATTAAAGAAAAACAGAGCTATGAACCTAACAGTAGACACCAGTGAATAGTCATTTGGGATCACGTGTTGTTTTTTGGGGTTTTTTTTTGGGGGGGGGGGGTATTGTTTTTGGGGGTTTTTTTTGCATTTTCTTAGTGTGTCGTTCAAGATTTCAAGGCACACTTCGGAAGATCGACACACCCATGTGACGCGGCACACTGGTTGAGAATGGCTGCAGTATACTAATTGTTGGATATGGCAGCCATTTAGTGTCAGAGATCTATTCTCGAAGTGGGCAGGCGCGGATCCAGGATTTTTTGCAGGGGCGGGGGGGGGGGGGGGGGTCCAGGTTTGATAATTTCCACCGCCACCATTACCGGACGGTTTGGGGGCCCTCTCGCAGAAAAATTTGGTAAATTAGATTCAATTTGGTGCATTCTGACGTATTTCCGGAAGGTAAATCCAAAATTACGGGTCTAAAAATCGCCAATAAAATCGCATAAAAAATTTTCAAGCCTGATCAGGGGGGGGGGGGCAGACCCCCTGCCCCCCCCTCTGGATCCGCGCCTGAGTGGGGGAGGGGGGGTACGGATGGCCTTGTGGTCTAGAGTGCCGAGCTTCCTCCTCTAGCTGGCCGGTCACATCTTTCCATCCCTGGTGTGAGCGTATGTGGCATGGCGATAGGGGCGCCTTCTCAACCTCGTGGGTTTCCTCCGGGCACTCCGGTTTCTTCCCACTGCTAAAGACACCTACGGGCAAGAGAATTATTGAAATAAAATTAAACCATATGTTAGTCCCGAAGTGACCTAGTTTGTGTTGAGTGGACGTTAAACCCCATTTCTCTCTCTATTCTCGAAGTAGAGTAGTTAGCTCTCCATGTACAGAATGTATAACCTTAAGTGAATAATCGCATATACATTTATTTTATACAAGGAGTTTTCAGTAAGATCGAACGGGCGAACACGAAATGGCCGATGGCAAGCTTTTATTAGCTATAATATAGATACGATATGATTTTAAAAAGTTTGAATTGTATTATAATAAAACATATTAAAAACACCATTGACGTCGACATAAGTGGAAAGAAAATCTAACAGACAAATTCATATCAATCAAAAGCATGCCATAGAATCTAGAATGACGTCATTTACACACACTCTAAATGTAGTACTTGACAATCGAGTATATATCCTTCTTTTGCCTTGAATAAAGCGATTTGAACATTCGGACTTAATTATGTTTAGAAAACTGTGTTCCTGTTGGATATTTTTGTGAAGTTCTTGCACACTTTTCCCAAAACGAATCATTCTGTATTATCCGCCTATATATAAATACCGAAGAACGACTTCCTTCAAATGTCCTAAATACATTTAAATGTCTATGGTATTTCCCTGAAGAAAACGGGATAGAGTTCTCCTTTGCCATTATTCCAAGCATACAGTCTTCTGTCACCGGGATTGTAGTCGAGCATAACGGTGTTCGGAGACTTCTGCCTCACGCCATTTGCAAACTGCAGCTTGCCATCCTTGAGGATTTTATCGCGACCTGTTTCGGTGTCGTAGCGGTACTTGATAAAGGTCGGCGAGTCTTTGTAGGAGTTGGTGCCGTAGAGGACGCCGCAGATCATGAATGTGTTACCCACCATGGCTTTGGGATATCTGGTCATCCAGGTTTTCTCGATCATCAAGTTATCAGCATTAAGCTTACTAATCATCATCTTTCCCGCGGAATCTGGCATGGCGTACACCACCCACAACCCCAACTCGTCGACGGCTAAATCGATGTCACTGTATCCACCAAATTGATAAGGATACGTTCCTTGGACCCCTGCTGTCCCTAAACTCACTTCCGCGACGATCAGCATTTCATCCATATCGTACTTGACAATGGTGTTGGAGTCGGCTTTCTGACAAATCAGATGAGCCATATACATCACGTGACCAGTCCCCTCGCATCTAAACGGCAACGTATGAGCTTTGGAGAAAAGTTGATATTCTTGGTCAATTTCCGAATCGTATTCTATAAGTTGATCCGACGACCGTCCGCCCTCCATGATCCAGAGCTTGTCGCTAATAGCACCCCCATCTCTCATTATGGTTCCCTTTTTAACCCTGACATCCATAGCGTGTCCGTTACCAATAGCTGCTATCTCTAGTGGACAGTTACCTGAAAGACAGGAATACGAGAATTAACTCAACACCAATAGATCATATCGGGCAAAATATATAATAGGCCTACTTAATTCCGATAATTCGGCATGGGCTACCAGATCAAGTAAATCAGACTTAAGGGGAAAGGAACATATAGTCGCTCGGATGGAAGAAAACCCGAGGTCTTATGTACACATTGGCGTGGACGTAAAGGAGTCCTTAGCAGTTGGAGTTCGATATTAGAGTAGGCAGTAGTGCCGCCATCCAGGCAAAATTGCCCTCATAGCACATTTTATTGCGTATGCCCGTTCTCATTAGCACTGTTGGAGCAGAACAGTAGGACGTTAAACCCCCATTTAATCATTATTCAAATTACTTTATTTTGAGCGAAATGTGTGCATCGATCGTAACCAACGTCTTGGTCATTCGCGTCTTAGCTTCGCTTCTCCGTTTTTAAATTAAATCCTTAAACGGCTGAACCATTCTAATCTACTTAAAATCGGAACCATTAGATTGCATCAATAGCTGATAAGGGTCATGTTATGTTAAAAACTGTCTAATCAAAGTTACATTATGCGTGATTAGGTAAAAAGTTGGCAGTTCTCGCCAAACTAGTCAACATATGTTCCAATTTTATTTCCATAATTCGCTTGCGCGTAGGGGTCTTTAAATTTAGCAGTGGGAGGAAATCGGAGTGCCCAGAGGAAACCCACGAGGTTGAGAAGGCGCCCCTATCTCCATGCCACATACGCTCACAACAGGGATCGAAACCACAGCCTCAAGCCAGAGGTGACCGGCCAGCTAGAGGTCGAAGCGCGGCACTCTAGACCACTAGGCCATCCCAAACCCCCGCATTTAACATTGGTTTCAAATCGAACAAAAATAGATCCATTAAAAGATTTTAACCAACGCTGGCTTCAGATGATATCGAATGTTGCGATTTTCTTTGGAATTTAACGGTAATGAACCATTTGTGAACTGATATTCGAGATTTAACTTCCATAATATGATAACTGGCAAGAGAATAAAAACTTCCCAAATGATATGACCAATATACACTAATATAGACAGGTCCGTGAACATTGGTGATATGAGTCGAAAGAAACTTATACACATGTCAAGAAATAAAATGGGATATAGCTTCCTACTGTTTTGCACTAATTGAACTAATGAGAGGAAATAAAATGAAATGGGGTTTAACGTCCTACTCTTTTGCACCTAACCTGGGCTAATGGAAGACGGGCATACGCCAGACAGTGTGGTATGAGGGAAATTTTGCCCGGGCAGCGGCGCTACGGCCTACCCTTATATCGAATTCCAGCTGCCAAGGGATCTTTTACGTGCAATCCAATTTGTACACGGGACCTCGGTTTTTCGTCCCATCCGAACGACTAGGCAGCTGTCACTAATGAGAGGGGGTTTAACGTCCACTTGACACAAACTACGTCATTTTGGGACTAACATATGGTTCAATTTAATTCAATGACTCTACTCCTCGTCACGTATAATCGAAAATACTCTAGTTGACTTTATGACAGACCTTATGACGCAACGCACACGCGCTAACAATTCGGTCTTCCAACTCCACGTCATGAATTAAGATTATTAAACTGTGGCATAATTTGTCAAATTCATATCGATCGTTTCCCAGCAATAAAATACCCAGCTGAATCATTCATTTTTAAAGAGAAACAAATACATTTTTATAATTTTGAGAAACTAAATATAAATAGTGAAGCCATACCTTGGTTATTTGTAGGCCTGTGTCGTTGTTTCTTGAGTTCCTTGGACATCATTCGTCTCATGGTGATCATCGTCTTATTTACGTATCCGATTTGTTCAACGATGTCATCATCGGACTTGGCAGCACCACGCATAGCTTTAGCTGTTATGTCCAACAAACTGTTCAGGGAAGATATAAGCTTCGACAATTCAGCGTTCTGCGTCAAAATGGCCGTTCTCATGAAGTTGTACTGGTTCCTAATGGCCGCCAACATCCCTTCTTTTAAGGCTTCTTTATTCGGGGCCAATCGTCGCAGCTTTTTCAGATCTGACGTCAAACCTTCATCGCCTTCAGTCAACAGGGTGGTGATATTGAACATGGCGCTGGAGTGCATCGAAAGACGTTGTTTCAGCAGTTCTATGTGTTTTGTGGAATTTTTCACGGTGTTCGACAATGGTATACTGTTCAGGGTGTTCATGTCCCCGTACGGCATCCAGTCCTGATTACTTCCCGGGGGCATCTCGCCCGTTGATTCAAATCGGCTAGAAGGCTGACTGACCACGGCGTTGTGGGCTATAATGTTGACTCTGGCCGAGTCACCTTTACACACAACCTTCATGGTATTTTTCACTAGGTCCATATCATACTCACACTGTTCATTTTTAATGGGTTGGACGCTAACAAAACCAACGGCTAGCAACGACAACAAAAATACAAAAATCACAGAAAAGCGTTGGCCTGGCATTCTGTCTTTACGAAGTCTTCCGTTTGCACTTGCCCGAATCAAATAATCAATCTAGAGGAATTGTTATAACATCCTTGCCCGAGATGTGTCTTCATTAAGAAATCATCCAAACACTCAACATTGTATCCCAGAGGATTCCACCGACTTTCTATCGAACAATGATACAACGTGCTATTTGAAATTAATTAAGAAGCATTCGGAACACGGTGATTTATTGCGTTGTTTGATTCTGGACAGCTTAATGACCACTCTCAGCATCGAATCAATTTAAAAGTTAAAATCGTTGTTGGGTGAGCTGAAGGATGTTCGGAATCGATGCATTAATGATTAAGATTACATTAATCGAGATTAGATGTTCTTTAGTTCAGATCGTTTGCGATTTATAAACACATAACAATAAGAGTTAAAGTGAAATCAAATGTAATGATGGTAATGAAATTAAATGAATGGGGTTTAACGTCCTACTCTTATGCACCTAACATGGGCTAATGGAAGACGGGCATACACCATACAGTGTGCCACGGGGAAAATTTTGCCCGGAAAGCGGCACTATGGCCTACTCTTATATCGAATTCCATACGCCAAGTTATCTTTGACGCGCACGCCACGTCTAAGTTCAGATACTTTCAATATATTCGTGAATATTAAATGAAATTGGGTTTAACGTTCTACTCCGAACTGGGCTAATAACGACTGGCATATGCCATACGATGTGCTATAAGGGACATTTCGCCTGTACAGCGACACTACGGCCTACTCTTAAGTGCACGCCACCTCGGTTTTTCGTTCCGTCTGAACGACTAGACAGCTTGCTGTATAGCAGGCCCTCATTTTCTGTTTCAACAAGGACCCATCACAAAACGATAAATGAGAGAGAGAAATGGGGTTTAACGTCCATTCGACACAAACTAGGTTGCATCGGGACCAACATATTATGGCTCAATTTTAACACAATAATTCGCTTGCGCGTAGAGGTTTTTAGCAGTGGCAGGAAACCGGAGAACCCGGAGAAAACCCACAAGGCTGGAAAGGCGCCCCTACTTCTTCTCACATACAACCTTGTGATACAATTTAGTTTTCTGTTTTGGGTCTGTTAAGCCGCACTTAATACGCCACCTCTTCTAAGTTCTATAATGTAATATGGTGAAATAATGCATGTTTACAGACAGCGCATGATAACCCGAAACCACCGCAAAGTGGTCAAGAGAGAGAGAGAGAGAGAGAAATGGGGTTTAACCATATACTCGACACAAACTATGTCATATCGGGACTAACATATGGTTTAATTTTATTTCAATAATTCGCTTGCGCGTAGGTGTCTTTAGCAGTGGGAGGAAACCGGGGTGCCCCGAGGAAACCTAGGAGATTCAGAAGGCGCCACATACGCTCACCCCAGTGATCGAAACCACAGCCGCAAGCCAGAGATGACCGGCCAGCTATAGGTCGAAGCACGGCACTCTAGACTACCCCCCCCCCCCCAAGTGGTCAAATATAGTCATATAATCCGCGTGTGATTTGGTACCAGTGGGATATTGAAATGAAATGGGGTTTAACGTCCTACTGTTCTGCTACGACTAATGAAGAAGGACATACGCCACACAATGTGCTGAGTAGGGAACTTTGCCCGGGCAGCGGCTTTTGCCACTGCACTCTTATATCGAATCTTTTACGTGCAGACAAATGTAAACATGGGACTTCGGTTTTTCGTCCTATCATAACGACTAGACAGTTGTCCTTGTCAGGCCCACTGAGAGGTAAAATTAATATAGCACGACATAATCATTAACAAATGTTTTGGGACTAGTCTGACATTGACTCATATGTCGTGGTTTCAATACCAGACTTGTTCGTGGTAAGGTCTAGGATCACCTGCCTAGCCTCGAGTAATTTCTCCGGGTTCTCCGGTTTCGTCATAGACCAGTGTGGATTACTGACGTAAAGACGGGGACAAAGATATTCGAATTGCTAGCACAGAAATCACCTAGTTTGCTTTGAGTGGCCATTAAACCATTTTTTTCTCTATTTCACTATTTGCAAACGAAAACTCCTCTATAGTCGTTCGGATGGGACAAGAAACACGTTTATAGCATTGGCGGAACGTTAAGGATGTCCATTATCCCCTTAAAATAAAACTCGCATCACACTATAATGGTGTGTATGTATCGTCTTTATTAGTCGTATCCCGACCAGAAAAGTCTGGAGGTCTGGCCCTAATTTCACAAAGAATTCCTAGACTTAAGTTAAGAATTTACTCAACTTTCAATCACTGTTTATGAGAAATATCTTTCATCCAGAAATACAAACTTTGTACATAGTTTCTTATTGATGTATTTGATATATTAAAACGACAAAAGTTTTATAAAGGGCTATATTTTTTTTAAAATAAGGCAAACAATTTTCAGTAAATTCTCAACTTAAGTCTGAGAATGCTTTGTGAACTCGGGGCCGGGTGTGTCGATCCCTGCATTTGCCGACAACATTCATCCAGATTTTCCGGCATGTTTCCCACAGTTGTCTAGTCGTTCTGATGGGACGAAAAACAGGTCTCGTGTATACATTGTCGTGCTCGTAAAAGATACATTGGCGGTTAGAATTCGGTATAGTGCCGCTGTCCAGGCAAGATTCTCCTCATAGCACATTATATTGCGTATGCCCGTCTTTATAAGCCCAGTTCAGAGCAGAACAGTAGGACGTTAAACAGAGGCAAATTCAATGGGGGCGCAAGGGGAGCCCCCCCCCCCCGATTTTCGACAGTGCCCTTTTTTACTGCTGAAAGAGACTTTTCTCAGAACCAAATATGTCCGTTCCGAACGTTTACTTAGAGGAAAATATCAGCCTCATAGCTCTTGGAATGGGTACAGATGCAAGGAAATGACGGATAATTTTCTTGGGGAGGGGGGGCGTCTCCGCGGTCTGCGCCTCCCCCCCCCCTTTCAAAATTCCTAGATCTGGCCCTGTTAAACCCCACTTTTCAATTTCTCCCTGAAAGCTGGCTAGCCAATATTAAACAAACTCGACAGACCGAATGTATCAAGTAGGGGGGTTATATATCCAAGTGGCGTGTTTTCCGGTTCTATAAGGCACAGTCGACTTGTAAAATCTATTTCTCACGCAAACTCAGGCTCTATAACAATCAATAGACGCGAATATTCATTAAATTTTCATCCGATCCCGAGAGAGACAATGGCTTTAATTTGGATGTTATTGCATCGTCCCCGTTATAAAAACATTCCTTTTCATTTGTGGATTTTGTCCAATTACTTGCTAGTGCGTTTTTACGTGTTCAGAATTTCTTTGATGACCAATTAATGAAAGCACGCAGTTAATTCTCAATTGGTATGTAAATTGTGATGTAGAAGTTCCGCCAAGTTAAAGAGGAATTTTCGCTTACAACCAACGAAGAATAAACTAAGTAAGTATGCTTACACACGTCCATTCTTTGTGTAAGGTCATCTATATTCTATTCCTATGGGGGGGGGGGCAAATGTTTAGCGCGTGCGTTTTGAATTATAAGGTCTGTGATTGAGTCAACTGGCTAGGTTTCGATTCTCAGATCCAACCTCGACGTTATTCTCCTGGTCCTCTCGTTTCCTCCTACTGCTAAAGACGCCTACGCGGAAGCGAATTATGGAAATAAAATGTAACTATGTTAGTCCCAAAATGGTCCAAATTGTGTCGAGTGGTCGTTAATCTCTCTCTATATATATACCTATCAAATTCCAACTGCCAAGGGAACTTTTACATGCACGCCTATGTGTTCACGGGACCTTATAGTTTATCGCGCTAATCCGAGCGACTCTGCCGTGACCCATGCACGCCGGAAAATCCCGCTGAACTTTCTCGGTCACCGCCATTCACGAATAGAGGTCACGGTTGGTAAGTGGATAAGATGCTGGCTCGCTAGCCTGGAGGTCCCTTGTTCTATTTATGCATTGGCCGAGAAAGTTCATCCAGATTTTCCGGCTCAGTTCAACCTTGACAGCTGACTAGTCGTTCGGATAGGACGAAAAACCGAGGTCCCGTGTACTCAATGGCGTGCACATAAGAGTCAAGAGTAAACCGTAGTGCCGCTGCCCGGGCAAAATTTCCCTCATAGCACACTGCATATGCCAATCGTTATTAGCCCAGTTCGGAGCAGAACAGTAAAACGTTAACCTCCATTATATTTAATATTCACGAATATATTGAAAGTATCTGAACTTAGACTGTTAGAATTTATAAATTAATATAGGCCCTACATATCCAACAGTTAGTCATCTTTGATCTCCATTAATAACTCCGTACATCTTATCAAGCGATTTATGAAATAAAATTCAACCATATTAGTCCCGAAATTAGGCTACCTAGTTTGAGTCGAGTGAACTCTCTCTCTCTCTCGTTCTCGTTCTCTTTCTCTCTCTCTCTCTCGCACGTTTTCCAGCTAAAATTTCTACCTGTGATCGGGATGAACTTTCTTGGCTAATGCAGGGATCGAACATCCGACCTCTAGGCTAGCGAGCAAATGTCTTGCCCACTTAGTCACCGTGCACTCCCGGCCCCAACACACAGACCGACACGCACACTTTATATATATAAGACTATATATTATTGAAGACTTTGATAAATATTTGTTTAAGATAGGGTTAAATTACAACGCCTGACTTTTGTTTATCAACATATATATAGCCTACATAGGAATAATGAAGCCTGGAAAAAAACAGGGACGGATCCAGGAATTTTTGCAGGAGGAGGTTTGTATGTATGCCTAGAAAAATGATTTCTCTATTTTAAAAGCTCAATTTGTATGTATGCCTATGTAATTTAGAGACGATGATGGCAGATTTCCGTAACAGAAACCTGCCATCATCGTCTCTAAATTACATAGGCATACATACAAATTGAGCTTTTAAAACAGAGAAATCATTTTTATACTGATGTAGGATCACTTTGTGATGTAATTTCATTGATGCAAGGCATTATTTTTTTTTTAAGTAGCTGAGCCGGCGGGAATGTGGAACCCTCTCCCCCTCCCCACTGGATCCGCCCCTGAAAAAAACAACACAAAACTAAAAGGTTGCATATGTGACAGGGATTATACTTAACCTTAATCCATACATGGGTAGCTTGTGCACGTAAATTTACATTCCGTAAAAAAAGGGCGTTATATCTAAGTATGTGCTAAATAAATCTATCTACCGACCGTACTGATATACAAATTGTATTTGACCACAGATCACTAATTATTTCCACATTGACTTTAATGTTAATTCTCGTCTCTTAGACCGGTTGTAACTTTTTCCTAAATATTCGTTGGGTAGAACGCTCTCTGTCACAGATGGAGCAACATGTGGCAAACTCTGGCCCAAATTAAGCATGTATGAGGTTCACCGTGAAAAACTTGAGATACATTAGCTGGAAGTAAAGGTAACTAAACAAGCAATTTTCGACCCTACCTGTCAACGTAACCAACCTCACAACTCTTGTAACCCTTTTCTTCGATTCTACACCAAAAAGTCAACAAAAATTGCCATGCAATACAAAAATTGCCATGCAAAAGGGGGAAAAGGGAAAGGGAGAGAAAGACTAACTTTGACAACGGCCCATCAATATTTGGTGATCTGTGTCCATTTGTGTGAGTGTTGAGGTGACAGATATGTCCCCTTTTCATTGTTGGTGGAATAGGGTAACCCTAGCCCCAGTCACGTTTTCAGCAACAGGCCCCATGTAAACCTAGTCCGTCTCAGGGGCGGTTGGGGTGGGGGCACAGTCTCGATTCATCAACTATGGGTCCTAGTCTCTTGTATCCTTTAAAAAAATACCTCGGAATTGTCCAAGGCTCGAAAGAGAAAAGTGGCGTAACGTAACACAACAAGGCTCACGCGTATATATACCCTTTTGCGTGTGCGGAAAAAGAATGTCACGGGACCAAGAATATGCCCCTAAAAGGGTTCAGCGCCGTATGGGCCTATTACTCTGCATTCGCCGGACAAAGCTAGGGGCTACGCATTGCACCGTGATATGAGGGAAAGGGTAATTGAACACCAATTATTAATAGGATATTAACGCTTGGCATACAGTACTCGCGAACTTTGTCGACACGGAAATGTAATCGCGTGCATGTCAAAATTCTATTTATAGCCGTGAGTGTCTTGACTGTTCTGGTTATAAACATGACAAGTGACTAGATTGATCGAGAAACTTAAAATTGAACCGACCTTCAACCTTTCGCGGGGTCATAACAGCCTTGTAAAGATTAAAAACACAGCCGTTTGTACCTTCATAATACATCAGCCGTCTGCAATAGAAGTAGTACATACATGTCGAGCTGAAGACGACAGAAACTTTACAGATAGTATTCCAGTAGGACGCATATTTACAAAATGGCAGCTGACGCAGGACACAGGAGGGTCGTTGTGATGGGAATTGACGACAGTGAATTTTCAGAATATGCCTTCGATTGTAAGTATATCTCTTTATGTAGTACTAGTAGCAAATACGAAGCAATGCCAATATAATTATCCATTATTGATATTTCCCTGTTATTCTTCATACAATGCTTACGTAACAGGCCGTGACCTGAAAATGACTTCACCGTGGAGCAGTTTAAAAATTATCATGCAACTAAACGATGTTAAAATGGAAAATAATATATGTATTTTATATGTGTCGATATAAGCATAATTGTGTGGCTGTGCCAGTCAATCACTGCGAATCATTGTTGCTGTAATAGTAGCCTAATAATTCACAGACATTAGGCCACAGGAGAGATAGCACTATATTATTAAGTTAAACACGAGACTCGGCCATTGCCTGCATTATTACTGATAATAGAAATAATCTGTCATCATTGACTTTGTCACGATATTTAGGCAGATATTTATGCAACAACTAGATTACCATTTCAAGAGGCAGAATCACTGCTACAGTCAAAGCCCTGCATAGGGAAAGTTACCACTTTGACTACCGTACTCATTTACAGAGAACGCTAGATCATCAGAGACGGTCCTGCAGATAATAAGGTCATGTGTGGATTAAGTTCAGGTCTGAACTGTAGGTCACATTACACTCGCCCTGTACGTTCAGGGAGCATGAACTCGTATCCCTAGCGAAAAAACTTTGGCTGCGAAAATTGACTGGAAAGCCAAACTTTTGGCCAAGGAATTAAGAGCATGGTCCCTGAATGTACAGGGTGAGTGTAATGTGAGGGTTAGGGTTAGGGCTAGCGCTGTTTACATAAGTTCGAGACTGCGGGTCCTAGCTCTTACCCTTACACACAATCCAAATATGACCTCATCCTCATATGTACTGAAAAGTGTACTGTAGGACCATCTCCGATCTAGCGTTCTTGTTCATTTACAGGCACCAGTTTGGGTCCCAACTAGGATGTCATGGCATCATATGGCTTTACTTAAAACCATTTTATTTTTTTCTTGATTTCATGTTTTACGGGCTACAATTTATCTTAAACCAATTGCAAAAGTAACCAATGCAGTTTGGTTCAATGATAAATGTGTCAGACAAAGTCGTACTCAAAATCTGCTAAGGCAAAATAACGTAGTTAACATAATTAAATTTTTGAGTTCCTCAGGAATTATCGAAGAGGGATATCTCGTTTTCTATGTCTTTCAATGCTGGAAGGATAAATAATTTCTGTTCAAATTCCTCAAACACAGAGTGGTTATGCATCTAAATGTACTGGAAAATCAAATTCGACAAACACCAATTAAAAAGATAGGTTGCCAAGCAGAGAAACATACGCCCACAGCAGCTAAATCGTTCGGGCAGTCAACAAGAGTTGTCGCATATTTTACTTTTTTCGTTAATGAAACATTTATGATACACTAAAATCTGATTAAGAGTAACAACTCATTAAGTAATTATCAGAAAATCATTAGAATTTGTTTGGTTTTTATAAAGTATACAAAACATTTAATATCATGGATTTAGCTGATAAATTATCAAAATTCATTGAAAATCAAAATACTTGCTCATCTCAAAATCTTAAACTTTGTGTATCAATCTGAAGTCAATTGAATGATCAGTTTGGCCTCTAAAGCATTACAAAAGTTTTTCAAAGTGATCAAGGAAGAAAACTCTGGCAGTTATTATTGGAATTCGCTGAAAATCAATAGGATTCTTCGTCTCATGACCTTAAACACTGTGTGTAAATTTAAAGTCAATAGGATATTAACTTTGGCCTCTAGAGTGTCCACAAGATTTTTTGAAGTGATCAAGGGCCATAAACTCTGGTAGTAATTACATGGAAATCCCTGAAAATTAATAGGCTTCTTTGTCTCATGACCTTAAACTTATTAACTTTAGCCTGCAGAGCAGACAGGGGCGAGGACAATATACGACCACATTTCAATGTATGCACTTTAATTATATTTAATAACGCTTTTATCTGGTGTATCTTTTATTTGGTTTTTTTTTATGAATTCAATTAGAGGGAGGGGTGGGGACTTGAACTCAATTTTATGCTCTATCCGAATGACTAGGCACTGTTCCTTGACAATTCCTGCTCCACTGACAAGAGTGAGGGAAAATGGTGAAGAACTTTCTCACTGATTCCTCGTGGCTCACAAATTTACATAGCATTGTCGATTATTTCGATGTGTGTGTAGGTTAATTTTAGAAATGTTCACCACCCTGTGACCACTTATATTTGTATAGCATCAAATCAAACAATAATAGAAATCTTGAATTTTTTTTTAATATGTTAAAGGCTTAATTCCACTCTTGTTGTAACTGAATGATGTCCCAATCTTTATTCTTGTCAACAAATTGTATTATTTTACAATATTCCAATTAATTGATGATATAAATTTCATCCTAACACACCTTATTTAAAAAATTGGAAAATTCAAATAAATGATTTGAAAAGCCAAATGTGACCTGGACAAGTAAAATAGGATGTGATGAATAATTTACACAACACGTAGGACACTTAAACATCTAGTACTTAGAATAAGGGTATTATATATTTTCTGGAGGTGCCAAGCCATCAATAATGTTATTGTCCCTTTAATGAATGTCGATATTTACATATTTACGCAGTTCTAATAACTACATTGCCTGATTATAGATTGTTTACAATGTCTTGGTTCATATTATTCATAATATTCGGGTGTTACAGTACAGCAAGCTGATTTAAAGCCCTCGTGCAAAACAAACTACCATCTAAAATCTTTATTGCAAGTCTGTAGCTGATGCTCACCCGCCCCGCCAACATAAACGGCAACATAAACGCCCAGACTTCACTAATTTGTCCGATGATTTCAACACCACTGACTGAAGAGTTGGCTCTCTCTCTCTCTCTCTCTCTCTCTCTCTCTCTCTCTCTCAATGGGGGGGTTGGATGGCTGAATGGTTAGCACTGCACGCTGTATCATAATGCCTGTCATTGAGTCAACTGGCCTGGTTGCCAATCCCTGGTTGTACGTGACAAGGAATAAGGTAGTTGTCCAACATTGTGGGTTTTTATCTGGTTGCTCCGAATTCCTTCCACTGCTAAAGACCCGTACGCACAAGCGAATTATTGAAATAGAATTAAACCATATGTTAGTCCCGAAATGACCTAGTTTATGTCAAGTGGACAAACCCCATCTCTATCTCTCTCTCTCTCTCTCTCTCTCTCTCACACACGCACACACACACCTTTCCTCCATAACCCCACGCGAGGCATGCATTATATCACCATATTTGCACAATAGATATTTGATTTGCGGTCGTATTTCTAGAATATTTGCATGATATCAAATAACCATATGAATCTCATGGAATCCAATATTTGTACGAGATCAGCCTACAAATGTACATGTTCTATGAGTATACATGTTCTAATAGGGACATCCAATGAATATCTATATGAGATAAGATGATCCTGTGAATATAAAATGGACATTCAATATTTATATATTGTTATAAATTAATTCAAGGTTGTCTAGTATTGATGTCATGATCGAGACTCGGCAGACAGTATAAATATATGTCCTGACTGTGGATTTTGGATTATATACAATATGCAAAGTTCATTGTTGGTAATCTTAACAACCATGGATAAAGAAATAACATGACCCCAAGGTAATCGACATGTTGGCTATGCCAAGATCATATATAGGACATATCTCCCGTAATCTGGAAAAAACTGGTAACACTGTTGAATGTAGATTTATAAAAAACAAAGGAAAACTGTTTTGTTTCAGAATTAAGCTACTGAATATAAAACCAATTTTATTTTGTTTTTTTAGATGAAGATAATAAGAAGCCCTTTCAGTTAAGAAGAAAAAAAACCCTATTATTATATACATGTGTACAAAGTCCAAATATGGGTCTAATAGTCTAATCAATTTTAACCAAAATTTGACTTGCTAGGTTTTTCCAGATTACGGAAGATATGTGTATAGCAAAGTCCCTCACAGGCTAAGAATTAAAGTGAGTGAGTTTCCACTCGGCAAACTACAGCAGACTCAAGTATCCTGCATATCGCCTAATGTTTTGTAATGTTCAATACCCTGTGTAGAGTTGATTACAATTCTTATTTTCAGCTGTTAGAGACGGCTACTTGAAGCTCAAGTATTTATTGTTATGTAGTGTAGTTGTATTTTAAATCCTGCCACTGTAGACATTGACACTCGGTGTTGAGTGTAGTCTATATATCTCCACAAGTTTATTGAAAGTAAACGACTTGTGGATAGTGAAAGTGGGTCAAGTTTATTGCAATCCAATTAGGGCGGGTTGGTTGACTGAATGGTTAGTACATGTGAACCTTATCATAAAGTTTGTCATTGAGTCAACTGCTGTGTTTTTGAATCCCAGGTTGTACATGACAAGGAGTTGGGTCGCCTGTCCAACCTCGTGGGTTTCCTCTGGGTCCCTCAGTTCTTCCCACTGCTAAAGAGCCCTATGGACATGCGAATTATTGAAATAAACTTAAACCATATGTTAATCCCAAAATGACCTAGTTTGTGTCGAGTGGCCGTTAAAGCCCATTTCTCACACTCTCACACATTACAAACTTCGATCAATTACAAACTTCCACAATGACATCCATTTTAAAATAGCTAGGCAAATTTTGTTATCAGTTTATCCTTAATTGAGTCTTTGTCTCAAATTTCCGACCTTGAGTCTATGTCTCAAATTTCTGACCTTGTGGGTAAAATATACTTCTTATCTATTGTTCTGGGTCATGTCCAGAGTGGACACATTCCTACATGATAAGTATTATAAGATAAGATGTTTAGTTCATGAAGTCGTTCATTAGTAAGGAGAAAATACATAAACAAACATTTAGTATGAGTCGCATACAATGCTCAGAAACCCGTACATATTATGGTATAACACACAGAAAACATGTACATCTAATGGTACACTACACAGAAAACACGTACAACTAATGGTACACTTCACAGAAAACACGTACAACTAATGGTACAATACAGAGAAACACGTGCATATATTGGTACAATACACAGAAACATGTACATCTAATGGTAAAATACACAGAAAACACATGTACTGTATACACATTCATATATTGGTACAATACACAGAAAACATGTACATCTAATGATACAGAAAATATGTACATCTAATGGTACAATACACAGAAAACACAAACATTTTATAATATGATACACATAAAATAACATCAGTGTTGATTTAAATTGACAATTATTCGTGTGGAGGAATGTGGATGATACTAAGTTAGCGACCTGCCTCATTTAAAACCGGTGTCGGAGGGGGCCGAATGGTTAGCATGTGCGCACCATATCATAAAGCCTGTCATTGAGTCAACTGGCATGGTTACGAATCCCCGGTTGTACGTGACAAGATGTAGGTCCACCTGACCAACCTTAGGGGTTTTCTCCTGGTCTTCCAGTTTTCTCCCACTGATAAAGACCCTTACACACAAGTGAATTATTGATGAAATAAAATTAAACCATGTGTTAGTCCTGAAATTACCTAGTTTGTGTCCGTTAAAACCTCTCTCTCTCTCTCTCTCTATCTCTCTCTCTCTCTCTCTCTCTCTCTCTTTAAAACCAATTTCATATCATTATATATTCACCACAAAAGAGAAACCATTGTTGGTTTCCAGCGGGTTTAATTATTCTGAATGTCTGAGTTAATTGTGTAGTGCAGCGGTGACATTACAATAGTTAAATAGCTAATGATTACCAGTTAACTGTTTTATCGACATTTTGTTTTAATGTCAGTCATCTGATAATAGCTGTAGTTAAATGAAATGAATTGGGGTTTAACGTCCTACTGTTCTGCTCCGATCTGGGCTAATGAACACAGTGTGCTATGAGGCTACGGCCTACTATTATATCGAATTCCAAACTGTCAAGGAGTAGGGTCGCCTGTTCAACCTCGTGGGTTTTCTCCGGTTCCTCCGGTTTCCTCCCACTGCTAAAGACCCCTACACGCAAGTGAATTATTGAAATAAAATTAAGCCATATGTTAGTCCCAAATTAACCTAGTTTGTGTCGAGTTAAACCACATCTCTCTTTTTCTCTTTCTCTCTCTCAGTAGAAGAAACTCTTCTTCACTTCAAGTTTATGCACTGTAGTTGATATTATATGTTCATAAGATGAAGATCCCCTATTGATTTTCAATGGTTTCCCATCATTACTGTCAGAGTTGTGGCCCTTTCTTTTCAGTTTATTTAAAGAATTTTCAGAAGAGTTGTGACTATCTGGTATTGGTCCATGTATCAGAATATTCATCTATCGTACACACGAGTAAGTATTCCAAGATATACTTTTAATTCATCCTGCATGGTGTGAACAATAATATACTTTATTTTGCAGTTTATTTGAGCAACGTGTGCCGCAAAGACGATTATATAATTTTGGTCATGGTGCCAGAATATGGCACAGTTATTGCATCGCGTAAGTAATGGGTCAATCTCCCTTCTTGAATATTATTATACCCAACATGTATCACTCGGACTTGGGTAGTTGTGCTGTTGTAGCAGGAGTTTCTGTATTTCATGGTTGCGAAATTGTTAAAGTTCGTTGAGAATGATCGAAAATTATTGTTTCAAATTAATTAATTTAAATTAGTCTGTTGTTGAAAGTAAACAGTTGTAAACCCAACAACATTGTCTAATCAAGATAGATCATTTTAAACTACGCGACAGTTTATATTTTGAATTAGAACAATTCACCAACGATGGTTTGAGACCAAACACTGAAACAGAAATGAAATGAAATCCTACTTTTCTGCCCCGAATTGGCTACAACCCAATCCTTACAGCGAATTTGAACTGCCAAGGCATCTTTTGCATTCAGGCCAATGTGTACATCTGAACGACTGGACAACTGTCCTTGTCATGCCCTCCATCTTGAATCACTGACAAGGGGAAACCACGCCAGAAAATCCCGATGAACTTTTTCGGCCAAAACCAACACCAGGATCAACCCATAACAAATAGAATTTTAAGACTTTTTTTTCCACCAGTTCCCCCAAAAAATCGCCAGTAAGCCTACTGCAAAATGTTATCGGCAAAATCAAATTTTATTTGCCACTATGGTATTTTTATCGCAAATTGTTGCTTGGCAACCGACAGTGCGAGCCCTGTCCTCCAGGTTAGAGAGCCAGCTTCTTACTTAAATACAGAAACTTCCGCTCGAACAGCATAACTACATATATAGTACCCGAGCTGTAATAATGGTATACATATTTATCATAATCTCTATACCATCTATCTAACTACATACTCCAGTCTCATCCACACAGTTTGCAAATTGAGATTTGACGATTGCTGTTGAATTATAGATCTATCAAATTTGTATTTAATCCAATCTCTAGTCCAATCTGTCACAACTACAAATCTTTGTATTTTGCTTTGTAAATATTTATTTATAAGTTAGTTTGAGAAATCAGTCACATTTTTAAAACAAAACTGCTTATTGATACGTCGTTATAATAAAAAAAATAAAAATTTATACACATTCATTGAATTAATTAAATTTTCTGTTTTTATTGGTCCAGAATTTATTGAATTAAAACCCATCAATCGTACCATTTTATGTCCATTTGAAGTTTACATGAGTTTTTATACACCCACATGTCGTTGCCCCCTTGATGAAACTTGAAATGCATGTGTACACATGGCAATAGAAAATATTGTATGCTGAAAAGCTGCGTTTTTCTGCTGGCAGAAATGCATACATGCATAACAGGCGTAAATTTTGAACAGTTGATGTAGGCGTTATGTGTTTTTGCCTGTTGTTAAAACTGTATATGGATGAGACTATAGTAATGTATTGTATTTATTGGTTGCATGTTCTCGTTACCAGCTTTCAATTTTGTTTGTCAATCCATTTCCTCCTATTAATGATAAGTTTCATGTCCAATACAGAGTTTCGGGAGAACGCTAATATGACGTCATTTATAGATTGTGGGTTAGGGTAAGGGCTAGCACCTGTAGAGTTTGGCAAAGTTTCGAAATGTAAATAGAGCTAGCGCTAATCCTAACCCTTGGCTAAGCCTAACGCTTACCCTAACCCACAATCACATATATGACGTCATAATATGCGTAGGACCGTCTTCAATCTAGCGTTCTCCGTTGTTTGGATTCTCTACTTAGATGTAACCATCACTGTGTCAGCGTTCTCCGTTGTTTGGATTCTCTACTTAGATGTAACCATCACTGTGTCAGCGGTGCTATTAAACTTCAGGTAGTTGCCTGTTGCTGTTAGAGGGTGGCCAAATGGGTTAATTCATACATGCTGTATCATAAGGTCTGTCATTGAGTCAACTGGCATGGTTTTGATATCCTGCTTGTATGTGACAAGGAATAGGGTCGCCTGTCCAACCTCATGGGTTTTCTCTGGGTCTTTAAGTTTCCTTCCACTGCTAAAGACCTCTACGCGCAAGCGAATTATTGAAATAAATTAAACCATATGTTATTCCCGAAATCACCTAGTTCTCTCTCGTACTCTTTTAGTCATTGGATAACACAATAAACTATAATACATACTCATGAAAAAAACAGCTATTTTGATTGACAAATTTTGGCATGTCGAAATATTTTATAGAATGATTAATTTGTATTCGGCAGTAATATTTCAAATACATCTGTTCAATTTGCATGACTTTAACAATAGACTTACAGACATATGGTGGTGGCTGTCTTTAAGCATATATATATTTTATCCTGTGATGTATAATTATTTCTCCTTCATTCCCTCTGCTACTCTAGCTTAATTCAGTTACCCTATTTATCTCTCTCATTCCGTCTCCTGCTCTAGCTTTATTCAGTATATTTTACATGACTTTGTCTAACCTTCAAACGTATGTTTATAACTGGAGGCAGTGTGAATACCATACCCGGTATTTTTTTAAAGATTATGTAAGCTTGGTATAAAGGGCTGGACGTTCTTGCTATAATAATTCTGAAAAAATTTAAAGATGCATTATGTAAGCTTTAGATAAAGGACTGGATGTTCTTCTATAATAGTATAAACCATTCAAAGATGCATTATGTAAGCTTTGGTTAAAGGGCTGGACGTTCTTGCCATAACAGTTTTTGAAATTTTAAAAATGCATTATGTTTGTTTTGGTTCAAGGGCTGGACGTTCTTGCTATAATAGTTTAAACAATTTAAAGATGCATTATAATGTAAGCTTTGGATAAAGGGCTGGATGTTCTTGCTATAATAGTTTAAAGATTTAGATAAAGGGCTATAATATTTTAAAGATAGATGATAAAAAAAAAAAATATGTTGAAAATTTCATTCCAATTACTTGAGACACAAGTCTTCGCCTCGATTGTCAGTTTTATCGTTGAATATTTAAATCTCGTGGTTGTTTAAATTAAATCTATTTAAATCTCTGCCATCCGATGGTCTAGAGAGTTGATGATTGGCTTGACATGTAAAATAGGGTTTAACATACTACTTTTCTGCTCTGACTGGCACACGCCATAAAATTTTGCCAACTGCCAAGGATCATTTACATGTCAAGTATAAATATAAATAATAAGCAGGAAACATTAAAAAAAAACATAAGTTAGAATAAAATGTTGTAGAGAAGTAAGATATTTAGATCGTAATGGTTTTACGATATTAAATTTCACGATAAATATTGCGACCTTGATAGTTTTACGATAAATTTCACACTCTCTCTAATTCCGTTGATAGTTCTCTGATGTATACCTTACTGAAAGCTGTGAGATAAAAGAGATGAGTTGTTTTTTGATGTTCAACCTTTCTATGTGCAGATTCTATCTTTAAACATGTGTTTAAGTACCTGTTATGTTGTATATCTAGTTGTTGCCAAGTACCAGATGCCTGCATTATTGGTTTAACATATGCGTGTAGATAGATTGTCTAATTAACAACCACGAGTGGGTATCAATACATTTGCCAAATACCGGTATTTCACTCAATGTAGAAGAAAACGTCTTATTCCCACGAGCAGCACTGTTTCATGCGTACTTAACTTGCGCTTTCATTTCTTCAATTAGCTCCACTTAAAAACATACACTAGGCTAATTGACCAACATTTTAATTCCTAAATCAATGATTTTAGTTAAAAACATTATTAAATTTATTTCAAAATTTAGAGAAATATGTATGCTGTTTCCATTTGATGAAATAGAAAGTTTATTTATATGTGAAGTGGAGTAAAAATCACATTATAATACAGTAATTTGGGGAAATGGAGGTCATAAAGGGCAGAGGTCTATCTTCTATGTAGAATGTTGTCTGTGTTCAAACCATGTCTTGTATTCACAGGGCATAAAGTTGCTGATCAAGATCATATTTTTTGCAGACGATATTTTATTTACGCTGAGGGTGGTTGGATGGCAACATGCACATTGAACTTGAGGGTCTGTCATTCAGTCAAGTGGTGCAGTTTCGATTCCCCCATGACAAGGAGTCAGATCGACCGTCCAACTTCGTGGGTTTTCCCGATTCCTCCAACTGTTAAAGACCCATACAAGCAAATGAATTATTGATATGAAATTGAACCATATGTTAGTCCCGAAATGTCATAGTTTGTGTTGAGCGAAAGTTAAATGTGATTTATCCCTCTCCTACATATCCCATGTTTTGGATAATTATGTGGTTATTTAGACAAGTTATTTAAAGCTGCAATTTCATCTTTTTAAGCTTTCATATTACATATGAAAGCTTATTGTTTCTGTTAAGATTATTATTGTTATTTTTTTTTTGTGTTTTGTCCACAAATCGGATTTCTCAGAATCTAACGATAGGATCGTTCTGAAACTTTTACCTATCCCCCCAAAAATGGGTGGTGGCTGTTGATTAAATATATTTTCAAAACGTTTTACGAATCCGAAATCACCGAATTTTACGAACGAAAAAACTGACAATGCATAGTCGTAACTTTGTTATTTTTTGACCGATTTTACTAATTCTTTTTTCTTTGAATACCTTGAAAAAAATCATTTTCATCTGCAGTTTCGCATTTTCCAATTTCGAAAATTCGTCGCTGTGATTTCGAACCGGAAGTTTAGACCAATTTGAGAACTTCTTTAATAGTTGTACGATTTTCATGAAATTTAGTGTGTAAGTAGATGTTACCGATGTGACTTCAAAAATATAATTATAAATGTTCTAAATTATCTCCCCTTGACGAAATTAAGGATCAAAGTTTTCAAAAAAATCGTCGAAATATAGGTCAGAATGACCTAATTTTTTTTTTTTGATACTAGACAAGTAATTACTGATTCGTACACAAAATATGGAGTTTGTCGATCGAACCGGAAGTGCCACCATCTTTAAACGTGAAAAATCAAAAAGGCTTTTTTGCTATTTTACTTACAGACTCGGGAGTTATATTTTCAGAATCCTTGAAGGAATGCCTAAAAATCTATCGGATCCGAATTTTGATTTCGGTCACGTGATGGTCACCATTTTGAATTGAAAATGAAAAATAGAAGCAATTTGAAGGGCCGGGACTTTGGAACACAATAACTCTCCTTCTAATTAAGCTAAAATGTTTAAACTTGGTGTAGACGTTCACTAGGACAATGTCATGATTGAGTTCAAAGATGAGCATTTTCTGCTTAGGGTAAGCAGAGATAAGGATGCTGATTTGTTGATTCTTTAGGGCACGATAACTTCGGTTATAATGAAGGGAGGGCGATGAAACTTTTGTCAATAGAGAGTCTAATAGCTAGCCTGTTGTTTGAAATCATTGTATCATTTTTTTTAAATATCAGGGATAGCCGAAAAAAAGAGATTGAAAATCCAAAAAGTCGTATTTTTACAATTTGGAGCATGTTTAGAGGTCTTTCTCGTAAAGTCAACATAATATTTTTTGGGAACTTCTTCTACAAAGAGTCTTATTGGTAGTCTTTTATATGAAACCATCGATCAACAGTCCAACATATCTGGAGTAGAAGAACAAAAGGATCGAAAATTGAAAACGGCACCCTTTCATTGTTAAGCGAAACATGCAGTGTGGGTGACTACAATCTACACATTTAGTCATCGTATAGAGCTTATTCAACAGTATCGAATTCCAACTGCTTAGGGATATTTTACGTGCACTCCAATGTGTACACGGGACCTTGGTGTTTCATCCCATCCGAACGACTAGACAGCTGTGCTTGTCAGGCCCCCCGTTCTGCCTCACTGACAACGGGGAACCACGCCGGGAAATCAAGATGAACTTTCTCCGTGCAGAACTTTCAATTCAGGCCAAACGTTTATTGCACACGATTAAGCTGGTCAGTTGTAATAATCGGTTGGCAATTAAAGTACCGTGCACATTAAACTGTTAAAACAGAAAATTTCGCCCGGTTGAAATGTTTCTTGCTATAAGTCAGCAATTTTCCGAATTCAGGGAGGCTGAATGGTTAGCATCTGCGCGCTGTATCGTAACGTCTGTCATTGAGTCAACGAGCGTCGTTTCGATCTCCAGGTTGCACGTGACATGAAGTATGATGTCCAACCTCGTGGGTTTTCTCCGTGTCCTTCGGTTTCCTCCCAAAGGCTAAAGACCAGTAAGCGCAAGGGGAGTTTTTAAATAAAATTAAAAAACATATGTTAGTCACAAAATGACCTAGTTTGTGTCGAATGGACATTAGGCCGCATTTCTCTCTTTCTCTTTTATTTTTAAAGTTTTGTAATAATCGGTTGGTAATCAAAGGTACTGTAAAAGTGATAAAACAGAAAATTTCGCCCGGTTGTAATGTTTCTCACTTTAAGGTCAGCAGTTTGCAGATTTTAAGGGGCAAACGTTTATTGCGAACGCTTAAGCTGGTCAGGGGGAGCTTATTTTTAAAAGTTTTGTAATATTCGGTTGATAACTAAAGGTACCATGCAAATTAAACTGTTCAAATAGAAAATTTGGGCCGGTTGAAATGTTTCTCGCTGTAGGTCAGCAATTTGCCGATTTTGGGGAGGTTGCGTGGCTGAATGGTTAGCACGTGCGCTCTGTATCAAAACGTCTGTCATTGAGTCAACTGGCGTTGTTTCGATTTCTTGGTTGTACGTGACAAGGAGTATGGTCGCCTGTCCAACCTCGTAGGCCGTAACGCCGCTGCCCGGGTAAAATTTCCCTCATTGCACACTTTATGGCATATGCCAGTCTTCATTAGCCCATTTTAGGAACAGAACAGTAGGACGTTAAACCCCATTCAATTTCATTTCATTTTCTCTATGTTGCTTATTTATTGTAGTGGATAAATATTTTTCTGGTTCTAGCAATTATTTAATTTCTGCATAGAAATCTTGCTTTGGCCAGTTTTTTTTATTGCAGAGTGCCATTCTTGTATAATTCAGTCTATGATCCTTTGTTTAAAACATGCTTAAGAAGTCGTCATGATTTCCTACTTATAACCAAACATATTGGAAATATTTGTCGGGCATTATTAAATCCTAATTTTATTGGTCTTATTTAAAATTAAACTTTCATTTAACTATGAACAACCCTTAACGTGTCTCTTTAAAACTATAAAGTACTCTAAAATAGTAGCTCAACCTTTTGACCTAAACTCATTAATTTACCATTTTGTTGTGAGCGACTTCTTATTCTTCCTATATGACATATTGCACGTGTCGGATTTCAAAGGGGGGTTGGATGGCTGAATGGCTAGCACGCGCGCCTGTCATTGAGTTAACTAGCGTGTTTTCGAATGCCCGGTTGTACGTGACAAGGAGTAAGGTCGCCTGTCCAACCTGACATTTTTATTTTTTTTTCCCGCCATTTTCATTTCATTTTCTCATCCGTCTCATTACAGTAATACAAGTTTCAGTTATTTCCCTTTAGTTTTCAGATTATTGTTATGCCTGGGTGCAATGTTTCATACTATATTTAGACTTGTAACTTCGCGAGTTTTTGACCAATTTTGATAATTTTTTCTTCTTATCCTTTTATTTAGGATACTTGATACAATCAATGATACGTGACGATGAATATGAAAGCTTTCATATCTGCATGGGACAGTAGCAGATCTAGTTAAGTTTTATTTTTAAAATAGAGCCTTAAAATAGATGTTAGCCTATCTATAAACAGTCCTACCTTTTTATAGAATAATCCTTTTAATCCCATAATTCACTATTGCCAGTTGAGAAATTGGCAAAAATGTCATTTTCAACTTCAAATTCAGAGTTTGAAGAAAGCTATTGCATGGGGGAGGCAATAGAAAAACAAGGGAGGTAATTGTGTTATCATTTCCTGTGTTAATGAATTATAAGAGTGGGAAATAATGCCTATGATCATATAATAGTGAGTTGACAACCTAATGGGCAAAAGACATAGGAATGATTATGTTTTGACTTTCTTTGAAAATATGAAATTATCGCTTTAAAAGATTCTTTGATTAAGCACTAAAATAAATGTTTGATTTTATTTGGTGGAAAATACAGCACCTGTCACATCAAATGTCAGACCTAGTCTATGGTTATTTTAGACACTGCCTTCTAATTGGTTCTCTCTCAGTAATGCCTTTTATTAATTAGTGTCATATTACTGGTATATAGATAACATATTAGACTGTGATGGGTGGAAAGCGGACTGATTAGACCATATAATATCTTACACACTCACAGATTCAATAGATAAATCATGCTAATTTGACACCATGGTCGTTGTCGGGAATAAAATTGATGAAGTCAGAATACCTAAGACACCACAGGACTAAGCAATCTAGATGCTTCCAGATTTTCAAACAAGCACACAGAAATGAAATAGAAGTTGAACGTCCTACTGTTCTTCTCCAACTGGGCTAATGAAGACGTCATAAACTATGCTATTAGGGAAATTTTTCCCGGACAGCGACACTATGGCCTGCTCTTATATCGAAATAGAAGTTGAACGTCCTACTGTTCTTCTCCAACTGGGCTAATGAAGACGTCATAAACTATGCTATTAGGGAAATTTTTCCCGGACAGCGACACTATGGCCTGCTCTTATATCGAATTCCAACTGCCAAGGGATCTTTTACATGCACGCCAATGGATACACAGGCAGGACAATGTTTCTTCTGTGCCATCCGAACAACTAGACAGCTGTCCTTGTCAGGCCACATATTTACACAACACATAGTTATAAACCTGCCACAATTATTAGTAATCTCATAATCCCCGCTTGAACATGACAAGTTATATCATCTCTTGTTTCCGCGGGGGAGTTAGGGGGGTCGGGTCCTCCAGTTTCCTGCAAATGCTAAAGACCGCTCCGCACCAGCGAATTATTGAAATAAAATTGAGCAATGTGTTAGTCCCGAAATGACCTTTGGTTTCCTCCCACAGCTAAAGACCACACACGCAAGCGAATTAATGAAATGATGACATTGAACCATGTGTTAGTGGAGTGAAGGTTAACCCTTAGAACCCAAAATGCCGCAAAACCGGCTTGACTTTGTATCTCATATACCCGAAATGTCGGTTTTGCGGCTTGGGGTGTTTTCAAGCTCCAATTACGTTGACGTCATAATTAATATGACGTCCTGTAAATCGAGGGAGGGACGTGCAACACCCCATGTAAAGTCAGTGTTCAAAGGGTTAACCCCCCTCCCTCCCTCTCTCTCTCTCTCTTTCTCTCTCTGACTCCCAGTTACTAAATGTTGCTGAAACTATTTATTACAGCTGTTAAGATGTGGTTATTTTTATCATGGTTTTGATCTGTCCGAAAATAGAATAATAAAACAGGGTGCTTTCATTGGTTACAGGTAACTGCTGTCACTGTCAGACCTAAAATATATATAGCACCGCAAACATGGTCAGAAGAAAGCATGTGTCTACTTTTCCCTAGGATTTTCCAGTGTGGTTTCCCCTTATTGGTTGTGCAGGATGAAGGACCTGACATAGCTGTCTGGTTGTTTCGATGGGACAAAAAAGAAACAATAGTGTCTAGTTGCTTGGATTGGATAAGAAAAAACTGAGGTCTTATGTACACAATGGCATGCATATAGAAGAACCTTAAACTTTGATAATTGGAATCTGATATTAGAGGAAGTCGTTCCACAGCCATCTTGGCAAAATGATGCCTCTCGTGCAACCAGTAATTATCCTGTGTGCATCATCAAGTCAATATCAAGTTTTGCAGCGGCCTGGGCAAAATGTTCTTCATCTAATCCATCAATCATTAAAGATACTGGTTGATCAAAGCTGTCTTTGTCCTCCATATTTGATTAACTCAAAGAGTCGCTGAACCAATTACAATTCTAATCTGTTTAATATCGGAAAAATCTGATGCCATCGAGAGATGATTCAGGCCTGAATCAGTTAATTAATGTCTAATTAATACTTCAGAAAATATTTCAGGCCTAAAGAAAGACTGCAATAGGCAGATTTTGCTCTTGTATAATGCATGTTTGAAATTATGCATAACCACTCCCACCCCACCCCGCTTTTCCTCATGCTCCCTTTTCCTCATGCTCCCTGTTCCTCATGGATCATGTCTATCCTCCATCAAGAGATGTGCATCAAGAGAGAGAGAGAAATTGGGTTCAATAACCACTTGACACAAACTAGTTCATTTTGGGACTAACGTATGGTTCAATTTTATTTCTATAATTCGCTTGTGTCAAGGGATCTTTAGCACTGGGGGAAAGCATATAAAACCCACGAGAGTGTACATCAAGTCAATAATATCTCAGTGAATATTGATTATGTACATGTTAATGTGCAAGTATAACATGAGTATTGATTGTAAAGGGAGACAACTGGGTTTAATTAATCATTACATTCAACAGATAGATTGATATTTTCTATTCTTGTATCATACACACTCGTTCCACTATAATCACACGCTAACTCAAAAAAAAAAAAAATAAACCCCAAATGTATAGTAAGTGGATTCTTTACATGCTAATTTTAGACGAAAATAAAAACTGATATCACTATAGATTTTGACTATAAATTTAAAGCCATTGATCATTATTTTCCACAGTATAATGCCCTCAAATTGATTATCTAACTTTTAATTAAAGATGCTCGTGAGTAACCGCAAAATATAACGTCCACTCGACACAAACAAGGTCATTTCATTTCGAGACTAACATATAGTTCAATTTTATTTCAATAATTGACTTGTGTACTATATAGGCCGGTCTTTAACAGTTACAGGAACCAGAGAAAACCCACAAGTTTGGAGAGTTTGGACAGGTAACGGTATTCCTTGTCACGTACAAGCATGGCGTCGAAACCACACCACTTGACTCAATGACAGACCGCGTTATCGAACGTGTTTAACCATTGGATTAGTATTGATTTTGACTTATGAATTTGAATTAGAATTTTTTATTTTGACTTATTTGGATTAATATTAATTTTGACTGAATTAGTTTTAATTTTGACTTATTGAATTAGTTTTAATTTTCAATAATTTTGACTTAACTTAATAATTTTGACTAACTTAATAATTTTGACTTATTTTGACTTAATGGATTGTTTGTAATTTTGTCTGCTTTTAAGTTAATCTTGATTAACTTTGGATTAGTAATAGTAATAATTTATTTATAATGCGCCTATTAATGGTGCAATTAACATTTTGTGGACATCACACTTAGAAAATTTTTTTTTTAATTTAAATGGATGATAAAATAAATAAAAATGCCATACGATAACAATCAAAATATGGTAATAAAGATTATAATAAATTATAAAATGTAACAGGGCCTAAAACATAATAAAATAATACATGTATTAAAAGCCTTTAGTAGTCAACAAAAAGGTGTGTTTTTAAATTGCTTTTAAAACTTTCAATGATATCAAATAGTTTAAACATGCAATATGCAAGAGCTAAATCAACCTGAAATGTTATCTAAATTATTAATTAGACATTAATTAACTTATCCAGACCATAAACTCTCAATGTCTAGGCTAGCCTTCGATGTTGGCTGGATAAAAATCCTATATGCTACTGAACGCTCATTGATAATTGAACTAAAAAATGGATAATCAAGACTATGCTGTTTATCTTGCTGAATTTAGTAATGATGGTCAAGGCTAGGCTGAAATTTTAACTGCTCAGTTCTCGGCTCATAGTGAATCAATTTGACTGAGATTTTCAGCAAAATACCTTTACACTACCTAGTCTTTAACTATTATAGTGAGAACTGCCAACTCTTTATCTAATCTCTCATAATGTATCTTTAACATCATGAGGTAAGGTATTCCATAGAAAAGTAGAAGCGTAGATAAAAGAGCGTTTACCATAAACAAGTATTAATTTTGTTTTTCGTATTGTGCAGCTGGCATCCTGACAGATCCAATCGTTGTAACCGAATTAATAAAAGAAGAAGAACATAAGATGCAGACACTTATCAAGAAATACAGTTCAAAGATGAAAGAGGCTCATGTAAATATCTTTTATTTACTTCTTTTATATGTATCTTCCTTTTTATACCCCCACATTGAAATGTGGTCATATATTGTCGTCGCCCCCGTCCGTCCGTCGGTCCGGCATCCACAATTGCTTGTGGATGCTCTAGAGGCTAAAGTTAATATCCTATTGACTTTAAATTTATACACAGTGTTTAAGGTCATGAGACGAAGAAGCCTATTGTTTTTCAGTGATTTCCGATAATAACTACCAGAGTTATGGCCCTTGATCACTTCAATATCCGATTGACTTTAAATTTATGCACAGTGTTTAAGGTCATCAGACGAAGTAGCCTATTGATTTTCAGCGATTTCTGATAATTAGTGCCAGAGTTATGGCCTTTGATCACTTCAAAAAATCTTGTGGACACTCTAAAAGCCAAAGTTAATATCCGATTGACTTTAAATTTATACACAATGTTTAAGGTCATAAGACGAAGAATCCTATTGATTTTCAGCGATTTCCGATAATTAGTGCCAGAGCTATGGCCCTTGATCACTTCTAAAAATCTTGTGGATGCTCTAGAGGCCAAAGTTAATATCTGATTGACTTCAAATTTATACACAGTGTTCAAGGTCATAAGACGAAGAAGCCTATTGATTTTCAGCGATTTCCAATAATTATTGCCAGAGTTATGGCCCTTGATCACTTCTAAAAATCTTGTGGATGCTCTAGAGCCCAAAGTTAATATCTGATTGACTTTAAATTTATACACAGTGTTTAAGGTCATGAGACAAAGAAGCCTATTGATTTTCAGCGATCTCTGATAATTATTGCCAGAGTTATGGCCCTTGATCACATCAAAAAATCCTGTGGACGCTCTAGAGGCCAAAGTTAATATCCGATTGACTTTAAATTTACAAACACTGTTTAAGGTCATGAGACGAAGAAGCCTACTGATTTTCAGCGATTTCAAATAATTACTTCCAGAGTTATCTCCCTTGATCACTTCAAAAAACCTTGTGATGCTATAGATGCCAAACTTATCATCCGATTGACCTCAGATTGATACACAGTGTTTAAGGTGTTGAGACGAACAAGTATTTTGATTTTCAATGAATTTTGATAACTGAAAAGCTAAATCCATGATGTTAAATGTTTCCTATACTAATTGTTAGGGTGGGGCAAAACTTTATAAAAAGCAAACAAATTCTAATGATTTTAAGATAATTACATAATGAGTTGTCACTCTCATTAACTTGAAAACGTGACCTGTATGTGTTACGAAACGTCGTTATTAAAGTATAGAGAAGTAGTTATATCCATATATACCTTGTGTTGTTTTTTATTATGAATTGTTACTCTTAATCAGATTTTAGTGTATTACAAATGTTTCATTACCAAAAAAAGTAAAAATATGCGACAACCCTTGTTGACTGCCCGGACGATTTAGCTGCTGTGGGCGTATGTTTCGTTGCCTGGCAACCTATCTTTTGATTGGCATTTAGTAATTGAACATATTAACGCAAATTACAATTGTATCATTTATACTTGATAAAGACGAGAGTATCCTCGTTGAAACGTCGCTTATTAGTATCAAACTCAGTAATTGTGTATCCATAAAATTGTACCCTGTGTTAATATCTGAATATCTTTGTGAATATTTCAGTTAGGAGGTAAAGTTAAGCAGATGACAGGAAAGGTCGGTGAATCTATAGTCGCCGCAGCCAAGGAAGAAGATGCTGCCATGATCGTTATGGGTACTCGAGGCATGGGAAAAGTTAGAAGAACGTTTATTGGTAGCGTCAGTGATTACGTCATCCATCATTCACATGTTCCGGTTTTAGTCTGTCGTCACAAAGATCATCATAAACATGATCACCATGATCATCATGATCACCATTAAATAATGACGTAGATAATTATTATTAGTGATGGGGATACTCGATTGAACATTACGGAATTCCTCCAATCGGAGAAAATAGTGGCAGTCAAGTGAAAACTGGAGATTTCGGGCTATAGTGCATATGAGCGAACTGTATAAAGCAGTGGGCACTCAGCCGAAGGATTCGGCCGAATCAATCAGCGCCAAAATTCACCAATTGGGTCCACAGTCATTTGGACAAATTTATGTTCGGCCGAATCAAACATGTTTGATATATTCTGCCAATTTATATTCGCCTACCATGTCCACTTTGCCAAAGCATGTGTTAGCCAATCACCACTCATATCGAGAAGTCACATGATTGTTTACTTTACGCGAAAGGTGATGCAATCAACGGGTGAATCTGGCAAACCATTCTTATTTTTTTATATAAACAATATTAATCAGAAACTGTGGCGATTGGGGAACGGCCAAAGTCTATATAAACCCCTCTCCCGTGTGTCGACCCATTCGGCTGAAATTCAACCAACCATGTTTAATTTACGTCAAGATTCTACTCACGCCACCTCAGTCAGTGGTCAGGACTGAGAGCACTGTGACATGTCACCCGATGCGAAATTCCGAACTGACAACCAAGTATCCCCATTGTTAGATTTAACACTCTTTGGTCTGGCCTTAAAGGCACCTACAAATGAGAATCCCAGTCTTTAGTCTTTTTATCAAGGCAGTGTACACAACTTTGCCGATGCCTGATAATTGATTAAAAATGAAAGTTTATGTATTTGATAATAATAAAATAATAAGTACTAATGATAGTAAAGATATTTGGTCTCTTGGTTATTTTTTACCTGAGAACTTGTATACATGTGTACATGTGGTTAGATTTAGTTTAGGGTACCAAAAATAAAATAACTAGCATTTAAGTTTAAAAACATTGCATTTGTCAGTTGGGTGGGAGGGAGAAATGTGGTTTGATGTCCACTCGACACAAACTAGGTCATTTCGGGACTAACATATGGTTAATTTTCTTTCAATAATTCGCTTTAGCACAGGGGTCTTATTTCAGGGGTGGGGGTACAGCATACACTGCACAGAACCCGGTACTGGTTTTAGATTTTATAAATCATACAGTCAAATACAGTGTATAATTCATTTAAGTTACCCACCAGGTCCCGAAGATCAGTCGAGGGTAGCGTTGGAAGGGTCGAGCAGACGTACTCAAAATTTTTGGAAGGGTCGAGCAGACGTACTCAAAATTAACAGCTCAAATCAGAAAAAGACATGATATTTGATCCCATAAGGCCATATCAGGTTGGTAATTAGTGCGAAATAATTTGAATTTTTGGTTCGAACATTGTTGAAACTAATTTAACACCAGATGGAATCATCGAAATCACATATGATCTGTTCATAATATTTAGGCTTACTGCTGCGAAACGTTTGAAACTTGTATACTGATTGGCAGAAACTATTTTCATGCTCTGGACTGCAACTGCTGGCAATCGCCATTAATACCACGTTCCCACTATCATAACAAAAGGATTGTCCCAAATGATTCCACGGTCTGGTTCGTGAAGATAACCTTCGGTACGTCCAATATTGTCATTACCGAGTCCATGGTCCTGGTCGTGAAGATAAGTATCGATATGTTCAGCTTGATTGATACGACTGACCTCAATATATGATAGATAGACAGATAGATAGATTTTATTATAGGCCTCTCAACACCTCCTACAAATAGGTCTATACAGAAAACACAATTTAAAGCTGAACTCCGGTTACAAAAATACCGAAATAATGTAATTTAAAAAAAGTTAACGCCCCCAAGCTGCCATACTTGTTTCCATTTTGTGAAATAAGGATGGCGGACATGGAGGCTTTTGACATGGAAAGGTTAGCCGATCTCACTTCCAGTTTGTTTCCCGTCAGCTAGCTATACACATGCGGCTTTATTGATTGATGATTTTCATACGAGTGCAATGCAATGCATTCTCATTCAGTAGTGGATTCGACAGTAACAATGTAAAGAAAACGATTGACTCTTTTGTCAGACGAGGGGACCTTTTGTCTGCCTTTAGGGCCCACCCTAACTAGGGTACATTTCATTTTTCTCATCGGTTTTAGCACTTTTCTCCTGTTTTATTTGTTCAACTTCTTTGATTTTTTTTCGCGAGGAGGCTGGCGCCTCCAGCGCCTCACCTATAAAACGCCTTTGCACAAATCATGATAAGGTCCACTAAAGACTGTTGAATTTAACTCGCGTATCTTTATTCATTTATATACCAGATCTTGTTTTATGAAATTTTTACTTGACAGATTTTGACCATGTCCACATCCTCGAAAACACAAACTTCTACCTACCTCAATGACGAAGCCGGGAAGGATAAGAAGTAATGCGATTTCGAGAATGTCCTGGAAAATAAATACAGTGTGATTTTTTTGTCGTGAAAAGTTTACATGTAATAATGTAACGTTTGTGTTTGTGAATTAATATACAAAAATTGTGGTTGCCTAGTTATGACGTCATAACAGTTTGTCATAGTTCTGAAAGTGACGTCATTCTGGACAACAGTGGTACGAGTCCACGTCACTGAACACAACCATAGGTTATTCAATGGCTGTATTCCATAATATTTGTTTGTATTTGCATCTAATATAGTAATACACTTTAATACTTTTATGGATTCTCAATCAGTATAATTGTTGTTTTTTTAGTATAATGTTTAATTTGTTATTCAAAGAGTTTGTGGAATTAATCAGTATAAAGTTTTGTGTATTGTACATTATAAAAGTATTATTTTTGTTCAAGGGAAATATCAACTGTTTATTGCAAATTATATGGGACTTTCAGCGGATGACCAGGTGCTGCATGGGTTGAAAGTAATATAACTCCAAAACCGGAAGTCGTACACCGCCCAGGCTATTTTATAATTACTACCAAATTTCAGCCTAGGGATAGCACTACTGTGTGACCCGGCGCAGTACGGATTGAAAGGTAAGATACCTCCGGAAGCGGTGTTCCAATGCCACATAATGTTACTTCCCGAGTCTTCGCTTCCCATATACACCTAGTGTAGTTCAGCTCTGAACGTCGGTCTCATTACACTCACCCTGAGCGTTCAGGGAATGTCCCATTCAATCAATGTCGAAAATAATTGGAACCCCAGTCAATTTTACTGGGCAACTTTTCACTGCCAAACGATGGAGTGTCAATCCGTGTGGGCGCCTGTACATTGTAAACGAATATCTTTGTGAGAAAATAAGACCTTGCTTACTTCGCTAGAGGCAGTATGAGCGACACAACAAGCTGTTAAAAATATGTCCCCTCCCATCAAGTTACGGTACATTTCCCCGCCATGACACACTAACTGCAGGTCAACGTCCACATTCAGGAATGTCGGTCATACAAGACGAAACGAAATGTACAGGCGTTACAATGTACAGGCTTTCACGCGGATTGACCCCCCTAGTTTAGCAGTGAAAAGTTGTCCAGTAAAATTGACTGTTCTCCAATTTTTTTCGACATTGATTGAATGGGACAGTCCCTGAACGTTCAGGGTGAGTGTAATGAGACCGACGTTCAGAGCTGAACTACACCTAGTGTAGCGCCGTCAACCCTGAACAGACAAACAACAGTTGCTATTATTAGTATTAATGAGATATTTACCTTTAAAACCTTCTTGGTCGTGTATTTTGTCCATGGTATATATATATAAAAACATGTATGTGAAATATAATGTCAATAAACGTATGTTATATTATTCCTGTTTATACATGATATAAGGGATCTTTTACGTGCAGGCCAATCCAGTGTTGGCAGACCCTCCGTCTCTAACTCAATATCATCCAAAATATTCAACATTGAAAACACGAATTATCTCTCAATTAAATCAACATTGATGATGAAATCTTACTGGGAAAAGATAGGCCTCTGATATCCAATATTTAAGACAAAATAAACATTTTACCATTGGTACAAGCCTCGTATACCATAATGCGTTTCAGTCCCAGTTGTAGCAAAAAACTCAGGGGAACAAGGCTAGACATATTGCACCAAATCAAATGGCGTATGTAGACTGGAATAACCAGACACTAGAAATTTGCATTCGATTGAGATTGCTAGCTTATTTCGTGGAACAGAACTGATTAGAAATTAGAGTAAAACGGAAACTATTGAATGTAAATCAGTTTATAAATCAGTTTATATACATTCATATTAGAGTATTATAATGAAGAGAGGCATGCACCATGTATGGGGTGGAGCTATTGGGGAAAACTGCTAACTCATATTTCAAATCCAAATTGTCAAAGGTTCTTTTATATACATGCCATGTGTACCTAGGTTTGTCTGCCCCCCCCCTGCATTGCGAACAGAGGGAAGTACCAGGACCGAACCCAAAACTTCCAGACTAGAAAGACAGCGTCTTACTATTCTCCGAGCCACGATGGTTCCCCTCTAAGCAATGTGGAAATTAATAATTTTCCTGCACTGGGTACCCCTGGCATTCCGGTCTGCCAATTGTTTGCCTCAAATAATATATTTGAAAAATAAAATATCGTGATGTGTTTGGTAATCAATCCCTTATGCGGTGATAAATTCCATATCGCCATTCAAGTCTTACCGAACCAAAATCTACCGAAATCCACTAATATTTCTACTCATACCGCAGAAATATATACATTTGAAAATATACCATTCTTCATATCAATTTGTCATTTTTATACGCCCACATTTTCATGTGGACGTATTATGTCGTCGCCCCTGTCCGTCCGGACGTCCGTCCGGACATCCGTCCGGACGTCCGTCCGTCCACAATTTGTTTGTGGACTCTCTACAGGTCACAATTCTTATCCGATTTTGACGAAACTTGAAATATAGGTTTATCCCCAAAAGATCTCGGTTCCTTTCGATATTGGCATGTATCGGATCAAAACTTCATGGATTATGGCCCCTGATTGTACGAAAAATCACGTTTTTAGCTTGTGGACCCTATAGAGGTCACAATTTTGAACCGATTTTGATGAAACTTGACATGCATGTTTGTAACCCAAAGATCTTGGTTCCTTTCGATATTTGCGGCTATCGGAATGTAATTTCCTGAATTATGGCCCCTGATTGTCCGAAAAATCACCCTTTTTAGCTTGTGGTCCCTCTGGAGGTCACAATTATTATTCGATTTAAAAAACCGTTTGATTATATCATCGTTACACCCTAAGGAAAGTTGAGTTCGAATTTCGGGAAAATCGGACGAAAATTGCCATACAAAATGGCCGCCGTTAGTACGCGAATACTGTTAAAAAATGGTATATCAAGGTTGTGGACCCTGTGGAGGTCACAATTTTGATTCGATTTTGATGAAACTTGAAATTCATGGTTATAACCCAAAGATCTCGCTTCCTTTCGATATTTGCGCATATCAGATCGTAACTTCCTGAATTATGGCCCCTGATTATACGCAAAATCGCCTTTTTTTTAGCTTGGAGGTCACAATTATTATTCGATTTAAAAAAACGTTTGATTATATCACCGTTACACCCTAAGGAAGGTTGAGTTCGAATTTCGGGAAAATCGGACGAAAATTGCCATACAAAATGGCCGCCGTTTGTACGCGAATACTGTTAAAAAATGGTATATCAAGGTTGTGGACCCTGTGGAGGTCACAATTTTGATTCGATTTTGATGAAACTTGAAATTCATGGTTATAACCCAAAGATCTCGCTTCCTTTCGATATTTGCGCATATCGGATCGTAACTTCCTGAATTATGGCCCCTGATTATACGCAAAATCGCCTTTTTTTTAGCTTGGAGGTCACAATTATTATTCGATTTAAAAAAACGTTTGATTATATCACCGTTACACCCTAAGGAAGGTTGAGTTCGAATTTTGGGAAAATCGGACGAAAATTGCCATACAAAATGGCCGCCGTTTGTACGCGAATACTGTTAAAAAATGGTATATCAAGGTTGTGGACCCTGTGGAGGTCACAATTTTGATTCGATTGTGATGAAACTTGAAATTCAAGGTTATAACCCAAAGATCTTGCTTCTTTTCGATATTTGCGCATATCGGATCGTAACTTCCTGAATTATGGCCCCTGATTATACGCAAAATCGCCTTTTTTTTAGCTTGGAGGTCACAATTATTATCCGATTTAAAAAAACGTTTGATTATATTACCGTTACACCGTAAGGAAGGTTGAGTTCGAATTTCGGGAAAATCAGACCAAAATTGCCATACAAAATGGCCACCGTTTGTACGTGAATACTGTTAAAAAATGGTATATCAAGGATGTGGACCCTGTAAAGGTCACAATTTTAATTCGATTTTGATGAAACTTGAAATGCATGGTTATAACCCAAAGATCTTGGTTCCTTTCGGTATTTGCGCATATCGGATCGTAACTTCCTGAATTATTCGAATTTCGTGAAAATGGTACCAAAATTGCCGGACGAAATGGTCGCCGTTTGTACGCGAATAGTGTAAAGATATGGTATATCATGGTTGTTGACTCTGTACAGGTCACAATTCTTATCTGATTTTGACGAAAAGTCACATTTCTAGGTTGTGTACCGTCACACCATAATCATTGTCGACTTCGAATTTCATGAATATCAGACTGGAACTGACCAACAAAATGGCTGCTCCCAATACAGTATGAAATACAGGACTTAATGATGTAGGAAAAATCACTTTCGGTATTGTTTGTTCTCTATCCATCTCTCGAAAATGTGGGCGTATCCTGCCTGGCAGTGCCAGCCTATCTTTGATTTTAATCTAACGTTTTTGTGTTAAAAGAAGCCCCCCCCCCCTCCCTTCCCGAAAACCGAAAAAGTGTGATTTCAAGGCAAACAATGACGTGCAATACACGGGTTACGTCCCTTGGTTACACCTTCCAAACCGAAATGAAGGGCAATTTTGAAATAATAAACGCCACGATTTTCAGTTGAATTTGGCGTAAGGAGGAATCAGATGTTGACAAATACTATAGTGATTTGAATTGAAATAAAAGTGGATGTGGTTACAACTTCCAGACGTGCTTGGATATGGGGCATCTTTACATAAAACACGTTACGTAACTATTTTAATTTAAAAATGACAACCATTTTTTGACGGATATTCCTTTCACATTATTGAAATGGGTCCAAGATCTCAGAATTCCAATTACTAAATGGATCATTTATTTGGACGCCAATGGAACTTCGGTTTTCGTCCATCCAAACGATTAGACAGCTGTCCTTGCCAGGTCATTCGTCCTGCACCACTGACAAGAGGGGAAACCCCGTCAGAAATCCCGATGAACCTTCTCAGCCAATGTAGGGATAGAACGCGCGACCTCCATGCTAGCAAGCCAGCGTCTTATCCATGTATCCTTGGCTCCTGATTGTTACTTAACTGCTTATAGTGGAAATGTCGCTCATAGGAGTAATCTGTGTCTTCAAGTTCAATTCCTAAATGCCATTGAAACAATCAGGGCCGGACTGGTGAGTCGAAGATCCACCTGCCAGATCATTGACCAAGGCCCACACAAGTACACACCGAAGATGCGCGAGCGGTCTCGAGGATTCTCCTCTCCCCCAGGAAAATTTGATTGACAACCACAAACCCATTTTCCAAGCATTTCAGACCTTTCTTTCTCTTTTTTCTGTATAGGCCAATGGCCCAGTCCGGCACTGGAAACAATTTAGTTTATTTTTAATGCTTTTACAATCAATCTCATTCCCAGAGGCAGCCGCGGAGCCGAAGGCCTCTGGCACATTAGACCGTCCATTTTTTCCAATTATTTTCAAACCTAAGCCCCGCCCATTCTGATCTCTGATTGGTCAATCTTTTTGGGTCGATTTCTCGAAAACTAGAGGTCGGATTATCGTTTCGTTTGTTGTAAAATGATCCTCGAGTCAAAATCAATCTTGCTGACATAAAAAATGGATCCTAAGCGAACTTATTCAAGTTTTTGTAAAGATCTATTTTCTACGCGTGGGTATATTTTTAAGTGATTCGGTCATCCAGGCACGTAAAATCAGGGGCGTACGACGCAAATAAACGAGAAATTTCGCGCGTAGGAATTACTGTCATTTTCCGGGAAAATGGCTACCCCGATTCACCAGAGAAATTTCTTCAAAAATTTTTCTGGTTTCGAGATTGTTTTACAATATACAATGACATTTTTATTTCAGTAAATATCACTGTTGTTTTATTTATTTTAAACTTATTTGGACTTCAATATACAAAATCGTCTTCTTATTATCCACAAGTGGCTGAAAGAAAGCAAAAATAATTTCATTTTGAAAACCAATATATTATTATTTAGCAATCTGATTAAAATACAGATATATATTTCGTTTCGTTTTTTTTTATACTTTCCATGGTCTACACTACATGAAGATCTGGGAGAACGCTAGATCGAAGAAACGAATGGTGGCTAAGTGGATAAGGCGCTGGTTCGCTAGCCTGGAGGTCGGGTGTTCGATCCCTACATTGGCCGAGAAAGTTCATCTCGATTTTCCGGCTGATGTCCCCTTGTCAGTGATGCAGAAGGAGCGCCTGACAAGGACAGCTGCCTAGTCGTTCGGATGGGACGAAAAACCGAGATCCCGTGTACACATTGGAGTGCACGTAAAAGATCCCTTGGCAGTTGGAATTCGATATAAGAGTAGACCGTAGCGCCGCTGCCCGGGCAAAATTTCCCTTATAGCACACTGTATGGCGTATGCCTGTCTTCCATTAGCCCAGGTTAGGTGCAGAAGAGTAGGACGTTAAACCCCATTTCATTTCATTGGTTGGGGTCATTCTATGACTAGTCTGTGTCAACGGTTGTATGCCGTCTATGACTTGTCATGTTCTTATTTTGCATATATTCAGTCAGGTGTGCCGAAATTTATGCATGTGTGCCAAGGTGTGCCGTTTGCAAAACAAGTTGCTCTCTGGTCATAGTACATGTAAATTAAGAAACACTGTTCACTGATCATGCTGTATTAATACAAACTATACTTACCAAAATCAACAGGTATAGTCCTGTAGCCATCGCTAACATTACAGTCGAGTGGACTGGCACATGGACATTCTGTATGTACATTATTGTATGTTAGAGGATCAGTACCATTTACACATTCTGAAATAATATCAAACATTACACATTCTGAAATATCAAACATACTGAAAAAAATATCAAACATTACACATACGGTAACATCAAACATTACACATACTAAAATAATATCAAATAATATCAAATAATATCAAAAGTAATATAAAAAAATACACATACTTAAATATTAAAATATTGTAATATCAAACATTGCATTTATTGTAATATCAAAAATTACACACGTTTTGATATCAAACATTACACAAACTGCGATATCAAACATTACACAAACTGCGATATCAAACATTACACATACTGTAATCAAAACATTACACATACTGTAATATCAAATCACTACACATAATATTGTAATATCAAACATTACACATACTGTAATATCGAACATTACACATACTGTAATATCAAACATTGATATCATTTTCAGACGAAACGCCACTATCAGTTTCAGATTGAAAATAGCTGAAACCCCGACCGCCTCTCATTCTACTTGAAAATAGTGTTGAATTATTATAAATTTGTGTCGGGTCCGATGAGGGGTGATTTCTCAGAACCAATGTCGGAAAGAGTTAAATTTTCATATTGCAGCTTACTAGGTGCTTAATAGGAACGAACGGTCAGAGGACAGCATAGGGTCCGGGTGACTTTTATTAAAATTTGACCCCACAGTCACTATACAATAACGTTAATTAGGATACATGGAATTATTATCAATCTCTATGGGGAAACTTCTGGCCGTTTCTAGTTGCTTTATCTACAAAATTGGGTGTATAAGAGACGTTCGGATTGTCAGCTACTTTCAAACGCAAAGTAGTTTTTGAGGAAATTTGACTAAATAATGGATTTTTCGACTGAAAATGATAGTTTGTGGCGCAGGAGCCATGTTTGATACAAGTTATGTCTAAACATGACAAATAAATGTTCAATTGAGGTCAAATTGAATTATTAAAAAAAAAAAGTATTTTGGTCGATTGGCGTCAAGTAATTATCATTAAAATGGATGTCCAGATACCCATCCTCTCCCACCCCGTCCCCCGTCCCCCGTCCCCTCAGGACCTTATGGTTTAAAGCGGCTGAGCCAATTAACAAGGAATAGCAAGATAACCGGCCTAAACCCATGCACGGAATTTTTCTATTGAATTTAGTGAATATCTGAAAATATTTAAATATTCGTGAATAATATTTGACATAGTAAAATTCTTACTTGAACCAAGTGTACCGAATGACGTACAGACTCCATTGTAGGCCGATCTTTTCTTTCGTCCTTTTAATACCTCACCAATTCTACAACATTGTCCTTTAAGGCACTCTGAATTATCTGTACATTGTAACTGGCAAGTTCCTGTAATGGATATACAGATATACATTAATACCGTTACTATATTTACATGTACGTATACCAGGAATCCTTGCATGGGGCTGGGGCGGGGAGAGGGGTAAGTCAGCAAAGCATTAGGTGAAAGTCTTGTACGTAGTTTAAGCGAGACCGGGCCTTCTCTTTAAGATACTGGTTACCAAGAGACCAATGGTTAGCGTGCGCGCGCTGTGTCATACGGCCTGCCATTGAGTCAACTGGCGTGGTTTCGAATCCCCGGTTGTACGTGGCAAGGAGTGGGGTCACCTGTCCAACCTCGTGGATTTTCTCCGGTTTCTTCCCACTGCTAAAGACCCCTACGCACAAGCGAATTATTGAAATAAAATTAAACCATATGATAGTCCCTAAATGACCTAGTTTGTGTCGAGCGGACATTCTCTGGGTATTTCCTCCTGCACTGCTAAAGACCTCTACGCGCAAGCGAATTATTGAAATAAAATAAAATGTTAGTCGCGAAATGTCCCAATTTGTGCCGAGTGGACGTTAAACCCCATTTCTCTCTCTCTCTCTAAAGAAAGACCAGCTATCTGTATGTTCAAAGAAGGAAAGCATGGTGGGACAATGATTTAGCGTATTTGAATGTTGTATATTTAAATCTCACCCAAGTCACCCAATGGAAAATCCCTAAAACCAGAGGCTACACAGGTATAACCGGGTGCACACGGACAGATATAGTACGGTGCCGTCTGTGTTCCTTGTTCAACCAAACAAGCTGAAATAAACAAAACAAATTTAACCATATATGGAAGAATATAACACACGAGCACTGCACAAAGAAACGTTTGGATAAGACACTACACCCGGAATAGAACAGACTAATGTTGGCACATCAGGCTCAGATGGGAGCTACGGTGGCTAAGCTGGTAAGACGCTGGCTCGCTCCCGGTGCTGGCGGAGACAGTTCCTCGGTAATTCCCCCCCCTCACTGGCCTGACAAGAATAGCTGTTTAATTTCCCCCTGTCAGTGGCCTGACAAGAATAGCTGTCTAGTCGTTCGGATGGGACGAAAAATCGAGGTCCCGTGTACACACTTCCCTCATAGAACACTCCATGGCGTGTACCCGCCTCCACTTCGTTGTGCAGACTCAAATTCATTGGTTCATCCAAGAAATGATGAGGAAAATTTAACAGGCGATCCAAGGTTGTGGAAAATCCCTCCTCCATCTCTCTCCCTCTCTCTCTCTCTCTCTTTCTCTCTCTCTCTCTCCTCACAGTGCTAAAGCGAATTATTGAAATAAAATTGAACCATGTGTTAGTCCCGATATGACGTAATCCTTGACTTCCGGGTCCTCCGTTTTCCTACCGCTCTTTAAGACCCCTATGCGCACGCGAATTATTGGAATAAAATTGAACCATATGTTATTTGTCAGTCCCAAAATGACCTGACTTGTGTCGAGTGGACTTAAAACGTCTCTCTCTCTGTCTCTCTCTGTCTCTCTCTCTCTCATCTTGCCTTGAAGTAGCCTACGCATTTCATTTAATACTTACACTGACCGCTTGTACCGAATGCTGCACAGTAGCCGGATTGCTGTTTGGATAGTGATCGCTTTCCCCTTGGCCTGAATTTACTCAAACAGCACTGTTGCCCTTTAACATTCTGGCATCCTTGTTGATTTGAACAGTCGTAGCTAACGGGGAGCAGTGTAAGGCCACTCGCAATCACTAGGTGCGCTAATACCTTTAAAACATGGTAAATTATTTAACAGATGTCGTTTAATCAGTTTTTCTATAAGTTTACTGTTCAGAGGGCTGGAAGGCCGAATGGTTAGCATGTGTCGTAAGGTGTGTCATTGAGTCAGCTGGCGTGGTTTCGATTCCCCGATTGAACGTGGCAAGTAGTAGGGTTGCCTGGCCAACCTCGTGGTTTTCACTCCGGTCCCTCCGGTTTCTTCCCACTGCTAGCGAAGGGAATTAATGAAATTAAATTGAACCATATGTTAGTCCCGGAATGATCTAATTTGTGTCGAGTGGACGTTAAAACCATCTCTCTCTTTCTCTCTTTCTCTCTCTCTCTCTCTCTCCTTTCGTTTATCACGTTGTTATTAGTTTCTTCTCGTATATTAGAAGCTAAATCGCTAATATTTTGAGTCCCTTGTTACAACTTACAAATGGCTTTGAAACACATTATTGTACACGATTCGTGTATCAATGGTAACATGTTGATTTGGTATTAAATATCAGATATCAGAAGCCCATCTTTTCCAGTTGATTTAAATTGACAAATAATTCGTGTTTTCAATGTCGAAGATTGATGATATTGACTTACAGACTGTAGACGCCAGAAGCGTCTCGTTTTGTCTTAAATTAATTTTTTGAGAATAATCAGTTGTCTGATCCCGTATAGGCATAATGCAGATATTTTTTGTGGTCTTAACCCTGAGGCTACTCGCTAGGGAGGCTGGGAATATCTCGTGCAGCTGGGGTTATCGTCTGTCACTGTGGGTAGAAGTTGGTACAGAGAGCATACTAACACGGTAGAAAATCGTTTTATCATTTATTTTATTGCATAATTATATGTATTAGAATATCATTTATCGGTCACAGCAGACCTGTCATCGTTTATGCTCAAATTGTTACGGAATTTGAATATTATTGTCAATTTGCCTAGTGTCTGAAATTTGTCACATTTTGCATGGTAACAGTATGGTCGCACTTGATTCCAGGTATTGTACATGTCTGATTAGCGATCCCATTAGTCATTTATTGTTGTCAATTATGTAGGCCTATGTTTTGCATATAGGAATAGCAAGTTAGTCTGTACACTGGAATCTCCTTCAATTTGGATTAGGTTTGTCATGTCTAAGAAGCTACATTTTGTATGCATGCTATTTATACAAAGTATACATGTCTTTTCAGTCAATCGCTGTGTCAACGCTGTATTACAACACTGAATGGTTTATTTTGATGTAGGAATAGTAAAGTTTATCAACACTGAACCTGTTGTATTTTGTGTACCAGAATAACCAATTTGAAGAGTCGTTCGAAGTCTGTCTCCCCCTTTTGGTTTCGGTCCTTTGGTCATAATTGCGTTGCCTGCGTATTGCGTATAGTAGTATCACTGAGTGCCTTCTGTATGTGTACCTTAGTCCCCACATTGAGTCATTGACGTGTTATGCTGCAGTTTGCACTTGTACATCAAGAAAGTAAGCAATATACACATTAGTAATTGGTTTAGCCGTTGGAAGTTTGGCGATAACAATCTGTGTATTGACATTGAGAAGTTTATTATGCGTTGGAAGTTTTCATTATAGATTTGAACTTTAGAAGAACACTAGTTTAGAAATAAATTGTCTTAAAAGTCTACAAGTATTTCAAGCATCACAGAAGTTTATCAAAATGGCATCAGGAGGTTATGACCTTCGAAGTAAAGTAAATGTTGAAAATGAAGATGTTGACCCTGATGATAGTGCATCACAGACAGCACCAAATGAAGACGTTGACCCTGAAGATAGTGCATCACAGACAGCACCAAGGCCGGAGGCCTCTTCTTCACAGCAGGCCCCTCCCTCATCTAAATCACCACAACCTGTCATCAACAAGACATACTTTACCGATCAACGCACAGATCGAAGGGATTCAACTTCAGTTCAAGAGGAATCTGTTTTGTCTTCACTACTTATAGAAGAGGAAAGGAAGTCTAAGTTAAGAGCATTGAAAAGGATGGAACAGATTAAAATTGAAAAAATCAGATTACAGACTCAAGAAGAAGAACTGGCGATTTTGTCTGAGTTGGAGATGGCAGAAGCTAGAACCAGAGCCTTAACTAGAATGGAAACTCCTCCTCCCCCCGTAAGTTTGCCTGAGAGGATGGAACCCCCTTCCGTGAATATTGCCGCCAGAAGTTTTGTTCCAACTGGGTCGCCACCAGTCACTGCTAATACAACAACATCGCTTAGAAGCGAGCCACAGAGTGCCGCAATACCTGCTTCAGAATCTGCATCTGGTGACTTGATAGCTTCCATCGTCAAGCAACTGAAGAAACCACAATTCGACATTGAGAAGTTTAGTGGAGACCCAATGAAGTATAAGAGGTTTATGCGCCAGTTCAAGTCCAATGTTGTTCCCCACACAGAATCTTCAGAAGAACAGTTGAATTATTTAGAACTATACACCTCGGGTAAACCACAGAGAATTGTACGTGGTTATGGAAATCTTGATCCAGAAGTAGGACTCCGAGGAGCCATAGAAGAATTGGAAGAAATATATGGAGATCCAGAAATAATAGCACACGCCTACATCAATGAAGCCTTGGAATGGCCCGTCATGAAGAATGACAACTTAAAGCTTCTGGAGGAATTTTCACTGCATCTTACAGAATGTAAGAATGCACTTAACAGCATGGAAGAAATGAAAATTTTAGAGTACAAAGAAAATCTGAAACGTCTTGTACAAAAACTGCCATACCAGCTGCAAGAAAGATGGAGAAGTGTCGTATATGAAATCAAAGAGAGAAAACAAAGTCTTACATTTGGTAATTTGGTAGCCTTTGTCAGAAAGGAGTGCAAGAAGAATAGAGACCCAACTTTTGGAAAAGAGGTGTTAAAACCAGAAGCTTCTTATTCCAGTTACAGTCATGGTCACAAGAAGTCTGACAACCAGAAACCACAATATCACAAACAAAGATTGACACTGGCCGCAACAAGTCCAAGTTATGCACCGAGAGAACGGTACAAATCTTCATCACCGCCAACGTCAAAGAGCTGTTTATATTGCAACAATAAAAGTCATAACTTAGAACATTGTGGTGAACTTAGAAGGAAACCAATAGAAGACAGATTAACCTTCCTGAAAGATAAAGATTTATGTTTTGGCTGTCTTATTAATGGTCACAGAAGTAAACATTGTCAGAAGAGAAAACAATGTGATCACTGTATGAGAAGACACCCTTCAGTATTACATGATGACAATCAACAAAAGACATATCCACTCAATCAGGGACAAACACCTGTGACCTCTTCCTTTTGTAGTCAGTTCAGTCGGAGTCAAGAGTCTACGGTCATCAGTCCGAGTCAAGAGTCTACGGTCATCAGTCCGAGTCAAGAGTCTACGGTCATCAGTCCGAGTCAAGAGCCTACGGTCATCAGTCCGAGTCAAGAGTCTACGGTCATCAGTCCGAGTCAAGAGTCTACGGTCATCAGTCCGAGTCAAGAGTCTACGGTCATCAGTCCGAGCCAAGAGTCTACGGTCATCAGTCCGAACCAAGAGTCAACAGTCAGTACCCCTACGGTCATCAGTCCGAGTCAAGAGTCAACAGTCAGTACCCCTAATCGACAGATGTCCAACCCGGTCAAAGTTCAAGAAGATGAAGATGTCCGGATATCAAGTCAATTTGTCGAGTCGTCTAGTCAAAACCAGTTGGACCCCTCATCTCAGCAATTAGTAGAGGAAGATTTCTCTAATGAACATGCGGGGGCTGGTAATGAAGAAGATTGCAGGATGGCAATTGTCCCTGTCATAGCCAGAAATAGAAGAACTAGTGCCAGAAAGGAGACTTACGCCTTCCACGATACTGGGAGTAGTATCACATTCATCACTGAACAGCTGATAAAAGAACTTGGTTTAAAGGGGAAGAAGATGAAATTAACTATCCTCACAATGGGAGTACCCCTTATCATGGTAACAGAGATGATTACTGACCTAGAAATACTTGGTCTTGATCGCCAATATGCTGTTGTCATTCCAGTCGCATATTCCAAAGAACAAATGCCAGTTACCTCGAGACACATTCCAACTGAAGAAGATATAAGATGTTGGCCACATCTTAGAAATATTAAGATGCCTAAAATAGAAGCGGATGTTGGTATTCTAATTGGTAATAATGTGTCTGATGCCTATTCACCGTTTGAAGTCATCACTGGCCCATCCGGGAGTCCTCATGCCACTAGAACAAGGTTAGGATGGATATTCTGGTGTGTGAAGAGAAGATCCAAGGGAGATAAGCATATGGTGAATAAAGCAGAGATTATGGCTGTAGAAGAATTGGAAACTTTGAATGGTTTGAAAGAGATGGTCAAATCATCTATTAATTTAGATTTTCCTGAACACCTGGCTGATGAGAAGAGAGAGTGTTCACTTCAGGATAAATTATTTATTCAGAAAACTCAAAATTCAATTACCTTTGTTGATCAGCATTATCAAGTAGCCTTGCCATTTAAGTACGATGTTAAGTTACCAAACAACCGACCTCTTGCTGAGCAACGGTTACGAAGTTTACAAAGAAAAATGTTCAAAAGTGAGACATACAGAGAAGATTACATCAAGTTTATGAACAATATGTTAGACAAAGACTATGCATCTTTAGTACCCAAAGAAGATTTAGATAGACAAGATGGTAGGGTATGGTTTGTTCCCCACCACGGCACGTACAAGAAGCCTGATAAAATTAGAATTGTGTTCGATTGCAGTAGCGTTTATCAGGGAATAAGTCTCAATAAACTACTTCTACCTGGTCCAGATTTAACCAACACTTTGTTGGGTGTTCTACTACGATTTAGATTAGAGCCAGTTGCAATCATGGGAGACGTGGAGGCGATGTTCCACCAAGTTCGTATACCGCCTTCGGATATGGATTTCCTTAGATTTTTATGGTGGCCTGAAGGGAATGCAGATCTACCAGCTGAGAGCTACAGGATGAAGGTGCACCTTTTTGGAGCAGTATCTTCTCCTAGTTGTGCTAATACAGCCTTAAGGAAGACTGCTGAGGACCACGAACAGGAGTACCCAGATGAAATTATAAACTGTATTTTACGCAATTTCTATGTGGACGACCTACTCAAGTCGGTTCCTACAGAAGCGGAAGCGATATTTATTTACAACAACTTGACTGAATTATTAGCCAAAGGCGGCTTTAAACTAACCAAGTGGGTCAGCAATCGGCGTACAGTAATTGAAGCAATTTCGGTAGAAGATAGGGCTAATAATGTGAAGAATATCAATTTAGACAAAGAAAACCTACCATCTGACCGAGCCCTGGGAGTGTTTTGGTCAATTGAAGAAGACTGTTTTGAATTTAAAGTAAACATTCCAGAAAGATGTTTCACGCGACGTAGTATTCTGTCATTTGTTTGTTCAATATTTGACCCCATTGGACTGATATCACCATTCATACTACCTGCTAAATGTATCCTACAGAATCTTTGTCAACATGGTTTTAGCTGGGATGACCCAATTGATGAAGTTAATTTAAAGAAGTGGGAGAAATGGTTAACTGATATTTCTGGTATTAAAGAATTTAAAACTCCACGATGCATCAAACCAGAACATTTTGGGGAACTCAAGTTAAGAGAATTGCACTGCTTCTCGGACTCAAGTAATTATGGATATGGATGTTGTATCTATCTACGGTTAGTCAACCAGCAAGCAGCAGTCCACTGTTCACTCATACTTGGTAAGAGCCGAGTGTCGCCTCTAAAGAAAATCACTATTCCTAGAATGGAATTAATGGCTGCAACTATGTCTTTGAAGATCAGCCAAGTAATACTTAGAGAAATTGATGTGCCAATCAACAGAGTTCATTACTGGACAGACAGTATGTCGGTTATCCGGTATATCAACAACGATTCAACTAGGTTTCACACCTTCGTGGCGAATAGGTTGTCAGTTATTCATCAGTGTTCGAACCCCAGTCAATGGCATTACTGTAAATCTGAAGATAATCCCTCCGATTTGGCCTCAAGAGGAATATCTACTAAGGATCAGTCAAAGATAGAATTTTGGTTAAACGGTCCTGAGTTTCTGCTGCAGACTACTAAAGAATGGCCAGTATCAGATGTCCTCAAGGATTGTGCTGAATTATCTGCAGAAGATCCGGAAGTCAAGATAAGTCAGTGTGCAGTGATTAAGGCAGAAACTGCAATGGATCAGCTGATCAATCATTATTCAGATTGGTTTAAAGTCAAGAAAGCAGTAGCATGGTGGAAACAATTTATTTGTTTATTCAAAGTCTGGGTCAGAAGGAGAAAGAAACTTAAGGAAGATAAACTTGACCAGGATCAGATTAACAGAGAAATAGACAAAGGAAGAAGAAAAGATTTAAATATGTTGAAATTAAAGGTATCAGACATTGAAGATGCAGAGCTGGACATCATTAAACATGTTCAACATCTACATTTCTCAGAAGAAATTGAAAGTATCCGAAATGGAACAGCTGTGAAGAAAAACAGCCCCATTCGTCGCCTTGATCCCATTATCGAAAATGGTTTACTATTAGTTGGCGGAAGACTCAATAGGGCTAAGCTTCCTTACACTGCGAAACACCCAGTGATACTACCCAAATGTACACAGGCTTCTAAATTGATCTTGGAACAATTCCATAAAATTAACGGACATTTGGGTCGGAATTCAATGTTATCAGATTTGAGACAGAAGTATTGGATACTGTCTGCTAATTCAGCTGTTAGAAGTTTAGTTCGTAATTGTGTTATCTGTCGGCGGTACCAGTCAAAAGTATGTGAACAGAAAATGTCAAATTTACCATCCGATCGTCTTATAGCCGGTGAGAAAGCGTTCACAAGAACAGGAATGGATTTTTTTGGTCCGTTTATCGTGCGACGTGGCAGGACTGAGCACAAGCGGTATGGTGTAGTATTTACCTGTTTGGCCACACGCGTAGTGCATTTGGAGGTAGCTCACACGTTAGACACTGACAGCTGTATTAACGCAATAAGAAGATGTATGGCACGTAGAGGTAGAATCAGTGTTTTAAGGTGTGACAATGGTACTAATTTAATTGGAGCACAACGTGAGTTAAAAGCAGAGATTGATAAGTGGAACCAGAGTGTTATTCACCAGACCATGTTACAGGAAAATATCAAATTTGAGTTTAGTCCTCCAACTGGTTCACATTTCGGGGGCATATGGAAGAGAATTATTAGAACTGTTAGAAAAATCCTGTATTCGCTGCTGCAGGAACAATCAATTAAACTCGATGATGAGTCATTACAAACTCTGTTTTGCGAGATTGAGTACATTATAAATCGTCGCCCTATCACCCATGTTTCCAGTGACCCTAAAGACTTGGAGGCATTGACACCCTCACACTTATTATTGTCATTTTCTGGACAATATTTGCCACCAGGTGTTTTCGATAAAAAGGACTGTTTCGTTCGTCGTAAGTGGAAACAAATTCAGTACATATCTGATGTGTTCTGGCGACGGTGGCAAAAGGAATACTTACCACTTCTGCAAGAGAGACAAAAATGGTTTAACCCAAAACGTAACGTTAAAGTGGGAGATTTAGTGTTAGTTGTAGACAATACTCTTCCTAGAAATTCATGGTTGTTGGGTCGCGTTGTGGAGGTGAAGCCGGACAATAAAGGATTAGTCAGAATTGTACGCGTAAAAACCAAATCGTCGGAAATCGACAGACCAGTGGATAAACTTGTGTTAATCTTGGAAGCAGATACATAATTATTGATAACTTTTATTGACACTCTAATCACAACTCAACAAATTCATATCAGTGATTATGGTGTAAATTATAAGACTGTAAATGTGATGTGCATGTGTTTGTTTATAAATGTGCATTTTTGAATTTAGTTCATAGTTTTAGAGATTGGTAATTGTTCCGATTTTATTATCTCCACAATTAGGGGGCTGGTGTGTAGACGCCAGAAGCGTCTCGTTTTGTCTTAAATTAATTTTTTGAGAATAATCAGTTGTCTGATCCCGTATAGGCATAATGCAGATATTTTTTGTGGTCTTAACCCTGAGGCTACTCGCTAGGGAGGCTGGGAATATCTCGTGCAGCTGGGGTTATCGTCTGTCACTGTGGGTAGAAGTTGGTACAGAGAGCATACTAACACGGTAGAAAATCGTTTTATCATTTATTTTATTGCATAATTATATGTATTAGAATATCATTTATCGGTCACAGCAGACCTGTCATCGTTTATGCTCAAATTGTTACGGAATTTGAATATTATTGTCAATTTGCCTAGTGTCTGAAATTTGTCACATTTTGCATGGTAACAGTATGGTCGCACTTGATTCCAGGTATTGTACATGTCTGATTAGCGATCCCATTAGTCATTTATTGTTGTCAATTATGTAGGCCTATGTTTTGCATATAGGAATAGCAAGTTAGTCTGTACACTGGAATCTCCTTCAATTTGGATTAGGTTTGTCATGTCTAAGAAGCTACATTTTGTATGCATGCTATTTATACAAAGTATACATGTCTTTTCAGTCAATCGCTGTGTCAACGCTGTATTACAACACTGAATGGTTTATTTTGATGTAGGAATAGTAAAGTTTATCAACACTGAACCTGTTGTATTTTGTGTACCAGAATAACCAATTTGAAGAGTCGTTCGAAGTCTGTCTCCCCCTTTTGGTTTCGGTCCTTTGGTCATAATTGCGTTGCCTGCGTATTGCGTATAGTAGTATCACTGAGTGCCTTCTGTATGTGTACCTTAGTCCCCACACAGACATAACTACTATAGGTCCGTTATTCACTTTAATTTACGTTTCTTTGCGTCTGATTTCCTTTAAAAACTTTTGGTTGAAAATTCGAATTAAATAATATTGAAGATCCAGCTGAATTCGTCGAACCATGGGATGAGCCACGCCAGACGACTCAATGACAGACCTTATGATACAGCGCGCACGTATTAACCATTCAGTCGTCCAACTGTAAACAGTATATTGAAAACATATTTAATCTAATTGAGGAGGTGAAAACTAAATTGAACGATGTGTATGAGAATTGAAAAAGCAAGGAGCTACGAGCTACAATTGATAAAAGATCAAAAAATAAACACGTTATAATTCCTACACTAATTTCCGAGCCTAATAAAATACAGTTTGAAATTTATAAATTTTATGAATAATTGTATTCACAAAGGAGAAAATCAATACAAACGCAAACTATTTTTTATAATATTAAACATCCGGTAATATATTCCACATATTTGAACACAAACTTACTTATATAAGCTTTGCTTGTTGTTCAACCCTTTTCAAATTGAATAAGATATTGTTTAAACTAAACTATGTTATTATGAATGTCAAACTGCTCTCAAATCATTCAATAACAGCAGATATTGGCGGGCTTACTGTTGAACTTTAACACTCTGGTTAAAATACAGGTCTGAAGTTCGTTTCAATTTTTATACGCCAACATTGAAATTTCTCCCCCCCCCCGCCTTTCCGTCTGCCCATTCGTCGGTCCAGCGTCCACAATTTCTTGTGTACGCTCTAGAGGCTAAAGTTAATATAAGATTGACATTAAATTTATGCACAGTATTTAAGGTCATAAGACAAAGAAGGTTATTGATTTTCAATGATTTTCGATAATTTCTGCCAGAGTTATGGTCCTTGGTCACTTTGAAAAATCTTGTGACGCTATAGAGGCCAAACTTATCATCCGATTAACTTCAGACTGATACAGAGAGGTAAAGGTCTTGAGACGAACAAGTAGTTTGATTTTCAATGAATTTTGATAACTGAACAGCTAAATCCATGATATTAAATTTTTCGCATACTAAACGTTAGCATGGGGCAGAACTTTATAAAAACCAAACAAATTCTAATGATTTTCTGATAATTACTTAATGAGTTGTTACTCAATTTATATTCAATTGTGCACCTCGTAAATGGAACCTTATCGGCTTCCCAGAAAATAAAACTAATTAAAAATTCCTGAACCACTAAAACTCTACTAACAAATTGGAGACCAATTAGCTTAATTAATGTAGACATGAAAATCTTAATCAATTCCATATCGACCTAATTCATCTAAATAGGCCCTTACAAGAGAATACCAGGATAATCAGTGACTGTTTAACTCTAGCATCTCAGAAAAAAAACACTTGAATATTATTAACGTTGAAAAAATGAATAAATAAATAGAGATACTCACTAAGCAAGAAAAAACAAAGACTCCTTCCATTTTGTTTTTAAAACTAACTTCACAATTATTTATAGGCTGTACCAAGTGAGTATGCAACGAGTTTATGACAACCGCTAGGTAAAAATGAAATATGAACAGCTCCAAGAAATGTTTCTATATAGAACACGTGGTCGAGTTATATATTCATCCCCAGGTACTTATAGGTGAAATATTTATATATATCTACAGATGTATGTGACATATATAAACAATCTTTTCAATCACAAACGACACGGACTTAACCGGATCTGGTCAAATATGTCATTACATTTTATCGCGGTGTATTGTTAACGTAAGTCACGCGTCAAGCCAATCCCTTTGCTGTCTCTCAAACTAAATTTGTTGTGTTTTTTATTATTATTATTTTATATTTTGACGTCGAACAATATTGATTACACGTCCATTTTATTTATAATGAAGATAAATTTGAAACCAGCATCGTTATATTTGTGGCATGACCAAATTAAAATGAAATGAAATGGCATTCAGATTAAAAGATTGTATTGGATGGGGTGTGGTGGTGGGGGTAATCACAGTGGGTAAGACGCTGGTTCGCTAACCTGGAGGTCGGGTGTTCGATCCTTGTATTGGCCGAGAAAGTTCTTCTAGATTAATTGTCGGTGATGCGGGACGCCCGGCAAGGGGAGCTGTGTAGTCGTTCGGATGGAACGAAAAACAGAGGTCTCGTGTACACATTGGAGTACACGTAAAAGATCCATTGACGGTTGGAATTCCATATAAGAGTAGGAAATAGTTCCCCTGTCCAGGCAACAATTTCCGTCGTATGGTGTATGCCCGTCTTCATTAGCCCAGTTCAGAGACGAACAGTAGGGCGTTAAACTCCATTTCATTTCATTTCATTTTAAAAGACTGCTTTGCCCAGTATTAAAGGCCCCCCCTCCCCCAAATTAGCGTGAGATAAGCATGGCAAAATTTGACGATTTCTCTGCCATAAACGGACGTTGAACATCAGGAGAAGATGAAGTAGTTCTAAGAACAATTCTATACCATAAATAAAAATGACATTTGGTATGGAAATGCTGGTGCAATAAGATTGACAGGTGCCGTTGTTTTGAAATAAAATCTTTTGATTTTTTTTTCAAATAAATCTATTTTAGCAAGAAATATTATGGGAGATTTGATAAGGAGTTGGCAGTTCTCACTATAATAGTTAAAAACTAGCTAATGTAAAGGCAGTTTGCTGAAAATTTTAGTCAAATGGATCCACTATGACCCGGGATCTCTAGACCACTAGGCTAACCCAACCACCCGCAAAAGAGAGGGGGGGGGGTAACATCCACTCGACACATAGTAGGTCATATGGGGACTAACACATGGTTTGTACTCTTGTACTCTTGGCCTGTAATGTTTTATTTCAATAATTAAAACCGGATATACATTTAACAGTGCGAGGAAACCGGTCAACCGTAAGACCGGATGTGACTTTAACAGTGCAAGGAAACCAGTCAAATTCTGCGTAGATCTCCAGGCGTCACTTCACCCTATTAGCGTTCAATCATTGAAGCCTAGCTGACATACGTTATGAGTTACAACGCACATGTTGTCCGTTTATGGGGGGGGGGATTATATCGATTTCTCGCTTGTATGTGGCACTAGGAACCGAAAGAGTTGTTATATTACCGACGTTCTGGTTGATGTTGGTGATTTACCATTGAAACGGTTTGTTACGCAGAGTTATTGCACGGAACTTTGGGTAAACCATTCTTAACGCCAATGCTGATTGATTGATCAATGTCTGATGTTATAGCGTCAAAAGTCGGTCGCATGACCCCCTGACGCGACCTTTCAGTACAAACGGTCCGATCTTCATGTATTGTAGGTCATTGAAAGTATAAAAAAAACGCAATGAAATATAGTTCTGTATTTTATCAGTTTGTTCTTGCACAAGCCATAAAGTTGGGAGAGGAGTGGTGGAGGGGGTACTTAAAGGGGTGGGGGTTGTAGGTATTAAACTACAAGTACTAGTTAATCTGTCACCAATAAAGCCAAGAAAAGTTATTGTATTAATTCTTACCTGGTGTTTCAAATCATTCTTCCCACAGAGAACTGTCTACTTCAACAATAGATCTCTGTGCTCAATAGCCGCCATTTTCAAAAATTAGTAATGCGGTTCTAATCCGTTTCACATCTGTCATTATTATGCAAACTGAATAATTTTATTACAAAGTAGTGATACGTAATGTTTCTGTGTGCTTTTATAGCAGTTAGGGGGTAGCACGTGCGTGCTGTATCATAGGGTCTCTCATTGAGTCAGTTGGTGTAGTTTCGGCTCCCCGGTTGTACGTTGCAAGGAGTAGGGTCGCCTGTCCGTTAGGGGTAGCACGTGCGCGCTGTATCATAGGGTCTCTCATTGTGTCAGTTGGTGTAGTTTCGACTCCCCGGTTGTACGTGGCAAGGAGTAGGGTCGCCTGTCCAAGCTCGTGGGTTTTCACGGGGTCCTCTGGTTTCCTCCCACTGCTAAAGACCACTTCGCGCAAGCTAATAATAAAAATAAAATTTAACCATTTGTTAGTCCCGAAAGTGCAGTGGGCGTTAACCCCACTTTTCTGCTCTGGTGGGTCTAATGAAGACGGGCCCGATTCAACAAAACCTAAAGATGTTAAGCATGCAGGTATTGTCAGCGATATTATTTCTGTGGAAGCAGACGTTTAACCACCAGGTATTAGTAGTAAGATGCAGGTTACCTATGACGCAAAGTTTGTGATTGCCCGGGGGGGGGGTCATTGTGGCTAAGTGGGTAAGACGTTGGCTCGCTAGCCCGGAGGTCGGGTGTTTGATTCCTTCATTGGCAGAGAATGTTCATCCAGATTTTCTGGCGGGATTTCCCCTTGTCAGTTATGCAGGGTGAAGGGCCTGACAAGGACAGCTGTCTAGTCATTCGGATGGTACGAAAAACCGAGTTTCAGTATACATATTGGCGTGCACGTAAAAGTTCCCTTGGCAGTTGGAATTCGATATAAGAGTAGGCTGTAATGCCGCTACCCGGGAAAAATTTCCCTCATGGCACATTGTATGGCGTATATCCGTCTTCATTAGTCCAGTTAAGGAACAGAACAGTAGGGCGTTACACCCCATTTCATTACATTTTGTCATTACATTTTGTCATTGCGCCCCGCCCCCTTCCCCACGCCCCACCGAGCTTCAATTAGCTGCTGCTAATATTTGTAAATAATGTTCAACTCAGTTACCATTCTCCCTAGTTTGGTTGCGACCCTCGGATTCTGATTGAGTGTGGGCGTTGACTCGCTGAGGTACCATGTTCGATTCCTGCATTGAGGGAGAATGTTCTTCGGAATTTTCCACCGTGATTCCCCCTTGGCATTGGTGCCAGGCGGAGGGTTTGACCGAGGATCCTAGAGGGGGGGGGGGGAGGCTAGTGGTCTAGGGTGCCGCGCTTTGGCCTTTAGCTGGACGGTCACCTCTGGCTTACTGCTGTGGTTTCGATCCCTGGTGTGAGCGTATGTGGCATGGAGATAGGGGCGCCTTCTCAACCTCGTGGGTTTCCTCCGGGCACTCCGGTTTCCTCCCACTGGTAAAGACCCATACGCACAAGCAAATTATTAAAATAAAATTAAACCATGTGTTAGTCCCGAAATGACCTAGTTTGTGTCGAGTGGACGTTAAAACCCCACTTCTCTCTCTCTCCCTGCTATTCACAGAGTTGTGTGAGGATTTTTAACGCCAGATAATGAATATATTATTAACTGTTGATATACAGGTAGCTTTTAGTATTTTTTTAAAGAGATAATTTCATATTTTCAAAGAAAGTCAAAACATCATTATTTCTATGTCTTTTACTCAATAGGTTGTCAACTCATTATTATTCGATCATAGGTATTATTCCCCACTCTTATAATTCATTAACACAGGAAATGATAACACTATTACCCCCCTTATTTTCTCATTCCCTCGTGGTATAGCTATCTTCAAACGTTTGAATTTGAAGTTGAAAGTGTCATTTTTGCCAATTTCTCAACTGGCAGTAGTGAATTATAGGATTAATAGGATTATTCTCTAACAAGGTAGGAATGTTTATAGATACAATCTATTTTAAGGCTTCATTTTAACATCAGATATAAATTTATTACATTTTATTTATATTAACCTTTGCTATACAGGGTTTTATAGGTTTTGACATCAAATATAAATATATTATTTTTTATATTAACAGCTGGAATATACAAAGAATTTGGTTTGATTTTTCAAACATGAAATATAGATATATTTTGTATTGTATTTTTGTTTCTATTCACCGTGTGTGGCTGACACCATTTTAATAATTTCCAATCTCGTAACTTCTCTAAATTCCACATTTGGCTGGAGAATAAAAAAACCCAAACAAATAGATCATTCATAAAAAGAAAATACGTACTAAATGTTTGTGGTGGGTAGTCGAGTACCACTGAGCACCAAATTAGCGTATCCGGGGCTCGAACTCATGTGCTGGCGGCCAACAATATCCCGGACTCGAATCCCGGCGCATGCCAATAAGGACCGTGGTAGTCGAGTGGTCATAACTATGAACACATGGACGACGTAAGGACTATAAAATGTTAGGACAAGGTAGGTATACCCCATTAACCGGGTCTCGGTGTTGGCCATATAAAAATACAGAACGCCACTTCGTGGAACAATACTGGGCCCTGATTCACGAAATCTTAACTTAAGATAAAAACCAAATTTTAGTAGATACTTCAGTTTTTATTGGCTAAGCACTAAAATCAATCTAATATTATCCAGTCATATAACTAAAATTTAGGTTTTATCTTAGTTAAAATTTCGTGAACAGGGCCCCGGCACAATCAAACTGATTTAAATCGAAAACTTTATTTAAAACTAAATCAAAACGTTGAAGCCATTTTATATAAACTGTTGTCCTCCCTCTACTACGCTTATGATGATGATGGTGATGGTAATGATGATGACGATGACGATGATGAAAATACTGTAAAAGCAACTTACCAAAATCAACAGGTATAGTCCTGTACCCATCGCTAACATTACAGTCGAGTGGACTGGCACATGGACATTCTGTATGTACATTATTGTGTGTTAAAGGATCAGTACCATTTACACATTCTGAAATAATATCAAACATTACAAATTCTGGAATATCAAACATACTGAAATAATATCAAGCATTACACATACTGTAACATCAAACATTACACATACTAAAATAATATCAAACATGTTTTAAAAAAACATCAAAAGTTATATCAAAAAATTACACACACTTGAATATTAAAATACTACATACATACTAAAATATCACACATTACACATACTAAAATATCACACATTACACACAATGTAATATCACACATTACGCATATTGCAATATCAAACATTACACAAACTGAAACAATATCCAACATACTGAAAAAATAGCAAACATGCTGAAATATCGGACAACGGATTCTAAAATGACAACACGGTTGTCCTGCCTTGCAGTTCACACAAAGTCTGAGCCCGCTTTCAGTTATGCGTGTTTCCACCTGCGAACAAACACAGCGTTTCGGTTCGCGATTTGTTCTATTGCCATGTGTACACAAAAATTGCTGAAAAGTTTTGGGAATAACACCATGTCCAAAGAAATCCTCTGTTTTGCAAGCTAAATTTGCAGCAACAAGATCGATTAATTGACGTGGTGAATAAGCAATCTTGTTTCTACGCCAGAAAGTAACGACCGGAAACGCTTACATGGAAACGGTCCTATTACATTTGCATTTGCCCGACTTCGCCGACGGAAACGCGTACATGGAAAGCGGGCCTTAGATTGGATAATATATCTAATAATGTTAAATGAAATGGGGTTTAACGTCCTACTCTTCTGCACCTAGTCTGGGCTAATGGAAGACGGGCATACGGGGCATACGCCATAGAGTGTGCGATGAGGGAAATTTTTATCCGGGTTGTGGCGCTACGGTCTACTCTCAAATCGAATTCCAACTGCCAAGGGATCTTTTACGTGCACGCCAGTGAGTACACCGGACCTTGGTTTTTTCGTCCCATCCGAACAACTAGACAGCTGTCCTTGTCAGGCCCTCTGTTCTACATCACTGACAAGGGGAAATCACGCCGGAAAATCGAGATGAACTTTCCCGGCCAATGTAGGGATCGAACACGCGACCTCCAGAGTAGCGAATCAGCGTCTTACCCACTTAACCACACGATCCCCTAATAAAGTTAAATACTTACTTGAACCAAGTGTACCGAATGATGTGCAGACACCAGTGTAGACCGATCTTTTCTTTCGTCCTTTTAATACCTCACCAATTCTACAACATTGTCCTTCACTGCACTCTGAATTTTCTGTACATTGTGATTCACAAGTTCCTGTAATGGACAATCAATTATATATTAGAATGTAGTTAAAGCGTTGGTTTATATTTAGGCCCTGTTTTAGCTACAATAAATCTAGTATTTTATTGCAAAATTATTACTTAAACTGACGAAGTTGGCAGAGTGCAATAAATTTCAACCAATCAATACCTCAATCGGATTTCATGTGAGGTCAAATCTTCAATTCAGATAAGTCACACTTGAAATTTCATTTAGGGCGGGGTAATTCATAACCGCTTTGTTTACGAATAAAGAGTACGTCGTAAATACTGTAATGAATTACAATTACGTCGTAAATACTGTAATGAATTACAATTACGTCGTAAATAATGTAATGAATTACAATTACGTCGTAAATACAGTAATAAATTACAATTACGTCGTAAATAATGTAATGAATTACAATTACGTCAATAATACTGCATTAATGAATTACAATTACGTCGCACATACTGCAATGAATTACGTCGTATATACTGTAATGAATTACAATTACGTCAATAATACTGTAAGGAATTACAATTATTAAGCCAAAATTACAATTACGTCGTAAATAATGTAATAAATTATAATTACGTCAATTATACTGTAATGAATTATAACCACGTCGTAAATACTGCAATTAATTACAATTACGACAATAATACTGTATTAATGAATTACAATAATGAATGATTTACAATTACGGATTACTATTGAAGCAGTTCCACATATAGGGTGACACAATAAATATGATAGTCTGGGAGCGAAGTGCGGAGGGTGTCCATCAAATGGGCACAAAATCAGTCCGCCATTGGTGCGTTTTCGAAATATTCGGGGTCAAGGGTCAAATGAGTTCATTTGCACTAAAAGTGAATGTGCAACCATTCTTGTATAAGCTGACATGATCGATAGTAATCACTCTTTCAATAAAAATATAAACGCCCAAACGGCGGACTGATTACCACTTGGCATCGTATTCTATGCAAAAATCTTACTCTAGAAAAGTTGGGTCTAGTTTTGTGCCTATTTGATGGACACCCCTCCGCACTTCGCCTCCGGTCTATGAGATTTCTAACCATAGGGTACAATAGGGGTGTGTGCCCTCTTTTCTGAAAAAGTGCCCCCATTTCGTTGAATGTTTGGTTATTGCTAACCATGTTCATGTGCAGACCTTCATAACCCCTAAACCAAGTATCAGTGTATGGCGTGTCATGGCTCATAAACGTCAAATCAATTCTAGCATGTGTCACAGAACAAAAACTATCCCCCTAAAGTGCCCTTAGTTTGATATGTCTGCCCGCCAAAGGAGACCCTAATAGAAGCACATCTCTGGAATATGGTATGAAGTCAACTCACCCATTTGCCCATACGTCATATCTTTCACTCCAGAAGCAACGCATCTATATCCAATACCACATGGACAGACAGGGTAAGTTCCATCTTCTAGTTGTTTGGGGTACATCAAACACGCTAAAATAAAATAAAATAAATCTCATAATGATATTGTTGCAGTGGTGGTTTTCATGCACGGTGCAGAGTATACCACTTGGGCAGACGGGGTGCGTTCCATCCTTTACCAGACATGCTAACAAAATCAATTTTATATTGATAATGTTACAGATCGGACTATAAAGGGATGTTAAGCTTGGCGAAGACGGTCAATTTTTTGTCGCTTGTTGCTGCAATAGGCAACTATTGGCAACTCCGAGCAATTGGCAACTCGAGGTATCCCGTGTGCGCTGACTGGCAACGAGAAGCAATTTTTCCCCGGATGTATCCGGAATGCCGATACCACGTGATCATTCAAAATGGCGCCGTACATACAACATACGACAGTAGAGCGCTCGCTGATTGGACAGTTAACCAGTTGCTTGTTGCCTGTTGTCGCCTACCGCCGCAGACGAGCAATTTTGAAGCAACAGATGAACAATTTCTCGGCGACGAGCAATTTTCTGTTGTCGAATATCAAACATGTTTGATATTTGGCAACGAGAAGCAACTCGGAGCAACAGCAGGCTACTATTGTTGCCCGTTGGCGCAGACGAGCGATTTTTTCTTTCAACGACCAGCGATTTCACTGTTGCCTGAAAGTTGCTCGAAAAAGTTGCCCGTCTGCGCCTGGCTTAAGAGAACGGACTATGTAGTGGTGGTTGTCGTGTACGGAGCAGAGTACACCACACGAGCAGACATCCTTAAATTGTTGGGGGTATACCAGACATGCTGTTGATAGAACAGACTACGAAGTGATGATTGCCATGCACTAGGCAGATTATACCGCATAAGGAGACGGGTAAATTCCGTCCATTAATCGCTGAGGATATATCAAACATGCTTTAATAAAATAAATTAATCTATTAATGGATGTTGTAAGAAGTTATAATAAAATAAATCAATCTCGTCCTGGGTGTCATGCGCGGGGCAGAGTAACCTACAGGGACAGGATACGTTCCGTGTTTTCATTGTCGCGCGCATGTCAAACAAACAAATCGCATATTGATATTGTTACAGAGCAAACTATAAAGTGGTGATTGTCGTGCACTGGACAGAGTAAAGAAAGTGGGGGCAGAAACACGGCAAATTAATTTTGCATACATAAAATGAAATGTGGTTTAACGTCTTACTTTTTGTGCCGACTAAGGTAATGAAGATGGACAAACGACATAAAGTGTGATATGGAGGAAATTTTACCCGGACAGCGGCGGTACGGTCTACCCTTATAATATTGAATCCTGTGAAAAGCATACGGAAGAATCGCTGTCCGAGCAAACGTCCCCTATAAGCAAACTGCATGGCAGATGTCCGTCTTTTAACTGCATTCTGGTTTCGAGCCCTGGTGTGAGCGTATGTGGCATGAAGATAGGGGCGCCTTCTCAACCTCGTGGGTTTCCTCCGGGCACTCCGGTTTCCTCCCACTGGTAAAGACCCCTACGCGCAAGCGAATTATTGAAATAAAACTAAACCATATGTTAGTCCCGAAATGACCTAGTTTGTGTTGAGTGGACGTTAAACACCATTTCTCTCTCTCTCTCTCTGGCTACGGTCTACCCTATATTTAATCCTGTGAAAAGTATACGGAAGCACCGCTGTCCGAGCAAACGTCCCGTCATTTAACTGCATTCAATATCCACTTACCTCTCCTGAGGATTTGTATGACCGAGTGCGCACTGTATCATAAAGCCTGTCATTGATTCAACTACCGTGGGTTTCGAATCCACGGTTGTACGTAACAAGAAGTAGGGTCGTCTGTCCATCCTCGTGGGTTTCCTTCGGGTACTCCGGTTTCCACCCACTGCTAAAGACCCCTACGCGCAAGTGAATCATTGAAATAAGTTAGTCCCGAAATGACCTAATTTGTGTCAATGGATGTTAAACTCCATCTCTCTCTCTCTCTCTCTCTCTCTCTCTCTCTCTCTCTCTCTCTCTCTCCACTTACCGCTTCCAAGTGTACCGAATGCTTGACAGACACCCGGTAAAGATGTTCTTATGGACCCTCGACTGGATTGTCTCCCTTTACTCTGACAGCATTGTTTACCATTAACCATCTGACATCCTGGTTGATTGAGACAATCGAATGACAAGAGAGGGCGCTGCTTGGATATTATTCCACTTGCAACACTCAGATGAAGTAAAACCTGAAATGAAAGGAGTCTCTATCATCCAGACAAATATTTTACTGTTATATGATTAATAGGTTCTGGGTGACCGTGACTAATATGAAATGAAATAAGGGTTTAACGTCCTACTGTCCCACTCCGAACCGGGCTAATGAAGACTGGCATACGTCATACAATGTGATTAGAGGGAAATTTTGCCCGGGCAGCGGCAATACGACCTACTCTTATATCGAATTCCAGTTGCCAAGGGATTTTTTTACGTGCACACCAATGTGTACATGAGACCTGGGTTTTTTTTCCCATCCGAACGACTAGACAGCTGGGAACCATGCCGGAAAATCCTTTTAAATTTGAGCGCCGACTTTTATTGTTACCCTTTTTCTTTGTAACCCCACTTCACGGAATTATTCCCCTTTCAACAGCCATCAATTATAAATGTATCATCAATGGAACAATCAGCCAAAGATTTTTAGGGAGTTCACAGGGTTGTCTATGTACGCCCCAGGGATTATCTATGTACGCCCCAGGGTTTATCTATGTACGCCCCAGGGTTTATCTATGTACGCCCCAGGGTTTATCTATGTACGCCCCAGGGTTTATCTATGTACGCCCCAGGGATTATCTATGTACGTCACAAGGATTATCTTTGTACGTCACAAGGATTATCTTTGTACGTCACAGGCGGGCCCGTATCTACAGGGGGCGCGGGGGCAAGCGTGAAGTGCCCCCCCCCGCTCAAAAATTGCTAACAATCATTAAAGTAAACACAGTTTATTATATTAACCTAAAAATACTATTTTGTTTTTTGTTTGAATACTTATTTTAATATGCTTATTAGACGCCTAGGTAACTACATAGCATGATGATTATAACAGTCTGTTAGAATGACCTTTCCGAAAATTTCCTCAAAATGTTCGCCCCCCTAACGAATGGTAATCCCCCCCCCCCCCGCGCTTAATGGTGTCTAGATACGGGCTCGGTCACAAGGGGTCATAACGCTATGAGTCAATGACCCAGCAGTAAACAACATTACACTAACACACCACAGACAACGAGAATATGTCTGTATGCTCATTAATGGTGATTATTTCGTAACTGGGGGGTTGAGATGGCCTAGTGGTCTAGAGTGTCGAGCTTTGGTCTCTAGATGTTCGGTCACCTATGGCTTGCGGCTGTGGTTTCGATCCCTGGTGTGAGCGTATGTGGCACGGAGATAGGGTTAGGGGTTAGGGCGCCTCCTCTCCCCGTGGGTTTCCTCCAGGCACTCCGGTTTCCTCCCACTGCTAAACACCCCTACGCGCAAGCGAATTATTAAAATAATTTTTAAAAAAAACATATGTTATTCCCGAAATGACCTAGTTTCTGTTGAGTGGACGTTAAACCCCATTTCTCTCTCTCTCTCTATTTCGTGACTAACATATGGTTCGGTTGTATTTCAATAATTCCCTTGAGCGTAGGGGTTTTAAGCAGAGGGAGGAAACCGGAAGACCCGGAGAAAACCCACGAGGGTGGACAGGCAACCCAAGTCCTTGTCATATCCTTTAATATGGAATAATTTAATAAGAATTGTACCTTAACATTAAAATTTCACATGCCAAACTATATGGATATTTGTAAACTTAGCTCCCGAATTGTAGGTCCATCACTCAAATCATTCCAATTTAAATGGTGTACTAATTTTTTCTTTTGTCTGGACCACCCGATATTTAGATGTGAATAAACAAAATATTACTTACCAAACACAATAAACTAATGGTCGCTTTCATTTTTAAAAAATACGCTCGAACAGCTTTTTGTGTATGGTTTTTCGTTTTCGTAACTACAAATTCTTACTTCCGAATCACTTCGTAATCTTGATTCCACTTGAACACTTTATACAAATAAGGAAACTTTTCGTAGGGATTTTGTTTTTTCGTAGTTACAATTTCTCACGTCACTAGGTATGTTGATTTCATATAACGCAATTGGCATGAAAACACAGCAGTACGTCACTCGTTGAACTATTCAATATAATCGATACTAACCGAGAAAACTGGCATTGTTATAAATGATATAGGGTCCTTTCCACTCACCCCGTTTTGTTAATTCACTTGGTACAAGTATAAAGCCGACCTCACACACCACGAGTTTCCATCTGATAAGACATTGTGAATATCGTTTCATTGAGTGAAATAGGTATTAAGCCCACCAACCTTTTCTTAAATAGAGATGGATGGAGAAATGGGGTTTAACATCCACTCGTCACAAAGTATGTCATTTCAGGGCTAACATATGGTTCAATTAGCTTGACGAGAGAGAGAGGGATGGCGTTTAACGTCCACTCGACACACACCAGGTCATTTCGGGACTAACATATGGTTATTTAATTTTATTTCAATAAATCGCTTGCGCGTAGGGGTCTTTGGCAGTGGGAGGAAACCGGAGTGCCAGGGGGAAACCCACGAGGTTGAGAAGACGCCCTTATCTCCACGCCACATACGCTCACACCAGGGATCGAAACCACAGCCGCAAGCCAGAGGTGACTGACCAGTTAGAGGTCGAAGCGCGGCACTCTAGACCACTAGCCCCCCTCCCCCTGCAATTTGCTTAAAGATGGTCCTTTGCAGTTGGGGGGGGGGCATGTATTAACACCAAAGAAATATAAAATTATTTCTATTTCTATTGGGAGGCCTAACTATCTTTTGAGGCAATTGACAGTCAAAAACAACTTGTGGCAACACCGGGAGGATGGGAGGGAGGGGGGGGGGGGGCTGATGTACTTGTAGTTGCGTAAGTGTTACGTTGCGTCTACGACAGGGTAACGCACGTCCGTATGAGACAGACTTAAGATTCGTATGTTAGCAAATGTCGTATCACAGACCTTGGTTTAGTAGTTGCGTGTAACGGCGGCTTAAGTTGGATTATGATCGTAACAAATCTAGTATATACCTATTGTGTTCGTTACATTGTTAGCAGACATATGAAATATGTTTTATTCAAATCACTTGGTCACTGACAAACAATAAATAATAATATTAAATAAAGGATCGGTGTATATATTAATGTTAAAGAAATTATTGTTGTGTTGTATGGTGGAGATATCATCGTGGTTTTGTTATTGTTGTTATTGAAGCAATGGTAAGAGGAATGGTAGTCGTGAAGCAATGGTTACGAAATATCGTATTTGTTCTGTGAAAGCAATGGTTAGAGGCATATATTCTTGAAGCAATGGTTACGAGTTATTGTGTTTTTTTATTTGTTATCAAAGCAATGGTAAGAGGAATATATGCTTGAAGTATTGGTTACGAAATATCGTCGTGGTTTTTTATTGTGGTTATTAAAGCAATGGTTAGAGGAATGTATTCGTGAAGCAATGGTTACGAAATATCGTTGTTATTGTTGTTATTAAAGCAGTGACTAGGGGAATATATACGTGAAGCAATGGTTACGAAATATCGTGGTGGTATTTTTTTATTGGTGCTTTGTTTTTATTGATGTTATTAAATCAGTGACTACGGTAATATATTCTTGAAGCAATGGTTTGTTCCACCTGTTTTCCTATATTTCGTTTCGTCTTTTATGGCCGAGTTACGTAAATTTACACGTTACTCTATACTGCGATTTTTAAAATTAAATGGTTTCTGTCAAGTCGTTTAGCAGAGAGCGTACATATTTTTAACAGCATGCTGTATCACGCATACTGACGCTAGCGAAGTAAGCAAGGTCTTATTTTCCCACTAAAATGTCCCTTTACTCTGTGCAGGTGTTCACAGGGACTGACACGCGACTATTTAGCGTAAAACGTTGCCCGGATTAAAAGCATAGTTCCTGAACGTACATGGCGAGTGTAATGAGACCAACGTTCAGAGCTGAACTAGCGTATAACATTACTTTATATCAATCAATCCTTTCTAGATTTGCTAGTATTTTATACATCACTGAAAAAAAAGCGACGCAATGGCGACGTTGTTCTTTGTGTCGTATTTCACAACCTAACCTGTGCCAAAATTACCCTATCTGTCAAAGATAGGTCACAGTGTACAGAATGGGAAATGAATTGCAAATGAAATAAAAAGGGGTTTAACGTCCTACTGTTTTGCTAATTAACACATACGCCTGGCTACGGGAACGTAGCTAAAAACATTGAGATATGCTGATGCGTTTGTTTTTAGCTACGATTGGGAGGCTTCAGTTCGACGTGGCAAACTCATTATTTTTTTATTAATATCTTAAATGTAACATCTTAAATATAAAAATTTTTTTATAGTATTATGACTTATTAAACTTACAGGGGCCAATGTAGTGACACAACTATCGCCTTATTCCAAATATTCACGTTTAAATTAATGAAGCGTCGTTTGTATCCGACTTGGAAACGCCATCCTACACGCTTCTTTTTATTCGGAAAACCTCCACAACTGGACCGCATCAGTAGACTACATCTATCATCAGCTGTGCGATGGACCGTAAATAAGGCCAATGATAACTTTTAGCTACACCCATACAATTGTGGTGCGGCTACCGGTTTACTTATTATTAAAACTTGCCGCTTTTAGAAAGAAATTCTCAAAATGGCGTCGTTCGAAGAGTGCCGAACTTTCATTGCATGGGTGTATGGCCACAGAACACTAATTATTGCCCCATTGACTTTAATGTCAATTCTCGTCTCTTAGACCGGCTGTAACTTTTTCCCAAATATTCGTTGGGAAAAACGCTTTCTGCCACAGATGGAGCAACATGTGGCAGACTCTTGCCCAAAAGCATGTATGAGGTTCTTCATGAAAAACTTGAGATAGACAAGCTGGGAGTAGAGACACCTAACCTTGCAATTTTCGGCCCTCCCTTTCAACGTAACCAACCTCACAGCTCATGTAACCTTCCGCCTCAAAATCATGAATATTCACCAAAACCTGGCAGAAAATGTATTTTCAAACCCTTTTCTTCGATTCTACACCAAAAAGTCAACAAAAATCGCCATGCAAAAGGGGGAAAAAGGGAAAGGGAGAGAAGAACTAAAAATAACTTTCGCCCTTGTTTCGTAGGGTGACTGCCCATGAATATTTGGTGATCTGTGTCCGTATGGAATTGGAGTCAACCGAGGGGTGCCGAATGGCTTCTTTTAATGACAGACAGCGTCTCAAGATGGCTTCCTAGTAACGACTGGGACCGCCTGGATTTAAAATGCGATGCTTTGTGCCCATTTCAGGTAGGATTATATGCGTAATTGTAGTTGGGTGTATCAGAAATATTAGATATAACTACTAGTATAATCAGTCGTGGTTTTGATAAAAATGTTGTCAATTAATTGTTTTTAAAAAAGCTCGGTGTAAATCACACCAGCACTTACCGCGTTGAACTATAGGATAGGACCAACTCTTATAGATCTAGAGAGAGAGAGAAATGGGGTTTAACGTCCACTCAACACAACTAGATCATTTCGGGACTAACATATGGTTTTTAATTTTTATTTCAATAATTCGCTTGCGCGTAGGGGTCTTTAGCAGTGGGAGGAAACCGGAGTGCCCGGAGGAAACCCACGAGGTTGAGAAGGCGTCCCTATCTCCATGCCACAGACGCTCACACCGGGGCTCGAAACCACAGCCGCAAGCCAGAGGTGACCGGCCAGCTAGAGGTCGAAGCGCGGCACTCTAGACCACTAGGCCATCCCAACCCCCCTCTTATCTAGAAACACGGAGGATTGCGAGATGGGGTTTGTTATCTAACATACGCCATACAGTGTTCTATTAGGGAAATTTTGCCTGTTTAATGACACTATATGTCCTAGTCGTGTAACTGTCAAGGGGCCTTTTATGTGCACGCAAATGTATGCACGGGACCTTGGTTTGTCGTCCAATCCGAACGACCAGGCAGCTGTCCTTGTCAGGCGCTCCTTCCTGCACCACTGACAAGGGTGAAACCACGACGGGAAGTCGCGAACACCCGACCTCGGGGCGGATCCAGAGCCCCCCTTGCTCAGCTACATGAAAAAAAAAATAATGCCTTGCATCAATGAAATTACATCACAAAGTGGTCCTGCATCAGTATAAAAATGATTTCTCTGTTTAAAAAACTCAATTTGTGTGTATGCCTATGTAATATAGAGACGATGATAGGAGATTTCCGTAACAGAAACCTGGCAAACCCCTCCTGCAAAAATTCCTGGATCCGCCCTTGGACCTCCAGGTCAGCGAACCAGCGTCTTACCCGCTTAGCCACCATAGCCTCCTTACAGAATGGGGCCAACCTACATGTATATTACAAGCTTTAAAGGGACTGGTTCCTTCAAGACAGGGACTAGTTCCTATCCGTTTTAAAGGGTCTAGTTCCTGTCCGCTTCAAGACAGTTCCTAATGGTGTATTTACATTGTCTCAAAATTTCAGCTCAATTGAGTCGTTTGGACGTGAACGTCAAAACCACTTATCTGGACACGTAACCCTTTTTAAGATTTCTGATCAATATTTTCATCAGGTGAAGACTGACGGGTTTAAGTTGTTTGTACGTATATTGAGTTAGTTGCTTGGTCCTGGGGTAGAAAAGCAGTTTTATACTCCAAAATATAATCAAAATTGGCCCTTTAAACATGCATTATACAAAAGCTAAATCCTGCCTATTGCACGTCTTTCTTTCTTCAGTCCCCATACAAATCTCGCTATGTTAGTGTGAACTGCACGGGAAGACAACCCTGTTTGGTAGATTGGGTCTCAGACTAGTAATAATTTGCCCATTGACTTCAATGTTAAATGGCTGTAACATCACAGGCTGTATAGCTTTTTGCTCAACATTCCGTTGGTTCCTACCTTTATAGGCACAATGGGGACCAAATTTGGCAATATCCTCATCATAATTTGTAGGAGGTTGACGGTTTAGATTTTTTGCTACGGGGATTTGATGTTGACTTGGGTGAAAATCTCACTTCCGACACAATGATTGTTCTGTATAAAGACACTTTACACCCCCACCCTCCGCTGTAATACAATCAGTATTTGATCCCTTTTCTCCAATTCTAGACCAAATAGTCAACCCAAAAATGCATTTATATCTCGCACTCGATCATGAAATAAGGGGAAATAATTACTAGTCTGAGTCAATTGGTCTTTCTTTAGGCCTGAAATGTTATCTAAATTATTAAATAGACATTAATTAACTCATCCAGACCATAATCAATGTGACAAAGTAATTTATACATAGAACTTTGCTAGATTTGACATTATATTATATTGGACGTTTTCAACTATATACAACTTCTGCTATTGTGTTCAATATGTTATTTACAGGCAACACACGAATGACCTCTGCTCGTTTTGACAAAAGGCACGATCTCATTAAATATCTTATTTATTCATATGTTATTTATAACCTACACATGATCTATGTGTTTAACACTCGGCAGAACTTCGCGATTTGTGCAGTGCAGTTATAGAAACTATACTCTCAATTCCAAATAAGTTAACCTGTCATGTATCATTATTCGTAATAGCCGTATGCTTTATAAAGCCAGAATTTACTGACAGTAAGTCGGACTTGAATAGAGCTCCTTCCGATCTATGTCTATTCCATGTTCTCAGTAAAAGATCTACCAACTATGCCGATCGTCTGTTATCTGTAGTGTTACATCAACTCTCGATGGCAACGCTAGTCTGCGATATTTACTGGATTAGGATCCGATTTCCTGATCAACTTTCGTTCATGATTTAATCATGACGTGGGTAATTGGGACTATTTTTTTTATCGTACCGACTTTAGTAATGATGATCAAGGCTAGGGCCGAAAATTCAGTCGCTAAAATCTCGGTTCAGAGTGGAACAAAATTTGAATGAATTATTCAGCAAATTTCCCTTACATCATCTAGTTTTTAACAATTATAGTGAGAACTGCCAGCTCTTTATCTAATCTCCCATAATGTATCTTTAAATCTAAATAGACTCGGTGATCCGTAAAGGCGTTTAAATGAGGCAAGCGGCTTAATATAAACGGGTTATACATGTATTTCCTTTTCGAAACCAATAACTAGTAATAATAACATCCTGGGTACATTTTGATATTACACGTAGGTGTACACCCAATGAATGTGAAACACAAATAGCGTGAAATCACGTCTATTGATGTACACTCAAAATGGACGATGATCAATCAAGGTAGGTTACACGTAACTTATTAAACATTCTAATTGATATTATATATATACACCGTCTTGCTTTAGACTGTTTCTTACAATAAAATATTTTAAGGTGTATATAAATAAAACGTTTAGGCCTAGTACGTTTACCCGGCTACTTCCGAGCTAATTTACTAACCCACAACTCTAACCCTAACCCAAAGAATAGCCGGATTAATGAACTGCGTCTACGTTTATAAGCCATTTATTATGTGAAACAACAGTGGCCTAATATTCTTCCGCCTCAAAATCATAAATATTCACCAAAACCTGACAGAAAATGTTTTATCAAACCCTTTCCTTCGAGTCTATGCCACAAAGTCAACATCTAATAATAACTATGGTCCTTGTCGCGTAATGGATGACTAGTGTCCTTCTAGACCCATTCCGTTTACTTCCTGGTGTAGGCGTTGATGTGGTCTGATCTCACCGTAGATATCTTCCATTAATCAGTAAGTACGTTGCAGTGGCTTAATCTATTTTCTTCCTGGTGTAGGCGGGGTGGTTAGATTTTATGATCTGTTCGTGAGTAAAGTAGGGTGATTTCGATCCATCACGTGTTGGAAAAGGACACGGTCTCCTGCCAAGCCTCGTAGGTTTCCTACCACGCTCAAGGAAATCAATGATATAAAAGTGTTTCATAATCGTCTAATGGATTGGATGCAGTTATATGGCGCATGTGGCACCAGGCAGGTTAAGATTACTCTCGGGGTACATGTTACCTTTGTAAATCGTGTATTTTGTAAACAATGAATACTCTATTTGCTGATTACACTGTTTTGCCTACACCGTTTTTCTGCACTTCGAATTTTGTCTAAGTTTTTGGATTGTTCGTACTTGTCACGTGTACGTATTATGCCATCGCCCCGTCCGCCCGTCCGTCCATAATTGTTTTGGGGATACTCTACATGTCAGAATTTTTATCCGATTATGAAGGAACTTGAAATATATGTCTATCTCTCAAAGACGTGACCCCGAATTGTACGCCAAATCACATTTTAGCTTGCGGATCCTCCAGATTTCACAATTGTCATCCGATATTGATGAAACTTGAAATGAATGTTAATAACCATATTCCTGAAGCAATGACCGTGAAATCCCTCTCTTGTCATTGCTTGATTGGCAATATATGTAAACATATATATTTGGTCTAATTTGTAGCTCTGTTTAAAGCGTAATGATATTGTTACGCAGTTAGGTATTGGTTTTTTAATCGGACTATTGACCAGTCATAATATGGAACTTAAATGGATTTCCTTTTCAGCAACTCTAATTAAATGAAACACTGCGAGGAGTATGGTTTATAGCCCCCAAATCTTTATTATTTTCGATATTGGCGCTAATAGGATGTAACTTCCTGAATTATGGCCCTGATTATACGAAAAATCAGGTTTTTAGGCGTCACAATTTTTATCCGATTTACAAAACCGTTGGATATATCAACGTTACACCGTAATTTCGATTCGAATTTCGTAAAAATCGGATCCAAGTTGCCGGACAAAATGGTCGCTCTCCTACGCAAATAGTATAAACATATGGTATATAAAGGTTGTGGGCTCTCTTGAGGTCACAATTGTGATCCATGTTGATGAAACTTGAAGCATATGCTTATCTCCCAAAGGTCTCGCATCATTTCGTTATTTGCGCATACTAGACCGTAACTTTCTAGATTATGATCCCTGGTGGTACGAAGGATCGTGTTTTGTAGCTTATGGATTTTCTGGAGGTTACAACTTTAAATCCGATTTTAAAATGCGCTTAAATGTATCACCAGTTCACCATAAGGAACTTTGAATTTGAATTTCGACAAAATTGAAATGAAAATGCCCAACAAAATGGCCGCTCTCTGTACGCACATTGTGTACAAGTATGTAATACGAAGGTTGTGGACCCCCTTGAGGTCACAATTTTTATCCGATTTTGGTGAAACTTAACGTATATCTTTATATCCCAACGACCTCACTCTCTTTCGAAATTTGTGCATTTCAGACCACAACTTTCTGGATTAGGGTCCCTGAGTGTACGAAAAATCGCTTTTGTTTGTAACTTGTTCTCTATCCGTCTCTTGCAAAATGTAGGCGTATCTTGCCTGGCAACCGTTTGTTAAATAAACATTTAAAAACAGGGCATTCATATTCGATGAAAACACTTTATTTTTAGCATGGTCGTAGCAGACGCAGGCTGTTGGGATGGGATGGGTTTGTATTATTGCATCGGTATTACATTAATGAGTAAACGAAGTCAGTAACTCGCTTTACGTATTTCAGAATTGAAGATGCTAACCAGTTGAATAGAATTGAGGTTGTCCGGACATATCTTCAACAGATGCCAAACTCTCCAGAAAATAAAAGAGTTCGTATCGAATTGTGCGGACAGGCTCTCAGGTTGCGACATTTGGAGCTTACAAAATTGATATACACGGACGATTTCATTCTCGATAGAGAAGGGCGTCTGGATGATGTTATTAATATAGAACTGTTATCCAGTGCGATTGAATCAGATTTTGTGGATGGCTTCGACTTTCTGCTGCATCGTGGTTTGTCTTTTGAAATCACCGGATGTGGATTTTGGTGTGCGTTGTTTGAAGCTGTTCGAAATGAGAAAATAGGTATTCTGAAATATTTGGTATCATTTCCATTTCTTTGTGTTCTGAATTTAGCATTTGGCGAAACTATTCTTATGGTGGCGTGTAAGAACAGTAATTTGGAAGTCTTTTCTATTTTGTTGAAACACCAAAATGTCAAGGACGTCATTAATTACATTTCGCGTTTCGAGGGTCTTTCAGTTTTGCATCTGTGTATAGATTGGGCTAACTGTGAGACCACGTGTCTTCCATTTGTAATGGCGTTAGTAGAAGCAGGTGCTGATGTAAACATTTTATCCAATGAATTTACAACTCCTTTGTTTATTGCGGCACGTAGAGGATTTATGTCTGTATTGGCATATTTAGTAGACCATGGTGCTCGTGTTTCGGTGCCAGATTTGAATCTATATACCGCCCTTCATCACGTGATCACCAAACCAAACGCCATTTTGTTTGTACAGAAATTAATAACAACTGGACTAGAAATCAATTTACAAAATAAACTCGGTGAAACCCCATTATATCTGGCCACCAAGTACAGAAGTGGGGGTGTTGTGAAAACACTGTTAAATTCATATGACTGTGATGTGAATTTGTCAGACAAAGAAGGAATCACACCACTTCACTTGGCAGTAGAACAAAATGACGTCGGAATTTTCAAACTTCTACACCATCATGGCGCTACTGTCAATAAGCAAAACAACCACGGAAGGTCACCGCTACATTTGGCAATACAAAATGGCAATGCAGATATTATTGATATTCTATTGTGTAATCATGGCTGCGATGTGAATTTGTCAGACACGAAGGGGATCACACCATTGATGTTGGCAGTTGAACAAAACGAGATTGAAATCGTCAAACTTCTACAAAAACGTGACGCTGATGTCAATAAGCAAAATAACCGCGGAAAGTCACCGCTACATTTGGCAATGCAAAACGGCGATACGAATATTGTTAATATTTTATTAGATGATCATGGTTGTGATGTGAATTTGTCAGGCAAAAATGGAATTACCCCGTCGATGTTGGCAGTTGAACAAAACGAGATTGAAATCTTCAAACTTCTACAAAAACGTGGCGCTGATGTCAATAAGCAAAATAACCGCGGAAGGTCACCACTACACCTGGCAATACAAAATGACAATACGAATATTGTTGATGTTTTATTAAATGATGATGGATGCGATGTGAATTTGTCAGACAGGGACGGTATCACACCATTGATGTTAGCTGTAGACATCAGAAACACTGACCTCACCAAACGTCTCCTTCAACATGGAGTTGACGTCAATAAACTAGACAACGGTGGTAAATCAGCTATTTCGTACTGCTTCCACAACCATGGGCTATGCCACCGTTCGTTCTACTGGGAGAATTGTGAAACCATCGAAATTACGAAGTTGCTGGAGAGTTTTGGTGTGGAATTTAGATCACAAAATCCTGGCAATAAATTAGTAATAAACATTTTCAAAATTTCCAAAATTGGATATTTCCAGCATTTAGTTGACACGAATAAGATCGGCTTCTATGATATTGATGAAAATGGTGATAATATTTTACATTTATTGGCCAGGGTGGACAATGCAGCTACTGTTTCTATAGACGTTTTTCTGAATGATGAAGGCGTTGACGTCAACCTCATGAATTCAGCGGGTGACACACCATTAATGGTTGCAGCTGTTATGAACAACATCCCTTACATGAAAGCCTTGTTGGATTATGGTTGTACGACCGACACACAGAATTATCACGGACATACTGTTTTACATCTCGGTGTTGTGGGAATTGCTTGTCGCTTGAAGAACACATATTGTGATAACCATGTACTGAATCGCGAATGCTTAGACATTGTATTGTGTAGAGATATAGATGTTAATGTACAAGATAACGAAGGGCGGACAGCCTTGATGCTTGCTGCTAAATTCCAGATAGGTAACTTGGTAAAAAAGCTGTTAATAGCTGGTGGAGATGTTAAGATTGTTGATAAATCAGGAAAGTCAGTGCTAGGATATATACACTTTGAAAACATTATAGATCTTAATGTCTGTAAGTCCATTATGCGTAGTGGTGGTGTGAATGTTACCGATAGAACGGGGAAAACTATGATGGACTGCGCATTGGAATTTATTGAAATGGATCAGTTATCGGATGCCAAGGAGTTGATGTCCTACCTTGTGGCTGCAAACTATAACTTTAAAAGAGGACATGACTGGAATAATCTCGATCAGATCGAAGATTCCACATCTACTAGAATTAGTGATCTTAGGAAACTTTTGTATGAAAGTGGAGCCGCGCGTGTCGACATTGTTTCTAAGTTAAATTTCTTACTAGACGAGGACAATGATATGGCCAATGACACACAGATAAGTGAGATATTGCCCAAAGAATCGGAATTTCATTCATTTTGTAATAACTTATCTTTAAAGTCATTGTGTAGGAGAGTTATTAGGCAACATTTGGGGTCAAACATACAAGAAAAGGTTACACAGCTTAACTTGCCAATAATAATACAGAATTTTATTCAATTAAAATTTAACTTGGCAGATAAATATTTCAGTCTAGAAACAGGAGACTGTGATGATGATGACGATGATGGTTATTATGATGATGATGATGATGACCATGATGATGATTTGGACGACATTTGTCGACATTATTACGATCGATACTATGAACCTGTACCATCGTCACCATTATCATCACTATACTTACCATCACCATCATCATCATCATCATCATCATCACTATACGCGTCATCACTACAGTCATCGTCAATATCATCACTATGCTCATCATCACCATCACTATACCCATCACAATCATCATCATCACTATAAGCATCATTACTATAATCATCATCACTATAATTATCATCACCATCACTATACCCACCATCATCAGAAGCAGCAGCAGCACTATAATAATCATCATCACAATCTCTGTAGCCATCGTCATCATAATCCATCAGGCCGCGATAATTGTACAGTACTGTCATTTACGCGTTTTGATAATATTCAAAAATAAATCACCCATGAACTTAATGATGTAATCAAAAGTAAATAAAGATGCAGTAAATACTATCACAATTATCATAAATCAGGTTTTAAATCGTAATATCAGAAACCATTGACCTAAATTTACAACAACCTTCACTTCTTAAAATATTACCATAATGTGGGTATGGGTTCGAAGATTATTAAGGGGAGCGGGGCTGAAATTCCCGACAAAATTCCTCGTTTTGCTGTATTGTCGCCGAAAGTACAGCAACTTGAAAATAGTCGTAACTCATCTAATATAACCTGGTTGATGCGGTCTAATATAGCCCTAATGATATGGCCCCGACTTCACAAGGATTCTCAGACTTAGGTATGGTGGCCCATGTTCGCAATAGTGTCTTGAGTATCCAGGCCCAGTATACAGCTATAGCTCATTAGACTAGAGCGACCAGAAACGATCCTGTAGTTAGCTTGCATGTGAGTGAACGAATTTTGGCATGTTTATGTTCACCTGACGAAGTCCACGCAGGCTATCATTAGGGTTGGGCAAATATGCAACATTTTCAAAAAATGAAAATCGCCGGGGTGTTTGTATGGCGAAATTAGATTGGTGCAGGGACATTTTTCAAAATGTCGTCAAAATCGATATTTTTTGTATATACTGTACATAATCACTTTTGTAGCGTTGGGGGGGGGGGAGTCAGAGAATTCATATTTGCAATAATAATTCATCTCAGAAAATCCAATATGGCGGAAATCCAATATGGCGGAAATCCAATATGGCGTCCAAAATTAACAATTTTCAACCTAACTGTGCGAAAACACCCCTGTTATCCACTGTATGGCGTTATGTAACTTTAACTTGTTGTTGGCATGTCTTATCTAACTTTCTTTGTCTGATAAACTTTACTGAATGTTAAACCTGATATGATGCATGATACATTAGTCAGATGCCTAATAAGATTCCTTTGTTTGGATGGGGAAATAAACCCCGAATGAAAACAGCATAGTCAGTGAGGCCCAGTCAGGGCTAGAAGTTAGCTCCGGCTAGGACTGAGCGAAGGTCATGGGCGCCTTGGCACAAGACGAGACGAGACGAGGCGAGAGCTTTTGGAGTTAGCACATTCGACTCCCTCCATTAAGTTTGCTCTACGGTCGTTTACATTACGATGTTTGTACCTAATATGTAAAAACCAGAATAAAAGTATTATTAGAAGTATATACCAGTGTTGTCATCAAAGAAGTTGATTAAAGAACAATTACTGTCACTGTTTTTGGAGAAGGCGAATCCGAATCTGCAATTATTGGACATGTCTGATGATCCAATATGCCAGAAAATCAGAATGTCGGGAGGAATCCCACGGAACACAAGCAAAATCATGTAATCTAAAAAGAAGTATTTTCTAGGAAGTACTGAGAAGCGCATTCTGTTTGAATCATTATATATCTCAAACCTGATTCATTTTTATTACGATTTTCGATCAATCCAATAAAATATCATTTAGATAAGTACTAATTATTATATCATATTATTATGATTCATGTACAGTTCAGTCAGTTAATATCATATTTTTTCGTTACAATGCAGATGTTCAGATTAAGCCAGATCCTATGTCTTTTTCTAACCTAACATCACTGATAATCTGGGGACACTGAATCATCACTCGAATTACCATGAGAATGTTCATATCTGTACGTGCAATGGTCCATTATAGCTTTCGCTATTACGTCTGCAAATGAATTAAAGCTCCATTCAAACAAGCATCCAACATAGTGCCATCTTAAGCAGTCCATCGACAGCATCGCTAACATCACTGTCTGGTTTTATAACACCGAGTATTGCTCTTTGTAATCCCAATATTGTAAACTTTTGGAATCTGAGCTTGCAATCGACTCTAACTCCTCTCTTCTGTGCCTGAGATAACAAATCTTGATTCGAAATGATGTTAGCACACATATTCCTAGCGCCCGTAAAAACCTAAATATAATTATCACGAAGATCATTGTTACTTTTACATAAGAAAATCAAATATAAATGCAGCCCAGACCCAAAAATATACTATTACCGTAAACATATTAAAATTACGCAACGTGTTTTTTATTTCTTGAAAATCTAAAATTATATGTTAAGGCTTTCGAGAAGGCAGAAGTTTGATACGGGTAGCCTATGAGGCGTCAGAAGTCAATGGTTGTAGCCTAGAAAAGACATGGATCCCTTAGGGGGGGGGGACGAATAGGCTGACAGGCTAGTCTGTAAAGTGTCTAACTCCTTGAAAAGTATGGTCGAGCTACACATCAGCGCAGAATAGGAGGGTACCAAATATATCAGACCTCGAATCTTACAGATCTAGGTCTGGCGAGTGCTTGAAATATCAGATGGTTGTGAATCATCCAGAAAGGAATGTCCACAGGCTAATCTCTAACCTGAAAATCTCACAACGATAAAGACTAAGCCTATAATTTGCAACGGCAACACGGACGCATTCTCCGGGCATAACCTAAAATAATGTTCCCAATCAGTTTCAACCCAAAACAGTCAGACATGACAGGTAGGGACACGCAAGCGGTAAGGACACCCAGAGGTACGGACACCTACGAGGTAAGGAAACACAAGCGGTAAGGACACCCAGAGGTATGGACACCTACGAGGTAAGGAAACACAAGAGGTAAGGACACACAAGCCGTAAGGACACCTACGAGGTAAGGACGCCCATAGAGAAATGTAATTACATCTCTGCACCGACTGCATACGCCACGCAATGTGCGTTGGGGGACACCTTTGCCCAGACAGTGTCGCTACGGCCTACTCTTACATCGAATTTCAACTGCAAAGGGATCTTTTACGTCCACACCAATGTGTAAACGGGAAATCCGAACATACGTTGTCCCTTTCCAGACCCTTTGTCCTGCACGACTAACAAGGGCGGACTGCACGACAGCCAACACCGTGATGGAACACGGGACCTCCAGGTTAGCAAGCTTACGTCTTACTCACTGAACAACCACGGATCCGCGCTAATAATGCTATGTTTTACACGCTTTTTTATTCATCCAGATTTTCCACATGGTTTCCCCCTAGCAGTGATGCAGGATGGAGGACTGACAAGGACAGCTGTATAGTCGTTCGGATAGGACGAAAAAACCGAGGTCCCGTGTACACATTGGCTTGAACATAAAAGATCCCTTGGCAGTTGGAATTCGATCTAAGAATAGGCCGCAGCACCTATGCCCGGGCAAAATTTCCCTCACAGCACACTGTATGGCGTATGCCCGCCTTGATTATCCCAAGTAAGGAGCAGAACAGTAGGACGTTAAACCCCATTTCATTTCACTTCGTTTCATTTCACCTTATTTTATTACCCCTTTGTCGTATTCACATGTATTAGATATGTCGATCCTAGTCCATATCTCACATTAGCTATTGTACATCCAAATCTATATATTACAGCCAACCACTCATTACCGTACACTTCCGTTGTACAAATGGCCACAGATCACTAATTATTTCCCCATTGACTTTAATGTTAATTCTCGTCTCTTAGACCGACTGTAACTTTTTTCCAAACATTCGTTGGGTAGGAACGCTTTCTGCTACAGGTGGAGCAACATGTGACAAACTTAGGCCCAAAAGCATGTATGAGGTTCACCATGAAAAACTTGAGATAGACAGGCTGGAAGTAGAGACAACTAAACAAGCAATTTTCGGCCCTCCCTTTCAACGTAACCAACCTCACAACCCTTGTATCCTTCCGCCTCAAAATCATGAATATTCACCAAAACCTGGCAGAAAATGTATTTTTAAACCCTTTTCTTCGATTCTACACCACAAATCGCCATGCAAAAGGGGGAAAAAGGGAAAGGGAGAGAAAGACTAAAAATAACTTTCGCCCTACATTCGACGGCCCATGAATATTTAGTGATCTGTGTCCAAATGTCTGTTACTGAATAAACGGACTGTCACTCACTCTATTTTCTTAACTAAATATAGAACCCAAGATCATGATACCCTTCATAAACTAAATTTAATCAACCTGTCCACGTCATTATAGTGTATTGGACCTAAAATTTTGTAATAAATAACAACTGTGACAAAGTGCTCCATAACTTTCATCAAACTGAACGATCATTTAGGTGCATAGAACTTCTTGACCTCGGCTGTTTTTTGAGATAATATACTGAGCGCCATAGAAAACGCATCACACAGATGGTTAATTCCATGCTACGTCGCTGCACAGCGTGCCTAAGAGCCAGCGGAGGACACACGCGCTACTGACATCTGTGTCGTACTTTTGGTTTTGACCCCTCTGACTTTGTACCGTTGATTACAGATTAAACATCCATAAGTGTACAAACGTGTTGTTATTGATGTGTTCCCATTTGAATATTGTTCACAATAAGAAGCAAAATAAATAAGATAATGTTTAAAGGATCATTTTGTTATACGGCGCTCAGTATATAATTAATCCCATATGTATGTTATTTACAAGCTACACGTGATCTGTGTACAACGTCCGCTTGACTTCAAAGGAAATACGAAATGGTCAGTTAATCATACCTTGACGTGCTAAATAAACTATACCATATATCATCATGATTCTTATCCATTTTCCCTATTGTTTGGTGCTATATAATCAGAAATTACCCAACAGGCAGACGAGCTGGAAGGGGAAGAGAGGAGCAGAGACCGGCGAATGGGCTCATCCGAGTTCAGCCGCTGCCGAGACAGAAGGGCGAAATGGTTAGAATGTAATATACTATATTAATTAATGTTCCGTGTGGATGTTATTGTTTATTTTCCTTAAAAATAGCATTATGCAAGAGCAAAATCTGCTTATTACAGGTCTTTCTTTAGGCCTGAAATGTTATCTAAATAATCAATTAGACATTAATTAACATATCCAGACCATAATAAACTCTTGAAGTCAAGGCTAGCCTTCGATGCTGGCAGATTAAAATCCTATATGCCGCTTAATGGTCGTTGATAATTAAATTAATCAAGTGGATAATCGAGACTATGCTGTTTATATTAATGATTTGAGTAATGATGACCGAGGCTATGTGAATATTTCAATCGCTTTTTTCTCGGCTAATAGTGGATCAATATGACTGAAATTTTCAGCAAATTACCTTTTTACACTATCTAGTTTTTAACTATTATAGTTAGAACTGCCATCTCTTTATCTTATCTCCCATAATGTAACTTTAAGCAGTTTAGTTCCTGTGTAATTTATGATCTTTTTTTATCACTAGGATAGTGGTATACAACATCAGAAAAATTGTTTATTCTATATTTATTTTTATAATGACATAGATGATGAAGTATTAAATATCCCGAGTCACAATGAATGAAATTTCACTAAACGACCTGACCTGAAACAACAATATATATATACATAATATTTTCCAAACGCTTTTAATAATAAAATTGTTCAAATATGATCCAGGGAATCACGTGGCTAAGTGGGTAAGATGCTGGCTCGATAGCTTTGAGGTCGGATGTTCGATCCCTGCATTGGGAGAAAGTTTATCCAGATTTTATCCAGACGTGGTTTCTCCTTGTCAGTGATGAAGTACGCAGGGCGTGACAATGACAGTTGTCTAGTCGTTCGGATGGGGCGAAAAAACGTGGCGTGCACGTAAAAGATCCCTTGACAGTTGGAATTCGATGTAAGAGTAGGCCGTAGCGCCGCTGCCCGGGCAAATTATCCCTCGTAGCTCACGGTATGGTGTATGCCCTTCTTCATTATCCCAGATTAGGTGCAGAAGAGTAGGACGTTAAACCCCATTTCATTTCTTACATAATACATCTTTAATGTTCTTATTGATTGTAACCACTAACATCTCCCATTTAAAGGTGCGCTCCCACATTTACAAAGAGGATTAAGGTAGACATATCGAACACTTAAGTGGCAAAACTATTAACAAAATGTCCCTGTTACATTGATAATAACGGACGGTTCTCAGTACGGATTATTGTGCATGCGTTAGCATTAAGTTTGGCACTTTTCCCAGTGACTGAAATTAACTTTTCTGTAAAGAGCTCCACATTCAACGTGCCAGACATGGTTCCGAGAACTGTTATTGTATAATAATATAACCGGTACGTGCAAAAAGAGATGACGATGACGATGATGATGATGATGATGATGACGATGATGATGATACGGTTGAGAGTGGTTATAATGATGATGATAATGAGTTTGATACGGTTGAGTGTGGTTATAATGATGATGATGATGAGTTTGATACGGTTGAGTGTGATGATGACGATGATGATGATAACAATGATGATGATACGGTTGAGAGTGGTTATAATGATGACGATGATGATGATACGGTTGAGTGTGGTTATAATGATGATGATGATGAGTTTGAGTGTGGTTATAATGATGATGATGGTGATGAAGACAATGATGATGATGAGAATAATGAAGATGGTGAAGGTTTATAGTATCGATCGTAATAATCTAGACACATCGCGTCCAAATCGATATCATCATCATCATCGTCGTCATCATCATCATCATCATCATCATCATCATCATCGTCATCATCGTCATCGTCATCACAGTCTCCTATTTCTAGACTGAAATATTTATCTGCCAAGTTAAATTTTAATAGAATAAAATTCTGTATTATTATTGGCAGGTTAAGCTGTGTCACCTTTTCTTGTATGTTTGGCCCCAAATGTTGCCTAATAACTCTCTTACACATCGACTTTAAAGATAAATTATTACAAAATGAATGAAATTCCGATTCTTTGGACAATAATTGACTTGTCTGTGTGTCATTGACCATATCATTGTGCTCGTCTAGTAAGAACGATAACTTAGAAACAATGTCGACCAACGATAACTTAGAAACAATGTCGACCCTTGCGGCTCCACTTTCATACAAAAGTTTCCTAAGATCACTAATTTCATTGGATGTGGAATCTTCGATCTGATCGAAATCATTCGAATCATGCCAATTCTTAAAGCAATAGTTTGCAGCCACCAGGTAAGACATCAGCTCATGGGCATCCGATAACTGATGCAATTCAAACAAATCCAAGGCGCAGTCCATCATAGTTTTCCCCGTCCTATCGGTTACATTCACACCACCACTACGCATAATGGACTTACAGACTTTAAGATCTATTATTCTATAGAAGTACATATATTCTAGCACTGACTTTCCTGATTTATCAACAATCTTAACATCCCCACCAGCTATTAACAGCTTTTTTACCAAGTTATCTACCCGGAATTTAGCAGCAAGCATCAAGGCTGTCCGCCCTTCGTTATCTTGTACATTAACATCTATATCTCTACATAATAAAGTATCTAAGCATTTGTGATTCAGTCCATAGCCAAGCAAGCCTTTGTTCTTTCGACGAAACGCAACTCCCACAACACAAAGATGTAAAACAGTATGTCCGTGTCGATTCTGGATGTCTGTCGTGCAACCGTAATCCAACAAGGCGTTCATGTAAGGGACGTTGTTCAAAACAGCTGCAAGCATTAATGGAGTATTACCCGCTGAATTTATGCGGTTGGCATCGACTGCTTCATCATTCAGAAAAACGTCTAAAGAAACATCTGAGGGAATAACAGGGGAATTGCTCATCCTGGCCAATAAATGTAAAATATTATCACCATTTCTATCAATATCATAGAAGCCGATCTTATTCGTGTCAACTAAATGCTGGAAATATCGAGTTTCGGCAATTTTCAACATGTTTTTTACTAATTTATTGCCAGGATTTTGTGATCGAAATTCCACACCAAAACTCTCAAGCAACTTCATAATTTCGATGGCTTCCCAATTATCCCAGAAGAACGAACGGGGGGAAAGATCATGGTTGTGGAAGCAGTACGAAATAGCTGATTTACCACCGTTGTCTTGTTTATTGACGTCAACTCCATGTTGAAGAAGACGTTTGATGAGGTCTGTGTTTCTGATGTCTACAGCTAACATCAATGGTGTGATACCCTCAATGTTTGACAAATTAACATCGCATCGATGATCCCTTAATAAAACATCAACAATATTCGTATTGTCATTTTGTATCGCCAGCTGTAGCGGTGACTTTCCACAGTTATTTTGCTTATTGACATCAGCGCCACGTTTTTGTAGACGTTTGACGATTTCAATCTCGTTTTGTTCAACTGCCAACATCAATGGTGTGATCCCCTTCGTGTCTGACAAATTCACATCGCAGCCATGATTATACAGTAGAATATCAATAATATCTGCATTGCCATTTTGTATTGCCAAATGTAGCGGTGACCTCTCGCGACCATTTTGCTTATTGACAGTAGCGCCATGATGGTGCAGAAGTTTGAAAATGCCGACATCATTTTGCTCTACTGCCAAGTGAAGTGGTGTGATTCCTTCTTTGTCTGACAAATTCACATCACAGTCATATGAATTTAACAGTGTTTTCACAACACCCCCATTTCTGTACTTGGTGGCCAGATATAATGGGGTTTCACCGAGTTTATTTTGTAAATTGATTTCTAGTCCAGTTGTTATTAATTTCTGTACAAACAAAATGGCGTTTGGTTTGGTGATCACGTGATGAAGGGTGGTATATAGATTGAAATCGACAACAGAAACACGAGCACCATGGTCTACTAAATATGCCAATACAGACATAAATCCTCTACGCGCCGCAGTAAACAAAGGAGTTGTACATTCATTGGATAAAATATTTACATCAGCCCCTGCTTCTACTAACGCCATTATAAATGGAAGACACGTGGTCTCACAGTTAGCCCAATCTATACACAGATGCAAAACTGAAAGACCCTCGCCGAGCGAAATGTAATTAATGATGTCCTTGACATTTTGGTGTTTCAACAAAATAGAAAAGACTTCCAAATTACTGTTCTTACACGCCACCATGAGAATAGTTTCGTCAAATGTTGAATTAACACAAAGAAATGGAAATGATACCAAATATTTAAGTATACCTGTTTTCTCTTTTCGAACAGCTTCAAACAACGCACACCAAAATCCACATTCGGTGATTTCAAAAGACAAACCACGATGCAGCAGAAAGTTGAATCCTTCCACAAAATCTGATTCAATCGAACTGGATAACAGATCTATATTAATAACATCATCCAGACGCCCTTCACTGTCGTAAATCAAATCGTCCGTGTATATCAATTTTGTAAGCTCCAAATGTCGCAACCAGAGAGCCTGTCTGCACCATTCGATACGAACTCTTTTATTTTCTGGAGAGTTTGGCATCTGTTGAAGATATGTCCGGACAACTTCAATTCTATTCAACTGGTTAGCATCCTTAATTCTATTCAACTGGTTAGCCTCCTCATTCCTATTCAACTGGTTAGGCTCCTCAATTCTATTCAACTGGTTAGCCTCCTCATTCCTATTCAACTGGTTAGCCTCCTCATTCCTATTCAGCTGGTTAACCTCCTCAATTCTGAAATACGTAAAACAAGTTACTGGCTTCATTTACTCATTAATTTGATCATTGCATTGGCCGAGAAAGTTCATCGAGATTTGTCGAAGTGGTTTCTCCTTGTCAGTGGTGCAGGTCGCGGGGGAGGGGGATACCAAGGACAGCTGTCTAGTCGTTCGGATGGGACGAAAAACTGAGGCCCCCTGTACACATTGCCATGCACGTAAAAGATCCTTGGCAGTTGTTATTCGATATAAGTGTAGGCCATATCGCTGCTGACTGGCCAAAATTTCCCTCATAGCACACTGTATGGTGCATGTCCGTCTTCATTAGTCCAGTGGGAGCAGGACAGTAGGACGTTAAACCCCATTTCATTTCATTTACTCATTAAAGATACATTATGTAAGATTTAGATAAAGAGCTGCCCATTCTTGCCATAATAGTTCATAATAAATGATGTAAGATGATAATATTGAATATTTTAGTCAAATTCCATTTGTTCTTAGGGAAGTTATGGGCATGTTAAGGTTCGACAAGATCTGCCGTAGATCGTTCATTATCGTAGCAACGGTTCTTGACAACCGAAACGTAGCCTCGGTTATCCGTTATAAGTTTAAATCTTTCGCATAATTTAATTCATGTATATCTCCACCATCCGATGGATCTATGGAGTTGATTATAGACTTGTTATGTAAAAGAACCCCGAAGTGTTACTCTAGGGATTTTGAAGTCAAACGAAAGACCTGTAATAGGCAGATTTTTCTTTTGCATTAAAGATGCATTAGTTAAAGGTACATTATGGGAGATAAGATAAAGAGATGGCAGTTCTCACTATAATAGTTAAAACTAGATAGTGTAAAGGTAATTTGCTGATAATTACAGGCAAATTGATCCACTATTAGCCGAGAACAAAGCGTTTGAAATATTCTCATAACCTCGGTCATCATTACTTAAATCATTAATATAAACAGCATAGTCTCGATTATCCACTTGAATTGATTTAATTATCAATGACCATTAAGGGGCATATAAGAATTTAAACCGCCAACATCGAAGGCTAGTCTTGACATAAAGAGTTTTTTATGGTCTGGATATGTTAATTAATGTCTAATTGATCATTTAGATAACATTTCAGGCCTAAAGAAAGACCTGTAATAAGCAGATTTTGCTCTTGCATAATGCTATTTTAAGAGCTTAATATAGAGTTGGTCATTCTTGCTATAATAATTCAAAAATAGACGATAAAAAAGAGAAAATTTAGAAAATTTCAGTCAAATTACTTTATTCTGAGCGAAATTATCACTGTTTCTAGTTTTGAAAAGATGCGTGAATAGTTGTAACCTATCCAGACCATAATCAACTCTCGATGTCAAGGCTAGCCTGCGGCAATAATAGTTGGATTGTAGTTCGATTTGCTGCAAAATTTTCCATTGTAATTAAATATTAAATGGATAATCGAGACTACTAGTTTTGTCTTACCGACTATAGTAATGATGATCGGGGCTAACGAAAACATTCATTCGATTAGTTCTCGGTTCATAGTGGATCGATTTGGCTGAAATTTTCAGCAAATTCCCTTTACATTACCAAGTTATTAACTATTATAATGAGAACTGCCAACTCGGTATCTAATTTCCTATAACGTATCTTTAATTAATTTAATAATTATTACATTATATTACCCGAATTTGGATTTAGATTAGTTTTAAAGTTGCTATGGACCATGCACTCAGGAAAAGAATGTGATACCCTATCCATCCGTTACGTAAAAGGTAAGTTGGGGCTTGAGAGAGAATTGAAATGAAGTGAGTTGGGTTTAACGTCCACACAACACACACGAGGTCATGTCGGGACTAACATGTTATGGGACCATTTTATATCAATGATTTCCTTGGGCGTAAACGTCTTTAGCAGTGATTCGAAACCGAAGTTCCCTTAATGTAGAAAACCTTTGAGGTTAGACAGGAAACCCTACCCCTTTTCAATCATGTGTGCCTGGTCGAAATCACCACACTTGCTTCGCTGACAGTAACCGTCAAACCATTCATCTACTAACCACCCCGCCTACACCAGGAAGTAAATGGTGAAGATATAGATATTAAGTCACTGTTGTTTCACATAATAAATGGCTTATAAACGTAGACGCAGTTCATTAATCCGGCTATTCTTTGGGTTAGGGTTAGTAAATTAGCTCGGAAGTAGGCGGGTAAACGTACTACGCCTAAACGTTTTATTTGTATACACCTTAAAATATTTTATTGTCAGAAACAGTCTAAAGCAAGACGGTGTATATATATAATATCAATTAGGATGTTTAATAAGTTACGTGTAACCTACCTTGACCGAACAACGTCCATTCTGTGTTTTCGTCAATGGGCTAGATATCACACCATTTTGTTTCAGACTTATATACTAAAAAGATATTCTTAGAAATCGTATATCAAACGGTTAACGGCCCACGCCCACGACATCAATACAACACAGTGTAAACAAGACAAATCAAATTTTTAAGGGGAATCCCCGAGTCTTATTTATAAAACTTGTTGCGTTGTTCCCATTTAGTACGAGTAAGTTTTGTAGGCTGTTAGGAAATACGACACAGAGAACAGCGTCGCCATCGCTTTTTTTCAGTCTTATATAAAGATAGGCTGGCACTGCCAGGCAGGATATTCCTACATTTTCGAGAGATGGATAGAGAACAAGCAATACCGAAAGTGATTTTTCCTACATCTTTAGGGGCCATAATTCAGGAAGTTACGATCCGATATGCGCAAATATCGAAAAGAACCAAGATCGTTGGGTTATAACCATGAATTTCAAGTTTCATCAAAATCGAATTAAAATTGTGACCTTTACAAGGTCCACAACCTTGATATACCATTTTTTAACAGTATTCGCGTACAAACGGCGGCCATTTTGTATGGCAATTTTGGTCTGATTTTCCCGAAATTCGAACTCAACCTTCCTTACGGTGTAACGGTAATATAATCAAACGTTTTTTTAAATCAGATAATAATTGTGACCTCCAAGCTAAAAAAAAGGGCGATTTTGTGTATAATCAGGGGCCATAATTCAGGAAGTTACAATCCGATATGTGCAAATATCGAAAGGAAGCAAGATCTTTGGGTTATAACCATGAATTTCAAGTTTCATCAAAATCGAATCAAAATTGTGACCTCCACAGGGTCCACAACCTTGATATACCATTTTTAACAGTATTCGCGTACAAACGGCGGCCATTTTGTATGGCAATTTTCGTCCGATTTTCCCGAAATTCGAACTCAACCTTCCTTAGGGTGTAATGGTGATACAATCAAACGGTTTTTTAAATCGAATAATAATTGTGACCTCCAAGCTAAAAAAAAGGGCGATTTTGTGTATAATCAGGGGCCATAATTCAGGAAGTTACAATCCGATATGTGCAAATATCGAAAGGAAGCAAGATCTTTGGGTTATAACCATGAATTTCAAGTTTCATCAAAATCGAATCAAAATTGTGACCTCCACAGGGTCCACAACCTTGATATACCATTTTTAACAGTATTCGCGTACAAACGGCGGCCATTTTGTATGGCAATTTTCGTCCGATTTTCCCGAAATTCGAACTCAACCTTCCTTAGGGTGTAATGGTGATACAATCAAACGGTTTTTTAAATCGAATAATAATTGTGACCTCCAAGCTAAAAAAAAGGGCAATTTTTCGTATAATCAGGGGCCATAATTCAGGAAGTTACGATCCGATATGCACAAATATCGAAAAGAAGCAAGATCTTTGGGTTATAACCATGAATTTCAAGTTTCATCAAAATCGAATCAAAATTGTGACCTCCACAGGGTCCACAACCTTGATATACCATTTTTTAACTGTCTTCGCGTACAAACGGCGGCCATTTTGTATGGCAATTTTCGTCCGATTTTCCCGAAATCCGAACTCAACCTTCCTTAGGGTGTAACGGTGATATAATCAAACGGTTTTTTAAATCGAATAATAATTGTGACCTCCAGAGGGACCACAAGCTAAAAAGGGTGATTTTTAGGACAATCAGGGGCCATAATCCAGGAAATTACATTCCGATAGCCGCAAATATCGAAAGGAACCAAGATCTTTGGGTTACAAACATGCATGTCAAGTTTCATCAAAATCGGTTCAAAATTGTGACCTCTATAGGGTCCACAAGCTAAAAACGTGATTTTTCGTACAATCAGGGGCCATAATCCATGAAGTTTTGATCCGATACATGCCAATATCGAAAGCAGCCGAGATCTTTTGGGGATAAACCTATATTTCAAGTGTCGTTAAAATCGGATAAGAATTGTGACCTGTAGAGAGTCCACAAACAAATTGTGGACGGACGTCCGGACGGACAGGGGCGACGACATAATACGTCCACATGAAAATGTGGGCGTATAAAAAGGTACTAGTGTGAAGTTATCTCGATTAGCGTTTTCCGATATCGGTGAATAACGAAAAACAAGTAGCTCGTTTTCCGATATTGGCGAATAACGAAAAACAAGTAGCTCGTTTTCCGATATTGGCGAATAACGAAAAACAAGAAACGCATTTTGTTAAATCAAATAATAAATCTAGTAGCTGGTAGCTCGTTTTTAGACATTCAATCATGAATCTCAAAGTAACAGATTTGATGGATGTTTATCTACAGATTATAACCAAAGCAAATCTGATTAAATCAGTTTTAAAAAAAGAACTAAAGATATCATAAATGAGGACGCCTGAGCAATAAATTTTAAAAACTCCTTGTTTATCGGGGGTTGGGATAGCCTAGTGCCGCGCTTCGACCTCTAGCTGGCCGGTCACCTCTGGCTTGCGGCTGTGGTTTCGAGCCCAAGTGTGAGCGTATGTGGCATGGAGATAGGGGCGCCTTCTCAACCTCGTGGGTTTCCTCCGGGCACTCCGATTTCCTCTCACTGCTAAAGACCCCTACGCGCGAGCGAATTATTGAAATAAAATGAAACCATATGTTAGTCCCAAAATGACCTAGTTTGTGTCGAGTGGACGTTAAAACCCATTTCTCTCTCTCTGGTTGAGCAGTGAGTTTACTTGTAGAAAAACGAGTAGCTCGTTTTTCGTCATTAGCCAATATATATATTCGCTCAAGGCATCCTCATTTATGATATCTTTAGTCCTATTTTTGATATAGTTTTTGTAAAGAACGAACACAATGTAACAACAAGAAAACTAGATGATTTTATTGGTAATTATCTGTGTTATTCGAATTGGTCGCACAAACAGGATTAAACAACTGAAAAAGACAATTTGCGATAAAAAAAAAACAACTTAAATGTAAATCACTATAGATTATCGGAACCCGAATTGTGCACGCTATTTCGTAGACAACCGTTCTGGTACACATTGACGAGCAAATAGGCGGACATGCCACTAACCGGGCAAAATTTACTTAACCACAGAAATAAAAAAAATACCATGTTTGTGCCAAAACAGCCGAGGTAAATGATGAATATAACGCCGGTCCGTTCACATACTCCGCGCAGTGTTGCGTCTGATTAGAGGTAATCCAACTACACACTGCTATTATGAGTGGATTTTGTTGTGTTAAATTTTGATTGATCAGTAGTCCGTCTACCAACCAAATATGTTTACATAACGTATACGTCATGATTCACGATTTTATTATGCCTAATTAACCCGTGCATAGCAGAATACTGCAGTAAAACTAATTGCGTGACAAACGAGGCTATCAAGTCGAATGAAATGTAAACAATACTGTTTGGAAACGAACATACTTTTACCGTTTTAATACCTTAAATCACTGTCCAAAGTTTTAGGGAAGACCCAGATGAAACGAAGGACTGTTATGTTGCTGTACTTAAGTGATAGCTTTCATTGAACGGAAAGAATAGACACACTCCCGCATAAGTTCAAGAAACAGACGCTATTCCAGCAATGGTCAGAGAGAGATTTCTCGGGCCATTGCTTCAGGAATATGGTCCGTTCAATAACATTTTTAGCCTAATAGGTCGGTCATTGTTTTGTTTCAGGCCAAACGACCATCCGTTTCTCGGAAAAGTGAAAGTAGAGTTGGTTTTTTTTTAATATTTTTTTCTCAAGGATTACGATATATTTACCAACTAACTGGTTTGTCCACCGTTTACAGCCTTTCTGCATACACCTTAAATACGATTTAAAAAAAAAAAACAATTCAGGCACTAACATATGGTTTAATTTTATTTCAATAATTCGCTTGCGCATGGGGGTTTTTAGCAGTGGGAGGAAACCGGAGGGCCCAGAGGAAACCCACCAGGTTGAGAAGGCGACCCTATCTCTATGCCACATACGCTCACTAGGGCTCGAAACCACAGTCGCAAGCCAGAGGTGACCGGCCAGCTAGAGGTCGAAGCGCGGCACTCTAGACCACTAGGCCATCTCAACCCCAATTCCATATCAGAGTAGACTGTTAAATGACATAACAACGCAACTACTGCGGTGACCCAACTTCACGGGATTAGATTATTATGTCTGAAATGAATTCGGGACTAATATATGGTTCAATTTAATTCCAATAATTCGCTTACACGTAGGGTAGAAGGAATTATTCGGAGGACCTGAAGATAACCCACGAGGTTTGATAGGCGACCCTACTCCTTGTCACGTACAAGCAGAGAAACGAAACCACGACACTTGACTAAATCACGGACCTTGGGGTTGGACACGCGATCCTATTTCTTGTCACGCACAAGCGGAGAATCGAAACTCTGCCACTTGACTCAATGGCAGACCTTAAGATACAGCCCGAACATGTTACACGTGTTAAACCATTGGGCCACGCCCCCTCCCTCCAAACCAACCGGCTTACCTCTGATATCCATCACTCCACGACTGTCACAAGTGTAGCCATCAGCACACGGACATGTACCATATATTAGGCTATCTACATACTGCGTAAACATCACACACTCTTAAAAACAAGGTATTCATCATATTTCTAGAACATCTGCTCTGGCCCGGATCCATGATTTTGTCGGGGAGGGTGGGGTGCACACGTTGGAGCAAAGGGTAATATGTTGCAACCTTGGATTGCTTGGGCAGTGACAATGCGAAAATCATGTTTATATCATCTATTAAAGAGCAGATATGTGAACTACTATACAGTAACAAAGCATACGAAAATGAAAATCAACAAGGTCACTGGGGCTGAGTGGGGAGGTGGGGGGCATCCACACCTGCTGGTATCGCTTCCTAATTGAGATAAGAATTTCTTAGTCAATCGTTTACGGAATTGGGTCCAAGACTAAAAGATTTCGGGTTCGAATTCCCATGTAGACCAAGAATATTATACATTATTCATCAGCTAAATCCGCATATTGCAGGTCTATCTTTAGGCCTGATATGTAATAATTACTAATTAGACATTAATCAACTTATCCAGACCATAATCAACTCTCGATGTCAACGCTTGCCCACAATATTTACTGGATTAGGATTCAATTTGCTGCTCAACTTTCATTCATGATTTAATCACGAAATGGATAATCAAGACTATGTTTTTGATGTACCAACTTTAATTACCATGGTCAAGGCTAGGCCTGAAATTCAATCGCTAAAGTTCATAGTGGATCAATTTGACAGAAATTTTCAGCAAATTCCCTTTATATTATCTAGTTTTTATCTATTATTGTGAGAACTGCCAGCTCTTTATCTAATCTCGCATGATGTATCTTTAAGCATGGCCCCATCTTGTTAGAAATAGCGCCCGTCGGGACTGTTAGCGTCTGTGGGGACTGTAAGCGACAAGTTAAGTCATGTCGTATCTTTTGGAAGAAACAAATCCCTCCCGATTCCCCCCCCCCCCCGCCAACTAGCATGTCCATAAAAAAACACACACACACGTTTAATTTAGTTATTGCCATTATGGACTTGAATAAATCAACCTACTTTCATTTTCAGCAGCTCTAGGTGAACAATGGCCAACTAGTTTTCTTTTCCCTGTTATTGATATTTTATGTGTACAACATTCGTCATCATTACACTCTCCTGATGACCTGCAATCTTGTTGAATTAACGCCTCTGTATTTAAAATACACACTGCCTTAAAATACAAATACATATTATATCAAATTATACACTATGTACAAAATGTATATATAAATTATGCAATATACACCATATACAAATTATACAGGGGCCACGGTGGCTAAGTGGGTAAGGCGCTTGTTCGCTAGTCTGGATGTCGGGTGTTCGATCCCTGCATTGGCTTAGAAAGTTCATGTCGATTTTCCGGCGTGATTTCCCCTTGTCAGTGATGCAGAAGGGGGGCTGGCAATGACAGCTACCTAGTCGTTAGGATGGGACGAAATACCGAGGTTCCGTGCACGTAAAAGATCCCTTGGCAGTTGGAATTCGATATAAGAGTAGGCCGTAGCGCCGCTGCCAGGGCAAAATTTCCCTCATAGCACACTGTATGACGTATGCCCGTCGTCTATTAGCCCAGTTAAGTTCCAAAAGAGTAGGATGTTAAACCCCATTTCATTTCATTTCATTTACAAATTATACAATAGCCTATATTAAATATAAATTATAATATATATCACTTACAAATTATACAATAGCTTACATGTCACTTATAAATTATAATATATAACTTACAAATCATACCATACATAATATATTACACACAAATTATACAATATTTATCATTTACAAATTATAAAATAAGTAGGCCTACCTACTACAATGTTCCAGAGTCCAATACCCGGGAAAAATTCCCGTATCCATGGTAACATAACAAATACCATATTGGTCTTCTGCCCCGACTGGGTGAGCTATTGAAGACGAGTTTACGTCATACAGCGTAAAAAGGAAACTTTGCCCGGACAGTACGAGCTACATTTATGTCGAAATTCCAACTCCCAAGGGATCTGTTATGAACATGCCTATGAGTACACGAGACCTTGGTTTATCGTCCTATCCAAACGACTATACGTTGCCCATTGCTAGGCCCGCGGTCCTGCACCGCTGGTAAGTGGCAGCCACGCCGGAAGTCACAACGATTTTTTCTCGGCGAACACCAGGATCAAATACTTGCCCTCAAGATTAGCGGTCCGACATCTTACTCACCATGCCACGGCGGCTTCCCCGCTTCAAATGGGTAATCAGATGATTCGGACCAGGGCTGATTTGGACCTTGCTGATTCGGACCAGATTCCTGGCTGATTCGGACCAGATTCTTGGCTGATTAAAATGGCGTACATAATATTCAGTTAGAAGCACAACTTACCAGTGTTAAAAACAGTAACATGTCGTCCTATAGTTGAGATAATAATTGTTTGAGTTACAATAAAAAGCTTCCCACCTTATTCCCCAAGATAAAGTCTTATCTTTCGTGAATAAACCACTCGTCTAAAAGAACAAAGCACATATCTTTGTACTTGTGTTAGAGTTCTCATGTTTTGCAATTATATTTTTTTATTTTTTTATTTTGTCCAATATCGTCATCTATGAAACCAAACACATATAGATACGTGTACTTTTGTTAAAGCCCCAATAATACTCTTGTTGAAACTGAATAATATGTCCCAATCTTCATTCTGGTCAACAAATTCTATTATTTTACAATATTCCAATTAATTGATGATATAAATTTCATCTTAGCACACCTAATTTAAAGAATTTAAAAAATTCAACAAATTGATTTGAAAAGTCTAACGTAACCCTTTTCAAATGTGACTTGGATTTTAAAATATTTTCAAAATACCCTGGACAAGTAAAATAGGTTGTAGTGGCCTAATGGATAATTTACACAACAAGTAGAACACTTAAACATGAAGTACTTAGAATAAGGCTATTATTTATTTTCTCGAGCTGCCAAAGCCAGTAAGAGTGTTATTGTCCCTTTAACGTTTCGTATATTCCAAAAATACTGTTGATTATTCCTTTTTTTATTGAATTTTTCCCCCGTTAATTATAGAGATAATGTATATGTCGCTCTCATTGGTGGTTCTGTACGTATGTCATTATAGTAGGCCTACAGCGAATATTTTCAACTTACAGCTACCACTTCAATCCGATTAATGTCCAGGGCCCTGATTCACGGAAATTTAACTAAGGATAAAATCCAAATTTTAGTAGATACTTCAGTTTTGATTGGCTAAGCACTAAAATCAATCTAATATTATCCAATCAAATAACTAAAATTTGGAGTTTATCTTAGTTAAAATTTCGTGAATAAGTCCCCTCATCTGTAGTTCGTTTCGGTTTTTTTTTTTATAATTTCAAATGGCCTACACTACATGAAGATCTGACCAGTTGTAGTGGGGTGTCGCGTCACGGGTCATACGAACGGCTTTCGACCTGTAATTCACCAATCAGGGTTGGAGTTTGTCAATAACTAGCCGTAACAGTTCGTTTCATTGGCTAATCTCTCACATGAACGAGAAAGCGGGTAATATAACAAATCTTCCAGATCATAGTGCAGTAAAGACAAGTAAAACGAAATTTTGAATAATACAAAACGAAACAATAGGATCGATCATGTGTTTGAACCAGACATCTACTAATTAAGACTGCGTATCTACCCCGAGGATCATCGAGCTAAAGAACAATATCTATTGCTCCTTACATGGAATAACAGGAGGGCAGAATAAAGCGGCGTGGGTCGTTTCATAACAACACCGTTTCACCCGGGGCTGTTTCATTTCAATTCAACCTGCAAAAAAAACCCGATAAAATCTGCTAAAACAGCATGACAAAATTAGGCCTATATGTGATCGATCCGTAACATCAAGTGGGTTTGTTTTGGGTTTTTTCCTGTTTTGTTTTGTTTTTCTTTCGTCCGTTTTTTTTTTTTTTTTTTTTGGGGGGGGGGGTTAAACTAGTGGGTAATTTGTATGTTCATAACGTGAAATGAAATGAAATAAGGTTTAACGGCTCTCTATGGACATAACGTAAAAAGTGAAAAAATGCGAAAATATTTGCTATTTATTGTTTTTTTCAAAATAATAAAAGATTGAAAATTCAATGTGAACAAATACGAAAATAGGCCTATGTGCTGTAATTGTTATTCTTGTAATTCCAATATGATAGGATATCAAAAAATTGGATAGGCCTACAGCTCCCTTTTTAATATATGGGGTGAAACAACCTGAAAGTACGACCCGATCGGATTAAACGACCCATGTAAATTTGAGATGAAACAGCAAGGGGTGAAAAGGCTTTGGGATGAAAAGACTGATCCCGAGTAAACCGCATTATGTCGGAAGTCATATTTCGTGTCTTGATGTTCGAGTCTTATTAGTAAACAATCAATGAATGGAGACTTTTTGTGAAAAATAGGCGCCCATCCTGAACGTCCCCAGTACTACATTTCAGGTCTTTACATGAAAGGTGTACGAAGAAGCGCCGAAAAATATTCACGCAGTATGAAAACTAGGTATGTATTTTAATAAATGAAAAATCTTCCAATTGGGACTAGAATCTAGATCTACTTTTTTGTAAAAATTTGTTGTTGGACCGGAGTAGTGTAGTCTACAATACGTCACGCATAAAACCTCCTATTACAATTCTGAATTCACAAACATTACAATTGATTTACAATGGAACATATTCTAAATTAAATTGTCTTCCTTGTTTAACGTCCGCAACCACCGGGGGTGATATCCCTGGGTGTCTTTTTTTACGATCTTTCCTGTTGGAGGAAACATATTGAGAAGGAAGGATGGAGCCCCAATTGCCCAATCTCCAAGCCACGAGACCATGTATATGCTCATATCTAGTTCAGCTCTGAACGTAGGTCTCATTACACTCGCCAATACTACGTTTAGGTTTCGTCCCATTGAATCCATGTCGAAACTGGAATCTGTCCCAGTCAATTGTACTGGGCAAATATTCACACAAATGGTCGCTTGTCATTCCCTGTGAACAGCTGAACAATGTAAATGAACATCTTAGTGAGAAAACAAGACCTTGCTTACCGCGCTAGAACCAGTATGACCGACACAACACGCTGTTAAAAAATATGTCTCCGTCTAATAGACGACTTTGCCAATGCCATCGATAAGGTAACACACAAATTTACAAAATCGGCCATATAAGATGAAATTTAGTTGTTAGGATGGGACAAAAAATCAGGATCAGTGTACACATTGGCCGTCATGTAAAAAAAAAGATCCCTTGGCAGTTAGAATTTGATATAAGAGTAGGCTATAGCGCCACTATCCGGACAAAATTACCCTCACAGCCCACACTGTATGGCGTATGCCAGTCTTCATTAGCCCAGTTGAAGCAAAACAATAGGACATTAAACTCCAGTTCATTCCTTTTAATAAATGATTGTTTAATCATTATTATATTTCAGACATGGTTTAATTCCCTCCTATGGCCAGCCACCGCCAGAACCTAAGGAACCACACATTAAGAAACCTTTAAATGCCTTTATGTTGTTTATGCGAGAAATGCGACCACAAGTTCTAGCTGAAGGCGTAATTTCAGAAGCATCGGCTGTTAATCAAAGCATAGGCAGAAGGGTTAGTAATAGTATAGTTTTTATTTTGATTCTAAAATTAAATTGGGTTTATGCAGGGTGTAATCAGGGAAATTTTGCCCATTCAGATGCACTGTGGCCTACTCTTATATATCGAATTCCAACTGCCAAGGGGTCTTTTACGTGCCATAGGGAAATTTTGCACAGGCAGCAGCACTGTGGCCGACTCTTATAGAATTCCTACTGTCAGGGGATCTTTTACGTGCGAGCCAATGTATACATGGGACCTCGGTTTTTCGTACCATCCTAGATAGCTGTAATTATCAGGCCCTCTGTCCTGAACCACTGACATGGGGGAAACCAATGCAGGGATAGAACATGCGACCTCTAGTCTAGCAAGCCAGCGTCTTGCCCACTGTGTCTCCAAGGTTTTTATGAAATATTTCTTCATTCAGTTTTAAAATTTTTACTCTTAATCAGATTTTTGTGTATTATAAATGTTTCATTACCAACAAAAGCAAAAATTTGCAACAACTCTTTTTGACTACTTGGACGATTTACTGTTGCGTAGGTATGTATACCTGGAAACCTATCTTTATTTTTTTTTATTTTTTTTTTTTAGTGGCATGCATTAACCTATCTTTATTTTTGATTTAGTGGCATGCATTAAATGAATCACAACAATCCATGTATTATGAGATGGCAAAAGAAGAAAAAGAATTACATTCACAGTTATATCCTGGCTGGACGAATAAATCTAATTACGCCAAGTCCCTCAACAAGCAGAAAATAACAAATCCAAAAAATATAGGTCAAGGTAATGTATGACTCAGATAAATTCCGAGCTTTAATATACACGTGTCATTGATGCAGGGTCTAACAAGGGTAGCTGTCTAGTCGTTTGGATGGGACGAAAAACCGAGATCCCGTGTACACATTGGTGTGCATGTAAAAGATCCCTTGACAGTTGGAATTTGATTCAAGAGTAGGCCAGAGCGCCATTGTCTGGGAAAAATTTCTTTCATAGCACACTTCGATCAGACCAGTAGGATATTTAAACCCAATTTCATTTCCCTCTTCTCCCTCTCTGGGGTCACGGTGGCTAAGTGGATAAGGCGCTGGTTCGCTAGCCTGGAGGGTCGGGTGTTCGATCCCTGCATTGGCTGAGAAAGTTCATCTCGATTTTCCGGCGTGATTTCCCCGTGTCAGTGATGCAGAAGGAGGGCCTGACAAGGACAGTTGCCTAGTCGTTCAGATGGGATGACACACCGAGGTCCCGTGTACACATTGGAGTGCACGTAAAAGATCCCTTGCCAGTTGGAATTCGATATAAGAGTAGTCTGTAGCGCTGCTACCCGGGAAAAATTTGCGTCATAGCACACTGTATGGCGTATGCCCGTCTTCCATTAGCCCAGGTTAGGTGCAAAAGAGTAGGACGTTAAACCCCATTTCATTTCGTTTCTTCTCCCGAAGTGACCGTGACTAGTTGAGTAAGGAGCAATTCTATCCTGGGGGTGGGGGATGCTGAATTGTTAACGCATGTGCATTGCATCATAAGGTCTGCCATAGAGTCAAGAATTCTATTCATTTTCAACCATTTTTAATAATTGCTGCCAGAATTATGACCCTTGATATAAATTTCTTATGAGACAAACAATTGAAACAAATTTTAACAATTTCTGATAACTTCTTATGGGGTTATTACTGGTAATCAGATGATCGTGTGTTGTAAATGTTCTCACTACTGACAAAAGAAAAAATTTGCGACAGCCCTTGTTGACTGCCTGGACAACCCTTGTTGACTGATGTTGTTGGTATATGTTTCGTTGCCTGGCATCCAATATTTTATATTTACTTCAAATTTGTTTCATTTCAGAATCTCTGAATGCCGAAAAGAGTCGAACTCCGATTGGCAAGGTCCAAAAGACAAAATCGATTAAATCTAGCAGGTAGGTGGAGTATAATATGCAGAATTATTGACCTTTAGTCTCAAATTATCAACTAGTCTTGGTCACCCAGAACCCTCTAGTCTTCAACGTACGGAGGGTCTGGGTCGGTTCTCAATTGTTGACGAAAATTACTGGATAATCTACCACATAAAAAAACAAACTCCCGGTTACGCATGGGCAATGGAACCTTTTCATTAAAGTCTGGTAAGTGCTAGATCTTATGAAGCCAGGCCGATTTTGCTAGATTCTTTAAAGTGAGTCTGAAATATATCCCATAATTCACTTGGCACATCTATTATTAGAAATAAAATAGATAAGAGGAATAAAGCATGAATCGCGATGAAGAATTAAGAAGATTGTGAGAAGCCATACGTCTGATTCATGACAAGAGAAAATTACCATTTCAATTCAAACCTTTACAAACAAAATTTTAGAGAGTGTCATTGTTGACAAGCGAGATCTTTTGATAGATTCAGTACGTGGTAACGTAAAGACTGGATAATCCAGACTATGACCTGCTTTCCGTCAAATTTTGAGGACCCATCCAGACTAATATTCGTAGAATATTTGTTTGGATGATAAGAGACTAATTATCAACTGGAATATGAAATGGGGTTAAAGTTGAAGGTCGTACGTTCTGCATCAACTGGGCCAAGTGTCCACTGAGCTTGTAGTGCCCTGTAGTGAGCGATACAGGAGTCACTCAAACTCAAAACAAATACACAAGGCAAGGGAGACAATCCAAGAAATAAAGGGTAATATTTCCCAAACAGAGATTAATCTACCTGTAATGCAATCATAAGATAACTGGATTGTTGATTCATAATGGGGGGGGGGGGGGCGGTGGATGGCCAAGTGATTAGCACATGCGCGTTGTATCAAGATCTGTCATTGAGTCAACTGGCGTGGTTTCGATTCCACGGTTGTATGTGACAAGAAGTAAGGTCGTCTGTCCGATCTCGTGGATTTTCTCTGAGTCCTCTGATGCTAACGATGCCTACACGCAAGCAAAGTATTGAAATAAAATTGAATCAGATGTTAGTCCCGAAATGACCTAGTTTGTGTTGGTTGGATGTTCAAACCCCATTTCTCTCTCTGTCATACCTTTTGATATAAAGTGTTCACCAATCAGCATCGAAATTCACCAAGTGTGTCGACTGCTATTTAAACCAAATCGAAAGTGTTCGATGTATTCAGCCTAATTATTTTTGCCTAGTGTGTCTGCTTCGCCCAAATGTATAATTCATTAGCCAATCACCACTCATATCGAGAAGTCACATGATTGTTTAAAGACATGCTTGACGTCATGTTTAATCATGTGATGTGAAAGGGGATGCAATCGACATGTGAATCCGGCAAATCATTGGCCTACTTTATCCACCCATTCGGCCTAATAAAATTTGGAGGCGAATGATTCAGCGCCAAACAATTAATATGTCCACTGCTCTAGACCCCCACCCCCGGTGAAGTAGTATGGTAGTACCATCCCCTCCCACCAAGTTAAGTAGTGTGGTAGTTTTATTGTGATCTGATAATGTGTATTTTATTCTTGTTTTAGGACAAAGAAGAAATGAATATAGACCCTATATTTTACACGGCAGGGATGAAAGAAGCAGTAATACACGGGAAGAAAGTTATAGTGAATTATGGATGTTGTTTTAAAGGCTAAGGGTCCTAGACCTTCCCCCTCCTCCCACGGATATCATTCTGATACCAGTCATGACTCAGAACAACTTTCACCAATAGTTGGCTATTTTAACCCTTTATTAAACCAATAGATATTTGGTGATCAGCTGTGATTTTAGTGAATATAGATCATTGGAGAAATTAAAGGGACAGTTCCGGTTTGAACAGAGTCTCAAAAATCTGAGTACACATGAAATTTAAACGCCAAAATATAGGAGAATCGTATATTGACCTTGTCTCAAAATTTCAGCTCAAAATATTGAGTGGTTTGGCCGTGAACATTAAAACTGCTTTAAGATTTCAGGTCATTTTTTTTCGTTGGTGACCTGATAATCGATTTCCGTTCCTTGAGAGTCGTATATAGTGAATGGAGCATGTGGTGTACTTGATAGCGAAAGGACAATTTCAACTACACATTATTTTTATTTAAAAGAAAGCCTGGTTTTATGTAGACACCACATAATATAACTTGTAGTCTCTATCATCAACACAAATATTCTAAGAATATTAGTCTGGATGGGTCCTCAAAATTTGGCGGAAAGCAGGTCATTGTCTGGATTATCCAGTCTTTTAAGTTACCACATACTGAATCTATCAAAACATCTCGCTTGTCAACAATGACACTCTCTAAAATTTTGTTTGTAAAGGTTTTAATTGAAATGGTAATTTTCTCTCGTCATGAATCAGACGTATGACTTCTCACAATCTTCTTAATTCTTCATCGAGATTCATGCTTTATTCCTCGTATCTATTTTGTTTCTAATAATAGATGTGCCAAGTGAATTGTGGGATATATTTCAGACTCGCTTTATAGAACCTAGCAAATCAGCCCGGGTTCATAAGATCTAGCACTTACCGAGACTTTAGTCAAAAGGTTCCATTGCCCATGCGTAACCGGGAGTTTGGGTTTTTATGTGGTAGATTATCCAGTAATTTTCGTCAACAATTGAGAACCGACCCAGGCGCTCAGTACGTTGAAGACAAGGGGGTTCTGGGTGACCGAGACTATATAACTTGGGACAATGGTCTCAATTTCCAGAAGAAGTTAAGGACAATCTTCTTCGATCTGATTAAAATACCAAATACTGTCGTTGGCCTCTACTACAAGAACATCTGACCAGTTGTAGTGGGAGGTCACTTCAGGGGTCAAACGAGCGACTTTTGATACTGTGATGTCAGACATTGATTATTCAATCAGCATCGATGTTTCTACTGGTTTATCCACAGTTCCATGCATCTTAAGGCCAAGAACCCGCAGTAACAGACCATTTCATTGGCTAATCCCTCACATCATCCAGAATGCTTGTTAAAATAACAACTCTTCCAGATCCTAATGTAGTAAAGACAAGTAAAACAAAATTTTTAACATAAAACGAAACGTAATAGGATCTGTGTTTTAATCAGATTGTGTTACATGTACAATAAAAACTACCAAATTATACTTGTATATTGTTTGTCTTTGGGAGGCATGGTTGCTCACTAAGACGCGAGTTCGCTCCCATTTCTGACAGAGAAAGTTCATTAAGATTTTCCGGCATTATGCCATTTGTCAGTGGTGCAGGACAGCTGTCTAGTCCTTCGGATGAAACGAAACACTAAGCCCCTGAGTACACATTGCCGTGCTAGCCCCTCCTCTATCCTAAATGACAGAGGGGGGGGATTGGATGGCTGAATAGTCATCGAGTCAATCGGCATGATTTTGATTCCTATGTTGTACATGACAAGAAGGATGGTCGTCTGTCTAGTCTCGGGGGAGGGGGGTCTCCAGGTCCTCCAGGTCCTCCCATCACTAAAGACCCCTATGTGCAAGCGAATTATTGTAATAAAATTCACTGATCCTAGTTTTAGACCCGAAACGACCTAGTTTGTGTGATTTGGATGTTAAAACCAATCTTTCTCTATCCTAAATTCCAGGACCAATTGAAGTTAATGTCATGCTCCTACTGGGATAATAAATTGACTTCCAACTGCCAAGGGATCTTTTACGTGCCCACCAATTTGTACAGGGGACCTTGGTCTTTTGAGAACCATCACTCTGTCCGTCCTACACCACTGACACGGAGTCCACGGCGGTGTATCAAAATGGCGACTCGCATTACTAAAAACCCTAATCAGTTGTAGTTGTGTGAGTTTATTGTTGTGTAATCTTTACAGAAAATATTCATCATATATATATAGATACACCAGATTATGGATAATATTTCCTCTAGTGACAAACACCTGCAAAAGATGAAAAAAATACCATGGCATTAAAGGGGTGTGTCTCAGACTAGCTAAACCTCTTAACTCAATATTTTCCATATTGTGCAATGAGGATAATTTTGCTCGTTCACCTCGGTTTTTCGTCCTACTCTAACGACCTTGCGATACTCCCCGCCCGGCATCTCTGACAAGGGAAAACGAGTCTGGAGAATCTTGAACTGGTTTCTCGGGCCAGAACCTTAGGCTTCCTGGTTAATGAGCCAGTGCCTTGCCCACCGGGCTCCAGTATCATTCTGGTACAGCATCTAGCCAGCTATTGAATCTTCCCCCGTAGTATAAGTATGATGATATTGGACCTTAAGGTCCATGGTATATATGATATCTGAATATTCGGCACCAATTAAATTTGGTCTATCTTAGCTAGTTTCTAATGGGAAAAACTGTTTTGATAGTGGGGACAAAATTCAGGGCTTTTTTAATGTTTTATTGGCGGAGCACGGTTTCCGATGTTTGAAATTTCCAGAATTTGACTTCAGATAATACGATATAACGCTTACGCTTTTATAACCAAACCCGTCTTTGTTAGCCCCGGTTAGGTGTAAAAGAGTAGAACGTTAAACGCCAATTCATTTATAACCAAAATATAAAGGAGTTAACATATTCACTGTCACCTGCACTTGACGATGTTCTGTCGTGTTATTTTCGTTCTTTTATGCGGTTGTGTTATTACGTCAACAATATAAAAGCAAAAGTTTTTGAAACAAATCGAAAGTGGACGATGATCACAGTGATAGCTAAGTTTCCCCATACAATCTTGCCAGATTCATAAGGCTATATACTACATAGCATTTTTTCAAATCACGGATTTCAGATTTTCAAAGCACGGATATTTTTTTCCTAAAGTTGCAATTTTGTCATAGATAGATGGCGTCAGTGGTCGGTTTACCATGTCCCTGAAGCAACGATCGACTGCGAGGTTTATATCTTAAAAATTAATGTACGGAGATGTCCGATGAAAAAAATATTTACCCATTTCTCCTACAGGTATGTCGAAAACATGGCTGCTCTTGCATGTGAAACCTGCAGCACATGGACACTGGAAGACCATATTGTCTGGTCGAGTTGATCCCATCTTCACCAAACAACCTGTTACAACAGTTATAAACGAAGTGTTATTGACGCACAGGATGTTAGCAACTATGTGCTGTGCATTGCCTGGGCCCTGTTTCACGAAATTTTAACTAAAGATAAAATCCAAATTTTAGCAGATACTTCAATCAATCTAATATTGTCCAATCAAATAACTAAAATTCAGATCTTATCTTAGTTAAAATTTTGTGAAATAGGCCCCAGGTCTTCCATCTCGCACCATTGGCATTGACAAGAGGTATCCCCATCGCGGATATTCCAGGGGGCATTTGTTGGCCAATACCGGGATTGATGACGAACACGGAACCTTCACATTAACAAGTCAACGTATTACTTATTCAGCCGACTCCATAAAATGGTGCAATCATACATTTTGAGATATAGCGTCGACCAGCACGAGCAACGGCAAGACAAGGTTTTAAAAAAAGACAAGTTTTAAAAATCCCAAAGTTGCTTCTCAGGCGCGCACTTTCACTGATGCAGTGATGGCCCATTCAGCGACAACCCATTCACGTTCGGATGGCACTCGTAACAATTTGACGATTTTTAACAACTCGATTCTCGCAAAACTGGGTTTTTATCTTATGTGAGAGAGACAGAAGTGGGGTTTAACGTCCACTCAACACATACTTGGTCATTTCGGGACTAACATCTGGTTTAATTTTATTTCAATAATTCGCTTGCGCGTAGGAGTTTTTAGCAGTGGGTGGAGCCAGAGAAAACCCACAAGGCTGACCAGGCGATCCTGACCTTTGTTACGTACAACCGGGAATTCGAAATCACGCCAGTTGACTCAATGGCAGGCTTATATTATGTGTATATCTAAATTACTAAAACTTATAAAGATGCCTTATATTTTTATCGCGCAACTATGCAATCCACTAGGGAATGCACTAGGCGCTAGAAAATATTCTCACTTTGGAGTGTTAATAATAGTGACTAAATAACCAAGTTTTCACTTTGATGTAAAAACCGATAGAGATTCACATTGTCGGATATTTTCTGGAAGTGTATTCCAAACAATTTATGCACTGTATCGAAAAGTTCTAAATCCAAGATTTAAATTTATAGGCAGGTACATCTAATAATAGTTTCTCTTCTGATCTTAATGATCGTTTAGGTTGATACAGTGATACTAGATTTTGAAGGTAACCTGGCGCGGATTTATTTATCGATTGATATGTTAACGATAAGACTTTAAAGTTGATCCTTTCTCGAACACGGAGCCAATGTAATTTGTTCAAGACTGGGCATATGCGTAGGAGCTCAAAGTAATTCAGGGGGGCATAAGAGAAAATTGCCCGAAATCAATATAATATAATTAATATATACTATTCAAAAAAAGTAGGGGATATTTGATTTTGGGGGCATAATACTAAAATATGCAAATGACTACGAAAAAAGTCACTATAGAACCTAACAGAAGAAACATTTCCAGTTACATGTGACGCCCAAACGCACCAATAGCGACCGCATGGAATGCAGGTGATGCTTGGGATCATCATGGGGTCCAACCCAAGATTTGCACGACTCTGACTTTGAATGTTACAGTCATTGTGGCATTGAATTCCAGGGTGGAAACATCAGTTTAATTGTTTTAGTGACCAGAAAACAAAGTTTGATATGCGTCGGCTTACCCAAAATGAAAGGTTACGTGCCCTTGGCATGCTACAGATCGACACAACACAGGCGGTTGTGGCGCGGACGATGAATGTTTCTCAGTCTGTCATAAGCAGGCTATGGTCCAGATACCGTGATACACAATCTGTACAGAACAGATCACGCTCAGGTCGACCAAGGGCGACAACTCAAGCCCAGGATCGATGTATCCGTACCTTGGCCTTGAGAAATCGTGTCATCACAGCAAATCAGATCAGCGGAATCGACTGCATAGGGTCACCTTCGCGCCCGACGTCCTCGCGTGATCCCTTGTTTGAGAGATCATCACATTCAGGCAAGACGTCGTTGGTGTAGGGATCGTCAACACTGGGATAATCGACGCTGGAGCAATGTGATGTTTTCAGATGAGTCAAGGTTCACTGTTGATTTTTTGGACAGACGTAGGAGGGTGTGGCGTCGTCGAAACGAGCGCTTCCAAGACGTTAACGTCATCAGACATGATCGATTTGGGGGCGGTTCTGTTATGGTGTGGGGAAGCATCACTGTTGCTGGAAGAACGGCTTTACATGTTGTTGCAGGGCGTGTTACAGGCCAGTACTACCGGGACAACATCTTGGCAGTCCATGTTGTGCCGTTCGCACGACGTCATGGCCGCCGTTTCATCTTACAGGATGACAACGCAAGATGTCACAGGGCCAGGATCGTTACAGGTTACCTCCAACAACAGAACATCACCACATTACCTTGGCCAGCACTGAGTCCCGACCTCTCCCCCATCGAGCATGTCTGGGACATGCTTGGACAGAGATTATGTCAACGTCAACACCAAGAACTTGGTGCTGCGTTGCAACAGGAATGGGGCAATCTGGACCAAAATGACCCTAGACGTCTCATTAGGAGTATGCCACGTCGGATCAATGCTTGTTTGGCAAACAGGGAGGATTTACCCGTTACTGACTTTGTTGTGATGCTGTGGTAACTTTGCTGTTTGACCCCGGGTATCATTTTACCCTTATAATGGTTAGTCTGTGCCTTACTTAGTCTAACGATCATTTGGAATAAATCGATGAATGTGAACTTCATTTCATTTTGTCATTTGTTTCTTCGTCAGTTTCATTAGGTGACTTTAATAACACTCAAAAACCAAATATTCCTTACTTTTTTTGAATAGTAGTATATATATCGAAATCAATATGATCAATATATAGTATATTATATTGATTATATATAATCAATATAATATAATATAAATCAATATAATTCTAAAAAATTAAAGAATATTTTGATATTCAGAGATCATCGTCTCACCAAATTGATCGTACAAATCAGGACTCGGGAACAAAAGTGAAACATTTTAGAAATATGAGAGGCACGCCCATACGGCAGAATGTTCACAATTTCGTACAGTTTCTCAAGTATCAAGTAGTCCAATACTTCTTTGATTGGCATTTAGTAATTGAACATATAACACAAGGTACAATTTTATGGATACACAATTACTGAGTTTGATACTTAGCGACGTTTCGACGAGGATACTCTCGTCTTTATCAAGCAAATGATACACAAATGTGAATAGTAGGGAAATATATACAGAATATGCAACAAAGATAAGAATAAATACAATAAAGTTTAACACCTTTGATTAGGGGCCATTAAGGACTAATCCCACACAACGGAAAGCTCTTACAGGGATTAAAAGGAGGCGATTGCTATTATTTATAAAAAGATCAGTGTATTAACACTATTAATGGAAAACCAATTAACCTGAGCTATAGATAAACAATAATATATAGAGAAGTCTGTACGCATAAGTGAACAAGAGTGATCGCTGATGCATGTGTAAAGAAAAATAAAATAATAAATTAAAATTCAGAAATAAGATATATAAAATATATTAATTGAATCTCCAAAAAATCATGATAGATGTTCAAATATATTGATTCAGTAAACTGAAAATCGAGGATTGTGTATTATATCTCTAGACTGTAAGAACTGGTTAAGTACTGCAAAGAAACATATATAAAAAATGTATAATTAGACTGTGAAAACTGGATAACCACTGAAAAGGAACAAAAGTATGAGAATGAATAAGCTGGAAGTCTTGAGGGATAGGACTTATTATCAGAGTATAAATCTGGAAGAAAGAAACCGTAAATATATTATTTCCATGTATTAAAGGTCAATCATGTAAAATATATTTATATTATGGCTGTAAAACGCATAAGCACTGCAAATAAAGGTGTGTAAAGTATATAATTAGACTGTAAAACTGGATAATCACTGAATTGTGTTAATTCTGTAGGCTGAAAATCATGAAAGAAACCTATTATTAGACTTAATTTGGATGGGGGAAACAAAAAATATATTCTTTCAATAAACTGAAACCAAAAATTGTGAAAAATATCCCCCGACTGTAAAATGGATAAGTGCTGAAAATTAAGATATGTACGATGTGTAATTAGACTGTGAAAACCGGATAAGTCCTGAAATAGAAATAAAGTATTGGAATTAATTTATAAGTTGGTCATAAGCCCTTGGTATAAATAGTCCGACATCCCGGTTTAACTTGGGCTTGATGCGCTTTATATTTATATTTTTATAAATAATAGCAATCGCCTCCTTTTAATCCCTGTAAGAGCTTTCCGTTGTGTGGGATTAGTCCTTAATGGCCCCTAATCAAAGGTGTTAAACTTTATTGTATTTATTCTTATCTTTGTTGCATATTCTGTATATATTTCCCTACTATTCACATTTGTGTATCATTTGCTTGATAAAGACGAGAGTATCCTCGTCGAAACGTCGCTAAGTATCAAACTCAGTAATTGTGTATCCATAAAATTGTACCTTGTGTTAGTCCAATACTCTTTTTAGAAAAAGTGAGAGGCACGGCCATGACGTCCAGCAAAAATGACGTCCGAAAACGGGTGAATCCACCCTGGCAATTGGCTGTTTCCAAGCAGTTTTCCATTTGGCTCGTTTCCTCTGCCGTTTTCCGGCCCGATGCCCGTTTTTCGGGCAATACCGTTTTTTCGGGCAGACCTATCATAAGAGAGCTTCGGGCATATTTTCGGGCATGCAGTGGACAAGAAAAAGACGAGAAAATACTTTTCGGGCAGTGTGGATCTCATAGAAATAAGTTAGTTATATTTTTTCTCTAAACATTAATAGAAAAAAAAGGTCGTCGAATTTTTCATTGCCCGAAAATAAATTTTCCGGCCCGATGCCCATTTTTCGGGCAATACCGTTTTTTCGGGCATACCTATCATAAGAGAGCTTCGGGCATATTTTCGGGCATGCAGTGGACAAGAAAAAGACGAGAAAATACTTTTCGGGCAGTGTGGATCTCATAGAAATAAGTTAGTTATATTTTTTCTCTAAACATTAATAGAAAAAAAAGGTCGTCGAATTTTTCATTGCCCGAAAATAAATTTTCCGGCCCGATGCCCGTTTTTCGGGCAATATTTTATCTCTAAACATTAATAGAAAATAAAGGTCGTCGAATTTTTCATTGCCCGAAAATAAATTTTGGGGGGGGGGCATTTTGCCCCCCCCCCCCGCCTCCTACGCCTATGAGACTGGGGTGATGTGTGATCTTGAACTGAGCACTGTTGCTATTTCAATTCAAAAATAGATAATGCAAACGGAATATATTGAAAATGTCGTCCAAATTACTTTATTCTGGCAGAAGTTATGAGTGTTTGAAAATATACCATAGATTGTTTATTATCGTTATTGTCGTAGCAATGCAACGGTACTGGACACGCGAGACTCTATCTCGATTACCCATTTAATTGCTAGATTAAGGTACCATTCTATGGATACACCATTACCGAGTTTATTATTAAGTAGCCTCGTCGAAACGTCGCTTGGTAATTGTGCCTTAGTGTTAATATGTTCAATTACTAAATGCCAACCAAAGAAGATAATCGTTACATATTTAAATCTCCCGAGCCTTCTAATCCATTTAAATCCCGGCCATCCGATGGTCTAAAGAGTTGATTATAGGGTTGTCATGTTAATCAATGTCTAAATAGTAATCTATAAAACAACTGGAACCAAAATAAAGACCCACAAACCGCAGGCTGATTCAGCTCTTACTTAATACTGAATACACAACCAAATACCTTTTTCAGCTGTACCGAGTTTCTGACAAACACCAGCTACAAGTCGTTTTCCCAAGGGTCGTATTCTAGACGTACAACATTCGTCATCACCACATTCCTTTCCACTGGAGCAGGGTCTGCTGGCATCAGGTTTTGTAACTTTCTGTGTAGAAGACATTCTACATTCACCTTGTAACAAAATACATGCATAACAGTAACATGGTAACGATTTAATGGCGTTCGCCATTGGCATGACTCTCCATAATTTGTCAAATTAACTTCATGGCGCGCCATAATTCGTCAGATGAACTGGATGTCGCCCATTGGTCAAATGAACAGCATGGATCTCCATAATTTGTCAAATGAACCGCATGGCGCTCCATAATTGGTCAAATGAACGCATGGCGCTCCATAATTGGTCAAATGAACCGGATGTCGCCACATAATTGGTCAAATGAACTGGGTGTCGCCCCATAATTGGTAAAATGAACAGCATGGTTCTTTATAATTGATCAAATAAACCGGATGGCGCTCAATACTTGATTAAATGAACCGGATGTCGCCCCATAATTGGTCAAATGAACTGGACGAATTTCTATAATTAATCAACAGGGTGTCGCCCATAATCTGTAAAACGAACAAGGTGGCGCCCTAGACTAGGTAAAATACACGGAATGAAATAAAAATAGCTCAGTGTTCTCGACCTCTTGTTGGTTCCATTCTTTCTCGAGATTTATTTTAGTCCGCTTGTTGGTCGCCCTTGTAGTTTCAGACAACATATCGTACATCTTTATTTGTCCTTCACTCAAGACTCAGACCACTCGGCAACGTCTGAATGAATGAATGAAATAGAGTTTTATGGCACGTCAGCTCCAACCGGGCTATATCGCGCCAAATTTTACGAGACAATTAACACAGCATCACAGAAATGTATTTATATGTACTAGATAAGAATAAATTGAATGTATTTACCCAGATATCCTTGTGGTATGTCTCTTATACCCAGATTGTGGCAGACCATTCCATCTGAACAGGGACATTTGTTGGCAAATTTACCATCTTTTGAAAAGGGATTGGCAACATAGCACTCTGATAGAAAAAAGACAAAACATAAAAACTTGTTTATTTGAAATGGGTGGTGTTGTCCTTTAAACAAGGTCAAAAATCCATTTTTTACTTAAAGATGTCCATACTGTTCGCAGCGAATCATCTATGTCATACTTCCAGACGGAGCTAATACAGACACCCTAAGTTTTGGATGAAAGATGCCTTATGTACAAACTGTGTGATTTAATGATATATTTGGACTAAAAACATATTTCAAGTAAATTATCTATCAAACGTATGTTTCAAATTCCTCTCAAAACTCGTTAATTGGAGAAAAAAAACTACCCTGATTTGCATGAGTGGAGGGTCTATTTACGGCATGTGGAGTTTGTCTTACTGGATGTCCATTTGCCATAAATATCGAAGCCCAACTAAATTCTTGGGTTATCCTCTGCCATCTTCTTTTCACGACTTTTGATTAACAGGTCAGCGGTACGTTTATGTTTGTCAGTGTACTCACTATCTCTTGCCATTCGATCAAAAGACCCTGCGGCAGGCTGGCAGTTAGAATTTCTAAATTATTATAGGCCCTACATATTCAACAGTTATACATCTTCAATAGAAGGCTTGATGTCGCTTGAACTACGCACATCTTATAAAGGCCTTTACGTTACGTAATACCCTGCATATTACGGCACTAATTTCGATTTGGTACAAATGCCCATCTTATGAGCCTCACAGATTTCGCGGTCGTCGCGAATACCGCGTCTCGAGCTTTCAAGCTAAAATGTCACCTGTGATAATCGAGTTTGAAAGTCACAGATTCGTTCGGAGCCAAAGTTTCCGTGGCGTTCGCGATGTCTGTAGATAACGTAGCTATAAGTTCGGGAATTGTAAAGTATCGATAATCTAGCAACGTAAAGATGTTGTAAAACTCGCAGTCGTTGCTTTGGGAACATGACGACAGACTGGCAGTTAGTGACTCGCTTTCATTTTTCCTGTACGCGCCTAATTGCTGTTTTTCTTGGAATCATGCAGTATTTTACTAGTTAGATTTGGTGTCTCCCTTGTCCATATTGTCAGAAACGTTTAAGTGGCGACCAACGACTTTATTGATAAGATCCTAACCAGGGCCGTAAGGTGGATTTTAAAAGTGGGGGTGCAGTAGAGTGGTGGGGCACCATAGCCTCCACGTAAATGATATAAGAAAGTTTGGATGAGGGCAAACGAACCCATAGGCGTGTGGATGCCCTTACAACCGATCGACGGATCAGTGCATTAAGAGCATCACTGTGTAGCCATATCAAGTGTATTTTTTAATTGAAAGATCAAACATTTTTTTTTGTTGTTTTTTTTGAATGGGGTAAGGGTGCCATTTCTCGGTTCGCCTTATCTTTCCGGGGGCGCAATGTACCCCTGCACCACCGCTAGATACGACCCTGATCCTAACACCTACAATAAGTAGATCACAAAATCTATAAATAGATTAACCTACTTTCTTTTTCACCTCCTCTTGGTGAACAATAACCACCGGCTGTTTGTCTTTTACCCTTCAGTGGAATGATGACTAGACAACATTCATCAGCATCACAATCCCCTGATGTCTTACAGGGCTGTGGATTGAACGCCTCGGCATTTAAAATACATACCACCTACAAATGATTAAATATCTATTTCAAATTTTATTACATTATTAATGTAGGTATGCTAATTAATGACTGATCGATCGACGAATTTAATTTTCGATGGACTTATCAGGTCATAATATTCCTTATTAAATTTGTCCCTTCTTTAATTGATTACTACCCCCCCCCCCCCACTATCATCACCACCACCACCGTCCAATATCAAACAAAACTATATTCTCTGCCCATGTTTTTTTCTAATATCCAACAAATCTATGCCCGTTCCTCAATCCCTTTCAATTTCTGAATAAAATATTGCTCAAAAAGAAAATCTAAATCTGGTCCCCGCCCGTGTGTTTCTAGAATCAGACAAATTTAAATTCCGTCTTTTTATTACCCATGTATTTCTCAAACAATCCTTAATGCAAGTCTCTTTCCGCGTTTTTCTAATAGTAATATCAGATAAAACCTAAATCCCTACTCCACCCCATACTCCGCGCAGTGTTTCGTTTGATTTGATTAGAGGTAGTCCCACTACTCACTGCTGTAATGAGTTGATATTTTTGTTTTAAATTTTGATTGGTCAGTAGTCTTACTACCAACCAATGACTAGCGGTTCTACAAAAGCTTTACATTTAAAACGAGTGCCAATATTGGACCAAATATGTTTACATAACGTTACGCAATGGATCACGGTTTTATTATGCCCAATTAACCCGTGCATAGCAGAATGCTGCAGTAAAACTAATTGCGTGACATGCGAGGCTATCAAGTCGAATGAAATGTAAACAATACCGTTTGGAAACGAAACGAACATACTTTCACCGTTTTTAATACCTTAAATCACTGTCCAAAGTTTTAGGGAAGACCCAGATTAAACGAAGGACTGTCATATTGCTGTACTTAAGTGATTGAACGGGAAGAATAGACATACTCCCGCAAAAGTTCAAGAATCAGAAGCCATTGCTTCAGGAATATGACTCCACCCAGATGTTACTATAACTACCATTCATTATTTCTACTTTTTGCCCCTTCAAAACACGAAAAACTCGAAAAGTAGAGGCGAGAGCACGGTATACAAGCCAAAATGAACTCGAAAATAGGAAATTAAGAAATAATACACGGCGATAATAGTGTCAGTCCTTTTTTCCCAATTTCTTATTTTCGACTTGCATTTTGACTTGTGTACCGTCCTGTCGACTTTTGACTTAGCGATATTTGTATATTTATTGTTGTCGATAAGAAGGCGACAACACGCATACCAAGCCATAAGGCAACTCGAAAATAGGAAATCAGGAAATAAATACAGGGCGCTATTACTGTCGACTTTTCGAGTTTCGACTAAAATAACTTTCGAGCCGAAACTCGAAAAGTCTACTGTACGACAGCAAGCCAAAATGATAGGCTTCCATAAAATACCATCTGCAGTCATATGTCTTTCCAATATAGTGTATCAAAAAAACCTAAATCCCCCCCCCCCCCACACACACACACACACGTGTTTACAATATCAAGCAAAAACTACCAGTCGCCACCCACAGAACATCAAACACGTTCGAAGAAGAGAGGATAAGTAAAAACGTCGCTCAATAATAAACATTTGTATTGCATAGAATTTGTGACTTGAGAAACCTATAGTTGAAACGTCGCCCAATATGCTCACAAATTCTGGCCATCCCAACAACAAAACCAATGGCACTCTACGACAAACTGGCAGCTAGTGACCCGCTTAAATTTTTGTCCTGTACTCGTCTCATTGATGTTTTGCTTGAAATCCAGTATTTTGCTTGTTCCCATAGTGTCAGAATTAGCAGTAATTGTACTCCATAGAAGCCATAACGACTGGAGAATCAAGCCTAAAGTCGAAACGTCGCCCAGTAAGAAGCAATTAAATTGTATTCCATAGAATTGTGACCCATGAAAAAAAACGTCGAACTCACCAATGTTAAAAAGAGAAACATATTGTCGTTTAAAAAACTAAAATGGTTCTACGTGAGTGCGTGTCCCTAGTTAAATGGGCTGCACGTTTTCACAAAGATAACATTCCTAATCTGTGTTCTACTTATCTCTGTCGAGTTTGTATGTCAAATTAACTTCAACAGTTTATTCCCTATTTATTGGTTAAGGACTGGATGTTGGTGGGGAGAGAGAGAAATGGGGTTTAACGTCCACTCAACACAAATTAGGTCATTTCGGGACTAACATATGGTTTTAATTTAATTTCAATAATTCGTTTGCACGTAGGGGTCTTTAGCAGTGGGAGGAAACCCACGAGGTTGAGAAGGCGCCCCTATCTCCATGCCACATACGCTCACACCAGGGCTGGAAACCACAGCCACAAGCCAGAGGTGACCGGCCAGCTAGAGGTCGAAGCGCGGCACCCTAGACCACTAGGCCATCCCAACACCCCGTATGTTGGTGGGATTGGCCAGACAAATGTGGGGGTATGTAGAGCAAATACAGTCTGCTATGAGGGAAATTTTTTGTCTCTTTCGGAAGAATATATGTGATCTTTTGTCAGGTCTTCTGTTTCATAAAAAGTGTGCTATGAGGGACATTTTGTCTGGACAGAGGCGCTATGGTCTACTTTAACATATTATTATTGTGTTCACGGGATCTCGGGTTTTGTTTTGTCTAGTGCTACACCATTGACAAGAGACAACTTTCTCGGCCCCCGCCGGGTTCGAACATAGGATCTCAGGTCAGCGTCTTGCCTCAGAAGAACGCTAGATCTTAGACGGTCCTCCAAATAGGACGCCTTATGTGGATTGTGCGTTAGGGCCTGGGTTAGGCTTGGTCAAGGGTTATCGCTAGCCCTCGTTACTGTTACCCCTCGAGGCTTTAACGAAATCTGCAGGTACAAGTCCTATACCTAACCCACAATCCACATACGACGTCATATGTGCAGGACTGTGCCCGATCTAGCGTTCTCCGTTTTCGACTTAATCGTCGATTTAGGAATTAAAATGGCGGACAACTAGCTTAGTGTCTGCTCTCAAGTAAATCTAAGTGTAAACAGACAGCACAGGTTTAGTATGGTCGAGAATGTATAACGTACGACATTTACCCCCCCCCTCCCCCATATCACCCAGCCGTCAATCAAATCGACTCTCAAAATAAAATACTAAAAAGTAGATAAAAAACAAATGATTTTATTGTTTCAACAAACATTCTGTATTTCAATAATACATCACCTTTATTACATAATATGATGACATTTTATTATTTATTTCATAATATCATGACAATACATTAAATACAGATTCAAATTAAAACATCAGACATATCATTTTTGGCCTTATACCATTATAAAATATGTTTCACTACTCTAAAACAATTCTAAATATGTTTCAGAATGCTAAAACAATTTTGTAAAATATATTTCAAAATGCCAAAACAATTTTAAACTGTTATAAAATTGTGTAAATTCATATAAAAAGTGTGAAATAAAATGGTATGGAACATCGGTTTTTCGTACTGGCCGAAGGACTAGATAAGCGGAAACCGACATATGGTTTAATTTTATTTCAATAATTCGGTTGCGCGTAGGGGCCTTTAGCTGTAGGAGGAAACCGGAGTGCCCAGAGGAAAAAACATCAGAAAGAGAGATGGTGGATGTAATTGGGTCAAGAGGCATGGCGTCGATTCCCTGATTGTATTTGGCAAGCCTGTCGAATTTGGTGGTTATTCTCCGGGTCTTCTGGTTTCCTCCCACCACTAACGATCCCCTGCGGCCAAAAACATTATTGAAATAAAATTGAACCGTATGTTAGTCTCGAAATGACCTGCTCTCGTCGAATCGAAGTTAAACCCCATTTCTCTCCAGGTGTGGCTCGGGGGGGGGGGGGGGGCAATGGGGCGTTAGCCCCAGTGACATAGTTGATTTTCATTTTCGTATGCTTTGTCACTGTTTTAATTCACATAACTGCTCTTTAATAGATGATATAAACATGATTTTCGCATTGTCTCCGCCCAAGCAATCCAAGGTTGCAACATATTACTCTTTGCTTCAATGTGTGCATGTGACCCCCCCCCCCCCGCCCTCCTCTCTCTCTCTCTCTCTCTCTCTCTCTCTCTCTCCCTCTCTCTCTCTTATTTAAAGAGCCTGTAGTAGACCACAGGCCCGAGAAAGCTCAAATTATTATCTTTACACCATAATCATCGAGGCCTATATTTTTTTTTTATGTTCGAAAATTGGAGTCTGACCATCCTCAACAGTTAGTCTCGGTTTAACTCCGTACATCGTTGTGTCGTTGCTGCAGGATCATGATGAATGACTAGACGTCCACAACTCCATTTTAGTTCTCACAGGTTCGAACAGGTTCTATCTGGTTTTAAAGCTGGATATTAATACACCTATACAAACAGCAGCAGACGTTAAAGCACCAGTCCTGAAATAAATCAGATGAAATGAGTTTTAAACATACATTATGCTAAATATAGATACAAAAAAATCTGGGCCCTGTTTGTCGAAATCTTAACCAAAGATAAAATCCCCTACCCCCACCTCCTCCTCGTCGTAGTCAAAATAATAAGGTCTTTCAGCGGATTGCGGAAGCCACGGTTGCAGACTTGTTAAGACGCCGACTCAATAGCCTGGATGCCGAGGGTTTGCTTCCGGTGTTGGAAGAGAAAGGTCGTCGGGATTTTCCGGTCAGAGAAGAACTGTCTAGTCGTTCGGATGGGACAAAAAACGAAGTCCCGTGTACACATTTGCGTGCAGGTAAAAGATTCCCTGGCAGCTGGAATTCGATATAAATGTAGGTCATGGCGCAGCTGTCCGGGCAAAATATCCCTCATAGCACAATGTATGGCGCATGGCCGTCTTTAGTTTATTCGCGCGGTCGAAGCAGAACTGTAGGACGTTAAATCCCATTTCATTTCCGCGGTACGACTTACCAGAGTAAAGTTGTAACTAGCGGTGAATGTTTCCAGACATTATATTTTCTAACATATATTCTATCGTGTCTTCTAAATGATCGTAAAATATCTTTAGCACTGAAAAATATTAACAATAGTTCGGGTCTATTTTATTTCCAGCTAACTTCATGTCATATATTTGCAGCATGCACAGGAGCTGGCCATACGCCTAGGGGTGGTGGTGAGTGGCATTTTGGGGACCCACCACTTAATGTATACGGCATTGACACGGGGTGGGAGTTTCTCTATTGGTACCGTACCGTGCATGTCGGTGATCCAGTTCTCGTCCCGGACGATACAATCTCAAGTCGTTATCAATTTAATATAGCCTATATAAAATCAATTTAATGTACATGTATAAGCCAGTAGACATAGGCGTTCGTGTTTGGTGGCAGTTAAGGTTACAGATAGCGGTCTCCTCTGAAAGTGGAGCTTGCCTTGTAGCGTTCCCCAAACTAAAGTAAAATTAATGTTTTATTAGATTTCGGTACATGTACTTTATTTTGACATCTAGATGATATTTTTTCTCCACATGGTCCGAAAGTTTGGGGGAAGCCCCCCCCCCCTGCCCCTCGACACGGACGCCTACGTGAGTAGATAAAACTAGATATATAAAATTTCGTTTCCCCCCACCCCCACCACTCCATCCCTCAACTAATTCACCCGCCACTATGCTGCGGCTGCGTATCCAGGAGAATGAACTATATCGAGATAATTGGGTTTAATACATCTCATGAATTATCACACTGTTTCAGTAACTATTAATTCAATTAATTTACATAGCCATCTTACCATGCATGGTTTCCTGTAGCAACTAGCCCTCGATTACTTCCCTGTAATTTAACATCTACCTTGCCATACGGTGAAAACCATTTCGCTAACTTAAAAAAAAAGAAAATACACACACCTAAAATAATAAATATCTAACTCACAAATGTATTAAAGTATATTTTTTCTAAACCAGAATCTGTTCATTTAGTTGTAAATGGGATTTCGTGATGTTAATTGTCAGAATTTTCAGTTATTTAATTTATAATATTGTCAACATAGAGGGATAACTCATAACAGCCACACCAACAAAATAGGACAAGCCCATCTGCGTCAGGCCATTTTCAAACCTTTATTGCTTTGGTAATGGACCTTTCAAAGGCCATAGGGATATGATGATTCGGTTATTCTCAGTCACTGTGGAGACATGTGTCAGCCAACCTTGTTACGCTCTGACACAGAGAACCATCTGATCCCAACCCAAAAACCATGCAGACGACAGAAGTAAACTGCTTACAATGGACAACAAAACTACGCAGCTTACTTATTCGAACTAATACACTAGTCTTTCCTGCGTTAACATCTTCAATAATAGAGTCTAAAGCGAACGAAAATAAATGAAATATCTGCATTCCTCACTCGTGCCGACAAAAAAAAATATTTAGTTTGACAAAGAAAAATAATAACTCGGATATAGTAAGGGAGATAACTCCATTTAATGATCTCACTTGTTCAGACGTTAGTTTGAAACCTGTTTTCTTGGATTTCACAAATAGAATTTCTGGTCTCTGTGATTCTGGATCTTCTCCATCAAGTCTCTATTATAAACAAAAATAAAATATTGTCAATAACAGTAATTGTTAAATTTTGTGTACTCTTGCATACACAAGATCCGAAATAAATGTTTCATGCTGTGTTTTAATGTTTATTGTTGATAAGAACTACACAATACAAATAATATTACATGAAAATTCTACGAGACCGCCAGTTGCGGTTTTCTTGACTGTAAAGAGTTAACTCCCTTGATGGGCGCGCTTGATTGGGACACACTAATTTGTATAGTAACATGACTCCACAAGAATTACCGCATAGAAACCAAGTACAAATAAAATGTTTGATTTAGAAATAAACCAAATTATAGGCCTACAGTCTAATCACTTATTTCCGAAGATTCCACAAATTTGGTTTCTAATCTTAGTTATCTTTTTATCTTACTGTGTTGAAATGACATGATATGAAATGAGGTTTAACGTCCTACTGTTTTGCGCCGAATTGGGCTAATTAAGAGGGGCATAAGCCATACATTGTGCTATGAGGGAAATTTTGCCTGCACAGCGGCACTACGGCCTACTCAAATTCCAACCGACACAGGGTCTCTTATTACACGCCAAAGTGAACGCACGACTCATAGAGTGACTTCCATTTTAAAAAAATTTGAACAGAAGACCCATGGCACAAATCGAGAGAGAGAGAGAGAGAAATGGGGTTTAACGTCCACTCGACACAAACTAGGTTATTTTGAGACTAACATATGGTTTCATTTTATTTCAATAATTCGCTTGCGCGTAGGGGGCTTTAGCAGTAGGAGGAAACCGGAGTGCCCAGAGGAAACCCACGAGGTTGAGAAGGCGCCCCTATCTCCATGCCACATACGCTCACACCAGGGCTCGAAACCACAGCCGCAAGCCAGAGGTGACCAGCCAGCTAGAGGTTGAAGCGCGGCACTCTAGACCACTAGGCCATCCTCCCCCCCCCCCCCCCCCCCGTGCCCAGAGGAAACCCACGAGGTTGAGAAGGAGCCCCTATCTTACTTACCACATGGTTGATGGTGGCTCGAATGATATTAACACGATTTAAGAATGGATGCAGATGTGAAACATATAAATTAAATCTACATGGTTTGATATCCATAGATCTAGAAAGGGAAAAAGGCACAGAGATCAGAAGAAATTTCATAAAAGCATAACCATATACATGTATAGCAACAATAAAAAATATCATGCATGTGTATTTTCAATCTGGTTAAAACACGGATTCCATTTTGTTTAGTTTTTTATTTGTCTGTACTCTGTACTTCTTGGCCTGCGATCCTGGACTGTGGGTAAATCACTAGAAACGTCCATGCTGATTGATTAATCAATGTCTGCCACTGCTTGTATGAAAGCATAATTATGGTAACTATTGGTAACCATCAATGTTTGGATGGAAGTGTCACCATAGTAACAATAACAAATTTCATAAAATAAGTTGAGCACAGGACTCCTAATTTTAATTGCGATCTCTAATGACAAGATTACAGTAAACATACATTATGTAGGAACTAAATCTGCCTATTGAAGATATTTCTTTAAAATTCCAATTTCATATTTTCTAAGAAAGTCAAAACATAATTATTTCTATGTCTTTTGCTCAAAAGGTTGTCAACTCACTATTATACGATCATGGGCAAAATTTCACAGGCATTAAAATGGCTGACCCAGGCTGATTGAGGAAATAGTAACTCAATTACCTCCCTTGTTTTCCCATTCCTGTCCATGGACGGCCATCTTCAAACGTTTGAATTTGAAGTTGAAAATGATATTTTTGCAAATGTCTCAACTGGCAATAATTATAGGATTAATAGGATTATTCCTTAACAAGGTAGGACTGTTTTAAAAATATAACTTAAAAATATGGTATTGGAACTTTAAGCCTGAAATTATTAATTAGACATTAATTAACTTATCCAGACTATAATCAAGTGTAGGATATCATCTGCAGGGGGAGTGAGACTTGTGGTTCTAAGTATAGGGGCATTTACCCTTTAATACATTTTTGGGGGGTGGGGGATAGTCTACTAGGTTTAAAGCGTTAACGTGAAATAACAAGGTCTGCCATTTATTTTAAAACTCAAGGAGAAATTGATTAAATACTGCAACACTTGATAACTTACCGAATCTGCTTTCGACTTAGTATATGAGCTAACTTTAGAAAGACTGAAAATAAAATAATATAAGATTTAATATTCAATGGTTGAAAATAGCATAATTTGGGAATATGGCCTTGTCTCGTCACACATTTTTAAATTTGGGGTTTGATTAATTGACAAGTAACTACTGGTGGTAGTATAAAGACGCTGGTCATCATTTGAGGAATTTGGAGGTGGTCATTATCAAAGGAATTTGGAGGTGGTCATCATTTGAGGAATTTGGAATCCTGTATGCTAGTAGTTTCCCACTATCACAGGGGTTGGTGTGTGTGTGTGTGTGTGGGGGGGGGGGGTGGATGGCCGAATGGTTAGCATGTGTGTGCTGTATCATACGGCCTGCCATTGACTCAAATGGCCTGCCATTGAGTTAACTGTTTTCTGGCGTGGTTTCAAATCCCCGGTTGTATGTGGTAAGGAGTAGGGTCGCCTGTCCAACTATCACAATTCATGCTGCAACTGAAATCATGGAGTAATTGTGGATATCCTATCATATCTTATTATATACAGAGATCTGTTGTGGAGAGAGAGAGAGAGAGAGAGAGAGAGAGAGAGAGAGAGAGACTAGATCCTTTTGGGACTAAAATATGGTTCAATTTTATTCCAATAATTTGCTCAGACGTACTGAAGATCTCACCAGTTGTAATGGAAGGTTTGGTCAAGGGGTCAAACGGGCGGCTTTTGAGCGTATGACGTCAGACATTGATTAAGCAACCAGCGCTGACGTTTCAAGTGTGTCATCCACACTTCAAGTCAGACGGTTACATTAGCTAATTCCTAACTTCCAGATCCTAGTGTAGCAAAGTCAAGTAAAACAAAATTTTGAACTATAAAAACGATCGAAATAGGATCTGTGTTTTAATCAGATTGATTAATCCAGTTTGTTCATCACGCTGTTCAGTTGTATTAAACATACATTATGCAAGAGCTAAATCTGCCTATTGCATGTTGTTCTTTAGCCCTGAAATGTTATCTATATTATTAATTAGACATTATTAACATATCCAGACCATAATGATATTAATAAACTCTCGATGTCTAGGCTAGCCTTCGTTGTTGGCTCATTGATAATTAAATTGAAAAAATGGATAATCAAGACTATGCTGTTTAGCAATGATGATCGAGGCTAGGTGGAAATTTCAACCACTTAGTTTTCAGCTCATAGTGGATCAATTTGACTGAAATTTTCAGCAAATTACCTTTACACTACATCTGGTTTTAACTGCCAACTCTTTAACCTATCTCCCATAAGTTATCTTTAAACAGTCATCCATTTAATAATTAAATCACTAACGGCTGATCAAGCTACCGTTTCTACCAGAGACTGCCCATGCAAGTCCTTCCAATCAAGGATACAGAGTACCAGGGGCGGTTCCAAGCATTTTTTCAGATTGGTGTACTTGAGACATTGTAACATGGAGGGGGGGGGGGTCCCCTAGTTCCATCCCCAGGCATTAAATTTTTTTAAGGAATACATGGTCTCTGTCAGCATTTTGGCATATATTATACATACACATACAGAAATGGTGCGAAAATAGTTGATGTCTATTTCCAAACTTCCAAAGGTGACAACTTGGTTCAGAATAAAGTAATTTGACTGAAATTTTCACTATTTTAATTTTTTATCATCTATTTTTGAATTATTATAACAAGAATGGTCAACTCTTATAACTATTGTATTTTTAATAAGACATTTATTAACAAGACAAGATAATAATCAACTCTCGAGTTGGGTATCTAAGGTGTTCTATAACTGATTAAACCATGTGCGGATCCAAAGGGGGGGTCCAGGGGGTCCGCCCCCCCCCCCCCCCGCTCAGGCTTGAAAATTTTTTATGCGATTTTATTGGAGATTTAGACCAGTCATTTTGGAATTTACCTTCCGGAAATACGTCAGAATGAACAAAATTGCATCTAATTTACCAAATTAACCCCCCGTTAATCGGTTGAGCACAATTAGTTAAGCAATTATCAAACCTAGACACCCCCCCTGCAAAAAATCCTAGATCCGCGCCTGTTAAACTTACCTCTGTGAACGTACACATCTTGCAAGATAACGAGTATTCGCAAGGTCTTAAAAAGTCTATTCATATAAATTTCAGCATGGTGATTAAATGATTTAACACTACCAGTGTATGCTTCTTTCGTGATAAGGTCTTGAAAATTTCTAACCATATAAATTTCAGCATTGTGATAAATGATTTAACAGTATTAGTGTACACTTCTTAATAATGAGTATTCACAACGTCTTGAAAAATTCTATCCATTATGATTGAATGATTTAGCACTATAATAATTAAGTTGCACCATAATTTAAACAATAATTCTAACTTCTTTCACACTGGTTCAATTGTTACCCACTTAAAGCACTTGTTACAGTGTTTCATTTTTTACTTGGAGATGATTCCTCTTTATTTATGTCTTGTTTTAACACATATTCTTTTCAATTGTTGATTTTCTAAACAATAGGACATATGTCTTTCTTTTCTGGAAGTAACCCATTTAAAATAGCTAACATGGTTGAATGTTCATTTACGTGGTGTAATGCACCTGCACAGTATTTTTCCCTTTTTTAAGATATATTCCTCAACAGTTTCAATCTCTTGTTGTTTGTTCACCACCGCATATCCTTCAAGTTATGTCATTGTGTAAAATGGTATGTTTTTGATTTCCCAGTTGTATGTGACAATTGGGGGGTTGGAATGGCCTAGTGGTCTAAAGTGTAAGCGTATGTGGCAAGGAGATAGGGGCGCCTTCTCAACCTCGTGGGTTTCCTCCGGGAACTCCGGTTTCCTCCCAATGCTAAAGACCCCTACGCGCAAGCGAATTATTGAAATAAAAGTAAACCATATGTTAGTCCCAAAATGACCTGGTTTGTGTCGAGTGGACGTTAAACCCCATTTCTCTCTCTCTCTCTCTCTGTATGTGACAAGCTTGTCCAACTTCGTGGGTTTTCTCCGGGTCCTTCGGTTTCCTCCAACTGTCAAAGACTAGTGAGCGCAAGCGAAGTATTGAAATAAAATTAAACCATGTGTTAGTCCTCAAACATCCTAGTTTGTCTCCAGTGGATATTAAGCCCCATTTCATCCTCTCATTCTCCTTCAAGTTTGTAATAATTTTCCATAAATTACTTTTTAATTTCTTCATTTATTTCCACACCTACGTTCTATAATCTCTTGCCCATCCTTCATACTGCTTATATTGTAGAATTTACAAAATGCTTCAAAATTGAGGCCTTTTATGTCTTCCTCCTTTATATTGTTGTTTATTAATATCTTCATGGAAATCATTTCTTACAATCCTTCAGTTGTTAATTTTTGTTCGAATACGGTGGCATTGTTGATTTTGCCGGAGCTGTTGGCTTGGATTCAGAAGAATTTTTTTCTGCATCACTAGTCATGCTGTCTTTGGCAGACATAGATTTCTTTTGGGTGACCTCTATTGATGTAGTTTCCAATTTTGATGCGTGTTTATTCAATACCGTAACTTCGGTTTTCTCCAATTTTGTTTCGATTACACTGCTAGGTTTTATCAATTTTGTTTCCATTACACTGCTAGGTGTTGTCGATTTCGCTGCAGCTCTTGAATTTTTTGCGTCACTATTCATGCTACCTTCGGCGGACTTGGGTCGTTTTGGTGTGGCTTGGGTTGATGCGTGTTTATTCAATACCGTTACCTCGGTTTTCTCAGATTTTGTTTCGATTACACTAAGTGTTGTTGATTTTGCCAGAACTCTTGGTCTCGATGTGGAAGAATTTTTTGTATCACTGCTCTTAATGTTTTCGGCAGACACAGATTGTTTTTGAGGGGCCTCTTCTGCTGATACAATTCCCAATTTTGATCCGCTTTGTTTCAATATCGTAACCTCAGCGTTTTCAGATTTTGCTTCAATTACAATCACATCACTTTCATTTTCTCCTCTTTCGCATTTAATCTTCTGTTCTTTGCATTCATTGGAGACTTGAAGATTGGTTATTTTATTAGGCAATTGTGTAAAATCTTTGTTGATTGGTTTTGTGTTTGTGAGGACGTTCGAAACATTTAGAAATGATACTTTGTTTGAAGAACGATCTTGCTTGTGATCCACTTCCTCCACATTTATCACACATTCTTTCACTTGTTGTAATTTCCTTCTTTTAGATTTGGCCGACCAGATACGTATAACATGTTTTGCTTTCTGGTTGTCCGACATTTGTTTCTTCTTTCTCGAAAATTTCATCACAGCTAACCTTGCCCGGATAATCTTTCTTGTGTGTTCGCTGATGTCACTGGCGTCATCTCGTAAAGTAGAGTGATCGTAGCAATAATCCACGATTTTAGCCACTATTAGTGATACAATAAGGGCACCACAAAGAACAACCACTGTCAGAAAGGCTTTACTAATGTCGTCAGATGCTTCTTGACATGTTACTGGGGGGATATAATTAACTAATACCATTAGTATTGACCATTTCACCGCCCGGAACTGCATATCCAATACTTCCATTCTGTGAACGCATACAGATATATATTCTGTTTCAATATGTATAAATTATCATTTGATTCTATTGCTGTTGACTGTTCATCCTACTGGTTTCATAAATTATAAACACGTGATTCAGCTAATTATAGATACAGTAAATTATAATCACGACTAACAATCTCCACAACTATCGAATTATGATTCAACTAAAGAGGTATTGAATCATATTTATATTCTAGAAGGTGTTACCCCTAGATACATACATTACAATTACATAAACAAAAGATTAACAGAATTCAAAGAAGATTAAGGAGATAATCTCCTCTTAATCTCCATGGCAGTTTAACCTGTAGGTGTAGACAATAGAGGTATAAATCTTCAACTATATACATGGATTAAAATATTATAATTAACACACAGTAACCCATTAATTCTCTTTCTTATTAGACTAGTTATTATGATCTAATATATCAATGGTACCTAATACATGCCATTACTCAAACCATAGAAAGGTAATTAGAGAGAGAGAAAGAGAGAGAGAAAGAGAGAGAGAAAGAGAGAGAGAGAGAGAGAGAAAGAGAGAGAGAAAGAGAGAGAGAAAGAGAGAGAGAGAGAGAGAGAGAGAAGAGAGAGAGAGAGAGAGAGAGAGAGAGAGAGAGAGAAATCCTGCACTCCAACAACTAGGTAATTTCAGGACAAATACCTCACTTCGACCAGAACGCCAGTAATATAACAACTCTTTCAGATCCTAGTGAAAGAGAGAGAGAAAGATGGGGTTTTACATTCACTCGACACAAACTAGGTCATTTCGGGACTAACATATGTTTTTTTTAAAAAAAAAAATTTATTTCATTAATTTGCGTGTGTGTAGGTATCTTTAGCAGTGAGAGGAAACACAGAGAAAACCCACGAGGTTTGACAGGCAACCCAATACTTGTCAGGCTTTATGATACAGCACGTAGGTGCTAACCATTCTATCATCCACCCACCCCCCACCAGATACTAGAGTAGTAAAAACAAGTAAAACCAAATTTTGAAGAAAAAAAAAGGAATAGGATCTGTGTTTTAATCAGATTTAGTTTACTTACCTGAACCACACATAAACGCATCATAACCAGCTTCATGTGGTAATTCTACATCCTCTACAAGACACAGAGAGAGAGAGTGATGGGATGTAATTCTACATTCTCTACAAGAGAGAGAGATAGGACCTAATTCTACATTCTCTACAAAGAAGAAAGAGGGAGGGAGAGAGAGAGAGAGAGGATTTAACATCAATTGGTCACTTTAACTAGGTAATTTTTTTTTGACTAACATATGGTTCATTTTTTTTCAATAATTCGCTTGAATCTGGGAGTCTTTCTCAGTGGTAGGAAACTGGAAGACCTAGAGAAAACCAACATGGTATGTCAGGCAGGCAGATCTACTTGTCACAAGCTTAGAATCAAAACCCCTTTTACTTGACTCAATGACAGACCTTATGATCTAAAGGAGAAGATTCAACAACCCCCCCCCCCATCTTCTACAATATACATTTTTAACAATTAATTTCCCTAAATTATTAAATCAAATGACATTTGACTACGATCCATCCCCAGTCTTGACCTTGTATAAAGATAAACATCAGAAGTTGATTGGTCCATGCCAACATTTCATGGACAAATCTTGTAATATCATGAATTTAGCTTTTCCAGTTATGGAACATTACTATCTATAAAATTAAAGACTATTCGATAATAGCTGTAGCCCCAAGAGAGGACACAAGCAATTTTGGATGCAGGTGGCCGACAGGAGTGACGACAAAATAATGTTTAACAAATGACTTCTGCTTAAAGATACCTTCCCGTGTACAAACTGTGTGATTTGATGATATATTTTGACTAAAAACATATTCAAACTAATTAATTTATCAAATATTTTCTTAAAATCCTGTTGTCTGTGGTGCAGGATGAAGGGCCTGACAAGGAGAACTGTCTAGTCCTTCGAATGGGTCGAAAAAAAAAACAAGGTCCTGTGTACACATTGGCATGCAGATAAACTGAACCCTTGACAGCTGGTATTCGATATCAAGTAGGCTGTAACACTGCTGAGTCATTTTTATGTCATTTAACAATTAACTTTAAAAATAAACTTACTATATAAATTAAAACTAGCAGCATGTTCTATACAAGGTGAAAATAAAACGGCCTCGGATACTTCTTTACTGAATAAAAAATAGATTCAAAATATCAATAACATTAGGGTCTCGATCAGTAAGCATAACCAAGAAAGATACTTTAGCCTGGTTCCCACTTTGCAGTCGTGCGGGGGGGGTGGGGGGTGGGGGGGGTGGATGACCGAATGGTTGGCGCGTGCCCCTCTGTATGACAAGGTCTGTCATCAGGGCCCAGTTTAGGGGGCCCCGCGGTTCGTGGCAAAAACAGAAACAATTCGAATTGAAGATGAAAGTTTCATGGTAATAGATCTAGCGGCGTGAGGGCTGAGAATAGGCTATACCTCTGACGATGATCGGTCCATCCTTCTCGCGGTGATTTCACTTGTATAAAACAGTTCTCCGTCGTTATATGTCATTTCCGCGCATTGTATGCCATTTGTAACACTGACATGTAATTTTTCTTGTATTGCAGACCGTGTAATTGTGTGTTACGCACGTGTACCATTAAAAAGTGTATGAAATAATCTTTTTGTCGCAGAAGGGGCCCCACGATACTAGTCAGGCCCAGGGCCCCGCCTCGGTTAAGCTGGGCTTTGACTGTCATTGATCAACTGGCGTGGTTTCAGTTCTCCGGTTGTACGTGACCAGGAGTTGGATCGCCAGGTGGGATAACTCCGGTTTCCTTCCACAGCTAAAGACCACAACGTGCAAGACAAACACTACTTTGGTTGAGAAAAATACTTCAACTTCATTCGGATTAAAATACAGATCTATATTTCGTTTACGATTGTACTGGAAAGTCATGTCAGGGGTCGTACAAGTGGCTTTTGACCCAATGGCAATAGACACTGATTAATCAGTCACTGTAATAGATCATTTCCATGGCCAATACTTTACGCTAACTAGAACGTCTGTTACATAACAACTCTTCCAGATCCTGATGTAGTAAAACGAAATTTTGACCTATAAAAAATGAAATGAAATAGTATCTGTGTTTTAATTAGAAAGAAGACACTTCAATCTAATTAAAATATAGATCTATATTTCGTTTCGTTTTTTATACTTTCAATGGCCTACACTCATGTAGATCTAACTAGTTATAGTGGGAGCTCATGTTCTATGACGTCAGGTATCATGCACGGGACATTTGACCCGATAACGTCAGTCATTCGATTAACCAATTAGCGACTGCCATGCTTTTTAAAATCTACTTTTGTTTTGTTTTGATTTCTATCCGCTGGTTATCTACCCACAGTTCCACGCATGAAAAGGTCAAACGGTCTATTCGACAGACCATTTGATTGGCTGACCCCTCATTTGATGCAAAACACAAGTTAAATAACAAGTCTTCCAGATCCAAGAGTAGTTAAGACAAGTAAAAACGAAATTTTGAACTATAAAAAACGGAACGAAATTGGATCTGTGTTTTAATCAGATTGGAAGACACTTTAGCCTGGTTCTCCCTTTGCAGTTGTGCTGGACGGAGGGCCCCTGACAAGAAATAGTGTCCAGCTGTTCGGATGGAACATAAATCTCAAACGCCCCAGTTATCTAGCCATTGCGGCTCCATAAAAAATAAATGCGTATTACCTATTAAACATCTGGTAAATTTTCTTTAGCGATGTTTTATCTACAGCAACGTGACCAGCCAGAGCCTGTTAATATAAACAAATTTACAAACTTCTGTCATACATATATATATGAGTACAGAGTTTATGGCAAAAATCATTTTTCAATTAAAGAAATTTTCAGCAAATTGCCTTTACATTGTCTAGTTTTTAATTATTATAGTGAGAACTTCCAGCTCTTTACCTAATCTCCCATAATATATCTTTAGCAGGTTGTCAAATTGCTGTTATACATTCAAAAGAATCATTCTAGCACTTTTAAAAACATGAAACTATCGCTTTAACCTCAGTGACCTTAACCTCTGTGACTGAGACATCTTTCTAACAATATTCTAAGATGATATTTATGAAATCAAATTGGGTTTTAAATCCTACTTTTCTGCTCCCAATTGGGATAATGAATATGCCATGAGGTGTGTTATGAGGGAAATTTTGCCCAGGCAGTGGCACTATGGCCTACTCTTATATACACAGGACCTCGGTTTTTTGTCCCACCCGAATGACTAGACAGCTGTCCTTGTCAGGCCCTCCGTCCTGCACCACTTACAAGGGAGAACCAGGTCAGAAAATCCTGATGAATTTTCTCTGCCTATGCAGGGATCGAACACGGATGATATATACATTTCTACCTGCCTTGACTGAGATCATATATTTACATTTATTTCTATCTACCATGACAAATTCAATTTACCTTTTTAGCAGAAACAGCCATATGTTTGGTGTCGTAAATTCTGGGCAAAACAGTGCAAAGTTCCTTCTTAAAATCACTGAATTTTTCTGGAAAACATTGTCACAAAAAAACAACAAAATTAATTTGTGAAAATAAAAAGCAAAAAGCATTTTGTTGCTATTTCTATTTAAATTATGTAGGGCGGTGTTACCAGGTTGGACACTGAGTCACTTCCTCGTGATTCTCATATAATTTTCGTACAGAATAGAATACATTCGAGAACCAAACTTTTAAAGGCAATGGAATTCAACACAGGGTCCGTTCATTTTGTGACTAAAAGTTTGGTTTCATCCTGGTGTTGGACGGGATCTATTCGGTTTTGTTTTTCATTGTTCAATATTTCATTTTATTTGTCTTTACTACACTAGGATCTGGAAGAGTTGTTATCATTGACATGTTCTGAATGACGTGAGGGATTAGCCAATACAATGGTCTTTTATGGCAAGTTCTTGACCTTTGATGCATGGAACTGTGGGTAAACGACTAGAAACATCAATGCTGATTGATTAATCGATGTCTGGTATCATAGGGTCAAAAGTCGCACGTAAAACCTTTGACACGACCTTCCACTACAACCGAACAGATGTTCATGTAGTGTAGACCATCGAAAGTATAAAAAAACGAAACGAAATAAAGATATGTAGCTTAGTCAGATTGGATTAAAACAGAGAGAGAGAAATGGGGTTTAACGTCCACTCAACACAAACTAGGTCATTTCGGGACTAACATATGGTTTTAACTTTATTTCAATAATTCGCATGCGCGTAGGTGTCTTTAGCAGTGGTAGGAAACCGGAGTGCCCGGAGGAAACCCACGAGGTTGAGAAGGCGCCCCTATCTCCATGCCACATACGCTCACACCAGGGCTCAAAACCACAGTCGCAAGCCAGAGGTGACCAGACAGCTAGAGATCGAAGCGCGGCACTCTAGACCACTAGGCCATCCCAACCCCCCAGATTGGATTAAAAGGAAGCAGAATTGGATGTAAGTAAAGATGACGAACCTGGAAGTGGTTTGTAGAATTTATCGTAAACTAACATCAGATCGGACAACATATTGTGACCTACAACAGGCTTTGTAAATAAACAGATACATTAAACATACATTATGGGAGATACCGTATTTTTTGGTGTATACGGCACACTTTTTTTCTACCTGATATTTTTATTTACAGAATACATAGTAATAAGCAAATCTTGGCTTTTCCCTGTGTCAACATTGGCGTCTGAAGTTGATGATGTCGTCATTTCCCGTGCAATAAAGATGGCGGCCATTTTACAGACCGCAATTCAGTATACCGTTAGTCATAAACGAAGTGCTAACAATATAAAATTAAATTATATCTTTAGAATTAAATGATTCAAGACTACATATGTCTATAGATAATTAACTTATCTAGACCATAATCAACTCTCTTTATTCTTCAATCATAGAAATCTATATCTTTAGTAGAATAAAATGATTCAAAGCTACATGTCTATAGATAAACTTCGGTCATTTAAACAAAGGTGTTCTGATTTACAGATATGGATGCTTCATTAAAAGAAACATTGTGGAAGATTAGATAGAGCTGGCAGTTTTCACCATAATAGTTAAAGATAGGTTGCCAAGCAACGAAACATACGCCCACAACAGCTAAGTTGTCCGGGCAGTCAACAAGGATTGTCGCATATTGTTTCTTTTGTCAGTAAGGAGAACATTTACAACACATGATAATCTTATTACGAGTAATAGTCCATTAAGTAATTATCAGAAATGATTAGAATAGTTTTGATTGTTTGTGTCAAGGCCTTCGTCAACAAGGTATTTCAAAGGGATCAAGTGCCATAACTCTGGCAGAAATTATCAGATATCACTGAAAATCAAATAGGATTCTTCATCTTATGACCCTAAACCCTAAATTTAAAGTCAATCGGATATTAACTTTAGTAATAGAGGGTTCACAAGATTTTTCAAAGTGAACAAGGGTCATAACTCGGGCAGTAATTATCGGATATTGCTGAAAATCAATAGGCTTCTTCGTATCATGGCCTTAAAACACTGTATAAATTTAAAGTCAATCGGATATTAACTTTAGCCTCTAGAGCGTTCACAAGATTTTTCAAATTGATCAAGGGTCATAACTCTGGTAGTAATTATCAGAAATTGTGGACGACAGACCGACAGACAGATGGACGGAAAGGGCGACGACAATATACGACCACATTTCCATGTGGGCGTATAAAAACTAAATAATGTGAACTGAATTTGCTAAAAATTTCAGTCAAATTGATCCACTCTGAGCCGAGATCATAGCGATTGTATTTTAGGCCTAGCCTCGATCATCATTACTAAAGTTGGTGCAATAAATCATGAATAAAAGTTGAGCAGCAAATCGGATCATAATTTAGTAAATATCATAGCCTAGCGATGACATCGAAAGTTGATTATGGTCTGGATAAGTTAATTAATGTCTAATTAATATTGTAACATGCTTCAGGGTAAACCCTGCGTTTTGATTGGTCAATTACACTGTCTATTGGACAATAACACCCTTCTGTTTTAGTAATGTCTTTTAAAATCACAAAAAAGCATGTTACTATGTCGATGAACATTTCCTGTTTCGCATTTAGAAGGGTGTCTACTGGACAATAACACCCTTCTAAATGCGAAACAGGAAGTGTTCATCTCCTAAATTTAGCTAGCATTTCAGGCCTAAAGAAAGACCTACAATAGGAATATTTAGCTCTTGCATAATGCATGTTTAAGAATAAAGAACAGAAAATGAAGCTGTTTCAAGTCTCGGATAAATAATTGAGGTTTTTGCTGAATGCTTTGTAAACTAAAGTATTACGAATGTCGAATCTCTAAAAATAGCATCAGTTCTAAACTTGTTCAACAGCATTCAGTTTTTACAAACACATGGTTAGGCCTTAAATTTTATCTAAACTATTAATTAGACACTAATTAACTTATCCAGACCATAATCAACTTTTGATGTCATAGTTATATTTACTGGATTTGAATCTGTTTTGTGATGGATAATTTAATATAAAACTGGATAATCGAGACTTGGTTATTATCGCACCTATGCCAGACAGGGCCGACGACAATATACAACATTTATTATACCTTTTGAAAATCTTGAAGTAATCTGAACACTCTTGTGAATCCCAACATCGTCTGAACAAGTCTGAAATTTAGAAACATATTCATACACCTAGATAGTCAGGTTGCGAAATAGGGATTCCAGCTGTTCCTGGACTTAACATCCACTCAACACAAACTAGGTCATTTTGAGACTAACATATGGTAAAATATTATTTCATTAAATTGTTTGCGCATATGTGTCTTTAGCAGTGGGGGGGAAACAGGTGGACCAAGAGTTAATCAATAAGATTAGACAGGCGACTCTTGTCACGTACAACCAGGGAATCAATACCACACTAGTTGACTCAATAGTAAGTGAAGGAGGACCGCCACGCTACAAGTAAAACAAAAATGTACAAGATAAACCTGCAGACGAGACAGAAAACAGACATTGCAAAAACTAAACAAACATCAAATCAAGTGAATGGATCCAGGGGACGAATGATACAGTGCACACATGGTAACCATTCTGACGTTGAACCGACCCCCCACTCATGTTAGAAATGGTCTTTTAACTCGAAACATTATGAAGACAATCATACTAAACCTTAATCTGTCTGCTTACAGTTAGCTCCGGTTGAGAACAAACACTAAGCTAGTTGACTGACATTTTAAGTCCTAAATCAATGACTTTCATCGAAAAGACATAGTACTCTTCGAGAAATTTCAATCTAATTAAAATATAGATCTATATTTCGTTTCGTTTTTTTATACTTTCGATGGCCTACACTCATGTAGATCTAACAGGTTATAGTGGGAGCTCAGGTTCTATGAAGTCAGTTATCAAGCAAAGTCAATCATTCGATTAATCAATTAGCGACCGCCATGCTTTTTAAAATCTACTTTTGTTTTGTTTTGATTTCTATTCGCTGGTAATATTTACCCACAGTTCCACGCATGAAAAGGTCAAACGGTCTATTCAACAGACCATTTGATTGGCTGACCCCTCATTTCAGGCAGAACACGACTTAAATAACAAGTCTTTCAGATCCAAGAGTTGTAAAGACAAGTAAAAACGAAATTTTGAAGTATAAAAAACGAAACGAAATTGGATCTGTGTTTTAATCAGATTGGAGAAATTTGTGAAGTAGTTAATCTGCTTCCATATAATAAAATAAAAAAAATTTATTTCGTCATTGTGTGTTAACATTACAAAACTAATTTTGGGACATGGGGGCTATTTAGGGTAGAGATCTATTCCCCAGGTTTGAAGCAGATGGAGCTCTGTGCGCTGAATGGAAGATGACCTCTCATCTGTTTTTGCACTGCTATTGAGCTGGGATTTTAAATATTGAGCAGAGATTTTTAAATATCTACTTTAATATACTTAAACTAACTTTTGTTCCTCATGTTTTCTGGTGTCCAAATCTAAATCTTCTAATTCACTTCTTTGAATTGCTGTAACATGCTCAACAATAATCTGTATATAACAAAAATAGAATTATAAATGAGAGAGAGAGAGAGAGAGAGAGAGAGAGAGAGAGAGAGAGAGAGAGGGTTTAACATTCACCCCACACATCACTGGGTCATTTTGGAACTAACATGGTTCAATTTTATTTCAATAATTAACTTGCACCTTGTGTCTTTAGCAGTGGGAGAAAACCAGAGTACCCTGAGAAAACCCACGAGATTGGATGTAAAAGAACGAGAAGACAAATGTAATAAAACACCTACATTATCAGCCTCATCTGAATATGTCCAGACATCTGGAAATCTTTTTCTAATTTCTGTGTGCAGCAGATAAGCATTTATTTTATTGGTATCTGAGGAAAGAAAACATAAAACACTGAATAATGTACATAATATAAGCGTACTGGTTCAATTTGAAGACTAACACATGGTTCAGTTTTATTTCATTAATTCGTTTGCTCCATAGAAAACCCACATGGTTTTGATTCCCCAGTTGTATGCGACAAGGAGTGGTGTCACCAGTCCAACAATGTGGGTTTTCCTCCACTGCTAAAGACTCCTACGTGCATGGGAATTATTGAAATAAAATGGAACAATGTGTTAGGCCCAAAAGGACCTAGTTTGTGTCGTGTGGATGTTAAATCTCTCTCTCCTCTCTCTGCCTCTTGCTTTGGACTCCTTGTACATGCGTGGGCCCATCTAGGGCACTTGCCTTGACTCCTAGCTACCCCACCCCCACCATGTCATTCATTGATTTGGTTGTATTGTAAAATGAAAAATGACCTGAAATGGGGTTTAACGTCCTACTGTTCTGCTCTGACTGGGCTAATGCAGACGGGATTACGCCATACTGTATGCTATGAGCGAAATTTTGCCCAGGCAGCGGTACTACAGCCTACTTGTATATCAAATTCCAACTGTCAAGGGATCTTTTACATACATGCCACAATGTGTACACTAGACCCTCGTTTTCCATCCCATCCCGGTCAGACCCTCTGTCCTACATCACTGACAAGGGGGAACCACGCCAGAAAATCTGGATGAACTTTCTGGACCAATGTAAGGATCTAACACCGACCTTGAAAGCAAGCGATTTACTCACTTAGCCATCATGTCACCCAGGTTGAATTGTATATCAGTAATATATTATAAGACTCACCTGAATTATTTTCTACTTTATATGTTTCATGTTTTTTACTTCTAACGAACCATTCAGCGATCTCAGAACATATACACTGTATTTCTTCTTCATCCACTTCTCTATAACCATCAAAATAGAAATAGGGGGTTAACGTCTAGGGGCCAGTTTCACAATATCTTAACTAAGATAAAATCCAAATTATAGTAATTTGATCGGATAATCTTAGATTGACTTTAGTGCTTAGCTAATCAAAATTGAAGTATTTACTCAAATTTGGTTGAAAAATATTAGATTGATTTTAGTGCTTAGCCAATCATAATTGCAGTATCTAATGAAATTTGGATTTTATCTTTAGTTAAGATTTCGAGAAATGGGGTCCTGCTACAATCTGATTACACAACAGATCCTATTTCATTTAGTTTTTTATAATTCAAAATTTTGTTTTACTTGTTTTCACAACAGAATCTGGAAGAGTTGTTGTATATCCCGCATTCTGGTTGATGTGAGGGATTAGTGGGTAAACCACTAGAAATGTCAACGCTGATTGATTGATCATTGTCTGATGTCATAGAGTCAACCCCTGACACGACCTTCCAGTACAACTTGTCAGATCTTTATGTAGTGTAGGGCATCGAAATTAATAAAAAGACGACGAACGAAATATAGATCTGTATTTTAATCAGATTGCTATTTGAAAATACCGAAAGAGAAAGAGAGAGAAATGGGGTTTAACGTCCACTCAACACAAACTAAGTCATTTTGAGACTAACATATGCTTTCATTTCATTTCAATAAATCGCTTGCGCGTAGGGGTCTTTAGCAGTGGGAGGAAACCAGAGTGCCCGGAGGAAACCCACGAGGTTGAGAAGGCGCCCCTATCTCCATGCCACATACCCTCACACCAGGGTTCGAAACCACAGCCGCAAGCCAGAGGTGACCGGCCAGCTAGAGGTCGAAGCGCGGCACTCTAGACCACTAGGCCATCCCAACCCAGCTCCTCAAATAACGCTCAGTGGTTTTAACATCATGTGATATATGAGAGATAGTGAGAATTGGGGTTTAATGTAAACACGACACAATCTAGGTCATTTCGGGACTAACATATGTTCTTTTTAATTCGGGTAGCAGTGGGAGGAAACCTACAAACTGGAGCGAGAATGGTGGTTTAATGTAAACTGGACACAAAGGTCATTTCGGAACTTACATATGTTTTTTTTAATAAATTGCTTGCGCATAGGGGTCTTTAGTAGTGGGAGGAAACCCACGAGATTGGACAGGTGACCCTACTCCTTGTCAAAAAGAAGCGTGATACTGCCTACCTTTCTAAACCTGAGAACATAGTCTTTCTTGATAAATCTTCTTTTAATTTCAACTCTTCCTCCATATTCAAATATGGCACTCCTTCATATACAAACTAAAACAAAACAATAGATCACATATACCTCCCACATGTCTAAATATGGTTAATAATACCATGGACCTAATATAAATTATCATGTTTCATTCAAAATGACCAAAAAAACAGTCATTAAAGGGGATGAACAACGATTTTCAACAAGCTTTCCATTAATTTTAAAAATGTACCAAGAAGTAATCCCCTATATAATACAATCAAAAAAGTTGTAATAAAAATCAATTTCTCACTTACAAAAACCAGTTTGCTTGTGTTACAGAAGGGAGGGGTTTAACGTCCACTCGACCCAAACTAGTTCAATTCGGGATTAACATATAGTTCAATTTTATTTCCAGTATTCACTTACACATAGGGGTCTTTGCAGTGGGAGAAAACTGAAGAAACGGAAGTAAACCCACGAGGTTGGACACGTGACCCTACGCCTTGTCACATACAACCAGGTATTCGAAACCACGCCAGTTGACTCAATGACAGACTATATGATTCAGTGTGCACGTACCATTCCGACTACAACAAAGAAAATGTACAAAGACCCATGTAAAATTATTTTATCTATAATCCACTTACCTTGTTAAAATCAAAATTATGTTTTGTCAAGAAAGAAAAGCTTGATGCCTGAAATAAATCAAACCAATTGAGTAAAATATTCTGGTAATAAAATAATCATTATAATGTTATGAACATTAAAGGGACATTATCAGATAAAGAGTTGGCAGTTCTCACTATAATAGAGAAACAAGATTTAGTCCACTCGACACAAACTAGGTAATTTTGGGACTAACGTATGGTTCAATTTTATTTCAATAATTTGCTAGTGTGTAGAGGTCTTTAGCAGTGGGAGGAAACCGGAAAACTCAGAGAAAACTCACAGGCACTCCTACTCCTTGTCACTTACAACCAGGGAATCAAAATCATGCCAGTTGATTCCATGACAGGCCTCATGACACAGCGTGCACATGCTAACCATTCGGCCATCCAATCCCCACTGAAGCGATTTTTATCCCCCTAAAAAGTAGCATATATATGCAACTGGGAGCAACAGGTCAAATAAAATAAAAAATTTCTATATCAAACTTACCTGTATCGTAAATCTAACATCACTGGATCCAAAAGCATGGGGAAAGAGATAAAAGTTAAAGGTGTGGGCTTCGTACCTTCAATAATAAATATCATATTCCTTTTAATTACAACGCATGGGCTATAACTTTTATTGTTTGTAGGGCTATAATTGGGGATTAATTTTCAAACTACACTGTAGAGAGAGAGAGAGAGGGAAATTGGGGTTAACGTCCACTCAACACAAACTAGGTCATTTCAGGACTAACATATGGTTTAATTTTATTTTAATAATTCGCATGCGCGTAGGTGTCTTTAGCAGTGCGAGGAAACAAGAGGAAACCAACGTTGTTGAGAAGGTGACCCTATCTCCATGCCACAGGGATCGAAACCACAGCCGCAAGCCAGAGGTGACCGGCCGGCTAGAGGTCGAAGCGCGGCACTAGGCCATCCAAACACCCAAACTACACTGTAACCTGGGTATCTTTTAATCTTGTGTATCTAGCACTAATAACTTTACCATACATTTAACATCAAATCTTTGTTTAAAAACTTGAAAAAATTGTTTAAATCACCAAAAATCATCTAAAGCCAGGCTGACACTTGCACGATTCCTGGGCACGCATTGGCACGACTCGAGTCGGCACGACACCATCAGATTTGCGCAAACTCGTCGTGCCAATGCAGGAAGTGCGTAAACAATGCGCAAACTATGCGTGAACTTGTCGTGCCAGTTCGTGTCAATGACGAATGTGGACACTGATGGGCACGACAAAATCATGGCCAAAAGTTGTGCAAGTGTCAGCCTGGCTTTATTTGTACTTGTGTTCAGTTTCAAGTTGACTGATAAATTTTGATAATGAGTATCCAATTAACAAGCCTTTAACTTCTCTATCACTGTTAATAAATATAATCAACCCAACGGCAGTTGACTCAATGACAGACCTTATGATGCCGACCGTGCATGCTAATCATTCGCGACCTACCTCCCCATATTAGGTCAATATCTCACTTAACAATATAAACCAAGCATGGCGTCATTGCAGCCATCTTGGAATCAAGAGAGGGAGAGAGAAAGGAGGTTTAACGTCCACTTGACACAAACTAGGTTATTTCGGGAATAACATATGGTTTAACTTGCTTGAGCGTAGGGGTCTTTAGCAGTGGGAGGAAACCAGAGGACCTGGAGAAAAGCCATGAGGGTGGACAGACTGTTGGAATCAAAGTATGCCAATCGATGTTAAAATTGTCAAAAGAAGAAACATGCCAAGTGTCCTGCCGATTGTATTAGGCCTGTTTGTTTAAGTGTATATTACTTCAAACAATATGCCATAATTACTGCCCAAATTACAAATTAAAATCTTACTTATTTTCGTTGATATTTACAAAGGCTGACAGACCTGTAATAATAGACAAAACAATATTGATCTTCCTCTATTAAAAAAGAAACAGGAAAGTGCACTACAGCAGAGAGAGATAGAGAGCGATAGAGAGAGGGGGTGAGCTGTACATCCACAGAGCTGTATAGCCCCGGGACTGTAATGATACAGCCGTCAATCAAAATGAAAAACATGACAGTGGTCATCTTCTAAATGGCATGTCTTGATAACGAAATTCTGTCAATAAGAATAGTGATAATCTGGATCAATAATAATAATAATAATAATGTATTTATATAGCGCCTATTATCCTGTAAACTGCTAAATGGCGCTGAGTTGTCTGTCACAGGAAATGATGTTATTTTGAATTGAAGAGATGAGTCTTTAGTTTCCCTTTGAATTCTGCAATAGTTCCCTCTTCTTTCACATGTTTGGGTAGCTTGTTCCACAGGACTGGTGCTGCTATGGAGAAAGCCCTATCACCTACACCACACGATACGAGATTTGTTCTTGGAATATCAAGTTGTTGGATATTTGACGACCTGGTAGTTCTTTGATGGGATTTTATTTGAATTAGGTCCTGGAGGTAGTTTGGGGCTATGGCTTGAAGACACTTGTATGTCAATAGTAAAATCTTGAATTCTACACGTTTTGGTGAAATATGCTCATGAAGTTTGGTTTTAGTAATAATTCTTGCAGCTGTGTTTTGAATCTTCTGTAGACGATTTAATGAAGTTGTTGGAAGACCGTAAAGTAAAGAGTTACAATAGTCCAGGCTAGAAGTTATGGAGGCATTGACAAGAGTTTTGGTCGAATCCACATCAAGATATTTTCGAATTCTACTAATTTGGCGCAGCTGAAGAACACCGGATTTGGTTACAGAGGAAATGTGTTTATTAAGGTTCATGGATGAATCGAAGATAACAGGAATTTTGACAACAGGAATTTCACAATCTCCAATACTCAGAAAATGACTGTGTAATGTTTGTTTAAAATAAAGTGTAAACATTAAGGAATGAATATGAATGAGTTAAAATAAATAAAGTGTAAAACGTATTCACCTATTTGACTGATAGTAAAATGAGTGAAACTTCTCCTTAATTTTAAATATCTGTCTTCACTTGTATCAAACAAACTGAAAAATATTTAAATAGTATGTCACACCAAAAGCACATATACAAGATTTTTTTTTTTTTTCTATAACAGATTTTGAAAAGATGGTGTTTTAAGCAATATTTGAAGATCTACACAGGTCATTTTGGGACAAACACATGGTATGATTTTATTTCAATATTTCGATTAGTGCGTAGGGGTCTTTAGCAGTGGGAGAAAACTGGAGGGCCTGGAGAAAACCAGGCAAGGATAGTGTCTTAGTGAGAAAACCCTTGCCCATTAAGCTGGAGGTCACAGGTAAGCCCCCTGTGTTTGCCAAGAGAGTTCCGCAGGATTTTCAGGTCTTGTTTTCCCATGTCTGTGGTGCAATATGGAGGGACTAGCAAGGGTGTGTCTAGTCGTTTGGATTGGATGAATAACACGAGGTCCTGTGTACATATTGGCATGAACTTTTACTCGTAGCACTGTAAGCACACTTCATCAGTCCAGTCGATGCAGAACAGCAGGAAGTTAAACTCCATTTCTCGCAATTCGTTTGGCAGACAGAGCTGCAATGTCCGTCCATATATAAGTACTCTAGTTTTTCTTGATCAATTTCTTTCATTTTGTTTCCACTAACCTTGGTTTACATGATTCATCTAACTGTAAACCAGTAAATTCTGTATCTAGCGCTAAAATAATAAAATATGATCAATAGTATTTAAATGGGAGAACGTACAAATTTCATATAAGTTTTTATTGAACTTATACTTAAAGGACAATTCTGGTGTCAGCCAGTATTACATATGCATTCCAATATACTCGTAGGGAGAGGGAGAGAGGGAAGTGGGGTTTAACGTCCACTCAACACCAACTAGGACAATTTGGGACTAACATATGGTTCAATTTTATTTCAATATGGGTCTTTAGCAGTGGGAAGAAATCGGAGAGCTCTGAGAAAACCCACAAGTTTGGACAGACGATCCCCCTTTAGCAGTGGGAAGAAATCAGACAGCTCGGAGAAAGCCCACGAGGTTGGACAGACGATCCCCCTTGTCATGTACGGCAGTTGACTCAATAACAGACTTTATTTATATGATACAACAGGCGTCATCCCCATGAGTGTACAGTGCATTTGCAATCAATTACATTATTAAATGTAAACACAGGGCATGTGTGCATCAGTGAGACCATTTGATTGTAGCATCATTTTCAAAGGATGATGCTGATGACACCTTCTCCCTAGCCCCATCTCAATCAGTATACTATAATAGAACATCTATTCAAGTGCTAGAGTAGGACTGTACATTTTTTTATATATTTTGGGGGGGGGGGTGACTTTTTTTATATTTTTTTTGGTTTGACTTGGATGACTTGATTTATTAATATATTACCTACAAATTCGCATTGCTTTATTGCCTTTTCTATAAATGGAAAAAGGGCTTCAAAATTAGATTTTATAACTTCACACATCTTTGCCAACTTGGCATAAAAATGCTTATCAATTCAATTCGGACAGCTAATATTTCAACCGAAAGTAAAGTCCAAAAGGTTGATGAGTAGCCTCCCTTAGATAGTTTTGTTTTCAAGGGAGGTAACCCAACCGATAATTTCTGGCTTGGTAAATCTTCTTTGAAAATAAAGATCTTGGGTATAGTCAGATATCTCTACATTTAGTACATCTCCACTAATATACATACAAGTATTAAGTCTCTGACAATAAGCAGAATGCTATTAAAGATAAAACCACATTGCCTCCCGTGGAAGCGAACTCTTTAATACGAAGATAAATAAGGATGTTGTTTACAGCAATGGCAGTCAATGCAAGTAAATAAACATGAACGTGAAATTTATTCGGTTTTAATTTTGTCTAGAAAAATATTTACAGCTAAAACACCATGAAAATAGCAAGAACTTTATTTGGTTTATTTATTACGTCCATGTTTTTATTTACTGCTTATGGACAAGGTAAATTCCTTTTCTTCTACTTGCTGAAACTAACATGATTGAACATGAATAAAATTGGAATAAGTTTAGTTTATCATATTTGAATCAGAAATGAAATGGGGTTTATTAACGTCCTTTTGTTCTGCCCCGAAGTGGGCTAATGAAGATGTGCATGCCATACAGTGTGCTATTTAGGGAAATTTTGCCCGGACAGCGTCACCGGTATCAGACGTATTCAATACCAGGCTAAGTAATTCATTACCGGTAAAATCGGCGTATTCATGACCAGTATATTATAGGGTTGGTTGATCGGTATATGTAGTACTCATCAGTATAATTATTATAGATGATTTTGATGATTGGTGTTTGATGTATTAAAATTGTTTTTTTTTATTATTATTGAGTTGTTGTTTAAATTATTTAATCTTAAGCTTGAGATTGTACATCCCGGCTTTGTTAGCAGATGCCAACGAAGCAGATTTGGACTTATGCAGACACGCATATTCTCTCTATGGACCAACTACAATGCGGGGGAAATGGATACTAGTAGTAGTAGGCTATTGAGAGAGTGTGCGTTTCTGTGCGGTCCCTCTGCGGAAACATCGTCGTAAGTGTATTGTAGTGTTGTTTGTGTTGTAAGTGTAGTGTTGTTTGTCTTGTATCAACCATAAAACTAAAAGAAAGGAAAAAAAAAATTAATAGTGTATCACATTTATGAACACAATACCCCGTTCAACTATAAAACTAATAGAAAAAAAAAATTATGAATACAATACCCTGTTCAGTTATTAACGAACTATTATTAATCGCATCAGCTGAATACGTTGATTTTTGATGTGATAAATAAAGAAATATTAATAGTAACATCAAGTCAAGTTAAACACAATACTCAGTTCAAAGTTGAATACGGAACTATGGCTATTATTAATCTCATCAACGGAATACAATGTTTTATATGTATATATTGTCTTCGAATGTTAAATATTTCAACTGTTGTTTGTATTATGACTATTTAAAATATATAATAAATACCCTGTTAATCCTTCTATTGTCTTGTCTTAATTGATTAATTAACACTCATAGACAGAGTACTACTTAGCACCTTTATATACCGACCAAGCAACCCTATAATATATACTGGTCATGAATACGCCGATTTTACCAGTAATGAATTAGCCTGGTATTGAATACGCTAGGATTCGCGTCACCTACCCTTTTTATCGAATTGCAACAGTCAAGGGATCTTTTATGTGCACGACATGACTAGACAGATGTCTTTGTCAGGCCCTCTCCATCCTACATCACTGACAAGGGGGATAAACTTTCTCGGCCAATACAGGGTCAAACACCCGACCTCCAGACTAGCTTTATCAACGCCATATCCACTTATCCACCGTGAGCCCTGTTGAATCAGTCATATTCATTTTTATACGTAGAGCTCCATCTTCATCTTCATGTATATCTTCTCTTTTCCAGAGATTGGCAAGGTTGTTATTGATGGTTTTGGTAGCAGCAGTGCCATTTTATCAAATTCTTCAGATTACTACTTTTCTGTGAACGATGGAACTTCTCGATTTCTTCATGTTTCTATAGTTATTGTTAATGCAGCAGGGGATACAGTGGCTTTGAGTCAAACAGTAAGTAGGCCTATTCCTAACTGAGGGGTTGGATGGCTGAATGGTTACCATGGTTACCATGTGCCCACTGCATCATAAGGTCTGTCTCTGAGTTAAAAATAACTGGCATGGTTTCGATTGCCCGGTTCTAGGTGACAAGGAACTAGGTCACATGTCCAACCTTTCTACGGGTCCTCCAGTTTCCTCCCAGTGCTAAAGACCTCAACATGCAAGCGAATTATTGAAATAAAATTGAACTGTATGTTAGCCCTGAAATAACTTAATTTATATGAAGTGGATGTTAAACCCAAAATCCATGAGATCATTGTTCACTAATTAAAGCCAATCCTGCATTCTTCTGACAATATTAAATAATCTTAATCCATAGTATAATTGATATATGCTACTCAGTTTCACTATTTAACACTTGATGAAGAAACCAAATGTAAAATGGACTGTAGCACTGTCCCCTATTCAAAATTTTCCTCATTGCACAGCTATGCCTAGTTCCTTTAGGAACTGTCTCTGATTGGACGATGTCCGCTGACAGTTCCTATTCCTTATATAGCTGTAATATTAATAAATTGCTCATCCCCACCTCTGGTCTAAGGCTATTTTGAAATCCTTACCAACTATTTTTCACTTTGATTTTTTCTGTATTTACCAAAGGAATCATTTCTTGACGTAGCTCACACACATTTATTCAACACTACATGTATTTTCTAGTAGAACATATACAAAATAAGTTTATTTAATCGCATAATTTTACTTGAAAATAGTGTTGATTTATTATAAATTTGTGTATGATATGGTGAGGAATAATTACTTCATTAGAAAATAAAGAATCACAGTGAAAAATAGAAAGTTTGGGGTCCAAAATAGACATAGAACAGAAGTGGGGAATAGCAGTATTTTGCCATATTTTCATATCGCAGCAATATAGGAAGGGATAGGAACTTTCAGAGAACATTGTCCAATAACAGGGAGTTCCTAAAGGAACTAAGCTATGCCTGCCTATCTACTTTAGCCCATTTGATAAAACAAAATGTACAATATTAAGTTTTCATTTCATTTTATGGGTTGTTTTTTTTTTAGGTTGCGGTAACATGTGAACAAATCACAAGTGGAACAGGTTTTACGGATGTAACTTTCTCTACTTTAAATTTCGTTGTTGGTGGAACGACGTCGGGACAAGTTCAAATCAGGTGATTTATTTCTTTTCAATTACACCTTGTTAATTTGTACATTTGATTTCCTCGTAAAAAAAGTTTTATGTAACAAACACGGGACTTTTATAAGTTTCCAATCCCTGTTTAAAGATGCTTTATGCAATAAGAGCTAAATCTACCTATTACGGTCTTTCTTTAGGCCTGTTATATATAAACTTTTAATAAGACATTAATTAACTTATCCAAACCATAATCTACTCTCGATGGCATCGCTAGCCGGCAATATTTACTGGATTAGGATCCAATTTGCTGCTCTACTTTCATTCATGATTCAATGAAGAAATGGATAATTGAGACTATGTTTTTTATCGTACCGACTTTAGTAATGATGATTGAGGCTAAATTTTGTTTGTTTCAGTCCAGTGACAGCAGGCCGTTCCGTGAATGTTCGTTGTTTTGGTCAGACCATTCCTATTGATCCGACCTGTCCTCAGACACCAACATCAACAACACAGTTCTGTAAAACAACATCATTTAGTGATATTGTGTAAGTATAAATGTGGAAAACTGGTGAACAAAGCATAGACCCAACAAACATTAACTACCAATGCAATCTGGTTCTGATTTTTCTACACATGAAGTTAAAATGAACCATGGTTTAGCGTCCTGCTTGGCTAGTAACGCAAAGTATATACCCCAGCCTGTTTCACAGAGAATTCCGAAATTCTTCTTATATCTCTACTATAAAAGATGACTACCTTCAACATGTGACGTAACATCACGCGACGTCAATCAATTGCTCAATGGTGCATCCACTGTTTACTTAAGACGTTACTGTTTCTTGCAGAATGCTTCCTTTTACTCATTTTAATACACATTTACATTAAATAGGAAATAATTTTTACGTGCAAATATGTCAAACATCTTTATTTGTTTTCTAATACATAAAGAAAATGTTTAAGAATTTAATTTGTCAGAGAAAAAAAGTTAATATTTGGGGCTGATCAAGTCGCGTCGATGTCATTATTATCAGTGATTGTCGCGGCCTAGCGAATATTCACTGCTGATCAGTGTACAGAAACCCAACAAACATTAACAATGAATCTGATTGAAATCATATCTTCATTTTGTTTTTGGTTATGATTGTTCTGCATTACATGAAGTTGAAATGAACTGGGTTAATAAAGACGGGCATATTCCATGGACTGGACTATAAAGGAATTTTGTCCGGACAGTGCCGCTATGGCCTATTGTTATGTCAAATTCCTACAGTCAAAGTTTCTTTTACGTGCTCTCCAGTGTGCACATGGAACCTTGGTTTTTCATTCCATCCAAACAACTATATGATGTCCCTTGCCAGGTCCTCCGTCTTACACCACTGACAAGGGGAAACCATGCCAGAAAATCCCAATCTGGGTTAGCGAGCCTTAGTCCTACAAACTTAGCCACCATGGCTCTCAAATAAAATCAAACACTGTCAGTGTGTCTGTTGTTTGTATTGTGCTTAGGATTTTCACATGGTGTAAGTTTAAAAAAGGAAAACTGATCGTTTTGAATTTTGGTTGAAGAATCATCAATCCACAGTTGTATAATATTTTGTTTTGGAATAAACTCTAGTTTCTTTATTTTCAGATTGTTGCGACTACAGCCTCCTCCAATTGTTAGTTTCTGTGAATTGGTTATACAGGTAGCTAATACTAATATTAATAATAATGGTGAATTTACGGTTAAGTTAAGGTAAGATATTACAGGAGAGTGATAATGAGAGAGAGAGAGAAACATGTGGTTTAAAGTCGAATCGACACATACTAGGTTATTTCGGGACTAACACATGGTTTGATTTTATTTTGATAATTCGCTTGAACCCATAAGGTGTGGTTTCGTGAGAAGAAGTAAGGTCGCCTGTCCAATTTCGTAGGCTTTCTGCGAGTCCTCCGGTTTCCTCTCTCTACTAAATAAAATTGAGCCATAAGTTAGTGCCAAAATGACCTTGTTTATGTCTGTTAATCTCTCTCCATTAGGCCTAGGTAAGATATTGCTGATAGATAATAGTGATTTGAACCATGAGTCCTGAAACAACATAATTTGTGTAGTGTTAATCCCTCTCTTTCTCTCTCTCAATCACTAAATGCCTCTCAAGCATGGAATGTTGATGACCAAGTTATGTTATTATCTATATTTTATAGTGATCCTGTTATTGGTTCTCCTGTTGAAGTATCATGTATTCCTGCTACCGCTGCTGGTAAGATTTTTATTCTTCAGTCATAGAAATGTTTATCTTTAGTAGAATATTATTCAAGGCTATTGCTACGTGTCTAAACAAAAGTGTTCTGATTTACAGATATGGATGAATCATTTAAAGACACATTATGGGTGATTAGATAAAGAGCTGGCTGTTCTCACTATAATAGTTAAAAACTAGATTTAATTATCAATAAGCGTTTAACAACAAATCTGATTCATGTTAAACATACATTATGTAAAAGCTAAATCTGCCATTTGCAGATCTTTTTTTAGGTTTAAATGTTTGATAAACTAATAATTAGACATTTATTCAACACTCTAGAACATCATCCGATGGCAGAGATTTCACCGGATTGTAACAGGGTCACCTTTTTATGATTTGATCTAAAAATAGCGAATTTAGGCTAAGTCTTGTAGTACAGGTACAGTTGTTACGATGATAAATAATCTATGCAGGAGTAGGGTCACATGTCCAACCATGTGAGTTTTGTGGTGCGTCCGCCGGTTTCCTCCCACTGCTAAAGACCCCTACGTTTATAGAAGTAAAGTTGTACTATATTTTAGTCAAGTAATGATGTAGTTTTTGTCCAGTGGATGTTATATCGTCTGAGATCTATGTGAGAGATAAAGGTGTGATGTATTGTTTTTTTTAGGTTCTATTACTATAAATATACCAGTTGTTGTGGCTGCTGTTGGCTCTACAGATGTACAGGTAAATATAACTTAACACTCTCACCAAACATATTTTCCAACAGCTGTCTAGTCGTTCAGATGGGACGAAAAAGCAAGGTCCTGTTACACATTGGTGTGCACGTAAAAGATCCCTTTGCAGTTGGAATTCAATGTAAGAGTAGGCTGTAGCGCCACTGCCCGGACAAAATTTCCCTCATAGCACACTGTTTGGTGTATGCTTGTATTCCATTAGCCTAGGCTAAGAGCAGAAGAGTAGGAGGTTAAACCCCATTTCATTTCTTAGCAACCATCAACTCATTTACCTCCAACATCTTATTGCGGGGGTTGGTGGATGGCGAATGGTTAGCTTGTGCACTCTGTATCATAAAGCCTGCCATTGGGTCAACTGGCGTAGTTTCAAATACCCAGTTGTACGTGGCAAGGAGTAGAATCGGCTGTCCAACCTTGTGGGTTTTCTCCAGGTCCTCCGGTTTCCTCCCACTGCTAAAGACCCCTACGCGCCAATGAATTATTGAAATAAAATTAAACCACATGTTAGTCCCAAAATGACCTAGTTTGTGTCAAGTAGATGTTAAACCCCATCTCTCTCTCCCTCTGTATATAATACACTGTTTATTATCGTTTAATCTGCAGATGGCGTATACTGTAACAGCAACAGGAAATGCTGTAACTGTAAGTTGTAGCGCAAACTCACAGACAGGAAATCAGTATCAAACGGCAAATTCTGTTGGTTAGTTTTACATTTAATTCTTTTGTTTAGATTCATATGAAATATACTGACACCAAATTCTATTGGTTAGTTTTATATGAGAAATACTGACACTAAATTCTATTGGATAGTTTTATATGAAATATACTGACACCAAATTCTATTGTTTACCAAAAGTTTTATTTGAAAATTTGGCCATCTCACTAACCTATGAAACTCATCAGAACAGGTTTTTTATTTTATAATGGCGGGTTGGATGGCCCAAGATGGCCTAGTTTGTGTTGAGTGGGCTGTAAACCTCATTTCTCCACTCTCTCTCTCTCTCTCTCTCTTATTTTATAATGTGGAGTCACAATAACTCATGACATTGGGCATGAAATTTCCCTCGGATTTTTCAATGTGGTTTCACTTTTCCTGGCAATTGGCAATGTATAGTCAATGGTACGGAAAATCAAGGTCCAGTGTACACATTGGCATGAACTTGAAAGAACCCTTGGCAGTTGGAATTCAATATAAGAGTAGACTTTAGCAAATGCTGTCTGGGCCAAATTTTCCTCATTGCACACTGCATTGCGTAGGCCCGTCTTCATTAGCTCAGTCAGACCAGAACAGTAGGATGCAGGGGTTCCATGTTGTTAGCATATGCCAGTCGGCACTGAGGGCCTATGGAAAATGGCCGTAACTAGATGTTACACAGCAGTCAGTTTGCACCCCGGAAAAGTAGCCTTTTTTTCAAAACCCAATTTTCAAACATGGCTACATCGACATCCACTGGGGGTCACGGTGGCTAAGTGGACAAGGCACTGGTTCGCTAGCCTGGAGATGGGGTGTTCGATCCCTGCATTGGCCGAGAAAGTTCATCTCGATTTTCCGGCGTGATTTACCCTTGTCAGTGATGCAGAAGGAGGGCCTGACAAGGACAGCTCCCTAGTCGTTTGGATGAGACGAAAAACCGAGGTCCCGTGTACACATTGGAGTGCACGTAAAAGACCCCTTGGCAGTTGGAATTCCATAAAGAGTAGGCCGTAGCACCGCTGCCCGGACAAAATTTCCCTCATAGCACATTGTATGGCGTATCCATTAGCCTAGGTTAGGTGCAAAAGAGTAGGATGTTAAACCCCATTTCATTTCATTTCGACATCCACTATGTTACTATAACATTGTACGGCCAGTGCCGAATAATGCGTATGTAAAGATAAAAGAAGCCACAGAATCTCGCGATTGGTGTTATTGAGTTGTATACATAATCGTCAATAGATAATACTGGGTATTGTGTTAATAATTAATAATGATTGTCTTGTAGTAGAACAATAAAAAGCTACTAGGATGTTAACCTCTACTTCATTTAATTTTCCTTTGATGTATTTACAGATCCGACAACATCAACAGCAAGATTTACTGTGGGAACTGGAACGATTCAATTGATTCCCGTATTCACCCAGATTCACACAATATCATTGGAGGTATATGTTCATTTTATCGTTTTAAAAGTGGTGTTTTGTGGCGTGCATGTTAGATCATAAGCGAACCGTCTTTCATTGAGATAGTGGATGGTTTCAATTCCTGACTTGTACGTGACATTAATTAGGGTCCCCCGTATAACCTTGTAGGTTTTTCTACTCGTCCCTCCCACTGGTAAATACCACCACACAGTGACACACAAGCTAATTATTGAAAAGAAAAATATTGAACCATATGTTAGTTCCAAAAGAACCTAGTTTGTGTGTTGTGACCGTTAAACACCATCTTTCTCTCTCTTTTAATTGCAAAGAAATTATTGCCTGAATTATTTTTGGGTGGTTGGATGGCCGAATAGTTAGCACGTGTGTGTTGTATCATAAAGCCTGTCATTGAATCAAGTGGCATGGTTTCGATTCCACAGTTGTATGTGACAAGGAGTAGGGTCGTCCGTTCAACCTCATGGTTTTTCTCCGGCTCCTCCGGTTTCCTCCCACTGCTAAAGACCCCTACGTGCAGGCGAATTATTGAAATAAAATTAAATTAAATCATATGTTAGTCTTAAAAGAATCTATTTGTGTAGATTGAACTTCAGCCCCATTTCTCTCTCCCTCTCTGAATAAATGTTACATTCTGTATATTCAACAATGTTTGGTGTATATGTTTTAGGTGTTTCTGGTATTAGATAAAGCTGTAACAAGAACAGGAGATGTTAGTGGTGTTTGTCAGTCCGATATGGTGGAGACGTTAGATGAAGCTAAGGTTCTATACAATAATCCAGCATGTACTCCAGCTACTACTACATCATCTACAAGTCAGTATATAATACCATCGGATTAAAACACAGATTCTATTTCCTTTCGGTTTTTATACGCCCACATTTTTATGTGGACGTATTATGCCGTCGCCCCTGTTTGTCCGTCCGTCCGTTTTGTATACTTAACGATAGCATTGGACAGAACTTTATAAAAACCAAACAAATTCTAATGATTTTTTGATAATTACTTAATATGCGACAGCTCTTATTGAGTGCCCGGACGATTTAGCTGCTGTGTGCGCGTATGTTTCGTTGCCTGGCAACCTATTTTTTTATAGTTCAAGATTTTGTTTTGCTTGTCTTTACTACACCAGGATCTGGAAGAGTTTTTATAAATTACTGGCATTCTCGTTTAAGTGAGGGATTAGCCAATGAAACGATCTTTAAGGCGATGTACAGAACTGTGGGTAAACCACTTAAAACGTCAACGCTGATTGATTAATCAATGTTTGGCTTCACAGGGTCAAAAGCCGCTTCTACGACCAAAGACGCAGCCTTTCAGTACAACTGGTCAGATTTTCATGTAGTGTAGGCCATTGAAAGTATAAAAAAACGAAACAAAATATAAATCTGTATTTTAATCAGATTGGTAAATCATATAGTAGAGGGGGAGGGTGTGATGGCCTAGTGGTCTAGAGTGCCGCGCTTAGACCGCTTACTGGCCGGTCACCTCTGGCTTACGGCTGTGGTTTCGAGCCCTGGTGTGAGCGTATGTGGCATGGAGATAGGGGTGCCTTCTCAACCTCGTGGGTTTCCTCTGGGCACTCCAGTTTCCCCCCCCCCTGCTAAAGACTCCTACGCTCAAGCGAATTATTGAAATGAAAAATTAAACCATATATTAGTCCCGAAATGACCTAGTTTGTGTCGAGTGGACGTTAAACCCCATATCTCTCTCATCATATAGTAGTATTATAATTATTTTATGACTATTTAATGAAAGGGGGATGAGTGGTCTAAAGGTGTAACACACACATGTTAGATCATTAGATCTGTCATTGATTAAACGCTGCTACGTGACAGAGCATAGGGTCACCTGTCCAACCTAATAAGTTTAGTCTGGGTTGTCCAGTTTCCTCCCACAGCTAATCCATCAGATATATTACTGAAATGAAAATTCTACAGTATGTTAGTCCCGAAATCACTTTAGAGAACAAACTAATAATAAACAAAGAATTTTCAATTTGACTTTACAGTTACATTGTAGGTGTTGATTTATATTTATGCTAATAAATTGTGTTATTTTATTTAATTTTCATCCACCCTGGATTCAATTTATTGGTAAGTTTTAATATCGTATATGTTTGTGTAGAAGCAAAGGACTTGATATTGTAATGTAGTTAATAAATTTAACAAAACTTGATATTGTAATGTAGTTAATTTGAATTATTTCACTGTAGAAGGTATCAATGAAGCTAGTACCTGGTACCGTACTTAGTGTAATGGTAGTTCTCTATCATCTTATTATGATAAAACTAGTACCGTACTTAGTCTAACAATAGTTCTAACAATTTATTATGATGAAACTAGTACCATTCTTAGTGTAATGGTAGTTCTAACAACTTATTACAATAAAACTAGTATGGTACTTAGTGTAGCGTTAATTCCAACAACTTACTATTGTATTATGTTTTTTGTTCGAGCGTGTGTGTGTATGAATAGCTTGAGTTGCAGTGTATGATAATATTAACAGACAGAGTTTGAGTAGCAGTGTATGATAATATTAACAGACAGGGTTTAAGATGCAGTGTATGATAATATTAACAAACAAGACTTGAGTAGCAGTGTATGATAATATTAACAAACAAGACTTGAGTAGCAGTGTATGATAATTTTAACGGACAAGTCTGATAGTGTTAGTGTTGCAGTGTATGATAATATTAACAGACAGAGTTTGAGTTGCAATGGGTGATGATATTAACAATCAGGGTTTGCAGTGTATGATAATATTAACAGGGCTTGAGTTGCAGTGTATGATAATATTAACGGACAGGGTTTGAGTAGCAGTGTATGATGATATTAACAGAGTTTATTTGTAGTACATGTATTTTAACCATCAGTACTAAATTATTCTATTGTGTTCTGTTCTGGATAGATTCTGTGTATACAGTGGACTCTGACCTTTCAGACATTTGAATATTACGTCATTCTGTGAAATCCGCCATCATTTTCATGTTCCCAGTGCCCCTTATTATTTCAACCAAAAAAGCTTTGAGTAGTCTGGATTCTGAATATTCTGAATTACGACATCAATCAGCGGTCCCGTCACACAATTTGCGTCCAATTAACAATGGATCATCCAGGCTTCTATCATTGGGTGTTAACAGACAAGCAATCACCAATCGATTATCTGTGAGCATAAAACATGTGTCGGTCTTTGTTGATTACTTTGATAATTTTATAATCTCCTGAGAGCGCTTAGTATTTGATTTGGATTTCTCAAATACAATTCATAATATTGTTTAGAAAATATATAAGAATATATTCAATTGACAAATTTATTCAATATTTATGTTTATTTTGTTTTCAGCTGAACTAACCACTGAAACTACTTCAACTCTACCAACAACAACTGTTGCATCACCAACAACAACATTTGATAACTCAACGATTGATGTTAACGCAACAACCATTATACCATCAACAACATTTATACCGATAACAACCATACCACCAGATCTTACCTCAGCATGGACTATTGATGAACCAGTGTTTCAGTTTGCGGTAAATTTTAGTATTTTGCCTTTTACAGGGGGGTGTCCCGTGTACCCATTGGCGTGCACATAAAGAAACCTTTGCCAGTTGGAATTCAGTATAAGAGTAGGCTGTCTGTAGCACCACTGTCAGGGCACACTGAATGACGTATATCCATTATCTATGTCAGTACGGGGTGTTGGGATGACTTAGTGGTCTAGAGTGCCGCGCTTCGACCTCTAGCTGGCTTGCGGCTGTGGTTTCGAGCTCCGGTGTTGGTGTATGTGGCATGGAGATAGGGGCATCTTCTCAACCTCGTGGGTTTCCGCCAGGCACTCCGGTTTCCTCCCACTGCTAAAGACCCCTGCGCGCAAGCAAATTATTGAAATAAAATGAAACCATATGTTAGTCCCAAAATGACCTGGTTTGTGTCAAGTGGACGTTAAACCCCATTTCTCTCTCTAGATGGCAATTCTCACTATAATAGTTAAAGATAGGCTGGCACTGCCAGGCAGGATACGCCCACATTTTTGAGAGATGGATAGAGAACAAGCAATACCGAAAGTGATTTTTCCTACATCATTAAGTCCTGTATTTCATACTGTATTGGGAGCAGCCATTTTGTTGGTCAGTTCCAGTCTGATATTCATGAAATTCGAAGCCGACAATGATTATGGTTTGACGGTACACAACCTAGAAATGTTACTTTTCGTCAAAATCTGATAAGAATTGTGACCTGCAGAGAGTCCACAACCATGATATACCATATTTTTACACTATTCGCTTACAAACGGTGACCATTTCGTCCGGCAATTTTGGTACGATTTTCACGAAATTCGATCTCAACCTTCCTTACGGTGCAACAGTAATATAATCAGAGTTTTTTTTTTAAATCAGATAATAATCGTTTGAGAGATAGACACAGAACAAGCAATACCGAAAGTGATTTTTCCTACAATCAAAGGCCATAATTCATTAAGTTACAATTTGATATGCGCAAATATCGAAAAGAATAAAGATCTTTAGGTTATAAACAAGCATTTCAGGTTTCATCAAAATCAAATTAAAATTGTCACCTCTACAGGGTCCACAACTTTGACATACCATATTTTTACACTGTTCGCGTACAAACGGCGGCTATTTTTTCTGGCAATTATGGTCCAATTTTCTCGAAATTCAAACTCAACCTTCCGTAGGGTGTAACGGTGATAGAGTCAAACGTTTTTTCAAATCGGATAATAATTGTGACCTCCAGAGGGACCATAGGTGATTTTTCGGACAATCAGGGGCCATAATTCAGGAAGTTACGATCCGATATGCGCAAATATCGAAAGGAACCAAGATCTTTGGGTTATAACCATGCATTTCAAGTTTCATCAAAATCGAATTAAAATTGTGACCTCTACAGGGTCCACAACCATGATATACAATTTTTTAACAGTATTCGCGTACAAACGGCGGCCATTTTGTATGGCAATTTTAGTCCGATTTTCCCGAAATTCGAACTCAACCTTCCTTACGGTGTAACGGTAATATAATCAACCGTTTTATTAAATCGGATAATAATTGTGACCACCAGAGGGACCACAAGCTAAAATAAGGCGATTTTGCGTATAATCAGGGGCCATAATTCAGGAAGTTACGTTCCGATATGCGCAAATATCGAATGGAACCAAGATCTTTGGGTTATAACCATGAATTTCAAGTTTCATCAAAATCGATTTAAAAATGTGACTTTTACAAGGTCCACAAACCATGATATACAATTTTTTAACAGTATTCGCGTACAAACGGCGGCCATTTTGTATGGCAATTTTCGTCCGATTTTCCCAAAATTCGAACTCATCCTTCCTTAGGGTGTAACGGTGATATAATCAAACGGTTTTTTAAATCGGTTAATAATTGTGACTTCCAGAGGGACCACAAGCTAAAAAGGGTGATTTTTCGGACAATCAGGGGCCATAATTCAGGAAATTGCATTCCGATAGGTGCAAATATGGAAAGGAACCAAGATCTTTGGGTTATAAACATGCATGTCAAGTTTCATCAAAATCGGTTCAAAATTGTGACCTCTATAGGGTCCACAAGCTAAAAACGTGATTTTTCGTACAATCAGGGGCCATAATCCATGAAGTTTTCATCCGATACATGCCAATATCGAAAGGAACCGAGATCTTTTGGGTTTAAACCTATATTTCACGTTTCGTCAAAATCGGATAAGAATTGTGACCTGTAGAGAGTCCACAAACAAATTGTGGACGGACGGACGGATGTCCGGATGTCCGGACGGACAGGGGCGACGACAATATACGTCCACATAAAAATGTGGGCGTATAAAAACTAGATAATGTAAAGGCAGTTTGCTGAAAATTTCAGTCAAAAAGATCCACTATGAGCCCAGAACGAAGTGGGTGAAATTTACGCCGAGCCTCGGTCATTATTACTAAAATCATAAATATAAACAGCATAGTCTCGATTATCCACATTTTAAATTTAATTATCATTGGCCATTAAGCAGCATATAGGAATCTAATTCAGCCAACATTGAAGGCTAGCCTTGACATCGAGAGTTTATTATGGTCTGGATAAGTTAATAAATGTCTAAATGATAGTTTGTGTAAAATTTCAGGCTTTAAGAAAGACATGCAATAGGCAGGCAGATTTCGCTCTTGCATAACGTATGTTTAAACACGATTTCATTTCATTTCTGGGTGTTCGGATGCCCTAGTGGTCTAGAGTGCCGCGCTTCGACCTCTTGCTGGTCGGTCACCTCTGGCTTGCGGCTTTATTTTAAACAAACATTACACGGTCATTTTCTGAGTATAGGGGGGCGGGGGGGATGGCTTAGTGGACTAGAGTGCTGCGCTTTGACTTCGAGCTGGCCGGTTACCTCTGGCTTGCGGTTGTGGTTTCGAACCCTGGTGTGAGTGTATGTGGCATGGAGATAGGGGCGGCTTCTCAACCTCGTGGGTTTCTTCCTGGCACTCCGGTTTCCTCCCACTGCTAAAGACCCCTACGCGCAAGCGAATTATTGAAATAAAATTAAACCATATGTTAGTCCCAAAATGACCTAGTTTGTGTTGAGTGGACGTTAAACCCCATCTCTCTCTCTCTCTCTCTCTCTCTCTCTCTCTCTCTCTCTCTCTCTCCTCTCTCATTTCATTTCTGTTTGATTACAGAGAGCCGAATATTACAAGACTTTTGTATCCAGACGTCAGTTGGATGTTATCGGTGATATTAAAGAGTACGTAGTGATCACATGTTGTGTTCAAACACCCAGTATTAACGAATATAATGGTCAGTCCGTTGCTATGATAGCAGACGCAGATTTATCAGTTGATCTTTGTTCTAACTGTACGGGAGGAGTTAGTAAGTACATTTCAGTGTTATCTTTGCTGGTAGACCTTTGTATTTAAACCATCATGCTGATAGACTTTTGTATATGAACCATCATGCAAGTAGATTTAGGTATATGCACCTTTCATAGTAGACTTTTGTATTTAAACCTTGTCGGTGATGCAAGACAGATGGCCTCACATGGACAGCTGTCAAGTCATTCGAATGGCATGAAAAGCCTAGGTCCTGTGTACACATTGCCATGCATGTAAAAAGATCCCTTGGCAGTTGGAATTTTATATAAGTGTAAGCCGTAGTGCCGCTGCCAGGGCAAAATTTCCCTCATAGCCCAAACCCCATTTCATTAGATTATTACAAAGCAGGATAACAACTTTGTTAACTTTTCTTCGTTTGTTTCATTAGCTACTGGTGAGAGTGCTTCTGAGAGAATTATAACTAATCCAGCATTTTTAGAAATTGCACCATGTCCGTGTGATGTGACATTTAAAGCTTGTGATATACAATGCTGTTGTGATACCGTGAGTTCTTTTATTATTTCATGTAATAATTCCCAGGGTTCTGCTAAGAAAACAATTTAGGTGGTTCCAGGAGAAAAATAAGGAATTAAATTATCCAACATTACAACCAAAGAAAACAATTGTGATGGTTGCGGGAGATGAAATTTAATATAAAAAATCAAATTGTCCAACGTTACAACCAAATTTACGGAGACATCCAGAGTATAATATTGAAAGATATTCATCAGTTTTCTTTGAGGGAAATGGCATAAAGCAAAGGCACACAAATTCCTTTCTGACATTGAAAATGGAGAAATTTTGAATTTTACAAATTTTAGGAGAGTATTATTTGAATTAAATTCTTCTGGTCCCGTAGTCAAAATTGTCTATTTGTGCTGGTCAATGTTTCTCAACAGCAGCGACCTTGAGAAAATTAGGGGGGTCTGCAAAGTCAAAAGTATCCACAGAGGGTTTATCAAAGATTTATGTCTTAAGTCTAATTGCCCCATCTTCAATAGAAGGCTTCATCTCACTTTAACTACGTACATCTTATCAAGGCCTTCACGTACATATTTCGGAACTAATTTCGATTGGGTATTCCTCGATCATCGCAAATACCAAGTCTCGTGGTTTCCAGTGAAAATGTCTAGCTGTGGTAATCGAGTTACAAAGTTCGGGGTTCGTTCAATGTCAAGTTTATCATGGAGGTCACAACCTCTTATTGAACACAACTGTTCATGTGTCTGCAGATAAAGTAGCTATAAGTTCGGGAATTGTAAAGTAATCTAGCAATGTCCAGATGTTGTAAAACTCGCAGTCATTGCTTCAGGATTATGCAATGCTCCATACATGTATATGCGACTAACAGACTTAATGCAGATGAAAGGGGGAGAGCTCAGAAAATTGTAAAATGGAGTCTGTGAATGGAATTAGGTTGAAACTATTGGTGTAGGTAATAGCCGAAGTAGGAATTAATATTCTTATATAGTCTGAATAATCTTATATACAGGACTGCACTGATGACGTAAAGAATACTTTTAGTAGCTGTCTACCCGGTTTAGCGGGTGGATTACCTGCCCCCGCTCCGGACAGAAGTTGTGCGTCAACAAATCCTTTGAAAGATGATTGGTTTCCTTTGACGTGTGTTGTGTTTGAAGAAAATGGCTTCCTAGGTTTATTTCATGAAAACCAACCAAAAATCACTTCTGATGTAGATTTCAATCAACGAGTTGCTAGCAAGAAAAATCTCTTCACTCTTGGGTAATAATTTGAAATTTCTGAATATCACACTGCTTGAAACTCCTGGGAAAATGAAAATGTGATTTCCAGTACTAGAAAATCCTGGAAAAACATGGTTACTCCTTGAAATTAATTCAAAATTTCAAAAGTTTGTCACCTTAAATGTTCTTCTCCCATAAAAAGCCTGCAATATTTACTGGATTAGAACCGTGTCTGCGCTGCTGCTGATTAAATCAAAAAATAGATTATTGATTGAGACTGGTATTTTTATCGTACTGACTTTAGTAGGGATGAAGGAGGCAAGGATGAAAAATTCAATCGCTAAATTCTTGGTTCAGTGTGGATCAATTTGACTGAATTTTTCAGCAAATTCCCTTTACACTATCTAGTTTTTAACTATTATAGTGAGAACTGCCAGCTCTTTAATTAACTAATTTCCGATAATGCATCTTTAGATATTATGTACAAATATTTTTTTTTATTTCAGTGAAACAGAGGAAAGATTTAATGATCCTAATTCAGCTTTAAGAGGTTATCAGTATGGTGCTAGCATCAGAACAAACCGAGCAGATATTACCGTATCAGATAAAGGTGTCCTTGCTTTGCCTCAGAGATCTGCTAGTGGACATTGTGTACGAACAGCTCCGGTACGATTCCTAAATAATTCCGCCTCTGACTGTACTTCCACAGCCTCTGCCAGTGTCTGTACCATTAGTTCTATTCTCAGTGCTAGAGTCTACGCCGAACCCTCAACAATATTCAAACCTCCATGTCCAGAAGGATTTGAGATTTGTGAAGAATACGGAACCACAGTCCCAGCTCCATCTTATGTGAACTATTATTGCGCCGATAGCAGTTATATGCAAAACTACTTGAAAACCTCAACAACTTTTGACAGCATCGTCCAGCCAACAGTTCCTTGGCTATTTAATTCCTCACTGCAGAATGAGAATTGTGACAGTCCATGTGAAAATTCAAATTGTGTTAGTTACAACAATGGCCGACAGGAAGCGCCTGTTGCTCTACCGCCACGATGTAACTTCGATGATGGGTTTACGAGAGCGGGAATTCCGCAAGTTGTCGGAACCAACTGCGAGAACTCTGTCGTGGATGTAAGATACAGATTTACGTGGAGCGGACAGAAAGTTGTGAGATTGGACGCAGATATTATACTTGGTGCGTTGCCGCTATCAGGTTCTCCTGCCGTCACTCAGAATTTTCAGGTAGTTTTCAATCAAGAGAATTCTGGTCCTAACAACAGCAGTGATAATTATAATCAGCTGAATATGAAATACGATAGATCAGGAAACCCAGGTTTGTATAAATAATATCCTTTTAGTATACAATCCTTAATATTACTAACAATATAATGTACAGAGAAAGATACGGGGTTTTACACTCAATAGTCACAAACTAGGTTGGGGGCTGGCTGGATGGCCAAATGGTTAGCTGTATCGTAAAGCCTGTCATTGAGTCAACTGGCATGGTTTCGAATCCTCGGTTGTACGTGACAAGGAATTGGGTCGCCTGTCTAACCTTGTGGGTTTTCCTCGGGTCCTCCACTTTCCTCCTACTGCTAAAGACCACTACATGCAAATAATTTTACCATCTGTTCCTCACAAAATGACTAAGTTTATATCGAGTGGACGCTAAACCTCATTTCTCTTAACATATAGACAGTCGGAGGGACAAAAAAAATAATGAGGTTTCGTGTAAAAAAAATCCCTCAACATTTGGAATTTGATACAAGTGACAGTTGTAGCATCGCTGCCTAGATAAAAAAAATTACCTCATAGCACACTGTGTGGCATATGGCCGTCTTAATTGGCCCAGTCTGTAAATGGTCGTGATATATTATGTAAATATTTGTTTTGTAGGCTGTGAAAAATTTGTTAATTTATTTTTTATGAATATTTTAATTTTTTTTTATAAATATTTTAATTTTTTTTTATAAATATGTTAATTTTTTTTATAAATATGTTAATTTTTTTTTATAAATATGTTTATTTTTATAAATATGTTTATTTTTTTTTATAAATATGTTTGTTTTGTAGGTTATGATTTTGGTAAGCCGGTATTTAGTGGTTGTTCTAATGTAACTGGAGCAGGTTTCGCTGGCGTCAATCAAGATGTCATTAATCAGATGGCTGTATGGAAGCCAGGTATTGTCATTCAACAATTATAAATACACGCAAATACAAACAAATATCATTGAATACAGCCACAGAATAACCATGTGTTAATCTCGAAATGATCTAGTTTGTGTTAAACCCCATCTCCCTCGCTCTCTCTCTTCACCGAGCCACCCCTGTACTTATATATAACGTATAAATTAATGATTGTTTTACCAATTATTTCATCTGAAATCATAATGCCTCTTTTATTACTCTTGAGCTACATCCCATGAAAATGGCTGAAGAAATGGCTATAGTTTTTTTGACATGTACGAGGTTATCGAGCCGCTAGGGCACTCATATATAATGTATAAATTGATAATTATTTGAATGTATTTCTCTAGAATCTGATGGTTTATGTTTCAATGCTAAAAGAAGGGGATTAACTTTTGGTGAAGACATGACATCTGGTTGTACATTACGACTTGGATTAACAGAGATTAACGACTGTGATAATCTCAAGTGAGTATATTGTATAATATCCAGAATTTCAGCCTTTTGATATCTGACTTAAACTCGGTATATTAAAATTATATAACACGGAATGTGCGATCTTGGTTGGATGGGTGAATGGTTAGCACGTGCATGCTGTATCATAAAGTCTGTCATTGGGTGAACTGGTTTCGAATACCCGGTTGTACTTGACAAGGGTAGGGTCGCCTGTCCAACCTCGTTGGTTTTCTCCAGGTCCTCCGATTTCCTCCCACTGCTAAAGACCCCTGCGAGCAAGCGACTAATTGAAATAAAATTAAACCATATGTTAGTCCCAAAATGACCTAGTTTGTGTTGGGTGAACCTTAAACCCCATTTCTCTCTCTCTCTCTCTCTCTCTCTCTCTCTCTTTCTCTCTCACTCTCTCGAAATATGGGTAGGGGAAGCAGGGAACAGCAACATTCTTTTTAAAAGAGTAGCGAAGGCCTGACGGACCGATTGATCTGTGTAGCAGCTGGATCAAGGAATGAAATTAATGATCACCTATTTTCATGTTTTTTCAGAACTCTGGTTTTAAATCATCTCAATACCTTGATGCCAGCCAACGTACTGGGTAGACTAGGCTACAATGATCCAAATAACCAGACTTTCTGGGTACAGATTCTCAGGTAGGTCATATATACCGTTGTACATTTATAGGTACCTTATGTAAGAGGTCGTGTTTGGTTTGGCCTCAAATGTTATATAAATTATTAAATCGACATTTATTTACGTGACTAGTTTATAATCAACTCTCTAGACAATCGGATGGTTGTGATTTTCAATGGATTTAAACACGATTGCCAGTTATTTATTTAATTAAAGTTACATTATGGGAGATAAGATAAAGAGATGGCAGTTCTAACTATAATAGTTAAAAACTAGATAGTGTAAAGGTAATTTTCTGAAAATTTCAGTCAAATTGATCCACTATTAGCCGAGAAAAAAGGGTTTGAAATATCCACATAGCCTCGGTCATCATTACTTAAATCATTAATATAAACAGCATAGTCTCGATTATCCACTTGATTGATTTAATTATCAACAGCCATTAAGCGGCATATATGAATTTAATCTGCCAACATCGAAGGCTAGCCTTGCCATCAAGGGTTTATTATCATCTGGATATGTTAATTAATGTATAATTGATTATTTAGATAACATTTCAGACCTAAAGAAAGACCTGTAATAAGAAGATTTTGCTCTTGCATAATGCAATTTTAAGTATGGATAATCGAGACTTTGTTTATTATCGTAATAATGGTAGCAGTGACAATCAAGACTACATTGTGTTCAACACGATTTACCAGCGCGATTCCACCGTGTTTGTCGTACAGGACAGAGGGCCTGACGATATAAAATGGATGGTCGTTCAGATGGTATGCGTACACATTGATGTGTACATATTGATGTGCACGTGAAATAACCCTTGGCAGTTGAAATTTAAACCTCATTTCTCTCTCTTCCTCTCTCTTTCTCTCCATGAGGATTATAAAATCTATTTATCATTGTCATTTCAGACAGAATTTAACTGAGTTATTGAATGTAAGCAGTGATAGTAGTAATATAACATCCCCTATCGATGATTTAAAGGGTATATGTTATAATATAACCAGTTCTATAAACCTACATGTACTATACGCTGAAACAGGCAAGGGTAATGGTTACCCTATCAGAGAAATATTAGGGGCAGGAATTACGTAAGTACTTAAATTCATATTTAAATATCAACAGCAGTACAAAACCATATATGTTAATCTCTCTATTGGTAGCTCTGGATGCTGTTTAAAGGCTTCTATAGGAGTTGGATGGCCGAGTGTTTAGCATGTGCTCGCTGTATCATAAAGCCTGTCATTGAGTCAACTGGCGTGGTTTTCAAATCATCGGTTGTACATGACAAGGAATAGGGCCACCTGTTCAACCTCATGGGTTCTCTGGTTTCCTCTCAGTCCTAAAGGCCCCTACGTGCAAGCGAATTATTGAAATAAACTTGAACCATATGTTAGTCCCGAAATGACCTAGTTTGTGTTGAGTGGACGGTCAACTCCATTTCTCTTTTTTAAAAGCAGTCTGATTAAGATACAAATCTATATTTCATTTCGTTTTCTATACTTCGGATGGCCTACATTACATGAAAATCGGACCAGTTGTATTTGAAGGTCAAGTCAAGGGTCATACGAGCGGCTTTTGACACTATGAGATCATACATTTGTTAACCAAGTGGGCTACCCACATTTCCGTGCAACTCACTCCAAAGACTCGTCGAAACAGACCGTTTCATTGGCTGATCGTTCACATCAACCAGGTTATATAACACATCCTCTTGTAGTAAAGACAAGTAAAATAGAAATTTTGAACTATAAAAAACGAAACGAAATAGGATCTGTGTTTTAACCAGATTGATATTGGTGTGGGTTAAACTGTGAAAAATTGAAATTGTCTGCAATTATTACAACTGGGATACAACAAATTGAAATAGAATTAAACCATATGTTAGTCCCGAAATGACCCAGTTTGTGTCGAGTGGCATAAAACCTATAACTCTCCCTCCCTCTCACAATTGAGATCAGCTACATTAATTGATGGTATTTTTTGTAATTGTATATTTTAGATACACATTGAGTGATTGGCAGCTGTCATGTAAGGGATCATCATGTCGTAACAATAGCAACCGGGTGGAAACATTTTTACTAACAAGTACAGTCAGATATATTAAAGTTCCGGCTCAAACACCCATTAAACCAATACAGTATGTATATAGCCTCACATTTAATAATGCTTGGGTTGCCATGGCAACGAATTTGATGTAGATTACCTGGGACATTCTTTTTTTTTTTTTCACACTCCTGGAGGTGGTGGATAACAAAATGGTTACAAGAGTGTGCTTTAAATCATAAAGTCTGTTATTGAGTCATCCTCGTGGGCTTTTCTCCGGGTCCTCCGGTTTCCTCCCACTGCTTAAAAAGACCCCTACACATAAGCAAATTATTGGTTATCTCCTGTTTCCTCCCACTATTAAAGACCCCCCCCCCCCCCCATAGAATACAATTACTGCTTATTACTTGGTGATGTTTCGACATGGCTTCTCTAGTCTTTATCCGTTTTATGGTATACAATTACTGTTTATTACTGAGCGACATTTCCTCTCGGATTCCCTCAACAAAAATATATATTAATAATAGAATCGTGTCCCGTGTATTCCAGTTCAATTACTAAATTACATTGTAAACAGGGGGTTTAGATGGCCGAATGGTTAGCACATGCGTGCTGCTTCATACGGCCTGCCATTGAGTCATCTGACGTGATTTCAGATCCCCGGTTGTACGTGGCGAGTAGTAGGGTCGCCTGTCCAACATCATGGGTTTTCTTCCGGTCCTCCATTTTCCTTCCACTGCTAAAAACATCTACACGCACGCGAATTATTGAAATAAAATTAAACCATATGATAGTCCCGAAATGACCTAGTTTGTGTTGAGTGGACGTTAAACCCCACTTATCTCTCTCTCACATTGTAAACAATTCATATTGAAAACTTCTCAAAATGATTTTTTTCTTTGAATCTTATTTCAGATTTTGGGCTATTCACAACGATCCAAGTTGTCAGACTGATTCCTGTCAGCGTTATTTTGAGAATTTCGATCGATCCACTTGTCATTATGATACTTGTTGGCACGAACTATTTTATCCTATGAGTAGTTCGTACGATGCCGACACCCACATGTACGTTCTTGGGTTTACGTTAGTTAGTGTTGTTTTTATAGTCGGATATTATATGGTAGCACAGAAAAATAAATTAGCTTACGGAATTAGTAAAGACAATTCTCTAGGTAATATAATTAATACGTTTCCTACTGAATGTTGTACATGATAAATTAGTTTTAGAATTTAAAAAAAACAATTCTTTACGTAGGTTTCCTACCGAATATTGTACATAATCATTTGTTTTTTTAAACATGCATTATGGGAGATTAGATAAAGAGTTGGCAGTTCTAAATATGATAGTTAAAAACTTGATAATATGAAGCGAATTTGATCAAAATTTCTATCAAATTGCTTCACTCTAAGCCGAGAAAATCTTACTTTAAAACCACTGTAGCCTTAATTGTCATTGTTACGCTGTCACAATAATTAACAAAGTCTTGATTATCCATTCTTGCAGTTAATCATTAATAGGCTTTGAACAGCAGATAAATATCGGACACATGCCATCAAGAGTTGATTAGATTATAGGCTTTTCATGTTAATAAATGTCTAATTAGTTTATGTAACATTTAAGGCCTAAAGAAAGACCTGCAATAGGCCGATGTAGCTCTTGAATAATGTGTGTTAAAGCTACATTATGCAAGAGCTACATCTGCCTATAGCATGTCTGTTTTCTAGCTTCAAATGTTATATGAATTATTAAATATTAGTTCACATGACAACTCTAGATTGTTAGATGGCTGAGATTTAAATAGATTTGGACACCAGCAAGATTTTAAAATTTAATGATAGAATAGATGATCATGACTTAATCTAGGTTGTCAAGTGCCATTGCTATGATAATAATAAGCAAACTACACTACATTTTCAAACAATCGTAACTTCAATCAAAATAAAATAATTTTAATGAGATTTTCAATATTTTCTTATTTTTAACAAAAACTGTCAGCTCTTTATCTAAATCTTCTATAATGCATCTTAATACATGTTAAAGGACATCTGATATTAATTGAAACCAAAAGAAACAATTTCAGCAAAATTAGGCAGTGATTTATGAATGATTTTCAGATTAACCTAATCTTTAGCTAACTGTTGTTTATGATAATCATAATGTAAGTCTTCTAGGAAATGAAATAAAATGGGGTTTAATGTCCTACTCTTCTGCTCTGGATTCGCCCTGTTATTGTTAATGAATGATGTTGTGTGTAAATTACAAACGACTCCGTTTTTGTTTTATTAGATGTAAATGTATTGTTTTATATGTAAATATTATTAGTTAAGTTATTTTCCGTCCATCCATCTATATATATATGTATTCATATCATTATTAAACGATATATTTTTATTTTTATATTCAAACCATTTATTGTTTTATAAACGTGTTTTCCTGTGTGTGGAGTGGAGATAATTTATTTGCCGTCCAGTCAAAAACTTCTGGCAACATACATATACATGATTTAGATGAAGAGCAGAATTAACAAATAATTAAATCTCTGCATGGATTGGAAAGGAGGAAATTTGGCTATATGGAGAGATAGAGAAATGGGGTTTAACATCCACTCAACACAAACTAGGTCATTTCGGGACTAACATGGTTCAATTTTATTTCATTAATTTGCTTGTGTGTTGGTGACTTTTACAGTGGGAGAAAACTGGCAGACAAGAGGAAGACCCTTGAGGTTGGGCTGGCGACCCTACTCCTTGTCACAGACAAGCCGGGAATCGAAAGGCCACTTGACTCAATAACCCCGTTTAAATTACAAATTTTAAGCGTGCCAGATACCGTTCCTGGTACGACACGGTTAATTTTTTTGTAGTGTAAACGGGTAAAACACAAGCGTGCCGTACCGAGTACCGTGCCAATCTGGTCCACTGAAGTGATGTGGTCTCGGAACCGTACTGAGAACTGCTCACTTCAAATTTTCGTTGTGTAAACGCTAACCGGTCTGAGTACGGATTACTGCGCATGCGCCAACTGAACCTTGACCTTTTTTCCCTGCAAACCTTGACAGTTCTGTCATCAGTTCTGTCCAAATGGCTGCTCAAACATTTTAGAGTAATGTAAACGGGTCCATTTCTTGAAATTTATCGCGGCCAAATGTTAACGGGGCTTATGACACCCTTATGATGCAACGTACCTGTTAACCATTCCGCAACCCAAGTGGGTTAATTGGGTGAATCACTTGAGAGAATGACTGAGATGCTGAATTCTGGATCCATGACAAATTTTTGTGGGGACAGGGCCCAACATTCAGGAGACCTTTAGAGATGCATTATGAAGGAGTTAAATCTTCCTATTGCAGGTTTATATTCTGGCTTCAAATTTCCTATAAAGTATTACTTAGACATTTATTCCCGTTAAGCCTATAATCAACTCTCAAGGTCATCAGGTGGTGGAAATTTAATGGAAATGAAACGGATTGAAATACTATCGCCATTTATAACGATTTAACTTAAAAAATCAAAATAAAATGGGGTTTAACTTCCTATTTTTTTGCTCCAAACTGGGCTAATGAAGACGGACATACGTCATACAGTGTGCTATGAGGGGAAATTTTGCCCGGACAGCAGCACTACGGCCTCCTCTTATATCGAATTCCAACTGTCAAGGGACCTTTTACGTGTATGCCAATATGTACGCAGAGATTTAATTTAAAGATGGAGGAGCGAGTTTGAATCACAATTAACAAGACAGACAGAAATTGGGTTTACTATCCACTCAACACAATGTCATTTCGGGACTAATATGGGTAACTTTCAATTCAATAATCCGCTTGCGCGTAGCGGTCTTTAGACTGGAGGACCCGGAGAAAACCCACGAGGTTGAACAGGCACCCCTACACCATTTCACATTTTTTTGTCCCATCTGCACTCCATCATAAACAATGATTGAAAGTTAAGTAAATTCTTAACTCAAGTCCGAGAATGCTTTGCGAACTTGGGTATGCCATATTCACCAAGCCACTGTGATGACTCGTCAAAATGTATTAAAATCTTCTTTGATTGGCCTTTAGTAATTGAACATATTAACACAAGGTACAATTTTATACATAAACAATTACTAAGTTTGATAATAAGCAACGTTTCTGCAAGGATACTCTCGTCTTTATCAAGAAATGATACAGATATGTTAATTCTAGACAAATATACACAGAATATGCACCAAAAATAATCTTAAACGTTGCTTAGTAATTGTGTATCCATATAATTAGATGTCATAGTTCTGAAAGGTCTTAACTGTCAAAAATTGTCGGATTTAGTATTTGAGATATGAGAGGAAAACCTATTCAAATCTTAATAACGCAATAAGGATATCAACATTTTAATAGCAATGTTTCTATGAAAGTTACGACCTTACAGTTCTGAAATTTTGCATAGAGAAGGCTCTAAATGTGATTAGTCATCATATGCAAAAAAGCTATTTGGGTCGTAAGTGGCACTTACAACCTTCCAGAACTATGGCATCGTTGTTCCCTATGTATTAAAATAATAAGAGACAAATTGTATAATTTTCAACAGATTTATTTAGATGTTTCTGATAAGAGTACAAGTGATAACACCTAATGACTTCACATTGTACGTCTGCCTTACAGAAACATTTCAATAGATAAAGTCTTTTGTATTTTTCTTCCAATCCAATTTATAGAATCATAAAAAAAAAGACTAAATTTTTCTCCAACCAATCTACATCATATTTTTCATTTCCTATCAAAAAAACTATTAATGTACAGAATAAATTGATGCGCACTCTCGTAATAATCTTTATTCTCGCATGATGCCTAGAACGACAAAGTGTTACATTTTTTGATAGGAAATTTAATGGGTTGTATTTTTGGTAAAACATCATCTTTGATAAAAGTATGTTTCTTTTCTTCTTGATGTTAAATTGTACATAAACTTTCACAGTAATATTTCAATTCTGAACAAAAAACTGAAAGTAGCACATGACACAGGATATAATAATAATTATACAAGACCAAATATTTTTTTTACCACTCAAGTAAAGTACATGTGTCTATTTATTTACATGCCGAGAGAAAGAGAAATGAAATTTTACTCTCTGATAATAATAAGCACAAAATTAAACTTATTTCACATATACAACATATCCTTTGCACCACTTTGTAACGGAAATAAATTTCCAAAATTCTATCACTCAATCCTCTTTATTTACAAAAAAAACAAAAATAACGAGATCACATTCACACTAAAAATAATAAACGGCACATGTGGACACCACACAGGTTCAATTTCATCGAGTCTTTCTAACAACGTACAAACAAGAAAAAAAAAGAACTAACATGCCACTGATGAACGCCACACAGACATCAAAATGCCATTTTATTTTGTCTCTAAATTATACAGCACACACACAGTTCTCTTCGGCAATACGAAAGGGCTAATTCTCAAAGAATGTCTTTAAATTTATTTTGTCAGTCACAAAATATCAAAGATTTAACTTGTTGGTTGCTGAATAACCCCACAGCATAACAAAATTAAAAATAAATATTTCTACACTTTGAAATATACTTTTCATTGGCGATGTTTAACTACCTTAAATTCAACTATCCATTTTCATGTAAGCATTTTCTCGAAAGATTAAAATAATAATTCTCAATGAGCCAGGGCTTTTATTTCAAAATCTTGCCAAAAGATCAAATTTTTTATCTTATTTGTTTACCTGGGAAAAACAAGGTATTTTCAAAAGAAAGTGCCAATTTTGAGCATCATTACAATCCATTTATACAATTTTCAGCGTTGTTATGAAAGAAAATTAGAAATCTGAATGTATTTCGCGTCTTTTAAGGTTAAATTGTATGGGATTCTAAACTTGTTATGAAAATGGACTGACAGACAAATTCTTCTACCAGTTATTTCAATCTGGCAAATATTCTTGAAATGAGAGCCCTGCCATGAACATAAATTTAATCTTTAACCATGAACCTTGTGTTAAATCTTAAACTCCTTAATCAATAGTCGGAATCATTTCAATTATTTTATCATTAATAAAATCTTTAAATAAAAAACTAAAGGAATTTCTTAAAAATTCAGAATTAAAATCGAATCAAATATCTCGTCAGTTGATTTGTTTGAAATATTACAGGCTTTTATTAAAACATCCACTTATAAAACAACTCCTCTCTCGACGTCTTACAGTATGAAGCTGTAATGTTTTTATACTAATTGAATAAAATAATTTTTTTAAAATATATCTTTTGATAGAATAATCATATCTTCCAATCAATATTCTAACTATGCTGCAGTCATTTAATAATGGGCGAGAAAAATCAAATTAAAATGACCATTTTCTCTTAATTCCGGATATATACTGGAATAATGTAGATAACTATTATGTATTGAAATATCTGACATCCGGGGGCACTGTTTGATTCAGAATATCATTTTCTTGTAAGCCCCAAATATTAATATTTTGCAGCCCAAACTGTATTTAAATTTAAGACAAATACACGAATTTGACAGACCAAAACAAAACGATACTCACGACAAAAACCCGACATTTACAACAAAAAATATAAATCAAATAATGTCAAAAGATGATCTATATACAGAAGAAAGATCCCGGGGGACAAGATAACGACAAATTGATGAAAACAAAACAAATGTAAGACAATGATTAACCTACACACATTACATTCACAAAACAAACAAACGCAATTATTGCGGGACAAAAATAAGCAAAAATACATAGAAGAATACGCAATATATATAGCACATTGAAATCAAGTTTAACAAAAAAAAAAGCACACGGCAAAATATCGCAATTAATCGCACAAAATGAAAAACTTCCAGAATGAAAATTTAATGATGGAGAGAATTTGATCCACAAAATATTTTTGACATTTCTTTGGCACTTTAAAATATTGTTCACTTTAATATTAATTAATGAAACACTCAGAAATTTCCATCAAATGGCATGTAAAAATGTTGATAAAATTCTCTCAGTTCTTATAATAAAGTACAATGAATCAAATGGATAGACAAGCTTTCATCTCTAAAGCTCATTTTAATAGATCATGATATGATAAATTTGAATCAAAATCCAAAGAATTATGTGGCAACATATAATCAAATCAAGGTTCTCGCTTCTCATAAATATTGTTCAAGTATCCCACGCAATCCACTTCACACATACACCCAGTCGGCGTGACTGGTTAAACCTAAATCATTCATTCAATCGGCTCGCAACCATCCACAAAAATAAAGAATTTTTCATTCTCAACTTTCACTTTAAATTGAAACTATTTACATCTATGTACAGAGTGACGGGGAACCGGTCTAACAGTCCCAAACCAAAAACTCCACCGTGTTCTTATTTTTATACATTAGACTGTAATAAATGTTCATCAACGACGTCCGTAATACTTAAACAATATACACATATAAATCATTATTACACAAATATATCCATTTTTACAACTGTACAAACTAGAAACTCTATGTCAAATTCCACGTCTACTCAGGAATTGTTGTAGATTGATCTTTACACACACTAATTTACATCGGATCGCAACACCTTCCCGACAAAGACGTCCATCAGAACATCGTCCGACAAAGACGTCCATCAGAACATCGATGGCGCCAGACGTCGATCAGAACATCGACCGCAACAGACGTCCATCAGAACATCGTCCAGAAAAAGATGTCCATCAGAACATCGATGGCGCCAGACGTCCATCAGAACATCGACCGTAACAGACATCCATCAGAACATCGTCCAGAAAAAGATGTCCATCTGAACACCATTTTGCAAAAGACGCACGTCAGAACATCGTCGCGCCAAAGACACCAATCAGAACACCATCCTGCAACAGATGCCCATCTGAACACACATACTTCAAGCTTCCTCAACAAAGTCCTGCTACTTTCTGTTCTAAATTTCAACAGACAAACTAAAAAGTGAGGCGCAACCAAGACTTGCCTTAGACTAGTGAATATGGTGGTGTGCCTGGAACAATTTAGTTTCATAAGAAAAGAGAATTATTTGAAAAGGGAGATAATTTACAAAAGTGAAAAATAATATAGATAACAGGTAGATTAGATTATAAAGGGATTATTTACAAAGGGAACCCAATGTGCACAGGTAATAAGAATAATGTGTGAGTATTTAGCAGGGTATTAAATAATAAAGACATGTTTCCAAGGGAGATAACCATAATGAAAAACAGAAGCAGATAACTCTCAGCTCCAATGATGTTTGTTTATTTTTTTTTTGTAATTAAATTATTTTTGAACTAGCACACACTGGTAAATAAAATGAACAACAAAAAACAGGTACCATAGATAATTTATACATAAATATATCACGGAGTGTCTTCCGATATATTACACAACTTTTCCCGAGAACCGACCATCCGTCTAGGTCCGATGGTCTAGCTCCGTTCTATCTCGTCCACTGTCATCACACGCTGACCTTGTACTGGTAATGGTGGCATACTGGGTAACTGTGATTTTAAAACGTTTCCACCAAACAACTTGTTAAATATGTTACCTTCTGGGGAGTTATTCTGCTGTAGTATGTTGCCCACATTCGGAGAAAGTGGTCCATCTGAAAATATCAAATTCAATATTCAATGTCTCCTTCTTAGCTTAAGACGAGAGAACACTTGTCAAAACACTTGTCAAAACGTCGCCATAGAAAACGCATCACTTAGTTTTTCGTATAACAAAATGATCCTGTAAACATATCTTATTTATTTTGCTTCTTATTGTGAACAATATTCAAATGGGAACACATCAATAACAACACATTTGTACACTTAGGAAGTCAAAACCAAAAGAGGGGTCAAAACCAAAAGTATAAATCAAAATGCAATGAAATAGGGTTTATTGTCCTCTTGTTCCGCACGGGCATACACCATATGGTGTGCCAGGAGGGAAATTTGGAGCAGACAGGCACTACAGCACATTCTTATATTGAATTCCGACTGCCAAGGGATCTTTTACGTGCACGCCACATTAACCAACTAGACGAGAGAGAGAGATGGGGTTTAACATCCACTCAACACAAACTAGGTCATTTCGGGACTAACATATGATTTAATTTTATTTCAATAATACACTTGCGCGTATGGGTCTTTAGCAGTGGGAGGAAACCTGAGTGCCCGGAGGAAACCCACGAGGTTGAGAAGGCGCCTCTATCTCCATGCCACATACACTAACACCAGGGCTCGAAAAACCAACTAGACAGCTGGTGACTATGTTTTAAATGGTTAAATCTGTAATTGATCGGACAATTCTTAAAAACATGTCACATGGCTTTCCATCTCACATAAACAGCCTGCTACATTTTCATTTTTAAATCTTAGTCCTGCAGAAAAAGCCCATGAGTCGAAAAAAATCGCAAATTTTTTATCAGGTCTCAGCCCATATCAGAAATCTGAACCCTAAATCTAAAATTTGAATTTGAATAATCTAACCAACTTACTTTGCTTTTGAGGAAATGGAAATAATTTAGCTGGAGAGATCGCACGACTAATTCCGCTGTTAGTGGGAGACACCATGCCAACAGACGTTGTGGCATTACTTCTTGGACTCAACATGGGCGGTACATTTCCTGGATAAACACCTCTCATACCCTGTAATCTTGGATCCATCATTCTCTGTTGGGCCTGTAGGGCTGCTAATTGATTAATCTGATTTAATTGATTCATTGGACTGACATGAAGCTGATTTAATTGGTTCATAACATTCACTAGAAAAAAAGATAAAACAATTAAAACTGGGCATTGGATTTTTCTGCCATAAAATGGAGTTTAACGTCCTACTCTTCTGCTCCAACTGGGGTAGTGAGGACAAGCATAAACTATGATATGCGGGAAATTTTGCCAGGAAGCTGTAATAAAAGAATTGAAATAAGGTGCTACATTTGATTGTTTTGATGAAGAATGGTGGTGCTACAGACTATATTCTTATTTTGATTTAATCAGCCATGGTTTTTTTTTTATCCCATCCGAACAAACTTACACCTTTCTTCGCTATGCCCTGCGTTCTGCTCGACTGACAAGGGGCTAAATCAGACATGGAAATCCTGTATTAGACAGTTTTATATTTTTTTATGTTTGGCAAACATTGTCAATGAAGTTTTCTTCTCTTGCCAATAGCTACACATTCAGAGAGAGAGAGGGAGAAATGGGGTTTAACGTCCACTCAACACAAACTAGGTCATTTCGGGACTAACATATGGTTTAATTTTATTTCAATAATTCGCTTGCCCGTAGGGGTCTTTAACAGTGGGAGGAAATCGGAGTGCCCAGAGGAAACCCACGAGGTTGAGAAGGCGCCCCTATCTCCATGCCACATACACTCACACCAGGGCTCGAAACCACAGCCGCAAGCCAGAGGTGACCGACCAGCTAGAGGTGGAAGCGCGGCACTCTAGACCACTAGGCCATCCCACCCCCCATCACGATCAGGACTGGATGTCTTGGTCATCACGAACAGAAATGAAATGGTGTTTAACGTCCTACTCTTTTGCACCTAACCTGGGCTAATGGAAGACGAACATTCGCCATACAATGTGCTATGAGGCAAATTTTGCCCGGGCAGCGGCACTAATGCCTACTCCTATATCGAATTCCAACTGCCAAGGGATCTTTTACGTGCACTCCAATGTGTACATGGGACCTCGGTTTTTCGTCCCATCCGAACGACCAGGCAGCTGTCTTTTTCAGGCCCTCCTTCTGCATCACTGACAAGGGGAAATCACGCCAGAAAATCACGATGAATTTTCTCAGCCAATGCAGGGATCGATCACCCGACATCCAGGCTAGCGAACCAGCGCCTTATCCCTATCACGAACAGACCTGTATATCACCATTACTGCAATCGACTACAACTAAAATCCACATTAGCTTCACATACCTCTGGCAGCAGCATTGGCTGTATTATTCTGTATCATCTGCTGCATTAACAAGGCATTAGCTGCTGGATGATGTACCTGTCCCGGAAGTACATTACTCTGTATAGGCATACGACCGGTTATAGGGATACCAAACTGTTGTTGCGTGGAGCTGGCGAGTCCTTGTCTAGGGAGAGGAGTTGATACGTTGGGTCGCATCTGGGGTTGTGGAGGGGGTTGTTGTAAGTTGCCTACACCACCTGTTATAGGTCTGTGTGTCGATGATGTGGGTATGTTTATTCCACCAGGTGTCACTGCTCGTATCTGTTGTGGTTGTGGTGTACTTGTCATGATGTTCATGTTCGCTTGCGAAGCATTGAAACCTGTTAAATAATCAAAATTTATATTTCAATTTTTAAGAATTTTTTGATAATGGATGCTTTGACAACTATACTTAAACAAATGCACAGAGAGAGAGAGAGAGAGAGAGAGAGAGAGAGAGAGAGAGAGAGAGAGAGAGAGATGGGAGTTTAAGTCCACTCCACACAAACTAGGTCATTTCGGGACTAACATATGGTTTTTTAATTTTATTTCAATAATTCGCTTGCATGTAGGGGTCTTTAGCAGTGGGAGGAAACCAGAGTGCCCGGAGGAAACCCACGAGGTTGAGAAGGCGTCCCTATCTCCATGTCACATACGCTCACACCAGGGCTCGAAACTACAGCTGAAAAGCCAGAGGTGACCGGCCAGCTAGATGTCGAAGCGCGGCACTCTAGACCACTAGGCCATCCCAACCCCCCTCCACTGACAAGGGGACTATGCCGGAAAATCCCACAACCTTTCTCTGCCTACACCAGGATCCAACACGGGACCTGGTCAGCGATCCAACAACCTACTCAATGAGCCACCATAGCTCCAGCACAGAGAAATAAGCAAACAAGAGAAAATTAGAGGCTACATAAAACTTACTTTTAAATATAGGTCTACCAGCTTGTTGAGTAGAAACCGGAGCAGGTATTTGATTTTGTGTGTTTTGAGAATTACCAACAACTGCTCGTACAGATTTAATCTGCATATTACCAGGCCCTCCGCCCATCTGTAATTTGTTCTGTAAACAAAAACATCAACTATTACCCTACACAAAAATTGAATCTACATTTACAGGACAAAATATGTTATAGAGTTACTTCCCTTCACTTATACAAGAAAAAAAGGAGGATATGTTTCATATAGATAATAATAATAATAATAATAAGGAGTCTTATAAAGCGCTAAAATCCACGTCACAATAGGGAAATGCTCTAAGCGCTGACTACACACAAAACACACAACACTACAAAATGCACATGATAATGTCATATTCAAACATAACGTTGGAAAAGATGGGTCTTTAGGTTTGATTTGAATGAAGTTAATGTTTCAGCAGACTTTATTTTTAGGGGCAATGAATTCCAAAGCGTTGCAGAGATATGTGAAAAAGATCTTGCACCAAATGTTTTCAATTTGAATTTGGGCGTCTCAAGCAGACATTGATCAGTGGAGCGAAGGAACCTGGATGGAACATATGGATGAACAATATCCTGTAGGTAGGGTGGAGCCATTTTTGAAACCGTTTGAAACGTTAAAGAGAGCACTTTAAATTCGATCTGTTCCTGAATTCTAAGCCAGTGGAGAGAGTTTAGAGCTGGAGATATGTGATATAGATGGGTATTACCTCCAATAACAACCCCAGGAGAGAGACACAGAGAGCATAGTGGTCTATAGCAGTGGGAGGAAACTGAAGTACACGGAGAAAGCGCACAAGACTGGACAGACGACCCTACTCCTTGTCACGTACAATCGTAACACTTGACCCAATGACACACCTTATGATGTAACCAGCACACGTTTGCCATTTGGTTACATCTTCCCCCACAATCCCCAAGAACCAGATGATTAGTACTTGGAGACAAGCTCCTGATCCAAGAACAAGATGAGTAGTGGTCCTGATCCAAGAACAAGATGTAGAAGACATACGTACCATATCTTGTGTTAAACTTTGATCTATGAGTCCGTTTATATCGGTACCATCTCCGTCTCTCTTTAAATCCATATGATCACCTTGTCCGTCTTGTATCAGTTGTTTTATAGGTGCCCTATTCATTATATCTGTAATATAGAGAAAAACATTGCCGTCATTCATTATTATCTGAAATAAAACCTATTTACTATCCGTTAACGAAAATATAAAAGATAACATTCTAAAGGACTTTTTCACTCATCAGGGGAACTCGTCAGAAATAATATTATTCAATGGTGGATATCGTATTGCATATACATCTATTGCATCCCATGGTCTTTGTTGAACTATTTCGTCTGTTTTGGAAATGCCTCCTTCCTTGGAAGTGACAATCAACAATCAATTTATTCATTACATATGGGTGCTGCAGTCTCTCAGCGAATAGCGAGAGAGAGAGAGAGAGAGAGAGAGAGAGAGAGAGAGAGAGAGAGAGAGAGAGATTTAAGCCCACTCAATACAATCGAGGTCATTTCAGGAGTAACACAAGGTTCCATTTTATTTAGATAATTTGTTTGTGCGTAAGGGTTTTAGCAGTGGGAGGAAAACGGAGGGTCCACAAGGTTGGACAGGCGATCCTACTCCTTGTCGCGTGCAATCGGAGTATCAAAACCACGACAATTGACTCAATGACAGACCTTACGATATAAAGCGCATGTGCTGACCATTTGGGAATTCACATCCCCCTGTTTTTTAGAGAATCAAGAAAAAGTTTTTAAGCCTTGTGTCCAACTTACCTTCACCATCAGGTTTGCCCTTTTCCTTTTCACTGGCTTTATCTGAATGCATCTTCCTCATCACTGACGTAGGGGTAAAGGCAGGTGTCATGGTGGTCTATAAATGGAAAATTATGTCAATAAATACACCTAAGTACCATAGGACCATAGGTTGTTTAGAGGGTAATTATTATTTTTTACTTTTAAGAAATGAAATGGGGTTTAAAGTCCTACTCTTTTGCACCTAACCTGGACTAATGGAAGATGGGCATACATCATATGAGGGGAATTTTGCCCAGGTAGCGGCGCTAGGGCCTACGCTTATATCGAATTCCAACTGCAAAGGGATCTTTTACGTGCATGCCAATGTGTCCCATCCGAACAACTAGACAGCTGTCCTCGTTTGGCCCTTCGGTTCTGCATCACTACAAGGTGAAAACACACCGTAAAATCAAGATGAACTTTCTCGGCCAATGAAGGGATCGAACACCCGACCTCCAGGCTAGCGAGCCAGTTTCTTCCCCACTTAGCCATGTGATCCATGAGGCTCAATAAAATAAACCTTTTAAATTGTGTCATAGCTAAGTGTACTGCACCATAGATATGTGTATCGCACCATGACCCTGTGCACCGTAGCTATTGTACCATAGCTAAGTGTATTGTACCATAGCTTACCATGAAGCAGTGCACTGCAATTTTGCTACATGTATTGTATCATAGCTAAGTGTATTGTACCATGGATAAATCTACTGTTTACTGACACAACTGAAGTTGGATCAAAAAAATATAATATGAACCAAATTCCAAGTAGAACGAAAACTGAAAATAGGTTCTTAAACAAAAATAAAATCATTCAACAAAATTCATGCGAATATTAACAAGAATATAAAAATTGAAAGGAAATCCAAAGTAAAATTTGTTTGTGACGTTATTCACCCCATAGAGTAGATAAAATATCTTCATGTTGTTCTTCGGATGTAAAAAACGCTTAAATATAAAATGTACTTCAAATACTTCAGTCATATCTAGACTAACATACTAGGGTCATGTATACTGTGCAAGTAGTTTATTACAACAAATTTTACAACTGCATTCACAACCATTTGTTTGAATGTCATGTTCATCCGATTGTCTGTCAAGATCATCTGAAAATTACATGTCATGATCATCCAATTACATGTCGTGAACAGCTGATTACATGTCGTGAACAGCTGATTACATGTCGTGAACAGTCGATTACATGTCATGAACAGCTGATTATATGCCATGATCATCCTATTGCATGCCATGATCATCCGATTGCATACCATGATCAAACGATTGTATGTCATGATCATCCGATTACATGCCATGATCATCTAACTGTATGCTATGATCATCTGAGTCTATGCCCTAATGTTGATCCGACTATATTGGCCATGATTATCTGACTGTCCGATTGAATGTTTTACTGACCTTGTTATTAGATGCTGTTTGTACTGTATTAGTTGTAGAGGACATCATTGACTGATTAGTCACTGGTCGATTCTGTCCGCTTATTAATCCTGGTGACTTGGCCCTGAAATATCCACAAAATATTACATAATTCATTTGCGTGTGTTTATTCAATTTAATATCTTAATTGTGTTATTATCTCCCTTGATTAACTCTAATAGTTGGAGAACAAAAATGTATATGACTTCCTGTTCTGGTTTGTGGATGTTTTTCCCACGTTTGTACATGACATGATGAATAAATACATACTGTGCTGAAATACTAGTTATCACTGCGACTCAATCAACACCAATTTCAGGAGTAACATGTGCTATTGAATTGCTGGTGCAGAAGGGAGGAATAAAATTACTCATTAACCATACACGCTAAAATACTGGTTATCACTGCGACTCAATCAACACCAACTTCATGAGTAACATGTGCTATTGAATTGCTGGTGCAGAAGGGAGGAATAAAATTACTCATTAACCATTCACCAAGTGTATTTCATGGGAGCAGTTATTATGTTCAACTTTATGACTTAATTTTAGAAGAAAGTAACTATCCAAACTACGCATATCCAGGGGTCAATTGATCAGGGGCCAGTCGTCGTGCTAGAAGTGTATGTATATCATGACTCACCTTTCCTGTGGGGCCAATTGATAAGAGACAAGTTGACCTAGATTCATGACTTACCTATCCTGTTGTTTCTTTAAGAAACGTTCTTTTTGATCTTCTAGCTGTTTTTTAATGAGAGCACTCTGTAAGATAGCCTGATTGTGGGCGATCAGTTCTTGGGGACTAGGTATACGATTCAACATTGTTGGTGATGTCTGAAAGAAAAAATAAACATTTTCGCATTCAAGTTTAACTTTTTTGTTTTAATGAAATGAGGTAAAAGAAAAATTGACAGTTGGAATTTGATGCAAGAGCAGGCTGTAGCGTTTCTGTCCAGTCAAAATTTGCCTCATACAGGGTTCCCGCGGCATCGTCAAACATTTTTTCAAGGATATTCAAGGATAATTATACGTCAAATTCCAGGATTTTCAAGGATATTTTTAGCCTAAAGTTACAATTTTTCATCTTAAAAACAAACAAAACATTACCAACTATCGTTACAATTGACCCTGTTTTTTATTATTACAGATCGACTTTCGGCACACCGGGGAAAACTCCCGCCATTTTTAAAACAGAGTTATTTCTCTTTTCCTTATTATGCATTGTTTAATGTAATTACTAATACCGATTTTGATTAGTCAGTGTAATGGCTTCTAGTATGTTAATTGGAGAATGGAGTCACGTGAGAGTATTTGGTTGCCTAACGGTAAATGTCATTGGCCTGTCTTGTTATTAAGTGACAAAACACAGCTGTTTATTTAGATCAGTTGATTGACAGGTATACGTCAGAGTTATTGGTTAGTATAACCAGCATTCTTATAATCTAAACGGTTTTTTAAGATCAACTTACCAGTATTACCATAAAAATTAAGGATCTGAACTGAAATTCAAGGATATTTTCCTATTTCCACGAAATTCAAGGATATTCAAGACCTTGAAAATGAAATTTTAAATTTAAGGATATTCAAGGATTTTCAAGGACCGCGGGAACCCTGCTCATAGCTCATAGCGTCTTCATTAGCCCAGTCAAAGCAGAAGAGCAGGATCCAGAACACCATGCCATTTTATTTTACAAGAATTAAAATATTGTACTTACACTCAATGTATTATTATTAGGCATTGCACGTCCAAGTTGTGATGGATGAATGGGTGATGGTGCATTTAGATGCATCGGTGGTTGTTGACTAAACACTGAAATAAATTATTTTAACCATTATATTTTATTATGTTCAAATCTTCTCCAATATTATAAAATTTAGTCATACATAACAGCTTGTGTGTAGGGGTCTTTAGCAGTTGTAGGAACCTGTAGGACCCAGAGAAAACCTACGGTAGGGTATCAAAACCATGGCAGTTGAATCAACAACAAATCTTATGATACATGGACAACAGTCATTGTTTTTTAAGGCGAGTGATCACTCTCGAGCGCCTACAGCTCACGTGAATGTCGAACGAGGGGACCCTCCCCATAAAATTGAAAATCACTCTCCTTCACAAAGTCATTGGGGGTTTATTAATATTTATCTACCAATCACTCTCCTTAATATCAGATCACTCTCCTTAATTTCTAAATTACTCTCCTCAATTTCTAAAGCATTCCTCTTATTGAAACTGGGAGAACCTTTTAGGAGAGCCATTTTTTTCAATTTGTTGATTGAGGAGAGATTTTTTTGGCTCTCCTCTGAAATACAAAAAACAACGACTGGGACACACTAAACATTTGGCCATCAACCAACCCCTCCGATTGCCCCACTTGGCTATCCAACCCTGTCATTGCCCTTATTTAGATATAGATGTACTTACTGATGGGTGAGGGTATTCTAGGAGCTGAAGGTTGTTGATGTTGTTTTTGTAGAAGATTGTTAGCCATGATGGGTGTTGGAGATTGACCAATACGTGGAGTAGATGTATTATGTACAATGTTAGGTATCTGACCGACAGCAGGGGACGGAGGTTTCGTTATAATAGTTGGATTCTGCTGTAAGAAATTGGCCAGCATACGGTCCTGGGTGATAGGACGTTGTGTGCCTGCCATCTGCTGTTGAGGGGGAAGCATGTGTTGGGGAAGTGGGTGGGGTTGAGAAGTTGGCTGTTGAAATCGCATCTGAGTTAGAGCCTGTTGCTGTAGATGCATCTGTTGTTCCCGGTTCCTCATGACGGCCTGAAATAATACAGAAAAAATGGGCATAAAAATATGAACATAGGTCCACTAAGGTGGTCCTTATTTTACAAATTATTGAAAAAGAAAGGGTCTGTTCTTAAAAAAATGTTTATTCTTTTATGTATTTTTCTTTTTTTTTTTCATCAATTCCAACATAAATTGAGTGTAGCCCCTTGACGTTTCAAAATTTTGAAAAAAAGAACCATCCTAACATCCCTAAGAGAGAGAGAGAAATGGGGTTTAACGTCCACTCGACACAAACTAGGTCATTTCGAGACTAACATAATAACTCGCTTGCGTGTAGCGGTCTTTAGCAGCGGGAGAAAACCGAAGGAAACACACAAGATTGAGAAGGTGCCCCTATCTCCAAGCCAAATACGCTCACACCAGGAATCGAAACCACAGCCACAAGCCAGAGGTGACCGCCCAGCTAGTGGCCGAAGCACGGCACTCTAGACCACTAGGCCATCCCAACCCCCCAGTGAACAGGAAGAGACATACCTCCATAAATTTACTGTTAAATTGACTAGTTGCCATATTGACACCAGGTGGCATTCCTGCTGTACTGGTCAATGGTGACATCTGTCGGTTATCTTGTGGCATCATCTACAATATATATGTACGTAGACATCAATTATCTTTAAAATCTCACAGGAAACCCCGACGATAGTGTGGTCAGCCAGTAAATGCTAGAGAGCCATGTGGCTTAGTGAGTAAGATGCTGGCTTGCTAACCAAGAGGTCTCGAGTTCTTTCCTGGTTATTAGCCAATAACAGAAATGTAATGGGGTTTAACATCCTACTGTTTTGCACCTACTGGGCTAATATCAACGTGAACCATCAGCAGCCATATTGGAATCAAGAGGGAGAAATGTGGTTTAATGTCGACTAAACACAAACTAGGTCATTTCGGGACCAATACGTGGTTTAATTTTATTTCAATAATTCGCTTGCGCATGGGGTCTTTAGCAGAGGGAGAAAACCGGAGCACATGGAGAAAACCCATGTGGCTGGACAGGCGGCATATTGGAATCGAAGTCTGACAATTAATGTGCAATTGTCCAAAGAACAGTTTCATGCCAATCATAACTGAATAAGTGAAGCGTTAGACTTTTTTCAAAGACATTTATTCCCCCAGGACAACAAGAACAAGATTAGAAGCAGAATCCAAGATGACAAGATACTGACGTTAGAGAAAATGATGACCGGATATGGATATAATACCTGAGAATTGGGTGGTTCTGGTGATCCAGAGCCAGCACCTGCTGTCATTAGACTTAGCAGTTTATTGAATGCTGTGAGATCTTCTTCAGACTTATTTGATTGTTGCTGTTGCTGTTGCTGTTGTTGATGCATCTGTTGTTGTTGATGCTGATGATGCTGTTGCTGCTGCTGTTGGTGGTGCTGGTGTTGATGCATCTGTTGTTGATGCTGTATGGGGCTCATTCTAGCACTGGAACTGGGGGAATTCTGGTGAAATCCGGCTTCTAATTCAGCAACAGTTTTCAATCTACTGCCACCTAAAAAAAAATTCAAAAAAATGGTTATGACATAAACCTTGGTTGCAACAAAACAAAAGATAGGTTGTTAGTTAGGCCGTGTTAAATTAATTCTGCGTTTCGGGTCAACCGCGCGCGTAGCTTTCACATCGTCAAATTGATGGTTGTGTTGATTTTCTACGCGGTATTTTGTGTTGTGTTTTGATTTCGGTAGCTCCGCTAGCGTACCTATCGACACAGTACACTCTTCACAATCGAACACACGCCTGTCTAATAGGCGACATACACTCATTTTTAATTTACACGCATAAACATTGGCTTAAAAAAAATAAAATAATATCGTAATTTGTATACAGAAAGATTTGTAAACAAATCACGGTCATAAATTTACAACGTTATTTAAAACATTACTCAATGTGTCAGCACGCGAGCTTACGCTGCCACGTTGTCCTTGGTTACATGTGTACATAGACTTGTTTGTCCTGACACCCGCTGACTTCTATTAACAGTTTAACGGGCTGGACAGTTTTTATTTTTTTATTTTATTGACCCCCGCCTTTGGAAGAAAGTTGGGGGACTATTAAAATGTGTTTGTCGTCAAGAAATTGAACAAAAACAAAAACAGGGATGATTCTAACAGGTGGAAAGGTGAGCGAGAAGTCACATGATTGACGTAAACAAAGCTCCTTGTCGGCATTTGTAATTTTTATGGAATGAATACTCGGGAGTTTAAAGCAGTATTTTCATCATCAAGCAATAAAATATCGTAAATAACCTACAAAAGAAAACATTTTGTTCAATATTTATGTTAAATATCATCTAGAAAATGAAAACCGCGGTATGTTGGGTTTTTCGTTATTTTTCTGATGACGGTATTTTTCACAGCTTTTATTTCTGTGACGTTTTTATATCGAAATACCACCCAGCTCTACATCCACACCTAATGGATTATCTAGTCATAATAGAATCTTCCTGAAAAACAATCCTGAAGATGGCTCTATTGGGTATATTCAGCTATATTCTGAGTTTGTGTTGTGTGGAAAAAATGTGTGTTGTGTTAAAAATTGGGAAGTGTGTTGTGTTGACCTCCCTCCCTCATTGAATTCTGGAGACCCTAAAACCTGAAACACAGAATTAATTTAACATGGCCTTAACAAAAATACATCTTCAGCAGAAGGCATGAAATGAGAGAGAGAGAGAGAGAGATGGGGTTTAACATCCACTCGACACAAACTAACTTAAGGTTCAATTTTATTTCAATACTTTGTTTGCACGTAGGGTCTTTAGCAGTGGGAGGAAAAGATGAAAAGCCCAATAGCTATACTCATTTAGTTTCTAGAACTCAATGTACCTGCAGGACTAGATGTTCCACTCGACGAACCTGAATCTTTTCTTCTACCAAATAACATGGCTTTAAGGTGAGCTTCTGCATCTTGTGGACTAAACATACCCTGGTTGTTCGAAATAGCTGTAATACATAAAGAGAATAAAGAGAGTGAATTCTTTCAATCATATAAAATGAAATGGGCTTTTAACGTTTTGCTGTTCTGCTCCGACTGGGCTAATGAATACGGGCATACGCCATACAGTGTGCAATGTGGGAAATTATACCCAGGCAGCGGTGCTAAGGCCTACTCTTATATCAAATTCCATGCACGCTAATTTATACACAGGACCTTGGTTTTTCGTCCAATTCGTTTGTGAAGCTGTCGTAACATGGAAATAACCCATTTAAAGGACAATATTGGTGCCAGTCATTATCACATATGTGATAGAACCGATTAAACACTGTCCAAATATAATATTAACACAGAGATCATCGCTACCATAGAGGAGTAATAAAGGATTCAGGAATCGGAAGTGACGAACGCCAAAGGAGAACACAAGTTATTCCTCTATATAACTAACTGAAATGACTAGTGATAACAGATACATGGGCGAATATCTGCTCACTAATAATTCCCCCGAAGACCTAAAGTTGCTGTGTGACAGTGTGAGAGAATATCTTACAATTCATAAAAAAAATTGACTGCCATTAGATAAGAGAACAGGAAAGAAAAACAGATTAAAAGTCCGTGCATTACCATGTTTTTAAAAGGTAGGGGAGACCGGGGCACATTGAACCACCATGGATATATCCTTTATAAATAATACTATACAGCCCAACACTATACAGAAGTGAGATAACTTCTTAGACCCATTTCTCTATCAATAAGCCACATGCTGTCAATTTTTTTCTTAGGCATTGAATTTTTCAAAAAAGCGCTTAAAAGAGAAAAATTTTCCATACATGTTAACTTCTTAGCCTAGGAAATTCTTGTACTTAAATTCATATATCATGTCTAATCTATACAATCCAGATAAACCGGGGTTTGATCCATATAAGAGGGCATATTGATTTTTTTTTAAATTTTGATCATGAAATAAAGAGATCTTCTAATAAAAACATTTGATATGAAATGAGGAAAAACATGTATGTGAACAAAATGGTTCAATGTGCTCCGGTCTCCCCTATAGAATGAATAAAAACAAGGGGCTGTACGGAGTATTTGTATTTTTCCCATGTTCTCTTATCTTATGACATTTAATTACTTTATTGTATCGTCAGATAACCTCTTGCGGTCCCACATAACAATTTTTTGTCTTCGAAGGAATTATTAGTGAGCAGAAATTCGGCCGTTTATCTGTCATCACTCGTCACTCCAGTCATTCACAGGAGAGATAACTTGTGTTTTCCTTTGGCGTTCATCACTTCCGATTCATGAATCCTTTATTACTCCTCTATGGTAGCGATGATCTCTGTGTTAATATTATATTTGGAAAGTGTTTAATCAGTTCTATCACATATGTGATAATGACTGGCACCAATATTGTCCTTTAAGAGTCACGTCAAATCACGTTATGAAATTTTAACTGATGACATCTTTTTAAATACTGCATGGAAATGAATCTTTTTGAAACTCTTTCCTTTTGCAATATTCTGGTTCAAAAGGGATCAAAAATACCTGATATGATTATCAAACGCTTTAAAAAGTTTAAGTAAAACTTACAAGCATTGCCCCTATCCAGATTCGGAGTGTTAGCCATAAACATGTGGTTGACATTAGGATTCAAGGCAGCCATATTTTTGTGGTGAAGAGCTGTCTCGAGTCTTGACGTTTTATCTTCCATGTTGGAGAAATGAGGGAACATTGGCCCCTTGTCAAAAACATTTGGTATTGGTGGAGGAGTAGGGGAGGGTATCAAGGGTACTGGACTTCTCGACTCCTTCAATATATCTGAAATATTAATTAAATATCTAAATTGTTAATTTTCAGCATTAAATAATAAAATCTGTTAACTTGAGGTTTTTTTTCATTCTAAATCATTTCGATATTTCGATCTTGAGCAGGATGATTGCTGAGCCAAGACAGAAATTGCTTTTTTTTTCTATACATTTTCTGATGTCAGCTGTAAGTGTGATGAAAACCAACCTTGTCTTCAGCAGTGGGAGAAAACCAGAGGACTCAGAGAAAACTCATGAGGTTGGACAGGCGACCCTTCTCCTTGTCATGTACAAGTGGTGTATTGTAACGACACTACTTCACTAAATGCCCAGTCTTAGGATCCAACATGCATGCATTAAACCATTTGACCACCAAATATATAAAATGAAATGGAGTTTAACGTCCTACTGTTCAGCTCCAAGATGGGCCTATGAAGACAGGCATGTGTCACACAGTGTGCTATGAGGGAAATTTTACGTGGGCCTCTGTCCGGCACCACTGACAAGGGGAAATCACGTCAGAAAATCCCAATGAACTTTCTCGGACGCCAAACAATTAGTCCACCAGCTACTACTTATGTTCAAGCAGGGAATCAAACCGTGTCATCATAAATAGACTCACCATTAAGATATTCGAATTGATAATCGTCGTTAATAGATGATCTTCTACTGTTCTCTTTACTACCTGTAGCTTGCGCAAACCATCGACTAAATCTACTTCCTGTATCCCCTTCTGTTGATTCAGGTTCATCCTATAAAATACCAACAAATAGGCTTCAACATTCTCTGTTCAGTAACAACTGAGATAATGACAACATGCATACGTCATACAGTGTTTTCCAATGTAAGTCCAGAAATGACCTAGTTTGTGTCAAATAGTCGTTATATCACATTTCTCTCTTTATATCAACAACTGAAGACAAACATTCAATGTCTAATATTTCATTATAAACGCAAATCAAATAAGGAAAAAACATAGTTGATATTTTCAATAAGCTTCCGCTTCATACATGTCCATAATTATAACCTGGGCACAATGTCTACTGCATTAGAATAACTAAATCTACTTTCAATTTGTTGCTAGTCAAAACTGTGGTGCCCTGAAATGTTTGTTGCAAGTCATACAGATGCTTGGTTTACACTAAAAACTGTCATCCAACTAAACGTATTCGTGAAAATCAGAGGCTTTACTGTTTTGGTAAATAATTCATTTCGAGAATGGAAACAAATTAATAAATTAGGGCTAAATAAAAGGACTAAATAAAATATCAATCTATTATCATAGATGTTAAAAATACTTACATGCAACCCTGGAATGCTTCCAACATGGAAAAATTGGTTGAAATCAAACATGGACGTTGGGGATGGGCGTGTCTCAACTGCTTCCGGAGAACTGGATTCGTTAGTCTCCAAACTTCCATTTCTATCACCAAAGTTAGTACCTGATGAAAAGATATTTAAAATTAATCTATTAGTATTTAAAGTGCCAATCCCGATAACTTTTTTGGGAATAAAACTGCTTAATTTTGTGTTAAAATCCTTTCAAATCCATAACCTAAGGCCCACCTACTAACCCGATATTTGTGATACGCTTGTAAATAACTTAAACCTGACAGTCTTCATCTGGAAATGGAGAACGTTTTATTATACAGTATCTGGATAAAACCAGACTTTTTTCTATAAAAATAATATGTAGGTGAAATTTACCTTTTGTTATCAAGTACAGGGCATGGGCCATTCACTGTATAGACCTCTCAAGAAACATTAACCGATTATCAGGTCACCCAATGAAAAAATTGACCCGAAATCTTAAAAGGGTTACGTGTCCGGATAAGCAGTGTTGACATTCACGTCCAAACGACTCAATATTTTGAGACAAGGAAATACACCATGCCACTATATTTTGGTCCATAAATTTCATAAATACTCAGACTTTAATTTTTGAGACTCTGTTCTTATCGGGACTGTCCCTTTAAATACATAGTTGTACTAGTAATGTTATATCATACATGGGTTTATGTTCGCAATATCCAATTAGATTAAAATACAGATCTATATTTCGTTTGGTTTTTTTTATACTTTCGATGGCCTACACTACATCGCAATCTTACAAGTTGTACTGGAAGGTCGGGTCAAGGGTCGTACAAGCGGGTTTCGACCCTATGACATCTAGTTGTTTTGTTAGCTCACGTCAGAGGTCAAATGAGCGACTTTTTAGCACCAAATTCAAATTTATGTACTAAAATTTTCGAACAAATACCTTTGTCCTTTTCCTCTTTTTCCTCCTTCGTTTCCTTAGGTATGATCTTTTCTTTCTTTGGTGCTGGCTCTCGGACCTCCTCTGCCTGGTTCTCCTTGGCATCGCCATCTCGTTCAAAACCCTGGAGTTCGATTGTATCTGACTTACTAGTTGGTCCAGCGGTAAACCATTCCGGCTCTTCTTCGTGATGATGGCTGCGTCTGCCAGAACTGTATCTATGGTTGTCTCTATCGCGGTTATAGTCTCGGTGTTGATTGTCTCTTGGATCACGATTACGGAGATTTCTCGGATCTCGGTCTCTGGTATCACGCAGGTCACGTTCTCTATCACCTCTTTCACTACGTTCAACTCTGTTATCCCTATCTCGGATGTCTCGCGAATCTCTGAAATCTCTCTGCAATAAACCATTAAACTTATTAATTCATAAAATCTAGCCAACCAATAGTCTTGTTATTTATTACTTCATCGAATGTCTGGATATAAAAGGCTATGATATTTTGCTTGTAACCTAGACAACAAAATATAGCAAGGTTATAAAAAGATTAATTTTATCGGATATCTAAACACAATTTAAATTATTCTGATGGAAAATTCTGTAAATTACGCAGTGCTGTCAGTACAGTGGACTCTGTCAATTCTGACACCTCCTCATTGAATGTTAATGGACGCAACTCGTGTGACGAGATCACTGATTGATGTCCTAATTTGGAATATTCAGAATCTGGATTACTCAAAATTCTTTGCTAGAAGTAATAAGGAAATAAATCGAGACATGAAAATGCAATAGTATTCAGATGTCGGAAGTGACAAGTTTACTGTATTTGGTCCTATTTTAAAAATTGCATTAAAAACATGGTATGACATTTAAAGGTGCTAAATCGATACATTAGAAAATGTCACCATACCAGTAGAGTGCTCAGTCAACCTTGTGGATTTTCTCTGGGTCCACTGTGCATTATTGAATCTTAGTCCAGAAGTTAACTAGCTTGTGTCGAGTGGACATTAAACTTCATTTTCCTCTCTCTTACGCAAAAGCCATTTACCTTCCCTTGCGTAAAAGCCAATGTGCAATGCGTACATACAAATTTATCTTCATGTGGGTTATGAACCACCACTGCTAAAAATATTTGATAAACTTTGAAATCAACGATCTATCAACTTACCCGATCATCGTAATCTCTTCTAAACCTATCATTTCTCTCAAATCTACGATCACCTCGGTCATCATGTCTGTCTCGTTCATCTATTCTATCGCGATCATCACGATCGTAACGACCACGATAATCTCGACCCTGATCTCTATCAATCTGTATTCTTCCACTGCCAATTCTTCTCTCTCTACGGTCTCCTCCTCTGTTCGAACAGTTTTAAAAAAGCAGAGATTAAATAGGGTTTAACGTTAAAAGATACAACAGTAGTCACTCAAGGGTATTGTCATGACTGGCCTCTTAAAATGCATTATGGGAGATAAGATAAAGAGTTGGCAGTTCTGACTATAACAATTAAAAATTTGATAATTTAAAAGGCATTTTGCTGAAAACTTCAGTCAGTAAATACTAGTATCAAAACCTACCGATCTCTATCATCAGCATAATCGGACGTAGTACTGGACTGTCTTGCTAGACTACTTGTTTGACTGACATGACACCCGGTACCAAAACTTCGTCTCTGTGGACTCAACACTATACCATCTTGTTCTTCTTTCAATCTTTCTTTAGCATCAACTACACAATAGATAAATATAGATTTATTGATTATGGGGAGAGAGAGAAATGGGGGTTAACATCCACTCAACACAAACTAGGTCATTTCAGGACTAACATATGGTTTAATTTTATTTCAATAATTCGCTTGCGCGTAGGGTCTTTAGCAGTGGGAGGAAACCGGAGTGCCCCGAGGAAACCTACGAGGTTGAGAAGGCACCCCTATCTCCATGCCACATCAGTCACACCAGGGCTCGAAACCACAACCGCACGTCAGAGGTGACCGGTCAGCTAGAGGTCGAAGCACGGCACTCTAGACCACTAGGTCATCCCAACCCCCCCTATTGATTATGGATTAAATATGGATAACAGTTAGTATCAAATGAAACAGGGTTTAATTGAAATGGGGTTTAATGTCCTACTGGTCACTAGGGTAACGAAGACGGGGGTTTAACGTCCTACTTTTCTGCACCAACTGGGCTAATGAAGATGGTTATGTCATATATTGCGCAATGAAGGAAATTATATCTGTCATGGGTTCTGTTATACGTTTTTTTGGTACATGATGTAGGTCCCCTGTCTTTAGCGCTTAATTTGAGGCAATCCCAAAATAAAAGGCTCCGTTCTGCACCACTGACAAAGGGAAACCACATCGGAAAAACCTGATGTACAAAAGAATGTGTGGCATGTGATGCAAAAAGAATATTCTATAGAGTATGGTAAGCTTGTGTTACTCGTAAAGGGCAAAAAAAAAACAGAGAGAAAGTGACGAGAGAGATAGGGTCTCACATCCACTCAACAGAAACCAGCTCATTTTGGGAATAACATATGATTCAATTTTTATTTCAGTAATTTGTTTATGCGTAGGGGTCTGTAGCAGTGCCAGGAAACTGAAGAACTCAGAGAAAACCCACGAGGTTGGACAGGCGACGCTACTCCTCGTCACGTACAACCATGTATTCAAAACCATGCCAGTTGACTCAATGACAGCACTTATGATACAGTGCACAGGCCATTAAAGCCTCAAGCAAAAAACAGAAAACTCATCATTACCTGGTGGTTTCCTTCTCAGTAGATCTCTATCTAACTCTAGTGGGCGTTTCCTCTCTCTGATCTCACCTAGAGTTATTGGTGACCCTTCTCTCCCTTCAGGGTTGAAAGACTTACACCATTTTTCTGGGTCCCAAATACCATCAGCACTAAAAACACAAAACAAAATTAAAGATATTTTATAAAATACAAGAAAATGAAATGGGGTGTAACATCCTACTGTTCTGCTTTGAAGAGCATACACCAATGTGCTGTGAAGAAAATTTTGCCTGGATAGCAGCACTATGGCCTACTCTTATATCGAATTCCAACTGTCAAGGGATCTTTTACGTGCACACCAATGTACAGTACACACAGAACCTCAGTTTTCCGTCCCATCCAAATGACTACACGACTGTCCTTGCCAGGGCCTCTGACCTGCACTACTGACAAGGCGAAACCACTCGGGAAAAATCCCTATGAATTTTCATGAACAGAATTAAAAATAAAAAAGTAAAATGATCAAATCTCACAAGTTTTAACAAACATCAAATAATAAATACAAAAAAATCAAGTTATTCAAATATGTATACTGTAATACTTGTGAGTACTAATGAACAGATCTAAGACTTTATTTTAACTTCTTTTGTCTAAAAAAATTAATTGACATTTCTATGTTACCAATGCAAGGATTGTAAAACACAATTTTTAAACTTACTTATCATACAGTGGCGACAAGTATGATGGACGCTTCTTAGCACTTGCACTTTCTTGGATTTCTTGAAGTTTTTCCTGAAATTTAATCAATATTCTATAGAAACATTTAGAACAAAGTACCCAACATTTTGTGATAGACACAGAAAAAAATGTCTTTTATATTATTTTTAAAAACATTTATACGAAAAACTTGTAAGGAAGGCTATCATCCAGCGAAACAAACAAGGTTATTTCGAGACTAACAAACATGGTTCTATTCTATTTCAATAATTCACTTGCATGTACATGTAGGGGTCTTTAGCAGTGGGAGAACGGACGACCCTACTCCTTGTCACGCTCAAGCGAGGAATCGAAACCACGCCACTTAACTCAATGACAAACCTAACGTGCACATGTTAAACAATTTGCCCACACACACACTCCGGATTGTACATAGCCTAATCTAAAGAAGTTTATGATGTGTACATGTGTATGTAAATAATAATTTACCCGATTGTACTGGTATTGGGGCATTGGTCCAGGTGTATCTTTTCTCAAGGGTTCCGATCTAACTTCATCATCTACACTACCACTACCTGTACTATCTCTACCAGACTCACGACCACCACCATCACGATCCATTCTGAAATACATACAACGTAACCTTGGAGATACATGTATAAATCAGGTTAAAATAAACACAAATTGATTATTTTATATTCAAAGATGCATTATATGGCCCATTCTAATTAAAATTCAGATCTATATTTCGTTTCGGTTTTTATAATTTCGATGGCCTACACTACATGTAGATATAACAAGTTATAGCGGAAGGTCACAAGCCAGTTCTAGTGTCAAGCACGCAACATTTGATCCCCATAATCTCAATCATTCGATTAACCTATCAGAATTGTTGTTGCTGTGTTTTGATTTCTATCGCTGATAATGCCTACCCACAATTCTGCGTAAGAAACATCAAACCCTCGATTCGACAGACAATTTGATTGGCTGACCCCTCATTTCAAGCAGAACATGAGTTAAATAACAAGTCTTTCATATCCCAATGTAGTAAAGACAAGTAAAACGAAATTTTGAACTATGAAAATGAAACGAAATAGGATCTGCCTAATTTAATAATATAGATAACATATGAAACCAAAAATAAGAACCTGCATTAGGCAGATTTGATTTAGTTCTTGCATAATTATTTCTACATGTACATGTAAGCTTATGTCTTTTGCTCAATAGGTTGTCAACAAATGTCAACTCACTATTATACGATCATATGCATTATTCCCCACACTTAAAAATCGTTGACATCGGAAATAATAATAACGCAATTACCGCCCTTGTTTTTCTATCCTTCACTCCTACACCCCCCCCCCCACATCTCTTGTGTACCATCTATTTTAAGGCTTTATTTTAATACATTTTAAAAAATACAACTTAAAAATATGAAATTGCAGCTTTAAGAAAAAAAAAAAACATTAAAGTTTTATAATCTCAACAGTTTGAATTAAAACGGAAATATTGGGACATATCAATAGATTTCAGAATATAAATCAATTTGCAGAATGTTTCGACTGCGTAATTTTCAATTCATCATAATATCCAGAATTCAATCTTTTGCCTTTGGGATTGATATATCCCCAAGAGACGCTAGTATACCTGTACTGTGTAGATTACAAGAAATTAACAATCCCTACGAAACTTTCACTGTTCAAAGACACCGAAAGTTAAATGACTGCCAATATGTTCAATAAAGGAGAACATGTAAATTAGGCGTTAAAAATAAATCAATTAAATTAACTGTTTGGTTACCAATCACTATGGTCACCACTTTGTGGTTTCCATCTATAGTATTATTAACTATTCTTCTAAATTCAAATGGGCAACTGAAAGTTTTTTTACTTTAAACCCGAGTTGATGGCCCATTCTCAGTGTTCTATACAATCAGAATCAGCGACTTCTTTCACAGAGAAATAACCCTATTTGTGTTTCGCAGCCATCTTCACTAACCAATAGAACTGTAAACAATGTTCAATCGAAAAACTACAAACAAGTCTGGTGGGAAGGACTCCATGTGGGAATGACATCAATGGACACGATGCCTTATTCATGGCACAGACTAATCTAGACGACCAAATGAATAGAAGACGATCCATTACGACACCATGGAACATCTACACCATAAATATTGAGCTTGTGGAATTAGATAGCAAACAATCTTGGCAATTTGTGACTAATAAATTTAGATTGTACATGTACAATGTACAATCTTGGCAGTGAATGAGTTAGGGTCAAATCAAATTAATTTTTTGATAACAGGGGTTTTCATTAAAATAGCATTATGCAAGAGCAACATCTGCTTCTTACAAGTCTTTCTTTAGGCCTCAAATGTTATGTAAATAATCAATTAGACATTAATTAACTTATCCAGACCATATTAAACTCTTGATGTCACGGCTAGTCTTCGATGTTGGTGGATTATATTCCTATATATGGCACTTAAGTGGCTAATCGAGACTATGCTGTTTATATTAATGATTTTAGTAATGATGACTGAGTCTATGTGAATATTTCACTCGCTTTGTTCTCGGCTAATAGTGGATCAATTTGACTGAAATTTTCATCAAATTACCTTTACACTATCTAGTTTTTAACTATTATAGTGAGAACTGCCATCTCTTTATCTTATCTCCCATAATGTAACTTTAATAGGCTTTGAGTTACTCAATTGTTCTGTTTAAAATTTCAAGAAATTAGGAACCATACAAAAAACCATTGCACTTATTGTACCAACAAGCACTTTTTTTTGAATTTTTGTTTTTATCAGTCAAGAAATGACATGGATTGCAATCCGATTAAAACACAGATTTCATTTCGTTTTTTTAAACATACTTCAAAATTTTGTTTTACTTGTCTTTTTATTACACTAGGATCTGAAAGATGTTATTTTGTCGACGTTTGCGTGAAACGGTCGGTTACATAGAGTTCTTGGAATGTGATGGACGTACATGTAACTGTGGGTAAACCACTAGAAATCTAAGCACTGATTGATTAATTAATATTTGTCGTCATAGGGTCAAAAGTCGCTCATACGACCCTTGACATGACTTTCCAGAACAACAGGTCAGATCCCCATGATGTAGTGTAGGCCATCGAAAATATAAAAAAAGAAACAAACTATAGATCTGTATTTTAATCAGAAGGACATGGATAGCTACATGGATCTTGGTTAGATCAAAATATTATGATAATCACACATTGTGTCACTATCATTACATAACAAACTATCTCATGTTTACCCTCTAGGGTCAACTAGTGACCTATTTTATCGTAATCTTATCTCATATGATTTCTCTGTCAACAGGTTAATACTCCTATTTCAAGCATAATTACATGTCGGTCAGATTTATATCAAAATGCACATTAATCACAATTCAAATTAATATTTATAAACATTAAAGTAACAAAAGAGAGAGAGTTCATAAAAGACGATTTTAAAAGAGAGAGAGAGAGAAATGGGGTTTAACTTCCACTTGACACAAACTAGATCATTCCAGGACTAACATATGCTTCAAATTTATTTCAATAATTTGTTTGCGCATTGCACAGGGGTCTTTTGCAATCAATATTGAGGTCCATTTCAATCAATATTGATGTTATCTTGCCGTGACCAAATCGGCTTACAATATTTGAGACACAATGAACATTTTAAAATCAGATTGCATGACATGGCCATGATCATTAGGTACTGACTGCTCAGTTTCCTGAAGCAATGGCCCGAGAAATCCTTCTCTTATGCGGGAGTGTGTCTATTCTTTCCGTTCTATGAAAGCTATCACTTAAGTACAGCAACATCCAGTCCTTTGTCTAATCTGGGTCTTCCCTAAAACTTTGGACTGTGTTTTAAAGTATTAAAAACGGTGAAAGCATGTTCTTTTCCAAACAGTATTGTTCCCTAAAAATTTGGACTGTGTTTTAAAGTATTAAAAACGGTGAAAGTATGTTCTTTTCCAAACAGTATTGTTTACATTTCATTCAACTTGATAGCCTCGTTTGTCACGCAATTAGTTTTACTGCAGTATTCTGCTATACACAGGTTAATTACGCATAATAAAATCGTGAGCCATGACATAACTTTATGTAAACATATTTGGTCCAATATTGGCACTCGTTTTGAATGTAAAGCTTTTGTAGGGCAGCTAGTGATTGGTTGGTAGACGGACTTCTGACCAATCAAAATTTAAAACAACAATATAAACTCATAATAGCAGTGTGTAGTAGGATTACCCCTAATCAAACGTAACACTGCGTGGACTATGCAAGAAAATAGGAATTATTTTTATCCAGATATATTTCAAACAGCATTATTTTTCTAATACTTTAAAAAAAAAATGTTGTTTTACATTTTAATTTTCAGAAGTAAAAAAGTTAATATGGTGTGGCAATTAACCAGTTTATAAAATTGTGCAGGAGCCATAAAAAGTTCCTGATCCCCCGAATGTATGATGTTTAAAAAAAAACTGAAAGTAGTTTATTAATCTCAATATTTAGGAGAGTGATTTAGCTAATTTGCAGGAGTCTTTAATGACTCCCGCGAAGGAAAGCTGACGTGCGTCGAGAGGAGCACGAGCAAATGCTCATCATAAACGTGAAGGACTGAATTAACTCGCACTGATGTCATCATTCTCAGTGATTGTAGCAGCCAAACAAATAGTCACTGTTGTAAATCAGTTTGTACTCGAGTGGCCGATATTTTTATCCGATACATGAACTACAAAAAACACATTCTTCACACAGAGATCCATCCAATCTGTTTGACAGAGAAATAATTACGAATTATCTCTGTAACAGATGACTGTCCACAACACGTGCGTTGACTGCACGCGGCGGTAGTCATTGGCTCAACGGCTCGTGCAATGTTTACTCAACACCTACATGTAACTGCTTCGGGCAAAATGATGCATTTTACTCATTTTAATACCCATTTACACTAAATAGGAAATATTTTTTAACTACAAATACTTCAAGCGTCTTTATTTATTTTTCTTTTACCTCAAAACAATGTTTGAGAATTTAACTTGTGGGAGTTAAAAAGTTAATATGCCGAACTCATAAAGTCTCGTCGATGTCATGCTTATCAGTGATTGTAGCGGCCAAGCGAATATTCACTGCAGGATCAGTTTGACTTCATCCCTCAAGAGTAGATCTCTGCCCTAAATAGCCGCCATGTCCAAAAATTAGTACATCGTTCTGTAATGCGAATCTACCCCGTTTCACGTCTGTCATACACACAACGACTAAATAAACTGTTTTTAAATTTTATCAAATGGAATGGAAGTAGACTTAACAAAATTCGAGAAGTATACTTTGTGTTTTCAACTAAAATCGTTGATTTAGGACTTAACATGTTGGTCAACTACATGTAGTTTAGTGTCTGTTCTTGAGTAGATTTTTTCCTCCCACTGCCAAAGACCCCTACGCGCAAGCGAATTATTGAAATAAAATTGAAACCATGTTAGTCCCAAAATGACCTAGTTTGTGTCGAGTGGATGTTAAACCCCAAATCTCTCTCTCTTGAGTAGATTCAACTGTAGACAGACAATCTAAAAGTATGCAAAAATCATTATTGCCAAGATCTTGGGCTTTAATCTTTAAAAAATTATCATTAAATGTGAATAAATTACCAGTACGCAGGAAAAGATACATTATGGGAGATTAGATAAAAAGCTGAGAGTTGTCATTATAATAGTTCAAAACTAGATAATCGAAAGGGAATTTGCTGAAAATTTCAGTCAAATTTATCCACTCTGATCCGAAAATTCAGCTATTGAATTTGGGGCCTAGCCTCGATCATCATTACGAAAATCTAAGTGATGCATTTTCTATGGCGCTCAGTATATTATCAGTACATTATATAGTAAGTTAAAAATGTCAGGCACTACCATTTCATTAGTGCCTGATATTTTGTCAGGTACATCTAAAACCCTTATTTCCAGGTCTGATAACACTAAACTTCTGACTGTCCTACAACTGGGTCACATTGCCTTGCTTGCCTGAGATCATTTCATACACATATTATATTGTCAATTCTGTACCAACCGTACTCGTAGTCAGTGTCCGAAACAAACATTTTCCATGCACAGGCCCGCAGGACCTGTGCGACACATGATCACGTAGGTCCTTCAGGTAACACGCAGGCCCATCCAATAATAATTATTTATAGTTTCCATGTATAAAGCTATGGTTTAGTAACTTGCGAAAGAAAAAAAGAAGACACGAATTAGTGTGTCATTTCAATTTATAAATGGAACAAATCTATTCATGGCTACATTGGGTTTTCCATATTAACCTACGTAAACTTCAAATAGTTACAAAAAAACCCCAAACAACTAACTGACCTAGATTGTTAGCACAATAGCCCAGAATTGAGTCAAAAGAGGTCCGTAAGAAATGTTTTTAAAATCATCAGCCTCCATTACGTTTAATAAAAGGCAGGCCCACAACTACACCGTTCGGAAAATTTAATACACGTTTCGGCTTCATGAAATTCATGTCAGTAAGCCTAATATTCCTGAATAAATTACTGTCTTCGTTTTTTGGATGCATACAGCACAATAGTATTTTTTCATAACACAAGTTTTAATTTTTGTCTGTCCACGTAACTTTCAGATATGCTTTTATTCATTCGTCCATGATAGACACACGGCACAGTGGTCACGTGGCAACCATAATTGAAATTGCTTTAAAATAAAATTCCGTACGCGACTACGACACCAGATACCTTTCAAAAATAATAACGACAAAAATTCAACATGGTTAAAATTAAGCCTCTGTCAGCATGTGTATATAAAAAATCATAACGGTAGATGCAACTTAAAATTAAACGTAGCATCGCCGGCTTATTGACCTAGAAATTCCAATCAGTGTCACACGTGTCATCGGTGGATTTGGCAATGGCGGAAAAAATATAATATATATTATTATTAATGATTGTTTCTCAGTATATTTGGTGTTCTATCAGAGGATTATATTCAACTAATGTCACTAACAACTGGTCATCAGCGAAACCATTAAACGTATAGTTATCAGTTTAATATCTACCAGTACCTAGAATTCATATGGAGCGTCGAAGGAAGCGCGATTCCCGAACGAGATGCACAAATAAGAGGCTGGTTACGCGAGTCATTGTTTGGAAAAACATCAGCTTCCGTCATGTCGATGACAAGTAAACAATAACCGTTAACTATCGGAGGCTCTATCGTTGCGTTTCTATGACAGTTCTACCATATCCAGAATTGTCGAATGAGGACACTAACTATACGCGCTAAGAAGACGAAGGCCCGGCGGACCCGAGTGAAATAGGCAAGCAGGAGTCCTCCGATAAATCAGTCGGCCTCGGGCCTACGGACCGACGTTTGTGTCGAACACTGCTCGTAGTTTTATATAAATAGTGTATATTTTGGGTTAGGCAACACATAGGGTTGCAAAGGGTGGGAATTTTCAAATCTATTTTTAGAACTGAAAAATAGTAAAATTATGTAGAGGATATTTGTCGTTTTAGAGTGAATAACATATTTTATTTCATTGAATTTTATGATTTTACAATCATTTAAGATAAAACAACATGGACTACTTTTTCCGCCAGTGGAATAACACTTTTATTTCACTGATAAAAGATTGACCAATCAGAAGTCAGAATTTGGTTTGGAAAAAAGTGGTAAAAAATGGCTGGTCAAAGGAACCAGAGGCCTCCGGCCCCACGGCTGCCTTGGAACGAGATTGCCAAAATGGTAAAACTAAAGAGATTAATCTATGAAAATTCTGCTCTCAAATGGTATACAAAAAAATATAAGATCTAATTTGAAACTCTTCGAGGCTGACAATGATCCTTCCAGTACAGAAATTTTGGATATTCCGGAGGATTCATCTGAACCTGAAATCTCCCTTTTTATCCATCGATGAGGATGTAGATAAAGATTTTGAAGATAAAGATGAATGGCAGAGTTACCTGACTGTGTTGAGCACTAATTTAGTAATTGTAGAATGTGTAACCTGTGTATTAACAATTCAACTTAACAGAACCATCTCATTATTAGTTATTAGATTTTAGTGTATATGACACATCCGATAATATATTTTGTATCTTGTAGGTACCGGTATTAAAACATTACTGTCACTTGCAAGTCATTAATAACGACACAGGTTTCAATTTATGACACCAAATTGAAAATTCCCCAAATTCCCAGAAATTTCACGGGAAATTTGCCCTGCTTAAAAATTCACAGGAATTTTTCAACCCTAGCCTAGCAATGCAAAAGGTACTCGGTCTGGGGATATGCATCATTGCCTGCTTAGTCATCACATTCACAATTTTTGTGATTTGTCTAAAAGAGTAAGATTGTTTCATTGAAATTCTTGATATCAATTATTGCTATAAATAACAGACAAGTCTACAACGACGGTATCAGGCGTATTCAACACCAGGCTAATTCATGACCAGTAAAATCGGCGTATTCAAGACCAGTATATTATAGGGTTGGTTGATCGGTATATAAAGGTGCTAAGTAGTACTCATCAGTGTGGATAGAAGCCGATACGATAAATATTATAGATGATTTTGATGATTGGTGTTTGATGTATTAAAATTGTTTTTTTTTTACAATTGAGTTGTTGTTTAAATTATTTAATCTTAAGCTTGAGATTGTACATCCCGGCTTTGTTATTTTGATTGGTCGGTGTATAAAGTTGCTTATTAGTACTCATCAGTGTGGATAGAAGCCACGTGCAGTAAATTCTTTGGAAATATAGCTGACATGTTTAAATATTTATGGCACTACTAATCATTTAAAGAATCAAGGCTTGGGGTATTTTTAAATCAACCTGCTTACAACTGGTTAATACCTGATCTCAAAAATACGTCATCTGTCAAACTCAAAGTACCGGTAAGACTGATGGAGAAATGAAATGGCAAGAATGAAGAATGAATGAATTGAGTTTGTTGTATAATATTAATAATTTAGACCAGTGTCACAAAGTCATCCTGTATAAATATTGATCAAATGTGAATAAATTTGTTAATGAAATTTGTTAAGGTAACCGATCTTTCAATTTGCGTAACAAGGAATTCGATCACATGTTTTTGAACTGCATGGCGCGACCCCACGTAACCGATTGGTATCATTTGCGTCAAATTTTGTGGGGTGAATAAATAAGTTTTATCCATCTTGAAAATAATAAAAAAAAAAGCATTGATTTTGAAATACCAAAAAATGCCGTGGTGCCGTAGCAGTACTATTCTGCCGCGCCACTTTTCATTTTTTTGTGCCGTGGTAGAAAATTCTTAATTTCGAGGACTGCTGTATGTATTATGACTATTTAAAATATATGATATTAATAGTAACGTCAAGTTAAACACAATACTTAGTTCAAAGTTGAATACGAAACTATGGCTATTATTAATCGCATCAACTGAATACGATGTTTTATATGTAAATATTGTCTTCGAATATTATTTCAACTCTTGTATGTATTATGACTATTTAAAATATATGATATTAATAGTAACGTCAAGTTAAACACAATACTCAGTTCAAAGTTGAATACGAAACTATGGCTATTATTAATCGCATCAACTGAATACGATGTTTTATATGTAAATATTGTCTTCGAATATTATTTCAACTCTTGTTTGTATTATGACTATTTAAAATATATAATAAATACCCTGTTAATCCTTCTATTGTCTTGTCTTAATTGATTAATTAACTTAACATCCATAGACAGAGTACTACTTAGCACCTTTATATACCGATCAACCAACCCTATAATATACTGGTCTTGAATACGCCGATTTTACTGGTCATGAATTAGCCTGGTGTTGAATACGCCAGGATTCACAACGACTACCATAGTAGGCATTCAAGTTTACCATACAATTTCTGCTATTTTTATAAGCAAATTTGATCTATCTAATTTAAATAAATGAAGTATTCTGTCAGTTTCTTATTCATAATGAGGTGGTATTTGGTAGTATTAGAGGGTTTTGGTTGAATAACCCTGCCCTAAAATGACATTGATTGAAGAGATTTAAGATTAAGTCATAAAACTTTTAATCAGTGTGATATGCTGTCTTTCGCAATTGCAGCTAGAATGTCTTTGCTCACCATCAAATATTCACAAACCACAACAACAAAACGAGCCACACACATCTCAATTTTTTGATACTCACCTTTCTAAATATAATTTGGTTATAAATTGCCTTGAGTTACTTTGGAAGATTTAAACGATAAACTATGGACATGAACAATAAATATATATTTTAGATAAACACTTAGGAAGCTACGAAATTAGAGAATAAACATTTTACAAACGATAAACGAAAGCATACAATTTGAATGGCTGGACAATTTTGAGAAGAAAGATAAGAGCCCGGATATACGCATGCGCATTGAATATAAAACGTAAAATTTTTCGGCGTTTTGTTGAACTATGTGTCGAAGAGATCAAAGGGTTTTGTAGATTGTTTGATTTTGTATATTTAGAACATTAACAACATCAAATCATTTAATTAATTCACATTAAATTGATTAAAAGACTGTGACAGATGATCTGGCTTCACTTCCGGGTCACCTTCTTCCATTTTGTCACGTGGGAACTAGTGACTGTCTTAACAGTCTGTTTCTGAAAATATATTTGAATATCTTCTAAATTTTATAAGTTATCGAAACAGATTTCATACAAGAAATTAAACAATAATCATGGCAACCGTTTTACAAAAGATTGCCGAGATTGAGGCGGAGGTAAGTACCGAATATCTGGTAGAAAGTGCTGAAATATGCCAAAACATGAAGCAAGGGATTGGAAGGAAAGGGAGATAATATTGCGGTTTATTGAAAAATCAAGATCATGTTTTCTGTACTTAATCAGATAACATATATTGTACAGACCATGTAATTTTCGTTAATGAAATATAAAATTTTAAAGAAAAAGGATGACAAACTTGTGAATGACAAGTTGTGATTCTATTCAAATTCAAGAGGTAATCTCTAGTCTAAAGTTTCATTTCTTCACTTCAATCAAGGCCCGTAACATGTCATGGCACCAGACCCAGGGTGCCTTGCCATTTAAGATTACCCTATTTTCATACTACAGCTATAGAAGGCCGGATAGCAACTGTCAGCGAATATCGTTCGCTAAATGACAGTTGCAAAAGCAACTAGGCTAGTTCACCAGCACTTCAATAGATTTATACTCGTCAAACAAAATATGATTTTTAGATAATGTTGCAGTGTTTAATAAAGTTCCAATTTCATATTTTTAAGTTATACTTTTAAAATGTATTAAAATAAAGCCCTAAAATTGATGGTATCTATAAACAATCCTACCTTGTTAAAGAATAATCCTATTAATCCTATAATTCACTATTGCCAGTTGAGAAATTGGCAAAACTATCATTTTCAACTTCAAATTCATTAACAAGGTAGGACTGTTTATAGATACAATCTATTTTAGGGCTTTATTTTAATACATTTTAAAAACATAACTTAAAAATATAAAATTGCAACTTTAACAAAAACAAATACATTTTACTCAATCGAAATTCAAGTATGACTAATATTTCTTCACTTTTTTGTCCCCCGCCTTTCGAAGAAAGTTGGGGGACTATTAAAATGGGTTCGTCCGTCTGTCTGTCTGTCTGTCTGTCTGTCTGTCTGTCCGTCTGTCCGTCTGTCCGTCACACTTTTTGGGACACAATAACTCTCTTCCTAATTGAGCTAGAATGTTCAAACTTGGTGTATGTGTTTATTAGGTCAATGCCTTGATGGAGTTCAAAGATGAGCATTTTCCGCTTAGGGTAAGCAGAGATAAGCAATTTGATTGGTTGATTGCTTTGGGACACGATAACTTTAGTTCTAATTAAGTGAGAGTGATGAAACTTGGTGTATAGTTTCATTACAGTAATACCTTGACTAAGTTCGATAATGAGCATTTTCCGCTCAGGGTAAGCAGAGCAATTTGATTGGTCGAGACTTTGGAACACAATAACTTTCCTTCTAATTGAGTTAAAATGTTCAAACTTGGTGTATATGCTTATTAGGTCAATGCCTTGATGGAGTTCGGAGATGAGCATTTTCCGCTTAGGGTAAGCAGAGCGATACGCAATTTGATTGGTCGAGACTTTGGAACACAATAACTCTTCTTCTAATTGAGTAAAAATGTTCAAACTTGGTGTATATGCTTATAAGGTCAATGCCTTGATGGAGTTTGAAGATGAGCATTTTCCACTTAGGGTAAGCAGAGATAAGCAATTTGATTGGTTGATGCTTTGGGACACGATAACTTTAGTTCTAATTAAGTGAGAGTGATGAAACTTGGTGTATAGTTTCATTACACTAATACCTTGACTAAGTTCGATAATAAGCATTTTCTGCTCAAGGTAAGCAGAGCGATATGCAATTTGATTGGTCGAGAGTAGTCGAGACTTTGGAACACAATAACTCTCCTTCTAATTGAGTTAAAATGTTCAAACTTGGTGTATATGCTTATTAGGTCAATGCCTTGATGGAGTTCGAAGATGAGCATTTTCCGCTTAGGGTAAGCAGAGATAAGCAATTTGATTGGTTGATACTTTGGGACAAGATAACTTAGGTTCATCTTGATTGATGATTTTTATGCCAATACAATGGCTGCATTCTCATTTAGTAATCGATTCGACAGTAACAGTGTATAGAAACGATTGACTTGGATACGAGGGCCCTTTCCCTTGGCCAGAGGGGCCCTTTTGTCTGCCTTTAGGGTCCCCCTTATTAGGGTACATTTTCATTTTTCTCGTCGGTTTTAGCATTTTTCTTTATAAAACACTTTTGGATGACACTTCGTGTACAGTTTGATTGCTCGATACATTGAAAAAAATAAATGTACGATTAATTAATATGTGTCTTCTATTTATTTTCGGATTTCGGCGGGGGACATCAGCCTCACTGTTGGCTTGTTTTTTTTATAGATGGCTCGAACTCAAAGAAATAAAGCCACCAGCGGGCATCTTGGTATGTTAAAAGCCAAGTTAGCCAAGTTTAGAAGAGAATTAATTGAACCTAAAGGTGGTGGTGGTGGAGACAAAGGAGAAGGATTTGATGTGGCCAAGACTGGTGATGCTAGAATTGGATTTGTGGGTGAGAATCTTTAAAATACAAGATTATCTAGAAAGGAACTGACTCAAAGATGGCTGGTATCGGTAACACAGTAAAAGTAACCTTGCGTGGTGTGGTTTTGATTGATGGGTTATATGTGACAAGGACAAGGCCGACAAGGGTCGCTAGTTCAAATTTGGTCCTATGGATTCCTCCCACTGCTAAAGACCCTACATGTAGTTCAGCTCTGAACGTCCCCTACACTCAAGCAAATTATTAAAATTAAATTGAACCATGTTTTAATCTGGAAATGACCAAGTTAGTGTGAGTGGAGTTTAAACTCTCTCTCTCTCTCTCTCTCTCTCTCTCATGAGTTGAAATGTGGTATAATGGAGAACACATGTTAAACATGCCAACATTCTGTAGATCAATAAAAAAAAAATTGATATGCACCCACCATGACATTAGAATAATAAATCAATTTGATTACATTTCATATTTCCAGGTATGTATGTGAAAATTGCTGATATCATTCGGGGCGGAATAGTTTGATGATGAACCCTGTTAAATTTAATACCATTATTGCCCTATTTTTTTCTAGGTTTTCCATCAGTGGGTAAATCAACATTGTTGAGTAATTTGGCAGGTGTATATTCGGAAGTTGCTGCGTATGAATTTACGACTTTAACGACCGTACCAGGTGTCATCAGATATAAGGGAGCCAAAATTCAGGTAAATGCAAAAAAAAACGACAGTGAACTGTTTTTTGGCAGGTTCTCCATCCTGCACCTTGACAAGCGGAAACCTCACGGGGAAAATCCTGATAAATGATGGTAGTCATGTTGAATTGGTTTTATATCTAGCTCTTATGCATGACTTTTCTATTATACTTGTTGTATTGTACAATGTCATATCAATGCAATAAAATAAGTTTAGACTAAGCTATTCAAATAATAAACATTCAAATACACATAGTTGTTAGATCTGTCTGGCCGCTGAGTTCACAAAGTTCTTAAGTTAAGAATTTACTCAAATTTGTTTACCGTATTTTAACTTTAATATATTCCTTTATAAAACTTTCCTTTTGTTAATGTATCGGATACATCAATAAAAAAAAACTATGCGCAAAGTTTTGTGTTTCTGGATCAAAAATATTTCTCATAAACGGTTAAGTAAGTTCTTAACTTAAGTCTGAGGATACTTTGTTAATTCATCTCTTTACAGTTGTTAGAATTACCTGGTATTGATCTATTTATAGTTGTTAGAATTACCTGGTATTGATCTATTTATAGTTGTTAGAATTACCTGGTTATGATCTATTTATAGTTGTTAGATTTACCTGGTATTGATCTATTTATAGTTGTTAGAATTACCTGGTATTGATCTATTTATAGTTAGAATTACCTGGTATTGATCTATTTATAGTTGTTAGAATTACCTGGTATCGATCTATTTATAGTTGTTAGATTTACCTGGTATCGATCTACTTATAGTTGTACCTGGAATTGATCTATTTATAGTTGTTAGAATTACCTGGTATTGATCTATTTATAGTTGTTAGAATTACCTGGTATTGATCTATTTATAGTTGTTAGAATTACCTGGTATTGATCTATTTATAGTTGTTAGAATTACCTGGAATTGATCTATTTATAGTTGTTAGAATTACCTGGAATTGATCTATTTATAGTTGTTAGATTACCTGGTATCGATCTATTTATAGTTGTTAGATTTACCTGGTATCGATCTATTTATAGTTGTTAGATTTACCTGGTATCGATCTATTTATAGTTGTTAGATTTACCTGGTATCGATCTATTTATAGTTGTTAGATTTACCTGGTATTATTGAAGGTGCTAAAGATGGTAAAGGTCGTGGTAAACAGGTGATCGCAGGTAAGTAATACTTTTATTTTTGTTCAATGAATCATCTAATATAAGATGAATGTATTAAAGTGTAAATAAATAGGACACAGACCACCCCACCCTCCCTCAATCCCCCATAGAAATATACAGTAAACATAGATTATGCAAGAGGTAAATCAGCCTTTCGCGGGTTTTTCTTTAGGCCTGAAATGTTATATAAACTATTAATTAGACATTAATTAACATCACAAGACCATAATAAACTCTCAATTCCTTTGAGGGGGGGTGGATGGGAATGGTTAGCCACACTGTATCATAAAGTCGATGACCCTCTCTCTCTCTCTCTCTCTCTCTCTCTCTCTCTCCGGTTTTGTTTGTTTAAATATTAAATGGTAATTAGATATTATCGATTTTATATTTAAGTGGCGAGAACGTGTAGTTTGATCTACATTGTATTAGATGTTTTAAAACCTCTACAACATAAACGTCTGCTAGAGAAAGAATTAGAAGGGTTTGGTATACGTCTAAATAAACAACCCCCTAATATTGTATTTAAACGTAAAGACAAAGGCGGACTTAATCTTACAGCTACGGTAAGTCGCAGTTGATATGAATGAGAAACCCTTGAGGATGTTGATTGGTCAAAGGGTTTATGCATGCGTTTTATTCAATGAGGGAGGTTGGATAGCAGTATGGTTACCACGGACACACTATATCATAAGGTCTCTTATTGATTCAAGTGGCGTGGTTAGGATTTTTGGCTTGTACGGGACAAGGAGTAAGATCGCCTGTTCTATCTCACATGGGTGTTCTCCCGGTCCTCTGGTTTCCTCCCACTGCTAAAGGCCCATACGCGCTAGTGAATTATTGAAATAAAATTGAATCATATGTTAGTCCCGAAATGACTTAGTTCCCATCTATTTCTTTCATAATCATTCATGGAAAGAGAAATCCATGATCATTCATGGGAAGGGAACAACCCATCATCATTTATAGACAGGGAAAGTCCATAATCATTTATAGAACAATAGGGGAAAACACATAACGATTTGGGGAAAGGGGAAAACCCACAACTATATTTGGAAAAGGGGAAACCCATAACCAGTTTTGGAAGCGAGAAACCCATGGCCCTTTAGATTATCAATCATCTTTATATGTTTATGGGGGATCACCGTGGCTAACTGGATAAGACACTAGCTCACTATCCTGGAGGTCGAGTGTTCGATCCCTGCATTGGACAACAAAGCTCATCCCGATTTTCCTGTGTGGTTCCACCTCGTCAGTGATGCAGGACAGCGGGGGAATGGGACGAGAAAATGAGGTCCTGTGTACACTTTAGCGTGCACATAAATGATCCCTTGTCATTTGGAATACGATATAAGAGTAGGCCATAGCGCTGCTCCCCAGGCAAAATTTCCCTCATAGCACACTTTAGGAGTAGAACAGTAGGACGTACGTTAAACCCCATTTCATTTAATATATGTTTCAGGTTGCCCAATCAGAATTAGATATAGATTTAGTGAAGACTATTCTCAATGAATATAGAATAAATAATGCCGATATTACGCTACGTATTGACGCCACAGCAGAAGATTTGATTGATGTTATAGAAGGAAATCGAGTCTATATTCCTTGTATTTATATACTTAATAAAATTGATCAAATTTCTATAGAGGTAAGTTATATCATATAACTTTTAAAAACTGCTGATTATTATTTGATATTTAGAACTCCATTTTATTCAGAGAGCCACGATGGCTCAGTCAAAAGGCGTTGGCTCGCTAACATGGAGGTCTATTGTTCGATCCCTACGTCAACTGAGAAAGTTAATTGGGATTTTTCGGGTGTTCTTTCCTCTTGTCAGTGGTTCAGGACAGGGCCTGGCAAGGACAATGTACAGTCGTTCGGATGGGACAAAAAACATGTTAAAGATCCCATGACAGTTTGAACTCGATGTATAAGTAACAGTCCTTCACGTTTAAGGGGAGCCTTTGTTCCTGCTTCTCTCAACGCATATCAGCTTTCCTGCAAATTAGCTAAATCACTCTCCTAAGTATTGAGATTAATAAACTACTTTCAGTTTTTGTTTACTTTTAAACTGCATTCATTCAAGGTACCAGAAGCTTTTTATGGCTCCTGCACAATTTTATTAACGTGAAGGACTGAAGTAAGCGGCCGCCCAGTTGGAGCAGAATAGTAGGATGTAAAATGTCATTTCATTTCATTTCAACAAAATATATTGAATCTGAATAGAGTTATTTCCCTTTAATGATGTTTCCATGTATTAAGTCAATGTTTAAACATACATTATGCAAGAGCGAAATCTGCCTGCCTATTGCATGTCTTTCTTTAGGACTGAAATGTTATCTAAATTATTAATTAGACATTTATTAACTTATCAAGACAATAATCAACTCTCGATGTTTGTATTTACTGGATTGGAATCCGATCAGCTGCTCAATGCCCATTGATGATTAAAGCAAAAAATGGATAATCAAGATTATGTTTATTATTGTACCGACTTTAGTAATGATGATTGACGCTAGGCCTAAAATTCAGTCGCTAATTCTAGGTTAAGAGTGGATCAATTGACTGAATTTTCAGCAAAGTGCCTTTACATTGTTTAGCTTTTAACTGTTATAGTAAGAACTGCCAGCTCTTTATCTAATCTCCTATAATGTAACTTTAACCAAATTTTAATTTTTGTAATTATGTTTTAACAGGAATTAGATCTTGTGTATAAAGTACCACATTGTGTACCTATCTCAGCACATCATAAATGGAACTTTGATGATTTGTTAGAAAAAATGTGGGAATATTTAATGTTGGTCAGAATGTAAGTATGTTGCACTTACTACAAAAAAATATGTTGTCCGATGTAGACATTGTCGTTCATGTAGAAGAACATTCGGATTTCAAGATTAGAGTAGACTGTAGCGTGGCCATTGGAACAATTTCCTGCACACCAGTCATACTGTATGGTGTATGCCCATCTTCATTGACCCACTTTTAAAATCGACATTAAGTGATCCCATTACATATTTCAAAAAATGTGACAATCTTTATGGATGACGTCTGTGTGTTTATGTTTCATTGCCATGACAACCTATGTTTTTATTTTTAGTTATACGAAACCTAAAGGTCAGTTACCAGACTACACGGCACCCGTTGTGTTGACCGGTGGGAAAACCACCGTAGAAGATTTCGCTAATAAACTCCATCGATCTATAATGAAAGAATTTAAATAGTAAGTATTGTCTATTTATTATGGGGGGTGGGATGGCCTAGTGGTCTAGAGTGCCGTGCTTCGACCTCTAGCTGGCTGGTCACCTCTGGCTTGCGGCAGTGGTTTCGATCCCTGGTGTGAGCGTATGTGGCATGGAGATAGAGGCACTTTCTCAACCTCGTAGGTTTCCTCCGGGCACTCTGGTTTCCTCCCACTGCTAAAGCAAATTATTGAAATAAAATTAAACCATATGTAAGTCCCAAAATGACCTGGTTTGTGTCGAGTGGATGTTAAACCCCATTTCTCTCTCTCTCTATTTATTATCTCATGGGGTGGGGTGGGGAATGGCCAAATGGTTAACACATGCACACTGTACCATAAGGTGTCTCCTAGTCCTTCAAGTTTTTTAACACGGCTAAAGGTCCAGTTGGATGACTACTTTAGGGCTGGTATCATTCAGTCAACCGGTGTGGTTTCGATTTCCCGGTTGTACGTGACATGGAGTAGGGTCGTCCAACCATGTGAGTTTTCTCCAGGATCTTCAGCTTCCACCCTTGTCTAAAGACCCCTTAGTGCAAGTGAAATATTGAAATAAAATTGAACCAAATGTTAGTCTTGAAATGACCTACTTTGTGTTGAGATGATGTTAAACCCCAATTTTGTGATATTATTAAAGTCTGTGGGAGTTGTGTTGGTTCACTGCCCCTGTACGTTCCATCTTCTATCTGTTTGTTGAATGAGAAAATTCACCAGGATTACCGCTGATTACTTTTAAATTGTACGCTGTGTTAACTTTAAACATACATTATGCAAGAGCTAAATCTGCCTATTGCAAGTCTCTCTTTAGGCCTGAAATCCTATCTAGATAATTAATTAGACATTAATTAACAAAACCAAACCATAATAAGCTTTCGATATTCAAGATTTTAACTTGTTCAAAAAGAAACTAAAAACTCATTTTTTTAACGAATATTTCGTGATACCCGGGTGCAATCTTTACCTCCCCCCTCCCCTACACCCACCACCAGAGCAGCTAATCTAGCTGGATGTTAGTACTCTATATATGTCCATTAAAAATTTAATTTAAAAATAGTCAAGCGAGGCTAAGTCTCGGATATACACCAGTGCCTTGGTTACCAAACAACAAATCGTGATAATTTGGATCAAAATGAAATAATTTGAATGAAATTTTCAATATTTTCATTTTAGATCCGGGAGAGGGGGATGGCCTAGTGGGCTAGAGTGCCGCGCTTTGACCTCTAGCTGGCCAGCCACCTCTGGCTTGCGGATGTGTTTCGATCCCAGGTGAGAGCGCACGTGGCATGGAGATAGGGGCGCCTTCTCAACCTCGTGGGTTTCCTCCGGGCACTCCTGTTTCCTCCCATTGCTAAAGACCCCTACGTGCAAGCAAATTATTGAAATAAAATTAAACCATATGTTAGTCCCGAAATGACCTAGTTTGTGTTGTGTGGATGTTAAACCCTCTCTCTCTCTCTCTCTCTCTCTCTCTCTCCCTCTCCCATTTTAGATCTCTATTTTTGAATTGTTATAGTCAGAATGGTCAGCTCTTTATCTAAATGTTACATAGTGTATGTTTGATTTTGCTATGAATATCTACTTGTATGTTAACTTTAATTTTGCTATGAATTTGTATTTGTGTGTTTACAGTGCTTTAGTGTGGGGATCTTCTGTAAAACATCAGCCTCAGAAAGTGGGTAAAACACATTTATTACAAGATGAAGACGTTGTACAGATTGTGAAAAAGTAAGTTAATCCTTAAAGATAAATTATGGGAGATAAGATAAAGAGATGGCAGTTCTCACTAAAATAGTTAAAAACTAGATAGTGTAAAATAATTTGCTGAATATTTCAGTCAAATTGATCCATTATTAGCCTAGAAAAAGCCTTTGAAATATTCACATAGCCTCATCATCATTACTCAAATCATTAATATAAACAGCATAGTCTCGATTATCCACTTGATTGATTTAATTATCAACGGCCATTAAGCGGCATATAAGAATTTAATCCGCCAACATCGAAGGCTAGCCTTGACATAAAGAGTTTATTATGGTCTGGATATGTTAATTAATGTCTAATTGATTATTTAGATAACATTTCAGGCCTAAAGAAAGACCAGTAATAAGCAGATTTTGCTCTTGCATAATGCTATTTTAATTATTCCATTAGGGGATCACAGTGGCTAAGTGGGCTGAGACGGTTCCCCTTGCCAGTGATGCAGAACGGAGGGAGGGTTGGATTGCCGAATGGTTAGCACGTGCATGCTGTATTATAAAGCCTCTCATTGAATCAACTGGCGTGGTTTCGAATCCCAGTTTGTATGTGGCAAGGAGTAGGGTCACCTGTCCAACCTCGTGGGTTTTCTCCGGTTTCCTTCCACTGCTAAAGACCCCTTCGCACAAGAGAATTATTGAAATAAAATTAAATCATATGTTAGTCCCGGAATGACCTGGTTTGTGTCAAGTGGCGGTTAAACCATATTTCTCTCTCTCTTAGAAACCAGATTTGACATAAAATAAAGATATTAAAAAAAAAAAACACTTCATATTTTCATGTACTGGTGTTGATCTTTATATTGAAATTTAAACATTTTTATATCTAAGGAAAAAAAATTGGACATGTAATAAAAATTATTTAAAAAAATTCTTTATATCTATGTGATAGTTGTTAAATTTTATTTTGACAGTTGTGGATACATGTAGTATAAAACTGACACATAGTTCTCAATTACCCATCAGGCCTCGAGGCTCTTGTTTACAACGCTAGTTTTATCTCTTTTGGCTATGGTTAGCATGACCTAATGTCTAACCCATTACCTAGCCTGCAGTCTACTGAAGTATCCCTGACATTTATGTCTTAATGCGTAATTTATGTTTTGGGTTTTTTTTTACGTCTGAATAATCTTGTACCTGCGTAGATAAATCAATGGCTAGATTACATATGTTCAAGTCTGGATAACCTTGTACTCTATGTAGGTAAATGACTAGATATATTTACGTCTGGATAATTTTGTACTTTGAGTAGGTAAATGGCTAGATATATTTACGTCTGGATAATTTTGTACTTTGAGTAGGTAAATGGCTAGATATATTTAAGTCTTGATAATCTTGTACTCGGCGTAGGTTAAGTCTCAATTATCAATTTTTATACGCCCACATGGCTAGGTAATTTTATGTCTGGATAGTTGTGTACTCTGTGTAGGTAAATGGCAAGGTAATTTTACGTCCTAATGTGTAATAAATAACCCAGTTAACCAAGTAGAGAATACATCTTTAAATGTAAGTTTTTAATGTGTAATGAATAACCCAGTTAACCAAGTAGAGAATATGTCTTTAATATTAAATATTTATGACCCCACATAGCAAAATTTGTCATATTTTCAAAAAAATATTAAATTTGGATACAAACATTTTGTAATGATAGAATAACACAAAAGGTAAAAGTTTAGATTTGACCAAAAAAAAAAAATTAACTACTTTATTTCTTTTCTTTTTTTTTAAATTTTTCACTTAGTTCGACAACTTCTGGTGCATATTTCTGTCACAGGTCACATTAACAATGTGAATATACATGTATTTGATTGTATTGATATGATAGGTAACTTGTACAATGCCTCTGGGGGAGGGGTCTATAGGTTAAACATGTGCATGTGAAATCAGAAGACCTGTCTTTAAGTCATGTGGCCTTGTTTTGATTTGGGGCAGGATTAGGGTCATATGTCCAATCTCTGGCTATTCTCTAAATTATCTGGTTTCCTCCCACTGCTAAAGAACCCTACTCGCAAGCGATTTATTGAAACAAAATTGAACCATATGTTAGTCCTGAATTTACCTAATTTGTGTGGAGTGGAGGTTAATATCTCTCTCTCTCTCTCTTTCTCTCTCTCTCTCTCTCTCTCTCAGTTACTAAATGATGTATAATAAACAAATATATTTTATTTATAATTACAGATTATGAAGAAGATCTGATTATTCCAAACTTCTGTTACCTAGCTTTCAAACTTTATATCATTCAATTTTAAAAACAAATAAGTGCTATTATCAACAAAAAGTGTTACCATAACTACAGTGTCATGGCTATCATATCTACAGTGTCTTGTGCCAGCTTGCATTGGAAACAATAGATGAACCCTGTCAATGAAATCAGTCTTTGGTGAATTGTGAAAAAAAAGGAGTGATCAAATATTAATTTATGTGTCTGCATCCAAAATACCGATGGAAAAGATTGGACAAAATGGTATATAAAAAAAAAATCTTGTATGATTCTTCTTTAATACTCTGTTGTGAGAATTTACAGAAACATCCTGTTGACGCGAATAGCTGGACCTTGAATTATTGTGAACAAATCTGAGTGGTAAGGAATTCATGGAAAATAGAAATCTTGTGTCAGTTTTACATTTTATTAAAAAAACAACAGAAATATACTACAATTGTAAAATCTTCTGCTGGACGTTGAATTTGTTTTGCTTGTTAAATATTGTTTCAAATTGGTTTATGAAGAATAATTCTACTGGTGTGTTCGGTTTGAATAAGATATGTAAATAAAATAAAATAATGCATTCATTCGAAGTTATAAATCACATCAATAATATGTGTCATTTGTTTGTTTTATTTGTATGAAGTTAGTTATCTGATCCTTGTGTCGAGTGGACGTTAAACCCCATTTCTCTCATTAGATTTATGGGGTCAAGGTTGCTATGTGGGTAAGACACAGTCGCGCTAATCTGGAGGGTGCGTGTTTGATCCCTGCATTGGCCGTGAAAGTTCATCCAGATTTTCACGCGGTGTTTCGCCTTGTCAGTGACGCAGAAGGAGGGCCTGACAAGGACAAAGTCTAGTCATTCAAATGGTACGAAACATCGAGGTCCGGTGTACACATTGGCATTTATGTAAAAGATCCTTGACAATTGGAATTTGATATAAGAGTAGGCCATACATGTAGTTTAAATTCGATTAAGAGTAGGCCATACTGCCACTGTCCGGGCAAAATTTCCCTCATAAAACACTTTATAGCATATGCCCGTCTTCATTAGCCCAGTTCGGAGCAGAACAGTAGGACCTTAAATCTTATTTCATATCCTAACAGTAAGTGTAAGAGGAGGACCACACTGCAAGCAAAACGAAATCTATGTTAGTCTTAAAATGACCAAAATATCAACGGGGGTGGATGGCCAGATGGTTAGCATGTGTGCACTGTATTGTTAGGAGTAGGGTCACCTGTCCAACCTCATGGGCTTTCTTGGGGTCCTCCAGTTTCCTCCCACCGCTAAAGACCCCTAGCGGAGGCGAATTATCAAAATAAAATTGAACCATGTGTGTCCCGAAATGACCTAGTTTTATGTCGAGTGGACGAGGTTAAACCCCATTTCTCTCTCTCCCAAAATATGATGTTGAGAATAAAATTCAACTTCAAATAAATCAAAGGCATTTTTTTGTAAAATCTTTATTTTGTGAATTAATGTTACAAATCATTGAAAATAATATTTGGAAGACATGATATGTAACTACTCATGGTATTAATCCTCCATTCAAGGCTCAAGGCAAATAAAATTGCATAGTCTCTTTATACTCTCTATATAATTAATTATAATACACACCAAACTCACACAACTCATTATATATTTACACAACACTAGAGTCTAGTGAAATAAGTTCAAATCCCAGTAACACAAGTCAAATAAGTTCAAGTCCTAGTAGGATGAGTGTTATAAAGTCTAGTGAAATAAGACAAGTATTAAAACGCCCAGTGAAATAAGTCCCAGTAACACGGGTGTTATAAATTCTCTTGAAATAACTTGAGAGTCCCGTAACACCAGTAAAAAAGTCCCAGTAACACAAGTGTTTTAGGGTCTAGTGAAATAAGTCCCAGTAACACCAGTGAGTTTAGTGAAATAAGTCTCAGTAACACAAGTGTTATACATGTAGAGTCTAGACTGGCACGACGAGTTTGCGCATAGTTTGCGCATTGTTTACGCACTTTCCTCATTGGCACGACGAGTTTGCGCAAATCGGACGGTGTCTTGCCGACTATAGAGAGTCTAGTGAAATAAGTCCCAGTGACACAAATGTCATATAATCTGACACTTGCACGACTTTTGGCCACGATTTTGTCGTGCCCATCAGTGTCCACATTGGAACGAACTGGCACGACGAGTTTGCGCATAGTTTGCGCATTGTTTACGCACTTTCCTCATTGGCACGACGAGTTTGCGCAAATCGGACGGTGTCTTGCCGACTCGAGTCGTGCCCATGCGTGCCACGGAATCATGCAAGTGTCAGCCTGGCTTTAGCCTTGCTTTAATCTACCATAAAAACCACGATTCCAATCGTAGCACGAATAGTGAAAATGGGAACCTAGCATAACAGAACTCCAAACGTGGATACTGAGAATATAAGAAATGTACCACAGTCCATGGTTGCTATAAAAATTGCACAAAAGACGACAAAAAGAAAATATTTTAAAAAAAAGATAGAAACGGGGGTTTTGCAAGGGTGCATAAATTATTTTGGATAAGTGCATACATAATTGTGGAAAGGTGCATAAACTGGTTGGATGGAACAAGATATTAGGGTATAGTATTTACAATTTTATGAATTATATAATCAACATTAAAGATACTTTATGTAAGATTTTGATAAAGAACTAGCCATTCTTGCTATAATAGCTCCAATATAGATAATGTAAAATGAATATTGAAAATTTCATTCAAATTACTCTATTTTGACTGAAAATCGTTCATTATGGTAACAATGATACTTGACAACCGAGACTTAGCCTCGATTGTCCAGTTATCGTTTATTTTCTAAATCTCGCGAATGTGTAAATCCATTTAAATCTCGACCATCCTTTGCCCAACATAGTTGATCATAAACTTGTTATATTAATAAATGTATCAATAATAATTTATCTAATATTGGAAGCCAAAAGAATGGCCCGCCATGGGCAGATTTAGCTCCTACATAATACATCTTTAAGTTATAAATACCATGGTAATCACATTCTGACTGCAACAATCTACGGACTTACTTAATTATTTCTATCTTAAGGCACTTACTCATTCCGCTCTTGTCCTTCAATCGCATACATAAAATTTCCTTTCAATCTTTCCTCATTTTAGATTAGGTAGGCCTACTGTGCCAAATAGAGGCTTGAGTTAGATTCGGTGTCTTTTATAATTGTGAATACCTTCAAGATACATTTCTTTCGCTACCCTATAACTTAAACTTAATTTTCTTGTTTATGTAAAATGGAACAGAAAAATTAGACGGACGCAATGTACTGTCAATATTTTCCTTATAAATTTTCCTGATTTCAAAAATAGTGTCCTGATAAACAAAAGATTTTGAAATATTAAAACGTAATTCATCAGGGATATCACAGTGTTACTAATGTTGAAATTCATACTTGACGATATCCCAGACAGCTTTCCAATAAATGATATTGACCACTTTCAAAAAGAGTGGCCTACAGTACATGGTTGGGATATACGCTCGTACACGATGGCGTATTTTTCTGCCTAAAGAAGACGGCGATGGGCCTGCATAAAAGGCGTCGGCTACAACACATCACTGGGATATAGTTCCTACACGATGGCCTAATTGTCTGCCCAAAGAAGATGGCGATGGGCCTACATACAGACGAGTCTCTAAGAGACAGCCGTCTGTAGCTAAAACCAATTGCTCTACCTAAAACCAAACGCCAACAATTACAAACGATCGCTGCCCAAACCTACAGAAATCAATAAAGCATAGTGTACAGCCAAATGTTACAATTTACGACACCGGTGTCCTAAATCTAATACCGCTGCCACGACCTAAATTTGTATTGCTGCCTAAAAGCCATTTGTAGCTACGCTGTTCAAAGTCATCTGATTTGACGGTACTACAACTTCCGAACTAAAATACTACCGAACGCTTGGTTTTAAACAACGAGCTTTGTCATAACATATCTGTTTTCCAAGACCAAATCATTGCAGCTATTTTACTCCTGGTTGTCATAAGATTGAGCTGAAGCAGAAGGCTGTTGCGCTGGTTGGGGCTGTGACGCGGGTTTAGATGGTTGTGGTGCAGCTGGTCTCTCTGCTTCTTTGGCAGCTTTAGCAGCTTCGGGGATTTCAGTTGCTCCTGCAGCCGCTACATCGGGTTCAGGATCTTCAACAATCTCTGAATCTAATCCACAGAGATGAAGACTTACGTTCCACAACTTCTTGCCAAGCTCCTTGTCTCGGACGTATTCTTTCACTTTGGTTTGTCGGCAGTTTACAAACAATTTGCCGGAATGTTCTCGAATCTTGTCAGCAATAGCACAGTGGACAATGGTCTGACAACCCTGTTCGGGACTTTTGAAGAGAACACGGGAGGCTGCTCGGAGGATATTACCTGTGAGTCCTGGCCAGTTTCTCAACAGATCTGTGCTCACTGCTCCTGTAATGGAAATGAAATGAAATGGGGTTTAATTGTTTTTGTCTCCACCAACCGGAATGATAAGATAATAATAATAATGATGATGTTTGTAACGCGCAACTATTCAATCCACTAGGGAATGCACTGACGCTGGAGAGCTAATGATAGTGACTAAATAACCCTGGGTTTAAAAATTGACACAGATTCACACTAGATATTTTCTGAAGGTGTATTTCGCCGATTTGATGCACTATATCGAAAAGTTCTGGATCTAAATGATTTCAAATTAAAGGGAAGGTACACCCAATAATAAGACGACAATCAACTGAGATCACGTGCTTTTTTTCACATTTTCTTAGTGTGTCGTTCAAAATTTCGCGGCACACTGATTGAGAACCACTAGGTTAGATTCTTTGTGGCCAGGCCACCATTAACCACCTTTTCAAATACAAATACGTGAAAGTTGTTAGTTACCTGGATGAACTGCGTAGCTGAAAATAACACCGGTACTGTAATGGCGGTGGCATTCTTGGTTGAAGACGATCATGGCCAGTTTACTTCGGCAATAGGCGTCGAAGATGGTGTAACTCTTCGTCATTGCCAAATCATCAAAATCCAATTTGCCCTTAACATAGCAATCTGACGTCACATTGATGATTCGGGCAGGTGCGCTCTTTCTTAGTTTTTCTTGTAGCAGCCACGTCAGGTAGAAATGACCTAAGTAGTTCACGCCAAAGCATTTCTCAAGACCATCCGCTGTACTGCCCTTTGGTCCCATATAGGCTGCAATAAAATATTTATTTAATTAATTAGTCAACAAGTCTAATTAAAACTTAAAACGAGACTCGTGCTAAATTATCAATACACACTTATAACGTTTTGATCCCTATCCAGGGGCGATCCAGAGGGGGTGGGGGTGGGTGGTTCCCCCCCCCCCCCTCCGCTCAGCTACTTAAAAAAAATAATGCCTTGCATCAATGAAATTACATCACAAAGTGATCCTACATCAGTATAAAAATGATTTCTCTGTTTAAAAAGCTCAATTTGTATGTATGCCTATGTAATTTAGAGACGATGATGATAGATTTCCGTAACCGAAACCTGGGAAACCCCCTCCTGGTAAAATTCCTGGATTCGCCCCTGCTATCTATGACTATACACACATATAATGTTTTGATTCCTTTCTATGACTATTAAATAAGACATTTAATGTGGGGAATGTTCACCAGTTCGCGGGTTAACTAAGCCACGGGTGCACTAGTCTATTGGTTCATTAGTCCACCGATATCTATTATTTGGGTTGGGGTTGGGTAAGGTTTATGGTTAGGTTTAGGTTTATGAATACCCATATTTATAGTATTTCTTATAGCGGCGGACTAAGGCACCGACGGACTGGTAAACTTCCCTTTAATTCTACTTGGCTTTTTACTGTAAACTTTTCACGAAACGGCTAATAGTTTTTCCTTCAATGTGCTTGCAATGAGATTTATTGTACCACATAACAGCCGAACCTGACTCACTCCAGCATGACACAAAGTTTGGGAAATATTTCTGTTTCTTAGCTTCCTTTATTTTCATTGAAGTCTGTATCACTTCAGACCCGAGACTGTGCGACACGATGGTTATGTACGGATGCCCCACCCCCACCCGATCCATTGACTTGATCTGAAATGTGCGTTTGTTGTTCGTGGTGTCTGTATTGTGTGTGGTGTCCGCATGTTTGTCTGGTGTAATTGTTTGTGTGTGGTGCAGCCCTCCTGCTCTTACTATTAATAAGAAAGAAATAACAAGGAGACTCAATCATCAACAGGGATCCACGATGGCTCAGTGAGTAAGTCGTTAGCTCGCTAACCTGGATGTCGGTTTTTGCTCCCCGCGTTGGCCGAGAAAGTTCATTTTCCGCACTACGGTTCCCTCCCACAGCTAAAGACCCCTACGCGCAAACGAATTATTGAAATAAAATTAAACCATATGATAGTCCCGAAATGACCTAGTCTGTGTTGAGTGGACGTTAAATTCCATCTCTCTCTCTCTCTCTCTCTCTCTCTCTCTCTCTCTCTCTCTCCCGATTTTCCGGCGTGGTTCCCCCTTGTTAGTAGTGCGGAACAAAAGGACACTGCCAGGGACAACGTGTAGGATTTGGCAGAAACCGGAAGTCCCGTTTATACATTTGCGTGCAAGTAAAAGATCTCCTGGCAGTTGGAATTCTATGTAAGAGTAGGCCGTAGCGCCGCTGTCTGGGCAAAATTTCCCTCATCGCACACTGTATGGCGTATGCCAGTCTTCCATTAGCCCAGTTGGAGCAAAACAGTAGGACATTAAACCCCATTTCATTTCATTTTCTTGTATCTTATAAAATATCTTTAATTGTGTTTTGTGTTTTTAGTGCTGATGGTATTTGGGACCCAGAAAAATGGTGTAATTATTTCTTCATTAGCCCAGTCGGAGCAGAAGAGAAGGATAGAGAGAGAGAAATGGGGTTTAACGTCCACTCAACACAAACTAGGTCATTTCGGGACGAACATATGGTTTAATTTTATTTCAATAATTCGCTTGCGCGTAGGGGTCTTTAGCAGTGGGAGGAAACCGGAGTGCCCGGAGGAAACCCGCGAAGTTGAGAAGGCGCCCCTATCTCCATGCCACATACGCTCGAAACCACAGTCGCAAGCCAGAGGTGACCGGCCAGCTAGAGGTTTTTTTTAGACCACTAGGCCATCCCAACCCCCCCCCACACACACACACACACACACAGAAGAGAAGGGCGTTAATCACCAAAGTATAGCGCTATCGCTTTAAATCGCAAAATTAAAATGTTTACGAAGAACGTGATTATCTGATAAAACCAACCATGACTCCATATTAGATCGGAGAACATTTAATAATAACAACCCTTTGAGCAGACATCTACATTAATTAATAGCCACTAAATAAAACAGCAATGGATATTTCTGGAAAAATAAAACTAAATTTGCATTTGTTGTTTTTGACGAACCCAGCGAATGATGTCAATTGTACTTGGTTATTAGATAAGGGTCATGTTGTAATTTAGCTTCAGGGGTTGCTATTTGCACGATGTCATGTTTTCAGCCCGTTCACTCCGTCAATTACGCGCTCTTTGCTTCACGATTCTGTTTGATTGTTAATAAACAAAGATCGGCATTATTATCACGATAACTGAGTGTGTTATGGATTTAATAGATGTGATAAAAGAGAGAGGTTTCCTGTTATTTTGTTAGTAGATCGTCTACAGATAACTGATCATATGTTATATAAACAGAAATACGTGCACGATTGTTAGGTTTTCCAGGACGAGGGGTTTTGGATACGGGGTTCCAATAACCACTAATCTCTAATCTGGAAGAGAGACAGAGAGATAGAGAGAGAGGGGCTTCTAATAATCACTGATCTCTAATCTGGAAGGGAAGAGAGACAAAAGGGAGTGGGCGAGATGAAGTTTAGAGTCCACTCAAAACAAACTATAGGTCATTTCGGGACTAACATAGGGTTCAATTTTATTTCAATAATTCGCTTTCGCGTAGGGGTCTGTAGTAGTGGGAGAAAACCGGTGAACCAGTCATGTACAACACTCGGAGAATCGAAGTCACGGCAGTTGATACAGCGTGCACATGTTAACTATTCGACCCCCCCCCCCCCCCGGACCCTTAGTGAAGTAAAGGGACTGTACCTAAGTACATAATATGTCACCTGTGGAGGCAGACCACCATTAAATTTTACATCTCGGTACCCACAAATTGTAGTTCGTCTATTTATAGCAGTTCTCTCTCTGTCTCTTTTCTCCCCTTTTGCATGCCCATTTTTGTTGATTTTTTGACCTAGAATGGACTAAGAGGGTTTGAATTAATATTTTCTGCTAGGTTTTGGTAAATATTCATGATTTTGAGGCGGAAGGATAACGGCGTTATGAGGTTGGCTACGGTGATATGTACGGCAACTAGATACATGTTTTGAGTATGCTTCTTCAAGTTCGTGTATCTCAAAATTTTGGTGGTCAACCTCATAAAAATTTTAGTGCAAAGACATGGCCATGTGTTCCTCTGTCTATAGTGAAAAGCATTTCGCCCAACGAAAATTTGGGGATAAGTTGGAGGTGGGCAAAGAGTCCAGAATTAACATTGAAGTCAATGGGGAAATTAATGGTGGTCTGCCTCCCTGTGGGTTTTTCCGAGTCCTCCGGTTTCCTTCCACTGCTAAAGCGAAGCGAATTATTGAAATAAAATAAAACAATATGTTAGTCCCGAAATGGCCTAGTTTGTGTCGAGTGGACGTTAAACTCTCTCTCTCTCTCTCTCTCTCTCTCTGTAAACCTATCCATATCATCTATCTGTGTATGTATATTACTGGGACGATGGCATCGTGTTTGTCTATGGTATGGTGTATATTTATATATCGCTCTCGTCATCTATGAATCATACCAACACCTTGTGAAATGGAAGGAAGTTCCCGCCGTTTCACAAACCTCATATAATATACAACAGCTAAAAAAACGCCACATCAACCATCACCACTATATTATAACGGATGATTTGGCCATCAAGGATTAAGGAATGAAAATGTCGCTTATTTATTCCCGTGTATTTCTAGTCTCTATCACCCAGAAAAATACTTTACGTACGTTGAAGACTAGCAGGTAGAAAGATGGCGTAATTTTCGTATGCACAATACATCAATGAAATAAAAAAAAAATAAATAGAATGGTGTTAAACGTCATACTGTTTTGCTCCGACTGGGCTAATGAAGACGGGCATACAGCATACAGGGTGCTCTGTGGGAAATTTTGTCTGAACAGTGGCGATACGGCCTTATATAGAATTCCATCTACCAAGGGATGTTTTCGTGCACATGACCTCGGTTTTTCGCGCTATCCGAATGACTAGACAGCTTTATTTGTCAAACCCATCCTCTTGCACTGCTCACAAGGGTAAACGACGCGAGGCCACGAAATGAAATGGGATTTAAATCCCTCTGGTCCTACACCAAACAGATTAAAGAAAATGACCAGCAACATTGAATGTACCGTGAGGGGACAGAGGCGCTTCCCCTTTGTCAAAATCGAATTCCGGTTGTCAAAAGTTATTTAACGTGCACGCAAACGTAAACAAATACCGGACGACTAATCACTGATCTTTGTTAGGATACGCGCGCGTCTTGCACCACTGACAAATCCGTCGTGATCCATGTTGATCTTAAGAAACCCAATATTTGTAAATATGTACCCTTTTTCCGATGAAAGGGCTAATTTTTTTTTTTCATTTCTTTATACATTTTGCGTTTCTTTAGCTTTTCTAATTATACACCCTCTCCTTTATACATTTTGCGCTTCTTTAGCTGTTTAGTTTATTTGTTAAACTTTTATTTTATATTTCCTAACATCTGGCAGAATTTTATTTGATTACCAGTCGGTTTTTTTCTCACCATCAGTTCCATTTACATCCCGTTATCACTGCTTCATTGTACCCGACAACATTCCTCGAATACCAGGACGCCAAAATATTCCACGCTTTCAAGACCTTATCTAAGAATAATTTCTAACCGGAAATGAGTATGTCACGAATAAATAATAAAAGTATGTCAGTGTCCTTCAAGTTTTTCTTTCCGATTGTGTCAAAACTTGTCTGTTATCAGCATTGAGGACCGAAGGAGTGGCAAGGAAAGCTGTCTAGTCGTTCGGATTGGACCAAAAACTGAGGTCCTGTTTACAAATTGGCGTGCACGTAAAAGATCCCTTGGCAGTTGGAATTCGATATAAGAGTAGGTAGTAGTGTCGCTGCTAGGGTAAAATTCCCTCATAGCAGACTCCATGGCGTATGCCCGTCTTCATTAGCCCAGTTCAGGAGCAGAACAGTAGGACATTAAACTCCATTTCATTTCATACATGTGATCAGCAGAAATTCCCCCGCTGCCCAAAGGTTTGTAGAATAATATGTAGAAAGTTTTTCTTTCCGGTTGTGTCAAACATCTCTAAGATCAGCAGAATTTCTCCCGTTATCAAATTTTTTTTAGTAGAGTATGTTGCAATTATCAGATAACAAAGACATGTCGGACCAATCTGATTAAAATACAGATCTATATTTCGTTTCGTTTTGTTTATACTTTCAATGGCCTACACTACATGAAAATCTGACCGGCGGTTCTAGCGATAGGTCGCGTCACAGGCCATACGAAGGACTTATGACCATATGATGTAATACATTTGATGAACTAATCAGCATTGATGTTACTAGTCGATTACCCACAGTTCCGAGCGTAACATGACTAAAGTTCGTCGTAACAGACCGTTTCATTGGCTAATCTCCCACGCTGGCTAATCTTCCAGACAAATAAAACGAAATATTGAACTATAAAAACGAAACGAAATAGGATCGGTATTTTATTAATCAGATTGGTTTAAAACTATAATCTATAATTACCAATCTCGAAACCAGAAAAATTTTTGAAGAAATTTCTCTGGTGAATCGGGGTAGCCATTTTCCCGGAAAATGACATGTAATTCCTACGCGCGAAATTTCTCGTTTATTTGCGTCGTACGTCCCATATTTTACGTGCCTGGATGACCGAATCACTTAAAAATATACCCACGCGTAGAAAAATAGATCTTTACAAAAACTTGAATTTGTTCGTTTAGGATCCAATTCTTTATGTCAGCGAGTTGACTTTGACTCAAGGATCATTCTACAACAAACGAAACGACAATCCGACCTCTAGTTTTCGAGAAATCGACCCAAGAAAGATTGACCAATCAGAGGTCAGAATGGGCGGGGCTTAGGTTTGAAAAAAATTGGAAAAAATGGACGGTCTAATGTGCCAGAGGCCTTCGGCTCCGCGGCTGCCTCTGGGAACGAGATAGCTATAATTACCTGCATTGTTAATCAGCACATTGACCTCTCTCTCATTTTCACAGAGTTCCGTAGCAAAATCCTTGATGGCTCTCAGATTCCCAAGATCACACTTCATGGCTATTACATTCTGGTTGTTAACCTTCTTTCTAATGGTACGTGCGACGGCCTCACCTTTGACCTTATCACGACAAGCTAAGATAACTCTCCCGCCTCTTTTAGCTAATTCTGTAGCCGTAGCTCGTCCCAATCCTGTATTAGCTCCTGGTAAATACAAAATAAACACATTTGATTAAAACAAGTACTAATCGAGCTTGGCGTCCTCGCAGACATCTTGGATCGAAATACGACAATCGAAGCGCAGTTGTCCAAAGAACATACACGCCACATTTCATGTCCTTCGTGGCCTTTTTTTAAAAGCGCGTCAGCCAAATAAAAAGCTCAAGAATTCTTAGTCTTGAGTTCGGAAATTATTTAACTTTGATCCAGAAATATAAAACTTTACACATTGTGTCTTATTGATCGATGTGTTTGATGCATTAAAATTCCCTAAAACATCAAAAGTTTTATATGTAAAGTGTAAAGTGCTAGGCCTATATTGTAGTTATACAAAGGGCTATATTTAGGTTAAATGAACCCAACATTTTTGAGGAGCCTAAGTTCTCAACTTAAGTCTGCGAATGTTTTGTGAACTTGAGTTAGGAAGCGTGTATGTAGACGAAGGTGGCTGGCCGGGGTCATTAGACATCTCTCTAATTCCGATGCCATGAGGGGGTTGGGTGAGCGAATGGCTAGCCAGGCGCTGATCCAGAGGGGGAGTTTGCACAAAGTGATCCTACATCAGTATAAAAATGATTTCTCTGCTTAAACAGCTCAATTTGTATGTATGCCTATGTAATTTAGAGACAATGATGGCAGATTTCCGTAACAGAAACCTGGCAAACCCCTCCTGCAAAAATTCCTGGATCCGCACCTGCTGGCACCTTGGTATTTATCATAAGGTCTGTCATTGAGTCAACTGACGTGGTTTTGATTCCCTGGTTGTACGTAACAAGGAGTATAGGGTCACCTGTACAACCTCGTGGAACCCCCAGTTTCCCCTACCCTATTAACCAATACGTTCAGGAGAATTAATAGGGACCTTGCGCATCGGTACGAAAACAAATACCGGTACGAAAATTGACGTGACGTCAATCCGTAATGAGTGTTCGGCCAGAGAAAAACGTTACGCGTGTGGAGCTAGATTCACGTATGTACCAAACGAAAATGTTATTTGTCTCGTACATTGATTTTTCCACAATTTTTCGAGGCCTTGTGTATATTGTTGATTGTGTAGTGTTTGTAGAATGTGTTCAAATGCAATATTCTGCTTGATTTGTTGTACATCTACCAAATTATCGATTGAACACTTTGGCTGGACAGAGAAGTTCATGGAATGGAAATTAACCCATCTACCTATTATCGTACGTCGGATTGCGAAACCATGTGTTAGAGGATACGTGTACGTAAACGTAAAAGAACATATGTTCGTTTTCGTGTTCGTTTTCGTACCGATGCGAAAGTTCCCTATTGAACCATTATATGTTAGTCCGAAAGTCTCTCTCCCCCCCTCTCTCTCTCCCTCTCCTCTCTCTCTCCACTGTATATATAACACGAATTAACGTACATTCTACTAAACGACCCCTGGGTGAGTTTTAATTATAATTAAATTAAATAATAGATAAATAAATACACCGAAAACTACAGATGTTATTTTATTTATGGTAAAACGACCCAGTTAATTGGTTTTTAATCTAGTAAAGTATGTCGGCAGTAAATTGCAGCATATCTGTAAATGAAGACGCACAGCTGGTAGCAAGAAAATACATTTTTGAAACTCCCACATGAAGATCGTATGAAATGATTAAAACTGCCATGTAAATGATGAAACAATCATGTAAGTGATCAGATGAAAACAAAAATATAAATGAAATCATGAAAACAACCTTGTAAATGATGAAAACAACTTTGTAGGCTAAATGATGAAAACAACCATATAAATGACGAAAACAACCATATAAATGACGAAAACTACCATGTAAATGACAAAAACATCCGTATAAATAAAATGATGAAAATAATCGTATAAATGGTGAAAACAACCATATAAATGATTAAGACAACCATATAAGTGATGAAAGACCCCTTACGCGCGAGCGAATAATTGAAATAAAAATAAAACTATATGTTAGTCTTTCTCTCTCTCTCCACCCCTCTCTCTCTCTCCCTCTCTCCCTCTCTCTCCTCAAGTTTTAATTTTTCTTGTTAAACGTTCTACATTTAATATTGTTTGTCGGATTTAGTTCTGCACATTTGGTTGTGAAAATCGTACACTGAAAATAAGGTCGTGGTATGTTTGTTTGTAGAATACGTCATTGTTGTTTGTGTACTACGTCATTGTATATTTATAGAAGACGCCATTGTTTATTTGTTCAATCTACCTGGTGAACCTCACGCTGTTTGTATATCTCAGTTTCCCCCAGGTGTATTTCCTGGTAGTTTTAGTCCACGAGAGCTTCAATAAAATAAAAATGTAATGGGTTTCATCGTCCTACTTTATGTCCCAACCGGTTTTAAGAAAGAGAGAGAGAGAGATGGTGTTTAACGTCCACTCAACACAAACTAGGTCATTTCGGGACTAACATATGGTTTAATTTTATTTCAATAATTCGCTTGCGCGTAGGGGTCTTCAGCAGTGGGAGGAAACCGGAGTGCCCGGAGGAAACCCATGAGGTTGAGAAGGCGCCCCTATCTCCATGCCACATACGCTCACACCAGGGCTCGAAACCACAGCCGCAAGCCAGAGGTGACCGGCCAGCTAGAGGTCGAAGCGCGGCACTCTAGACCACTTAGTCATCCCAACCCCCCGTTTTAAGAAAAAGGCAGCTGTCTAGTCGCTCCCCTCGGATGGGACAAAAACACGCGGGTCCGTGTACAGTGCACGTAAAATGTCCATTGGTATTTTGAATTCGATGTTAAGGCCGTAGCGCTGCTAATGGGGCAAAATGTCCTCCATTATCCCAGTCGGAGTAGTAGAGTAGGACATTAAACCAAAACCACATTTCATTTTATTTGATTTCAGAAATAAAAACTATGCGTCCGTCTCAAAATGTTCGAAGTATGTTTACTGTCTTCACGCGACATTAAAACGTTAAAATCCACAACGATTGATGACGTAGGCCCATACAACAAAATTAAAGGTAGAAAATGAACATAAAATCCTTCGTTCTGTTTTTTTCCTGTTATTTTTTGGCAGATTAAATCATTTAACATCAATTTGCCTGCTTCATTTCCTCAGTTTGTTTTTATTTAGTTAAGTTGTATTCTTGTACGTAGTGTTTTTGTGCCTCTTGAGATGGATCGAGGTTGATCGGGTTTCATTTATGTCACTCGGCAGTCTACGGTATTATTCCGCGTCTGCCAATCAGTGTCAGTCATGGAGCTCGTGAAATGATTCACCTGGCAGAATTACAGGTGATGCTAAGTAAACATGTTAATTCAGTGATATATTAGCAGCTTACAGTTCACACCGGTCTCATTTAGATGTGTTTTTATTTGTTTAAGTTTTTTTTAAAAATAAAAAAACAACAAAAAAACTCCAAAAGTATCTTGCTTTAAAGGACGCTTCGCGGTTTCTCTTTAAGTAAGATGTTGCGTCGCTAACCTGTAGGTACCATGTTCGGTCTTGGTATTGGCCGAGAAAGTTTATTGGGATTTACCGGGGTGACCCCCCCCCCCCTTTTGTAACCCCCCCCCCCCCAAAAACCTCGAAAAGTTGCTTGCTTTAAAGGACGCTCCACGGTTGCTCTTTAAGTAAGGCGTTGCGTCGCTAACCTGTAGGTACCATGTTCGGTCTTGGTATTGGCCGAGAGAGTTTATTGGGATTTACCGGGGTGACTCCCCCCCCACCTTTTGTCGTTCGAAGGGGTCCAATGTAAACATTAACTTGCACGTAAAAGAACCTTTGAAAATCGGAATTCGAAACAAGAGAAGCCCGATTGTGATTGGATAGGGGAAAGTACCCCTCAAATTTTCATCATCCTTGGTCAGTGCTTAAACCTAACCAATAGACCAATACTCTGTAGATGGGTCCGAAATGACCTCCTCTGCCGACCTGAAAATAGATTGGTCCGAAATGACCTCCTCAGCCGACCTGAAAATAAATAAAACCTGCCTCGAAAGCATCAAAATAGCAGCGCCTCAGTTAAGACACTCACTTCGATCCTGCCGCCATATGGCGCGTTACCTCAACGAACCTATTGTGGTACATTCTTAACATCGTAACTATAATAATAAGAAAGGGCAAAGCTCCACGTAACGGAAAACATGTCGGAACTCCTGAAAGTAATTCATCAGACATGTTTTATCTTTTAGCATGACGACAGTGAGACGGGATAACTGTTTACAATTCGATACTGGAAAATATCTTTCAGTATTTATATCCACAATTCTAACCATAAGTCTTTAGAGCAGTTTTCCCCACAATCCACCGTTTTTACAGCTTCAATTTGTACGTTTGATATGTTTGTAAACCTAACCCCAACCCAAAACCTAGAGAAAGATATTTTCCAGATCGTGCGTCTCCGAAGATTCACCTTAACTCGATATCCGGTCATGCGCAAGCGCAACTTCTAAATGATCATGGTTGTGCAGACTTCAATCTTCCAACATTAACTTGGATGGCCGGATGGTTACCACGTCCGTGCTCTATCATATAGCCTGTCATTGGGTCAACTGGAGTGGTTTCGAATCCCCGGTTGTAGGAGGCACGGAATAGCGTCGCCTGTCCAACCTCGTCTATTTTCTCCGGGTCTTCCGATTTAGGCCTACTCCAACTGCTAAAAACCTCTATACGCGCAGGCGAATTATGGAAAAAAATAATTAAAACATTATGTTAGTCCCGAAATGACCTAGTTTGTGTCGAGTGGGCTTTAAACCCCATTTCCCCCTCTCTCTCTCCAACATTAACACGAACATTCGGCCTATCAATCCAACGTGTTGGCAGAGTAGCCTCTCTTTACCGACTAAACAATTTAATTGTAAAGATGACCCTTGTCCTGCCCTTGGTTACAAATTATTTTCAATTAAACGTCAGTTTACCAACATCAATCCTTTAAAGTAGCTAGAGTCTTTAACTCAACGTCATCTAAAGTCTTCGACATTGAAAACACGATTTATATCTCAATTTAAATTGCTAACATTTGACCCAAATGGGTCGCAGTGCATATAATAATGTGATCTGATTGTATATGAACGGATTTACATTCAATAGTTTCAGTTTTGACTCTAATTTCAAATCAGTTATGTCCACCCAAATACGGCATGAGTCTCACCCGACTAGAAATTTCTAATGTCTGGTTATTCCAGTTTATATTGTGCTTGCTCTATCCGGATAAGTTATGGCGTCGCCGTTTGACTGAGTTGTGGAATATGTCAAGCCTCGTTTTTTTCTGATCACTTGTTACAAATGACGTTGAACGCATTATGGTACACAACTCGTGTACCAATGGTAGATGTTTATTTTGTCTTTGATATTGGATATCAGAAGCCAACCCTTTCAAGGTAAGATAACAATATCAATGTTGATTTAAATTGACAAATAATTCGCGTTTTCAACGTGTAGGACTTTGGGTGATATTGAGTTAGAGACTTAGCTACTTTAAATCGACATTGATGCCGTGATCTTTCCATGAAAAGATGGGCTTCTTATATCCAATATTTAAAACAAAAATAAAGATTTTACCTTTGGTACACGAATAGTGTAAACTGGAATAACCAGACGTTCGAGATTGCGTATTTCGCCGAAAAGACCGAGTATGAAATTAGAGTTAAAAAAGAAACGATTGAATGTAAATTACTCCATTTTGTGTCATTGGCGATTTAGTAGCGCCTTTAAGACAGGAAGGAGAGTGTGTATAAAGGAACGCTGAATGGGCAGCGTAGCCCAATGTTTTAACGCGTGTGCTTTAAATCATAAGGCCTGTTATTGAGTGAAGTGGCATGGGTTTGATTACCCGCTTGTACGTGACACCGACTGGCTCGGTTCCAGGTGTATGGGACAAAATTAAAACTACTTATACTGTTTCCTGGATCACGATTTTTTTAGCTGTCTAAAATTTCCAAATTAAGTGGTTATTACCATTTAGTCTAATCCATTTTGATATTCTTCGAATTTCAACAATGCGTGATGCATTTCAGGAAATTTAAACCAAATTGAGCGTTTCCCTTTAAAAGTTATCATCTGGAAAAATCAAGCCTCTATGTGTGAAAGTAGGGGAAGAAACAATTTGAGTTGTTTGTGGTTTGTGAATAGTAAGAACAGTTGTGTTGTCTATTTTGTGAGCTGATATTAATTCCTACTCCAATATCTGACATCTCTCCCATCATTTATAGCTTTATTTCTTTATATTTCTCCTCGTGTTCTTCGATGACCTTGACATTTACCTTTCAAGGTTAAACTTCTCGCATCTGCCAGAGCGAGCAATATTTTTCTCTTTTTGTGTATATGATATGTTTCTAGAATATCCTAACTTGTATGTAGAATGCAATATACCCTTTGTTCCTGGTTATCGCTTAGATTATCTTCTATAAATTATTTAATTTAACACGTCGTGTTGCAAACCATCATATTGTTTGTCTTGAGAAGTTCCCGATTTCCTCTCACTGCTAAAGACCCTACGCACACTTTAATTATTGAAATAATTAAAATGTTAGACCCGAAATGACATAGTTTGTTTCGACTGGGCACTCTCTCCCTCTCTCTCCCCCTCTCCCTCTCTCTCTCTCTCTCTCTCTCTCTCTCTCTCTGGCGTGCACGTAAAATCAAAAACCTTACCGTTTCGAATGGTTTAATAAAAATAGGCATACTTCATACAGTGTGCTATGAGAGATATGTTGCCCGGACAGCAGCGCTGCGGCCTAATATTTCAAAATCCAACTGCCAAGGGATCTTTTACGTGCACACCAATGTGTACACGGTTGTTCGTACCATTCGAAAGACTAGGTTGTGTTCCTTGTCAGGCCGTTAGGTCTACATCACTGACAGAGGGATCACAAATCGATCCCGCATCCTTCAGACTAGCAGGCCATTGTTAGTGATGCAGAAGGAGGGTCTGACAAGGACAACTGCCTAGTCGTTCGGGTGGGACGAAAAACCGAGGTTCCGTGTACACATTGAAGTGCACGTAAAAGATCCCTTGGCAGTTGGAATTCAAGTAGGCCGTAGCGCCGCTGCCCGGGCAAAACTTACCTCATAGCACACTGTATGGCGTATGCCCGTCTTCCATTAGCCCACGTTAGGTGCAAAAGAGTAGGACGTTAAACCCCATTTCATTCCATTTCTTACTCACTCATCCGCCGCGGCTCCCCATACGCAGAAAGCCCAGTTACAAATAATTTGTTACGCATCGTAAGGACGACATACGACTGGGGTCTGTTTCATGAAATTTTAACTAAGATAAAATCCAAATTTTAGTAATTTGATTAGATTAATTTTAGTGCTTAGCCAATCCAAATTGAAGTATCTACTAAAGTTTGGATTAATTTGTTAGTTAAGATTTCGTGAAACAGACCCCTGACCCTCTCGAACTGCCTATGTTATTTGTTTCTATTTAACAGTATTTTATCTAACAGTAGCCTACTAACCAACAAAGATATCAAACTATTAAGACAGATATTCTACCTATTGACCACGTGTACTGAAATATACACCTCGATAACGCAGATAACATTTATAGGCTACTTATATAGATAAGCGGTTAGTACTTGACCACGTGTTAGGATCGGCTAAGTGGGTAAGAGGCAAGTTTGGTCACCCGCTAGCCTGGAGGTTGGGTCTTCGAAAACCGGTCTTCATTCATAAAAAAAACGAAAGGAAGTATAGATTATTATTTTAATCAGAATGGTTCACATGCGACGAAAAACATTGGCATACATGTACGCAAAAGAGCCCTTGGCAGTTTGAATTTAGTCCTGTCCGGGCAAAATGTCCTTCTTCGAACACTGCATTGCGTATTTCCCTTTTCGCCACATTTGTGCAGTAAAACATGAAACTCGATTATATTCATTTATTTACGCAGATCAGCAAGGAGTAGGCAGAAACACCACTGGCTAGGCAAGATCAGGCGCGGATCCAGAGGGGGGGGGGGGGGTCCAGGGGGTCCGGACCCCCCCCCCCCTGCTCAGGCTTGAACAATTTTTATGCGATTTTATTGGCGATTTAGACCTGTAATTTTGGAATTTACCTTCCGGAAATACGCCAGAATGAACCAAATTGAACCTAATTTACCAAATTAATCGGTTGAGAGCAATTAGTTAAGCAATTATCAAACCTAGACACCCCCCCCCCCCTGCGAAAAATCCTGGATCCGCGCCTGAAGATTTCCGTGATAGAGCACTGTATGGTGTATATATACACACGCCTTCTATGATCCAGGAGACAAGTTGGATGTCCGAATGGTTAGCACGTGCGCGCTATATCATAGAGCCTGTCATGGAGTCAACTGGAGTGATTTTGATTAACACGTTGTACGTGACAAGGAGTAGGGTCGCCTGTTCAATCAATCTCGTGGGTTTTCTCCTGGTCCTTCGGTTTCCACCCACCGCTAAAGACCCCTACGCCCAAGCGAATTATTGAAATAAAAATGAACTATATGTTAGTCCTGAAATGACATAATTTGTTTCGTGTGAACGTTACCGCCCCCTCCCCCCCCCCCACACACACACACATGAACTATATGTTAGTACCGAAATGATATAGCTTGTTTCGAGTGAACGTTACCTCCACACACCCCTTCTCTCTCTCACACTCTCTCTCTCTCTCTCTCTCTCTTTGGCCCGGTTGGTGCAGGAAAGTAGAAGGTTTAAAATCCATATCATTTCCTGTTATAACAAGACGACTGAAGACGTGTTTAAAGTGATGTATGATAAGGTTGAATGTATATAAGATATATATTTTATTACATATATAAACAGTGTATTTGTTATGTTACTGTAATAAGATCTACGTTCATCAACAAACGGACAGCTATATAAATACATCGGCCTCAATGGAAAAGAAATAAATAACTCACATTTAAAAAATAAACTTCAAGTATTAAAGGGTCAGTTAGTCGAAGTATATGTATACAGCGCTGGCTCACTAGTTTGAAGGCGTCCTGTGTTTCATCCCTGCATTGGCCGAGAAAGTATCTTATGTGGTGCCATTGATGCAGGACGGATCGAGGGCCTGGCAAGGACAGCTTTCTAGTTGTTGGGATGGGACTAATAAACCAAATTCCCGTGTATTCATTGCCTTGCACTAAAAGACCACTTGTCAGATGGAATTTGGTATAAGGGCAGGTCATGGTGCCGCTGCCAGGACACAATTTCCTTAAATCATAGCACATTGTATGGCATATGTCGGTCTTCATTACCCAGCAGAGGAGCAGAACAGTAGGACGTTAAACCCGGCCATTTCATGTATATTTACAAATAGAAAGAAATGGGGTATAACGTCCACTCGACATAAACTATTTAATTTTGGGTCTTTGGGACTAACATATGTTTCAATATTATTTAAATCATTCAATTTCGCGTGCAGAAAGGTTAAAACCATTTCAGTCATTCGTCACTGCACACAACAAAGACGTTTTATTACCCACAGCCGGGTACTTTGAGAAAAAATCATTGTCCTGAATGGTCGCCATATCCAAACCCTAGTATTTTGTTTTGTAATACCAGGCGCGGATCCAGGATTTTTTGCAGGGGGGGGGGGGGCTAGGTTTGATAATTGGGGTAGGCGTCAGCGCCGAAGGCGCTCAATCAATTAACGGGTGGTTTGGGAGGGGGGGCTCCCCCAGAAAAATTTGGTAAATTAGATTCAATTTGGTACATTCTGATGTATTTCCGGAAGGTAAATTCCAAAATTACAGGTTTAAAAATCTAAAAATCGCCAATAAAATCGCATAAAATTTTTTCAAGTCTGAGCAGGGGGGGGGGGGGACCTGAATATGGTTCAACTCCGTTTCACATCTGGCATGCACACAAAGACTTAAATAAACCTTTTCAATTCCATTAAATGGAAGCAGAATGGATACTTCTCAAAATTACCCAAGTTTACTTTGTGTTTTCGACTAAAATCGTCGATTTAGGATTCAAATGTCGGTCAACTAGCTTAGTCACTCGGCGATCCTCGACATGTTCCGGAACGTTCCGGAATCTGTCGAGATTTGCCGAGTGCTAGCTTAGTGTCTGTTTTCAGGCGCAGCTAACTGTAGACAGACAGGCTAGGTTTAGTATGAAATACTTCAAGTATTTTTACAGACGTGAGTTTAGGAGTTGTATAACGACTGACGCACCATTAACTTTCAGCATGTTACTAAAAGAGATGCATGCTGCCAGATGGCCATCTCTTTATATCATTTACTGTATATTAAAACTCTTACAGCTTAAATATACATTATATAAAAGCTAAATAGGCCTATTACAGGTCTTTCTTCTCGCCTTAAAAGTTATATATAACCCTATATTTCGTTTCGCTTTTTTTTATTCTTTCGATGGCCTACACTGCACGAAGATCTGACCGGTAGGTCGTGTCAGGGGTCGTACGAGCGGCGTTTGACCTTATGACGTCATACATTGATTAATCAACGAGCGTTGAGGTTTCTAGTGGACGTAAAACCCCATTTCATTTCATCTATGTTAAATCTTCAAGCAGTCATAGATTCGCCCGGAATAAAGTGATTTGAATGATTTTTAAAGGGCTAATCCCGATATTTTTTAAGAGAATAAAAATGCTTAATTTTGTGTTAGAATCGCTTAAATCACCTACCTAAGGGCAGAGAAACTAACTATTTGTGATAGTTTTCAAACAACTTAAACCAGTCAATCTTCATTTGGAAAGGAAACCGGGGTCCCAAGCTGTATTCTGCGGTGTCTACGTTAAACCAGACTTCTTTTTTTAAAAATGATGTGTAGGTGAAATTTACCTTTCGATATCAAGTACAGTACCTGGGTAATTCACTATATAGACCTCTCAATAAACGTGCGTCGATTATCAGGATATCAACGAAAAATTAGTCCGTATTCTTAAAAGGGTTACACGTCCGGATGAGGGTTCACGCCCAAACGACTCAATATTTTTAGCTGAAATTTTGAGACAAGATAAATTCACCATTCTTCGATTTCGTGGCGCTTAAATTTCAAACATACTTTTATTTTTGAGACTCTGTTTAAAACGGGATAGTCCCTTTAATATATTCGTTTTTCATGATCTATTTTTAAACTATTATAGCAATAAATCTTACATAATACAACTTTAAAGACTTTGGAGATTATTTTACTTTTCATGCCATCTTATATGTTACTATAAATGAAATGCAATAATGTTTAGCTTCTTACTTTTCACATAATCTAGGCCTGTGGTATTTCGCTTATGGACATAATTTGTGTTTCTATCCGGAGAAAACACACGTGATTAAACAGGCGATCCTACTTTTTTTCACGTATAACCAGGAAATCGAAATCACGCCAGTTGACTCAATGTCAGACCGTATGATACAACGTGCACGTGCTCACCCCCGCCCCCGCCCCCACCAATTTTCCAAATAGAGTTGCCTTCCCTTGCAGTTGGGATAGCGAGACTTGTGTGGATCCCCACCCCTCCGCCTTTGCAAAACGGTACAAAAACTAACACGTCATTGATCAATGTGTACCTGTAGCGTCATCACCATCGCGACTTAGAACAGGCGTTCTAAGTCTTTCCTTGCAGTTGGGATAGCGAGACTTGTGTGGACCCCATTCCCCCACCCCCTCCGCCTTTGCTAAACGGTACAACAACTAACACGTCATTGATCCATGTGTACCTGTTGCGTCATCACCATCGCGACTCGGAACAGCCGTACTACTAATTTGATTTAGAAGATGATTGGCGATAGCAGTTGCGTGCACCATACCATTACCCATCATAAAACCTAAAAATAATCTTTGGTCCCTTTTTACGCCATTATTTATAGTCGAGTCGGCATTTTATCTGTTGAAAGATCTGGTAAAGCACTTGCACGTCCTTGTAGTTATCTGATCTGTCTCAACGCCAACATAATGGCTTGACTCAAAAAGTAACAACAAAACAAAAGGCGTGGGTTTTAATGGCATGAACGTGATTTTAAAAAACAATTTTGTATGTCTATTTATAACTGAAACATGCCTTGATACATTCCTGATTTATTTCATTCAGAAGTCAGATAATAGTTGTTTATGTCATTCTATGACGCGCCATTGCTCAGGTTAGGGATAAAAGTTAAGGTCCCACTACAAATTTGGTCGGTGGTAACGAGATATAAAAAAGGGATAGCGAGAGAGAGAGGGGCGATTTAAGGTGCACTCGACACAAACCTGGTCATTCTGGGTGTAACATATAGTTCAGATTTATTTCAATAATTTGCTCATGGGTAGGGGTCTTTTATTAGTGAGAGGAAACCGAAGGACCCAGAGAAAACCCACGAGGTTCTACAGGGTATCCTGCTCCTCGTCAATACAATCGGGTAATCGAAACCACGACAGTCGACTCAATGACAGACCTTATGATAGAAATGGGGTTTAACGTCCTACTCTTCTGTACCTAACCTGGGCTAATGAAACACGGGAATACGAATTCCAACTGCTAAGAGATCTTTTACGTGCACGCCAATGTGTACCTCGGTTTTTCGTCCGATCCGAACGACTAGATAGCTGTTCTTGTCTGGCCCTCCGTTCTGCATCACTGACAAGTGGAAACCACACCGGCTTATGATAGAAAGCACGCGTGCTCTTTTAGCTACCTGCCAAGAACGGTGGTAATGATTCGGTTGTATCGAGAAATCCAGCAAATTATTTTCCGGCATGTAAACCATTTCCCAAGTAGTAGCATATTTAGGAGGTCAAAAGGAGAAGATCAAGTGCGAATATTTGCTTTTATTCTGCTATTTCTCCGATCTGAGAAGAAATATTAGTGACCTATTACTCCTCAGCGAGCACCTGTTGGCCATGTTTGTTAGGATAGTCTGTACCAATGTATCTTGGGTAATTAATGAATTGGGAATCAACATTAGACTCGATCTATCTGAACTTATTCAAGTTATCAATGTTACAGCTGGTCTACCGATTTAGATCTGAAATGCCTTTCAGATGAATCGTCAAGTAGCCGCCAAGTTCAAGCGAAATAGCATCCCCATATCTCTCTCTCATAAATACATTCCAATGGAAGTGGGACCATTTTATGGTTGCTAAAAATGACCAATGTTTTGTATTAGTGAATTAATTTATTCAAAATTGCTGTGAATTCTAGTAAATGTAATTTATTTTTGTTTAAATTTTGCTCTTTTCTTTTTATCCGTAGACCCGCGGTGACTTACTAGCCTGTAGTTGGTGCGCGAGGGTTCGATCCCTCCCGATCCCGGTGTGGGACCACGCTATGTGTTTTCTATTAGTGAAGGTGTTAAAATTTAATTAATTTATTCAAAATTGCTGTGAATTCTAGTAAATATAATTTATTTTTGTTTAAATTTTACTGCTTTCTTTTTATCCGTAGACCCGCGGTGGCTTACTAGCGTGCAGCTGGTGCGCGAGGGTTCGATCCCGGTGTTGGCGGAGAAGTTACTAGAGTGGTTTTCCTTTATAAGTATTACCGGACGGATGGCTGGGCAAGGGACAATGTTTGGTCGTTCTGGAACAAAAAACATAATTCCCCCATGTACTCGTTGGCATGCACGTAAAATAAAGCCAGACTGACACTTGCACGACTTTTGGCCACGATTTTGTCGTGCCCACCAGTGTCCACATTGACACGAACTGGCACGACGAGTTCACGCATAGTTTGCGCATTATTTACGTACATGCCGCATTTGCACGACGAGTTTGCGCAAATCGGACGGTGTCGTGCCGACTCGAGTCGTGCCAATGCGTGCCACGGAATCGTGCAAGTGTCAGCCTGGCTTAACCCTTGGCAGATGGAATTCGGACACGGACCTCGGTTTTTGACTTTCCTTTGCAGGACCTCAGACTGACAAAGAGAAACCACGCCGGAATATCAGGCCAACTCAAACCGGACCCACCATGGCCCCCAGACATGGGATACGAAGAGGATAGTCGCCAATTGTACCGTTGGTCATCGGACAAAGATGGTCAGTCTTATATCTTGGATTTACCAGGCATCAGACCACTGAATATAACTTAACCTGCGGCTTCCATTTCATTTCTACTGGAAGTATCTGAAGATGAACCGAGGCGACCAGCTTACAGTGATAAAAAAAAACAGGTAGCTAAGATACCGTGACTGAAAATAGTTTTGCCATTTCGTAGCTCCAGATATCAGCGCCATTTGTAAAATAACACCAATTGTTTGGCCAGGTTTCTATGGCAGTGGGTTATCAAAGAGGAAATAACACATGTTGAAAATGTTCGGTATTTCACCCAGATTAATTGGCTAGAGTCAGGTGGCCGTAACCCGATCCTGCTACCAACAATAACATATTATATTGTCTTCCAAAAACGGTCGAGATATCGTCGTTCAGCATTACTGCGTGTTACTGAACTTTTCGATTCAGTGATTTCGTTTTACACGGGTTTTTTTTTTTCGTTTAGGATGACATAATTAGAGTTTTATTACATTATTGCTGAATGCAAATTGGTCAAGTTTTTCGTTTAGGATGAGTTGCTGCATTATTGCTGCATTCAAATTGGTCAAGGTGGTGTTAGCGGTACCAGTTCCTTTGTGACGTCTGTTGTAAGCAAGTAACCGTTAGTACGTTGCAATGAAATAAAAATGGGTTTAACGTCTGGCGGGGAAAGTGTAGCTAGTCGTTGGCATGGGACAAAAAAAAACGAGGTCAACTTTGGCGTGAATGTATACGCATGGAAGAATAAATGGGGTTTAACGCTCTCTCCGAACAAATGAGAGAGAAATGGAATTTAACGTCCTGTTCGAAACATATGGTTCAATTTTATTTTGCGTTGGATGAAAACTGGAGAACCCAAGAAAATCCCCCGTGGTTGGAACTCGAAGAAGAGTGAACGGAAAAGTCCTTGTCTGTACAGGACACGTAACCATAGAAACTAAAATGATGTGACCAACATTAAACAACAGAATTGACCGTAGACAAATTTCGCCATTTTATTTAATTTTCTTAATATTTTGTCAAGTGGCTTGTGGGGCTGAATGTTGTTAGCTCGGGTCCATTGAGTCAACTGGCGATTGAACGTGAAATGAAGTAGGGCTGCTTCCGGTTTCCTTCAACTACTAAAGATTCCTACGCACAAGCGAATTATTAAAAGTTTTACCACGTGTTTGTCCCGAAATGACCCGGTCTCTAGTTTGTGTCGAGTGGATGTTAAACCCAATCTCCTCCCTCTCTCTCTCTCTCTCTCTCTCTCTCTCTCTCTCTCTCTCTTTTGTCTTTTTTAATTGATTTTATCCGCCAAACTACTTACGCACCGATTCTATTTTTTTCTTATCAGAACCTAAATATTTATCTCGATCGTAAATTCAGTACTTCCTGTAATTCAACAAAGACAGTACCAGATGATTTTCTCGCCCGTTTTTCTGTTAACATAATCGCGTGTTAAATGTTTGGAAGACTGTTGGAATAACTATTTCTATCTTTATTGATATGAATTTACCAGATTCCGGCAATTACAAAAAGACAAAACCGTCTTTACTTTTAGCTCACGTGAAACAGAATAAACAGATTGACATTGGTGTCTGATACGAAAAGAATCAAGGTCAGAGAAGTTAATTGCTAATTATAAAATGTTTTAGTTCGGTTAATTATTTACAAATGAGGTGTGAGAACATATAAAGGCTAATTTAGCTTGGGTTGTCCATTTTTATTTTTAGCGTTGGCAGCGATTTAAAATAACAATAGTCCAATGTCTTACACAATGATAGTTCTATATCCTATACAAGTCACACTCTAGATCTAACACGCTTTATACTCTAAACAATGATAGTCCTAAGTTATACTCTAAATCTAACATGCGTTACACACTAGATCTCAAAGATATAGAAAATCTCCGACGAGTGTTTTCTGATATCAACAAAGTTGATAAAGTGAAAAAAACCCGAGGCTCTGCAGAGTTTGTTTTTTTTACTTTATCATCGAGTGTTGATATTTTTCTGATGTCAAAAAAACACGAGTTGGAGATTTTATTTATCACCCAATCCTTTCTTACATGCACAAATAAATAAATATAATAATTTGGTATAGATTTCACTTTTAAGAATCTAATTACATTACAGCGTAGTGATACATCAGTTTTTGACAGCAGTTTAGCTATTGCAAAGTCCTATATATTGACCCAGTATTTCCTTCAAGGTCAATTAAATAAGAACAGTTTCTTTTTAACTAAAAAAGTCACCTTTTATTTAAAATAAGTGGTTTCTTTAAAATAAAAGAAAGTAGTTCCTTTTTGATTGTCCAATCAAATTCATGTAAAGCGATATCTCCTTAGATATCGGAGTAGATTATGTAATTTATCATACAAGCGATATCTACTATCAAATGTGTTATTTGGTGATAAAGTTCTATGTCCTACACAAGTCACACTCTAGATCTAACTCGCGTTATACTCCAGATCTAACACAACGATAGTTCCAGTGGCGTTTTAAGGTTTATCATGACGGAGGCTATACTATTTTAAGGGCCCTCTTTCACGGGGATCCAGGGGGGGGGGGGGTCTTGATTGATGATTTTCATACCAGTACAATAACTGCATTCTCATTCAGTAGTGGATTCGGCTGTAACAGTGTACAGAAAACGATTGTCTCGGACTCGGGGTCCCTTTATCTTGGCCAGAGGGGCCCTTTTGTCAGACGAGGGGCCCTTTTGTCAGACGACAGGGCCCTTTTGTCAGACGAGGGGCCCTTTTGTCAGACGACAGGGCCCTTTTGTCAGACGAGGGGCCCTTTTGTCTGCCTTTAGGGCCCTCCCTAACTAGGGTACATTTCATTTTTCTCATCGGTTTTAGCATTTTTCTCCCGTTTTATTTGTTCAACTTCTTTGATTTTTTTTCGCGAGGAGACTGGCGCCTCCAGCGCCTCACCCATAAAACGCCTTTTGATAGCTTATATCCTACACGCGTTATACTCAGATCTAACACACGTTAGACGCTAGGTCTAAAACAATGATAGTTCTATATACTGCACACGTTATAATCTAATCGAAAATAATGATAGATAGTCCTATATCCCAAACAATCATAGTCCTACATACTGCATAAGTTATACTCTAGTTGCTTTCACTGCGCTCTAACGGGGATATTATTGTCCGGGAGAAGCTCATCTTGGCCTGATCAGATCCAGATCTAGTAGGTCATTTTGGTTTCACCAGCCCATTCAGATAATGTCCACGCTTCAAGTGTGAAGCACTATTAAAAAAAACCCGAGAAACCCACGAGATTGAACAGGCGACCCTACTCCTTGTCACGTACAAAATCGAATCCACGCTACCTGACTCAATAACAGACACATTAACCATTCGTCCCCTCCCCCGTATTCAAATACGGTTCCCAACCGTATTTATTGTGCCATCCGAAAGACTAGACACGCTTTTTTTGTCAGCTTCGTAGGCATCAGGTCCTTCCTAACCCTTGTTAGGGATTGAACCCGCGACGTTTTCTTCGAGTGGCTGGTCCCCTGATCAACTTGAATTGACTACCACAGGCCCCCTATAGAGAGATACACGTGCCTAATACGTGACAATTTTTATGAATACATGTTTTTTTGTTAAAGGACAGATTAATTATAGATAACTACCCTATTCTATACACTATCATTGGACTATAACTACACTATAAAAGGGAGGTGTCTCATATAAACATATCTTCTTGTTTGATATGTTTTATATTAATAACCTTATCTAAAGAGGCATTGAGAGAGAGAGAGAGAGAGAGAGAGGGAGAGAGAGAGGGATGGGATTTAACGTCTACTTGGTACAGACCGGCCGGTTGCTCAAAACTAAGTTATTTTAACGATCCATTAAACTAACGGATCGTTATCTTTCATGTGTCCTTTGTTAACGGTCCGTTAAATTTCTGTTGCTGGACAGTCAATTTCATTATCCGTTAAAGTTAACAGGGCTTCCAGCAACAATCTTTCTCTCCGTTAAAGTTAACGATCCGTTTACTCCATGTTAACGGATCGTTAAAAGTTAACAGAGCTTTGAGCAACCGGCCCCAGGTCATTTCGTGACTAACATTGTTCAATTTCATTTTCATAACTCGGTTGCGCGCAGTGGAAGGAAACCGTAGGATCTGGAGAAAACCCACGAGGTTGGACAAGCAACCCTAGCTACTCCTTGTCACGTACAACCAGGGATTCGAAACCACGCCAGTTCACTCAATGACAAGCTTTATGATACAGCTCCACGTGCTAAGCATGCGGTCATTCAACTCCCCAAGAGATTAGATTTAACAATAGTTGAAGTACTAAAAAACAGTATAGGTGAAATAGATAAGTGAACAGAATATTTTGAACATTTCACTCAATTTGTTTTCCTCTGAACCGAGATATTCACTTTTGTATTTTAGGCTAGCCTAGATAAAAAAAAAAAAGAAGTCTCGCTTATCCACATAAACGTTTAATTATTTTTAATTAAATCATTAACTGCCCGCCGTTTTTAAATCCGCTAAAAATCAAGAGCACCCAATGCCCGAGAAAGTTGATTATGATGTTATGTTAACAAATTAGATATTGTCTAATCAATCGTTTATATAACATTAAGTTCTGGAGAAAGGCCTGCAATAGGCAGATTTAGCTCTTGAATAACGCATCTTTAAAGAAAGGCCTACAATGGGCAGATTTACGTCTTATCAAATTCATCTTTAAATAAAATAAGCTATTTACCACATGTTATTTTTAGTTTTTATGAAATTAAATTCTATAAAAATCTTTGAACGTCCTAGATTCTGAGATGTTTGTCCCCGGAGAGATACATGCAGCAGACATGGGGGGTAATGGAGAACTGGAAACTTATATCTAGACAGAGAGATGGGGTTTAACGTTCACTCGATACAAACTAGGACATTTCGGGACAAACGTATTTGGTTTAACTTTATTTCATTAATATTTATGTTTTTGTGTTATTGTTATTTTCTGTTAGATAATATGTAAGTTTACATTAGAGTTAAAACAAACAATGATATACTAGACTAGAAATACTATAGATATACATGTACGTTTAACACGTGTTTATTTATAGACCTATCTATTGATACGATTCAAGGTTATATGTACATTTACATTGTTCTATATATTGTCTTACCATTTATCTACATACTGCGGTCTAACCATAGACTTTATCTTATGATGGTCTAATGGTTAGCAGGTGCGCACTGTATCATAAGGTCTGTCATTTAGTCAACTTGCGTGGTTTTGATTCCCCCGATTGTTCGGGATAATGGGTATGATCGCCTGTCCAACCTCGTGGGTTTTCTCTGGGTCCCCCAGTTTTCTTTCTTATGATGGCCGAATGGATAGCAGGTGCGCGCTGTATCATAAGGTCTGTCATTTAGTCAACTTGCGTGGTTTTGATTCCGTCGATAATGGGTGGGTTGCCTGTCAAACCTCGTGGGTTTTCTCTGGGTCCCCCAGTTTTCTTCTATAGATAATTGCCCTTGCACCCTTGTACCATATGTTAGTCCCGAAATGACCCATCTCTTTCTCTCTCTCTCTCTCGCTCAAGCTCGCTCTCTCTCTCTATCATAGGAAACTGACGATACGACTTTATTTATCAAATGAGTCATTATATTATATATATCAGGCGCTGCATTTTAAACGCCCTATAAACGCGAAACAGAACAGACCATTTGACCATTTTAGGCTGCTTGCTGCGATTGAACAGTTAGTCCTATGGAGGGGCCCTGTCGAAATCGACGTCGCACGGTGATTTTTCGCAAAATTATTGCCGCTGAATCGGAAAACTTGAAATCCCCCCCCCAAAAAAAAAAACGAACTGTTGTTGGGGAAACGTTATGCTATATAAAATTACAGGCATACATGCGACCAAGGGGTTGTATTTAATACATTCAATGTTGTGACGGGGCACCCGGTGACTATTCAGTGTGCTGCGATATTTCGAGTTCGATCCAGCTGTTGCCTGAGAAAGTTTCTCCTTGTCCGAGGTGCAGGATGAAAATTGGAACGAAATGAAAAATCTCCTACGTGTACGTAAAAGGAAGAGGAAGTATAGACGGAATCCATTATAGCTCATAACATATGCCCGTCTTCATCCGCCCAGTTGGTAAATCTACACATCCCCACTTCAATATTGTAGCGTCACATTTCCCAATTTCAATATTGTAGCGTCACATTTCCCCATTTCAATATTGTAGCGTCACATTTCAACATTTCAATACAGTAGCGTCAAATTTCAATACAGTAGCGTCACATTTCAACACTGTAGCGTCACATTTCAATCCTCCACATCAGCCCAGTCACAACAGTGGGACGTTAAACCCCATTTTAACCCTCCACATGAAAATATGAAAGGTAATAAATCGTTTATTGTGGTGTGTTTGATGTGTGATATAAATGATAATATTAATTACCTAGACCGTGTACCTGGGTTGTGTAGGAGGAGGAGATATCATTATGATTGATAGGATGTTTGTTATCTTATACAATGAGACGACTTATGACGTAAGGTGAAAGGTCATATGATCCAGGGCACAGGTGTGGTCCACCTGCTCAATGTACCTTTACATACAGGTGGATATTATTACCGTTGGACTAAGAATAAACCGCAATCCGCGATATAACTTATAAACCTCAAAGACAAATTACTGTTAAATAGTTCCAATGGCGGTTACTGAGATTCCTGCTAATCACTGACAAGAACGGTGCAAGACAAGGAAAGATATGATGAAGATTTACATATTCAAAAAATTCAAGAATTTAACAAAGCTAAGAACATATATTACACAATTTTATAGAAACAATTATTATTTTATTATTGAGCGATGTTTAGGTTTAGACTACGTTGAGAGTGATATAGAGGGGATTGGGTGGAGAGAGAGGGAGGGAGAGAGAGGGAGGGAGAGAGAGGGAGAGAGAGGGAGAGAGAGAGAGTGAGAGAGAGAGAGAGAGAGAGAGAGAGTTTTACGTCTAACATATTGTTCAGTTTTATTTCAAGAGAGAGAGATGGGTGTTAACGTCAATTTTTCACAAACTGGGTGATTTCGGTATTAACGTTGATGTGCACGCAAAAGAACCCTAGAAGTTGGAATACGAGGGAGAGTAGGCGGAAACGACACTGTCTGATCAAACCTATTTCATTTCATAATCTTTAAGTGGCATTTAGCGATTAGGGAACACATTAACCGAACGTAATTATTGATGGCAAACAATCACTGGTTTTATTCTAAAAGCATGAAAAGAAATGGGGTTTAACGTTCTAATGTTCTGCTCCGAACTGGGCTAATGGAGATGGACATACACCATATAGCGTGCTATGAGGGAAATTTCGCCCAGGCAGCGGCGCTACGGCCTGCTCTTATAACAAATCCCTACTGCAAAGATGCTAGACAGCTGTTCTTGTCAGACACTGATCCTTCCTGCGTCATCGAGAGACGGAAACCTTGTCGGAAAATCCTGATAAACTTTAATATTTGCTTTTTTGCCCATTTTGTCTATTTTAGGTTTCAAAAAAATAGCAATTTAGCTCCTTTTAACATACATTATGCAAGAGCAAAATCTGCCTATTATAGGTCTTTTTTTAGGCATGAAATGTTATAAAAACTATTAATTCGAAATTAATTAACTTATCAAGACCACAATCAGCTCTCGATGTCAAGGCCAGTCGGCGATATTTATTGGATTGTAGTTTGATTTTCTGCAAAATTTTCTTTCGTGATTTAACGATTAAATGGATAATCGAGACTACTAGTTTTGTCTTACCGACTTTAGCAACGATGATCGAGGCTAAGTGGAACTTTCATTCGCTTAGTTCGCGGTTCATAGTGGATCAATTTGACTGAAATGTTCAGCAAATTGCCTTTACATTAGCTCGTTTTTAACTAGTGAGAACTGCCAACTCTTTATCTAATCTCCCATAATATATCTTTAATAAATAACATATCGTAATTTAATAAAAAAAAAAGAGCTATATTTAGTAAATTATACCCTACTTTATGGACAAGTCGTGTCAATATTCACACCTTTTCATCTTGATCCGTCATAGATTGACAGAATGACTGATCTTATAAATACAATAATATTTATTTATTTGACACCTGAGTTTTGGGGTGTTTTTATTCGCTTGTCTGTTGTTAATGCTTATTTTGTCACATACTCGACTTTTTTTCCACACCTGTTGAACCTCGTGTTTATCATGGTGCCTGTCCGACATGATTAATTTGTTACTGTGAAGCAAGGCTAAAATTAATTTGAATGTGTCAACAACGGCAGTAAAGGTAAATATACGCCCACATGCATGACATCTTGTTCACTCGTGGCAAAATACCTTCAACACCTTACACGGAAATAACATGTCCTTGCTTTCTGCACCAATCGGGATAATGAGAGAGAGGGAGAGAGAGAGAGAGGGGGGGTGAGGGGGGGGGGGGGGGGGGGGGGGGTAACGTCCATTCGACACAAACTAGGTCATTTCGGGACAAACATAATATGGTTTAATTTTATTTCAATAATTCGCTTGCGCGTAGGGGTCTTTAGCAGTGAGAGGAAATCGGAGTACCCGGAGAAAACCCACGAGATTGGACAGGCGACACTACTCCTTTTCACGTGCAACCGGGGATACTAAACCACGCCAGTTGACTCAATGACAGGTTTTATGATACCGGGCTAATGAAGACGGTATGCGCCATGTAGTGTGCTAATGGAGGCGGGGTGGGGAAGGGGGTACCACTTCCCGCCAAGAGTGATATTGTAGACAAGTCCAGTGCATGCAGTATCTCGAAATTTATACAGCCGCAAGCCAGAGGTGACCGGCCAGCTATAGATCGAAGCGCGACACTCTAGACCACTAGGCCATCCCAACACCCTCACGGAAATTTTGCTCTATGGCCTATATCTAATTCTAAGGGATCTTTTACGAGCATGACATCGTATATACGGGACCTCGGGTTTTCGTCCTATCCGAACGACTAGACAGCCACACCCACTTTTCTGCACCGAGAGATCTGCACTATACATGTAGGCCTATCACGAATTAGTCGTGTGATAACTAAATTGTCCAAACATTTTTTCAAAATCATAAATCTGTTACCTGGCTAGACGTAAATGACAAGTTTGCTTGACGAGAAAAAAAAATCACACCAATAAACACAATTTTAATATTTCATTTATATACATAGATTTTAATATTTCATAACTGTTAAAACAATTTCCATTTACGTAGTACATGCGTAGGCGGTTGGGATGTGCTAGTGCTCTAGAGTATCGGGTTAGCCGGTCAACGTCTTGCTAACTGAGTCAGCGCGGTTTCTTACTGACAAGATTATTATCGACTCTTGTCGACCGAGAATTTACAAATGAATAAAATGTACCCGTATTTAACGTTTTACGTGTCTGCTGCATCCACTTAGGCTTCTAGGATAAAATATATAGAGGATATTTGTCGTTTTGTCGTGAATAACATATTTTATTTCATCGAGAAGCAAGAAAACTTATATTTTCACGAATACGTAGCATGAGTGAAAATATAAACGTTTTCTTGCTTAGAGATGAATAAAATATGTTATTCACGACAAAACGACAAATGTTCTATTTATTTTATGATTTTACAATCATTTTAGGTAAAAACACATGGACTACTTTGCTAGCCAGGGGCCTGTTTCACGAAATTTTAACTAAGATAAAATCAAATTTTAGTAATTTGATTGGACAATATTAGATTGATTTTAGTTCCTAGCCAATCAAAATTCTGCTAAAATTTGGATTTTATCTTAAGTTAAAATTTCGTGAAATAGGGCCAAGTGGAATAACACTTTTATTTCACTGATAAAACGCGGTATTCCACTACTGATCATAAAATAAAAAGCGATATTATGTAAGATTTGGATTAAAAGCTCGATATTCGTGCTATAATATTTCAAAAATAGATTATGCAAAATGAATATATTGAAAATTTCATTAAAATTACTTTTGAACCAAGTTATCCTTGGTTGTAGATTTGACATGTAAAAATGCGTGTATTGATTGTGACCACCGTACTGGCCATTCGAGTCTTAGACTCGCTTCTCCGTTTTTAAATTAATTCATTAAATGGTCGAATCGTTTTAATCTACTAAATATCTGAGTCATCCGATGACATCGAGAATTGATTATGGTCTTGTCATGTTAATAAACGTCTAATTAATAATTAAGATAACTTTGCTGGCCTAAAGAAAGACCGGCAAAAGGCAGATTTAACTCTTGCATAATGTATGTTTAAGTAAACAAATGATATAGATGGTGCATTTCTTTAAGTCAAAACATTTTCAATTTTTAATAACATAAATAAACCACAAAAAAAATATAAGAATTATTCCCCGCCCACCATTCAGCCAATGGCTGAATTATCACTTCAAATATTTCAAAAATTTGAATATTTTAAATTTTTTGTAAGAAAAATATTATCACGAAACTGTCTAAATATTGTAATTTAAGAGTTAAAAAAAAAGAGAGAGAGCTTATTTTGTATATTTGTAAATCATTTATATTTATGCAATCTTCAAATATTCGGACATTTAAAAAATAACATTGTCGGTTAATAAAAAATGAAATGAAATAAAATGGGGTTTCTGTACTCAGACAGCGGTTCCACAAACCACTGCCTGGCCAAAATCTCCCCTCATATCACACTGTGTGACGTATGCCCACCGTCATTAGCCCAGTCATACGATATTTATTTCATTTCAGGACGTTAAACCATTTTACATTATATGACGTGTTGAGAACGAAATAAAATGAAATAAAATGAAATAAAACCTCCCTTTCTTGTGCCGAGATGACCTAATTAGTGTCGAGTGGACCCCAAGCCGCATTTCTCTCTTTATCTGAGAACCGTTAACAAAAGGGTCGCTGTTCGAGCAGAAATAATAGGGGCGAAATATATGTTAGTCCTGAAATGATCTAGTTTGTGTCGAGTGGACGTTAAACTCTCTCTCTCTCTCTCTCTCTCTCTCTCTCTCTTGCTTTCTCTCCCTCTCTTATTTAAAGTGAACGGCAATAAAACATATTATATGACATGTCGGTAGTTTGTTATCGACACTTTTCTAATTAATGGGCCGTAATTTAGAGGTTAATCAGTTATATCGAATAACAACGTTATATTTTAGTATACTCGTTATTTCTGTCGGAGATAGTTTTCAGTCAAGCTATTCAGTGATCCATTATAGTTAATCATAACAGTGTCAATGTCCTCTTATTTATCAATTAACCGGTTTTGTTTTGTTTTGTTTTTTATTTTTATATATATATATATTTATATGAAAAGTTGAAGATAACTACTCTTAGGTATTGAATACACAAAAATATAAAAGTTTTTGAAAAAAGAACTACATTATTTGTCGATTACTAGTACTTTCGTCAACATTTAGTTAATACAACAATGTATATATTTATATATATGTTTTGCGGAGTTGAATTAAAAGGGAATACAATCCTTTTATAATTTCGATGGTCTACACTGCATGAAGATCTGACCAATTATTTTAGGAGGTTGTGTCAGAGGTCATAAACTTTCGCCTATGACGTCAGACATTTGATTAACCAATCAGCATTGATGTTTCTAGTCGATTACTCACAGTTCCGTGCACCCCACGTCAAAAGTTCGTCGTAACAGATCGTATCGTTCATTGGCTAATCCATCACATCATCCAGACACGTCAATGATAACAACTCTTCCAGGTGCTAGTGTAATAAAGTCACAAGTAAAATTTTGAACTATAAAAAGCGAAACGAAATAGGATTTGTGTTTGAATCAGATTGGAAGAACGGAAATTGGTTTGTGATTTCAAATTCCACCCGAAGGGGGTTCTTTTACCTGCATAGTCTGTGCAGAAAAGTGGGACGTTAATCCACATTGGATTGCACAGGCACGGATCCCCCCCCCCCGCGCGCAGACTTGAAAAATTTTTATGCGATTTAATTGGCGATTTAGACCTGTAATTTTGGAATTTACCTTCCGGAAATACGTCGGAATGAACCAAATTGAATCTAATTTACCAAATTTTTCTGGGAGGGCCCCCAAACCTTCCGCTAATCGGTTGAGCGCAATTAGTTAAGCAATAATCAAACCTAGACCCCCCCCCCCCTGCAAAAAATCCTGGATCCGCGCCTGTTGCATTACATTTCCATACAAATGTAGCCTTTACACGGCACACACGTCTTTCGGATCTGAAGCGCGGTTTTCCATGATTTTGCATGAGAAACAAGTTCCCGTCGGAGCTCCAAAAAACAATATTTATATGTTTGGGCAGGAGGCGGGGGACGCCTCCCATTGCGTCCCTCTAACTTAGCCCCTATTTGGGATATTCCATTTCTATTTTTCCTTTCCCATTACTTTAAATGACACAATCTTCTGTTTCATAAAGGATTACGAAAGTTTTCTAATATCTCTATAAAAGATGTCTGCCTTCAACACGTGACGTCACATAACGCGACGTCAATCATTGGCTTAACGGCGCTTGCATTGTTTACGTAAGACGTAACTGTTTCGGGCAGAATAATGCCTTCTACTCGTTTTAATACCCATTTACACTAAATATGACATAATTTCTACCTACAAATACTTCAAACGTCTTTATTTATTTTTCAAATACATAAAAAAAGTCGCATCGATGTCATCCATATCAGTGATTGTAGCGGCCTAGCGAATATTCTCTGCCGACCGGTGTGATAAACGGTATTGGTACAGGCTACTAAATGTGGCTATGTGGTATGACGATACTATGTTAGTTCTATACCAGAGGCCTATATATTCATACTAATGACTAAAAGACCGCGAGCATATGTCGACATGGTGACGCGTGAAAAAAATCTAAATACGAAAATAACAAGGGAAATTACGAGTATAGTTTGTATTAATTGAGGTATTTTTGACATTGATTCCAAACATGGCAGATGTTATTAATTTAGGCATCAATTCTATGGAATGCAATTACCGTTTGTCGTTTCGATTAAGGGACTCCATGTCGTTATCAAACAACGATGGACATTTCATGGTCACAAATAAACCATATCTTGACATTGACGATTTTAAAGTGCATGCATCTCGCTTCTTTGACAATATTAAAGGGGGTATGACTCTATTTTTTTGGAGAATTGAAATAGACGAGAATGGACTGTAAAGCACGTATTAATTTAATATGAATGTATATAAAATGATTTATAGTATGATTAAAATGTTGTAATTTCTAATGAATTTGGTTCGATTAAATACATGAACAGTCCAAATAGAATGACAGTCGTTTAAGCATGCTTAGTCCATTCTATATGTTTTTTTTAGAATTATTATTTTGCAATTTGTGAATCAGTCATTTCTTATCCTTTCTGCATTGCCTTGTAGGATATGTTTTTCTGTGTGTATTACAAACGGCTTCTGAAATCATAGAATAAACGATTCGTGTACTGATCATTGTGCCTTAAATATTAGATATTAATATCCCATATTTGCCCAGCAAGATAACAACATCAATATTGATTGAAATGTTGAATTCTAATCCGTCTTTTAAATTGTTGGGCAATTATAATGAATTATAGGATTATATCATTTAAGTTCACCCATCCATCTCTCTCTCTCTCTCTCTCTCTCTCTCTCTCCGTCTTTATAAGCCCAGTTTAGGAGCAGAACAGTAGGACGTTAACCCCATTTCATTTCAATTCTTTTTTTAAAGAAAAAAACAAACATATAAATTATGATAAAAACGGTATATGACCCCTGTGGAAAAGAGGATCAACTGTTACTTCACATCTGTAGTATTCTTCCATCATACTTGCTAATTAAGTCTCGTAACATCAGCGTTTTCTTATAACCAACTATGATTCATTACCGTTCGATATATTATAATCACAGCGCGTGTCTTATTAATTAACCTAAATACATGTATTATTCTTTCTTATTGCTCCAAGTTGAACTCAGACCAGATATTTTTAAAATCAACCTTTTGTTCTACAATTCTTGAATGAAAATGTCTAGAATTATAATAAAAAGTCGAAATATTATCCTTTCCATCAAATTATTAATATTTTCAGGCCAGATATTTTTAAATCTACCTTTTTGCTACGATTTTAATTTTGATTTCAATTCAGGCAAAAATAAGATCAGAGATTCTAAAATTTCCAGAATTATAAATTTACCGAAATATTATACTTTCAAATAACGTATTTTCAGACCGAATATTTTTAAAATCCACCAATTTACAACGATTCTGATTTTAATTCTAATTCTGGCACCAAATAGAGAGATGGGTTTTAACGTCAATTCTGCACTCGACACAAACTAGGTCATTTCAGGTTTAATGTCCACTTGACACAAACTATGTCATTTTGGGACTAACATATGGTTTAATTTTATTTCAAGAATTCGCGTGTGCGTAGGGGGAGGAAACCAGAGTTCAAGGTTCTGTCTGCTTATCCTCTAGCACCAATTTTTGATTCCGGAACATGTCTCATAAACCGTATAGTTGTACCTTTTTACTATTTACAAATTTCTCGGATTTAAACATTTTGTTTTTCATAAAAAAAAACATTTGACGCAGGTATACAAGGACTCCCGGGTGCTTTATTTTTTTATTTTGTTTTTTTGTGACTTTTTTTTTTTAACAATCTAAGGCAACATTTTTTTTTATCCTACTTCTGAAACCGCCTTAGTTATAGAAGCACAAAATGTAGCAACGTTGATAACGTTGAAAAACACATCGTATCAGAAATCTTGTTTTTAACATAAATTGGCGTTGAACAAAAAAAGATATTTTATCAGTAATCTTAAGAAAGGACCGTTAAGAAAACATTTTTTTAACAAAACTATTACAGGTGAGTCAACAAGGTATATTTTAAACCGAGGAAAGAGAGAGAGAGAGAGAGATCGAGAGAGAGAAAGAGAGAGAGAGAGAGAGAGAGAGAGAGAGAGAGAGAGAGAGAGAAATGGGGTTTAACGTCCTTTCGACACAAGCTAGGTCATTTCGGGACTAACATATAGTTCAATTTTATTTCAATAATTCATTTGCGCGTAAGCATCTTTGGCAGTGGGAGAAAACCGGAGTAACCGGAGAAAACCCACGAGGGTGGACAGGCGACCCTACTCCTTGTCACGTACATTCGGGGGTTCGAAACCACGCTAGTTCACACAATGGTAGGCCGTGTGATACAACGCGCACACGCTTACCAATAGACCATCCACCCTCACCCTTTTAAACCAAGGACTGCTCACAGATAATTATGGTATAGATATTTATTGTTTCCTTGTCGCGTGATAGACGTTTGAAAAATTAATATCAATCGCATTGAAACACAAGAAACCATCTTAAAATTGTGGCATTCAGATTAAAAATCTAATTCCGTCAATCATATAACCACACATCCCTCTGAATGCCCAAACCTGTAACCAGATCCGCCGAGCACACGTAGTTTGTGGAGCTTGTCTATAATTCATAATGATATCAATGACATAATGGTACGTAAGCTCCATGGCCCCTTATATTTTAACATCGTTAGCGTCTTTGGCTTATCTCCCGGTTTCCTCCCACTGCTATAAGACCCCTACGCGCAAGCGGAATATTGAAGTAAAATTCTATGCCTGTCTTCATTAGCCCAGGTTAGGAACTGAACAGGAGGACGTTAAACCTCATTTCTTTTCATTTCATGACCCATGTACTTGTCCCAAAATGACCAGTTTGTGTTGAGTGGACCGAGACTAAGACTTCGACCAACCAGTACGGACATACGCCATACAGTGTGCTATGAGTGAATTTTGCCCGGGCAGCGGCGCTACGGCCTCCGCTTATATCAAATTCCAACTGCCAAAGGATCCTTTACGTGCATGTCAATCTGTACACGGGGCCTTGGTTTTTGTCCCATCCGAACGACTAAACACCTGTACTTGTCAGGCCCACAGCCCTGCATCACTGACAAGGAGAAACCACGGTGAGTAAGTTAGGTTATATATTATAATATTTGGGTTAAGACAAGGTAAGTACGGTCGCCACTAACACAAACGAAGTCAACTTGTTAACGATGTCGCTGGAAGGGAAATAACTGGAAAACATTGCAAATATTCCCGGCGTCGTCCGCGGTAGCATTGGCTATTATACTGGAGGGAGAGAGAGAGCGGGAAAGAGACAGAGAGAGAGGGGGAGAGAGGAGGGGGGTAACGTCCACTGGACACAAACAAGGTAATTCCGGGAGTAAAACTACGCCATACACCTTGTAACGTGCGAGAGCAATCGACGCCCCGCAACGTGACTCAATGAAAGCGCACGTGTTAACACCCCGCGGACCGCCAATATTATTACAAAACATATACGTAAAAGGGATATTTGATCTTGTAATATAATAAAAAGCCATTTTAAGACTACGAAGTCAAGTTGTATATAATATTATTCATATATAAGCGGGCTTATATATACTTTTGTGAATAAACTATTTATATAAAAAAATTTAAAAAGTCAGTTTCTATAGCCGTAGTGTATATTACAAACAAACCAACAGTGCATATCCAAGTGACGTTTAGTCTAGGGCGGATCCTGAGAGGAATAGGGGGGGGGGGTCTAAACCTCACCCTGCTCAGATACATCATTTCTTCTTTATTTTTTCTTTGGGGGGTGGGGGGTTAACCAACCCTTTATGAGAAAAGCGTAAGGGTGGTGAGCTTTATCATTTATCGGGGGGGGGGGGGGGGGGGGGGGCTAGTGGTCTAGAGTGTCGCGCTTCGACTTCTAGCTGGCCGATCACCTCTGGCTTGCGGCTGTGGTTTCAATCCCTGGTGTGAGCGTATGTGGCATGGAGATAGGGGCGTCTTCTCAACCTCGTGGGTTTCCTCCGGGCACTCCGGTTTCCTCCCACTGCTAAAGACCCCTACGCGCAAGCCAACTATTGAAATAAAATTAAACCATATGTAAGCCCCGAAATGACCTAGTTTGTGTTGAGTGGACGTTAAACCCCATTTCTCTCTCTCTCTCTCTCTCTCTCTCTCTCTCTCTCTTATCATCAGACGATAAGATGAGCATTCAAAGCACGAAATAATCATATAGACATGTATGATATCACAATTAAAGCCATATTTTATAAGAAAGTCAAAACATAATTATTTCTTTGTCTTTTGCTCAATAGGTTGTCAACTTACTACTATACGTTCATAGGCATTATTTCACACTCTTATAAATCACTAACATCGGAAATAATAACACAACTACCTCCCTTGTTTCCCCCCTCCCTCCCAAGCTATCTTCAAACGTTTGAATATGAATTTGAAAATGACAATTTTACCAATTTCTCGACTGGCAATAGTGAATTATAGGATTAATACGATTATTCTTTAACAAGGTAGGACCGTTTATAGTTACCATTTATTTTAAGGCTTTATTTTAATATATTTTAAAAATATAACTTAAAAATATGAAATTACGGCTTTAAAGCTTTGCATCAGTGAAACTGAATCACAATGTCAAAAATTTCCTTAACAGGGGCCTGTTTCACGAAATATTAACTAAAGATAAAATCCAAATTTTAGTAGATACTTCAATTACTAAAATCAACCCAATATTATCCAATCAAATTACTAAAATTTGGATTTTATCTTAGTTAAAATTTCGTGAAACAGGCCCCGAAGCCTTGGTAACCCCTGGATCCGCCCCTGACTATATAATAAAGTCATGGAGTCAGAAATTAAATGGCGTCTTAACAATTTAACCGCTTTAACCGACCAAGCGATTTGTTGAATATCATTGTTAACAATAAAGTCAGTCAACTACATCGTTAAACCGGTAAACAGGAAAATCTTGTGTTTTGGGGGGGAATTTTAATGGTATACCCTGGAAAAATTTATCTTAGTTGAAATAACCTGATGGAATAGAAACAGAAATTTAACATCCTACTGTTCTGTTCCGACCGGGCTAATGAAGACAGGCATACGCCATGCAGTATGCTATCAGGGAAATTTTGCCCGGACGGGATCTTTTACGTGCACGCCAATGTGTACTCGGAACTCGGTTTTCCATCCCATCCGAAGGATTAGTCAGGTGCCCTCCGTCTTGTATCAATGACAACGGGAAACCACACTGGAAAAATCCGATGAGCTATCGCGGCCGATACCGGGATCGAACAAGCGACTTCCAGTCTACCGAGCCACGTCTTACTCACTTATCCACCGTGGTCCCCAAAAATGTCTTACACTACATGGATTGGGCTCGGGGAGAGAGAGAGAGACGAGGGGGAGAAAAGGAGAGAGAGAGGGGGATGGGGTAACGTCCACTCAACACCAACTAGGTCATATCAGGACTAAAATATGGTTTAACTTTATTTCAAGATTCCAGCCCACGAGGTTGGACAGGCGACCCTTCTTCTGTCTCGTATAAACGCCGAATCGAAACCACGGCAGTTGACTCAATGACAGACCTTATGATACAGCGCACACGTGCTAACCATTCGGTCTGTGACGGTGCCTTATTTCCAGGCATAATTCCTTTGAAACAAAAATCAAATGACTGCCACAAGTTTAGAGATTGCGTCTGATGAAACCTGAATTTGTGTCTGACATTGTATGTATGACCGGAGCCTGAAAAGACTGAACTGAGAATTTACTCAAAATTGTTCAGCTTATTTTAACTAAAATATACTATAGCCCTTTATAATAATTTTGTTGTTTTAATACATCAAAAAGAAACTATGTACAAAGTTTTGTGTTTCTGGATCAAAGATATTTCTTATAAACAGTGATTGAAAGTTGAGCAAATCCTCAACTTAAGTCTGAGAATGCTTTGTGAACTTGGGGCCAGGTTCCAGACAATAAATGTGACGGGTGCCTGAGAAAGACTTCTGTCTGCCTCTTCAATGACGGTAAATTTATTTACATGTACATCAATTCATAGGAATTTATGTTGTTTATACCTACAAGATGATTTTCCTAGACAAAATATTACTAAAGTTATTAAGTTTTTTGTCTCTCCTGAAAAATTTTAAAAATTGAGATACGAGGATTTAGAAGCGCAGCGACATAATTGATGTCTGAAAGTTTTTTTTGACGGGTGCCTGAAAAAAAGACAAGACTAAATTTGTGCCTGACAATGTATTTGACGAGTGGAAGAAAGAATAATAAAGGTCTTACCTGTAATGACAATGGTTTTTCCGGTCATTTTATTTTTACTGGTGCAGTCGACAGACCATCTGATATACAAACGACTTAGAAATATTCCCAGGATAATCAATGACACCACCACGGTGCCAACTAGCGCGGGAAAAACATCTTCCACGACTACCTCCAATTCCTCGATATTTTCATCGACTTCGTCAATCTTCAGATTTTTTAAATGTTTTAAATGTTTCGTCGTCGACATTTTTTTGACAGCTTATAAGCTCTTGTTCGCACCTTTTTGATATATGACACCGTTAAACACACGAGGTGAGTATATAAAATATACTTATATACTGTGATAATAGGTAATATATAAGCCTATTATAACCTGTAGCACATTGTTTATGCAGGTATAACAATACGAGTGATAGATAGATAGAGAGAGAGACAGACAGAAAGCGGCCGAGATGGTATACGGTGTAATACCAATAGTCCAATAAGCGCCACGCCACCGATTGCCGGCTCCCAACGAAAGATGTTCTTTAAAGCCGAGTCAGTGATTTAATAGGATAGGTACCTAGAAATGGAATTCTCGTATCGCCTGGTCACGTGATCTCACTTGACATCCATCTAGATTATATTCATCGTTCTGGTTTAATATATATATATATATATATATCTTTTAACCTATGTAATATATATGTATGTACAGTGTACATACTATGATAAGCACGAGATATCCCTATATCGACTTTAACTTAAATCCCCGATCGCTACAATTTCTGTATTTTTTTTAAGAAAATTACAAAAACAACCCCCCGGTGTTAATTGTTTGGGGTATATTTGCCCTCTGTCTTTAATTAAGTTGTTAATATTTGTTTGGAGATAAGACGTTATCTACACCGTAATGGATACAGTCAACTAAACTATTTTAAACTATTTTATACATTTTATACATCTAAAAAAAAAGCAGCACTACTGCATATTTTAGAGGAGGTCTGGTTTCACAAGTTTACACTTAAATAAACATTAGAGTTTTTTCAGACGATTATTTCACCTCGTGGTAAATTTATACCTATCTAATATGTGGAATATGTTAAAGGGACACGCCCAGCCGTAATTACAGCAATCATTTCATAGAGAGAGAGAGAGAGAGAGAGAGAGAGAGAGAGAGAGTTTTTTTAGACGATTATTTCTTCACCTCGTGGTAAATTTATACCTATCAAATATGTGGAATATTTTAAAGGGACATGCCCAGCCGTAATTACAGCAATCATTTCATACAGAGAGAGAGAGAGAGAGAGAGAGAGAGAGAGAGAGAGAGTAGTGGGGTTAACGTCCACTCGACAACAACTATAGGTGGTTTCGGGATTAGCATAAGGTTTTTAATTTTTTAATTTCAATAATACACTTGCGCGTAAGGGTCTTTAGCAGTGAGAGGAAACCAGGGTGCCCGGAGGAAACCCACGAGGTTGAGAAGGCACCCCTATCTCCATGCCACATACACTCACACCAGGGATCGAAACCACAGCCGCAAGCCAGAGCTGACCGGCCAGTTAGAGGTCGAAGCGCGGCACTCTAGACCACTAGGCCATCTCAACCCCCCAAAGAGAGAGAGTAATTAAGGTTTAACGTCCATTCGACAAGAACTAGTTCATTTCAGGCCTAAAATATATATGGTTCAAATTTTGTTTCAGTAATTCTCCTGTAAGGGTCTTTAACTGAGGAAGGAAACTCGAAGACCCAGAGAAAACCCACGACATCGTACTCCTTGTCACGTTCCAGGCTATCTCGTCCCAGTCCCGTGATGGTGGAGACCATGTCTGGTTGGTTTCACTTCTTTTTAAACACTGTCAGTGACATCACCGTGGACAGAATATTTAAGCAACATGAGTCTTTGCAGGCTACAATACTATGAAAGTTGAATCACTGTCAGGAATATATCAGTCCAATTATGGTTCTATTCTAGGGGCGGATCCAGGATTTTTAGAAAGGAGGGATGGGGGCGTGCTGCACCAACTTGGGAGTGCGAAGTCCGACCCGTGATTTTTGAGAGGAAAAGTGCCCACAAGGCCTAATTTTGTATTAGAACCGTAAATTACGATTTTACAACCTAAACTATTTTTGTTCTCCTTTCCCGCGAGAATATATGGAGCTAAAGATTGTTTCACCACCTCAAAAAAAAAGGAGGGGGCGTGCGCCGGGTGCGTCCCACCCCCGCCCGCTGGATCCACGACTGTATTCCATTCAGTTTTTACATACATATGATGAATTGAAATTTCAGCCATCTATGCTGTTCACTGTGATAAGGACGCCGCCATTTTGATGTCCACGAAAATGTAATGATATGCCGGTCCGATTGAATTCAAGCTCGGAGATCATCTATGTATTCTGATTTTGTTTACTTAATTGAATGTTAAACATACATTATGCAAGAGCTAAATATGCCTATTGCAGGTCTTCCTTTAGGCCTGGAATTATATTCAGACATTAATTCACTTATCCAGATCATATTCAATTCTAGATGTCATCGCTAGCCTGCAGTATTTACTGATCTGCTTCTCAACGCTCATTGGTGATTAAATCAAGAATTGTTTTTTATCGTACCGATTTTAGTAATGATGATCGATGCTAGGCCAAAAATTCAATCGATAAAATCTCGGTTCAGAGTGGATCAATTTGACTTAAATTTTCAGGAAATTCCCTTTACATTACCCAGTTTGTTACTATTATAGTGAGAACTGCCAACTCTTTATCTTATCTCCCAAAATGCATCTTTAAATAACTAATCTGAGTACATATTACCGCGGATGACGCCGTGAGAAATGTTATATTTTAGCGCATCGTTCCTTTAAAGATGAAGCCGGACTGCTCTGTTATCAACCTCCACTTTAAACAGCTAATCTTTTTATTGTGTTGGGTTAATAAAAGCAACACGGCAGTTGTTAAAAGTTATAACTGTAGATTACACATACATATTAACAGATTAACTCGAGACTACTAAGTCTTATATAGATTATATGTTATTACACGCATAGATAGAGATAGGGGTGTAATATCAGAGAGAGAGCGAGAGAGAGAGTGAGAGAGAGAGAGAGAGAGAGAGGCATACGAGCCAGGTGGGGGGGGGGCAGGGGACAGTTGCCCCCTAACTTTCGGGCAAGCTGACTTTTCGGCCAGACGGGTAAAGTGAAAATAAATTTTTAGTTCATCTATTTGGCAAAATAAAGTGCCCGAAATCTAATAAAACACTAATGCGTTTGCGACCGTCAGATAATCCAAATTTTCTTGGGGGTTCCATACAAGGCCAGTTCTGCTTCTCGAAGAAAACCGGCGCCACTGTCTGCAAACCCGAATTTTTTTTTCGAGCATTTCTAGTCTTGCTCAAATTTTACTTTTCTTTTACTTTTCTTTTAATTAAATACCACACATTTGTACTGAGTTAACATTTTTTGGGCATCGATTATTACATGTGAATGCAGTTGCAACAGTCTGATTGGATGCTTGGAATTCAGAGCAGGATTTCGGTTACAAAACCATTGGATACTTTTCAAATTTTTTCCAGGGACCCCCAAAACCCAGCGACGATTGATTGGTTGTTTGGAATTAGTCAGCCAGGTAGTCTATATTAGACCATATTGAAGTATTCACGGGCTGAAACAGCAGGAAAACATGTTTGCAGCCGTCATATATTCCAAAATTTTCTTGGGGGGGGGGGGGAGAAGGTCCATACAAGATAAGCTCCGCTTCTTCGCTTCATGGGGAAGAACGGTGCTGCTGTCTGTAAACCCGAATTATTTTCGGGCATTTCGGGTTCCGTAGCCCTAACTGTCATCAAGCCCGTACGCCTATGGAGAGAGAGAAAAATAATTTGACTCAGAATGAAGAAACTTTTATTATTTATTTGTAAATTGTTATAGCAAGAATGACCAACTCCTTATCAAACGTTTAACTAATGTATATTTAATAGCGGATGTTTCCCTTGCTAAATGCGTTTCAGGCAAAACAGAGTTTTGTTTGATATTGTTTTATTGGGGTGAGAACCTCGATTAAATATAATTATGATTCATTGCTTCTGCCACAAATAAATGGCAAACATGCTATTTAAACAATCCGTATACTAATAGAGCTTTACTTATACTCTAGATGTTCAAATAACATTACCTGGCGGGTATAAAATATTCATTTAAAGCGATAATTTCATATTTTCTGAGAAACTCAAAACATATAAATTATTTCTTTGTCGTTTGCTCAATATTATACGATCATAGGCATTATTCCCCACTCTTATAACTCATTAACACAGGAAATAATAGCACAATTCCCGCCCTTGTTTTTCTATCCCCACCCCCTATGCAATAGCTATCTTCAAACGTTTGAATTTGATGTTGAAAATGACAGTTTTATCAATTTCTCAATCGACAATAGTGAATTATAGGATCAATAGGATTTTTCTTTAACAAGGTAGGACTGTTTATAGATACAATCTATTTTAAGGCTTTATTTTAAAAATCTAACTTAAAGGACAATATTGGTGCCAGTCATTATCACATATGTGATAGAACTGGTAAAATACATTCCAAATATAATTTTAACACAGAGATCATTGCTACGGGAGATGTGTAACAAACTGTTAAATATACGGGAAGTGACACCAAACATGACAAACACGAGTTATCCGTCTATATAACTGACTGCACTAACGAGGATAACAGACACACAGGCGAATTGCATTTTACTGATAATTCCGTAGCAATGATCTGTGTTGAAATTATATTTGGAATGTGTTTAACCAGTTCTATCACATATTATGTAATAATGACTGGCACCAATATTGTCCTTTAAAAATATGAATTTCTCGCTATTCATAACCACACATTCGACACACATCAGGGGCGGATCCATGAATTTTTGCAGGAGGGGGTTTGCCAGGTTTCTGTCACCGAAATCTGCCATCATCGTCTCTAAATTACATAAGCATACATACAAATTGAGCTTTTTAAACAGAGAAATCATTTTTATACTGATGTAGGATCACTTTGTGATGTAATTTCATTGATGCAAGGCATTATTTCTTTTTTTGTAGCTGAGCGTGAGCGGGGGGGGGGGGCCCTCTGGATCCGCCCCTGCACATAGAACCGTGTCCTTCAACTTTGAGAAAAGATCTCTGTCCAGAATGGCCGCCATATCCAACCATTAGTATATTTTTTGGTATTTCGGTTTTACTCCATTTTACATGTTTCATACACACGAAGACTAAATAAACCTTTCTAATTCCATTAAATGGCAGCAGAATAAGTAAACTTAGTGTCTCATCTCAAGCCGAGCTAACGGTAGACAGACAGCCTTAGTTTAGTATGATAATCACAGATACAGATTATTGTATTTATGCATACTTATGAAGCATCGCGCTAACCCTAACCTTGGTTATCATAAAGTTGTCCTAACACTAACCTTGCTTATTGTATTGCATCTTCAATAGGAGGTTTGATCTCGCCTTAACTACGTACATCTTAACCTTGTTTATTGTAAAGTTGTCATAACCCTATAGCCTTATATACTGTGGTTACAAATAACCTGAAGTAGGGAACCGCGGTGGCTCAGCGAGTAAGAAGTTGGCTCGCTAACCCGGAAGTCCAGTGTTCGTTCCCAGTGTTTGCCGAGAACGTACATCCTGCATGGTTCCTCACCAGTGGTGTAGGACTGAAACCAGAGAGGTCCCGTGCACTCATTGGCGTGCACATAAAACAATTCTTAATTCTTGATAGTTGGGATTCGATATAAGAGTAGGTCTTAGCGCTGCTGCCCGGGCAAAATTTCCCTCATAGCACACTGTATGATTTACGCCTGTCTTCATTAGCCCAGTCGGAGCAGAAAAGTAGGACGTTAAAACCCATTTCATTTTAGTTCATTTAAAAACGTTTGTTATACCAAGTCGTATTGCTTCGCCATATTGGTTGCCCCTGATGTTAAAAACAACAACAGACGTTATCATATAAACAGTAAAAGATAAATTCACCATCACGTAAGCCAGACTTCTGACATTTCAAGGAATGGAATATAACTTTTGTTCTGGATTCTGCTGGTGCTCTTATGGTAGCCATATGTCTTTCTAGATTGTTTTATTTGGAGTGATGGCGTCTTCCATTTCACCCAAGATTTGATGAAATCATGAAACCAAAGATAATGATTAACGACTTCCAGGTTACGGATGCTTGTTGTTTATTAATATTTTCTAGTTGCTGTGGTTTATTTGAGTATGTACTCTTTGATCACTAACTAGCGATTGACATGGTGTTCTTAGCACACCTGACATGTTAACGAGATTTCGTCTAGTCCTTCCGTTCTGGCTTGTGGTGTACCACAAGGTTCCGTCCTCGGATCGATCTTGTTCAGCTTACACACTAAACCATTTGGCCTCACATTAAGAAATCACGGATTATGACTTCATCTATATGTAGATGATACACAAGTGTACATTTCTTTCAAACCTATTATAAGTGACTTCGACATTCGACAGTGGAATATTGAAACTCTTATTGCAGATATTCAAATTTGGGTGAACATCAATATTTTCAAATTTAATACAGATAAGCCAGAGTATCTGGTTATGGGTACTTCTCTGAACAGAAAAAAACAAACTTTTGATCTATGAAACAAGCAAGAGATAGTTGCATTGTCTCTTCTCAGTCAGTCAGAAATATTGGTGTAACTTTTAATTCAAATGTTTCTTTAGACAAGCACATAAACAATATAGGTAAAACCAGTTATTTTAATTTTAGAAACATAAGCAAAATACGTAAATTATCTCAGTGGATGCCACAAAAACACTAATAAATTTGTAATTTATGTTTCTCATAGTTTTGTTTATCATACAGGGATTATATCACACCTATTCTATACAAACTGCGCCGACTTTCTGTAATTTGTAGAATTGAATATAAGATTTTGAATGTACAAATAATCTGGCACCTACTTATCTTAGTAATCTTTTATGAACTTCGTCGACAATTACGTTTTTTTCAGTTTCAGCGAGAAAGTTTTTGGGGTTGCTGCGTCGAAACTGCGGAGTAATCCATTGTTATCTCTGATCATGTACGTCTCTGTCGTCATTTAAATTTCTCTCAAAATCCACTTGATTAATGGTCCTATTAATTGATCGAGAGGGAGAGAGAGAGAGAGACGGGGGGGGGGGGTAGAGGGAGAATGAGAGAGGGGATTTAAGGTCTGCTCGATACAAACTAGGTTCAATTGTATTTCAATGATTCTCTTGTGCGTAATGGTTCTTTGATGTAAGGGGAAACCGGAGGACTCAGAGATGGACAGTCGATCCCACTCCTTGCCACATACTTGATGAGTTCAGAAGAGCGTTTACCGGTTCTGTAACATCTAATACACAGCCAATCTGATTAAGACACAGATCCTATTTCGTTTTGTTCTCTAAAGTTCAAAATTTCGTTTTACTTGTCTTTACTACACTAGGATCTGGAAGAGTTGTTATATAACCCGCATTCTATATGGTGTGGGGTATTAACCAATGAAACGGTCTGTTACGGCGAGTTTTTTGGCATAAGGTGCACGGAACCTGTGGGTAACCCATTAGAAACAACAACTCTGATTGGTTAATCAAATGTCTGACGTCTAAGTGGCCAAAGCTTCTCAAATGACTTCTGGCGCGACCTTCCTCTAAAACGAACGAAATATAGAAGTGTCTTCTAATGAGATTGAACACAACAACCCCCTTTCGTTTTAATAAGCAACATTCCCGGATTCTTGACCAATCATGTAGCATTTTAATGCTGAAGGTATGTCATATCGACATCGACCTTTGTAAATTCGACGTGGAAACCCATATCGTTGCTTTTATCGTTTACAGAAAACGGTTTGATTTATAGCGAGAGAAGCTGTTTTATATAATTGTATTTATGGGTAGGAATATAAACTTGCTGCTATTCCAAATAGTTTTGGCAGAGATATATAATACGTGATGGGGTATAAACACGTCTGTGTTATGACTATTGCAGATCGGGACCAGAATAAATACATTTACCGGAACATTAAAAATGCATTAACATTGTTCATATTGCTTTTATAACTGTAAGTAAGATTTGCTATTAACGTTATGTCCCCTCTAAAATAGAGATCAATTGAAATGGGGTTTAAAGTCCTACTGCTCTGTTCCAACTGGGGTAATGAAGACGGGCATACGCCATACGGTGTCCTATGAGGGAAATTATGCCCGGACAGCGGCACTACGACCTACTCGTATATCGTCGAATTCCAATTGTAACGGGGTCTTTTACGTGCACGCCAATGTGTACGCGGGACCTCGGTTTTTCGTGGGCGTGAAATCATAAGGCCTGTCATTGAGTCAAGTGACGTGGTTTCAAATGCAACCTCGTGAATTTACTCCGGGTCCTCCGGTTTCCTTCTCTCTCAAGTTCTTTATCAATCCCGGGGCTCTTAACTATTCTATATTAAACATACATTATGCAAGAGGTAAATCTGTCTATTATCGGTCTTTCTTTAGACCTGAAATGTTATATAAAATATTAATTAAACATTAATTAACTTATCCAGACCATAATCAACTCTCAATGCCGAGTCTAGCATGAGATTTTTGTTGGGTTGTAGTTCGAATCGCTGCAATTCTTTCTTCCGTGATTTACCGATAAAAATGGATAACCGAGACTACTGGTTTTGTCTTACCGACTTTAGTAATGATGACCGAGGATAAGCGAAACTTTCATTCGCTTAGTTCTAAGTTCATAGAGGATCAATTTGACTGAAATTTTCAGCAAATTGCCTTTACATTATCTTGTTTTTAACTAGTGAGAACTGCCAACTCGTTATCTAATCTCCCATAATGTATCTTTAATAAAACTATTATAGATGTAAGTTACTCCGAACTAAATACTGGTTTATAATATGATATATATGTCATATAGAATACGTAGTACATTGTCATAATGACTGATTTAATAAGGTAGTAACCAAGGGTCATCTATTTGACCCCCTCTTTTTGTTAAATTTATTAACCACTTTGTTTTTGTAAGCAACGTGGAGTGGATTGATTTATATTTTCTATATTTCTAGAATGTTGTTAGATCTTTTGATTTACGGTACAGTTTGTGAGAAAAACAACTCAATCCATTTTCTGACCTCAACACTTGTTACAAGCCATCATACACAACGGTACTTTAACCTCTTCTATAAATACAGAGTGAGCGAGAGAGAGAGAGAGAGAGAGAGAGAGAGAGAGAGACTGTCGTTTTGCGACGAACACTTGGTTGAGAAAACCCACGAGGCTGGACAGGCGACCCTTCTCCCTGTCACGTACAATCGGGGAATGGATCATTCAAAAAGCAACGACTGCGAGTTTTATAGAAACTGGATAAGATATACGTAGATAAGTGGGATCAAGCCTTCTGTTGAAGATGGAGTATCTGGGTATTTTGTCTTTAAAGTGGGTGGCAGTGGGCAATGTGTCCCTATCGTGGGTAACGGGATAATTTGTCTTTAAAGAGGGTAACAGTGGGCAGCTTGTCACTCGGAAGGAAAATTGAAAAATGGACGATGCCCAGTAAAAATGTATCTAACCAATTATATCGATCGCGGGTCTTATTTCGTTTCGTTTTTCATAGTTCAAAATTTTGTTTAACTTATCTTTACTACATGTAGTGTATACCATCGAACGTATATATTAAATGAAACGAAATGTAGCTGTATATTTTAATCAGTTTGCTAATAATTGTTATTTTCTATACACATGTATTTATAATTTAGTCGATTATCCAGTTTAAACATGCTTCCATCCATGTTATAAAAACGCAAAATATCCCGGTCTCTATTATCCCAGTTAATGCCCTCCCCATTAGTCCAGTCGATGCCCTCCCCATTCTCCCCGTGGATGCCCTCTCCATTAGCCAAGTTGATGCGGTCTACATTAGCCACACGGAATCCATGTTATAAAAACGCAAAATATCCCGGTCTCTATTATCCCAGTTAATGCCCTCCCCATTAGTCCAGTCGATGCCCTCCCCATTCTCCCCGTGGATGCCCTCTCCATTAGCCAAGTTGATGCGGTCTACATTAGCCACAGTTGATGCCGACTACATTAGCAAAGTTGATGCCCTCTCCATTAGTCCAGTTGATGCCGTCTCCATTAGCCCAGTTGATGCCCTCTCCATTAGTCCAGTTGATGCCGTCTCCATTAGCCCAGTTTTTAGAGTAAAATACGTCGTTAAATACCGTTTCACTTTCCATGGTAAACGAATTGTTCAGGCGACTTTAGTTTATTAGTCCAGTTGATGCCCTCTCCATTAGTCCAGTTGATGCCGTCATCATTAGTCCAGTTGATGCCCTCTCCATTAGCCCCAGTTGATGCCCTCTCCATTAGTCCAGTTGATGCCCTCCCAATTAGTCCAGTTGATGCCGTCTCCATTAGCCCAGTTGATGCCCTCTCCATTAGCCCCAGTTGATGCCCTCTCCATTAGTCCAGTTGATGCCGTCTCTATTAGTCCAGTTGATGCCGTCTCCATTAGCCCAGTTGATGCCCTCTCCATCAGTCCAGTTGATGCCGTCTCCATTAGCCCAGTTGATGCCCTCTCCATTAGTCCAGTTGATGCTGTCTCCATTAGCCCAGTTTTTAGAGTAAAATACGTCGTTAAATACCGTTTCACTTTCCATGGTAAACGAATTGTTCAGGCGACTTTAGTTTATTATGTCTATGGGAGGTAAACTGGCCATTTTGTGTTGCGCAGACTGCAAGTTGGAATACAAATAGGTGCTGACTGACCTGTTTTATTGCGAATAATCAGGTCAAATCCCTCGCAATTCCTCGCTCTTAGGTAAAACAGTTGTTGTGCTGTTTAGTTAACCACAGGTTTTTATCTATTTCCATATACAACAGGGTTCAACTCTTAGCCCCCTAGTATGTCAGCTACTGTCTTACTCACAATGTACAACGAATCTGCGGTACCCTTTTTTCAATATACAACGCTAGGGTCGAACCTTGGCCATCCTAGTTTGTGGTTGTGAGCCAGTGTCTTTACTGGCTTAAGAACCCCAGCACTTGCCTACGATATCACCCTTGGTGGAAGTGTACGCTAAACGAAAACTATAAAATTTCTACACCATTCAGTTTTACTACAGATTTGATCTACATCTACTTCCATATATAAGATATAATATATATATTTTATCTGTCTACATATAGGCCCTACAATACCAGGACCTAACACTGGGAAACATGCCATTTGTAATGAAATTAAGGTATCATTTAACGGTCTAGGGATTTGATCAGTTTTGAGTATATAATACTGTGACCGAACACTGGGAACCCCGGCACTTACAATGAAACCGGTGTATGATGGACTATAGATTTGATCAGTTTTAAGTATAATAATATAATACTGTGATATAAATAAAAGGTTGAATCAGTCATTCTAGAGATAACAATAACATCTGTAAAATATATATAAATATACATCGTCTTCTCTCACACAATACCATCGGTCTGTTTATATTAGGCAATGGCTATAAATATACACATGTAGAAGGAAAACTATTCAATTGTATTAACTTATACCACGTAAACTATTCAATTGTATAACCACGTAAACTATTCAATTGTACTACCACGAAAACTATTCAATTGTATTAATTTATACCACGTAAACTATTCAGTTTTATTAATTTATCCCACAAAACTATTCAATTTTATTAATTTATACCACGTAAACTATTCAACTGTATTAACTCACCACGTAAATTATTCAATTGTATTAACGTATAGCACGTAAACTATTCAACTGTATTAACTCATACCATGTAAATTGTTCAATTGTATTAACTTATACCACGTAAATTATTCAATTGTATTAACTTATACCACGTAAACTATTCAATTGTATTAACGTATACCACGTAAACTATTCCATTGTATTAACTTATACCACGTAAATTGTTCAATTGTATTAACTTATACCACGTAAATTATTCAACTGTATTAACTTATACCACGTAAATTATTCAATTGTATTAACTTATACCACGTAAACTATTCAATTGTATTAACTTATACCGCGTAGATGTAATAAGTTCCAGTTTTTAAACAAACAAAAATAAAAAGTACACTATTCAAATCTTCAATTGTATTACTGTGCACAAAGATAGATTCAGCTTAGAATAAATTGTTGTACGTGTCATGGAAAGCGCCTGCAGACCTGTCAAGGAAAGTATGCCTAGTTGTTCGGGTGGGACCAAAATCTAGGGTCCAGATTGGCATCCAAATGAAAAAACCTTGACAGTTAGAAATCAAAGAAAAAAAATGAAATGAATTAACTAAAATGAAACAGGGTTTAACGTCTTACTGTTCTGGGCATACGCCATACAGTGTGCTATGAGGGAAATTGTGCCCTGACACTGACAGGAGCACTACGGCTTACTCTTATATCGAATTCCAACCGCCAATAGATCTTTTACGTACACGGGACATCTGCTGTCCTTCTCGGGCCCTTCGTCTTGCATGGAACATTTTTAAGTTAGCGGAGCCATTTCTAATGCGAGGCTCAATTTGGGGAAACTGGCAAAATGTGAAAAAAAAACTGATCGTGGAACCCGGGGCATACTGGTTATTAATGCGGCGACAAACCGTCGTGAATTCGAGTGCGAAAACAACAAAACATTAAATGTCAGATAGAATTATAAGAAACGGACAGACAGATACAATAAAAAACAAACTTTCCACACATACACATAACATATGCTAAATAATTTGGCTAGACAATTTTGGATATTTGACAAGATATTTATGGAAATATATTTTGAGCATGGAGTTATTTCGCGAGTCTATAATAAATTGTTTTTCTAATTTTTATAAACAATGGATATTTTATATGGTCGTTTAACAGCGTACGGTGGGGTGTGTGGAAGGGCGAATCAGCGAATGGTTAGCGCGTGTGCATTGCATCATAAGGTCTGTCATTGAGTCAACTGGCATAGTTTCGATTCCCCGGTTTTACTTGACAAGGAGTAGGGTCGCCTGTCCTATCTCGTGTGCTTTCTGTGGGTCCTCCGGTTTCCTCCCACTGATTGGTGGCTTCTACTACATGAAGATCTGGCAAGTTGTACTGGAAGGTCGCGTCAGGAGTCGTACGAGCGGTATTTCATCATATGACGTCGGACATTGATTAATCAATCTGCGTTGACTTTTCTAGTGGTTTAACGTCCACTCAACACAAACTAGGTCATTTCGGGACTAACATATGGCTTCAGTTTTATTTCATAATTCGCTTCCGCGTAGGGGGCTTTAGTAGAGGGAGGAAACCGGAGTGCCCGGAGGCAACCCACGAGGTTGAGGTGCCTCTCACATACGCTAAAGCCAGGGATCGAAACCACAGCCACAAGCCAGAGGTGACCGGCCAGCTAGAGGTCGAAGCGCGGCACTCTAGAACACTTGGTCATCCCAACACCCTCACACCCATACCCACACCCGTAAGGGTCTTTAGCAGTTGGAGGAAACCAGAGTGCCCGGAGGAAACCCACGAGGTTCGGAAGGAGCCCCTATCTCCATGCCACATACGCTCACACCAGGGATCGAAACCACAGCCACAAGCCAGGGGTGACCGGCCAGCTATAGGTCGAATCGTGACACTCTAGATCACTAGGCCATCCTCCACCCACCCCACACCGGGGTTTAAATCAAATTGTTGCATAGATTAACATAAAGCGCATCAAACAATGGAAGCATTATCATTATGCACCGGATATTATTGGATCACGAATCGGAGAAATCTGACTAAAAGTGCATTTTGATTTTTTTTCTGGTTGCTATATATATTTATCGGTGCATATCACTCTGAGCGAATATAAGTAAAAATAGCGTGTTGCTTGTGACGTTCCATACATTGTTTACAGAACCATTCTGGCCTCGTGGTATTTACAAGGGAACGTTGGTGTAATGTCGGTGGAAATATGAATCATCCAGGTACACGAACAAAACACATCTGTCTTGGCCTGTTCTATCATAAAAAGGGTATATCTCATATTTGCTTACTTCCACTTCCAGTTACGTATTGTTCAGATTAGATTTCTTCAAATCAACCGGCGTGGTTCATTGAGTAAGAGAGAGGAGGAATTACGTCTACTCGATACAACCTAGATCATTTCGGGACTAACACATGGTTTAATTTTATTTCAATAATTCGCTTGCGTGTATGGGTCTTTCGCAGTGGGAGGAAACCGGAGTGCCCGGAGGAACCCACGAGGTTAGACAGGCGACCCCACTCATTGTCACGTACAACCGGGAAATCGAAACCACGACAGTTGACCCAATGACAACCTTATGATACATCGGTTTTTCGTCCCATCCGCATATGCACCACTGATAAGAGAGAGAGAAATGGAGTTTAACGTCCACTCGACACAAACCAGGTCATTTTGGGTCTAACATATGGTTTCATTTTATTTCAATAATTCGCTTGTGCGTAGGGGTATTTAGCAGTGGGATTAAACCGGAGTGTCCGGAGGAAACCCACGAGGTTGAGAAGGCGACCAATGATAAGGGTGGATCCACGAAGAACTTTCTCGATCAACACAAGGATCAAACTTACTCACTGAGCCACCGTGGCTATCCGTCTAATTGGAATGTAACTATATACTGGAGGATATTGTTTCATCAGATTCGAGTTTTATACGTCGGTAAATTTTAATAATAGCCTACCCTCAAGTTTATTAAGTACAGTACAAACAGTCTAACAAGGGGCTATAAATGAACTTTGTACTAGCCCTGGGATTGAACTTGTATACTCCGAGATACGTCAATTCTCCAGTATTACGAAATATTGCGGCGTCACGACATTTACGTCTTACGGCTTTATAACTTTTTGCGTCTCTTCATTTTCCACTGCCTCGTTGAGCGATAACATCGTGTGTATTTCCTTGATACGAGAATAGCATGGCAGAAAGGAAAGAAATTGCTTTAATGTCCCTCAAATATACTAAGCGCCATAGAAAACGCATTAGTAGCGTGTGTGTCCTCCACTGGCTCTTACGCACGCTAGGCAGCACAATTAACCATCTTTGTCGTACTTTTGGTTTTGACCCCTCTGACTTTGTGCCGTTGATTACAGATTAAACATCCATAAGTGTGCAAATGTGTTGTTATTGATGTGGCCCCAATTTAATATTGTTCACAATAAGAAGTAAAATAAATAAGATATATTTACAGGAACATTTTGTTATACGAAAAACTAAGTGACGCATTTTCTATGGCGCTCAGTATAGTTACTACATTTACTGTAACTGCGGGCCACGGTGGATCAGCGTGTAGGACGCTGGTTTGGTTGCCTAGGCGTCGAGTGTTCGATTCCTGTGTTGGTAGAGATTCATCGAGATTTTCACGCGTGGTTCTCACTTGCCACGCCAAACAGATCATTAAATGGCAAATCGCTCATATCATCCAGAACACGGGTTATATAAGAGCTCTTCCAGATCCTAGTGTAGTAAAGACAAGTAAAACAAAATTTTGAAATATAAAAAACGAAACGAAGTTGGATTTGTGTTTTAATCAGATTGATATAATTGAACCTGTGTCAATTGGTAATCGTGAATTTTTCTATCTTTCTCCCCTGCTATCACAAGTTAAGCTTGGGCTACCCATGGGCTAGAGGCCATGTTACCCACGCTATATGTGAGCCTCTGATACCCAAGGGCTAGAGGCGATGTTACCTTCTGTTAGCCACCCGTTAGCCTCTGATACCCAGGCCAGACAAACGTTAGTCTCTGTTACTCAAATCGGGGCGTGTTGGGGTGGATGGCCGAATGGTTAGCGTCGCGCGCTGTGTCATACAGCCTGCCATTAAGTCAACTGGCGTAATTTCAAATCCCTGGTTGTACGTGGCAAGGATCAGTAGGGTCGCCTGTCCAACCACCTAGGTTTTCTCCAGGTACTCCGGTTTCCTCCCACTGCTAAAGACCCATACGCGCAAGCGCATTATTGAAATAAAATTAAACCATATGTTAGTCTGCTACCCACGCTCAACACACGTTAGCCTCTGTTACCCACGCTAGAGATAAGTTACCCTCTGATATCCTCGCTGGCGCGAACACTATCCGTGTACGAGATGCTCTGTGTGGATTGACAGAAAAAGTATTTGATTCAAGGGAGATAACTCCATTTTATCTCCCTTTCCAAAACACGCAAAATTTCCTCACAGTCGTATTATACTCTCCTCAAAACATTCAAGATAATGACAATAAAATGTTCATGATATCTTTTTTAATTGTATTTCAAAATATATTCTATAAAATTATTATTAAATTTCTAAATACTTGTATTAACAAATCACTCAAAGCAATGATACTAGTTTAATGTACGCAAACAAATAAACCAATTAGGCCTCCAAGTTCACTAAGCTTTCTCAGAATCAATTTTCAATCACTAGCTCACTAGCTGTGAGAAATATCTTTGATCCAGAAACACAAAACTTTGCACATATTTTTTTATTGATGTATTTGATACAATAAAACAACAAGTTTTATAAAGGGTTATACTTTAGTTAAAACAAAGCGAACAATTTTGAGTAAATGCTTGACTTAAGTCTGAGAATGTTTTGTGAACTCGGAGCCAGGTCTTTCTATTGGTTTCAAATGTTATATTAATTATTATTTAGACATTTAGACATTTATTTGTCCCAAACAAACAAGTAGAATGGTGTTCCTTGCCTGGGTTTCCGTCCAATACCACAGACAACAAAAAAACTGGCTGGATAATCCAGACGAACATTCTCGACCGTCAACGGGATTGACCCCTTGTTCGCCTCGTTAGTGAGCCATTGCCTTAGTCACTGAGTCACTCTAACTCCTGAGAACATTAATATAATAGAAGTAACATTTTATATCAGTTGAATATGATAATTTATGTCAACTAGTGCTACATGGTAACCATGGTTATGACATCATCATATATATATCATTGGAACATATGCAAGAAGCATTTTAGTGGTACTGTAAATCTTAACTAAAATTTCTTTCTAACAAAAATTAAAATATCTTTGTTAATCATCATATTTGATTGAACCCTAAAATTGATACAGACAGACTGATATCTTTTGATTGAACCCTAATTTGATTAACAGGTCGGCATCCTTTAAAATCTGCTTGAACCCTAAACTTGAATGTCCTACTAATGTCCTTTGATTGAACCCTCAATTTGATTAAACTCTAAGATTGATATAACGGCACAAATCTTGTTATATGACCACGACAAACGGGACATGTCGGATTTGGTAAAATTTCTGCACACTGGGCACACAGAGCTACGTGTCCGCAATTTAGAATGACAACCTCTTTGGGATTGGTCAAGCAAATAACACACTCATTTTCAGTTTGTCCACCACTTTCATTATTCACTCTTCCCAGTCGAGCAGATTCAAACATCTCACGATTTCTCCGCTCCTCAAAATATTTCCGTGAAAATTTCACCAGAAGATAAATCAGACAGCCCCCGCCGATCAGACCAGTGAAAATCATCAAATATTTAAATACAGACGATTGCGATTTCAATTTTTTGATCACCTCCTTTTTAGTAAGTTTCGTCAAAATATATTTGGTTCCTGCTCCCGGTCCAATTTTCACTTTTCCATTTTCCAGGAAAACTTCTCCGACACCAAGAATTCCTGTTCCAACAACCAACATTTCCTCCCGTTCATGAAGACCTTTTGTTACTTCTCCGAATATTCGATCCAATCCTGTTTGCAGAAAGGAAGATTGACTGGGTTCGAATTTATCGTAAGTAACGGCGAGTTCATCCATGAGAAACTCTGCCTCACCAACTTCTGTGACAATGACATCGTGGCCGTGTCTCGAGGCTGGTCGAAGATAAAATGGAACAGTATCAATAACATTCCGAATAGTCCTGGTTGCATCGGACCTGAAACACGACACCAGAGATGTAATAAAAAACAGCACCTATCTAACTTAATTCAGTGTTCTCAAGTCTGGGTACCAAATTAACAATTGGGGGTGGAGGTCAAACTGAAAGTAGTTTATTAATCTCAATATTTAGGAGAGGGATTTAGCTAATTTGCAGGAGTCTTTAATGACCCCTCGAAGGAAAGCTGATGTGCGTTGAGAAGAGCAGGAGCAAAAGCTCCCCTTAAATGTGAAGGAATGCATACAATCATAAGCATTGAAAGATAACAAAGTACAATACTTTAACATACGACAGAATTAAAATTTGATCGGCTTCTAGTTTTTTCTGGCGCTAACATTATTTTAAACGAATCATGTACTGACAATCAGATGATCAATTAAGCTATTACTAGATCAAAATATTGGAATCGTTTGACAATTTCATGGCAAGACATGCATTTGACAATTTCTGTGTTTATTACAAGCCAGGCTTGAAAATTTTTTATGCGAATTTATTGGCGATTTAGATCTGATATTTTGAAATTTACCTTCCGGAAATACGTCAGAATGAACCAATTTGAATCTTATTTACCAAATTAATCGGTTGAGCGCAATTATCAAACCTAGACCCCCCCTTGCAAAAAATCCTGGATCTGAGGGCATCTGATTAAAATACAGATCTATATTTCGTTTCGTTTTTTTTAATACTCTCGATGGCCTGCACTACATGACGATCTGATCAGCTGTAGCGATAGGTCGTGTCAGGGGTCGTACAAGCGGTTTTTGGCCTTATGATGTCAGACATTTGAATAACCAATCAGCATTGATGTTTTTAGTGGATTACCCACAGTCCCGTGCACCACACGCCTGAAGCTCACCCTCACATCATTTGGAGCATGTCAATGATAACAACTCTTTCAGATCCTGGTGTAGTAAAGACAAGTAAAACGGAATTTTGAACTATAAAAAAACAAAACGAAATATGGTCTGTGTTTTAATCAGATTGATTGATACAACACTTAATGTTTCGTTCTCGACCATTAAACCACATGTATCTATCTAATGATATATTATATTTTGATCCAGGGGGTTGGGATGGCCTAGTGGTCTAGAATGCCGCGCTTCGACCTCTAGCTGGACGATCACCTCTGGCTTGCGACTGTGGTTTCGCGCCCAGGTGTGAGCGTATGTGACATGGAGATAGGGGCGCCTTCTCAACCTCGTGGGTTTCCTCCGGGCACTCCGGTTTTCTCCCACTGCTAAAGATCTCTACGCACAAGCGAATTATTGAAATAAAATTAAACCACATGTTAGTCCCGAAATGACCTAGTCTGCGTTAAGTGGACGTTAAACCTCATTTCTCTCTCTCTCTCTATTTTGATCCAATTCAAAGTGGTTTATATCCTTTAAATGAGCGAGGGTTGGGTCCCTGAAGGGTTAATGCCTTAAAGTTAGACCACAATATCTGTCATTGAAATCCTTATACGGTATTTAGTAACTGAACATGTGATAAATAACACAAATTTATATGGAAAACAAAATTTTTTACTCACTTGAGAACGACAAGAGGAACTTGTTGTTGAAATAAACTCAGTGATTGTTTTCCATATAAATTTGTGTTATTTATAATATTTGTCATTGAGTCTAGTGGCATGGTTTTTATTCCCTTCTTGTACGTAACAAGGAGTTGGATCTCCTATCCAACCTCGTTGATTTCTTCCCCCACAGCTAAAGACCCCAACCTGCAAGTGAATTATTGAACCTTGTTAGTCCCAAAATGACCTACATTTTCTCTCTCTCTCTCTGTCTCTCTCTCTCTCCTTTAAATGAATGAAAGAATGTTTACCAGAAACCATTGACTCTCCTCGATTTGTGTTCTTTTAATACAGAATGTTGAATGACACCTTCTGTGACAGTGTCATGACGACTGGACAGCGTCTGGCCAACTGCCGTCACTATTCCTTCTACTGTAGCATATGGTATTTTATGATCTGGTGCTAGCTCTAACTGTTCCTTAATATTCTCCCCTAATGATACTGATGCCTGAAAAATAAATTTCTTCAAAGTTAATAATACAAGGACAACGGATAAACTATTATTACTAGCAATACTAAAGTTCGGCAACAAACACAATCTCGAAACCAGAAAAATTTTTGATGAAATTTCTCTGGTGAATCGGGGTAGCCGCTTTCCCAGAAAATGACATGTAATTCCTACACGCGAAATTTCTCGTTTATTTGCGTCTTACGCCCCTGATTTTACGTGCCTGGATTACCGAATCACTTAAAAATATACCCACGCGTAGAAAAATAGATCTTTACAAAAACTTGAATTTGTTCGTTTAGGGTCCAATATTTATGTCAGTGAGTTGACTTTGACTCAAGGATCATTTTACAACAAACGACACGACGATCCGACCTCTAGTTTTCGAGAAATCGACCCAAAAAGATTGACCAATCAGAGGTCAGAATGGGCGGGCCTTAGGTTTGAAAAAAATTGGAAAAAATGGACGGTCTAATGTGCCAGAGGGCTTCGGCTCTGCGGCTGCCTCTGGGAACGAGACGAACATAGAAATATAGTCTAGTTGATTTTGAAAGAAGGAACATGGACTCTGGTGGCCAGCTGCCCAGTAAAATTGACTGGGGCAGATTCCAGTTTCAATATGTATTGAATGGCACGAGACCTGAACGTAGTACTGTCGTGTGTAATGAGACCTAGGCTCAGAGCTGAACTAGTAAATCCAGTAAATCACCTTGACTTGATCTGATGAAATCAGCCGGTTTTTATATTTGTTGTAGAAAACATACAATAAAATACTGGATAAACCAACACCGGCTGTTGTCAGTTTATCAGCAAAGTTCAGTTCAACCATGGTTCAAGAAATTTAGAATACTTATTGCTCAAATTAACAAAATAAATCTCTAAAAAGTCGTAAAGAAAAACCATCATTCTACGGTCATGATAAACCGAAAGTACGGAATTCCCGTAATGTCGTGAGAGTTATCTAACCCTGTCACAGATTCGCACATCCAGTTTCCGCTTGAACCATCCGAAGAGCTCCGGTTACAGAGAAGTTTTAGGTTTTTTTCTTAAAAATTACTAGATCTAACAGAAATAAGAAATGTAATGCTTTATTTAATTAATGCAATCAATCGATTTAATACTATTGCATTTCCAAATGGATAAATGTTTTAACTTTACGTAAATGAGTGCAAAATCATCGAATGAAGGGAAAAAAAGATTATGATTATTATGTCACCAGTGCACTATCACTATCAGATCATGCGTCTATCACCGGTACCGGTAACCATCGAACGTGTTACGTAATGATTGAACTTAAAGGGCCACTGACACCAGCGAAACAAGATCTAGTCGTAGAAGTATTATTGAATAATACTAGTTAATTTTTTGTGAACAACTCTTGGAAACCAGGGGAACTTTCTCAACCAACAAAGCAACTTGATCAAAACCTTACAACAAGGAACAGTCATTCGGATGGGATAAAAAAAAAAGACTAATGATCTTTATTTATATGGTTACACATTGCTGTGCACTGCACATATAAATACCAGTTTGATTTTAAAATAATAAGTGAAGGCAAAATGCCCCCATAGACCTATAGCTATCAGACAGCCAAATTTCATTGTAATTTATAGTTGGCTTACTAATTGGAAAGCTGTTGGTGGAGGGGCGGGAGTGGATAGCCGAATGGTAAGCGCCTGCTATCAGAAGGTCCGTCATTGAGTCAAGCCATGGTGGGTTTTTTTTCTCCCTGTTTGTTGGTGACAAGGACTCGAAGGAGCAGGGTCGCCCGTCCAACCTTGTGGGTTTTCTCTGTGTACTCCGGTTTCCTCCCACTGCTAAAGACCCGTTTGTGCAAGCGAATTATTGAAATAAAATTAAACCATATGTTAGTCTAAAAATGACCTAGTTTGTGTCGAGTGGACGTTAAACTCTCTCCCTCTCTCTCTGTGTAAGTGACAAGTTGTAGGGTCGCCTGCAATGTCCAACCCTGTGGGTTTTCTCTGGTTTTCGCCCACAGTTAAACATCACATTTCATTATTCTATGAATAATATGATCATTATGTTATCATCGAGACTTTCAAATTACAATATTTTCAAACAAATGAAATGGGGTTATAATTAACTTCCTAGTGCTGTTCTGCTCTGAACTGGGCTAATGAAGGCAGGCATACTCCATACCTTTTCCTATGAAGGAAATTTGGGAGTAGGGACTACCCCTTTAATATGCTTGTTAGGTTTTCTTGAGTTAGTAGTTTTCAATTTGACCTGAGTTGTTTGTATAGTGTAAATGTAGGTAGATCATCTTTAACTATTGCATACAAAAGCTGCTAAATCATGGTAGCAGCTACCATGGGTAGACATTTTAACTGTTAATTTACAAACCTTACAAAGTTTTCATTGGTTTAAAAGAAGTAAGACGGAGCAGGTTAGTCTGTATTGAGGGGGGAGGTTGGATGGCCGAATGGTTATTAGCAAGTGTGCGTTGTAATTTGTATCATAAGGTCTGTCATTGACTCAGCTGGCATGGTTTCGATTCTCTGGTTGTACGTGACAAGGTGTAGGGTCATAAGGTGTAGGGTTGTATGTCCAGCCTCATGGGTTTTCTCCAGGTCATCTACTTACTTCGCACTACTTACTTGAAATATATTTAACCGTATGTTAGTCCCAAAATGAACTAGTTTGTGTTGAGTTGACGTTAAACACAAGCCTGGCAATGCTACATTAATACGACCATCGACTTTACTTAAAAATTTAATTTCTTCGAAAGGCGGGGGACTATTAAAATGGGTCTGTCTGTCTGTCTGTCCGTCTCTCCGTCTGTCTGTCCGTCACACTTTTTGGGACACAACAACTCTCTTCCTAATTGAGCTAGAATGTTCAAACTTGGTGTATGTGTTTATTAGGTCAATGCCTTGATGGAGTTCGAAGATGAGCATTTTCTTCTTAGGGTAGGCAGAGATAAGCAGTTTGATTGGTTGATACTTTGGGACAAGATAACTTAGGTTCATCTTGATTGATGATTTTTATGCCAATACAATGACTGCATTCTCATTCAGTAATGGATTTGACAGTAACAGTGTGTAGAAACGATTGACTCGGACACGAGGGCCCTTTCCCTTGGCCAGAGGGGCCCTTTTGTCTGCCTTTAGGGTCCCCCTAACTAGGGTACATTTTCATTTTTCTCGTCGGTTTTAGCATTTTTCTTTATAAAACACTTTTGGATGACACTTCGTGTACAGTTTGATTGCTCGATACGTTTGTAAAAAATAAATGTGCGATTAATTAATATGTGTCATCTATTTATTTTGGGATTTCGCGGGGGACATCAGCCTCACTGTTGGCTTGTTTCTTTTATTTTCAGCATCATGTCGGCAACAGCAGCCGTGACACCGAGTTCAAGTGGCCCGACCGGGAAACTACGTTTGATTACATACCTCTCTCCGGGAATACCTATACAATTATTTGAAACAATACTACATTATTTAGAGGAAGTGACTGGAAGAGAGGGCTATATTATTCAAGAGTCAAGATGGAGTGGCCCCCCAGCTGAAAGAGTCGACCTCTTCACCTCAGATGACGTTGATATAGGTATTTTTTTAATTTGAACGTTTTATAGGGGGAGAGGGAAGGGCTAGTGCCAGAATTTACCAATAGGCATAGCAAGCAGAAACCGAGGGCCTCAAGATCTAGCCTCCAGGGTACTTGTATAATATTTATTTGAAAGTTTTTAGGAGGAAGGGGCAGTGTCGGAATTTACCAATAGGCTACGATAATAAGTTCTAGGGAACCTCCCTCAGCCAAGGTTAATAATAATTATTGACATTGTCATACATATAGGTCTTTCTTACATACACTCCGGGGTTGCACGGCAGTATGGTTAGCGTGCACAGGCTGTATCATATGGCCTGCCATTGAGTCAACTGCCGTGGTTCCAAATCCCCGGTTGTATGTGGCAAGTAGGGTCGCCTGTCCAACCTTGTGTGTTTTCTCCGGGTACCCCGGTTTCCTCCCACTGCTAAAGACCCCTACGCGTAAGTGAATTATTGAAATAAAAAATCAAACCTTATGTTGGTCCCGAGTGGAGGTTAAACCCCATTTCTCTACCGCTCTCTCTCTCTCTCTCTCTCTATTTATTATGTTATATGAACAGGTTTTATGTGTAGTACCGGATTTATGAGGTTACAGAATGAGAAGAATGGATATGTCGAGTTATGTAAAGCTGCTCCGGTACACATTCATCCGAAAGGACAGAACAGACCAATTTATTTCTCTGATGTTATTATTGATAGTTCAAACAAGTAAGTATGAATGATGTTCTGATGAGAAAAATTTAAATTCAGAATCCTGTTAAGAGTTGAATTGAGAAAACTGGCCTCCGCCCACAAGCAGTGACGCCTCTGATGAGATTTCACCCCTACTTTCTGGACATATCCTGATGCTATTTTCCAAAAGTCCCTCAAATGTTGATTTTATTACGTTTGATTTGAGATTGATCTTTTTATACTTGGACAATATATAAAACTAATAAACAATTAAAACTGATTATTGTCATTTGAGATATTTAGCAAAGTTAAATCTGTAGCAGTGTTAAATCTCTGGTAATGTTAAAACTCAATTTTGTATTTTATTTGATTATGGAATATTAAAATATTACATTTGATGTGATTACATATTAATATTACATTTTATGTGATTACATATTATTACATTTTATGTGATTACATATTAATATTACCTTTTATGTGATTACTTATTAATATTGCATTTTATGTGATTACATATCAATATTACATTTTATGTGATTACATATTAATATTACATTTTTTGTGATTACATATTAACATTACATTTTATGTGATTACATATTAATATTACATTTTATGTCATTACATATCAATATTACATTTTATGTCATTACATATTAATATTACATTTTATGTCATTACATATTAACATTACATTTTATGTCATTACATATTAATATTACATTTTATGTCATTACATATTAATATTACATTTTATGTCATTACATATTAATATTAGATTTTATTTCATTACATATTAATATTACATTTTATGTCATTACATATTAATATTACATTTTATTTCATTACATATTAATATTACATTTTATGTATCTTCATCTTGTTTTAGGACCAAATACAAGGAATTCCAAGATTTAAAGGGCCATAAATGGGCCTACAACGATCAACTGTCCTTGAGTGGTAATCTCATAGTACTTAAACATTTAAAACAGATGGGAGTCAATGCTAATTTCTTTGGAAATATAATTCACTCAGGTGAGATCTTCGATATTTATAACAGGCCATTTTTTCAAATCCCCAGTTGTACGTGGCAATTAGTAGGGTTGCCTTTCCAACCTCGTGGCTTTTCTCTGGGTACTCTGGTTTCCTCCCACTACTAAAGACCTCTACACTCAAGCGATTCTCCAGTTGTATGTGACAAGGAGTAGGGTACAACCTGGTGGGTTTTCTAAGGGTACTCGAGTTTCCTCCAACTGTTAAAGATCCCTACGTGCAAGTGAACTATTGAAATAAATTTCAACCATGTGTTGGTCCCTAAATGACCTAGTTTGTGTCAGTGGACCTTATACTCTCTCTCTCTCTCTCTCTCTCTCAGTAATTTAGGTTGTTGTTTATATTTTATCAGGTAGTCATCTGAAATCTATAGATATGGTATTGGATCATACTGTTGATGCGGCGGCCATTGATTCTAATACACTGACAGCTTACTTCAGGAATAAACCTCATATGAAAGATCGTTTAACCACTATAACATCGTTTGGACCACTGCCTATATATCCTATAGTTTTTAATTCCAGACTTCCAGGTTAGTGTATAATCCAATATTATATTGTAGATACAGTAAAATCGAGTTGTAAATACGGTGGAGGGGGTTGGCCAAATAGTTGGCATGGTCAGCATGTGCGCATTGTATCGTAAGTTCTGTCATTGAGTCATTTTGCGTGGTTTCAATTCTTCGGTTGTACATGACAAGGATTAGGGTCTCCTGTCCAACCTCGTGGGTTTTCTCTTGGTTCTCCAGTTTCCTCCAACAGCTAAAAAAAACCTACGCTCAAAGTGAAATATAGACATAAAATTGAACAATATGTTAGTCCCGAAATGACCTAGTTTGTGTTGAGTGGACGTTAAACCCCATTTCTCTCTCTCTCTCTCTGTAGATATAGTGAAATAATTAATTGGTAATGATCTTGACAAGGTAAAAGGGGGGTTGGGATGGCTTAGTGGTCTAGAGTGCCGCGCTTCGACCTCTAGCTGCCCGGTCACCTCTGGCTTGCGGCTGTGGTTTCGAGCCCTGGTGTGAGCGTATGTGGCATGGATATAGGGGCGGTTTCCTCCGGTTTCCTCCCTCTGCTAAAGACCACTACGCGCAAGCAAATTATTGAAATAAAATTAAACCATATGTTAGTCCCGAAATGACCTAGTTTGTGTTGAGTGGACGTTTAACCCCATTTCTCTCTCTCTCTCTCTCTCTGACAAGGTAAAGGCAAATTAATAGATATCTGTTCAGAGACTTCAAGATTATGTAAATGATGTTGAACTTTTCTTTACAGGTGAAGTAAAAGACAAAATAACTCAAGCATTAATAGATATGAATAAAAATCCCAAATGGCGAGCGAAACTATTAGCGGAAGGGGTTAGCGGCTATGTATCTATAGATATGTCATTATTTGATATAGAAACCGAAATAAGGGATCTCGTTAAGGGCTTGAGTATCGCTGCCGCCTATTATTAACGAGACAGGACCACTTTGATTTGGATCGAAATAAAGGGTTTGATGGCTGAAAGTTGTTACTAACTAGGGAATGGATAAAATATTGATTTCTGCACTTTTATTCTTCTTTTCTGTTGAAGCAGACCTTAAATTTAGTCATTTCACATGTATTTTGCTTTACAGAATTGGATAATAGTTTGGTCATGGACAGTGACTGCGTTATCCATCAAATATCGAATACACCAAAATTAGTTTGAATTCGTGTTTGATATTTGTTTATTTTTTCGCAATGTATATTTTCTGTCTTGTCTGCAGGTTTATCTTGTAGATTTTTGTTTTGCGTGTAGAGCTATTCTCCTGCCTTTACTATATAAGCTTGAGAAAATTTATATTTGATACCAAGCAGATTTAAATTATACTTTGGTCTTGTCTTAACAAATTTAATCAAACCACAATTTTTATTTTTATCTAAATCAAAGAGATCGTGTTTTTTTAAAACAGTGAATCGTTGGCTGTATAAATGATCTTTTATCTTTGACAAATTGTATTTAAACCTAAAGTTTATATATATAAGTATATTAAATGTTCTTGTTATTTTCATAATGGACCAATCAAAGTGCATTACTTTCTCTCTCTCTCTCTCCCTCTCTCTCTCTCTCTCTCTCTCTCACTCACTAAAACAAAACTGCATAACAGCTGGCCCTATAAGAATATATTTTAATTATTATGGATATTTTACAGTTGTTAAAACTCAAACAACATTAAATGTGAGGACATACCAATTTAATCGTGGGAATTACTTATTAAAATGTTTTTGCACTCTTTTCCTATTTTTTGGGAACAAAACGTAGTTCACAAGTCAAATGGCTACTTGTTTATAGATATTTCAATGGCTTAATTTTCAAATGACCACACTCCACACTTCTACTTATAAATATTAGAGAAATGGAACCCATATATTAGGGATTATTTTTTTATTTGTCAAATATGACTAAAATTGAACCAATTTCTTGGCCTGTTTATTTGACATTTTTTCTGGTTTAGGCAGGCTTTAATCCTTCAGGGCTTGTGATATATATATATGTATATTGACTACGCAGTTTCTTTCAAAAGTAAGAGTTCTGTACCATTCTACTGGTGGCTGAATGAGTAAATCAGCCAGGAGATATTTGGTTTAATCCTGATGCAGGACAAGAAAGATCCCTAGGATTTCTTTCAGCAGGGATTTCACTTGTCAGTGGCAAAACACTGAGGACCTGGCAAAGAACATCTAGTCATTTAGATGGGACAAAAAAACAAGGCCCCATGAACCCTTAGCAGTTAAAATTTGATAAAGAGTAAGAGGAGAGGATGCTGTCAAGACAAAACTTCCATCATAACACACTGCATGGCATACGCCTGTTTTAAACTTGCATTATGCAAGAGCTAAATCTGCCTATTGCACGTCTCTCTTTAGGCCTGAAATGGTTTCTAAAGTATTACTTAGACATTAATTGACTTATCCAGGCCATAATCAACTCTCGATGGCATCGGATTTCACCGATATTAAATAGATTGGAACAGTTCAGCCATATTTTGATTTTAGCTAAAAATGGTAGGGTGAGACTTTGCAACCAGGGCCCTGTTTCACGAAATTTTAACTAAAGATAAAATCCAAATTTTAGCAGATATTGCAGTTTTGATTGGCTAAGAACTAAAATCAATTTAATATTGTTCAATCAAATAACTAAAATTCAGATCTTATCTTAGTTAAAATTTTGTGAAATAGGCCCCAGTACCGTAGTTAAAATTATTGCACGTCTTGTCAAACTTTGAAAGGATAATATCTTGGCTCGTAATAGAGTAATTTGAATGAAATTTTCAAATTATTCATTTTACATTATCTATTTTTGAACTATTATCGCAAGAATAGCTAGTTCTTTATCTAAATCTTACATAATGTATCTTTAATTAGCTCAGTTAGTGTAAAAAAAAGTAGAATTTTAAACCACATTTAAATTTATCGTACTTTGAGATTGATCGAGATTATATTTTGTATTTTGAAGAAAACAAGTGATAATAATTGTAAAGATATTATATTTTGTTAATTATTAATCAAATGTTTAATGGTGTACCAGTATCTATCTATATTGTGATTTATTAAATATTTTAAATATTGTTAATTATTGTTAATTATGAAGTTTCTATATTGTTTGAGAGAGATAAACCTTGTGTCCAAACGATTATATTTTATTTTGTCTGCTGAGGCCGTCTTCATTAGCTCAGTCTGTGTAGAAATGGTTGAAGTATGACATACTTAAAGTAGCTAAATCTCTAACTCAATATCATCCAAAATCTTCAACATTGAAAACACGAATTATTTGTCAATTTAAATCAGCATTGATGCTGTGATCTAACCGGAAAAAGATTGTACCATTGGTACACAAATCGTTTCAGCCCCAGTTCTAGCAAGAGACTCGAGGAACGAGGCTAGAAACATTGTACCAAATCAAACAACACTAGAAATTTGTATTCGATTGAGATTGCTGGCTTATTTCACCGAACATGACTGATTTGAAATTAGAGTAAAAACAGAAACCATTGAATGTAAATCAGTTTATAATACATTCATATTACAGTATTATATGCGTTAAGACGCACTTGTGTCAATTTCTTGGTCTCAAATGTTAGCGATTTAGCTTCTTTAACATGTGCGCCATTCATCAAAAGGTCTGTCATTGATTTAAGTGGTTTAAATGCCTCGCTTGTACGTGTCCAACCTCACAGGTTTTCTCCGGGTTCTTCTCGACCATATTATGTAAGTGTATGATTTATGTTATATGAATTTGATTATTTAAGTTGTTGTCATTATTGTTTACGTATATTCCGGCGATTTGTTGGGAAGTTTGGGGATAAAAATAATTTATAAAACAAAAAGTAGTTGGTTGCTCTGATCAATAGCTCTTGGTTCAAAACTTTGAGTGAGCTGCAATGAGTAAGAGGATGGCTTTCTAACTAAGAGTAGGCCGTAGTGCCACTGTCCGGGCAAAATTCTCTCATAGCACATTGTATGGCGTAAGCCTGTCTTCATTAGCCCAGTCAGAGCAGAACAGTAGGAAGTTAAACACACTTCATTTCCAAATTTTTAAGCTGTGAATATTGTTCATAAGGCTAGGTTGCTGTTAATATTTATCAAGACCCGGAAGAACTTAAAAGCTAGAATTTCATATTTTCTAAGTAAGCCAAAACAATTATTTCTGTCTTTTGGCTATAGGTTGTCAACTCGCTATTATACAATCATAGGCATAAATTCCCACACTTAAAAATCATTGACACCAGAAATAACACAATTATCTCACTTGTTTTTCTATTTCCTCCATGGAATAGCTATCTTCAAACGTTTGAATTTGAAGTTGAAAATGATTTTTTGGCAAATTTCGCAACTGGCAATAGTGAATTATAGGATTATTCTTTAACAAGGGAGGACTGTTTATAGATACAATCTATTTTAGGGCTTAATTTTAATATATTTTAAAAATATAACTTAAAAATATGAAATTCTCACTTTAAATTGCTATATGTAGACATAGCAATGTTAATCCATTGATGGGGTTTGTTACCATTGCTTCAACATGATGTTTATATGTTTGATTGTTACATTATTAATCGTTTGTATGGAAATATAAGTCCGAAATTTAAAAGTGCTAGTTTGAAAGATATATGGGTAATTTTATTTTTATTTTATTCAATGTGACCAATTTGCATTTTTCAGACAATATTCAATTTTTCATGGCTTAATTCACTCTAGTGGATTATGGGGGCCTGTTTCTCGAAATTTTAACTAAGATAAAATCCAAATGTTAGTAATTTGATTGGATAATATTAGGTTGATTTTAGTGCTCAGCCAATCAAAATTGAAGTATCTACTAAAATTTGGAATTTATCTTTACTTAAGATTTCGAGAAACTAGGCCCAGAATATTTAATATATAAAAATAAAATGCATTGTCTCCATTTTGGATTGATATTCCTTTTAGAGATTCATCTTTTAAAAATATCATAGTTTGCAAGGGATTCAGAATCCTTCATGACGAGGGGGATCATGTGGCTAAGTGGGTAAGGCACTGGCTCGCTAGCCCAGAAGTTGGGTGTTCGATCCCTGCATTTGCTGAGAAAGTTCATATTGATTTTTCGACATGGTTTCCCCTTGTCAGTGATACAGAACGGAGGGCCTGAGAAAGACAGCTGTCTAGTCGTTTGGATGGTACGAAAAACCGAGGCCTCCTGTACACATTAGCATGTAGGTAAAAGATCCCTATGCAGTTGGAATACGATTTCAAAGAGTAGGCCGTAGCGCCACTGCCTGGTCAAAATTTTCCTCCAGGACATGAACAAGATGTTTTTTTACAGATAAAATTGCAATCCAGAATTAAGTCTCGGTTCTGTTAGCACAGAAAACAGAGTGGAATTATGCCATTAAAAATGTTTAAGCTGAGCTGATTGATGGATATATATATTCTCATTCAGTCGTACATAGTTTTTCAAACAGGGATTCCCCGCTTGTGCGTGATTAGGGTCGCTTGTCTAACCTCATAGGTTTTCTCAAGGGTCCTCCGGTTTCCATCCACAGGCAAGCAAATTATTGAAATAAAACAGATTATATGTTAGTCTCGAAATGACCAAGTAAATGTCGAGTTGAATAAAATCTTTATATATAAGTTTTTGTTTGGCAATAGTTTTATTCATGAAATAATCTGTAACAATGAAAAATTCAGGGTAAAATAAGAGAAAGTATAAAAAGTAACAATATAAACAATAACAAAATACCCATCCTACTAATCACTGACAAACTTTCTCACTCGGCAAACCTCGGCTGATTCTGGTACCCTACATCTAACCTCGGCTCTATGACAGTAAGTGATTGTGTAGAATTTTCGTTGCAAAGTTGTTCTTAGTTTAAAAAAAATTGGATAAACTTGAAAGACAAACAGCGTCAGACATTGAAAGCTATATACGATTGTCAAGATCAAGATTGTATCTCTATTCCTAAAAAACACAAGGAACCATGGGTGCAGACTTTTTTCATCTGGAATCTGCCGAGGTTTACCAAGTGAAACTTTCTTTCTTCTCTTGGTTGTCAATTATAGCACTCAAAGTATTGCGAAAAGAGGCCGAAAAGGGAAAATATGTTATTGTGTCAACTGGCGTGGTTTCAATTCCCCCCTTGTATTTGACCGTGGGTAGGGTTAGGGTCAGCTGTCCAACCTCTGGTTCCTCTCAGCTAAAAGCCCAACCGAGCAAGCGAATCATTGCAATGAAATTGAACCATATGTTAGTTCCCAAATGACCCAGAAAGGTTAAATTATTACACACTCTTATATATTTGATAACGATAAGAGGATAGATGTCGAAACGTCGTGCTTTTAGAATAAAACTAGTGATTGTATCCTATAAAAACTGTGTTCTGTTAAATAGATATTGACAATATCATGGATAAATGAATTATCTACTGTTGTCAGTGATTAGTAGGACCCTAAAATACTGCGTATATTTTATATTAATATATAACAAGAACAATCTGATTCAAACACAAATCCTATTTCGTTTCGTTTTTATAGCTCAAAATTTAGTTTTACTTGTCTTTACTACATGTGGTGTAGACCATCGAAAGTATTAAAAAACGAAACGAGATGATGAAACGGTCTGTTACAGCGAGCTTCATGTAGTGAAGACCATCGAAAGTATAAAAACGAAACGAGATATTGATGTGTATTTTAATCAGATCGTAACATGTGTTACTAACAACTAATAAATAACAAGTGTAATCATTACTAATAAATAAATAATAAACTATTAACACATACCAGGATTTATCGTGATTGATACTAATAAATAAATAATAAACTATTAACACATACCTGGAATTCTCGTATTTAAACCCTGGGATTAATTTCGAATTTGACCATGTCAGTGATGAAACATTTATTCGGAAATTAAGCCCAGGGCTTCAATTCGAAAAGAGGAAAAAAGAGAAACATTTTAATTGCCCAACACATTTGTTAATGTATTTGCTTGATAACGTTGTGAGAATACTATTCAAAAGGTCGCCTAAATAAATGAGTACTTGTTCTTCCATAAGTATGTGTTATAATTTATTCCTCTATCCAGTTACTAAATGCCTATATGATCAAAAAATAAATACATGTAATGCTATAAAATATTATTTACAAGAGATATATATATAGATATGTATATTGACGTTATCAGGACCAATAAAATTCGTATACACACATGAAACTGGTTTTAATATTTTGTTTTCAAAGATATGATGTGGTACTGGTGACGGACACATGCGCTTTAGATTGTACCGGACTGTCACTTAGTAAAGTGATATGGATATGATATGATTCCATGCAAGTATGACAAATATGTGTCTTCAAACTTCAAAGGATTCCAGACATGTACATGACCATGTTCCTGAAGTAACAACTGCCAGTTCCAAGTTTTACAACATCTCTACGATGCTGGATTACTTCAGAATTTCCGAACTTATAGCTACGTTATCTACAGACACGTAAACAGTAGCGTCCAATCACAGGTTGTCACATGGCAACCTCTACGGAAACTTTGATAATGACAGGTAGACATTTGAGCTTGAAAGCGCAAGACTTGGTATTCGTGACGATCGAGAAATCTGACAGGCTCACAAGCTAGGCTTGTTACCCAATCGAACTTAGTGGCGAAATATGCAGAGTATTACGTGAAGGGCTTGATAAGATGTACGTAGTTTAAGCAAGATCAAGCCTTCTATTGGAGATATAACTGATGCAATATTTAGATGTTTAAATAATGCTAATTTGAACTTTTGTTAGCTGAATGTAAATGAAGGGTAAATATGCCACGTAATGGATGATGAAAATGGTAAGAATTGTTTGGTTGTTATGCTCAGTGGATGTTATCTGTAATGCTGGTGTTATTTGCAATGCTGGATATTATCCTGGATGTTATCTGCAATGCTGGGTGTTATCTGTAATGCTTGGTGTACATGTTATCCTGGAAGTTATTTCTAATGCTAGGTGTTATATGTAATGCTGAGTGTTATCTGTTATGCTATCTGTAATGTTGGGTGTTATCTCTAATGCTGGGTATTATCTGTAACACTGGGTGTTATCTGTAATACTTGGTGTGTTATCTGTAACACTGGATGTTTTATCTATAATACTTGGTGTGTTATCTGTAATCCTGGAAGTCACCTCTAAATTTAAAGCTGAGTGTTATGTAATCCTGGAAGTTACCTCTAAATTTAATGCTGGGTGTTATCTGTAATGTGGTTTAGAAAGATAATAGTCATCCTCACTAACCATGGCTCGAATGGCCTTAGGTGGATGATGATAACGATTAGGATTGTCTAGTTGTGTTGAAGCAACACTCATTGGTCGATTTCCTGTACTAGTTTCTATGGAAACGATGTCTGCCTCTGCTGCGGGACTAATATTATGAACGTCGCCTGCTATTGTATCTTGAATGGCTTTAATCATATGGTTTATTTCATCTAACACTTGTAATGTCTGGAAAATAAATACAAATAAATTATAAGACACGACGTCGTCACAACATTGTACATATATACAGTAAAACAACAAAATACAGGTAAATTATATAAAATTCAAAACAAAATATGGGTATCAATAATTATTATATGCCGTAACAAAATACAGGTAAATTACTAGTATATACGCTCGATTCCTGCATTGGCCGAGAAAGTCCATCCAGATACGCAAGCCTGGAAATAAAGCATCTGTCACTGACAATGTCAGGCAAAATGTTGAGAGAATACTCTTCGAAACGTCGCCTAAATAAATCAGTAATTGTTCTTCCATAAGTATGTGTTATAGTCTGAAGATACCTTGTCACAATATTGTATTTATATACAGCATGACAAAAGACAAGTAAATTACGCCATAGTCAAAACAAAATACAGGTATGAATCATTAGTATGTGCCATAACAAAATACAGGTAAATTACCAGTACATATACGTTCCATCCCTACATTGGCCGAGAAAGTTGATCCAGATTTTTCGGCAGTGATGCAGGATGGAGGGCCTGACAGGGACAGCTGTCTAGTCGTTTGGATGAGACAAAAATCTGAGGTCTTGTAAACACATTGGCGTGCATGTCAAAGATCCCTGGGAGTTGGAATGCCGTAGTGCTGCTGTCCGAGCAAAAATTTCCCTCATATCACACTGTATGGCGTATGCCCATCTTCCATTAGCCCAGGTTAGGTGCAAAAGAGTAGGACGTTAAACCCCATTTCATTTCACTTCTAGTATATACTCTGACACCGATAAACAGTGACCAAATAAGGTAAATTACTAGAATATACACCTTACAGGTATATTACTTACAGCAGATTATGAAATAAAGTATTTAATAGGAGAGAGAAATGAGGTTTAATGTCAATTCGACACGAACTATATAATATCAGGACTAACACAGGGTTCAATTTATTGCTATAATTTGCTTGCACTTAGGATCTTTAGCAGTGGGAGGAAACTGAAGAACCTGGAGAAACCCCACAAGGCTGGACATTCGACACTACTCCTTGTCACATACAACCGGAGAATCGAGAGAGAGAGAGAGAAATAGGGTTTAACGTCCACTCAACACAAAGTAGGTCATTTCGGGACTAACATATGGTTTAATTTTATTTCAATAATTCGCTTACGCGTAGGGGTTTTTAGCAGTGGGAGGAAACCGGAGTGCCCGGAGGAAACCCACAAGGTTGAGAAGTCGCCCCTATCCCCATGCCACATACGCTCACACCAGGGCTCGAAACCACAGCCGCAAGCCAGAGGTGACCGGCCAGCTAGAGGTCGAAGCGCGGCACTCTAGACCACTAGGCCATCCCCCCCTCAGAGAATCGAACTCCCGCAAGATGACACAATGACAGACCTTATGATACTCTGCGCACGTGCTAACCATTTCATCATGCAATCCCCCAGAATAATATCAACTAAAGATAAATCTACATATATACCTCTTCATCTGCGATCGGAAATGTTTCTTGGGAATGTTTGTCCTTTTCTGTCACAGTTTTTAATTTATCGAGAATAATTTCTGGTAGTTCATCAGCTGCCATGGATATCCTCCATTCACACACATCGTTTAACTTCTGCTCAAAAGCACGAGTCATTTTACTCAATGTCGTACTATCTAATGGTTCCTGCAAATAAATAAAAAAATTTCTAATTCTAAAAATAGATCTGTTAGCTGATTTGGTTTAAGCCATAAATAAAATAATTTAAGCCACTGTGTTCAACGGTTTCTGTAAATAAATGAAATTATATTTAATTCTAAAAAAAAAACCAATGGGAGCTTATGTGGTTTATGTCGCTATAAATAAAATAATTTTTGATTTTAAAAATAGCACAGGTAGCCGACTTATTTTAAGCCACTTTGTTCAACAGTTTCTGTAAATAAATGAAATTATATTTAATTCTAAAAGCTGATGTGGTTTATGTCGGTTTCTGCAAACAAACAAAATAAAATACAGTGGTTCCCTCAGCTATATAAAATAAAATCGTGTTTTATCATCTAAGCGCGAAATAATGATATAGACACAAGTGATATCACAACGTGATCCTATTAATTCATAATAAAACTTGATGTCAAACAGGGTGTTGGATGTCTCTCTTTAAAAACTTGAGTCACATTTCCAAACTTGTGGGTTTTCTCCAGGTTCTCCAGTTTCCTCCCACTGCTAAATATATTACTGAAATAAAATTAAACCACATATTAGTCCCAAAATGACCTAGTTTTTCTCTCCCCCTCTGATTTAAGACAACATACAAAAATACCATACCTTTTTACCAACGGTGGAGTTTGCGAAACTGTTGACTTCTGTACCAACATCTGATTCCATTAGGTTCAACCATTTAATGTATTCTATATTGTATATTGTTAGATCTTTTAATGACGTACACAGACAACGGACATATTCCGCTTGACCAGCCATAGAATGTAACATTCTCCAGCTATCCACAACATGATCACTTCTCTAAAAAAAAACAAATTAGGTTTATAAAATAACTTTTATATCATATGTCAGAGCTTCACTTCTAAAAAATACCATTTTTGTTTTAGAAGTATTGGCAAAAATAAAAATGCAGGATTGAGGGGTTCTCTAAAAACAAGAGAATATTGTAAATCAGAGAAGCTGTACACATTGGCGTGCACGTAAAAGATCCCTTGAAGTTGGAATTCGATATAACAGTAGGTCTTAGTGCCGCTGTCACACTGTATGGCGTATGCCAGTCTTCATTAGCCCAGTCAGAGCAGAAGAGAAGGAATTTAAACTCCATTTCATTTCATTTCTTTTGGGCGACTGCACATTGTCTGCAATATAACACCAACTCGACAAAGTCAATCAACATGCCTTAGCCTTTTGTAGTCGTCTAAAATCTTTTATCAGTGACGGGTGGTTGGGTGGCTGAATGGTTAACGTGTGCGTGTTGTATCATAAGGTCTGTCATTGAGTCAAGTGGCATGGTTTCGATTCCCCGCTTGTACGTGACAAGGGGTAGGGTCGTCTATTAAACCTTGTTGGTTTTCACTCACTGCTAAAAGAATTATTGAAATAAAATAGAACCTTATGTTAGTCCCACAATGACCTAGTTTGTGTCAAGTGGAGTTCTCTCTCTTTCTCACTATAACAGCAAGTTTTATACAATTTATCACGATACCTGATACATGATGGACTTGAGTAATAATAGCCTGTGAACTTTCAACCAATCACAGTGCTCCTTGGCTCGTGTCAATTCTTCATTAAGATGTAAACACACAGCTCGTACATTGGGTTCACTCATCGGATCTCCAGAACGTGGTGGACCACCATTTTGAAAATGAAACGCAGACTGAAAAATTGAAGATTAGAAACTACAGGTGTGGACCCATTCTCCCATGAAATTCTCACATTAGACTTTAGAAGATGTGAGTAAGGGTTAGTGTGAACTACAAGGGAAGACAACTCTGTCTGGGAGAATGGTGAGAACACACAAACCAACATGTAACAGATTTCAAAGTTTGACAGTTTTCAGCCTTGTTCCCACTTCCAGATAGATTGTATTGGTTCCCTGGTTGTACGTGACAAGGAGTAGAGTCAACTGTCCAATCTCGTTGGTGCTCCAGTTTCCCATCACTGAACCATATGTTAGTCCCTATGAATATGATTCGTCTGTCCAATCTCATGGAATTTCTCAAGAGTCCTGTAGTTTACTGCCGTTGCTAAAGACCCCTACACACAAGCAAATTATTGAAATAAAATTGAACCATGTATCAGTTCCAAAATGACCTAGTTTGTGTCGAGTTGATGTTAAACCACATTTCTCTCTCTCCTTTAAATAATTGAGGAAAAACTTACTCTGTCCTTACTAAGGAACACCGTATGATAATATGATGTAGGATTTTCTTTGTAGAATAGTTCTTGACTGGAAATAGAAAACAGATAATACACCTACCTTGATGAATTATTCGATAAAGAATCAAGGCAGATTAAGTAGTTAATCAAGGTAGGTGTATTGACGGTATAACACGATAAATACGTTGATCACTTAATTACTTAATTAGTCCCGGTTGAGTGGTAGTTTTGAATATTATTCACCATGTCTTAACGTCCGATTGGGCATATTCCTGGTCGGACAATTTAGGACGTTTGGAAAATATCGCCGGACATGTTCGGAATATGAGGGGCGAAATCCCATCACTGCTCCTTATATTTCATGGTGTATAACTAGTGAACAAGATATCTCCAACACAATTAAAACACAGATCCTATTTCGTTTCGTTTTTTATAGTTTAAAATTTCATTTTCTTATCTTTACTACATTAGGATCTGGAAGAGTTGTGATTATTGACATGTTCTGGTTGATGTGATGGATTAGCCAATGAAACGATCTGTTACAGTTACTTCTTGGCGTGCTCTGTGGGTAAACCCCTATAAACGTCAATGCTGATTGATTTATCAATGTCTGATGTCATAGAGTCCACAGCCGCTTGTATGACCCCTGACATGACCTTCCAGTACAATCGGTCAGATCTTCATGTAGTGTAGGCCATCCAAAGTATAAAAAACGAAAGGAAATATAGATCTGTATTTTAATCTGATGGATGTATCTCAATCATCCAGCGACAGTTGGTGAATAATCACCGGATTGGATTAATTAAACAAACAGTGATAAACAATGCAAGACTATTTAATGGCGGTAATAATACAGTGAAGGCCGGAAAAACACAAGATCACATGGTTAACTGACCACAGGGACTAGTAAGATAAATAACATAGGGATTTGTACTAAGCCTAGTACTAATGACTATGGCACAGTCTTCATTAGCCCAGTCAGTGTAGAAAAGAAGGACGTTGAACACCATTTTATTTCATCTCTCAATCACAGAAATTATATAAACTGGGGTTTACCATCCATCTTTTTTCCCCAACTATCAAGGGTTCTTTCAAACCATCTGAATGACTTGGTTCTGTTCATTGCACATCAGAATCACAAGCCATGGAGATAGAAAATTTTTACTTTCTTTCAAAATACAAATTTCAAAACCATTTTTTCATTAAACAACTCAACCTCGTGGGTTTCCTCCGAGCACTCTGGTTTCCTCCCACTGCTAAAGACCCCTATGCGCTATCAAATTATTGAAATAAAATTAAACCATATGTTAGTCCCGAAATGACCTAGTTTGTGTCGAATGGACGTTAAACCCCATTTCTCTCTTTAAACAAACGTATATATTTGATTAATCTTACTTCATTCCATCGTTGTTTAGAAAATGTAGGAGGAAATATTTCTTGACAGGAACATATCGCCATCTATCCATAATAATATACGCCTGAAATAATTACAATCATTAAAGATACATTCCCATAAAAAATCTTGTTAGAAAAAATTACAAGGATTAAAGATGTATTCCCACAAAAAAAAAAAAAATATTTATAGGGTAGTTATTTGAATTAAAAGTACGGTAAATTTGATAGGTCTGGAAAGTAGATGCACAAACTAGGTAATTGTGGGTAGGGGTCTTTAGCAGTGGGAGGAAACCTGAGGACCTGGAGAAAACCCTTCGAGGTTGGACAGGCGACCCTACTTCTTGTCACATACAACTAGGGAATCGATGCCTCGCCAGTTGACTCATGACAGGCCTTAAAAAAAAACATGCATATGCTAACCATTCGCTCATCAAACCCTCTTCCCACCTCAAAGTAGAAACTCAATCTGTAGGGCTTTCACATTTTTAAGACACAACAAGCCAGGTGGTTCACATTTATCGAAAGAAAAAGTCTTTTAGACAGAAAGTCAACTATTTCTTCTAAGATGGACAACAAAAATGAATCTGAGAAAATGGCTTCTTCCAATAAAATATTAAAAACCAAAAAGTCAAAATTTCACCTTCATATAGACAGGTTCTTTTCTTGATATGACCATTTCAAATTCTGTCCAGAATCCGCGTCTTTTGTTTAAGATGTCTTCCCATGGCCAGCGTATCTCTTCATCTCCCATATACACCCCGAGTACGGGATAGGTCTTTCTCTGTATTAGTTCACTTACATGGCTGTGTACTATAAAATATACAATGAGTTAAATATAGAATAGAATGAGCTAAATATACAACAGGATGAGCTAAATATACAGTAGGAGATAGATATGCAATGAAATGAGCTTAATATGCATTGAGCTCATTCCATTGCATATTTAGCTCATTCCATTGAGTGGGGAGGTTAAGGTCCTCTAGGCACAAACTAGGTCATTTTGGGACTTACATCTGGTTCAACTTTATTTCAATAATTCGCTTGTGCATAGGCGTCTTTATCAGTTGGAGGGAACCAAAAAAACGTTGAAACCACCCAAGGTTGGACAGGTGACCTATGAAACTACCACCAGTTGACTCAATGACAGACCTTATGAAGCAATGCACACACGTTAACTATCCAGCCATCCTCTCCCCCCCTCCCCCATAAGCAGAAAGTATAAGAGTATAGAAAATACTGACCTATTTTAGCAAAAAGTTGTCTAACTTCCCCTTCACATCCAGTAGGTCCTTGTATATAATAATGTTCCTCAATAGTTATATCTATTATATAGGGTTGTAGTTTACCATAATATACTGTATCACCACTAATACCAGGACATATACCAACCTAAATAAAACAAATAAATAAAAAATGTACAATCAAGTTTGACTATTATAAATAAAAAACCTCTGATTTGCGTTGTTCCATCACTGGTGCCATCTTGGAATTGATGACATCATATCAAATAGAGAGAGAGAGGAATGGGAAATGGTCTAATGAGACAAAGAGCTAGACAAATGGCGTTAAACGTTCACTTGACACAAACCGGGTCATTTCAGGACTAACATATGGTTTAATTTTATTTCAATAATTTGCTTGCTCATAGGGGTCTGTAGCAGATCAGGTTGAAATAGGCAGAGTCTTAGATTGTTCTCTAGCTAACAAATGTTCCATGTTCCTTGTAATAGTAGTGGATGAGTTCTTCAGTTAACAAATGTTCCATGTTCTTGTATTTGCAGAGTTCTTTTGGGGGGGTTGGGATGGGCTAGTGGTCTAGAGTGCGGCGCTTCGTCCTCTAGCTGGCCGGTCACCTCAGGCTTGCGGCTGTGGTTTCGAGCCCTGGTGTGAGCGTATGTGGCATGGAGATAGCGGCGCCTTCTCAACCTCGTGGGTTTCCTCCAGGCACTCCAGTTTCCTCCCACTGTTAAAGACCCCTACGCGCAAGCGAATTATTGAAATAAAATTGAACCATATGTTAGTCCCGAAATGACCTAGTTTGTGTTGAGTGGACGTTAAACCCCATTTCTCTCTCTCTCTCTCTCTCTGCAGAGTTCTTTAGATGTTCCATGTAATTTTATTCGATGAATTCTCTAGGTAACAAATGCTCTTCGTAAAGATTATCATGCATATAATATTATTCAAGGAATTCTCTAGCTAACAAATGCTCTATGTAATTCTATTTAAAGAGATCACGATGCACATAATTTCATTCAAGGAGTTCTCTATCTAACAAATGTTTCATATAACTTTCTACTCACCCTATAAGGCCCCTTTCTCTGTATATAATTTTATTCAAGGAGTTCTCTATCTAACAAATGTTTCATATAACTTTCTACTCACCCTATAAGGTCCTTTTCTCTGTATATAATTTCTAGGTGTAAAATGTTTACCTACAATCTGTGCTACACTGGTTATAGCATCTGGATCAACGATGTTCATAATTGACAGGGGTCCTGTTAAAATAATAAACAGGTCCTGATAAAACAATAGACATGGGTCCTGATTAAAATAATAGACAGGTGTCCTGATTAAAATAATAGACAGGGATCCTGTTAAAATAATAGACAGGTGTCCTGATAAAACAATAGACAGAGGTCCTGATGAAATAAAAAAATAGACAGAGGTCCTGATGAAATAAAAAAAAAGACAGAGGTCCTGATGAAATAAAAAACCCAGAGGGTTGCCCTGATAAAATAACAGACATTGGCTCTGGTAAAATCATAAAACAAACATCATCATCATCATCAACCATGAAATGTAAGCCTTTAGCACCTGAACCGAACAAAACTTCTGCTCCTTCTAGCACCTCAAACCGCCAAAGTCATGTAAATAGTTGTGAATCATTTACGAACCATATGCTAGCCAGTCATTTTTCAGTCGAAGCAAACATTAAAACCCAGGAACATCAGTCATTTCCAGTCAGTAGTCTCTTTTTTCTACCCCAGAAAACTACTACAAGTTTCAACTTATCCTTCTTGTATTCAAATTATGAATGATTTACCAGTAGCCAGATTCAACCAATTAAAAGAAATAAATTACCATAAATTTCACTAGCAGGAATTTGATAAACAAAATTCTCTGAATCGACAAGTTTTGGTGAATTTCCTGTTACCCTATCTAACACAGCAGACGGTTGTTCATAACATAGATCCATTCTAAAATATACAAATACATATATTAAATATACATTATGCAAGACCTATATCTGTCTATTGCTGGTCTTTCTTAAGGACTGTTATCTTAAAGGGACAATAACATTCTTGCTGGCTTGGTAGCTCCAGAAAATAGATAATACCCATTATTCTATGTACTAGATGTTTAAATGTCCTACCCGTTGTGTAAATTATCCATTACAACCTATTTTATTTGTCCAGAGGGTTCGAAAATATTTTAAAATCCAAGTCACATTTGAAAAGGTTTACGTTAGACTTTTCAAATCAATTGGTTGAATTTTTCCAATTTTTTAAATTAGGTGTGTTAAGATGAAATTTATATCATCATTTAATTGGAATATTCTAAAACAATACGATTTGTTGACCAGAATGAAGATTGGGACATATTTTTCAGTTACAACAAGAGTGTTATTGGGGCTTTAAATATCAATTAGACATTAATTAACTTATCCACACTATAATCAACTCTCAATATCATCACTATACTGAGATATTTACTGGATTAGGATTTGATTTGCTGCATAATTTTCCTTCACGATTTAATGGTTAAATGGATAATCAAGACTATGTTTTTTCGTACCGACTTTAGTAATAATTATTGAGGCTAGGCCGAAAAGTCAATTGCTAGATTTTCGATTTAGAGTGGATCAATTTTGACCGAAATTTTCAAGAAATTCCCTTTATCTAGTTTTTATGTATTATAGTGAGAACTGCCAGCTCTTTGTATAATCTCCCATAATGTATTTTTAATGAAGAACTAAAAAAAATATCAAAATTTTCTACTTTGAAGTCCTTAAAGCCCCAATAACACTCTTGTTGTAACTGAAAAATATGTCCCAATCTTCAATATGGTCAACAAATTGTATTATTTTACAATATTCCAATTAATTGATGATATAAATTTCATCTTAACACACCTAATTTAAAAATTCAACTAATTGATTTGAAAAGTCTAACGTAAACCTTTTCAAATGTGACTTTGATTTAAAATATTTTCGAACCCCCTGGACAAATAAAATAGGTCGTAATGGATAATTTACACAACAGGTAGGACACTTAAACATCTAGTACTTAGAATAAGGCTATTATTTACTTTCTGGAGCTGCCAAGCCATCAAGAGTGTTATTGTCCCTTTAAGGAGAATTATTCATTTAATGTCCACTTGATACTAGGTCATTTTGGAACTAGCATATGATTCAAATTAAGTTGTGTGTAGGGGTCTTTAGCAGTAGGAGGAAACCAGGACCCGGAGAAAACCCACAAAGTTGGACAGTCGACCATGCTCCTTGTCATGCCACTTCACTCAATGACAGAGAGACAGGGTTTAACATCCACTCGACACAAACTAGGTCATTTTCGGGACTAACGAATGTTTTTCTAAAAAATTTATTTCAATTATTAGCTTGTGTGTAGGGGTCTTTAGCAATGGGAGGAAACCAGAGAACCCGGAGAAAACCCACAGGGTTGGACAGGCGACCCTACTCCATGTCACGCTACTTGACTCAATGACAGACCTTGTCATTTCACACTAGACCTCCCCCCCCTTCTGACTAGTAAGCCTGTTATATTTAAATACTTACTTCATAGCACACTGTCTAAGTCTAGTGATTAATCTGGCGTAAGGATTTGGTGGTATATAATCACCAGTATATACTTCCACTAGAAACTTATACCACGTTTCATCTAGATGGCTGTCAATCATATACTTTATAGAAATATAATATACATAAATATAATACATAAATAAAATAAAAAATATGTCCAGTTGAAAAAATAGGGATGTAAATTTGTAGTGTGTTGTGTGACTGTAGATACCTAGATTGTTTTGTCCTGTGGTGCCTTGAGTTTAAATATACTTCCTAAGTACATAATTGTGGGAAATGCCCTTTGGCTTACTCAGCCGAAGTGTAAGGGTTCCATGCAAGTAATCCGGTAGCAGGCCCACGAACCACGAAATACAGTCCACCTGATGTTTTTTGATGGATTATATATCTTCAGTATGTGTAGATTCAGAATCCAGATGATGGCAAGACATCTTGAATATTTCAATTTCCCATCAAAAAAATTAGGTGGACTATATTTCCACTTTAAGACTTAAAATGGACTAATGGGGTCACAGGTTTGATTCCTGTCACATGTGCATCTACATGTACATTGTCCTGACTATAACTAACCTTCATTAAAACCGATTCTGTTGACATGATTTTAGGAGACGTATCTCGTTCTATACACATCTGTACATTTATAACTAAAAAATAAAAATATACAGATAAAGATTTGTTTCCTATATATCGAAAATCCATTGAATTATAACTACATTTTAGGGATTTTCAATTCAACATTCAGCATCCTGTGCGAATGATAGGCCTATAAACGAAACTACTAATACTTGTACAGCAAAATCACTTAAAATACAGATGTGATGTCATCCTTTAATGTTGGCTTATCATTTTTCAAATAATGATACGGGCAATGTGCCACATGTACATTATTTATACTAGATAAAATTTTGTATTCGTGTGACGTATTTCATTGCAAAGCATCTGCAAGTGCATATTCCTGAAGCAATGGCGCGAGAAATTCCTCTCTTACCATTGCTGGATAGAAGTCATATTCTTGAAATTGGGCGGGGCGTGTCTCTTTTTAACGTCCAATCAAATCCCTCCTCTCTTCTCGCATTCGGCATAATTTTCAAAATGGCCGACGAAGAAAACATGTTGGCACTGGATAATCAAGCATAATAAATTTCGCGGGTAATGACGTAAACAAGTCGCGATTGTCACTAGATACATTGCGGTAACATATTTTGAGGTCTGGTTAACCCCGATATTGTTTGTTACAATGCAGGTCATTGGTTGGTAATGGCACTACTGACCAATAATAATTTAGCACAACAATGTTCACTCAAGATAGCAGTGTGAAGTGGATTAGTTCTAATCAAACGAAACACTGCGCAGGAGTATGGTGCAAGTGTCTGTCTTTTAAGTTGTTTAATGGTCTTGCTCTCCACCACTAAACCACACATACCGGTCCTCAATCAAACAATTTTTATCCAATACTCACCAGTGATTCTGGTTTGTTTTGTTTGTAGAGGATTTTGAATGTTGCAAATTATTCATCATAAACACAGAATGTAATCAAACTACAACATTTTAGCCCAGTTAGTGCAGAAGAGTAGAAATGAAATGAAAATGGTTTTAACTTCAAATTTTTCTACACCGACAGGGCCATATAATGTGCTATAGGGAAATTTTATCTCGACAACGGCACTATGGCCTTCTCTTATATTATCTTAAAAATGTAATAATTACCACTAGTTTCATGTTTGATTATATTCTCTTCTTCAATACCATGTTTATATATATCATCTGTTTCCCATGCTCTCATTCCTGTCTGAAATAATTACAATACTAATATAGAACACCTCATACCATTTCCAATTTCATTTTATAATCCATCAATGGTATACATTTATAATTCCCAGTTCAATTTTTTTTATTTTCACATCACTTTTTTTAAAACTCTATCATGCCACTTTACAAACTACTGAAATATCAGGAAAAAAATGGGGAGCCAGGGTGGCTAAGTGGATAAGATGCTGGCTAGCTAGCCTGGAAGTCGTATTTTTGATCCCTGCATTGGCAGAGAAATTTATTGGTATGCACGTAAAAGTTCCCTTGGCAGTTGGAATTCGATATAAGAGTAGATCATAGTGTTGCTGCCCAGGCAAAATTTCCCTCATAGCATACTGTATGGCGTATGCCTGTCTTCATTAGCCCAGTCGGGGCAGAACAGTAGGTTGTTAAACTCTGTTTCACTTCATTTTATTTAATTCAGTAAAAAAAATGCTTCCCCACACTTTATAACCCTTGTTTACATCTATACTCTAAAATATGTCTGTTGGATTCTCAATAAACAATCAGAAAAAACACTGAATTTTACGTGGGGGCTGATTTAGGACATGCAAAAAAAGAGATAATTAAGTCTAGCACTCAATATACTAGGTTCCATTTATCTAAGTCAAGCGCTTGATTTAAATATCTCAAACGCTTGATTTAATTATCTTGTGCGCCCGACATATTATAATTTTTTTGGCATGTCCTAAATCAGCCACGTAAAATTTTCACTCAATCGGTCCGTAAAACAGAAAATAAACTAGAAAAATTTATAAACTCACTTTTTTTTGCTCTCCTCTATCTCGTAATTTAGTCTGTGGTCTCTGCATATCATTCGGAAAGGTTGTCTGCATTTTCTCAATAAGCTCCTGAAATAACATACTAGTGATTGAAGACATTGACGAAATAAAAATTAAATTGCATTGGCTGTACTCAACACAAACCAGGTCATTTCGGGACTAACATATGGTTCAATTTTATTTCAATAATTTACTTGAGCGTAGGGTCTTTAGCAGTGGGAGGAAACCAGAGTACCTGGACAAAACCCACGAGGCTGGACAGGCGACCTTACTGGCTGTATATCAAAGACATTTCTTAGATAAGAAATAATGAATAAACTAATTGTTCAAAAACAAATAAAATTTGTTTGATGAAAGTGACTATAAAACTCATCATTTTTTGATTGCATATCATCATCATCATCATCATCATCATCATCATCATCATCATCACTTTTCTCTTAACTATTTTAAGGGAAACCGGATATCAAATATTTACATGGACCAAGTACTAAAGGGGTCACTGGAACCATAGCGGCTACGTGGGTAAGACGCTAGTTTGGAGATCACATGTACGATCCCTGCATTGGCTGAGAAAGTATATCGGGATTTTCCAGCGCGGTTCCATGAATATATTGGTGTGCATGTAAAAGATCTCTTGGCAGTTGGAATTCAACCATATGTATGAAAAATCTAAATGCTTACGACTAATTTAGGACACCATTTTAAACAATCTTCAGCAAGTTGTATAGCTAATGTCTGACAATATGAATTCATATTACGTAGAGTACCCACAATCTGAAATAATAATAATTATAATTCATTCATTTATACTGACAAAATGACTGCTGAAATGAAATGAAATGGGGTTTAATGTCCTACTCATGAAAATGGCTGCTATCAGGCACATTAAAAGCTTAGACCTGAAATTTATTTATCTTTATATTAGAGGTAAATATTCAAGTATATCAGATAAAAACTTCCTGGATTATGGCCCCTGATTATATATAGTCCCTCTACAGATGAATTGCACCTGAAAGGAGTAACACAAAATAAACCCCACGGATAATAAAATAACTTTTAAAAACCCTGCCATAAGTACGAGAGAGAGAAATGGAGATTAACGTTCACTTGACACAAACTAGGTCATTTTGGGACTGACACATGGTTTAACTTTATTTCAATAATTCGCTCGCACACGGGAGTCTTTAGAAGTGGGAGGAAACCGAGGACCAGAAGAAAACCCACATGGTTTGGATAGAAACCCTACTCCTCGTCTTGTAACATAGGAATTGAAGCAAAGATCTGTAAAGTCAAACGGTAAGATATTAAACGGTTTAACATCTTACTTTTTGACTATGTATACAACACCAGTCATGAGATTATGTGGCTTCTATACGTGTGCATTTTTCTGTACTGGCAGCACAATTTTATAATTACATAGTGGGCTGTACAAAGAGCGGCGCCGGTCTTCCTCGAGAGGCGAAGAAGCAGAGATTACCATGTATGGACCAACCCCTCCCCCCCCCTCCAAAGAAAATTTTTGAATATTTGACTGCTGCAAAAATGTTTTCCTGCTATTTCAGACAGTGAACAAAGCCCAATTACAAACATTCGTTTACAGTCCTCGAAGACAGGACCATTGGGAGAAAATTTTGAAAATCTAGCTGCCGCAAATGCGTTTTACTGCTATGCCAGCCTGTGAATACAGTAACTTCAATGTGGTCCAATATTAGTCTACCTGGCTGACTCAAATTCCAAACAACCGATCAATCGTTGCGGGGTATTGGGGACTCAACATTCCGGAGAAAATTTTGAAAATTTAACCTCCACAAATGTGTTTTCTGCTATTCTAGCAACTCCAAAAGTAACCAATGGTTTTGTAACTGAAATCCCACACAGAATTCCAACCACCCTATCAGCCCCCCAAAAAGTCGCACTAAGTAAAGTGGCCCCAGACAAAATGTTTTAATCTATGGTCAACCCGTGGTATACAAATTCGTGGTATTCAATTTAAAGAAAAGTAAAACTGTATAGTGTTTTATTAGGGCTTGATGGCAGTTAGCAGGGAAGCAAAACTGACAAACAGTGTCGCCATTTTTCTTAGAGAGGCGAAGAAGCGGAGCTGACCTTGTATGAAGTTCATATATGAAGTTTGTATGAAGTTTGTGATGTCAGAACATCGTTTTTTCTTTATAAAATGTCAACAAAATATTCAAATCCGTGCGTAATAGAAATAAGAACACGGCAGCAAATGAAAGAAAAGCGTTCGAAATAATACTTGTGGTGATGACAAAAGGCATAGCTGACTTCAGCGTATTGCCGCTATGGCGTACGTGACTTACAGCACACAGCTTCATAGTAAGCACTGCCTAACATGTTAAGCAATATTCGTGCGGCGCTCGAGATCACGGGAAAGTGCCACTGTGGATGAGAATTTATATATGGATTCTTAAAAGACGTAAAGGATATCGTAGACAAAATGAATTAAGGTGTTATAAAATAATATACTCTTACGATATGTGACATCTATGATTAGTTGATAGATGCTGTCGGCTCAAATCAATGCGATTAAAATGCCCGACAATTGAAGACCACGAGGTAAACAGGTGAATTAAAATTATAATCACTCCTTTTGGATTGATGAATAGTCCGACAAAGGGAAAGCAATGACTTCTGTTTAAGATTAGATTGATGAATTGTCCGACAAAGGATTAAGTCAATCAATCAAGGCAGATTAAGTAGTTAATCTAGGTAGGTTTATTGACGGTATAACAGGATAAATACGTTGATCACTTAATTACCTAATCGATCTTGCCTATTGTCAACGATTATGGGGTTGAGTGGTAGTTATACTCTCAGTACACTATATTAATTTTGGAATTTTGAATATTATTCACTATGTCTTGATGTCCGATTGGGCATATTCCCGGTCGGACAATATTGTGCGTTTGGAAAAAAAATTCGGACAAGTCCGGAATATACGGGCGAAATCCCAACTCTGGTATGAACCCCAAGAAAATTTTGGAATATTTGACGGTCACAAACGCGTTTTACTGCTATTCCAGCCAGTAAAATGAGTGTTTTATTAGATTTGGGGCACTTTATTTTGTCATGTAGATGAAATAATAAAAAATATTTTTTCACTTAACACGTCTGCCCGAAAAGTCAGCTTGCCCCCCTGGCCTGTACGCCTATGTACATAGTGGAGGTCTAATAGTTTGGTTGCAGCGATGGTGGGTGTGGCGCCAGGCAGGGGGTAAGCTTACTCTTCCGGACACCTGTTACCACTGTTTGTCGTGTATTTTGTACACGGTGACCAGTCCATCTGCTGATTACACTATTTTGCCTCGACCGTTTTTATTGGACTTTGAATTTTGACTAATGGTTTGGATTGTTCGTACTTGGTTTTATTTTATTTATAGCCATGTTTGAAAATTGGGTTTTGAAAAAAAAGGTTCTTTTTCCCCCGTGTGCAAAATGACCGATGGGTCAGCTCTAGTTACAGTCATTTTTTCATTGCCCAAAAGTCTAAAGGCCTGGACTGGCACATATGACTTACCCTCATGATATGAGTTGCCGAACCAAAATGGAAATCATCTGGTGCCAGGAGGTCGTCTATTTGAGCAGTTAAAACTTGACCAGCAGTAACTAAATCATTACTTCGTTCTTGTCTATAAAAAATATACAATATTTATTAAAACTTCAATCACTGTAGCTACCATTCAAAATAAATTGAAAGCTTCATTACTACAATTCTTAAAGTTATGTGCTTAAGCGTTACGTCCGCTGCAGATTTCATCAAGATCACAAGATGTAAACAGGGATAGCGCTAACTCTAACCCTAGACCTAGCACTATCCCTTATCCTAATCCATTATCTCCAACTCTCACATGCACTAACCCTAACTTAAGCGCAAATGTATAGAGATAGTTGAATGATTTTGAAACACCTTCAAATATCAGAATTGTAAAAGTTGATTCTTTGAAACAAAACTCTGATTTGATGAATTAAACATTGGAAGAATATTTCAACAGACAAGTCAGAACCCGAGGGGCAGAGGGGGAGCAGGATGAGTGTGAAGACCCCCCCCCCTTCTCCTCCACCAAATAATTTGCAAATACGTGTTAATTAGTTTTAAAAATGTTCCAGGGGACAAATCCACAGAACTCCATTCTGGTTCGTTGACATCACCTCCCTTCCCCTTACCCCAACCCTCCACCAACTGCCCTGCTGAATAATGACTTATAATATCTACAAGTAAGCAGATTTTACTTACAAACTACTGGATAACAATTCTTCTATATCACATTTATATCTGGCTAGAAAATATCGTATTATATAAATATCATCCGTCTACAAAAATAAAAATAAGTTTAACAATAAACAAAACTGATCTGCTTATAAAAATAGAAAAATGGAGAGAACAGAATTAAATGTCCACTAACTGGGTACTCTAGTTTCCTCCCAATGTTAAAGTGAATTATTGATAATTAATTGAAAAGTAATTGGCCATTACATGATTTTTGGAATGTAATCAATTAAATTACCATAACTCATTACTTTTGGAATCATCCATTACACCTTACATGACCATTACTTAAAAAATGTTATGATTACATTCCATTACCATTACCCCAGCCCTGATTGAAATAAAATGGGTTAGTCCCGAAATGACCTAGTTTGTGTCAAGTGGATGTTAAACCCTATTTCTCTATCTCTCTCTTTCTTTATAGCACATATTAATTTCATCTAATAATAAACTTACGTTAGCAAAACCTCGTAATAAGGCTCTAATAGATTTATTTTCTTCCATTATAAGATGCAGACGTCCTGGTGTACCGTGTAACAATCGATAAATTTCAAACAGAATACTCGGAGAATACGATGACCTGTAACGAAAAAAGATGTTTAAATACATAAATAACGACTGATGAGTGTGTTAATGTTACAACACAATTAGCGTATAAACATTATAGACTTACTGAAGAATATAAACTGAGAAATGAGAGAGGGCGTGGCAACACTCCTGTAACAGAGTAGCAGAGGCTGGACAGACCGGCCGTTAGACCTTTGTAGCTGCTGGATCGAACAATGACGCAGGCAAAGAGAGCAGACATTAATAGATGAGATTTCAAAGTTTATCTTGTCAGACATTTTTACCAAAAATAAAGAGACATAACTCTTATTTTTTAAGCAGGGAGTTTTAGACCACACTCAAAAATCATGTCAACAAAATATTCAAATTCGTACGTAATAAAAAATAGGAGTACCTTGTTATGACTGACAGATTTTAATGAAATGAGAAGGGGTATATTCATCGTTACATAAACTGTAGCAATATTGTAGTTAATATATAATAACCAACCACCTTTACCCTTTACAAGGAGTTAAAACATGTTATATTGTAGTCCTCTATAAACTTATCTTACACACTGCCACCAACCGTTACATACAGTTAAACAGCCACTCTCAATACTATTTTGGAGAAAAAAAATTGCTTTATTTTGTGTTAAAAGCCCTTAAAATCCTCAAGCAACTAACTCAATATATATGATACGTTTTCAAACAATTTAAACCTGTCAGTCTTCATCTGGAAATGGCGACCGCTGTCTCAAGCTGTATTACATGGTGTCTGGATAAAACCAGATTTTTATTTTATAAAAATAACGTGAAGGTGAAATTTACTGTTTGTTACCAAGTACGGCAAGTTGGGCCATACATTATATGGACCTCTAAGGATCAGAACTAGGTTATCAGATTACCCAACAAATAAATTGGGTGAAATCTTAAAAGGGTTACGTGTTCGGATAAGAAGTTATGACGTTCACGTCCATACAACCTCAATATTTTGAGCTGATATATTGAGACAAGGTTAATACACCATTCCTCTCAATTTTTGCGCATAAATGTCATACTTACACAAACTTTTATTTCTGAGACTATGTTAATGGACCCTTTAAAATATACTACACTATGATCATCTAGTACAAATCTTACAAATCTCAATTACAATGTTTAAATAATCTAATTGCGTAATTGATTGGTTACCAAAATAAAGTCTGTTTACAGTAAGTAGCATTATACAAAAAGAGATCATGACATTATCTAAGAATACTGCCGGGGCCAATGCTTAAGCTGTTAAAATTTCTAACAATTTATGCCGTTAAATTTTCTGGCTTACATATTACTGATAATTTCGGGACTATAAACTGTTTTAAATATTTTATCTTATATTGTTACCTTTCCATTAATATTAATATCAAGGCACTATAGACTGTTTCAAATAGATCAGCAGTTGGACTCTGTTTGGCTATTCTTCTTTGAAAGTGTGTCCTGAAAAATACAAATAGGGGGATGCGACAAAAAGGAAGACGGAAACAAAAAATTTAATTCAAAAATATTAGTTATACCAAGCGATCATTTAGTATTAAAAGCGAGAAGTTAAGAATCAATTTAGTACATTCACTGCATTCTGCACATAAGGTCGTACCCAAGTAGGATTGGATGGCCGAATCGTTAGCATGTGCGCGCTGTACCATAAGGTCTATCATTGAAACAACAAGCATGGTTTTGATTCCACAGTTGTACCTGACAAAGAGCAGGGTCGCCTGTCCAACCTCATCGTTTTTTTCTGGGTCCTCAGGTTTCTTCGCACTGCTAAAGACCCCTACATGCAAGCGAATTATTGAAATAAAATTGACCCATACTTAGTCTGGAAATCGCAGAGTTTTTGTCGGGTGGATGTTAAACCCCATTTCGCTCTCTCTCTCGAAATGGTTCATAACTGCTGTCATGAGTTCAAGTATTGGAGACTTGATCCCAAGCCTCTATATGAAGTAGGATAGCTTTGAAATAAAATGGAACCATATGTTAGTCCCGAAATGACCTAGTTTGTGTCAAGTGGAAATTAAATCTCATTTCTCTCTCTCATACTCAAGTATAAACTGGAGATTATGTGCTTACTTTAAAGGGGAGACAATCTGCCAGGCAAAAGGTCCACTTCCTGGATCATCTCCTAATTTAAATCCATCAATTCTGATTTTCTTTGGTTTATATCGTTCTAGTTGTTCGTACACATGATTCTGTAGACCACTGACACTGGCTCCCATGGCACTAGATTGTCGTCTGGTACTACTCTGTCTAGTCGCACCACGTGCTGAAAAAATAGTGAAGGTAAAATAAGCTTAAAGTTACATTATGGGAGATAAGATAGAGAGATGGCAGTTCTCACTATATAGTTTAAAAACTAGATAGTGTAAAGGTAATTTGCTGAAAATTTCAGTCAAATTGATCCACTATTAGTCAAGAAAAAAGCGATTGAAATATTCACATAGCTTAAAGTTACATTATGGGAGATAAGATAGAGATATGGCAGTTCACACTAAAATAGTTTAAAAACTAGATAGTGTAAAGGTAATTTGCTGAAAATTTCAGTCAAATTGATCAACTATTAGCCAAGAAAAAAGCGTTTGAAATATTCACAAAGCCTCGGTCATCATTACTCAAATTATTAATATAAACAGCATAGTCTCGATTATCCACTTGATTGATTAATTATCAACGGCCATTAAGCAGCATATAGGATTTTAATCAGCCAACATCGAAGGCTAGCCTTGACATCAAGAGTTTATTATGGTCTGGATATGTTAATTAATGTCTAATTGATTATTTAGATAACATTTCAGGCCTAAAGAAAGACCTGTAATAAGCAGATTTTGCTCTTGCATAATGCTATTTTAACATCAACATATACCTCAATGAAATATGGTTTAATGTCCTACCCTTCTCCCCCGACTGGGCTAATGAAGATGTTCATATTAACCAATCAGCAGTGCTGCAGCCCATTAGCCCTGTCGGGGGAGAATTCATTTTATTTTTATTCTCCATATCGACATATACCCATAAAATATGTTATATATTAGATATTAACCTACCCGAGGTTAATATAAGAGAACACGCTGGCGAGTAGGTTTATATCTGACATATACAACGCCATTTCACCCTTAAATTTAATGGGCTCTTATATTAAAAGACAACAACAATTGGATAATTGCTCAATAGTTTCATATAATGTAGGCCATCAAAAATAATAAAACAAAACGAAATATAGATCTGTATTTTAATCCTAGGCTACCTGATCCTATATGTATATTCTGTAGATCAGCTTCTTCTGTCTGGGGTGTAAACACAGAAAAATAATGTTCAGCATGGGCCTGATTTAAAAATAAACCTTCGTGTAAAGATGACATCGGAAACTCAGAAAAACTCGACAAACTACAAAATATATAAAATTAAAATAAATCATTATTGGTTGCTAATTTCATTCATTTCTTGACTTTTATTGATCAAAAACGTTTTTTTATGTTACATTCACATCCAATAAATTATGAAATTGGTTTAACGTCTTACTTTTATGCATCAACCAGGCTAATGAAACCTTTTATGTGCATGTCAATGTTTACATGGATGGACCTCAGGTTTTTTTTTACCATTCGAAAGACTATGCACCCTGTAAGCAAATAAGGTGACACCCCTGACCAGTGAACATCTTGTTTCAAACTTCATAAAGGTTCTTCCTGTCCCTGAATTCAAACCTACACAAATGGCCAATACCCTATCAATCAATGACAGTAGGCCGGTTTCTTATGAAAAGGCATGATGCGCACTTGTCAGACGTACAGGACTGAGGGCCTGGCAAGGGACAGTGTACATTCACATGGGATGAAAAAACGAGGTCCCATGTACACATCGGTGTACACATCAAAGAAACTTTGGCACTCAGAATTCGATATAAGAGTAGGTCATTATATAGTGCCACAGTCCAAGCAAATTTTCCCTCATAGAACACTGTATGGCCTATGCCCGTCTTCATTAGCCCAGGTATGGAGCAGAACAGTAGGACCTTAAACTCCATTTAACATTTTTCTAGACCTGAAATCCAACCATATAATGATACTTACCCCTGTTCTTGAATGCTGTCTGTTACTTCAATAAAATTTAAATCATACTGTTTTTGTCCCCGAACATACGACAGCTGATTCGGATCTAGTCTGAAGACACACTGAAATTCAAAATAACAATTATCTCATTGGTTTATCTATTTATTTTTCCAAGAGGCGCATCATCAATCATGACAATAGTTGTATTAAACGAAGAGTAGGATGATTTATTTATCTATTTATTTTTTTTTTTTCGGGGGAGTTGGGATGGCCTAGTGGTCTAGAGTGTCTCGCTTCGACCTCTAGCTGGCCGGTCACCTCTGGCTTGCGGCTGTGGTTTCGATCCCTGGTGGGAGCGTATGTGGCATGGAGATAGAGGCGCCTTCTCAACCTCGTGGGTTTCCTCCCACTGCTAAAGACCCCTACACCCAAGCGAAATATTGAAATAAAATTAAACAACATGTTAGTCCCGAAATGACCTAGTTTGTGTCGAGTCGATGTTAAACCCCATTTCTTTCTCTCACTTTTATTTTTTTTTCCAGAAGGTATATCAAACATGACAATAGAGGTGATAACATAAAGTTACACAATAATAAGACTTGAAAGTTTTGATGAGAGAAAAAGTAATGATGTCATGAATGACCAGTCTTGTGAGGACAACCCATAAAAACCTGCTTAAATTAGATAAAAGAATTAGGTTAAAATTAATTTTTTTATGAATTACTTCCCTTGACACAAACAAGGCGGATACTTTCAATACATTTCAATCTACATAGGTTCACTGATTGAGATTCAAATCTAAAATCCATTCTGATATTCACAACAAATATATTTCTTTTGTTAACAAAGAATTAAACTTGAGATAAATTATCTCCCTTGATGCACTAAAGGGAGATAATATGTTCTCAAGACGTCTTCAGAAGAGAATATATAGACAGTGATAACTCTTACCTCGACATAGATATATTTATTTCCAATAACAGCATCACAGACTGACTGTAAAAATGTTCCCTGAAATACGAGATATGTGTATCAATGTGAGATTGAATTTCTATGTGATTGTCCCTGCCTCGATTAAACCCGATCAACATTTCAGCGTTTTGTGCTAAAAATAGCATCACTTTCTTTGAAAGTGGAATCCTGTAGTACACGGATAAACTTATACCTATACTAACACCTACCTTGTAGCGTAGGATATGACCCTCTATGTCCATCCGTCTACAATTTATACCATAGTAATTTTATTTCTTGTTCTTCCGTGTATGGATAAATTAACAGCCGCTATGTTAAATTTCAAAACTTAATATTATCTTTTTCTCTCCAAGAAAAAAGAAGCAAAAGTTGAAAAGGTGTTCTACAAGAATGGGACTTTCAATTACTGTAAATTTATACCTTATCTTCTTGAATACTTGCAGGATCCCAGAACGCCTGACTCCAATCTTCTCTGGTTCCTTCTCCAATACGAACAGGTACATTTACACCTGGAAGAATATAAATATTTAAAGATAAGTTATGTTCAATTTAGATAAAGAGAGAGAGAGAGAAATGGGGTTTAACGTCCACTCAACACAAACTAGGTCATTTCGGGACTAACTTATGGTTTCATTTTATTTCAATAATTCGCTTGCGCGTAGGGGTCTTTAGCAGTGGGAGGAAACCGGAGTGCCCGGAGGAAACCCACGAGGTTGAGAAGGCGCCCCTATCTCCATGCCACATACGCTCACACCAGGGCTCGAAACCACAGCCGCAAGCTAGAGGTGACCAGCCAGCTAGAGGTCGAAGCGCGGCACTCTAGACCACTAGGCCATCCCAACCCCCCTTTTAGATAAAGAACTGACCATTCGTGATATTATAGATCAAAAATGAATAATGTAAAATGAAAACATGGAAAATTTCATTCAAATTATTTCATTCTCAGCCAAGTGTAGTTTTGACAAGATGAGTGCATTGTAGTAACCTTGGCAACAATATATTCGAAACTTAACTTCACTTTCTCATCTATAGATTAAATTTCAGCGATTTTATTATTTCGTGCATATCCTTTTTAGTGAATGTTATCTTCTTTTTGCATTAATTTGTTTTTAGTTGCACAAAGGATACAATAGTTGAATAACATATCTGAATTCGTGTGTCAACAAACTGACAAATGGACTGGTCTAAACCATGTGACTTTCAATCTTTTAATGCACTACTAAAGGAATAAACACGATTCCAGGAACATGCTATGGATCTCTGTACATTGAACCGTGCATATCCTTTTTAGTGAATGGTACGAATAAGGTGGGCCATCCCTGGTCTAAACCATGTGACTTTCAATCAATAAAGCCGTACGAAAGGAATTGAATTATATTTAATATCTCATAAACACGATTCCAGGAACATGATATTTGAGAGTCTACAGATGTAAAGAAATCATAAATAATAATATCTTAAATAGTTTTTCTATACCATTTTTGATGCGATACGCACCTAATATTCTGTGGTTTGGATCTCTGTACATTGAATCAATGTCTTTCATTATATTATTAATAAACAATGGTACTCCCTGGTAATACAAGACAAACATTTACTACTGTTAACATTATTAATAAACAATGGTACTCCCTATGAATACAAGGCAAACATTTAGGTCAACAGTGACGCTAATGCCCTTCCAGCACCTTCTCCCCAAGAACCCACCTCTGCCTCATTCCCAAAATAAACAGAGTACACATACTAATTTTAACTTTTCATAAAACATTGAGCAATCAAATTGCTTATCACTCTAATTAATGTGAGCAGAAAATGCTCATTATTGAACTTAGTCGATGAATTGATGTAATGATGAAACTATACACCAAGTTACATTGTCCAAGAATTACTAAATTAATATATAATTAGTATGATCAATTGCTGAATTCATGCGTACAAAAAAAATGTTTTTGCAAATTTCTTAGCTTGTTTACAATATTGCAATGTAAGAGAGAAATAAAATGGGGCGTGACGTCCTATTGTTCTGCTCCAACTGGGCTAATGAAGATGGGCATACGCTATACAGTGTGCTGTGAGGGAAATTGCGCCTGGGCAGCGGCACTCTAGCCCACTCATATCGAATACTAATTGTCAAGGGATCTTTTATGTGCATGATAATGTGTACATGGGACCTTGATTTTTGTTCCCATCCAAACAACTAGACAGCTGTCCTTGTCAGGCCCTCCTTCCTGCAACACAGACAAAAGGGAACCACACCAGAAAATCTACATGGACTTTCTCAGCCAAAGCAGGTATTGAACACCCAACATCCAGGCTAGCGAGCCTGCACCTTACACACTTGACCACCGTAACCCCCTATTAGGACATTGTAAAGTAAGAAGTATACCTGTTGAACGGAAGGACCAGATATGATATACGTTATTCTAAGTTGAATCAGATGAGACTGGAAGTAGAACGATCCTAGGAATATTGTTGTCCCAACCAAAGCTACCATAGCTTGAACCTAAATAAAACATAAACGTTACACTAGAAATATTGTTGTCCCAACTAACGCTACCATAGCTTGAACCTAAACAAAACATAATCGTTACACTAGAAATATTGTTGTTTCAACTAGAGCAACCATAGCTTGAACCTAAACAAAACATAATCGTTACACTAGAAATATTGTAGTTTCAACTATAGCAACCATAGCTTAAACATAAATAAAACACAATTATTACATTGAATCAAAGATTAATTATGGTTGGATGGACGCTAAGTTCATAAACGGGTGTGGCTACTCAAAAAACAAATGTTTTAATTTTAAAGGTATTGAATTGGAAATGGTACAAGTAGTTAGGAAAAACTAGTGTTAAAAATATTTTTCAGAATTCTGTGGTAGATTTTTGTATATGGATGGGAAACCTTGACACTGAATGAACCTTGAACTTGCAGCTCGATTATTACAGGTAGACATTTTAGTTAGAAATAATTGAGGAACCTGATAAGCTCCCCCAGCTGGGTCAGTAGCCAATCGAAACCAGTGCCGAAATAAGCAGGGTATTACATGAAGGCCTTGATAAGATGTATGTAGTTAAAGCGAGATGAAGCATTCTATAATGAAGATGATATGTCACTAAATTAAAACAGTTTTGTTGATGTTCTTGAGAGATATCGCAGAAAGTTGTCTAATTTTTATTATCATAGAGCAAGGGTCTTTCGTGTTGGAGGAAATGTGAGTACCTGGAGGAAACCCACAAGGCTCAGAAGGCATCCCTATATCCAAGTCACATACGTTCACAACAGGGATCGACAAACCATGACCGCAAGCCAGAGGTGAATGGCCAGCTAGGGCTTGATGCACATCACTTTAGACCATTAGGCCATTCTAACACCCCAAATTAAAGAAATATCAAGAAAAGTTAAGTATGAATTTACAGTGTAGTCTTCCTCATCAAGTATTTCTTCTGTTTTAGGTGTGACATTATCAACCAGCCATTTATAATGTAATAATGTTGTTGGATTTACTGTAGGTAAAATACTGGATAATCCCCACACACACGGATTCTCTCTCAGTGTATATAAATTCAATATGTTAGTTTCTTGTAACATACGACCTGTCGATATAAATATATTAAACATACATTATGTAAAAACTAAATATGCAGGTCTTTATTATGGCTTCAAATGTTATATAAATTATTTTTTAGACATTTATTAATATAACAAGCCTATAATCAATTCTCTGGACCATTAGATGGGTGAGACGTAAATAGATTTGAACACCAGCGAGATTTTAAAAAATTAAATGATAAAATGGATAATCGATACTTACCCTTGCTACAATAATAAACAATCTAAACTAAAATATTTCAATATTTATAGCTTTGGATAGAAAAAAGTAATTCATTTCAAATTTTGAATATATCCATTTTTTGTTATCTATTTTTAAACTATTATAGCAAGAACGGGAGGCTCTTTACCTAAATCTTGTGAGAGGGGTCATTTAGCAGTGGTTGGAAACCGGAGGACCTGGAGAAAACACACGTGGTTGGACCTGCGACCCTACTCCTTGTTTTTTACGACCGGGGAATCGTACTCACGCCAGTTGACTCAGTGACAGACCTTATGATACAGCATGCACGTGCTAACCATTCTACCATCCAACCCCCTGAACTGTAAATGAATGTGAAGCTTTTACTAATCAGATTATCTTACCAAGAGCCATTTCTATCTTCTCTATTGTGTCTGCCTCCAAATAAAATCTACAAAACAAAAAAAAAAAAATCAAACGGAGGCAGACCACCATTAATTTCCCCATTGACTTCAATGTTAATTCTGGACTCTTTGCCCACCTCCAACTTATCCCCAAATTTTCGTTGGGCGAAATGCTTTTCACTATAGACAGAAGAACACATGGCCATGTCTTTGCACTAAAATTTTTATGAGGTTGACCACCAAAATTTTGAGATACACGAACTTGAAGAAGCATACTCAAAACATGTATCTAGTTGCCGTACATATCACCGTAGCCAACCTCATAACGCCGTTATCCTTCCGCCTCAAAATCATGAATATTTATCAAAACCTAGCAGAAAATATTAATTCAAACCCTCTTAGTCCATTCTAGGCCAAAAAATCAACAAAAATGGGCATGCAAAAGGGGAGAAAAGAGACAGAGAGAGAACTGCTATAAATAGACGAACTACAATTTGTGGGTACCGAGATGTAAAATTTAATGGTGGTCTGCCTCCTATATGTTTTTAAAAGTTCATATATCATCAAAATTCTTTTCTTTATAGCTTCACATTTATTTTTGCAAAATTATTATAATACAGAATCAAAAAATATTAATTGCAGAAGAAATGGTGACCCTTTAAAGTTATGTACTGTTTTGTATGCTGGGTTGCAGATCAGGTCCATGGGCCTTTTGTTCTAGAATTGAAGACTCTTTCTTAATTTTGTCAAAATGTGAGATTTGCAAAAAGATTTAAAGAGTTTCAAACAAGTCTCATCAAAAATATTCAAAATATTGGGATATTTTTCAAAAATTGACTTTATTCGACCTTTTTTTACAAAATGGCCTATTTTTTGACACTTTGTATGTCTCAAAATGCCAATAATTCCCTATTTCTTGGAAACTCTGAGGTGAAAGGCATTTATTTCTAGAAACCTTGGCCAGTATACAAGAAGACAAGCTGCAAATTGGTTGCATTGAGGGTAACTGTAAGGAACTATAATGAAACTTGTAAGCCCACCCCCCTGAAAATGTTGCTTTGATAACAAATCCAACCTGTGTCCACATAAGTAATACTGTTGATGGAATATGGCTAAAAGCCACATTTTTCTATCCCTGGCTTGTATACATACATACAAACACAGGTACTTGTAAGAAATATGAATCATTTATTAAAATATGGATTGATAAATGTAAAATAAATGCTGTATTTAGTTGACAACCAGCCACTCCAAAAAAAGGGTCACAAAGCACTATTTTTTTTTTTTTAAAAATGGGAATATCTCAGTATTTAAAACACTTTAACAATCAGAGGTATCCTTGGAATTATATAGTGTCAATATTTTGTGGAAGCAAGTTGTTTTAATCTTTACATCAATTTCCTGACAAAATGGGGTGGAAAAAGGGAGTTATGACATAATTCATTGCATAAAAGGAGTATGAAAAGGCTATTAATTAATATTTCATTGCTCTGTAAGTGCCACATTTTAAAAGATCACCACAAATAATAGATTTACATCAAAAATGTCAAACATTAAGCTGCAAAAGACACATCTACAACATATCCATTTTGGGGTGTGGACTCATTTGGGGAAAATGTCATAGAATAACATGTTTGGCCATAAACAAAAAGTCTTAAAAATTCATGGAATCTTTTATGTAACTATTTGTTTGTGCAAAATAAAATGCTCGGTTACAATTCAAGCACAAAATCCAATTACTGTTAATTTGGAGTCAATATATTTTCAATTGAATATCCAAATATCATGTTCAAGAAAATGGGTGGGGTGGGGAGGTTGAGCTAGTCTAAATGAAATGAAGACAGAGAAATTTCCCTGCAGACACACAGATTTTACTTTCTCGAGAAGGGAAATGCAACAATTGCAGGTTTTAAAAGATTAAAATTGTGTTAAGTCTGAGGAACACCCAAGAAAAATGCAGTTCACTCATGTTTTGAAAATTCTAACATGCCTCAGCAGTACATAATTAGACAAAATTTCTTAATTTTTAAATTTCTGTTAAACACATAGATACTTTTTCAATATCTGACAAACACATGGCTCCTTTCCAAGTTATTTAACAATGGAAATAAAGACATGCAAGACATTTTGTTTCATTTTAAAACAGATGAATAACTAAAATTTTGACAGTAATATTGAGGGTAATCCGAAGAATTTCAGACAAATTATCATGATTTTTAGGCAAAATTGAGTGAAATTATAATACTTTCTTCCCATCTAGCCTTTACGATGCAGAAAAAGTCAAAATTATACATTAAAATATTTTTCACTAATTTTAAAAAGCAAATAAACACTGAAAATCACAAAATTTGGACTAAAATCAAATATTCCCCTCACAAATTTGTCAAATATTTTAGAAATTTTACCATTTCACTTTTTTTATTATCAAAATGTCATATATCACATTTTCTGACAAATTGGAGATCATAGCATCAAATTTTAGGCCTCTCATACACCGTCAGTTTGTTTACATACAGGAGGCAGACCACCATTAATTTCCCCATCGACTTCAATGTTAATTCTGGACTCTTTGCCCACCTCCAACTTATCCCCAAATTTTCGTTGGGCGAAATGCTTTTCACTATAGACAGAAGAACACATGGCCATGTCTTTGCACTAAAATTTTTATGAGGTTGACCACCAAAATTTTGAGATACACGAACTTGAAGAAGCATACTCAAAACATGTATCTAGTTGCCGTACATATCACCGTAGCCAACCTCATAACGCCGTTATCCTTCCGCCTCAAAATCATGAATATTTACCAAAACCTAGCAGAAAATATTAATTCAAACCCTCTTAGTCCATTCTAGGCCAAAAAATCAACAAAAATGGGCATGCAAAAGGGGAGAAAAGAGACAGAAAGAGAACTGCTATAAATAGACGAACTACAATTTGTGGGTACCGAGATGTAAAATTTAATGGTGGTCTGCCTCCAAACCAATTACAAATTATCTCCCTTTAGTGTGTCAAGGGAGATGATTGTAAATAAACTTTTAAAACAGTCATTCTTTCAAAATACTCATTGAACATTGATTGAGGATGCTAGTGCAATAAGGTCGAAAAGTGCCATTTCAAAATGAAATAAAATGTGGTTTAACGACCTACTATTCTGCTCTGACTGGGCTAATGAAGACGGGCATATGCCATACAGTGTGTTATGAGGGAAATTTTGCCCAGGCAGCGGCACAATGTCAGGAGACTGATCAATGTACTGAATCACACCCATAATGCCTTACTAACAAAATCAAATATTATTATTTTTAAAAAAAGGCATTTGTCCACCTTATTGCTCGATCATACTCACTATGATTAAAGAAAATTAATGAAAATTATAGCCCCTAGAAATGTCAACATATGACACCTGACGTAGTCCTTCACGTTTAAGGGGAGCTTTTGCTTCTGTTCCTCTCAACGCACATCAGCTTTCCTTCGAGGGGTCATTAAGACTCCTTAAAATTAGCTAAATCGCTCTCCTAAATTTTGAGATTAATAAACTACTTCCAGTTTTTGGTTACTTTTAAACTGCATACGAGAGCGAGAGAAATGGGGTTTAACGTCCACTCGACACAAACTAGGTCATTTTGAGACTAACATATGGTTTCATTTTATTTCAATAATTCGCTTGCGCATAGGGGTCTTTAGCAGTGGGAGGAAACCAGAGTGCCCGGAGGAAACCCATGAAGGCGCTCCTATCTCCATGCCACATACGCTCACACCAGGGCTTGAAACCACAGCCGCAAGCCAGAGGTGATTGGCCAGCTAGAGGTCGAAACCTGGCACTCTAGACCACTAGGCCATCCCAACTCCCTTAAACTGCATACATTCAAGGTACCAGGAGCTTTTTATGGCTCCCGCACAATTTTATAAACGTGAGGGACTGCTGACGCGACCCACCGCTATAACTGGTTTGATTTTCAGGAAGTGAAAGCCATCGAAAATATTAAAAAATATAGATCTGTATTTTAATCAGATTGTAAAAAACATTCTATCTATACTCCACCTCTCTGAAAATTTTCTCATCCTAACAACAAAACCGGCGTATGGATTATATGGTAGATCTGTTCTGTTCAATAATCTGTCCAACACCAATCTAAAATTAGCATCTAATCCTGTCTTATCCAGATATTCCCGTATTTGGTTGTTTAATCGAGCGTTTGGTCCAGATGGTACGTCATACTTCGCTCTTGCTAAGATTTCTGATGCCTGAAAATAAGAATAAGATCCATAAAACTGAACAAGATCAAGATTTTTAAACATCAAGCCATTTGTCGTTTTCTGCGACATATATGTTTAGACCATTTATAGTTTGTTCTGTGCATTATTTTCATTTTGTGGAAAATATATTTTCCATAATTTTATCAACACTAAAATGTACTCAAATTAAGAGTTTACCATTCCACAACGAAAGATCGCTTTAATTAAAATAGTAATTGTGCTCCATATAATATGTTTGAGACACTGTTAACATTAGATCTCTAGGGTTTATATAATTAAATGATCTTATCGTCCGTAGTCGTCCCTTTATATCTACGGTAATTAGGATTCCCCTCAAATAATCTTATCATCTTGAGCCGTCCATCTATACCAAACATAAAATTAGGACTCCCTCAAATGATCTCATCTCATCATCGTTAGTCGCCAGTCTTTACCTAACATTAATTCGAACTCCCTCTAATGATCTTTTCCATTTCGCCAGTCTATACTTAACCTATAAATAGGGCTCCCTTAGATGATCTTTTCATCCTTCGTCTCAAGTCAATATCTAAATAGCACACACACAAACGAATATCAGTGGCTTTAAGAATAAATGAATTGCTGACTTACATCTGACTGTATTGATTCTGGTTCTGATATGGTTGCTAGACTTGGTGCCGCTGATCCACCTCGAGACTGTCTTCGTACCACGGGAGGTTGACCAGAAGGGGATTGAGGTTTTCTGCCATTACTGCTGGGTTTGTATTGAGCTTTTTGCTGTATGAGTAAATGAAAAATCTTAAAATATCTTATGGTATATATTTCTGGTACTAGTTTTTTAGGCTTTCAATGTTTCTACTGAGTGAGCGAGAGAGAGAGATGGGTTCATCGTCCACCCAACACAAACAGGTCATTTCAGGATTAACATATCGTACAATTTTATTTCAATAATTTGTTTCAGCATAGTGGAGGACACTGCAGGGTCAAGGGAATTACGCAGACGACCCTACTCCTTTTCGTGTATGACCCAAGAAGTTGCGCAGGTGACCCTAATCCTTGTCACCTATTAGCTTTAAAAACAGGTTAAGTGTCAGTTTCGTGTCTTTCCAATCAAGATGATATGGGGTTTTCTGCACCCAGAATACGTCATGGACATGACGTAGTGTGCTATAAAAAACCTTCTGCCCAAACAGCGTCATTTCCACATCCCCCTTTAGCTTTCAAATCGTACTAAATGCATGACTGTATAAGCTTATAGAAACAGGTAGACTAATTACCGGAATTCACTTCCAACATAGACACTTAAAGGGATTAAAACTTACTACTACTGCCTGACAATAATATATATTACTACTCCATGAGTATAATAATATATATATGTTAAGCAGTACTAAAAAGTATTATTTTAATCCCTTCAAGTGCCTGTGGCATCTGCCGGCTATTACTCAAATAGCAAATTTAATGGACCTACTTTGTTTGGCTTTGCTTTATTATCAGCTGCTTTATTTTTATTAGTCGACATCTTCGCTGATGAAACTTTCGGCTACCAATAAATAATTTTGGTACCATAACCTAGCGACTGTGGGTCTGATATGTTACTCTATTATTTTCATTTTCCCCAAAACCTTCCCCACTAATCTATCACTAGATTAACTACAATTTTTAATAAATTTAGGTGAAATTGACTCATCAATGTGATGTGTTTTTTTTTTATATTTGTTGACTGTTGATGTTGAAGTTCAGTTATAAAATAAAAGTTGAATAAAATAAAAGTCAAAATTATTAAAATATTTTGCAATTTGCCAGTTGATAAATAAAGTTTACTAAAACAATGAAAGCTAATAAACTTTGTGTTATCAGTTCGTCATAAATGTTACGGAAAATAAAAAATATTTATAGTGTATTTTTGTTAAACTGTTCTGGCAGCCTCTGTCATGACATGTCACATCCAAACCAAAACAATGTCACGTGGTTTCTAACACGTGCGTCGCAAACATAAACAAAAGATTGCGACATAGTAACAGCTTTCTGACAATTTATATTGATTATTGATCAAAGCGATTGATTTTTATAGTCAAATGATGCTTAGAATGCAATTTTATTAGTATTAATAGTGTTAGTACAATATTTCGTGGACAGTTCTCGTGAAGTACCACTTCCGGCTGCTTGTAAATAAGCAAAATGGCCGCGCCCAGTGAAGAACGTGAATTTGGAAGAAAACCAAAAATTATCAAATCTGTATCTAAATCAAGCACAGAAAAACGATTAATTGTTGTTCTCGAGAGAGCCTCTTTGGAAACAGTCAAGGTTATTTTAATTTTAATGTATTTTGAGGGCTTAAAGTATATATTTTTTACCCCCAAAACGAGAAATTGAAAACGGTTGTTATTTGTTTACATGTAGATACACATGGTTTTGCCCACGTGCAGATATTGGGTAATCAGGCAACTCGGATCAGAGACAACTCGGAACAAGACCAGTCGGACGAGTTGATAAACCACTCGGACGAAAAAAGTAAACCACTCAGACAAATATTATGCTTTAATAATACTTCTGTTTTGGTTACAAGTGGAAGTGCATTCAAATATTGATTGAATTTAGAATTGTGCACAAGAATTTTCCCACGATTCACAAACTAACAACCGCAACTATATAACTGAACGATCCTGCTACAATGATTTTACTTACTACCATATCGCTAAAAACCATGCTCCTGTATTTACTTTATTAAACATAAATTTAATTATTATTTGCCGACAAGCGACAGACATTGCATGGTGTAAAATCCTCAGCCAGCACAAGACTTAAAACCTAATCTAATAGTTATCCAATTTTCTGTTTCAGACTGGAAAATCATATGAACTATTAAACTGTGATCGACATAAACATTTATCTAAGAAATTTAAAAAAGATATTTCACAATGCAGACCAGATATTACTCATCAGGTAACTATGATATTATCACTTGTTGTGGCAGGCATGGTTTCCCCCTTGTCAGGGGTGCAGGACATGCCTTCAGTCGTGCCACGCCACGCCTACTCTCTCGAATGAGCTGCCAATAAGACTTAGATCACTCACCAAATTCAGCCTGTTTAAATCCAACCTCAAAACATATTTATTCAATTAGGCAATAATACTACTAGTCAAACTAATGTTTTTATAGGCATACATTTGTATATCTTTAATTGAGATTTGTTATGAGTAATTGATAGTTATATTCATTTATTATTTTGTATACACTATGGGTAGTACGCCCTTGTAAAGATGGTTGAGACAATTTGTGTGTAACGGTTTATAAACAATATATTATATTATTATTATTATCAATCAATCGGTTGGGATAATAAAAAAACAAGGTCCTGTGTATATATTGCGGTGCACGTAAAAGATCCTTTGGCAATTGGAATTTGATAGAAGTGTAAACCATAAGTGTAAAGTGTCCAGGCAAAATTTCCCCATAGCACACTGTATGGCGTATGCCCGTCTTCATTAGCCCAGTCGGAGCAGAACAGTAGGACGTTAAACCCCATTTCATTTTAATTGTTTTTCTGTTTCAGTGTTTATTAATGTTAATGGATAGTCCGTTAAATAGAGCAGGTTTACTACAAGTTTATATTCATACAGAAAACAATGTTTTAATCGAGATTAATCCACAAACTAGGATACCCAGAACATTTGAAAGATTCTGTGGTCTTATGGGTAAGTCATCATAGGCGTATGTAGCAACTCACCAATCTGGTTAAAATACAGATTCATATTTCATTCCGTTTTTTATACTTTCCATGGCCTACATTACATGAAGATCTGACAATTGTAATGCAATGTCGCGTCAGAGATCAAACAAGCTGCTTTTGACCCTATGATGTTAGACATTGATTAATCAATCAGCGCTGACATTCTAGTGGTTTAACCACAGTTCTGTGCATGACACGCCAAGAACTTGCTATAAAATACCATTTACCTGCCTAATCTCTCACATCAACTAAAAGGTCGGGACATGTAATATAACAACAGCTCAAGATCCTAGTGTTGTGAAGACAAGTAAAACGAAATTTAGAACAATAAAAAACAAAACAAAATATGATCTATTTTTTTAGTTAGATTGCAACGTCCATGACAAATATCTAAATTGTTCAAGCAGTATTTAGTAACGGAATAGAATAACACATGACACGCTTAAACTTTTAAGTAACTTGTATTTTGTATAATTGTGTCATGTGTTATACAAATATGTACTGAAATTGACATGATGATTTCAGATATGTAGCATCCTGGCAATTATTAGGATCAAACCCCAGATCCTCAGGTTAATGAACCAGCACCTTACTCACTGTGCCATCGTGTATCCGATGGCCATGAAACTTTCCGATAAATAGTGCACATCACATGCACAGAAACTGAACAGAAATACATATGATATTTCTTCTTTTTTTTCAGTTCAGTTACTCCATAAATTAAGTATACATGCTTCAGATGGTCCACAAAAATTATTAAAGGTAGGACGTTTTATTACTTAACTAGCGAATGACCTGGCAATGCAGGGGTTGAAAGTATTCTCCAAAACTGGAAGCGGTACTCCATTGCCACCTATGTTACTCCCTGGTCCGAGGAACCCATTACATTAAATTTCAGCCACAGGATAGCTGTTGTGTAGAAACTGTTAGTTCAGTGCCACCTAGTCCATGTTAGTTCCAGGTCCCAGCTACCCGTATGAACCTAAGTCCAGCATCGAGACAGCCCTAGTGTAGCCATCAACCCTGAACAGACCGAAGACGACAGTCACAAATATTCGTATGATGCTAGATGATCTCCCATGTTGGATTCAAAACAGGCCTATTAATTTGGTTTACGTCAAATAAAGGTCTATAGAATATTCAATTCCCCATATCATTGTAAATATTGATTGGAATTGAACCTATTAAAGACCTTGGAGGGCCTAACACGTGCGTGTGAGATCACAAGATCTGTCATGTGGCGGGGTTTCGATTCCATGCGCGCAAGTGAATAATTGAAATAAAATTGAACCATGTTAGTCACGATATGACCTAGTTTGTGCTAGTAGGCTTTAAACTCCCCCCTACCCCTATATTAACGCTCAGACTTTTTGATGTAATCAAAACAATTTTCTAACTTCAGGTTATTAAAAATCCTGTGACAGATCACCTTCCTGTGGGTTGTACGAGACTAGGTACATCATTTCAAGCTGAGGAAGTCGTCAATCCTAGAACCCTAGTACCTAAAGATAGTCCAATGGTTGTAGTCATAGGAGCCATGGCACATGGCAAAGTGAGTAATCTATTTTGGTTTCAGAAAACTTTTGTTGTAAATAGATAAGATCCTTGTTATTACATAATTCCATGTATTCAAGGGACAGACGTTTGTGTAATCAAGGGACAGACCTTCATGTAATCAAGGGACAGACCTTCATGTAATCTTTTACTTCACATGTACACTAGACCTCAGTTTTTCTACCCATGTAAATGACAGGGGGAGGGACATATAAGAAAATCTGGACAGACTTTCTCTGCCAATTCAGGGATCAAACACCTGACGTCCCGGCTAGCGAGCCAGCGTCTCACCTACTTAGCCACCGTGAAACCCGCATGGCATAGGATATTAAACATCAATTCATTTCCTGTCGTTTATTTATTTCAGGTTGATATAGATTACGTAGAGAAATCGGTATCCGTTAGCAACTATCCATTATCTGCAGCGCTAACATGTGCTAAATTCTGTTCAGCGTTCGAAGAGGAGTGGGGTGTAATTTGAAATAAAATTATATATTTTGTATACACTTATCTTGTGTTTTTATTTTTATGAATTATTAGCACAACATTACATTCGGTCAGGTTAAAAGTGTTATAACTGATGTCGCATGTCTTATGCAGAAATAAATAGATGATGCACGTTAATTACATGCATATCTATCTTAACTTATCACTGTTTAAAATAGCTAAGTTTCTAACTCAATATCATCCAAAATCTTCAACTTTGAAAACATAAATTATTTGTCAATTTAAAT